>JAKOOJ010000001.1:149203440-154003440 GCA_022577455.1 Arizona elegans | reverse complement strand
TGGAGCCTCCATGTGCTTTTCAAGGGGAGCCCCATGTAGAGAGCATTACAGTAGTCCATACGGGAGGTAACTAGGGCATGAGTGACCGTGCGCAAGGCGTCCCGATCCAGAAAGGGACGCAACTGGCGGATCAGGCGAACCTGATAAAAGGCACCCCTGGCCACGGCCGTCAAATGATCTTCTAAAGATAGCCGTGAATCCAGGAGGACACCCAAGTTGCGGGCCCTCTCTGTGGGGAGCAAGATCTCATGCCCTATTGTCAGTGATGGTACCAGCTGACTATACCGGGACGCCGGAAGCCACAGCCACAGCCATAAATTGTTCCATTCCCCATCATTCAGTCAGAACTGAAGAAGCTTCTTCGATAAGAAGTGAAACGTCTTCAAGGAAAATAAAGTCCAGTTGCCTCTTGAAAAAGCATCTTTGAGACAACCATGGCCTGGATGACTGAGAATTTCCATAGACATGAAGACTGATTGAATCTTGGGGGAAGTGTATTCCACAAAGCAGGTACAGTAACAGAAGCAGCAGGTGCAATCCTCCATCCACTTAACCTTTTGGAACGTGGACAACCACTTCATCTTGAGCAGATGGAAACCTTGTAAGGATTTAAAGGACAAAATTGACTTTGAATTGCACTCAGAAGCCATTAGGAAGTTAGTGCAGGGCTTGGACCATAGGGTTAATATGGTCATCACCAGTGTGTAGAAGCCCTCAGTCACTGTAGCTGGGATACAATATTTTGGGCTAGGTGAAACTTATATGCTTACAAACACACCCTTTCATAGTTTACATTACAGAATTCCAAGTCAGTGGTGATTAGGACATATGTCATTGTTGGAAAATCCTCGTTCCAGGAAAAGCTGAACCTGGTATATCAGTATATCAGGTATATTTAGGCCAAGGCCCCCATGGCCTTGGCTTTCACCTGGCTATCTAGCAAGAATTGTGATTTAGGAATTTGCTCCTTCAGTCATAGTATCATCAAGAAATAATTGGAGATTTCAGAAACTCAGCTTTGGGCCATATTGCCCCTCAGCCTCCAGGCACTAGATCAAGACATTAATAGTTTTTTCCTATAAAGCCCAGTCTACTGATTTACAGCTGAATATCATCACCACTTGAATATGCTACATTCCAAACTGATGAATGATTTTCCTCAGGAGTTTACATATTAAAAAGTAAGGGAGATATAGAGAATCATGGAGAAGGCCTTAAAGCAAATATTTAGAAAATGTTATGTGATCAAAAAGGACAAACATTTCTTAACACTTGGGAACGGAGATAGTATTAAGAAATTCAGGCAAACTCTTATTTATTAATTAAATAATTTTATATTGATGCCCAACACACACAGACGCACTGACTCTGGATCATACAACATTAAAAAATCTACAATTTAAAGTTCACAATTTAAAACCACTCTCATCCTCCATCCTGACTCACAAAAGTATAAGAGGAAAGAAAAGCCCAGGCTTGAAAGGTGCTTTTTTCTTCAAAGGCAACTGGATTTCTTTCCCTGAGAAAGAAACAGTCCAGTTGCCTTTTGAAGAAAAAAGCACCTTTGACCTGGATCTCTGAAAATCTTCATAGACACACAGGCGTGCAAGATTCTTTTTATTATAATTTATATCAATATAGTTTTGGTATTCCGGTGGATTCTGTCTTCTGATCTGGTGTACCTCAAAGAGCTTGACAGTAAAGAGGACCAAGCCCTGGCATGCTCCACAAAGAAGAGGCTACCTGACTGATCTCTCCATTCCCAGATCCACTGACTGGAACTTCCCACTGGGGAAGGAGCAGAATCACTGAAGACCAATGCTTTCAATTGTTAATCCTTTTTGTGGTCGTAACTGATTAATGGTAATAAAAAGCTAGTTTCATAGTGCTTAAAGCTGCTGAGAGATCTAAAAGGACCAGGAGAGGTACATATCCTCCAGCCACGTCATGGCAAAGGAGAATCAGGACTAACTAATGAGTTCATATTCCCATCCTAGGGCAGATTCTTTACTGATTTATTGAGATTGTGAAGAGGAATAAGGAGATAATCTTGAAAGGGGAAGTCAAAAATGGTGAAAAAAAGGATTAAGGATACGGGATGGGAGAAATTGAAAAAGAAGATCAAGATAATCCTGTCTTGATTCTCTTTCATATAAGTGGTCAGATGGAAACTGTCAGGCTTTCAAGATTCTGTTATATCCTGCAACAATAGAGCTCAGTATCTTTGTGGTAAATGTTTTCCGATTTGACCTACCTTGAAAGGCTGTCATCAATTTTGAAAGGCTCTCCACTCTGTTCAGAGATAGATTCAAACTTACCTATTTTCATCAAAGTGGCACGAGGACCTTGAGGTGCCCCACGGTCAGCAAAAGACTTCCTGAAGCTTTGCAAATGTTTATAGAATGTTCATCCCTAATTTGGTAGTATGCACAAGCACGCTATCTCAACTTTTAAAGAAAGAATATACAGTCAGGTCCAGAAATATTGGGACATCGACACAATTCTAACATCTTTGGCTCTATACACCACCACAATGGAGTTGGAATGAAACAAACACAATGTGCGTTAACTGCAGACTGTCAGCTTTAATTTGAGGGTATGTACATCCAACTCAGGTGAACGGTGTAAGACTTACAGCAGTTTGCATATATGCCTCCCACTTGTTAAGGGACCAAAAGTAATGGGACAGAATAATAATCATAAATCAAACTTTCCCTTCTTAATACTTGGTTGCAAATCTTTTGCAGTCAATCACAGCCTGAAGTCTGGAACACATAGACATCACCAGACGCTGGGTTTCATCCCTGGTGATGCTCTGCCAGGCCTCTACAGCAACTGTCTTCAGTTCCTGCTTGTTCTTGGGGCATTTTCCCTTCAGTTTTGTCTTCAGCAAGTGAAATGCATGCTCAATTGGATTCAGGTCAGGTGATTGACTTGGCCATTGCATAACATTCCACTTCTGTCCCTTCAAAAACTCTTTGGTTGCTTTTGCAGTATGCTTTGGGTCATTGTCCATCTGCACTATGAACTACCGTCCAATGAGTTCTGCAGCATTTGGCTGAATGTGAGCAGATAATATTGCCCAAAACACTTCAGAATTCATCCTGCTGCTTTTGTTAGCAGTCACATCATCAATAAATACAAGAGAACCAGTTCCATTGGCAGCCATACATGCCCATGCCATGACACTACCACCACCATGCTTCACTAATGAGGTGGTATGCTTAGGATCATGAGCAATTCCTTTCCTTCTCCATACTCTTCTCTTCCCATCACTCTGGTACAAGTTGATCTTGGTCTCATCTCTCCATAGGATCTTGTTCCAGAACTGTGAAGGCTTTGTTAGATGTTGTTTGGCAAACTCTAATCTGGCCTTCCTGTTTTTGAAGCTCACCAATGGTTTACATCTTGTGGTGAACCCTCTGTATTCACTCTGGTGAAGTCTTCTCTTGATTGTTGACTTTGACACACATACACCTACCTCCTGGAGAGTATTCTTGATCTGGCCAACTGTTGTGAAGGGTGTTTTCTTCACCAGGGAAAGAATTCTTCGGTCATCCACCACATTTGTTTTCCATGGTGCCCCAGGTCTTTTGGTGTTGCTGAGCTCACTGGTGCATTCCTTCTTTTTGAGAATGTTTCAAACAGTTGTTTTGGCCATGCCTAATGTTCTTGCTATCTCTCTGATGGGTTTGTTTTGTTTCTTCAGCCTAATGATGGCTTGCTTCACTGATAGTGACAGCTCTTTGGATCTCATCTTGAGAGTTGACAGCAACAGATTCCAAATGCAAATAGCACACTTGAAATGAAGTCTGGGCTTTTTATCTGCACATTGTAATTGGGGTAATGAGGGAATATCACACACCTGGCCATGGAACAGCTGAGAAGGCAATTGTCCCATTACTTTTGGTCCCTTAACAAATGGGAGGCGCATATACAAACTGCTGTAAGTCCTACACTGTTCACCTGAGTTGGATGTACATATTCTCAAATTAAAGCTGACAGCCTGCAGTTAACGCACATTGTGTTTGTTTCATTCCAACTCCATTGTGGTGGTGTATAGAGCCAAAGATGTTAGAATTGTGTCGATGTCCCAATATTTCTGGACCTGACTGTAAGTTTAAATAAATAGATTGCTCTAGAACAAGTAGCACTATAGGATTTTAAAAAAAAAAATTCCCCAGCTGCCACTGAAGACTTCTTGTTATCTCATGACTCTTTTTTGATGTGTAAGTAAACACATCAAACAGCATTAGGAACCAATATCTTCGAAGTGAGACAGAAAGTATGTCTTTTATTTCAGATTGTTGATCTCAGCTGAAAAGAATGGTGGTATTTTCAATAAAGAGTTGATAGTGATAAAAGCAGCATTCCAAGAACAGGGACTTTTCTTAGAGGGAGCAATCCATCCAGTTCAAGTGTGCATAGGTCACAGAAGACGTGATCCCTCAGTCCTCATAAGATCAGGCAGAACATCCCCCCCCATTAGTTTTTACATCATATACCATATATTCATGGCTCACAGAACAATATTCTAAATATGCCATATAAACTTGAATATGATCTCTGCTCATCCATTACAATTATGATTCTTTTTCTTCTTATTTATTCATTTGTCAAACATGTACAAGATAGCAGATATAGGTATGAACATAAACAAACAAAGGAAGTAAGTACAGATAAATGGGGACAGTAAGACAAGGACGGTAGGCAGGCTTGTGCACTCATGCATGCCCCCTTTACGGACCTCTTAGGAATGGGGTGAGGTCCACGGTAGACCGTTTAAGGTTGAAGCTGTGGGGGTTTGAGGCTGTAACAACGGAGTCGGGTAGAGCATTCCAGGTGTTGACCACTCTGTTGTTGTAGTCGTATTTTCTGCTATCGAGTTTGGAGCGGTTTACCTTGAGTTCTGAAACCAAATAACTTTGGCCCTCATGATTAGACCTTCCAGAAAGGGAAGACAGTACATTTGCTAGATCAGATTGGATTGCAGCAGCAACAGGATGCATGTGTCAAGGCTGGAATGGATGACCTCCAGACAGATTCTTATTCTCTATAAATGAAGGACAGTTGCTTTACAATGGCTATTTATATGTTTTATTCCTTGCAAAGGAAACTGCAAAATTTTTATAGATCATGTTTTTGGATTTTGGGGCACCTTAGTAAATCATGTGTTCTTTAATGACTCTCAATTTACATACAAGTTTTGGAAGGCCACTTTCCAGGTATTAGATTCATTTGTCATTCCCAAATCATCTGTTCTTTAATGGACAAGTAGAGAGAGTGAACTAATTATTACAGTTCTTCAAGTGCTATGTGTCTTCACAGAAGAGTATTGGACTAAACTATTGCTTCTTGCAGTATTTATACATAACAATACATGTCTCCCTTTCAGGCAGTATAGGCCATTTTCCTCACATCTTCCCCTTCGGGATTCCAGAATCTGCAGTTCCTCACAGCTCAATGTTCCTTTGGAGAGGCAGGCTGCTCAGGTAATCTTAAAGAAACAGCTAGGTTTGGTAAAAGCTTCATATAAGTAGTCTGCAGATGCTTCAGGGGAAGAGGTTTGTAATGGATGCCAAAATTGTGATGGAGGATTTGAACATAACTTTCCAATAACTTTCTGTCTTCAGCTTGCTTATCTAAAAACTGGACTTCCCAGTTACTCAGCAAATTAACCCAGTGGTCTTTCAGTTGCAGTTGCCTGCTTTAATGAAAATTTATTTGGTATTCTGTCAAGCTGCTACTTGTTTGTGAGGAACCTCCCTGCCCTTCTTTCTTCTACCTTCCCATTTGCTCTATTTTGCCACAGGGAAGGAGAATGTGAAGTGGAATGTATTCTGGCTTTAGGCTGCAGAAGGAAATGTTTGGAATATTTGATTCATTGAAAAAGGAGTGAATCTGAGAAGCTGTGAGAAGATGCAACAGATGTCCCATGCTCCATGAATTATACATCACTTGCATCAGAAATTTCTGCATGAGTTTAATTCCCACGATCTGCCACCATTATCAATAGACAGTGAACCTAAAATGCAGAGAATTCTGTATTTCCTGCTACAATAGACTCTCCAGTATAGGGTGATGTGCAACTAGAAGAGCAGGGGAGATTTTCTAATTCTGGCCAATCCTACATGGCAAGATTTACCTGGTGACCTCAGGGATTTGCCAAGCAAAGTAGAGAAGTGAATCTGATAGGAGAGGTGATGCAATGCAGGAATACAATGAGGAAACAATGCAACTATGTTTAATTAAACAGCAGCTTAGCCCTGAGAAAGAGGAGGAAATGAGAAAAACCTCAATATTTTTTTTTTGTATAAGGAAAGACAGAGGTAAACTCTGATCAGGCTGACAAATAATCTGTTTTCTCTAGGATAAACACCAACCGTGATCTCAATTAACTTTAAAAAAGAAAAGTTAAAGCCTGGGATTTAAGGACATCTTCTTAAGGAAGGGGCAAATCATAGCTTCTTTCAATACTGCTTGCATCAATCTCTGTCATAGTGAAGTGTTGATTTCATTGCCATGAACTTTGAGAGCCAGGAAAGTCTACAGAGTAGTCTAGCTGCCAACAGTTGCTAGTGCATTTAGTTCATACTATCGCGCTATCCAGGATGCACCATGAGGAGGGGAACTAGTTTCACACCCCATAAACATAAACGCTGCTTCCCTTTAATGGTTAGACACTAGAACTCAGGATGTTAACACAGCCCATTACCCAGGTCATTTAAACATAAAAGACTAATGGGCACACATCAAGGACCTCACCCACACAGTATGTTACGAAACAGCTGACTAATTTGCAAACATTAACTCCATCAACCAATCAAGATGTAACAACACAGGCAACCAACCCGCTCGCAGCGACAAAGCCAGCACCCCACATCTCCCCCCCAGTATTTATAGAGAGATGGCAGCTCCGATCATGCTTTCCTCGCACAAACATGAAGCCGAAGACACCAGCCTGAAGATGACGAGTGGGACCTCGTTGAAACGTCGCCAAGATACTCTCAATCTTACACGGGAAAAGACCCAAATACAGATGTGTGGGTGTGTGGGTGTGTGTATGTAGGTCTGGTTATTCGGGTTTTCTCCCGCGTAAAATTGGAAATGTCTTGGCAACGTTTCGACGAAGTCTCATTCGTCATCTTAAGGCTGGTGTTTTGGGCTTCGTGCTTCTAGGAGCAATGTATGATTGCAGCTGTTTCTTCCTTTTAACTGCTAGTGGGGGTCTGAACTGATTGGGTGGGAGCTTGGCTGTGTTCTGATTGGGTGGAGGTGTGTTTTGATTGGTTGGGGGCTTGGCTGTGCTCTGATTGGATGGGGGGTTGGCTGTGCTCTGATTGGATGGGAGTGTGTTCTGTTTGGGTGGGGGATTGGTTGTGCTCGGGTTAGTCTGAGTTTCAGGGGGATTTGAGCTGGTGAGCTGTGTTGCTGTTGTTTGGCTTCGCATTTGTGGTCATGCCACATCTTCATGGTGGGTGTCAGTCTGCTTCACGTATGTATTGGAGTGGTTTAAAGTGGCTAATGATGCAGCTGCGGTCTGGCTTCTGGTCTGGGGTCGTGCCTCATCATCGGTGTGGGTTTGAGTCTGCTTTCTGTGTGGATGTGTGGTGGTGACATCCTGTGTGGCCCTCTGGTGTCATTCCTCGTGTTAGGGACTCGTTTGTCAATAAGGGTGGTTTTCCAAATGGCTGGTAGGCGGGAGGTATCATCTCGTTTATTCATGCTGTGTGGGCGTTTTCCTATCTCGATGGCTTCCCGGATTATTCTGTTGTTAAAGTGTTCAGTTTTGGTGATAGTTCTGGTCTTTTTAAAGTCAATTTCATGTCCTGTGGCTTTAAGGTGTTGGACCAGGGAAGAAGTTGATTCCTCTTTTCTGACTGAGTTCTTGTGTTCTTCTATGCGTGCACTTATTCTTCTGTTGGTTTGTCCGATGTATGTGGTGGGGCAGGCAGTGCATGGGATTTCATATACTCCTTGATTTTCTAACTCAACTTTGTCTTTGGGGTTTCTTAGGATGGTGGATATTTTTCGGTTTGTGCAGAATGCTGTCTTGATGTTGTGTTTGTGGAGGATCTTGCTGATTCTGTCTGTGGTGCCTTTTATGTATGGGAGGAGGGCTTTGCCGTTTTCTTGTTCTCTGTCTTGGAGTTTAGTGGGGGTTTCTTTTTGGATTAGGTTGGTAATCTTATTTCTTTGGAATCCATTAGATGTTAGTACGTTGGAGTGTGTAGTTCGGTTTTTAGGTGTTGTTTGTCAGCTAAGCGTTTTGTTCTGGAGATGAGTGTCTTGGCTACGGAATTGATCTGTGCTGGGTGGTGGTGTGAGAGTGCGTGCAGATAGCAGTTTGTGTGTGTTTTCTTCTGGTAGATGGTGTGTCCTAGGGAGCCATTGGATTTCCTGTAGACTAAGACATCCAGGAAGGGAAGTTGGTTGTTAGCTTCTGTTTCCATGGTGAACTGTATTTTGGGGTGTAGGCTGTGGAGGTGTGTGAGGAAGTTGTCCAGTTTTTCTTTCCCGTGTGGCCAGATTATGAAGGTGTCGTCTACGTATCTGAGCCAGAGTTTGGGTTTGTGATCAGATTTTTCTAGAGTTTGGGTTTCAAAGTGTTCCATGTAGAGGTTTGCAATGACAGGTGAGAGGGGTGATCCCATGGGTGCTCCTTCTATTTGTTTGTATTTTTGTCCATTATAGATGAAGTATGTGTTGGATAGGCAGTGGTTGGTCAGGTGAAGACACTCATCTCCAGAACAAAACGCTTAGCTGACGAACAACACCTAAAAACCAAACTACACACTCTAATGTACTAACATGCAATGGATTCCAACGAAATAAGATTACCAACCTAATCCAAAAAGAAACTCCCACTAAACTCCAAGACAGAGAACGCGAAGCCAGACAACAGCAACGCAGCTCACCAGCTCAAATCCCCCTTCAACTCAGACTAACCCAAGCACAACCAATCCCCCACCCAAACAGAACACACTCCCATCCAATCAGAGCACAGCCAAGCTCCCACCCAATCAGTTCAGACCCCCACTAGCAGTTAAAAGGAAGAAACAGCTGCAATCATACATTGCTCCTAGAAGCACGAAGCCCAAAACACCAGCCTTAAGATGACGAATGAGACTTCGTTGAAACGTTGCCAAGACACTTCCAATTTTACACGGGAGAAAACCCGAATAACCAAAGACCTATATACAAACACCTGCGAATATGTATGTATGTATGTATGTATGTATGTATGTATGTATGTATATATGTTTTCTTTTCTTTTCGTAGGTCTTTATGTGTATTTCTCTTTAGCCAGGTTCTTCCTACGTAAACCAAGATTTTTCTGCAGCCCTAGTTCAGTGATTCATATATATATAGTGAAGTGTTGACTGTGCTGGATCTCCTTCCCAAGGAACTGTAGGGGGATGGGGGTGGGGTGGGGGTAGAATCAAGCCTACAAATAATTGGAGACAACCAAAAGAATATCCTGCTACTTCATCAGAATTCATAAGGCAAAAAGAGTTCTAGCTAACATGATGAGATGCATACATCTCTCACCACAAGTAGATTTTTCCATGCACAGTCATAAATAAATTAGAGTTCTCTCTCATTCTAATATCTTGTCTCATTTTCTGTGAAATGATACAGTACTTAAATGTTCTATAATTGTAATGTATTATAGAGTTTGAAATACAGTTAAATATAAATTGAATTTATAAATATATACCTTGCTATAAAAGTACTATTGAAAATAATTACACACAATAATATCCAATAACAAACAATAATCACTCCCCCAAATTAAATTGTCACGAAGTTAGCTAAATTTACATTATAGAATGTTATACATCTACATGTATAACCAACCCCCCCCCCCCCCCCAAAAAAAACCCAACCCTCCTAACCATTCTTACTTTAATTGCTCAGATCTGAATTGATGGGATCTCTGGTCAAAGCCATCTCCTTGTCTTCAATAAATATAAAAGCAGTCCTACCATTACTTCTTCAGAAATCCATATATACTTTGAAATAAGTAGTATTAGGTTTGAAACAACAAATGAGGTGGTTGGGTCAGGGTCTGTGGAAGCAAGTTAGGAAGGGAAATCTTTATGAGGCATCTGAAGTGATTGTATCATCCTCTGTAATTTTCTCTACTTCTTCATCTTTTTTCTACTCTTCCTTATTGAAATTCTAATTTAGGCCTCCACAAATAGTAGAATTTCCAAGCCTCTTCCCCCCACATTTCTCCACAAAGAATTGCTTTGATCTTGTACTTTCTGTGATTTTTTTCTTCCTATTCCACTTCACTCCTTAATTTCCATCTGCTATATATCTATTCTTATTTTTTGCATGAATTCCAAATCAGTCAAATAAAAGTCAAGTCTAGAAACCTGCCACTTCTCTTCCACTCTATTTCAGTTTGATCTTTTCCAGCTATTTTGCATTCCCATAATCATTACATCTCTCAGTCTCTTGTTCCAGGAGTCCTGCCTCATGTGATTGAAATTGTTCAGCACTTTACAGACTGGTAGCCACAGAGAGTAGGAAACTGGAGGAGGCTCTATTCTTTAGATGGCAGAAAGTTATATATCTAGCCAACAGCAAGGGGACACATTCAGTACAGACACACAATAAGCAGACAAATGATTCAACCAATGTCAAGCATGTCATTAAGGGAGGCTGCCAAGAGGAAGCCTTGGCTTGATGGAAGATCAGAATGGGAACAACCTGTTGAGGAATTCCTCTGTGGCTCATTTCTGCCTGGGCTGTTAGTTTGATTACACTTCGGGGGAAACAAGACTGCATTCAGAGAAGGAGGAGGGTTCATTCCCCATTGTTTTACCACATGGCTTTCGTTTTTGTTATACCTAGAGGATCAAACTGACTGTTTAGCGTGAATAAATCATGCCTGTTTACTGATGTTGTCCACCATCAGAATTAGTTCATCAGTCATCAGATGTTTTCAGATATTCCTGGGTCTTGGGGAGATGAGTTTCCGCCTGTCCTCTTAATTTCTTATTCTTTTCCCCATCAGTCATTTGGCAGGAGGATTCTCCAAAAATGTTTCTGCAGACCAATTCTAAAAAAGGAAGAGGCTAAAAAGTAACAGACAATTAAAAATAAAATGAAAGAGAGATACAAGTAAATGTGCTGGACTCTTAAGCCTTAAGACTGACATGAGGAACCCTTCCACTCTGAGTCATAAAGAACAACGAAGTGTTTTTGTTCTAGTCAGTTAGAGACTTAAACTGGATTAAACCGAAGGCCTTTTAATGTGTGAAGCCTTGTAGCAGCAGTGATTTTCCAAAACATAGTTGCTATTCAGAGGACAAACAATATAACACAATATTCTCTGTGCTTAGAAAATAACTTGGAAATACAGCTGGAGGAGGTGCTGGAAAGGCCATGTGATTTTGGCAACTAATAACATGATAGATAAATCATCACTGCCGTGTTCTTGCAATGTTCAAATTTCAGAACTTTGTTTTCTGTCTGCAGATATGAACTGTCTCATACATTTGGGACAGCCTTTAGAGAAGCTGCTCTTTTCCATCCTCCAGTCCCCCAGAAAGATGAGAGATCAGTGATCTTAATCCTAATTTTAATCCTAACCTATTAGCTACTTGAGGTCTATCCAGCCCAGCGATGGGCAATTATGGCCCCTTTATGACCTGTGGACTTCAACTCCCAGAATTCCTGAGCCAGCCATGCTGGTTCAAGAATTCTGGGAGTTGAAGTTGATTGGACATAAAGGGGCCATAGTTGCCCACCCCTGATCTAGACCATGATAAATTTCATAATCTGATTTGATCAGATGTTCCAATGCAGTCTAGTTCATAATCTTGCAGTCCATTTCATAGTGCTTATGGATAAAATCTGATTTTATTTTCCTGTTAAATGTAGAATGCACTTTTAAAAACAAAGTCCTATCAGTAAGTAAAGCTGGTGCCATCATAACTCTCAAGCACACTGAACTCAACTGCATGAGAAAGCTATAGTTATCTAAAAGATTTATTATAAGAATGGTTAGAGAAAAATAGATTTTTGGAAAGAAAGACATTAGGAAGATAGGTGGGGGGATGTGTTGTGTGGGTGAATCAGTTGAAACACTAGGGCAGCAACCTGGGGGTCGCGACCCCTTTGGGGGTCGAATGGCCATTTCACAGGGGTCGCCAAAGCCGTCTCTTGCCCCCCCCACGCCTTCACTCACCCTCACTCCCTGCTCTGTTGGATCGCCGGCCGTTCGCTTACCCCGCCCACTCCCAATCTATTGCTGCCTCCTGAGTCCCAGCTGATGGCTAGAGGAAAAAAAACTTTAAATTCTTGCCGCGGGTGGTGGGCAAGGGGCGGGCGAGCCAGCAATTTAACAAATGGTTCGGTGTATTTTTGTAATTTTATTGGCCCATGGAGCTTCAGCATAGGCTAATTAGCCCTTGATTAGATCGGCTCCCGACCCTCAGCTGATTTCCTCTCAGCTGTTTTGCTCAGGGCTTGCTGCTTGCTGGAGCAGGTTTTTTTCCCCCCAGCTATGCTGAAAAACGAAACTGAAACTGCTTTGCTGTTGCTGCAAAGTTGGAAAATTAGGTAGGCAGATTTCTTTTCTTTTTCCTCACCAAAAAAGGTAGGTGCAAACAATGGGAAATTTAGGGAAAAAGAGGAGAGTTCAAGATTTTAAAACACAAAAGAAAAAAAGCTCTATTTAACTAGGGAATTGTAATAATTGAGATACTATTAATTGTATATTTCTGAAAGCAGAAATGGTTAAGTTGTGGTTTGGAGGAATATATGGGGGAAATTATTTGGTTTATTATTATTGGTAAATATAATTAATTGATTTGTAAGAAATTGGATTGCATGGAAATAATTGGAATATTCATGTTCATATTGATTAATATACAAAAAAGGTAGTTATATAACTAATTGATTTATATTAAAATGTTGAATTTATATTAAACAACTGTAATATTACATAATTAACCAATGTGAGGATAGATATAAAAATATATGACAATGGGAAGGGGTATAATATAGAGTAGAAGGAAAAAATTGAATTTGATTAAGATTAGAGATAAGGATGAAGGGTAATATTGTTTTTTTACAAAAATAGATGAGGAATAAATATGGCAAAAAGGAAATATAGAAATTGTAAATTTAATTGAAATGACTAAACACTGTTTAAATTTGTGAACCGGCCAAATACTCTGTTCAAAGAAAATACATTGTATGTTTGTATGTGTGTTTCTAATTATTGTTATTTATTCATATTTGTTCTCTTTTATTCTTTAAAGTTTAACAATTCATTCTTTATCTTAATATCTTTATATTTGTTTGGGGTTGGTTTTCTTCCCTTTCATCTTTTTTATTGTACAGCAATCTTTCTCCTCAAACCTACCACCTCTCTCTTTTCTTTCCTTCTTGCTTTCTCTTCCTCCCCCTCTTCTTCTCCTCCCTACTTCCTCTTCCTTTCTCCTTCTCCTCCTCTCTTCTTCCCTCTCTTACCTTCCCTCCTACTCTAATTTCCCTTCCCTTCCCTCATCCCTCTCTATTGCTGTATCCTTTTATGCATATGGACTACTCAGAGGGCTGAAAAAGTTATTTCTGACTGGTCCTCGCACTTTTGACCAGTCCTCGAACTTACGACTATCCTCACATTTTACGTTTTTGCCCTATCTTGTCACCAAGGTGAAGAGAAGCAGTTGTGAAATGAGTGACATGGTTGTTAAGAATGCTACAATGGGCATAAATGATGACCAGTCATAAGTGCAAAGACCGGTCAAAAGTGCGAGGACCTGTCAGAAATCACTTTTTTCAGCCCTCTGAGTAGTCCTTTTGTGCATATGGACTACTCAGAGGGCTGAAAAAGTTATTTTTGACTGGTCCTCGCGCTTTTGACCAGTCCTCGAACTTAAGACTGTCCTCACATTTTACGTTTTTGCCCTATCTTGTCACCATGGTGAAGAGAAGCAGTTGTGAAATGAGTTACACGGTTGTTAAGAATGCTACACAGGCATAAATGTGAGGATGGTCATAAGTGTGAGGACCAGTCAAAAGTGCGAGGACCTGTCAGAAATGACTTTTTTCAGCCCTCTGAGTAGTCCCTATACACATAGCCATGGCCATCCAGTCACATGACCAGCTGGCCATACCGACCCAGTCACATGACCTCCAAGCCATGCCCACAAAATAAGCCACGCCCACAGAACCAGTAGTAAAAAAATTTAGAACCCACCCCTAGTTGGGGGTCACCACAACATGAGGAACTGTATTAAAGGGTCGCGGCATTAGGAAGTTTGAGAACCACTGCACTAGGGGATATGTTAGGCTAGACCTCACCCCTTACAGAAGATCTATTATTGGCAGAGAAAACACAATTGTTTTTTGCAAATTTCTATTCTATGTACAGAGCAGAAAAATTGTTCTTCTGTTCCCTATGTGTCACAGTGCCATTCTTTTGTAAATCTTTACCTTTATTCTATTTTTAATAATTTTAAAACTCCTTGGAAATATGATTGTTTATCCTCCCATGTAAAATAAAGTCTCAAAAGAAACAGCAGCAAGACTCTTTTTGTATTTACTGCTTCCCCTTCATCTGCTGGGTGCAGATAAAATATTTTCACAGCTAGATCAAGACATACAGTAGGAAGAACTGAATAAGAAAGCATACTTGGGTCACCTGCTGGATATATTCAAGGAGACCACAAATAAAAGAAAATCATGTTTTTCACCTGCTGTCAGGATAATAAATCCATAATATAGTATCACCAGATGGCAGTGTACACCAGGGCATAGCATATTTATCTTCTCCAGCAAGTTCGCATCCTTCATTTTCTTTAATTACAGCAGTAGACTAGGGCAGTCCTGGTAGAATGAGCATTATGCAACATTCAGCAGAAACCTAGAACTGGGAATAGTTTATCATAGCCACCTATGCCATTAGAGGGATAATCCAGCATTGTACTTGGTAAAAAAAAAACTCAGAATCCTCAGATGCAGCAGGGAAATTTGTCACAAATTTGTACATGAAATAATGCAGATTAAAGAGGAAACTTCTGAAGATTTGGCCACACACAAAACAGTGGTCACAATGTTTAAAGGTAACCCACACCATTCTTGTTTTGGTGCTCTTAAATCATAGTTGATCCCTTGTGACTTCTTGGAGAATGCCTAGCAATCTGAACTAAGCCCCTGTGGTTTTCTGGGCAAGATTTTCAGAAGTGGTTTGTCTGCCTGTTTCCTGGGGCTGAGAGGGAGTGACTGGCCCAAGGTCACCCAACTAGCTTTGTCCATAGTGGGACTACAATATAGACTTCCTGTTTCTACCTTGTTGCCTTAACTGCTATACTCCACAGGCTCTCCCCATTCTAGAGCTTAACATTTGTTAATTGGCATATTGATCTTAGCCAGGGATACAAGCATCTGGAAAAAGTCATGATGATGTCATACGTATCTTGCATCATTTTTGTGATTGCATACATAACATCATTTTTACATACTCATGTCCAAGTCCTATTTTAGTGACCCTTGGATATCATGCTACCTGTTCTTTTGAACTAGCTGCTGCTTCTGTTTCTAGTCACAGTTTGATTTTATAAATTTTGAAGAATAAAATCTAGAAAGATTGTACAGGTAATCCATTTCTGTCAATACAATCGTTCTTGTGGCTCAGAATTAGTGAAACCTGTCAGGTCTGCTATCACACTGCCTCACCCTTACTTCACTTTGATGGCATCCTGCCATAAAAAAGGAGTGAGGAGGAATGGAGGAAAATAGGGAGGGGGATGACAAGAACCAGAACTGCCAACCAGAGACAACCCAAGGACATAGCCCTGGGAACAGAAAGCAAACAACCACCAAAGAGGCATCAAACTTTAGAACTGTTACCAAAACATCTAGTTTTAATATCATTGGACATTAACAAGATGACCAATGGAGGGGAGGGTGTGGGAAAAGGGAAAATCACTGGGTTTATGTGGGAATATTCAGATATGGATTTGCTTATGCTGTAATCACTTGGCATTAGTAAAAGTATATCTTTTGCTACAAATGGAGTCGAGAGTCTTTCTTTTCAAAATACCCAAGCCAGGGCAAACCTGACAGAAATCATAAATACGTTCTTTTTACAAGGAATTTTAAAAATGTATCAGGAAACTAAAAGGAGAAATGTCTGACGTTATGCAAAAAAGGCATCTTCCAGCCAAGGCATACCTCATGCAATTCCCACTAGTCTACTGACGTAGTTCTATTAACATGGGAGCAAAGTGATTCAGTCTGAAATCATGTATCTTCTGTTCCCTTTCTGGAGTTTATAAATCTTGTCTCAGATGGCTGCAAGGAGAGGAGGCTGGCACCTGGCTCCAGTGTGGGTGTTTATTGTTTGGTTTTTTTCTGAATGTAATTGGCTGAAGAGATACGACTTTCTCCAGAGAAGAAATAAGATCTTGATTTTGTTGGCTGTACCTGATTTTATCCTTTTTTCTGTTCATTTCCTCATGTTGCAACCAGTGTTCATTAAGGCTTCTTCCTGCCAGGATTTTATTATGGTGGGAAATATATATCCCCGAAATACCCCTCCCTGCACCTTTGCAACTTTTGATTTCTAAACCTAGAAACTAAGGGAATGATCAAACAGTAATTAGAGCGTTGGATTAGAAATGGTGATTTGTTTGAATTTGTACAAGTAACCCTTGACTTACGACCATTCGTCTAGCAATCATTCAAAGTTATGAAAAAAGTGAGTTGCGACTGGTCCTCACACTTACAACTGTTGCAGCGTCCTTGTGACTTGGCAATCTGCATGTATTTATGAAGGTTGCAACATCCTGGGGTCACTTGATCTCTATTTATTACCTTCCCAATCAGTTTCCAAGAAGGAAAGTCAATGGGGGAAACCAAACTTGCTTAATAACCACTGTGATTTGCTTTGCAACCCCAGCAAGAAAGATTATAAAATTGGCATGATCACATGACTCATTTAACCACTGCATTGCTTAGTGACCGAAATTCTGGTCCCAGTTGTGGTCAAGGACTACTGTACAGGATTGGAAGTTTGGAAATAAATGAATTTCCAAACTGCCGATCTTTAAGGAAATTTTCTCTTTATTCGAGCACAGCAATCTGATCCTGACTCTTTCACGGTCAGTACTGACCTTTGCCCCCCAATTCCTCCCTTTCTGATCCCCAATTCTCTGCTTCTCATTGGCTATCTTCCAAGTCACTTTCCTGATTCCTTCTTCGTCAGATCACAGGAATGTCTCCCCCCTCCCCATCTCCGAGGAGACAGAATCTTCAAAGGGATTTAGTAGGTAAAAAGTTCAGGCTTCTCCTCTCTTTATTATATGTCAGTGCTGGGACGCTGACATCACTGTCATCTCGAGATCTTTCTAGCTACTAGAAAGAAAGAGATGTCTCTGAGAAAGCTTTTCAGAACTGAGAGTTTCATTGATCACGCTTTCAGTAGATACTGTGCTTTAAAGTTAAAGGCAATCCTTAGGTTACAATCTTTAATTCAGTGACTATTCAAACTTACAATAGCACTTAAAGAATGATACTTATGACTGGACCTTGGAGTTCTGGCCATCAGAATGTCTGATTGCAATGTGAGTGCTTGGTGAACCGTGGTCATATAATCGTGATTTCTCATGTTCCCTTCTGGATTTCCACAAGCAAATTTAATTGAGTCCCCATTTAGTGACCACAGTTGGGACCTTGGTCGTTAAGCAAAGCAGCCACTAGGTGAAACTTCAGTTGTGTTTTTGATATTATTTCAGTTTTTCTTTGTTTTATAGACCTGCAAAGTTAATAGTATTTAGTATTTAGTATTTATTAAATTTTTATACCGCCCCCTCTCCCGAAGGACTCGGGGCGGTGAACAGCCAGAATTAAAAACATACTATACAAATATTAAAATACATTAAAACAAAATTAAACTATCTTTGGCTTCTCCAATTTAAAACCCCTTACCCATAAAATTTACCCAATTAAAAATTTAACCCAGCCCGGCTTGCTGAAATAAAAAAGTCTTCAGGGCCCGGCGGAAGGTCCGGAGGTCCGGGATTAGTCGTATCCCTGGGGGTAGCTCATTCCAGAGGGCGGGTGCCCCCACAGAGAAGGCTCTTCCCCGGGGGGTCGCCAGCTGACATTGCCTGACAGACGGCACCCCGAGGAGGCCCTCTCTGTGGGAGCGTGTTGGCCGGTGGGAGGTTATCGGTAGCAGCAGGCGGTCTCGCAAATACCCTGGCCCTAAGCCATGGAGTGCTTTGAAGATGAGAACCAACACCTTGAAGCGCACTCGGAAGACCACTGGAAGCCAATGCAGCTCGCGCAGGAGAGGTGTCACGTGGGAGCGCCATGTCGCCCCCATAAGTACCCGCGCAGCCGCATTCTGCACCAGTTGGAGCCTCCGAATGCTCCTCAAGGGGAGCCCCATGTAGAGAGCGTTGCAGTAGTCGAGGCGGGAAGTAACGAGGGCATGAGTGACCGTGCATAGGGAGTCCCGATCCAGAAAGGGGCGCAACTGGTGTATCAGGCGAACCTGATAGAAAGCCCCCCTGACCACGGCCATCATATGCTCTTCTAAAGACAGCCGTGCATCCAGGAGGACACTCAAGTTACGCGCCCTCTCCGTGGGGGCCAATGTCTCGCCCCCAATAGTCAGCGATGGCACCAGCTGACTATATCGGGACGCCGGCAGCCACAGCCACTCAGTGTTGGAGGGATTGAGTCGGAGCCTGTTCCTCCCCATCCAGACCCGCATGGCCTCCAGGCACCGGGACATCACTTCAAGGGCATCGTTGGGGGTGGTCTGGGGTGGAGATGTACAGCTGGGTGTCATCAGCGTACAGATGGCACTGCACCCCAAAACCACGGATGATCTCGCCCAGCGGCTTCACATAAATGTTGAACAGGAGAGGCGAGAAGACCGACCCTTGTGGCACCCCACAAACCAAGTGCCTTGAGGTCGACCTCTGCCCTCCAGCCAACACAGACTGCGACCGGTCGGAGAGATAGGAGGAGAACCACCGTAAAACAGTGCCTCCCACTCCCAACCCCTCCAACCGGCGCAGCATGATACCATGGTCGATGGTATCAAAAGCCGCTGAGAGGTCTAATAGGACCAGAACAGAGGAGCAACCTCTGTCCCGAGCCCTCCAGAGATCATCAACCAACGCGACCAATGCCGTTTCCGTGCTGTACCCGGGCCTGAAGCCGGACTGGAACAGATCTAGATAGACGGTTTCATCCAGGTACTGCGGGAGCTGTCGTGCAACCACACTCTCAACAACCTTTGCCAAAAAGCGAAGGTTGGAAACTGGATGCGAGGATTGAACATACAGTTACTTTTTCATTACTATTGCTAAGCAAGAGAGTTACTAAAGGTACAGCCACATCAATAAAGCTGCTAATAATGTAAATCACCCTATACAGAGAAAATGTGAATCACAGACTACAAAGAAAAATCTTGGTGGTCTGAGTGCTTCCTGGGGAGTGAAAAGAAGGAAAGAGAAACTTGACCTTAGCTAATGAAGCTTATGAAGCTACTGTTATGTTAAGTACTTCTAACACCACTCTTAGATTCTATTATTTTGTTCAGGGGAAATAACCATGGCATACTTTTATTGCCTGCACTTTTTCTAAGTGCTGTGCTACTGTTGGTATTTTGTTGTGAATGGGATTTATGTGAATTTAATGAGGCTGTTAGATTGGATTTATTGCATTTTGTTTCTGTACTTTTATTATTTTAATAATCTTGCGTATCTATTTTAGAAGTGGAATAGTTTGATATAAATGTTTTATATAAATGAATGCATAAAATAATAAACCCATTTTCTGTTTTATGGTTCTGGATCCATCAGTTCAGAATAAAAGATTGCAATTCTGAGCAGCTACAATGTGAGGAAGTGAGCTATAGCATCACATATTAGTATGTAAAAACAAAAATAAAAAACCAGAGTGCAGTGGGATTCAGCAGCAGTTGCTAATTTTTCAAGGTGAGAGAACAGCAAACAAACACCCTCCTACAGTTAGCAATTTTTATGTAAAATTAGTTTCCGTGGTGGATTTCTCAGACATTTTATTGCTTTGGGAGCTGTAAATACACAGTGAACCTGAAACACAGTAGCCCAAAATAGAAATGGTACTTCAGCAGGCTCCCGCTCTTAAGTTAATGAACTGCAACACATAGTTGCCCCATAATAGTACTTGAAACATTTATTGTTGCTCAATGTAATAAATCCTTTTCGCCAAATACAAGCAAACTGCATGCTCGATTAGTCAGAGGAAATTGGTCACTTTGTTTAACCCCCAAAGTTTGAAATATGGATCTTGCTGCAGAGGGAAGCAGCTAGAATCAAATAGGTAAGTCATTAAAAGAGGTGAGTGTGTGTGTGTGTGTGTGTGTGTGTGTGTGTGTGTGTATATATATATATATATATATATATATATATATATATATATATACATACATACATACACATACATACATACATACACACACACATGTATAATATGTATATGTATATGTATATGTATAATGTGTGTGTGCGTGCATATCAGTGGGTGGATAGGATCCTGAGATATCTCTGGCCAGCTTGGTAACAGTGCTTAAACTTAGAAAGATGCAGAAAAAACACAAAAAATGCAATAGCTTCCAGCTTCTCTCTCTTTTTTTAAAAAAAATAATCTTTATTTACATTTTCCATTAAAAAAAACAAAAAAATAACAACACACCATATAAATAGCATACAAGACAGCATAACAAATAACAAACGTATCTGCAAGTACATTATGTTCCGAGGGAGACAGAACAACTTATATCTCTTTATACATCAGTTAGGTCTATCCGACCTCACTTTGTTAGTATAATATAGATTTCTCAGTAGATACCTTTCCTCTTTTCAATTGGGTTATGGTTTTCTCTTTGCTAGCCAAGTATATAATTTTTCCCAAGATAAACATGTTTGAGTTTGATCTTTATCTTTTAATTTTTTAGTCAATTTATCTGCTTCCGCACAGTCCAAAATCTTTTTTATAATTGCTTCCTCCGATGGGATATTTTTGTTTTTCCAAAATTGCGTGTATATCAATCTCGCTGCTGAGCTTCCAGCTTCTCTGTAAACAGCCGACACTGGCCTGGTTTGCACATAATGCTTATTCAACATTTGTTTTAACTGGGGTGCTTTGAGCAAGCCAATCTTTTTTTTAAAAAAACCTTTTCTTTAAACCTAAATTTAATTTTCCTTACAATACGGTGATAAGAATGTAAAAGAATACATATAACTTGATTCCATTAAATTATATAAGAAGTTATAACTAAGTAGTAAATAACTAATATACTTTTGTTATATGTGATTAATTTTAACTCAGATCTGAAAAATGAACACCTGCATTATTCTAATATTGATGGGGGGAGGGGTTTGGTCAAATTTCTCATTAAAGCACTTTTCCAATATATTTCCTACTATGTATAAATATTCAGATTTTTCTGTTTTGCAAAATCTTGACACTGTGTTTCTCGTTGCAACAAAAAAAAACCTATTAATTCTATATACTCTAAGGTTTCATTTAGGTCATATATAAAAGGTCATTTTAGAATGACTTTTTTATTAAAATAAGACAAATCACAACTCGTACAATTTAGACCCTAAACTGGCCATATTCAGTTTTTAAGAAGCTGGAGTCAATCTGATGGTAAGTAATATTTAATCAATTTCTGGTTTGTATTCCACTCCAGCCAATATCCAGAAGAAATGGGCAGAGCAGGCAAAGTGTCAGGATTAGATCAGGATTATAAAAAAAAATATGGTTAAAACAAGATAGATTTATAAATTAATAATACACAAGGTTCAGATTGTAATTTAATTGTCCTCCCCAAGCAGCTTATCCTTTCTTTCTTAGAGTTTGCTTATACATCCTAAATTCTAAAGGATCCACAGTATAATCTTTAGCTTGACAGTACATTGTGTACCTGGGTGCTCATGTCACATCATGGGAAGGAAGGAAGGAGCGGAGGAGGAGGAGGAGGGAGGAGGAGGAGGAGAGAATATAAGCCCAGGAACAAAGGATGGTATGATTTTTGCCCTCTAATTGCAGTACAGTCACTTTATGATTTTTAAAACATAAATCTACTTATGCTTTATTAATCTTCTTCTTAGTAAATATTGCTAGCTTATTTAAGCTAATTCTTGCATATATTAACGGATGACTAATGTTTTAGGGAGTTTGTTGATTCTCTGCACCTAACAAAATGAGGTGGGAAATGTCCTGGTTACCTTACAAGACTGCAGTAGTCTGAGAACTTGTGTCTCCCTGCCACTATTACACAAGCCATCAAAGATGAATATGTTCTCTTCAACATTTCTCTTATCAGAGATTGTTGGGGAGGCCTATGAAACAGTGGCAACCACACTGTTATTTAGTATCTATTTATATGTTTATTTATGTTCCACATAAATTCATGTTCTCAATATAGTACAAAGTAATCAGAAACAAAAATAGAATCCCAAACAAATAGAAAAAAAGACACAGGAAACAATAAAGCATGTACAAAACAGCCAGGTATGCAAATCACAATCTGTTTAAATAGCTTGTAAAACGGTTACAAGTTAAGTGTTTATTATATGGCTTTTTTAACGCCAAAAAAGATAGATCCTAACTTAGTAAGAATTTCTTGTAGAAAGTTCGGTATGTCAAATATGAGGACCCACCATTGAACTAAGGTTCACTTAGTGAAGTGACACCCCAAAAAGGACCCCAGGTGATTCTTTCAGTCAATCATCATAATTAAACACCTGTTTTAAAACTCATTGGGGAGCAGCAAAGGGGCCAGTTGTAAAGGCAGCCAGGTTTCTTCTTGAACTACATTGAAAAATCCTCTTTAGCTTTTCATAAAAAAGAGCCATTACACCGGTTGCAGAAGAAAAGTATGTAGCCTTCCGGTGTCTTCTAAAAAGGGGGAAAGAATCATATGAGGAAGAAAAATGGTAGACAAATGATGTTTATAACATGAAGTGGATCAAAAGCATTGCTCTTCTTTTAAAGACAATCCTATTAAATTTGAGGATTTTAGGAAGCCTTTGACTTTGTCTTGATGATCTGTGCTTGGAAATGATGTACCGATTTCAACATTTCATTCCACACATGCTTCACCTCTTTTAAAAGAACCAGCCTTGTGATTGTGAAAGATATCAGTGGAAGTTTAAAGTGCAGCCACACAGATCCCACTGGAGAGCTTCTCTCTCTAGCTTAACTCATATGGTTGCTATGATAATAAATTAACAAAATCATAATAACATAGCAACTGCTATTTTTATATGTGCTTAACGATGGTATCCAACCTTCTTTCAAGATGTTCTGTAGCCTATATGGATTTTCCCTTTCTGTTTTGATTATATTATTTCATTGCATTTAATGTACTGTATAGTATCAGCGGAAATAACTATTGTTGGTAAGTCCAATGCAGGATATTACATCAATTTTAGGTATTAAAGAGCCGGCTTTTCCACATACCGTATTTTTCGGTGTATAAGACGCACCAGAGTATAAGACGCACCTTAATTTTGGGGGAGGAAAACAAGGAAAAAAGTATTTTACCTCTGCCTACCAGCATTTAAGGTGGTGCCTGAACCTGCAATCCCCTTCCCAATTCCAAACATGGGGTGTGTGCATAGACAAAAAAAGTGCATCGTGTTTCAGGCGGCAGATCTGGCCAGGAGGAAAGAGAAATTGAGTCTGCTGAGAAGGAGGATGGGGGCGCATGGCTCTGCAATGTGCAGAAAAACACTTTCAGGCGGCAGCACTACAATCTCCTCCCCGAATCCAAAGCACTTCTCAGTTTCCCGCTGCACATTGCAGGGGAATTGGCCGCCACCTGAAGCGCGACTCTTGAGAATTGCATTGGAGAATCCGGGCAGCGATGGCTGGAAAGGAGGAACGTTTCCCTTTAGGGGCTCCCATTCAGCTCAGCTTGGCTCCTGGGCGCAGAGAGGGCTTAGGCAGCGGCAGCTCCTCACATTGCTGGGGAATTAAGTCAGCGCAGCCAGAGGGGTGACCAGCCGCAAATCGTGGCACCCGCCTTGTTCCCCGAAGCTGCTGGGCAGATCCCCCCCGTGACCGTCCCAGAGAGGGAGGGTTGTTCCTCAGGCTGTGCCCCGACCCAGATCCTTGCCGCCTGGAACTGGCTGAAAATGGCCGAAGGGTGGGGGCTGGTGGGTGGGCGGGTATAAAACACAGCGTATAAAACGCACCCAGATTTTCATCCCCTTTTTGGGGGTAAAAAGGCTCACCTTTTTATACACCAAAAAATACGGTAGGTGGCTAATACTTGACTAGTTTTGCCAGAATAACGAACTCAAATTGTTAAATGTGGAGGCTGAAAAGAGTCATTGATAAAGGGTTTTTTTTTTTTTTTGCTCAAGATCAGGATTCACACTTTAGAGGAAGTGAATAACCAAAGCATGGAGAGGGCATCCAGTTTAGATTCTTGTCATTTTGACAAATGATAGGAAAAAGAAAAGCCACAGGTCTAATCTTTTCATCAGTTCTTCAAAGTGGAGGGGGCAGTTAACTTCACAATTAGCTTGTCATGGACTATTCATTTATTTATTTATCACATTTGTATCTTATGCTGCCTCTAAGGAGCTGGGAGAGGGAGGAAGCATGCGTGAGCTTCTCCAACTGTAGTATTGCAACAATAAATTCCTTAAATTACCCAAAGAAAGAGTTGCGGAGAGGAAAGCTTACCCAAATTCTCCTAGTCAAATCTCACTGCTTCAAAATGTCTTCTAAGAACAATAACAATATGTGCAATAACAACATGTGCTAATATAAGGGGGCAAATGGTCTTACTCCTCTCTTTCCTCTTGATTCTGAGCATGGCAGCAATTGTATGAAATATTAGGCTAGCAAATATCAACCACTGCCAGACTTTGTAAAGGACCCTTGGGTGAATGTCTATGATAACTCACCACAGCCAACACACCTCACCCGAGTCGCTATGACCAACTCACCACAGCCCACTCACCCTGAGACAACTCGCCATGGCCAACTCATGTGGTACAACTCGCTGTGGGATAAGAGTTGCATTAATATCAAGAAATGGTGAAATAGAATAATTAAAGAAGGGATGCCAAAGGAATGGCAAAATAAAACGTGAATGACAAAAATTAAAATAATTTTAAAAATAATTTTAAAGAATTAAATTGAATTGTTGAATTCTCCCACTGCGAGTTGTTCCGTGGTGAGTTGGCCATGGTGAGTTAGCTGCAGTGAGTTGTCCTATTCTGGGAATTTGAACCTAATGCACTTTTGTGCATCTGTCTGTTATATCATCCTCAACCATCAAGTTAATGGGGTGCATAAACTTCCAATACAACTGCACCAGGACAAGTACTTCAAGAGCATTGTTATAAGTTATCATGTCAGCCTATTTTTCTTAGGGGAACATTTCCAGTTTATAACCCATTGCAATATGTGTAGAAGTTTTAGATAAACCTTGTGATAGAACTACCACAGAGCTATTGAGTACATAAAATAATGGTTTCCTTTATATGGTACTTTTTTTCTCTTCCTTTCACAGCTTTTCCTTTTTAGCTAAAACAGGCATAAAATGTGTCTTGTGATCCACCACTTCCCTTTTCCAGAGATTCACAGGACCAAAACATTCAGTCCATTTTTTGCTTTTCCTTTGAGGGGGATGGTTGGATGGATTTCAGAGGCCCAATACAGAGAGGTAAAAAGATGTACAGTCTCCAAAAAATGATAAAGAAGACAATTGGAAAAGTAATTAATATTTATTTTCTATATTCTTAACAACTACTTAGTAGTGAGTTGCATTACTATCTCAATCTCATTTGATAAGCTGTTTTACATTGTTTTATATTCTTGTTTGCAATACTGATTGCTGTGGATTTTTTCAGTAACACCCATAACTTAATTTGGTGTCCTGCACATATCTGACGTGAATTGCAAGTCCTGTCCCAGCAAAACTGGTAGAAAGTGGAAGAGATAGCTCTGAGGAGGAAGAATCAAGAAAAACACTTTTATTCAGAGAAGCAATATATTCACATGTTTGCCATAATATTAATTGACGAAATTATTTTGAGCATTTCTACAGAAATATTCTGAAACAGTATGAAAACATTTCCTCAACCTCTGCATTCCTAGTATTGGTAATCTGAGCTAATTTATTTCCAGTTTTGCTACTGTGGTGTAGAGGTAGTCCTCAATTTACAACAGTTCATTTAGTGATCATTTGAAGTTACAATGGCAATGAAAAAAGTGACTTATGACCGTTTCTCACACTTATGACTGTTGCGGCATCCCCATGGTCATGTGATCAAAATCCAGATGCTTAGCAACTGCCTCATATTCATGATGATATCATTGTCCTGGGATCATGTGATCACCCTTTGTGATCTTCTGACAAGTAAAATCAATGCAGAAGCCAGATTCATTTAACAACCATGTTACGAACTTAAAGACTGCAGTAATTCACTCAATAACTGTGGCAAGAAAGGTTGTAAAATGGGGCAAAATTCACTTAACCAGATGTCTCAGCAACAGAAATTGGGCTCAATTGTTGTCGTAAGTTGAGGTCTACCTGTAGTTGAAACTATAAAATCCAGTTGTTATTAAAGACACTGTGGCTCTCTTTCTTGGCTCATGGTCCTGGTTCCTGGATTTTAGGAATAGTAAGGAAATGCTATCTTAATAGCTATATAACTTCCCCTCAGTTGGTGGAGAAGGTTTTTAATTCAGTTTCCCCCTCCTCTACACTCGAAGAATCAGAGTGCAGAATGCCAACTTATTGCGCCTTTCCTCTCCAGGGTGAGATAAATCCTTTTTTTTTTCTTTTGCTGCATAATCTGCAGCAGCCTCAGGAAGCCTGTGATTTTCACTTCCTATTCTCAACATCTCAAGAAGATAAAAGTGAAAATAATAGCAAATTATCTGTAAAGTGCTTTTGAGGGCATAGAGTGTGAAAATAATGGTGGTGTGGAAGTTCCGATAATGAAAATAATGGGAATGGGATGAGAATATATTTCCTTGCTTTTTTGCTTTTTTCCTTCCTTCCTTCCTTCCTTCCTTCCTTCCTTCCTTCCTTCCTTCCTTCCTTCCTTCCTTCCTTCCTTCCTCCCTCCCTCCCTCCCTCCTTCCCTCCCTCCCTGATACATAATTTAAAACTATTCAGAAGGAAGAAGGAAATAGGAGGAGAACATCAGGATTTTAATTAAGTTTTGCTTAGTCTTAGGTGAAGAAGCTTGAGATGAAGAATGAAAACATTTACTTTATAACCTCCCTCTCTTCCTTCTTGACCCAATGAGTGCCTTATATTTTGATTTTATGTGACACTGTAATAGAGAATCATCAACATTTCTTATCCTTCCCAACCCCCAAGTTCTTACTGATGCCGAAATTTCCAATCTCATGAAAATGCCTTTGGAAGTGTGAGGAGAAGAGGCAGAATAGGCAGTGAGCACTCCAGGACAGAATTTTCTCCGCTAATCTTGGATCAAGATAATAGGATTGCAGCCAAAGTACTGTTTATAGCTCATGGGCTCCATAAAAGGAGGATCTGGGTCAGGGGCAGGTTCTAATTTTTTTTTACTACCGGTTCTGTGGGCATGGTTTATTTTGTGGGCGTGGCTTGATGGTCATGTGACAATTATTTAGGATTTAGCAGAAGTACTGGTCTACCAGGCTTTTAACTGCTTGCAGAGCTGTACCGATCTACCCATTTATTTTTGCAGGCACTGATCTACTCATGTATTTTGGCAGGCACTGATCTACTCATGTATTTTTGCAGGCACTGATCTCATGTATTTTGGCAGGCACTGGTCTACCCATTTATTTTTGCAAGCACTGATCTACTCATGTATTTTGGCAGGCGCTGGTCTACTCATGTATTTTGGCAGGCACTGGTCTACCCATTTATTTTTGCAGGCACTGATCTACTCATGTATTTTTGCAGGCACTGATTTACTCATGTATTTTTGCAGGCACCGGTCTACTCATTTGTTTTCTTTTAACACTGATCAGCTGTAGGGCGGCCCTTTGAAGCCCCGCGGCAAGAGTTTAAACAGTTTTTTTTCCTCTAACCATCAGCTGGGACTCAGGAGACAGCAATAGATTGGGGGTGGGGCCAAATAAAAGGTAAGGATAATGTGGGGGGTGGGGGATGGGGGTGGGTGGGAGGGGCAGAACCGGTTCGGTGACATCATATTGTCACCGCTACCAGCTCGGGGGAACCGGGCCGAACCAGGAGGAACCCACCACTGATCTGGGTACCATTTACATGAGGGCTACCAAGTCTAGACCTGGTAGTTCTAATGTACCTATTATTCATTTCATTAGCTTTTTTGGAATAAAATAAAATGCATGGACAGGCAAATTGATATTCTCCAGATATTCTTCATCACTCTCAATTATCTTTACAAACGGGAAGAAGCTATAGAAGGCTTCTTCTTCCTTCTAGCCTTATTCCTGCACTATGGCAGGGTCCACTTAAAAGCTCCCTTTTACAACCCTGTAATCCCTTAATTTAGGGGTAGTCATGGTAACTGATGGAGCTGAGCATGAGATGCCCTTCCTGACATCACACAGAGTTTACAGCAGATATTTTTTCTTTGCGTCCTCAGAGAGAAACATCTGCCACTACCTAAGATTGAACTCTCAACCTTCCGAATGGAAGGCAAGCACTAGACCACCATGCTGCTCTGAGAAGAAGTTATAGAAATGAATTTTTGGCCGGCATAGGATTACTATTTTTGTGGTTATGTAATAAAAAGGACTATGTATTATGTGGAGAAGACTTGAAAATGAGATTTTGTCCATGCACTTCTCCTCAATGAACACTAAAGGGCAGACTATGCATATTGTATAAAAAGCAGTGGATTTATAAGAAATCTGTGCCAGTTGTTCTCAGATGAAGCATTATAGGCTATTTTTTAAGCTGCTTCAATTTCTTTTCATTCTCCATTTAACCAGAGCTCAGTTAGGAAACCACTGTGCATATTTTCTGCCTTCTCTCTTGTTACCAGATTGTTTCAATCATTTCATCTAGTTTGTGTTGCTCTACTGATAAAAATTAGAAAGAGAGGACTCCTAATGTCAGAATAATATCTGGGATAAGGACCCAAGATGAAGCTTTAAAACATAGCCTGAGAAAATTAAGTCATCAGTCCATTAGAAATGCTTTAAATGTAATTTCCAAAAGAGTTGTCTCTAAGATGGAATTTACAACCCATTTCTAATCTGAGGGCTGTAATTTAGTAATTCAACAATTTAGCTTATACATAATAAGTCATGATTTATTATGGTTTATTGTATACACCATAACTGTCTAGATTCCCCAATTTTCTGACTGAATCATGATTTATCAAGTAATAATGTAGCTTGTCTGGTTTGATGTTAGTACGTTGTACAAACATAGCTATTGTGTCTCTTATGCCCCTCAAACATTAGTTTATTTGAGTATATATTTAGAAAAGCTGCACAAACGTTGAACTCATTTGCATCCACAAGGTGCCATTCAAAGATCTGTGATGTCTCAGGTAAGCAGATTTAATCTTTAAGGTCTTGAAAGTTGCTTATGGATATCAGAATTCTAGTACCAAAGTCACATTATCTCTTTCCATACTCAATCTCTGTGATATCAGCAACCAAGCTAACACTAATATGAAGTGCTGTGATCAGTAGTGGGTTGCTGCCAGTTGTAACAACTGGTTCGCCCAGCACTGAAAATGTGAGCGCATGTATGCACGCTTGCTTTGCTTGCGCGCCTTCTGCCCATGCACACGGCCATCCACCCATGCGCATGGCTTCAAAAACACAGCAATATAAGATGGGATAGCGCTGGGCAGGTGGGCTTGATCCCCTATGGGTCGCAACTACCAGTTTGCCCGAACCGGTCCAAACCAGCAGCAGCCCACCTCTGGCTGTGATCCATTTACATATAGATGGGGCCACCATCAGAGGTGGGTTTCAGCAAGTTCTGACCAATTCTGGAGAAGCGGTAGCAGAAATTCTGAGTAGTTTGGAGAACCGGTAAATACCACCTCTGACTGGCCCTGCCCCATCTATTCTCTGCCTCCCTAGTCCCAGCTGATTGGGAGGAAATGGGGATTTTGCAGTATCCTTTCCCTGGAGTGGAGAGGGAACGGACATTGTACAGTATCCTCCCACTGCCACGCCCACCAAGCCACGCCCACAGAACTGGTAGTAAAAATTTTTGAAACCCACCACTGGCCACCATGATAGCTGAGCAGATTTGGATGTAATGGTGCTGTTTCAACATACCTTTGTTTTCTCATTTTTATTTGGCATTAACTAGTAGCAATTCAAATATCTTTGTAAAGTCACTAATTCTTTAAAGTAAAAGAAAAAAGTATAAAGACCTTTGCACCATGCTTCTGGTCAACAGTTGTAGTAGATTAAGATCTAGAGTCATCAGGAGAACAAAATGTGGTGATTATTAATTTATTAGTAATTCTTAAAGAATTTTTTTGTCATGCTTCAAAGATGCTGTCAGGTATGATCTCATGGCAGTAGCAGAAACCAAAAGAGCATTTTAATGTGACTTAATGAATTTCAGCTTCTTGGAAAACACACCACATAGGAGCATTTGCCATGAGGGTGCTTTTTCAGAATATAAATGAAGATTGGAAGATGGGTTTAATTAAATCACGAGCTTGAGGTCATCACAAGGATAGACAAACTTCAAAACATTTGTTTTCCCTCCCTATTTTGCTTTAAAGAATAATTTGCTGAACTAGATACCGTGTTTCCCCAAAAATAAGACCCTGTCTTATATTTTTTTGAACCCTGAAATAAGTGCTTGGCCTTATTTTCGAGGAGGTCTTATTATTTTGGGGTATGTGGAGCAAGATGGGGCTTGCCAGATTTCCAGCTCTCTCCCAGAGGAAATGGAAGGGACCGTCTGCCCATGCATTTAAATATTTTCAGGGAGGGCTTATTTTCGGGGGGGGGGTATTTTAGTGCATGTGCTCAAAAGCCTGATTGGGCTTATTATCCGGGGAGGTCTTATTTTCGGGGAAACATAGTGTGTGTGTGTATGTATGTATGTATGTATGTATGTATGTATGTATATATGTATATATGTATGTAGGTCTTTGGTTATTCGGGTCTTCTCCCACGTAAAATTGGAAGTGTCTTGGCGACGTTTCGACGAAGTCTCATTCGTCATCTTCAGGCTGGTGTTCTCGGCTTCGTGCTTCCAGGAGCAATGCTCCTGGAAGCACGAAGCCGAGAACACCAGCCTGAAGATGACGAATGAGACTTCGTCGAAACGTCGCCAAGACACTTCCAATTTTACGTGGGAGAAGACCCGAATAACCAAAGACCTACATACAAACACCCGCGAAAACCTGAGAAAACAAGTATATATGTATATATATATATATATGTATATGCACGTTTTGGTGTATTCGGGTCTTTTCCCGTGTAAGATTGAGAGTATCTTGGCGACGTTTCAATCTTACACGGGAAAAGACCCTAATACACCAAAACTTGCATACCTCTACCCGTGAAAATCTACGAAAACATATATGTATACACACACAAACACACACACACACACACACACATACACATACTGATTGATGAGACTGATTGTTTAGATTGATTGATTTGTTACAAAATCTGCCTGAATTTTGAATTTGAAATAACAAATATGTTAGAGCCTCTGTGTCCTATCTTAGAAATGATTGTGACCCTGTATTTGAAGGGAATTTCAATGGTCCATATTCTGTGTCTTATATTTAGTGCTAATAATTAAAACAAATGGATTTTGATATAAATTAGAGCACTACTAATTTTCTTTAGCACTAAGCTTGCAACCATGATATAATATGAATCCTAAATGTCAAAGGGGATTTTAATTAAGACTCAATGTTGGTTTAACAAGACTAGCTGATGATGCTCCATTTCTAAAAATCTCTAGTGACTTCATCAGTTTTCTGTCTTCTTCAATGGATACTCAACTTAATGCCTTTATTATCTGATAAATATTGTTTACCTGAAAATGCAGAATTTATTTTTGATAATGTCCTTCACTGAATCATTCTCCTGAGCATCCTAAATGTGTGTCAGAATACTGCTGCATATACCGTCTGGTTGATCAGATGTGGGCAGCAGTATGCTGACTTACATGGTAGCATCTAAAATTCCATCTTACTTGTAATAGTGTGAGGATGTGGAGAAAAACCTGAGACTTAATTGTGCTTTTGACAATACGGGCCAAAATCTGGGGCTTGAAAATCACACATTTTCAAGCTGCCAAGGCTGAGAAAAATTGATGTAGACAATATTGGGCTCAATGAATGAATGAATTGATTTGATTTCAGGCAGCTACCTATGATTTATTTCCTCCTGCAATTCATGGTCAGAAAAACTGGAGTCAACCAAAGAATTATCAAATAAATGAGATCATTAGAATTTTGATATTTAATAGTAATACATTAACATTAAACATTATTAAAATTAAGTAATGTTTAGGTTATTGACAAATGATTTCAAGTTTGCACAATCTATTTTTGAAAATTTGCTACCATAAGAATGTAGAATTATTAGCACAGAATTTCAAAACATTTGCATAAGAAGTTGTATCATTTTTATTTCTCTATTCATTTCTTATGCTATACAGTAGATTGGAGTCTACTGACTCTGCAGGAGAATATTTAATACTTAAAAATGCAATAATCAAAATAAATTTAAAAATTCTGTCATGCAGCAAAAATATACTCATTTTGTAGAAAGTTGTGCCATGCTAATGAAATGATAATTAGTCATGGCAATTAGGTAGGCAATTAACATCAGCTTCAGTTCCCACTGGAAAGATCAAGTAAATATCTGGATTAGGCTTCTATCCAATGGCCTCAGGGATTTTATGATACTTCTTTCTCCAGAACATATGTGGAAAGCAAGCTTGTCTATTTCAGATAGTAGAGGTACAACCTTTGTCAAATTCATCTATTCTGAGTCATGAACCTTCTGGCTAAGGGGAAAGGCAACAATTTGTTTAATGGCACTCTATATGCCCTTAGACAGGAGTGGGGCAGAGTAAGGAAAGCACAAATATGCAAGAGCTGCTACCTGGGCAAAAGGGGATGGAACATTTTTTAAATCCAGGACAGCCAGAAAACATTCAGAAGTAGCTCAGACAGATGCCTCCTTAATTCACCAGAGTTTAAAGAGGAGGAGGAGACACTTCTGGGAAAGAAATGTCAAACTGAAGATGGCTCTGCTAAAAGCGGAGCTGACAGCCATGGCGGAATGAAGAGCCAGTGAATAGACCAGCTCATCATAATTCTTCTCTGGACCAGGAAGGGACTTGAAATCACCCACAAATGCTCCAGACAGTTGTTCCTCACAAAAAGACAGCAAAACAGTGGTTTCTGACGGGTTTAGAGCTCTGAGAGATGAGGGAATAACTATTGTTGAAAGCATGGTTGTCAGTTTCAAAAAGGACACTGGGCTTACATACTTCCTTTTCTAATCACTTTTAGTTGTTATTGCTTTCCAGCTGTTAAAGACCTATTAAGACAAGATTTGCAGCACTGGGTGAGTTTCCTTCAATCCTACTGAAAGACATTTTAAATACAAGGATTTAAACAAATTCTTTGGGAATAAACAGTTTTGGAATAAACTTTCATTTTGGAAAATTACAAACTAAGGGTCCAGATGGATTTGAAATAAGATTTTGGAATTAATTGTAAGAATTCTTCCATGGGAAAATATTTTTTTAAAATTTTCTTAAAAATTATAGGATGACACTTTGATGGATGGATGGACACTAGAGAGAATCAGAAGGAACTAAAGATTATAATTAAAGGAGAAGAACACTTACCGGTAAATTTGACATATATTAATATAGAACGAAGCAAAATGTTTTAACATAGGACACATGGAAGGATATGTTTGAACAATGGACTCAGAAGTTAATTGACAGATTTGAAAAATCATTTTAAAATGTATATAAAAAAAACCTGACAGAGAATAAAATGGAATTATTTCTATATAATGTGCACTTTCCTAAACTGCCTTTGATTCAAATGTGGGGCCCAGTGTTTTCAATTGTTTTTGCAGTAAGTTCCTATTTACATACAGATACATCCAGCTGAATATTATTTTTATTTTTTTAAAAGAAATAATTTTTATTGAGTATAAATATTAAAAAAAACAAACATAACATATGCACAACAAACATTTATACAACATATACACAAAAAGATTATAATTTCTTCTTAAGCATTTTTTCAAAGTGACATTCTACAATTCTACTTATAATATATTCCTTCACCTCTCCTTAATCTAATAACATTTTTTTAATATATATTTAAATCGGTAATATTTCCCCCTATATTTTTTTGTATATTTATTTTTAACCAATTATACCAATTATTCCATATTTTGTAATAATCTGATTCTTCTCTTTCTTGTAATTCTTTGGTTAACCTATCCATTTCAGCGCATTCTAAAAATTTTTCTATTACTTCTGTTTCATTTGGTGTTTTTTCTTGCTTCCAATTTTTTGCGTAGGTTATTCTTGCAGCAGTTAATATGTGAATTGTGAGATATTTGATATCTTTAGGGTATGATTTGTTAAAGATTCCTAATAAAAATGTTTCTGGTTCTTTTTCAATCTGTGTTTCTGTTATTTGTTCCAACCATTTTTTGTTGTTAGACCAAAATTTCTTTGCTGCCGGGCAAGTCCACCATAAATGATAGAAAGTCCCTTGTGTCTTTTTGCACTTCCAACAAATCGGGCTATTTTTTAGGTTGTATTTTTGCCAATCTGGTTGGAGACATATGCCACCTATAAAACATTTTCAGTTGGTTTTCTTTGTACGCCGTTGCTTTCGTTAAATTTAGATTTACCTGCCAGAACTTTTCCCATTTTTCCAAAGGTATTGTGTGTTTGATGTTTTGAGCCCACTTAATCATTGTTTCTTTGACTGTCTCTTCTTCCAATTTAAAGTGTAGAAGAAATTTGTAAATTCTACTAATTAATTTATTTTCTGAATCTAATATAATTTTATCTATTTCTTGTTTTTGGTTATACATTTCATATGTTTTTATATGTTCTCTGTATTTGGATTGTATTTGAGTATAAGTCCACCAATCTATTTCTCTGTGTAAATCTGTCTCCAATTGTTGTTTTGTCTTTAATTTGCCTTGATAGTCAATTATGTCTTTATATCTAATTATTTTTGTCTTCTCTGTTAAGTTTGGGTGTCCAATTGATTCTGCCGTGCTAGCCAATTTGGTATCTTCATATAATGTTGTTTTTTAATTTTAAGCCAAATTTGTAGTAATGAGTTTCTTATTGTGTGTCTTTTAAAATATGAATGTGTTTTATATTTCTCATCCCACATAAAGGAGTGTCAGCCAGTTTGGAGTTCGTGTCCCTCAATTGTTAAAATTCTAGAGTCCTTTAATTCTATCCAATCTTTGACCCACTATAGTACTGCTGCTTGATAATATACCTCCCAGTCAGGGAGTGCAGCTCCTCCTCTATCTTTTGTATCCTGAAGCAGCTTAAATTTTATTCGTGGCCTTTTCCCTTGCCATATAAATTTAGATGTTATTTTATTCAGCTTTTCAAAAAATGATTTATCTATTTTTATTGGGGTAACCTGAAACAAATATAAAAATTTAGGTAGAATAGTCATTTTGATGGCCGAAATTCTTCCTAGGAGTGAAATGTGTAAATTTCCCCATTTTTCTAAGTCTTTCTTTGTTTGTTCTAGTAATTTGTCATAATTGTTTTCTTTAATTGCTGATGTTCTTGTAGATAACCAGATTCCTAGATGTTTTATTTTTTTCGTTGTTTGGATTTGTATATTATCTGTCAATTCTTTTATTTGAGTTTCTGTAAGGTTTTTTACAATTAGCTTCGATTTACTTTTATTGATTTTTAGTCTGGCCACTTCTCCAAATTCTTCTCTTTTTTGGAACAGATTAGGTATAGATTCCATAGGATTTTCTATCAAAAACACTAGGTCATCAGCAAAGGCCTGAGCTTTGTATTCTTCTCTATTGATCTTTAAACCTTCAATTCCTTGGTCTTCTCTAATTTTTTTTCAACAGGATTTCCAATGATAGAATATATAGTAAGGGAGAAAGTGGGCAGCCTTGTCTGACTCCTTTTGTTATATTAACTTTATCTGTTATATCATCATTCATAATTATCTTTGCTGATTGCTTGGTATAGATTTCTGCTATAATTTTCCCAAATTTTTCCCCAATTTGCATATTTTGTAATTGTTCAATCATAAATTTCCAATTTAGATTATCAAAGGCCTTTTGGGCGTCAAGAAAAACCAACACTTCCTGCTTCTCCGGATGTGATTCATAATATTCTAGAGCATTAAGTACTATTCTCATGTTGTTCTTTATTTGGCGTCCCGGCAGAAATCCATTTTGGTCTGGGTGTATATATGTATTTAATACTGATTTAATCCTTTCGGCCAAAATTGCTGCAAATATTTTGTAATCGGCATTCAATAATGAAATAGGTCTGTAGTTTTGAATTAACTGGAGATCTGTATCTTCTTTTGGAATGATTGTTATTATGGGTTCTGTCCATGAATTTGGTATTTTGGCTTTCTCCATAGCTTCATTATATAATCGCAACATATTCTCTCCCAGTACTTCTTGCGTTGTTTTATATATTTCTACCGGTAGCCCGTCGGGTCCCGGTGTTTTATTGTTTTTTTGCTTTTTCAGTACTTCATCTAATTCTAATTTGGTTATTGGCCTATTGAGAGTTGCTCTTTGTTCTTCTGTGATTTTTGGCATTCCTGATTTCCCTATGTACTGTTTTATCTTGTCTTCCTCTATCTCTTCCTGATTATATAAATTCGCATAAAATTTCTTAATGATTTCTTTTTTGGTCTCTTTACTATGTTGAATTTCTCCTTTACTGTCTTTCAGTTGGTATATTGTTCTTTTTTTCTGTTCTTTCTTCAGTTTATAGGCTAGCCATCTGCCCGTTTTATTTGCGTGTTCGAAATAGTTTTGTTTCACCATTTTTATTTTTTGGGCTAGTTCTGTTTGGTTTATCAAATTCAATTTATGCTTAATCATTTTCCATTCTTCTCTTATTGTTTTGTCCTGGGGCTTTTCTTGGAGTTTTTGTTCTATTTGTTTTTGGTCTTTCTCTAATTTATTTAATTGTTTTTTCTTCTCTTTATTCTTTTTCCTCGTATATGCTATTACTAGGCCCCTTATATATGCTTTTAAAGTATCCCATGTGTTTTGTAAAGAGGTTTCCTCTATTTTATTTATCTGAAAGAATATTTTTACTTCCTTTTCTAACATCAAATTAAATTCTTTTTCTTTACATATTCTTTGGTTCATCGTCCATCTCTTACATCTTCTTTTCCCTTTCCAGTTTATGAATAGTGGATTGTGGTCTGCCCACTGGTTTGTGCCTATCTCAATTTTTTCTACTTCTATTTTGATATTTGGGGTCATCCATGCCATGTCCAATCTTGACCAGGAATTATGCGGATGGGAGTAAAAGGTGTATTGGGCCTCTTCTTCATGTGTTTCCCTCCATACATCTGCCAAGTTTAGTTCTTCAGCCATAGTAAAGAATTCTTTTGGAAGTATTTCTTTTTTGTTTTGTTTTTTTCCCCAGTTTTGTAGTCCTTATTTGCATTTACTATTGCATTATAATCCCCTATTACACAAATATCATCATATTCTAATTCTGCTAATTTTATGTGTAGATCTTTAAAAAAAAACCTGTAGTTTTTGGTTAGGTGCATAAATCACTACAATTAACATTTTCCTCTTTCCTATTTCTAATTCTACCATCACCACTCTACCTTGCTCATTGGTATAAACTAATTTAGATTGTATTTTTTCTTTTACGTAAATCACTACTCCTTTTTTCTTTTTTTTGGGCCAGAGATGAATATAGTTTTCCTAATTTGGGGTTTTCTAGGATTTTTTGATAGTCTTTTTGAATGTGTACTTCTTGCAGACATATCACATTTGCTTCTAGTTTTCATAATTTTGTGAAAATTTGATTCCTTTTCTTTGGGGCGTTTAAGCCATTAATATTTACCGAAAAGTGTTTTATCGGTTCATCCATTGCCTATCGTATCTGTTTTTTTGTGTTTCTTGTTTCCATCTGTGCCTTTGCTTTTGCACCTTCTTTCTCTTCTCTCTCTTTTTCTTGCCTCTGTCTTATTTCTTTTTCTTGATTTGTTTCTATTGATTCTTCTTCTTGACTTCTACTATCTGTTTCCTCCTTGCTTTCCTATTCTTCTTCTAGTCTAAAGTGTGTGTTATGGAATTCTCTTGCCTTTTCTAGAATGTCTATTTTATATTTTTTGTCTTCCCACGTAATTAAGATCCCCTCTATTGGCAGCCATCTGTACATTATCTTATATTTGATCAATAATTTTGTTAAGAACTGATATTGTTGTTGTAGATTTCTTACTCTTCGGGGTATCTGTTTTAGAATTATAATTTCTTTATCGTTATAGGTTTCTTATAGGCTTCATCTCTGTTAAGTTGGGTGAATGAGGACGCAGCAAGCCAGGCAGTGAGTGACAACAGCTCTGTTTATTAGGGTGAGAACCCAGCAACTGACCTAGGGAAACAGCTCCCTTTATATACCTTGCAGCTGTGGTGGTCAGCCAATCAGTTAATTCAAACTGCCCGCCAATAAACCTACAGTCAGGTCCAGAAATATTGGGACATCGACACAATTCTAACATCTTTGGCTCTATACACCACCACAATGGAGTAGGAATGAAATAAACACAATGTGTGTTAACTGCAGACTGTCAGCTTTAATTTGAGGGTATGTACATCCAACTCAGGTGAATGGTGTAGGACTTACAGCAGTTTGTATATGTGCCTCCCACTTGTTAAGGGACCAAAAGTAATGGGACAATTGCCTTCTCAGCTGTTCCATGGCCAGGTGTGTGATATTCCCTCATTACCCCAATTACAATGTGCAGATAAAAGGCCCAGAGTTCATTTCAAATGTGCTATTTGCATTTGGAATCTGTTGCTGTCAACTCTCAAGATGAGATCCAAAGAGCTGTCACTATCAGTGAAGCAAGCCATCATTAGGCTGAAGAAACAAAACAAACCCATCAGAGAGATAGCAAGAACATTAGGCATGGCCAAAACAACTGTTTGAAACATTCTCAAAAAGAAGGAATGCACCGGTGAGCTCAGCAACACCAAAAGACCCGGGAGACCACAGAAAACAAATGTGGTGGATGACCGAAGAATTCTTTCCCTGGTGAAGAAAACACCCTTCACAACAGTTGGCCAGATCAAGAACACTCTCCAGGAGGTAGGTGTATGTGTGTCAAAGTCAACAATCAAGAGAAAACTTCACCAGAGTGAATACAGAGGGTTCACCACAAGATGTAAACCATTGGTGAGCCTCAAAAACAGGAAGGCCAGATTAGAGTTTGCCAAACAACATCTAACAAAGCCTTCACAGTTCTGGAACAAGATCCTATGGACAGATGAAACCAAGATCAACTTGTACCAGAGTGATGGGAAGAGAAGAGTATGGAGAAGGAAAGGAACTGCTCATGATCCTAAGCATACCACCTCATTAGTGAAGCATGGTGGTGGTAGTGTCATGGCGTGGGCATGTATGACTGCCAATGGAACTGGTTCTCTTGTATTTATTGATGATGTGACTGCTGACAAAAGCAGCAGGGTGAATTCTGAAGTGTTTCTGGCAATATTATCTGCTCACATTCAGCCAAATGCTGCAGAACTCATTGGACGGCAGTTTACAGTGCAGATGGACAATGACCCAAAGCATACTGCAAAAGCAACCGAAGAGTTTTTGAGTGGAATGTTATGCAATGGCCAAGTCAATCACCTGACCTGAATCCCATTGAGCATGCATTTCACTTGCTGAAGACAAAACTGAAGGGAAAATGCCCCAAGAACAAGCAGGAATTGAAGACAGTTGCAATAGAGGCCTGGCAGAGCATCACCAGGGATGAAACCCAGCGTCTGGTGATGGTGGTATGCTTAGGATCATGAACAGTTCCTTTCCTTCTCCATAGGGCTCCTGGTGTTGGTCGGTCTCCTGCGAGGAGACCCAGGATGGTCTCCTCGCAGGAGTTGTTGGTCGGTCTCCTGCGAGGAGACCGGGTGATGGTCGGTGATCAGGTCGAAATCCCTCCCGAATAGGTACTCGTGGAACTTCTTGACTCCTGAGACGGCCTGTTTGTCAAGCTGACTGTAATTTCTCTCGGCGCTTGACAGAGTTCGGGAGTAGTAGGCGATGGGCACCTCTAGGCCATTCGGGAGTCTATGGCTCAGGACGGCTCCCATGCCGAAAGGGGATGCATCACAGACTAAAACAAGGGGAAGCGTTGAGTTGTATTGAATCAAGAAACTCTTGGCTGATAGCAATTTCTTGATATTTGTAAATGCCCTGTCCTTGGCCTTCCCCCAGGTCCATGTGGACTTTTTGGCTAACGGTCTGTGTAGAGGTTCAGCCACTGTTGCCTTGTCCTTTAAGAAGATCGCATAAAAGTTAAGCAGTCCCAGGAACGCTTGTAGTTCTGCCTTGTCTTTAGGGGTGGGGGCCTCTTGGATTGCCCTGATTTTACTCTCGGTGGGGTGTATGCCGGTGCCATCTACTCGGTACCCCAGGAACTCTACGGAGGGAACAGCGATCATGCATTTGTTGTGTTTGACCCGGAGTCCAGCCCTTCTGAATTTTTCTAAAACCATTCTCAGCCTCCCCCCCCCCAGTTGTTGCTCGTCTTCCGCCGTGATGAGTACATCATCGAAATAGGGGACCACCCCAGGGATCCCTTGCAGTAGCCACTCCATTGTACTTTGAAAAAGTCCGGGGGCTATGCTGACTCCGAATTTTAGGCGCGTACACTTGAAGGCGCCTCTATGCGTTACGATAGTCTGTGCTTCTGCGGTAGCGCCATCTACTGGTAGCTGCTGGTATGCCTGCGCAAGATCTAGTTTGGCGAAGATCTTGCCGGGGCCCAGGGAATGCAGGAGGTGGTGCACAATTGGGATCGGATAGGCACTCTGTTGCAGGGCCTTATTAATTGTGCATTTATAATCGGGGCATATGCGCCCTGACCCATCCGGTTTCACGGGTGTCACAATTGGGGTCTCCCATTTGGCGTGGTCGACAGGCACAAGCACCCCTTGCTTTATTAGCTTGTCCAATTCAATGTCTATTTTGGGCTTTAGGGCGAATGGCACCCTCCTAGCCTTTAAACGGATTGGGGCAACATTGGGGTCGAGGTTGAACGAGATAGGGATCCCCACATACATGCCAAGCCTTTCGTCGAACACGTCCTGGAACTCCTGCATCAGGTCGTCCCTCAGGGTGCTCTGGATGTTCCTCACTCCGGTGAATCCCATGGCCAGGGCTTGAAACCAGTCCATGCCCAGGAGGCTTGGGAGCTTGCCGCTGACGATTGTGAGGGGGAGTCTCTCGCTGAACTCCCCGTATCGTACCTGGAACTCGCCTATTCCTTCGACTGGAATGCGGTTCTCTTGGTAGTCCTTAAGCCGGCATCGCTGTGGTTGGAGCTGCCGCTTGTGTGCACTGGGGATGGCTTTCTTGAGGTTGGCCCACGACATGATGGATATGGGGGATCCCGTGTCAATCTCCATCTGGCACTCACAACCCTTGATCTCGACCGTGGTGTAGGTCTTCTCGCCGGGTGATGTGCAGGTCTGGCTGATGTGGATGGTGTAGGCCTCGATGTCTTCGATTTTTGCGCCCTTCCAGCTTCCGCCATCTTTACTGGATCTCTGGTGCGGCGCCATTTCGGATTGGCTGGGTTGGCCACGTGGTTTGTGGCCCTTCGCTTGCTTGGCTCTGCAGGCTCGAGTGATGTGCCCCTTTTTCTCGCAGAACCGGCAGATCGCGTCCTGTAACTTGCAGTTTTGCCGAGGGTGGGGGCCTCCGCAGCTGGCACAGTCATCTCTGGGTCCCCATTGGTCCAGCCTGGACTGCTCGGTGCGGTAGACTTCCTCCTCGGACTCCCCTTCGCTCTCGGTGCTCATGGCCTCACGGTGCACAGTCGCCGACCTCTGCGCTGTCTGGCCATGGATGGTCCCTTGCAGTCTCTTGGTGACCTTCATGGACGACTCTTGAGCTCTTGCCTCATCTAGGGCGATGTGCAGGGTCAGGTTCGATCTCGCAAGTAGCCTCCGTTGTAGCCAGCCGTCTTTCACTCCGCAGATTAGTTGCTCTAGGAGCATCTCATCTAGGTCTCAGTATTCACACTGGTTTACGCAGGGTGGCGACGTACTCGCTGATCGACTCGCCGTCCTGCTGTAGCCTCTGCCGGAACTCATATCGTTGGACATATTTGGAAGGCGTTGGGGCATAGCGGTCTTTCAGCAGGGTCTGCAGCGTCGACCATGATATGGTGTGGATCGAATTCGGCTCCGCCAGGGCTTCAGCTGTGTCAAACACTCGCGGTCCGCAGTGGCTCAGGAACAGGGCCTTCTTCCTTACGTCCGGTAGTCCCTGCAGGTCGTTGGCCACCATGAAGCACTCGAACCGGGACATGTAGGACCCCCACTTCTCCTCCTTGGGGTTGAAAGGTGCTGGCGGGGTGTAAGCAGACATCGTTCACGATTCTCCTATGCTCCGCTCGCTCGCCTGGCTGGATTCTGTGGTCGGTTGTTCCACTTCTCTCTCGGAACGTGATTTCAGCTCTTTTCGGTTGTGGCCTCAGCTCTTTTCGGTTGTGGCTTCAGCTCTATCCTTGGCTTCTGGCCTCAAAATCCCACCCTCATCGCCAATGTTAAATTGGGTGAATGAGGGCGCAGCAAGCCAGGCAGTGAGTGACAACAGCTCTGTTTATTAGGGTGAGAACCCAGCAACTGACCTAGGGAAACAGCCCCCTTTATATACCTTGCAGCTGTGGTGGTCAGCCAATCAGCTGAGGGTCAGTTAATTCAAACTGCCTGCCAAACAAACCTATTTACATAACACTCTCGAATTGATTTTTTTAAGAATTTGACATGGACTTCTCTCGCCAGTCTGTGTTTTCTTATATAATTTGTTTGTACGCGATAAGTTTCTTCCAATTGTCCTTTTATTTCTTTTGGCTCTTTTTGTGTCATTCCTGCAATAATTTCCACCATCTTCCCTTCTAAATCCTCATTTTTTTCTTCTGGAATGTTTTGAAATCGCAGGAAGTATGAGGCCTTTTCCATTTTGAGCATGGCCAAGGAATCTGACATTTCTTTATTTAGTTGTAGAGTTTTTTGTTCCATCGCTTCTACTTTTAATTCCACATGATCTATTTTTGTTTCCGTTTTCCTAATTCTCTGTTCATTTTCTGCTATAGAATTTTGAATACCCCCAATTTTATCCTTCATGGTCTTAATATCCTCCTTGACTTCTCCTATTTCATTTCTAATCTCTGCATGGAACATTCTCATTTCTTCCTGCTATTTTCAGCTATTTTTTCTTGTGTTTGGAGGAGTGTTTCCTGGATCTTTTGAAACATGTCTTGTATTACATTTGATGCCATTTCCAGTTTTTCTTTTTCTTTTTCTTTCCCCATCATGCTATCTATTGTTTTTTGTTGTGAGGGGGTAGGAGTCATTACTATCGTATTGGTTGTAGGTTTTTTCCCTGTTTTTGTTATGGTGGATGTTGTAGACATTTTCAATATTCGTGTAAAGCTTTCCAATCTTAACATCAATTTTTAAGTTATTCCTTAGTATCTCTTTTCCCCTCCAAACACTGCTTATACTCCGCACAACTTATATATATTTATATTATATTATATTGCCAATTATCCCAATTGAGCAATTAATTTTTACTCACAGTATAAATCATTTTACTTATAGTTATTTCATCAGTCAAGGTTTTTAATTTGATTTTCTTAATTTTCTAATTAGCAATCTTTTCAATTACTCCCTTTTTCAATCAGTCTATCTCAAACATACAGTCTACTCATTTGTTATTTTGTATTTTGTTATTTTGTGAAAGTCAACCTTTCACTTTAACAATAATTCCTTATCTAACCATCGTTCGTAATTTCACAATACAATTTATAGCTATACAAATATTATTTACTTATATATTTCTTTTAAATGTTAAACTTATTGGCTAATTAAACAGTTCAAAATTAATAATTCACTTCCCTCTTGTCTTAATTTTTATTTCTTTGGTCTTTTGTTATCTTCTTGCTTTACCTCTCTCGTTCAGTTCTTTCACAGTCATAAAAACGCGATCTGCGTCCGTCTCAGTCTTTTTTGCTTGTCCCGGTAATTGGTTCTCTGCATTCAGTTTTCAAATCTTTTTTAAACTTAAATTCTTATTGTCCAAATTTATTTATAAATCCAAAGTCCGAAATCCAGACAGGTCTTCTGTGTCTGCGAATTTCACCACTTAGTCCGGTATTTCAGTCTCTGCGCTCAGTTTTCCAATATTATGGGGTTTGAGTCAGTTGTAGTTCCCAGATTCAAACGGCTTGTCTATATTCACAGAGTCCACAAGCTGCTCCCTCTGCTCAAATGTAAAAATCAGCACTCACACCGCTTCAAGCGCTCTTTCTCCTTTTCTTATGTTTGCTTAGTCATTCTATGGGTTCCTCTCTTCCACGCTGTAATTGTTTCCCTTTTTTTCCTTCTCCTCTTGTACCGCCGCTATTGTAACTCACTTGTCTTCCTCTATTTCGATCGTGCGTCTCCTGTTTACCGCCTCTATTGTAGGTGATCTATCTGGCAGTCACTCGAATTTGCTTCCACTATTTGCTTCAATCTAGATGGGCGCCATCACTCCTGTCTGCCGATAAAGCCGACTTCTTCTCCACCAATTTAAGAGGTTGATCGCTCGACCTCCCTGATGACAGCGCAACACCAGGGGGCTTCGCGAATTCCTCTTTCGTTTCCCGATCCCTCCAAGTTCGGGAATGCCCTTAAAGAGCAATTAATGAGGAAATTTGGGTATCAGAGACAGAGCCTCCGTTTCCTCACCCGTTCGTGATGATGTCACCGCCGGAAGTCTGAATATTATTTTTATATATATCTCCAATTCATTTGCTGCCCATCTTACAGTTCAACAACTCTGGTAGTTGTAGATTAAGCCCTGGTAGTTGTAGATAATAATACACATTTAATTGATGTGATGCTTATGTTTTACATACATTTTACTAAGCTGAAGTCATAAAACAAGCAATACTGGATATACAACATAAATATGAGTCAGTTGCCATGGGTCTGAATTTTGATCACATGACCATGGAGATATTGCAATGGTTGTAATGGTCATAAGTCACTTGCTGTTGTAACTTTAAGTGGTCACTAAATGAACTGTTCTAAATCGAGAAATACCTGTACTAGAAATTCAAATATTCTCACTTTTAATATTTTCCAGAGAAGGAATGTCATCTAATTTAATATTAATTTAACAATATCAATTACATGATTATTTGAGGATTTTTTGTTCATTGCTAAAGGCAACTGTAAAAATTCAAATATTACACATATAGCTGGTAAGTCATCAAGCAGCAATGGGTAACAAGTGAAAGGTTAGTAAGTTTAATATTTTTTATTGTTTTAATGTTTTGTACTGTTTTTATTGTTTTAAAATGTTTTTTAAATTTTAATTATATATTTTGAATTGTGAGCCGCCCAGTGTCATTTGCAGAGATGGGTGACTATAGAAATCAAATGAGGAAGGAAGGAAGTTTAGTACAGCATAAAATTTGTAGATCTCAGTTCACCTTATCAGATCATGAGCATGGCTCCATCATTCCAAAATGAACTTTCCTGACTTTCTCACCACAATTCTTTAAGGTGTGTGTTTGGGTGCATACATGTGATTTCAACTGCATCATTACAGCCAACAAATCTCATTCTCAATTTTCTAGGTTGCAAGCTAGATGTATGATTCTTTTCCATTTTGTTTTCTGGAAAACTGGCAGTGATTGTGATGGACTCAACCTGGTATTTATTTATTAATTAAATTTATATAGCTGCCAATCTCACAAGAAGTGACTCTGGGCAGCATATAATAGTCACCTTACATTGACCTTACCTTTGCTATATTGTCCTCCTCACACCCATACAGCCTAGCAATCTGTCTTCAAAGATTCCTCTTATGATCTCTAGCACTACCTTATATACCACTTGGAAATCATTCTTCCAAAAAATAAAGTTATCCTCCGTATTCTTTAATAACAAAGTTCCATCCAGACAGAGTTTTTATTCTCTGCCTCTTCTTGCCCATGTTTTGCAGGCAGATTCATTATGTATTCCATGGCATCCTGACATAACCTGATACAAATTGCATTGTGTCAGACAGAAACATATCCTGCTAAGACCGCAGATCCTCATTGTCCTCAGATTGCCTTGCTGAGCCAAAATTCAATCTGATCTCCTGTTACCCATTAGTGAGATATATTGATTAAGTCTATAGGCTGATAATGCAAACAATAACATTGCTATTGATTAGTGAGATGGCAAGAAGATAGCTATTTATGATGATGGGATTTATAAATCCAGTCTTCCTTCAGTTTGTACCACTGGTTGTGTATTGATTACAGCAGTTTTCTATAGCTCAGAAATGATCACCTACGTTAAAGCACATAATCGCCTTGATAGCCAGGCTCTATCTGCCTATAGGCAGTTGTTGAAGAGACTGGATAACATAAGGATTGACTGAAGGACAATTCCACTAGACTTTCTTTAGGGAAAACTTTTCAATTTAAGGAAGCCAGACTTTCTCTTGTCCCCTAGAACACTTCTGCACCAGTTTAATAAACTGTCTGGCAAGAATTTTATGGAAATCTTAAGAAGGATGGATTGAATCCCAAATAACTAAAATGAATAGATAGATCTCTCTCTCTCTCTCTCTCTCTCTCTCTCTCTCTCTCTCTCTCTCTCTCTCTCTCTCAGCGGTTCTCAACCTGGGGGTTGCAACCCCTTTGGGGGTTGAACGGCCATTTCACAGGGGTCGCCAAAGCCGTCTCTCGCCCCCCACGCCTTCACTCACCCTCACTCTCTGCTCTGTTGGATCGCCGGCCGTTCGCTTAACCCGCCCACTCCCAATCTATTGCTGCCTCCTGAGTCCCAGCTGATGGCTAGAGGAAAAAAAACTTTAAATTCTTGCCACGGGGCTTTGTTAAATTGCTGGCTCGCTCCGCCCCTCCGCACCACTATTTATTGCCAATAAATAGTGGTGGGCAAGGGGCAGGCAAGACAGCAATTTAACAAATGGTTCGGTGTATTTTTGTAATTTTATTGGCCCATGGAGCTTCAGCATAGGCTAATTAGCCCTTGATTAGATCGGCTCCCGACCCTCAGCTGATTTCCTCTCAGCTGTTTTGTTCAGGGCTTGCTGCTTGCTGGAGCAGATTTTTTTCCCCCTAGCTATGCTGAAAAACGAAACTGAAACTGCTTTGCTGTTGCTGCAAAGTTGGAAAATTAGGCAGGCAGATTTCTTTTCTTTTTCCTCACCAAAAAAGGTAGGTGCAAACAATGGGAAATTTAGGGAAAAAGAGGAGAGTTCAAGATTTTAAAACACAAAAGAAAAAAGCTCTATTTAACTAGGGAATTGTAATAATTGAGATACTATTAATTGTATATTTCTGAAAGCAGAAATGGTTAAGTTGTGGTTTGGAGGAATATATGGGGGAAATTATTTGGTTTATTATTATTGGTAAATATAATTAATTGATTTGTAAGAAATTGGATTGCATGGAAATAATTGGAATATTCATGTTCATATTGATTAATATACAAAAAAGGTAGTTATATATTTAACTTTATTTTTTAACTGATTTTTAACTGATGTTTGTATAGATGTTTTTATCTTGGCTGTTCACCGCCCTGAGTCCGAAAGGAGAAGGGCGGTATAGAAATTTGAATAATAAATAAATAAATAAATATAACTAATTGATTTATATTAAAATGTTGAATTTATATTAAACAACTGTAATATTACATAATTAACCAATGTGAGGATAGATATAAAAATATATGACAATGGGAAGGGGTATAATATAGAATAGAAGGGAAAAATTGAATTTGATTAAGATTAGAGATGAGGATGAAGGGTAATATTGGTTTTTTACAAAAATAGATGAGGAATAAATATGGCAAAAAGGAAATATAGAAATTGTAAATTTAATTGAAATGACTAAACACTGTTTAAATTTGTGAACCGGCCAAATACTCTGTTCAAAGAAAATACATTGTATGTTTGTATGTGTGTTTCTAATTATTGTTATTTATTCATATTTGTCCTCTTTTATTCTTTAAAGTTTAACAATTCATTCTTTATCTTAATATCTTTATATTTGTTTGGGGTTGGTTTTCTTCCCTTTCATCTTTTTTATTGTACAGCAATCTTTCTCCTCAAACCTACCACCTCTCTCTTTTCTTTCCTTCTTACTTTCTCTTCCTCCCCCTCTTCTTCTCCTCCCTACTTCCTCTTCCTTTCTCCTTCTCCTCCTCTCTTCCTCCCTCTCTTACCCTCCCTCCTACTCTAATTTCCCTTCCCTTCCATCATCCCTCTCTATTGCTGTATCCTTTTATGCATATGGACTACTCAGAGGCCTGAAAAATTTATTTTTGACTGGTCCTCGCGCTTTTGACCAGTCCTCGAACTTACGACTGTCCTCACAGTTTACGTTTTTGCCCTATCTTGTCACCATGGTGAAGAGAAGCAGTTGTGAAATGAGTGACACGGTTGTTAAGAATGCTGCACGGGCATAAATGTGAGGATGGTCATAAGTATGAGGACCAGTCAAAAGTGCGAGGACCTGTCAGAAATGACTTTTTTCAGCCCTCTGAGTAGTCCCTATACACATAGCCATGGCCATCCGGTCACATGACCAGCTGGCCACGCCCACCCAGTCACATGACCTCCAAGCCATGCCCACAAAATAAGCCACGCCCACAGAACCGGTAGTAAAAAAAATTAGAACCCACCCCTAGTTGGGGGTCACCACAACATGAGGAACTGTATTAAAGGGTTGCGGCATTAGGAAGGTTGAGAACCACTGATCTAACTGTTAGGAACATTTTGATCTGATTAGTCAAAACAACAGGAAAACTGACTTTGTTATCTTTCACATTCTATAAAACTGGAAATTCTGCTGAAGATCCAGCAAGGGATCCTACCTAAAAACATTGAAGCAGGGAGCCCAGATTATCTCTTTCCAACAATCCACTCTGCAGTGACTTTTGAAGGGCTTCTGAAATCTAAGCTCTTAGACAAGTTGATGGTAAGAATCTAGTTTAGCTGGGCACAATTTCTTTGGAATCACAGACAGGATTTGTCCTCCCTATTGATTTGTTGCAATATCTATGTAAATAAACAACAGTTTCCACCTATTTTCATAAGAGAAAGAACATCTCATCTGATTTTCTCTCTGGGAGCTACTCCACATGTAAGGGGCTATAATGGAAGAAGGCCTTCTGTTCCTGACACAGATGTGGTTCAGTGCAAAAGACAGTAGGATAATGATGTATTGGGGCACACATCTTCTCCATATAAACTCCAGCCTTTGTCAAACTAGTTATTCTAAACCTCTGGCTTCCTTGAATGTACAGCTATTTCTATTTATGTATTTACAAGAGATATATGTCACCTATCATAGTGACACTTAAAAAAAGAAAATGGCTTACATCAATGCAGCATTAAAATGCAGCACCAGTTAACAATCAATCAAATGAAAAAGCAGCATGGATCTGAATTCAACATCAGTCTCTCAGATGCTCATTTTGTCATTAATGTTAGGCATCCTGAATCTTTACCCAGGCTGCTTCTGGATGGACCTTTTAACATTCAATATGTTAATAAAGAAGGAGATGGCCAGGGCATCCAAGTCTCCTAGCCCAGGCATTGCCAGCTGCTTGGCTTGATGGCAGGAGGGAGATTTGCTTTCAATGAGGTGGTGGTGTTCTTTGTCCAGATCAAGAAGGCCAGATTCTGCAAGGGAAGTAGCAAAGTAGAAGAGCAGCTCCTGTGAGGAAGCTACCTGCCTTCTAGTCCTCTAACTGAGGGGGGGAAAATCTCTGTGGCACAAATCAGTCCAATCTTTTAATCTCTCTCTCTCTCAAACACACTTCCTCCCTCCCTCCCTCCTATCATCTATCTCTATCCATCCATGTGTGGTTTACATGCCATGATGAATAACAACAACAAAAAAGGGTCATGAACATTTGGAATAACAGAGCACACAACTTTCCCAAACAGAACAACACAATGCTCCAAAACCATACAGCACCTAGCAACCATTCCATCCTCAGGTTTGGGAGCAAACCCAGGGTTTCCAAGACTTATGAAACACCCTCAGGATGGGAGCCTATGGATCTCTGGAAAGACTTTGTTGGAGAGGGCAAGCATCACAACAGGGAAGGCACACTTCTTAAGTTCCAAAAAATGGCATTGTTTAATTGATGGGATCCAGAATGCACCCACTTTGCCCTTTCTTACTGGCCAAGCAGACACTATTGGGGATAGGCGGTCCCTCAAATAACCATTAGCCAACTTCTTTCCAGATTTGGTCTGGGGTGGAAATAAGTACTTCCAGGAAGGCATTGCTCCCTAAAATAAAAATATATGTCAATGATCAATCAAAAAGCCTAACTTGCTGAAGTTGTATAAATAATTTTGTGAAATCAAGTTGAAAGATATTTCTTTAATATATAAAGTGATTTAGAATGATGCCGAAATAATCAGAAAAAATAAGATGAAGAATTGGCCAATTCAGAGGTTTCTTGAGCCTCATAAAGATGCATGGTTCCTGATCTTCCCAACAAGGAGTTTTCTGGAAATCCGTTTCCTGTACTGACTACTTGCCAGAAGAATTGGCAATAGAAATCAGAACTAAGTAGCTAAAAGTGACCTCCCACGCTAACTTTCCCAGCCAAAGTGCTGTCTGGGCATGCATAGGTATATGGTGATGATGACCTAGGAAATCCTTCAAAGCAGCTATATCAGCTTTCTAGGGCAATATTTGTCAAACTTGGCAACTCCCAGGATTCTCTGCTGCCTGGAGAATCCTGGGAGTTGAAGTCCACAAGTCTTAAAGTTACCAAGGTTGAGAAACGCTGTTCTAGGGGAAGCACCTTTGTGCCATTGTGCATTCCAATGCATTTTGTGAAACACTGTTTTGAATGCTTTGCAGAGCCCTTCTAACCACATATAGGCTATTGTCACTTCCTAAACTAAAGCCATAAGGTTCCCTGGAGAAGCCGGCACGGTTTGAGGCAATCGTTGATAATTTTGTAGGGTGCGCTTGAGATTTACAGAGCTTGCAGAACAGAAACACTTTCTCCCATGCCTGAATTTGCAGATGTTGTATTTAAAGGCATGCAACAGATTTTAACTGTTTGAAAAACCAAATGTTGGAAGCTGTCTAGTGTAAAATGTCACACAAATTGCACTTAGGCACCTGCGTTTTGGATAAGACCGCTGCACTTTGACTGAGATGCATACCCCATTCCATAATTACATTTGAAGCATTAAAACATTTCTCCTGAAAATGGACGGATCTATTTGCTCCTGAGCATACATTGCCTTTAATGAAAATTGTATATGGAAAGGTGGGGGGGGGGAACACTTGATTTGGAAAACTTTTGTCATGACTTGATCCATCATTCCAATTCTAACGGGAGAGAAGAACTGATATGAGATATTGAAACAGCAAGAGATTGGGCATAATCTCCAGTGGCTGTGGATGCCGGCGTCCCGGTATAGCCAGCTGGTGCCATCGCTGGCTATTGGGGGCGAGTCACTGACCCCCACAGAGGGGGCTCGCAACTTGGGCGTCCTCCTGGACACACGGCTGTCTTTAGAAGAGCATATGACGGCTGTGGCCAGGGGGGCTTTTTATCAGGTTCGCCTGATACGCCAGTTGCGCCCCTTTCTGGATCGGGACTCCTTGTGCACAGTCACTCATGCCTTGGTTACGTCACGCCTGGACTACTGTAACGCTCTCTACATGGGGCTCCCCCTGAGGAGCACCCGGAGGCTCCAGCTGGTGCAGAATGCGGCCGTGCGGGTGATTATGGGAGCGACGTGGCGCTCCCACGTAACACCTCTCCTGCGCGAGCTGCATTGGCTCCCGGTGGTCTTCCGGGTGCACTTTAAGGTGTTGGTTCTCATCTTTAAAGTGCTCCATGGCTTAGGGCCAGGGTATTTGCGAGACCGCCTGCTGCTACCGATAACCTCCCACCGGCCAATACGCTCTCACAGAGAGGGCCTCCTCGGGGTGCCGTCGGTCAGGCAATGTCGGCTGGCGGCCCCCAGGGGGCGAGCCTTCTCTGTGGGGGCACCCGCCCTGTGGAATGAGCTGCCTCCCGGAATACGATTGATCCCGGACCTCTGGACCTTCCGTAAAGCCCTGAAGACGTTTTTATTTCATCAAGCCGGCCTAGCCTAAATGGTTTTTAACTGGGATTTTAAATTTTATGGATTTGGGGTTTTAAATTGGGTAGCCAATTATTTAATTTTTTTAATTATCTTAACTTTTGTATTTGTATGTTTTTTAATTTTGGCTGTTCACCGCCCTGAGTCCCTTCTGGGAGAAGGGCGGTATACAAATTAAATTAATAAATAAATAAATAAATAATAATTTCCTTTGTGTGTCTGTGTGTGTGTGTGTGTGTGTGTGTGTTTATATGTATCCTATTGTTTGCTTTCCTGTAATACAACTTCACATTAAAAGCTTAAATTGACAGAGTAGGAGAATTTGGATTAAGTGTTACTCAGTTTGAGAGGATCTAATTTGATTATCATGATTTATGAGACTAAGCAAAAGATGTTCTCTGCCATTTGTTCCCTCAGGTCACTTTCCCTAATTAAGTTGTCTTGGGGACAAATTTAAATAATTCTTAGAAAAAAGGACCAAGCATTTATCCCGCCTGCTAAATTTATTACAAAGTCTCTGTGTTTAGTTAGAAGATTTTCTTCCATCAGCTATGGAAGAAAGTCCTTTTTGCTGCAATCAAATTAATATATTTTAACTTCTAGTCATCATGGGCCATAACAAAACAAAATAGAAATCCAGTGTAAATAAATGTTCAGTTTAAAACATTATGATTCTACACCAAAGTTCTATACCAGTGATGGTTAACCTTTTTGACACTGAATGCCAAAACTGGAGCATGCGAGAAGACCAGCTGGCTGGCGCGCATGTGCACGCCAGAACCCAGGAGAGAGTAGCTGGCCAGTGTGCATGCATGCAACAGAACCCGGAAGAGCAGCTGGCAATGGCATGCGTGCCCATAGAAAAGGCTCTGCCTGCCACCTCTGGCACGTTTGCCTTAGGTTTGCCATCACGGTTCTATACATTACGAAGTACACCAAAATATATTAATAGAACTAGAATATTAAATACTCAAGTAATAATTGTTTAGCATGAACATGATCTATCTTATCCTATATAAACCTGGTGTCAACCATCCCACTCAGTCATTTAGCAAAGAAAGACTCCTGGCCATTTATCTTGCTAAGAGTATACTTTATTGAAGCTTAAATGGTTACAGAAGTAGCATACGCTGAAAATGAGATTTTCCCATGCAAACAACACAAAGGGAAGTCCTCCCCCCCCCGCCATCCACCCAGTTATCTGCAAATATTCAATCAAGTGCTTGTATATTGTTTAGGAAACAGGTGCTCAGTTCCCAGCTCTGCATATTGTTAGTTGACCTTGGCTCGCTGTAGCTTCTCACAAGGCTCCGCTGGCCTTCCATCCCCCCCCTTCTTCTTTACATTCCAATCTCCCCCACCCACCCCCATGCTAATGTCGGGCTGTCAGCTCACAAAGCTTGGAAGGTAAGATGCAGCCATGACATGCTGTCCCTCTGGAAACAAATCTAGTCCTATAAACAAAATACAATAATAGTAGCACATCATATACAGAGGGATCATTTGGGTTTGTTAGGGTACCTAGCATGGAATTAGTGAGTGAGGCAGGGGGAGCACACATGGGATGCTTCAATTCACTCAGTGTCAGAAGGGGAAAAGGCCTTCCATAAAATTAAGTATTACAACCATGACATGGATGTCTGAGAATCTCCATAGATATTAAGTATTGCAACGTTCCCTTATAGCAGTGAGAATCAAGGATTTCCTTGACCTCAAAATGTTCTCCTTCTTTGTGGCAGGATGCAAGGGTGAGTCAGTGACAGATTTCAAAAACTACAATGGAAAACTGGGTGGATGTGTTTAAGATTCTTTGAATTGAAAGACAGTTTCAATTCAACTGTCACTGGGCTTATGACCCTGGTAATGGGGAATGGCCCCATTTGGGACCAAGTTTTTTGCAGGGTTGGCATGACTGCATAAATTTTATAGAAAGGTAAACTGTATCCCTATTTTAAATTCCTTCTGTGGAGCTTTCCTTTTACTGGCTTGTCCTGCACCACATCCAGCCTTTTGCAGATCATGGCCAGGTGTTCTGCAGGAATCGAATCCAATCTGTTAACAATGCCAGTTGAGGGGTGTATTGAGGGAATTCTGGCATAGGGAGAAAGTCCAGGCCAGCGGTTACTCAGAACAACATAAATCTAGTACTATTGTGTACTGAATTATTGTAGGCAACCTCAGTGAAGGGTAAGAATTCAGCCCAGTTCTCTTGTTGGTAGTTCACATAACAGAGGAGGCATTGCTCCACTACCCATTCGTACATTCACAACCTCCATTTATTTGGAGGTGGTGGGCAGACCTTAAGGCCCTGGGAGGTGCTTAATAATTTCAGGAACTTTCACCAAAAGCTCAAAGTAAATTGGATGCAACAATCCAAGATTATGTGATCAGATGCTCTGTGCAACTGATACATGTGTTGCATGAATAACTTTGCTAGAGTCTGTGCAGATGGGATCTTGGGGCAAGCCAAAAAGTGAGCCTGTTTGGAGAAAACGTCTGTGATAACCGAAATCACTATGTTTCCTGAGCTTTGTGGCAATTCCACGATAAAGCCATTGATATTTCTCTCCATGGGGGCTGTAGGACTGGCAACGGGTTGCAGAAACCCTGGGGTCTTGCCAGGGCATTTCTTGGTTGAGGCACAGACCAGGCAACTGGCCATGTAACTCTCAATCTCTCTTTTCATGCACAGCAACCAAAACTGGTGTTTCACAAAATGGACTGTTTTAACATATCCAAAATGCCCCATGGTCTTAGTGTTGTGGCTGCATTGGAGTACCAGGGTTTGCTGGCTTGCAGGCACATACGATCTACTCCCCATCCATGTTAGGTTGTCCCTTAATGAAAGTTCTTCCTTATGTAGCTGGAATCATTCATCCTTTGACAGAACCCCTTTCAATGCTTGGGCTATATTCCCAGCTACTTTTTCTTTGGGGATTTTTTTGTTGCCTTGTGAGGTCTGATGCAGCTATTTGTTTCAAAGTGATAATGGACTTGACAATTTTCTCTTTGGCAGAGGGTGAAGTTTTTTGTTTTGTTTTTTTGCTTTAATTTGTATGTCACCCTTCTCTGGAGACTCAGGGCGGCTTACAATGCGTTAAGCAATAGCCTTCATACTTTTGTATATTTATACAAAGTCAGCTTATTGCCCCAACAATCTGGGTCCTCATTTTACCTACCTTTGAAAGGATGGAAGGCTGAGTCAACCTTGAGCCTGGTGGGATTTGAACTTGCAGTAATTGCAGGCAGTTGATGTTAATAACAGTGCATTAGTCCACTGTGCTACCAAGGCTCTTGGTGCTGAACAGGTTGAAATATTGAACCAACCTGATTTGTTTTGGTGATAGTTTTCTGGAAGCTTTTAGCACCTTCAGGTTCTTGTGGTCTGTCCAGACCTCAAAAGGGATGCTGCTGCCCCCTAGGAATTGCCTCCAGGTGAGGAGGGCCCAACAGACTCCAAATGCTTCTTTCTCCCAGACAGCCCAGTGTCTTTCTGCTTCAGAGAGTTTGGGTGACATGTAGGCATAGGGTTGTAGCTCTCCTTCTGAATTATTTTGAAGGAGTACTTCCCCCACTGCCACGTTGTTAGCATCCGCCGGAATGATAAATGGCAATGCTGATAGAAGGTGGGTCACCTTAGAGAAAGAAAACCTCATGTCACAGCTTCCACAATGGAAAAAAAAACCCGTCTCCCTCTATGGCATCATTCTTACTTCAGAGAGATGACCAAGTTGTATATATAATTACAATCACATGTTCTAAATGTGGGGAAGGAATAAGAGAGGGTGTACACCAGTTGGTGAGGATAGACTGAAGAGGTGGTCTGGATGGTGGGAGAGAGAAGGAAGGAAGATAAGAGGCCAGGCATGTACACTGTGGTTGGGAGCAGGTTTGCTCACATGTGATGGAAAAGAAGGGAGACATGGAGCAGGCACAGTGGGTGGCCAGTGGAAGAGGCTTAGGGCAGCTGGAGAACAGGAAAAGTGGAGCAAACTTAAAAGTGGACAGGAAAGTAAATGGTTAAGCACATTAAAGGGAAAGAAGGTCCAAGCTGGGGAGGGTGAAGAAGGGACCCATTTCCCAGCCATTTTTCTCATAATCTCTGGGCCTTTTGACTATAGAATGAGAGCTATTATATATCTATTTGTGCTGAATTTCTTTTATATCCCTATTGATGAGTTTTCAGGGGAAGCTATGATTATTGTTGATAACTGCTACCTGGGAGTTATGGAGACAAATTCTCAGTGCTTCCACAGCATAAGGGCCAGCACTAGTAACTTGATAAATATGCAAATGTAATGGAGGATAAGTAGGTAGCCTTACTGTTTCTTGAAGGGCATCTGGGTTATGCTTAGTCTGCTGTTTCCTTCGCTTTATGCATGTCAGAGTTTTCCATAGAGCACCATAAGCATAGGAAGTCTTGAATTGATACAGAACGTCACACTGAATGCTTCTGTACAGTTTCAATTATACCATTTCATTTATATCAGTTTCCTCTATTTTTTCCCCATTTTTCTTTTAATATTCAGTCAACATTCAGGGCCAACTTAGCTTGCTTAGTTTTCATTGAGAAGCTTTGAAGGATTCTTATTTCTCCACTCTGATTTTTCTTCTTCTCCATTATATAGTTTGTTTGGATTCAGGCAGAAGAGGACTCACAATTTAAACCTGTAGAGATATTTAAAAATAGCTTATCAGTGTAAACTAGATACTGTTCTATCTAAAGAACAAGACTGTTCATGCTACCCTTGGTATAATCTTATATTTCTTCTAATGTGCTCTGTTTCTAGCCACATATTCTATTCCATCTTATTTTTCTTGATCAGGTGGTATTCCATGCCATAAAGAGCCCTTACGAAACTGTGTAGATGTACTCTATCTAATTCTAAATATTCGAGGCGGATATTTTCAAACCTTGCTTTCTGCTGATGCTTTTATTGTCATAGAGCTACAGAAACACAAGAAACAGACTGAATCTGTTTTGGAGATGAAATGGTGATGAAAGGCTGTTTTAAATCTATTTAATCTTTGATTACCAATTATATCTTATGCAGATTTCTGTACAAGTATATATTGAAATGGCAATAAAGGAACTTGGGGAAACAAGTTGAGAATCCCACCCTCCCAAATCCAATCTCTTCTTCTTGTCCTTTTCAAGATTCTAAAGGCCCGTGACACTGCAGGGACAATCCAATTGTCAATTATAAGATTCTCATTTTTGCTGCTCAGCTCAATCTTTAAAATGGTCTCGAGCCTTTCAGTAAATCCCTTTATAGGATATTCTTGCACCTGTATGTGGTAGGTTTTTCATTAACCGAGCATCAGTGTGATATCTGAATAGTTGTCCTGGGACAAACTTCATGAATCATGGGGCTGTCTATCTAAGTGCTCTTTCCTTCAGCTTGCAGTGCAGTATTTCATATCTGGCAGGCCTGACTGCCCGAGATGGTGGTGTAGAACATTCCGGCTTCTTCTTTAATTTGGTTCCGTATGTGCTCTGTACAGAGATTGCCTCAGACTGATTATATACAAAACAGGGGACTCTCTTTAGCCTAACCTAGCTCTTTTCTTTATCCATAATCCATCTGTCCATGGAAATTCAGGGCTGGAAACAAAGAGTTTTATGGCATAAATATGCCAATCTTTAAATCCTGCCTGGTTGTTTCTATTATTATGTTTTTGCCAAGGGCACCCTTCTGATATTACGAAAGCCTGGAAGAATCCAGTTTTGTTTTGTTTTTTTGCTTTAATTTATATGCCGCCCTTCTCCGGAGACAGGGTGGCTTACAATGCGTTAAGCAATATCCTTCATACTTTTGTATATTTATACAAAGTCAGCTTATTGCCCCCACAATCTGGGTCCTCATTTCACCTATCTTTGAAAGGATGGAAGGCTGAGTCAACCTTGAGCCTGGTGAGATTTGAACTTGCAGTAATTGCAAGCAGCAGTTGTTAATAACAGTGCTTTAGTCCACTGTCCACTGTCCCAGTCCGCTGTACTACAGTTACACCATCAAAGGTTCAGAAGTAATGAAGAAGTTCAGTGCCAAAGATTTTCTGAAGGATACTTATTCCTAAAGTGGGCAAAAAAAATAAAATAAAATAAAAAAAAATAAAATAAAATCTGAAAGCTCTGTAACAGAAGAAGGTGTGTATTTGTATACATGATCTGGCTAATGAAGCCTTTTCTTTGCACTTCAAATATAAATAATATTTTCATTTATTTTGTAGAGTAGTTATTTTAGGTTTGCAGTGGGGGACTGCACTAAATGAATGGTTCTGCATTTCCACAGACCTCATGACTGAATTGTAGCTGTGCTTTGAGGTCAAAGGCATGCATGTTCAATTAAAATGGAGTGAATAATAGATAGTTGGTTGCTTTGCTACTAGCTGTATTGTTCTGTGGCAAAACATTGAATACTTTTACTGCCCCACCATTAAAAGATGGGAAAAGATGAATGCTTTGGGATAACACGAGGCTCTCTTTTCAGCACAATAAGTGCCATTTTGCATGTGGGAAAAATATTACTTGCCAGAACTGCTAAATGCCTTTGCTTTGTTTGATTTCATTGGTACTTTCATTGAATTAAGGTTTTGCTACCCCTCACTTCCAATTTTTTTCCATTGGCAGTTTTAATGAGAGATATTTCTTTTACTTTGCTCACCTATGATAACTACAAACTGCTGGTACAATTGGAGAAGCTGTTAGAATGAACTATAGTGCTCAGAGCATGGCTTGAGTTTTTAAAACATTGTTAGTGGATATTTTCTAGAGATCCAGCCTGGCCTAGTGATTAAGGCATCAGGCTAGAAATCAGGGGACCATGAGTTCTAGTGCCACCTTAGGCACAAGACCAGCTGGGTGACCTTGGACTAGTCATTTTCTCTCAGCTTTAAGGCAATGGCAAACCACTTCTGAAAAACCTCCCCAGGAAAAATACAGGAACATGTTCAGATAGTCTCTGAGAACCGGACACAATTGAAAAATGTATGTGAATGTTCTGTATGTACAGTATTTTCTACATTTCACTGGCATGCAAAAAAATGTTTAAGAATTCAGTTTATATCACCCTACAGATTTTTGTTTCCTATTAGCTTTATCAACAACTACTATATAAATCTAAATTTCAAAATCGAGAAGAGGATTTTTAGCTTTTCAAAATCTTTCTTCATCTTTTCAGTTAGATTGTGTGTGTGTGTTTCTGTGAGCTGCCATTCTATAGGAATGTCTGCCCATTCTCCTAACTTTAGCCTAACATTCAGGGGGAGAATCCCCTGTGCCATATACCTTCTTAGCTTCAAAATCTGCAGCTTCTGGTTGTCCAGATGTCCATCCTCAAATATTTATCCCCTCCCCTCCTATTTTTTAAAAATGCAACAAGCTTAAATTCTTTTCCTCTGAAAAGATTGCAGTTTGCTTTAAGAAAATGACAGGCAGCTTCTGGTTAAAGGACTAAGTCCAATAGGACTTGTTAGCATCCTCATCTCACCAGAACCAAGAGAGACAGTGAGAGAGCATGCACGTGTGATAGAACAACCAAGCTCAGAGAGCACCAAGAACTCTATACTTCAACCAGTTGTGGGTTTCAAATAATTCCACCACTGGTTCACTGAAAATGTGAGCGTGTGCACACGCATGGCTTCCGCGCATGTGGCTTCTGCACATGTGCGCACGGCTTTTGCACTTGCGTGGCTTCCGCCACATGGCGAGGCTCGACCAAGCAGCCTTTTGGGGCCTGCTCCCCTCCATTTCTCCTCTCTGGGTTAGCGGCTGCTTCTCTCCACACTGCTGGGAGAGCGTCTTGTGCAATTTAACAACTGTGACCCACCGCTTTCCTCTAAATCCCATCCAGAAAGCGCTGCGGCACAGAGAAGCAGCAGCCATGTTGAATGCTATTTCTCTCAGCTGCAGCACTTTCTGGATGGGACTTAGAGGAAAGTGGCGGCTCACAGCTGCTAAATTGTACAAGATGCTCTCCCAGCAAGAGCAGCAGCGGAGAGAAGCAGTTGCCAACCCAGAGAGCACATGGAGCATCTCCACCAGTGACCAGGCTCGGCAAGGGATGGAAGAAGTGACTGCAAGAACTCTGCTGCAGCGCTTTCCGGATGGGACTTCTTACAGTAAGAAGAACCGTCCGGTCCATTCTCAAACCCCTTTGGCCCTCCTGTCCCCCACTCCCTTCATGGCCGGTTCGCGCTAATTTCCGCTACCAGTTCTCCTGAACCGGTCCTAACCAGCTGAATATCACCTCTGACTTCAACCCTGTGCTACAAATATTCTCTTCTATCGAAATGCCCTTTAATTTGTCCTGGGGTAAACTGTCAGGTCAACACCACTCGTTGGCCTCATTACTGAATGGAGATCAGCTATGGGAACAGAGCAAATTGTACTTTAGCGTCACCTCATGGACTGAAGGAAAGCATGCCAAACCCACTTTCTGGATGTGCCCTGTGAAAAACACACTCTATGTAGATCAGTATGATCAGCCTGCTGGGTGAGGAAAAGGAGTGGATTGTTATTGTAATATTCCTGACTCTTCACACATTCTTCTTAGTAACACAGTCTTTAATTATTTCTTGGATATTTTGACTTGGAGTATAAAAAATAAGATATTTTCCAAAGGAACTGGTAGGAGGTTCAGCTTCTTCCTATAAAGTTTTACATGATATTCACTTCAAATACTAATATACAACCCCTCGTCACTTAAACAATGAAAGAATAGGCAAAAACTAGTGCTAATTAAAATATAGGGCTATAGGGGAACTTGTAAAATTAAGACTTTTTGCATGTCAGTGGAAATTTACTGAATCTCCTATCCTAGGACAGGTGAGAATAAAATTTATATACTACTAAAAACTCTTATTATCATGACTTTTAACTGAGCAAAAGGGTGGATCATTGGGCAACAATTTTTGAACTATACAATGATATTTCTTTAGTGAGGAATTTCAATTTTTAATAGCGATTAATAAGACTTTTTCATGATACAGTAGTTATACAAATGGAATATACTATGGTCTAATCTTTCTAGCCAATGTATATAAGTAATTACAGATATTCTATCCCATGTAAGAATTTCACAAACAAGCAGAATAGCAGAATAACAGAGTTGGAAGGGACTGTTGGAGGAAATGTCCATCTGGGTTCAGTTCCAAGTGGGGAGAAAGACACTGGAAACATGGAGGCTGATTGGAAAGATGGTTTAATGATGAAGCAGAACCAAGCATGCGTGATTCTGGGTAGCTGACCACATGGGGTGGAGAGTGAGAGTTATTTACACCCTCTCTTGGGCCTTGCCCTTGAACTTCCTGTTCCTGTGGCAAGAACATGTGTTCTATTGGTTGTTGTAGTCAGACTCCCATGTGGAGTCATGTTTGTCTAAATCAAGTCTGGTGGAACTTTGGGCTGATGTAATGTCCCCAGGTGATTTTACAATGCAGTGAGCCCTGCTGTTAGATGGGTAGAGGGCTAATCCTATTATGTCCTGAGGGTCATGTCTTAATCCTATCACCCTGCAGCTGAAGGTCTAATTGTCTTGTAGATAGGCTGGCCCAGTCTTAATGTGCACCAAATATCTGCTGGGGGCAGGGAGCTACAGGGAGCTGCTCTTTGTCTTTAAAAACATGTTTCTCCTTTTCTCATCCAGGAAATATAATATTCTGCCTTTTTAATATTTCCTAGAATATTTCATTCTTCTAGGAGAGGGGTGGGTGCTAACTTTCTACAGGACCTTGGAGGTCTTCTAGTCCAACTCCCTGCTCAAGCAGCAAATGCTATACCATTCTGGACAAATGGCTGTCCAATCGCTTCTTAAAAACCTCCAGTGATAGTAAGTACAGAAAATGATTAAAATGACAAAAATGTGCTTAGATTAGAGTCTGGCCTTCCAAACATTTTTGAAGTACACTGGTCATTGCCTAATCCTTAACCACAGTACAGGTAATAGTTCAATGAAGTATGAAAGACCACCAAAACATCATCATTAATTCTTGGAATAATACTAATAAAAGTAGTGGAGGATGAGGAAATATTGCACTTTAGTGTAATGCAATATGGATGTTTATCTTATCTTTGGACAAAATAAAATGTAAAATGTGCATTCAAAATTAAGCGATCATCAGATTAACAGAGTTGGAAGGGAATTTATAGGTTATCTAGTCCAACCCCCCGCTCAAGCAGGAGACCCTACACTATTTCTGACAAATGGCAGTCCAATCTTTTCTTGAAAGTCTCAAGTGATGAAGCTCCCACAACTTCCGTAGGCAACTTCTGTTCCATTGGTTGATTGTTCTCACCAGTGGTGAAATCTGAACCAGTTTACTACCAGTTCTCTGGCTGCGTATGTGCACTGTGCGCGTATATGCAATGTGCACCACGCACCAAATGCGAGGGGCACGCGGGTGCGCAGTGCAAAAAGGAGGCATGGGATAAGTAGAACAGCGCGTGGGGGGGGGAGTGATCAGCTGTGGCACATAATCTTTTTTTTAATTTTTAAAAGCATTTTTTTACAACCTATTCGGCCGAAAAGGCTCTGATGATCAGGCAGCTCAGCTGGAATCACCAGAGCCTTTTTTTAACCTTTTAAAAGCATTTTTTTACAACCTATTCGACTGACGATCTGGATTCAGTAGTCTAGGTGTGGTCTTACTAGGGCTTTATAGAGTGGTATTAGTACCTCACTTGATCTTGATTGTATCCCTCTGTTAATGCAATTTAGGATTGTGTTGGCTTTTTTAGCTGCCGCTGCACCCTGCTGGCTCATATTTAGCTGATTGTCCACTAAGACTCCAAGATCCCTTTCACAGTTACTGCTATTAAGCCTGGTTTCCCCCAGTTTATATGTGTGCTTTTGGTTTTTCTTACTTAGGTGTAAGACTTTACTTTTCTCTACATTGAATTTCATTTTGTTAGATAGGGCCCAGTGTTCAAGTCTGTCAAGATCCATCTGGATCTTGAGTCCATCTTCTAGGGTGTTAGCTATTCCTGCCAGCTTAGTATCATCTGCAAATTTGGTGAGTTCCCCTTCTATTCCCTCATCTAAGTCGTTTATGAAGATATTGAAGAGTACTGGGCCTAAGACGGAATGTTGTGGCACCCCACTGCTTACTTCTCTCCATGTAGACTTAGACCCATTAAGGACTACTCATTGAGTACGGTTTGTCAGCCAGTTGCGAATCCATCTGGTGGTGAAGCTATCTATCTCACTTTTTTCTTGCTTATTGTTGTGACTCCGACCCCCGAGCCCGTCTTATCGGAGGGAGAAGACTCTGAAAGTGAAGGAGAGGAGTTGGCAAGGCCTCCCTCTCCAGGACCCTCCTCTCTGGCAATGCCTCAGGTGTCTTCCGAAGGAGAAGAGATAGGCCAGGAGCCAGGCATTTCTGAGCAGCCGCAGTTAGACAGCGACGGAGATAAGTCTTGGCTGGTTCCCCGTCAGCGTCGGAAAGACAAGCGCACGCAGCAGAAAAGGAGGCGTGCCAGAGATTAAGCTGAGTCACTGGACCACACCCCACAGGGGATAAAAGGGGGTGTGGTGGCCATTCAGGCTTTGTGACGGACAAAACTGAAAGCTAGCAGGGCATTCTGCATTTCTGGAACTTTGTTATATGCTCTGCCTGGACTTATGTTTTGGACTGGACTTGACTGTTCTTTGGCTTTTGTGGACTTTGATGTTTTCGGTCGGAGGAGATAAACCTCCCTTTGTAAGTAAAAACTGTTGGCAAGCAGCCACTGGGTTGCTGCCAATTCTGTTATCAAAGGAAATTCTTGTCTGCTGGTTTATTTTAACTCTTGGTCGACTGCTGGTGTGCATGTGTGAGACGGGGACAGAACATCTTGTCCGTCACCAGAAATTTAACCCATCTTTTAACCAAGATGGGCCAACAGCTGCAGCAGCAGCTACAGCAGCTGCAAGCTGATAATCAGCTTCTGCAGCAACAAGTAGCTCAGTTAACCGCCCAACTTGCTTTGGGGAATGCTCCTGCAGCTCTCCCTCCTCCTCCTCCACCTCCCTGTCGGAAATGCCCAGTGAACGTGCTGGATAGGTTTTCTGGGCAGCCAGAGATGTTCCCGGCCCTTATGGGACAATGCCAATTATTCATGACCATGAGACCGGAGGATTTTCCGGATGACCGGGCTCGGGTGGCATTCGTGATTAGCTTCCTTTCTGGCTCTGCCGCCTGACGGGCCACGCCCCTATTGCTTCAAAATAGCCCATTGCTCTCAGACTATCAGGGCTTTTGGCAACACCTGCGCGTCATATATGAGGACCCCCTTTGGACTCAGACGGCAGCTAGGCACATTAAGGACCTCCGTCAAGGGAAGTGCCCCCTGCAGGAATATATTGCTGAATTTCGGCTTTTAGGCCAGGACTCTGCTTGGAATGAGGCGGCGCTGATGGACGCTTTCCAGGATGGCCTCTCAGATGAGCTGCAGGATGAACTGATTCGGGTGGAGGTGCCTCAGACCCTCGACGCCCTGGTGACACAGTGCCTGCGTATCGATGCCTGCCTCCAATGGCGACAGCCCCTTCAGGAACCACCGTCAGCTTCTGCACCCCCGCGTCCCGTACCAACAGCGCCCCAGGCCACCCCGCGTTTTGTGGCGACGGCTGAGGAGCCCATGGAGCTGGGAGCGGCCAAACCTCACCTGGCGGCCCAGGAGCGGATGCTGAGATGCCAAGGGGGATTGTGCCTCTATTGCGGAGAGGCTGGACATTTTGCTGCCTCGTGTTCTAGGAAGCGAAGTGGGGCGCTCAAGCCTGTTCCTGAATCTCGGTGTGACCAGCCGGGAAACAGGGCAGGCCCAGTCTAGGGAAAACCCTAGGCCGGGCACGTATCAACGCCCCAGCGGAATTAGCGGATATGGACTCTGGGCCCCCTCGGCACCTGATTCTGGACACCTGGGTTTTGTTGGCCAACTGGTCAGAGGGGCTTCAGGTGCATGCGCTGGTGGACTCAGGGGCCACCATGAACTTCATGGACCAGGCCTTTGTGGCCCATTTTGAGGTCCCCTTGGTTCCGGTGGACCCTCCGTTGAGGGTCGAGACTATCGATGGGCGGGAACTTGTCGCGGGGCCCATTAAATTCACTACCCAGCCTTTGTGCCTCACCATTGGGGCACACGAGGAGGCGATCCAGTTCTACGTTACAGCAGACCTTCATTTTCCACTGGTCCTGGGGATGGCCTGGCTTCGGGCCCACGATCCTCAGGTGGCATGGTCGAGAAACACCATCTCTTTCCCAAGTCTGCAGTGTGTCGACCACATCTGCCACACCTGTGCTGGCCAGGATGTCTCCACCCCTGCCGTCTCCTTGCCTCCTGAACTGACGCCCTTCACTGACGTGTTCAGCGAAAAGGAGGCGGACTGATTGTCCCCGCATCAATCCTACGACTGCCCTGTGGATCTGCCGCCCAACGCGCCACTGCCCGTGGGACACCTGTATTCCATGTCCATGTTGGCCACCCTACGGGACTTCTTGGACAAGAACCTGGCCCGAGGGTTCATCCGGCCTTCGTCCTCCCCTCTCTCGGCCCTGGTCCTCTTCGTGAAGAAGAAGACGGGGGACTTACGCCTGTGCTGTGATTACCGCCGGTTGAATGCCATCACGGTGCGGAATCGCTACCCCCTGCCACTCATCCCGGAGCTGATAGAGAGGTTGCGGGAGGCCTCGATCTTCACCAAACTCGATCTCTGAGGGGCCTACAACCTGGTGCCCATGTGAGAGGGACGAGTGGAAGACGGTGTGCGTGTGTGAGATGGGCACAGAACACTTATGAAGAAGTAGGTTGTGGTTTACTTTGTCAAATGCCTTGCTGAAGTCTAAGTATATTATGTCCACAATATTTCGCTGGTTTACTAATTTAGTCAGTATGTTGAAGAATGAAATAAGATTGGTTTGGCATGATCTGTTTTTAACAAATCTGTGCTGACTGCTAGTTATTACTTTATTCATTTCTATGTGTTGGCAGATCTGTTTTTTATTATCTTTTCCAGTATCTTTTTTTTTTTTTAACTTGATTTATATGCCGCCCTTCTCCGGAGACTCAGGGCGGCTTACAGTGCATTAAGCAATAGCCTTCATACTTTTGTATATTTATACAAAGTCAGCTTATTGCCCCCACAAACTGGGTCCTCAATTTACCTACCTTAGAAAGGATGGAAGGCTGAGTCAACCTTGAGCCTTGGTGAGATTCGATCTTACTTTAATTGCAGACAGCTGGTGTTAAATTACAGTGCTTCTGTCTGTTGAGCTATCCAGGCTCTGAATCTTCCCGGGTATTGATGTTAGGCTGATTGGTCTGTAGTTTCCTGAGTCTGGTTTTTTTCTTTTTTTGAAGATGGGAACCACATCAGCTCTTTTCCAGTCCTCTGGTAGTTCCCAGGTGTTCCAGGATTTTTGAAAGATGTGGTGCAATGGTTCTGAGATGACACCTGCCAGCTCCTTTAGAACTCTGGGATGTAATCCATCAGGTCCTGGTGATTTGTATTCATCAAGATCAGACAGGTGTTCTCTTACTATTTTTTTGCTTATTTTAACTTTTATTTCCAGTCTGTTTTTTACAGTTATGTTTCTGGTAGGTTGGGCTATAATTTCTTTTTGCGTGAAGACCAATGCAAAGAATGAGATATGCAGCTCTGCTTTCTCTCTGTTGCCTGTTATTTCCTTGCCATCTTCTCTCTTTTGAGAGAGTCTCAAAATTTATCTTTTATCATAAATTTAAATTTATGAGATAATGAGATAAATGCAGCATTAGAGAATACATTTCAATCTCAGTTATGAGCGCTATGAAGGTAGGAGCAAAATGGTGATATGCTCAGAGCATGATAAATAAACAAGAGGAATTCCAACTCTCAGTACGGAAAGACAAATATGTTTTAATAAGTACCTGTCATAATTGGAACCCAACAGTTGAAGGATTCAAATTTATTAAAACGTATGGAAGCAATGGAAGGGAAGGTAGATTTGCACTTTTGTACCTACATCCAAATGAAAAAAATACATTAAAAAGCCAAGTGAATGGAATTTTGATGGCGATAATGTGTTGAAATAAATGGGAGAAGGGGAAAAAAGCAGCTCCATTTTTGGGATCCACTGCCAACCACTGAACCAAGAAGTAGGTTACATTTTGCAAAAGTAAATTACAAATCTTCCAAATGGACCTGAATTATTAGTGATGAGAAGTTTAATTACTCTGATACCCACTGATAGAGCACATGTCTCCCCATAGGTTTGACCTCTGGCATTTCCAAGTAGGACTGGAAAACTCTTGTCTGAAATGGTGCCAGTTTTGACAATCCGAGTGTTGACTAATTGTCTGCCAGTATGAAGCTACTTTCTATGTTCCAAACATAGTCATAAAATTGGCATCCCACTATTTATATTGTATGTACTGTTAAGTACGTTTGAAAAAACAGCATCTCCCTCTATTTTTAGCCATCAGGGGAGATCTCTGTTGAAAGGTGTCCATGGAGAAATGTTTCTCTAAATGCATGAACATTTTCATTACCACAGATGAGGTGATTTTGTCTGTCAGATACATGACAGTAGGAGGGAGAATTTGAACAATGACCCTGCATGGGTTGCTTTAAAAATAGTTCCTCTTGAAACTTCAATTGGAATGGTTCCCTTAGGAGCTTTTGGAAATGAACATTCATATATCACTGGAGTCCTTAAAAAAAAAAAATTAAAACTCTGCTAGCCAGTCTCCCTCATCATTGGCAGTGAGGAAATGACAATATGTATGGAGATGAATGTCTGCCTTTTCTCTCCTATCCACACCAAAGAGTTATGAAATCAATAACTAAGCAAATTAGAACAGGCCAGGAAACAGCAACAAACCATGTGATTGATTTCCAAATAAGTGAAATTGTGCAGGAGCCATGTTGGTGGTACAGAAACTCATCAGCCCTTTTCCAAAAGGAGATTTTGCTGGCTGAAAGGCAGACAGAAACGTATTTGGAACAGGGTATCTTCTTAGACCATGGGTGTCAAACTCAATCGTGTCACGTGATGTATTGTGATGTATTGCGATGTTTTTTGCCTTTGTGACTTAAACTATTATTTGGACTGAATATCTAAAAAATATCAAAGAATTAAAGAATAAGACTGTAAATACACCCTTGGAGACTCAGAAAGTGTTGCAACAACAATACTTGTACTAAAATTATCATAACCTTCAACATCTCACCTCTGAAATTTAAAATGGCAAAGCGCTCAAAAGAACACTATAATGATTACTGGTAGCTATGCTGGATCAGACTATCAGTAGAAAACATTGAGTAGATGGGTCTCTATCACTAAGGGAAGAGATTAATTGTGGGGTATGGGGGTGGGTGGGAGGGAGGCTTCAGATAGTACTGTAGTACCAGAAGGTGTAAGGTTGGCATACTTCCTATTTACAATGTAAAGTTGTTATTATGTCTATAATGCACCATAAGAATCTTGCTTAAACTCCTGATGCAAAGAGAAATCATGCATTGCACAGGATTACATATAGATATCAATATGGAGAAAAAGTGTAAAGCGCTCATGTTTCCTATTTACAGCATTCTTATATCATAAATGGCTTTAGAATTTAATTGATAGTGGCAATTTCTAAAAAGCAACAAAAGTAGTGGAAGAAAATGGAGACATATTTCAAAAATAGTTGTACAGTGTGCACAAATTAAGTGTCTGCCATCTCTAGATATTCGCTCAGGCCTTCAGTAATATTGCTGAGCACATTGTAAGCTGCCCTGAGTCTCTGGAGAAGGGCGGCATATAAATCAAATTTAAAAAAGAAAAAAAAAATAACAGTGTGAGAAGCTACCCCTCCTCCTAGAAGAGTGAAATATTTTGAGGAATATTAAAAAAGGCAGAATATGGACTTCCGGTTTGCTAGCCTCCGGTGAAGACGGTTTCTTCTTAAGGACCGCCAGCCCCGCCGTCTGTAGAGCCGCTTCGATATCGAGAAGCGGCTTGAAAACTCTGAAATCCATAGGATTGTAGGAGGAGAGTAGGCAAGGTACAGGTTGAGCCCCTGTGAGCCCCCAGAAAGTCGTTACTGGGGAGGAACAGGCGCAGCTCCCTTTCAACTTGCCAGACTCCGGACGGCATGGGACAATTCTGCCTCTTGCAGAACAAGCTGGCTGCAGCAAACGTTTAAATCGAATGAAACCAACCTTAACAAACAGCGGAAATATCAACTTGAACCCTCAAACTTGGAAATCACAAGTATTAATGCTTTGGTGACTTTTTGACTTAAGAGAAAGTACGAACGAGTGAAAGTGATTTGAAGAAAAAAATGGCGCCCAGCAGCAGAGTTAACAAGCTAGCAAGAGTGGATTTGTGAAGTTACTTTGATCTGTTACAAAGTTGCTCTGCCTGTAATAAAGAGGAACAGGAGAAGAGGAAAAAATTCTTTCTTTAAAATCTGAGTCTGCTTCAGTCTAGTTTCTATCCCCAGTTTGTTTAAACCTAGGGGACTTTTTCAGAGGATTCTGTGGAGGTGGAAAAGGAAAAAGGATTTCCCTTTTCAGAAAATCTAACTTACGTGGCAGGATGGCTTCAAAGAAGCAGGAAGGAAAGGCAGCTGGGGGGCAGATCCCCCACACACAAACATGAACAGCAGCCTCCTCCCGTTCAACAGACTCAGAAAAAAGATTTTGATTTTGAAAATTTAAAAGAATTTATTTCTCAGGCTTTGGATGATAAATTTCAAAAATCTCAACAGGAAATAGATGATAAATTTCAAAAATCTCAACAGGAAATTATGCAGGAAATTAATGAAATTAAAAATATGGTGAAACAGGATTATGGCAAGGTGACTAAAAAAATATTGGATGTGGCGTCTGGCCTCTCAGAATTTATTATTAAAGTGGATTCTAAATTTGGAAGAATTCAAATCAGAAGTCAATGTTAAGATTAAGGATACTGATTATAAAATTTCTAATGCTGATGATAAAATGCAGAGAGTTGAAAATGAAATTATGATGATGCAATTCAGGGCCATGGAATTTGCTATAAGGCTCAGAGGAATCAGAGAGAATGATAGACAGGATTTGAGACAAATTTGTGCTGATGCCTTGGCTGTGTTATTAAAAATTAATCCTGAGGTGGTTTTTTATAAAATAGACAAAATTTACAGAGTGAACTCCTGGGTGGCCAGACAAAGACAATTGCCTAGAGACGTGGTGATATATTTTACAGACAGAACAATAAGAAATGATATCCTGCAAAAATCTTTTCTTTCCTCTGTGCAAGTGGAGGGGGCTCAAATTGGAGTTTATAAAGAATTGCCACCCAAAATGTTGAAAGATAGAAAAGATTTTGGTTTTCTAGTGAATGAATTGAAAAAATAACAGATACCATTCCGGTGGGATGCCCCAATTGGTATAATTCTGAAATACAATGGAGAAAGATATCGGCTGAACACTGTTGAGAAGGCGGAACATTTTTATTCTACTGTTCTTAAAGAGAGAACACCATCTCCACGTACATCCACAGTGCTGGAGATTAAGGAGAGTGATAAGAAGCAACTCCAGCAAGAGGTGCAAGAACAGTCTAAGCAGGCAGAGCCAGAGGAAATGCAGGGTGCTGCAGGAGGTTTTCTGGAGGAGCACCTGTTAGAATCTTCTCCAATCTTGGGTCCGGCTCGGATGGCTGAAGTCAAAGACCAGCGTATAACTCGTGCAAAATCTAAGCAACTTAAAGAAAAGCAACAACAGGAAAGACAATACAAAAAGGGAGCTAAGAGTACTACACAAGAGATTGAAGCCATGAGGGGAGCAAAACCGAAGATCTTGGAAGACCTTCGGCTATTCTGCTCGTCGCTTCAAAAAGATGAAGATGACAATTAAGTGCTTATCTTGGAATGTGAACGGGTTGAATTCATTACAGAAAAGGAAGAAGTTATTCACACATTTGAGACAATTTAATGATGATATAATTTATTTACAAGAAACTCATATTAGAATTCAAGATCAAAAATACTTGATAAACTCTAAATTAGGAACACATTTTATAGCTTCAACTTTGCAAAAAAAGAATGGTGTGGTTATTTATGTAAACAAAAGATTGACAGCTAAAATTATAGAAGCAGATGAAGATGGTAGGTTTATAGCAATTGAATTGCTTACAGTAAATGGCCAAATTCTTTTGATTGGAATTTATGCTCCCAACCAACAACAGGATCATTTCTATAAACTGTTACACACTAAAATACTGCAATGGGACTATACATCTATTTTAATTATGGGAGATTGGAATGGAGTAATTGATTCTAAATTAGATAAAAAGAGTTTGGTGAAATCAAGGATCAGATTACCACAGACTTTTTTTGATATGAAAGAAGATTTGGAATTAAAAGATATTTGGAGAATACATAACCCAAAAGAATTGGATTATACTTTTTTTTCAGATAGACATAGGTCCTTCTCTAGGATTGATTTTATTTTGTTGTCAGATGATTTACTTGTTAAGACAAAAAGAACAAAGATATTTCCAAGAACTTTGACCGACCATAGCCCAGTATGGATAGAAATTGAGACGGGTAAAATTGAGAGACGATCATGGAGATTAAATGAAAACTTGTTCAGATATGAAAAAAAATAACAGAACTTAAAAAGCAGCTGAAAGAATTTTTTGAAATAAATTTGAATAAGGGTACCCCAATTGAAATTGTGTGGGATGCGAGCAAAGCTTATATGAGAGGGGTACTCATTTATATGAATTCTAAACATAGACTGAATCGACAAAAGAAAAGATTTGAACTGGAAGTAGAAATAAAGAATAAAGAACAGCTACTTATTAAAAATCCAACAGATGAAAGAATACGTGGTGCTATAAAACTTTTGAAAGATCAATTCCAAATGCTTATGGCAGAACAAGCTGCAACAAATCTACAATATGCGAGGCACAATACATTTTGTAACGCCAATAAACCGGGCAGATGGTTGGCCTATACATTAAGGAAGAAGCAGAGTATATGGACTATTGATAGTATTGATATTGGAGGGAAAGAAATTTTTCAACAAAAATTAATTAAAGAAGCTTTTGTAGACTATTATACTAAACTATATGCTAAAGATGATATGCAGAATGGACTTACAGAAAAATATTTAGATAATAAAAGAGTTACAAAAATTACTAATCAACAAAAGGAAAGAATGAATTATCCTATAACAGAGGAGGAGATTATAGTAGCAATTAAACAATTAAAAACAGCTAAAGCTCCTGGAACGGATGGTTTGACTGCAGTATATTATAAAACTTTGCAAGCAGAAATGGTGGAACAACTTAGAGATTTATTTTGCAACATTCAACAAGGGGGTAAAATACCCCCATCATGGACAACAGCTTATATTTCTTTGATACCAAAAGAGCAAGTAGGTCCTAAAAAACCGGAGAATTATTGACCAATATCTCTTTTGAATAATGATTATAAAATTTATGCAAAAGTATTAGCCAACAGGTTGATGCCAGTAATCCAAGAGGTGATTCATGATGATCAAGCGGGATTTATCGAGGGCAGATACATGAAGGATAATGTAAGGCAAGTAATAGATTTATTGGAATATCTTGAGAGGAATAAACAGGTACCTGCAGTGCTGATCTTTTTGGATGCGGAAAAGGCCTTTGATAGAGTGGATTGGAATTTTCTATTAAAGACTTTAAAAAAGATGGACTTTGGGGACCAATTTATACAGGCGGTTTCAACAATTTACCAAGAACAAAAGGCACAGATTATTATTAATGGAAGTTTGACAACAGAATTTAAAATTGAAAAAGGAACAAGACAGGGATGTCCGTTATCCCCATTGCTATTTATTTTAACACTAGAAGTCTTGTTAAATACAATACGGGACTCTAATATCTTGAAAGGTATAATGATAAGGCAAGAGGATTACAGAATAAAGGCATTTGCAGATGATCTGGTTGTTACCCTAACATAGCCAATGGAATCAATAATCCAGATGAAAGACATTATACAAGACTATGGTAAAGTTTCAGGTTTTAGACTAAACCAGAAAAAAACTAAGATGATAGTCAAAAATATGACACAAGATCGTAAACACGAGCTTGAAAGGAGGGCAGGTTTTGAGATTGTACCAAAGGTAAAATATCTAGGAGTTCAGGTTGCAGAATCAAATATGAAACTGTTTCAAAATAATTATGAGGTGTTGTGGTGAGATGTGCAGAAAGATATGGAGACTTGGAAAAAACTGCAGCTGTCTCTACTTGGAAGAATAGCAGCAGTTAAGATGAATATTTTGCCAAGATTTCTTTTTTTGTTTCAAACGATCCCGGTGCTTAAAAGCGATAAACAATTGAAAGAGTGGCAAAGTGGAGTGAATAAGTTTGTTTGGAACGAGAAAAAACCGAGAGTGAAATTAAAAATTATGCAAGATGTTCCAGAACGGGGAGGTCTTAAACTTCCAAATCTACAGTTATATTATGAAGCAGCAGCTTTATCTCAAGCAAGTGATTGGTTTGGTAGGAAAAAGACTGGAATATTGAATATAGAAAGTTTTTATCTTGAATTTGGATGGCATGCTTACTTATTTTATGAAAACAAATTGGATAAAGTATTTAAAAGTCATATACTTAGAGACTCCCTGATGAGAGTTTGGAAGAAGCACCAATTCAAATGGGATTATAAAATACCGCTATGGCTGGATCATGGTCATATTATTTGGAATACAAATATAATGTCACTCGGGGGGTTTTTATACAAAGAGGTTCTTTTTACAGATGCGGGCAGATGGCAGTTGAAGACATTAGAGACACTGTTGGATGAAGGGATTAACTTAACTTGGTTACAATATAATCAACTTCAACTGAGATGGAAAGAGGACCAAAAAACTGGTATTATGTTGCATGAGGAAGAACTGGTTAGACATATAAAAGAGAAAGGTCCAATGCATATTAAAAGGCTTTACAATGTCTTGTTAGAAAGAGATTCAGAAACTGAATTGGTTAAAGATTGTATGATTAAGTGGGCACAGAATTTTGAAGAATCTATGATGTTGGAAACATGGGAAAAAATATGGGTTCAGAATGTTAAATTTACACAGTCACAGAATTTGAGGGAAAATTTTTATAAAATGTTTTATAGATGGCATTTAGATCCTAAGAAACTGTCATGTATGTACCCTAATGTTCAGCCAAAATGTTGGAGATGTGATTGTTTAGATGCTACATATTATCATGTCTGGTGGACTTGCAAGGAAGTTAAAGCTTTTTGGATAAAAATTTGGTGGGTTATGCAGAATGTTTTGAAGAAAAAAATTCAATTTTCTCCACAATTGTTTTTACTGGGTATAGTTAAGGGTTTTACATTGGGTGAAACAAAGTTGATATTGTACATGATAACAGCAGCTAGATTATTGATAGGTAAATACTGGAAAAATGAAGCTTTGCCCACTATCGAGGAATGGACTTTGAAGATGGCCAGTTTTGCAGAGATGGCGAAGATTTCAGCATACTTAAAAGATTGCTCACAAGAGACTTACGAGTGGGAATGGAAAAAGTGGATAGATTATGTGCAGAACAAATATCAGACAAGGAAGTATCAAATAGTTTTTAATTGAAAATGTTATATTAAGATAGAAATATTTTAATTTAGTCAAGATGAAAAATTATATGGGGATGAAGGGGTTCAAGTCTTATATAAAGGGTTTTTTTTTTTTGATGTGAGTATATTCTGTGGAAGTCCGGGGGGAGGGGAGGGTTAGGGAGGGTTAGGGAGGTTGAGGTTGGGGAGTCTGGGGTGGGTTGAGGGGGGGGGAAATGGGGTGAAAATGTAATTGTAAAACTTTTGCAATAAAAAAAAAGGCAGAATATGTTTTTAGAGGTAGGAAGCAGACCCAGTCTTTTTTAATAGCCTCCAGCAGGTATTTTGTGCCCATTAAGAAAGATTGGGCCAGCCTATTCAGAAACCAGTCTCCCTGCCCCCAAGCAGAAACCGAGGAGGCCACCTTTTAGAAATGCAGATTTGGTAATCCATTCAAGACAGGGTATTTTGAAACAAAGGCCGAATGGTAGGATTAGAACCAGCCCAGAGCAGTCCAAAGCCCCTTCATTGCACCACCCCCAGAGCAGTCCAAACTTCAATCAAATTAGCTCAGATAAGCACCTAGGATTTGCATTTCATCTTTTGCCTATAGAACCAGCTATGACCGCTACATAAACACTAAATGACCCCATAGGAATCTGATAAGAGCCAATAGAATATTAAAGGACATGTTCTTGTACAGGAACAGGAAGTTCAAATAAAAAAGCCCAAAGAAGGTATAATACCCCCCCTCTCAACTCCATTTTGACAGCTGTCCCAAAATCACATGTGGTTGGTGGTTTTACTTCATCAATAAAGGGAACCTTTCTTTTCAGTCAGCCTCCATGTTTCCAGTGTCTTTCTCCCAGCTTGGAACTGAACCAGATGGATATTTCTTCCAACAACAGTCATGTCTGCTGCTTGAATTTATCAACTTACAATTCTTGATGGATATAAATGTCAAACCTCTTCTTTATGTGGTCTTATTATATAGTCTTGCATAGATCACTGTATAGGAACCCCAGTGCTGTTTCTTGAAGTAGATAAAACCAACTCAAATATTTTACTGGAAGTCCTTTTGCCTTCCTTACAACATTGCCAAATCTGAATGCATGAACTCTAGGTCAAAATCACTGGTTGTACACAACATTTAGAAAACATACTATGTTTTCTGTCCTTATACTCTCCCTGAACTATTAGATTTTTAAAAGTCAGCTGTCTTCTCTCATACTCTCAAATGGTCATACTCTCAAACCTGAATGCCTTTTCTTCTTGTAAGTCCCTGCCTGAATTTCTAAGATGGTGTAGGCATACTTCCCTGTGTGTGATTCAGTTGAAGGTACCTGAAGTGTTGTGTGGATAGTTGCAATCAAGCTCCTGAGACAAAGTATAGCATCCTTTTCTGTTCCAATTTGTAACCACCATCATTGTAATGAATCTATTGTGTAGAATGAGCTGAAGGCATGGAAAGTACATGGGACTTCTGTTTGCATCTTTCCTGCCAAGAAAGCTTAGAATATCTCAATGAAGATCTTAAGCAAATTTATGGCCGCTTTTGTTAATCACTCCCCTCTATTAACTGACATTATACTAAAGAAATATCTGCAAAGTGTTATTTTCCCCTTAGGTAATGGACTCATAGTTGGAAAAAATTAGATTATTCCACTTCATGCCCTTGGTCTTGATGACAGGTTGGCTTTCTAGGATCACATCTAGGATTTATACTGTACAACTGAGGTATAAGTGCTCCATAGTCAAATAATAACAGTAGCTATATATCTTACCACAAAGACTCGGTGGGATTCCTTGCAGAGCTAGGACCATTTCACACAAGATCAGTTTTCTAATTGGCAGGTGTAAAGGATATGTGTCTTATGGGTTTTTATTGTTGTGGGATTTTAATGTTGTAACCTGCCTGTAGTCACTTTCTGTAAAATTGGGTGACCATATAAATGTGTTTAATAAATAAATAATAGGATCCTAGATAGGATTCTAGCTGTAGTTGGCCAGGTTTATGCAGTGGCATTTTGATTATTTGTGGCAAAACAGGTCTCGCTATAATTTTCTCTTATACATATATAGGCTGCAAAACAAATGTCTACAAATCTGTAGGTTTTTTTTATTAAAAAAACTACAGTTTTCTACAGTCTTCCGCCAGAGAGTTTCTTTAGAAAAAATTGACCTCTTAAAAATAACATTTGTGCTTGCTTAGAACAGATACACTTTAACTGGGGAAAAATCTCTTTCTTTTCATGAACAATACTTACAGGTGAGATGGGTGACAAAACTAGGTGTTAAAAACAAAGGAATAAGCAAGAGTAGGAAATAACAGAAGGTAAGCCAAACATTTATTCCTTGGAAGAAAGACTGCAGTCCTAATAATTTTTAATCCTTAACAGAGTTTCTCTCTCTCTCTTTACTCCTGATTCCATTCTCTCATCTCCTATTTACATATTTTTACTCATCTCTTATCCATCCTATTTATTTCCCCCTTCTCTTTTGCAATTTCTGCTGAAAAAAAGCAAGAGAAATGTGTGCTAGCCAGGGGAGGAGGTTGGTTATGCAATGTATTTCATATGTGAGAGAATTTTTTTATGGATGATACAGGATGATTAGTCATATATGCTGATAGAGAAATCAATTCACTAATCAATTACTTTTATAACTTGAGTACTTTGTTTCATAGGCAATTACATTTAATCAGTAGTTGTTAATTGTAAAGTACGCTTCGCTGTACAGTACAATAGTAACTACTGTATATATATGTCGTAGCCCTGCTCTTCCTGGATTTTGACTTCTGGCAAGTATCTGTATACACACATGCACATGCACATTTGAGCCTGTGTCATGGACATATTTATTGTGGAGGGAGAAATCTTCAGCTATGACTCCTCCTGGAACTGGACACTCTACAAGTGGGGAAACTGCATTGTGCAATATTTTAATCTGTGTTGATCATTTTTTTCTATCCTATTCTTCCTTTTGGAGAAACTGTTTTCAGTTTATGATCAGGTTCCTTTTGAACAGCTATAAGAATCATGTTAAATATTTTTTCCACTGTGTTTGAATCCAAAACTTGCATACCCATAAAACATGATAAAACTCTGATTCAGAGGATTTTAAAGATTAATACACAGTGGAAACCAGAAGCTTTTCTTTTGGGATTGATGGACAAACAGTTGGAAAAAAGAACTTTGTTCTTGTACTGTACAAGATAACTGCAGCACAATTATTGTATTCAAAAATGAAATATTAGGTATTAGGTAGGAAATATTAGGTACTACCCACAATGCAGGAACGGTTGCTGAAAATGATGGAACTTGCTAAGATGGCCAAATTGACTTCTTTGATCAGAGAAAATACAATATCTATGTTTATTGCTGATTCAAAGCCCCTTAATAGACTTCTTGCATGAAACAGAAAAAAGATGAACTTATGATTTATGATTTTGATATTTAGATGTGACAGATTACAGAAAGAAGAGAATTATGTTGTAATCATGAAATAAATTTATAATTGTACTTCTTAACTACTGTAAAGAAAATGAGAAGCTACTTTGTATTTTTTTTTTCTTTCTTTTTCTTTTGGCTTACTTTTCTTTAGGTTTAAAATTAGGTTCAGGTCACGACCAAATCGGTTTGCAACCAAAGTTATGGAATGAATTATGATCATGACCAGAGGTTCTACTGTAACTTCAATTGAATCAGGAAGGGGAGCTAGTCTGAGTAATTGTGGTTTCAGCACCAATAACCACCAAGAGGTTGTTGTTGTTGTTGTTGTTGTTGTTGTTGTTGTTGTTGTTGTTACCCAGGTTCAGCCATGTCTCAGCCCTTGGTGATTTAAGTGATGCCGTGACCTCCCTCTCGCAGTGCCTGGAGGCTGTTAAGACTGGATGGGGAGCAGTGGCCTGAAAACTGAAGCCTGGCAAGATGGAAGGGTTCTGGATTTGGAGTTCTTTGCTCCATGGAAAATTGCCATCTCTGGTCTTGGATGAGATGGCACTGCCACAGACAGACCTGGTGTGTAATCTGGAGCTTGTCCTGATCTCATGATTCCTGCTTGAGCAGCAGGTAGCAGTGGTGGCCAGGAGGGCCTTTGCACAGCTATGTGTGGTGTGTCAGTTATGCTCTTTCTTGGATCAACAATCCCTGTTCAGAGTTACTCATGCTCTATTTACATTCTGTTTTGATTATTGCAATGTGCTCTACATGGGGTTGTGCTCTACATATTTGAAAAGTATCTGGAAGTTTCAGTTGGTTAAAAATGTGGCAGTCTTCATGATTTTGTGCAAGCCGAGATTTGCACATGTGTCACCTCTCCTGTAGGAGTTGCATTGACTGATGACTTGCTTCCAGGCCCATCAAGATGCTGGTTATCATCTTTAAAGCTCTACATGGCTTGGGACCAGCTTATCTGAAGGACCATCTTTTCCCAGTCATATCTATCCAACCATCAGAGTGGGGAGGCAGAGAATGCTACAGGTCCCCTTTCCTATTCAGGTCCATCTAGTGGGACCAAGAAAAAAGCACCTTCTCCATGGTGGCTCCCTCCCTGTGAAACATCATCCATGTAGAAATAAGATTGACCCCCAGTTAGACACTCTTTTGCCAGACCCTGAAGACATGCTTCTGCCAAGAGGCTTCAATCTCACTTCAGCTGTGAGTTTACTTTATTGAGCATAGATTAATTTGAATGACGGTAACTGAAATACAGTTGCACTTTTGAAAATATGACAATTTATTAATAAAAACCCCAAGGCATCTTTTTTGCCTTTTTTTGGTATGATTTCTTAACAGTAATCTCAAGAAGCAGATACTGTTATCCAGAAAAATTGTGATGTGTATAACTGAAAAAAACAAACAAACCCCAATGTATGTCAGCCTTCATAAAGACATAGATAAGGGATAAAAAACGGGGACCAAATGTCTCCCACATTCTATATCACCCTTCAGTGCAGATGTAAGTATAAAATGCTCCACAAGTCCTGTAATTGAGAAAATCCATCAGATAGCCTGACAACTGCTCTACCATTTCAAGAAGCGATAAAAGTTGAATTTATTTCACTTTTGGAAAGGGGGCAGTATCACCTTCTGGTGGCTTTAATGAAATGCCATAAAACTTGTGGAGAAACGGTTGCTGTAAAGTAATGAAAAGGTATTCTGAAGTAGATGTTTTGTGGAAACATTCACCAAAGAGGAAATAGGGTGCTCCTCCACTTTAGGCCTGTCCACTGAAGAAACTATCCCCCTAACTTCAAGCAGGACTTGTAACACAGAGGAGCAAATTGCTGATCAGAACCAGAATAGCAAATAAATATTCATCCATCAAGAAAATGACCCTGATGCCACTCTAGTCCCCGGTGGCTACTCGTCTAGAAGACTGATTAGCCTTGGATGAGGATTCTTCACTGCTGGCTGAATGAAGACACACATTCCCCCAGTTCCAAGGGGCTATTAAAGGGCATTTATAAAGCGAGGATGGAAATGCACATGGAGGCAACTCTGTTTGTCCACCTCCTAGCCCATTCTCCCTTGCTGAATCAAGGCAATGATTTCTATTGGAATATTCTGCAAGTTAAACACCCACCTTACCGCTCTTCTTATCTGATGCTCCAAAGCACACCTGGGTGTACCCATAGCAACTGGCAGGAGCACATTACTCCAAAAGGGCCATGTGGAAGCTGTGAAGTGCAGCCACATCAACTCAGGAAAAGATGCAACTGCTTTAAACTGTTGCCAGTGAGTGTTTTGTGCATGCCCAGGTGCCTCCAGGTCACATTTTGATTTTTGACTCTTGAACCCCACGCAGCCCTAGTTTATATATTATTTATTTATACCTGGTACATTTGCATGAAACCCCAGATGGGACAATGTATCACATGATATATCTAGCCTTCTTTGAAAATATTATATTTTTGTCTGAACAAGTTCTGTCTAAAAAATGTTCCAGCCTAAATCATGAGCCATAACTTACCTGGGCAAATTAAACTGAAATAATTCAGCTAACCAAACAGGACATTAAAACAAAAAGGGTGTGTGGCTGTGTGGGTGTGGGTGGGTGTATGGCTATCAATGTTCTCCTTTCTCAGGTGAGAAATTCCAGTAGCAATGTGTAGTAAAGTTCATCCAACCATCGTTTTGTGAAGAAGCCCAAGTTGTTTATCATTCCCGTTAATGATAATGCGAGCTGAAGACGTGGCTCTTCCGTCAACTCAACTGATCCGTTTGGGGGTACACTGTCATAATTTTAAACTGTTTTAATAGGGTTGCTGATTTTAATTTTATTTCATTGTGATTTGTATTGGAATTTGTCATTTTGTAAGCCGCCTTGAGTCCCCAGGGAGAAAGGCAGCATATAAATCGCAATAATAAATAAATAAATAAAATAAATATTCTTCATTTAAAACGCAACAGTTTGCTCTTTTTCTTTTCCTCCTAGTTTACAAGCTTTGTTCATTCTGGAACTTTTCAGTTCAGTGTAAAAGAAAGCAATAAAGTTTAATTGCTGAACATATATTTCAAATGCTCAGCTGGTGCCAAAGAGGCTCTAATATTAAAAATTACAAGGATCTTGGCCAGTTGCCTTGGAGAATTTTAGAAAAAGGTTTAAGTATGTTTTCTTTAATGACAGAAGAACACTGTCTGGATCTTAACTGGCACTGATAGGATCTTGGGCATTTTCAGAAAGAATAAAATGGCTCTTCCTTCAGCTGTATGAAAATTTTCATGACTATTACTAATACCTCATTTCCCTTATTAGTTTTCACATTAACAATGTTCAAGTATTTAGAAAAAATGAAAGCAATTCAAATATCTCATAACAAGGCTGTAAAACTCAGCCAGCAAACTACAGTGAAGTTGTCATAGTGCCAAAAGAAGATGGGCTATTGTTGCTTTAGTGAATGCACTGAAGACGAGTATGTTCAGAAGTAACCACATTTATTAAAATAAAGCTTTGGTTTGAAAGACTGAACTTGAATACATCAGCAAAACCAGAAAGACTAGTGCTGCAGGAAAGGAAATGTATATGGAGGGAAACATCTACTATGGAGTTCCATCATTTGTATTAAATACCTTTTTAATCACAACGCTTTTGACGGTCATTCCATCAGAGCTTATGATTCAATCAGTGGAAAGCTGTAGTCACCCATTCTCCTCAGTTATAACGTCCACTTCCCCACTAACTTCTTAGAGCATTGTACAGTCATCCAAGCATCATTTTGTTGATATATCAGTAATGATGGCAGACTTTATATAGCTTTATATATTTACCATGATTAGATGATAATAGAGATCATTAGTAGGGAAATCAAATATAGAATGTCCCAAATTAGTTATGAGAACTGAAAATCAATTGATACCAGAAGAGTCCATTATGGAGATTTCAAACAGTTTGATTCTTAAACTTGAAAGTGAAGATGTCTTCTCACAGGTTGAACCAGATTCCTAGTGATTGTACAGTATTTATATAGATTTCTTGGCAGTGTTAGAAACATAAAATAACAGGGTTGGAAGGGACCTTGGAGATCTTCTAGTCCAACCCCCTGCTCAAGCAGGAGACCCTATACCACTTCAGACACATGATTGCCCCAATCTCTTTTTGAAAACCTCCAGCAATGGAACACTCAGGAGTCAAGCTGTTTCACTGATTACTTATTCTCAGTGTCAGGAAATGCCTCCATAGTTCTAAAAATGGTTTGCCATTGTTTTCTTTTGGAATTTAAAAAAAAAACTTCCCAATTTCACTAATATTCCAAACTGGCCTGAGAATGGTCGCCGTATAAGTACTAATTAGAGACAGCTTAGATTCTGAGGTCAGCCAAAGTCACCAAGGTGCAACTATCCACAGAGACGCTATTAAAGATGCTGCCTAGAGTATTGTACTTCCTCAAAACCTTTTCCATGGGAAAAACTATGTTGTGTGCAGAGCACCCACCACTGGTTATTGATCTTTCATTACAGAGAAAGGCAAACAATAGTCGATGGAAATAATTTTCATTACTTTCTTTACAACTCAGTCAGCCCATTACAAGTGTGTAGCTAGGCTGTAACTGTGTTTTAAGTACAATAGCCAGTAAGAGATTGGATGCAACTTGTCTGAAATTCTCTATATGAAGCCACAATAACAGAGATTGTATGAACACAATAACTCTAAACAAAAGCGATAAAGTTTATTGACAAAAGAAAAAAGAACTTGGAAGATGATAGAATTTGCTGCCATAACACAACCTAAAACTGTAGTTATTTCTCTAAATATTTCTATTTCTCTCTTCTACCATCTTTTACATACAGTATCTTCAATTTTGGAGAGGGACTGGACAGCTTGTACTACCAGTAGTTACTTTGCAAGCTCCTGCGGTGTCCCCAGTATTCTTTTCCTTTTGGCTGAGCTTGGAAAATGGGTTTCCTCTTTGCTTTAAGCCAAGGAGGGATGGAAGCACTCAGTTTTTAACCTCAGATTTTATACAAGTAATCACAATCTCTTCCAGGACTCTAAAAGAGAGGGTCGGGGGGAATCAAATATCAGAGTAAGGGAACTGAATTAGAAGGAGGAGCTTGTTTTTCTTGAAACTTTTTGCTTTTTCTTCCTTTCTTCTATCATATTTCTCATCAAGGAAGACACCTACTAAGTTTTAGCCCTTGCTCAAATTACAGCTGGTGGAGAAATTAATTAGAGACACTAATGCAAACAGTTTAATTTCCACTTCCTGAATCACTGCATTCCCAAAATGTAGCTATGTATTGATATTCACACTTCCTTGAAAGCAATTTTTAAAGAAGTGAGCAAAACTGCTTTGAAGCATGCACTCTCCCCATTAGAGATAATTGCCTGAGGAAAAAAAATGGTACCTTAGATAAAGTGCGTGCAGATATAAGAGCAATACATATGCAAAACTAGGTAATTAATATATTGATCCCAATATGAGGCAGAACAAACTAACAGAGGGCAATTGAACCAGACAATTCTTTCCATTCCTCAACTGCCTCTACTGGCTTCACTTATCTCTGTTAGGTTGCTCTTTTAAACATCCAACCTCTGACCACAACAAAAAGTCTCAGAAGAATTGACAGCCAAACTTCACCGGCAGAAGATAACTCCCCTCCTACCACCATCATAGGACAGTTTTGGCTCTACAACTTCCATAGTTGTGCATATGACAAAAAATAAATAGATTGTAGTTCCTGGTAGACTGATAACCCTGTTCTGCTTTAGCAAGTTTATAAGAAATGGAAGGCTGATTGTCTACCCCTCTGAATGACAAAGAGGAATTAGGTACAGAGGCTTCCATGTATAAGCCCATATATGAAACTATATATGAGTAGAGGTAAGTAAAGCAACAAAGTGCTATCAGGGTTGTGTAAGCTGGTTCAGTTATGCATTCACAGAACACACACACAAACACTATTAATGATTGCATATGTATAAGTAGTATAAATTTATATTGAGTATTTATAATGGAAAGGGGATAGACCTGCTTGCACTGTAGATAGATTATAGCTATTTTAGGCTATAAAGTCTGCCTCTTCTATCTAAACAGAGTTCATGCTGGGTCTGGTCTCACTTCCAGGCAAAGTGAGGAAAACTCTTGAAGGAATCACTGTCACTCGAAAGGATTGACTGACAGTATTTCATCTGACTCATGAAATTCTAGCAAAGTTTAGCCAATTTCTGCAGTGATTTCTCTGCAATAAAATGAATTCTTGATTGACTTTTAATTTTAAAACTAATGTGCTGCGGAAGCTTGTTTATGGGCTATTGATTCCTTACATGCCACTGAGATTATGCAGGATAATCTAGGATTCTTGGCTAAATTACATGAAATATTCATAAAAGCATACCATCTGGTTGTTCTTTTGTTTCTTTTTTGAAGGTACCCTGCCCCATTCCCAACTGAAATTTCCAGGCATAAATGGGGAGGTTAAAAAAAAGGAAAAATAACTTCTATTCATGCCATTGTTTTTTCTTCTGTTTTTTATCCTCTTCTCATTTATATATGTGGTAGGGAAAAAGGGAAAAAAATCTGTGAAAATCAAGGAACTGAGTAGAAGAGAAGGTTCAAACTCCTTCCCCCTATACATAAAAGTCTTGAGTCAATATCAGTATAATATCCTAACGCAACACCTTCTTTCCCCAAACCTGAATCCAAATAGTGGTTTACCTTATCTACTGAACACATTTTGCAAGTTAATAATTCTCATTCTAGGTTGTCATCAAACACCAGCAAAACTTGTTTGATTAGGCCTTGAGTTAATGAGAATATTCTCTCTTAATAATTCCCTTTCAATTGATAAAATCACTAATGATAAACAAAGTGTCTTTCAGAAAAGCTCTATCATTATCAGTTTTATTTTTGCAGTCCTCTATACACCAAAGTTGAGGATCAAATGTATAGCTGGAAGAAGTTTGGGAAGAAAATTAAATTTAGCTCTCCATGATTTTATCTAACATTTCCCACTAGTCATGGAGAAGAGAGGCAAGGGGTTTTTATTTCTATAATTAATGAATATATAAATATATATAAATGTCTTCTTTTTCTGATATTTGTTGAATATAGAATTATCTTTTTTTAAAAAAAATTTTTATTGAATTTTAAACAAGGATACAAAGACAATACAAAAAATATAAAGACATTACAAAGACAAACAAATTCCCACCACCTACATACCCACACCACATTTTACATATATATTTTGGTCATCCTCAGAATATATATTATATTCCTTTGTAAATTAATGAATGAATGATATATTCTCGATTCAAGTGTTTTAAATTAAAAATAATCTTGCATCTCTTCTTTATTCATTTCCAATTTTTAATTTTCTACCCTATTTTCTGTCATCTACATTTGTACTGATTTTCTTTTCCAGCCATTGATACCATCGGTGCCACACAAGATAGTATTCGCTTTCTTCCTTATCCTGGAGTTCCAGCGTCAATCTATCCATTTCGGCACACTCTGTTATCTTTGAGATTAATTTGTGTTTGGTTGGGAGTTGATCTGATTTCCAATTTTGAGCGAACAATGATCGTGCTGCTGTCAGAATGTGTATGATGAGATATTTTGTCTCTTTGTTGTGCTGTGTTGTTATCAGTCCAAATAAAAAGAATTCTGTTGAATATAGAATTATCATCACAGTGTATGTGTGCTTGATATAAACAAAATCGAATATGATAGTAGTATCATAACAAATACCAAAGGACTGTAGCACACACTTCCCATCATTGTAATTATCATCTAAAACTTTTAACGGGAATACTGATTGCTATGCACTATGCATTTGCTTATTCTGTCCCTGAAAGTGGAATAATGAACAGATGCCAAGAGTCAAATATTGACTGCAGAAGGCCTGTATGCCGAGTTGAGAAATGAACAAGGAAAGACATCCTCCTTAAGGACTGCATCAAAAACCATTGCAAAAATGATCCTTGCCAAAGAAGAATAATTGTAAATGGACACTGTATATTTATATCTAAGTGTTTGTACATGTGCAAGTGTGAATGAAGGGTAAGTAAAGTGCTACCAAGCCATGGATAGGAATTAGATAAAGCAATACTAGCTAGAATTCTAATCATGAGAGAAAAAATAGAAGGCTGTAAATGAGATCCCCAAGTCCTTCTGCCAATCCATACCATTTCCTCTAACTATAGTGGTTAAAGGATCTATTAAAAAAGAAGAGTGAGCCCTCCTTCTTCTCCTTGGCTTTTGGCACTTACCAGCAGGTTGCTGAGTAGGCGCACCATCTCCTTTGATTTTTGCTTGCTCTTTCCTGTCCCTTTCTCTTTTTGGGTCAGGTTTCTTTAGACTTATTCTAGGGACAGCAGCTACCTTGTTTCACTGCATTGTTCCCCTACAATTTTTCTGGGAGGCCTTGGAGCTGAAAAGTGGGGTAGTAAAGATAAAAAATAAAGAATTGAAGCACTTTGGGTGATGATGAAAAAGAACTCACAGGCTCACCATTCAGACTCTTCCACATTTTCTCCTCCTAGCCCCAATTGTAGTATGTTAATTCAGACTGTGATTTTATTAACTGAATATCCTGCCTGTAATGGGCTGTAGTGCATAAGGCCCTGTGTCCACTGTCAGGTAACATTAATAGGTCTTTTTTCACTATGCTGACAACCTTCCCTTGGCGAGAGGAAAAAGGGCTTGCACTCAGTCTCACCACCTGTCAAAACCAACAGGATTGATCAGCTGCACGTGCAGACCTGTCTTGTCCATTAGAACAAGAGATGCTGGATGCAAAAACAGCCCATGGAAGCCACACCCACATCATATTTTGTGTTTGCATCTGCTGATCATGGTAAGAAGTCAGCTTCTGCAACACAATTATTCTCAGTAATTGGAGATAAGCAAAGCATCAGTGTTGGGTAGTCACTTGTTGTAGTGGAGGATTATGCAATGTTACTGTTAGAGAAGCCATGTGAAGGGTTATTTGATGAGATCCTCAATGCCATGTTAAAGATTTAAAAGGATAATTTACCGCAAAACTGGCCTTGGTTTAGAATTTACTACAGAGTAGACCGATTTAAGTTAAGTGTTACATTAGCTATGACCTTCAGTCTCGGATTTCTATGTACAGTAAAGCTGATAGGGAGCAGCTGCCTATGTAATTTGCTAATTGAAGTTATATTTGCAATATATTGTTTACTTTTACTGAAATATTTTTGACTACATAATTTAGATCTAATTGCCTGAGAAGATAAGCCAATTTGTCCACCCATTTTAATTTTATTGGCTAAAACCCCATTTTTATAATTGCTAAAACACTTTCCCTCCATTCTGTTATTTTAAGTAACTGGTGCCAGCATTCAGAATACTCTGCAACTATTCTCTTGGCAAATTTTGCAAAGCCAGAATATACATTTAAATAAGAACAGTACTGCAATACACCAGAAAGTGGATACACTGCACATTAATGATTCTAATAATAAATGAGAGTTATTATTACTTATTGGAATGATGATGTTTCTAATATGTGTCTGTGTGTATTCATGTTCATGAGCTTGTAATGTATGTAGTCTAGAATCTGCTGGAAGGTAAGGTTTTCATCTGCAAACAATAAAGAATGTATTTTTATATTTAGAGATTCAACTTCATTGGTTTATTGGAAAGACTTTGTAGAAGGGCCTCACTAGGTTGACGGGGAGGGTGGGTGCAGTGTCAAGTTATTCAGCCTGATTTGTGGCAATTCATTAGAAAGACCTATGGAAAAACGTGCCTGCTTTTAAATCTCTCTCTCTCTCTCCCCCCTCCCTCTCCTGTACTGGTACAGTGGTTAGAATGTAGTATTGCAGGCTAACTCTGCTCACTCACACAGTTCGATCCTGATTGGCTCAAGGTTAACTCAGCCTTCCATCCTTCCAAGGTCGGTAAAATGAGGACGCAGGTTGTTGGGGGGTAATATGCTGATTTTGTAGACTACTTAGAGAGTGCTGTAAAGCACTCAGAAGTGGCCTCAAATTTCAGCTTTCTGGAGAGCTAAAGAAGAAAGCCCTTGACTAAAGAGCATGCTCACTGCAGAAAATAAATCAATTCTTACCAGCAGGGACGAGCCTCTTTCCATGATATGGATTTGGGCCTCCCTTTAACCTTTAGCCTGTTACAATTTCTCTGGTAAGAAATTGAAATTGAAATCCTCTCTAAAAGACAAACTGATTTCAAAAGTGCATTATGAGTTCTGATTCATGCATTCAATTATTTTTAAAAAATATTATTTTATACTCTGAAAGTTCAGGCTCAACGGGCCTCACTGAAGTTTTATCATGCACCCTTGAAAAACTTGAGTAATCAAATTGGAGGCAGATCATTCTCTTAAGAGGTGGCTGTTAAGAGTTGACATTGTCTTGATGACTCATCATCATCATCATCATCATCATCATCTTGCTTTCTACTATCCCCTTCTCATATTCTGAACTTTTGAAAGATCTTTAGTAATTCATCATTTCAAAGAATTACATTCATATCCTCACTGTCATAGTTTGTGGCAAGTGACTTATTCTCAGGCAACAGCTAAATTTTGACAAGGAACCTGTTCTGCACCTTTAACACCAAGCATCAATTCTTTCTACTTCATGAAGTATCCATATATTCTGCTTTATTTTTAGAAGGTCTGAGGTTGGGAAAAGAGGCTTTACTTATTCAAGACCTTTTAGTGAACCCTATTTGTTCTTTAAATACCTCCATTCCTCGCTGTTAACATTTGCAAAATGGCAGCTTCTGCCGGAAGGCAAAAGGCATAGGATTATTAGTCCCTAAGAAATATGCTGCTTTTAATTTTCTGTTTAATTCAGGGGTGAAACAATATTAATACCCTATTTATAATTTTCCTATCCCAATTTTATGTTAAATCTAAACTGGAAAAATTAAATAAGTCTTGCATTAAAAGCAAGAGATTGGAAGATGACATTCTGCTGATAAGAATAAATCTCATCATTATGTTTTTAGAATAATCACTGATAACTCCTGCCTTTCTTATAGCCTGAGTATCTAAAATCTTAAAGAGTCTATCCAAAGAAATTTTGTCACATTGTATGCTAAAATAATCTTTTCATTCTTCCCCAATCAATCAAATCCAGAAGATTTTTTTTCTCTTTTCTTCTTAATAAAATTTTTATAATGATTTTCTATACTGTATTTAATATATTGTTCTGAAATATAAACAGATTAGATTACTAAATAGATTAGATTATTATACTACTTAATAGTTTAAGATATCAGTACTAGTTATAGAATTATTTTAATTCAGGAAGAATACACACATTTTTCTGTCTTCTTCCAGAAAAAGATGAGCCATTTAGCCAATTGTAAACTGAGAGGGGAGATAATTTAAACCCTCATGTCCCCACTTTTTAAGATCCCCCCATTAGAAGAAAATTCCAATAGGCTGCAACAGGCTAAACTTCCTAACACCCTTAGTCTGTCCTACTGAGGAGATCTTAGCCCTTTCATTCAATTCATCTTCTCCTAGGCCAGTGTTTGGAAAAGAGAAACAATGGTGCTTTCAGTCCTGGAAGGTGTTTTTAAAGAAAAAACAGCACAATCTTGCATCTGGGGAATGTTTTACTGAGAAATTCCTTTGTAAAACCAATGATGCCAAATCTAGATATAAAAAAGAGTTCAGTGGAGAGAGAGAGAGAGAGAAGAGAAAGAAGGAAAGGCAATCATCAAATACATAGGACCTCAAATAAAATCAATACAATCAATTTAGCTGCATTAGTTAATTTTATCTTTGTAAATAATATTTTCATGGTTCCATGCATATTCATTACAGAGAAAATGGTTGGAGAGGAATCAAGCTTTGTATTTGCATCTTTGTATGTACTCCTTCTCCTCCTTGTTCTCATTCTCAGCATTTCTCTGCAGTCTTATAGAACGGTGGGATGGAGTAAAAGATAAATGAATGTCAGCCTCTTTGAGGAGATGGATTATTGCTTTGCCCAATCAAGGACAATGCTCTGAGTTTGATGCATTGGATGTAGCTAGTAAATCAGAAATTATCTAAAAGATAAATCCACGTTCTAACGATCCTTGATGGATTATAAAAGCAGTGTCTGTTTTCCCCCCAAAAAAACTTTGTATAAATGGAGAGGCTGTTCATGAAAACAGCAGCTAAAACCCATCTATTTAAACCACTCAGGTTGCTCCCAGGTCTATCAGATGCTTTAAGGTAAGGGAAACCATGGAGAAATGCTACCGGTTCGCTCCGATTTGGGCAAACCGATAGTTGTAAAAACTACCGGTTCGGGTGAGCCAGTAGTAAAAAAAAGCTACTGGTTCGGTCAAACCAGTAGTTAAGAAGCTACTGATTCGGGCGAACCGGTAATTAAAAAAAGCTACCGGTTCGTATTTCCGACAATCAGCTGTGCCGCATGGTTTATATTTGCTAGAAAGCAGGAAATCCTGCTTTCTAGCGAAGCTAAAATGCGCAGCACAGCTGTTCCCCCCCCTGCTGTTCTACTTACCTAGTGAAGTCTTGTTTTTATGCATGAAGTGTGTGTTTGGTGCGCACAGTGTGCTTTTGGCGCATGCTACGCATGCATGTGCACAGCAGCGAACCGGTGGCGAACCACAGAGGATTTCATCACTGAAGGGAAACAGTCAGAAACACCAAAATGTCTAATTGTCCAAGGTAGATGGAGGATACAGTACTTTTGCGTCATCTCCTAATAATTTTGCTTAATTGATCTTTAAACTAATTTGATTGTTCTTCCTGTTTCTCTTTTCCATCATAAACTCTAATACAGATAGTCCTTGAGTTATGACAATAATAAGGATCAGGATTGCCATTGCTAAACAATACGGTCATAAAGCATGCCATTACATGACCTCATCATGAGGTCCTGAGACATGCATACTTGTGAGCAAAGGGGGAAGGATGGTGTGGTGGATGTGAACAATAACAATAGCAATAGTACTTAGACTTTCGCAGCACTCTCTAAGTGGTTTACAAAATCAGCATATTGCCCCCAACAATCAGTCCTCATTTTACCGACCTTGGAAAGATGGAAGGCTGAGTCATTCTCGAGCTGGTCAGGATTGAACTCCTGGCTGTGGGTAGAGTTAGTCTGCAATACTACACCAAAGGTAGGTGGGGTGGGGTACACTTAGCTGAGCAATTTGCAATCTTTCCTTCTGGCTTCTCCATTGACTTTGTTTGTAGAAAGTGGTCAGGGAAAGTCACAAATGGTGATCATGTGACCGAAGGATACTGCAAATGGTTGTAAGTGCAAGCTAGTTGTCAAGTGCTTCAATTTTGTTTACTTAACTGTGGATGTACTGCAAAGGCCAGAACTTTGAGCACTGATCATAAGTTCCTTTGTTCAGCACTGTTGTAACTTGGAATGGTCACTGAACAAATGGTTGTAACTCAAGGATTACCTGTATATGCAAGCTAAAGGCCTGTTTTGCTTTGATGATAATTTATACAAAGCATCCCTTTGAAGCTGATTTTCAATGCACCGGATCTTCCCTGCTTTTAAAAATGAAACTATGCTGCTGCATTAATTTGCTTCACATTGCTCCAAGGCCTTAGCTGGCACTTCCAGTGACTGGAAGATGCTTTTGTCAATGTGCTGATTATGCAGAGAAGTGTATTCCAGAAAATTCTGTGCATGCACAATAAATGTGGAAGTCTTTTCAAACTAATGACACCATTGGACAAAGTCTTTGAAGAAAGCTAAATGTCTCATTGTGGACATACATAGAGTGTTGTTTTTTATTATGTATTTAAATTTCTAGTGTTATTTACTCACTCTAGGTAGTGTATAAAAATCAAAAACATATCCCTTCCTATAGATTAAAACTACAGAAATACAGTTATTGGGGAAGGAGAAAACATAAAGCCATTAGCATAATATAGCCTCCATAGCAGATACATTTTCTGTCCAGGCCCAGGACTGCAGGACTAAGGTGTCAAAGCTCTTGGGGAAAGTTTTTCCAAGGTGCAGGTACCATGACATAGAAGGTACATGTCCCAAATATACTAAGATGGCATTGCTTAGTAGATGGAACCCAAAGTAGGCCAACTCCATCAGATGTTACTAGTTGGGCAAAAATAGTGAATGATGCTTCCTGAAATGTCTGTGCCCTATATCCTGTAGGTGATGACTAGCATCTTGCACTGGTACCAATGCAGCACATGTAGCAAGGCAGCACCAGTGCAGTTACACAAACATGCTAAATTATATCTCTAACTATTCACACTGATGCATTTTGGACCAGTATTAAAGTACAATCCACCAGGAGAAGTTGAGCTGGTATAAAAGTATGTTGGAACAACATTAAGTCAATAGGCAAGTCTTATTCAGAAACAATGTTGCTGATGTTCACTATAATGGTTAATAATGGAAATGTGGGACAAGTGATTGGTGGCTTACCTTGACTTAGTTTCTTCTAATACTGAGCATCATCTGCCAGCAGAGAAACAGCCATCAGCTATGGTGGGGTGGAGCTGGATGCTTTGAACTGTGCATTTAGCCACCTGTCAAATTGCCCAAATGGCAGCTTGAAGGAATAGAGATGCTCAATGCCTATGATCTATCAGCCTGATTATTTCAGAATATAGGTCCTTATTCTATTTCATCCTGCCAGCAGCAGGGTGACATGAAAGCCTGGGGACGTTTTCTGACTTTCTTTCCTTTTGCAAATATTAATTTATATTTTCTTTCATTGATTATGTGTCACCAAATCAATGTGAGCTCTTTGCAACCACATAGATTTACTCCAGAATAATCTGTCCCCAATTTGACCCTTCATTACAAATTGTAATGATGCACCCATTGCTGTTGCCTTTGAGTCCATCCAGTTGCTGTTGGTTGTCCTTTCATCTTTCCTTCCGTCTTTCCCAGCATTACCATACAGACTTCCTCAGAGAACTAGTTCTTTACATAATATATCCAAAATATGATACTTTGAACCTGGCAATTTGTGTTCTGTGAGAACTCAGATTTGATTTATTCTATGATCCATTTATTTACTTTCTTGGCTACCCATGGCATTCTTAAGAGTCTTCTCCAAATGTATAAATTCAAAAGTGTCATTACTCTGTCTATCCTATTTCTTCAAGGTCCAACTTTCACTTCAATAGACTGTCATAAAAAAAAACCATTGCCTTCATCTTTCTAGCTATAGACACATGAAGGCATCTGGATATCTTTTCCAACATCTTCATTGTCATTCTGCTAAATGCTATACTTATTTCATGACTGCCAGTTCCTCTATTGTTGATAACTGATCCTAAAAATCACTTCAATATCTTCATTGTCAATTCTAAGGCTGGTTGCTGTATCTGTTCTTGATTTTTTGGTCTTTATATTCAATCTTAACCTCATTTTTTTCACTGTGCTTGTTTATTTAAAACTTCCAGATAATTTGCATTTTCAGTTATCAGAATAATGTCCTCAGCATAATGTAGGTTATTGACATTTCTTCCCCTTTTAAAATGATGCTCATCTTTCTTCCAACTAAACTTATCTCATTATATATTCAACATATAGATTGAATAAATCAGGGACCTGGAGTAAGCCATGTCCCCTGTGTCATGTTGCTTCCTGTCTTGTGTATAGGTTTCATGTGAAGACAACAAGATATTTTGTATTTCTGTTTCTTAAGCATGTTGCACACTTTGACGTGTTTGAAACAGTCAAAGGCTTTTCCATGATTAATGAAGCATGTATTGATTTTGTTTTGGTATTCTTTAGCTTTCTCAATTATCCAGCATACTATAGCAATAATGTTCCTTGGCTTTGTCTAAAACCAACTTGAACATTTCCCTTTGCATATGGAGCTAGATATAGTATTGGTAGACAATGTGTCCTTGCATTATTTGGCATTCCAATTCAAGGCTGAAAACTTTTTGAATTGAGAGATCTTTCCTTGTTTTTCCATATCTATTTCCATCCTCAAAACCTTTACAAATGTTATAATACTGCTTCTTGTTCTCTGAAATTATGTTACTTCCTGAACTACATTGTTCTCTGAAATTACGTTACTTCCTGAACTATTTGTCTTTCTTGGCTTTGGTTTCTCTTCTCCTTTTGGCAATTTCAGTGTTCATTCTGAAATCCAATATATTTTCTTCTGTTTCTTGGTCTTTGGCAATCTTTTTGGTTAATAACTTATTTGATTTCATTCCACAATAATGATGTTCTCCTTGAGATTGGTGGATATATGCTCACATCATGGACATTAGTTGGTTTTCTTTTTCACTTTAGCTTGGCTTGACATAAGCAGTTTTTAATCTGTTCAACTTTCACTAGTTGAACAAATTTGTTCTTTGTTGTTATAACAGATTTAATCTTTATTGTTATAACAGAGTCTTCTACCTCTTCCTATCAATAATATAGCCAGTTTGATTTCTGTGTATACCAATATCCCCCCAAGGAGTTGTATTTTAGGAATTAATTAATGCCTGCTGATCTGGGATATTATAAAACCACAGTTGAATGCTTGGGAAGTTATTTTCTGACTTGGAGCTGTCCATGGTCCTATTTGGGCTCCTTTTGTATACAGCAGCCTATTCCTGGATGACTTGCCCTAGCTGTCAGTATTCTACTACTTTCCCCCGTTCCTGTTGCTATTTTGAATTTATTTATTATTGTTAATACAACTCTCAGCTGTACTCTACCTCCTATTGGTTTCATACTCTAAAATATTGTAGGACTATGTTAGACTGGACACTTAGTTCTGTTGAATTATTGAAGAAACAATTGACCAAAATACACTACAGTCTTGGAAGATAAACATTTTGGGCAAAAATAAACTAAAAAGGAGCAATTATCTTGATTTGGATAACCATGATCTAAAACTCTTTAGGTTTTATCAGCTTTTGTCAAAGCACTTTGTGATAACAAAGCAAATTGGGATTTCTGTAAGCCAAAGCGAAAGAATCATTTTCTTTTCCAAGAAAATGCCAAATGCATGAGTAAGTAAGTATCTTTAATTATGTTACCAACCAGAAGCTTCATGCCAGCAGTCCCCTTCATCCATATTTAATAATAAAGCAACTATTTTGGCTTAAAAAGCAGTTTATTCTGCTTTCTTCAGTTTTATAATCCAGATCAACTAATACTTTTTCCTAATAAAGATCAAACAGAAAAATGTTATCCTTGGAAATTTAATAATCTGGAATAATAAAATATATGGTAGTTCTTTTTCTAATAAAGTTGACAATTAGTGTGGCAATGGACACATTCAGAGCTCAAGAAAACTGAACAAATTTGTCTTTTTGAATGTACCGTGTTTCCCCCCAAATAAGACCCTGTCTTATACTTTTTTGAACCCTGAAATAAGCGCTTGGCCTTATATTTTCAGGGAAGTCTTATTTTTGGGGGGCATGTGGAGCAAGACGGGACTCCTCTTGCCATCTTACCAGCTCTGTCTCCCTAACCCTAATGAGAGGAAATGGCAGGGACCGGCTGCACATGCATTTAAATATTTTTGGGAAGGGCTTATTTTCAGGGAGAGCTTATTTTTTTGAGGGGGGGGGCTTATTTTAGCATATGCACTGAAAAGCCTGATTGGGCTTATTATCAAGGGATGTTTTATTTTTGGAGAAACAGGGTATATGCAACATACGGGGCTCCTCTTGCCATCTTACCTGATTTCCAGCTCTGTCTCCCTAACCCTAATGAGAGGGAATGGCGGGGACTGGCTGCACATGCATTTAAATATTTTTGGGAAGGGCTTATTTTCAGGGAGGGCTTATTTTTTTGAGGGGCGGGGCTTACTTTAGCATATGCACTCAAAAGCCTGATTGGGCTTATTTATTTAATTTGTATACCGCCCTTCTCCAACAGGACTCGGGGCGGTGAACAGCCATGGTAAAACACAACATATAAAATTTAAAAGCAGTTTAAAAACATTAAATAATTTTGGCCATCAATTTGAAATAACTCAGTTAAAATCAATTACAAATTTAAAACTGCAAGGATGGGGTCAAGCCAGCCCGGCTAGATGAAATAGATGTGTTTTCAGGGCCCGACGAAAAGTCCAGAGGTCTGGTATCGTGCACATCTCTGGGGATAGGTCGTTCCAGAGGGCAGGTGCCACCACAGAGAAGGCTCTCCCCCTGGGGGTTGCCAGCTGACATTGTCTGGCTGACGACACCCTGAAGAGGACCTCTCTGTGCGAGCGAACTGGCCAGTGGGAGGCTATTGGCGGCAGAAGGCGGTCTCGTAGATACCCCGGCCCTAAGCCATGGAACGCTTTAAAGGTGGTCACCAACACCTTGAAGCGCACCCGGAAGACCACAGGAAGCCAGTGCATCTCGCACAGGAGGGGTGTCACATGGGAGCGCCCCATCGCTCCCATAATCCCCCACGCGGCCACTTTCTGGACCAACTGGAGCCTCTGGATGCACCCCAAGGGGAGCCCCATGTAGAGAGCATTGCAGTAGTCCAGGCGGGAAGTGACGAGTGCCTGAGTGACCGTGCGTAAGGAGTCCCGATCTAGAAAGGGACGCAAGTGGCGTATCAGGCGGACCTGATAAAAAGCCCCCTTGGCCATGGCCATCATATGCTCTTCTAAAGACAGCCGTGTATCCAGGAGGATGCCCATCAGCGGATGTTTTATTTTTGGGGAAACAGGATATGTGCAACATTAACATACATTCATAATGAAGTGGGGCTTGAGTTGGCATCATATGGTGACTCCGTTATTGTTTTATATTGTAGTTTTATTTGATTGTTCTATGGTGCTAGAGACAAGTGGCTATACAAATTTGATTGATAAACAAACAAACAAATATTGCAACACTGTGCCCATCATCTTGCAGATTTTGACAGAGATGCAGGGTAGAGAGGAGTCCTTTTATTATCTGAAATTTAATTTTTATCTTTTTCAATGCTTCTAAAGATATTTATTTGCTTTTATACAACAATCTATATGCCAAAATCCACCAAGTTATAATCCGTGTAGTCTGAACAACCAGTTCTGTAATGAACATTTACCTTTTATATCAAATTGTGAAAGGCAAGGATACAATGTCTACTAAAGTTATTTAACAGGTTTTCTGGATCTGTTGGACTAGTGACGACAGACAATGAGGAAGGTGTCTGGAGGAATATTGTAGTCTTGTTCTTGGGGTGACAGGGCTTCAAACAGCACTAGAGGCTGTCATGTACAGTGGATATTTATTTATACTGATTTATAGCCTGCTTTGTCCATGATTTCAGTATGGATAATAGTCAGTTATAAAGGTCAGATGAATAGATTCCTTTCTAGTAGATGGTTAGAGAAATAAAAACCCCTTATGATTCCTTCATATAATCAGTTTTTCATTCTCTGGAAAGGACTGAGGCTATCCTGAATACTCATTTCAGATTAGGCCTCCCCTTTTCTCTTCCTGAGACATTCATTCATGCCTCACTAGAATCATTGTTCGGTGTAAATCATCTCTTGCAAGATGAATGTTACTAATTTTCATTGTATTTTTTCAAGTTTTCAGTCTTCCGCTAGCCACTCAGACATGCATGGCTGGCCATAGAAATGAAATAAATGAATAAATAATGAAACAAAGAAACAAAATTGTTCTAACCCAATCCATGAGTGAAAGTAGAAGGAAAGATTAAGGGACAAATGAATCTCTGTCTGCAACAGCATCAGAATGCCCATCAAGTTCCAGAAGTCTCCATTTCCTATTAGGGAAGATGTTGCCAGAATCTACTTACTTGCTACAGCTTCATTTTCACTTTTAAAATGGCAGGCTTACCACCTCTACTATTGGCATGTAGCCTCTCCTACCCTGGTGGTTTCTAAAGGCCATGTTGGCTAAGAGTTCTGGGAATCACCGTCCCAATATATATAGATGGTATCAGACTGAGCTAAGTCTGATACCTGAGCTAAATCTGATACCTGGTATCAGACTGAGCTAAGTCTGATATTCAAGGAGAATGCTCCTTGAATATAGGGGTCCTATTTAACCATGATGCTGATCGTAAGTGTATTTTTGGCAGCTATTGAGGATCTTCCCACATTTCATCCTCACAAAAAGAATCTTGAGTGGGCTAAAACACAATGACTGGCTCAAGCATCCACCTTTATGGTCAAATGTGGAACTTGCACCAGAATCTCCTGGACCAAGGACTACTGCTTAACTACAAGGTAAACTGGGTTTTATCATTTATTTATATAAAACCTCATCATGGGGTGGAGAGTGACTATCCAGGTTTATTTTAGCATTCAAATCACCTCCTTTTTACACAAGGTGGGATTATTTTTATACCTGGAAATTAATAGAGGTTCTATAGCATCACACAGCCACCACTGAGGCAGTAGCACCTCTGCCCACACTGTTATCTTGGCACAATTATGGCTGTATTGCATTAAAAGATGCCTTAAATGATTAGTGGAGATATTGTGCAAAGCATTTTCTTTTACTGGAACCAAACTTTCTGCATTTTAATCTGATGTTTTCTCCTTACTTAGATTTACTCGTCTAAAGAGTAAGCAAATATATGAGAAAATTCACTGGAGATATTTGTTTAAAGCCCCATGAAAGAAATCCATAAAACAATTGAGCAAGACCTACATCTAAACAATGTTAATATAGATTAATAGTTACAGCATAAAAGAGAAATTATTCCAATATTTTTTAAAAAATGTTTAACATTCTCTAAGTGCCAGTTTTTGTTACTGACCCATTTTGAAACAGCAAATTTATTTTTTTCCTCAGCTGAGACACAAATAACCTTCTTTTCAAGAGACAAATGCAGTTGTGATTTCTTTTTAAATTCCATCTGAAATGCTTTCTTTACTTTTTCTCTATATCAGAATTTGGTTATTCCTACCGACTTTGTAATTTTTTAGTGAATTACTGTCTGAAATGCTATCCCACCCCAGGATGGCCCAGTTTCTCCTCTGACTGAAAACTAGTTTTCAAGGCGCATATCTCCAATACTTTTAATACTCTTGCTTGAAATTTAATCCCATTCTGATGAAAAAAAGAAAAAATTACAACAATTTGCATTTTCCTATGTCCTCAATGGATGAACAAAGCCCCACTTTAACAATTTGCTTTGTATTCAAGCCATAACTCTATCATGTGACCAAGTGAGCATGATTATGTCCTGGGCTGATTTGGAAATGAGGTATCACCTTCACCTCCTCTCCTCCCCTCTCTGTCTCCCTTCCCCCCTCTCCCTCCCTCCCTCTATCTCTTTCTCTCCCTCCCCCCCACTCAACCCTCATCCTTTCCAAGAAGGTGTTGATTATTGAAGGAAATATGCTGGCCATCTATAGGTCTTAATGGATTCTCTGCTTTAATTCTCACAGCTCAGAAAATTGTTAATTTCCTAGTCCCATATGGGAAATCTGAACATTTAAATCCATTACTAATGCTGAGACTCTGAAATTTTCTCCTGCTGAAGGCTACAGATATACTTTTATACTGAGAAGATGTTGCAAATGTAGTTCTTTAAGCATCCTGGGTATTTTGCAAAGCTTGTGGGAATGTCCTATATGCCTGTATTTGAATAATCCAATTAAGTGTCATTTAAATTGGGTCAGAATTGGCAGATTAATTTGTTCTTCTATAACATTAGATGGTTACTAATTGGATTTTAATCAGCATGTTCTAATCTGCACTGAAAAAAAGGGAATTCTGTGCTGATGACAAAGCTTTAAAACTAAAGTGGTAGGAAAGCTAGCAGCCTTTTCAAATTCTATTTGCAGCTGTCATGTCTGGCCTGTGGACAGCAGTCTGGAGTGATTCCAGAAAAAAATTTGGAACAGAGGACAAACCAAAAAGATGTCTAAAATTCTAAAATTCTAATCTAGAATCATAGAGTATTGAAGAGTTCTGGTAGAATCACCTTGGAATTGAAGAAAATTCTTGCTGAGGCAGAAATAATTTTATACTCTTTCCCTTCTACCCAGAAGGAACCAATGACCAGTCTAGGTAGAATCTGTCTAGAAGCAGTTTGATATGGCTCACCTTATCCTGAAAGGCTACTGTTGCCAAATGCAAGGAAAGCGTCCATGAAAGCACATTGAGTCAAGTGCAATTTGAAGGACATATTTCCTCTATAATGGAGTAGCTCTCCCTCTCTCTGGTTTATCAGATCTTAATCAGACCTGGCTCTGGGCTAAGGCCAAGTAGACACCAGTCTAGGGACACCAAATTATAGGGGGCCCTTCGGAGAATTTGAAAAGACCTCTGAAATCACAATAAAAAAAGCAAAAAGTGGTAACAGTACATTCTGTAAGCCAACATGTCTGCTGAGGGTTACATATAATTAAGAAACAATAGGGGACCTTTTGGAATTTCTAACAAAATGGGAAGATGAGCCAAACCACAGGGGGAACCAGAATGTGGCTTGGCCTTGGGTACCAAAATCTAGAGCTGGCCCTGGTCCTAATGGCGGCATTTTCACAGATACTGAAGCCAAGAGTCCATAGCTATGTTCATGTATTAACCATGCTTTTTGAATAAGCTAAACCTAGCTAAGTTTATACATGCTAACCATGGGTGGGTTCTACTTACCTTTACTACCGGTTTGCAACGGGACCGCACACGCATGTTTAGTTTAGTTTGGTTTAGTTTATTTGATTTGTATACCGCCCTACTCCCGAAGGACTCAGGGCAGTGAACAGCCAACAATAAAATACATAGATACAAAAAATTTAAAACCAGAATAAAATCAAATTAAATCATTTTGGCCCAGACAGATTAAAACACCCCAATAATTTAAAAACAGATTAAAATTTACATATTTAAAAAGGGAGAGATTAGGCCAAGCCCGCCTGATGGAATAAAAAGGTCTTCACAGCATGGCGGAAGGAGCGCAGATCCGGGATCCTCCGTTTCTCTGGGGGGAGCTCATTCCAGATGGTAGGTGCCCCCACAGAGAAGGCTCTCCCCCTAGGGGCCACCAGTCAACACTGTTTGGCTGACAGCACCCGGAGGAGTCCCTCTCTATGAGAGCATACTGGCCGCTGGGAGGCTATTGGTGGTAGTAGGCGGTCCCGTAGATAACCAGGTCCTAAGCCATGGAGCGCTTTAAAGGTGGTAACCAAAACCTTGAAGCGCACCTGGAAGACCACCGGGAGCCAGTGCAGCTCGCGCAGGAGAGGTGTTACATGGGAGCGCCATGTCGCTCCCATTACCACCCACGCGGCCGCACTCTGCGCCAGTTGGAGCCTCCGGGTGCTCCTCAAGGGGAGCCCCATGTAGAGAGCATTACAATAGTCCAGGCGGGAGGTGACGAGGGCATGAGTGACCGTGCATAACGAGTCCCGATCCAGAAAGGGACGCAACTGGAGAATCAGGCGAACCTGATGAAAAATCCTCCCGGTCATGGCCGTCAAGTGCTCTTCTAAAGACAGCCGTGAATCCAGGAGGACACCCAAGTTGCGAGCCCTCTCCTGGCGTCAACTGACTATATTGGGACGTCGGAAACCACAGCCACTCGGTCTTGGATGGGTTGAGCCTGAGCCTGTTCCTTCCCATCCAGATCCGTACGGCCTCCAGGCACCGGGACATCACTTCAAGGGCATCGTTGGGATTATCCGGGGTGGAGATGTACAGCTGGGTGTCGTCAGCGTACTGATGGTACTCCACCCCGAAACCATGGATGATCTCACCCAGCGGCTTCACATAAATGTTGAACAGGAGAGGCGAGAGGACCGAACCTTGCGGCACCCCACATATGAGGGGCCTTGGGGTCGACCTCCATCCCCCTGTCAACACAGACTGCGACCGGTCAGAGAGAAAGGAGGAGAACCACCGCAACACAGTGCCTCCCACCCCTAACTCTTCCAACCGGTGCAGCATGATACCATGGTCGATGGTATCAAAAGCCGCTGAGAGATCTAACAGGACCAGGACAGAGGAGCACCCCCTGTCCCGAGCCCTCCAGAGATCATCAACCAACATGACCAATGCCGTTTCCGTGCTGTACCCGGGCCTGAAGCCCGACTGGAACGGATCCAGATACATCGTTTCATCCAGGTGCTGGGGGAGCTGTTGCGCAACCACACTCTCAACAACCTTCACCACAAAACGAAGGTTGGAGACCAGACGATAATTTACCAACATTGCCGGGTCCAGGGAAGGCTTCTTGAGGAGAAGCCTCACCACCGCCTCTTTCAAGGCGGCAGGAAAGACACCCTCACCCAACGAAGCATTTATGATCCCCTGGAACCAGCCTCGTGTCACCTCCCGAGAAGCCAGCACTAACCAGGAGGGACACGGGTCCAATAAACAAGTGGTTGCGTTCAGTCTACCCAGAATCCTGTCCACATCCTCAGGGGTCACAGGATCAAACTCATCCCAGATTACATTCTCAAGACCTGCCCCCATCCCTCCCCCTGAGACTACCCAGTCGGAGTCCAGATCTTCCCGAATCTGAGTGATTTTGTCATACAGATATTGAACAAAATCCTCGGCTCTACCCTCCAAGGGGTCCTCCCGCGCTTCCTGGTGGAGCAGGGAGCGGGTCACCCTAAACAGGGCGACCGGGCGATTATCTGATGACGCAATAAGAGCAGCAAAATAGCTACATTTCTCTGCTTTTATCGCCACTAGGTAATTCCTAATATGAGATCTTACCAGTGTCCGGTCAGATTCAGAAAGACTGGCCCTCCAACTACTCTCTAGGCGTCTTTTCCGGTGCTTCAACTCCCTCAGCTCCTCAGTGAACCAAGGAGCTAAATGAGATCAGTGCCGGGTCAGAGGCCGCAAAGGCACAACCCGGTCCAGAGCTCCAGCGGCCGCCCTATCCCAGACGGCCACTAGGTCTCCAGTCGAGGCGTGTGCCAGAGCCTCAGGGAGTGGCCCAAGCTCCATCTGGAACCTATCAGGTTCCATCAGGCGCCTGGGGCGGAACCATCTTACCGGCTCCGCCTCCCTGTGGTGGGGTGTAGCGGTTCAAGACGAAGGAGAGAGTGATCAGACCGTGACAAGGGCTCGGTGACTATATCCCCTATCTCAAGATCACTCAACCACTGTCCAGAGACAAAAACCAGATCCAGCGTGTTTCCCCCCGTGTGGGTAGGGCCATGAATTAACTGGGTCAGGTCCATGGCTGTCATGGAAGCCATGAACTCCCGAGCCACCTCAGATGCCTCACCGACGGACGGCAAGTTGAAATCCCCATGACCATAAGCCTAGGGGTCTCAACCGCCACCGTGGCGATGACGCTGAGTAGCTCGGGCAGGGCTGCTGCCACATGGCAGGGAGCCAGGTACGTGATCAGCAAACCCATCTGAACCCCGTGACCCCATTTCACAAGGAGGGATTCACAGCCGGCCGTCTGAGGAACAGTGGCCTCCCTCGGTCTCAGACCTTCGTTAATAATAACCGCTACCCCCCCGCGCCTACCCTGCAGCCTCGGCTGATGGAATGCGCGGAAACCTGGTGGGCACATTTCAACGAGAGGGACCCCCCCTCTTGGCCCAACCAGGTTTCCGTAATACCTGCCAGGTCCGCTCCCCCCTCCTGAACAAGATCACAAATGAGGGGGGATTCTGTATGTGCAGAAGCTTCCTGATGACATCGGGATTGGTGGGTGGAACCTCCTGCCGGTTTTACTACTGGTTCTTGCAAACCAGTCCGAACTGGGGGCAACCCACCACTGATGCTAACTCATAAACTATTATTTTCTAAACCACAGTAGCTGGGCATTATGTGTAAAGTTCTACCACTTAGTAGGTATCTCATTCCATTTATACAATATGGTACTGTGTTTTATAATTCTACTGAGAGACATGGTGGATTTAACTTGTAGATAACTGAAGTGGTTCGGGAATAACGAGAGGTACAAGCAAGCAAGTGACAACAGCTCTTTAATATACAGTGAGACTTCAGCAAAAACTCAGGGGCTTCAGTCCTCCTTATATACAATCCAGGAGGGACTGTCAGCCAATCAGAAACGTATGCAGGTTTGAAACTCCCGCTTAAAAGTATCAATACATAACACCCCTCCCTTCCCAGAAGGCACTAATACTCAAAAATTAACATATGTACAGACAAAATCTCGCAGGTGTTTAGGACGAGTTCTCGCCCTAGTTGACCTGCGCAGTTCAGAGTCTGGTGGGGCGTCGAGCTGGTCGGAGGGACTCTTTGTCTCTCCCGGCTCCGCCAATGGAACCTCCTGGATTTTGTCCGGGGCGTGGTTATCCCCGGCTGGGAGTGGCGACTCGCTGGGGCGGCGCTGGAACCAGGGCTTGTCAGCTAAGTATTCTCGCGACCCCGGGCTTGAGTTAGCTGTTTTGGAGAAGTGGTCAGAGTTAGGCTCGGAGATGTCTAAGTTAATGTTCGCCTCGCCTACCACCCTTTTCCTAAGTTGGTCTATGTGGCGCTTCCAGAGTCTATCTACCCCAACGTCCACCGTGTACGATTTTGGGCCTGTTATTCCCACTATGGTTCCTGCAACCCATAAAGGACCGCTGGCATAATTGCGAGCGAACACCGGGGACCCGACCTGAAACTGCCTTAAACCACAGGTCTCTCCCTTAAAGTTTTCGTGCGAGTAGTTAGGGTGAAGCCTGTCTAACACGCACCGGAGCTTCCTCCCCATGAGGAGCTCTGCTGGGCTTCTCCCTGTTGCTGTGCATGGTGATGCATGCTGAACCGCTAGGAATTGATCTATCCTGGCCTGCCAGTCCCCATTGTCTAATCTGGACAGTGCTTCCTTAGCTGTCCTGACAAAACGTTCAGCCAATCCGTTGGAAGCCGGGTGAAATGGAGCTGATAGGGCATGGCGGATTCCCAGGCCGGCCAAGTAACTTTCAAAAAGGGTTGCTGTAAATTGAGGCCCGTTGTCCGATACCAAGGTATCCGGCAGGCCGTGGGTAACAACTTCCTTAGGACCTTGATAACGGCTTCGGCCGTTGTAGATGGCATTAATATAATTTCGAGCCATTTTGAGTAGGCATCCACAACTATTAAAAACGTTTGGCCATGGAACGGGCCGGCAAAATCAATGTGGATCCTCCCCCATGGGCCTTTTGGTTTCTCCCACTCTCGGATGGGCGCTATTGGGGGATCGGGGCGAGACTCCTGGCAGGGTCTGCACTTCCCCACCCACTCGGAAATGACCTGGTCCATGTTGGGCCACCAGACATAGCTGCGGGCTAAACACTTCATCCTAACAATGCCCGGGTGCCCTTCGTGCAGCAACTCCAAAACCCTATCCCGTAGTCTCGTTGGAATTACCACTCTGTCACCCCATAGCAAGCACCCCCCTTGCATAAACAGTTCATTTCGTTTGTTGGCAAACCCTTGGTACTCCTCTCCGACCACCTTGTCCGGCCACCCCTTCAGAACCCAACCCATAACAGTCCGGATAACTGGGTCTCTATTTGATGCTTTCGCCACCTCGCCGGAGGAGATGGGGCCCAAAGTTAACGTGTCCAACAAGAGGACGGAGGCTTCCGGCGTTGGGTTGTCCAGCAGGTCGGGAAGGGGGCAACGGCTAAGGGCATCCGCATGACCCAGGGTCCGCCCAGGTCGATGGACGAGCTGGTACGAGTAGGCCGACAAAAAAATCGCCCATCTAGTCAAACGGGGGGAGAGGGCAGCGGGGGTTGGCCTGTCGCCAGCTAGCAGTCCTAGCAACGGTCTATGGTCAGTCACAAGTTCGAATTTTCGGCCATAGAGGTATTCGTGGAACTTCTTAACCCCCGCAATCGCAGCCAGAGCCTCTCTGTCCAATTGGCTATAGTTTCGTTCTGTGCTGGACAGGGTACGGGAATAGAAAGCAATGGGCGCCTCTAGGCCGTTCGGCAGTCTATGGCCTAGGACGGCACCAACTCCTACGGGGGAGGCGTCACAGACTAAGACGAGTGGCAGCTCTGCATTGTACTGTATCAGGAAGCTGTCCTCGGATAGGAGTCTTTTCACTGCCTCAAAAGCGGCTGCTTGCGGTTTCCCCCAGACCCATGGTACGTTCTTTCCCAAAAGCTTGTGAAGGGGATCTGCAACCGTGGCTTTATCTTTTAGGAACATGGAGTAAAAATTGAGCAGTCCAAGGAAGGCTTGGAGCTCTGCTTTGGATTTGGGGGCTGGTGCGCTCTTAATAGCTCTCACCTTGCTCTCGGTAGGGTGGATGCCTGTGCCGTCCACCCTGTACCCCAAGAATTCCACAGAGGGAACAGCTATCCTACATTTGTTCCTTTTGAGTCTTAGTCCCGCTTCTCTGAACCTAGACAGGACGTTCCGTACCCTGTCCCCCAGCTGGTGTTCGTCCTGAGCGCTGACTAAGACGTCATCGAAATAGGGCACCACTCCCGGGAGTCCTTGCAATAGGCGCTCCATGGTGCTTTGAAATAAGCCGGGTGCGACGCTCACCCCAAACTGGAGCCTGGTGCATTTAAATGCACCCCTATGAGTTACGATCGTTTGTGCCTCTGCCGTGGCGTCGTCGACTGGTAACTGTTGGTAGGCTTGGGCCGGGTCTAATTTGGCAAAAAATTTTCCGGGCCCCAGGGAGTGTAGTAGATGGTGCACGATCGGCACCGGATAGGCGCTCGGCTGCAGAGCCTTGTTGATCGTGCACTTGTAGTCGGCGCAAATTCTTATTGAGCCGTCGGATTTAACTGGGGTCACTATGGGGGTCTCCCACTTAGCATGGTCAACGGGAACCAACACCCCTTGCTTAATCAGCTTGTCTAATTCCGCATCGATCTTCGGTTTCAATGCGAACGGTACTCGTCTGGCCTTCAGTCTTACTTGGGCTACGTTGGGGTCTAAGTTTAGTGAAATAGGGGTCCCCACATACTTGCCCAACGTGTCCCCGAAGACGTCCTGGAACTCGGACAGGAGGCTGTCTTTCAGGGTTGATCTGGACATCAGGTGGACGCCGGTGAAGCCCATGCCAAGGGCTCGGAACCACCCCATGCCCAGGAGGCTAGGAAGCTGCTTCGTGACGATGGTCAGCGGCAGGTCTCTTTCGTAGTCTCCGTAGGTGACCCGGAACGTGCCCACGCCTTCGAGGGGGACTCGGTTCCCCTGGTAGTCTAGGATGCGTAGTCTCTGTTTGGAGAGTTGATCCTTCCGGAACGACGGCAGGAGGGTCTTTAGGGTCGTCCACGACATTATGGAGAGAGCTGATCTGGTGTCGATCTCCATCGAACACGGCTTTCTGTTGATCTCGACCACCGTGCTGACTTTGTCCTCGACCGTCGTGCTGGCCTGGTCGATGTGTATGCTGCGGCCCTCTCGCGGTTCAAATTCGCGCCGTTTTTTCGCGCTGCCTTCTCTCGTTGGCTGCTTCTGGCGCGCTGATTCCGGTTGGCTGCGGCGCTCACGTGGTTTGTGTCTTCTGGGCAGAATGGCTCTGCAGACTCGCGCCAAGTGCCCTTTTTTCTCGCAGCATCTGCAAATAGCCTCTCTGTATTTGCAGGACAGTCTATCATGGTGCCCGCCACAGCTGGGACAGCTTCGCCGGGGGCTGCCAGTGTCTTTTCTCTGGTGTTCCGTTCGGAAGACGTCCTCATCCGACTCGGACTCCGAGCTGGATCCGGCGTCTTCTCTGTGCACCGGGGCAGACTTGGGGCTGTCTTTGCTGGTCCGCGGACGCTGCAGCGTTTCAGCGGCCTTTGTGGAGGCTTCATGAGCCCTAGCCTCGTCTAGGGCTCCGGCAAGCGTCAAATCAGGCTTGGCGAGCAGACGCCGTTGCAGCCTAATGTCCCGAACACCACAGATCAGTTGCTCCAGCAACGCATCGTCCAAATCTCTGTAGTCGCAATGGGTTGCGGCTTTTCTCAGGCTGGCCATGTACGCGCTGACCGGCTCTCCCTCTCGTTGAACGCGCTGCCTCAGTTGGTATCGCTGCACGAACTTGGAGGGGACGGGAGCGTAGTGAGCCCGGAGAGTTGCCATCAGGGTGTCCCAGGAGACTGTTTGAACCGGCGTTGGCTCACACAGTGACTCGGCCATCTCGAACACGTCCGCAGTGGCTTAGGAATAGGGCTCTCTTTCGATTAGCCGAGAGGCCCTGCATGTTGCTGGCTTCTAGCGAGCATTCAAACCTCGTTAGGTACGAGACCCATTTTTCGCGGGTCGGATCGAAAGGCTTGGGCGGAACGTAGGCAGACATGTTTGGTATGCCTCCTGTGGTTCGCCTCGTCGCCTAGCTGAAGCTCGTGGTCTCACTGGTTGGCTTCTTGTAGCCTCTATCCCACCTTCGTCGCCAATGAAGTGGTTCGGGAATAACGAGAGGTACAAGCAAGCAAGTGACAACAGCTCTTTAATATACAGTGAGACTTCAGCAAAAACTCAGGGGCTGCAGTCCTCCTTATATACAATCCAGGAGGGACTGTCAGCCAATCAGAAATGTATGCAGGTTTGAAACTCCCGCTTAAAAGTATCAATACATAACAATAACCTTACGTTTTCTTGAATACAACTAGTAGTACATAAAAGGCTTTGTAATAATAGACAGAAAGACAGAGACAGATAGACAGGCTTTGGCTGGGTAAAGCAAGAGTTTGTTTCCCCCAAGAAATTGGCTTTCATTTCTCCCCCATTTTCTTTATATCTGAGGGAAATCAACACAGAGAAAATATCAAGAGGATAAGGAACAAGAAGGGCCTGTCTCACAACACCCCAACAGCAGGCTTGTATGATTTCCTTTGAACCATCTTCTCTGCAACAAACAGGGTCTAAAAACCAAGAGCTCATTAAAAATATATGAGAAATAACCAATTTATCCAGGCTGGCAGTATTGATTCTGTTTGGAATTCTCTTGGCAACTATTTTCTTCCCTTATTATTCCTATATTCCCCTTTTCTCTCCAATAAACCCTTTTATTGATTTCTCTATATAGATTTATCTTTTATAAGAGTATTTTCATTAAAATCTTCCTTACATGCAAAACTGCAGGATTACACAGGATTATTTTTTTAATTTCAGGTCTGACACAGGATTTTTGAGTTCTTACATTTCAAGGCTTTGGATGGGAAGATTCAAAGAACTTTCCTTTTTAGTTTTCCTAGCAAAAACAAAAACAAACACCTGAGTAGAAGAGCTAAGGATTCCTGCAGGGTGTCCCTGTAGATTCAGTCTAATTAGGGGAAGCCTATTTAAATTACCTTTATTGAGGTACCTTTGGATGAAGGAGCTTATCTCCCCTCCAGCTTTGTAGCCAACCATAAGAGCTGGGGAAGGTAGGAACTGTTGTCTAAAGTGTTATTTTCAGACCACCAAAATGATTAGCTAAAAAAAATAATCATGGATTACTTCATCAAGAATCAAAATTCCAATTTAGATAATTGACTTGTGAGCTTTTTTTTTTTTTTTCCTTTAGGCTCTCACAGAATCTCATCTTATGGAACTCCAGGGTTTTGTGGAGTGCAATTTAAAAAATCCTGATCTAGTACTTTTAGACGACAACAAATTGGGAAAAAATCATCTGCTGGTTAATTCACATGAAAGAAGGAAGCAAGGCAGCTGTCTCTAGCTACAACATCCAAAATATGCCAACATGCTGGAGCAAACAATATTTTTCTGTAAAGAAATATATTTAAAATATGAACCGTGTCATCTTTAAGAACTTGTATAAACTACTGATTTAAATATTGAGCCCATACTTAAAATGTATTCCTTTGCAATAATTGAGAATTTATTTACACTGGATCAGCCATTTTGTGTGTCTATAGAAGAAGCAATTCAACTAAAGCAGGGGTGTCAAACTTGCATTGTTATGGCGTTGTCACGTGACATATTGTGACTTTTCCTCCCTTCGTTAAACTGGGTATGGGTGTGGCCACGAGTTTGACACCACTGAACTAAAGGCAAAACTGTGAAAGAAATACATATAGTATTCTATGGTATACATAAAGATGAATTTCAAAATTTTCAAAAAGTGCATAGATGTTTAGACCATTCTGGATAAGGTTCATTAAATTTCTATCATGTTTGGATTTTCAAATTTCAATAAAGCAAACATTAACAATGTTAGAAAAATCTTCTCTGAGCTGAGCTTAACTCTTGGTGACTTCATAGGCACTTCCATCACCAGTCAACAAAATAGTAGTAGCTTGCCACTGCCTTTTTCATTATTTTTCATCTTCCCAGTCTAGATAGCCCTGCTATTCCCTGGAGGTCTTCCATCCAGATACATCCAGATCTGACCATGCTGAGCCCAAACAAACAGATTCAGGCTCAATCAAAATGATTTAACCAATCTTGTTAATAGCTTTCAGGTGACTAGAATTAATTCCTCTGTGAATTAGTATGGACTTTTCAAACAGGACAATTCCTAAATATTCAAGCAAAATTCTACGAATTTGCACTGGAATAAAATCCGGAAAATTCTAAAAATTGTTGATAGGCAGTCATACTGGTGTCCTACATTAATAATTGCAGATTGTATCTTCCAAAGGTCCAAAATTCACAGAGATGGTAATTGTAGCCATTGAAATAAAGCGGATTTTTCTATGTGAGGGAAAATTGCCAAATCTAAAACATTAAAGTGCAAATTCCTCACATTGACCATAAAATATTGTCAAGGTTATGATTTTATCAGTTTTAACACATGGCTGTGAAATTTGGAGCACCAGACAGGCTACATAAAGAAAAATAAATGCCTTTGACATGTGGAGAAATCCACATTTTGAATTCCAAGAACAACAAAATGATTCAGAATTAGATGAAATAAAACCGAACTGGTTATAGGATGTATTAATAATGAAGTTAAACCTGAGACATTTTGGATTCTACAAAGCCAAGAGTCATTGTGGAAGGCCCTGATACTTGGAAAAACCAAAAGCAGTTGAAAAAGAAAATCAATAGCTGACAAGGGTGCTAGATACTACCATTGTCTGATTGATTAATTTACAGTTTTCTTACCACCCATTCCTTCAGGATCTGAAGCCCTGACTGAGAGCTGAAAAGGGTAATCACATGAAGACAGAAAACCTACTTTTCCTATCACAACTGAGATCAGCTGACACCCCCTCCTTTTCACTCTCCTAGTCAGCATCTTGAGAGCCTGAAGAACCTGAACCATTTGATACAGAGACTTTCAAGAAAAGCCTTTAGCTTTCATGGTCCTCAGGCTCCCCACACAACAAGCTACACCATGCAACATACATTACGCACCTGGCCCTTTCCTATTAGCAGCCCCCTCTTTTAACAGAGGTGGGGAGAGGCTTACAAAACCAGATGTCCTAAACCTCAGCCCTGACGGTCATCCAAGCCTTAGGCAGGCTACTCCAGTGCTCTATACCTTATGCTCTAAACTCCTTCCTGTCTCTTCATTTACAGAATTAAGGTTTCTCATCACATCCCTATCTACCCAGAGTTTATATAATACAAGCAAAAAAGCACAGGGGTATTACCCTGCAAAGGATACTGCCAGTCTTACAGCAATAAATGGGACTTGTGGTATCAAAGGCAAGTCTAGGAGAGGCCAGGACAGCCCATACAGTCTGTTACTAAGTTGTTCTCAGGCAGAGTGTTAATAATCTATTGCATATACCGAGCTGCTCCCTTGGCACTACAAAGAATTTCAGAGTGAATATTTATGACTCATCGGTATGTTTAATCTTTTGTTATTTTGCATTTTAATTAATACAAATTTGATTTTAAAAGAAACTGGTAATTAATCATATTTTAGGCAATTAACAGGAAATAATCCCACTTTGTTCAAGTCATAATGCCATCATTTGGAGGTGATTATATGGATTATCCAGCTGGATTTATTTCAGAGTACACGATTGCAGCTCCTGTTCATTAGGCCAATTAAGCTACAATGGTCTATAGAATTTCCACTTCATAAGTTTAAATATGATAGTAAAATTAAGTGTGTGAGCTAAACCAAAAGCCATATCATCTTTAACTATTCCAAGACTAGCTTGCTAGTCCTTTATCAAACAATCAGCATCTGATTCATTAGCTAAGCAATAACTTTTGCTCTCTCCGCATGAGAGCAAAAAGGCCACATTTCTACAGTGTTGAGTGAAGATTAAAAAAGCAGAAACTGTGCATATCTCTGTAACAATTTTTCATGGTTTAAAGCATTTTACAGTTCTGGTCTCGCATCCCTACCACCTAAAATAACATTAAATAAGTGAGAAGAGATTCCTGGTTGGCAGTCTGAGCCACGCTGGTCTTCAACTCTCTTCTGTCACCCTATCAGTGTTTAAATCCATCTGTGGGGGAAAAGGGGGAACTGGAGATGGGTAAGTACATCCGTATGTATTTGTTGATACACTTCAGGGATCCCAAATCGTTCAGCTCATTGATGCCTTCGTGAAATTTCAAAGTATTTATTAACTTCCAAACATTCATTTTATGATGAAAATGATTTAATTAATAAAGCTTTAACTAATTGTATGATGAACAACAAAATCGACTCCTTGGGTAATGCTATCAATGCTATCTAGGGGGTTAATCAGTTGATATTCAGCAGGTTCTGACCAGTTCTGGAGAACTGGTAGCGGGCATTTTGAATAGTTCAGAGAAATACCACCTCTGACTGGCTCCGCCCCCATCTATTCTCTGCCTCCCGAGTCGCAGCTGATTGGGAGGAAATGGGGATTTTGCAGTAACATTCCCCTAAAGTGGGGAGGGAAGGGAGATTTTACAGTATCCTTCCCCTGCTATGCCCACCAGGCCACACCACGCCCACCAAGCCACACCTACAGAACTCGTGTAAAAATTTTTAAATCCCACCACTGGGGTTGATATAGACCACTGTGAGGATCCCTGATATACAAAGTCACACACTTGTTTTGTTTTGTGGTTTGTTTGTTTGTTTTGTGATTCATGTGCCTTTTGTGATTTTGGAACACACCTGTTCTGTTATTGTGGAGAAGAGTAGTGGAGATAGACAGGCTGCTTGGATCAGTGCCCTGCCTATCACTTTCTTCCTAAACTTGCAATAAAGGCTTTTCCAACTTACTGTCCTCCAAGTGTTTTGCCCTACACAGCTATTTATGCCAAAAGCCATGCTGACCAATCATTTTAGAAGCTGTAGTCCTAATATACCATATCAATCAGAGCAATTGGGGGAAGGCTGGGGATTGCTCTGATTGATATTGAAGAACCACTCAAGACTCTCTGTGTATCCCATCCATGGAAAGGAAGTTGAGGAGACTCTAATCTACAAAGTGTTTTATAAGGTGTCACAAGCTTGTCTTTGATGTTAAAGCTGAAATATACTTCTTTGTTTCAGGATGACTTGACTGGCACAGAGATTTATACAACACTCTGTCAAGGATCTTGTCAGGAGACTAGATAAGGCAGCAAATGGCCATCAGCAGCACTGGGACAGAAGGAAAACCTGAACCAGAGGTCAATTATATAGTCTTACTGCATCTAGGCAAGCTGAGACAGAGCCTTGGGCCTGATCCAAGCTGACATCCAATGAGCAGCAGCAAATCATGTTGCCCTTCTTGGCAAAAAGGAAACTAAATATGTGGGGGAACAAAAAAATAATTGAAGGCTTTGGATTATGGTTCAATTCACCAAAAATGAAAACAAATGATTTTATATTTCTCTGAAACCTCCAGGGACATATACCTGTATCATCAAGTTTTCAGTCCATGAATTGCCATGATATAAGATTGGCTACATTATAAGATCCAACATAATTCCCCTCTCTTTGTCAAAAAAAGGAAGAGAGAAAGGAGGTAAGTGGCAGAGCAAGTGGGAGAAAAACCCTATATTTTGTTATTGTATTGCATAATAATGCCCCATGGCATCTGGTAAACTGACCCCATGCTGGGAGGTTCCAATAGACTAGAATTTTGGTTTTCCCCACACATTTCTCTATTATACCTCTTATGTCTTAATAGGTGAAAACTAGGCAGCAGCTTGATTTTTCAATTGTAGGATTCCCAAACAGATGGGTTCAGCCACAAGCATATTTTCTAGACATCAGCAATATAGCCTATAGACATCAGCAAAAAAGGCAGTCTTCCCAAAGATATTGACTCCTCCCCGCCTTTTTTGCAGTATATAAAAACATGAGGGAATGCTGTGGGAAAAAAAGGATAACAAGAAGGATGTCTGGCTAACAGCACTCAAGAAACATTTCTTTGCAAAGATTTTAGTCCCTCATTATGTTAACTGATTTAATTACTGTAATTTTATTTATTTATTTATTTTATCTTCTCTTGTTCTGCATTTTTCTCATTTCTCATCTAGAGTTTTGTTTGTTGCTTCCCACAAAAGCTTTCCTAACATGCAAGACTGAATGGTTACCCAGGTATTTACATGTTTTGTTTGGTTCGACATTTCCAGATTAAGGACAACAAGACTGAAAGCACATCTTTTCTATGGTTGTTCCTAGAATTAAGCTAAAGGAAAATATCCTGAGAACAATAATTAAAAACATTCTCTGCCTGGGTAGTCTAGAGCTGTGATGGCGAACCTAAGGCACGCGTGCCCAAAGTGGCACATGAAACCATGTTGCCCGGCATGCACGACTGACTGTTTGTCTTCCGGGTTTCTGGTACGCATGTGTGCGCGATGATCAGCTGTCCTTTGCATGTGCGGCAGTGCCAAAAGCCAGTGTGCGCATGTGCACTGGCCAGCTGATTGTCAGGTGTGCATGCATGCCAGAATTCAGAAGTTCAGATTTTCCGCAGCATGATCCCTTCGTGCGTGTGACAGTGCAAAAACTGGTTTGCACATGTCTGCCAGCCAGCTGATCGTTGGGCGTGCATACACGCTAGAACCTGGAAGTTTGGCTTTTCTGGAGTGTGGTCTTGACGAGCGTGTGCAACGTTTTCGCATGAACTTTTTGGCACCAAGTGCCGAAAAGGTTCGTCATCACTGGTCTAGAGCATGGGTGTCAAACTTGATTGCGTCACGTGACGTATTGGGACATATCAGGGCGTTTTTTGCTTTGTGGAGCCAGGGTGGGCGTGACCTGTGTGTGACGCATCCAGCCCTTGGGCTGCCAGTTTGACAAACCTGGCCTAGAGTATGCTTCTCAATCTTAACAACCTTAAGATGTGTGGACTTCAGCTCCCACAATTCCCCCAACCACCAGCAGGCTGACAATTGAAGTATACATCATAAGGTTGATAAGGTTGAGAAACACTGCTTTCGACAAGCTCAGAAAATTCAGTTTGATTGACGGCAGCCTATTGAGATTTTCTTTTCTGATGAACCCTTAGTAAAAGGAGTCTGCCAGCAAGGGGAGATTACTTGCAAGTAAGAATAACAAAATAGGGGATAAACAGAGGAAAAATGATATAAAACAAAATGGGTATGGCTAATGAAGAGATGCTACTGAAATTCATATTTTAGCTACATTGGAAAATAAGCTTCCTTTTGGCAATGTTCAACTGAAAAATAAAATAAATCAAGCTTCCTGAAAATATTCCCTAAGGAGTCCAGAGTTGAACAGTTTCACATATTGTCAGGGACCCTGGAAATGACATTTCCTTTTTGTTATGCATGCTTATGGCAGGATTCCATTTGTGTGAACTCAACATGATTTTTTATCTGTTACAAAGTTCACTAATATGAAGAATGATGGGGATACTTATTCAGGCATTTCTGATCCCTGGATTGATGGAGATCTTTGCATATCACTCCAGTTTTCATTCTGCTGGTCAGACATTTGGAAATTAAAATCCTCTGCATGGGTTCCCAAAAATAATGCAAGGAGATTGATGGAGATGTCAGATCTCTCCCTGCTAGTGTGAAAGGTCTGTAGGGGAAATGTAGCTGCATTGTGGAGTTGAAATCACCTTCCATTTACATGATCTTCTCCATTAATGCAAAAGAAGCAGGAACTGCATATTTAGATAAAACAATAATGTTCCCAGAAAGATGGCTGATAAAATAATGGAAAGATTGTCCTGACAGTTTTGTGCCCTCTAATCTTTTGGGAACCAGTGTCCAGACCAATCCATAATGTTGTAAAAATGTGACAGTTTTATAAAGGTCAAGAACTTCACATTTTCATAAAAATGACTGCTCAGCTTCTAATGGACTTTACCCACTTTTACTCAAGTGGAGTGTCACCATTAGTATTTTTAAAGCCACAGAAGATAATACGATCATTGCCCTGCTAATGGTTTATAAGAGAGGTAGTATGTCGTTCATCTAAGAGTTTGTCTTGCTGGATTGCAAGGGTCTGCTTGTGTTGCACTGTGCTGGTCTAGTTCTTACATCAAAGCCTAAAAATACATAATGCAAGTAAGGCAGGGGGTTGATTATCAGGTGGCTTGTTGCAAAGTCTGAAGCTGATTTGGGCTGAGAGGCAGTAATTGGTCCAAGGTCATCCAGTTGATTTCAATGCCTAAGAAAGGGCTATCTGTGGCACCCAGACTTCTAACTTGACATTCCAGCTAGTGTAAGTGATCACCCTGCTGGTAAACATTCTTTCTCACAGTTTGAAACAGAGATTTGCCCAAAGACTTCTGGAACAAGGTTTCAAAGAATTTGTAAAGATCTCTGGGAAAATATATCTTGATTCTGAAAATGCTAATGAAGGGCTCAGCTTTCATCATCGTCATCATCACCATTATCATATTGATTTGTGTAAAGATTAAATGGGTTGTAGACAACACGAATAACATATTCTTTTGATCTTTTATAATTTTGTTTTACTTTTTCATTGTAAACTGAACAAAACAAACAAATAAATAAAAATTTTCCAGTTCCATAATTCTGCACCAGGATTGATATATTAGGGAGTACAATAATGCCTAATGATATTAAGGATTGTCAATCCACTTGTAAATAAAGAAAACCATAACAGTTCTTTCAACAGGGGAGTTGATAGCCCTGTGATTTTTAAAGCAGAAGAAATCACTGTTGTTCTCCAGTAGAACTCTAAGAGAGCAAAGTAGTTAAAATTCTACCTCAGATTATATTTTACAGCTCAAAAGCAGAGAGACAAATGTTAATATCAGCCTTTCAATTTTCCAGAGAACCATAGGAGAGGCAAGGCTGATATTTTTTTTCAGCCTGTTTTCCTACATTTTGGAGGCACAACATTAGCTGCAAAAAAAAAATAAAAAAAAAATCTATATGGCCACTAAATGGTAATAAAGAGATACAGAGAATCTTAACTATTTGCTTCTATCTACTGTCTGTCTGGATTTTAGCAGCTAAAATATAGTGACTCTATCCTGAAGCAAAGAGAGAAGTGGCAATACAGGATGCAATGGGGGCATCAGATATTCATACTCTCTTGATCGCGCTTGGTTTTTCGTTCATTTATCAAATTTAGGGATATCTCCAAGTGAAATAACAGATGGAAATGCAAGAGAAAATCTATTCTAGTCTGTTCTTCATGAAAATCATGAAAAGTGGATGTTGGCTTATTGGATTGTTAGTTGTTTATAAATGGGCATATTCATACAAATTAATGTATCCCAGTTAATCTGATTGTCCTAATCCATTCTATTACAACTATTAGTTCTAGCATACATAAATACAGATGAAAATGACATTGTCTAACATTCTGTCCTTTTATTTACTAAATATGACCAAATAATGAGATTGATTGTTTTGTGTATAATTCTTTATAGGTTATGTCTGGTTCGTATTTTTCATACAAGACAGGGAGATGGGATAGCCTGCTGTTAACACTCAGTATTTGTGTTCTTTGTATCTAGAAGAATGCATTGCAGTAAGAACATAATGTGTCATTATTAGCTCTGAATAATCAACTGCTTCTAAGCACACAGATCCGTGGGGTGTTGCATAAAGGCCAACCTAATTTCAGAAAGGAATATAAATTGAACTACTACTGTTGAACTGTAAGTAATTTCCCCAGAAAAGTTAAAAATTGGGTATCCCTGGCTCTATAAGTGTGCATGTGCACGCACACTTATGAACATGTTCAACTTCTTTTAATGGGGCTAAGAAACTGTGCTGAGAAGCAGCTGTCTATCATATTGAAAGGCAGACCCTCTGAGGTGAACAAATGTTCCTTGAGGAATAGAATCAAGTCTTTGCTTGCTGACTGAATGCATTCTGTGAGCCTATTCCTTCAGAGCAGATATACTGCAACGCACAGATAGACTGGTATGTTTATTTGGCAATCCCTCCCTTGCTTGTCACACCATTATTCAATTATTGACACTCCACTAACCAAGTATGACTGATAGAGAGGCTGGTGCAAAAAGGTCAGTTCAAGGGAAACTTGTCTGGGCCTTTTATTATTTCCTGGATGCCTGATATGAAGACCTTCAAAACACACAAAAACATATGTTTCTTCTCTGTGGACACCTCTATTTTTTTCATAAGGTATAACTGCATTTCTTCATCTTCTTTGGCTGGCTTTTAAATTAAGATCTCTCTGTAAAAATGCTACATTTGGGTCTGTACTACTTTCCGCCACACGTTGCAACAGCATCTCCATAAATCTTTTCTTAGCCTAAACAGAGAGAGGATGATTTATATCAGTTAATATCTGCTGGTATCAGTAGTAGAAGTATTCCTAAGAATTGTTTATGACATAGGAAGTTTTTTGTATCTGGTTTAGGAAGGAAAAGAGTATCTTACAGACCAGAAACTCACTCTATGGTTGAAAGCAAATTCAGTGCTAGGAAAGACTGGGGGAAAAATGAACATGAAATGGCAAGTGTTGTTTTTAAATCGTTACATAAATCTATGGTATAACCACAACTAAAATGATCCAAGTCCAATTACTTTATCATGGTTAGAGAACTCTCTCTGAAATTAATGAAACTTACATTAGCAATGAGTAATCAATCTCCCTGATTTTAATGGGATCAATTCTTAATATAGGTAAGTCTGGATCCAGCTGTTTTTCATACTCAGAGTGACCCTCAGATTTTCTTTCTTGATAACTTCCAGATGTTTACCTATCTCTTCTCCCAAATTCAAAGTGTGATTTTTAGGGAACTCACCCAGATAATGGGCAAATCTATATAGCCTCCTTGCCCTGGTGTGCCTTCAGTCTACTAACCATTTCCAGAAGAAATTTTCACATCTCTAAATCTCATCGTTCACATACATATGTAGCTTTATATCCTCTGCTTTAGAAAGGTGTTTCCCATCTTTTCTTACCTTCAGTGTCAAGTGCTTTGATGCAGATAGGGCAGACGATATGACAAAAACATGTTCCACATAGGCAAACATGTGTCTGTGTTTCTTGTGGGACTGCCCCTTCCATCTTGTCCCTGATCTCTTCTCTCACTCTTTAATCCTCTTGTGGTTGTGAGGGAGGCTTGGCCCTGCCTCCTATGGCCACTTTCTTTTATTTTTCAGATGGGCTGGTCATTGGGTTGACTCATCAATTTAGGTAGTGACCAGGGGTCGGTTCTGCTTACCTTTACTACCGGTTTGCAACAGGGCCGCGCGTGCGTGCTCTTCTGCGTATGCGCAGAAGCATTTTGATGACGTTGGATCGGTGGGCGGAGCCTCCCGACGGTTTTACTACCAGTTCTATAGAATTGGTACAAACCGGGGGCAACCCACCACTGGTAGTGACTAACTGATCCTTCACTTAACATGCATATTTAAAAGTGTCATTGAAAGGTTTAGCCCTTTGAGGGACTGAAATCTGTTTCCTTCTCAGCAGTTTCATTTTCAGGGCAGTTCTGACTCCTCACATTAAGTTCTTGTGCCACTTTACAACTTCCACATTGACTCCCAGAGCTAATCCCTTTCTGATAATTCCAGTCCTACTACAGCACTTACCACGTGATTCTGAGAAGTTCAGGCCAGCAAGAATTCTGTGTTCCTCTGTCATTTAATTAGGCAGTAGTTGGATCCTTCACTTATTATTTTAAAGGAGCAAATTAATCCTTTTTTTGTTTAACTGCAAACTATGAACAGCCTTTTCACACTGGTGCCCTCTCAATGTGCCAGGCTACATTTCCCATTGCCCAATAAATACTGCTCAGGTATGCTGGAGATAATGGCTCATGTAGTCCAGCACATCTGGAAGTGAACATATAGTGGAAGGAAGTTTGAATTAATATCATTTCTACATTGAACATGCACCAAATGCTGAAGTCCTACAAATTAAAAATACTTTTAAAAATAATGATGATAAATGATGTAATTATATGGAAGAAATGAGCCATTAAATCTCTCACCCTGCTCTGGGAACAGAAATTGACTAATTAAGGGCAAGTCAGGGGTGCTGCTGCTACAAGTGACAGATCAAGGCGCACACACTCAACCTCATCAGTAGAAAAAGGCAAAGCAGTAAACTAGTCTCTTTAGTGTCTCTAAGGTGCTTTTTCAAAAGGCAAATGGACTGTTTTTTCCTTGAAGAAAACAGTTTTTTCTTTGAGGAAGATTTTTTCCTAGAGGAAAAAGCAGTCCAGTTGCCTTCTGAAAAAAATAAAAGACCTTTGAGACAACTATGACCTGGATGACTGAGAATTTCCACAGACGTTTTGGTTTGTTTAAGGTTTGATGCAGCACAAGAAGTCACCCAAACTCCACCCTGGTCATGAGACAGAAGAAAGAGCATGTGCTGCTACTTGACTAATGTGGGAACAACCCTCAACTGAACAAGAGGAGTGAGCCCTACTTACTTTGCAGTTATCACGCTATTAAATAGTGCACAGAAACTCAAGCATTTTATTCAGCTCTCTGGTTTTTGCTTTTGCTTCCTTTTCTGGGACATCCCGTTTTTATATTTCAAGAGTAGCCATTTGTTTGAGAATATATTGTGATACATTCATCACTTTAACCTTACTTATTACTATTTACTTACAAGAACCAATTTGGTCTAATAGTTACAATATTGGACTTGAAATCAGGAGGCTCTGAATTCTAGTCTCCATTTTGACATAAAAACCGCTTGGTGACTCTGGGCCAGTCATTTTCTCTCAGTCGAGCTCACCTCACAGGGTATTGTTATGGGGAAAATAGAAGGAGCAAAGAATATTATATATGTTCTCTGGCTTGGGTTATTTGGAGAAATAATAAAGGAGTAAAATAATAAAAGAATAAAAATAAAATAATAAAGGATAAAAATTCTAAAAAAATGAAACTCTTACTTTGCTGTCTGACCAAATAGATTTCATGAACAGCTAGACAATAATTGTTGAAGTATGACTGTATGATCTTTATTCATACTAAATTCTCTCCTCCCTCCCCTTATGTTGCTCATACAATGTGAAATAAAATTGTATTTCTATGTAGAAAATTAAAGAGTCTGTTTTCAGGGACCAATGCTAATGTGTTGCTCATCGGTATGTACACCAGCTTCTTGTTTCTAGCATTTTGCTTGTACTGGTGATTCATTTTTCCTTTGTAGCTAGTTCTGCAGAGGGCTTTCCTGCAATTTGCTGGCATTACAATACAGCTATGCCAAGCTTCAAAGAAATACTTTGCTTCAAAGAAGATTTGAATGAGCCACCTCTTCAAAGCTGCTTTGTGAAGTAATAGAGATCCCTTGACTTTTAATACTAGTCTCCTTCTGAGCCCCCCCTCAGCCTTTTTCTTGCTTTGCTCTTGCTGTGAATTAATCTAAGAAAAATCTTTGTCAAGCATTTTCTCATGCAGTGCTGGCCAATGATCTGCTGGTTAGGCTGTTCCAGCAGGAAGTGGGGAGAATCCTGTCCTATGCATTGCAGGAAAGCATCCATAAGCCTCCTTCAGCTCTCCTACAGCATGGCTGGGGAAAGTGAATTTGTCATGCTGCCTCAGTTGTCCTCAACTTCTCCTGGATACCTTTGATTAAAGGTTTGGCATGTGTGTCCTGGGAGAAGCAAGTCAGTAGTGCCACGCAGCCACTTTTCTTTGGCAACAGCTGTTCAACTCTCTTGGCAAAAGCAAACTGGCATTGCTATCTCATCCATCACCTGTTTGCCACTGGTTGGTCATCCAGAGACAGAGGGGGTGGTCAGTCAGAGCTCCTGCTCAGTGCATGCCATTTGCTTGCTTCTCCTGGCATTGGCTGGAAGTCTCTGCTCCTAGCCAGGATATCTTGCGTAAATGCCTTACTCTAACACTGGTGGTCGAAGCTTGTGGTCAAACGATCAGCTGCGATAATGTTTGTTGACCTTTATTTACTACCTTAATCACCTCTTCCCCCATACACCAGGGTATACTATCAAGTGCTTGCCCGCTCACTCACCAGTTTGTCTGTTATTGTCTTGCTTATTATTTTCCTTCTTCTCCTTCAGGGCTGGCCAAAACAATTTCAGGCTCACCGGGTTTAGCACGCAGCAAAGGTTGCTTACAGTATGTGTTGAAGGCACTCAGTTTGGTTCCCCCCTGACAATATACATTGGCCCAGCTTCCAGGTGGGGCAGTTTCAGTGAATATGGTGGGCAATCCCAAAGCCATCTAACCAAGCAATACTTTGTCTCACATTGGGGAGAAAGTTTAGAGACGCCTTCTCCCTCAAATAGTTTAAGGTCATCTGAATAGCTTCCAGGCTAAATATCACTAAAACACACACTTTTAATGAAACTCTTAGTCTTGGAGTACCAGAAAAACCCTCATGAGAAAATAACAGATGTGTGATGCAGTTGAGCCACCTGGACAACTGGACTGCAGGAGAACCAGAGAGCTAACTTGTCTAAAAGTACATTGTGCCTTTGGATGTGGTCATGGGGCAAAGTTTGATAGGCTACATCCTGGGGTAGGGAACAATTGGTGCCTGAGCCCCATAGAATGCTTAAACAGTCAGTTTGTATTACCTAAAGAAATAAACTATTGCCTTCTGGCAGAAGATACAGAACAATTAAAACTCGGACCAAACATTTTCTGAATAGTTTTTATCCCAGAACTATAATTGCACTCAACAATGAACTAAAGGGCCACCATCAGTGAGCTGTTGGACAGCATTACTTGGTCTGTTGTGTGGTTGTTTGGGTGGTTTAGGGGTGGGGAATTTGTGGTGGGTGGGGGTGTGTTTGGGGATTGTTATGTGTGTTGGACCTGGTCTTTGGGTGTTAAGTGAATTTCATTGTATGGGTATATTGTGTATACACATACAATGACAATAAAGTTGTTGTTGTTGTTGTTGTTGTTGTTGTTATTATTATTATTATTATTATTATTATTATTATTATTATTATTATTATTGGTTAATCTTTAGTGAGATTCACAGCCTTTGAGGCTGGTTAATAGCTCAGCAGCTCGAGTCCTAACCAAGGACTTAGGAACTGTTAAGGTATCGTCGGAGGATGTAAGCTGTTCCGAGTAAGGTGTTTTTTTGTAGAGTCAAAATGTTCAAGTCCGGCAAATTTAGAATTTCTAAATAGCGGGGTAGCCCTTTGGGTATTGCTCCAAGGGCTCCAATTACAATCGGGACAACACACGATTTCTTTTTCCACAGTCGCTCAACTTCAATTTGCAAATCTCGGTACTTTGTGATTTTTTCTTGCTGCTTATCTTCAATCCGTGCATCACCAGGTATTGCAATGTCAATGAACCATACCTTTTTCTTTTCAACTATTGTTATGTCAGGTGTGTTGTGGACCAAGTGCCTGTCAGTCTGAATCCTAAAGTCCCACAAGATCTTGAGTTTCTCATTCTCTAAAACTTTCTCAACCTGATGTTCCCAGTGGTTTTTGCTGTACTCAAATCCAAACTTCTGGCACAATTTCCAGTGAATGATCTTAGCAACATAGTCATGGCGTTGTAGGTAGTCAGTTTGTGAAATTTTGCTGCACCCACTGATCAGGTGGTCGACTGTCTCATCTTTCTCATTGCAGAGGCGGCATTTGCTGTTGGTGGTAACATGTTGAATTTTTGCCTTCATGCAGTTTGTGGCTAGGGCTTGTTCTTGAGCTGCCAAAATAAAGCTTTCTGTTTCTTTTTTCAGTATTCCTGATCTTATCCAGTTCCAAGTTAGTTTCTGGTCAGCTTTGCCTTCAATACTTTTCAAGTATTGGCCATGCAGAGCTTTGTGTTTCCAATTTTCAGCTCGCTGCTCAGTTACTTCTTTCTTATATTCTGCTTTTCTTTTAGTTGTCTTTAAAAGGCCTCCTTTATTTACTTCCTTAATCATTGGTTCTTCACTTTTCTGGATGTAATCATTCAAGCTGCATTTTTCTTCTTCCACAGTCTGCTTTACTTGTAGGAGTCCTCGACCACCCTCTGCTCTTGGTAAATATAATCGGTCAACATCACTTTTAGGGTGCAAGGCATGATTCATTGTCATAAGCTTCCTTGTTTTTCTGTCCAAATTGTCTAACTCCATCTGGGTCCAGTCAATTATTCCTGCAGAGTATCTAATCACAGGTATAGCCCAGGTATTTATGGCTTTTATGATGTTTCCTCCACTCAATTTGGACATTAATATCTTATGAATTCGCCGAATGTACTTGGCTGAAGTTAATTCCTTGACTTTATTATGCATTAAGTCAGAGGCTTCTAAACTCCCCAAGTACTTGTAGCCTTCTTCTGATTTTACTGCCTTTATCATTTCTTCATTCTCTAGTTCTGTTCCATCTTCTTCTATGATTTTCCCTGCTTTGGTTGCTATTGTTGCACATTTGTCAATTCCAAACTGCATACCAATGTCTTGGCTGAATTCTTTTGTGTTTTCAATTAATAAATTTAGTTCAGCTTTTGTTTTACCAAACAGCTTCAAATCATCCATGTACATCAAGTGCGAGATTTTCAGTCCTTTCTTTGCAAGTTCGTATCCACAGTTCATCTTCTTCAAAATGATTGTCAATGGTAGCATTGAGAGTATAAAAAGTAGGGGTGAAAGGGAATCGCCCTGGAAAATGCCTCGTTTAATTTCAACTTCACCCAGTTCTTCTTCATTAGCCATAAGTTTCATTTTCCAGAGGTTCATTGAAGATTCCATGAATTTTTGTATGTTGCTACTGATGCCTAATATTTCCAGGCATTTCTTGATCCAGCTATGGGGAACTGAATCAAATGTTTTCTTATAGTCTATCCAAGCCATGAACAGGTTGGTTCGTCTTTTCTTTGAGTTCTTTAGGATTAGCTTGTCGATCAGCAATTGATCCTTTGTTCCTCTTGAGTTTTTGCAGCATCCTTTCTGTTCTACAGGAAGCAAGTTATTTCTTTCCAGGTATCCATAGATTTGATTTGCAATGATACCAGCAAGAAGCTTGTATGTTGTTGGCAAACAGGTGATTGGCCTATAGTTTCCAGGGTCCTTTCCTTTTTCTTTAACTTTTTGGATCAAAAATGTCCTTCCAGTTGTCATCCATTCATCATTTTCAGGTGTTTTTAGGATCTGGTTCATCTGGGTTGCCAATCTTTTGTGCAGACTTGTAAGTGCCTTTAACCAGAAGCCATGCAGCTCATCCGGTCCAGGTGCACTCCAGTTCTTCACTTTTCTTGACTGTCTTTGCACCATTGCTTTTGTTATTTTCACGTCTTCCATTTTATGCACTTTAATAGAGTCCTCAACCTGTTTGATCCATTTTGCATTTCTGTTGTGCTTCTTGTTGTTTTCCCACAAATTTCCAGAATTTCAGAGCTTTCTCTTTATCAGGCTTTTCATTTGTTGTTACTCTGTTTCCATTTTCTAAACTCTTATAAAACTGGTGCTGATTTGCTCTGAACTGTGAGTTTTCCTTGAACTGAGTTACTCGGTTTTCATACCTTTTAATCTTTTCAGCGATGGCAACAACCCTCTGCTTCAGCTCTTCAATTACTACCGCAATCTCTTTATTCCTCAGATCGTATTTTGCTTCCAGGCTGCTTTTGACCTGCTTGTTCTTTAGCTGACCTTGCCTTAGGTTCTTCAAGTTGCTCAAATCTCCACGTACTTTTTTGATCTTCAATTCTAACCGAATTTTCCACTTAGGCTTCCCCTTCTTGCCTCTTTGGTTCTTTTGTATTTTCAATCCCAGTTCTTTGGTGGTAATGACAGCTGCTGCATACATCAGTTGGTTTGTTTTGGCTAATGTAGTGGTTCAAATAGTTTGCACAGCCTCATTGACCTTTTTTAGTACATTTCTCAATTCTTTTCGGTTCACTTGGTTCAGCTTTGGCAAACGTGTTCTTTCAGCATCTTCCATTTGGTGCTTTATTTTTTCCAGCTAATTGAGCACTATCTGTTGGTGTTTGTTCTTTAGTGCTTCCTTGTTCTTTATCTTCATCCATTTCAGTATCCTCTTCTTCCCTTTCTTCCCCAATTTGCTTTTGAGTCTGGAAATCATTCTTGATTTACTCTTCTTTGTTGTTGTACTCAGACCATTAATTGCTTTCTCTTCTATTGCTATTAATTCTTCTGTAGTGAAAAATTTGTGGTTTAGGATTACACGTCATTGGTCCATTAACCTTTGTTCACTGGTGTCACAGTTCATCTTCCAAATCTGATACATTCTTTTTTGAAATCCATGTTTTGCTGGCTCAGACTGATAGTAAGCTTCCATAATAGAGGTGTTTTCTTCCCTGGTCCAGGTTTTTCGCTTTTTGGGTTTTTCTTCCAATAGCTTGTCAGCTCCATGCCCTGGTTGCCTAGCAGAGGGAGTTGAGCCCTGTAACTCATTTTGCGTAGAATGCCCAGGAGCCATAGCATCCAACGGAACCCTTGTTAATCCGGGCGACGGTTCAGCTGGCATAAATTTCATTTTTTCTGTATTCACCATGTTTGAATGGGTTGTGGAGCAGATTTTGTCTGGCCCTTCACCTAAGGTCTGTCTGATATGGTTGCACCTGTTCAGCATAGCCCTTAGGATCACTAGAGCACGCAAGCCCCTCCACCACGACAAGGTAGAGCTCCTCAGAGGGGTGATTATGATTATGATTATGATTATGATTATGATTATTATTATTATTTCTCTAGCCATTTGTGTTTGCAGGCACTAGGCAAGGAGGAGTTTTGCTCCAAGGAATCATCTGAGCAAATGTTGCCTTTCCTTTGCTGGAAAGGATGATAATACCAAAGTATGGAGCAGAAAACAGTTAATTCAGGCTATGAGGCTTAGGGAAAAAAAATACTCCTTCAAAAAAAAAAAAAAAAAGGCACCCCTCTGATTCCTTAAGTAGTTATTAAACAACTGAGCCAAGCAGGGTGTTCGTGGCAGAACATTACAAATCAATGTCCAAAATGGAACATTTCCATCCCATAGTCTTTTCCAACAGCAAATCTTAACAATGAACTCTGATTGATTGACTGATATTCAGTTTTTTATTCAGGAGCTCAAAGTACTATAGTAAGCATTCCTGATCTCCCTCCCCCCATATAACCCTATGATGTAGGTTGGGCTACAAGAGAGGGGCTATCCTAAACTGAATTTCTGTGGGCCAAAATTAGAACAGATTAGAAGGCAGATTAGGTCTTATTCGATGCCAGTCCAACACCTTACCTACCAAATTGCACTGGCTCTCACATTGGATCTGTTATGACATTAATGCGCAGAATCAGGACAATCAGGGTTTCCCTCTGCATTTAATTTATAGCTGAAACTAGAATAGGCCTGGATTAACAATGACACACAATAAACCCATACTTAAGGCTCCAAGATATGGAAGCACTATGGAGTTTTCTTCCCTAACTACCATGCTATATTCCCTCAACTTTAATTTTCATATTTTTTGTGTATTTGTATTTTTCTCTTATAACAAATTTATTAAAAATACATTTAAAAGGTTGAAAATTTGCATTTTTATTGCCTTAGTTATAAGCAAATAACTTGCTAATATTCTTAGTGCTCTTTAGTGTTAAATAAAATTAAAATATTTATATTTAATATAGTTGCGGGGTTCCACCTATGGGAAATCTGTCAAATATGCAGCATCCTCAATTGAGAAAACAAGGATCCAAGAGGGAATGCTAGTTAAAACCTTGTTTATTAAAACAAGTATTGCACTCTCCTGCAGTTTAAAGAAACAGGGAAGTCACCTGCAGTCTAAGGTTTTAACCCCATTTTTATTCAAATGAATTCTGCTGCAGCCTCACTGAACCCTGGATTTAAGACAATTAGTTGCTGGTCCATCAGGACAAAAGAACCAGAAGTGAGTGCAGAATAAATCCATAAGGGGGGAAAAAAACAGAGATAGCAATTGGGGTGAAGCAGAAAAGGGGGGAAAAAATGCTGCGCAAGAGAATTGGAAGAGAGGAGAATAAGATTGTAACATATGGGAGGTATCAATTATTTACCATATATGTACAGTTAAAAAACTGCCTGTCCTTTGGGAATGGATCAGCATCTAACAAGCTGGACCATCTTTTAAAAGCATCTGGAGGAAAATGAAGCAATGAAAAATCCTGTAATAATGGCATAACCAGTGCATAATATTCATATTGGAAAGAGGCATTTGAAGCTCTTGTGCCTTGTATGTCAAAAGAAGTCTAACAGAAACGCCTTGCATCGAGTTACAACATGTGTTCCTAAGAAGAATTTCCAGCAATAAATGTAAACAAACTACAGTGTACACAAAGCTTTTTATCTTTGGCTTTTCTGTTTCTCAAGAGTAGGAACGAGGTTTTAACCAAGCGATATATAAGCAAAAGTAGCCTGTTTACAAAAATCCCATTTTGGAAACATTGATGTTATGCAATATTATACTCAATTATACCATCTTTGGTCCCTACGGATTAATTGCTTGTATTTTGGAATCACCGTACCTTTCTCCTTTCCTATACTTCCTGTTGAAAAAGGCTACTTCATATTCTACTGAACCTGCAGTATTTAATAGCAGAATAGCATGCCTTTTATTAGACATCAGAAACTAATATTTATGTCTATAGTTACAAAAATAGGGAAACCAAAATCAATGCTAATAATGATATGCTGAACATGAAAGGGGTGATGTACAATGATTCTAGGATGGCCACAACCTCCAGCCCTGCTACTTCACTGTGATTTTGATGAGGGGCAGTGTCTAGGTAATGTGACAGCTTATGAAAAATGCAGAGGCACCAGACAGACAATGGGGCTCGCATATGGAAGGGAATGGAAGACTCTGTAGTGGACTTGGAGGATTAGCCCAAATAATGCTTTAGCTTCAGTCCAAAAGAGCAGCAGGAGCAAGAAGCTGATCACCTGTTTCTTCTCAGAGCCCTTTGGAGGCAATGGGAATCAAGAGCTAAGCAGCTGATTCAGCCAGTGACACAACATCTGTTTGCATCCTATATAATTCATGAGCAAGACTGACTCAATTTTGAGGGAGTTCTTGAGGAGGGCAGCAATATTTTAATGGTGGTCTCTTAGACACTATTATAATTTCCCCCAGTGTTCCCAAAGATGTCTTTTCTGGGGTTGAATGTTAGCCTAATCACCACCACTGTTTTAACTTTGATTGGTCTCTTTGCAGGAAATTAGACAAAGCAAGGTATTGAAAAGGGCACAGAAAGTTAAGAAACAACCCCAAATGGAATGGCAATTGTCCAAAGCCATGAAATGCTTAAAATACAACTGTTTTTACTTTGAGCCTTGGTGGCGCAGCAGACTAAAGTGCTGTTAAGTAGCACTTAGCTGCCAGCTGCCTGCAATTACTGCAAGTTCAAATCTCACGAGGCTCAAGGTTGACTCAGCCTTCCATCCTTCCAAGGTAGGTAAAATGAGGACCTGGATTGTGGGGGCAATAAGCTGACTTTGTATAAAAAGAACACCACTTTGGGGGGAGGGGCGAAAGCCCTACTAAGCAGGTATATACAAAAAAGTATGAAGGCTATTGCTTAACGCATTGTAAGCCGCCCTGAGTCTCCGGAGAAGGGCAGCCTATAAATCGAACCAATAAATAAATAAATAAATAAATAAAGCTGCAAATCTGCTAAAAAGGATGGCATCATAAACCTGAACCATATTAAGTATAGGCTACAACCATACTAAGAATAGGCTACACACTGCAATAGGCTAACATCATTAAACTCTGGTTCCATTGTATACTAAACTAAATAAAGCACTCCTTGTGAAAGCACTGACAGCTTTCCCAAACCATCAGTGTAATAGTTTTTCATCATAGATTCCTTATGTCTGCATAGATGAAACAAATTCTACCAGTAACTAAAGTTAATGAAAACTAAACTGAATTGGCAGACAGAACCTCCAGGTGTACAGGTGTATTTTTCAGGGGCAGATTTAGTCCTAAACCAGTGATAAAATGAAGGTTGTAAGGAATCATTGACCAGCTAAAACATCCTTATTGAATTTCTGATCCTCTCCATCATAGCAGGCCCCAACGAAAAGGTCAAAGGTCCCTCAAGCTTCCCTAGGGACAGCCCCAGGAAGAAGCAGCCTAAATGGCGTCTATCGATCTAGCAGATTGATTGAGCCCCTGCTGTGATTAATTTTGGACCAAAAGCACCTGCGGTAGTAAAGCAATAGGTCAAGGTTTCAAAGTTGTATCGGCTACAGCCACAGCTGCTTTTTAAGGGGCACACTAGGCTCTTTAAAAGGCCAGTGAAGGATTGCAGCTTGTTAAAGACTTTTCTGGGCTGCTAATATTTGCCCAACGAACCAGCCGTATTCTGCTACAGAGCTTCTCTAATGGCAGCTTAATAGCACAATCATGTGGATCGAGCAGAAGTTATTGGATTGATCCTCTGATGGATGGGGAAATCATGACCACCCTGGCCTTATTGCTCACTGTTCACTGCATGGTTTTGGAACGCACCATATATACTGACTGCAGCATTTAGGTTCATAATTCCGGTATCCTAGTGCTCTGGAGGCACTTACCCATGTATGTTGATGTTTGTTAATTTTGCCTTTATACTCTACTCAATAAGTGGATGGAGGGATCAACACATTTTACCTTCACAGCAACCCTGTGAAGTATGCAGTGTTTGGGGTACAAATGGGGAAAAACATTTTGCATATAATTAAGCATCTGTACATGCTTAATTATAGCTGGCGAAGGGGCTTGCATAGCTCAATGAAGCTATGAGCTATGCTGTGCAGGGCCACCCAAGGTGACCAGGTCATAGCAGAGAGCTCTGACAAAAAGTGATCCACTGGAGAAGGAAATGGCAACTCCAGTATTTTTGCCATGAAAACCCCATGGACAGTACCAAAAGGCAAAAGAAGGCCAGATCCTGAAGATGAAACTCAGATACTTTGGCCACCTAATGAGAAGGAAGGACTTACTGGAGAAAAGCTTAATGCTGGGAACGATTGAGTGCAAAAGAAGAAGGGGACTACAGAGAATGAAGTGGCTGGATGGAGTCACTGAAGCAGTCAGCATGAGCTTAAATGGATTCTGGAGAATGGTAGAGGACAGGAAGGCATGGAGGAATGTTGTCCATGGGGTCACGATGGATCGGACACAACTTCATGACTAACAACAACAGACAAGCCAAACAACTGGATTCAGTAAACACAATGGGTTCTTCTTTTATAGGAACTCTTGCCTTATTTTTGCACAAAAACTTTCGAGATTGTAGCCTCTCCATTGATATCATTCCTAAAAGGTTTATGTGTGCATGTTCCTTTTGTACCAATGGGGATCATTCCCAGAACTGCTAACTATTGCTAGTCTTGGGTCTTGAATCAGATAAGCTGAAGGAAAATGAATCCTATCCATCTGATTTTCTTTCAGAAACACTGGGAATTGCTGGGTGGGAGGATGATGGAAAAAACATCTTTCTAACATGAGGATCTAGGAGATGGTAGAGAGAAGATTATTTGCCAGCAGAGGCAATGGTGCACATTTGGAGCTTTTTATTTCACTTCAGATGATTTAATTTAATTTCCAATTTATATACTGCCCTTCTCCCTGAGGACTCAGGGCGGTGTACAGCCAAGATAAAAAACATAGAATACAAATATTAAAACATTTAAAAATATATATAGATTTGGGCCGAAAGTTAAGAATAACAAACTAATTAAAAAATTTAAAATTTAAAAATTTCTTCTAAGCCAACCCGGCTTGCTGGAAAAGATGGGTTTTCAGGGAATGACGGAAGGCATTGAGGTCATGGATTCTCCTTATCTCCGGGGGCAACTGATTCCAGAGAGTGGGAGCCCCCACAGAGAAGGCCCTCCCCCTGGGGGCCACCAGCCTACATTGTTTGGCTGATGGCACCCTGAGGAGGCCCTCTCTGTGGGAGCGCACGGGTCGATGGGAGGTCGTTGGTAGCAGCAGGCGGTCTCGGAGATAGCTAGGCCCTATGCCATGGAGCGCTTTAAAGGTGATAACCAACACCTTGAAGCGCACCCGGAAGACCACCGGGAGCCAGTGCAGCTCGCGCAGGAGCGGTGTTACATGGGAGCGCCATGTTGCTCCCATCACTACCCGCGCTGCTGCATTCTGGACCAGCTGGAGCCTCCGGGTGCTCTTTAAGGGGAGCCCCATGTAGAGAGCGTTGCAGTAGTCAAGGCGAGAGGTGACGAGGGCGTGAGTGACTGTGCACAAGGAATCCCGATCAAGAAAGGGCCGCAACTGGCGAATCAGGCGAACCTGATAAAAGGTCCCCCTGGTAACAGCCGTCAGATGTTCCTCCAAGGACAGCTGCCTATCCAGGAGGACTCCCAGATTGCGCGCCCTCTCCGAGGGGGCCAGAGACTCGCCCCCAATAGTCAGCGATGGAGTCAACTGACTATATCGGGATGCCGGGAGCCACAGCCACTCAGTCTTGGAAGGGTTGAGCTTGAGCCTGTTCCTCCCCATCCAGATCCGCACAGCCTCCAGGCACTGGGACATCACTTCAAGGGCATCGTTGGGGTGGCCTGGGGTGGAGATGTACAGCTGGGTGTCATCAGCGTACTGGTGGTATCTCACCCCAAAGCCACGGATGATCTCGCCCAGCGGCTTCACATAAATGTTGAACAGAAGGGGCGAGAGGACCGATCCCTGCGGCACTCCACAGATGAGAGGCCTCGAGGTCGACCTCTGCCCCCCTGCCAACACAAACTGCGACCGGTCGGAGAGAAAGGAGGAGAACCACCGCAACACAGTGCCTCCCACCCCCAACTCTTCCAGCCGGTGCAGCATGATACCATGGTCGATGGTATCAAAAGCCGCTGAGAGATCTAATAGGACCAGAACAGAGGAATAACCCCTGTCCCGAGCCCTCCAGAGATCATCCACCAACGCGACCAATGCCGTTTCCGTGCTGTGCCCAGACCTGCCCAGATGATAACATATGTTCCTTCAAAACTCACCCAGCCAATGCTTTTAGGCTGTGCAGCTGCAGACTAGAGTTTGGACCACTGGGTAAAATTAAGAGAATGTACAAAGAAATAAATAACATATATATATAATCTAAGGCTACATGCATACTGTGTAAGAATCATATGTGAACCTTTCAGAGGACATTGAGATTGTACTTTCAATGTTTAGAAAGTCACTTCTTATTAAATCTGTCTTCTGGAGCGAAGTGGACTTCACCTAGAAAGAGAATATTTATCACAAACACAAAGAAAAAAAGAGTAAATGTTTCCCACTGACTTTTCATATGCTAATTTGAATGAAGAGAGACCTGTTTAAAAACCATAAGTAAAATTTGAAGAGGAATAAATTCCCACAATGGGAAGAAAGGATGTTTTCTAGAAGGTCTTCGCAGATCAGAGGTGACTGATGCTTGGTTTTTAACAAGCAAACAAAGAAACCCGAGCCTGCTGTCATTTGGTGACAAGGCCTCTCTGGTTACACTCTAAACTGCCCTCTGAAAGGCAGCAGCACGATTCAGCTCAGATGAATGCAGTCCCTTTTCCACTGCAGGAGGAGGCTGGAGGAAAGGAAGTTGTTCTGAAACCTAGAAATGGTAGACGTGGGACATCCAGCGGGGTAGGAAATAGCAAATTGAAGTTCCTAACAAAACGGCTGCTCAGGGAATAGTTTAATAATGGTTATCTCTGTACAACAGCTGCTGGCTTGATTTTCTGGCATTATTTTCTCTTCCTACAGCAAGTAGAACCACGGTAGACTGTGGACGAGTAGCGTGAAAGCTGAAAACAATAAGGATGTGGACTCTATGCCCATGAGGCAGCAGGATTTTTTCCCCCCAAGTGTATTCCTCAATGCCTGTTTGACAGTCTGTTGTAGTTGATATACAACATTTCATGAATGTAAAGGCATTTCAACATAACTAATGGAAAATGCCCTCCTTATGTTTTTTTTTTAATTTGATTTATATGCCGCCCTTCTCCAGAGACTCAGGGTGGCTTACAGTGCGTTAAGCAATAGCCTTCATACTTTTGTATATTTATACAAAGTCAGCTTATTGCCCCCACAAACTGGGTCCTCAATTTACCTACCTTAGAAAGGATGGAAGGCTGAGTCAACCTTGAGCCTGGCGAGATTCGATCTTACTTTAATTGCAGACAGCTGGTGTTAAATTACTTCTGTCTGTTGAGCTAAACCAGGCTCCTTTGTTGCTTTATCTGACATGAAAAGCAAGTCTAAACATCAAGTGTGTCCAAAATAACTGGAATTATTTTGAACCTCCTAACTTCATTGAGGTAGGAGGTTGCTCTAGGCAAGTTTAAAATGTGCGGACTTTGATTCCCAGACTTTACTCCAGCCAGCATACTAGAGTTCACATATCTTAAAATTATCAAGTTTAAGAAACACAGCTCTAGACAGAAAAGGAGGCTTCTCCCTACAGCTGCCAGGTTTGGCAGGTTTGCCAGCTTTGGGGGTTAGAAGGACTAGATTCACCCAGCTGTTGTGTGCAGGTGAACAACTGGCCCCAATTGTTAGCAGCCACCATATAAACACTGAACATCCTTGCAATCTAAGCTTCCTTTACAAATGCAGACTCTGTAAGTTGAGTTCTGACTGTTGCCATCATAACTGATTACAATATATATACCGACCTTTTCTTAATATACCAGCAGGCAAATGGGTACTTTTAAGTCCATGTCAAAAATATCATTTTCACAATCACAATGGTAAGTAATCAGCAGCTGGAAGCTCAGAAAGATATTATCCCTAAGCTTCCCAAGGCAGGAGAGGATGGTAGGAGAAATGAGGCCGCACTTATCCAATTTGGAGTTACTCCCTCTGTGCAGTAATGACTCCATGGCATCATTCTAGTCTAAATCTTTGGAGAATGACGAAGACAAGAGTCCTCAGAAGCATGAGTCACAAGAATTTTCCTTGGGGATTCTGGTTCATTTCCAGCTTGGATTGCATCATGGGCCTGTTTGCTGAGGCATATCTGTGGTAAAGGCAGGGCTGGGCTCAGGCAGGGAGACACAGAACTTCTTTGAATCCACAAGAGAACAAGTTGTATTTGGGATCAGGGATTGAATAAGTGGGGAAGGCCAAATTCAGTTTCCAAACTTAACCAGATTTGTTCTACTTCTGTAAAAAAATTGAGAATTCCTCATCTCTGCTGAGATCTTTTTTTCATGAGTTGATGGCATCATCTTGGCTACATAAGGCCATTGAACATCAGAAATAAGTAGACAAAGGCATCTCTGTCACAAAGAATGTGCTGTAAGTAGTACAATACAACATAGCTTCCAGCATTTAACAACAACGTTGTTATTGTATGTAAATAAATTAAATATAATAAAAATAACTAAAATAAAATATTGCTATCTGTTAAAAATCTTGAGGTCTGAGTTGATTTTAAGATATATGTCAAAATCGTATTCCAGGGGTGTTTTGTGTGCGTGTCTATTTACACTCACACCCACACATTGCTATGCCTCATCCCATTAAAAAGGCCCTAAAAGCTAGGCATAATTACTTTAACAGTCACTCAGTGTTTTTCACCTTGTAGTAACTCTTTAAAGCAGGCAACTGCATCTTCCTCTAAGTTACAGAAGGAGCTTGCCAACACTCCTTCCTAGTCCTCCAGGACTCTCCTGTGGCATAGAAGAATGTTCAATGTTTCTAGGTGGTCCATCAGGCCAATGCAGTACCCTAACTTGGCCACCTGCTTTCACCTGGAAGTAGCCAATGCTTTTTCAGTAAAGTTCCCATCAATTTGCTTGAATAATTGCAAGCTTTGGATATTCTAAGAAACGGTTGTGAGCTCTTTAATGAGGAAGAGATCTACTTTGTGGCTTTAGAATGAGAAGGAACAAGGAGACGAGGGTGTGGCAGGACAAGGAAACAACAATCAATGACCTAATAGCCAACCATCAACACCCCAATTAACAGCTAAAAGCCACACACAACCAGGCACCACATAAATACAAGAGTCCAAAAGCTTGAAAGCTCTGGTCCCAGTGATCAACTCAGATTGGATCCTGCAACATTATCCTGGGGCATGTATATTTGCCTACATCTATTCCCTTCTATTGGTCTTGAGGAAAGTCTGAGTGAGCTCAGGTCATCCATTGGCTGGAAAAATCAGGGTGAAATCCAGCAGGTTTGGGAGAACTGGTAGCGGAAATTTTGAGTAGTTCGTAGAACTGGTAGCGGAAATTAGTTCAGAGAACCAGCAAATGCCACCTCTGGCTGGCCTCAGAGTGGGGTGGGAATGGAGATTTTGCAATAGCCTTCCCCCAGGAATGGGGAGGGAATAGGGATTTTGCATTATCCTTCCCCTGGAGTGGGGTGGGAATGGAGATTTTACAGTATCCTTCCCCAGCCACTCCCACACCATGCCCACAGCCCACAGCCACACTATGCCCACCACACCACGCCCACAGAGACGGTAGTAAAAAAAAATTGGATTTCACTACTGGTTCAGTCCCTGATCTTTAATTATATTATTGGCTAGTCTTGCCTATTTCATAGACAGAGGCATCCACAGAGATTGTCAACTGGTGCTCAATGCCTATAAGCAGAATTGTGTCAATGCACTGTGATGTTGCATCAGAACCCACAAATGCCTCTGTTTGTAGAGTAAGAGTAAGCCTCAGGTTATGTGGTTATGATGTACAGAAGAGTGAGCCTTATGGGAAACATTGTGGATGCAAGATGGAGTACAAATGAGAGGAAGAACATGAATCACCAAGATGCTCACAATTTGCTATTTAAGAGGTTCATTTCAACGAATAGTTTTTAATAGATTGGAACAAAAATGGTATATTAGAAAGTAACAATTTGTTACATCCAATGTACATACATAGTATGTACATAGTAGGTACATAGTACCTACAAATACGTGCACATTTTCAAAGGCCTGAGAAGAGAGAAGAGAAAAATGAATGAATACATTATATACAGTAAAGGAAACACAAAAACAAACTCTTTAATGTCACACAGCCACACATACCACATCTAGAACACAGATGCATATCTGTGGTGGGATTCAAGATTTTTTACTACCAGTTCTGTGGGCGTGGCATGGCTTGGTGGGCATGACAGGGGAAGGATACTGTAAAATCTCCATTCCCATCCCACTCCAGGGGAAGGTTACTGCCAAATCCCCATTTCCTCCCAATCAGCTGGGACTTTGGAATCAGAAAATAGATGGGGGTGGTGCCAGTCAGAGGTGGTATTTACCGGTTCTCCGAACTACTCAAAATTTCCGCTATCAGTTCTCCAGAACTGGTCAGAACCTACTGAATACCACCTCTGATGCATATAGCCTCTTCCTCCTCTATTCGCACTTGACAAGAAATACACAGAAAGTCAACCTTAAGTGGGTGGATTGATAAAGATATAAAAACAGAACTGCACCAAATAAGAAGAACAAAATAATGACCCGCAGCATTCTGTTCCACCATGAGCAGTTTTTTTTTTTTTTTACAAAACAAATAGCCCATCCAAAACCAAATACTTTGCATTACAAAAATATGCTGTTGTTTTCTCCTTTCTTTACTGATGAGTCATGTTAGAGAGAATGGAGAAAAATGTAGGAAGACTGTTCTGGTCAACTAGGTGTCCCAAATATTCATTTTTGTGAGCCCCTCCCTTAATTGTAAGCCCTCAAGAGCCCTCCTGAGCACATAGGATGGGCTGCAGCAAAGTTTTAGTTTTAGTTTTTAGTTTTTATTGAATTTCTATACCGCCCTACTCCCGAAGAACTCAGGGCGGTGCACAGCCATGAAATAAAACACATAGATATACAAAATTTAAAATAGAATAAAATGAATTAAATAAATTTGGCTGAATTGATACCCATAATTTAAAATACCCATATTTTAAAATACAGTAAAAATTTAAAATTTACACTTAAAAGGGAGAAGATTTAGACAAGGCCAGCTTGATGAAATAAAAGCGTCTTCAGCTTGCGGCGGAAGGTCCGCAGATCCGGAATCCTCCGTATCTCTGGGGGGAGCTCATTCCAGATCGTCGGTGCCCCCACAGAGAAGGCTCTCCCCCTAGGGGCCAACAGCCGACATTGTTTGGCTGACGGCACCCGGAGGAGCCCCTCTCTGTGGGAGCGTACTGATCGGTGGGAGGCTATTGATGGTAGTAGGCGGTCCCGTAAATAACCAGGTCCTAAGCCATGGAGCGCTTTAAAGGTGGTAACCAGAACCTTGAAGCGCACCCGGAAGACCACCGGGAGCCAGTGCAGCTCGCGCAGGAGGGGTGTTACATGGGAGATCCATGTTGCTCCCATAACCACCCACGCGGACGCACTCTGCGCCAGTTGGAGCCTCCAGGTGCATCTCAAGGGGAGCCCCATGTAGAGAGCGTTACAATAGTCCAGACGAGAGGTGACGAGGGCATGAGTGACTGTGCGTAACGAGTCCCGATCTAGAAAGGGACGCAACTGGCGAATCAGGCGAACCTGATGAAAAATCCTCCCGGTCACAGCTGTCAAGTGCTCTTCTAAAGACAGCCGTGAATCCAGGAGGACGCCCAAGTTACGAGCCCTTTCCATGGGGGCCAATGATTCGCCCCCAATAGCCAGCGATGGCGCCAGCTGACTATGTCGGGACGTTGGAAACCACAGCCACTCGGTCTTGGATGGGTTGAGCCTGAGCCCGTTTCTCCCCATCCAGATCCGTACGGCCTCCAGGCACTGGGACATCACTTCAAGGGCATCGTTGGGGTGGTCCGGGGTGGAGATGTACAGCTGGGTGTCGTCAGCGTACAGATGGTACTTCACCCCGAAACCACGGATGATCTCGCCCAGCGGCTTTACATAAATGTTGAACAAAAGGGGCGAGAGAACCGACCCCTGAGGCACTCCACATATGAGGGGCCTCGGGGTCGATCTCTGCCCCCCTGTCAACACAGACTGCGACCGGTCAGAGAGAAAGGAGGAGAACCACCGTAAAACGGTGCCTCCCACCCCCAACCCTTCCAGCTGGTGCAGCATGATACCATGGTCGATGGTATCAAAAGCCGCTGAGAGGTCTAACAGGACCAGGACAGAGGAACAACTCCTGTCCCGAGCCCTCCAGAGATCATCAACCAACGCGACCAATGCCATTTCCGTGCTGTACCCAGGCCTGAAGCCCGACTGGAACGGATCTAGATACGACGCTTCATCCAGGTACTGGGGAAGCTGTCGCGCAACCACACTCTCAACAACATTAGCCAATACTGCCGGGTCCAGGGAAGGCTTCTTGAGGAGGGGCCTTACCACCGCCTCTTTCAGGGCGGCAGGGAAGACACCCTCACCCAACGAAGCATTTATAATCCCCTGGAGCCAGCCTCGCGTCACCTCCCGGGAAGCCAGCACTAACCAGGAAGGGCACGGGTCCAACAAACATGTGGTCACGTTCAATCTATCCAGAATCCTGTCCACGTCATCTGGGGTCACAGGGTCAAACTCATCCCAGATAACAGTCTCAAGACCTGCCTCCGTCACCCTCGCTGGATCTATCCCATCAGAGTCCAGACCTGCCCGAATCTGAGTGATTTTGTCATACAGATACTGAACAAAATCCTTGGCTCTTCCCTCCAAGGGGTCCTCCCGCGCTGCCTGGTGGAGCAGGGAGCGGGTCACCCTAAAGAGGGCGGCCGGGCGATTATCTGATGACGCAATAAGAGCAGTAAAATGAAAGAAGAATGAATTTGGTACATTTTCAGGAAGAGTCCTGATTCTGCAGATACTGTGCATGGTTCTGTGAGAATGAACAAGGTCCTGGTTTGGAGACCTAATAAATGACCGAATATGTACATCTCTAATGCTGATGTTTGGAAATATGAAACAGAGATGACCAAAAGTAAAACCCAAAATCTTTTAGAAATCTCAGTACAGAGGTTAGCTCTGATGGACCATGTTATTCCTTCTTATTATCAATTTTGCCACACTATTTAACAAGGGTCTAAAGCCAAGATGATATTTGTGTGCTCTGAATGCATCTATTTAAAGTAATGACCATTCTCTGCTTGCTTCCTTCTCAGTCCTCACAATGCCTAATATGATTCTACTTGGTATTTATTGTTCCAACTGAATTGGAATTCTATTTTCTCCAGAGAAGCATGCATTTAAGGCATTATATATATATATATATATATATATATATATATATATATATATATATATATATATATATATATATTAAAAAAACCTGCAGTGGTTCATTTGTTTAAAAAGCCTTGTCACCCTCTCCAGTCAAGCAAATAAAACCAGGCATTCTAAGCAGCCAGTTAACACAGGACAAACACTGGTAAAGTCCTATCCCTTGACTGCTATGTCCTGCTACTTTATCCTCACAAAAACTTAAGGAATAGTAGTTTACTTTAAAATTAAAAGTAAGGAATTATGTAATGCTGAATTCTTCTGACACCAGAGGATAATCCAATTCTCAGAATCATAAAATACTCCCGAGGTTGAGAATTCCGAGTTCTCCTTTTCTCTCTCTTTGCCCAGTTCTTATATTTTGGAACCAATAAATTGCAATTCCCTTCCACCTATGTGTAGGGAACCATGCATTTCTTCCCCTGGTTTTGCCAGCAGACAGATTTGTTGAAAGACAATGAGGAAGCCCTCCTGCCCCAAAGCCTCTTAGGACTGCAGCTTCCAAGAGAAATGCAAAATGTCCTCAGGCAGTGCTTCTGACGGGGACCCAGGCCAGAGACATGCAGCCCTCTCCTAACTTCGGCATGGGGGAGGTGGACTTCTTCCCAGGAGTGGGGCTGATGGACAGGAGACAAAGGCAATTATCTTGATTGCTAGGACTTTCTTGTTGCTGCTCTTTATGAAAACAGGCAAGGCAAACACTAACCCTAACCCTTCAGGATCTAAGTATTTTCCTTCCTTTTAACTGCTGTGCTGTTTGTCCTGCTGTTCTCTGAAGCACTTGATTTATCACCTCTTGGAGAGGCACATGGTCAGTGCTATCAAGATGTCTGCAGAAACAGCAGCAGCCACTTTGTGAAAGGGATAATATTTCATTTTTCTTAGGTTGTTTTTTCAAATGATGGGCATTTACTAAGGGCTGTGTGTTCCTGCTTACAAATTATAGGTTGCAGAATCACATTTAAGAATCTTTTGTTTACTAGGCTTTATTTAGTTTATTTAATGTAGCAGAGCAAAAACAAACAGAAAAGAGTAAACAAAAAAAATAATAGAAGGAAAAAAGAAACAAACAAGAATATACTGTATCATCTAGTGCTTACAAACTGACAGCATTAAACCTTGACCACCTGGAGTAATATTGGTCTTTCTAATCCACTGCTAGAGAGCATTTCATGAGCAGGGAGAATCACACTTCACCAATCCAACTCCACGAATCCAGGCTAGCGCTGTCTTTCTACTTTCTACTGTAAAAGAATAATATTCTTTACTCCATTATAAACTTCATACATCAAAAATTCTTTGAATATTAGCAATAGCACTTAGTGTCGAGTGTCAAGTAATCCCTCGACACAATGCCATCCCAGGCGAGGGGCCTCCGAAACGAATTTATTTTATTATTTATTTATTTTATTTATTAAATTTGTATACCGCCCTACTCCCGAAGGACTCAGGGCGGTGAACAGCCATAAAATAAACATATAGATACAAAATTTAAAATAGAGATAAAACAAATTAAATAAATTTGGCTGAACCATTTTAAAACCCCAATAATTTAAAACCAAATTTAAAATTCCCATTTAAAAGAAGAAAATTTAGGTCAGGCCAGCTTGATGAAATAGGAACGTCTTAAGCATGCAACAGAAGGTACGCAGATCCGGGATCCTCTGTATCTCCGGAGGGAGCTCATTCCAGATAGTAGCTGCCCCCACAGAGAAGGCTTTCCCCCTGGGGGCCGCCAGTCGACATTATTTGGCTGACGGCACAAATTCATCAACACAATTCATCAACAAAACACGGTGGAGGGGGTGTGTTGCGTCTAGATAGATTTACAAGGTGATATTAGGTGGCGGGCGGTATGTGGAGGGGGGGGAATTGCGATTAGTATTCCGAGGCTTGCATTGCAATCAGAGAGGCGTAGATGACGTCCTACCCCAGCACCCAATGCTGACTCCTTGAGCACAACCATGGAGCCGCAGATGACGTCATTATCTTGCGCAGCTGAGAGTAAACAGGAGAAGTGGCAAATTCAAAGCTGCGCAGCTGTGAAGGATATAGGGTGGTGCCACTCTATAAAACTCCGCTAACGAACTAAGCGAGTGTCTCCGACTTTGTCCTGTATGGGCTTCAGCGCCTACTGTAAACCGCCGCATAAGCTACGATTAAACCAGGCTTTGGAGAAACTTTCTTGTGCATCTGTGGTGTTTGCTTGGTGGAGCACAGGCGGTTCCAGAGGAGCTGACAGAAAATCGGAGATGCTCGCTTAGTTCATTAGTGGAGTTTGGAATTACTCTACTGGCCCCGGAGCGACTACAATGGATATGTTGCGGGAGAGATTTGGGGAGGCCAGTTTTAGGGATGCTCCCTCCTGGCAGCCATGGGCTCCTGGGGTGGATTCGTCAGCTACGTGGCAAAGTGGAGGTGGACCATCGTCGGTCGGAACCTCGGAGAGCCAGTTTCGTCTAGCCAGTCCTAAGTTGAGAGAAGACCAAGCCCGGTATCGGGCGAGGACAGAGGAACCCACTAAACCTGAGGAAACATCATCTTTGTGCGAGGCCCAGGTTCCCGGGTGGCATCGGAGCGTTCCCGTATTGCTAACCAGTCGAGAGGTGACCTTTGTGTCCAGGACGAAAGCGGAGGTCACCCTGAGTCGAACGGGGGCCCGGAGGACATGAGGATCCATGAGGAAGAGACGGAACAACAAGACCCTATTGATCCTATTCGCCCATTCGTAATTCAGGTAATACTGAAGCATCCCCAAACGGGTAGGGCAAACCACCAAGGGGCTTTAATAGATACAGGTTTTACCCATTGTTTATTACAGAGGTCAGTGGCAGACGATTTAGGCCTCCGTATTACAGTAATGCAAAAACCTATTATATTCGAACAAATGGACGGCTCGACTCTGGGTGGAAAACCGGCTACCCATGTGACAGAATGGGTAAAACTTGAAATAGGTCAACATTGGGAGTTGGTGTGTTTTGTGGTGGTGGAAAAAATGATTGAACCCGTGATTCTGGGGTTATCATGGCTAGACAGATGGAAACCCATGATTTGGTGGGGGGGGGGGTGTCCGCAAACTACGCATAGCGATGGGTCCAAGTCCACCAGAGAATAACCTCACTACAGGAGCACTTGGGAGGAAGGTGCCGTGTTTAGAGGGGGTTCCAGATATGTACAGGGATTTGTGGCGAGTGTTTAGTGAGAAAGAGTGTGAGTCCCTTCCACCCCATTGTTCAACCGATTGTGCGATAGAACTAAAACCTGGCAGTACGCTTCCCAAACCTCGTATGTATTCGATGACATCCCTCGAATTAGGCAAACTATGGCATTACATAAACCAGAACCTGGCAAGAGGTTTTATAAAACCCAGTCGATCACATATGGCAGCGCCAGTGTTGTTTAAAGAAAAGAAAGACGGGGGTTTACGTTTGTGTGCCGATTTTAGAGGATTGAATGCTGTATGTGTGGAACTCCTGTACCCTTTACCTCTTATGATGGACTTACTCTCGACTTTGACTACTGGTAAGATCTTTACCAAGCTTGATCTATGAGAAGCTTATTACAGGGTCCATATTCGTGAAGGTGATGAGTGGAAGACAACATTTAACTGCCCTCTGGGCAGTTACAAATTCCAGGTTATGCCATTTGGCCTGCAGGGGGCTCCCGCAGTCTTCATGCAGCTTATAAACAGCGTGCTCTATCATCATCTGTATCGCGGTGTCCTAGTGTATTTAGATGACATACTGATTTATTCCACCAACATGGAAGAGCATATTCATCTCGTACAGCAAGTCCTAACCCAACTATTGAAGGCCCACCTATTCGTAAAACTATTGAAATGTGAGTTTCATAAATCAGAAATAGACTGATTCAGGATTACGGAGAAAGGGATAGAGATGGATCCCAATAAGGTTAAAATAGTATTGGAGTGGCAAGCTCCAAGGACCCGGAAACAACTACAGAGTTTCCTAGGGTTTGCAAATTTTTATAGGAGGTTTAACCCCTCTTTTGCTAAAGGAGCCTTACTGTTAACTGATCTCCTACAAACATAAACCCTCACAGTAGACAAACGTAAACCGAAGCAGGGTTTAGAGTGGACATCGTCCTGTCAACAGGCATTTGAGATCTTAAAATCCCTGTTTGCTAGAGAACTGATATTTAAGCATCCGGATACCTCTAAGCCGTTTATAATCCAAGCCGACGCGAGCGATGTAGTGGTGGGAGGGGTTCTTTTACAATGGAACGACCATGGGATACTCCAACCATGTGCCTATACCTCCCGAAAATTAAGTCCCACAGAACGCAACTGGACCATGTGGGAAAAAGAGGCTTATGCTATTAAATGGGCTTTGCAAACATGGAGGCATTTACTGGAGGGCACTAACATCCAGTCCGAGATATGGACGGACCATAAAAGCTTAGAAGCCCTCCAGACACCTTGTAGGTTGTCACCAAAACAGATAAGGTGGGCGCAATAGTTCCGTCGGTTCATGTTTCAATTAAAACTATACCTGGTGGGAAGAATTACTTGGCGGATGCCTTATCACGTTTGCCCCAATACGAAAGTCAGCGAGATGACATAACCCAGGCCTTAATGCCTTCTCAACAAGCGGGACACCAAGTGAGGGATATAGTACCAGTGCCTTCTGCTTGGATAGCAGACTTACAAAAGGAGTTAACAACAGACCCTTGGTTAGTAACAAACCGTCAATGACACAAAGGGGAGGGCTCATATGGAAGGGAGGGAAATTGTACATCCCTGCCACATTGAGAGATAAAATTTTACGATGGTGTCACGATGTCAAAACAGCAGGGCATTTCGGATTTATCAAGACATTACATCTAGTTCGATGGCAATTTTGGTGGCCACAACTGCAAAAGCAGGTAGAAAAATACGTACAAGGTTGTCCAGTTTGTATAACGGCCAAACCATTGTCAGGTAAGCCACTCGGCACATTACAGTCTGTGGCTGAACCACATAGACCATGGGATGAAATAGCCATGGACTTTGTGGTTGAATTACCTAGTAGCAAAGGACATACTGTAATATGGATCATCATCGATCTGTTTTCTAAACAGGTGCATTTTATTCCCTGCAAAGGATTACCATCTGCACGACGTTTAGCAAAACTATTCGTACAACACATATACCGTCTCCATGGTGCACCTAAAAGGATTATATCTGATAGAGGTCCCCAATTTACTGCTCGGTTCTGGAGGGCTTTCCTGAAACAGATAGGAACAGAACAAGGTCTCAGTTCTGCATTTCATCCAAGCACTAATGGGGCAGCCGAACGAGCTAACGCCATGATAGAGAGATACCTACGGTCCTAAGTATCATACCAACAGACCGATTGGTACGAGCTATTACCTTTTGCAGAGTCAGTGTCGAGCCCCGGATGGGTCTCGCCATTGTTGGGGAGGAAGATGAGAAGGGGCCGAGCGGCTGTAAACTCCGGTGATGTGCTCCCAGCTGTTTGGAGGGACCTTGCCGCTCAAGCACAAAAGAAACGAACGCTTTCATTGGAGCTCGGTGGAGCATAAAGCTTGCGAATGGCACCTCCTTATGACGTAACAGGAAGCGCGCCCTATCATCGAGCAAGCTAGTGGGAAGGGGTGTGTGGTGTTAACTGTTTGATTGCCAAATGGTAAATTGCTTGTTACTAAGTGTATAAAGAGCGCTACACAGCGGCTGCGTGTAGCGCTAACTTTAAACGTCGATGCCGGCTTGTGCCTTATTCCTGCCTGTGTTGCTGTGCTTAACCTGATTAAAGACGCTGCAAACCGCTTCGTTTCCTTCTGGTTGTTGTTTGCTTCCAGAGCGGTTGGGTGGACTAGCCGAGAGTCAGCATATAATAATACTGTACATAGCAGTACAGAGTATACACCTTTCCAGGTAGTCTCCAGGAGAGAGTTTCCAGCCATCCCAGAACTAGATTTACAGATGGAGGGTTCAAACAACCTAACTGAATGGACCGAGAAAATCAAGCAAAGCTGGCCATATATAAAAAATGCATTAACTATAGCTTCCCAAGCATACAAGAAACAGGCTAATAAAAAGAGAAGAAACATCCCACCGTTCAGGGTAGGAGAAAAAGTATACCTCTCTACGAAGTATATAAAATTCCGCATACCTAGTAAAAAACTAGGTCCTAAATATATAGGTCCCTTCACTATCACCAAAGTAATAAATCCGGTTACGGTGTCCCTGAAACTTCCATCTTTACTGAAGAGAATACATCCAGTATTCCACAGTAGTCTTCTGAAACCAGCAACTAGTATAAGAGACTCTGGTACATGGCCAGGACCCATAACAGGAAACATATATGAAGTCAAAAAAATACTTGATTCTAAAATACATCACAGAACACTCAAATATCTAGTATGCTGGAAAGGATACCCTAATACAGATGCATCATGGGTGAAAGCAACAGATCTAAACGCTCCACAATTACTGAAATGGTTCCACAAATCGTATCCACACAAAGCGGGTGGTCATATTCCATAATTGGTTGATAATCAGATGCTGTCATTTTGTATCTACAGGAAGAGACCTGGTAGGGGAGGCCGCATATCGAGTGTCAAGTAATCCCTTGACACAATGCCATCCCAGGTGAGGGGCCTCCGAAATGAATTCATCAACAAAACACGGTGGAGGGTGTGTTGTGTCTAGATATATTTACAAGGTGATATTAGGTGATGGGCGGTATGTGGAGGGGGGGAATCGCAGTTAGTATTCCGAGGCTTGTATTGCGATCGGAGAGGCGTAGATGACGTCCTACCCCAGCACCCGATGCTGACTCCTCGAGCACAACCATCGAGCTGCAGATGACGTCATTATCTTGCGCAGCTGAGAGTAAACAGGAGAAGCAGCAAATTCAAAGCTGCGCAGCTGTGAAGGATATAGGGTGGAGCCGCTCTATAAAACTCCACTAACGAACTAAGCAAGCGTCTCTGACTTTGTCCTGTATGGGCTTCAGCGTCTACTGTAAACCGCCGCGTAAGCTACGATTAAACCAGGCTTTGGAGAAACTTTCTTGTGTGTCTGTGGTGTTTGCCTGGCAGTTCCAGAGGAGCTGACACTTAGACTTATATACTGCTTATATACTGCTTTACAGTGCTTTACAGCCCTCTATAAATGGTTTACAGAGTCAGCATATTGTCCTCAACAATCTGGGTCCTCGTTTTACCCACCTTGGAAGGATGGAAGGCTGAGTCAACCTTGAACCAGTGAGATTTGAACTGCCAAACTGCTAGCAATTGGCAGTCAGCAGAAGTATCGTGCTGTACTGCACTCTAACCACTGCGCCACCAAGGCTCATCAAGATCAAGTTTTCAATCCAGGAACTGACTTAATAACTTCCAAATATAAAGTATATTATTCAATATTGTAGTTAACATCTTTAAACACCATTTCTCTTCCCCAAATTATTTTGACAATTTATGAGCATTAAAATAAACTGATCAATAACATCTTGTCATATATGTAAGTATCCTTTTCATTATTTTACACTTTGAGGATATTAACTTGTCAGCCAACCATTCCTAAAAATTCTCAAAATGTCCAATATATATGAAAAACAATTTTAAAGTCTCTTTTTAAGATCATAAGCACTTTACTTAAAATTCTTAAATGTTTGTCAATGTAACATATTGAAAATATAAGATGTCAAGTTATTTTTTATTCATGCAATATACCAATATCAACTTTAGTAACAGCCTTTAAATGTCCATAGAATACTACATTTGGAAAAATCCAAAATGCATTTTAATGTAATCCTTCAAATCCTTTTCATATTGGAGATAATTACAGTAAGAAAAATGTAATCCTAGTCTACCACTCAGACGCAATGAATTGACTAAAGACATAGCAAGAATTGTTCAGTGGAGGCTGGAACATATCATGCTTGATGTATTTACAAATTGTTGGAAAGATTAATATATGATCCTAAGAATGAGGGAAGGACATTAAGAAAAATGGCAGAATTTACACAAGACCAATACAATCTATTAGAATGCATATACAAACTCAGATATGACACAGAGACAAAACAAATTTAAAAATATATGATAAAATGGATGTAAAACTTAAAGCAACAATGATAGAAAGAATTATAGACCAAATCCATAAACTCCACTCCAAGCTGCAATCTAAAAGAAACTTGGTATAAAATGTTTTACAGATGGTACAGAATCCATCAATAATCTCCAAGATAGACAAATCACATAATAAATGCCATGAAATGGGAAGAACATTTTATCCCATGTTGTGGAAATATATGCATAGCATTATACAGAAAAATTAAATTTGAAAGGAATCACTCTTTTTTTTTCTATGTATAATTCTTCAACCCTGGCAGAGGATCCATTCAATGGATCCCAATAAGCTACCCAAAAATAGGTTTGGCATAATAGATAAGAATGGCTCAGTCCAATTCCTGAGTAAGCTGACTCACCAAAGTTATTTCACAGCATGGGTTTTCTACTCAGTGTTTACTCTCACGTGACTCCCAAGCTTAAGATCTCTAGATGTCAGTGTCCAAAGTGGCATGGAGTTATTGGCAAAAATAGATTTTTAAGTTGGTTGGCTAAGAACAAAACTATTTTCCAATTTGAGAAAATACCCGTCAATGAGTTTGACACAGTTCTTAAGAAGGGCCTATTCTGGAGCAAGATCTGTGTTATTGGATTCCAGAGTCAAATATGAGCACTTCTATCACCTGCCATATCATGAGAGGATATGTATATGTGGTGCCTACCTCATATTTTCTTTAACTGTCAATGATATGCCCTCCTTTAGGCTTAGATATTTAATAACCCTACCTGTAAGAACAGCTTACTGGGATCTGAACTGCAGATTGTCCTATTTCTTTCTGGGCTCTAATGTATATATTATGAGCAGAACTGCTAAGTTTATAGTTAAGGCAGTTGAGATAAGAACCTGTTACATCAAACAATTTGGGGTAACCTGTAAAAGTGATGTATTTATCGGAAGGTTGATTCTTTGCATTTACCACATATATATTTTATTACTATATTTTCTTTTTTCTATTTTACGCTAAAATTAGATCCTGTATTTTATTTTTATTTTTGATATGATCATATCACCAATCAATTAATAAACTATCTATTTACTATGTATAATTTCAGAATATATCAACAAGAAATATCATAATGTATTAAGATACATGCTCTTAACAGCAAGAATAAATTTTGGAAGAAAGACCCTATTCTGATGACATCTGACTACAAACTTAAACTTGGAGAATATGGAGAAATGGCAAGATTAATCGCACATATTCACAACAGAAGTTTAATAAAATTCAACCAAAAATTGTTTCCATATATATAACATGGAAGGTAATACAGGTAATATAAACATTTTCAGTACAGTTTGTAAGGGGGCCTAAATATTTAGAAATACGCAAATAGATCAAGGTATTAAGAAGGGGAAAGTTAGAAACCAAATACCTCTCAGATTTTTTTGAGCAGCTTCAGCATACATAACAATCCATAAAACATAATTATTGCTTGTGAAGAGCTACTAGAAGTGAGCTTCAAAAATCCAGATGACCACTTAATAGCACTGAAAAGATGCAGCCTAGTTCTGGATAACCCTAACCTTAGCTGTGAAATTCCATAACATTCATGAATTATATCATTTCAGCAAGTTTAAATCCTTTCCGAATTTAGATGCATCGGATTGCCTTCATCTTTTGCTGAAACCTGAGGTTCATAAGTCAATGCAAAGTCTGAAAAGTAAAAATAAAAATAAAAATCAAGTCCTAGAACTAGCCTCAGATTTTACGTGGCATTCCTGAAGCACACTGTTTTCAACTTTGTCTTAATTTTCTCTTGAGGTACCTTCTTTGCTGCTAACAGCAAATAGTTGAAATGGGCAACTATTTGGGCAACATAAAGCTTTAAAGTTTAGTCACCTATATTTATCCTTTTATTTCTGCTGTGTCACTGTCTTACTAGATCAATTATGTTCTGGCTGGAAAAGGGCTGACTCAGATCTCTGTCTGGCATGTGATTTTACTTCAACATAACAATAGCTGTCTAGCCTACCATTCACTTAAATTCTTCAGCTCATTTTCTAGTTTCTTTAATTCTGTGAATACTTACATAATAGATCTAATTTAGAAGATATAACTTTGTGTCTATTTATACTGTTGTCTAATACTGTTCATGAGACTACTTCACTAAGCCTGAAATCACTCACTCACTCACCTGGTAGTAAAATTCACTGAGAGTTTTTGAGTAGACATGTATATAGGATTGTGTTGTAATTCAGAAAGAGTGTAATTCTATATATGCATTCTCAAGGCATGTCCTATATATTTAATTCAGTGGGATTTAATCTCAGATTGTTATGTACTAGACAATCTATGCCTCACTGGGTCATCATTTCTGAGATATTTCCTTATCTAATCAGAGGAAAAGAATGAACACAGATTTCTGACTTCCTGCCAGCTTCCCCATTAACTTTCTTTGTGGGAAGCTGCCAGAGACCATGGGAAATCCTCTTCCCTCCATTTTAGTCCTGGTTTCACCTGCTACAGCCTGGTTCCTTGCCTACATTTAGCAAATTTTCCTAGACTTTGGGCCAGGGATGGGTTCTACTCAGGGGTGGGTTCTACTTACCTTTACTACTGGTTCGCAGCTCACTTCTACGTCATGTTAAAATGCATTTTTTTCAGGCCCTGAGTTGGAGGAAAAATATGCCAGTATGATTTGCACTGCCTTGAGGCCCAAACTCTTTTCTTGTATCCATAATGAAGTTTGTGATTATCTTCACAGCTTTATTCTGGCACAATTTAAGAGCACGATTGGGAAGATTCTTTTGGGTTTCAATTTATTAATCACATTTTAATTCTGATCATCAGAATGGTATGAAATCCTAAAAAGACAATCTAAACAAATAAATGAAGATATTATATTTATGAATTAAATTTTCTGGTGCAGTCTATTTTCAGGAACAGTAAATATTTCAAGACAGCATTTAGGCATGTCTGGACTTTTCCCTAATTGATCAAAATAAATAGAGAGGCTGGGCTGCGTGATTGGCATGCAGTCACTCTAATCAGAGAACACCCATCCTCAGAAATGGGAGGAGCCCATTTAATGTGCCTGACTACTGCCACTGGGGTTCTGGGGAGAAAGAAAGTTCTTATTTTTCAGGACAATAGCGCTTTTGGCATTTGCAGCAAGTCTGCAAAGGGCTGCAGTTTACATCCTGAAAGAGCAAGAGTCTACATTCTGCTGTGGGTACGGTAGTTTCTGCAAATGGTAGGACCATATATAGCAAATTTATAAGAATGGCATAAAAATATGTCAGATCTTTTAAATGTGCAGCTTACTGCAGGTTTTGCACCCATCTTCAGAATGAACCCCGTTCATAATGCATTATTGCCATCTAGCCTGGAGCAGAAGCAAATTATGTCTCTTTAGGGAAGGCCACATCTGGTGAACCAGGCTAAGCTCATAAAAGGCGCAGCCTCCTTGCAGGAAACCTTAAACTGGCCAGAGTCACTTGATAGTGAGATAGGCAGCATATAAATTTAAATAAATACATAAATAAAAACTTTGCCTTCAGCAGATATAACAGTTCAGTTCCAGAAACAACTCAAACTCCAAAGTTGTTCCTGTAGCAGGAGTTGGACCCTGTAGAAAGCAATAAATGATCTCTCCACCAACAGAGCTTCTGTTTTCTCTGAAGTGATGTTCTACTGCTATATACATAAAAGTTATGTAGAAGCAGAGTTACAATAATGAGGCTGAAATATGACCCTCACACACTGGTTTTCTATGAGATTTGGTCAAAATTCTAATTAGTAGAAATTAAATAGATGTTTTTGAAATAGTATGACCTTTATTAAGGATCCACTACACCCACTTCATATATTCACAAATCATCCAACAACTTTCTTCAGCATCTGGTTTATTAGGGATGAAAATTCCAAGAACATGGATCTGATACTTGTTGATATTAAAGCTAAAGGTTTCCTCTGTCCAATCATTTCCAACTCTAAGGGGCAGTGGTCATCTCCGTTTCTTAGGTGAGTCAGCATTGTCCAAAGACATTTCCGTGGTCATGTGGCCAGCATGGAATGCTGAGATGCATGGAATGCTGTTACCTTTCCACCAATGTGGTAACAATTTATCTATTTTGAATGATTTTTTAAAAAATTTGATTTATATGCCGCCCTTCTCCGGAGACTCAGGGCGGCTTACAATGCGTTAAGCAATAGCCTTCATACTTTTGTATATTTATACAAAGTCAGCTTATTGCCCCCACAAACTGGGTCCTCAATTTACCTACCTTAGAAAGGATGGAAGGCTGAGTCAACCTTGAGCCTGGTGAGATTCGAACTTATAGTAATTGCAGACAGCTGGTGTTAATCACAATGGTTTTAGTCTGCTGAGCCACCAGGCCCTGTTTGTACTGTTTGTACTGTTAGCTGGGCAGAAGCTGGGGCAAGTAACGAGCTCACCCCCTCCCGCGGCACTCAGGTCTCAAACCGAGCTGCCAGCTTTCCAGCTGACAAGCTAAGCTTCTTTAATCACTGAGCCATCATGCTCCAACCTGACCAGCCCTTTTCTCTGTCTTGCCATTTTAACCTTGAATATAGTCCAGCTATCCATCCAGCAATCATTTTGCCCTGGCATTCATAACAATTTCTCAAAATTCCAAAAGCTTTGCAAATTGCCCTTCAGTCTCTGATTTAACATCCCACCCATAAAAACTGTGCCTGTCAACTTCTACGCAAATGTAACAAAGAGCAATTAAATTACATTTTTGACTAATCTTGGATGTTAATGGGATCAAGTTTCAGTAGTTCTTTGGAAAAAAAAAGATCCCATCGATTAGTCACCTTTCATTTAGAAATTATCACTTGATCTTGTTCCAGAGGCTGCTCTCAGCATTGCTTATGCTTGTCAGTAGAAGCACCAGCACAAAAGTTGCAGCTCACCAAGAACTAACATTCCATAAAGTACAGCCTCCAACGGAGCCTTGGTCAAACATCCCAGGACACTGTTTGCCTGGAAATCCAACCACATCGTAGCTGAGAAAGTTGACAGCCAGCATTTCAGGGAAACTGATTTAGCAGCAGATGTGTTTTCAAATCTTGCATTCACTAACACAACTCAAACTGCTCTCCCCACCCAGTGCCCGGATTGCCTAACTCTCTTGAGAACAATCTAAGGCAATTTACAAACCAATTATTTTCCTGTTGCTAAGATCCTTCTGACAGCGATGGATATTTTATGCTTGAGAAATTGGTCTTCTAGGATTTGGGGACCATATACCCCAAGCCATCTAAAATGTCACTTTCAAGTGCTCTCTCTTTATGCTGTATCTCTTTATATTTGATTCTGTATGAGAACCTGCAAGAGAAAGAATGCCTGTGCATCATTTGTTCAGAATCCTCAGAGAAATAACACAAAAACTACAGAACAATACTAATATCAGCAATATTAATTCCAGTGTGAACTCTTAATATCAACCTGGAGTAGAGAGAGATTTTCATTTTTTCATTTCATTTTATTAAATTTGTATACCGCCCTACTCCCGAAGGACTCAGGGCGGTGAACAGGCACAAAATAAAACACATAAATACAAAAGTTAAAACATGATTAAAACCCAATTAAATAATTTTTGCCTGAGACAATTTAAAACTCCCAATAATTTAAAACGAATTAAAATTTCAATTTAAAAATTTAAAAGAAGGGGAGAAAATTAGGCCAGGCCGGCCTGCTGGAATAGGAGTGTCTTCAAAGCACGGCGGAAAATGTGCAGATCCAGGATCCTCCGTATCTCCGGGGGGAGCTCGTTCCAGATAGTAGGTGGAGATAAAATTCAAATGCTATAAACAGTTTTATAAACTCGGTTTTATAAAAATGTTTGTAATAATAGAACACATGATCATTAAGAGATTACGATGATTTCAGTATATTTGCCTAGTTACCTGAATGCGAAACATCATTTCCTTATGTAATTGTCATTGTCGATAAGAATAAAGACAATTTTTGTATGGTTGCACAAATTTTGATACATTTCTATCATAGGTACACGACATATACCTCAATGTATAGCTGATCAAATTCCAAAGAGAGGCTGGTGGTTTTCTGTCAATGGAAGCTGAGAGAGTCCTCTGAAGTACCATTCCTCCTGGACCTTCTTAGCAGTTGAGTAAAGCAGCAACACTTTCCTCTAGCAAGTCAAGAGAAATTACTTCTTTCCCCCCTCCCCCTCCTCCAATGTTTCTTATCAAAGCAATGAGTCAGAGCAATTCTGTATCGTATACCCCTACAAGGTAATTGATTGCCCTATTGTGTACAGCAGGAAGAAACCTAATTAAGGAATTAATTAGGTGGAATGGTAATAAATAAAGATATCCCTATAGATACTTGATGCATGTTAGGTATCTCTTAGTTTGTAGGATTCTGGCAGCTGTATGTTGACAAGATGTTCAAATACTGGTAGAAATTTAGGACGTGATATTGCATGCAATTAAATATTGTTGAAAGAAGCGAAAATTACTGTGTATAAGAGCATGCCTCTGCTCACTTTTTTACAGTATATGGGAGTGAAATCTTTATTTGATTGTTGTGAGCTGCCCAAGTCATTGAGAATAAGATGGCATTACAATTAAACAACAGCAATCGTGGCACATTCTGAGGAAACAAAACAGTAAGTTGAATGCAGTATGGGTGACTTAAGAAGTTTGTGTCAGGAACAGGAACAAAAGATCAAGAACGAAACAATGATACAAACAATGTATATGAGTGTCTAGTAAGAAGAAATAAATTAAGGAAGTCTGGTCATATAGAGAGAATGAATGAGACTTGAATGACAAAATAAATCTATGAAAGAAGAATGGATTGATCACAAGGAAGGGAAGACTGGAAAGTTCTGGTTGGACAGAGCTGATGTGATTCTCAACAAAGAGCATATTAACATAATTCTACACATTTCAGGGGCACTTAATAACATAATTTTTGTCACTCTGTTGATCCTTCCATTAACTTTATGTTAGAAGATTAACCTAAACCATCAAATGTATTCTTTGTATAGTCATTCAACTTATATTCTTGTTCCTTTTTACTTTCCTTTTATTCTACGTCCATTTCTCTCATGATCCACTTTTAATGTTACCAAAAATAAAGAACAACCTCTCATCACCATTACATCCTTTAGTAATTCCCTTGGTCTTTCATTTTAAGTAACCACTTAACATATTGGAAATAGATCTTTTCCTAAGCAGTGACTTACCAATCAGTCACCATTCCTATTCATTCTTGGAACTTCTCATGGTCCAATTGCTTTTTCAAAAGCCTTTCAATTTGTTCCCATCCATCCATTCATGCCATCTAGCAGAATAAGTTTTTTTTTTTTTAACAGATAACATTATACAGAAAATTATTGCATATTCATTGCTGGTTATTTTATGACCATCATTCCCATAGAACAGAGGTCTTCAAACTTGGCCGCTTTAAGACTTGTAGACTTCAACTTCCAGAATTCTGGGAATTGAAGTCCACAAGTCTTAAAGCGGCCAAGTTTGACGACCTCTGCCATAGAATGTAATATCCCCAATTTATGAATTCTTACTATTATATACATCAGGAACAATGCAAATGACAAATTCTGATTTTGTGACATTACATTTTGGTCTTTTTATTCATAATTAAATCTACACTTTCATTTTCACAGTTTAAGAGTTTAAGAGTTTAAGAGTTTATTAGATTTCTATACCGCCCTTCTCCCAAAGGACTCAGGGTGGTGTACAGCCATATTAAAACACATAGATTTATAAAATTTAAAGCCAGTTAAAACCGAATATAAAATTTGGCCACAAATTAAAACACACATACATTTTAAAAATTCATACTAGGCCAGTCCAGCTTGCTGAAACAGAAGGGTCTTAAGGGCGCGGCAAAAAGTACGCAGGTCGGGGATAAGACGAAGCTCTAGGGGCAGCTCATTCCAGAGGGCTGGTGCCCCCACAGAGAAGGCTCTCCCCCTGAGTGTCGCCAGTCGGCATTGTTTGGCCGACAGCACCCTGAGGAGTCCCTCTCTGTGGGACTGTATTGGCTGGTGGGAGGTTGTTGCTGGCAGAAGGCGGTCTCGTATATACCCTGGTCCTAAGCCATGGAGCGCTTTGAAGGTGGTAACCAACACCTTGAATTGCACCTGGAAGACCACTGGGAGCCAGTGCAGCTCGTGCAGGAGGGGTGTTATGTGGGTGCCCCGAGTCGCACCCATAACCACCTGCGCGGCTGCATTCTGGACCAGTTGGAGCCTCCGAGAGCTCTTCAAGGGAGCCCTATGTAGAGAGTGTTGCAGTAGTCCAGACATGACGTGACGAGGGCATGAGTGATCATGCGCAGGGCATCCTGGTCCAGAAAGGGACGCAACTGTTGCATCAGGCGAACCCGATAAAAAGCTCCCCTGGACACGGCCGTCATGTGATCTTCTAAAGACAGCCGTGCATCCAGGAGAATGCCCAAGTTGCGAGCCCTCTCTGAGGGGGCCAAGGTCTCGCCCCCAATAGTCAGCGATGGAACCAGCTGATTATACCAGGACGCCGGGAGCCACAGCCACTCGGTCTTGGAGAGGTTGAGTTTGAGCTTGTTTCTTCTCATCCAGATCCGCACAGCCTCCAGGCACTGGGACATCACATCAAGGGCATCATTGGGGTGGTCTGGGGTGGAGATGTACAGTTGAGTATCGTCAGCGTGAGATCAATAAAACTTGATCTCACCCTGAAACCACAGATGATCTCGTTCAGTGGCTTCACATAAATGTTGAACAGAAGGGGCAAGAGGATTGACCCTTGCGGCACCCCACATACAAGGCGCCTTGAGGTCAACCTCTGCCCTCCTGCCAACACAAACTGCACACGGTCAGAGAGGAAGGAGGAGAACCACCGCAGCATGGTGCCCCCCACTCCCAACCCCTCCAATCGTCGCAGCATGATATCATGGTCGATAGTATCAAAAGCCGCTGAGAGATCTAATAGGACCAGGACAGAGGAGTAACCCCTGTCCCGAGCCTTCCAGAGATCATCAACCAATGCGACCAATGCCGTTTCTGTGTTGTGCCCTGGCCTGAAGCCTGACTGGAACGGATCTAGATAATCGGCTTCATCCAGGTACTGGGGAAGTTGTCGCACCACCACACTCTCAACAACCTTCGCCACAAAGCAAAGGTTGGAGACTGGGCGATAATTCACTAATAGAGCCAGGTCCAGGGAGGGCTTCTCGAGGAGGGGCCTCACCACCGCCTCTTTCAAAGAGGTGGGGAGGTAACCCTCGCTCAAAGAAGCATTAATAATCCCCTGGAGCCAGCCTCGTGTAACCTCTCGGGAGGCCAACACCAACCAGGAGGGACACGGATCCAATAAACATATGGCAGCGCTGACTTCCAGTTTGCTTCCTGTTGCCAAAAGACGGTCCCATTTCTGGACCGCCAGCCCCGCTGCCTGTTAGAGCCTCTTCGATCCAGAGAAGCGGCTCGGAAGTTCCAGAATCCAAAGGATTAGTGGAAGAGAGTGGGCGAGAAGCAGGTTGAGCCCCTGTTTCTGGGGAGGAAACAAGCGCGGCTCCCTTTCAGCTTGCCGAGACTCCGGACAGCGTGGGACGAGTCTGCCCAGCGCAGAGCAAGGCGGCAGGAGCAACCTTTTTATTCAAAACAAAATAAATTCAAACAACCAGGGTGGAATAACAACTTGAACCTCGAAACTGCAAGTATTACTAGCCCTGTGATTAAGTTTAAAGCAGAAGAGTGAATGTGTGAAAGTCGCTTGAAAATGGTGCCCGGCTTCAGCGTTAATGAGCTGAAAGCGAGAGTGGATTAGCAAAGTTATTTCAACTAGCTACAAAGTTGCGCTGTCTGTAACAAGTGGAGGAAAAGAAAGGAAAAATTCTTTTTTAAAATAAGCCTGATCTTGTTTCAATTTCAATTTCAATTTCACCCCTAATTTGACTAAACCTGGGGGAATTTTTTAGAGGACTTTGTGGTGGAGGAAAGGGAAAAAGGATCTCCTTTTTTGGAAAAGTTAGCTTACGTGGCAGGATGGCTTCTAAGCAGTCCAAACAGGAAGGGAAGGCGGCGGAGGGGGGGGATCCCCCACACGCAAACCTGAACAGCAGCCTCCCAGCCAGCAGAGCCAGAAAAAAGAGATTGATCTTGAAAGCTTAAAGGATTTTATTACTCAGGCTTTGGATGAGAAATTTGAAAAGTCACAACAGGAAATTAAGCAGGAGATTAAAGAAATTAAAGAGGTGGTGCAAGAAAAGTATGATAAGGTGACTAAAAAATTAATGACAGTGGTGTCTGGACTGTCAGAAGCAATTATTAAAACGGATGCTAAGGTGGAAGAATTTAAATCAGAAATGGATGTTAAAATGAAGGAAACTGATTATAAAATCTTTGATGCTGATAATAAAATGCAGAGATTTGAAAATGAAATTACAATGATGCAGTTCAGGTCTATGGAATTTGCTATAAGGTTGAGAGGCATAAAAGAGAACGATAGACAAGACCTGAGACAGATTTGTGCTGATGCTCTAGCTGTGCTGTTAAAGATTAGCCCTGAAGAGATTTTTTGCAAAATGGATAAAATTTACAGAGTGAATTCGTGGGTGGCAGACAAAGACAATTGCCTAGAGATATAGTGATATATTTCACAGACAGAAGAATGAGAAATGATATTCTGCAAAAGTCTTTTCTCTCTGCTGTGCAAGTGGAGGGAACGCAGATTGGAGTTTATAAAGAGCTACCACCTAAGATGTTAAAAGATAGAAAAGATTTTGGATTTCTAGTGAATGAATTAAAAAAACAACAAATTCCATTTCAGTGGGACGCTCCAACTGGCATAATTTTGAGGTATAATGGAGAAAGATACTGATGAAACACTGTTGAGAAGGCAGAACAATTTTACTCTACTGTTTTTAAAGAGAGTTCACCATCCCCACGTACATCTACTGTGTTGGAGATAAAGGACAGTGATAAGGAGAAGCAACTCCAGCAAGAGATGGAAGAGCAGCTTAAGCAGGTGGAATCAGAGGCAATGGAAATGCAGGGAGCTACAGGAGGTTTTCTGGAGGAGCCCCTGCTAGACCTTTCTTCGAAAATTGTGATTGAACCACCTAAGACTACAAGAGAAGTGGCTTTGGACCTAGCCCGGATGTGTGAAGCTAAAGATCAACATATAACTCGAGCAATTTCTAAGCAACTCAAAGAAAAACAACAACAGGAAAGGCCCAAGCCACAACAATATAAGAAAGGAGTCAAGAGCAATATACAAGAATGTGAAGCCATGGGGGGAGCAAAGCCGAAGACTACCGACTCGGAAGATATTCGGCAATTCTGCTCGTCGCTTCAAAAAAGTCTACATGACGATTAAGTTTTTATCTTGGAATGTGAACGGACTAAATTCACCACAGAAAAGAAAGAAATTATTTACATACCTGAGACAATTTAATAATGATATAATTTGCTTACAAGAAACTCATGTTAGAACACAAGATAAAAAATATTTGATAAATTCAAGATTAGGAACACATTTTATAGCCTCAAATTTGGAGAAAAAGAATGGTGTGGTTATTTATATAAATAAAAGACTGTCAGCTAAAATTATAGAAGCAGATGAAGGTGGTAGGTTTATAGCAATTGAATTGCACACAGCAAGTGCTTTAATTTTAGTGATTGGAATTTATGCTCCTAATCAACAACAGGATAATTTTTACAAAACTTTGCATTCTAAAATACTGCAATGGGACTATAGATCTATTTTAATCATGGGAGATTGGTATGGAGTAATTGACTCTAAAATAGATAAAAAGAGTTTGGCAAAGTCAAGGATTAGACTACCACAGACTTTTTTTTGACATGAAAGAAGATTTGGAATTAAAAGATATTTAGAGAATACATAACCCAAAAGAATTGGATTATACTTTTTTTTCAGATAGACACAGGTCCTTTTCTAGGATTGATTTTATTTTACTGTCAGCTGATTTACTTGTAAAGACAAAAAGAACAAAGATTTTTCCTAGGACTTTGACCGACCATAGCCCGGTATGGATAGAAATTGAGATGGGAAAGAGTGAGAGAAGATCATGGAGATTAAATGAAAATCTGTTTAGATATGAAAAAAATATAATAGAACTTAAAAAGCAGATGAAAGATTTTTTTTGAAATGAATTTGATTAAGGGTACCCCTATTGAAATCGTGTGGGATGCGAGTAAAGCGTATATGAGAGGGGTACTCATTCATATGAACTCTAAACACAAACTGAATCGACAAAAGAAAAGATCTGAAATGGAAGCAGAAATAAAGAATAAAGAACAGTTACTTATAAAAAACCCAACTGATGAAAGAATTCGAGGAGCTATAAAACTTCTGAAAGATCAATTTCAAATGCTCATGGCGGAACAAACAGCAACAAATTTACAATTTGCGAAACACAATACATTTTGTAATGCTAATAAACCGGGCAGATGGTTGGCTTATACACTAAGGAAGAAGCAGAGTACACGAATTATTGATACTATTGATACTGGAGGGAAGGAAATTTCCCAAAAAAAATTAATTAAAGAAGTTTTTGTAGATTATTATACTAAACTATATGCCAAGGATGATACACAGAATGGACTTATAGAGAAATATCTAGAAAATAAAAGAGTTACAAAAATTACTAGTCAACAAAAGGAGAGAATGAATTATCCTATAACAGCTGAGGAGATTATTGCTGCAATTAAACATTTGAAAACAGCTAAAGCTCCTGGGACGGATGGTTTAACTGCGGTCTACTATAAAACCTTACAAGCAGAAATGATTGAACACCTTAAAGATTTATTTTGTAGCATACAACAAGGGGGTAAAATACCCCCATCATGGAAGACAGCTTATATTTCATTGATACCGAAAGAGCAAATAGGTCCTAAAAAACCTGAGAACTTTAGACCAATATCTCTTCTGAATAATGACTATAAAATATTTGCAAAAGTATTAGCCAACAGGTTGATGCCAGTTATTCAAGAGGTGATTCATTGTGACCAAGCGGGATTTATAGAAGGCAGATATATGAAGGACAATGTAAGGCAAGTTATAGACTTACTGGAATATCTTGACAAGAATAAACAGATCCCTGCAGTGCTGGTTTTTTTGGATGCGGAGAAGGCCTTTGATAGAGTGGATTGGAATTTTCTACTAAAAACTTTAAAAAAGATGGACTTTGGGGATCAATTTATACAGGCGGTTTCAGCAATTTATCAAGAACAAAAGGCACAGATTATTATTAATGGAAGTTTGACAACAGACTTTAATATTGAAAAAGGAACAAGACAGGGTTGTCTGTTATCCCCATTGTTATTTATTTTAACATTAGAAGTCTTGTTGAATATAATACGGGACTCGAGCACTTTGAAAGGAATAGTGATAAGGCAAGAGGATTACAGAATAAGGGCATTTGCAGATGATCTGGTTGTTACCCTAACACAGCCGATGGAATCAATAATCCAGATGAAAGACATTATAGAACAATATGGTACAGTATCAGGATTTAGATTGAACCAGAAAAAAATTAAGATGATAGTTAAAAATATGACACAAGATCAAAAACAGGAACTTGAAAGCAAGGCAGGTTTTGAGATAGTACCAAAGGTCAAATATCTAGGAGTTCAAGTTGCAGAATCAAATATGAAATTGTTCCAAAATAATTATGAGGTGTTGTGGCGAGACATACAGAAAGATATGGCGACCTGGAAAAAACTGCAGCTGTCTTTACTTGGAAGAATAGCAGCAGTTAAGATGAACATTTTGCCAAGATTTCTTTTTTTGTTTCAAATGATTCCAGTGCTTGAAAGTGATAAACAACTGAGAGAATGGCAAAGAGGACTGAATAAGTTTGTCTGGAATGAGAAAAAGCCGAGAGTTAAACTGAAAATTATGCAAGATGTTCCAGAAAGGGGAGGCCTTAAACTTCCAAACCTACAATTATATTATGAAGCAGCAGCTCTGACGCAAGCAAGTGATTGGTTTGGAAGGAAAAAGACTGGAATATTGAATATAGAAAGTTTGATCTTGAATTTGGTTGGCATGCTTACTTATTTTATGAGACCAAAGTGGGTAAAGTATTTAAAAGCCACATACTTAGAGACTCTTTGATGAGAGTTTGGAAGAAGCACCGACTCAAATGGGATTACAAAATACCGTTATGGCTGGATCTTGGTCATATCATGTGGAATACAAATATAATGTCACTCGGGGGGTGGGGGGTTTATATAAAGAAGTTCTTTTTGCAGATGCGGGCAGATGGCAACTGAAGACTTTAGAAACGCTGTTGGAAGAAGGGATTAATTTAACTTGGTTACAGTATAATCAACTTCAATTGAGATGGAAAGAGGACCAAAAAACTGGTATAATGATGCATGAGGAAGAATTGGTTAGACATATAAAAGAGAAAGGTCCAATGCATATTAAAAGGCTTGATAATGTTTTGTTAGAAAGGGATTCAGAAGCTGAATTGGTTAAAGATTGCATGATTAAGTGGGCACAAAATTTTGCAGAACCAGTGATGTTGGAAACATGGGAAAAAATATGGGTTCAGAATGTTAAATTTACACAGTCGCAGAATTTGAGGGAAAATTTTTATAAAATGTTTTATAGATGGCATTTAGATCCTAAGAAATTGTCGTGCATGTACCCTAATGTTCAACCAAAATGCTGGAGATGTGATTGCCTAGATGCCACATATTATCATGTGTGGTGGACTTGTAAGAAAGTGAAGGCTTTTTGGATAAAAATTTGGTGGGTTATGCAGAACGTTTTGAGGAAAAAAATTCAGTTTTCTCCACAATTGTTTTTATTAGGTATTGGATAGATTATGTGCAGAATAAATATCAAACTAGGAAATATCAGATAGCTTTTAACTGAAAGCATTATATAGAGATAGAATATTTGAATTTTGTGAAGATGTGGAAAATATACAGGGGGTGGAGGGGTTCAAGTTTTATAAAAAGGGGATTTTGATTTGGATTATATTCTGTGGAAGTCCGGGGGGGAGGGGTGGGCTAGGGGGTGTTAGGGAGGTTAGGGAGGGTTGGGCGGGGGAAACTGGGGAGAAAATGTAATTGTAAAACTTTTTCAATAAAAAAAAAAACATATGGCAGCGCTAAGCCTCCCCAGAATCCTGTCTATGTCCTCGGGAGTCACAAGGTCAAACCCCACCCCAGATAACATTCTCAAGACCCCCCTCCGTCATCCCATCCAGATCTACTCAATCAGAGTCCAGACCTTCCAGAATCTGAGTGACTTTGTCATGCAAGAATTGCACAAAATCCTCAGCCCTGCCCTGCAAGGGGTCGTCCCTCACTCCCGGATGAAGGAGGGAGCGGGTCATCCTAAACAGGGCTGCTGGGCGGTTCTTTGCAGACCCGATAAGAGCGGAAAAATAATTAAATTTTGCCGCTTTTATCGCCACTAGGTAGATCTTAATATGAGACCTCACCAGTGTTCGGTCAGATTCAGAACGACTGGCCCTCCAATCACTCTCCAGGCGTCTTTTCCAGTGCTTCATTTCTCTCAGCTCCTCGGAAAACCAGGGAGCCAATTGAGATCGGCACCGGGTTAGAGGCTGCAAAGGCACGACGTGGTCCAAAGCTCCAGCTGCCGCCCTATCCCAGGCGGCCACCAGTTCTTCAGTCGCGCCGTGAGCCAGAGCCTCAGGGAATGGCCCAAGCTCCATCAGGAACCTATCCAGGTCCATCAGGCACCTGGGATGGAACCACCTAGTCGGTTCCGTCTCCCTGCGGCGAGGTGTAGCAGTTTGAAAGTCCATGCGGGAGTGATCAGACCATGACAAGGGCTCGATGACTAAATCCCCTATTTCCAGATCACTCTGCCACTGACCAGAGACAAAAATCAAGTCCAGAATGTGTCCCCCCATGTGAGTAGGGCCTTGAACTAACTGGGTCAGGTCCAAGGCCGTCATGGAAGCCAAGAACTCCTGAGCCGCCATAGACGTTTCGCCGACAGATGGCAGGTTGAAATCCCCCATAACCATAAGCCTGGGGGTATCAACCGCCACCCTGGCTATCATATCAGGCAGCTTGGGCAGGGCTGCTGCCACGCAGCAGGGAGCCAAGTACGTAATCAGCAGGCCCATCTGTACCCCACGACCCCACTTCACAAGGAGGGACTCACATCTGGCTATCTGAGGTACAGTGGCCTCCCTCGGACATAGACTTTCTTTAATAATAACCACCACCACCCCGCCCCTACCCTGAGCCCTCGGCTGATGGAACTTTCATCAATATCCATTTAGAGAATCAGATCATCTTTATTCAGATTTATTAAAAGCTTCACTTTCTCTTAAGGCTCAACCATCACTCACTAAATTGATGCTTTGCTAACCATACTTTAAAGACATATTCTCATGAAGATGTATTTATCTTATGCCAATCCATAGCCGAGGCCTCCTAAATTCACATTTATGCTGAAATTACAATATTTCTCCCAATACAAGCCTTGTTGAATATATGAACTTAGGCAATTTGGCTCTGTGAAAGAGGGCTTAGAGAAATGGGAAATATTTGGTGTTCCAAAATACCTATGTTTTGCTATAGATTATAGTGAGCCACGGTGGCGCAGTGGTTAAAGTGCAGTACTGCAGGCTACTTCTGCTGATCACCGGCTGCCAGCAGTTTGGCAGATCAAATCTCACCAGGCTCAAGGTTGACTCAGCCTTCCATCCATCTGAGGTTGGTAAAATGAGCACCAAGATTGTTGGGAGCAATATGCTGACTCTATCAACAGCTTAGAGAGTGCTATAAAGCACTATGAAGCGGTATATAAGTCTAAGTGCTATTGCTATTGCTATAGATTTACAGAAGAAAGCTAGAAGAGAATCAAACTCTCTTATCTGAGAGATAAGGGCACTGGCAAATACCATTGCTAAATTAGTTATGGTTGACCAAATGTCATACACAAATATTGGGACTGTTGTATCAGCAAATCATCATGGGAGTTGCTCCCTCTTTTGATATCATCCCTTTTAACAGATGGAAAGCATTCCAGAAAGTTCTATAGAATATGCTCCTCTTTCTCTTGAACTTTATACTTCAGTCAATCAGAATAGAACTGGAGGGGACCTTGGAGGTCTTCAAGTCCAACTCCGTGCTCAAGCAGGAGACCCTATACCATTTCAAATAGGTGGCTATCCAGTCTCTTCTTAAAAACCTCAAGTGATGAAGCACCTACAACTTCTGAAGTAAAGCTGTTCCACTGGGTAATTGTCCTCACTGTTAGGAAGTTTCTCCTTAATTCCAGGTTGCTTTTCTCCTTGATTAGTTTCCATCCATTATTTCTTCTCCTGCCTTCTGGTGCTTTGAAAAATAAATTGACCCGCTCTTCTTTGTGGCAGCCCCTCAAATACTGGAATACTGCTACCATATCACCCCTAGAAGATAAGTCCTTCTTTTCTCTAAACTGGCCATACCCAGTTCCTGCAACCGTTCTTCGTATGTTTTTGTCTCCAGGCCTTTAATCATCCTAGTTGCTCTTCTCTGCACTTTTTCCAAAGTCTCGACATCTTTTTTGTAATGTGGTGATCAAAACTGGATGCAGTATTCCACATGTGGTCTTACTAAGGATTTATAAAGCGGTACAAAATCATGTGATTTTGATTCTATGCCTCTATAGTACAGCCAAGGATTGTATTAGGTTTTTTGGTTGCTGCTGGCTCATGTTTAAGTGTACTTCTGATTTAACTGAAGTCTCGAGAAGTCTCTACCTATTTTCTATGAACAGATACTTTCCATATGGTTTTTTAAAACTGTAAAATTGCATACAAGTATTTTAAATATTTGTTTCTTTTATGCAGAGTCCCACCATTTGAAAGATGAAAATATTATGATTTTGTTTGACTACTAGAATGCAAGATAATAATTCATAGGTAAGCAACATTCAAGAGCAATTGGTCAAAAGTATTATGTTTCAAGAGAGGTTGGGAGGTGCTTGTGATGCTGTGCTGTAAGATTCAATTTGGCCATTCAAGTTTGTGCAAAGCAGCATATGATGAAGCTCCTATAAAACTGTTTTATCACATGGCTCTCTCAAAAATATACTTCTGCATACACTTAATGCAGTAAACATGCAATCTGAGCATGTAGCAAATAGTAGCCACTTACCTGTGTATATAACTCTATGTAGCTTCAGTTCTATTTTCCAAAGAGACCATAATATGTACAGATATTTGCAATTCATTTTGTCCCACTCCAGGGGACCAGTTAGGAAGTTTGATGGTCCTCCAGGACATGCCATTTTATCAGCATAGGTTGGAAACTGTGACCTTGGAGACAAAACTGCTGCTTCAAGGTTGCTACACTGTTGGAACATGTGACATCAATATTTTACTAGCTATATTGGTGCCGGTGCAAACCATGGCTTTTTAGAATCAGTTCAAAGTCCAGCTATTTATCCTGAGAGCATGAAATTGTAGCATCTGAATTGTACTTTGTTGCTTGAATCAGTGTATGTTGGAATCTGTTTACTTTGAACAACAGGCTAAAATTATTTTTAAAAAGCAATATTGAAATATGTATCGAATCCAAGATTTCTTCTTTTATCAGTAACTTAATTTAATGCTCATTGATTTAATTAAATAATGCATTGGCTTGGGTCAGAACTAGGTTTCTATGGTTTCAATAATAAATATCTATGATTTTATAGTGACAGTATATTATTACATATGATAGCTTTGTGATATTACAGTATGTTAGCTCAAATGCATAACCGTTATCTGTAAGCTTTGTTTACACACGGTGCCTTTGTGCTATCTGTGCAATCTGGGTAATATGATATGGGAGGAAGTAAAGATATGCACATCAATTCCTTCCATTGGTATGGAAATGGTAGGAGGTCAGAGGCTTCTTAATTAGCTTGCAGAACTGAACCACATGGTTTCAGAATTTACCTGTATTTGCTCATTCACTGTCAGTCAAACAGACAAGGGATACAACTTATATGCGGATCCCCCTCCCCCCTCCCTGCCCCAATCAGCATGCTTCAATGGATGTCTGCTTCTCACTTCTAAAAGCCTGCCTTTTCTTGGCAGTTTTTTTGCAGCCATGCGCCTCTTTCAAAACATTACTCCAGAGAAGGTAAAGATGAAGCTGGCTTCTGTATTGTTGCTTTTCAAATGAGACAGCAAAAGCTTGGTTACAGTCCCCAAGAGATACTGTCCGGTATGAGTCAGCAACATCAGATTTACTGCCAATTGATTAAATTAACATTTGTTATAAGCCCAGGATGGGAGTGGAGCAGAAGAAAGAAGGAAAGGAAAGAAACCCTCTTCATGGCTCTTGAATTATTTATGCTCTGGAGCACTGTAGACTACGGTCTGCCCATCCCTGAGAGTTACAAGCAGCAAAAGACAGCCTAGCTTTAAAGAGACAAGACAGATCCTTGCATTCTCGACAGGTCCTCTTGGCCATGGTTGAGCAGGAGCAGGGAGGTGACAGGTTCCCCCAGTTGCTTTGATAAACCCAGGGGCATTACTAGGTCCTGGGGAGGGAACAATATTTGGGACACAGGTCTGTACAACTGCCCAGGCATAATAAAGCCAGTCTTCAGCAGAATTGTTTTCACTGCATTTGCATTATATTTCCTTGTGTTGTTGTAGATTTACAGGAAAATGTTTATTTACATTTCCATGAAAGCAAGTCAATGGATTTCCCATCCAAATGACTTCAAATATTTCAATATATAAATTCATTTAATAATGTCTTAGTAAAGATGAAGTATTCTCCCTCACGGAATTTCAAAAGTTAAGTTTCCAAAGGAACATTTCATTAAAAAAAAAAAGTTGAAGCTTCTTTTCCTCATTTATATTAACCTTTGGTTGAGCTACAGCAAAGTTGTTCAGGTATAAAGGACACTACAGTTACAAATGCTATTTTGCATAAAGTATTTTCAAGCAGCCATTTGTCCTATACAGATAGAGAAAGCCAGCACATCCATCGTATAAAAGGATGTTCCAGGTTGTAAATAAATGAACTGAGACTACTGTATGTCAACATAACTGAGATAGTCAGTGTACAGACAGAATGTGTTCCTTTCAATATGCTGCATACCTTCTCTATTTGTCTCATTATTTGGCTTGTAACTTTCCTTACTTAATAAAATTTCCTATTTGGATATTTACCATGTGGCAATACTAGTTTTAATTTAATTAAATATATATCTGTATGCACATATAAGTGTCCACACATAATCAGAGTAATTCTATGCCATAATACCCACCCATTCTAATCATATTTTTTCATGTAGGTTCTATCAGGATTGAGAAAATTGACAGACCAGCACTTAAGCCAGAACAGATGTAGAATACATATGGACTATATCTTTAAAACTGTTCTCTTCTGAAGCCCCTCCCCCCTCCAACAATTGTTTCTGTCTCCTCAGGGATGCTCACTTCCCTCAATAATAGCTCCAGCTCTGAGGAGAATTTTTGAACGGAGAGATATTGCAACACATTGTAAACCTCTTGAGGAGGCTGCTCACTCCATTGGGCACTTTGCTTCCATTATTTTTACCATGAACCTTGATTTTCCCAATAACACTGTGACAGATAGCTATATATTGCTGTTACGTTTTTAATGTTCTTTAGAAGCTCTTTATTAATTGTGACTGGTTGGTCTCTGGGCACCAAAGGAGCTGTGCTATTTCCCATCTTCTTTGTCTTTGTGGTTTAATATCCATGTCTAGCAAAAGAAAGCTTAGATGTTAGATAAAAATCACATTTACTTTCTCTTTCAGGAGAGGTCACTGTCAGTACAAATCATGTCCATCCATTTGCTCTTAACATCTCTGTGAATCAAGAATATAGTAGGTGAGATATAGGAAGTCAGAAAGCAGTTTCTTTAAAAGTTCCTTTTTTATCTCCATGTCAGTATGTCTGCGTGTGTGTGTAAATGACAACACAACACATACTAGAGAATAGAAGATAGACACAAATGGGAGTCTTTAAACTCAAAATATCAAAGGTAATTGAATATATCATATATGGAGGCATAGGACCAGAGAAGCATTTAACAACTACTTAGAACGCCATGCAGTTTAAAAATAAATTAGTAAATAAACAATTTCTTTGTGGAATCACAAAAGGCAACGAGATTGATTATAATTATTCCTTCAACATTTCTTTTTAATCCTGTTTATTAAAGGAAAGTCAAGAAAAGGCTTGGGTTTTTTTAATATCAGTATTTATGATTACAGTTTTTGCATTATCAGTGTCCTTTTTCCTTTTTTAAATTATATATAACTTTATTAAAATTTTAAGATGAAAGATAGAAACAAACAAGAATTAATAGTTAGAATAAAAAAGGAAGGGAAATAAATAAGAATAGAACAGAAAGAGAAATGCAGAAAATAAAGAAACTGAAATAAAGAGTTGGCTTTTGGTTTTCTTTAACATACAGTAATTAACCTCTTACTCTATGGTTACAACATTGTTTACATTTTTTCTATAATCTATTTTATCTAATAATAAAAACCATACATGATAATTTCATTTTTTTTTAGTTTCGCACAAAAAGTAAAGGATTTCCAACTGATATTAAGCTTATATAATATCCTGCTATATAATTAAAGCCATAAATTTGGACATCTCACCAAGTTCCATGATATCCTACTCTGTCTCTATCCATGGACTCAGGAGAAAGGTCAATTATCTTCCTGAAATAACTTCTTCCAGTATGTTCAAGACAGGAAAAGAAAACTTATCAACTCATCAATTACAAAAAGTTGCACTATACGTACATCTATTCTGAACATATCGTTAACTATCGTAGATCTTTGGAATGATATTATAGTCAAATGTATCAAATCTAGTCATGGTGGACTGTGTAATAATAATATTCATTACTTTCTCATAGTGTTATTGATAGATTATACCTGTCCAACAGGCAGAGGTTTACTTAAAGTAAAAAAAACTGTCAAAGAAGAAAATTGTCTATTTTCTGATTATGTAAAAGACAGCCAAGAATAAGTATTGATGCAAATTAAAAGTTGAATCTTACTAAATGTACAGGAAACAAAAAGTGAATAATGTAATAAAAGCACAAACAGAATGCTGGCAAGAAAAAACATTAGATGGTCGGACTTCCGGCGGCTCCGTAGGACGTTGAGGACGCTCCCTGGGTGAGCGCTAGCCCCGCGACTTTGTTAGCCGCTAGAACAGCAAAAAATCAGCTGTCTAGCGGCGAAGAACCTTCCCCCCTGGGAGAAGAGGGGGAAGCGAGCAGCCAGGTGCAGGGTAGAGCTCCATAAGAGCCCTAGAATTAATTCTGGGGCTCGAAAGGTGTGAGCTCCCCAAGAACCTGGGAAAGCTCCAAAGCCGGGACGCCTCTGCCAGAAGGCAGAGCAAAACGCCACGTCCGCCCCTGCTACCAATTGATACAAAGAGAAAATTGAAGCAGGCAGAACAAAAACAGGAGACTACATAATTACAAGTACTTATACTTTAATTCCTTTGAACATCGCTTCTTTTCGAGCCGATAAGAGTGGAGCTGGAGTGGAAAGGGAGGGGAAGATGGCGCTGGCTCATTAAGACAAAGAGACGAAAGTGAAAGTTAAGAAGAAAGTTGTTACAGGCTTGTTAACTCATTAATGCCTATCAGTTAACAACTCTGCTTAAAACTTTTTGGATTTAACCTTATATCTTGGACTTTGGGAATCAAAATTTAAAGATTTTAAAGACTCTCTGATTTTTCCTCGCTGGCTATAAGAACTGTTTCTGAGACTGTGTAATTTTAAAATGGCTTCAAAGCAGACAAAATTGGTGTTGCCTAAAGCAGGGAGTGCGGGAAGTTCCCCAGCTCAAACTAGCAAGTTGCAAATTTTATTGCCTCCGGCAGATACACAAGCTCAATTACAACCACAATTACAACCACAAGCACAAATGTTAACACTTGAGATGTTTCAGGAAGCCATGAAAGAAATTAATGAAGGTTTTAAAGAGGACATTGCATTTGCATTTAAAAGAATCTCAGATCAAATGGAAGAAATGAAGGACATAATTAAGACAAGAAATCAACACATAAGGGAAGATATAGTTTTTGCACTCCAGGGACTGGCAAAACAAGTTAGTCATGTAGAAGATAGAATGGATGAGGTTGTTCAAGCCAATGAGATTTTAGATGGTAAAGTTGAGGAATCACAAACTAAGATTGACAAAGCAGAAGCTGAAATGTTGTTGACACAATAGAAGATGATGGAATTTGCCGTGAGAATAAGAGGCTTGAAAGAAAATCCGAAGGAAAATTTGAAAGAGATCTTTGAAGATGCTCTGGCACAGTTTATAGGAGTGCCCAGAGGTGAACTTGAATGGCAAATGGACCGGATCTATCGTGTTAACTCATGGGTAGCTAGACAAAGGAAACTACCAAGAGATGTTGTGATTTACTTTGTTACTAGAAGGATTAGAAATGAGATTTTACAAGCTGCCTATAAAAATAAGTTGCAAGTGGCAGGACAAGAAGTTGCAGTATTTAAAGAAATACCACCCAAAATGCTGGAATCCAAGAAACAGTATGCTTTTCTGGCAGATGAGCTGAGGAATCGACAGGTACAATACAGATAGGAAGTCCCAGTTGGATTATCGGTGGACTATGCAGGAGAGCGATGTCGTCTCAATACAATATGCAAAGCAAGAGATTTTTATAGTAACATACTAAAGGCTGGACAACCACCAGTGCCAGGAGGTAAAAAAGTAAGAGAGGCGACAGAGGGAAGGAAAGAGGATCTGCAGAAGCAATTGGAAGGCGGAGCTATGAGTATGCAGGAGGAGGTACTGCAACTTTCAAGTGCTGTCCAAGCATGGGATATAGTTGAAAAACAAGAAGAAGGCAAAGATCAAAGACAAACCAGAGCAGCTACTAAACGTAAAGTTGAAGAGTTAAAAAAGTTACAAGAGCAGGCTTTATCACAAGAAGTGAATATTGGTGCAGAAGCTGTGGGAGGGGCGAGACCCAAAAGAAAATTCCAAGAGGATTATCAAGCGGTTCTCGCCAAACTTCGAGAGCCTGAGGATGGCTTCTAGGTTCTTAACCTGGAATGTAAATGGTTTAAATTCACCACAAAAAAGGAAGAAAATATTTCACCACTTGAGACAATTTAAAAATGAAATAATATGCCTGCAGGAAACACATATAAGGACAACTGATCAAAAATATTTAATAAATACAAAATTGGGAACACATTTTGTTGCATCAGCCCCGGAAAAAAAGAATGGAATAGTGATTTACTTGAAAAGAGATTTGATGGCTAAATTAGTTGAGGCAGATCAACAAGGAAGTTTTCTGGCAATTGAGATAATGATAGAAGGAAAGAAAACACTTTTATTGGGGATATATGCTCCCAACCAACAGCAAGAGAAATTTTATAAGTTGATACATACAAAATTATTACATTGGGATTATAATTCATGTATATTGATGGGAGATTGGAACGGAGTGTTAGACCCTAGTATTGATAAGAAAAGAATAGTACAAATTACGATCCAGACTGCCTAAGACTTTTTTTGATATGATGGAGGATATGGAATTAAGAGATATTTGGCGTGAACGGAACTATAGAGAATAAGATTTTACATTTTTTTCAGATAGACATCAATCCTTTTCAAGAATTGATTTTATATTAATTACAAGTGATTTTTTTTCCAGGGTAAAGAAGATAAAGATTTGTCCCAGAATTTTAACTGATCATAGTCCAGTTTGGATGGAATTGGAGTGTGGGGAAAGAGCTAGGAGATCTTGGTGGTTAAATGAAAATCTTTTCAGATATGAGAAAAATGTAATAGAATGTAAAAAAACTAATGAAGGAATTTTTTGTTTTTAATATGAACAAGGGAACATCTATGGATATGGGATGGGATGCTAGTAAAGCATATATGAGAGGAGTTTTGATAAATATGAATAATGCTTATAGGCGTAGACAAGTGGAGAAAAGGAGGGAATTAGAAGAAGAGATTAAGAAAAAAGAAAGGGTGTTAATTGATAACCCAGGGGATAAGAAAATCAAAGAAGAGATCAGTTTATTACGTGGGCAATTTAATATGATGCTTTCAGACCAAGTGGCAACCAATCTACAATATGCTAGACATAATATTTTTTGTAATGCAAATAAACCAGGTAGATGGTTGGCATACATGCTGAGGAAAAAACAAAAATCTAGTACCATAGAGAAAATAGAGTATAAAGGTAAAGAGGTGTATCACCAAAATATGATTAAAAAGGCATTTTTAGAATTTTATGCAAGACTGTATACTGCAGACAAAATAGAAGGTGCAGAGGTAGAGACATATCTGGATAGACAGAATATCCCAATAGTTACAGAGGAACAAAGAGAATGGTTAAACCAATTAATAACAGAGGAGGAGATCCTCTCAGCAATTAAACAGTTAAAAACTGGTAAGGCTCCTGGCACGGATGGATTAACAGCTGTGTATTATAAATATTTACAACTGGAGATGGTTCTACCTCTTAAAGAATTATTTAATAGAATTCAGCTGGGTGAAGGGGTACCACCTTCATGGAAAACAGCTTTTATTTCATTAATTCCAAAAAAAGATCAAGACTTGACACAACCCAAAAATTATAGACCCATATTGAATACAGATTATAAAATATTTGCTAAGATATTGGCAAATAGGTTAATGCTAGTAATGCAAAAAATGATTCATGCTGACCAAACTGGTTTTATACAAAGTAGACAAATGAAAAATAATGTAAGACAAATTGTTGACATATTGGAATATTTGGAAAGGAATAACCAAATCCCTGCGGTGCTTATATTTCTGGATGCGGAAAAAGCTTTTGATCGATTAGATTGGCAATTTTTATTGAGAGTGGTTAATAGGATGCAATTTGGGAATTGCTTTATGCAGTCTATAAAAGCAATATATCAGGAGCAGACAGCTCAGATAATTATTAATGGCAGTTTGACAGAAACTTTTAAAATTGAAAAAGGTACGAGACAGGGATGTCCCTTATCGCCATTACTATTTATATTAACTTTGGAGTTGCTGTTAAACAAAATACGTAATATAGATGAGATAAAGGGAATCAAAGTTAGAGACTATGAATATAAGATACGGGCATTTGCAGATGATTTGGTTATGACCTTAACTCATCCAGTGGAATCAGCAAAGGTTTTGATTGATATAATAAAACAGTATGGTCAAGTATCTGGGTTTAAGATAAACATTGGAAAAACAAAGATGATAGTTAAAAATATGACAGCTAATCAAAAAAGAGGAGTTACAAAGGGTAACGGGATGTGAAATAGTTAAAAAAGTCAAGTACTTAGGAGTTTATATTGCATCTTCTAATGGTAAATTGTATAAGTATAATTATGAACTGATATGGCATAAAATACAAGCTGAAATGGATAAATGGAAAAAAATTACAACTTTCCTTGTTGGGTAGAATAGCAGTTATAAAAATGAATGTTTTACCTAGGTTTTTATTCCTCTTTCAAATGATACCAATACTAAAAAAAGATGCCAACCTGGAAGAATGGCAGAAAGGTATTAATAAGTTCGTATGGCAAGGTAAGAAACCAAGGATAAAATTGAAAATAATGCAGGACATACGAGAAAGAGGAGGATTGAAAATGCCAAATTTAAAATTGTACTATGAAGCAGCGGTTTTATCAGCAATTAGTGATTGGATTAATCTAACAAATGGAAGGATATTGAATATTGAAGGGCATGACCTGGTCTATGGTTGGCATGCTTATTTAGGGTATGAAAAAAGGGTGGATAGAGCATTTAAGAGTCATATACTGAGAAATGTTTTATTGCGTGTCTGGAAGAAATATCAATATAAGTTAAATGAAAACATACCTATATGGACAGCACCCAGGCACGCAATAGAGAATACGAGTATAGAAAGTAGACAGGATGTAATTATGTATAAAGATATTCTCATTATGGAGGGAGGTATATTAAAATTAAAATCTGTGAATGTGTTGAAAGAGGAGAAAATAACTCAAACATGGTTTCAATATGTACAATTACAAGCCAGATGGAGAAAAGACCAGAAAACTGGTGTTATACAAAGTGATGAAAATTTAATTAAACAAATTAGAGACCAAAGCCCAATGCACATAAAAAGATTGTATAATATATTGATAGAGATGGACTCGGAAACAGAGCTAGTTAAGGACTGTATGATAAAATGGGCGCAGAATTTTGAACAGCCAATAATGATGGAAACGTGGGAGAAAATATGGGTGACAAATGTGAAATTTACCAAAGCGCAAAATTTAAGGGAGAACTTTTATAAAATGTTTTATAGATGGCATCTAGACCCAAAAAAGCTATCTCATATGTATCCGAATGTACAACCAAAATGTTGGAGATGTAATTGTGAGGATGCCACTTATTTTCACATTTGGTGGACATGTAAAAAGGTTAAAGCGTTTTGGATAAAAATTTGGTGGATTTTACAAAATATTCTTAAAAAGAGGTTGAAATTTACACCACAGCTGTTTCTGCTGGGTATAGTTACGGATTGTACAGTTACAGAGACTAAATTGATTTTGAATTTAATAACTGCAGCAAGACTGTTGGTGGCACAATATTGGAAGAAGCAAGACTTACCTACAATCCAAGAGTGGACAATGAAAGTTACAAATCTAGCGGAAATGGCAAAAATCTCGGCGTACTTGAAGGATCATTCAAATGAAAGATATTTAAGAGACTGGAGAAGATGGATAGATTATATTCAAAATAAATACCGGAATAAGAAATTGCAGATAGGTTATGAATGATTATATAGATATTTGGTGTGTCTTTAAGTAATAAAGTTAGGCGGGTAATTAGGGAATTGAAGGAACAAGAGATGTGGAATGTCATAATTGTTTAGACTAGGATTGATTATGATTGTTGAAGTTTATACCCTGTAATTTGCTCTGGGAAGAGGAGGGGGGAGGGGGGAGGTTGAGGTAGGGAAAGGGGGGGGAAATATGTAAACTTTTTGTAAAACTTTTCAATAAAAATAAAAAAAAACATTAGATGGTCAATTTCTACAAAAGATCAAGGGGAAAGTGGATAAAGACAAAACCTGGCAATGGCTTACAAATAAAACATTAGAAAAAGAAACTTAAAGCTTGTTTTGGCTGTGTAAGAGTAAGCTATTCAAACTAATGCAATCAAGACCAGAACTGAAAAATTATTCAAAGTGCAGATTGTGCAAAGAAACAGAAGAAGCAGTTGATCATATATTCAGCCAGAACATATAGCCAGAAGATCGCACAAACTAATTATAAACAACAACCTAACTGTTGCAAAAATGATCCATTGCAACATTTGTAAAAATTGTCATGTGCTAATAATATAAAATTGGTGGGAATATATAGTTAAAAAAACTAATTGAGAATGAGCAGGTTAAAATATTGTGAGATTTTCAAATATAGACTGAAAGTCTAAGCTCATAACACACCAGATTTAACTGGTGATCCCAGTAGTTATTGGTACACTGGGTGCCAAACCAAAAAAATTGGAATGGTGCTTAGAAAGTCTGTGCATTGACATAATTTCCAAGAGTCAACTACAAAAGGCCACACTGCTTGGATCTACAATGCACATATACTATGCTGATATACTATAATTTCCATTAATCCACACATTTCAGAACTCGGGAAGAATGCAATGCATATAAAAGCCAACAGTAGCTAAACAACTGGCAACTGTGACTTTACATTGTTGTCAACAGATAATTGTTGACAATTAATAATAATCAGTGACATCACTAGTCAATTTCAAAAGGCAGTTTTCCTTAGAACAGCTGTGACTATACCTTTAACACCTTCAAGCAATAGTATCTGCCTATCCCAGGACCTTGGGAAGGACTCAATAGGTGGATAAAAATGCCAAATTCAGTCTGAACATTTGGCTGACTGTTTCACTAACCATAATAATAGTTCATCTTAATTGTGATACAATTCTGCAAAATTTGCCAACAGCTGCCAACAATTTCCTCTTCTATTATAATACAAGCAAGAACAGTGTGTAGGATTTGTTTCATTTCTCCATTTATTTTTTTACACAAAACAACAATATTCTCACCCAGCTGTCAGTCCTTATTAGAGAAAAACAGTTCCTTAAAGTGATCAAAATTTCCCTGATATCTCCTTTGGGAGACTGCAGAGAGATGCTGCAGCATCAGGATCATTTTATTCTACTTAGCTACCTAGCAGTATCTGACAGCTATAGCCAAGTCTTATTAAGAAGAAAATTCTTCCTTCTCTGGTCCGGGTTTTGACTTTTAACCATTTAGTTCTTTTTTCAGACCAAATGAGATAGAATAATAACAACGTAGTGTGTATAAACAAGATAGTTTCTGCCCTGGAATCCCATTTAGAAATTAAGGAATTGAAAAAAAGATAACATAAAAAAGCTGAGTGTGAAGGAGAAGGTGGGCAGGGAATGATTGGGGACTCTTGATTTTAAAACCAGATTCTATCTCTTTCCTCCAAGGTTTGGGGCAGCTCAGCTCTGAAACATAGAAAACTGTCTTATGGAATTCTTGTTTTAGAATCAAAATCATTTGCTCATCTCTGAATAAAGAAAGATCCTGGTTCCTCCCCCTCCCCCACAAACTGTTCTTGCCTTGCCTTTTCTTCATCCTAAATGTATTATTTGGAAAACCATTTCTTTTAAATACAGAATAACAAGGTCACCATCCAATGCTTTTCATTACTCCAGGCAACCATTATAAGGTTTCCTTGGATGGGGTTAGTGGGTGGAGAATTAAAAGAAAAAGATGAGCCGTAAATATAGGAGATGTAAATGTCAGGCTGCAGAACTGCTTAAAGGTACTTAGGACAAAGGTAGGAAAAAGGGAGAGTTCTTATTTTTAAGGTACACCACTCTGGAAAAGGCACTAGAAAAAGGCAGCAGCTCCTATATATTTACCTCTTCTTAAATTGTATGTTTATTAATAAACTAGACAACCTGTACCCCCTTGGGTCATTATTTCAGAGATATTTCCTAGCCTACACAGAATGACCACAGGTAGGCAAAAAAGCAGTGGGAGTGGGAGAACTCCTGCCTTTGAGTTTCCTTATGGAGAGCTGGCAGGGAGCATCGGAAATCTTCCTTCCTTCCTTCCTTCCTTCCTTCCTTCCTTCCTTCCTTCCTTCCTTCCTTCCTTCCTTCCTTCCTCTCTCTCTCAAGAAGAATACATGGGGGTCTCAGGAATGTATGTATGGTAGCGCACTGGTTGAGGACAGCATGTGGAGGGGTGGCATGAGTTGGGAAGTGTACTAGGGGTGCTTAGAAGTGCACAAGAATGCACTTAGGTAAAGGATGGCATGCAGGAGGGAAGTGGCACAGGTTGCAAAGGATTTGTTGGGGTGTCCAAGAGGTGCCCCATGGATCTGGGAAGGTATGCAGGAGGGGCATAGATTAGGAAAGATAGGTGTGAGACAAGGAGGGTGTATAGGAGTGCTGGATCCTTTTAATACCATGGCAGACTTGCCAAAAATAATAGAAGATCCACAGCTGCTTAAGCTGCCTTTGAGATTCAAACCATCTTGTCTGGAAAGTATGTCAGCGTATAATAACTAAGTTTAACCTTTTTAAGAACAAGAATGGAAGAAATTGTGTTATGGAAGTGGGATCACCAGTGAAAACGTTTCCTATTCACTGTTCCAGCCAGTCAGGATATTCCATTCAGTTTTCTTGTTTTTGAGTTTATCCTTTCCTTTTTCTGCACTGATCAATCAATCGCCCAAGCTGCTTTTATCTCCCTAAGCATGCTTGGTCTTCCTTGAGCTGTTTTTGGAATTTTCTCCTCCCACTTTCCATTTCTGCAAGTCTTACCCACCCCCCAAAAGTGCTGGTAGTTATCTGTCATTGCATGGAAGTGAGGTGTGTGTGTGTGAGTGTGTGTAGTTTTGGCTATGATAGCAATGGTACTCAGAAACAGGGAATGCTGAAAAAAGTGCTAAAAGAATTCACATATATCACTGTTGCCTTTAGACTTCACGACACATTTGGATCCTCATTTGCATTTTAATAAGAACCCTTTTATACATTCCACTGTGACAAATCAGAGTCTTGGTAAGTTTTCACAATTAATTAAGGACTGATTTTAAATGGTTAAATATGCCTCTGCTTCTATCATGCAGGATTTTTTTTTAATAAGCACATTTCTTGAACAGAAGCACTGAGCATTCATGGGAGAAGAAATTTAACCTTTTCCTTTCCTGCTGCATTTATAAGAGAAATATTTATTCTGCTGACTGTTGGGGAAGAAATAGCTATGTGAAGCATCTCGGGCAACTATCTGTTTTGTCAAGCACAGTGAAGTCAAGTTCAATGAGTATTAATAATATCTTCCTTTTGAAATCAATATAGCTCATAAATATACTCACATTTGGCTGAATAGTGCATTTTATTTCATTATTTCAGTTTATAATATAATAAAGGGATATACCTTAAAAGTTTGAGCAAACACTTTGAAAACAATGTAGGAAGAGGTCTTAGTTTTGACAGGGTGCTTCATATATGTCTCTCCTGGAGAACCATAGACCATAATTCTATGTGCTGAGGGATAACTGGCAACTAGCCACCAATCAAAGTTGGTACAGTTGAAAGCATAGTAACTTTTGGATATTTGGGAAATTATAGAATCTTTTGGAAACTTCCTCATGTCCATGATATGAGCATCCATATATTGGCATAGTTGGAGAAAAATGTCTGAGTAGATTTCTCCTTTCTCAGTCATCTAAGTGATAATGTTTGGATCTGGAAGTGAAGTCTTCAACACTTTCAACACCCTTATTAAGAGTCTACAGAGTCTGGTCAACCAAAGAACCAGTTGGACAATATTTCCTTGGGCAAAACCCTGAACACATGCTCAAGTGAGCTTATGTAGATGGTTGTCAGAACTGCCATCTTTGGTCCTGGTTTTACTTTGATGACAGCCTGCCATGAATTACCCAGGGGTGGGGGGTGGGGAAACTGTCAGGAAAGGGGAAAGACAGGAAGCAGGAACCAGCCTACATGCCCATTTGAGACATCTGGCCTGGGAACAGAATGTAGCACCCATCAAAGAAACACCAAACATTGGAACTGTAAACAAAATACCTACTCCAAACTTTATTGGAGCCTTGAGAACAGATCAGCGGGAAGAGCTTAGGAAAAGGGTGAGATAGCTCAGGGATACTTTGCGTGGGAATCCTCAGATCTAGCCTTGCTATACTGCAGCCCCTTGGCATCAATAAACATATACATTTCACGTTTCACCATAAACGGAGTCAAGCGTCTTTCATTATTAGATGACCGAGTCAGAGCAAGCTTGACAATGGTTCATATACAAGAAAGCACATCATCTACTGCCAGTTGTTCCTATAAAAGTATACAAAAGACACAGAGTTCTTTTGTTCCATCGCCTGCAACCATCTGGGATATTTTCTGGTTGGAGGGGTGTGTGTTCAATATTATTTATTTACGCCATGCAGAAATAGATTTCTCGGTCTTCTAGAAGTTTGGTAAGGCAACTTCCTTATGTCAAAAATAGCCTTCATTTTTCAAAGCAGCTGCCCTGAAGCTAACCATTGCTTTACAATTCCTTCTTGTCTTCAGTCTCCTGTTGGGGCCCCTGACTGGTTTCACCCCCCACTCCTTTGGCTAGTCACCCTGCCATCTCCAGTAAGGTGTCTGCTCATTTGCCCAAAAATCCTCGTGTACTGGTTTTAATTTTTTTTTAATTGAAAAAGTTTTAAAGCAAACACAATTTCCCCACAACCCTTCCACCCAGCCCCCCTCCTCCTCCCCAACTTCCCAGAGCAGATCACAAGGTATTTCTATTAACTTTTAACAATAAACTAAATTGCTTAACCAATCATTAAACTAACACCCCCTAAAAAAAAATTCTTAACCCCCCATAATTAAAATCCTACTTCTTAGACATAAAACTTCTAATATCACTTATATAACGCTTATACAGTTAGAAGAAATCATTCATAAGCTATTTGATATTTTTTGGTCTGATACTTATTTTGAATATAATCAATCCATCTTCTCCAGTCCTGTATATACCTTTCTTGTGTATGATCCTTCAAATATGCTGAATTTTTAGCCATTTCAGCTAAATTAGTTACTTTCAATATCCAGTCATCAATAGTAGGCAAAAAATCCTTCTTCCAATGTTGTGCTATCAACAATCTTGCTGCTGTTATCAAATTCAAGATCAGCTTAGTCTCTGCAACTGTACAGTCCGTAGTTATACCCAGTAAAAACAACTGTGGAGTAAATTTCAGTCTTTTTTTGAAGATATTCTGCATCACCCACCAAATCTTTATCCAAAATGCTTTGATTTTTCTACAAGTCCACCATATATGATAATAAGTTGCATCATCACAGTCACATCTCCAACATTTAGCTTGCACATTAGGATACATACATGATAATTTTTTGGGATCTAAGTGCCATCTATAAAACATTTTATAAAAGTTTTCTCTTAAATTTTGTGCTTGTGTAAATTTCACATTTCTAATCCAAGTAAGGTGTCTGCTCATTTGCCCAAAAATCCTCGTGTACTGGTTTTAATTTTTGTTCTATGTCAGAGACAAAGGAGTCTGCTTAATTAATTTGATAGATTTTATTTTAAAGTACTCTCTTTTCATTGAAGGGAAAGAAAAGATGCCAGAGCGCCTTGGCTAAAACTCTCAGGTTTTCCTTGCGTGAAAAAAACAACAACCCTAGGCAAATCTGCTGATCTATTAGCCTGAGACACAATTTAAAGGCAGTGGTGACATTGAAATTAAAGAAAAAACTGGCTCAGTATCACAAACACTGCATGGATTATTTCCTCCATCCACCCTGAATTGTGGCTTTGATGTCGCTGATGCTGCCTCTTTCCCAGGTGTGTAACAGAGAATCATCACCTATTGACCAGTGTCAGCAAATCTGTAGCAGCCTGAATGGATTTGCACTATCTCTATTGATGAGGCAGTCAAATCTTGAGGAAAGCAACACTGGAATGATCTGCCTCATGTTAATCAGTTGGCAGGGAAAAAGGCAAGCATGTTTCAGAATGCTTCTTCATTGCAGATCTTTCCTTTCCCTAAATATCCATATGCAGATGCATACAACACTCCCACCCACACACTAGTATACAGGCATGCACATATAGATTCATGCATACATGCACTCCCTCGGGAGTGAGCCTCTCAATCCAATAAATCCTTAATAAATCTCAAATTCTATGCATCAAGGGAAGGTCCACCTCTTGGAGGGGGCACCGTTTTGCGGTAGTTCTCCTCCTTCCTCTCCGACCGCTCGCAGTTCGTGTTGGCAGGGGGACAGAGGTCGACCTCGAGGCGTCTTGCATGGGGAGTGCCGCAAGGGTCGGTCCTCTCGCCCCTCCTGTTCAACATTTATGTGAAGCCGCTGGGTGACATCATCCGTGGTTTTGGGGTGAAGTGCCATCTGTACACTGATGATACTCAGCTGTACATCTCCACCCCAGACCACCCCAACGATGCCCTTGATGTGATGTCTCACTGCCTGGAGGCCGTGCGGGGCTGGATGGGGAGGAACAGGCTCAGACTCAACCCCTCCAAGACCGAGTGGCTGTGGCTTCCGGCGCCCCGATATAGTCAGCAGGTGCCATCGCTGATTATTGGGGGTGAATCTTTGCCCCCCACGGAGAGGGCTCGCAATCTGGGTGTCCTCCTGGACGCGCGGCTGTCTTTAGAAGAGCATATGATGGGCGTGGCCAGGGAGGCCTTTTATCAGGTTCGCCTGATTCGCCAGTTGCAGCCCTTTCTGGATCGGGACGCCCTGCGCACGGTCACTCATGCCCTTGTTACTTACCGGTTGGACTATTGTAATGCTCTCTACATGGGGCTCCCCTTGAAGAGCACTCGGAGGCTCCAACTGGTCCAGAATGCGGCCGCGCGGGTGGTTATGGGTGCAACCCGTTGTGCCCATGTGACACCCCTCCTGCACTGGCTCCCAGTGGTCTTCTGGGTGCGATTCAAGGTGTTAGTTACCACCTTTAAAGCACTCCATGGCATAGGACCCGGGTACCTCCGAGACCGTCTTCTGCCACCAATAGCCTCCCACTGACCAGTCCGTTCCCACAGAAAGGGTCTCCTCAGGGTGCCATCAGCCAAGTTATGTCAGCTGGTGACGCCCAGGGGGAGGGCCTTCTCTGCGGGAGCCCCAGCCCTGTGGAATGAACTGCCCCCGGAAATTCATAAGATCTCTGACCTCCGGGTGTTTCGCTGCACATTGAAGACCCTGTTGTTCCGCCAGGCCGGACTATCAACACAATAGTTTTAAATTGGGGTATTTAAATTTATTGGGGTTTTAAATCTGAGCCACTTTATTTAATTATTTTAAATTTTATACTGTTGTTTTGTTTGTGTTTTTAAATAAGCTGTACACCGCCCTGAGTCCTTCGGGAGAAGGGCGGTATAGAAATAAAATAATAATAATAATAATAATAATAATTATTATTATTATTATTATTATTATTATTATTATTATTATTATTATTGGAAAGTTTGCATGTGGTCAGTGTTCCATCTCTGAAACTAAGGGAAGAAAAAGAAAACGACTTCACAAGAGAGGTACCTAATCTCTCCAGGAGTTGCAGCACCAAAGGACCATGGAAGTAGAGAGCCCAGCAGCTGGAGGGGAGGGAGCAGCCCCACAGCAGAGGTACCTGCTGGGCCAATTGCAGCTGAGCAGATTATTGGAAGAGCAGAAGGCTGCTCTTCCATGGCACTGAGGGCTGTTGCAAAGGAGATCTGATGCCAGCATAGAATGGAAAATGCTACTTGGAAGCTGAGGTGGAGATTCCCTTGTGAGTCCTTGACAGCCAATGGGGCATGCCCTACTGTAAGTGGGGTAAGTGACTTATATGGATGAGCCTCGAGCCATTATTGGCTTGATTTGTGAAAATGACTGAAATCTTAGTTACTTTTACAAGCAGTTTGAATCAGTAAAATGAAAAACATATTGTTTAAGTGTTTGTTTGTTTTTAAAAGAAGTGGAGTGATGGTATCTTTTGTATGCCTTGTTATTTTGTTATAAATTAAAGAGAACTGCAGGCCATTTCCCTAATAGTCACTGATATCAGCTAATTTTTTTTGCTTGTACCCACCCCCTTCATTATTTTTATAAATAACTCAGGGCGGCAAACATACCTAACACACCTTCCTCCTCCTATTTTCTTCACAACAACAACCGTGTAAGTAGGTTGGGGGGGGAAGAGAGAGAGAGAGAGGGAGGGAGGGAGGGAGAGAGAGAGAGGGAGGGAGGGAGGGAGGGAGGGAGAGAGAGGGAGGGAGGGAGGGAGAGAGAAACTAGCCCAAGGTCACTGTGCTGGCTTTCTTGCCTAAGATGGGACTAGAACTCATGGTCTCCCATTTTCTAACCTGGTGCTTTAACCACTAAACAAAACTGGGTCTCTTCTAGCATCATCCTATAATCTGAATCAATAAAGCAATATGATGAGAAACTTTATATTTCACCAGGTATGTCTGGTGAGATTTGAAGCCACAATGAATGATTGCTGGAGAAATGGCCTTAGGACAGCGATGGCTAACCTTTTCCAGACCCAGTGCCCAAAGCCCAACCCCCCAAAATGCAATGTGTGCATGGCCCCTGCACCCTCGCACACACCCCGCCCTCTGCGCATGTGCACGCACTCCCTGCATGCGCCCCACACATGTGCAGCAGAGACCCGAAGACCAGCTGGCCGGTGGGAGGTACACGCGCATGTGGGGCGGAGCTGAACTGGGGCAACGGCTCACCTGCCCAAAGAGAGGGCACTGTGTGCCACCTTTGGCACGCATACCATAGGTTCACCATCACGGCCTTAGAGTATGATGTGAACACCTGGCTCACTTTTGTAGAAGGCAATGGTATGCAGAATACCCAAGGTAAGAAATACAAAAATGAAATTTATAGTATTGCTACTAATTAATTTCTAATACAAACTAAGGTTTGAGAAAAGAATCTAATAGGCACAGTTCCAACACAACAGAATAAAAAAGTAGGTCATGGAAATAGGTTTAGAAACAAAGGACTGAATTTGTCATCTCGGATTCCATTGGAGAAAAAACTGAAAGTGACCAATTTGATCAAGTAATGGAATTTTGCTTTTTGTAATAATAATAGCTGCCAGCATGTGAGCCATATCTTTGGGCTGCTGCAGTCTCTTTTAAATGAGGAGGAAGAATTGCATTTCATCATACATGCTTTAAAACAGGGGCCCCCAACCCCAACCCCAAGGCCATGGCCCACTACTGGGCCGTGGCCTGTTTGAAACTGGATCATGGGAGAAATGGGCAAGCGCTTGAGATGAGGAGCTTGAATGGAGCTTCGTGCACAAGCACAAGTGCCTTCCGAGTGGAAGGTGCGCTCGTGTGCTGCTTGATCAAATGGAGCTGTGCATGTGCGTCTGCCATTCACGCACACCCCTCCACCGGGCCAGGCTGGAAAGGTTGGGAGATGCTGCATTAGAAAGATTTTGTTGAGGTTACTCTGTCATTTTTTTACTTTCATATTATTATTATTTTTTGTAAACAAGTTTTATTAAGTTTTTTCTTTCATCATACATATTTTATGCCCCTTCATGGATTACTGCCTTTTATGAACAGAGTGTTGACCGGGTTATAATCATTTTTCACCATATCTTGTTATTTCAACTACTACCACATTATCCCACCCCCCACAAGTCCATTTTACATATTTCCAATTTCAGCCATGATGTTATTGTAAGAGATTAGGAATTAAGGGTGAATAGTGATACTGTTTATGTATTAAGTATTAAGATAAATTAAGATAAGACAAAGAAGTATGGACTTTCATATTATTTAAATCACTGGGTTCAGAGTATGTTTTGAGTAAGATGTAATCGATATGAATGTATTTACTTCAGTTAAATTATATATGCGTGTGTGTATATACATACAAAATGTGTATATATGCTGTAGCCTTCTAGGATTAAGGGTTAAATTTAAATGGATTAAAATGGATCATATGGATATATGAATTTCTTTCTAACTATGATTGTACTACAATGATGAAATGTGTGACATCACAAAACAAGCTACATTCCTTTTGTACATCATGTCATGGTGCTGCATGTTAGTATATAAGGGCCAGGGTTTTGGTTACAACATTGCAAATCAGAGTATGTAAGTAGTCAGTAGTGTGGTGAAGGAAGTGACAAAGTGGCCATGCACCCATGCAAAATAAGTATCCAATTATAAGAATCCAATTCAATATCAACTATTCCCCATATACATATGGATCATATGCATGACTACATAACAATAAATCATGGATAGATTACAGGTACACCCCTAATCACATATAATATTCTTTATGTGGTGATGCATGCAGGTCTATAACTTAATTTCATGGTCTGTTGTGTGTGCAGTCTATACAACCATTGCTAATCTAAGACAACCTTCAGTTTTAAAAATACAGAGGAAATGAAAATGATCTACGTATATATTTTACTTCCTAGCCTTTGCTCGGCCCTCTGCTTTGCCTTAACATTCTTTGTCATTCCTTTCTGTGGTTGGCTTTGCAATCACTTTGGAATAAGCAAGAATATAAATACCAGAAATGCTTTGGGCATTGATTTGTAAGCCTGTAATAAAAACCCAAAAACCCAAAAGTAGACAGCAGGTTTCTTTTTCCCCCTTTAGCTGCAAAATCCCTCAAACACCAGGCAAAATGTCTCTAAATAGTAAGGTTTTTATATAGATGTCAAACTGAGACTCATAGCGTCATTATCTGAATAGTTTTCCATCATTTAATTAATGGATTGTGATCTCTCTCTCTCTCACACACACACACACACACACTGCTGTGGAAAAGTGTTTTGCAACAAAATAGTCCAGATCACATTAATTGAGGCTTAGAAAGCCTGAACCTCTAGGAAAGAAACAGTGTTTAATACAACCGGGCATGTTTTTGTTCAGAAGTCTCCATGGGCAATCCTTCTCATATTGTGGCATCTATGACAGATTGCAATATCATCATACAAATGCTGCCGTTAAATACTTCTGTCGCAATATCAATTGAAAGTATGAAGATGTTATCATTTGCATGATGAAATCATCATACGTGCCATTTGCCCCCCTTCCCTCCTGCACATGACCTTTTCATATCTCCAGTTAAATGAAAAGGATCTTAGTGTGCAGTTGTGAAGAGTTTTGCCTGATGGCACTACCATTCTTGTTATCATTTCTATTTCCCAAGCCCTCCAAAGCATTTTCAACCCAGGTGGCCTTAAAATGTTGAGAACGAGGAATTAAAGTCCTTGTTTCTGCCTTGAGCAAAAAAAAAAAAAAAAGGCTGGTTTTATTGAAATGACTCCGATAGCTGGGTACTGGAATAGATTGACCTTTGCATTTAAAGGAAACTTATAGGAAGGAAGCATCTGCCAGCTATGCTAGGTTTTTATGATTACTGCAAGAGAGAGAGAATGTAGTTAATTAACATGCAGTACTGTTGTTAACCTCCACAAATAAGCCTCATTATAACAGATTAATGAAAAGAGCTTTTAGGCACATCTAAAAATGTTTCGCTGAAGGGTTCCTTCAGAGTCCCATGTTTCATTATCTTCCTAAGTACCATCATTCCCCCAACATGCTGTTAATGTTCAGATTTGAATATTGCGTTAGCAGAGCTAGTAAAAGGAACAGCACAGCAATGGCTTCCCAAAATCCCTAGGAAAATTGAAACCTTAGCAGCAGTTATTCTAACCCAATCTCTTGTTTACTATTTTTTTTTCTTTCATTTGTTCATCCTTTCTTTTTCTCACACAAAACAGCTCGGGGTGCTAATTCCTCCATTTCAGTCTTTTTACAAGAGACTGCATATATTTACCAAATCTGTATATTCACACTCCAGGTAAATCGAAGTGAGAACATTTGTAACATAGACATGCACACAACCCCCACCCTTATGTTCCTCCAATTATAGCATGAACACGTTCTAGTACCTATTTATTCATGTCCTGCCCTCATAACATTGGCTTCAAGTCATCCCAAACCCATAGCTGAAGCACCTTTAGCTGTTCCAATTTGAACATAGCTTTTTCCCTCTTCTCCGGACACAGTTTTTGCTATGGGCACAAACTAGTATGGTTTACTGACAATGTAGTTGACTAATTATTTGGGGCTTGGATATGCCCAGCTCCTTTTGGCTGCTCATTTTATCTTGTGGACATGCCCCTCTCCTCTGAGGCTGCTGGGCTTATTGGCTTGGACTGCTGAAGACACTGGGTTTTTGCAGAGGCATCTCCCTAGATAATCCTATTCGTCTACTTCCAGGTCCCACCAACTGTGCCCAGTTGCTACCAGAACTGCCATGCCCTTGCAGTTCTAGCTGAGGAGAGTTGTTACCTTTTGCTCCTTCCTGATCGTCCTCCTCACTTCCAGGTGTGACCTGCCAGCTCAGCTATGTTTGGATATGAGACACATCTGTTAGTTGGACTCTTTTGACAGATGACTAAAACCTCTGTTCTACACTGTTCCCTACATATTTTCCTTCCCTCATGTTAAAAAGATAAATTGGTGGTTGCTTTTACTGCTAACAGGTAGTCAATGGAAGGAGAACCAAAGCATTCACTTTTCTTAACATTAAAACAGGAAGAACAGCACACTCCCTAGCTTTGTGTATCTAGACAGAATAAGTATTGGCAATGAAGACCAGGTAGGTTATTAACACAGACATATTCAGAAACTGGAAGAAATCATTTTAAGGTTACTGTCTGCTTTTGTCCATATTTTGATTGGAGATTTTAATAATTAAAAACTGGGCTTAATGTGGGTTTTTTTTTTCCTGGTCAGCCAATCAAATCTAAACATTGATGGAATGCAGTTTAGATCTATTTTAATAGAGGTTTGGATCTGGTTTAGACACTCAAATCACCTCAATCGATCTTTAACATGACTTTATCTGAACAGTGATAGAACATGTGCAACATTTTTGAATCTCCTGGATCTATCCAAGGGATCAGTTTCGTTACTGGGGCTTACAGTACTTGCAGATCCATATTTGGCATTGGAGGAACACCAGTCTGTAACAAATAGTTTTCTTTGGGCTCCAACATAGTTTCATATTTGTCACTGGAAAAATAAGTGTCTTCTAATGTCTCTTTTAAGCTATCACACTAACTGTAATTCTCCTTAAAATGTTTTTAATGAACTAAATAGAAAAAAACCCCATACAATCATAAAAGAAATGGAAAAAGCTGGAAACAAAAACATATAGTACATATGTTTACAGACATACATTTATCAATAAATTGAAGCCACGATTCATTACTATCTTCCATGGCTGATCTATATCAATCAATTCTGCACTCCACTGAATAGTTGGAGTGATGTGTTTGTGTTTCTAATCCTGAACAATAAATCTTTTGATTGTAATTCCATTTTCTTTGCCCAGAAGTCAACTCCTATGTGATAGAAATAGAATATAAACATTGGAGAATATTGGATCTCAAGATAGTGTTAATACACGACTGCTTCTTTCTGAACTGGAAAAATACAGTGTATTTAACTAAAGTGTTAATTTCACTGTAGCTCATTTTCTAAAAGATTATTTCTTATTGAGAAGGATGTAGTCTATAAGCCTCAAAGGAGAGATGTAGCTTCTATGAACTGTATTCTTATTTTCCCATTCCGACTGCTACATATCTGCTACTACATAAGATCGGAAACAGGTCATGGCTTTTACCCTCTTCCTCAGCAAATGTTCTTTCTCAAGCCCTACAGGATACATTCCATTAAAACAAATATAAGAACTAGACCTGAAGCAAAGTTTGGCAATGTGGGATCAGTTTTTCCTCAAACCAAGAAATAATAACTGGGATCTAACTATCTTCCACAGAGGCCAAATCAAGCAATATAATCAAATAATGAACTCAAGCTAATTGAGCTGAAGCAGAACTTGTCATTGACCAGTCTAACATAACTCTCTGAACCATTTCTTTGCCTGAAGAGTTTTGCTGTGTGCATTAGATCAGTGCTTGATGGCCATTCAGTACAAAGGTATTTCTTGCATACACATGTTCTGAATGCCATCATTGCACAGATAATGATTATAATGCCTGTATATCCTGTATATGTTGCCTAGACAGATCTCTTTCTTAAAGCTTCCCTAAGGAAGATCTAACCTTGATTGTATTCTCCCAACCATGCTAAAATATCTCCACAGAAATCATTAGTATGTGAGATGAGTAACTTATATTTTACAAAATAAGAAAGTGCTGAAAACTATTTATTTAATAGCTGGATTATAGAGTTTGGATAGCTTGCCCCAAAACAGATCAATTCCTAATTGCTCAAGGTATGTTAGTAGTCATTCAGTGAAACTTTGGTGTTGATGAGTTCCATGAAAATACTGTAGTTTTGGCAGTTCCATTGTAATACATTGGGAAGTTGTTTAATAAGAGTCTAAACTAATGAGTGGCTGAGATTTTATCTCCCTATGGGATCATAATAAATAAATAAATTTTTGCCTTCAGTATAGGGCTACTGAATAGCATTGTTTTGCTTTATAGAAGCTGTGCATTCTGGGAAATTTTCTTCACTACAGCACTGTATTTGATATTTTCAGATGCACCTCAAAATATAAATTCTTGATTTACTGCAGCAAAATCTAAACAATTCTTGGTTTGACATAGTAAAGCTTACTTTGAAAGTAACAACAGGCAATGCATTAACTTTGTTATCAAGTAGGATAGATAGCTCCATATAATATATAGCAGAGGTTTCCAACCGAGAGTGCTCTCACCCCCTGAGGATATGAGACGATATTCCAAGGGGTACAAAAACTTGGGTTTAGAAGTTTCAAAAGTATAGTGTATATGCATAATTATATGCATATATTTACTTTTGTAAGGGGTGCGAGAATATATCAGAAACGTTCTGTTACGATATTTTCAGGATCAGACTCAATAAGTAGATTAAGAATTAGATATTCAAATAAAGCACTGTTTATTTACAGAAGGCATTCTATATTCACTGAATATTCACAGATAGAAGCACAGAAGGAAAGCATACAGCTCCTTATATATACATGGGGTGGAGCTAGATATAGGAGTGGTTAAATATGAATATATTAAATAGAGAAGAATAAGTTAACCCCTGATACCCTGGTCATATGTTATTTACATAAAGGAGAATAAGGCATTTACTTGTGACAAATCCCCCTCTAAATGCCGATTCGATATATAACAATAATTACATTCAGATTCTGAACAATATAAAACTTGTAACTTAGAAGTCAAGTATTTGTGCTGCTTAGAGGGTAAAGGCTTTGTTAGTATGTCAGCAATTTGCTCTGACATTTCACAATGGATTGCTTTAATAAATCCATCTTGAGATAACTGCCTCACATGTTTGAATTTTATATCTATATGTCTGGATCTTTGTCCAATGGCATCAGATCTAGATATTTCAATAGCAGCCTTATTATCTTCATGCATGATAAATGGTAATGAAGGTTTCTTCCAGGTGTCTGACAACAAGTCATTAAACCATACGAGGTTATTTGAGGCTTTAGACAAACAGACATATTCTGCCTCAGTCGTTGATGTGGCTACTAAATCTTGTTTACCAGTATACCAGTAAACTGGACAATCGTTAAGAAAAAATATATAACCAGATGTGCTTTTTCTACATGTGGTGTCGCCAGCCCAATCTGCGTCGGCGTAACATGTGAGGATGGGCTCTTTGACACTATTGGGTTCCAATAATAAACAAAAATCTAAGCTATTTTTCAAATATCTTAATATTCTTTTGACAGCTTCCCAATGATATACTAGTGGTTTGCTGACGTGTCTTGACAACAAGTTGAGGGGCAAAGCAATATCGGGTCTGGTCCAATTGGAGATATATAGAAGGGAACCGATGACTGATCTGTAAAGTGTATTATCTTTAAATTCAGGGGATGACTCATCTGTGTTCCTCAGGAAATCAGTTTGCATGGGAGTATCACAGGGTTTAGCATTGTTTAAGTTACATTTGTTCAGGAGTTCTATAATCTTATCTCTTTGAGAAAGTTTGAATCCCTTTTTCGTTTTACTAATTTGAACTCCAAGATACTTATTTACCTTACCTAATGATTTCAAAGAGAAATGTTCATTTAGTTTCGTTACAAATGTTTCTCTCTTCTCTTTGTGTTTACCTATATACAAAATATCATCCACATAAATTAACACGAATTCTAAAGAGTCATCCTCTTTTTTAACAAAGAAACAGTTATCAGCAGTAGTGGCATTAAAATTCATAGTTTTGAGCACTTTGACTAAACATTCATACCATCTTTTGCCAGATTGTTTCAACCCATATAAACTTTTATTTAGTAACCACGTTTCATTTTTGTTTGTATATTGACTGTGAGGCGCTCTTACATATATCTCTTTATCTAATTTTGCATGTAGATATGCAGTCTGTATGTCGTATTGGAATACATCAAGGTTAAGTGCTGATGCTATGAACAGTGCAGTTTTAACACTCTCAGTTCTTACTGTGGGAGAGTATGTATCCGTGTAATCCTTGGGATATTTTTGTGCATAACCTTGAGCAACTAGTCTAGCTTTGTATAAGGTGTTGCCTCCTTCTAAGTTTTTGATTTTATATATCCACCTAGTACCAATAACAGTTTTATCTTTAGGTGCATGTGTAGGTGTGAATACATTTAATTTCTGCAAACTATCCATCTCTTTAGTCATGGCTGATTCCCACTTTTCCTTTTCTTCAGGGGGAAGTTTTAGCACTTCCTCGTATGTGTTTGGTGTTGATGTTTCTCCATCCGTATACATTATATAATCTTTGTATTTGTTTGGTATTTGGTTTCTGTTATTCCTGATTGTTCTTTTTGGTTCACTATCATTGTCATGTAAATACCTGGCTTCCTTTTTTGTTAATGAATCTGTCTTTATTTTGTATTGACTGTTTGTCCATGTTTTGTTTTTGTTTTTATGTATGTTGTGATTGTATTCTTCTCCAGTTCTTTCCTCTTGGTGTTTAGTATTTGTATAGTTGTTTGGGAAAATTTCATTAAGATGTATTTTAGACCAGTTGGCCTGTTCATGGAATACAGCCGTTCTGGAAACTATAAATCTGTTATTATTATCGATAAATCTGTACCCTTTTGTGCCTGTTTCGTAACCCATGAACCTGAGTCTCCTAGATACGTTCTCACCTTTACGTCTTAATTGCTTAGGTATGTGTACGTCTGCAGTGACTCCAAATATGTGCATATGAGCTATTTTGGGTTTCCTATTATACATCATTTCATATGGTGTCTTGTTAACAATGCTGGACCAAGTTCTATTTTGTGTATAATTGGAATATTGTAAAGCTTCTGACCAGAATTGTTTTCCTAAGCCAGCATCTTCTAATGTGCATCTAATCATGGTTTGTAATGTCGAGTTCTTTCTCTCTGCCACTCCATTTTGGAATGCAGAGAAAGGGCTAGATGTGTAATGTAACATCCCTTTGTCTTTAAGCCATTGGGAGAATTCTTTTGACATGAATTCACATCCCCTATCTGTCATAATTTGTTTTATTCTAATATTATGTTGTGTTTCTATACGTTTGTAAAACTCCTTAAATTTCTGGAAAGTTTCATCTTTGTGCTTTAGTGTATAGACAAAGCCATAACGGCTATAGTCATCCACAATGGTTAGGAAATAATGTTTTCTATATGTGATTGATGGTGTTAATGGACCAACTAGGTCCATGTGTACCAAATCAAAAATTTTGTTGGTTGATCTTGTTGACTTTTTGGGTTTGGGGCTAGTTTTGAGTTTTGTAGATTTACATACTGAGCATTCCAAATAGTTTTTACAATTTTTTATTTTAACACCTTCAGCATGTTCAGTCATCTTTTGAACTACAGGAAAACTGGCATGTCCTAATTTCCTATGTAGGACATGAGCACACTCATCATGAATTGGTTTACCAATATTAGGTATTTTGTTGTTGGGTGTGTCTTTGTGATTATGGATAATCTCATGTTCCTCATTGTCACTATTGCTACTGCTTTCGTTGTCTATGTTATTGTTATCTTCCATGTTGGAATCAATGTTGTGTAACCATTTTTCTTTTGTCATTAGATAAGGTAGACCTCCTTTAATAATCACAGTACCTATGTTTGTTCTGTTTTTTTCTAATGTTGCCTTTCCTTTTGAGAACACAATATTTATGCCAGAATCTCTTCTTAGTTTTATTGCACTAAGTATGTTATGAGGTATTTCAGGTATTAACAATACCCCCTCTATTTTTCCTAGGCCAGGTAAGGTTATATTTCCTCTACCTATGACTTGAACCTTCTCTTGATTAGCTACCTTAATTACGAATTTATCTTCTACAAATGAAGATAGTATATTTTTATTATTTGTAGTGTGGTTGGTTGCTCCAGAATCGATAAGCCAATCATTGTCCTCTGTCTGTTGTATGTTAGTGCTGTCATGTTTGTTTAACCCATTCAGTGAACCAGACTTTCTATCTTTTGAGTTATCCCTGCCCCCTCTATGTTCTCTATAGATGGGTGGACTTCTATATCTATGTCTATCAATTGATGACTGTCTGTTTTGATATCTATTTCTGAGGAGTTTTGGACAGTCTCTCCTATTATGTTCTTTGGATCCACAGTTGTGGCATCCTATTGGTTCATGATATCTTTCTTGAAAAACTACCCTCTTATATTGTTTATGTTCCGTGTGATTGTTACAACGACTTCTCCTTGAATTATCTTCAGATATTAGCTTGTTAGATAGACTTTCTACGGATAAATATCCTAAATTGATTGTGTCTAAATGAGATATATAGTTATCCCACGATGGGTCTAGTGAGTTAATGATAACACTCTTCATTGTTTGATCTGAAATTATTTCCCCCCTTAAATGTAGTTCTGCTCTAATTTTGTTTAAAGATATTAAATGTTCACTTATGGTAACCCCTGGCTTTATCCTAGCTGAGAAGAAATCTTTAGACATTCTTGTTGTAGTGGCTACACTTTCACTGTGAAACAATTTAAACATGCATTGAATAATTTCTGATACAGTTAGATTTTGCTTAATACTGTGGTACATGGCAGGAGATATACTGGAAATTAATAAGAAAAATGCCCTATGGTGCAGACAGTCTAATTTTAGAGTCCAAGGTCTTTTTGGGGGATTAGTGATAAAAAATAATAAGTTTTCTTTTAGAAAGACAACCTGGAGCTGCTGACACCATTCTTGCAAATTAATGCCATCTATTCTCAGTTTTGGGAAATCATTGGGCAAATTCCCAATATTGTTGGATCCATTACATTACCACGGAGGCAGTCCGTGGTCTTGCAAATGTTGAAAGTTACAAAATGGCGTGGGTATGCTTGCGACGATTCTGAATGGTTCTCTCTGTTCTTCATGTCCCCCGAAGTTGTCTGTGTAGTCTTGCACATGCGCGTTGTTCATTTCGCTCCTGAAGCCGTCGTGAGAGGTTCTCGCTGCCGCAGCTCCCTCGCATCGCTCTTCTTCTGAGGAATCAGTCTCTGGCTCGATCTTGGGAGTCCTGGTGATAGCAGGCGCTCACTTTCTTTGGTTGAGAACGCTGGTCCCTGGGATCGTCTGTGGTGTGGGGTGGTATTTGCAAGGTTCTCTGGGCTCAGGTGTCGGTGCTCTCGTTGATTGAGGAGAAGCGGGCAGACTCCAAGATGTTTGTTTTCTTGCTTGTTCTCTCCCTGTTTCTCGATTGTCATCTTTTGTCGGTTCTTTCGTAATTTTCAGTCCTGGACCGAATGTTGTAAAAAGAGTTCTTATAGCTGATTTGACTTTTAGTTCGATAGGTATTTCTTCTGAGTCTGTATCAGAATTTTCTGAAAAGTAAAGTTTTTCTTTTTTCTTTTTTATATTATGTGAATCCTTTCACGCCAAAGATTTTGAATGATGTACTCTGATTGACTCTGCTTCGCTCTTTTTTGTGATCGGTTGAAAACAAGATGGCTGCCATTCAAAATTTTGAGCGGGACCGTTGGTCTTTCTTTTCATTATTCCTTTTTCTGTAGATGATTCGCTCACCATTTTTGGATTTTTGGGATCATCTGTTACGATACTCCTTTTTTTCGCTGTTCCGCTGTTCTTTATTACGTTTTGGAATTTCGCGTTGAGTTTCAGCAGTTTCAGTACCTCTGATCCGAGGGGGCTGCCTTTCAACTCGTTCTCCTTTTGTTCATCCATTCCATCAATTATTTCCTTGTTGTCTGTAGTGTAGTCTTCAGTTTCTTTTGGTGTCATAGTCGTGGGTTTATCGATCTTTTCTTGATCTGCTTCCATTTCTTTACTGTATGCCCTGGTGTTGGGTCTTTCTCTTTTGTTTTTGGAGTTTTCTTTCTCAGACATATTTAAAGTTTTATTGAGTCAATTCAACCATCCTCTGCTACCAGATTGTTACGATATTTTCAGGATCAGACTCAATAAGTAGATTAAGAATTAGATATTCAAATAAAGCACTGTTTATTTACAGAAGGCATTCTATATTCACTGAATATTCACAGATAGAAGCACAGAAGGAAAGCATACAGCTCCTTATATATACATGGGGTGGAGCTAGATATAGGAGTGGTTAAATATGAATATATTAAATAGAGAAGAATAAGTTAACCCCTGATACCCTGGTCATATGTTATTTACATAAAGGAGAATAAGGCATTTACTTGTGACACGTTCTAGGTGTGCAGGATATAGGAAAGGTTGGGAACCCCTGCTATATAGATTCATCATAGAAAGATACAATTTCTGGATCATAGGTTTCTCATACTAAACCAACCTATTGAAACACTCATATTGAGGTATGCAGAAGTGGAAAATGGTTTACCAATTTCTGGATACAATTTTACTAATTTATAATCCCTAGAGTACAAGACGACTTATTTGTTCCCCCTATTTTGTGCTGTTTTTATGCAAAATACTCAATAGCTTCACTACAGTGAGCTATTAAAACAATGTGTTGCAGTATGTTTGAGGGTTTTTTTTGATTGATTCATTACAAAACAATTTGTCTTCTTGGATAAGCTCTTTCTGGGGGACATTTTTCATAATAATTATAAAGATTTACCAGAAAATCATATGGATCCGAAGAAAACAAATAAAAATCTTGCTTTATGTTTTGTTGCTAAATAAATTTCCCACTATTTTGTTTCTTCTTTACTCCAGAAGAATTTCACAACTCCACTGTGTTTGTTGATTATTATAGCAAATGACTCATGAAAATCACTACATGTTTTGACCCATGACTTCAGCACCAGCAGAGTCCTAATTAAAACATGATAACATGTGGCAAGTGGAAATAAATGGTGATTCTTATCAGTGAGAATGTTTTTTTTCTACACACATAGAACTTTTGATAACTGTTTTTGGAGGGTTTCTATGGTCACTTTTCCAAGACACTGAAAAAACTAACTGGCATTAGTGAACCCACAGGTAGATTCCCTTAGTTATCTCAGTGTCTGGAAACAGTTTAATGAAGTTGTCATTCACAGTGAATTGCAAATCATGAAGCAATTAAAACAGAACCTCAGAAACTAATTCTGCATTCACTGTTACCTAACACTAGATTGTGTAGCTTAAATAATCATCAGCACTTGGGAAGTTCTTGAACTCTTGACTGCCTGCATTTGTCTCAGGTTTGACAATTGCAAGCCAATTGTCATACATACCTGGTCAGATTGTATATTTCAATTAATGTCCAAGTGAACTGAAGCTGCCACAGCCTCTACATGGCACAAAGATAAATACAACAATTTTTGGTAAACCTGATGCATATTTATTACTTAGATGCAGTTGTTTACAGATTCAGAATAAGTAAACAGTGACTTATCCTCATTGCTCCAACTGCTGTTCCAACTGCCATTTCCACTAATCTTAGTCTACTTTCCTTACTTATGCCTCCTGCTTCCTGCATGCCATCACCTTCACCAGCACCATTCATGCCACAATAAGCTGTTTCCCCCATTCCATCTTCCTGCACATCTTTTAACATGTGATGACATTTGCTTTTTCTTTTCTATGATAAATATATGCAGATATATTCATTTGCATAAGAAGAAATTCAATTCTCTTGTAGGCTCAGACTAGTGTTCAGACCTGACATACCTACCAAAGGTTCTTCTGGGTCTGTACTACTTTGCAATGCTGAAGAGGATGGAGAAATGCATAACCAGCTGCCCAAAACACCTTTCTACTTATAAGGAGACCAACTGTAATTTTCCTTTCTGATATGCTGCTTCAGTACAGGCAGGGGATTTTTGCTGCAGGGAAGATGTGAGCATGCTATCCAGCCCTGTATTCTGACAGGGTATTTTAAATCCTAAGAGGACACACATTATGTTGTAGACACCAAAGTATATCTTGACTGTTTTTCAGAGTCACCTTCAAAGAGCAATATAAGAGCAAAGAGCAATATAACCACTTCCCTGCTTTTCATCTCCATTGCTTCAAACAATGAGAGGGGCACCCTGTTTGCCTAGCCTTCACTGCCAGGACCCCAGGCACATTTGGAAGATTTCCCTTCGATTCAACCCCAAGAGAGATTTTATATCGCTCTTTGGCATTTGTTGCAGTCACATTGCTTCAGTTCTACTTGGACTCGGTTCGCTCTTGATTCTCTGGGGAACTAAAAGTAATACCTCCTTCAACAGTTGGTGCTCTCAGGGTGGGCTACAACTTGCTTTTGGAGGCACATTTCTGTGGATCGATGCCCATTTTGAAGCAAAGAAAAATAGATTGGGGACATCATGACTTCTGTGGCTTACAGAAGTTCAGGGATGCAAATTCACAGCTTCTTTAACAGTGTTTTGGAAGTGGGCAATATACAGACCATTGTAAAAGTAAATAAATAAATAAATAAATCTAGCTATCAATTATCAGACATTTTGAGTTTTATTTGACTGGAACGAACAGTTGAAGTCCCTTACAATGGGAGTCTTCAACTCCCGAGCTGTGACCTATAGGAACTGGGCCATGTGAGTGGTGGGCCAGCATGCATGGGTATGGGCAGCTCAAGTCAAGCTGCGCAGGTGCATGTGAACACCAGCCTGCTGCTTATACAAGTTGTTGTTGTTGATGTTGTTGTTGTTGTTGTTGTTGTTATTATTATTATTATTATTATTATTATTATTATTATTATTAATTGAATTTCTATACCGCCCTTCTCCCGAAGGACTCAGGGCGGTGAACAGAATAAGATTTCATATACATATAATAATTTTTTTTATTTATAAACAGTAAATAATAAATTGAGTCAACTTGGTGTATCTGCTAAGACCTTGGCATAGAATTTAGATGTTTATGCTAGCCCTGCTTGTTGAAACAGAAAGGTCTTCAGGGCACGTTGGAAAGTGCGAAGATCTGGAATTATTTGTATTCCAGGGGATATTTTGTTCCAAAGAGTAGGTGCCCCCACAGAGAAGGCTCTTTCCCTTGAAACTACTAGACGACATTGTTTTAATGATGGTACTATGAGTAGGCCTACTCTGTGAGAGCGTATTGGTTGGTGGGAGGTTATCGGTTGCAGCAGGTGGTCTCGTAAGTACTCAGGTCCTAAGCCATGGAGCACTTTAAAGGTAAGAACCAACACCTTGAAGCGCACTCGGAAGGCCACCGGAAGCCAGTGCAGCTTGCGTAGAAGAGGTGTTACATGTGAGCGCCATGTTGCTCCCATAATTACTCGCGCGGCCGCATTCTGCACCAATTGGAGCTTCCGGGTGCACTTCAAGGGGAGCTCCATGTAGAGAGCATTGCAGTAGTCAAGTTGAGCTGTGTATGCATGCGCGGGTGCCAGCCCACCAATTGCCCAGTCCGGTTCCCCTCTCAACCCCCCCAGCTGGGCTGCCAACCATAAAGGCATTGGGGGGGACGGTCAGATCTTGCCCTCTTGTGTTTAATAATGACTCCAGACTAATTCCCTGCTTGAGTGCTTCTTACAACTGTTTGCTTTCCAACTTTCCAACATTCCAACAATTTTGGGCTTGTCCTTCTCTCTCAACCGAATGAACTTCATAGGTTTTGCAGGCAAAAATTGGAGGAGAGAACTTGAGCTCCTGGAGGAAATGTAGGATATAATACAAAGAGACAAACAAGCAATTAGAAGAACTACATCTAATCATTATGAGATTTTGCAAAATATTAAGTATGACTAATTTTAGAAATGGTGCCATTGTTTTGGTTTCCACCCTTTTCCACCTAACAACAACAAAAAAGCCCACAATACTTTGATTTGCTTTTGTGGGTGGCATTTCCAGGCTTTTTATATTATCTAGGAATTCAACAGATGTGCAAGAGGGAGGCTGAATGGGCATATTAGCACACAAACAAATGGAGCCATAGATTCAGAGTGGATTAATGCGGTACTCAAATTACAGCTGTCTCAAAAGGGGAAAAAAAGTATAAACGGGTAACATTAACTGAATAATAAGAGAACTTGTAAATAATGTAGCACATTTAAGTGGTTTCCCATACATGATCTCAGCAGGGAAAATGAATTTGGGAGGGATAAGGGGCAAGATAGTACTTATTTTCTAATGAGGCATATTTTATTTATTTCTTCTTTCAATTGTTTTTTACAGGTTTAAAGTAGTATTTTAAAGTTGTTTCAATCTTTGTTCTGCTGTGAAGAGAAAACTAGCAATAGGGAGTATATGACCGCAAAGGCGAAAATTCATAATGGCTTTCTGTATAAATTCAACGCACATAATAAGTATAGATACACATTTACACATCAGCATTGACAAAGCAATCTCCAGGTTATGGCTCTATACTGAATATTCCCTCCGACATATAATATCATCATTGCCACAGGATAGTAACAAGACCAGGAATATCCATCTCATTCATTGAGGAATGCAGGTTCATTTTTTCTTGGAAAAGGAGTGGAAAGGGATTTTAACAGAATGATGACATTAATTCACTGGTTTCCTTCGAGATAGCTTTAGCTTCAGGGCATTGAGTTTTTCTGGATTAGAACAAGGTTCCATTGAGGTACAATTCAATGGTGAGAAAAGTAAGGTCCTGCACTTAGGCAGGAAAAATCAAATGCACCGATACAGAATAAGCAGTACCTGACTCAATAATGGTAACTGTGAGAGGGATCTAGATGTCCTAGTAGACATCCACTTAAGTATGAACCAGCAGTGTGCTGCAGCTGCCAAAAAAACCAATGCAGTCCTAGGCTGCATCAACAGAGGGATAGCATCATGATGACGAGAAGTGATAGAACTGTTCTATATTGCACTAGTGAGTCCAAATTTGAAGTTCTGATCACCATGATACAAATAAAGATGCTAGGAAGAGTTAAAAAAAGAGCAACAAAGATGACAAGGAGTCTGGAGGCTAAACTATATGATGAATGGCTAAGAGAACTTGGTATGTTTAGCCGAATGAAGAGAAGGCTCAGGGATGACATGATAGCATCTTCCAATACTTGAAGGGCTATCACAGGGAAGAAAGGGTTGGTTTATTCTGCAAAGCACCTTAAAGCAGGACAAGATGTTAGGGATGGAAGATCCAACTTAGAACTAATGAGAAATTTCTTGACAGTGAGAATAATTAATCAGTGGTACCGCTTACCTTTGGAAGTTGTTGGTGCCCTGTCATTGAAGGTCTTCAAGAAGAGACTGCTTTCCAGTCTCTTCTTGACATTTGCCTGGGATGGACTAAGGACTCCTGCACTGGGCAGGTTTGGACTAGAAGACCTCTATGTTCTCTTCCAGTCCTATGATTCTATGAGTTCAGCATCTTGTTTCCAGGATAGGAAGGAATCGTTTTGCTTGTATTCCTGTAAACTGTATTACTCCTTTGCAATAGCTCCTTCAAACTCTTTCTACTCCAAACTGTTGCTGCTTATTGGATTTCTAAATTCAGGATGAGAGACCTTTGTTTTATCTTAACAGCCTAAATATGAGAGGAGATAGGCAAAGGAAAACACAGACAAAGAATCAACCTAGCACTTACAGTAGATGCTAAGCTGTTCTGGTGCATGATTGAGGTTCCATCCCAGGATCCCTCACGGATCCTTTTCCTCTTATGCCGTGAGTGTGGTATATTTCGTCCCTACCAACATAGATCCAACCCGGTGGACTAAATACCTTCCAAAATATTATTACAAATATATACTCATCACTAAAAATTTATTTTATTTTATTTTATTTTATTTTATTTTATTTCCAATTTATATACCGCCCTTCTCCCTGAGAATTAAGCCAGAATTAAGAACATGAAATACAAATATTAAAAAACAATTAAAATATATATAAATTTGGCCCAAAAATTAAAAATCACAAACCAATTAAAACATTTAAAAATTTCTTCTTAAGCCAGCCCGGCTTGCTGGAAAAAATGGGTTTGAAGGGCACGGCGGAAGGGACTGAGGTCTTGGATTCTCCTTATCTCTGGGGGCAATTGATTCCAGAGGGTAGGTACCCCCTCAGAGAAGGCCCTCCCCCTGGGGGTCACCAGCCTACATTGTTTGGCTGATGGCACCCTGAGGAGGCCCTCTCTGTGGGAGCGCACGGGTCGATGGGAGGTCGTCGGTAGCAGCAGGCGGTCCCAAAGATAGCTATGCCCTATGCCATGGAGCGCTTTAAAGGTGATGACCAACACCTTGAAGCGCACCTGGAAGACCACTGGGAGCCAGTGCATCTTGCGCAGGAGCGGTGTTACATGGGAACACCATGCTGCTCCCGTCACTAGTGCACATTAACAGCTACCACTAAGAGAAGGAGCAAGCTGGGGATGGGATGATATCATCACCTCTGACTGAAAGCACTCCACACAGAGAAATTGTGTAGGAAATGGGCAAAGCCCCATTCATTCCACAATGTATTGCATGTAGGCAAGGTGGGAAGGATGGGAGGCTCACCAAAATCCAATATACAAATATGCCTGGAAGTAACTTTTTGTGTTTGGAGTAAAACATGGCTGATAACACATACCCAAAGAGGGGATTCCTAGAAACCCTGATAGACCCCAAAGGCTCTAGGAAGATAGAGAACAGCCCAGGTCTGAAGAGCAGAGTGGAACTTCAGATCAATGCAGAGGTCATAGAGTTTTCTGGAGTATGGAGGTGAAGGAGGCGATGTTGGACTGAGACTCAGTAGCCTTCAGGGAAAATGTTAAATTGTCTCTGAGCTAGATGTTAGAAAGCTGGTTGCTTACCCTTAAAATAAAATAAGCCTTTACTTCTTTAATTGTTTTTGCCTTATTATCATTGCAACAGCACAAAATGACTACTGCATGAGTGGCAGCTGGATTTCAGTCCTGAAGAAGATGGTTCACAGAAATTATCTAGTCTTCCTAGAAATCTCTCTAATAGATGGAGAATGTAGGTTGATCTGATGTCCCTGTAGAACTTGCAATGCAAGAAGACATATGTAAGATCTCTCTCTCCCTCCCTCCCCCCAACAACACTGGAACAAGTTAGTGAAAACTTAGGGAAGTGTTGACATTTGAGGATTTGAAAACATATTCCTATCGTTCAATCAGCTTTGCCCTATTCCACAAGAAGCCAATCCCCTTTGAATTTAAGCCCACCATTAAAACACATGCAGGTCACAGATTGCCTTGTAGTATCCCCAGTAGCACCATGCCAGCCAGACTCCTTGATGTTGCTCATTTCTTTATGTTTATTATACGATCACATTTCACATGGACTCATTTTTTAAAATAAAATAAAAAACCAAAACCAAAGTGATTATAGTAGAAGACAGAATAATACAGAAAAATATAATTCTTAAAACTGCCCAAGGTGATCCTGAAGTTCAGGAGTAACTTTCTTACTCTTCCTTCCTTATTTATCTCAAGTAAAGTGTCCTGCTTAGGAAGGGAAGGATTCCAGTTGAGAGGATGAGGATTCCGTATCGTCAGATTTTGAGTTCAAATTTCCTATTCAACCATTATGTGATTGGTTTTATTTGAGTGTGTGCTATTAACCCAACCTTTGGGCTTTTTCAACAAATACGATGAGTATGGCTTTCCGTGATGTCTGAATCCAGTCATTGTTTATTTTGAGTTTTCCTGGTGAGCACTCAAACACTTTTTAAGAGGGCTTTTCCTACAATTATTTACAAACATTCTATTTCCTTTTAAAAAGTATTACTGTCTCCAAATATGCATTCCTAATTAGCAGCATGCAGGAAAAAAGCAGTTTTTGTCTCCTGGGAGCAGTCAATTATACTATCACCATTCCAAAATTGCTTTCCTGTGTTTATTTAGGGAAAATATTTGCAATTTCCAAAGCCATGCTTCGGAGGTCTCAGATTCAGGATGGAAAGGGATCCCTGGCATTCAAGTGTTCAAATATCTGTTGGGGCTATTTTTAAAGGCAAGTACCTACATTATTCCTTCAAATCAATACTTAACAGCTGCTATGGGGATGGCTGTTGCTATGGGTTACGGAAAGGCACATGGCAACAACGGCCTTTAACGTCACATCCTCCCTTGAGATGGCGAATCTCTGGAGAACTTACCTTTTCTCTCTCCCCTGCCCCGATTATTCACATGGACTTTGCTTGCTACCCTTCAGAATCACAAGTAGATGTTGCTGGGTTCTGTTCATGTTCTTCATTACATGAAGAATGCCACCTCAGCTCACTCCTTGGCATGAAAAGGAGCACAGTGGTCATAAGCACTTCTAACTTAGTGGAACATTTTAATGTGGATATTATGAGGGGCAGCCAGGGATACACAGTGCCCTGGTCTTACTTCCTATTTTCAAAAGATAAACTCCAGATTCTTTTGAAATTGTCTCCCATGAATTTGTCAGATGGATTCTGCCTTTCTCGGGGAGTTCAGAGTAACAAGTATATCGATTATCTGATCTGACCTCCACAACAGCCCTGCAAAGTAGATACGTCTACAAGAAGAAAACTGGGGAAGCAGAAGATGAATATCTACTCCAGATTCCATTAATATGTCTTTGACCCCATAATGGAACTGAATATGATGCAACATGAATTGTATGGTAGCTGTGAGAGTCATGTCAGTTGTCCTCCTGAAATGATAAGCAGTGGACAGCTGTTTCTGAGCAGGAGCGGGGAAAGGGAAGGCAAATAATTCCTGAAGCTCCACTGGGAACAAAAGTGCCTGAGCTGTGAGTTTTTATTGAAAAAATAGAGACAAAACCAGATGAGAAAGTATATATTGGAAAGTGTATATTTAATGTGCCAGCCATCACCATCAAACATTTAATTTATCCCACAGTAATAATACATTGGTATATTCCTTCCACCAAGAGTCCTATGAATTCTCTTCTGTTTCCTCCAAGACTTTATTTATTGATACGATCAATAATTTAGAGAAATCCTATTTTAAAACGCTGACAGCAGAATTTTGCCCAGAGGTTTTCCCATTAGGAATCTCATGTTGTTTCGAAACACCTTCCCCCCAATGCACACAGATATGAATGAATATTAAAGTATCTAAATAGGATGTCTTTTAAGGGAATAAATATTTTAGGTGGCAATCATATTGATCTACCTAGGAGTAAACCCCACTAATCTTAATGGAGCTTACTTCTGACTAGACATGTAGGACTGCATTGTTAACAATAATGGTGCAGTGGTTATTCTTGAGGCAATGAATGACTGCAAGGCAATCTTGAATCTTGAATCTTAATGTCAAAATCATTGAACCACCATTCTAGACTGGTGTAGGTGTTTCACTCTTTAAACACAGCCTCTTTGAAGACCATTCACATCCCACATCAGCCAGCTTCAGCCAACAATGTCACTGTAGACCAATGATCTTTGTCCACCAAGCTACAGTACATTAAAAAAACAAGCAAGCTGCCTTTCACATTTAAAATTCCTTTCCTCCTGGCATTTCCCATATATATTCATCTCCTTGCTTTTGGCTATAGAAAACAAATGTGTAAACAATATGGCAGCTGCACATAAAAAAGGTGCATTTAGAAAAAGTGGGATGCTTTCTGAGATGACTCCTGGCCTTTATTGTGTAATTTATTAAAAATGTGTCATGTGAAATATATGTGTCCCAGGCATACTTGCTCTTTATGCTTGGTGGAGGATAAAGGCAGGATTCAGTAGACCCCTAAGGGAGTGGAACATGGAGTAAAATAGCAACATGCAATAATGAAGCAAATTAATCATTTTATGCTATTTGATTTAGACTTTTTTGTTCCCCCCTCCCATCCTGCCTTCAGACAGAAGATTTTCTTTCCAAGGGCAGCCATTGCAATAAAGTGCAATCTCTCCTGGCAAGTCAAAACACAAAGAAATGAATGAATGCCAATTGAAAGCTATGCAAACTGTTCCATAAATGAAAGCAATATGTCAATCAGACATAATTCCAAATCCTTTTTCCTCCTTCTGTACTAAAATTGTCAAGCCTTAATATTTTTGTTTGGGAACCCAGCCTCATCAATATCCCAAGTCAAACTAACCACTGACATCTTGTGCATATGCTGTAACAATTTCCAAAATTTCACAGTTGGCTTTGCTGATGTTCCCGAAAAGGCAAGCGGTTCAGTCATTTATTTTTATTTTTATTTTTTTGCTATTCTAGTAAGTCAAAGAAGCAGTATATATCACCACCAATGTTGGTGTTTGATACTGAATAGTAATAAATATGTATTCTGTGCTAAGAATACCAAGCAATAATAAACCACATTATAAAAATAATTGAATCGATCACTGTCACATTTGATTTACAAAAGCACCTCTAATGAAGATTCATCTAAAACTTCCTTGGGATATGGCTCTTCTGTGCTGTTTCCTGAGCAGCTGGTTCCAGCATGTGAAATGGGGAGGAGGGAAAGTAAAATCTTAGGGCATTTCAGTGCAGGGTATCTCAGGGTATGAATCTCTCATCCCTTTTAACATTTACATCAAGCTGCTAAGAGAAGACATTCAGAGGTTTGGAGCATGGTAGCATTAGTATGGCGACAATACTCAGCTATGCATTTCTGCTCCAGATCATCTCTTGGAAGATGAGGTACAATTCTTATCCCATGATTTGGTTAAGTGTCTGGTTGGAGAGGAACCAGCTGAAGCTTAACCCTGGAAGACAGAGGCACTGCTGGTACAGAAACCAATTACATCTTGGACAACTGTGTGTTCTGTTCCCTAGGAAAGAGCCAGTATGCAATTTGAGAGTTATCCTAGATTCCCAGGTACTGCTGAAATAGTAGGTGAAAGCCATAATTGGGGGGGTCATTGCCCAATTATGGCTGGTGTGATTATAGCTGTTCCTGGAACAGTAAGCTCTGGTAACAGCAATTCATGGCCTCATAATTTCACATTTGAAGTGCTACAATGTGCTGTGTGTAGCACTGCCTTTGTAGTACATCTTGAAACTGCAGCGATTACAGAATGCTCTTGAGCTGCATTGGTTACCATTTTGTTTACAGGTACAGTTTCAAGGTGTTGATTATCACTTTAAAGTCTTATATAGTTTGGAGCCTGATTACTGCAAGAGCACTTACTCCAAATAGAATCACCCCACCCAAGACATACCTGCAAAAAATACTTCTTAGGAATCCTTATCCTTCATGAGATATGTTGAAAGAGGATTTAGAAATGAGCATTTTCTTCAGAAGCTCCATTCTTGTAGAGAATTCTGCCACCAGTTGTAAGATCATTTAGGAAGTTGGTTAAAAATGTGTCTGCCCAAAGAGCATTCCAGATGGTGAAATGAGATTGTGCTTGAAATAAATGAGAGAGGGCACTACTAATATGGATTATGGTATTGTTTATAGATTCTTTGGATGTTATTTTACTGATTTTTCTAGTAGTACATTTATTGTATTATGATGTTGCAATATACCACTTAGAATTGCATGGTCAAAGTTGCATGAAAGCACTTGAATTGCATGAAAGCACTTGATAAAAATAAACATGTCTTAATATTATAGATGGGCGAGTGTGATTGAAACTGAGTTAAAGATGGTTCCTTAGGACAAATCTGTTTTCTATTAGATTTCTTGGCACATGTATTTGCTAAGCTACTGAGTTGTATCAAAACTCACAACAGAGTTCAGAAAAATAAACATCACTGAGGCTCATCAAAACAACTCAAAGCAGGCTGTTGTTAAGGTGGACACACAGAAAGCACTCCAGAATAATTGGGGGTTGTATGGCTGTCCCTTCTTTCATGCCTGCCATTAAGAGCAACAGGTGAAATACATCCCATGGAGTGTCATTTTATAATATATCACATGCACTCATATTTGCCTGTAAAAAAATTTGTGTAGCTTGCTTTTTTTCCAGAGAGAATATCGAAATAAGATTTCCTCCATCATGTGTATAGTGGGCCTTACTGTTACATGTTGTTTTGTATTACCACCTTGATCAACAAACTAAAATTAAACTGTTTTAAAATCCCTTCAATCTGTTGAGAATGGTTTAAGCGTATGCTTAACCTGTTATCTGAATTAAATGATATTGTTTCAATGATGTAAAAAAACAGAATTGGCTTTCACAGCCTCTTTGCAGGCTTCCACTCGACAACTCTGTTGCTCAAAAACAACTATGGACCTTTGTGATCCCACATGTCAGCTGAGACGATTTATTCCTCACCAGAGTAATGCCCAAATTGCTGAGCAAAAGTGGTCTTTCTATCTGCAGTACTGATTCTCTGCAGGGCTTGTGCGGAGGGAGGGAGGATTCAGTTCTCCACTGGAAGCAGCCCTGCCTCTTGTGATTCCAGTTTTTTTAGCTTCAGACATCCTATCAGGCACTTCAGGGAGAATGCCTTAATTTAGCAATGGGCAAGCTGACAAGTGCCATGCAATATACCAACGTGGGTAGCATTAAAGGTTCTTTTCTCTCCCTTCTGAATGGAGGGAGGGAGGGAGTAGTTAAGGAACATTGGTTATTCCAACTGGGTGAAAATGGTGATGATACTGAAATCCCAAGTAGTATTTGTGAAAAAAGGAAGAATGGCAAAAGCTGCATTATTTGTACATATGTCATGGCATTGTATTCACGTGTGAAAGGGGTCCAGCTTGCAGTGTGACACTGACTTTTCATTTGGCAACATTCATCCTGCCGACATTTCCTTACAATGTACAATATTTCAGTTTCCACATCCTTAAAAAAAATCATTTAGAATTTATATATTTAATGATATTTATATATTGCTCCAATTGGACAGACTCTGTCCCTCTTCCCTGCTTCTCTCTCTTCTGCACTTTAGATACTGCTAAAGCTAACTGTGGGGATATTAGAGATATTGGGGAAACACCTGGTGACAAAATTGCTGGCATTATATGACATGAGAGGTCCTTAGTGCTCTCTGAGGTTGGTTGTTTTTTTGCAGACATTACAGGCTGTTTAATTGTTTATCTCAGTAGATAGTTTCTATTACCTAATCAAGGAACTACTAAGAACACTCCCATCAACACTGACAGGGCAAGCATATATGCCGGGCTTACATATAAACAGAGAACAAAATCTGTTCCTTTCTAGCCTTAATGATGTTACTGAAATGGATAATGAAATGTCTGCAAGAAAACAACGAAGCTCAGAAAACACCAAGGATACCATAGTCCGACCCTGAGCTACAAATTATTATGTGACACCTTCACAACTCTGAATGGGATTTTTTAATTCCAAACAAACCATGGTTCAATCAGCAATAGCTTCCTTCTAGTGCAGGGGTGTCAAACTCATGTCGTCATGTCATCGTCATGTGATGTATCAGTATTCCCCCCCCTTCGCTAAAACGGGGGTGGGCATGGCCAGCATGTGACGCATCCGTCCCATGGACTGGGAGTTTGACAGCCCTGTTCTAGTGGAAATACTCATTGTTTATTTGCTTTACAAACAATTGAACATTATTGTATCAACTGTACCAATAATCTAGTTAAAATATGGAAATAGCCAAAAAATAGTCATTTTTGTTCTTTTTCTGTAGAGAGGTGAAACTGCCTTGGGTAAGGTCTTGTTTGAATAATATTTTAAATGCATTCCTATTGATTAGCAGCATAAAGAACACTGATTGGCTCTAAAGGGGTAGATTTTGTCATACTGAAAGGAAGCCTACTGAAATATGTAGTGAGATATTATTGTTTGATTATTGCAGGGTTTAAAGGTATTCTTTGTTTAGCAACTACTTCATTTAACAACCATTTGCAATTACGATAGTGATGAAAAAGGAACTTTATGACTACATTTATAACCTTTGCAAATCTGTAAAACAAAGGATAATAAGCACAGTTGCAGTTTCGCTTAGCAACCACTTTGCTTAATGACTGAGTTGTAGTTGGTTGCTAAAGGAGGACTACTGTTTTTAAGGCAATGAGCCAATCATATCAGGTGTTCTACATTTATATACACTTTAATATTTTTACTATTTACTAATTCATTTTTTTCCTGAAAGATATTAGCATTCAGCTACAGTGAAAAATATAAAATTTAGGTGATTTGTAAAATTTTATGGCAATTTAAATGCAAAGTGTCATATCCATTGCATTTGCCTTGGATTTCATTGTAAATCACCATGCAGTTTTCTAAACTGTTCTGTTGCAAATCAAATTGTTTTATGTTTCAAGCAGCATTTAATAATGCACTCTGTGAATGCTCTAAAGTTAACATTTTGTATTCAGAGTGATTAATGGTACCATATTGTATTTCAATTACTATAAGATAGGTCTTGGTAATAAACTGTGGCAATAATATTCACATTAAGCCAATAAAAGGCATCTGCAATCTGTAACATATAAGAGCTGCTATCACAACGCCATGTGATGGCATACAATGAATCATCAGGATGGTTACAGGAAAAATTCAGCATCAAGTGGAAAATTTTGGTCTTCATTATGAAATCAATAATGTTTTCACTTCACTAATTATAGTGAAGCCATACACAGCAAAGGGATTATATATTGTAGCCTACTTTAGATATATAGATAAAATAAACTATTCCCTATTCTGAAATCAACCATGTTTTGCCATATTAATTTTTAAAATCAGTGAATGTATTTGAATCCAGAATTTTCTAGTTTTTTACATATCCATCAAACACAATAAAATATCCCTTCTTGTTTACTTTTCAAATAAAAATTGAAATGCCTAGATTCTAGACAATTTTACTGGTAACATATATCAGTGGTACATACTTTTATAAAAATATCTTTTAAAGATTAAGGCATATTGTAATGTAAATGGCAATCCTTTCAGCCATTTAGTTTTCTCACTATTCCAACTGTATAACCAAAATTTTTAGCCCACTTTATCATATGTTCTTTCTCTTATTCTTCTGTTTCAAATTTCCATAAAAGTTTATACATTTTAACAATTACATGTTTATCATTACATGAACTCAATTTGTACAAGATTGACTTTTATTTCAAATTCAATCTCGCAAAGATCAAAGTCATATTTTGGGGGCTATTTTAGATCTTTCTAATATTGTAAATAAGAGAATAATTGACAACTATATCACTAGGCACTAGTTCTTTTTATTTTATTTTATATTATATTATCCTTGACAAAATTCTAGTATTTTGTGATAAGTTAGCTATTTGTATTTGTTGATCATGTTTTTGCCTATAAAATGTTTCTTATGCTGAGCTCCAGAAATGTGTTTTTGGGTACAATCTGTGTTTGTATGTATTCCATATTCTCAATATAGCATATCTACTTTAATGTAGATATGCTATATTGTATATTGTCTTGTTTTTTTAGGTTCTTGAAATACTGAGTATAGATATAAGACAAGATGAGAGAGTAAAAATTTAAAAGAAAAACTTTTAAGTTAAGGGCTTTTGCAAATGACTTGATGCTAGTTCTGGAAAATCTTTTGAAGAAAATTGAAATATTAATTGGCAAAAGAATTGGTGCATTAGCAGGTTTCAAGATTAATGAATAGAAGATGAAGATGTTAGCAAAAATATGAAAACAGCAGATCAAACAGTATTGATAAAGAGAGCAGGTTTTAAGGTTAAGAAGGTAAACTATCTGAATATATGGAATAACAATGTTATTTCAAAACAACTATATTAAGACATGGAATGAAGTTATAACGATATGCTAAAATGGAAGAAATTACAACTATCATTCCTGGAGAGAATTTCTGTAATAAAAAATGTCTTGCCTAGAATGGTGTATTGGTTTCAGACAATACCTGTTTTGACAACTGATGCACCATTTAAATAATGGCAGAAGGATATATACAAATGTATGTGGCGGGAAAATAAACATGAGGTAAATGTAAGGTGTTACTATACAAGATGCAAATGAAAAGGGAGGATTGGGATTACTAGACTTGAAATTGTACTGTGGAACTTGCTGTTTGGCTTGGATGAATGATTGGGTGTTGCTGAAAAATAGAAGGTTTGGAATTAAAAGGATCTGACCTGAAATTTGGGTGGCATGGATTTTTGTGATATTTAGACTTTAATAACATTTTGCACAACACTAATGTGTACAAACAACAGTCTTTATGCACCTAGGATTTGTTTGTGCACCTGTATCAAACAATCCTAGATCAAAAAGAGATTCACTCATGGACATCATCAATTCATGTATGTCTTCCATCATAGTAAAATACAAAAAAAAAATGCTTAGTACTTTTCTATGAGAGGAGTTAATATATTTAGTTGCAGTTTATCAATTATTGAGTAAATCAGACTGTAATCAGATACAAAAAAAAAACCCAACCCCATATTATCTCTCCTCTCTAAGATTATGTTACATTATTTCCATTTTCAACTTCTTTTAATGAGAAAATCCAGAAATCACCAATTCTTTTTTCCCCATTTACAGCAAAAAGTACATAACAAATATCCAGTGTTTTACAAAAATATTTATTGCTTTATCTCTAATCAAAGAAGTCAATTTTGCCATTTTTGAGAATTCCACCATCTTCACAATCCAATCCTCCATTTATTGATTGATTGACTGATTGATTGATTGGTTCGATTTATATGCCGCCCTTCTCCGGAGACTCAGGGCGGCTTACAATGCGTTAAGCAATAGCCTTCATACTTTTGTATATACCTGTTTAGTAGGGCTTTCGCCCCCCACCCCAAAGCGGTGTTCTTTTTTTACACAAAGTCAGCTTATTGCCCCCACAAACCGGGTCCTCATTTTACCTACCTCGAAAGGATGGATTGTAGATATTTCAGTCTTTTTCCATCTTTGTGCATATAATAATTTAATTGCAGTTACCATATATAAACCCAATCTTTCATACGTCTTTTCTAATTGGCTATCCATAAGTTTCAACAAAAATGATTCTAGTTTCATCTGAATATTTTTAAAATTATTTGCATCATCATGTTATTTGTATCCATTTTGGGGGGGGCTTTTTCACAAGACTGCTATTTATGGTAAAATGTTCCTTCCGGTTTTACACATTTTCAACATTGATTAGAAATATCTTTATACACCTTAATTTCTCTGATGTCATATACCAACAGTGTATTATTTAATAATTCTTTCTTAAAATCATAATGCAATATGAATTCCAGATCTTTTTAGCCACATTCTTTCCCATTGGTCCATTTGTATATCATTACCAAAAACCTTAGCCAGTATCATCGTGCAGTGTTTGATTTGTTCTTCTTTTTCAAATCTCAACAGACATTTATACACTTTAGCAATCTCATGTTCATCTCTTGTACATTATTCATTTTCAAATTTTGTCTTGTTGTTCAATTCTGATTACTTTTTAATCTATACTGAATCTCTCTTAATTGTGCATATGTAAAAAAGAATTGTTGAAAAATAAATCCTGCTGCAGTTTATTTATTTATAAAATTTATTGGTTGCCCAGCTTACCTCAGGGTAGATTGTTCTTTTGACTTCATCTTAAGTTTTCCATGTTCCTGTACTAACAAATCTTGATACCTCAATGTTCAGGGTTTTTTTTTTGGCTATATAAGTAGTCCTCGATTTAATTGAGCCAAAATTTATGTTGCTAAGTGAAACATTTATTGAGTTTTGCTCCATTTTATGATCTTTCTTTCTTAAGTTAGTAACATGGTTGTTAAGTGAATCTGGTTTCCCCATTGACTTTGCTTGTCAGAAGGTTGCAAAAGGGGATCACATGACCCCAAGGACAATGCAACCATCATAAATACAAACCAGCTGCCAAGCATCCAATTTTTAATCGCATGACCATGGGGATGGTGCAATGGTTGTAAGTGTGAAAAACAGTCATAAATCACTTTTTTCAGTGCTGTTGTAACTTTGAACAGTCACTAAATGAACTGTTGCAAGTTGAAGACTACCTGTAAAATGCTTCTTGTGCTGAAGCCAATAAAGGTATTTTGGGGCATACCTTGGGATTATATTTATTCCGTTTTAGTACTCAATTGGGGATTTTGTCCGGATTTTTATTTTATCCATGGATTCCACCTAGATCTAGCCCATTTCGGACTAAATCTTCCTTTTGATGGCTTCGTCCAATTTACCACTTGGGTCCGGTTTTATTCTGTTTTCAAAAATGATCTTGTTGATGGATGGATCATGAGAGTTATGAGCCCCTTCTATTGGATGGAAAAAATAAAAGTTCAGTTATTTATAATAGGTGTCAGGGTTCCAAGTAACATCCCCAACCAATGAAGACTCCCAGGCCAATAGTTCCTCAAAGTTCCATTTTATTAGAGATGTCATATTGGCACATCTGGGAAAACCCAAATCTGAAAGCTCCCGGGTTTTCCCCACCCAAAGGAAAGTTGAAGTTCCTTCCTCTGCATCCACATGTCCATCACATGGTCCAATCAATCCACTGTCCCAATTGGAGATGCCTCCCAGTCACGCCACTCCAGGTGCAGGCTGAACGCCCTTGACTCTCAGAGAAAAGAATGTTGTTATGGCTAAATACTTCTACTAACTCCATGCAAACTCCCCTCCCAGTTTCCCACAAACTAAGTGTGGCAGCCCTAAAGATCTAAAAGAAAAGATGGCCTCTAGGGCTGACAATAAGTCTTTAATGCAAGGACCATGTGCACTCAGCTTCTCCTTCCCATCACCCCTGGTTTTCTCCATTTCCTTGCCTTTCTGGGCAAACACATAACATCTGTTGGGAACAGCATTATTCAGCAACAACTTTTTCCATCTGCCCTCCACATTTGTCACATGTTCTAGACCTGTTTGGTTTATGTATTTGCTTACAGGTATTATGTGTACTCAGCTGCACTCCATGAATCATACTTTCCTTCAAGTCAGATATCTGCACAGTGTGTAAAAACAAAGAACTTCATCTACATTTTTTTACGACCCTATAGTCCAGTGGTGAAATGTAAAATTTATTACTACCAGTGGCGTGGCTTGGTGTGTGTGGGGTAATGTGACTGAGTGGGCGTGGCCAACTTTTTTTTTTACTTTTAAAAGCATTTTTTACAACCTCTTCAGCCGAAGAGGTTGTAAAAAAATGCTTTAAAAAGGCTCTGATGATCAGGCAACTCAGCTGGGATCGTCAGAGCCTTTTAATAGCATTAATGCTTTTAAAAGGCTCTGACGATCCCAGCTGAGCTGTGTGATTATCAGAGGCTTTTTTTTTTACTTTTAAAAGCAATTTTCTTTGGCCGAAAAAATGCTTTTAAAAGTAAAAAAAAACCTCTGATGATCGCGCAGCTCAGCTGGGCATGGGGGGTGGGCAGGGATTTTTGTTACCAGTTCTCCGAACCACCCTCCGCCATTGCTACCAGATCGGATGATCTGGTCTGAACCAGGAGCATTTCACCACTGCTATAGTCCCTTAATTTATGGCAGAGTCGGGCGACTGGATGGAGCTGAGCATTTACTGGCCATGAGACTGGAGATCAACCTCTCTCCACGTTCAATATTCTTGTATTTTAACGTTTCAGTCCTTTGATATTTCTCCGCTGGTCTGGAGTTCATCCTCTTCCGTTTTACTCTCCTCGTCGTTTGCTGCCCATTTACGCTCTGAGTCTTTCTCTTACTCGCTGCCCCTTCAAAAATCACTTTCTCCCCCTTCGGTTTTCGGTTGCTCACACCTCTGTTCTTCACACCGTACTCACTCTTCTGCTTCCCGTTGGTCTCGTTCGGGGCGTTGGGCCTCTGAGTCAGCTGCGCCGGCTGGCTTCTTCTAAGCTTGAACTGAGGGTCCTTCTTGGTGTGGCTGGAGATCGCACCTCTCCTCGCCTCCTCCGAAGATTCCCCTCCTTATAACCGGTCCCTCCAGGACCAATCTTCGCCCGAAAGGGCACCAAAAACTTAGAAAGTCGGCACTGGGAACAGAGCGCTTCTTTTCCCGTGCTGCCTCAACCCTACGTCACCACCGAGAGTGTTATCTCTCCTCCAATTGTTTATTTTGGTACGGAACCTGGATTTCCAGTTTTTAAAAAATATGTCTACAATTACTTCCCACAATGGAAAGACAAATCAGGAACTTTCTTTTGTAGTTTGTATGATTAATTAATTAGTTTGGTTATTATTATGAATTAGTTAGGTGCTATTTTCCAAAGTACCAAAAGGCAAGACAAAAAACAATTGATGGAAATTAACCAAGGGAGGAGCCAACCTAGAACTAAGGAAAAATTCCCCAACAGTGACAACAATTAACCAGTGGAACGGCTTGTCTTCAGAAGTTGTGGGTGCTCCCTCACTGGAGGCTTTTAAGAAGATATTGGACAACCCTTTGTCTGAAGTGGTATATGGTCTCCTGCTTGAGCAGGGGATTGGACTAGAAGACCTCCAAGGTCCCTTCCACTCTATTATTTTGTATATTATAAGTTATTATTATTTATTATTATTATTTTATTATTTATTAATTTAATTTGTATACCGCCCTTCTCCCAGAGGGACTCAGGGCGGTGAAGTTAGCAATGGATATAAAAAAGCAGGAATTAGAAGTATACGAAAAATGTTTCAGACTTGAAACATTTCAAGTTAAGACTACCTCAATTATTTCAAGCCCAAATGGTTCATTCCAGACATGGTGGGATGGTTTTGAGCTTGAAACAAGGCATTGCTAGGCCAACATTTTGCACTCCCCATCAGGAGTACTGGGGCTTTCTAACTGCCTCATCTCTCAGATCCTGGAAGCTTTAGAATCTTATTGTTTTAACAAAAAAAGCTGTTGGAATTATGATTACAGGAAAGTAACTGGTCTCCTCTCTGAAAATATCCACTGATTGGAAATAAGAGGTCTGTATACAAGCTGAATAGTTCAATATGTCTTCATATCTACAATTGTTTCTTAAAGATTATTTGGCTTTTCCTTTCCACAATACTTTCAGTGCTATCTTACACATAAATCTTGTCATGTAAAATGTCTAACTTACATATGCTCCTATTTCCCTATGGTCTAGCAAGGGTTAACACTACTACACAACCCATCATTCCCACAATCCCACCTTACCTTGACTCCTCCCCCTGGGTACAAAAGACCATCCACATAGGTACCAAGCCAGTTCCAACTACATACCTGCGAAGAGAAGACAAAGGTCAATTACAAGTGTATACTTAGGCCTATGATATATTTATGCCTACAAATAAATAAGCTGCAACAACCACTACTTTGTATTGAGAGTTATTGGGCTCTCTATTAAATGCTCAAAAATCAGGGCTAGGCCAATACCAAAGAAATCGGGGCGAACCACTGACTCCACTTTTCAATTAATACACATGGACCTGGTAGGGCCACTGAAACCATCTATCAGGTACAAGGAAAGGTTTTTCTTAACCATTGTGGATGACTTTAGCCGCTATGGTTTTGTATACACACTTAAACACACTTAAACACAAAAACAAGGCGTTCCAGAGATTCAAAGAATTCTATAAGAGTTCTATAAGAAGTCTATAAGGTTCAACACAATACCAGGGTCAGACAGATAATGACAGACCATGGTTCGGAGTTCATGTCCAGGGACTTTTCAAAATGGTTGAAGGAACACACCATACTACATTTCACCTCCTCCCCATTTTCGGCCTTCCGGAACGGTGTGGTAGAACGCAAAAATGGCGACCTCCAAACCATGATGAGATGTGTTTTAGAAGATGCAAGGATGGGCTAAGCCTTCTGGTCAGAAGCTCTCCATTATTCAAATTACACATTAAACAGACTATGGTCCAGCGTAATTGACAAAACACTGTATGAAATGATGCACAAAAGGAAGCCCAACCTGGCACATCTGCATGTGTTTGGTGTCCCAGCAGATGTCCATATACCCAAACAGTTAAGAAGAAAAGGAGCAGGGTCTCCAAGAGACTAAGGTTCATGGGATATGAACCAGGGACAAAAGACTTCAGATTCATAGACAGCAACAACAAATTCATGGTGTCAAGATCAGCAGACTTTCATGAACACTCCAACTGGTCAAAATCACACTCCAATTACATCTTCTTTGGGGGAGACATATCCAAATACAAGCAGAGAGAAAGGGAGCAGGACGCAGACAAAACAAGAGAACTCAGAACCCACAAACCCAAACACCATGGACTCAAGATTGAGAATGGAAGGAAGGACACCCCACACTAAGTTTTGACAAACTCACAGATAAAGAAGCCAAACGTCTACATGAGACAGACACACCACCAGACAGACCAGTCAGAGCAAACAGAAACAAAACACCAAAAAGCCTCGAGGATTATATCATCTCCATACAGACGAACAACATTACTCCCAACTCATATGAGGAAATACTCAAACTTCCCCAAGAAGAAAAAGAAAAATGGGAACAAGCCATGGCAAGGGAGATGAGTTGCCTCAAGGACCTACAAGTATATACACCATCCAGAGTACCAGAAGATAAAAAACCAATTGGGACTAAGTGGGTATACAAGATTAAACCCCTAGAAAATAATAAGGTATTATACAAAGCAAGACTAGTTGCCCAAGGTTTTGCTCAAAAATACCCAGACGACTACAAAGACACCTACTCCCCACAGTCAGGGCCGAGAGTGTCAAGAGCGCCCTAGTAATAGCTTCCATCCTAGGACTAGGGGTATACCAGTTCGATGTACAAACAGCATACCCGCATGCCGATTTAGACAAGAAAATTTATGTCAAGGCCCCACCGGGAATTGACAATGGGAAAGGTAGCACATGGCTCCTAAACAAAAGCCTATACGGTCTCAGGCAGTCTGGCAAAAGATGGTATGACTGCCTAGCCAGGGCCCTCAAATCAATGGGTTTCACAGCCACCTCAGCAGATAAATGTTTCTTCATAAAAAAGGGAAAAGGCTCAATCAAAAATGTCCTTGTTTACGTAGATGACATATTATATATAGGGAAACAGAAATCCAAATGTGATAATTTTGCTGCTGAACTAAGAAAACATTTCTCACTCAAATCATTGGGGACAGTAGATAAGTACTTAGGGGTCCACATAATCAAAACAGATAAGGGTTTCCGACTCTCCCAAAAGGAGAAAATCTTAGAGCTGTTACACAAATGTAACATGTCAGGAGCCAAACCCAGCGAAATTCCCATGCAACCGGACTTCCTAAAGAATATGTACAATGAAGCGGAGCCATTCACAGACAACAAATTATACAGGTCCACCATAGGTTCACTGCTATACATAGCTAACTGGACAAGGCCCAATATTGCATTAGCAGTCAACCTATTATCCAGACATGTCAGCCAACCCACAATCTACCACTGGGATGCCATCAAGAAAATATTCAAATATTTAAAATACAGTGCTGATGCCTGCTTATGCCTTAAACCCGACATATCCACGGAACCAAAACTATCGTGCTACGCTGATGCCGATTGGGCAGGAGACATCAAAAGCAGGAAAAGCACTTCTGGGTATGTTTTCTTCCTCAACAACAGTCCCATACACTGGTATACAGGTAAACAAAAACTAGTGGCTACTTCCACCACCGAGGCAGAGTTTGTCTGCATGTCCAAGGCCGCCAACAACCTAACCTGGTTCGATGACTTACTCAATGACATTTGGACAGAACTGTTGTATCCCATAGTCATCCACGAGGACAACAAAGCCGCCATCGAAATATCAAAAGCCGATGCCATTGGTCAAAGATCACGCCACATAGATATAAAATGCAAACACGTCAGGCAACTCTCAGAGATTGATTTCATCAAGGCCGTACATTGCAACACCGAGGAGCAAACAGCAGACATACTCACCAAGCCATTACAACACAAACAACACGCATACCTTATGTCAAAATTATATGTATACATGTAAATCATATATACAGAAGCCATATACTCACCACCGGTTAGACATTTAGAGGGGGTTTTGTCACGTAAAATGTCTAACTTACATATGCTCCTATTTCCCTATGGTCTAGCAAGGGTTAACACTACTACACAACCCATCACTCCCACAATCCCACCTTACCTTGACTCCTCCCCCTGGGTACAAAAGACCATCCACATAGGTACCAAGCCAGTTCCAACTACATACCTGCGAAGAGAAGACAAAGGTCAATTATAAGTGTATACTTAGGCCTATGATATATTTATGCCTACAAATAAATAAACTGCAACAACCACTACTTTGTATTGAGAGTTATTGGGCTAGATCCTCCAAATTAACAAATCTGACTGACATTAATCCTTGTTTCAGATTGCTGCCTTTGTGAGTTTTTGTTTATTTTGGAAAGCTCCCAGACATGAGTTTTGTGTATAGAAATGTAATGTAAAAAAATCTAGCTTTCATCCCACAGAATTCTGCAGTAGCATGTCTGTGGAACCCGTAGGCGAGGAACCGAAGGAATGTGTAAAATGTAATCTTTCATTCCTCTAATTATTTGCATTTCTCCTAAGGAAAGCATGTAGAGCAACAGCTGATGGGAAAAAGAACTCTATAAAAATAGTCTTGGTTACCTAGCAAAATGAAAAGACAGAATTAGAGCATCTCGTGATGCATTGGGCTAGTGTGGTTATTGGCAATGAATACTGAATTTTGTTTCCAGAGTACATTTGATCCAGAATCATAGATCAAAAATTTCACAGAGCACAACAGACAGACAGACAAATTATTAAAAGGTGAAATATGTGGCTAATTGCCTTATAACATGAAAATTAATCTGTCAAATTTTATTTACACCCCAAGTTTCTTTATAGCCATCATGGCTGAGCAATATTTTGCGGTAGTTATTGAGATTTCTGCAGATTTATCTGCTAATAAGGACACATTTTCTTCTGTAGAACAGTTAAGAACAATTTGTTAAATGTAGCTACTTTCATTTAAAATAATGTTGAATAAAGATGTATTTCTTTAATTTATGTCTCATTTCCATAAAAATAGTGTTCATAATGGCTAAAATTAAATACAGATAAAATCACTACTATAACTCCAAATCCACATTGACAATGAGTAAAAAAAAAAAAACACTTGTAAGTATGCTTTTGAGTTTCCATTACATTTAAAACATCAAAGCCCATCAAATAAAAATACATAATTAGGAAATAAATAACTGCATGTACCAGAATAATACATGCTTCAGCAACAAGTCATTTTTAAAGTCAAAGGCCTGCCTGAGTAGAAATAATTTGCCTGCTAATGAAAGAACTAGAGGGATGGCAGGAAATCACAGAATCTCAGATCGGCTACTGAAAAGACTTGTTTTGTGTTTATGTCTCTCCCGAGGACCCAAAAACCCAGGCAACCCCATAAGGCTTCAATAATGCCCTTTGTTGCCATTTGCTATGGCTAACGGGAGCAGAATAAATAATGCAAAGTAGCACACAATTTAATTTATACATGCATAATGTATGCAGATTGTAGAGCCTGTGCAGAATTTGGATTACTGCTGGTGCACCGAGTTTGATTATTTGATATTGCAGGATCCAGAGTTTACATATTAAAAACTCCAGAAGAAATAAAAAGAAATGAAGGGTAAGGGACACATTTGTCCCAAGAGTCAAAATTTCAAGTTGCCATTTTTAAAACCAACCTTCTTTATTCGCACACCTTCTGAGCTGCACACAGCTTTCCCTGTGAGAAGTTGAGAGGCAGGGACCCCAGCAATCTGCTATATTGAAGAAGACTAAGGAAAGGAGAATCTATTAAATGGCAGATGACAGGGCAGTTTCCCACATAAGAAAAAACGGCATGGCTTCTGCAATGAGAAGCCTGCAAAATGCTTAGCAGCAAAAACTAGGCTGATTTCTAGGCAGCAGAGAGTCAGACTGAGCCTTTTCTTGTCATTACAGGCTGCCTCTTTGGGGAGGGGGGAGATCTAGGATGGGAAACTTCCTGCCTCCATTGTTCTCAGAGCATTTTCTTTAATTTCAGAGTCAGTGCTTTAACAACTTATCACGAAGAAAGAGAAGAGGGGGGAAATGCTGAAGGATATGGAGACAGATTGGTAGCAGTCTCTCACAGACTCCAGCAATAAGGCAATTGTAATGACAATAAAGAAGCAGACACCAATGCTGGGTGAAATGGTCCTTTAACTTTCATTAAACACAGCAGCATAGGGTCAAAAAGAGTTTCTAAAACATGGGGTGGGGGTGGGGGAGAAGTTGAAGACAAGAAAGCCACTTTCTTGTTCTGCACACTTGGAGCAGTGGCTTGGACATCCCCACCACCCGGGTCCCTTGTGCTTCATACACACACTTGAGACTTAAGAATTAAACAACATCTTCAAGCACTGCATGCTTTTTAGGTTAGAAAGAGATGCTGTCTTTGAGCAAGCTCCATAGATGTCCTGCCTTTCTCTTAACTATTCTATTATCCTAGCTGAGCAGGATGGGATAATTCTAGATGGTGTTTTTTTTTTTTAATCAGGACATTCTTGCCAAGTTGAGCCAGCAAACAACCTGTGTGCTAGAATCACAAACAAGCCTAGTTATCCAACTGCATCTGTCTTGCATACTGGCTGTATTGGCCAGAAGTGAGAAAAGTGCTTAATACACATCTTTCTGCCCAGAAAAGAATCCAGAGAATGAATGGCAGGAATTCTGAAATAGAAAAGGACTTCCAAGATAGTCTCCAAGATGAGACTATTGGCAAGGCCACTTGGTGAATGTTACATTTCCTTGCCCTCCTTCTGGAGCAGTGGTGGGTTTCAAAAATATTTACTACCGGTTCTGTGGGCGTGGCTTGGTGGATGTGGCAGGGGAAGGATACTGTAAAATCTCCATTCCCACCCCACTCCAGGGGAAGGTTACTGCAAAATCCCCATTTCCTCCCGATCAGCTGAGACTTGGGAGGCAGAGAATAGATGGGGGCGGGACCAGTCAAAATTTTTACTACCGATTCTCTGAACTACTCAAAATGTCCGCTACCGGTTCTCCAGAACTGGTCAGAACCTGCTGAAACTCACCTCTGTTCTGGAGCCCTTGTCAATATCAGTTCACCATCTCTTGAGCAGTAGAACTGGGGTCCCTATCATTGAAGCTGCAGTAGTTGTAGTCCAAAAGGAAGAATAAACAAATTCTGCCAGCAACTTCCTAAGGTGGCCACTGTCGCTGCCTTAAGATATCAGTCAGCTGGCAAGGGATTCATAAACGATTATAGATAAGCACTGCAACCAAAGATGTAGAAATGAAACAAAGGGGCAATTAAACGGAGGATGAGTAAAGGACATATGGCAGCAAGATAGCTACAGCAGGGCTAGTTAACTGCCATCAAAGACAGGCATATTTCAGCCATGAGGGGGATTGCAAGCTTGGTGGGAGAGCCTCTATCCTTTTCCTTCCTAGAACACATGGCTATAGAGAGCTGTTTATTCCTTGCCCCATGTTCAGTGCTAGGCAATTGAGAAGGCAATCACTCTCTCTCAGCTTTAGGAAGAAGTCAATGGTAAGCCTTGCAGTTGCCAAGAAAATTACAGGGGCTCATTCAGGCCAGGAGTCAAGACTAACTCAAAGGTTGGGGGGAGAGAGAAAGATTTTCATAATTTTATCATGCATGCTGAGATCCCAGAGCAACATGGGAACTGACCTTGGGAGAGTCAAAATCTCAGCAACACATCCAGATGTCATTGCATTCCTTTCCAATGATTGTTCCTGGACTGTGCTCATAGAAAGATGGGGAAAAGAGATAATAAAATACCCAAGGAATCGAAATATAATGGGGCACAATTTCTGCAAAGATTGGAAGTCATAATAACTGGCCCAAGCCGGAATAATAAAAAGAAAGTAGCTCTTTTGTGATATGTCAGTTCCAGTCATTCATCTTATCTAAGAGTTTTGGAGTATTCCCAAGCAGAACAAAGAAGCGAACTGAAACTTTTTAGTTAGCAGACCCTCCCTTACTTATTAGCCCCTTTCAGAATGATGAACTTCTCACCCGGTAGATTGGTGTAAGGAAAGAAATGTTTACAGTGGTGCAAACATGCATGAAAAGAAAAATACCCTAGAGATAAGCTTTCAATTAAAAACCAGGAAGTTAAAAATAGGGTCTGACAAGGATTTTCTTGCCCTAGAAAATGAGGCCTTTTTCCCTCCCCCATTTTTACAACCCAGGTAATGAGATGGCAGAGCTTATTACTGTTTTCCCCCTCTCTCTGCCTGTTAAGCTTTGTAGTGCATTTGCAGATATTACAAAGAGCTTTAGGAGTGTATTTTAAAGTACCTGACACAAAAGTGTGCTGTATTTCACAAAAATGTCTCAGTGTTAAGAGAAATAAAATACTTCACTTCAATAAGAATGTCATTTAGGGAAGGGAGGGAAGTTTGACAAGGTGGTGAGAAATCGAAGAGGAAGCAATCAAAATACGCAAGGAAATTAGACTTTAAGAGCCTAAAAAAAAAGGAGGGGGGATTCCAGGAAAGGATATTCTTGCCTTTATTGCATTATAGTGTTTATTGAGATTTTAGTTTCCTACTCAAATACAAGGAGCTGGACTTACTCTCTCATTGAATAAGGAAACAAATTAAAGGCAATAATTTATAAAGCCTGGCTCTCCTATTATTTTGCTGTAATGAAACAGGGGATAGATAGATAAGCAGTATTTGTTTAATTACTTTTGTCATTTGTTTTGTCTTAAGACAAACTGTCAAGTTAATTTAATGTTCTCTTCTTACAAATTACATACCAAATCTCGGGATATGAAATATCTGTATCTCCCAACCATCATTATGAAAACGCACACTGTTTTACCCTGAACCTCTTTAAGTATTCTGCCATACAGGTGGAAGCCCTGGCATTAAATGGTCACTCTGTTTGAACTTGAGCTTAGTATACGGCTTGGCTGTTCCAAAATTTCAAGAGAAGTTTTTTTGAATATGCAAAGCCTCTGAAAATACACAGCCCCAGTCTGAGTTGCTTAAAGAGCTTTCATACACAATTTTAGTACTATATATTATTTTGATTTATAAAAATATCTAAATCATCCTGTGCCAACTTATCCCCTTTTAAATTGCCCAGGGTTAATGGAAATTGAAACCTAACCCGTATGGAGAGACTTAGGTTGGCAAAACTTCACAGAAGGATGTATTTCCTGCACTACAGGTAATCCTTGATTTACAACAGTTCATTTAGTGACTGTTCAAAGTTACGATGGCACTGAAAGACTTACAACCTTTTTCACACTTATGACCTTTGCAACATCACCATGGTCTTGATCATGAATTCAGACGCTGGACAACTTATTCCTATTTTTTACAGTTGCACAGTCCCAGGGTCATGTGATTGGTTACCTTTTACAACCTTTTGACAAACTAAGTCAATGGAGGAGCCAGATTCATTTAACAACCATTTGACTAGCTTAACCACAGTGATTCATTTAACAACTATAGTAAGAAACATTGTAAAATGGGGCAAAACTCACCTAAAAAATGTCTTGCTTAAGCAATATAAATGTTGGGCTCAATTATGGTCATAAGTCAAGGACTACCCATATTTCTTGGCTATTTCTGGATATAAAAACAATACAAAATAATTGATTTAGAAAGGTGGCAAGTCCCATACCTCAAAGCCAAAAATGGCTTATTTGAACTGTTTTATTAGCTTCAATTTTCAAATTCAAAGTAGTGACTTATCAATTATTGAAGGAATTTTTTCCCCTAACCTTAATTCTGTACCCCTTACTTCCTTTAAAAATCTGATCAGATCCTAACCTATATTCCAGTCCTTTTCTTTAGGGCAGGGGTGTCAAACTCAAGGCCCACGAGCCACATCTGGCCCACAGGGTGCTTAGATCTGGCCTGCGTGGCTGGCCTGGAAATAGCAAAAGATCTGCTAGCAAAAACAGGGTGTGGGGGGGCCCCGCATGTGCAGCCCCCATGCCCCATTTTTGGCCTGGACAGCTCCTGCAGCCCTCTGACAGCAGCTCCCCCGCACCCTGTTTTGGCTGGCAGAGGGCTATCAAAATTAAAAACAAAATGTTTTTAATGTTTCCCCTTTTGCATTTGAACATGCAAGAAAGTACAGGAAAGGAGAAAGGGAAAGAGAAAAGGCAAAGAAAAAGAAAAAAAGATGGAAAGAGGGCAAGGAAGGAAAAATAAGGAAAGCTGGGAAGGAAAAAGAAATTAGAATGAAGAGGGAAGGAGAAAAGGAAGGAAGGCAGGCTGTGATGAGTGAAGGGAAGTTCTGCCTTAGCACTTGGCCATCACAGGTGCCCCCCGACACGAGTCCCATGTCACGCCCACCATGGCCATAGCCACACCCATCCCTAGCCCTGAGGTCAAACACAATGCTGCCCTCAATGAAATAGAGTTTGACACCCCTGCTTTAAGGCATAAAAGATGGCAAAATACCAGACAAATCATTAGATTGCACGTTTTATGTTAAGAAAATTCAGGAGATGAAATTGTTGAATTTTCTTTTCATGACCAGATGTTAAACATGGTTGTAGACTTCTCAATATTCTGAAAACTTTTTGGTTAAGTAGTTTTGCTTTCTCCTTGAATTATATGCCAGTGTTTACTTACTTACTTACTTACTTACTTACTATACTGTATTTGCTTTGTTAAATATTACTTTATCCAAAACATGTTTAACAAAAAGTGTGCAGCATTGGAGAATGTTTTCTGTTTGCCCCCTTTATTTGGGATTCAGAAACATATAGTTTACAGTGTATACAAGAGACAGCATATACAAAATACAGTAGCTAAAAAAATATTTCAGTGGTTAAGATACAGCGCTGAGACTGAAATTCAGTGGGTAAGTGGCTTCCAAGTCTGGGAGTTGGGCAATTTATCAACTATTTCACTTCATCAGCAGGAACATATTCTTAATCTGGGCAGTTCTTGGTAGTTATTGTTGCTAATATAGGCCCTAGTTCTAAGCAGTAATTAACAACTTTTGCTAGAACTCTGATCTGTCTTGGATAGAGGTCGCCAGACCATGACGACCCATGGATTCATAATCAGACTGAACTACAGTAATGTATTGCATGGATGAGAAATCTTTCTTTGTAAGCTGCCACCAAGTACGGTAGCTATGTACCATGGATACTCCTACTGCACATAACTCACATGCTCAAAGGGATATATTAGCTGCCCTCCCTTTTTGGGAGGGGGTGCCTTCAAGTGTCATGGCAACTACATGGTCAGTTCTCTGCACAGTATTTTCAGAGGCATTTCATCATTGGCTTCTTCCTAGAGTGGAGAGAATGTGACTGTGAAAGTAGGACTGACTCAAAGTCATCCTGTTGGCTTTTGGGCCTAAAACAGGACTAGAATTCAGGTTTCCTGCTTGAGTCCAATGCCTTAAACATGAGACCAGACTGGTCCTCATTAGCTACCTTGTCAGGTTTCGATGCTATCTCAAAATAAATGCATTTCCAAACTGCTGATCTTTAAGGTAGCTATCAAATTACATTTATGTTTGTTTACAACACTAAAAAGGGATAGGCAATGTAAGAAACAGTTGTCTTTAGTAAAGACATTTTCCATCTTTACATTCAGTGAAACATAATTTGCTTATCACACCAGTTTGCTAACATTCACTTTGCAATAGTGGAAAGAAGGGGATTCTTCCTAGTTGCATTCACTGTGTCCCTATTGAAAATAGACTCACATTAGGGAGTTTTCTGTGAACACCTTAGTTGCCAGTATTGTTAGCTGCCCAGTGAAACTTACCAATATTTTATCATTCTTTTTAACTGGTTGCTTTTATTCTATTTTGTCATTTTATTGTAAACCATGTGGATGCTTGCAGTTAAAAATTAAAAATGATACAGAAATATCAATACAAGTTTTGACAGGAGAGTAATTATTCCAGCTCCTTAACAACACTAATGCCAGTAGGTACATCATAATTATACAATTCTGGATGATTAAATGACAACCAAGATCTACAAAAAACCTAACTCTTTGCAAGTGAAAATTGTCTATTGGGCAAAATTATAATCTTGGAAATGTTTTGGGGGATGTAAGTCACACGTCTTAACACATCTCACTCCCACACCAAAACCTTGCTTTACCTGGTTGGTAGTTACTTTCATGAATGAAAGCAAATATATGGGTCCCAGGATAATGTTGCAGAATCCAATCGATCACTGGGATCACTGGTTTAATCTTCTGAGCTTTTGGACTCGTGCTGGACTCCATCCTCAGGGAACTTCTACCAGAATGTGTGCTTTGGGCTATTCTAGACATCATAATTTATGTGGTGCCTGGTTGTGTGTGGCTTATTGGTTGATTGGGATGTTGATGGCTGGCTATTAAGTCATTGGCTGTTGTTTCCATGTGCTGCCAAGTCCTTGGCTCCTAAGTACCTGACACGCTGATGATAAATCAGAACTCCTGTTGACAGTCAAGGGGCACGTTTCCCAGGCTTCAATAATTTCCCTGGCTATCTTTGTACTTGCTCGCCAATGACCTTAATTACTTGACCTAGTTGGTAGTTACAAGTGCTTCTGGAATCAGAGCCTCTTCAAATAGTCACTTATGACTTAGTCATCTTTATTGGACTATTGCAATGTCCAGTGAAGACTATTTGGCAACCATATTTATTCTGGAATTCAGTGGCTTGAGAAGTTATGGGTGCTTCCCAATTCGCCTGGATAACACCACATTGAGAGCTGTGCTGGTTGTGAGTTGCCTGCATCTGACCTGGAGCAATTCAAGATGTAGGCGATAATCTTTAAAGCCTCCCATGGTTCAGAACCACAATTATCTGCAAGACCACTTCTCTCGATATTATTTTCCTGTTCAATGACATCCGGTTAGGGTGGACTCATTGTATGTCCTTTTGCTCAGGGTGTCATCTTCAGAGATCCTGGAGGCAAGCCTCCTCAGTCATTCTCTCCCTGAACATCCATATTGACCCCTCCCTCCTGGTTTTTAGCACTGGCTATTTTATAAGGACTTCAGAATTGAAATGGTATGAACTGTTTTCCTAGTAGTGGAAGTTTTCCTTTGCTTGGTGATGGCTGTTGAATGATTCCTTGCACTGTATATTGGTATACATTGTTATTTATTTTACTTCAATGTGCATTATGTTTTTAGCTGCATTTGTTATGTTTCGAATGTATGTCAGTCCAGATCAGCTTGAACGGGAGTAGCATATAAATCCAGTGAAATACCTAACAACACAACTACATCAGCTTCTATTGTGTGATCTGCCAGCATCACCTCTATGCTGTAGCCAGGAGGAATAAATCCTTTGCTCCCCTCCAGTGGTTATTAGGTTGATCAGTTGATCACCATTTTGACAAATATACTCCAAATTTTATGGAGAACTGCTTTTTGAAACAGATAATGGCAGGAATATGATCTTTTGAAAGTGTGTTCACACCTCACTCTAAACTTATGGTTACTGAACCATGACTTACTGAATTAATCAAATTGCCTGAGTTTGCATAACACACTGAACCATAAACTAACCACACCGGCTGAGCTTGCACAATTCACTGAACCACAAAACTAGACAGCTTCTTTCAGCTGAATGTATATACACCCAGCCATAGCATTACAAAGACAGTTGACCAGGCACTTGGGTTGATAAGCAAAACTTTTTAGTAAAAGTTTTTACTAAATGTTACATTTTTAAAATTGGAAAGGAGATTGGGTGCGCAAAAACATAGTATTGTAAAGTATGGAGAAATAATTACATCCTACTTAAATCTCTCTGTATTTACTGGGCAAAAGCTCACTTCCCTCCCGCCCCCTTCCAGAAAAACTTTGGGAAAGTCAATGTCATCCAGGCTAACCATTTATGGAAAAACTGTTAAGATGTTTATGTAAAATGCAATACACAAAGAGGCCAGTAGTTGTGTTTTTTTTTAATGATAGCAAATGGATTCAGGCTCTATACTGCAACATTTTCAAACACCTTAATCAGGATTTCATTTATGTTCCCAAGATTTTGCTCTCCTTTTCGCTCCTCTCCCATCCATCGCTGGGTTGTCCACTATTCTAATCATAACATTCTTGCACCTAATTTTCACTTGAGATTTTCGCTACACTTTTTAGCATTTCCCGTTATTTTCTTTCTGGGAGCCAAGCTGGCTCTGCAACAGAGCGGAGCGGAATCCGCCTACACTTCTCTGCTACAAGGAAGCGCGTCCGAACTCCGAGCTACTTGGCGCTACAAGGTCAACTACACAGCAGAGGGATGCGACTCCATCCTGGGCAGACTTTACTTAGAAGGAAGTCCGGATGAGTTCAGTGAATCTTAATCCCACGTAACGGGGACTATCGCGCACTTCCCGCTAAATTGCTAGTTTGTAGCCAAGCCGCGGGGATGCTTAACTTCTTTCACGGACTCGCTGGTGTTTCTCCCTCCCCGCCCTCGCCCGTCTCCCCCGATTGCTGCGTGGAGCTCCCGCTGCCTTTTCAGCTATACAGCTCTATCTACAGATGCCAAGGAGGACCTGCATTTGACAGTGAAATAAAGAGAGCCACGACCAACTAAGGAAGAAAAGCGCCCCAGTTGCTCATCATCATCTTCCCTGTCCGTCCCTAAGTCCGCAGCCCTCCTTGCGGGCCAGGTATCCTGGTTTATCCCCATTCTCCAACTTGCGGCCGTTTATTCTCCTTGTCATTCAAAAGACAGGCAGGCTGGCTGGCTGGCTGCACTGCAAAGGCATCCCCTGGAAATTTGCATGTTCCAGAGCTCGGCTACCGCGCCATCTAGCCCTCTCCCAAGCCTCGGCGCACAGCACCGAGCCCTGCCCGCTTATATAGTTCTCTAAAAATAGCTCCCCTTACACTGCCTTATAAGGCGGCAGTCGGATGAAACCCTCCTCCAATCCCTCCGGCTCTTCCGTGCTCTGGCCCGTCCCCTCTTCCTCCAGGAAGGCCGCGATTGGGCCTCAGTGACTTCATGAGCGGCCCTTTCTTCCCTCCCCCTGTTTACCTTACATGGTCACGCGCTGCCTTAATGGACGGTTTCCTCTGAAGAGCTCACGACTGCGCGGAGAAGGGACGGGGAGGGGGGGGGGAGAGAGTGGGAACGCGCCCGGAGAGCGCGCACAAGGGAGAAAATGCAACCCCCCCACAATAAAGAGCAAAGATTGCATTCAGCAGCGAGCAGCAATGCAGAAATAGATGGCAGTCTCGTGTCAGTGAGTTTGCATTCCCCCCCTTCTCTGGTCCAAGCGCTGGAGTCAGCAACAGAGCCCTTGAAGGCAATTGCTTTTTACTACAAGTGGAGAAGTTCCCCCCTCTTGGTTGCCTGGCTGACGGCTCGCCTTGTACATGTTTGGGTGCATTTTTCCTTTCTTATTGGGTTGTTGATGGGGCTCTTTTCCTTTTTTTCCCCTTCCTTCCTCCACTCTTGTTCCTGCCTTGATTTTTTCCCCCTATCTTTGAAAGTGTGACTACAAATATTCTCTGGTCTCTCTCTCTCTCTCTCTCTCTCTCAAACAAAAGCAAAACGAGAGAAAAAGGACATCTGGATTGATTGCGCCTAAGACTCTTCCCCCCCCTCCTTTTTAATGAACAGAACTAAAACCCCGTCACGAAATTTCAAACACAAATCTAAAAGGAAAAGGTTGTGGTTTGTTTTTTTGCTCAGCAGCAACAGCAGCAGCAGCAGCAACAACAACATGGATGTGTTGGCTAGTTATAGTATATTCCAGGAACTGCAGCTTGTCCACGACACCGGGTACTTCTCAGCTTTGCCATCCTTGGAGGAGAACTGGCAGCAGGTGAACCATTTACCTTACTCCTGTAAATCTCTTAAATGCGGGCATTGATGAATCAAAGCCTCTCTTTTCTCTTTTATTTCTCATTTTCTCTCATCTTTGTTTCCCTCTTCTTTTAAAATAAGCTACACTGTTACAGTTTCATTAACAAAGCGATGTAGTTGCAAACTGCTTGCATTAAATCCGAGATCAAAAGAATAATAATAAATCAAGGAACATCCTTAGGTCTGGTGGAAGTTATTTGGAGGTCTTTTAGCATTATATTTTGAGTTCATTTTAAAAAGGAATAAAGTATTTCCCTCCCCCCTTTTTCTTTGTGAATAAGGAGTGATCACTTTTAACTGGTGTTGACAACTGACAACGGATAGAAATGGAATAATGTGTTTTCCCTCTTTTACAAAGTAATTGGTGCATAAGTATAAGCCAGTTTTTACTGAAAGTAGTCTGTAGGAACATGCTGTATTAACAGTAATCTGAGTTTCTATTTATTTTTATTTATTTATTTTTAAAACTTGCATGAGTGATACTGGTTTAGAACAATGCCATCCAAGTTTATTTCTGCACATCCAACAGAGGGAACTTAGACACTAGAAGAGTTAAGAAATATTACCAAAAAGGGAAATTGGGTAATGAGGTTAAAACTGTGCTGGTAGACAATACTGTCAGGAGAAATGGGAATCTAGAGAGAAATCAGAGACTTTTATCAAACCTTTGATTAGCTCAACTATAGAGATGGGGAAAGGGAATGCTTAGCAGTCTAACTATCAGCTGGCAAAATGAAATGTAGCTGGAGAGGACAGCCCTTCCAAGAGACTCCTTGGTTAGGGGCAAGATGACACCTAAGGTAGTAGTGTTAGTTTTATGGCTGGGCTTGATTAATGATTTCTTGGTATTCTGAAAACTCCTGTCTTCAGAGAGAGAGTGTGAGGGGGCAGATGAACTCTGGCCTGTGGAGTTAACAAGACAAGGGACATGCACCATGTGGTAGTCATGTAACTTCCATGCCTATGACTGATACAGCAAGTCATTATCCTGTTCACCCTATATTTTATTCTCTTGTGGTCCAAACATTATTAATTCAGTTCTGGAAGGGGGCATTGGAGTGCCTTGGATCTTACTGCTCTGGAATAACACTAAAATTTAATGTATAATATTTAGCCCCAGGTTTCTTTTTGAATGTATTTTTTTTAAAAAAGAAAAATACATGGTGGAAACACTTCAAGTCCTCTTGGTTGTGAAAGGCAGAAGCCTGTGTTTGGCTTGCTTGTTGCAAACATTGCTTAAAGAGTCACATCTGGTTTTCTTTATGGTTCTCCTTTCGGCAGCTGATCCAGTTGGAGTGACAAATAATTCTTGCCTTAACAATTCTTCCAGTTGCTTCCCAGCAGTGGTCTTGCTGTTACATCAGTTGCATATTAATAACAATCTAGACCCTTCTAGGCAAAATAATCTGTTGGCACATCCAGCAAATCTAACACTGATTTTGTCTGCTATATTTTGGGAGATTATTTTACTATAGAAAAAGGAAACTGCTTGTATTTTTTTCAATATAAAAGCATTCTGCCTGGAAATCAAAATGGGAAGGATTTTTTAAATACCAATTTTAGCTTGGGGGGGGCTCTTTTTTTTGGTTAAATCTTGGTTGCCATGTGAACAAGTCACATTCAAGAAACTTGACATTAATGTAGTCAGTGTGTAGAGCACTCTGTTCACAGGTCCCTATATTTTTTTTAAAAATAGTCCATGTAAGATAACCAGCTTTATCTTCCTATTGTGTGTGTTGGGAGAGGAGCTGAATAGAAACATCGTACCCTTAAAGCCTCCTGGTGAGGTGGCTGAAACTTAAATTGTTTTAATGGATATTTTTCTTGTATCTTTGTAGGCCAGTGTTTCTTAAGGCTGCTGCTTTAAGGTGTCTTATAAATCTTAAAAGCAAATGAATAAAAATTATCCCCAATATACCGAATGTATACATGTCTCCTCAGAAGAAATTCCAATTGCATCCCATCCCATAAAGCCTTGTTCCAAGTATAAGGGTATAAACCTCAGTCAAACTCTGCTTAAATGGGACAAGGAAGAGAGTGAATGGAAAGTGTCTTGAAACAATGAGCATGAATTCACTTACATTAAATTAATTTTTCAGAGGATACATTTTGCTTTTTCACTCTACTCCAGACATTGTGATTTCTGGAAATACACTTAGATTATAAAGACAATTAAGTTTCATATATTATAATTTTGTTGAGGAAGCACTATTGTACACTCAATATTTGCTTCTAAAAATGGGTTTGCTAGCTTTGTGAAGCAGCAGAATAACCCCAGGAATCTTAGACCCCATTCACTTTTTTTTAAAAAAAATGTGTTAGGTTTTATTAAATTGCCATCTAGCAAAATATTACCAAAACATCTGGGAGACATTGCAAATGAAAGAAGAGCAAGAAGGTTCGACTTGCTTTTCCTTCCCCTTTGTCCGATCACAGCAACATTTGAGAAATCTGCTCCAGAGGCTGAGTAAGTAGCATTGGCAAAGGATTCCAGATACATTTTGTTCAAAGCACAATTCTTTCTCATTTCCCCATCCCCCATTCTGTCTGCTTTTCCTCTGAATTCCTAAACAAGGTAAAGATACAGCTCTGTTGAACAGACCACTTACATTGATGACTTCAGCAATTTGGAACTTCTCGCTCAGATGAAATCCTTAAGATAGAATAGCATAATATTTTTTTATCACAATAATGATCGACTAGGAAACCCAGATTTACACAGATGTTATACAATAACTGATATTACTCATATGCTGAGATGCCCTGAGACTTCCAAGGAACAGCATTGTGAAAGCACTAATGGCATACTCTTCAACCAAGTTGGGGATTTTAGTTACGGGATAAAGTTACTTAAACATCTCCCATTGAATTCAGTGGGATTTCATGGTCCTTCATGTCCATTGGTAATATTATGTGGAAATATGTCTTATTGCTTTCAATGGAAGACTTTTTAATGTCCCTGCATGTATTTTGATGTGAGCGACAGCTGTAGAAAACTAATATAGTAACATGGTGTTGCTTTAGTAGCCTTCCTTCCTGCCTTTATCTTAGTCTATGGTTTTGTGACTGATGAATTCAGAACAGGAAAAGTTGCATGTTGTTGGCAAGTGTCATAAACAGAAAACCTACTGTACTGACTGCAGCAGTAACTCATGTCAGTTGCTAAATAAACACTAGCTGCCATTCATTCTCCTTGTTGTCCTCCTCCTTCCCTGGTGCTGTAGGAAGAGGAAGTTGTTAAGTCCTGAGAATTAGCTGCATGGAAAGTTACAAGGAAGTTCCTAAACAGCTCAGAGTTTTTAGAGAAAAGACCATGTTGCTCTTAGGCCAAAGAAATATGGCAAGCACCATTGTAGCATGTCTGCATCCTTTGTTTTCGGTGTTAATAGGTATATGGCTAGAAATGCTTAATTAAAACTTTAGAGGCTCCTAGAAATGAAACTACACAGTTAGAAATCCTTTCGGAGTAAAGCATTCTTGGCATTAAAGTGAGCAAGGTAACTCTCAATATATGTGCCATTTTAAGCTGCTTTGGTGATAGCCAAAGTGTCTGTTGTTCCCACTTTCCCATGCTTGAAAACTCATGTATGTGTGCACCAATAAAATACAGGTAGTCCTTGCTTTACAACCATCCATTTAGTGACTGTTTGAAATTACAATGGCACTGAAAAAAGTGACTTAGGACATTTTTCACACTTATGACCATTGCTGCATCTTCATTCAGAAGACTGGCATGTATTTATGATGGTTGCAGAGTCCCCAGGTCATGTGATCACCTTTTGTGACCCTCTCACAAGCTAAGTCAATGGGAAAGCCTGATTTACTTAACAGCTGTGGCAAGAAAGGTCATAAAATGGGGCAAAACTCAACAATTGTCTTGCTTAGCATTTTGGGATCGATTGTGGTCACACATTGAGGACTACCTGTACCATATAAGTAATCTTCCCATAGACATAAATTTGATAGCCCAAGGCAAATAATTCTGCCTCCACGTATCACCTCTGGGTAGCTGGAAAAGAGCTCTTCATACAGATTTTCTCAGTGTTATGCTATAGTATTGTGCAGAATTTTAGTGTGGTTTTACAACAGGGACATAAGTGAGGCAGGGAGGGGGGGTTATCACTGGCTGGAACATTCAACCCAGATGTTATTTGGATGGAGAGACTACTAGGATTTAAAATGAACCTGTGTGGAAAAATAGTTAATAGACTGGAGGGGCTTACTTTTTTTTTGGCAACTGTTTGTTACATTACTTTAGGCTTACCACACAGCTTGGCTATGTCCTTCATGACTGGAAAAATCAAGATTCAGGCTTAGAATATACCTAAGCAAAAGCTGGAAATGACTAGAAATGATGACTGGAATCTGAGGTTATTGCTTGCAATGGCTTAAGAGGTAGAAGAAATAATTTATATCTTGTCCATTTACATATCGTTACCATCTGGACTCGGGGCAAATCTTATGAACCCCATGAGGTAGTTTGGCTTACAATGTTATTTATTGAACCTATGCATGTTTAGAGTTGAGCATACATAGTTATGCTGTCTGTCTGCTATCTCTGTAATAAACAAGCATAGTTTTCACATACATTTTCCAGTCAAAATGCTGTCCCCTTCTCTTGGATACTTGGCATTGTTCAAACAGAAATTACTTTCCTTTGCACACATTGCTTACACTCTCTGTCTGTGGATCTTGGAGAGGTTCTTGGAGATGACTTGACTACCATGGTGTGTTTTGGTAAAAGTTTGCTAAGAGCTGTTAGAAGGAAACTTCACAAGACATATAGGAAGATAACTTGTTGAGAGACAAACAATAATGCAGCAAAAATTCAGCCTAGTCATCCCAGATAGGGTCAGTTCCTTGTCACCTCTGGTCTTCTTAAACTCGTGATCCCAGGCATTGGTTCTGACCTTCAGGCCTTTTGCTTGCAAAGCATGTGTTCTAGTAGCAAACAGCATCCATAGTTGACTTCTCCCTCTCACCTGGCTGTTTAAAAACAGAATAAATTAAATGAAACAAGACAATAGATTCAGATTTGTTAACTATACATTTCCTTACTGCAGACAGTTCCTTAATAGTTGTTGAATTGAGCACAGGATTTAGGTAACCCTTAAAATATAATTAAGAGCTTTAACATTTTTGAATAAGTTGTCCTGGGTTAGTGAGTGAGATAGACGCAGCTTTTCATGGTTTGAAATCTCATTGGATATTACACTTGCCTATAGTGTTTATGTAGCTACCTAATTGTTTATATTGTATGTTTTATCTAGTTTGCCCTGCATGAATATAATAAAGAATATGTAAAGCTAGTTATGCGTCTCTGTAATACGTACACATGGCTAAACCCAGAAAAATTGAATATACTTTCTACCTTATGGGGAGAAGCAGATATATCTAAAAATTCCTGTTGTATGTATGGAAAACCTGTTGGGTTTGGATCAGGGGTGAAATCTGCTTTCTTGCCGGTTTGGAAGTGCACACGCCGTGTGCGTACAGACCCTCTGCGCCTGCGCAAAACCTGCGCATGCGCAAATGGTAAAAAACACATTACTTACTGATTAAAACCAGGAAGTAATGACACCTGGGTGGGTGGGCGGAGCCTCACGCTGCCATTGCTACCGGTTCTCCAAACCACCTGCCACATTCGCTACCGGATTGCCCGATCCGGTCCAAACTGGAAACATTTCACCCCTGGTTTGGATCTGGCAAATCATCTAGCGCACACTGATTTTTCTTTTTCTCTTCAGATTATGGAGATCAGGTTGAAATGAAGATTCTGGCTTTAACTGCAGTTGCCTTTTTAAAAGAACCATGGGAGTTACATGTTTTTGTCATTTCTGGAAAGAAGAATGTGTTTTCTCTCATATTTAGATTCCTGCCCCCCTCCTCCCCCCAGTGGTAGACATTTTTAATGCTCCCATTTACTGAAACCATCTTGACAGCAATAATATGTAAATTATTCTTCTACTGTGATGTGTCTCCATGATTCCCAAATAATGTTTTTTATTTTTTTACATTGAGTTTTTATTGTTTGTAAGCCACCTAGAGTTGCTGTGAGCGAGTAGGTGGCTACATAAACAAACAAACAAACAAACAAACAAATGGGTGGGAAAACTCTTTTGGCCTGACCAGTACTTGTGAATGCAAGTTACATCCAACAGCTTGCCTGTTGTGTTACCTTGAATTGGAGTTGGATTGACTATCAATGGTGGTGGTGATGAAAATAAGACCACATGTGCAGCCTGTATATGGAAAAAAGAAAAGAAAGATCTAACTGATGAAAAATTCTACTGCACAAAGTGTTTCTCTTAGAATGATGATGTAGAGAAAAGAGGGACATCTGTTGTATACTTTGGTTGCCAATCTTTTGTGATCATGTTCTTTGTGATAATTGCATGCATGGAATCTCGCTTTGCTGGCTGGCCCTGGGAAAAGCAGTCCCTACTTTCAGCCATGTTCCTCTCATTTCAGTGATACTACAGTTTTCTCAGTTCATTGCATATGTAAACTTAGTTTTCACAAAATTCGGTCTTGTTCTCACATGTAGCTCAGAGGGGAGAAGAAAATCTACCTAGAGCCTTGTTCTAGTTGTCTAAAAATCTATATTTAGTTAAGTGCTGTTGAGTTCCCAGACTATATATGGACAAATGTCTGCTATCTAGTGCTGCCAAACTGACTTTTGAGCAATTAGTAGTGAACATCAGATCATCCAAGATATTGTTTGGTCAGAGTTTCCTTTCCTGAAATATACTCCACTTACTTGCTTTCAAGAGGTTGATAGAAAGTAGAAACAAGTTTTGTTGTGGAGTCTCATGGAATTGCCCAGTAAGAACAAGGTTTAAGGTCCTGGTTAATTCTAATTTACCTAGTCTGGCCTGTTTTCCTTAGTAAAGACCATGATATGTTTTATTTAAACCTGCAACTGACCCTTTCCTGTTTTCTCTCTACTGGGTTTTCAATATACATTCTGATTAGATATTGGACTTAATTTAATTTTTTGCCAAGTATGTGCAATGATTCTCTCCCCTGAGGCATATATCTGGCCCTGTATATTTCTTTGGTAGACAAAATGAAAACTCTGGAAACAAAGGTCTGTCTTCTACAAGGGCAACTCTTGAGCCTGGATTCTTTATTTAAATTGGGTTTATAAATCTCATGTGTGGTAGTAGTGTATCTAAAGTAGTCACATTTCCTTGAAGGGGAGTTCTACCGATGACTATTTGGATATACTTTGAATTCTCAATCTAGACTAAAGTCTTGAGATTCTCTAGAAATTTATCCAAATCATAGCCAAGTCCTCCCCTGCTTACTTTTTCTTAAGATCAGCCCAAATTACCTGCTATAACTTCTGAAAAATATAGTACTGTAAAGGCTTTGCAGGGTTGGAGGTATAGATGTCTGCTCAGATTGTCACATTAGGATAAATTTGTTCTGCCAGGCTTCCTGATATGGAGAGTTCACTTTGGAGGCATTCTTTATGCCTCAGAGATGTTACTAAAGGATGGTAGTGCTTATGAAGTATTCTGAAATCTTGGTGCTGCAGAAGTACCGTATTTTCCGGCGTATAAAACGACTGGGCGTATAAGACGACCCCCGACTTTTCCTGTTAAAATATAGAGTTTGGGCTATACTCGCCATATAAGACGCACACCAAAATAAAAATGTAAAAACATCAACTGGCTCACCCGCAATGTAAAAGCAGCTGTGCTAGACCCAAAATGGCCCCTGCAACAAGCAGGAATCTCACACAGCCACAAAAAGCCCCCAAAAAACCAACTTTCACACTTTACACGCACACAACACAACACAACTGGCTCACCCACAATATAAAAGCAGCTGTGCTAGACCCAAAATGGCCCCTGCAACAAGCAGGAACCGCACACAGCCACAAAAAGCCCCAAAAAACAACTTTTACATTTTACACACACAAAATTCCACATACAGCTTTGTGAGATTTTGTGTGTGTGTGTAATTAGAGTGAAACACTACAGAAACACACTAAATCTCAGAAAGCTGCACAAATATTATTTTATTTTATTTTATTTTTATATGAAAACTGAATTTAAAACTTCCTAAACTTTAAATGGCTAGGTCTAAAAAAGAACAACTAAAAAAAACCCCAATTAACTATTTTTTTAAAGCTCCCAAAGGGGAAAAAAACTTACCCAATAGAACAGGGGTCTCCAACCTTGACAACTTTAAGACTTGTAGACTTCAACTCCCAGAATTCCTCAGCCAGCTTTGCAATCAAGCAGGCAGGGAGTGCTTGCTGATGGAATGGATTCAGGCAAGCGAAGCAAGGCAAGCGTTGCGACTAGCAGCTAAGGTAAGCAAGCTGGAGGGGGGAAAACTTTTTTCCTTTTACATGGCTCTGGCGATCCCAGCTGCGTTGCCTGATTAGCAGGCAACTCAGCTGGGATCGTCAGAGCTTGGATCGCCAGAGCCATGTAAAAGAAATTTCCTTTTACATGGCTCTGGCGATCCCAGCTGAGTTGCCTGATTAGCAGGCAAAGCTGGGATCATCAGAGCTTGGATCGCCAGAGCCATTTAAGGCTCGTCAGAGCGTTTCGGGCTGGTCTGCCTGGTTACAGGAGAACGACACCCGGCGTATAAGACGACCCCCGACTTTTGAGAAGATTTTCGTGTGTTAAAAAGTCGTCTTATACGCCAGAAAATACGGTATTACTGTGATACAACTAATCCAGCAGAACAGCGTTAACTTTTACCCAGACTTTGGCAAATGGGGCTGTTTTGCTGGTCTGTCAGAAATGTTCTACTGCAACTGGAAAGGAATAAATCACACTGTAGGGCATTGCTTTCTCTTTGCAATCTCCCATTGTTCTAGAATAATGGGATACTTGGCTCCTTCATAAATGAAACTCATCTCTTCGAATGTTGCTATTTCATCTTAGTTCCAGTCACAGCAAAACACATTTCTAAGTGCTCATTGTACATCATGTCTTGGTAGTAGATAGCTTCCAGGAAGAATCAACTTCCAGAAACTGCCATTTGTATAATACAGTGGGAAAGAATGACTAAGTAAGTAAAAAAGCTTTCTTTCACAAATGGTACAAAGTAGAAGTAACCCACTAAATCTTTAAATTACAGATACTTTAATGCAGTATATTTTTCTGCACTGCAAATGTCTTTGCGACGTACACTACAAGTAGAATTGATTTGCTGAAATTTTGGCTAGTGCTGGGAAATCCAAAGGGGTGTCTCTCCACACGAGCTTCCTCAAAATAAGGGGGAAGGAAGATCGCTCTGTTTCTGGTCTTTCAGTTTTGTGTATGTTCAGCCAGAAATATCTTTCATATGACTTCTAAACGGGCTTTTAAATGATTTATGCACACACACTCTTTTTTCCCCCCCTGTACTATTTATATGCATTTTGAGCCAGAGTCTGGAGACATTTGAAATTTATAGAAACTGTTTTAATGAGCAGAGAATGAGGGTTTGGTAGATTCAGTTAAAATTTTTATCCTTGCCTTGAACCATGAACTGTTCCCTCACTTCCCCAAAAGACAGCTGTTTTTTACTTGAAAAATGAAATCTGCTGATGCTCAGAGCAAACCTCATCAGAAGTGGAGGTTCTACCAGAATTGTTAACCAGCAAAATATGTATTATTTTCTCAGATATGTATAGCTGAGAAATTAATAACTATATATTATTGCTATATTTCATTTTTAGCTTTGCTGATTACAAAAAATAAAATATTTTATGTAGCCTATTAAATATAACAATATCCTACATGCATTGGGGTTTTTTTTTTAGAGCAATGGCTTTACAAAACTGCACATGAACAAAGACAAGATATAAATACCGTATTTTTCGGAGTATAAGACGCACTTTCCCCTCCCTAAAAGAGGGTGGAAATGTTGGTGCATCTTATACACGGAATACAGCCATTTTTGTCCTCCCAAAGCCCCATCCCGCTTGGCCCATTTTTGTGAAAAACGGGCCCATTTTTCACCTGTTTTTTGCAAAAATGGCATTTTTGCCCTACCCCAGCCCCCAGGAACACTGTGCAGGCCTCCCAAACTCTCTGCTCGCCCCATTTTATGCAAAAATGGGTGAAAAACTGGCCCATTTTCATGAAAAATGGGGCACGCAGAGAGTTTGGGAGGCCTGCAGAGTGCTTCTGGGGGCCGGGGAGGACAAAAACCTTTTTTTTCTTACTTACCTCTTCAAAATCTTGGTGCGTCTTATACACTGGTGCATCTTATAGTTCGAAAAATAGGGTATATAACAATTGTATTGAGAAACCTATTAAGGTTTCAAAGGGCAAGTTAAAAGGAAAGAAGATCTTCTATTTTGGGGCTGCTACCAATAAGGCTCTGCCTTTTGTTGGCTTCAATCTCAGTCTTAGCAGTATCTCAGTACAGGTAGTCGTCAACTTACAATAATTCATTTAGTGACCATTCAAACTTACAACAGCACTGAAAACAACAGGTCTTTGCATTTACAAATGTTGCAGCATCCCCACCATCACATGATTGAAATTCAGGCAATTGGCAACAGGCATGTATGCAACCGGTTGCAGCGTCCTGAGATCACATGATCACCATTTGCAACCTGCCCAGCAGTGGTGGGTTCCACTTACCTTCGCTACCGGTTTGCAATTGTGACCATGTGTGCAGTGCTTCTGCGCATCCACAGACTGTCCGTGATGACGTCTGGGTGGGTGGGCGGAGCCTCCCGACACTGCTGCTACTGGTTCGTGGGAGCCGGGGCGAACCGGTAGAAACCCACCACTGCTGCCCAGCCTGCTTCCAATAAGTAAAGCCAATGGGGGAAGCTGGATTCATTTAATATCTGCATGATTCACTTAACAACTCAGTGATTTGCTTAATAACCATATCAAAAAAGATTGTAAAATTGGATGTGACTTACTTAACAACTGTGTCGCTTAACCACAGAAATTTTGGTCTCAGTTGTGGTTCTGAGTCAAGGATTATCTGTATGTAGGCAAGTCCCATTATATATTAAAAGAACTCAGGCATTACCCAGGCCTGGAATTAAACTGATAACCATGCAATAGTTGAATATATGTTTAAAGCATTGTTAAGAAAAGCAGAAAAATAAAAGAAAATAAAAGAGATTTTCAAGCAGGATAAGGTAAAAATTGACATAACATCACATTAGTGGTAGAAAGTACCCTGTGCTTATTTAAACCTTCAGAAGTCAATAAGTAACAACAATAGCAAATACAATGTAAATCATAAGTCAGAATGAAGAATACATTAAAATGATCTAATTTAAGACATCTGATGAATCAAACAAAAGCTTAGTTATGAAAGAAAAACCCAAGATTTGGATGTGGTACAAGAATGTATGCAGTATTATAATCCATAAATAGTTTCCATGTTGAATTAAATTCTTTATCAAACTTGTTTTTTAAACATGAGGATATTTTTGAGACTGATGCATACTCCTAAAGCCTAATTTGCTATTCTTCCATAGAAGGAATTATACTTGATTTCCAGTTTTTTGAAAAAAACAAAAAAATGCCGATGGCTTTCCCCTAGCATTCAGTCCTCAGTTATTCTGACATTATGAAAATGTGATTCTTTACCTGGGGCTCCAAAAGGACTGTTGAGAATTTGACAAGTGTAAGGATTATGGCATAGTTGTAGCACCTTCACTTTTGCTCTCCAGATCATCACTTAAATATAGAACATCTCTTTGTTTCTATTATTATAAAACAAGGTTATGTTCCCTTCCAACCTTTCTCTGCTTGCATTCCTGAAATTGAGGGACAGCTCCTGCTCAGCATTTGTAATCGCTGCTAAAAGCTTTTACCTGAAACAGGAGGAAATTTCAGATGTAGATATGCCATCTTCTTGACTCGCTCCCTTTGTGTCTCACCCTAAAGATTGCATGGTTAATACCAACAACTTCCTTATGGATTAAGACCAAATAACAATGTAATTATATATTTCAACAACAAAAAATCCGTTAACAAAAAAAACAGTATTTCATTAGGTAAAATGAAATAAAATAAAGACAAAACAAAATGAAAAACTAGATAAACTAGGAAAGTAGCTTCTGATTAATGTTATCTGTGGAATGGGGAAAATAAGCATTTCAGATGTTTGCTGTATAATCATTGAAAAATCTAAACTATTAGCCTCCTAATGGCAATTGTGCTTGGCTACCTTGGATAGTTGGATGTTTCAGAAAACCATCAGCCAGAATTGAATTTACTTCTCATTGAACCAGCCAGAACAATTTGACACTGGGGGGCTATTAAGTCTGTGTGCCAAGCTGTATAAAAGAACGACAGTGCAATAAAATATGGGCAACAGACTCCATATTCCCTAGTTGGCAAGAACATAGTCAAACTTGGATTGAGGATTCCAGCTCCTTTCTGGTAGCACAAGAGTCAGGCAGTTACGTTCTGTTAAAGCTTTTTGGTGTGATACTCTCAGAATGTTTGCTAGGTGATTTGTTGGAATAAAAGGCTTCTATCCAGGCAGAGGGGGATAATAGTACCATGGTCACTATGAAGATGGATCAAAAGCAAGATGTTTCAATTTCTGATGGGCTCCCCCAGGCTCTAGTGAAATCAGATATTGAAGCAAGAGGCCATGTTGTCTTATGTTCAATGCCTTTTTTTCAAGCTGCATAAAAACCATTTGGGAGATTTACAGCAGCCAAAGATTCCTCTGTGAAAATCAGTTTAGTATAGATTTTAGGATGGTCAAACCCATATAAAATCTCTATAGGAGCTAGGCCTGATTCCAAATATAGCAAAAAGTTGAGTACATTCTGGGGCGTAAAGAGACTTGTTATTATTTTTGATTAAACTGCTTCAGAGATCTTTATAGAGGTGAATCCAGGAGCCATATGGCAGAAAGCTAATGACTGCCCGAAAAATGCAGGAGTGCATTAACAGCCCTATGGTGCAAACTTTGTTCTCTCAAAACCATGGAGGATTGAAAGGATATTCATAAATACAAAACCCTGGTTTGTTCAGTGCTGGTGTTTGTTTTCCAACCATGAATCCAGCTGGCAAATCTTTTGCTGAAGACCGCTACTGCTTCACTTGCTTTGTGTGAATGCAAGTGCGTACAGAAATGAATCCAACTTAGAAGCCAAATGTAGCATAAAGGGGTGGCTATAAAGTTGTTAATGCCACTTGGCCAGAAATAAAATGTAAGATAGACTGTAATGCCATACCCAGGCAGCTCGGATCAAAAAGCTGCTAGAGCAGATGATGTTGGACAGGAGCAGTTGTGTCACAGTGGCAAGCAGGACCTTGTGCCTAATCCTTTATCTTCTTCAGCCCTGATTGCAGTGCAGGCTGTTGTGAGGGGCCTGTGTCATAGTAACAGCCCCTTTCCTGAACCTGCTTCCTTTGTATTTATGCTATTGGAAATCATTGCGAGAGATAACATTTTCTGCTTTTTTGTCTCCTCTTTATCATCAAATAAAGGAAGTCCTGCAGCTGTGATTTCTTTTTGTTTGTTTGTTTTTGAATTGCCTGTCAAATCCCAATTGAATATTCCTTGACTATACGAGGCTTCGGTAATTATTATCCTGCTGACCGTAGACATTTAACTCTGTTGACAGAACATGGTAGATGCTATAGTCTTACACATGTGGAGGGTTCTAGGTTGGGGAGGGCTGATCTTGATCCATTGAGTAGCCCCATATTATTCAGTGAAGTTTTGTGTTAAAAATACGTTACTTCTAAAATGAGAAGAATGAGAACTCAGATACTTTGCCTTTTCAGAAGTGTTTCCACTTTTCATTTCAGAACCATGGTGATGAAATAAGTTTTTATGAACAACTGGAGAAAGGCAGTCTCATCCTAGGGCTGTTTATCTGCATTTAAAACTGGGTTCAAGGTTTAACCCTTGCTTGGATGAAACTCCATGAAAAAGAGTTCGGTTGACAAATCTTTTCCTGAAGACCACTACATAAAATAGATAACGCCTTAAGCTGAGACCATGCTGGAAGTGGATAATGGAAGACTATCTTTTCAGATGCTAGAAAATGAGAACACTGCATTCTGATATCTTCTCTTTCAGTGTTCAGGTGCATAAGCACCCATCTTTTAATTGTTATTCATAGGTTTATGAGAAGATGCTAGTGAGAATTGTTGAATTAGGTGTGATACAGAGAAAGTGGCATCACACCTCTTCTTCATAAGCTTGAAGAATCAGAGAATGGCTGATTCAGCCTGGTCATTAACACAAATGAAATGTACCCCCTCCCTCACCCCCACCCCCCACTGAGTGTCTTTTCTATGGATACCTTTTAGGGAGCAAAACCTCCCCAGCACAGCCCTTTGACCCAATTTGAGTAATTTTGTTCCCCCTCACCCAGAGACTGCATTACTTTCTGATGTTGCTATATTTCTATTGATATGTATTAAAGATGCGATACGATTATTTAAACCCCCTTTATTTGGTTGGAACACATGAGATTTTTGTAAGATTCTCCAGTTATCCTGCAAACATACTCAACTCAGATTCAGTCTTACTTATGAAATAGGAATGGAAACAAAAGCTTTGCAAAGTAGGAATATATTTAAAGCAATTAGGTATTGCCACTTTCCTGATTTAGCTATTTTCTTTGTTTTATATAACACAGATTTTAAGTAGATTTTAAAACACACACATACACCTAGAGAACAGTGTCCTACACATAGGACTATGTTCACCATAGTTTGTAGTCTTGTAATGATATATAAAGTAAAGATATGTTGAATGTTGAATGCCTTTATATAAATATAAATAAAACTTTTATTTTCTATATATTTTTTATATTTATTACAAAAAGGACTGCAAGGCCTAAAAGATTGGATTTTAAGTATCAATCATTCATAGTTTAGTTGTTCTAATGCACATACTTTATGAGTACAGTTTTGTTTATGATTCTAAATCTCACTTGTGTAATTGTCAAGAAAGATTTAATGTTCAGTATAGTGAACACAATGGTAAATATAGTTGTGTACGGCCACTTTATTGTGAATTGTTGTCTCAGTGGGGTTTCCCTGGCTTTATAATCACAATAAAAGTATGATGCTTGCTATGCAGCAGTACAGCGGTTAGGGACAATTCTCTCTATATATGTGGTGCAATCCATAAGCATTAGACTCAATGGCAGATTAGTCACCAATTTCAGTAATATGGAAATTGGACCCCTGGAACATCTGGCAGCTTTAACGACAAGGCCATTTCTCTTGCCTTGCCTTGGCTTTCTGATTGTATTTGAAATCTGTTTTTCCATAATTGGCTCAGCATTGTACATGTTTCTCATGTGCACTTGTTCATCAAGAGTTCTTATGTCAACATTGTTTGTGCTTTAGCTATGATTGTATGGTGGGTATTCCTTTGTGGTATTCAAGCAGAGCCTATCTTGAAATATTTTAATCGAAGAATTACTTTGAAATAATACTTTGAAATTTGTGTTTATTGTCATGCAATGTTATAATTACTCTGGAAAAGAAAAAGCTTCCAGGCTAAGGGCGAGAAGGGAAGAAAGAGAGCAAAGAAACATTGGATGCATTAAAAAGCATCCTCCAAATAATGCTTTATCTTTGACGTAGAAAAGAGGTGCTGTCTAATGGAAACCTGGAGGAGTGCCACCTAGGACAAATTTTGCACGTTACTGAGCAGATTGATCTGGCAGAGAAAATCTGATGTAAATTCCTTTTGGAAAAAAAGCTGCATTTAAAAATCAAATAACTGCAAACTCTGGGTGCATACAATACCCTTAAATTGTAATTTGCTTCAAGACAATTATCAAATCTGGTCAGAACTATTCAAAAGAAATGCTTTTTTCAGGGCTGGGCAAAAGTGGCTGAAACTATTTGATAATCTTTCTAAAACGTACCAGTGATTGGTGCTGAAACATGAAAATGTGAAATTTCCTAAGATGGAGTTGCTATGAGACAGTGAAAGGAAAACTGTCTGAAATATGCAGGTAGTGAATACATGTAAATGTAGTATGGTTGGATTGTTCACATAGCCACAGTTAATGGGTTAGGGCTTAATAGTTCAACCAGCTGTGCTGATACTCCAGGGTTGCTAGCTTCAAAACATTTTTGCTTGCTTTCAGGCATAGCTAGTTATCATATGCTAAAAAGAAAGAATAGAGTGTGAGACAGAAACGGTGTGCCTGGATGAAATACTGTATGCCACCTGGCTGATGGTTTGCAATTTTCACCCCACATAGGTAGTTAGTGGCTATTTAAAGATCTATGGATCTGTTTCAGATCGTGTTAACTCAAACCTAAGTCCACTTGAGTAAAATGAGACTTGTAAGAATATTAGCTATTATCTGAAGCTTTTATATTGTGCTGTTCAACTGGAAAGGCTCTCAACGAAAATCTATATAAATCCTGTATTCTAATTTTACAGTTTAACAAGATGTGAGAAAAGCAGGAAAAAGGATTGGCATGGAAAAGGAAAAGAAGCAAATTTGGTCACCAATTTTTAAACTTCTAAATATGTCTAGGATTAGGTTATTAGCTTCCAAGATGCCATCGTAATAGTTTTAATCTGAGATCAAAATGGTTACTAATTCACAATAAGCATATATCTCTGAATATAGGGAGTACAAATGTCTCACTTACCAGAGGCAGCATTGTGACTTCTGCATTTGATTATCTGCAGTGCTGGTTGTTATAGCTCAGACTTCTCTGCCAAAGTTACAGACAATCTTGATATCGGGATGTTTTTTTTTTTTTTTTTTTTTTTTTTTGGGAGGCCATACTATACCAGGCAAAATTGTTGTTCACAAGCAAAACGTGAATTCTTATAGGTAATTTATGAGTGAAATAAACGTTGGAATTCCTAGTGACATAGTATAACTGGATTTTAGGTCAGTAGCTACAATTGAGAATGATACGTCTGGATTATGCGTTCTTTGTCTGCAGCTCAGGTCATACTTTAGCATGGTTGGGGATCTGCATCTCAGGTGGTGACATGTAAGGGCAGGCACACAAGACTCAGACAGCACAGAGCAATTCATATTGGGACTTTGAGTCAGGTTGAGTGGAGTCCCCAATGGGTGAGTTTTCAGTTCTGTTTCCCATTTTATTGCTTTGTATGCTTTAATGTGCTGTTATTTTATACAAATCATTTGGTTTTGGGTTTTTTTCTCTCTTTTGTACATTGCCCACATAGTTTGAATTAGATGGCCATATAAATGTGTGCATGCAGGCATAAATAGTACAAACTGGCATTTTGAGCACCTGTGAACAGTGATTCTGTGGTTGTTGGTATGGCATGTGGCTTTTTAATAGCTATTGTGCTGCTTAGATAAAAGGAAAATACTTCTGTGATTACTTTGCAATTGACGCAAAGTAATCGAAGCAATTGAAGCCTTCTTAAGAAGGTGCATTTACGGACGTTTAGTCTCATGTGCTTCGAAAGCCATCAGTAAATTATCTAGATTGATTCTGCCTTTAATACATTAGAGGATGCTCTTGATATTTACTTTCTTTGAATTAGGAGATTCCTGTGAGAAAGCTGACAGCCCTAAAGATGTGTCTTTAAGGTGCCTTACTGTACATTGATAACTAAAAAACTGAAAAGATAAGAATTTTTGGCTCCTAATTGCATACTTTGTGAACAATTAATTTTGGAAAGCTTCTAGCTATTTCAGATACAGAAATCACGTTTTAACCTTCAAAATGACATTGTAGAATTTTTTAATTTCACTAACATCCTTGATCTGCAAGATCATTTACCGAGAACGTTGCTGGTTGAACTGCATTATCTTTTGAATGAATTTGGATTGTAAATCTGCCTGTAAAAACAAACTGACTTTTCCAGAGATTTTAAAGCATCATCATCTTCAGGTCATTGGGGTATCAGAGGCTAATATAATTACAAAACCATTATTTCCTATCCATTAGGTTTTTAGTCTTTCTAAATATTGGTGTTCTGCTTTTATGAAAGATATGCTGAATGACTCCCGTGCTACGTAAGTCGGTGTTTGCCCAGAAGAGCTTAATGAGGTGAGCTTTAGAGGGCTGATATAAGCACTTTTTATCATGAAGCACAGTCGAGTTGAAAGCACTTCTGTCCCAGAAGCTAAATCATTTTGAATATGATTATTCACAACAGGATAGCACTAACGTTGGCATAACCTGCCATAATTGAATTTTGCTTTTGTAGAATGTGTAAATTGGGTCAGCTAATCAAAGATTAACTAATGTACAATTGATACATAACAACAATCTTCCTCTTACAAGGAAAGGACATCTGGCAAAAGTAGGCTTATTAAAATAATATGTTTTGAAATTTCATGGTTGTTACTGTACTAAATTGCTATGTATTAAAGACTAGAATCTGTTACACTGCTGAATTGTTGTATTTCGGAATTGTGATTTTAAGAAGAATAGAAAAATGTTCTTGACTAAATACCACACATTAACATTTTACTGGTTTTTTCACTCTGTAGGTTTTCATCAAACATTATTTGGCAAGAGATTTAAATAAATCTGGCTTCTTGATTTTAAGAAATGCTCCTCCCCCCTTGTGATGTGCACAACTCTTTAAATTATATGTTGCATTCTGAAAGTGAATGATGAGGAAGAAACTCAAGCTAATAAATCTGTATTGTCTGCATTAGTTAAGATTTGTAAAGCTGTTGGCTTAAAGTTAAGGATATGCAGTTTTCACACTCTTTCTTTGTTGCTTCTTCATTTACTTTCCTTTGTTCTGAATTTTACTGTACAGGGGTTTCTGCTTATTTTAACAAGCATGCATACTAATTATCAGATGTGCTATAATTAATAATATGATAGGAAATTATATTTGGGAAACAAATTGCTGTGACAACAATCTGGGAGAACTGTTACAAAAATTGATTCATATCTTTCTTCCCTCTTTCTGTATCTACTGAATTAAAAAATGATAGGCAAATGTCTGTTTAATGTCATCCAGATTCATTTCCAAAGTATTGCTATTTAATCTATAAAGAAACCGGATTTCAAATAAACGGAAAAGACTGTAAAGTAGATTGCCACTGTTGCAAAAATACCAGTTGTAGCATTTATACTCAAAAGACTTATGGGAACGATGTCCAAGGTTTTGTTTATGTATTCTATTCATGTTTATTCATCATGCAAAGTGTTCTTTACCTGTTTTAATAACAAAGCAAGGGAGTAAGCTGTAGTGAAAAACAGTGATAGGCTTAGAGTCCCCCTTTGAATTTCATGACTGGTATTTGAACGGAAGTTTTTCTGATCTTCACACAGCAAGATGTAGCTCTTAAAGACTTTGCTTGATCTGGTAATGAAGGTCATGGTGGGGAGCTAAGGAAAATAAATTTGAGGGTGTGACTTAGACTGCAAAGTAGAAAAATATTCCAGAACAAGGCAGGGGCAAATCACTTCCCGATTTCTGTCAAGAAAACAACACAGTCATGCACATGTGATCTCTAGAACTTAAGTTGGATTCTATGGGGATGTTTCTCTCTGGCTTTAATCCAGTAACCATTTTGAGACCTAGACTCTTATTCACTTAGGTGGCCTTGTTTTAAATTTATTGATTTCTGTTATAAAACCTAACCTGAAGAATATGACTTACATGAATACATGAGTTTTGTTGGGCTGTCAGACTTTGGACCAATATTTTAATATGGTCAGGAAATGAACTGCAATGAGATCTCTAGGCATCGTCACAAGGTAACTATAAAATGTTTTACAATTTCTCTAGAAATAGCTGTTTTCCCAACCTCAGCAATTTCTATTGATCTTCCCTGGATGATTGCCAGCCTGTCAAAATCTTTACTCTGCAATGATGTGCACAATTCTGATTATAGTATTGTAGACAAGGACAAGTAAAAAGCAAAACCATTTACACAGTGTTATTTTATGACTGTAACTAGATTATGTTAACTAAGACTGTATAGAGTATATTATTGTACAAATTGGGCTTGCCAGCTAATGATAATAGAATTCATGCCTTTCTTTCTCTTTTGGAATATTTTTATTATATTTTCATTCATTCATAGATTTTTTTTTATTATAATGGTAAAAATTAACACAAACTATAATAAAAATAGATAAAGAAGAAATTTTCAACCTTCATCACAACTACTGTAAACATATTTAGGAGATCTCCACCCCCTGTAAGGTTACAAACAAAAATCTCTTTGTCCCATATCCCTTCCCTTATCTATAGACAACTACATAAAGCACCAACCTTTCAGTCCAGATATCAGCAAAAAGTCCATAAAGATTTGTTAGATTTGCAACAATACAACATATCTTATTCTAACCTTGATCACATAAACCAACTTTATATTCCTTTCTTTTACTTCTAATGGGCTTAATCTTTCGTTCAGTCAAATATTGTCACAGTATTTGATTTCTTTCCAATTCTTAGTCTTTGGTCTATTCATGAAGGGCAGCATCTGAAACACTTGTGAGTGATCTTGTGCCCTATCCTCAGTTTATCCAGAGAGGTTCCAAGGAACTACTCTACTCACCTGTTCCTTGATCGTTGCCATGGCTTTCCATTCTGCTTTCTCAGAGCTGCTCAATGAGCCAAAAACAGAGACTTTACTTGTTAGCTATTAAAGGCAATGAAAAGAACATGGTGATCTTAGTTTTCCAAGCTGGAGTGTAAAAATAAGACCTACCAATGATCTGGCATTGTTTAGGCCAAGACATTATTGGGATAATGTCTCCTTAAATATAGCTCATATAAATTATTTGTAGACATTGTTTGATGTTTTAAATTGCCTATCCATATGAACTACCAGTTAGTGATGAAGATGCTGTCAATGTCTAGCCCACTCATGCAAATTTAACTGCCAGACAAACAGTACTCCAGAATAGATAAACTAAGCAAGTGCAGAATGTACAAGAACAGCATAGGACTCTGCTCATGATAATGATAATGATAATGATATCCATTCCCTGTTACACATTGATTCCCATTTAATATCTAGCTCGAGCAGTTGAGAGCCCAAAGGGATTGTAAATAACTGTAAAATCGCTAGCAGTTAATGATCAGAAAAGGATATCCAAACATAATGTGAAATACAATTGTGAATAATTATTTTTATAAATTTAACTGCATCTCTTTCTGTTAAATTCCCAGCTGCTGAGATGCCTACCTTGCAAGAAAGAGGAAAGAGAGGTCTTCACCTTTAGCAGTTTTGAAATCTATTTTAAGTAGAAGAAGCTTTATGCTTCAAATTTGAAGGTTGAATTTTGAACTGGGTGGGATGGAGATAGTTTTATGACAAAATACTAATTATTATAGCAATATAATTAGTAGAATTAGCATAATGAACCCTGGAAAATGGTGGATGCTCAAAGACACACTTCATTTTGATTTGGAAACATACAGTTGTCAGCCTAAGATGGTCAATGCCACTCTCTAAAATATCTGGTGATATCAAAGTTTGTCCAAGGTATATCAGACAAAATACCCAAGTGGTCCTCTCTCTCATCATCATGAGGAAATGTATGATAAATAACTGAAAAATTATAGAAGTTTACCTATACTATTTCTGCTGGAAGTTGAGATGTTTTAACTAGCCAAATAGTAAAAATGATCATAGTGAATATTATTTAGCTTACCCTAATAGAAATCTTTTATTCATTGAAAGATATAGGAAAATAAATTTACCTAGTTCATCTGATAATTATTATTAGTTTATGGAAAAATGTACACATTTAAAGTTACTAAAATAGATTTAGCTACTGTATGAATATTTTAACATAATTTTAATTGAAGTTTTTTAAGGCTTACATAATTATATAAAATTCAGAGACTCAAGTCAAAGATATTCATACTGAAATACAGCATTAAATTGTGGCAGAAATGGTAAAAAGACCTAACATTTTCCATTTCACTATGGGAAACGACATAATACAGAAATGCAGACTGGATTTTATTCTAATTCATTATTTTTCCTTATTTCTTTAGTTTACTATCAAGTCCACAAGCTGCATCTAATTATCCGGGCTTATATAATTACACCCTTCCTTCCAGTTATGTCACAGCATTCATTTCATAATCAATGTGGTTTGAATGATGAAGGCCTCTTTCCAGTTTGTCAAAGAATCCATATTGGAAAATTCTATTAGAATTGTTCTTTAAATATAAAGTCATAGTCTATTAATAAAGACTACTCAAATAAAATCTAGAAGATGCTTCTAAATACCAACCACTGTCTGGCATTGCACCAAAAGATGCATACACATTCTCTTGTGCTTTCCACAAAATCAGCAGTATCAGCAGTAGGGAAAAAGCTTTTAAAATACTATAAAATTCTCTAATAAACCCTACAATTACCTTTTTGGGGAGGGGAGGAAAAAGATTTATCTTTCGCAACATGTGAGACTTTAGGGAAAAATATTAAGCATTGTGTTTCCTTTACTTTAGCTTGCTGCTTTAGCACACTGTATTTTATCTATTATCTTATCTCCCATAACAGATCTAATGTTTATTTTCCTTAATTCATTGTATAATGTCTCAGATGGATTTCTGAGAAAGATAAAAGTACTTTCTCTAATCAAAATATGCTTGGTATGATAGATACCACAATGACATGTAGATCAACATTTTTCTCTAGGATTGACCCAGCTGACTACATTGCCACCTAAATTCCTTACTTTATATATTTACAATTATATTCAACAGATATTATTGGCAATTGGATTTATACCCTTCCAATACCCAATGGCCCCCTTCTTTTGGAAAAAAGTAAGTGTGGTTTTCATTGTGCAATCCTGTTTATTTATTTAGATCGGTATGTCCTCCTATATCGCCATAGTGACTGTGGGCTACTAACAACAAGTTATAACAGCATTGAAAATGGCAAGCTAAAAGCAATATACACATAAACATAATAAACTTAAAGTATGCCTCACTAAATTGTAGGTAAGTAAATACAGGATTTGATTTTAAATCTATATACTGAAATTGGTACAGGTCACTGAAATAATCTTTAATATATGCTATTTCTTTATTTAGTTATCTTATTTGTCAACAGTTTCCCCTCTGATTTTAGTGCAAGGTTAGACCAAGACTTCCCAGTCTTTTTGACCAATGCACACACATTTAAAATATTATGAAGACATTTAGCTGCTGTCAAAGAATGGCTGCCATAGAGACTAAGGCTAGTCACAAAACATCCATTTTTCATAAATTGTCCTTGCCATCCTGTTCGCCCCCAGAATATACTTTCTTCACCTTCAGTTTTCCTTTTTTGATTTTTTTGGACAAGTGGCTAAGCTACCAAATGAAACATTGGGCTATCCTCTTGAGTTCCGTAGTTCCAGATAAATCCTTGAAATAAGAGTAATGCTAAAAGATACCCCTTTGTTTTGTTAATTTTCCATTTATTTTATCTTTTGATTTAAAGAATGCTTTAAAAAATGGAGTCTGAGGGTCACCAGAGGAGGTGTCTGCAGGAGCCACATAGGGAAGCTGAAAATGGTTACTATGGAAGCTGCTGCCCTTTCTGTAGTTCTATTGATTGCTGCTCACATTCCTAGAATCTAATTACCCATAACTAGCACTAGCGCATTTTCTCTATGGGGCACATGTTCTTTGGGGATTGCTGTCTTAGAGGTAGCCATATCTGATGGCATAAGAGGAATCTTGCTTTCATCTGGGGTTTATCTTTACCACTATCCTAATAATTAACATGCTTTTTTAATGATAATGAAAAAACTGATGATGTGGGAGGTTGGACTAACAGTGTCTGAAAGGATTCTTAACAGGAGGTTCCAGTTAGAAGCTTTGATTTTTAAACAATTATTTGACTGCATGGATTTTGGGGGAGCTGGAGTGCAAAATTACATGAATTAGTAATTTTTCTGATATTCTCAATGCTTCTTCATAAAATCCCTTGGTTACTGTTTTTTTTTTTTTACTTTGAGCTAAATATTTCAGAAGTACCTATATAAAAGCATTAAGGAAAATATTTAGCAACTGCAGCATATTGAGCAATTAATATGTGAGAGAACAATGCCTTTGTATATTGTATGTGATTTATATACCCTAAGGGCTACAGTGATATGACATATTTGCTTCAATATTTAATTAATTTAGAACAGGCTCTCCAAACTGGCAACTTTAAGACCTGTGAACTTCAGCTTCCAGGATTCCTCAGCCAGCCATGCTTGGAGTTGCCAAGTTTGGAGATCCCTGATTTAGAACATAAACCATAGATAGAAGTTAGTTGAAAGTGAAGTTATAAATTACATCTGAATCCTTCTTTTTTCTACAGAATAAAATAGTACCTAATCAATAGCTTGGAATGCAATTAATTTAGAGTGTAGTTGCTACCATAGATTGCTAGCTGGAACTAAACATTCCCATCGCATTTAGTTGGGTTCCAGTGGACTGGCTCCAAGTTCAATTGAAGTACTGTTTGTGACCTTAAGTGCCATTTATGATGTAAGGAATGGGGGACCACCTGTTTCTCAGCATATCCAATAGCTTCATATCTTCAGTAGATGGTCTTCTGCAGATAAATTCCATCATATGAGAGAGACAAGGCAGGAGAAAAGGAGGGGATGTTTAATATGGACACATCCCAATTGGAGAAAGTTTCCTGGGGTAGTCTTTCTGGAACCCGATCAGATGTCCTGTTGGTGCCTGGCAGGCACCAACATGGTGTCTTCATGTTGCCCAGACTTTTAAGGCTTAATTTTAGTTTGCTTTTTGTTATATTGTCATTGCTTTTTATTGTTTCCTACATTGTAATAACTTTAATGTTCCATTTATACAACTGTTGCTAGATTTGTTTTGCTTAAATATCATATTATACATTATCTGTATTTTTATAATACTAATAGACTGAGCTGTTTGCTTATGCCAGTGGAGAGGAACTTGAGGATCTGGATGGAAGAACTGTAGAACGAAGACTCCTAACTGTCTCTATTTCATTGGTGTTTATCTTCTAAAATTTATAAGATGATTTGCATTCTTATGAAGTTTCTCATGAAGGCAGTTTCTCATGAAGGTGTTTTCTGATCCCAGAATATGAACCAATATAGTCTTGCAGAGGACATACTGGGCTTCTTATAAAGACAAGAAAAACAGTAGCAAAACTGGGAAAGAGAATGTACAATATACTTTTATTTTAAATCTGTTGAGCATAACCTTGTTTAGCAGATCACTTTATCTGCAAGATTGAAGGAAAAAAAGATTATGGGCAAATCTTTTAATGCTATATTGTTCCTTTTGCAGATTTGTTATATTTAAACCAATTTTGAAACTAATTTAGTTATAATTCAGGCCCGCTTCCTACAACAGATTAAGACTGGAGTGCATTAGGACTTCAGATTTGCATGAGACCCCACTGCTCCTTTTAATGCCCCCAGAACTGTCACTCATATTTCAACAGTGTAGTAATCAAAATTTACTTTAATGTAAGCTCCAAAGTGAGATTGCTTGGATTCTTTTTTTTTAAAAAAAAACCTCAGCTTCTCCTAAAATCAAGGGAGAAAACATTTTGGAAATCTCTACCATACCCATTTGAGTGCCTTGGCTTCATCCACTAGTTGTAGGCTTCATTCACCAAAAAAAGGTAAGTATGGCTACCAGCCCCAAGGTTGCTGTGGTAAGCTGTAATAATTGCTACCATGGGTTGGATAAACAAGCCTGGGGATGTGGATCACATGCAACAACAGCTGTATTCAATTCATTAGAAATTAAAGCAGGTTTTTGTCATATTCCTGTGCAGAGGATCTGAGAATTTGCAGATAGAGATTCCATATACTCTACCTGCATAATTAATGTGTTATGTAGCATTTCTCATAAGAACAAATGTTTGTGCCGTTATTAATTGACAAAAGCTATTGCCTTAAATGGACTATTAGACTCTGAAATGTAAAACAGAAAAATGGGAGTAGTTGGGTAAATGGGTAAGACAGTTGTTGAGAATGCTTGTTGATGTATTTTGTCTTTTGCTTGTCTCCATGAAGACATATTTGGGTTTCTACATTATGGTAATGGTGCTTAAATAAAGAGAAGGAAGATTGCTGAATATTTTATTACCTCAAAAGCCATTTGGGTGGTTATGTTAAAGCAAAGCCACATAATTACAGAAAACTGCTTTTATGGGGGAATTGGTTGGCTGGTTGGTTTAATTCCACACACACCCACCCAAATAACTAGATACCACTTTTTTTGGTGATGTAGACATCATCAACAACATAAGCCTCAAATCAGAAAGCCTTAGATTTATTTGAAGGAATTTTGACTTCCATTTTGGTTTTAGAAAGAGAAATATATTTGGATCAACTTTAGAAAGGAGTTTATTCCAACATGTTACATTTGCAATGAACTTTTAAAAACTGAGAAAATCCAAGGATTTTGTTTATTTTCTGGAACAATTGTTGTCCCGTTTGCACTTTTGTATGTTAAAAAGGAATGGTTAATCCTCCATTCTCTGCTCTTACAGAGTTTTAGGTATAACACCATACTCCACAAGTCCTTTAGAAACAATGTAATTTCCATAACTTTTTAGATGGAATTTTCAGGGGTGCAGAAATGAGGGTGTGGGAACAGTCTTGAGATACATAAAATTCTTGACAAGCTGAGAATTCCAGGTCATTGGCAGTTTTTAAATCTGTCTGCAGTAGTTAGAGATCTGCAATCTATTTTCTCCATGTTAACATCTTTAAGCATTTGAAACCATGACACCTGTTGGTCACCCCAAAGGTAAGGACACAATATAAAATTAAGAATATAGATTTGTAGCTGTCCAAGGTGCTTACAGTCTGCACCCTCCTGCTGGATATGAGAGCAAAAGAGCCTTAGGTTTTTTTCAATTTTCTGCATCTGTTTCCCAGTCACACTGACAAAAGTTGAACATGTGTTGAGGAAGAATATATGGCTACTTACGAGAAAGATGACCAATGCCATTTACTTCTTCCCACTTGTGGATCTAGTCACCCCCCCCTCCATGATTCATGGAGGAGATGAGAGATGAATTTGTACTCTTTCTTTTTTTAGTACTGATTTTTGCTGCATTGTTTTTCTTTCTGCTGTTGTCTTTAATGTTTATTATAGATGCAATGGATAATCTTAATAGATATTATTAGTTTCTGTAAATGTTGTAAAATCTGATTATATTCTGTTCAACGTTAATTTTGTCATCTGCTTTTCCTCCATCCTGAAGCTTGAGCTTTATCTTAAGAACATCTCAGAAAGATTCTTCCCTTAATTGGGCATATTGTCATTCTTTTCCCTTTTCAGGTACAGGTAGACCTCATTTAGTGACCACAATTAGGACTGGCAACTTGATAAGTGAAACCATGACTATACCTACAATCTGACCAGCTGTCCTTTGCTTTACAGACTAGCAAAGGTCATAAATGCGAGGATTGGTCCAAAGTTATTTTTTCCATCACTACTCTAAAAACAAACAGCTGCTGTATGAGGCAGTCATCAGATGAAGACTACCTGTACTTTTAACACATTATATGATATATTAGGCTTCAGGTTTTGATCCATCAGCTACCATCTTTTAATGACTCCAGCCTTTACAGTTCAGTGCCAGTCAGGGTCAGAGAATAATTACAAAGAGCAACCGTGGATTGGATTTCTTAAGAAAGAAGAAAACTATCATTAAATGGTCATTGCTTACCTGAACGACCCTTTTATACTTGCTGTGAAGACACTCCTCAGACTGGGTAACGATCACTCCTATCTGCATGGCTGAGTGTCAATCAAATCCCTCTGGAGCTGGATCCTCCTCACTTCCTGTTCCTTCCTCAGACTTTTCACGAAGACAACTTGGTCCAAGAGCAGTAGAACCGACATGTAGAACTCCGGCAGATGGTCACACAGGAAGCAGACAGCTACAGAGGGAAAGAAAGCAGACCTCCACCAAGGCCAGACACGGCGAAGATAAGGGAGGGACGGAGTGTCTTCACAGCGAGTATAAAAGGGTCGTTCAGGTAAGCAACGACCATTTTCCTACTCGCTGTTCAGACACTCCTCAGACTGGGACATACCCAAGTTGAAGGAGAAAGAGAGAGGGAATTAAGCTGAAGACTGGCCTCGTGGAGAAATTACAGACTGTAATACTCTTCTGCCAAAGACAGCATCTGCAGAGGCAAACTTATCTAACCTATAGTGACTCACAAAGGAAGAAAGGGAAGACCATGTGGCCGCCTGGCAAATATCATCTACTGAAGCCTTGGTAGCCCAAGCCGCTGAAGTTGCGGCGCTGCGGGTAGAATGGGGCACTATACCACCCGGGACAGGGGCCTCCCTCAATTCATATGCCTTGGATATACAAGCTTTGAGCCACCTGCCTACAGTAGAGGAAGACACCTTCTGACCCAGGGAAGAGGGGAGAAAAGACACTAACAGTGCCTCAGTCCTGCGAAACGAGGCAGTCCGTTTAAGATATCGTCGTAATGCCCTTCTCACGTCCAAAGTGTGCCAGCGCCTCTCAGCAGGATGGCGAGGGTTCGGGCAGAAATTAGGTAATACGAGTTCTTGGGCCCGATGAAAACGAGTGTTCACTTTAGGAACAAAGGCTGGGTCCAAGCGTAAAACAACCCGGTCAGGATAGAAGACGCAGAGGTCAGACCTCATTGACAAAGCTGCAATTTCGGATACTCTGCGAGCCGAAGTAATTGCCAACAAAAAGGCCATCTTTAAGGTCAAGTAACGAAGACTGGACGAAGCAATGGGTTCGAAGGGCGGAGCCGTCAAGGCCTGCAACACCAAGGTAAGGTCCCAAGTGGGGTAGCGGTGGACCTGCGGAGGTCGTAAGTTGGAAACCCCTTGTAGAAAAGAACGAATCCTGGGATCCTGAGACAATGGGACTCGAGCCTCCCCTGACAAGACAGTGGCCAGAGCAGCCACCTGTCGGCGTAGGGTAGCAGTGGCTAACCCTTTGGAGAATCCTGCATGCAGGAACCACAGAATGTCCGGAACAGACGCAGTTGTTGGGTCAACATGATGATCTCCACACCATCTCGTGAAAGCAGCCCACGAGGCATTATAAATGCGAGTCGTCGATGGTCTTCGAGCTGCCTGAATAATAGAAATGACGTCATCAGACAAATTGTCCTTGAAGAGCTTTATGCGCTCAAATGCCACACGGCTAATCGAAGCCATTCTGGTTCTGGATGACGGACGGCTCCTTGAGTCAGTACAATCTTGTCGGGCGGAATCCTCCACGGTGGTTCGACTGATAAATTCTTGAGGTCGGCGAACCACTCCCGACGAGGCCAATATGGCGCTATCAGCAGAAGATTCGCCCGTTCCTGAATGACCTTCCGCACGACCTTGGAGATGACAGGAAGGGGGGGAAAGGCGTAAAGAAGGCCCCGGGGCCACTGGCTTCGAAGAGCGTCCAGACCTTCCGCTGCTGGAGACGGGTAGCGGGAAAAGAACCTCGGCAATTGGGTGTTCTGAGCCGTCGCAAACAGGTCCACTAGGGGCCGACCGAACCTCCTGGATATGTCCTGGAACAGGCCGGGGTCCAACCCCCACTCGGCGTGATCTATTTGGTCTCTGCTGAGCCAATCTGCTTCTCGATTCAAGGTCCCCGAAATGTGTTCGGCTTTTATCGACGAGAGATAGAGTTCCGCCCATGACAGAAGACGCTAACATGGTAACATGCCAGATGAACAGGAACCTCTCTGAGCGACGCCGCCACTGCCGCCAGTAACTTCGTAAAAGTCCTGGCAGCTGACGAAAGGCCGAATGGCATGGCCCGATATTGAAAATGGTGGTCTCCAAAGGCAAACCTGAGGTACTTTCGGTATGACTGGTGAATGGGGACGTGGAGGTACGCCTCCTTTAGATCTACAGATTGCATCAGATCCCCCCTCCGGATGCAGCCGAGCAGAGACTTGAGGGAATGCATTTTGAACCGATGGTATAAGATGTGTTGATTGAGACGACGAAGATTCAAGATGCCTCTCCAATCTCCCGATGACTTCGGTACCAGGAATAGTGTCGAATAAAAGCCGGTTTTGCGTTGATTCGATGGAACCTGCTCTATGGTCTGGATTTGCAACAGATGGTGGATTTCGAGCGACAGAAGATATCGCTTTTCCGGCTGGAATGGCCAAGGGCAGGGAACATAATAGTCCTGAGGCATGGTGGTGAATTCCAAACGTAACCCTTCGGTGACAGTTTGGACAATCCAGGCATCCGAGGTGGTAACTGGCCACAGGTGAGAGAAGGCCTGGAGCTTGCCACCTATCGGAACCAGGGGCGGTGAGTCACTTACCGCGCCTGGAAAAGCGGCCCGCCGATTGCTTGAAAGGTCGTCTGAAGTTGGATTGTCGGCGACCACGGTCACGAAAGGACGCCCTGTCAGAGGCAGGCTGGTACTGGAACTGTGAAGATCTGTAATAGGTGGCGCTTCCGGCGCCGTGCTCTTGACGAAAAGGCTGTCGAGAATAAGGAACAAAACGCCTGTCCTGACGGCGGAAAGACGTGGGCAACACTTTTTTCTTATCCCTATTCTCAACCAGCACAGAGTCCAGGGATGAGCCAAATAAAGCAGGGCCCTTGTAAGGGGCAGCAGTCAAGCGCCACTTAGATTTGGCGTTAGCTCTCCAGTTACGGAGCCACAAGAAACGTCTTGAAGATACCGTTGAAGCTAAGGCCCGAGAAACGAACTTAGCCGCGTCCAAGGAAGCGTCAGCCGAATATTCAGCAGCTGCGACCAGTTTGGCCAGGTCCTGTTGTAAACGTGCGTCTTCCGGGGGAAGTCTGTCCTTCAATTGGTGCAACCACACCAACGATGCTCGATTAAAAAATGATGAGGAAGTTGCAGCACGAATGGCCCAAGCCGCCGCTTGGTGTGTCTTACAAAACCCCATTTCAGCTCGTTTGTCCTCGAACTTGAGGCCATCCCCAGCCTCACCTACCAGGATGGAAGACGATGTAAGGCTCGCCACCGGATCATCAATTGTAGGTAACTGCAGGAGAGCATCCAGCGCAGGAGCCGAGGCATAGAGCTTTCGATCAAAGGAATTCGGGCCTGACGACGAGGCGGGACAGTCCCAAGGCTTTTGAACGACCTGGCAGAAAAGGTCAGGACATGGAACAAAGTCCTCATCAGGTTGAGGAAGATTAAACAAATTACTATTAGGGCCAGATGGCGCAGAAGAAGAAGAACCCTGAAGAGGTGTGGTATCCATATTAGTGGCAGCTTTCGCTTTGCGCAGCAGAGAGCGGAACAAAGAAGGCTTAAATAGTCCCGGGAAGGCCGGCTTGTCCTGGAGCTCCTCCTCATCCTCTGACATCTCCAAATCATCCATGAAATCTTCCTCCCGGGCTGATTCAGGTGCAAGACTACAGGGAGCAGCTTGTTGTTGTTGATGTGCACTCGGAGGATGCAGAGAAAATGCAGAAGTATCATGGCATATTGGAGCAGGGAAGGCACCAGTGGACTGCTGCAACCCCATTTGAAACATATGGGACATGGCCTGATTAAAAAAGGACTGAAAATCCACAGGCTGAGGAAACACAGGACCCGCCTCAGGGCGGAGCCCAGCTGCAGTGGGTGTAAAAGTAGCTTCAGGAGCTGACCTAGAAGCTTGAGAAAAATGGCTAGCAAAACTAGATGAATGGGATCTAGCACTAGCACCTGACTGAATAGTCGTAGCAGATGGGCCTTCCTCTCTCAGGCCACTGACCAGACAATCTGTATTATGAGAGGCCGAGGGCTCACAGGTCACCTCATGGCTCACTCCTTCAGAAATAGATCCCTGACAAGGGTCATTAGCTTGCTGTCTAGCCCTATCAAATTGCTTTTCTAATGCCTTGTGCCTCCTTTGGGCATCTTTATCTATTTTGGCAGATTTGGAAGACTTGGCCTGCCTGGGTTTCTTAGGCTTCTTCCCCCTGAGCTGTTTAGGGGAAGGCACTGGGGAGGGAGAGGGACTCCTGTCCAAATCAGAAGACAGAGCAACAGCCTCCCTGTCCTCCATGATCAATAAGCCCAACAAATATTAACAAATTAGTAAGAAATTGAAGAGAAACACTTATCAATTCCAAATATATATTGAATATTAGTGAAAGGAAGCTTAATATATATATCTTTTTATTATTATTATTATTATTATTTATTTATTTATATATTTTAAATCAATAACTATTTACAGGTAAATATGGGCTGTCAATTATAACAAGGCAACGGCCTTTTCTTTTCTCCTTTTTTTTTTTTTTAATAATAATAAATGGAAAAGATTGCAAGCAGTTTGTACTTCCCTGAGGCTTTCAGGCAGTCCTCTGCAGGCCGTTGGAAATTGCAGGTATACTCAGGATAGCGTCCACACCTGCTGGCACCCCAGCGACCCTGGAAACCAAAGCCCAGGTCGCTGTGCCCACGGAGCAGCTTGCAACAGCGGCGTTGGTCAGGGCCCAAAATGGCGGCCCGCGAGGCGAAATCCGACAAGTCCTAAGCCAGGCGAAACAAAGCGCCTACGGCCGGACTGAAGCTGCAGCTGAAAGACAGTCGCAATCACTCAAAACGGCTAATGAGTATGCCAGCCGGCAGGGACTCAAGCCGATCAGCCAAATGGACAGTAAATTACTCCACGGCCTCGCACAATGACTGGGCTCAAAATGGCGGCAATGGCGGCAAACGGCACCTCCGATGCCTTAGAATTAAACCGCCAGCCAAACCAAGCCGCTAGCAGCGGTCGGAGCCCCGAACCGCCGATATGCGCTCCAAAACCTCACCAGGTGAAGCGCAGCACTTTAAAGTGAAAAACAAAGAATTTTAGCCAAATTAGTAAATTAAAGGAAATTTTAAGAGTCAATTTTTAACTGGAAAAACAGACACTCGATGCTCTTGCAATGGCTGAGTGAAAAAGTCTGAGGAAGGAACAGGAAGTGAGGAGGATCCAGCTCCAGAGGGATTTGATTGACACTCAGCCATGCAGATAGGAGTGATCGTTACCCAGTCTGAGGAGTGTCTGAACAGCGAGTAGGAAAATACCCTGGTGAACCAAATTGAAAAGAAGGTTACTTTTGGGGGGGGGGAAAGTGAGATTCAAGATTATCTTGATACTGAGAATTGGGCAAAATTTGCAAAACAAATTTCACAGAGGTAATTCAGGTCTAGATTGATCTAGGAAAAATCAATGTGCAAATACAAGATGACTTGACAGCGGTGTATACAAATCTGACCCAGAGGTTTTAAGAACTAAATATGAATTAATGGCTGATCCAGCAGCTAAAAAGACTAAAGTATCCTAGGCTACATCAAGTAGTATGGTGTTGAGAAGCTGTTACACTACTCAGTTTTAGGTATTTGCTCAGCTGGAGTATTGTGTCTAGTTCTAGCATAATACAACATACTCGTCTAGGGTAGAGTTACAAATATGTGAAAGCCTGATGCTCTAATATAATCAAGAAAGCTTTAGAAGAGCTTTCTTGAAAGAGCTTGGAGGAGAGATGATTAAGAGATGAAATAAGCACTACTTTAAAATATTTGAAAGGCTTCTGCATAAAGAATAAATTTGTGTTGATTTTTTTTGTAATCTAAAAGGAAGAAAAATCTCAGTTGAAAGATTCAAATTACAGTAAAAAGAATTGGAACCAAGAATTTTCCGATCGTACACATTTTTTTAAATAGAGGAATACAATGTTCTGGAAGGTGGTGGATTTCCCCTCATTAACTGTTTTTAAGTAGAGGTTGTATAGCTTACCTACTGAATACAGTAAGAGTGGATTTCCTACTTCAGCAGAGAGTGGGAATAGATTATCCTTCCAATACTGCATCCCTGATGGAGAAGATGAATTGGAGAGATTTATAATATACTTCAGAATAGCTAAGAACCTTTTTTTTAAAACTAGGAAATTAAGAAGCCCAATTATCATTTCTGTTTATTGGACCAGCTTCTCCATCTCTTCAAATAGTGACTGGCAATGAATAACATTTATCAATTTCTCTTTATACTGTAGCAGCTGTGCTGCATTATTTATCTTAAGGGATCTTTTGTTCAGTACTGGCTTTCGTATTAATAACAGCTCTTCTTTTCCTTCTCCTTAGGTTTGTATGTGTGTCTGTTTCCTGCTGTGATATGTGCCTTTGTTATGAGAATACAATAGCATTTAATATGAACTTCTCTCCCCACACTCTTTAAGAATCAACTTTGATTTAATAAGGTTGGGTCTAAAGCACTGAACCACTAAACTGAGTATCTGATGGCATAAAACCAATTCTCAAAAACAGAAGCATATTAATGATGTTTGCTGCTATAAACCAAGTAAAGATAAGATTGAAGACAGTAGAGGTTATCTGGAAAAAGTAACAGATAACCACCAGTTCACTTTGAATGAACTAGTGTAATAATTAATATTTTAGTCTCTGTATGGATACAGAGGCAATTTTCCATCACACTGCAACCATAATTTAATACAAGAATAATTTAGGCATTGCACCTCGGATATTGTTAAATTGCCACTCCCAATAGCCTCAGTTGGCCTAGTGAAGTATGTTAGAAAATGTAGGCTATTAACATCTGAAGGAAGCTAAATCGAGCAACTAGATCTATCAGCTGCGGTAAATAGATTGAGCAACATTTCTTATTGACTAGCTGAGATTTTGAATAGGCACATTGGAACTCTGCAGTATAAAAAAAGGTTAGATGATACTTTATAAAAGTTGTATCATAGTTCGTCGCGCTGATTTAACACAGAGAGGAAGATCCATTACATATGATTACTCTGCATGTGTACTATTGTGTGCTCTATTTGGGATTGCCCTTGAAGACCATTCAGAAATGTCAACTGATCCAGAATTCAGGGGCACAAGAAATTATGGGCATGCTGTGGTATGTCTGCAAAATATTTCTGCTTTGTAAACTGCCCAATTACCAGTAGGTTTCCAGGTACAATTCATAGTGCTGGTTAGGGTCCTTGACATAGGGCCTTGTTATCTGAATAACGGCCTATCTTCGGTAGTTTCTTCGCTAAGTTTTCAGTTTATATTTTGCCCAGAATTATTGAGAAATTGGGTGACTTTAGAAATGTGAAACTCTCTCACACACATATCCTTCCACTCTTCATTTCAGTTTGGTGTTCTTTAGATGTTCTCATTGTAACTACCTAGAGTCAATTTCAGAATGTGCCAGTCAGCTCAGTGATATGGAAGGCAGCTGGATTCAACTAATTCAGAATTGTTTTATCTCCCAATTGACTAGAATGGGTAATCCACACAATGTTCCACTGTTTTCTATGGACTTCAAGAGTAATTCTTCACAGACTTTGGTTATGATCAGTTTGGAAAGAATCCTGCTTTATTATCCTAAAGATGGTCAATTTAAGCTATCTTAAATGTCTCTGATACTTTTTCTGCATTACAGATATTTTGTTTGGATTCCTCTCTGTCAGGATGGGGAAATATAAAATTCAAAGTGTTGTGCAGAAAAAAACATAATTGCATATTTTTGTATTACTAACATGATTTTTAAGAACTTGATAGCTTCCTACTTACAATATATTCCTGTATGCTAAGAATGTCCAAGAATGTTTATTACCCGGTAATAATTTTTTGTTAGCAACCTGAAATTTAGACTTTGAAATTATAAGATTAAAAAGACATTGATATTTTCTTTTCTCTTAATTAGCATTCTGGTGTCTCATATTTGAACATATGTAACTTTTAATTTATTATTTCTTTAAAAAAAACCTAGCATTCTTTGTATCCTGCCAGTAGCCAAGAGGCTAGTGGGAGCAATTTGTGGTTTGTTCAAGCTAGACATCATCACCCCTGTTGTTCAGATTGAAATCTTGCTAGTTTGGGATTGGGCAGCGGGGGATGGGGGGCAGGGAAGGAAGTTTTTCTCTGTTGGAAGCTTGCTTACTTACTTACACTTTTTCATGATTGGGGCCGCCTTCCCCCTCCCTTTCCCTTCTAAGAGGAGGTGAGTTTGATGAGGTGCCTTTCTATTTCTGAGGCAGAAGGCAGGCCTTGACCAGCTGGTATCTTGAACTGACACAGGTGCAAAGACTGCAGGGGGTGGGATCTAAGAATAATTGCATGTTTCTCAAAGCATCGGGCCTTGCCCAAAAGGGGGCTTGCGGAAATGGTTCTTTATGGAAAATTAATGACAAGGCTTAAAGCCTGTCAGGATCACTGTGGTCATCAGAGAAGGAGTAATGCCTTACAGGGACAGCTCCCTCCTGTCTTCTCCACAGGATATTAGCTGACCCAACACAGCCTTGTATCATCTGGAGACTTCACAAGGCCTGTGCTGGTTTTAGTGTTCTTTGAAAATCTTTTTTCCATCTAACTCTTGCTAACCATGGGCTTTGTATTTAGACTGTGAGCCTCACAGTTTCTCTTCTAAGGAGCCTAAATCAAGATACAGAGTGATTGTTATTTCTGTCGTGACAAGGAGAAATTCTGTGAAAGTATTCTTAAGCTTGGAGAAAACAATAACATTATGCTTATTATTTATTCACTGCCTGTTTAGGAGATGACAAATCCTATGATTTGACTGAATTTTCTATTATATATAATTTGGTTTACTAAATATGTGTGAAAGACTAATCTATGTAAATGGATAGTTACAAGGTTTTAAATCTCCTACTTGCCTGTGCTAATCTTAACATTTGCAGTCCTTTAGCCAGCACCTCAAATATCACTGCATTTCATTGTCTCCTGATTCTATCAATTTGAAAGAATTGCAAGCAGCCTATATTTCTCAGTGATATAGTTGCATAGATGATCTATGGTAAGTGTGAGAAAATCAACAATACTGTTCTTTGGTACATTTGGAAGTCTTTCCATTTTATTTTTGCCTGCAACACACTGACTAGTTATGTAAAAGGTTTTTTTAATTTTCTACTTTGGTATGAAACTTTATATATTCTGTCTGTCTGTCTGTCTTTCTGTCTAAAAGCTAGACTGATTGTTGATGATTTAGCAAGTGGGACTTTTTGTTTGCAATGTCATATTCATGCAGAAGTATTTGAGTCATTTGTTTAAATGCAGTTCATTTCATGTATATGTTAAGTCATTGCTGTATCATTTTCCTTGTGTATAGAAGATAAGATCAAGAGGACAATTGTCAGGTATGCTTCCTTCAATATCCAGGAAAGAATAACCCAAACTCCATATTTTAAAGAGATTAGTACTTTTACTGAATATGAAATGATCGCAACCCAGGTAAAGCTGGAAGTGAGCAAAACGCGTGAAATATCATCTAGTAAGCTTCCCCCCCCGCCCCGTGTCCATTGATCATCATCCAATCCAAAGGTCTCTCAAAGGTCAGGTGGAAGCAATGTCATCCATCAGGAATGTAGGGCAGTTGGTCAGCCGGCCCCTTTGGAGATTCAGTTTCGTTTCTTGGAAAGACACCTCCTGCATTGGAAAGACACCTCCTGCAATCTCCCCCCCCTCACCTCCTTAACTGGTCCCTCCCCTCCGGTTTCTTATGGCAGCTGAAGCAGGCAAAGCGGAGGCTGACATTCGGCCCCTCTTGCAGAAGAGACGTTATTCCTAGATAAGAGGAAAGAACAGGAGAGAGAGAAACAAAGTATATACAAGAATTATGGTTTATCTGGGTATTTGGTATAGAATTGCTGTACTTTCTTGGGAGCTCGGACATCCCGTTTATTTACCCATTCAGCCTGAGACAAAGGGAAATGTTTCTAGGCTATCAGATATTGGACTTTACCATGGTGTTTCCTAGAGTCTAAGATTTCCTTAACTTCAAAATGTTGGACTTCCGGGTTGGCTCCGCAGCGCCATTGACGGTCTTTTTAGACCGCCGCCCCTGCGATCCCGTTGAGCCGTTCTGACAGAGCTAATCAGCTGTCAAACGGCTTGAAAATCTCCCCTTCGGGAAAAGAAGGGGAGGAGAGCAGGTGGGTGAGGGTAGAGCTCCCCGAAAACCCCTGGATTAATTCCAGGGGTTAGGAGGGCGAGAGCTCCCCGTTCAGCCCACTGAAGCTCCGGATCCGGGGGGACTCTGTTTTTTTTACAGAGCTAGGTGTTGCGTCCAATTTCTGCTGTCAAACAGAAGATTAATTGATTTCAAAAAAGCAGGCGGAACAGAAGCAGGAGGACAAGCTTTTTGCAAGTATAATACTTAACTCCGGGGATACAATGTTTCTAATTGGATTTTCTGAGCTGGAAGTAAAGATGGCGTTTCTTTGTTGCGATTTTAAAAGTGAAAGTTAGAAAGGAAAGTTTTTGCTAATAGACTCGTGCTCAGAGACTGGCTTTATGTTGCTGGAATAGATTTTGAAGAGCTGTTTGGGAAAAGATTATTTCGTTTGGTGATTTATAAAGAAATTGCTGAAAGCTGCTCAAAAGGATGGCTCTGACTTTATGATTTTATGGTTGTGGGAAGAAAGAAAATCTTTTTAAAATAAAATGGCTTCTAAGAAAGGAGATCTTGAAAGTGCTGGAAGCTATTTGGAGGTGTCAGAAATGAAACAGTTGTCTGATTTACAGAGTTATAAGGATTTTGATGCAGAATTTACAGACTTTATAAAAGAAGCCATGAATAATCATACTGCAGCTATAAGTAATCAAATAGCAATTCTTAAAGGGATAACAACAGAAATGACTGAGGAGACAAAAACAAGTACGGAGCATGATGACAATTCAGGAGATATTCTGATTGCAGCAGAGAAGGTGGAAGAATCTTCTCAAGAATTTTCGAGCTTATTCTCTGCTCTTTTTGGAAAAATTGATAGAATCTTTCAAAATTATGACTTGGTTTGGAAAAAAGTAGTAAATGACCAGACTTTCGAAGTTCCAGAAGATGAAGGAGATTTGCTAGTGGCATTTATACATTTAATAGAAAAGAAACAACTGAACTTTTTTTCACAAACTCTTGACAAACTTTGGTCCTACAGACGAAGGAATGAACTGATTCATATAAGCAAGAAGAGGCGATTTGGGGGCTCTAAGTCAGAGGAAATTTTCTCAAAAAGGGGACAATCTTTGCAGTTACATCAACCTCAAATTAAAATGAAAAACCTCCTCAAAATAGAAGTAGGAGGGATGCAGAAAGACTGGAAAAAATATAAAAAGAAAGCAAGAATGGAAGATTAACCTTTTCTTTTGGCTTTGCAGTTGTTCTACTTATGGTTAAAAATGATTATGTTTTAGGTGTTATAACTACTGAGGGGGAAAAAGTATAAAGTTAAATATTGATTTTTAAATATGATGCATTAATGGTTGAATGTAAGATTAATCTTTTTTGGTTTTCTAGTTTATGTATTAATGGTTAATTATGTTGATGATTATCTTTTAAAATTTTAAAAGTTGGAGGGAGGAATAATGAAGGGGGGAAATTTAGAAACTTAAAAAATGTAGAAATTTAATTAGTGAATACCTAAGGTTTATTTTTTGTTATGATATTTCAAAATATCTGAACTTTGAGAAAAGTAGGAGGGGGAAAAATGTTTTTGCAAATCAATTGAATACTTTACTGATATATTAAGAGAATTTTTAAGGTTTGAATGTTTAATATTTGTTAATGGTTTTAAAACTCTTAGAGTTATTGGATTATACGCTACTTTGAGTCTATAAAAAGGGAGGTTGATAAAATTGTAAAAGGGGAGTTAAGGGGTCTTGGGAGTTATTAAATCTTGCAGTTAGCTAGTTTATTTTAGCGAATGTTTGGTGAAATCTATGCCCTGTTTTTGTTCTGGGAAGTCGGGGGTGGGGGGTGGTGAGGAGGGGTTGAAGATTGAGTTTACCAAGGATTGATTTTTTTTCTTTTTCTTGATGATAGTTTGAATGATTGTTTATATTGTATACTTGTTTGATCAGAAAATAAAAACTTTTTATTATAATAAAAAAAAATGTTGCTCCCCCTCTATGAGAATGGGAACTGGAGGGGAGCTTTGGTCAGCCCTTAGGGGAGACGAGTGTTCAGGTTTTAATAAGCTAACATGAAATACAGGGTGTATACGTCTCAACATTTTTGGTAAGTCCAACTCAACTGTTACTGGATTAATCAGTCTAATCACACGAAATGGTCCCACATACTTAGGACCCAGCTTTTTTGACTTCTGGGTAGTCTGTAAGTATTTAGTAGACAAATAGACTTTATCACCCACTTTATATATGTGAGCTGGGGACCTTTTCTTATCAGCTTGCGCCTTATGGGCCCAGTGTGCCTCATCTAATGCCTTCCGAGTTACTGCCCATGTGCTCTTTAATTGTTCAATCCAATTCATCAATGAGGGATTCTGGGGATCATCTTGTGGTAGCTCGGGAATGGATACGAAATCTTGGCCCGATGCGACCTTAAAAGGAGTGAAACCGGTGCTACTGTGTACGGAATTATTATATGCCACTTCTGCAAATGGCAACAGGTCTACTCAATTGTCTTGCTGGTAATTTACGTAACACCTCAGGTATTGTTCTAGAACCCCATTGGTTCTTTCACAGGCCCCATTTGTTTGAGGGTGGTGACTGGAACTCAGCCCCTGGGCTGAGCCTATCAACTTCAAAAACTCCTTCCAGAAACTGGAAGTAAACTGCACACCCCTGTCAGAAATTATTCTTTTTGGAGCTCCATGTAGTCGGTAAATCTGTTGAATAAATAGTTTTGCAAGGGTTTTTGCTGAAGGGATCTTTGAGCAAGGGATGAAATGTACTTGTTTGGAAAACAAATCTGTTACTACCCAAATGACAGTGCAGCCTTCACTCTCTGGTAGGTCCACAATAAAATCCATAGATATTTCTTTCCATGGGGCATTCGGTCTAGCCACATCTTGAAGTAATCCAGGGGGTTTCCCTGGAGGTCTTTTAGCCGAGGCAATAAGACGGCATACTGGATAGCTAGGCACATATGCCTCTATGTCCTTTTTGAGGGCAGGCCACCAAAATTGCCTCTTAACAAGATGTAAAGTCTTAACAAATGCAAAGTGTCCTGCGGCCTTGGCATCTTGGGCATATTTCAATACGGTTATTCTTAATGTGGTCGGAACATACAATTTCGATCCAATCCAAGCTAGTCCATCACGAAGTTTACATTCATTCGAGTGTTTCTTAAACCACTCGTCAGTTTCTAGCGCTTCTCGCAATTTTTTGAGTAAATCCCCCAAGAGTTCTGGCTCGGTTTTTGCCTGCGCTCTGGTAGTAGCAGGTATTGCCAATTGTGTCGAGGGGATCATAGGTTGAACTACCTCCTTCTTGATGCTGTTGTACTGAGGCAATCTGGAAAGTGCATCCGCCATGAAGTTCTTTCCACCAGGAAAGTAATGTAGGGTGAAATTGAAACGATTGAAATGTTGGGCCCAAGGAGCCTGTTTTGGTGACAGTTTGCATGGTGTTTTTAACGCCTCTAAATTCTTGTGATCAGTCCAAACTTCGAAAGGGTGCTTCACTCCTTCTAAAAATTGTTGCAAGCTGAACCTAACAGTCTCCATGTTAACAGCGCCCATCTAACTGCAAAAGCCTCCTTCTCCCATATGGCCCATCTCCTTTCCGTTTCTGATAGTTTATGGGACGTGTAGGCACAGGGTTGTAATACCCCCTTTTCATTCTTTTGCAAGAGTATTGCTCCTACAGCTACGTCACTGGCGTCAGCTTGTACTACAAAAGGTTGTTCCATGTCTGGGTGTTTGAGCACTGGTTCAGCCGCAAACAGCCGTTTCAGTTTTTCGAAAGCGGCTTGACAGTCCATAGTCCATTCCAGTGGCTTCGAGGGTTTGGGCTTTACTTCCCCTTTCGTTTTTAGCAAGTCTGTAATGGGTAGTGCGATTTTTGCGAACGAGGGAATAAATTGTCTATAAAAGTTAGCAAACCCCAAGAAGCTCTGTAATTGTTTACAGGTGCGTGGTGCGGCCCATTCCAACACTGCCCGAACCTTTTCAGGGTCCATCTCTATTCCCTCATGTGATATACGATATCCAAGATAGTCGATTTTGTCTTGGTGGAATTCACATTTAGAAAGTTTGGCATAGAGTTCAGCAGCTCTGAGTTACTTCAAGACTGTCCGCACCAATTTTACATGGTCGGCCATGTTGTCAGAATAGATCAAAATGTCATCCAAGTAGACCAACACCCCCTTATACAGATGCTCATGCAATACTTCGTTGATCAACTGCATGAATACAGCAGGGGCTCCCTGTAGTCCAAAAGGGAGCACTCTGAACTGGAAGCATCCCAATGGGCAATTAAATGCTGTTTTCCATTCATCCCCCTCTTTTATTCTCATTCGGTAATATGCCTCTCTTAAATCAAGTTTGGTGAAAATTTTTCCCTTCCCTAAATGGGCTAACATGTCCTTCATAAGTGGGAGGGGGTAGACATTTTCTATGCAAATAGCGTTGATATTTCTATAATCGACCACCAAACGAAAGGATCCATCTTTCTTTTCGCGGAACGTTACTGGCGCCGTCACCTTGGGTTTGGCTCGTTCGATGAATCCCCGTTCTAGGTTCTTGTCAATAAAATTTTGCAATTCACCTAATTCTTGAGGGGTCATGGGGTAAATTTTTGGTTTGGGAAGCTTCACCCCAGGGAGTATTTCAATGGTGCAGTCGGTAGCCCTGTGGGGAGGCAGAGCATCCGATGCCTTTTCGCTAAAGACTTCCTTGAGATCCCAATATTCCTTTGGAATCTTCTCTTCTCCCTCAATATAGTCAATGGCTACTGCCGCCCTTTCTGGTTTTATGTCGTCCCTCAAGGGGGAGCCTTCCTTCTCCGGATTCGGTTCTGCCGTGCGGATGCGCAGGACCCCCGTCTTCCAATTCACCCGTGGGTTCCATTTTCGAAGCCAGGGCAGTCCTAAAATGAGGGGTCTCTCCATGCCAGGGGCCATAATAAATCTGAGATTCTCTACATGATTCCCCAACTGCAATTCAAGGGGTTCGGTCATAAAACTAGCTGGGCCCCTTCCTGCAATCGACCCGTCTAACTGACAGAATGCAATGGGCCTTTTTAAGGTTTTTAGTCTTAGACCCATTTCCTCTACCACCTTGGGGCTAATTATGCACCTAGTGCACCCCAAGTCCAATAGGGCTAACATTTGCGCATGGGCCCCTGTGGATGGCACCCTTACTTCTACGGGGATGAGCAAGGGTTCTTCCGTGTGATTCACCCGATCGTCGGTGCCGGAGTCGGAGTCCGTCTCGCTGTCGTCATCGTGGGTCGGAGTTCCCAACTCACCCTGGTGTTGGAGAACGAACTCAACGACTTCTCCTTTCAGGGCGGTGCCGCGGGTTTTGGCGGGTATTTTGTCGCCTTTCTTTAGTCCGGTCTCGGCAGCTTTTGGCAATGGCTTGGAGAAGCATTCAGCAGCCCGGGGTCATTCCTTCCCACATTTGAAACAGGTGAAGGGCTTTGACTTGGGTTTGAATTCGGCCTTCCCCCCAGCCATCTTTGGTGCTCCCTTACGGTGGAAGGAAGATGACTGGTCCCCCATACGCCCTCCTCGGAGTTGGCTCCGTCTCAATTCGATCTCCACATCCTCAGCTACTATGTACCATCTCTGCAAATCTTCGGGGACCCCCATACTTCTACAGTCTCGATATATCTCTTCATTCAACCCACTGTTGAAACTCTCCAACAGAGCCATTTCTGACCAGCCTGTCATATAGGGTGCCAGTTCACGAAACTCTTGGATATACTCTGCCACCAGTCTCCGGCCCTGCTGGATGCCCTTCATCCTGAGTCTCGCCTTTCATTCAGCTAAGTGGTCTTCAAAACGCCTCCTAAGGGCCCCCATGAACTGGTTGTAATATCTCAGCAAGGGGGAGTTGTTATTGTGGAGAACCACCATCCATTCAGCGGCTAATCCTTCTAAGGCGTTTGTGACACTTCTCACTCTGGCAGCATCTGATACGTAGTCCTCCCCCCAATCCTGCATGTGGTTCCACACTTGGGTCAGGAAAAATCCCAAGGTTTTCGGATTTCCATCATACTTCACAGGTAGGGGGGGGGATTTTTGGCTTTTTACGTCTGCGAGGGGGGGCCTGCAAGGCTGCGGTTCTCTGGCTGGCTGCATCTCTCCCTTGAGCTGCCGAAGCCTGGGATGTTTCTTCCTCAAAATCTTCCTCTCTCCCACAGGCTGTCTCTTCTGGCTTCCCCCTGGGCCTTCTCCCCCCTTCTCCACAGGAATCTCAAAAGACTCACGGTTTTTCCTGCTTCCTTCCACATCACGGATAAGTTGCAAGGCTTGTTCCATCATGAGACGTTCCTTTTGCTCCTGCATCCACACTGCCTCTTTCTTACGGGGTCTGGAAGTGGTTACTCCCAGGGGTTCTCCCCCCAGTCCGGTAGCCTCCCCACTCCTTTCGACCATCTGGCTTCTTCAGGCTCTAATCGGAGTTTTTCCAACCATTCCGCATTCTCTTTCTCCGCTTGGAGGGCGGCTGCAGTTGAACTCGCTGTCCCCATCTGTTCTCCGTCACTCTCTTGATCTGACATAATTTACAGTCCCCTCGGTTTTTGTCCGGGATGACTGGAGTGACTTCCAGCTTAATGTCAGGTATGCTTCCTTCAATATCCAGGAAAGAATAACCCAAACTCCATATTTTAAAGAGATTAGTACTTTTACTGAATATGAAATGATCGCAACCCAGGTAAAGCTGGAAGTGAGCAAAACGCGCGAAATAGCATCTAGTAAGCTTCTCCCCCCCCCCCCCCCCGGTGTCCATTGATCATCATCCAATCCAAAGGTCTCTCAAAGGTCAGGTGGAAGCACGTCTGGCAACGTCATCCATCAGGAATGTAGGGCAGTTGGTCAGCCGGCCCCTTTGGAGATTCAGTTTCGTTTCTTGGAAAGACACCTCCTGCATTGGAAAGACACCTCCTGCAATCTTCCCCCCCCCCTCGCCCCCTTAACTGGCCCCTCCCCTCCCATTTCTTATGGCAGCTGAAGCAGGCAAAGCTGAGGCTGACAACAACTTTGGGAAGAGAAAAGGAAATGAGTGAATTACATCCTATTGTAAACTTTTACACTGCCCTGGATTTAAATGGCTGATACAAGGTCATTGAATTACATGTCATGTTTTGTATGTATAGACTCAATCATAAATTAATTCCTTAGAGGTCTAGGAACAGATTTTATCAGTGCCATGGTCATGTTTCAGTTTTGCGTTGTAGTCTGAATTAATCTGTAAAGAAAGTGTAGAAATTTTATTATATATTTGTTTCTCAGTTTATATTTATTGATTCATTTGAAATATCTATAACATTTCTGTCTAGTATGAATACCCAAAGTAGTTAACAAAATAGAGTTGAGAATTTCTTCAGAACTGGTCAAGTAGTGCTTGTGTAACATTTGTGAATCACTTGATTTGCAAGTGATTGTTCTTATAGTTGCTAGGCAACTAGCAACCTGTGTTTTCAATTGTTTTCATTTTTTGCAATTTGAGTATTTTTGCATAATAGATTTGTACCTGGATTTCTGGATTCTACACACCAGAACTGAATAGCCATTATATTCTTATTCTATGGAAGAATTCATTTTTGCAGATACTTTCTTCCTCTTTTGTCTTATGGTTTCTCTGATTTGCTTCTCTATTATCTCCGACTGTGGCAGCTTGCTATATTCAGATACTCTTTTCTTCTTGGCAGTGGTTGCAATGTCCAATGATGGCTTCTTTCTCCTTTTGTTTCTACAGACATGCCTTGAGCTGGAACGCTACCTTCAGACAGAGCCCAGGAAGAACTCAGAAAGCTTTGTGGAGGACCTGGACTGTTTTCTTCATGCTTCTGCTCAAGGCACAGAAGATAGCATTCAGCCATTGGACCCACTCCTATTACCTGTAGATATGAGTACCTGTGACAAAAATGCCAACATGGACATTATTCTCTCAAGGGACAAACTATTGTCTGAGACTTGTCTCAGCCTGCAACCTACCAGCTCCTCTACAGAGGGCTATGCTGCTGTTAACCAGGCCCAACTCAACGCAGTGACCTCACTAACACCTCCTTCCTCTCCTGAACTCAGTCGCCATCTTGGAAAAACCTCACAAACTATCTCTGCAGTTGATGGCACAGTTACACTGAAATTAGTGACAAAGAAATCCACCCTCAGCTCAGTAAAGGTTGGTGTAATAGCACCAGCTAACACAACAAAGTGTGCACTCAGTGACAGTGAACAAGGAGGGTTAGGGGCTGATGCATCCCCGGAAAACAAGAAGAGGGTTCATCGTTGTCAGTTTAATGGGTGCCGTAAAGTATATACAAAGAGCTCACACTTAAAAGCGCACCAGAGGACTCACACAGGTACTTGTGTTAGATGCTTGGCTGTCTTTAACCAAATTTATGCCTTTTATTTAATATTTGTCTTGTTCAGAAATGAAGCTTTAGAGGATAAGAGTTACAGGCTTGGTATAAAAAGTTGGGTTTGAACATTGTGTTCCATATTATGTCAAGGAGTTTGAGAATTCACTATTGCAGAATGAAAATGCTAATCATATGGTTCTGTAATTCCTATATTAGTAACATTTTTCTCAGAATTTTGCAGATTACTGAGAATACAATTAATCATACAGCATACTTTGTTTTATTGTTCTATTTTAATTTTGTTTAAACTTCCTTTTTGTTTCTTTTTTTATGGTTTTTTTATGGCTATGAGCTGCTTAAAGTAACCCCATAGCGAGATAGGCGGCAAATAAATTTAATAATAATAATAGTAATAATACTTGACATGGAAAGTTTTCATTAGGGGGATTGTGTCTGGCTATTTGAGGAAGTTAAATTACATTCCTTGGGCATAGAAGCACCTCTAGTATAATTCTCTCCTTTTATACAGATTAAGATTAACGCTCCTAAACATCCTATCAATGAGGGGTGATGGTCTTTATGTCACAGCTGCTTTATAATTCTATTGGTTATTTTGCAGGATGCAATTATGTTTAGAAATGAAGACCAGATTTTTATTAGTTTTGTTGATTGCTACCTAGCAGCCTGTTCAAAGAATTATGATTCACTGTAGATCAAGCCACATTCATGAGAGTCTGCTTCTGGCCTTCAAATGGGTCATAATTTTAGCACATAAGTATTTCAGTTCTCCCTACTTGTGGAAAAAAAATCCTTCATTTATATTTATTCATACTAAAAGGTAAACTATTACTGTTAATTTTACATTATTATTACTGATTTTACTGATTATTACTGATCATGACTTAGGACCTGGTTATGTTAGAGTCAGCCTGTTTTTTTCTGCCACCCGATCACCTCATTTGAATATCATCTTGTGGGACCAAGGAAGCACGCCTTCTCCATTGCAGCTCCTGCCCTCTGGAATAGTTCCCAGATGTTTATACTCCCGGGGTTCTGGAAGGTCCTTTAAATCCTGGCTCTGTTCCCAGCCCTAGAGTTAATATGTTTGTGGGGGCTCTGTCCCATTTTATTGTTATTGTTACGACTTTATTATTTTTGTTCTACGCTGTCAGTTTCATTTTATTCCACTGACAGTCAACTTGAGTGGGTGGCCATAACAAATCAAAATAAATAAATCTAATATGTGTGAAACATATTCAACTTCAATCAGTTTTATTTAGAGACAGCTTTGTAGGATAAATCACTGTTCTTGCTATTTTCATATATCACAGAGAAAGAATGTTTTGATTAAAGTTACCTCAGCTGAACAGATTTTTGAAACTAGGTATTCTAGTCAAAACTGAGTGTTCTTTCCACTGTATTCCCTTTACATTATATATATTACACATTTGAACCAATTTCTGATGTCCACATAAACATATAAGATCCTCAAGAAATCCTTAGTAAGCACAAAGGGGCTGCCTGTTTGAAATATCTTCCTATATAGACATATCTAGAAATTCAGAATCTTTCTATATGCTTAACATGGTGATAGCTGTGTATTTTGATAGAAGAAAGTTTGATTAATTCTGGTTAACATCAGTGAACCAAAATTAATTAACCATTCCCTCATTTATAATCAGAATCAAAAACCTGGTCAAAAAACCTATATTCTTGACTGGATATATAGAGCTATGCTGTGAAATACTTCTTTCTGAAAAATTATTAGTAATTAGCTAATACCTATGCTAAAACTCTTGTTATGGCCTGGGTGAAACATTAAATCACAGGGCAACAGTTTTAGAATAGAGGTATCTCAAATGGGTTAATTTACAAAAAATATATTCAAAATCCAGGAACATGACTCTTGAGGGAATGAAATTTGGGGAAGTTATGGCTTTTTCAGTGCTACTGGATACTGCTGGGCTGCTACTACACTTATGTGATCTTCATTTTCAGCATTCTGTGATAGTTTTCTAGGCAATCTTGCAGTATCTTCTTCCCTTCTCAAAGCCAGTACAGATACTTACCTACCTACTGGTAGAGAAGGGAAGGAGGAACAAGGAAATAGAAGGAACAAGGGAAGAAGGAACTTGATGCATATTTTCTGGCAGTGGTTATCTGTTTCCCTCTTTAGGTATGAAATATCTCCGAAACAATGACCTAATAGCGCATGGGCTATCTAGTCAGCTTCTCGCTCGGATGATATGGCTTCCTGAATGCTATGCTATTTTTTACTTCCATTAAAACTGCTGAGTCAGTTTCCCAATTTTGCCATCATATTTCTTTACTCAAAAATTATGAATTGGCAGGATGTGCTTAGGAAACTGTTGCAGAAGAATTCATTATTGAAGTAGATGGAACTAAAAATAGTTACGGGGGTCATAACCTATTTAAGAGAAGATTGTTTGGGGCCGAGGTTGGTAAACTTTAGGATTATGAACTTTCGATAGCTGTTGATTGGCCTTCTCTTTATTTTCCTTACCTCTCCAGTTGTCTTTTCTCTACTCAGTTTTGTTTTCTCATCTTTCCTTTTCTACTCTTTTTCCATTTCAGTGAATATACTTCTTTGTGGGCAACTTTTTTTTTGCACAAAGGCACATACATCACATGGACACATTTTTGGGGTGGTGGGGCAGTTTTTGTGATTGGGGGGGAATCATCTACTATTCCTCTGAGAAGAAGGGTATCATCTTAAATTCAAAAATAACTTTCTTGCAGGTAAGTATATGAATGAATGTGTTTTGCAGTACTTAAACCCAACCTCCAAAGAGTCTTGGAAGTATACAATATCAAATAGAAACAAAACCAAATAGTAATAACAAATAACTAAATAAGAACAATATCAAAAACAAAAATATGATTTGTCAGTTTAGACATCAAATTATACTGTACTTTGCAAAAGTTGAAGTCATGGTTTTTGATTTTTGTTTGGCTAAACTGTTGCAAAGTATTTTATTATTTCAAATATTAAAAGATAACTGGAAGGATTACTGAATATATATAGTATAACATAGGAGTCACCAATTAGGCCTAGCAAACCATAGAATTGTAAACAAAACGTTTAAATTGCCCAAATTTCACAACTTTTTAAGGTTTCTTATTTATTTGATAATTATCCTGTTTGTCTTTTTAAAAATAGTTATTTATATCAGGAAAATATTAATAAATTAAATAGGTGTTCTTACATTTATTCATAATGGATTTCAAGGGAGGGTTCATCTCCTACCAATACTTTCATGTGATGCAGTTCTGAAATTGTGGTATCTTTGGTCTGAATTACTCTCTGAATGGATTGAACTATGAAGGAGTCTTAAAATATTTGGATTTGGTGTCAGTATTGACTCTCTAATTCAAACCTAGTTCAGATCAAATCTAGACTACCAATGATCAATTGACAATAGAATGCTGGGCATAAATATCTACTTTGCTTTTTGCTAGGAGCTTATGACCAACATCTGGAACCAGAGATACTTCTAAATGGAGATCCATTGAGTCTTTTCGCATAAAATTATACTACCCATTAGAATATACTTGGTATCTCCAAATGAGCTATTATTTCCTTCTGCAGTTAAAACTGATCACTGTTGGAGACTAGATACTGAGTTGGGTGGATTCAGATTCTTAACCCAAACAGCTGCGCTTATGTTTACATAGCTTGCTTCTTTCAGTTCATGCTGCCTTATCTCTCTAAACAATAATGTTGCTTTATTTATGCAAGCAGACATTTGAACTGGCTCCAAAACCGCAAAAGGAAAAATATTAAAGGGGTGGGATTTGGAAGTTTTGGTGTGTATTGTAAGAGTCCCAAGGCCAAGATTATAGGCATGAAGCAGTCATTTTGTTGGATCTTTTGTCTTTGAACATAGGCCTGGTTTCTTGGAACTGTCCCTGTAAGACACCATCAATTGTGAACAAGCTTCACAGTGCCAATGGCTACCAGCCATTTGGCTCTCTTGACTGCTGAGCTGAAGGTCTAAAAAGTTTCTGATATTTAATTTTTCCCATTAGCTGCTTGTAGCTTGTAGAGCTAGATGCAGTAATTCAAACGTGAGGTGACAAGGTAGCGAAACTCGATTAGATTTAACAAAACCATGGGTTGACCACTAGTAATACCAGGACTAGTCCTGTTTTGCCAACACTTGTATTTCCATGCACGATAGTCTGTGGAAAAAGTGCTGGAAAAAGTCTGTGGAAAAATCTCAAGGAAAAAGCCACAGAACTTCATAGGCAAAATTGAAAGAAGACACAATGATTTGGGAATCTCTGGAATGGCATAAAGTAAAAGGATGCATAGACTATTTGGGAGACAGAGACATCTATGCTAAAGAGTACGTGTTTTGCATGTAGAAAGTGGCAGCCTTAACCCAGAACACATCTCCATTTATGGTTGAGGAAGAGTTCTCTTTGAAACTCATTTGGGGCACTTCTTTGTAGATGTATTCCAATAGCTTCCCATGATTAATAGCAATAGCAATAGCAATTAGGCTTATATACTGCTTTACAATGCTTTACAGCCCTCTCTATGCAGTTTACAGAGTCAGCATATTGCCCTCAGTAATTTGGATGCTCAGTTTACTCACCTCGGAAGGATGGAAGGCTGAGTCAACCTTGAGCCTGGTGAGGTTTGAACTGCCAAATTGCAGGCAGCATGCAGTCAGCATAAGTAGCCTGCAGTACTGCATTCTAAACACTGCGCCACCGTGGCTAATGTGATTTTTGTCATATAAAAAACTGAAATTTGTTTGGTAGAGTGAACCCCTTGGTACAGAAAGGAATTTAAATCAGAAATAACAAGAAGCTAGTTTTCTTCTTCATAAGCTGAAAGATTTTTAATGAACTGGTGCTAATTGATGTTGCACCAAAGTCCTACTGCTAAAAACAAATGTGTAAAAAGATAGATTCAGATTTTGGCCTAAAGCAAAATGGAGAAGTCACTTGGTATGTGGAAAGATATGTGTGAAAGAGAGCACTATAAAAAGGTAAGATGTGCAGTTGGGAAAAAGATTACCTATTTCATAAATTATGTAAAGGATTTGTTATAAAATATATACTTAATGATGTGAGAAAATAAACTCAGCCTTAACACATTTGCATGGCAAATATTTCTGAAGGGATGACACTTTCACTTCTGGAAAGGGAAACGGGATTTTTTTTTTCAGACCTATCTCAGCAAATGCCAGTGAGTTAAGTGACAGAAGGAGAATTAATTTAGATTGAACAACGGGAGGAGGAAGTGTATAAATTTGTCATTATCCAAGATTGGAAGCAGATGCTTTAAAGGAAAAAAAAATTATATTAGAAATTAAATCTGACTTTTCTGTGGAAGTATTAGTCTGACTCCAATCTTAATGTAATCATTAAGCAAAAACTTGTAGGGAGCAAATTTTTTTATTGCAGAATTTGATAGAAAAGAAATCCAGATTAGGGCATAGGCTTCTCTTATTCAGAATCAGAATGTATTCAGAATGTAGTAGGAAATTGAAGAGACTGATATAATAACTAAGAGAAATTGTCTTAAATGATACAGGGTTTCCTGCCTAAGGGAGAGGGGTTATTCTGTTATTCTATTAATAGATAGAAGTAGTGGGCTCTCCCTCTGACCATCTGGAAGGAGTGCTGGTCATTTCAGAGGGAAGATGGAGGATAGCAAAGAAAGCAGTCAAACAACTATGGGAAATCCTACAGAATTTATCCAGTAAATATGTGGCTATTCACAAAATGATAGGCTTGGGATCTCTAACAGGATAATGTTCTAAAACTCTTCAACTGAAGATGGGAATGGAAGGAAATTGCATTAAGTGATAACATGTGGATCTATTCCACAGTTTTAACTTGGCTTTTTACTATCTAAATAAAAAGCATGTTTCTGAAGCACATTTTCTAATGTTCAGAGTAGTTCTCTTTCAGTGTTACTCACCCAGAATAAAATGCCATGTTGCCTCATGAAAGAAGAAGGTATATTTTATTTCTTCTCAACTCTACTTCCTAAGAGCATTAATGAGGTGAGAAAAATCTAATTGACTACAGTAGTATCAAAGTAAGGGTTCCAGTGTATCCGATCTAGTGCTGAATTATTCCCTGAAACCAGGGGTGGGTTCTACTTACCTTTACTACCGGTTCGCAACGGGGCAGCGCGCATGCGCAGAAATGTTATGATGTCGGGATCGGTGGGCGGAGCCTCCCACCAGTTTTACTACCGGTTCTATAGAACCGGTGCGAACCAAGGGCAAACCACCACTGCCTGAAACCTATATTTTCCATTAAAGCTGTAAACATGGTTTTGAATTCTAAACAAACCAAGCATTGATGCAAAGTCTTTGCACTTTAAAGTGTAGCTAAGTGATGATGAGGTACAATTGTTTTTATAATAAGTTAAAAAATAAAGAGTTTTATGCTAGTACATAATGTATGTTTCAATGCCAGGACCATGTTATCTGTCCCCTTAACATGTGGGAATGTTATGCATTGGTTTCAGTCATGAGCGCTACTGTACCACTGCTGAAGTAAACAGTGTTAAACTAGGTGGAACATAATCTCATCAAGAATATTAGGTAAATAAACAAGAATTTTGGATCTGATTTAAAGCATTCATGTGACTGTAATCAATCCATGACAAGTGGCAGTCTGTGTTAAGAATATATAGCATTACCATAAAGAGGCTCAATGGTGAACTATCTAACACATGCGTGTCTGACATTTTGGCTTGCCTGGGCTGCATTGAATGAAGAGGAATTGTCTTGGGCCACATATAAAATATATAATATAATGTATATAAATCATGTAATAATGTTAAAAGATTATGATCTTATGGTACCACATGGACATGCCCAATCTAATGCATGGATACAATGTGTACAAATATCACCTTCTATTGTAAGAACATACTGTAGAGCTAGGTTTTCCATGCTGCTAATGCTTTCAGTTTAGCAGTAGTTAGGTGGGGTTTTTTTGTTATCCAGAGAAATATTAATATGGCTTTAGTTTTCATGTGCAAGAATGGGTAATATATTTTTTGGATGCAAATGCACAAAATGTTGATGTTTTATTTTATGCCTAGCACTTAGAATTAGAAAAATAACCCTTTCTACATACACAAATGAAAAACAACAATTTTCCTGTAATCTAAGAAAATCTTACTGAATTCAAATTGTGGTATCCTCACACTCCTCAGTTGGTTTTGCAGTTGTTACCATGTCATACATATGGAGTTCTTAATGCTAAGTGAACTGGAAGCTAAATGCTCTATAGATTTTTAAGTTTCCTGATCTCTCCTGGGACAAAAAAAAATAGAGTCATTGAGTCAAAAGGGGAACAAGTAATGGTTTGAATGCTGGTGGGGGAGGAATGTGAAGACAGAGTGTATGGCAGGCAGACTTGTGTATCCTGTTGCTAGGAAACATCAGCATTAAATACAGTGTGCTAATTGGCTAGCTTGTCAGTGCCTGGGTACCAGCCCGGGCCTGCTACACAGCTGTTTCTGCCGCCTGGTTGCTAAGCAACTACATCCTCTACCCCCTCTTTCCCTCCCTCCCTTTGCTTCTGGCACCTAATTGTCTACTTTTGCTGCTGGTGTTGCTGCTGGGTACCAGTCTGGGCCTGCCGCTCTGCTGTTCTCCCTAGGGGTCGGAGATGGAAGTGGGGGGTGGTAGAGGATATGTCAGCAATTAATGGAGCAGAAGTGCACATTCTACAGAAGGCTGGCACCTGTGTCCCCTAATCTCTCTCCACCCTAAAAAATCCTTCTGTTCTGAGCATACATCAGGTGCCTCCAGCTTCAGTTTTTGCTAAACCCATAAGGACATATTTTTAAAAAATATATTGGAATTGAGAAACCTTTGTTCCTTTAAATGAGGACTTGCAGAGACAATTGAAGGATAATATCCCTTTTCTCAGGACACTTTTTGTCACTTGTCTTCATGTTGCTATTCATTGCTTTCTGCATGCCTGCTTGGCAGGGATGGGGGAGAAAATAATGTTTAAAATACAGCTCTATGAAAAACTATTGAAAGTACAACTAATTGGACTATTAAGACAGGCTAAAAAAGAAAAACAAGGTACATGCGCAGATGAAAAGCAAACCAAGGTCGTCTTGACAATGCTTTTCCTCAGAATGTATATTCCTACATTGTTCCTTATATTGTCAATGTTCAAAATAGAAAAGAGTATCATAATAGTTGTGAGATGTGACCATTGGATTAACGGCAGTTCAAGCCATTGCAATCAGACATTCTACTGGAAATGTTGTTCTGATTAGGTAGCAAAGGAGGATATTGTTACTGTAACTCATCAGATTTTTTAAAAAAAAGTAATTTGTCAGTCATCCCAAATGGAAAGAGGTATATATCTTTTGATGTGAATAACTAAATGTGCACTCAAACTCCAGTGACACTGCATTTGAGGTAGCATAATGTGATAGAAAAAAATCTGTCTGACTTTTAATTGCTTGTTTACAACATGCAAATTAGAGCTTGAGGCTGGTTGAAGATTGACATATGTATTGAAGTCAGTCATCTCCTTGTGTAGATTCTGCTTGCCTAGTCCTCAAAAGCTTTCAAAGGACAAAAGAAACTGCCTTAAATTTATTTTAACATTTGAGTGTCAGATTCTGAATTATTTTCTTACTTAGGTGCCTATGACCAATGATTGCATTATTATTATTATTATTATTATTATTATTATTATTATTATTATTATTATTATTTTTGGCTTGGAACAAAAATATAAAAGACAATAGAAAATAAAGAAAATGAATTCTTTTTTTGTATCAATAAAGAACAATTCTTTTTTTAAAATAGTAAACTGTTTCAAGCAATAACGCTAAAATTCTCTTGCAGTTAGAAAATAAGAGTTGTACAATAACTCATTACTTTGCATCTGTTATTTTATTAAGACATCCCAGGATTTTTTTAAAATTGAAATGAATTGGAGGCACATATAAAAATGAAAGGATCTTAAAAGAAAACAAATAGATTTTTTTAAAATTAATTTCTATATAATTGGTTCAATAATCATATTTTCCCATGCTGAAGCTCTTTTTGATTTTTAAGTGTGAAATCAGTTATGCCTTTCCTCTCTCTCCCCCTACATCCAATGTGACTGTTCCTTTGCAGGAATCAATAGGTGTGCAGAGTATGAGTTGGATTTACATAGAGGTAGTCCTTGATTTACAATCATTTGTTTAGTATCCATTAGAAGTTACAATGAAAAAAGTGACTTATGACCACTTTTCACCCTTACAACTCTTGCAGCATTCTCGTGGTCACGTGATCAGTTTTTGTGGCCTTCTGACAAACAAAGTCACTGAACAACCATGTTGCTACTTTAACAACTGCAGTGATTCAGTTAACAACTATGGCAAGAAAGGTCATAAAATGGGGCAAAACTCACTTAAAAACTGTCAACAGAAATGTTGGGCTCACCTGTACTGGGTAGGATGGAATTAATGGTGGATGTCCCTTACAAAAATTCTTGAGGTGTCAATGTCACAAGCACTCCTTCAAATGAAAGCATTCATAAATTATAAACAATATTTTTATGCAAATTGATTTTGAAGGTGGCTTGTTTTTTTCAAGCTTACTAATTTTGTAGTATGAGCTAGTAAACTTTGCAACAACCTGGTACAGTCTTAGAAAAATAGATGTGCAAAGAAACAAGGTAAATAAAGAGAAAATGTTCCATTCCATTTCCACAAGAGATCCTGCGACATTCAAACTTAGTTTTGCCTGAAAGCGACCACCACTTTCAGAACGTACTGCTTTCAATGGTGGCAGGGTTTTCTTTTCTTTTCTTTTTCTCTTTTCTTTTCTTTCTTTTCTTTTCTTGGTTTCCTTGTTTGTGTTTTACCACTACTACTCGCTTCCCAGAGTAAGGTGCTACAAGATGAGTGACTCTATAAATATATATGGCTAACTAACTTTAAAAAAAAATAATAAATCCCATCACTATATAAAAATAATTTATTAAAGCAATTTTACAAACTATTTCTGATTTGCTCCTTGTTGCTTAAATGCTTAAGGCTTCTGCTTCTTCCCTGTCAAACATGGCCTAAAAATCCATAATGTGAAATGTCTGTCTGTCTGTCATCATCTACCTACCTACCTACCTATCTACAATCATCTGTCACCTATTAGTTTGGTATAGCCATCCAGCCATTGTGATTCTGGCCAATATATATAATAAAAAAGAATACAGGCTACAACTTAAATTAAAACAAAAACAAAATAAAACAACAAAATGGCACAAAGCATTTAGAGAGTGCATCAGTTAATCATCATACAACTATCTAATGGGCTCTGCTTTAACACAAGATCCCCAAGTTCACTATTAAAACCATGCTTTGAGGGTCTTCTGAAAGGCCAACAGGGTTGGACCCATCTTACCTCAGGAGGAGTGATGTTCTGCAGGGTGGGGCTAGAGCAGAAAAGCAGTTGGCAAAGTAGAGGTGTGATGTGTGCAGCTTTTGAAGCATACACAACAGCCCATGCTGCTGCATTTTGGATTAGCTGAAGCTTCTGGATACTTTTCAAGGGAAGTCCAATGTACATGGCATATTAAGAAGTCCATCCAGGAAGTGACTAGACATGAGTGACAGAATAGAATGGGCACAACTGGCACACAACATGAAGCTGTGCAAAGGTCCTTATGGCTACAACTGTCACCTGCTCTTCAAGCAGGAATCATGACTCCACAAGAAGCCCCCACCTCCACCCCAGATTGTGAGTTGGGTCTGTTTGGGGCAGGATGACCCCATCCAGCACCAGATGCTAAAGCCCAGATTCAGAAGGCTCTAAAGCCCAAAGATACTCAGTCTTTCCATGTTTTGTTGAAGCTTGATGTTTTTAATCTTTTTTACTTTTTAATTAAATTTTTATGCCATCCACCTCATCCAGATCCCCACAGCCTCCAATCACTGAAAAAGGACATCGGCAGTATCAGTTAGCTCATCAGGAAGAGAGATACAACTGGATATCATCAGCATACTGATGATACCTCACCCCATGGCGATGAATGATGTCACCCAGTGACTTCATGTAGTAGATATTAAACAGGAGTGGAGATTTTTGTTCTGATAAGGGGGAAAATGTATTCTTTCTAAATCAGCACTCTATAAGGATAGAGATATACCTAATAGGAATAATGCACTGTGTAGAATACCAATCCTTCTTAGTATTCCCCATATTTAGTCTTATATCTGGATTCTTTTCTCCTCTCCTTTTCCTTGGAATGACTTGAACCCATTATAGTAGTTCTTCCAAACTGATGCCCTCTAGATACATCAAATTACAATTTCATAACACCCAGTTGGCATGGCCACGAGGCTAGAGAGTTGGTAGGAATGGAATCATTTAAACACATCAAAGAAAGATAATGCATTATTTATTAGATTTCTTTTATCCTGCCTTTATTTCATAAGTAACTCAAGGCAATGAACATAATATTCCCTCCTCCTCCTATTTCCTCACAACAACAATCCAATGAGATGAGTTGGCCCAAAGTCACCTAGCTGGCTTTCATGCCTAAGGTGGGACTGAAACTCACCACCAGTAGTACTTTAATCACTACACCAAATTGTCTCTCAGTAGTGCTCTAAATACTCATCTCCCCTTTTCTTTTGAGATATTCTATCTCTTTATTTTGTTTTGTTGTTATGACAGCTCTGATGGGGGTAAATTAGCTTTGCTGAAATCTGTGGGTCAAGGATTGCTTTAAATGCCTTTTAAAGGACACGTTTTCCTTTGTCTTTACATTTTTGTCTCTACAATATCCTGTAAGCAAGCCTGCAGAGCCGGAACAGAGAGACATTTTCTGACATTTGGCAGCTAGCAGCTCATGTTAACAAAGAAAAGGACTGAACAGGAAACTAGTCTCTATGCTTGGCAAAGTCATTTTGCCCCTGGAGCTCAGATACCATAGATGTTAAAGGAATACCAGAAACTGAGAAAAGAAAATGTGTCTATGGTTGGTTACCATGCAGCATATCAAATCATGGGTGATACATTTTTTTGGGTTAGCAAAATTGAAATCCTTCTAATTAGTTCATTCAAGTTATTGAATTTATTGGCTAGATTTTAACTTGAATTGGGCATCAAGGGAATGTATTACTACCATGACAACCAGAATGCAAAATTTCTCCATCGCTTACCTACAGTGTTAAAAACTCAAGTTGCTGTAGGGAACAAAGAATTTTCTCTCACAGAAGATCTATAGCTGCAGGGCTGTGAGGTGGGGAGGGCATTTCTCACCATAATCAATGGTTGCTGGGAACTGTAGTTGAGCAACAGCTAGAGGGGGATGGTTTCTTCACTTTTGGACTAGAATTAGGAAGAACATCCTCATTAAAAAAATCAATTTATAGTTAACTTACTTGTGTCTCAGAAAACAGGTTTGGCCTAGTTACATTCAAATCAAATGTGGGGTATGTGTGAAGATGCAATTCAAAGAGACAAAATAGTGCAGGAGGAACGCTGACTTCTTTCCAACAAACCCTTACCCCAATAATGTATCTGCTTAGATAATAACTATGTGCTGTGTTTAGTGTCGCACTGAGAACTAAATCACCTGCTTTTTGAATGTTGCTTTTTATGTCTATCAATATAAGCACACATAAATTTAATTATTTATGTAGATGGCTAGCTCAGTCCTTCTAAGGGCAGTCTCTTCTCCTATGAGTTTACAGCTGAATTTTATATAATGATTGGTTTCTACATTTATTTCCTACTGAAAAACATGTACATTATAAATAAGTTTATACACTAGAGCTACCCTGTCGTATACAGTTTTACATAGCTATCGAGGGAGGGAGGGAGGGAGGGAGGGAGGGAGAGAGAGAGAGAGAGAGAGAGAGAGAGAACGAGTTGAAGCATGTGTTGCTTATGTTTTCTTTGAGAGTGTTTATGGCATTAAGGGTCCTTTGTGTATCAGTCAAAACTGTAACAAGCTGCATTCTTCAAATGGACATTCTTTATATAATTTTGTCATGGGGAAGGACATGTAGTGAAATCATATTTTCACTGTCAAGTTTTTTCTTAAAAGACTTTGTATAATATGTCTTTGTGTAACAGTCCTTCTCCAGGACTGTTCAGTGGTAATACTGGGTCCTGCTGAATCTTCTCATCACTCTAAAGCTAATGGACTGCGTTATTTTCAACATTCAAAAGAACAGCCAAATTTGCCAGTGCTTTCCTCTCTGTCTTCCATTCTGTTGAACCTGGCAGATCACCTGATATTGCATCTTCCATCTTGTGTGTCTGAAAGCCTTCTGCTTCCATTTCAAGCTCATCGACACCCAATGGTTAGATTCCAGGGGGTAGGGAACCAATACAATGTTGATTTCTACACCATCTCCCTTGAATGTCTCCTTCCTTTGTATCAAAGATTCATCTGCTCTACCAATCTTGATACTGTTGCTTCTCCTTCTCTTGCTAACCTCTCAACTCTAACTTTTGAGATCTGTTCCCAGAGAGGCACTCAGTGGTCTCTGTCTCAAAAGTAAAGATGGTGGGACAAAGCTCCATCCTAAACTAATCCTACTTGCACCTTCACTCTCCCATTCTTTGATGACAATGTGGAGATTGTGATCATAGCACCAGTCTTCCGTACTTTAAAACAACTATCTGCTTTTTACAGGATCTTATGTAGACAGGAAATCTGATGTTCTATCCAGGTGTATCCTGATATATTTCCACTGCAGTGGCAACTATTTATAGCCCAGTACAAACTTCAGATCTGGGCATGGTTCCCACGTAGCATTTAGATCACTTTTTAGATGGAGATTCCTATAACTGATTTTTCATCAGAATAATCAACACTCTCATTTGCTGATCTGATTTGAGAGGTTTTCTCTTTCAGAGAAAAATTAAATCTACACCAAGCCAGTCTTACCTACAGCATGTTCCCTCATATTAGAATTAAACCAACTGGTCTTTACTGTGTTATCCTGCCTTTATGCCTGTGCCTGTTCAGAAATTTGCACTTTTCAGCTCTATTTCCAGAGGGTTGGGGACTCTTGAATGAAACCATTTTTATACAACATTACAGCATTTTGATAATTTATACAGAGTCCAAGACAAAGGTTGTTCCTCCTTGTTTCGACATCAACAACCTAATTCTGCCAGTGTGAAAGTATCTCAGTCTATGTGAAACACCATCAGTATTTTGCCTCCCTGTATAGAGCAGTTTGTAAATGCAACACAATGGGGCAGAAGCTTAATTCTTCTGGAGACTTCGACTAGGGTAGCCAATTACCAGCCCTGTCTGATTAATATCAGCAATTTCTTATGGGTGAAAGCTTTGCCCCATTTCAGCAATCTGACAGATGACAAGTAAGAGGTCATCAATGTGTTTTGTAATGAGGCCATTCATATTGCTAACTAGCAAATTAATACAGTCAGGCATGCGGGTGTCAATGCTTCTAAATTCATGGCAGAATCTGTCAGTCAAACCTTATGCAAAAGTGTGAACAATATCTGCCATTTAAAAAAAAAAGGTTATTTAATTCCAATTCCAGGTACTATCCTGGAACAGAGATGTGTATATGGTTCTATGCCATATTGACTTTTGGAATTGTTTTATATCTTGCAAGTATTCCTCATATCGACCCACCTGATAGGTTGGAACAATATTTTGTCAGGTACTTTTTAAGCCACATTTTTTGGGGCAGAACTAGAGTCGGTGCTTCACTACACTTATTATTATTTATTTATTTTTGCCATTGCTATATTTGTCTTTTTTTCTTTTCCCATTTGTCCATCAGATTGGATCTTTCTCCTGTTTCACCACCACCACCACCTACTGTATTAACATTACTATTAATAAGTTTCAGCAATATGAGATGTTTGTTCATTGTATTTCTCCCGCTTTGTTTTTAAGTAGGTTTTGAAAAGAAATTTGTAATTCCTTTCTTCCCAGGTATTTAGTTACTTCGACATGGAGTTTGTCACTAGTTATTAATATTTAAGCCCTTCAGTCCCATAGTTCTTTCTCCTCTCTACTGACTCGAAAAACAAGATTTCCTGTTGCCAATGTCAGCACATCACTCCATGGAATATGCATCTTTCATTTGGATGTTTTCATTCAGATATTTGATGTTTCACAAAGATAGGATGGTTTTTTAAATGAGTATTTCCTTCCGCTCCAAGGTTGCACTAGAGTTTCTTCTGCAGCAAGAACTTATGTTCCCTGTGGTTTTTCCAGACCGGACTTTGCCAATGACATGCTTTCTCCTTACGATCGATATTCACTGATATTCACTTGCAAAGGAGTCCTTGGTTCTCTCCCAGTACTTCCCACCACTAAGCAACATTGCCTGTTAATTTCCCATATGCACGAATAAGAAACACCACAGTGCAGAAAAGCCAACCCTCCCCCCCAGCTGTGCCTTTTTGAGTAGTCATTTCTGACTACCCAATTCAGGAATCTTCCCTGTGTGGATTGGACATATTCAGTACCAGGACAGAAATTGCAGTCGTTTCAATTGCTGGGTTGGAATGCTGCATAGCAGGTGAGACTCCTTTCCAGTATCTTTGCTGCGGAATGGCTTTGTAAGTGCAGACGCCCTATGTGGAATTCACAATGGCATGTAAAAAAATCTTTTCTGCAGGAAGACATTACTACAAATCTCACTTTTGGGGAACTAAAGCAAGGAGCCTTTTCATTGTGGTGCCAACATTGTGGGCTCCCTCTCTGTGCATCTTTTGCAAGCTCTTTGAGACTGGAAAGCTTTCCCTTGATTTGAATTGTGGCTGCCTTCTTTTTATCTGTCTTGTAACGCTGCTATGTTTTTATTTTTGTAGGGGGTGCTTTTTGTGCTTTTGTAGGGGGTGCATTTTTGTACTGTATTTGAGCTGCCAAGAATGTTGAGTGTGGTGGCATAGAAACAAGTATATTGCATAGTTGCATTAAATTAGACTATCATTGGCTGATCAAACACACAGTGAATGTGGGAAAAATATGAAGGAGGGGGATTAAATAAAATTCTCTCTACAATTACTTTTGGTTTCCTAAACACAGAATTATAGGATTCTGTGAATTATGTCATCTAATGAAGGAGGATATAGTGGAATAATGGAGGAATGAAACAATATAATAAGGGTGCAGATAAACAGTAAGAAGGTAAGAGCATCTGGGAATGAGCAGATTGTTTTATGACCGATCCATGCCATTTTTATCCACTGGACAATGCCATTCAAATATAAGCATTAGTCCAAAAAGTATGGATCACAAACATGACTCAGCAGGCCCATCAATATGGCACACCCAGATTCTTTCTAAAAGAAGAAATAAAAATATAAAGAGATATCAAAAGCAAAATAAAGTTTGCAAAGAATGATGTACTTCAAGGATGTCCCTAGATAAAAAATATCCAGCTCACCAAGTAAATCATGGGGGAAAGCCTTTTAGAATTCTTAACAACTTTTGCACCAGCGGCAGAGTTTCATACTCATTTGATTATTAGATTACAGATTATTTTTTATTTTAGCCCCGTTTTATTGAGCGTGTTCCACTTTGAGATCTGTTGATCTACAGCAGCTTAGAAATACTTTATCAATAAACATAAATTCCTTTGTGCCCTCCTGTAACTTTTTATCCTCTTGGAGTCATATAGTTAAAATGCCTTGTGTAGCCTTGTTGAATATGCAGTACTCCACTCACTGAATGAAGAAACATGTAAATGAGCAGGAAGATATTTTCAGACCTTCAGTCAGTTTGCTTTAATTGTAAGGAAGAGCCAGGTGGTTCACATCACATTTTGTTAGCTACTGGAATAGCCCTCTCCAGTGACTGATTCCTATATCTCAGCCAGGGAAGGCACCCCAAGGAGGACTGCTGACATTGATCTTAGGGAATGGTTGGTAATAGCTAGGGGGAAAAACCCATATTTATTTGGGCTTTATAGGTTAATACCAACAACCTGAATTGGAACTGGGTAAAAAACCTTATTAAACTTGCAAAATATACTCTCATTATCCAACTATAATCAGCACTCTGGCTGCATCATTTTTGGATGAAATATTTTAGGCTGTTTTCAAGGGCAGTTGTATATGTATAGCATGTAGCATTAATCTAAAAAAAGTTTATCAGGACACGGATTACTGCAACGAGACCTATTCACACAGAGCAATACAGTCTAAAATGTGTATTATTCTACAGAGGATGTGTGTATCTAATGATAAAAATAGAATTAGAAGCTACAAACCTGATCCTCCCTAAATGAAAGTACAATAATAGCACTTCTGTCTTGCCTAGATTCAGCTTCAGTTTCTTGGCTTTCATCCAAACCCTCAGTGCAGTCAGGGGCTGGTTCAGCACTTCTACCTCCTTACCTGGAATTCCTGAGAAAAGAGTAAGAACATCTGCGTGCAGATGAGATGTTCCTTCGCATCTCCAAATGATCTCCTTTGTTCCCTTTGTTCCCTGTGGGTGTTCTATAACATGGGAACCTTGGAGAATTTTCCCCCATTGTGAATGTCAATGGGTTGAGTAGAAATCCTCCAGGACCACCTTTGGAGTTAGCCATGTCAACCATTACAAAGCAGTTCATCCTGACCTATATAAAGAATTTTCTCAGAAGGATATCTGAATGCACCAGAGAAGTCTAAGAGAATGGACAGAGTACATTTCACGTATCTCTTTCCTAAGAAAGACAATCAGAACAGAACAGCATTACAGATTTGGAAGGGACCTTGGAGGTCTTCTAGTCCAGACAAATGGCTGTCCAGTCTCTTCTTAAAAACCTCCAGTGATGGAGCACCCACAACTTCTGAAGGCAAGCCATTGTTAATTGTTCTAACTGGCAGGAAATTTATCTTTATTTCTCCTCGATTAGTTTTCATCCATTGTCTATGGAGATTCTCAGCCATCCGGGTCATGGTTGTCCCAAAGGTGCTTTTTCAAGAGGCAACTGGACTTTCTGGGTTTTTTTCCTTGAAGACATTTCGCTTCTCATCCAAGAAGCTTCTTCACCTCTGACTGGATAGTGGGGAATGGAAGGATTCTTCTGGGCTACTAGGATAGTTTCGGCGCCAAAACCAGATCTAAAAATTATAAAAGTGAATTTAAAACTGCTTAAAATGAATCTAAGAAAAAATAACATATAAAAGAGTGGTAATCAATGTACAAAGTCACTGACTGGACCAATTCCATTAAAAGTCACTACATTCTGCAGATTATTTGCTTATGCTTAAAAGGTCAGTAAAAGGGTCACAGTTTTAAGTGAAGTAAAGAGTGCCGTTCGGGCACTGCACAATTTGTATTTTAACCATTATTTGAATATTTACCAATTCCCATGGATTAATATTGTTTCCTTTATAGTAAATAATTTGTTCAGAACTGTGCAGAAATTGCAAAGAAAAAAATGCTTAGAAGGTTTCTGAGTAATGATGCTGATCTGTCCAAATCAGAAGTCTAATAACCTAAATGCCATGAAAATTATGTGTACATGCATATGTTTACTGTCTTTGCATTATGAGTCCACTGGAGTTGGGTAGTCAATAAATTTAATCAATGAAAATAATAATGACGATGATAACAATAATAACAACAAAACAATAATATATTACTTATAGAAGCTTTAGGAATGGACAATGAAGAATGCCAAAACACATTTGACTTTCAAAGTCCTTTCTTAGGATTTTGCTGCTGTGTGAGGTGCTACCAATTCTCCAGTCCCAAAAATTATAGCTTACAAAATGTTGTGTGCAAGGACTTCTAAAGTACATATGTAAACACAAATACAGGATGGCCATGACAATGAGAATTAAGTGCTCTGAATACCTGGTGTAGAATATAGCATTGCAAGTTCAATTTACCTTTGCACAGGAAATTATTATAATCATTTGCAGGTTCAGGACAGAATCATGTCAGATGTTCTTGTTCAGACAGTAACCATTACAGGCGACAGCCACTTTCAATGGCTTATGGAATGTTGGTATGAATGAGAAGTGTGCCTTTTGTGCAAATTTTGCTTTCAACATTAACAAGACTTCTATAATCTCCTCTGCAGGTGAGAAGCCTTACAAGTGTTCATGGGAAGGGTGTGAGTGGCGTTTTGCACGAAGTGATGAACTCACACGGCATTACAGGAAGCACACGGGAGCAAAGCCCTTTAAGTGCAGCCATTGTGACAGGTAACAGTTATCATTTTCTCTCACATTTTATCCCACTTCTTAATACAAGAAGTGCTCCCAAATCAATTAAGATATTATGATGATGATTGATCCCACAGTCAGCCAGACAATTAGACTGGATTTGGCATTTTTATCCACCCATCAAGTTCTTTCTAAAGACCTCAGAAAGGCAGATGTTTGATAGTGTTTTAAAAATACTGTGGCAGGATATAAGCTGATCGAAGTAAAGCTGCCTTTTGCAATTGACTTATGGTAAATTTGTGAATCCTGATGATGTTCAAATGGTGCTCCAGATGTTTTGGGATTGCACCCAAGGTACCTTTTACCGTTAGTACTATCTTCTCTTTCTTTAGCTACAGTTGTTCTACTTCTAAATTGCAGGTCTTTGTATTTTGTTACTTTCTCCAGTTATTTCTTTTAAAGTGCTGTCTCTGTCTTTTGACATCATTATTATTATTTAAATACAGCATTTATTTTTGTGAAAACATACTGACTTTTTCTTTCAAATGTACGGTTAGTTTGTACTTTTATGCACTTCTCTGCACAGATTCTAAAGAAAAGATAATATATACTGCAACTCCTGGATTCACAGCTACTGCTCAAAGAGCAGGTGGCAGATATGCCCAGGAGGCCTTTGCCCAGGTTCATCTGGGGCACCAGTTGCACCCTTTCTTCAGTTGGGTGGTCTCCTTCAGTCTGTAACTCATACTCTGATCACCTCACAACTGGTTATTGCAGTACATCATATGTGGAGCTGCCTTTGAAGAAGGCAGCTGGAAGCTACTGTGTTTCTCCAAAAAGATGACCCACCTTGAAAAGAAGCCCTATCATGTCTGTGAGCGCATGTGATCAAATTAAGCCCCACCCACAAAATTAGCTCTAATTAAGACTCCACCCACCCCAGGATGCAGGAAGTGGGGTGAGGCACACAGGTAAAAAATAACATGTTTGGGCCATGTTGGGCCACGAGACGCGTGTCTTACCTTTCCGGCACCATCACGTTTGTTGCCGTTCTGTCCAGGGAGACAGGGAGTGGGGGAGAAGAGACAGCAAGGGGAGCCACATCTCGCTCCACGCGTCTCACTTCTCCCCCGCCCCACCTGCCAGAAATTAGTCTTTGTGAGACTCATCACGCCACCGCTGCCACCGCATAGAGCAGGACTCTGCAAGGCTTGTGCCGTTGCATGCGGGAACTGCCGCGAGGTTCGACATATTGTCACAGCCACAAGCAGCAGGACGCCAGCTGTGCCGGTATGATGAAGCTCGTGGCAGTGCTGCAGTTCGTGCATGCAACGGCACAAACCTTGCAGAGTCCTGCTCCATGAGGAAGCGGCGGCGGCGGGAGACATCAGGGCAGCGGCCAATGTGAAGAATGGGGAGGGGAGGCGACGGCAGCAATGGGACATCCAGTCCCACTCTTACCACCTCCTGCACCCCCAAAATAATAAGACACCCTCCCCCCCGATAATAAGGCCAAGCCCTTATTTGGGGGTTCAAAAGAAAATAAGATCCTGTCTTATTTATGGGGAAACACGGTACTTACCAGGCCTCGCAGACCTCGACACCTGCCTTGCCTTCTTCTGGCAGCTGCTTGCCCTGGGCACGCATCGCCCTGGCCTCCATTTCGCCTTTAGATGCCTGCCAGAAGATATCTGCAGCCAATAACAGAGCTCCGGATCAGTCCACAGAAGAAGTGGGCCAGCAGCGGGCTCCTACTGGGTGGGGCTGTCTGTGCCACCGCCGCAAGGTGAGTCAATAATTAGAACCCTCCAAAAAGAAGGCCTGGCCGTTTTTTCAGGGGTCAAAGGAAAATAAGACCAGACCTTCTTTTTGGAGAAACATGGTATAATTGATTTAAAATGCAGTAGCTGTCAGCATCTCACCACTGGCATAGAGAGGAGAGAGATAAACCCTGAACTTTTGCCTGCTAAATCCCTTTGAAGCCCGGTCGTCGTGGTAATGAAGAGGGGGGAGACATTCCTGGGAAATGACGAGACAAGAAGTCAGTGGAGTGACTTGGAAGATAGCCAATGAGAAGCAGATAATTGGGGATCGGAAAGGGAGGGATTGGGGGGCAAAAGGTCAGTCTTGTCCGCATTGAGTCATGATCCGGTTGCTGTGCTCAATTAAAGAGAAGATTTCCTTAAAGATTGGCAGTTTGGAAATTCATTTATTATGAGATAGCATCGAAGTCTGACAGATGGACAAGACTCACAACTTTCCAAGCCAAACTGGCAAACCTCCAGCCCTCCAGCTCCCTACCAGATGTTTGGACGGAGTGGCGGCAAAGTTCCGAAGCCATGGCAGAAAGCCAGCTCTCTATTGAAAGTTTGCTTCAAGTTGCTGTAAACCAGCCCACCCTCTCTACTCCAGCCAGCTTGGATGTGACGGGGCCACCCACTCCCCCAGCAAAGCTGCAATTCCCCCTCCCCCCCCATTGCCACAGAATTACCAAGGACAGACGATCGTGCTCCAGCCCAAGAGGAGAAAAAATGATGAACCTTGGTGGACTTTGCCAAAATCTGCAGAAGCTGAATTCCCCTTTCCAGACGCTAAAGGTAAGGGGAAGCTCCTGAGTGAATTGGGAAGGGCGGAATGGTTATGGGATTGGCAGAAGGCCAGGCAGCAGAAAACTTCAAAGCTGCCACTTGAAAGCCCCATGGAGGAGTTAAAGCAAGATTTGAACGTGCTGTCAGCCTGGAAGAGGATCCATCCTGCAGGCCCAAAGATAGAAGGAGGCCAGCTGACTCTGTTGAACTAAGACACCATAGACGGGGACCCAGCTCCCCCCCACACACACACACACCAGAAGGAGAGAAAGTTCCAGTGTGCATCCATGGGTTCCTCCTCATCCTCCTCGATGGGGATCCAGACCAGGTAGCGCAGTTCCTCGACGCAGCTGAGGTCTATATCGAACGCTATGGGCACCTTTACCCATTCCCCAAGCCCTAGTCAATGCCATTACAGAAGGGCTGGAGGGAGAAGCAAAGACTTGGTCATCAGCCCTCTACAAGAATAGAGCCCCCCAACTGCAAGACACAGATGATTTCTTGCAACTACTGCGGGCCAGTTTCGAGGAAGCAGGGGAGGACCCATATGTGGAAGACGAACTCAGAAGCCTAATGCAGAGAGGAAAGCCCATCAGGGAGCACATTCGTGAGTTCTGAAGAGTCATGGGCACCTTGCCTCCCCTACCAGAGTGACTGCTAGTGTATTTTTTCAGAACAAGCCTAGATAAGCGGATCGCTCAAGTGACCGCTTATTGGGACATCCCAAACCGACTCTCCAAATGGTTCCGTGTGGTGATGCAAGTGGAAAGGGGACTGCGCGCCAACGACATGCTAAAGCAACCAGGGGCCAGGGAAAGATACCAATCGGACCCGAGACCACATACCAGATGGGGAACCACGGCACTACGGCCTACCCAAAAACCTTTCATTCCACAGAGCCCAATGAGGTGCTACAGATGTGGAGGAATAGGCCATCTAGCAGCAGCATGTGAAACCCCGGGCCCGAGGCCAAACCCTAAGCCAAAGGCACGATGGGAACAGGGCCCCAAGCAAGTCACCGATGCGCCACGAAGTCTCCCCCCAGAGGAGAGGTCTTCGCCCACCTGACCGAGACAAGGGGAGTCCCAGATGATGGAGACCAAACCCCCGACTCGTATGACAGCAAGGACGAGGGTGAAGACGACCCAATGGTGAGTGGACCCATCCACCCTTTCCTTTTCCCCATATGCCTAACAGCCCCAAAAACAGGTACCCAAGAGACTTTCCAGGCCCTGATAGATTCGGGCTGCACCAGGTGCCTGATTAATCTACCCACAGTCCTAAAATTGGGCATCTGAGCTAAGAAACTCAACCACCCAATTCAATTTGAGCAAGTTGATGGGACCCTAGTAGGGGGAGCCTACACCACACACCTGACCGAGCCAGTGAAGCTAGAACTAGGGGATCACTGGGAGACGATATGGTTCATAATAGCCCCCAAGATGGCCGATCCAGTCATACTGGGACTTTCCTGGCTAGACAAGTGGGGTCCAATTATCTGGTGGCAAGAGGGGACACACAGATTGAGGATAGCCAAAGGACCCCAACCTCTGCCATTCCAACCAGAACAAACACCCCCCACACTCGAGCCCCAACGTCTTCCGCCTGAACAAAAGAAGATAGAATTGACGCAAGGGCCCCTCCCAAAGGGCACCGCGAAACAACTGGGGCCCACATCCAACAGCGCCCATGAAGCAGAGCAGATTCCAAAAGACTACCAAGACCTAGCAGAGGTATTTAGCGAGACCGAGTCTGACGTCCTACCTCCCCACCACAATGCCGACTGCGCCATCAAAATCATCCCTGGGGTGAAACTACCTAAACCTAAATTATATGCCATGACGCCCCATGAAATGCAAGAAATGTGAAACTACATAGACAAAAACCTACGAAGGGGTTTCATTGAGCCAGTCAAACCATGGGTCGCGGTACCGGTCCTTTTCAAAGAGAAGAAAGACGACTATATGCGTCTGGTAGTTGACTTCCGGGGATCAATGTGGTCTGCGTACACAACTTATACCCCCTCCCTCTCATGAAACACATGCTAGCCCACCTGGCCAAGGGGAAGATTTTCACCAAACTAGACCTCCGCGAAGCCTACTACCGAGTACGCATCAGGGAAGGAGACAAGTGGAAGACAGCGTTCAGCTGCCCCCTGGGAAATTACCAATTCAAGGTGATGCCATTTGAGCCCCAGTCGTATTCATGCAATTGATAAACGAAGTTCTACATGACCACCTGTACAAAGGGGTCCTCGTCTACCTAGATGACATTCTCATTTCGATGGAGACCATAGACGAACACATACCCCTCGTACGCAAAGTACTGGAAAAACTGCTGAAAGCGAACCTCTATGTCAAACTGTCAAAATGCGAGTTCCACAGATCGCATCTAGACTATTTAGGTTACCGAGTGTCAAACGAGGGAATAGAGATGGACCCGGCTAAAGTACAATCAGTCCTAGACTGGCGATCCCCTCGCACCGCAGGCAACTACAAACCTTCCTGGGGTTCATGAATTTCTACAGGCAATTCATCCCCTCCTTTGCAAGAATTGCCAAACCTCTGATGGGCCTCCTAAAGACAGGGAGCCCGACAACGAAACCCCACCCGGGACAGCCTCTACAGTGGGACCTGGCCTGCCAACAGGCATTCGAGACACTAAAACAGATGTTTGCAAAAGAACCGATCTTGAAGCATCTTCACCCTGAACAACCCTTCGTCATCCAAGCAGATGCCAGCGATGTGGCAGTAGGGGCAGTCCTAATCCAAAAGAACAGCCAGGGAGACCTGCACCCTTGTGCCTACACATCCCGCAAACTCACCGACACAGAGAGACGATGGGCGGCATGGGAAAAAGAAGTGTTCGCAGTGAGATGGGTGCTGTTAACCTGGCGACACCTGCTAGAAGGAGGCCAGACACCGTTCGAGGTTTGCACTGACCACAAAAACCTAGAGGCCCTCAAAACCCCATGGAAGTTATCGCCCAGGCAAGTCCGGTGGGCCCAATACTTCAATCGTTTCAACTTCGAGCTGAAGCACATCCCAGGGGGGAAAAACTTTCTGGCCGACGCCCTCTCCCGAATGCCTCAATACAACAGTGAATGTGAGCAGATAGTGAATCCCATCATCCCTCCTGCCCAAGGAGTGGGCCAAGTAACCACCAGATGGCAGCATCGAGACCAGCAGGGCCAACCCGCCAGTGACCTACCGACGAGGCTCAAGGCAGAAACGTTGGCAGACCCCTGGTTCCGAGACAATCAACATCTCTTGACAAGAGAGATGGCCTAGCATGGAGAGGGATGAAACTTTATGTTCCAGAGGCCTTACACATCTTGGTCCTCAAGAGAAGTCACGATGTCAAACCAGCGGGACATTTTGGCTTCCTAAAGACTCTGCACTTAGCACGGAGACAGTTTTGGTGGCCCCACATGAGAAAAGACGTAGACAGCTATGTAAAAAGTTGTACCATCTGTGCCACGATGAAAACCCGACCAGGAAGGCCCCCGGGGCTGCTGCAGCCAGTAGCTGAACCGTCAAGGCCATGGGAGGAAATTGCTATGGACTTCATAGTCGAACTGCCGAGAAGCAGCGGAAGCACAGTGATCTGGACTGTAATAGACTTATTCTCCAAACACGCACATTTCATACCCTGCAGCGGATTACCCTCAGCCCGCCAGTTGGCCAAACTTCATAAAACACATCTATCGCCTGCACGGAGTACCCAGAAGAATCATCTCCGATCGAGGTGTCCAGTTTACAGCGAAGTTCTTGAGGGAATTCCTTCAATCCATAGGATCATCCCAAGGCCTCAGCTCGGCGTTTCACCCGAGCACCAATGGGGGGGGGCAGAGAGGTTGAATGCTATGATAGAGCAATACCTGAGGTGCTACCTGGACTACCAACAATCGAACTGGGCGGACCTCTTATCGTTTGCGGAGGTCGCATATAACAATGCTGTCCACAGTAGTACAGAACTAACCCCATTTAAAATAGTGAGCGGCATAGATTTCATCTCCATGCCAGAATACCCAAGGGAGCCTCCTTCCTCAGTTACCTTAACCGAATGGATGGCAATGTTGAGAGAAACCTGGGAGAACGTCAAGAGGGCATTAGAGAAGGCAGCATGGTCTTATAAGAAACAAGCAGATAAGTACCGAGCCTCCCAGAGGCTGTTCCAAGTAGGGGAGAAGGTCTACCTCTCCACCAAGTATTTAAGACTCAGACTCCCAACCAGAAACTTGGGGCCAAAATTCATAGGACCATTTCCAATAGTAAAAATAATCAACCCAGTCACAGTACAATTGCAGTTACCCCGGTTACTAGGGAGGATACACCCCGTTTTTCACAGTAGCCTCCTGAAGCCTGTGGTAGGGTCAACTTTAAGGCCAGTGCCACGTGATCCTCCAGGACCCTTGATTGTTGGAGGCCAGACCCACTATGAAGTACAGCGAGTTCTCGATTCGAGGTGGCACAGAGGGTGCCTCCAGTACTTAATTAAGTGGAAGGGTTACCCCTTGTCAGAAGCTTCCTGGGTGAAGGGCACAAACATCCAAGCTGACCGCCTCATAGCTAAATTCCATGCAGATCACCCGGACAAGCCGGGAGGGGGAGGGGTACACCCTCGGATGGGTTGAGGTACTAAACTTATTGTTTATCTCACGCAAGCCCCACTGGGAGAGTGAAGGGAGAGGGGCCGGATGTCAGCGTCTCACTGCTGGCATAGAGAGGAGAGAGATAAGCCCTGAACTTTTGCCTGCTAAATCCCTTTGAAGCTCGGTCATCGTGGAAATGAAGAGGGGGGAGACATTCCTGGGAAATGACGAGACAAGAAGTCAGTGGAGTGACTTGGAAGATAGCCAATGAGAAGCAGATAATTGGGGATCAGAAAGGGAGGGATTGGGGGGCAAAGGGTCAGTCTTGTCCGCATCGAGTCATGATCCAGTTGCTGTGCTCAATTAAAGAGAAGATTTCCTTAAAGATTGGCAGTTTGGAAATTCATTTATTATGAGATAGCATCGAAGTCTGACAGAAGCGTAAATGGCATCTGTCAACACGCCCATGGATCGCCAATGCTATACAAGCTGTATTGGTTGTCATTCAGCTTCCAGATCTAATTCAGGGTGCTGTTTATTACCTACAAAGCATTGTATCGCATAGGGCCTGGATACCTGAAGGCCAGTTTATCTCCTATCCTTTCTACCTGTCTAGTACATTCTGGCAGAGTGGGTGAGCCTAGGTCCCCACTATTAAATGTTGTCATCTTGTGGAACTAAGGAAGCATGCCCTCTCCATCATTGTCCCCACCCCTCTGGAACAGCATTCCCCCAGAGATAAAGACTATGCCATTTCTCCTGGGGTTGCGGGAAGCACTTAACACCTAGCTTTGGTCCTAGGCTTGGGATGGGTGCATTATTGTTGTTTATTGGGTTGAGCAGGGGAGAATGTTTTGTTTTTGGTTTGTGTTGTTTTTGGATAATTTTATTGTAGGCTGTTTATGTGGTTTTATGTTTTACCTGTTTTATGGATTGGGGGAGGGGTTGTATACCACCCAGAATCCCTTAGAGTTGGATGGCTATAATAAATAGCTAGTTTTCTTGGTGCACTCTCTCTTTTTTTTAATAGGCATTATAGCATTGGTTCTCAACCTTTTTTTTCACCACAGACCACGGGTGAAATGCTCCTGGTTCGGATGGAGGCAGATGGTTCAGAGAACTGGTAGCAAAAATCCCTGCCCCCCCCATCTATCTATCATCTATCTATCCTATTTCTAAACCTCCCATTTCCCTCAGATATACAAATATACAGCAGATTTAATAAAATAGGGAATGTATATAAATGTATATTTATGGGGGGGGAAATCTATTAATGAAGAACAGCTACTTGCATGATATTTATTAGGAAAAATATAATTATTGAAAAAATGCAGATATTGGGGAAAATATTCAGAGAAATCCTTATAGTATTTATAGAAACATTGAATATGTTCGCAAATAGATGGATATGTAAACTGGATGGAATGAATTTAAGCAAGAATAGGCAGTGCAGCATCCAGGGATGTTGCATCAGATTCTACCCCCTCCCTCTGCCGTCTTTTCAAATTTCCTTAATTATCTGAAAAGAAAAACATGAATAGCAAAACAAAATGCTAGCTTCCTGAGAGTGACCTGTGACTAGAGGTGGCGGTGGTTAAAACAAACTTCCACAATACTGTTACTGGGAAATGGATGTCTTTATCCCTGTGTGTCTCTGTGAATGCTGCCTAATGTCAGCCATTTTATATTCATCTAATAAGGTTCTTATGAAACATCTATAACGTGCTTTCAAAATATGTCCATTAGTCCCTCAAAATGCCTACTTTTTTGCTAAGGATTGCAAAAGTGAAAAATTGGGGGAAAACGTATTAACAAATTGATCCCTAATCAAAGATGAAGCCAAATTGCAAACCAGTCTTAAAGTAAATAATCAGCCTCCAAATCAGATACATAAAATGACAAGTGTTTTGGTTTGTATTTTTAATGAAAGGCACTGAAAGAAATAAAAAGCCATATTTAAAATTGCTGCATCTTGAAATGTTAAGAATTCAAATTATAGGTTGGCCTTATTATCCACTTCTGCCTTGCAGTTGCATATTATCAAACCATACATAGTATAACAAAAAAAAAAAAAAAATTCTACACATGTGCTAAAGTCCATCTGTCATTGTAGTAAAAAATCACAGATCCAATGAGAACCTTTTCTGCATATACTAAAATCTTGTTTCAGTGTACCAAGTGTGGATATGCAGAGCTTCAAAAAACTAAATGACAACTGCTGCCTATACAGCTACAACCACAAAAATAAAATCATGAATAAGTTAACAAGGATGCAGATTTGATCAAAGCAGTAATAGGAAATGCTGTAATAAATAACAGGGAAAGTGTAAAATGTTCCTGATTTAACAATTAACTCCAGTATGAAGTATAAAGCAAAACTAGAAAGAAATAAAATAATAAAATACAAAAGCAAAACCCAAAACTGTATTCATTATCTGTGGGATGAAGATAATTATGAATTTTTCTCCATGTTGCACAAACACACACACACACACACACACACACACACTTTCTCTTAGTCTGTTTATGAGAGCAGTGAAGCACAGGTGCTCACAGGGTGACTTTGGGTCAGTTACTCCTTTACAGCCCAACCTGTTTCATAGGGTTATTTCTTCTAGAGAAAAAGAGGTGAGAAAGCTATATAATAGTTTATTTATTTATTTATTTATTTATTTATTATATTTCTATACCGCCTTTCTCCAGTAGGACTCAAGGCGGTGTACAGTCAAGAAAAATATAGACACACAAACATCATAAAATTGCTAATTAAAATTATTACTTAGTTTGGTCCATTAAATAAAACCCAGAATTAGATAACATTTAAAAAATCATTCACATGTTTCTATGTTTAGCCCCGCCTGTTGGAACATCAGGGTCTTGAGGGCACGGCGGAAAGCACGGAGATCAGGGATATTCCGTATCTCCGGGGGCAGTTCATTCCAAAGGGTTGGAGCCCCCACAGAGAAGGCCCTCCCCCTGGGAGTCGCCAGTCGACATAATTTGACTGACAGTACCCTGAGTAGTCCCTCCCTGTGAGAACGAACTGGTCGGTGGGAGGCTATTGGTGGCAAAAGACGATCTCGTAGGCACCCAGGTCCTAAGCCATGGAGCGCTTTAAAGGTGATAACTAACACCTTGAATCGCACCCGGAAGACCACCGGGAGCCAGTGCAGCTCGCGTAGGAGAGGTGTTACATGGGCGTAACGAGCTGCACCCATAATCACCCGCGCGGCTACGTTCTGGACCAGTTGGAGCCTCCGGGTGCTTTTCAAGGGGAGCTCCATGTAGAGAGCATTACAGTAGTCCATACGGGAGGTAACTAGGGCATGAGTGACCGTGCGCATAGCGTCCTGATCCAGAAAGGGACGCAACTGGCGGATCAGGCGAACCTGATAAAAGGCACCCCTGGCCACGGCCGTCAAATGATCTTCTAAAGATAACCATGAATCCAGGAGGACACCCAAGTTGCGGGCCCTCTCTGTGGGGAGCAAGATCTCATCCCCTATTGTCAGTGATGGTACTAGCTGACTATACCGGGATGCCGGAAGCCATAGCCACTCGGTCTTGGAGGGGTTGAGTCTGAGCTTGTTTCTCCCCATCCAGATCCGCACGGCCTCCAGGCAACGGGACATCACAGCAAGGGCATCATTGGGGTGGTCTGGGGTGGAGATGTATAGCTGTGTGTCATCAGCATACTGATGAACACTCACCCCAAAACCACGGATGATCTCGCCTAGCGGTTTTACATAAATGTTGAATAGAAGGGGTGAGAGGACTGACCCTTGTGGCAACCCACAAATAAGGTGCCTCGAGGTCGACCTCTGCCCCCCTACCAACACAAACTGCGAACGGTCAGAGAGGAAGGAGGAGAACCACCGAAGCACGGTACCCCCTATTCCTAACCCCTCCAGCCGGTGCAGTAAGATACCATGGTCGATGGTATCAAAAGCCGCTGAGAGATCTAATAGGACCAGGATAGAGGAGCAACCTCTGTCCCGAGCCCTCCAGAGATCATCCACCAACACGACCAATGCCGTTTCCGTGCTGTATCGTGACCTGAAGCCCGACAGGAACGGATCCAGATAGACAACTTCATCCAGGTATCGGGGTAGTTGTCGCGCCACCACACTCTCAACAACCTTCGCAACAAAGCGAAGATTGGAGACTGGACGATAATTTGATAATATAGCCGGGTCCAGGGAAGGCTTCTTGAGGAGGGGCTTCACAACTGCCTCTTTCAAGGCGGCGGGAAAGATACCCTCACTCAGAGAAGCATTTATAATCCCCTGGAGCCAGCCTCGTGTAACCTCCCGGGAGGCCAGTACCAACCAGGAGGGACACGGATCCAATAAACATGTGGCAGCGTTAAGCTTGCCCAGAATCCTGTCCACGTCCTCAGGAGCCACAGAGTCAAACTCTTCCCAGATAACGCTCTCAAGACCTGCCTCCATCTCCTCCCCTGGATCTACCCAATCGGAGTCCAGGCCTTCCCGAATCTGAGCGACTTTATCATGCAGAAATTGTACAAAATCCTCAGCTCGACCCTTTAAGGGATCTTTCCGTACCCCCACCTGAAGTAGGGAGCGGGTCACCCTAAACAGCGCAGCTGGGCGGTTCTCTGCAGATGCAATAAGAGTGGAGAAGTAGCTAGACTTCGCCGCTCTTATTGCCACTAGGTAGGTCTTAATATAAGATCTCACCTGTGTTCGGTCAGATTCAGATCGGCTTGTCCTCCAATCGCTCTCCAGGCGTCTTTTCCGACGCTTCATCTCTCTCAGCTCCTCGGAAAACCAAGGAGCTAGATGAGATCGGCATCGGGTCAGAGGCCGCAAAGGCACAACGCGGTCCAAGGCCCCAGTAGCCGCCCTGTCCCAGGCGACCATCAGTCGAGTTGTGAGCCAGAGTCTCAGGAAATGGCCCAAGCTCCATCAGGAACCTTTCGGGGTCCATCAGACGCCTGGGACGGAACCATTTGGTTGGTTGAATAGTTGAATGAAAGGCAGGATGTAAATCTCACACATTAATAAGTATAACTGTATACTTATTATTTAGCTTTATTAACTCACATATGTAGGTAAGAGATTATGCTAGAACTTATTAAAGTTCTTTATATTTTAGAAATCTGATTTAGAAATCTAAAATTGAAAACTTACTTCATTGTTTACTTTAGTTATCATGGCATATTGCTGATAAAATAAAACCTTTAATAGATTTTTGGGTAATAAAACATAATAGGTCTGTCTTTGCTAAACAAGCTATAGACTGTACCTAATTGGAAATACTGACTATGCCCAGTCTAAAACCAAGGTCCTATTGAGGGACTAATCAAATAATATAGCTACATCTGGCTTTGACATACTTTAAAATCCTATTTATAAAAGTAGCTTTCTGTGCAGATTTTAGAAAATTACCCATCCTTTGTCATACAGCCTCAAGCCCATTGCTATAATAAGAAAATGTTTATAATACAATCAAACCTCTATTTCCCTCCTAAGCACACGAGATTGCCAAAACCCATGCACGAAGAAGATGCATTCGAAAGAACCAAGTCTCCTGTTTCTTAACAGGAAAGAAATCTGATCTTTTTTCACCTCTCTCTTCTGAGGTCTTTTGCATTACCAATTAACTGTCCTCCTCCTGCTATCTGCTTGCACTGCCTTCCTTTGCTTTTTATCTCTGGACCCTTGACCCTTGTTTTCCCATAACAAACTTAACAAAAATTAAGCTTTGCTTAATTTGGTTAACTAAAGAAATATTTTCTTTCTCTAGTTTAGGAACAATGGAAGAATACTCAGACAATTGCCATTTCATTGATGTTGATGGAAATAATAATAATTTGAAATAGCCAGAAAATTGTATTCTTGGAGTGGAATTTTCTTGTTAATCTTTATTCTTAAGAGGAATCCACACACATTACAAGAATTCAATTCATTCCAACCAACCTTTTCATTGTTACAATCAATCCATGCTGTATTACTTCTATCACAGTGTTAATTGATTTGTTGATAATACTGATATCTCTATTCCACAGTAACTAGTATGGGAGAACCACACTAATTCTGCACCCCCAAGAAGATTCCAACTTATTAAAGAAGAATAGTTTGTGCTATGTGAATATTTATATAAACATTTATATTTATATTTCAAACCATAGCACCTTGAGATGGATGTATGTCACATTTGCCTTTTGAAATTTCTTACATTTCCTCTTAGGATAGTGGCCCCTTTAGACTGTAGTGTCAGAGATACACAGATTGATATGAGGATAAGAGAAAGTTAATTCTGATTGATCCTTTCCTCCCCCACTGACATACATTGCATTTTTAATGGACTAGGCTAGTTTCCAAAATATATGGTAAGAGAGTTGACTTTGTGTTCCTATCTTTTCAGTTGCTTTAGAATGAGCTAGGCAATTATTCTCAGGATTTCTTCATCCCACCTTTTTCTCCCTTTTCATTTCACTTTCTAGATCAGAATCTTCCTGCATTATTTTTTTAGTGGAGTATAGTGATGTTAATTAAGTTCCACATGTTTTCTGGGGAATCCTAGATCCAAACATGACACACATTATTTTCTTCTTCTTGAATGCTGCCTCCTAATGGGTGTGTGTGACCACGATGCTACTTCGTCCTTTCATGTTCATGTACTTGTTTTCAACCATGTTTTCATGGCACAGTGGTTTCCCATTGCCTTCTAAACCGCTGTTGCTTTACTGTGGTGGTATATTTCATCCCTGCCGTTGTATTAACTGCAACAGCTGTTGCAGACTGCATATATTAACTTGTAGTTGCTATTGATAGAATAATTGCTCTTTATCAGGGATATGCTTATTTATTTGCGGTATTACTTCCTAGATCACAAAACTATTGTTAGATACATGCAACATATTTGTCAAGTCAATAGCATATCTAAAATGTTACCACTACAACTGCTAGTGCTGCTGTTAATTGTCACAACTGTTTTTGCAGCTGACCATAACTGCTATCTCTTATGCTATCCAAACCCCAGTGGAGGCACCTGGTAAACTCAAGGTTAGGACATTTTCTTGAATCCAATCCATCTTTTGGAACTGTGTGGATAAAACAGGAGAAGAAAGACATATTACTAGTCTAAAAAGAAAATATAATAAGATTAAAATAGAATTACAATAGTACAATTTTATCAGCGAAGGACAGTCGGAAGGCTCTATAAGTATTGTTGCAACATCTGAACCATTATCTGAGTTAGCACTCGGTATAAATGTAAACTAACTTGTAAGCTTGATGGTTTTCCTCTTACCAAGAAGGCTACACATTCAGATATGGGCAGTTGATAGATCTAGATCTACTAGTTGATTGCTGGATAATTTTCTACTGTTTTGCAGGGATTTATTTATTTATACATTTAATTTCTAGTTAGTTTATAAAAAGTCTTCATTAACCTCTTGTTTTCTTCTAGTACACTTTATTCTGGGGATTCTGAAACAGCTTGATGATAATTTATGATCATGGCTGCATATATACAGTGCAGCATAGTCAAGCAGACTGCTTCTTTTTCTTTCATGGTAGAGATCTTGAATACAAAACTTAATCTTTGGGAGAGGGGAGTTTGTGCATGAAAAATGTCATATATTTCTTGGTAAACTAGAAAAATGTGGGATAGACAGCATCACCACCAGATATATTTGTAACTGGCTGACAGACTGTACCCAAGTAGTCCTCGATGGTACTAGATCTACATGCAGGGAAGTAAGCAGTGGGGTACCACAAGGTTCCATCTTAGGCCCAATACTCTTCAATACTTTCACAAATGACTTAGATGAGGGAATAGAAGGGGAACTCATCAAATTTGCAGATGACACTAAGCTGGCAGGAATAGCCAACACCCCAGAAGACAAGTTCAGGATCCAAAAAGATCTTGACAGACTTGAACAATGGGCCCTACCCAACAATATGAAATTTAATGTGGAGAAAAGCAAAGTTTTACATCTAGACAGGAAAAACCAAAGGTACAAGTACAGATTAGGCAAAACCTAGCTCAAAAACAGTAACTGTGAGAGAGACCTTGGAGTCCTAGTGGAGGATCACTTAAATATGAGCCAGCAGTGTGTGGCAGCAGCCATAAAAGCTAATACAGTCTTTGGTTGTATAAACAGAGGCATGGAATCAAAATCATGTGAAGTATTAGTATCAGGGGTGAAATGCTCCCGGTTCGGACCGGATTGCCCGATCCGGTAGCGATAGGTGGTTCTGAGAACCGGTAGCAAAAAATCCCTGTGCCCCCCCTCCCCCATGCCCAGCTGAGCCGCACGATCATCAGAGGCTGTTTTTTACTTTTAAAAGCATTTTTTCTACAACCTCTTCAGCTGAAAAAATGCTTTTAAAAGTAAAAAAAAAAGCCTCTGATGATCACGTGACTCAGCTGGGATCGTCAGAGGGTTTTCAAAGCATTTTTTTCTGCAACCCCTTCGGCCGAAGAGGTTGTAGGAAAAAAAATGCCTTTAAAAGCCTCTGGCGATCCCAGCTGACTTGCCTGATCATCAGAAGCTTCTGAAAGCATTTTTTTCTGCAACCTCTTCAGCCGAAGAAGTTGTAGGGGAAAAAATGCCTTTAAAAGCCTCTGGCGACTTGCCTGATCGTGAGAGGCTTCTAAAAGCATTTTTTTCTGCAGCCTCTTAAGGTTGTAGAAAAAATGCTTTTAAAAGTTAAAAAAAAAATTGGCCACGCCCACCCAGTCACATTAACCCCCCCCCCAAGCCATGCCCACAGAACCAGTAGTAACAAATTTTAGATTTCACCCCTGATTAGTACCGCTTTATAAATCCTTAGTAAGACCACACCTGCACACAGTTTTGGTTACCACATTACAAAAAAGATGTTGAGACTTTAGGAAAAAAGTGCAAAGAAGAGCAACTTAGATGATTAATGACCTGGAGACAAAAATATGTGAAGAACTGTTGCAGGAATTGGGTATGGCCAGTCTAGAGAAAAGGTTTGGGGTGACATGGTACCAATATCCCAGTATTTGATGGACTGTCACAAAGAAGAGAAGATCAACTTATTTTCCAAAGCACCAGAAGGCAAGACAAGAAACAATGAATGGAAACTTAATTAAGAAGAGAAGCAACCTGGAATTAAGGAGAAACATCCTAACAGTGAGAACAATTAACCAGTGGAACAGCTTGCCTTCAGAAGTTTTTATGCTCTGATAAAACTCCTAGCCTTTAAGCCTTTAAGTATTGATTAGTTGCACTAATCAATCCCGATAGTTAAAATTGGAATAACACAGAGGTGAAATCTAAAAATTTTCGCTAACAGTTCTGTGGGCGTGGCTTAATTAGTGGGCGTGGCTTGGTAAGGTGACTGGGTGGGCGTGGCTTGTTGGTCAGGTGGGCGTAGTCAAGTCAATGTTACTTCTTTGCCTTCTTTTAACCTACAAAACACAACACAACAGGCTCACCCACAATGTAAAAGCAGCTGTGCTAGATCCAAAACTTGCGGGCCCTCAAAACTTTATTATTTCATCAAGCCGGGTTGGCCTAACTCTCCAATGGTGTAATTCTAATTTGAATTTTAAATGGGGAATTTTAACTGTTGGGCCAAATTGTTTAATATATTTTTAAATTGTTTTTAAATTTTGTATTCTATGTTTTTTATCTATGGCTGTTCACCACCCTGAGTCCTTCGGGAGAAGGGCGGTATATAAATTTAAATATTAAATTAAAATTAAAATTAAATTAAAATGGCCCCTGCAACAAGCAGGAACCTCACACAGCCACAAAAAGCCCAAAAAACCAACTTTCACACTTTACACACACAAAACACAACACAACTGGCTCACCCACAATGTAAAAGCAGCTGTGCTAGACCCAAAATGGCCCCTGCAATAAGCAGGAACTTCAGACAGGCACAAAAAGCCCCAAAAACCAACTTTCACACTTTACACACACAAAATTCCACATACAGCTTTGTGAGATTTTGTGTGTTTGTGTAGTTAGAGTGAAACACTACAGAAACACACAAAATCTCAGAAAGCTGCACAAATATTTTATTTTAATTTATTTTTATTTTTATATAAAAGCAGCTAAATTTAAAACTTCCTAAATTTTTAATGGCTAGGTCTAAAAAAAGAACAACTAAAAAAAAAACCCAATTTTTTTAAAGCTCCCAAAGGGGAAAAAAACTTACCCAATAGAACAGGGGTCTCCAACCTTGGCAACTTTAAGACTTGTGGACTTCAACTCCCAGAATTCCTCAGCCAGCAAAGCAGGCAGATAGAGCTGCTCACCGATGAGCTTGATTGCAGGCAGGGGGATTCAATTGCTTGCTGATGCAATGGATTGCAGGAAACAAGCGAAGCAAGGCAGGCATTGCGACCAGCAGCTAAGGTAAGCAGGCTGGGGGGTGGGAGGGATTTTTGCTACCGGTTCTCTGAACTGCCCGCCGCCATTGCTACCTACTCGCCCGAGCCAGTCCGAACCGGGAGCATTTCACCCCTGGAATAACAATAGGCCATGTGTGTCAGGATGACTCTCAATGTAATGGTAATTTTCTGTGTCTCTGACATTTAACTTTTCTGTATAACAGAAGTGATGCTATGGTATCTCAGCCTGGACATTCAGAACTTCTAATAGGAGTTACAATCCACTTGTTCAGAACTGTGAGATGTGCTTCTTCCATGATTCTAGTACTTGCCCTGTTTCTTTCCTTCTTCTTCCAGTAAAATTCAAGTATGAGGAGCAAGATATATGTCCTTACAGCAGTAGTTACACCTCTTCAATAAAAATTACAGGTAGTTCTCAATTTACACAATTCATTTAAAGACTATTCAAAATTACAGCAGCACTGAAAAAAAAAGATTTATGATGGTTTTTCACACTAATGGCCATTGCAGCATCCTCATGGCCACATGATCAAAATTCAAATGCTTGGCAGCTGGGTCATATTTATGATGGTTGCAGTGTCCCGGGGTCATGTAATCCCCTTTTGCGACCTTCTGACAAAGTCAATGAGGAAACCAGATTCACTTAACTGTGTTACTAATTGAACAAGTGCAGTGATTCACTTAACAACTGGTGAGAAAGTTCATAAAATGGAGCAAAATTCATGTAACAATTCTCTCACTTAGCAACAGAAATTTTGGGTTCAGTTGTGGTTGTAAGTTGAGGACTACCTGTATGTTATATCTAGCATATAGAAAGTCAGTTTAATGTAGCTGTTAAACATTTTGGATTAGGAGTGAGGTCAGTCAGATTCTGGTCCTCCTTCAGTCACAAAAGATTATTGGATTTATTTGTTCGTTCGTTAAATTTATTTGCTGCCTATCTCACTGTGGGGCTACTCTAGGCAGTTTACAACAGTAAAAAAGGAAGCAATGAAAGGAATGTAAACAAACAGAAGTAAAATAATAGAACAATAAAATAAACAGTGAAAAAGAACATGGGAATACATCAATCTGATAACAAAAGATAGATGGATGGAGAGCAGAGAATAAGGGGAAGGGAGGTGGAGTCTGCCATCAATCCTGCAGCCACCTCCAGTATGGAACTCCCCCATCTGGTCCTCAGAACAACCTGCAGAGCTGGCTGACTTGGATGACTTTGAACCGCTCATTCCCCCCCTCACTCCTACCTCATAAGGTTGTTGTGGGGTGGGAAATAGGAGGAGAGAGCACTTTATATCCTACTTTGCTCCTGAATGAAATACAGTATTTTAGGGAATAGAAATATGTATACAACTCACAAGTAGGTTTTGTTTTTCCTTTAGAAATTGTAAATACACACTGTTGTTGAAAATTAAAGATGCTTTTGAAAAAAATTAAATTTAACTGCAGTGAATACTTGGCTGCTCATACTAACTCTTCATTTCAGCGTGTTGTTTTTTTTTTTTTTTTTTGCATAAGCATTTCTAAATCATTTGTCTCATGACTAAGTATCATGACCAAGTCCTAGCTAATTCCTTTGTTTTGGATTCACTGGAAGTGAAGGTAATTTTTTTTTTTTTTTGTATAGTCAGTTTGGTGTGACTGTTAAAGCCTCCTGTCCTTTCTACAATCATGCACTATCTTTATGAGAGCCAACCAATAATGGACAAGCTTTTCTTCATAACTGTGTTGAAGCACTATCCATCCATCTTTCAGATGGCAAAAATAGTATGCCAGCATAAAAATGTGCTGACCATATTGCCAAACTTCATTCTGCCACAATAACAAGATTGATGAGGGGCACTGCCTTTATCTACATAGGGCAAGCCGAATTAAGGAAATGGATTGATAGATTCCTTTGGCTTCACTTCTACCAAACATCACTTGCTCATAGGAAAACAATCACCTCTCATTCTCCTCAAAATGGAGTGGTTTGGGGTGAATGTCGGCAGCTCTGAGATAAATTTTAGGTAGATGTAAATCTGTTAAATTACTTAACCAAAGAAATGGCATGCATTCAAGCAGTGTGGAAAATAAGGAAGCTGTCTCCATATTCCTTACAATTCTCTTGCCTCTCCCTTGTCTGTCACTATCTTTATGAGCGCTGTCATAAAGGCATGGGTATAAGGTGTTTTTTTTTTTCATAAAATAGGGAAAAGGCAAATGGGGTTGGATATGTTTCAGGATGAATTGAAAGGGAATGATGGATAGCAAGTCCCGATTATTGCTGCAAAGGACCAAGGAATCAGTTCTGACCTGGCTTGGTAACATCTGAAAGTAGCCACTAAAGAGCCAAGGAGAACTAGTGTTTTAGAGCAGACATGCAGATCTATTCAACTATATTTGTCATGCAGATAATAACAGCAGCCATCACTGTGACACTGGGAGCTGCCAAAACCAAATGGAGTAAAGAAAATCACATTCCCACTAAATCAAAGGTCATATGACAAAAAGTGGTGGAAACTATGGCTTCATAAAACTGGTCCTGGGAGCTTTGCCTGATTAGTAGGATTGATATAGAACGCTTGCATAAGTTATCAGAGATAATAAAAAATGGTAAAAAATATGATCAGACAAAATTCTCTTGAGAGCAGAAGCAATGAAAACCAGTAATGCACCCAATGGAGACAGAAGTAATACGCATCTGAGATTACCTACCATAGTACTCTCTCCAATCTTCTGTGAAATAAAGGACTGGTGCTCTTTCAGAAGAGTATGAAATATGTGTTTAAAAGTAAGTTTGGTGCTCTTTTCAGAAGAAGCATGAAACAAGTTTGTATAAAGAGTCCACCTAAGATCTGATTAGCACTATTGGAAAGCACAAGCCAGGTATTAACAAGGTGGAAGTCCCATCTGTCCTGAGGTTAAACCACAGTGCCAAGAAACCAGAATGGAGGGCTGCGACCACCAAAGTTTAAAGTGGCTAAAAGGGGCAGGGTTGATCCCAGCTCCCGACTATGTTGGCAGTCAAATGGTCAGTGAAGTGTGCCAGATTGTACTTGCAAAAATCTATTGAGAGAAGAGAAAAAACATTCGTTTAAAGCTGGAACAACTGAGGATAACTTTAAGTTGCTTCAGATATGGGTTAAGACTTAATGTCAAGAGGACATGGAAAGAAAAAAGCAGTTATTGGGGCAAAGTTTGTGCTGTAGTTAGAGGCAAGTGAGGAAGAGCACATAAATCACCACAGTGCTTTTGTATAGAGCTGCCATAGCTGAGCTACCAAAATCCAGATGACTGCTAAATGACAACAAAGAGTTGTAGTTTTCCATATCTCTCTTTTCTATTTAGTGACCATATGGATTTCTGCAGCCCAAATATGGCCATCCTTGATGACATGAAGCTCTCAAGAGTGATAACATCTTGAACTATGAATACATATGCATATTTCTGAATGTTTTGCTCTTGGTAGAAGATTGTTTAAAATATTTCAGTGGGCTCAATTTTTTTGGGAGTAGGAATTGTCTGTAAATCGGTATCGCACAATGGTCCTTTAAAATACTACATAATGTTTGAGAATGGCTTCTCCATATATGAGATCATGTTTGTGTCTTTATTTCTCAATGATTATCTTGCTTCCTTCTGGCTAGACCATGATTAGATGGGCATTTCTTTCCAGCCACCCTTTTCAGTTATAAACCACTGACTAAAATTATCATGGAGGAATTACACTGGAGACAATGATCTATATACATTTCAAAATTATGAGATTGTCTCACCCATTTTTCTTCTTAAGGATTCTTCCACGACCATGGGAACTGAAAAGGTAGATTCTGAAATGGATGTAATAGAATTGAAATTGCCAGTTAAATTTGTATTCATTTATTACTCATACCATGTTTAGTATATATCAAGTGCTTCACAATTTCTGCAATTTTATTATGCAGGAGTAAGCAGAGACTTTTCCAGTTGACTAAAAACTGTACACAGTGAGAAGTGAAATCCAAAAGATATAATTGTCTTTGATATTGATGTTATTTTTGTATTTACTTTGCAGGTGTTTTTCAAGGTCTGATCACCTTGCCCTCCATATGAAGAGGCACATCTAAATAATAGGGAACGTACAGTGTGACCCGGATGCAGTTAGACCATAGCGTCATGGGGAGAAGGGTGGAACCCAATTGCCTGTCTCTTGCTACCTTCCAGAAGAAAAGAATTTGATCACATGTAAACTTCTATACACATAATATGCACTAAATGCTGTCATGCTCTCAGCAGTACGTTAATCTGTTTCCAATGCCTTGCCCATCTGAAAGGCAGAAGACATGTGATTAGGAAAAGGGATGCAGGGGAAGTCTTTAAGACACAGTTGCTTACAGCACTTGAGAACTTGAAAATCTTTGCTCCTGTTTATTGCCAATGGAAATCAAAGCAGATGGAAGAGGATTCATTGCAGGTGAACAGCATAGAAGCAGCATATATGTAACTCGCTTCTTGGTGCAACTTGACTGGGGAGGGGGGAAACCTATTTTGGACTTGCATATTTGTAGCACTAACTTTTCTTTTGAGATAATTTTGGAAGGAAAACTAATGACCTAGAAAAACCAAATTCCAGTTTGGTAGCCAAAACATTACTGTCTTGGTTCCTTTCTGCCGATTTTGTTTTAAGGCACCCTTACGTACAACGATTCATCAAGATTCCTCAAGAACTACTTGATCTGCTCCGTTTTCTTTTTTCATAGAACTGAGCTGTCAAGATCTGTTTAAGTCAATACCAATGGCCTTAATTGGCAGTACACTCTGCAGCGATCCTAGGATACACCTACCACTTTTCTTGCTTCACCTGTTGTGGATTTGTCAAGGAGATATATATATATATATATATATATATATATAGAGAGAGAGAGAGAGAGAGAGAGAGATACTGTTTTGTTCCTTTAATTTTGGTATTTGGTTATTGCACATCACGTGCACAGAGGAACTGTGAAAACTGATGATATGATTGCATAATGGTTGACAAGCGAAATCCCTGAGCAAGATCACAGTATATCTTTGGAGGCATCACCATATTGCCATAGTTCAGACTTCCTATTTAATTACCTAATGAAAACTTGAAAGAAAGCTTATTTGAACCTTTGAACCTTTTCTCCAAGTTTCTGAGAACTCATTTACACACCTGGATATCTGTCTTGGATTCTCTCACTCAGGCATGACTTCAGGTTTTCCTTCTGCACCATGGGGAGCATGCTCGTGGCAACCCACAAAAAAATGGTTAGCAATTCTGGTTATTTGTTGTTGCTAGCCCTTTTACCTTGTGAAATACGTGGTAACATATATATGTGTCTGGCACCCGCAAAAGAAATATTTTGGGTTAAGCAGATCCATAGAATACTTGCAATCATGTAAGTTATGAGTGGAAAAGTGAGAACCTCTTGCTTTTAATATTAGTCTCCTACGTGTTTTCTTCTAAAAAAGAAAATGCCTACTTAGATTCTCCTGTCCCATTTTATTAAGGTGGTGTAATTCCCACTTGTCCAACACAATGCAGTTGAATGAAAGGATTGGCTTTTTGGTAAGCACGGACTTCTTTCCAAACAACTAATTTAAACAAAAAAAAAAAGTAGATGCATGGGTCCACTTCAAGCAATGGTTGTACTATTTAATGAACAATGGAGGCATCAGGCTCATGCTTGGATCTTGTAGATAGTTTGATGGTTGTGGTTAAATTAGATTTTTTTCCTGTACTTACACACACACACAGACACACACACACACACCTCTTCCTCTATATATGCATAATGTTTATTTTTAGCTAGTTGGAGCTGGCACTATTCCAAAGACTGCCTTTTCAAACTATCTCTCATGCAGGTAAAGAGATAGTAATTCAGAATGGCTGTGTATAGTTAATTTGGGACCATCCCTTCAAGATGTGCTGAGAAACGGAATGGCCTGTAACTCTCTTGGTTGCTACTCTTCCACTCACTAAACTAGCTCACTGCCCTACTTTGGACTGTTTTTGACTTGTTGACTGTTCACTAATTTCCTAATTCATGTTTAGGATGTAGAACATTAAAATAACTTTTTATATCTTCAAATATATAATGTAAGTACAGACACTGATTCATAATACTTATCCCTTGGGGTTTTCTTTCCATCTGTAATTTCATTCAGCTATTGAGGTTCCAAACAGTCCCCTCCTTGGGCTCAGAATCTCTGCATATACTGTGACTATCAGCAACCATTCATATTGCAAATAACAAAGTCTAGCCCTTAATGATGGAATGAGATATGGACCAAAACCTGAATACTCTTTACAGAGGCAATTAACAGTAGGATTTAAGAATAAGGGTAAGATCTAAATTTTATTCCAAAGATTTGTGGTGAAGAAATCTTGGAGCATTGTTTGCTGACAATCTTGTAGTTCTCTTTAACTGTGTTTGCATCTTTTCTGTTCTGCGGAGGTGTTCACTGGGAATTTGAGAACTCTGTAACTTGGTATTGGAATATTATGTGACAGTTTTAGAATATCAGAGAAGAGAGAAGACTGAACATCTAGACAACGTATTAGCTGGAAAATCTCTACTGTCAAGATTTTTTTGTTTTCTTGTAGAGTTTTACATAATGTGCATGCATGTATCTGTGTGTGTGTGTATGTATATAGATGTGTGTATGTATGTATATATATCTGTGTGTATGTGTATATATATGCACACACACACAAATATATATATGTATCTGTCATGACATAGTCCTTAAGTAATATCCATAGCCTAAAATATTCAGTTCTGTTGTATCTAGAATGGAATTTGAGACTATAAGAGTTAGTGACAAATTTAAAATAAGTTTGCTTTCTTAAATAATCTGAAGAGATGTGAATGGGAAGCCAGAGAAACCAAAAGGAACTGTGTTCATCTATCTCTTATTGATATTAGAAATCTCAGAAAATGTTCTGTTAACAGGGCTTGAAATAATCTGGGAGCAAAAAGCTTGTTCCTTTTCTCCCTCTTCAAAGTAGATTTGAAGTATAGGGATTTGGGAGTAAGCTAACTAAATCACACAGAGTCTCTTCCTGAGTAAATGTGAAAGGGATTTGCTCTCAGCCTGTGAGATGATGAACCAGCAAGAGATGTTGATTGATCCATAGTGGATTCATAAGATTGCAATGTTTCCACTGTAGATTATATGGCTGTTAGCTGGCCAGCAGCACCAAATAAATAATAAATAATCAGAAGCCTATAACTTGGTACAGCAAATCAATCATAGTTTAGCCATCTGCCTCTGCCCCTAGTTTGCAGTGTTTGTCTGTAAGGCTGTTAGCACTTATCAGTGGGAGCCTCTTACTTCCCAGTGAACCATCTCATCCACTGGCAGTGATAGGATCTGTCTGCAATCCTAATTATACTGACAGTCTCACAAGCGTGGGAGGCAGGAAGGGGGAGAAGGAACAATTCTGGACAATGAGCCTTGGGAAATGCAAACACAAATGGTAATTTGTTCTTGGGATTTTCTTTTGACCACTTATCAAAAGAAAATTGTGTGTTGGATGGTTGTGTGCCATACCAAAATGATTTTTAGTGGGCTCTGTATTTCTATTACAAATTTAACAAAAATTGAGGGAGAGTGTGTGTACATATTTCAAGGATCTAATTACATCATTTAACAGACCTAATCTTGGCTTTTAACATCCTAAAAAAGGATTTTATAACAGCAATGATGGCAGGGTTCTACCACCCATCTTTATTAATGCTCTCAAGGATAGGAAATGGCAAGGCAAGAGAGAGTAACTAATTTCCTAGTCTAATATAAGGAAGCTTGGATAGAAAATACAGGCAAAAGCAACATGCAATATGAGGCATTCAGGCAGCCTTGCCTTTGAGCAGTGTTCTTGTTGCTTCAGCAGCAGCAGTGTGCTGCCTCCTGTTTTCAGTATGCCAGTTTACAATATGGTCTGGAAAATTTAGAATTGGTTAATTGCGTGGCATACTCTACGTGCTAATTTGTACTACACATTTCTGGTAGACCCCATGATAATTGGGTTCAAAAGAAAACACTTGTTTTCTTTTAAACATTTAACAGAGGGCCATCGTTGTGTGTGTGTGTGTTTGTGTGTGTATGTGTGAGTGTATGTATATGTGTTAAGCATTTTGCCTTTCCTTGCTAAAATAAGATAGGGGCTATCTTCAGAGAAATATCAAGAGTTGACCCCCCCCCCCAAATCCCTTTCAGCAACAAGGATCTCTCTTTCTCAGTGGGGTTACAGCAACTGCTTCATTTTTCTTAAAAGCTCTCGAACAATAGGGGGAAAATATCAAGAATGTATTAACCTGCTGTAATTTCAAAAGCACACTAAAATATTCTTGGATTTGAAAGTTAAAGTTGGTGTACTCATATTTTTAAATTGAACTATGTTTATTTTATTTTTTAATTTGTTGATTGGGCACAACGCTGAATTGCAGGCGTACATTCCCAGGTTCTGTGTATCTATACATGTGCTAAAATATCTGAATATATCTAAAATATAAGCCCATGTAGATGAAGTGAAATCCAACTCTGCCTAATGTAGTAATCAACAGTCTCTACTTCTGTCTCATTTGGTGAGAGCCCTTACTACTGACAGTGAATTTTAAAAGAATGTTGGCTTATTTGGAACAATTTTGCTTGTGTGTATCTTTATTGTATACCATGAGAAAACAGAATGAAAACTGGGGAAGAAAAGTGTTTACAAAAGCACCCTGAGTTTTAAGCCACATGGAGGGAAGTGACATTAAATTTATCTACAGTCAGGTCCAGAAATATTGGGACGTCGACACAATTTTAACATCTTTGGCTCTATACACCACCACAATGGAGTTGGAATGAAACAAACACAATGTGCGTTAACTGCAGACTGTCAGCTTTAATTTGAGGGTATGTACATCCAACTCAGGTGAACGGTGTAGGACTTATAGCAGTTTGTATATGTGCCTCCCTCTTGTTAAGGGACCAAAAGTAATGGGACAGAATAATAATCATAAATCAAACTTTCCCTTCTTAATACTTGGTTGCAAATCCTTTGCAGTCAATCACAGCCTGAAGTCTGGAATGCATAGACATCACCAGACGCTGGGTTTCATCCCTGGTGATGCTCTGCCAGGCCTCTACTGCAACTGTCTTCAGTTCCTGCTTGTTCTTGGGGCATTTTCCCTTCAGTTTTGTCTTCAGCAAGTGAAATGCATGCTCAATGGGATTCAGGTCAGGTGATTGATTTGGCCATTGCATAACATTCCACTTCTGTCCCTTCAAAAACTCTGGTTGCTTTTGCAGTATGCTTTGGGTCATTGTCCATCTGCACTGTGAAGTGCTGTCCAATGAGTTCTGCAGCATTTGGCTGAATGTGAGCAGATAATATTGCCCAAAACACTTCAGAATTCATCCTGCTGCTTTTGTCAGCAGTCACATCATCAATAAATACAAGAGAACCAGTTCCATTGGCAGCCATACATGCCCACGCTATGACACTACCACCACCATGCTTCACTGATGAGGTGGTATGCTTAGGATCATGAGCAATTCCTTTCCTTCTCTATACTCTTCTCTTCCCATCACTCTGGTACAAGTTGATCTTGGTCTCATCTGTCCATAGGATCTTGTTCCAGAACTGTGAAGGCTTTGTTAGATGTTGTTTGGCAAACTCTAATCTGGCCTTCCTGTTTTTGAAGCTCACCAATGGTTTACATCTTGTGGTGAACCCTCTGTATTCACTCTGGTGAGTCTTCTCTTGATTGTTGACTTTGACACACATACACCTACCTCCTGGAGAGTGTTCTTGATCTGGCCAACTGTTGTGAAGGGTGTTTTCTTCACCAGGGAAAGAATTCTTCGGTCATCCACCATACTTGTTTTCCATGGTCTCCCAGGTCTTTTGGTGTTGCTGAGCTCACCGGTGCATTCCTTCTTTTTGAGAATGTTTCTAACAGTTGTTTTGGCCATGCCTAATGTTCTTGCTATTTCTCTGATGGGTTTGTTTTATTTCTTCAGCCTAATGATGGCTTTCTTCACTGATAGTGACAGCTCTTTGGATCTCATCATGAGAGTTGACAGCAACAGATTCCAAATGCAAATAGCACATTGAAATGAACTCTGGGCCTTTTATCTGCACATTGTAATTGGGGTAATGCGGGAATATCACGCACCTGGCCATGGAACAGCTGAGAAGCCAATTGTCCCATTACTTTTGGTCCCTTAACAAGTGGGAGGCACATATACAAACTGCTATAAGTCCTACACCGTTCACCTGAGTTGGATGTACATACCCTCAAATTAAAGCTGACAGTCTGCAGTTAACGCACATTGTGTTTGTTTCATTCCAACTCCATTGTGGTGGTATATAGAGCCAAAGATGTTAGAATTGTGTCGATGTCCCAATATTTCTGGACCTGACTGTATCTATCTATCTATCTATCTATCTATCTATCTATCTATCTATCTGCATCTATCTATCATCTATCATCCATCTATCTGCATCTATCATCTATCTATCTATCTATCTATCTATCTATCTATCTATCTATCAATCAATCATCAGGGCTGCAGTGTGCAAAAATCGCCTATCAATATAACATACAATTTATAACATACATGGACATCTTTTTTTTAATTCCTGTGTCACAGATTATTACCTGGATAAATAAATCAGCATGGTTGATAGGTCCATTTGGGAAGCCATTCCTGAAAGTAATATTTCTACACGCCTGTCACTTAATATTTTCATTTATTGTATTACTATTCCTGTGGCTAATAAATGGTTCCCTGGAAGGCCATATGGTCAGACCAGAATATATATCTGGTCCAGTATATCCAGTATATTGTTATTCGTTGTTATTTGTATTTTATGCATTTTTGAACATTGTATCTGCTAATCCCTGATCACCAAAATTGTAACACTGCTTTTAAGCACTCATTTGTTATTGATCCTTCACTACCTGATAGACATTGTATTATTTATTATTATTTTTTAGTTTCACAGATATAGTGAAATTTGTGTGAAGTTGCTCTGTTCTAAGAAAAAACTAAACAGCACTTCAGTTATGCTAGCATGTATCATCAGCAAATGAACACTGTAAGTAAATACACGGTAAAGATCTCTTCAACAAATTGAGAGTACTATAATGGTATCATATTGAGAACAGTATTTTGTCCCAAAATGAGCACTGTGTAAAGAGAATATTTGAGGGATTTTTTTGAAACACGATAGAATACCACAAATATTGGCTGAGCAGAGAGACTTGGGGGAAAAAATCACACAAGGTAACAGTAGAGTTGTTTTCAGCCCACCTCCTTCCTTGCCTTGGCACCTTCTCTCTTAGAGTAGTGCTTCCAGTGGGGATATAATAGGGCTCTGCTCATGTCTGGTTCCTTCAGGAGTCATCTGCACTTGGAGGAATTCTGCATCGGAGCCTTTTACATGGCTACCAATTCCACGGATGCCACACACTTGGAGGGCAATAGGACAAGGCTAGAAGCCTGAATGCACAAATGCTTGTATGAAATGGTTATAACAAGTAAATAACTTTTCTGGGGATAGAATGGACAAGTTAATATTTAATTCCTGATGAGGATAAATACTGCCCCAAATCCAGAATCATGGACATGCCTGGGTCTGTCTCTTCCTCACATGACCCTTATAAGATGCATAAGCTCTTCTGCTAATTGTTGTGCACAAACTTGATTATGTGAACAATACATATTTAGATGTCTTGAGCAGCTGGTCAAGCAGTTGCCCTTTTTTCCACCCTGCCATGGGATATGTGAGAAAAATTGCAAATCAACAATCAGAAGTCAATCAATTTAAATTGGGAAGGAAAAATTGGAATCTCATCCTGATTCGAGGTTAACCAAAGCTGAGCTTTATTGCCAATCTTCACAATCAAGTCATTTGTTGCTTCTAAAGCAAGGTTATTCTTGTGAAATATATACTTTTGACAGGGAGGAAACATGCAGACTTGATGCATTGAATTAGGAGGCGCTGAACCTGGGATCCCAACAAAAGATAAGATTTGAGAACATTTTTAAAAGATCTCACCACCTAGGCGAGATCGGTTGCATACAAGTCAAATAAAGAGGTTAGGTGTCTCTTGTGTATCCTTTCCAGAAGCAGTTCTCAGCCCCAACTCCTTCCTAAATTTTATTGGGGAAGGGATGGAATTAGTAAGTAGCATTGCATTAAACCCGCATCCCTCCTATTCCACAGTTCTGCCAAACAAACAAACAAAATTAATTTGGATTCTAAGAAGTTCAGAAAAAAATCCAAAAGAATAATAAAGCAGGTAAGATTGCCTTTGCCTCATATTAGCTACAATGCTGGTAAGATTGCCTCATGATCAAGATTAGCTTCTGTTGCATCAGGCCAAAGATCCAGAGCTCCCATTTCCAGTCAGTTTTCCTGCTGTAGTTTATACTATAAGGAGGTACTGGGTTTCATGGATTAGTGGTTCTTCCTTCCTTCACATGTAATGTGCTCAGTCTGCTGAGGCACACATTCATCATACAGTTAGATCCTCCAAGCAGCTGATTCTACAGTGATTCTGGTCTTGACTTAAAGACTGATGATATATATGAGCAGCATTAATTAGCTCCAGAACTAGAATCCTTGGCAAGAGGTTCCAGGAGCATGGTGGGAGAAATTACTCCCTTGAAACAACCCCCTTTTAATCTTTCTAAAATTATATCAAGGGAAAAGCATGTCAGAATTTAGACAATGGGTACAATGAATATTGCTTAGGGAAGTAAAGGATTGGTGTGTTTGTAACATTCACCGGATCCTTTTTTTTTTTTCATTCTAATTATATATATATATATATATATATAAAATCAAGTCATTCTTTTAAAACAATACCTGTGTAACCACCAACAACTCTTGAAGGACTTTCTTTTTGCACTACAGCTTTTCTTTCACCAGATGTTTCTGCCAAGTGCATTTGGAGGAACCTTCAGCCTCGTTCTCTCAGGTATTTCTAGTATGGTGTTTCTCAACCTTGCTAACTAAGCTGGGTGGACTTCAACTCCCAGGATTCCTCCTTTCTGTCTGGGGAATTCTGGGAGTTAAAGTCCACACATCTTAAAGTTGCCAAAGTTGAAAAACACGGCTCTAGTATATCGCAGAAGTACCCAAAATGGTAGCCCTCCATTCTCCCTTTTTTGGTTGGCATTTTATTTTTTTTAAGCTTTTTATATATATAAATATATATATAAATATAAATATATGAATATATTACTTTGTCCATTTTTTTGGCTGTACAAAAGTCTTAAGATTTAAAAATATTATTTGTATTATATGATGGTGGTATGTTAATGTTACAAGATTATTAATGAAAAAGAAGATTTATTTTTGTTACTGGTCTGTTTCATAATTCTTTTTTAAATTGGTATATTGTAAGATATCTATGCAAAAAAAGTTATGTGACGCATTTTTATTTAAGAATGTAATATGTGTAATAAAAAGTAGAATGTGGTTTGGCCTGAAAATGGTTCAAGGCATCCTGGCTATTTTTTTTGAAGCATAAGGAAAATGGTCTAATATAAAGACAAACGGCTGTATGTCTGTGCCAACTCATATCAATGGGGAAGCAAAATTTTCTGGGTTGCACCCAATAGTTACCTCCACAAGTAAAAAGTCCCTCTGTTTACATCAGAGGAACATCATATTAATACATGCTCCTCCATTCAAGCACATACTGTGATGAAACCCCCTTCGGCTCAGGCACTCTCCTATTACAGGAGGACGCTCAGTTTCCATAATCTGTATTGGAGAATATAGAATGCTATAGCATTTGGTTTTCTGCTAGAGCAAAGTTCCTATTCTTCTTTGTACTGATGGACTTATAATATAGAAGGAAAGGGAATAGGCCTATAAATAAATACAGTTCTAAGCACAAAATAGATTGATTTACCAAAACCTCCTGAAAAGCTTTAATGGTTTACAGTAAACCATGTTTAGCTTCTCTCAGAATTCTTGGATTCCTTCTTTGAGAAACATAACAGATTTACTTCAGATACTGATTTAGTTGAAAGTATCCATGAATGTACAACACCTTTTCTAAATAAAATTTAGCAATTTTATTGATAAACAGGTGGTGTAAAAAAAAATCTCATTCTTGAATAGAAGATTCATGGAGTTTAATTTGGACAGCACCTATAGCTATATAAAGGCACATATTATATACACATAGTATAGTATATGAAAGGAATTGTTTCAGGATTTTGCTTAATCCTTTCTGTAATCAGGCATGTTTCTTGTCAGACCAAGACAGCTTGACAAAGCTTTGGCAAAGAGAGTTCCCGAAAGCAAGAAATATAGCCACCTTGGACAATACAGTGTCCTCTGTCAGGTGAAGTGAAATAGTTGATCAACATGTCTGATCTGCCTTTGCTGTCTAACCAGCCCTTCCCTTCTGACAGACCTGTCCTGTGCTTCTTGTGGGTTTCTTCTGTTCAGTTTTAAGGGGAAAGTTTCTGTGGCATGTATTCAGTGACATAGATATCTGCTATTTTCAAGGGTTCATCCCACTCTTGGTTTCAGTAATAGGTCTGTTCTGGAGATCTGTGGGAGAGATGAATTGTGCCACTTAATCCCTGAAAATCTACCACACTGTATGCTTTACAAGGCCACCTACTGTTTTAGAGCCAATTTTAGGAAAATGTTTTTTCCTAAGATGTACTTAATGCATCTTCCTTTCAAATTGTGGTGTTGGAGAAGACACTTGAGAGACCCTTGGACTGCAAGGAGATCAAATCAGTCAATCAATCCTAAAGGGAATCAACCTGACTGTTCTTTGGAAGGACAGATACTGAAGCTGAAGCTCAAATAGTTTGGACATCAAATGAGGACTAATTGGAAAAGACTCTGATGATGGGAAAGATTGAAGGCAAAAAGAAAGGGATGGCAGAGATGAGATGGTTGGACAGTGTCAGTGACACAGTGGATATGAATTTGAGCAGGGTCTGGGAGGCAGTAGAGGACAGGAAGGCTTGGTGTGTTGTCATCCATGGGGTTGCAAAGAACCAAAAAAACTTAGCAACTGATTTGAGTTATAGTTTGTAGGAGAAGCTCTAGGCTCATTAACCATTGAAAAGTTATACGTATGATAGCACTTCCAATATACACCCTCCTATAGCTGCTAGACTACTTCTCTTAGTGGAATCTTATTCTAACAATGTTGGGAGAGGGGAGGAGGTATGATTCAGGGAGCAGTATAGTTGTGCATAGAAAGAAATAGCTTACTCTGTTGAAAGAATAGTAGTTAATACAGAGAAAACAAGTCTGACACTTCATCCTGTAGTGTAGCTTAACAGTAATACTTGCTCTATTCCATGTTATTGTTGCTTGAGAAGCCTTTTTGCTTGCCATGTTAAATTAAGCCTCTTCATTGGCTAGAATATTCACTTTATATAATTTAGATGTTGGCATTTACATTATTCGTGCCTCTTCTGTGGTCCTTGCTAATTTTCAAATCATAAAGACAAGCGCCAACTTTCTGTGCAGAATATTTTCAAGAAACAGCGGACAGAGTAGGAAAACTAGAGAAACCTGGAATGGGGATCAAAACGGCAGCCATAACTGCAATCAATGTCCTAATCCCCTTTTCTTACTTGTGATTTACATAGTTGCAGCTGCCATCTTGACCTTGTTTGATCCCCTTCTCCTCACAGATACCCAGGGCAAACAGATAGTGGCTAAAGGGCTACAGAACCACAAACTTTGGCCAATCTTTCAACACAGACTAGATTAAGAAACAGCTACAACAAGAAATAGTAGCTCCATTTTATTGATAAGATGCTATAAAGAGAATCTTGATGGTCTGGCAGTGTTTCCCTTTCCGCTTTTCTTACACTAAAAAGGGTCTGGCTCACCTGTATTGGGTTTCTTCCTCACTGCTTCCTGTGTTCTGAACTAAGTTCATATTTTCCTAATGGCTATCACATTCCTTCCTCGATGATTTCTCCATACCTCTACACCTTTAGATGTTTAGACAATTTCCACAAATACTCAATTGTGATTATGGCATTTTTGGACTTTTAAAAATTGAAAAGTGATAGGATAGTCTGAACAAAAAAAAGAAGAAGAAGAAGAAGTTGAACATAGGCATGGAGTAAGGCTCACTTCTCATGTAGTAGATGGTTGAAGTGAATGACTGAGCTAAAAAAAAGTAATTTAGTGCAAAATCCCTCACATAGGATTTTAAAAAAGAGAACTTTGTGTTTCTACTCACTATACATCATCACAATGATGTTCACCTTGTCTCATCTTGAAACATCTATTTTATTTTATTTCTCTTGACTAAAGCAACTGGAATTTTCAGTGTGGGAATCAGATGTTTCTGCTGTGAGAACTGTTACTAAAATAATCTCATTTGTCATTTTCTCAGCAACACTAAGTGTTCCCTCTCCAGGGTGGAGATGTTTACAACTTATTCAGTAAGTGTAGTGGGGTTTCTTTTTCTTCTTTCCACAGTAGATGCTTAATTTCCTGCAATTCTTGGAGAGCACCAGCAGGAAGAGATGTCAGGAAGCTCACCACCAAGTCAGGCAGTGATTAAAAGTACACTCATTTCCTTCCTTTCCATCCAGTACCATTGGAAAGATTGTTATGTTCTCAGGTTTGGAATTCCTAAACAGCTCCCCCTCACATACCACACAATTAATGATGTGTTGTTGTTTTTTAAACCAAAGGCCCAGTTCTACTCTGTTTTGCTTTGTTTTTGCAGATGGGAACTAGCTTTAGCTTAGAGAAGCTCTTTCAGGCACTTCATGAGGGAGGCAAGTCTATAATCTAATGATGAAATTTATGTTGGTATACAGAAGGTCCTTTAATGCCATTTGTCTTTTTTCTAAAACACTCTGGTGGCAGTCATTTTCTCCCACTTACAAGGTGGCCCTTTTGAACGAAGCTTTTCCCAACTATGCCTTCATACCCAGAACACAAAGTGCCCTTCTTATTCCAAAGCATATTTCTTTGAAGACAGTAGCAGCTATGGCCAATATCTTTATTTTGGAGGAGGGGGGAACTAAAATTACCCAGCATTGACTTCCTTATGTTGTTTCTCATTTACAATTAAACGGAGAGGGTAGCTTTTTGGACAGTTTCTTTAAGCAGCAGGCAGTCCCTGAAGGGATCAAGTGAGTTTTAGCAGCCAAAGTGATACTCTAGCGGAAATTTACTCCATGTGTCAGGTCAGTCCTTTCACAGCCTATGAAAATGAGGTGATTCCCTCTCTCATGTGCTCCAGTGACCTCTCTGAGCTTTAGTGTCTTTTTTCTTTTCCTTTGCCATGTTCCCATTTCCTTTTTCTCAGAGATTGGTTACCAAATAATTATTTACAGTGCTGCATTCTGAAAAGTTATTTTCAGCTGGAATGGCTATTAACCTTTTCACTATTGCTCTCTTTGAGACAAGGAAACCGTGATGGGATCTCTAATTAAATCTTGCTACATTCCCTCCCAATGCCATTTCTTCAAAGGTCTACTTATTTGATTTGTAGAAGTCATGTTCGCAATCTAAACTGCTCCCCAGCTGCTATTGGCTTTGGAACAAGGGGGATACAAAATTAAACAGCTTTATCCAAAGCAATGCTTCATTAATCAAATGAGCATCCTGTTTCCCTCATTGGCTCTTTGGAGTTAGAAAACAAAAGATGCTGATGATGGCCTTTTTTTTTTTTTTTTGCCCATGCACGGTTTGCCAATGAGAATTCCTTTGCATGTTTTTCTTCTCTGTACTGCAGAGGTGATCATAGGTTTTAAAGTATGCATTGTTTTCTATGATCATTTGTACCTGTCTCATCCTCAGGAGAGATAAGTCTTATAAATCATAGAATTAAAGCAGGGGAGAGGCGAAGTAAGTCTCTATATTGCAGCATAACTCAAGACTAAAGGCAACCCAGGCAGGGTCTGGAGTTCTGATATTGAGGCAGAAGTCACCAGTATTAGGCCAAATGTCTACTAAATGGCTGGTGCCAGGGATGCTGTTTAAAACTCTGGCAACTTTGGCTTATGTATCCCACAGTGTGTTAATGTGAGCAGGATGTTATTCATTAAAACTATCCTAAAAGGTGCAAAACTGTACACTAAATAGAAAAAGACAATGTAGTGAATGTTAAGACATGCCAGGAGTTGTGATTTAACAATATTTGCAGAACCACTATTTCCACAACTCAAGCTATAATCATAATTGTCAAAGTGACTGTTGGTTTACCTCTTGGTTTGGGCAATTACTACAATTTTATCTCAGTGCTATAGGCTGAACATCTGCTTACTTCTTGTTTTTGGTGTTATTTGGGGTCATTTCATGCAGAAGCCAAAAAAATTGCTACAATTGCTATTTGGCTTAACTTCAAGGCCAACATCAGTAGGTTTTGCCTCTACAGAGTCTTCCAAGGCAATCTACTGATAATACAAAATGAAATGTCAGCCTGTAACAAAACGTTATAGGTTATTTTCATTTCTTGTTCAGATTATAACAAACCACTTGTGGCTATGCAAAGACACAAACAGGCATTTGACTTTGATAACAGCTTTAAGCAAAATATATCTTTCAGATTGCTTTGCAAAACAATGGGCAGTTTCTTCACAGCCCACCCACTCATTTGAGGGCATGGAGGTCAGTACTTCCTGCTTGGGGATTCAGACGTTTTCTCAAAACACATTGCTCCAATGGTCAGAGCTGAGCAAATCCGTGAAATGCCATCACTTCATAAAATCACATCCAAAATATTCTACTCCATCCCATTCACCATTGGATTGTGAGCTGAATGACTACTGTAAAGAAGAAAAGGAGTACTTAATCAGGAGCTGAGTTGTCTGGTGGAGAAAGAGAGGAACTAAGAGGCATATTCTCTAAATAAATTCAAATAAGAAATGAAGGAATCTGCAGAAATACTTGGTCATGAAGTGTCTAGATAGCTGTAGTTAACCTCTCCTTCCCCTTTCTTTTTGCTTGGTCTTTAGACATTACAATGGATATAGAGACCCCAACAGAGAAGGTGGCAAGAGCTACAGCCTCTGGAAGTCCTTAATATAGGGCAATTTTCCCACAGCTGATCTTTCCCACAGCTAACTTGCTAGAAATTATGTGAGCTTGCACACTACCACATCTGAGCACATATGTTTGGAAAGACTGGTCCAGAGGAAGTGCTCTTCAAGGGAAATGGCCAGCTGCTGCTTATGGGATCCTTGACAAAGAGAGATTGTCTGTTTCTAGTCCTCTGACTCTTATGACATAATTGTTTTCCATTATAGAAGCTGAAAGGCAGCTGTTTGAAGTAAAAACAAAATAGAGGACATACTAGCACAGGAAAGAGCTGGTTCATCCCTTTTCTGTGGATTTCCTTGAAGGGCATGATAGGACAAACAGTAATCAGCTAATTAGAATGAGGGATATTTAAGTTTACTTACATCAGATACAACAAAAATGTCTTGCTTTCAATTTATCTGGATTTATTTGTTACAAATATATTTTTTCTTCCATGGAAGCACTCAAGGAGCACTTGGTAGATGTAGAAATGGGTAAAAATATCAGTCAAGATATTCAAATAGAGATCCCATTATTGAAAACATTAACTGAAGACAATAAGAAGATTAAAATCTAAAAAGTTGTTAGCTTCTATATATAAATAGAAGCAAAAATGGTAATAAATAAAAACTGGAAGAGAGGAATATTATCTTTAAAAGTATGACAAACTCTGATTTAGGGCTATCATGAAGAAATCGATCCACCTGCAACATCTTTGAACAGACAGTCAAAATCATATATGTGCATGTATATGTGTGTGTGTTATATATGTGTGTGTGTCTATGTACACCCACACCCACACATATGTGTACATATATGATTTTGATTGTATAGAGCTCGCAGATTTTTTTTCTTTGCCCCCTAGGAGAGAAAAATCTGCTACTTCTTAGGAAATTTCAACTTTCCAAGTGGGAGGTGAGTGTCTTCACCATCAGGCCACCAAGTCATTATCTATCTATCTATCTATCTATCTATCTATCTATCTATCTATCTATCTGCATCTATCTATCTGTCTGCCTGTCTATCCATCCATCATCTATCTACCTATCTATCTATCTGCATCTATCTTATCTGTCTATCCATCCATCATCTATCTATCTATCTATCTATCTGCATCTATCTGTCTATCTATCTACCCATCCATCGTCTATCTATCTATCTATCTATCTATCTATCTATCTATCTATCTCTGTCTATCTATCTGCATCTATCTGCCTGTCTATCTATCTATCTATCTATCTATCTATCTATCTATCTATCTAATCCATCCATCTATCTATCCATCCATCCATCTATCTATCCATCTATCTATCTATCCATCCATCCATCATCTATTTATCTATCTATCTATCTGCATCTATCTGTCTATCTATTTATCTATCCATCCATCCATTCATCTATCCATCATCTATCTATTTATCCATCCATCATCTATCTATCTATCTATCCATCCATCAATCAATCCGTCATCTATCTATCTACCTATCCATCATCTATCTATCTATCCATCCATCCATCATCTATCTATCTATCTATCCACCCATCCATCAATCCATCATCTATCTATCCATCCATCCATCATCTATCTATCTATCCATCCATCCATCCATCATCTATCAATCCATCATCTATCTATCTATCCATCCATCCATCCATCATCTATAAATCCATCATCTATCTATCTATCTATCTATCTATCTATCTATCTATCCATCATCTATCTATCTATTTATCCATCCATCATCTATCCATCCATCAATCCATCATCTATCTATCTATCTATCCATATCTATCTATCTATCTACCTACCTACCTACCTATCCATCATCTATCTATCCATCTAATCTATCCATCCATCCATCCATCATCTATCTATCCATCCATCCATCCATCCATCCATCATCTATCTATCTATCCATCATCTATCTATCTATCTATCATGCATGCATGCATACATACATACATACATACATATGTAATATAATTTTATTCAAGGAAATTATAATAAGAATGACTTTACATTCGTACACAGGAAGATTTGCATTATTTGTAAAATGTCTAGAATCCAGATGCGTAATATTGTACAAGTAAAACATTTCTAGGAAGCTGAGGGTAGGAAACGAAAGTGATGAACATTTATGTACTTCAGGAAATCATACTATACAGTATTATTTTAATCAAAGAATTTTTCTTCAAAGGTGGCAAAGAGCTCCTAATTCCAAATAACCAAGCTTCATCTCTTAAAGTTTCCCCAGCTCCAATTTATTTATTTATTTATTTATTTATTTATTTATTTATTTATTTATTTATTAAATTTCTATACCACCCTTCTCCAAATAGGACAAATACTACCAAGTATAGCATATTAACTTGTCTTTACTAGAAACTGCTCTGTAAGACAACTAATGGAGCAAAATTTAAGTATGCTGCTTGGATTCTGATTCAATAATAAATAACATACAAAAATTAGTCTTCAGGGATAATGTAAAGGAATTTGAGTGACAAAATCCATATTCATATGTGGAGGCCCAATTGTATTTCTGTATTATAATATATTGGAAAGTTATGCCCAAAAGGCATTCAATAATCTGAATTGGAAATTTATGTTAAAACAATTGAAATTTATGAATTTTGGGACCAAATTTGAAAATATGATTGGGAGAATATATACAAAACAAACGGTGAGGGTACTTATAAACGAAGATATGACTGAAAAATTCAGTATAACAAAAGGGGTGAGACAAGGATGTCCACTTTCCCCACTTCTCTTTATACTAACTCTAGAACAGCTCATAAAACAACAACCAAATTTATATGGCAAGGAAAAAAACCAAGAATCAGATTAAAAATTTTGCAAGATACTAAAGATAGAGGAGGAGTAACACTCTCAGAATGGGAGATATATTACCAAGCAGCCTGCTTAACATGGCTGAAAAAGTGGATGCAGTTAGGAAACAAAAGAATATTGATGATTGAAGGACACAATTTGCAAGTGGGATGGCATGCATTCCTTTGGGACGAGAAATATAAAACTCATGGGTACTTTAGAGGACACATATTAAGGAGTGCATTGCTGTTAATTTGGATTAAGATTAAAAAAACAACACTACATAAAATTACCAACTTGGATTTCATCCATAGAATCACTTAAACATCCAAATTTAATAGAGTGGGACAGGATAATCAGGTATAGAGACATTTTAAAAGAACAAGGAAACATAAAAACAAAACAAGAATTGGAACAAGAATTAAACAGAGAAATTGACTGGTGGATTTATACACAAATTCGGTCAAAACACAAAGAAGATACAAAATTAAATGAGGTACAGATGGAGCAAAATGAACTGGACAAAATTATACAAGGGACGGAGGAGAAATTAATTGGCAAAATATATAAATTCTTACTACGGTATAAATTGGAAGAAGAGATAGTAAAAGATACAATGATTAAATGGGCAAAAAATTGTAATCATACAATAGAACTGGAGAAGTGGGAAAAGATGTGGCAAATAAATTGGAAATTAACAATGTCTATGGCATACAAGGAAAACCAGCTGGAGATGTTTCACAGATGGCATCTACCACCAGCCAGAATAGCTAAAATGTTCTTGAGTAAATCCCCATTATGTTGGAAATGCAACAAGAGTTATGGAACATACTACCACCTATGGTGGACTTGTCCAATGGCAAAGAAATTTTGGGCAAAAATTAAAAAATGATTAGAGAAAATTATAGAACAACCAGTGAGTGGAAAACCAGAGACATTCCTATTAGGGATATTTACAGAAAAATATACTAAGGAAATAAAATATTTGATATTACACATTATAACAGCTGCCCGTATAGTTTATGCCCAGAATTGGAAAAAAGAGAATATACCAACAGGTGAAGAATTGATAAAAAAAAAAATTTGGAATGTGCTGAAATGGATAAATTAACAAAAGAACTTAAAGAAAAGGAGGACACAGAATATTATAAGTGGCATAAGTGGTATAAGTGGCTGAAGGATAGGAAAAATGAAGAAGAAAAATAGGGGGAAAAGATAGAAAGACCAGAAAGTAAAGAAAGAAAGCATTTCTTTGTTGTGCTGTTGTGATGATGTTTTGGGATGTTAGCTGTCCATTTTAGAGCTCGTGACATGGTAGAACCTAGAAATTTGAAGGTCTCTACAGTTGATACTGTATAGTATTGTTTAGTATTGTAAGAATTTATTAAAATATAAAAGTTAGAAAATTGAATGATGAGAAATATACTGTAATTAAAAATAAAAGGGACAAGTAGTTATTAGAATAATATAAAGAGAAATAAGGGGAAATGTGAATAACAAAAGAAGACCATCACGAAATAGCCGTGAAGAAAGTTTATATATAAATGTTGTATGTTTTGTAATGTCATTTTATGTTATAATAATAATATAAAAAAATTGAAAAGTTAGAGGCAGCAGTAAATCTATTTTTTGAGAGCCCCCAACATAGGAATGACAGAAAGTCAGTCATGAATATTTTGAAATTCCATTTCCCAGATTTCTTGCTTAATAACTCGTCTAGCATTTTCAGGACCAAATGAAACAAGAAATTCAGGTGAAAAGCAGTTAGTTTGAAACTACTTTTATCCAGGATCACTAGATGGATTGATTTGCTGAAAACAAAAGGGAAATATTAATGTAGATCACGGGTGTCAAACTGGTAGCATCACGTTGCTGTCACATTTCATGACATTTTTCCCTTCGCGGAACTGGAGTGGGCGTGGCCTGCATGTGACGCATCCGGTGCATGGGCTGCCAGTTTGACACCCCTGGTATAGATCAATGTAAAAATAATGGATTAGGTGCTAAAAAAGGAAGGGGTGTGGCACATAGACATATTCACACACACAGAACTTCTGGGTCTGGACTTGGTTTTTCATCAAAAATTCATAGAGTCAACTGGAACAAAGATAAGTTTCAACCAAAATTGATGAAAAGAAATAAAGCTAATTCTTCCAGAAACAGGTTTACCATTTCAGTAAGAAGTGGCAGAATGTTGAATCTGTCAGCCCTGGAGGCCATCTTTTTCTTTGGATCTTCAGGGTTGCCACACTTAGTGCGGTGGGAAACTGGGAGGGGGGATTGCATCAGTGGTGGATGGCCCCCAGTTTGCACTGGTTCTATAGAACCAGTAGTAAAACCGGCGGGAGGCCCCGCCCACCGACCCCAACATCATCAAAACGCTCGGTGGTGGGATTCAAGTAATTTAACAACCAGTTCTCTGCCCTAATGATTTCTTCCAACAACCAGTTTGCCAAACTGCTCAGAAAGTTAACAAACGGTTCTCCCGAAGTGGTGCGAACTGGCTGAATCCCACCACTGAAAATGCTTCTGCGTATGCGCAGAAGAGCATGCGTGTGCGCTCACTTTGCTCGCACATGCGCACGGCCCCACTGCAAACCAGTAGTAAAGGTAAGTAAAACCCACCCCTGGATTGCATGGAGTTGCAGAGATATCTAGCCATAATAACATTCTTTTCTCTGGGAGTCAAGGACATTCAACCTGCACCTGGAGCGGCGTGACTGGGAGTCATCTCCAGTTGGGATAGTGCATTGATTGGACCATGTGATGGACATATGGGTGCAAGGGAAGGGACTTGGACTTTCTTTTGGGTGGGGAAAACCTGGAAGCTTTCAGATTCACGTTTTCCCAGATGTGCCAATATGACATCTCTAATAAAGTGGAACTTTGAGGAACTTCTAGCCTCGGAGTCTTCTTTCGTTGGGGGTATTACTTGGAACCCTGACATAATCTTTGTTCTAAATCAAACCAACAGTTATAAATGATGTATTTTATAAACTTGCATTTTATCTCTTGTAAAAGACAACAAAATACATATATTTTCTAGACAGAAAATGATAAGAATGTAGTGAGATATACTACTAAGCAAATATGCAAAATAAATCTAAAATCAAATTAATTTTCAGTGAACCATATTTAATTGAAGAAATAATTAAACTGCCAAATTGGCATCAGGGTAAAGATTTCTGAAGCAGGAAGTGCAATGTCTTGACTTCCTTTTGAATGTTCATGAATGCATCATGCAAACTTGCTGTCTGAAATTATAGTTGTGTACTAAAGTACCTGCAGTTTGCATAAGCATGTATAAAAAAAGGCATTTTTAAAATTCTTCTGCCTTTTTAACTGGTCATGTTTTAGTCTCAGATAATTAAGCCAAATAAATCTGTACTGACTGATTAAATTAGCATGATCTATGAAGCTAGATAATTACACCATGCAAGATATTACACCATATTCCTAGAATCTGTGGAAGACCTGGTCCTCAGCCTTTCTGGCTGCTAAGCATTAGCCAGGCATTTTCAAGATTGTTTTTTCTTTCTTTTCCAGCAAGAGAATCATCTCACTGTAGGCTCTTGGAGGACAACAGAGGGCTTTGTAGCTATTACTTCAGCCCTGGATGATCTGCGGGTCATATTCAGCCTTGCAGCATTCCCCCCTCAAAATGAGTACTGTAACAATTTTCAACAATCTTGTATTTTCTTTTGTCCTCCTAATTGTGTGAAGGAGACCAGAAGACCACTGAGAAGGAAACTGCTTCCATATCCACCTTCCATTTCTAGAAAAATACCTAGAATCTTTGCTTCCATAATTTAGCCATTTTATCCCCAAATTTCAGCAGAATAATTTTAGGACATTTTCTGGGTTCTGGGCTGCATTAAGAATGGAATTGGAAGCAATTTGTGTTGCAAAAGCTTCTTGCTTACTGCCTACCCTTAAAAATACAAACAAAACAAAACAAAAAAGAATTGCATACATTCTTAGTTAAATAACCCAGAACTGGAAACTCTTTAAAACAGGGGTGTCAAACTGGCGGCCTATGAGCCGGATATGTCACACACAGGCCACGCCCACCCCAGCTCTGCGAAAGGGAAAAATGTCACGAAACATCACACGACAACAGTGTGACGCTGCAAATTTGACACCTGTGCACTAAATCCTTATGCAATCTGTTGTACTATAGAATAGTTACTATTGCTACAGAATGCCTTCTAATGTTTGATCAAAATGGGTTTCATTAGCATTTCTATTTATTCCAGTTTTGTCTCTTAGAGCAGCATAGAACATCTGCTCCATCTTATGTGTGACATCCCTTCAAATACTTTGAAGGCAACAATCACATCTCACCTTTAATTTTACTTTATACTTTAATTTTGCTTTATACTATATACAAAGTACATCCAATCAAATTATATTGTTCAGAATTATGGGATTTGCATAAAATATCTGAAAGAACAAGTTGAAAAGGGATAATTCATAGCATTTAGACCATAATTTGGTTAGGGTTAGGCAGTGGTGGGTTTCTACCGGTTTGCCCCAGTTCGGGTGAACCGGTAGAGGGGGCGGCAGGAGGCCCCACCCATCCACTCACCCACCTGGACATCATCACGGATTCTCTGCGCATGTGTAGAAGGTTCTGCGCGTGCACAGAAGCGCTGCGTGCGAACAGTTCGGAACTGGTAGTGAAGGTAAGTGGAACCCACTACTCGGGTTAGGGTGGTATCTAGTGGTACTCTTAATAAAAAGGATTCCACACTGTTTTCTTCCATGTTTTGGTGATGTGCATGTAATATGTGTATAGTAATATATATTTAAAACCTGTTTTTTTTCTACTCTAGAAAATATATGTTCATTTCCATCATTGTTATTTTTTATATTCCCCTTCTCTTCTTACACAATTCCCGAAGACGTACAAAGACTAACCTACTTAAAGTTTCTGGCTAACCAATCCAGCCTTGGACTAATTAGTAAACATGTTGTAATTAGCCATAATACATATTACTGTTAGCCAAAACATAATACTGTTTTGGAATATAAAAAACAAGTTGACCACTGCTGCAAGAAGCGGGAGGATATGAACTGTAAAAAATAGTTCTGAATACCTGTTGTTTTAGGGATATATTTCTGGCTTTACATAAGTGCTATAGAAAATTGAAGTGCTTCTACACTCACTGGAAAAATGCATCACAGAACAACATATACCATTAGTTTTCTGATAACAAAGGAATAGGCTGAATGTAATGAGAAGTGTGAGAATATCAAAACCTATGAGTTGCTTGTCTACAAGGAATGCTTGTCTTTGAGAAAAAGACAGACTATTGCAAAATGTGATTTTGTGCTGTAAATAGAGCAGCTTAAAAATTAAAGTCTTTTAAAAATTAAAAATTAGTCTTTTTCTTCAAAAAAAAGCACACTCTATTCTCAATTTTAACTTTATGGCGTGCTGATCTGATAGCATAATGAGTCATAGCAGGATGACATACTTACGGTGGCACTGTTTAACTAACCACAGAGTTGATATTCAGAAGGTGTGAAACACTGTTCTTTGTGTGAGATGTCACTTGCCTAAGGTAAGCGAAGTATTTTACCTTACCCTGAATGGAACAAAAGAAACTATAGTTGAAATTGTATTTTTAAGTAGAAGGACTGCATGTGATAGCAAATATTACCTATTCAAAAAAAAATGCATATGCCAAACTCCCAAAAGAACAATTAGACTGAAAAAGCATGTTGTGTTCTAACAGAGCACTTGCTAGACAATGAATATAATGGGGACAGTTTCATATATATATACTGTTTCAAGAATAGCCTTTCTTCTTCATGTAGATTTAAATTATACAATAAAATAGGTTGGCATCTCCAGTGTACACAGGAGAACAAATTTAAAGCCATATGGCTCCTTACTACCATCTTCCCATGGGTAACAAAATTTTATAGCTCTTTTGAGTGTTTTGTGCTATGTATGCCAAGAAAGTTGTTTTAAAGTCAGCACAAAATTCCTCTGATTACATTTTGGCCATTTCAAACAATATAATTTTGAAAGTCCCAAACATACAAAATGGCCAAAAATGATTTGTTCTAACCTCAATACAGATTGTTTTGCTTATTCCTGATATCAGAATAAAACATTTAAGCCTTTTGGAATTTTCTTCCTATACAACAAATTTGGAATGCTTAGATGGAGGGTTTCTAAATAGGGCTGTTATGCAATCAGGCAATGCTCTCGATTCTCTTCAGAACAAGAACTCAGAACATCTGCTTTCTGCTTTCTGCCAGCAGGAGCTTTCTGCTGGTAGCTCCTTGTTGCATAATAACTTCATGTAGGAAATTCAGCAAGGCATTCTTGGCTCTTAGAAGAATTTAGAAAGTGATATGCTATCTCTGATGAGCCTGTGTGAAACTGGGGAGTAGACCATAAACTGGATTTAGGTGAAGCTCAGATTTTAAAATAGAGTGGGGCCATTTCAGATAGTCATTCCCCTCCCAAGCAATTCTGCTCCAGGTTTTGATGAAGCTCCTCTTTGATTTGTTTCTCTAGAAGAACAGCAAACAGCAGAATCATAACAGTTATCAAAAGAATATCAGAGATTGGGATGACCCCAGTGGTGGGATTCAATTTTTTAACAACAGGTTCTGTGGGCGTGGCTTAGTTGGGGGTGTGGCTTGGCAATCATGTGACTGGGAGGGTGTGACTAGCTGGTCACGTGACTATGTAGGCGTGGCTAGCTCATCATGTGACCAGGTGGGCATGGCTATGTGCATAGGGACTACTCAGAGGGCTGAAAAAAGTCATTTCTGACTGGGCCTCGCACTTTTGACCGGTCCTCACACTTATGACCATCCTCACATTTATGCCCATGCAGCTTTCTTAACAACCATGTCACTCATTTCACAACTGCTTCTCTTCACCATGGTGACAAGATAGGGCGCAAAACGTAAAATGTGAGGACAGTCGTAAGTTCAAGGACTGGTCAAAAGTGCGACGACCGGTCAAAAATAACTTTTTCAGCCCTCTGAGTAGTCCATATGCACATCGGGACTACTCAGAGGGCTGAAAAAAGTGATTTCTGACAGGTCCTCGTACTTTTGACCGGTCATCATTTATCTTCTAGTCCAGAGATCTCCAACCTTGGCAACTTTAAGCCTGGCAGACTTCAACTCCCAGAATTCCCCAACCAGCTATGCTGGCTAGAGAATTCTGGGAGTTGAAGTCCACAAGTCTTAAAGCTGCCAAGTTTGAAGACCTCTGAGCTAGGGCTTTGGGGCCAGCCTTTTGGGGAGGGGGTCCCATTCGGAGAGACTCCCTGCCTCTCAGGAAGCATCAGGCCCAGGCAGAGAAAATTGCCAAGGTTGGAGATCTCTGGACTAGAAGACCTCCAAAGGTCCCTTCCAACTCTGTAATTCTGGTATTGGCAAGCAAGCACAATTAAGCTATTTAAATCCTCCAGAGCAGGGGTCCCCAACGTTTTGAACCTCAGAGACCACCAAGTTCATAATTTTAAATTTTGTGGACCACTAATACAAATCCAGCGCATCGCTTGCTGAAGCACCTGGACTACCAGTGATGGGATAGGGTCCTTCAGGCACTCTCCCCCCTCTTTCTCTCTCTCTCCCCCCTCTCATTCTCTCTTTCTCTCCCCCCTCTTTCTCTCTCCCCCCCTTTCTCTCTCCCCCTTTCTCTTTCTCTCCCCCTTTCTCTCATTCTCTTTCTCTCTCCCCCTCTTTCTCTCTCTCTCTCCCCCACTCTCTCTCATTCTCTCTCCCCCTTTCTCTCCCTCTCTCCCCCCCACTCTCTCTCTCATTCTCTTTCTCTCCCCCCTTCTCTGTCTCCCCCACTCTTTCTCTCTCCCCCTTTCTCTTTCTCTCCCCCTTTCTCTCATTCTCTTTCTCTCTCCCCCACTCTTTCTCTCTTTCTCTCTCTCTCCCCCACTCTCTCTTTCTCATTCTCTTGCAGGGGGCCGATCTGGTGTCTGCAACGGAGAGCAAAAAAAAACACCTCCGTATATTTGCAGCGTAAGGCAGCCCTCGTTTCCTGCCAACTCGGAGCGGTAAACAGCATCTGGTTCGGGGAGCAGCCAGATTTTGCTCTCCATTGCTCTCTCGGCCCCCTGCAAGCTCTTATCTCTCGAGAATCCCAACTAAAGTTTCCCGCGCCACTTCAGGGAGCGCTCCTCGAGAGACGAGAGCTTGCAGGGGGCCGAGAGAGCAATGGAGAGCAAAATCCGGCTGCTCCCCGAACCAGACGCTGTTTACTGCTCCGAGTCCCAAGCGACAGGAGATGAGGGCATAGCTGGCTGGGGAATTCTGGGAGTTGAAGTCTGCCAGGCTTAAAGTTGCCAAGGTTGGAGATCTCTGGACTAGAAGATAAATTATGACAGGTCAAAAGTGCGAGGACCTGTCAGAAATCACTTTTTTCAGCCCTCTGAGTAGTCCCGATGTGCATATGGACTACTCAGAGGGCTGAAAAAGTTATTTTTGACCGGTCCTCGCACTTTTGACCAGTCCTTGAACTTACGACTGTCCTCACATTTTACGTTTTGCGCCCTATCTTGTCACCATGGTGAAGAGAAGCAGTTGTGAAATGAGTGACATGGTTGTTAAGAAAGCTGCACGGGCATAAATGTGAGGATGGTCATAAGTGTGAGGACTGGTCAAAAGTGCGAGGCCCAGTCAGAAATGACTTTTTTCAGCCCTCTGAGTAGTCCCTATGCACGTAGCCACGCCCAGCCGGTCACATGATGAGCTAGCCACGCCCACACAGTCACGTGACCAGCTAGCCACACCCACTCAGTCATATGATTGCCAAGCCACACCCCCAACTAAGCCACGCCCACAGAACCTGTTGTTAAAAAAATTGAATCCCACCACTGCCTACATCCTATAACATAAACTTGGCATTCTATATGTCAATTTTTAGGTAATCAAAGCACCATAAAAACATCAGAATGGCCTGTCTGGATCAACCCAATCAATGGCCTTTCTCCACCTGCACCTAATTTCAGCCAAAACATCTACGGTCCTGGCAATATAATCTATCTGCCTTCCGCTTGATTTTGCCTTCCTCTCAATTGCCTGGCACCAAGTCAGCCTTAAGTTTTCCTTAATGTTACTTCCGCAACAGCATGATCTAAAGTGGATCTGAGCAGCATTATTTGGTCATTTCAGCTGCTGCATGCTAGCTCCCTTCCTTCAGATCCAAGTCAACTGTATTAGTTGCCATTCCACTATTCCACTGTGCTGGAAACATTGCCAGGGACCAATTGGAATTGCATCATAGCATAAGATTGCAAAATGGGCAGTACTGTGAATTTTTAATTCTGTAAACATTATTATTTTAGCACAACCTTGTAATAGTGAAAAACTACTGTAGAAAGAGGAGACAAACATCTTCCCATCATTCTCTCCCAAAGTTTTAAGGACTTGAGAAATTTTGTATTTGATGTCTATGAAAAGAAGAAAAAAAAAGAAAAGAAGGGAAGGGAAGAGAAATCTTCAAGTACAGTACTGCGTATCAGTCTGTTCCTTCTTTACTTTATTTTTTTTCTCCTTTTTTCTTTTACTTTATCCAGCTCAGGTTATACAGAATGAGTTACAAGGAAATGAGCTAGATGAATAGAGTTCCGTAGCCAAATGTTGTTAATTCTTACATATTAGTTTTACATATTAGTATTTACAGTATATATTGTCTATCCAAGATCTTTCACAGGGAAGATCTGTTGTCTGTGTAATTTCTCTTACTGAAATGGAAGACACAAATATGAATATGTATATGTACTGTACAGTATATGTATATGTATATATGTGAGAGAGAAAAAGAAAATGGGATGGGGAGGGAGAGAGAGAAAGAGAAAGAGAGTGTCTGCCAGCTATTGTTGTGTCCAATAAAGACAGAACAGCTACAGCATTGCCCCATGTGAATTACAGCCTTTCAAGCTATGATAGCTGTAGGAAAAAAAAATAAATATTGACACTTCAATAATGTTTGCCTAGCAATCAGCAAACAACATTCAGATTGTCTATTGAATCAATTAGGAAAATGGAGAATTGGTGTTTTGTAATAAGAAAAATATAGTGAGTTCTGGCATCACTGACCATATTCACCTTCTGAATACTTCTGGGAACTTACTTGTGTGATGCTTAAACATTAGTATTTGGATATTGAAAATATATATATATACTGGATCCTTGCAATTGCAGCTCTCAGGAACTCTATTATTGCATTGCGTGTTTTGCCTTAATCAGCCTTTAATGCAAAATTAATTCAGCAATGAGAGGAGGTGGGACAGCCAATTTCCTTTAAATTGTAATGGCAAATCCAGTGAAAGTTAGTTGTGACTAAGAGAATTTCCAGATGTCCTTTTACAAGCAGAATATTCTGCTTAAAGGCAATTTTGATAATGCAGAAGCTGTGCCATATGAATCTGCTTCTTCCTTAAACCAAATAAAATAATTCTTCATTTCAGGTCCAGAACATTACTGGACTTGTTAATATTCCAGGAATTTTGGCCACATTTTGGCAGCTGATAGGGACAAACTGTTCTCCCCCTGGATAATTTCTCACCACCACCAGTCCTTCAAGTATGCTGCTCTGCTTTAGCGTTTCATTTCTGTCTGAAACAAGGGCAACACAGCTATCTACAACCAATCTTTTCTCTCTCATCTAGTCCCAACAGGGGTTTGGAATTTTGTTCATAAAACTTCTAAAATCTTGTGTTTGGACATAGATTGTTTACAATCCCTCTGTCTGCACTCCACCATCTAGATGCTCAGCAGGACTTTGGTAATATAAGCCTGGCATGCTCAGAACTGAAGCTATTTGGAAGGGATCCAGAATACAGATGGGGGTAACATGGTTCCACCATTGCACCGGGACTCAACAGTCAACAGAACCATATGTTGTCTCAGATTTCCCTTCTCAGATTAGAAATAGAACTCCAACCACAGAGGGATAAATCTAACACCAAAAATTGTCCTCTAACCTTCTGCCATTATTGAAGGTTAGCCCTTTCTTGTGTTGGAAAAGCCTAACATTGAAAAACTGAAAAAGACTTACAAATGTTTTCACATGTTGAAAAAAAGTTAGGAATGTCATGGTAAATGTCTAACTGTATTGACACCCTGGGCATCTGGCTCTGCAGGGGTTAACTAACCACATATCCCATCACTCCCATAGCCACTCCTTACCTTCTGGCCCCTCCTCCTGGGTATAATAGCTCTCACCACAAGGGACTCCAGTTGTTCCAGATGTATACCTGAAAGAGAAAGGTCTAAGGTCAGTGACCTCTGGTGCCATAGGGCCTAAGATTCACCTAGGCCTGCAATAAAGGAATCCAATTGAGAAAGAGAATTTGTCTGTAAGTTATTGGGCTAGATCCATCATTGAACAATATGGTAGCAGAGGATGGTTGCCCATAACTCCAAATGATGACTGAACCCAATGTTTGCCCTGAAGAAACAAATAGAGTACAAACGAGAGCACTCACCAAGAAGATGGCAGAGCTACTTGCATCCAAGGGCACCACTATGGAGGAAACAACAGCTGAGAGTGAGCAGGACTCCAGCCTGGACTCACAATCTGACGAGGAGGGGTCACCCGAAAAGACCACCACCCTGGAAGAAAAAACAATGCAAAAAGTGAACCAATTTAAACTCTCCATCCTGAAACTGATGGAGGCAAGCAACGACAAGGAAAACCTCATCGCAGACTTTCAAAGCCTCCTCGAGCAGCAAGAAGCAGCGATCGAGGCCCCAAAGACACCCGAGGAAGAAAATCAAACAGAAAAGGGTAGGCCATCCCAGTCCGATGACCTTGAGCTGGCCGAACCCATTTTTGCGCCTTCTTCCTGGTGGCCATCTTGGGATGGGCCCCAACCAATGGGAAGCCAGGATTTGAATCCCTTGGCGCGAAAATGCCCGAACCCCAAAACAGACAAGGGGCACCCAGAAAGTGACCACAAAGAGCATGCACCAACCGAGAAAAGCTCGCCTATCGATCTCGAAGTGCAAAAAGCAATTGAGACCCTCACCGCCGCGCTTGGCTCTGCTTTCGAGCCTCCCGCAGCACTCAAAAACCGAAAAAGAAATCCTGGAAGCCACAAGGATGCCAGGACAGCCAACAACGACCGGGTGACTGAATCACAGCCACCCAGAAAGACCATGCACACTAGCAACCAGTGCCAAAACCCGGCCACCTGCAGGAAAGCTCAACTGCAGGATTCAAACCCGCCACCCACAGCACCAACTACACGAGACCCGAGGGCAAGGAGAAGAACCGGCTACTCACCCATCCCACGACCTCCGCCAGACCGCTTCGCACGACTGGGGACCGACGAACACGAGGCAGGACCCGCCGCCGCCACCGCCATCACCGCTGCACCACCGAGCACAGGAGATCCTTGACCTACGACCTCTGCTGCCACCGTGCCACCGATCCATAGAAGTCCTCAACATGCGACCGCTTCGCCTCCTCACCTTCTTCCCTTCTTCGCCAGGGATCCAGCCATCCTGCAATGGCGTCTGCCTTCCAGAGAAGACTACGGACCCACCGGGGGTGAGTCCAGCCTTCCCCCGACAGGTCTAGGCCTAGGCCTGGGAGCTCCAGCAGCAGGGCCTTTACTCGACGGACTCCGGCGCGAAATGGGCTTCATGCGTGCCCAGTCTCCACCTGCAACAAGAGAAGCAAGTTACATAGAGACAAGTAGATACAGACTAGCAACAGACATCCCAAAGCCTTATTGTGAGTTCAATCACACAATGGACCATGGACAGCTCCCCCCAGTAAGTAACTTTCCTAACAATTCTGGGGCAAATTATGCCAATTTGCCAAAATTACAATTAGATGGGGGTAGAGTGGAGTCAGCAGTTGCAAATTGCTCTCATGAGAGAAAATGCACTATTTCTAGTCAACAGACCTCCACAGAAACCCTGGTTCACTGGAAATTGATTGTATTCACCATAGGGCATTTTGTATTATGTTAACTACTATTCCTTCTGCCATGTATCCTACCATTGAAGATAACCTGACTGTTTATGAAATTGTACAAAAATTATTCAGCCTGTTTTACAGCCAGAGTAGGGCCACAACCACTAGAATATCTAGAGAGTTCCACTCTGCTAGACATAAGACAGGGGTCCCCATGAGCGAGCACATACTAAAATTAAACGCAACAAGGGCAGAGCTCATGCAGAGGGGGGAAATAATCACTGAAGAGAGTATGATAAGTATCATCATAAACTCTTTAGATAGCAGTTGGGACAGCTTCGTAATCCAACTAGATAGCCTCAGCTTGCAATACCTATTGCTAGGCACATTAACCAATAAACTTATTGCAGAAGACAATCTGAGGAGGGATCGCCACCAGTCCAGGAGGGATCCCAGGCCAACTAGAAGGGTTGAGTTTCAGGATAGGGCAAGAAACACCCCAGAATGTTACTCTTGTGGGTCTAGGAATCACTTAAGGAGAGACTGCCCTAGAAACCACAGAATACCACTGCAAGTGTATTCACCTGCTCAAGTTCCAGAGAACAAAAAGCCGATAGGAGCCAAATGGGTGTTCAGGATCAAGACACTAGAGGACAACAAGGCCCTGTACAAGGCGAGACTGGTTGCGCAGGGTTTCGCCCAGAGATACCCCGAAGATTACACAGACACCTACTCGCCTACTGTCAGGGCCGAAAGTGTCAAAAGTGCCCTGGTAGTGGCCACCATCCTAGGACTGGAAGTTTTCCAATTAGATGTACAAACTGCGTACCTCCATGCCAAATTGGATAAAGAGATATAGGTCAAAGCACCACCCGGATATAACGAAGGCGAGAACAAGACTTGGCTGCTGAATAAAAGCCTATATGGACTCAAACAGTCAGGCAAGAGGTGGTATGACTGCCTAGCCAAGGCTCTCAGATCCATGGGCTTTGAAGCCACCTCAGCCGACAAATGCCTTTTTACAAAGAAAGAAAACAACTCATTCGAAGGTGTGCTCGTTTACGTGGACGACATCTTGTACATAAGCAAGCATAAGGACAGATGTGACAAATTCGCCACTGAACTGAGTAGCCACTTCTCCTTAAAATCACTAGGCAAAATCGATAAGTATCTAGGAGTCCATGTGATGAAAACTGATAAAGGGTTTCGCCTTTCCCAGAAAGAAAAAATCATAGAGTTGTTATCAAAATGTAACATGTCTGAGGCAAAACCCAGCGAAACTCCCATGCAGCCAGCGTTCCTGAAGAGTATGTACGATGAATCAGAACCCTTCGCTGACAATAAATTGTACAGATCAACTATAGGGTCACTGCTGTATATAGCCAACTGGACCAGGCCCGACATTGCCTTAGCCATTAACTTACTATCCAAGCACGTAAGCAAACCTACCATATCCCACTGGAACGCCATCAAAAGATTGCTTAGATACCTAAAATTCAGCATAGATGCCCAGCTCTGCCTCGAACCAGAAATATCCGAGAAACCAAAACTAACCTGCTACGCTGATGCTGATTGGGCTGGGGACATAAAAAGCAGGAAAAGTACCTCCGGCTATGTGCTGCTGCTTAACAACTGCCCCATTCATTGGTACACAGGGAAGCAGAAACTGGTAGCCACCTCAACCACAGAAGCAGAATTTGTTTGCCTATCCAAGGCCGCAAACAACCTGGTATGGTTCAACGATCTGCTCAGCAATATTTGGACTGAACCCTCATACCCAATAGTCATTCATGAAGATAACAAAGCAGCGATAGAAATCTCAAGAGCCGATGCCGTAGGTCAGTGATCTAGGCACATTGACATCAAATGCAAACATGTCAAGCAGTTCTCAGAAATAGGTTTCATTAAGGCTGTACACTGCGACACTGAGGAACAAACTGCAGACATACTCACAAAGCCCCTACCACACAAACAGCATGCATACTCATGTCAAAAATATGTGTTTATATGTAACCTGTGCATATACATGTATATAACTTGTATGTACGTATGTAACCTTTGTATACCTGTACCCAGTTAGACATTTAGAGGGGGTTTTGTCATGGTAAATGTCTAACTGTATTGACACCCTGGGCATCTGGCTCTGCAGAGGTTAACTAACCACATATCCCATTACTCCCATAGCCACTCCTTACTGTTCTGTCCCCGTACTACGCACATACCCAACCAGCCAGCCGAGGGTTAAATAAACTCTTCAAACACACAACGTCAGTGATAAGGAACTTGGCAGCAACTCCGTGGCTGCCTGCCAAGAGCTTTTACTCCGATAACACAGACAAACATACACACAGTTTGAATAGTCCAGTTTGTAATTAAATCCACGGCAAATAGGTGTTGGGTCCGAAGGTGCAAGTGCCTCACCAGAGATTAGCTTTGTCCGTCACAGAGTCCGAATGGCCACCACACTCCCTTTTATATCCTGTGGGGTGTGGTCCAGTGACTCAGTTTAATCTCTGGCACGCCTCCTTTTCTGCTGCTCACGCTTGTCTCTCCAACACTGGTGTGCGTCCAACCACAATGTTTCTTCATCACTTTCATTGGAAACACCTGGCTCCTGGCCAATCTCTTCTCCTTCGGGAGACACCTGAGGCATTGCCAGAGAGGAGGGTCCTAGAGAGGGAGGCCTGGCCGTCTCCTCTCCTTCATGTTCGGAGCCTTCTTCCTCCGATAAAATAGGCTCGGAGGACGGAGCCACAACACTTACCTTCTGGCCCCTTCTCCTGGGTATAATAGCTCTCACCACGAGGGACTCCAGTTGTTCCAGATGTATACCTGAAAGAGAAAGGTCTAAGGTCAGTGACCTCTGGTACCATAGGGCCTAGGATTCACCTACGCCTGCAATAAAGGAATCCAATTGAGAAAGAGAATTTGTCTATAAGTTATTGGGCTAGATCCATCATTGAACAAGGAAGAAGCTGAACAGGGAGAAATTTTGGAGCACAATGCATTCCCTACCGGAATTTAAGCCAATTGGAAGACACTCTTTTTTTAAAAAAATCTTCTTTGAAAACTTTTCTTGAAGAGTGACAAGCATGCTTTGGCCCTGCTGCTCCATTGTTGGCAAAATGCTTTAAAATCTCAGGATTGCCCAGTGATGACAGGCAATTGGAATGACCTGTGTTTCATATGTTTTCTTTCTTTGTGTCCAGGGAAGAGGGTAAAATGTTCACAAGATTCTCTTTCCTACGTATGAAAAAGGCTGCCTGGTCATGGTTATTAAAATCTTAACTTGAGCCAGGGAAAGGGAATACCGTTTGCCACTCAACTTATGTCACAATATGTTTTGGATCAGCACTGATGTTACAATTCTCCTCTCAAACCTCTCATTTCCTCAGTGGAAGTAATTATTTTTATATGAAGATTACTTAGTCATTAGGAGTCTGAAGTGCTTTATCCCAGGCAAGCCTTCTAAAACCATTTTAAATGCAGTTTGGAATTGATTGATTTGTATCTTTAGGAGAATCAGATGGCAACCTTTCTGAGAACTTCTTTTTTTCAGAATGACTCCCTGACCCACAGAAAGCAGACTTTTACTTATTCAGTTTAAGTGCTTGTTTTCTATAGCCTCGCAGATGGACCTTCTTTTCCAGATGACAACTTTCAAATATATGATTCCTTCCTTTGGATCCTTAAATGGCACAATTTCCAGATAATTACCACACATCATTGTTTGGGATATGTTCATCAACTAAAACAAACTATCTAAAACATAATGACAGAGTGTCAAAACAGAAACTATAATGGAAATTTTACTGGTTTCCTGTCTGCGACAAATGAAGTAAAAAATTAATTTCCAATGTAGATACCAATTTGTAAACTTCCTATTAAGATTTCAGATTTTATATGCTAAGTTTTGTATTTTACCCATCTTCCTTTTTACTGAAATATGATGTGAATATGGCATATGATAAATAATTAATAATAGGCATAGTTTTCAGTCCTATTAAAGGGTATCTTAAAATTCTTTACAAATCAATCAATCGATCAATCAATCCAATGTATTAGATTTGATTTCAACTTCTTTCAGGACTAAAAAATTCCATGGCTTTCATCTGTGCCAGTTAACTCTACTCTTGTAATTGTGAATTAGAATGGTAGTAAAGATGAAGGGAGAAGGGGATGATGTTGAGAGGGACAGGAGAATTGTAGTGGGACAGATTTAAATTGCTGAGTGAAAAAAAAAAATTCTCAAAGTCCTTCAGGGATTTTCTAGCACTACCAAACTTTACAGGCTTATCTCAGGAACTGAGAGTGCCTTTTATCTAGCTAGCTAGATTGGATTAAAGACAATAAATGGTAGGTCATTTTATGTACCTACTTTCCTTAACTTTGTTTAACAAGTTTAGAGAAATGATCTAACCTTAGCTAAATAATTTCCAACTGCTTTCTCATGCCTACTTTTTCTTCTTTTTTCTAATCATTGGTTGGATTTTCCTACTACCGCTGTCCTCTGTTGGGCAGTGAGGCCCTTTTGGCTGGATGACGAGGCAATTATATTCAGCTTCCTTCCTTTGCTTGAGCAAAACAGCTCAGCTACTGTTGTGACTTTTTCTGTAGGAGCCTACTTATTAAAGCTACATATTATTGGTAGGTTAGCTTTTTTTTGGTCCAAAGGCAACTGGTTTTTAGTAAGCATTTTGGGCTGCTGTCCTGTGAAGAATCACTATATCCAGTCCAAGATCTGTGAAGAATCACTGTATCCAGATGCAAGGTCTGTGTGAAGTGATAGCTCAGCCGTGAGTTGGCTTCATTCTCTTTCCAGCTTTCCCATTGGGAAAGGCCTGGGAGAAGCAGAGCTCCTGGGAACCCCCAAGGCTCCAGGAGCCCATTGAAGAAGTGGGTCACTATGCATGCCCTTCACTTTTCCCTATAATTTGTATTGTGAGGCCCCAGGATGTAGCTTTAAATCAGCTCTTGGGAAATGCAAGAGGAGAACAAAGTCATAGGAAAATGAAGCCCAAGGAATTCCATTTCCCAGTAACAGGGTGGAGAATGTGGGATCCTCTGGAAAAGAGTGAAGGCTTGTCAAAAATGTTTTGAGCCATGGTGGTGCAGTGGTTAAGAGTGCAGTACTGCAGGCTACTTCTGCTGACTGCCGGCTGCCTGCAATTTGGCAGTTCAAATCTCACCAGGCTTAAGGTTGACTCAGCCTTCCATCCTTCTGAGGTGGGTAAAATGAGGATCCAAATTGTTGGGGGCAATAAGCTGACTCTGTAAATCGCTTAGAGAGGGCTGTAAAACACTGTAAAGCAGCATATTACTCTAAGTGTTATTGCTATTTAATGGCTACTGAGAGCAAAGCACGTAGCTGTCTCTTCTCAATCTCACACGTTTTCAACATTTATTCCAGGTTTGTAACTTTATTTTTAATGAATGGATTTAATATGCTCTCTTCCATTCTAAAGACAAAGCCCCATAAAATTAAGAAATTTCAGGGACAGTATTGGTGAAAAATGAGGACTGCCAGACTGGAGGAGATTGGAGGCTGGAATGTCTGTATCCAAGTGAAAGGGGGTAAAACAGGTTCCTCTCAAACAAAATCATTGAATCCAGTAATCACTTGAACTTCTCTTATCCTTTCCCATCTTTAGATTATCAAGTTATTTATGCTTCCCCCTTAGAATATAAGAAACACAAGTGCACCATTCTTGTATTTTTATATTAAACGAGATATCACATTTACAGGATCATGACTTAGACATGGGTGTCCAACTCTTTGGCTTGCCTGGGCCACATTGAGTGAAGAGGAATTTTCTTGGGGCACATATAAAATATATAATATTGTTAATGACTATAAATAACAAACTTCTTTTCATTTTTTAATATTTTTTTATTATCTTGTGGGGCCCATGCAGCCAGTGGGCCGCAGATTAGACATGCCTGACTTCAAGAATCCTGCCCATGGGACTGAAGCACTAAAAACGTCTCTTTTTTAAAAAATAACCTATATAATTTCATGAAGAAAAAAAATATTTCTAAGATATTTCGGTCAAGTTGGGGGAAAAAACATGCTGCCACAACTCATAGATCTTATCTTTCTTGGCAAAGATGACATCTCACAATGCTGAATTTTGTCTATCCAGTTCTGAGTTTATTCAAGTGGGAAATATTAAGATGAAGATAAACCTCAAATTGTGGGGCAAACATAGGAGCTGCTGGGCTAAATTGCTCTTCATTCTTGGGGGGGTGGATTTGGTCTAGTGAAAGTTTAGTATATTGATTCTTTCACTAGCCTACACTACAGTGACCCAGATTGTGCTCTTAAGTTTTCCATCATTTATGCCTATATGTCACCAGGGAATATGCTTCTTGGGAAGAGAGAAAGCTGCTGGAGAGCCACGAAAAGAAGATGGCCTGAACTGTACTTCTTCTCGGGAATGGCATCCTTACTGTTTCTGTTAGCGGCATCATACAGATTTTGCATGAGGAATATTTACCATATAATGAGATTCAATGGAGTTGAAAGCTAATGTTCATTAGCCTCACATTTAGAACAATTAGAGCAAAGCAGGCCATAAGGAAGCACTTTGCTTATCATTCAAAGTTCTTGCAACATAAACCATTTCCGTGGTCTCCTTGAGTTGGATGGCCTCCTTTTCAGCTCTCCTGCTTTGGCCCTTTTGCTCCAGATCCTCAGTATCAGAGAATGGATGGAAGAGGGGAGAGACAGTGGGGGAGCAGCCAAAGGTGGACCATCAGGAAGCCAGAATGACTTCCAGACTGACCTTTGTCATGGCAATGCATAAAAGAGGTTTTGAGCTGCCAGAGTGAGGTTCCAGGTACCATAGAGACCAGCCGTTGCTAAGGATGTGATCAGCACTCTGATTGCAGCTGAGCTAATTGCTGTGTCCTCATTCCAATTCTGATGTGTGGGGGGAATACCTATCTCTGTCTCATCTAGGGGAGAGTGTGTTAAAAAGCCATCCAAAGCTGCCTATGATAATAGCTAAAAAATAGCCACTTTTCAGTCTGCCCTGGCTATGCCGTGGCTAGGCAACCCTTTTTGCTATTCCTCCTTCCTTCTGTCCCCAACCAATCCTTTTTTTAGTTCTGTTTCTTTCTTCAGGGTGTTTGAGAATCCCCCTCCCCAAATTGCAATAGTCTTTCAGTTCGGTTGTTAAGCTGAATATGGCTCAGGGAAATGAACTGAAATGTCTACAAATAAGAAAAATGGACCCATGAAGAGGGAAGAGGAAAGGGAGGGGTAGCCCAAGGTAATAGAGATTGATCACTCAATCTGTCCACAGCCTCAGATAAAACTGATTGAATTTAACAGCTTAGGTTACAGTTAAAAGAGCCAAGTTATTTCACTACCTATAACATCTGGGAGAGTCATTATTTATTTCTGCATTTTTAAGCCATTTTAAGGATCCCTCCATGGCTACCCCAGTCCCTTCAGTGATGTGAGCTATTCACATGTAGTAGATGAGAATACTGAGGTGATATGGTGACACAAATTGTTTTTAACTCCCTCCCTCTCTCTCTCTCTCTCTCTCTCTCTCTGTGTGTGTGTGTGTGTGTGTGTGTGTGTTAACCTGGCTATTTTTAAAATATGGCTCTGCAGACTGTTACGTTCTGCCACAAGTCATGGGACAGAAGAGGGGTGTCTGATTGGTTCCCTGCTGGCTACTAGCCAGCGGGAAACATGTACCCTCTGATTGGCCAAGCCTCTGACAGTTTGCATATAAAAGAGCTGTCAAACAAAGAAAAGCCAGCTCACTCACTCTAGTTGTTAGTGTACAAAATGAGTCCCTGTTAACTAATAAACATTATTTGACTGTTACCCTGTCTTGTCTCAGTCCTGAGAAGCGAACACTGGTGACGAAGGTGGGATTAGACAACTGAGGCAGCAGGTCAAGCAAAGTCACTCTCAAAGAGCTGTCACACTGAGCTGAGCCACATCGACGAGATGTTGAATTACTGAAATCACTTCAGACTTCCATATTCACTGACATGGCCACCCTCACCACGTTTGCGCCATTCAATCAGGTAACAGAAACCTTGGACTCGTTCCTAGACTGATTTGACTGCTTTCTAGCCACTAACAATTACAAAGGGCTTCCTGGAGACCGAAAGCTAGCCGTCTTCCTCAGCATTTGCAGACACGATATGTTTGAGACAGCCCGAGCACTCCTGGCACCTCAGAAGGTCCAGGATGTACCTTGGGAAATCTTGTTAGTTAAACTGAAGGAACATTATGCCCCCTTGCCTTCGAGAATTACTAGATGCCACGTGTTCTGCCAGGCTGAAGGAGAAACCATAAATCAATACATAGCAGTACTAAAAACAGCTGCCCTGTATTGTGAATTTAGAGACTTGGAGAATCTCTTCCTGGACCAGTTAATATGTGGGGTCAGGGACATCCATTTGCAGCGCTGCCTGTTAGCCAAGACAGATGTCACACTACAAACAGCACTAGATGAGGTTAGGGCTTCAGAATTGTCAAACCGAAATACAAAAGTCCCTCAGTCCCTCAATAGCCAGGAAAACTATTGCTGCCCATCATGATGAGGTCGACCCCGACCTGTCATCTGATGAAGAGGAGGATGTGAGCCACCTTAAAATAACCCCACGAAGGGGCTGGGGCTCAGATGAAAAGAAATCACAGGTTCTGTGTGTGGGTTGTGGTGGCAATCATCGCAGATCTGCATGTAAATTTAAGAACGCCGAGTGCAGGCGATGCGGAAAAAAAGGACACCTTGTGAAGGTTTGCTGAGCCGCACAACCAGCAAATAATAACCCAGCTAGAACCTCCCATGAATATCGGCCCCGCAATATACAGGATAGAAGAGGGGAGGATTGCTTCACCATATACCGGGACACAAGCCACCCTGAAACAATTATAGATCAGGCCAGTGCCAAGCTCAAAAAAAAAACTTTTTCTCACACTCCTAATTGAGGGGAAGCCATGTAAAATGGAAAGTGACACTGGGTCCTCCATGTCATTAGTGTCGTGAAGCACCTTTAAACAACTAACGCCCTCGATGGCTAAAAGGCATTTGGCTCCTTGCTATTTAAAGCTTCATGATTACCAGGGTAATCACATACCAATTATAGGCAGTGGGAAGTTTACGGTCCGTCACCAAAAATCCAACGACCACCTCAGATTAATTGTTGTCGATGGTTCCCTACCCAGTTTATTGGGGTTAGACTGGTTTGATGCTTTGGGATTAGCTGTAACCGGCATCCATTTCACCAGCTCTAAAGGATTCACTATACTGATAGAAGAATTAACTGATATTTTCAGTGACGAGCTTGGCAAATACACAGGGACGCCAGCAGGGGTGAAATACTCCCAGTTCGGACCGGATCGCCTGATCCAGTAGCGATGGCGGCGGGTAGTTCGGAGAACCGGTAGCAAAAATCCCTGTGCCCCCCCCATGCCCAGCTGAGCCGCGCAATCATCAGAAGCTGTTTTTTTTTCATTTTAAAAACATTTTTTCTACAACCTCTTCGGCCGAAAAAATGCTTTTAAAAGTAAAAAAAAAAGCCTCTGATGATCGTGCGGCTCAGTTGGGATTGTCAGAGGCTTCTAAAAGCATTTTTTTCTGCAATCTCTTCGGCTGAAGATATTGCAGGAAAAAAAATGCCTTTAAAAGCCTCTGACGATCCCAGCTGAGTTGCCTGATCATCAGGGGCTTCTAAAAGCATTTTTTCCTGCAATCTCTTAAGGTTGTAGAAAAAATGCTTTTAAAAGTAAAAAAAAAAAAGTTGGCCATGCCCACCCAGTCACATTACCCTCCCCCCACACCAAGGCACGCCCATAGAACCGGTAGTAACAAATTTAAGATTTCACCCCTGGAAGCTAGTGTCCTTTAACTTAGACCCCTCTATTGCTCCAATTTGTCTTAAGCCCCGTTTGCACTCATCCCAAGGTGGACCAGGAGCTTGACAAATTGTTAGCACAGGGCATTGTGGAGCCGGTGGATTATGCTAGATGGGAGATGCCAATCATCATCCCCATCAAACCCGATGGCTCCATATGCATCTGCACTGATTATAAGGCTACTCTAAACCAAGCCTTAAAGGAAAACCCTTATCCAGTCCCAGTAGTACAGCACCTCCTCCATTCCTTGGGTCACAGCACCATCTTTGCCAAGCTCGATATGACGCAAGCCTATCAACAACTCCAGGTTGATGATGCCACAGCAGAAGCACAAATGATTGTCACCCACCGTGATGCCTTCAAGTGCTGCCGCCTTCATTTTGGGGTTTGCATCATCCTGGGCATTTTCCAAAGCCTCATGGAGAGGCTGTTACACTGACTTCCAGGCGTGGCTCCCTATTTTGATTATATTTTTGTATCAGCCGATAACAAAGCAAAGCTCATTGAACGCCTCCGTTCTGTACTTACCCGTTTGTAACATGCAGGGCTAAAACTCAAACGAAGCAAATGCAAACTGGGAGCGACACAAGTTGAGTTTCTAGGCTACCTCATCAATGCTACTGGCCAACATCTGACCCCTTCAAAAATCCAGGCCATACAAAAATACCGCCTCCGGCGAACAAACCAAAGCCTCAAGCCTTTCTCAGACTTTTAAATTTTTACAACATGTTTTGCCTCATAAGGTGACTATCATGGAACTGCTTCATCATCTGCTTGACAGCCAAACACCATGGACCTGGAGAAGGAGCGAAGCTGCCGCTTTTGCAGCTGTCAAAACGCTACTGACATCTACAAGCGTCTTGGTCCAATGCAACAGCGCCCCTCCACTGATCCTAGCCTGCGATGCATCTCCCTACGGGATTGGAGCTGTATGACCCCCATTGCCTACTTCTCGCAGACATTGTCTCCAGCTGAAAGAAATTACAGCCAGATCGATAGAGGCCTTAGCAGCAGTGCCTGGAGTAAAACATTTTCACAATTATTTATATGGCCGTTTTTTTGAACTTACAGTATAACTGACCACAAGTCTCTCTTAGGAATCTTGGTGGATGATAGACAGACCCCTCAAATTCTCTCTCCAAGGATGACAAGATGGACTGTGTTTCTGGTGGCTGACAATTACAAACTAACCCACCACCCTAGAAAAGCCTTGGGCCATGCTGCTGCGCTCAGCCGCTGCCCCCTCCCTTCAAAAGTAGAAGACCCCGCTCCAGCATCATCTGGCCTACTGATCGATGACCAACAACCTCTGGTGACAGCCTCTGACATCGCCAGGTACACCGATAAGGATCGGGTCCTTACACAAGTGCTAGACTGGATGAGGAGGGGATGGCCCCTAGGGCAAGTGGCTTCCGAGTTCCAGCCTTACAGGAACAGACAGCATGAACTATCATCTGAAAGGGGCTGTGTGCTATGAGGTACTCGGGTCATAATACCAACAGAGCTGCAAGGGACAATCCTAAAGGCCTTACATGAGGGTCATCCTGGTATCTGCAGGATGAAAGCTTTAGGCTGCAGTTATTTATGGTGGCCAAAGTTAGATCTAGCCATCACAAACTGAGTAGCAGGCTTCCAAAAGTATCAACAAACCAGGCCAGCCCACCTACTGCTCCAGCCAAGGAATGGGAGACACCCAAGGCCCCATGGTCCCGAATTCACATCGACTTTGCCAGGCTGTTCCATGGGCAGACCTTTATGGTCATAGTGGACACCTACTCCAAGTAGGTTGAAGTAGTCTCAATGGCATCAACCACCTCTGAAAGTTATTCGTGACCCACGGACTGTTGGATGTCATAGTATTGGATAATGGCCTACAACTAATGTCGGCACCCTTCCAAACTTATTTAGTGAGGCATGGGATTCGTCATGCCACAGTTACCCCCTTTCACCCAGCCAGCAATGGCCTAGCCGAATGGACAGTACGTTTAGCAAATCATACTGGGCCCTGGGGACTGGTAAACTAAAATTGCCACCTACCTCTTAACCCAAAATGGCACACCTTGTCTGACAACAAACCGTAGCCCAGCTGAGCTATTAATGGGCTACCGGCTGAGAATCGACTTGGACCGTTTGCACCCAAACTATTCACCCAAGAAGCCCCCGAACTCAACCGGAGGGGCCCGCTCCTTCCAGGAAGGAGATTGGGTGTATGCCCAAAACTACAGGAAGACCCCGGTGGTTACCTGGCCAAGTGATTGAGGTGACTTGACCCCGCTGGTACAGGGTCCAGCTGAATGATGGTCGCATGTGGTAAAGACATATTGACCACCTACAATGATGCCAATTACCCAAGCTTGAAGCAAAGCAAAGCACGACCCTGCCATAACCAACGTACTCAAGGGCCACCGAGAATGGGGAAAATGAGAGCAAGCCATACCCAAACATGCAAACAGATACTGACCAAACTGCAGAATTACCTCCTGTTCTAAGGCCGCAGGTGCTGAGCAATCTCCATGTTGAAGTTGCTGCACAGGCTCCAGGAGTTCCAGAAGCCTTGGCTCAGAGTCTGTCTACCCCAGTTGAAGCTATTGGACTGTGCAGATCTGGGAGGAGCCAGCGACACCCAGCATCCTTTGATGACTATGCATGTGCCATCCAGGAGGGAAGAAGTGTTACGTTCTGCCACAAGTCACAGGACAGAAGAGGCACATCTGATTGGTTCCCTGCCAGCTACCAGCCCGCAGGAAGCAGGCACCCTCTGATTGGCCAAGCTGCTGATAGCCTGCATATAAAAGAGCCGTCGAATGAAGAAAAGCTGGCACGCTCACTCTAGTTGTTAGCGTACAGCCCTGTTAGCTGGTTACTGTTAGCTAATAAACATTATTTGACTGTTACCCTGCCTTGTCTCAGTCCTTACCCATCTTGTTCTGAGAAGTGAACAAGTGTAAACGTAAACAGATCTTGAGCAGTTTCAATAACCCTTTTGTTCTCTGGTCTCCACACTGTTAAGATGCAAAATAAAATCTTCAAAAGATGCAATAAAAGATGTTCAGCATGGGGAGGCCCTTCATTAAATCCCATCCGTCCTCTAAAAACATTTTTAACAAGGGGCCGGAGGAGAAAAATGACCCTGCACACCATAAGACAGAAAGGAAGAGACAGAGTGTGCACATTTCCTGAAAAAGGTGAGTCTCAGGAAAGGGCAAGGTAAATAAACTTAAATAGCAAACCACAATCTTATCAAAATGTATCCAGTTTTATTTCCATTTAAAATAAACATCACATATAATGCTATAAACTATAAATCGAAGGGCAGTACTGGACAATATGATGTGTCAGTAAATCATATCTGCATAATGAAATATTGATACATTTCCATAAACTGGAAGCCTTCATAGTTAACAGAATAGTAGAATAACAGAGTTGGAAGGGACCGCAGAGATCTTCTAGTCTAACACCTGCTCAGGTAGGAGACCTTATATCATTTCAGACAAATGGCTTTCTAATCTCTTCTTAAAAACCTCCAGTGATGGAGTGCCCACTACTTCTGAAGGCAAGCCGTTCCACTGGCTTATTGTTCTCACTGTCAGGAAACTTGTCCTTAGTTCTAGGTTGGTTCTCTCCTTGGCTAGTTTCCAACCATTGCTTTTTGTCTTGCCTTATGGTACTTTGGAAAACAGATTGACACATACCCCTTCTTTGTGGCAGCCCCTCAAAAATTGAAACACTGCTATCATGTCTCCCCTATTCCTTTTCACTAGACTAAACATACAAAATTCCTGCAACCGTTCTTCATATGTTTTAGCCTCCAGCCCCCTAATCATCTTTGTTGCTCTTTGCTGCACACTTTCCAGAGTCTCTACATCTTTTTTATAGTGTGGTGACTAAAACTGGATGTACTGTTCCAAGTGTGGTTTTACCAAGACAGAGTGGTATTAACACTACATGTGATCTTGATTCTATCCCTCTGTTGATGCAGCCTAGAATTGCTTTGGTTTTTTTGGTGGCTGCAGCACACTGCTGGCTCATATTTAAGTGATATAAATTACATTAAATAAATAAATAAATAAATAAATAAATAAATAAATAAATAAATAAATAAATAAATAAATAAAATTGTCCACTAGGATGTGGATCCCTCACAGTTACTGGCATTAAGCCAAGTTTCACTTACTCCATGGATATCAAACTTGATTGCATCACATGACATATCGTGACGCATTGTGACTTTTTTGCCTTTGCGGAGCTGGGGTGGGTATGACCTGCACATGACACATCCGGCTCATGGGCCACCAGTTTGACAGTCCTGACCTAGTCTGTACCTGTACATTTGATTTTTCTTGCCTCAGTATAAAACCTTACTTTTTTCTACATTGAATTTCATTTTATTAGCTAGGGCCCAATATTCAAGTCTATCAAGATCCATCTGGAACTTGAGCCTATCTTCTGGAGTGTTGGCTCTCTTCTACCAGCTTGGTGTCATTTGCCAATTCTATGAGTTCCCCTTCTATTCCCTCATCTAAATCCTTTATGAAGATATTACTGCTTTTTAATCAAATGCTCTTTTAATCACACTTCTAAGAGTTGAGAATGAAAATGAAAATTCCAATCCTTGTTCATTTCTCAACATTTATTGAGAAGTTGTGTCATGAATTAAAAAAACATACCATATTTTTCGGAGTATAAGACACACTTTTTCCCCCCTAAAAGAGGGTTAAAATTTGGGTGCGACTTATACACCAAATGTAGCCCTGCCCACCTGCCGGCCAGAAAATGGGGTGCATGGAGGCGGCAATAGGCTATGGCAATAGGCTGATCTTCGGGAGGCCGATCCAACTGGCAATCAGCTGCTTGTGCTAATCAGGCTGGGCTGAAGCTGAAGATGAAACGGGCTGTTTGTTGCAAAGAGGCAAATTGCTGGGAGGCAGAGGCAGATTTTTTTTCTTGTGCTAATCAGGCTGTGCTGAAAATGAAAATAAAATTGAAACAGGCTGTTTGCCGTTTGCTGCAAGGAGGCCAATTGCTGAGAGGCAGAGGCAGATTTTTTCCCCTTGTTTTCCTCCCCAAAAAAGATAAGTGCGTCATATAGTCTGGAGCATCTTATACGCCAAAAAATACCGTATTTCAAATGAAGGGTGGTTTGTGCTTCAGAGGGTGGCACTTACATTAACCCAATGCTACTTCTGTTCTTGTCAATGGCAAAGGGGAAAGGGAAGATTTACACCGTAAAATAGTGCCCAGGTTGGAACAGTCATTAGTCAGAAACTTCACTCACTTAAAACTTGAACTGGAGAAGTGGACATTACCCAATAAATGACTGACATCAGATTTGGGACAAGTAAACTACAGAAATGTTTACTGAAATGGATTGCAGTACAGTCCCAGTTGTGTCTGTACAGAAATTATTCCTCTGAACTCAGGGGAATGAAAAGGATTTCATTCTTTTGAAATCTGGGAGAGTAGACTTGTAGTACAGTCCTATACAATATGGTTTATTTGGGGGAAAAAAGGAATAATTTTATTTAATGCAGTACAGTATAGTTCCTAGGATTGATTTAGTAGGAGTCTCTCTGAATGGAAATGTGTTGGATATCGCTTTCATTAGCAATTTAAAATATTTTAAAATATCAGCAATTTAAAAACAAATTAGAAGACTTTTATCCAACAATTTAAAATTGAACCAATTTCTTTCAGAGTCTTATACTATTTATTTATATTGGATTGGATTGCAGCACTATTGTCAAGCCACCTGTATACAGTACTCTGGTAAATTTTCATTTGATATTTTTTCCATGCTAGTGTACCATACTTTGCTTTGCTTTTGTTACTGGAGGACATTTTAAGCAGAGTTTAGAGATTGTTATTTTAAATTTCTCTTCCCACAGTCTTTGGATTTCTGCCTGTATTGAGAACATTTTTGGTTGTTGTATGCTGGGAATGAGAAACTCCATCCTTGTAAAGAGCCAGTCCTAATAGTTTACTCTGAATTGATATTTGATAGCTCACAGATTCACATACTATTTTCATATGCATTTTTAAAAAATCCATGTACTCTGCTTCAAATTCTTTGGAAAAGTTATGCTATTGGTGATTTTTCAACCTAGTTCAAATGAAAGGCATCCTACATTTATGCCTTTGCTGTATTTTATGCTGTTGTTTTCTCTTTAAAATGTGTTTTACTTGAATACATTTCTCATACAGTAAAACAACTGCTAACTCAAGCAGTTCCTGAGGCTGGAAGATCTAACCTTCCTCCAATCTGCAAAGCCTTTGTGAAATAGCCATCATGTTAACTTTAAGAATAGATTATCATTATTGAGGTTGTATTACTTTGGCTGTCAGCCCAGCATGTCCTTGGAACCTCAGGGTCACAAAAATGAATAATACTCTCTTACTACTCAATAAGGCATGGGATTCATATGATTAAAGTGGCTTTTGCATTCAGACAATCCTTAAAATACGGTTCTCAAATTAGATTTAAAGAGATTTGATACAGGCTACCTTGAATTGCCATTAACCCCTCACCACTCTTCTTCCCATTAGGAAACATTTCTCTTTTGCTCAGGTGCTAAGATAGGCTTGAAATGGGGGGAAATAAATGAAGGAAGGAATGATTAGTGATGATCTTCCTTCTTCTTACCAAGAGGGACGGATGACTTAGAGCACATTAAATAAGATTTCTTGCTCTTTGCTGATTCCAGGAATGGCTCAGAATGACAGTTTGATCTATAAGGAAAATCAAGTCCCCGAAAGAGTCGATTCTCTGTTCAAGAAGCCCTCCCTATTCTGATTTTCTGCATTGTAAATCTAGATATGGAGGTATCTATCTTGCTGAGAGGGTTGACTTTACTGTGGCACCAAAGCCATTCATAGGGGGCAAAATGACAAAATCAGATTGTGCTATTGCATCACAAATTCCAAGCCTTTTGTGTGGATTTCACTGTGTTGTGTGTGTGTGTGTGTGTGTGTGTGCGCGCGCGCGTGCACTGAGGGAACTCAATCAATCTCATTGTATATATGTGGTGCACTGACAATAAAGATTTGAAATTTGAAATTGAAATTATGATATTGTGCACAGATATCAAATAGACAGAACTCACGTTGCAGTACCATGCTTTCATCATTTTAACATAAACCTCTGATCCTGCATACACCTCAATAATATTCATCTACAATCTAATTGTGGTAAGCGATATCATATTTGGGCTGCAAACAGCTAGGCCACCATTAGGAAACTGACTTTTGTTTTTGCTGTCCTCTAATATTTTCCAGATTTTTGGCAGACCGATATGGTAGCTCTAGAAGTAGAAGCATGTGGCAGAATGTTACACAACTTCAAGGTCCTGAGTTATGAAAGATAAACTGGACTGACAAATCTGAGTTCCAAGTGTGCAAGTTGCCTTCACTCCATTGTTTGGGATATTCTGCATATATCTTCACTTCCAATATTCTCTTATCTCAAGGCAGCAAATGATTCTGCCTCTTTCTTTCTTTCTTTCTTTCTTTCTTTCTTTCTTTCTTTCTTTCTTTCTCTTCTTTCTTTCTTTCTTTCTTCTTTCTTTCTTTTTCTTTCTTTCACAGCATTCTTTGTTTTAAGGTCTAGTGAGAATTGAGGCTGAAAACAAAGCCAGTTGGAAAGAAAAGGGTTGAACCTAGGTTAACTCTTGCCAGAATTTCATGGGAGAAAATAAAATTTCATTTTTTAATTTTTTTTTAATTTGATTTATATGCCGCCCTTCTCCGGAGACTCAGGGCGGCTTACAATGTGTTAAGCAATAGCCTTCATACTTTTGTATATTTATACAAAGTCAGCTTATTGCCCTCACAAACTGGGTCCTCAATTTACCTACCTTAGAAAGGATGGAAGGCTGAGTCAACCTTGAGCCTGGTGAGATTCGAACTTACAGTAATTGCAGATAGCTGGTGTTAATCACAATACTATTAGTCTGCTGAGCCACCAGGGCCTTTTCTTTAATAACAATAGCACTTAGACTTATATATACCGCTTATATACCGCTTCACAGTGCTTTACAGCCCTCTCTAAGCAGTTTACAGAGTCAGCATATTGCCCCCAACAATCTGGGTCCTCATTTTACTGACCTCGGAAGAATGGAAGGCTGAGTCAACCTTGAGCCTGGTGAGATTCGATCTTCCAAACTGCTGGCAGCCGGTGATCAGCAGAAGTAGCCTGCATTCTAACCACTGCGCTACCGCGGCTCATTAACCTAATTTACCAAAGATAAATCCAAATACTAAGAATGGGTTCCGCTACAACTTTCTTACACAATATTTACCTAAAAAGTCTACCCCTCCATTCTACATAGAGCTGCCCTTGGAGACTATCTGGAAATTGTGATTGATCTAGAATGTAGTGGCGCAAACTATTTCAACACCCCTCATTTATTTAAATCTTGACAGATTAAAGAACATTGATTAGGGTGTCAGGATTTGTTTTTGGATGCTTTTATTGTTTCCTTTAGTTTATTATGGTTTTGTGAACCATCTAGTGTTGTGACACATAAGATGGGTAACCATAGACGTCCCTTAATTAATTAATTCAACAAAAAAAACCCATCTATTTCTAATTTGTAGCTTTATGTAGTACTTGGGGGGATTTTCCTGATGAAAATTTAAAGTAACTAGATTTTTTAAAAAAAAAGATTTTAAAAAAAGAACGCTATGAACCACCTTTTGGATTCAGCATTCTTCCTCAGCCTGAAACATAAGACAACGTAAGAAAATGGCCTCAGGAACAATAAAAATGCCTAGCTCTGTTGGTTGAAAATTGAACAGATTATTTGCTCAGCAGAATATGTGGAAATGCATGTAAGGAAATTTGATACAAAAGGTGCTTGAAACCAAGGGAAAAGAATTACAGAAACCACAAAAGTATATGAAGTTAAGCTAATGGGAGGCATGGAAAAAGGAGCTTGGTAGAATAATGAACAGAAAAATGTAGCAGAGGAGGGAAAAAAATACATATAACATCACAATTGATGCAAAAAGGAACATGAAATCAATTTTATTCAGAGAAAAAGATAGACAGTAGCTAAAGAAAGCAGGAACTGTTATGATTAAAAAAGAGTAAATGGATAACAATTTTAATGGAAACAAAACTTTGTATTTTAATGGAAATAAAATTTTGTTCTGGAAGCAGGTAGAGAAAGCTGAAAAGATCCTCAGGTAGAGTAAATGGGTTATAAAAGTGTTGAAACTCTGGTGAAGAGAGTATTTTAGAGATTTGTACAGAAACTTTGATGGAATTGAAATGTGATAAATGTTAATGTCCCAACCCCCCACCCCCCGCCCCGGTTACAACAACAACAAACAATCCTGATATGTAGGAGATGATTAAGCTGAGCCCGAAGAAGGAGTCAAGCAGTGGTGAAATTCAATTTTTTTTTACTACCGGTTCTGTGGGTGTGGCTTGGTGGGTGTGGTGTGGCTTGGTGGGTGTAGCAGGGAAAGGATATTGCAAAATCTCCATTCCCATCCCACTCTGGGGCCAGAAGTGGAATTTGCCGGTTCTCCAAACTACTCAAATTTTCCGCTACCGGTTCTCAGGACCTGTCAGAACCTGCTGGATTTCACCCCTGGAGTCAAGCATTGTTTGGAGTCACTCTACCCCCACAAAACACCTAAGTCCAGCCTCCCTTAAATTCCATTGGCTGTTATCTAGCACCATTTTGCCTTGATTGTTACTAGATCAGATTCTTGTGTATCGATAGCATGTAATGAACTGCTTTGAACTAAGCTCCTATTCCTGGTTACTTGCGTCCGAAATGATGAAAAGATGTTAGAATGTTGGTAAATGGTAAGGCTGCAGTAAATGAAAAAAATGTTAAAATATAGTTCTAGCTTGATGTATGTATGTATGAAGACTGTATCTATGCCTGATAATTGACAGAATATCATTATTGCTTCCTTATCATAAGTGAATACTAGGGATTAATGTTTTAAGCGTGTTTAATAAGAAAGTACTTTGCAGATCCTTCCAAAGGTATGAGAGGCGTTAATGAGCAAAAACTGAGAAGTGCTGTGCAGCTTTATGCCATGTCTGTGATATTGTACACCACCTAAACTTGGTTTATGACAGAGAAGGTTGCTCTCTAAATATGATAAATAAAAAAATAAATAGTATGTGGTCCAGTGTTTTGCCCTTTAGCAAGCCTTTGAGAAACATGAATGTGGGAAAGCATGTTTACTGTACTTTTATTGATTTAGAAAAGGTGTGAGTAAGCCTGGAGGAAGGGAAGCTTTGCAGGACTTCAGAACTGAAAGCTGGTGGCTGAATGTGGTGAAAATACTTTAGATGGGTTATTTCCCAGTATATATGAAATAGATATTTTTACAAGTCCCCAAGAAGAAAAATAAGAGAGTTCCATGGAAATGAAAAATTAATTCCAAATTTTTAAGAACTATGTGTTTACTTCACAAAAAAAAAAAACCACACCAAATAAATCAAATCAAATCTTTATTGCAGTCATAGATTAGCAGAGAGTGAATCAATTAATCAAAAGACATTCTCTACTTTTGTTAATTCAGGCCATTTCTGTTTCATTCTCATTTCTACTCCTCAACTTCCCAAAATAATCTGAAGCCAACCTGTTATAATCTTCCCTTCCACCAACCTTGAAATTCTGAAAACACAAAGGAACCAGTCAGCACACTTTCCAAATGACTAATAGGAGAATGCAAAAACTACATTCATCCTAAACTACTACCAGTCCCAGAGTTTTCATTTATTTATTTTGTTTTATTTGTACATTGTCTGATACTTAACAACTCTGTCATCACAAAGTAAAAATACTGTAAAATAATACACAATACAACAATGAAAACAAAGAAACAAAACCGAGACAGCAGCAAATAATGCAAGAGGGGCTTTAACCACTCTAGCCCTAAACCTAGGCAAACAGCCAGAACTTCAAGGTCATCCAAAACATCAATAGAGTGGGAGATACCTTGATCTCAGGGGGAAACCTCAAAATGGCGCAGGGCTGTGAGAAAGAAAGAGCATTTCTAGGGTCCTGATGGATGCATCATCAAAGGAATCCAGAGTACACCAACATTCCCTAACCCCTCACTACTCAAAAGTGAAGTAACAAATATTGCTACAGGCCCTCTCAACAATGGTTAAAATTCATGTTGAGCCATTTATCTAGTTGTACGCTTACACCAAAATACACTGGGACATTACTATGAAAGTGAGTGCCTAAGCAAAAAATTATCATGCTTCAAGATCCTGTGATATTGGAGCTGGGCAATGGAATGAGGCAAGAGTCCCACTTTGGGAAAACTCATGGAAGCTCTGGAGACTTTGTATAACAAAACCAAATCCATTTTTGAGAGGGTCGACTTCAGTTTTAAATCCACTGCTGGTTTGAAACTGTTATTGACTTTGTACAAATTCTTTGTTTCCTTCAATTAATACAGTCTACAATTAATACAATTAATATAGTAGCCGTGCTAATGTAAATTTGGAAGCAAACACATTTCATTGTTCTAACACTTGCCCAGGCATCAACGTGTGTTGTATCCCAGTGGGAGGTAGAGAACTGTGTTGAGAGGAAGCATCTTAGGCCATTTCCCCTCACTTGTGACTCACCACATCTTCATAACATTACCCAGCATTGTTGAAGTGATATTAAACCTGCCCTCATTGATGTAACTTTGTCATAATACATAGGACATTCTAGAAGAAGCTAATTGTTAGTAAGGAAATGACCTTCCAGCTGTTCTGACAAAAAATCCATTGTTAATATGTGTCAGAGGTGGGCCTGGGACAGCTGGAATTCAGTCAAAATCTCCTCATAATTGCCACTTTGCAAACAAAGTTCTCCATTCCTTCCAACACAACCATTAGTCTCTCTTCAACCTACCTCTAGGACTGAGCTGCATGAAGAAGCTTTGTGCTTACTGTTAAGTCAAAATGTTCAAAAATATCAAAAGTTATATTGTGCTTTGAAATGAAGGAAGACCTAAGTTGGACCTGGGACTCATATGGATGGCATTTGAAGAGAGTCATGTGGCCAAGCACTGAGAACTGAAGGAACATTTGTCTTTCAATGTTGAGTCTGCCATGGAATAAACTCATACAAGACTTGGGAGTGGATGGCATTAGCAACATCCTTGGGAAAAGGAAGCTCATTTTAAATAGGTCTCTGCATTAAATAGGCTCACTGAGGTCTGTACAGGTAGTCCTTGACATAGGAACACAATTGAGCCCAAAATTTCTGTTGCTAACGAAGGCGGTTATTAAGTGAGTTTTTCCCATTTTACGACCTTTTACAACAGTTGTTATGTGAATCACTGCAGTTGTTAAGTTAGTAACATGGTTATTAAGCGAATCTAGCTTCCCCTTTGACATTGCTTGTCAGAAGGTCACAAAAGATGATCATATGACCCTGGGACACCACAACCATCCTAAAAACATGCCAGTTGCCAAGCAGCCGACTTTTGATCACATGACCACAATAGTCACGTAACCATCTGCAACACTTGTAAGTGTGAAAAATTGTCACGAGTCACTTTTTTCAGTGCAGTTGTAACTTTGAATGGTCACTAAACAAAAGGTTATAAGTCCAGGACTACCTGTATTGAGCATGTATGAGGATGTACTACAGCTGGTTCACTTTATTTATTAATTAGACAAATTTATATGGCTCTTCAACTTAGAGAATGACTTGAGTGGCTAGCAACATTAAGGAACATTCTCTTCCAGAAGTGGGGAATTTCACAAAACAACGTTAAAAGGGGGCAAGTGTATGCTTTATTCAAAGTATTCTTTCCAAGCTCTGCACAGCCCAGGTTTCAAACAAGAGACATTATTTCATGTGCTACATGCAAAGCTCCCTTTTGGTGAGTTCATTTCTGTATGGCCTTCTGTACATGCCCTCCAGAGTGTGGCACTTCTAGAAATCCCAGTTAGAATGGCTAGGAGTTTACATATGGTAAATCTTTGAGGATTCAATGCTTCTGGCAGCTCAAATTTGGGAAGTTGGTCAATCATGACTCATTGAGCTGAAATCCCAATCAATGTGAAGGCAGTCTAGATGCTGCCAGGAAGGTCACAAAGAGGAAAATAAGCCTCTGGCTGCAAGATACTCTGATCTGCTGTTTCCCTTTACTGCATTCTTCTTCTCAACTATGCTTGACCCAGTGGCTGATCCTTAAGATAGACCTTATTGGAAGCTGGTGTCAGTACACATTAGAGTCGAAAGATGGCACAAAGTTTGTATCTGCCCTCTCACTGACTGAAAGCAAAACTCTGCAGCTTTAACCCTTTGTCAAGCAGTCTGTTTATACGGCTTGCAAAGCCATTGACGAAGTACCCACACTGCCTGAACACTTGGCAATCAGGAGATTGCTTCTTCCCCGGGGTGTCTTTACTACACAGGATATGTGCAAGACATTACTGTCAAATCCTGGGAACTCTCCTGGCAGAGAGACGATGTCTACACTGACAGAATGCAGCAACAGCAAAAAAAATTCTGTGCGCATTCTGAGCAATCTTCTATCGTGTTTCTTTCAAAAGGCTGCTCTGTTGCCAAGTGTCTTGATGAAGCTCATGTCCCACAATGCATTATAGATTTAGCTTCCTTTGTCTTGCTTCAGGTAACTTCTAGTGAATCTAAATTAAGGAATCAGATGGTGAACTCTACCCTCCCACTCCCCAGGGTATGTTTTACTGGTGAGCAAAACGCAATCTATTAGAGAGGATAGTTGCTGCTTTCCAATATAGTTTCCATGAGCTAGCAACGTTTGCTTAAAATCTGGTAAGAAACATGCAGAGACAGCATCTTATCTAGGATTTTGTTTTCCGCACAATTTATGGATCCATTTAACTCTGGAAACTACCATTTCATAGGTAGTTCATTGTGATACAGCCCCATCTACTGTCCATAAGAATTACAATGAAATAAAACATTACACCAGAGGCAACTGTTAAAGGATTTCAAGGGAACGGACTTTGCTATTTTCAAATGGGAGTCCCTTCAATATAGGAAGAATGATAACATTAATTGTGGTAATTGATGTAGGAATCAATTCATCTTGGGAGGATTTCCAAAATGCAAAATTTAAAAAAATTGCAATAAAATCTTTTATTTTAACCCTCTTTTTATACAAATAAATATTTGATTTATTTCCATCACTCCCGTCCCCAAAAACCCCTTCAGGGAGCTTTCACTATTTTAATAGGCATTCTTTAGTAATTCTAAACTTATATCACATTAAGCTACTTTCAGCCAGCAGTTGACTCCTGCAAAGGTCGACCAATAAATGTTCCTTCTACCATATCCTTTGGACACACATCAGTCAAACTTCAAAACACAAGTTTTCTTTCAAACAAGATTGAGAATCTTTGTTAAAAAGCAGCCATATTGATTATGCATGTGAAAATCCAAAATCCATATTAGGATCTTACTTCTGTGACATCAGTGAAGGATGATCAAACAACGTGTAAGATGTAGTGTTTCTAAGATCATTTGATCTGGTGGGATCCAGGAAGAAAAGGAGAATGGAAACAAAAGTCTAGGCCCAAAGCTACAAGGAGAGATTCTGGAAAATGGAGAGCAAATACTGTGCCTACCTATCTATACATGCCAAACTTACAGGGAGAGCTTCCAGGTGAATTTTCCAGGCAGGACTGTATCACATTCACCCATCGATTGTTGAGGGCATGTAGTGGACAATAGGAACAACAAGGTTGGGAGGAAGAGCCATAACCCAAGCAATCATCAGATAAAAGAAATCTGAGTTAGGGGTAGAAATATAATGTGAGAAAGCTTCTCATCCTTCCTAGTTCCCATGACAATAAAGGGAGTGGAAAACACCCCCTGAATAGCAAATATTACATTATATTATTGTAACCTTATGACAAAAGGGGTATTAGCATTCATATCTCTGGCATCTTCTAGTCTACCTTGAAGGGATGACAGGGAAGGCACCCATCTTGGCTTCCCATTATTCATGGAATGGCATCTATCGTGACATTCTCAGGCAATTTGGGAGCATCATCCAGAATTCATTGTTATGACTTTCAGTGATGTTATGAAAAAGGAACAAGCTGCAATCACATTTGGAGTTAAATTTTGATTATCAGTAATGATGCACAAATTTTGTTTTCTTTATATGGCTATTTTGTTTTATGTTTGTGTTTTCTTAATTATAAACGGCCATTTCTTTCCATTTGAGTAGTCATTTGCAGCCTTCCTCCTCTATGAAAGGAGTGGCAATTAGGGGAGAGTGTTTGAAGAAAAAAGATATTGGTGGCCCCTTGAAAGAATATTCCATGGTTATGGTAGTCTGCCAGGAAGCTTGTGCAAGTTTTTCTGAGTGACTTACAAACAGGATGATATGCTGACCAAGCCAGCATACTGAAGCTCTTCCAAATGGCTCCACATTTGCTATCACAAAGAAGCCCATCTGAAAAGGGAAGGAGACAAAGAAGGTCAGTTGTAACTGAAGCTGAGCAGAGATGCCAAGAAGCAGAGGATAGGGGAAGAGTCCCTCTCATAAAATAGCAATAGCACTTATATACCACTTTACAGTGCTTTACAGCCTCTCTAAGCAGTTTACAGAGTCAGTATATTGCCCCCAACAATTTGGGTCCTCATTTTACCCACCTCGGAAGGATGGAAGGCTGAGTCAACCTTGAACCTGGTGAGATTTGAACTGCCAGATTGCAGGCAGCTGGCAGTCAGCAGAAGTAGCCTGCAGTACTGCACTCTAACCACTGCGCCACTGTGAAGCAGCCATCCCATGAAGTTCTCAGTAATGTATCAACTATACAAAATTTTAAAAAGAGTTATCTTCAACAAGGACAAATGAGTTATATGGGGGGGGGGTCACATTCCATTCACATTCCAAGATAAGCATTTAATCATCATTATTATCTTTCTGGAGCAAAGAGCAGAATAACCAGATATCATCCGGAATCTTCGATCCTGCATTTCCCATGCCTCCAGTCTCTTGTATAGTACTCTTAGCTCCCTTTTTATCTTGTCTTTCCTGTTGTTGTTTTTCTTTAAGTTGCTTGGATTTTGCTCGGGTTATACGCTGATCCTTAACTTCAGCCATCCAGACCGGCTCCAAAATTGGAGAAGATTCCAACAAAGGCTCGTCCAAGAAACCTCCTTCAGCGCCCTTCAATTCCTCTGATTCCTGCTGAGTACAGTTCTGATCATGAAAATAATCCAAAAATAGAAAAGAAATTTAAAATGACCAGGCATCTAGAGTAACTCTCCTATGGAGAAGGCTAACCTGAAGAAAAAAAGAGGCCCAGAATCAAGAGGAAGAGAGGAGTGAAAAATAAGAAACTGCCAAGTGGCTTTCAAATATTCCCAATTGAATCCCTTTCTTAATAATGCCTTGAGTCTCATATTTTGCTACCCTAAGCAGTTTTAAGACATGGGGCCATTTTTATCTGCCTGCCCCTTTGTTCAAGTGAGATCTGATACTTTCACTTTGGGGCAAGGAGAGAACATCGGAGGCACTTCCCCACTTCCCCAAATTCCCATCACTATTCCTTCATTATGCTAAACTATAGTTTGGCTAACAAGCCACAGTTGGTTGTTAAACAGTCAAACAATAACCTGAGAAATAAATCATGGTATATAAGCAATAAACAGTTGGTTTCATGCTACATGAAAATTACATTATAACTAAGAATGATTTGTAAATAATAGGAGAGGAGCAATTCTCTTATTTCTTGGTTATAAGCACCTGTACCAGCACATACATCCAACTGTAGAAGTTCTTTCAGGAAACAAGAGACTTTGGTTTCACATAGTATGGATCACAATAACATGATCAATTTTATTCCTTGTTGTTGCATCCAGGGCCATGACATGGAACACTTTCTAGATAAGTTTCATAATCAAACACTTTCATGTTGAAACTTACATAATCAAAATTTTCATGTTTGGTTATGCACAATTCTCTCATTTCAATCGCTTCCCAATTTATCTTGTCACTTTTAATTTCATTCACTCTGCAGGAGGTCCTTTGTTTAGTTTCCTTCACACACTTCCAAAACTTCTTCTTCTTCTTCTTCTTCTTTTTTTTTTTTGAAAAAATGTCTATTAAAAGTATTCTGCATTTTTGTGCCTCTTTTATTTTTAACCTGTTCCTTTCTTTGTTTGGCTACATTCTTTGCATCTATCACTTTCTTTATATGCATATTATATAACAACTTTCTCCCAACCTTAGTTTTGTAGCAATCAATCAGTTAGGTGCATTTTTCCTCATCCACAGTCTCTTACTCTTCATCATTAACACTAGCATCTTTTTCATATCTCATTAACTAAATTCTGCACACTTCTGTGACACTTCAAAGCATAAATTTTCATTTTGTTCCAAGTAGCTTCCATATACCTTTCCCCTTAAACTTACTTTCCATTCATTCTGTTGAGAGGTTGTTGTTTTTTTGTAATACCATTCATACTTCCTCGTTCACAGATTCTGAATTTCAGTTTGAAAGGTCTTGCACTTAGTTCACCTGATGCAATTCTGCTCGAGCCTTTGGAGTTTTGTGATAGTCAGTCAGAATATACAGCAGCATTCTTGATGGCCTAACATCATGTAAGGCAACTTTATCTATATTCTGTTGAGATTAAGTGATTAATCAGATTAGTTGCTCTTTGATAACACTCCTGACTTTACTTGTGCAAATGAACTAGGACAACGTTAATTAGAATAATGTGTAGTTCATTATTATTGCAGTTTTCAGTCTTTCTTAATTCTAACAGAGATGTTCAATTTAATGTGTGTCATCAAATTCTTGTCTTCTCATAATGCTGTTGATTAGTATCCCATGTAAAAGATTACTTCCATAATTGTAAACACAAGGCACTTTTCCAGGGTACCAAGCAGACTTGGTATATTTGCAATGTGAAGCATCTGTGAAGGGTATTTTCATTAAATTATTAGGACCACTTTCCTTGATGGATCTATTACAGTTACCCCTATCATATACAGAGCATTTGTAGCCTTCTCCCATAGCACTAAATATTAAAAGCTGCAGCATACATCCTTGCAGAGTCCACTGTTCGACCAAGCTGTTTACTTCTCATTGAGAAATACAGCACAAAGCAATCTTGCTCACAGAAGATAATAGAAGTAAGTTGATACATTTGCCATGCTGGAATTAAAAATATTGGGAGAAAAATAATCAAGATGAATAATCATTGTCTTTCCTACTGACACTGCATTTTAATTGCTATCCAAACAAACAAACAACAAAAAAAAAAAAAACACCAACCCCATGGCAGCTAATCAGATTGCTGCCAGATGGCCAGCCCTTATTTACTGATAAACCTTTTACAATAACCATTTTGAAGACAGATAATTTTTGAAACACCGTGGAATTATATATGAGGTTACACAGATACAAAGTCATTGTGCATGGCCAAATTTTAACATGCAGATTTGTATAAAGCAGGAAAAGACGTTGGCTGTTCAAGCAAGGCTTCAAATAATAATCTTTTTCATTCTTTAATTGCAACATGGCGATATCACCACCAATCTTGTTCATAGTTTGGAAAGTGAATGTCTCATAGAGCATCCCAGGGTGATTGATGCATTTGCCATTCTTCTGCATTTCTGTAAACCATTCAATGCCTCTATATTAATCATCTGCAGCTTTCATGCTGCTGGGAATTGGAATCTGCCGATATTTAGAAAAGAGGGCCAGGAGTCTCCCTAAGGAGGTAGACCCTATTACAATTAACTTCTGAGTCTATTGTTCACAAATATCCTTCAATATGTTCAGTGTTAAAATATTTTGTTTCCTTTTGTATTTATAATTTAGCTGTGCCCCCCCCCCCTTTTAATTGCATTCTTTAGGTTCTTCTAGCCCCCTCTGGTGCCTATTTGATAAACTCTTATCTTACTTTTGGGGGGGATTTAAAACAAAAGCGTACCAAAGTTCTCATCCAAAAACCTTCTTCAGTTCAAGGAAAAAACAAAAGAAGTCCAGTTGCCTTCTGAAAAAGCACCTTTAGATCAACCATGACCTGGGTGACTGAGAATCTCCATAGACATTTAAAACAAAAGCATTTTCATGTAGGAAAGATTATTATAATTAGTTAAAATATTTCAAATTCATCTGAATCTTTGTAACTTTCTAAAATCAAAGTTTTAAATAACCTTTTACTGTTTATTCAAAAACAATTTAAAGTCCTTAAACTTCCATTTAAAATTTCTTTCACTAAGGATTGAAGGAAACTCACCCAATACTGCAACACTTGTCAGTCCAAAGGTTCTTAAGTACTTAATAAGCAATTTCAAAAATTGATTAGAAAAGAAAGTATGTGAACCCAGCATCCTTTCAAATGCACCAATTGTTGGCAAGATGGCTATTCCCTCATCTCCTTAAACTCTAAACCTACCAGAGACTGCTATATTTTGGTCTCCTCATGAGGAAAAACTATCTGGAGCTCTTGTGGGTGATCTCAAGTCCCCTCTTGTCTAGACAGGAATTACAAACAACCTGTCTTCTTGCCAGCTCTTTATTCTGCTGCAATCATTAGCACCAACTTTAACTGAGTGGCTTCAGGACATTTCTTCCCCAGGCCAGAACACAAAGGACCATGAATCTCTTACCTGTGGGGCAGCTTCCAATATTGAGAAGGGAAAAAAAACACAATCATTACAAGAGGCATTCCTAAACCTATTTCTCAAAAGCCATGGGGAAAGTAGGTGTTACTTCCTCCTCCTTAGCCATTTATCCCACTCAAAGCCTCAATAAACCTTCTACTAAAATAATTATATTTCCTCCTTGGACCACTCCTCCAATAGGGTAGGATATGTGCTAAATGTCAGATCATACTACCACATGTTTACTCTTCCAGAACAATTATTATTATTGTTTTTTTTATATGCTGTCATTTGATTATGCATGTGTAGACTCGTAATAAAGCTGCACATGCACAGAACAGTCACTAAGATAAATCCAAAAAAACACTGCAAAAAGCAGTGCCAGTCACTTTGACCTTATGAGAAGCTGAGGCCACCCAGCACATTCCCCAGAGTCACAGAGAAAGCAAGATAGCAGCATCACAAGTGACACAGACAATGGTCCCATAGGTGGTAAATAAGGTTGACTTCTTTACAACACAGTGATGGGGTGAACTGGATGCAATTGCTTACAGCATAGAGCTTAATGACTGAAACATTCCTGTTACTGTTTGTTCCCCTGAAGAAATTGATGTTAATATGTAAATGCTCCTGGAAGTAAGGATACCAGTAGGGAGATTGCTTCATGGAAGTGCTTACGTCATTATTTGCAACTGGGTGATATTAGCCCAGGGAAAAAGAATCTATTCTGTATCTGTAAATGTTGTTAAAGATAATAATTTAATTCTGTAGAAATGCAGCAATTCACTCATAAAAGTAGAAAACAATAAAGAACTAATTAACAAACTGTAATCCACTCATAGAACCATGTAAATTATGAATTTTTACATGGTTCTATATTGGTTACATGGTTCTAAGCATTGGACAACACAACTTCCCTGTCCAAGAAGCAAACAATGGTATACATACCGTATTATGCAAGGAAAAAAGGTTTATTTGCATAAGAGCTCACTTCATCTTCTGTCATAGAGGTAAGGCCAACAAACACATTCCTTTCAGATCAATGTTTCTACTCTGCAAAGTGATTTGTTGCATTGCTAAAATCGCATACACCAAAAACCTGGTAGGAATCCCTTTTTATCTAAGCATACTCGGAAGTCAGTCAAACTGAATTCAGTTCCCATTCATTGCATTTTCAAGTATACACCATCAATAACATAATATTTCTTTTTTTTTTATTGCAAAAGTTTTACAATTACATTTTCACCCCATTTCCCCCCCCAACCCACCCCAAACTCCCCAACCTAACCCTCCCTAACCCCCCTAACCCTCCCCTCCCCCCCGGACTTCCACAAAATATACTCCCATCAAAATCCCCTTTATATAAAACTTGAACCCCTCCATCCCCCATATAATTTTTCATCTTCACAAAATTCAAATATATCTATCTAAATATAATACTATCAGTGAAAAGCTATTTGATACTTCCTAGTTTGATATTTGTTCTGCACATATTCTATCCACTTTTTCCATTCCCATTCATAAGTCTCTTGTGAGCGATCTTTTAGATATGCTGAAATCTTCGCCATCTCTGCAAAACTGGCCATCTTCAAAGTCCATTCCTCGATAGTGGGCAAAGCTTCATTTTTCCAGTGTTTACCTATCAATAATCTCGCTGCTGTTATCATATACAGTATCAACTTTGTTTCATCCAATGTAAAACCCTTAACTATACCCAGTAAAAACAATTGTGGAGAACATTGAATTTTTTTCTTCAAAACATTCTGCATGACCCACCAAATTTTTATCCAAAAAGCCTTAACTTTCTTACAAGTCCACCAAACATGATAATATGTAGCATCTAAACAATCACATCTCCAACATTTTGGTTGAACATTAGGGTACATACACGACAATTTCTTAGGATCTAAATGCCATCTATAAAACATTTTATAAAAATTTTCCCTCAAATTCTGCGACTGTGTAAATTTAACATTCTGAACCCAAATTTTTTCCCATGTTTCCAACATCACTGGTTCTGCAAAATTTTGTGCCCACTTAATCATACAATCTTTAACCAATTCAGTTTCTGAATCCCTTTCTAACAAAACATTATAAAGCCTTTTAATATGCATTGGACCTTTCTCTTTTATATGTCTAACCAATTCTTCCTCATGCAACATAATACCAATTTTTTGGTCCTCTTTCCATCTCAGTTGAAGTTGATTATACTGTAACCAAGTTAAATTAATCCCTTCGTCCAACAGTGTTTCTAATGTCTTCAGTTGCCATCTGCCTGCATCTGTAAAAAGAACCTCTTTATATAAAAACCCCCCGAGTGACATTATATTTGTATTCCACATAATATGACCAAGATCCAACCATAGCGGTATTTTGTAATTTATTTATTTATTTATTTATTTATTGTGATTTATATGCCGCCTTTCTCCCTAGGGACTCAAGGCGGCTTACAAAATGACAACTTCAATACAAATCACAATACAATACCAAATTAAAATCAGTAACCCAATTAAAAAACAATTTAAAATTATCCCAGTGTACCCCAAACGGATCAGTTTAGTTGGCGGAAGAGCCACGTCTTCAGCTCACGACGGAAGGAAAGAAGGTTGGGGGCTGTCCTGAGCTCAGTGGGCAATCCATTCCAGAGGGTCGGGGCTCCCACAGAGAATGCCCTCCCCCTGGGGGTCATCAGCTGACATTGTTTGGCCGACGGCACCCTGAGGAGGCCGACTCTGTGAGAGCGCACAGGACGATGGGAGAACGGCTGGAGATGATCCTGCAAGTACCCTGGGCCTAAGCCATGAAGGGCTTTATAGGTGAGCACCAGCACCTTGAAACGTATCCGCAGTGCCACCGGTAGCCAATGCAGCTCACGCAGGAGAGGTGTTACACGGGAGTATCTAGACGCCCCCGTAACTACCCGCGCGGCTGCATTTTGGACTAGCTGAAGCCTCCGGACACATCCCAAGGGCAGCCCCATGTAGAGGGTGTTACAGTAGTCCAACCTAGAGGTAACAAGGGCGTGAGTGACCGTGGCGAGGGCATCCCGGTCTAGGAACGGGCGCAACTGGCGCACAAGATGGACCTGTGCGAAGGCCCCCCTGGTTACGGCTGTCAGATGGTCATCTAAAGACAGCCGAGAATCCAGGAGGACACCATAATCCCATTTGAGTCGGTGCTTCTTCCAAACTCTCATCAAAGAGTCTCTAAGTAAATGGCTTTTAAATACTTTATCCACTTTGTTTTCATAAAATAAGTAAGCATGCCATCCAAATTCAAGATCAAAACTTTCTATATTCAATATTCCGGTGTTTTTCCTTCCAAACCAATCGCTTGCTTGAGTCAAAGCTGCTGCTTCATAATATAACTGTAGGTTTGGAAGTTTAAGACCTCCCCTTTCTGGAACATCTTGCATAATTTTCAATTTCACTCTCGGTTTTTTCTCGTTCCGGACAAACTTATTCACTCCACTTTGCCATTCTTTCAGTTGTTTATCACTTTTAAGCACCGGAATCATTTGAAACAAAAAAAGAAATCTTGGCAAAATGTTCATCTTAACTGCTGCTATTCTTCCAAGTAAAGACAGCTGCAGTTTTTTCCAAGTCTCCATATCTTTCTGTACATCTCGCCACAACACCTCATAATTATTTTGAAACAGTTTCATATTTGATTCTGCAACCTGAACTCCTAGATATTTTACCTTTGGTACAATCTCAAAACCTGCCCTCCTTTCAAGTTCATGTTTTCGATCTTGTGTCATATTTTTAACGATCATCTTAGTTTTTTTTCTGATTCAATTTAAATCCTGATACCATACCATAGTCTTTTATAATGTCTTTCATCTGGATTATTGATTCCATTGGCTGTGTTAGGGTAACAACCAGATCATCTGCAAATGCCCTTATTCTGTAGTCCTCTTGCCTTATCACTATACCTTTCAAGATATTCGAGTCCCGTATTGTATTCAACAAGACTTCTAGTGTTAAAATAAACAACAATGGGGATAACGGACAACCTTGTCTTGTTCCTTTTTCAATATTAAAATCTGTTGTCAAACTTCCATTAATAATAATCTGTGCCTTTTGCTCTTGGTAAATTGCTGAAACCGCCTGTATAAATTGATCCCCAAAGTCCATCTTTTTTAAAGTCTTTAATAGAAAATTCCAATCCACTCTATCAAAGGCCTTCTCCGCATCCAAGAAAACCAGCACTGCAGGGATCTGTTTATTTTTCTCAAGATATTCCAATAAATCTATAACTTGCCTTATATTGTCCTTCATATATCTGCCCTCTATAAATCCCGCTTGATCGTCGTGAATCACCTCTTGAATTACTGGCATCAACCTGTTGGCTAGTACTTTTGCATAAATTTTGTAATCATTATTCAGAAGAGATATTGGTCTATAGTTCTCTGGTTTTTTAGGGCCTACTTGCTCTTTTGGTATCAAAGAAATATAAGCTGTTTTCCATGATGGGGGTATTTTACCCCCTTGTTGTATATTACAAAATAAGTCTCTAAGTTGTTCCACCATTTCTGCTTGCAAAGTTTTATAATACACTGCTGTCAAACCATCCGTTCCAGGAGCTTTAGCTGTTTTCAATTGTTTAATTGCTGCAGTTATCTCCTCAACTGTTATAGGATGATTCATTCTTTCCTTTTGTTGATTAGTAATTTTTGTAACTCTTTTATTTTCTAAATATTTTTCTATAAGTTCATTCTGCATGTCATCTTTAGCATATAAATTGGTGTAATAATCTACAAAGACTTCTTTAATTAATTTTTGTTGAGAAATTTATTTCCCTCCAATATCGATACTATCAATAATCCGCATACTCTGCTTCTTCCTTAATGTATAAGCCAACCATCTACCCGGTTTATTGGCATTACAAAATGTATTATGCTTCGCATACTGTAAATTTGTTGCAGCTTGTTCCGCCATAAGCATTTGGAATTGATCTTTCAGAAGTTTTATAGCACCACGTATTCTTTCATCAGTTGGATTTTTAATAAGTAACTGTTCTTTATTCTTTATTTCTAGTTCCAGTTCAGATCTTTTTTTTTGTTGATTCAGTTTATGTTTAGAATTCATATAAATGAGTACCCCTCTCATATACCCTTTACTCGCATCCCACACAATTTCAATTGGGGTACCCTTATTCAAGTTTATTTCAAAAAATTCTTTAATCTGTTTTTTAAGTTCTGTTATATTTTTTCATATCTAAACAGATTTTCATTTAATCTCCATGATCTTCTCTCAGTCTTTCCAGTCTCAATTTCTATACATACTGGACTATGGTCAGATAGAGTTCTTGGAAAAATCTTAGTTCTTTTTGTTTTAACAAGTAAATCATTTGATAATAAAATAAAATCAATCCTAGAAAAAGATCTATGTCTATCAGAGAAAAAAGTATAGTCCAAGTCTTTTGGATTATGTATTCTCCAAATGTCTTTTAATTCCAAATCTTCTTTCATATCAAAAAAGGTTTGTGGTAGTCTGATCCTTGACTTCGCCAGACTCTTTTTATCTAATTTGGAATCAATTACTCCATTCCAATCTCCCATGATTAAAATAGATCTGTAATCCCATTGCAATATTTTGGTGTGCAAAATTTTATAAAAATGATCCTGTTGTTGATTAGGAGCATAAATTCCAATCACAAGTATTTGGCCATATACAGTGTGCAGTTCAATTGCTATAAACCTGCCATCTTCATCTGCTTCTATAATTTTAGCTGACAGTCTTTTATTTATGTAAATAACCACACCATTCTTTTTTTCCAAATTTGAAGCTATGAAATGTATTCCTAATTTTGAATTTATCAAGTATTTTTGATCTTGTGTTTTGACATGAGTTTCTTGTATACAAATTATATCATTATTAAATTGTCTCAAATATGTAAATATCTTCTTCCTTTTCTGTGGTGAGTTCAGTCCATTCACATTCCAAGATAAAAACTTAACCGTCATATATACCTTTTTGAAGCGACAAGCAAAATTGCCGGATATCTTCCGAAATCTTCGGTTTTGCTCCCCCCATGGCTTCACTTTCTTGTGTGGTACTCTTGACTCCTTTTTTATATTGTTGTGCCTTAGCTCTTTCCTGTAGTTGCTTTTCTTTGAGTTGTTTAGAGATTGCACGAGTTATGCGCTGGTCTTTGGCTTCAGCCATTTGAGCTAGGTCCAAAGCCACATCTCTTGTAGTCAAAATTGGAGAAGATTCTAACAGAGGCTCCTCCAAAAAACCTCCTGTAGCACCCTGCATTTCCACTGGCTCTGATTCAACCTGCTTAAGCTGCTCTTCCATCTTTTGCTGAGGTTGCTTCTCCTTGTCATTCTCCTTTATCTCCACCACAGTAGATGTATGTGGGGATGGTGATCTCTCTTTAAAAACAGTATAGTAGAAGTGTTCCGCCTTTTCAACAGTATTCAATCGATATCTTTCTCCATTGTACTTCAAAATTATACCAGTTAGGGCATCCCACAGAAATGGAATCTGTAATTTTTTAAAATCATTTACTAAAAAACCAAAATCTTTTCTATCTTTCAACATCTTAGGTGGTAGTTCTTTGTAGATTCCAATTTGAGCTCCCTCCACTTGCACAGAAGAAAGAAAAGATTTTTGCAAAATAACATTTCTCATTCTTCTATCTGTAAAATATATCACCACATCTCTAGGCAATTGTCTTTGTCTAGCCACCCACGAGTTCACTCTGTAAATTTTATCTATTTTATAAAAAATCTCTTCAGAATTAATTTTTAATAACACAGCCAAAGCATCAGCACAAATCTGTCTCAAGTCTTGACGATCATTCTCCTTAATACCTCTAATTCTTATGGCGAATTCCATTGAACGGAATTGCATCATCGTAATTTCGTTTTCAACTCTCTGCATTTTATTGTCCACATCAGAAATTTTAAAATCAGTATCCTTTATTTTGGCATTCACTTCTGATTTAAATTCTTCCAATTTAGAATCCACTTTAATAATAATTTCAGACAGGCCAGACACCACATTCGATAATTTATCAGTCATCTTGCCATAATTCTCTTGCACCAGCTTTGTCATTTCATTAATTTCCTGCTTAATTTCCTGTTGAGATTTTTGAAATTTATCATCCATTTCCTGTTGAGATTTTTGAAAATTAGCATCCAGAGCCTGAGTAATAAATTCTTTTAAACTTTCAAGGTCAAAATCTTTTTTCTGACTCTGCTGAGGAGAGGGAAACTGCTGTTCAGATTTGTGTGGGGGGGATCCCCCCCCCTGCTGCCTTGCCTTCCTGTTTCTTAGAAGCCATTCTGCCACGTAGATTAGGTTTTCTGAAAAAGGAGATCCTTTTTCCTTTTCCAGCACCACAAAATCCTCTAAAAAAGTCCCCCAGGTTTAGTCAAATTGGAGATAGAGTTAAACTGAAGCAAGCTCAGGCTTATTTTAAAAAGAATTTTTTCCCCTCTTCTCCTGTTCCTGCTTGTTACAAGCAGCGCAACTTTGTAACTTGTTAGAATTACTTTACAAGACCACTCTCACTCTCAGCTTGTTAACGCTGGAGCCGGGCGCCATTTTTTCAAGTCACTTTCACTCGCTCAGATTTTTGCTTAAGTCAGAAAGTCGCAAGAGAAATAATACTTGCAGTTCCTTGGTTTAAAGGTTCAAGTTGTTTTTTCCGCTAATTATTGAAGTCAATTTCATTCAGTTTGAACGTTTGCTGCAGCTGTCTTGCTCTGCGGAAGGCAGAGTCGTCCCACGCCGTCCGGAGTCTCAGCAAGTTGAAAGGGAGCCGCGCCTGTTTCCTCCCCAGTAGCGATCTTCTGGGGGCTCACAGGGGCTCGACCTGCGCCTTGCTTACTCTGCTCCTCAAATCCTTCAGATTCTGGAGTTTTCAAGCCGTTTCTCGAAATCGAAGCAGCTCACAGGCGGAGGGGCTGGCGATCCTTAAAGAGGGACTGTCTTTCACTGGAGGCAGACAAACCGGAAGTCTTCAATAACATAAATATTTCTTGACAACTGTAACAAATAAAAATCAATCCCTCCTGCCTAATGTTCACTTATCAATTTACTTCAATAGAACAAAGTCTTTGAATCGTATGCTTCCAATTTGCTTCCAAGCAAATTGAATCGTACTTTCTCATAATTGGAACATTCAGTTGGCTAAAATCTGGATTACAGACAAGGCAATCTATCCACTAGCCAAGGCCCATGAGTTCAGTCTATGGAGCTGCAGTTTCTGGAGTCAGTTGCCAGTGCTAGAGCACCCATCTCCTTTAAGGGAAAGTCTATCTTCCAAATGTCTCCCCCCAGCTAGAGGAGGAATCACTATACACCTATCATCTACCTATGTAATGCCGATGGTCAATGAAAGTTTGCACAAAGGAACACACTTCCACAATCCTTTTCACAAATGAGATGGCTGTTACTAATTGATTGACAGAAAAACGTCTGTTCCAAGGATTGCTGGCACTCTTTATTAGCAAGTGGCACAATGTCACTTAGTTGCAGCCTTTTCCATTAAGCAACAACGATTCTGCCTATTTTGTGAACGGGTTTGTATAACAGCTGATGTGTCAGCGCAAGAGAGCTTTGTAGACACAGGATAAATGTTTCACTGCCTGAATATAAATACATCAATTTCATGTTCATAAATGTTCCAATTTGCTTTCCTCAATGACTGAAGACAATATCCTGTATAATGTTTCTGCCTTCCCAACTGACATTACATCTTAATTATCCAAAAGAAAAAAAAAATGCCTGTGAGTCAGATTGTTGCCAGATGGCCAGCACTTATGGATTGATAAAGCTTTTATAGTAACCAATGTGGGCACATAATTTTTTAAAATTTTATTTTAACAGTATGCTGAAATTAGAGATTGCCTCCTCTTTATGATTATGAACTAGGTTTACAGTTATTAAGGGTGCTTATGGCATTTGGCTACATGTAGAAGAACTGTCTCCATCCATCCAAGCTTTTCAGGGGATCCATAGTCCTGCTGGAGCTTGACCAGAACATCTCTGAAGCATCTCAAAGAGTTTGAAAATATAATGGCAACTATTTAGTGCAATGTTTTGCTGTGTCCAGAATGCAGAATCATTCCTGACAGGTGGCCATCCAGACACTCTTTAAGTATAACTAAGAAGGACTCAACACTTTTAAAGTCAAGCTGTACTCACTAGTAGGAAATTTCTCCAAATATGCTATTTGCAATGGTATGTAAAAATGACCTTGGGAAGAAGGAGGAGGAGTCACAGTCAGGGGAATGGTCAGACAAGAATGTCTTTAACTGATTTCTGAAATATTTTTTTTTAAAAATATTCTTTTTTTAATGCAGCATGGCATTAAAATATATTTGGATGTCAGTAAGGCATTTGACAAAGTAGATCACAACCTTCTTGCTAAGCTAAAAATGTGGGATAGACAGCATCATCACCAGATAGATGTGTAACTGGCTGACAAATTGTACTTAATGTGTAATCCTCAATGGAACTACATCTACATAGAAGGAAGGAAGCAGTGGAGTACTCAAAGGTTTTGTTTTAGGCCCAGTACTCTTCAACATCTTCATAAACAATTTAGAAAATAGAATAGAAGGGGAACTCATCCAATTGGCAGATGACACTAAACTGGCAAGAATAGCCAAAACCCCAGAAGATAGGCTCAAGATCCAGATGGATCTCAATAGACTTGTTCACTGGATCCTATCCAACAAAACAAAACTCAGTGTCGAGAAAAGTACAGTTTTACACCTTGGCAAGAAAAATCAAATATACAGGTACAGATTAGGTGAAACCTGGCTCAACTAAGAACCTATGAGAGGAATCTTGGAGTTTACTTAAATAAGAGGCAGCAGTGAGTTGCAGTCACCCAAAAGTCAATGCAATCCTAGGCTGCATTAACAGAGGGATAGAATCAAGATCATGTGAAGTGTTAGGACCACTTTATAATATCTTGGTAAGGCCACACCTGGAATACTGCATCCAGATTTGGTCACCATATTATAAAGAAGATATACAGATTCTGTAAAGAGTGCAGAAAAGAGCAACAAAGTTGATTAGGGGACTGGAGGCTAAAACATATGAAGAACAGTTGCAGGAATTAGGTTTATCTAGTCCAGTAAAAAGAAGGACTGGGGTGACATGATAACAGTGTTCCAAAATCTAAGGGGGTGCCACAAAGAAAAGAGGGTAAATTCAACCTATTTTCCAAAGCACCAGAAGGCAAGATAAGAAACAATGGATATAAATTAATCAAGGAAAGAATCGCAGAGAACATCTTCAAATTGAATCTCTGACCTGAATACTCAATCTTGTTAATTAGGGAAAGGGGGACAGAGAAGAACAACACAAGAATCTGTCATTGGTTGATATTACCTAATAAATTTCCCAAAGTAGGATGGAGGTGTTCCATTATTCTGCTTGGCTTTAGCAGAGGGAGAGTTAGATTTGTATAACAACTAATGCTATTGCAATATTCATAGGTATTTTGACACCCCACCTATAGTGACATATCGTTTAACTTAGTAAGACTGAAGGATGTTTACTAATCCGAAAGCTACCTGTAAACCTAACCAAATGTGTGATCTTCATTCTTTAATTAATTGGTTTCAGATTGCTTTTGCTATTTAATTGGTAGAATATTCCCCCAAAAGAATTGATGTTGACTTTGGCGACTGTATGTTTTTCCCCAGCTTGTATAAATTTCTCTGTATCATACCTAGATTAATTGGTATGAAACTGATGGCGTGTGCATGCATGTTTCTATTAATTACCGTAGCAATTGTTACGTTGCATTTTGCTCTTTTCTTTTTTGAAGTTTTTAAAATGACAAAGGATAGACTGGTTCCTTCAGCAAGCAAGTAGAAAGGAATACACATGTACTTCAAAAGTTCTTCCCTTACAATCACAAAGAAATGACACATATTTTAAAAGCAGATGATCAATGAGTTCTAAACTAAATTGTCAACCTGCAGCTATTTTTCAGCAGACAAGGGCAGCAGTACAAGAATGCTACAACCATATTTTTCAAAATACAGTGGCTAAGAAAAAATGTTTGATCATAAGGAATTAATACTTTCATTCCTGTAGGCAACCAGTCTTCTGCCTATACAGGTAGTCCTTGACTTACAACAGTTCAGTTAGTGACCATTCAAAGTTACAATGGCACTGAATAAAATGACTTATGACCATTTTTCAGAATTACCACCTTTGCAGCATCCCCATGGTCATGTGATCAAAATTCAGATGCTTGGCATCTGTGTATGGGATCATGTGATCACCATTTGCGATCTTCTGACAAAGTCAATGGGAAAACCAGATTCACTTAACAACTGGGTTATTAATTTAACAACTGCAGTGATTCATTTAACTGTGGCAAGAAATGTCATAAAATGGGGCAAAACTTAACAAATTTCTCATTTAACATAAATTTTGGGCTCAATTGTGGTTGTAAATCGAGAACTACCTGTAATATTTCTATGACCAAATGCTTAGATCCATCAGTTCCTGTGTACAGGTAATCCTTGTTTAGCAACTGCCTTGTTTAGTGACTGTTTAATTATAATGAAAAGGTAACTTTGCAACAAATCCTCTAATTTATGATCTTTGCAGATAGTTTTACTTAGTGACCGCTTCATTTAACAACCATCCTAATTGTGATTATTTAAAGGACTATCTATATAGAATATGACTGTAATCTCATTGCATTCTATTCTATTCTAATTCTAATTCTATTCTATTCTGAGTTCTTCTTTCTTTATATCCATTGGTTCCATATAAATATTGTCTATTTTCTTCTCTTCTTTCATTCATTTTGTAACCACTTACATTTTTTGTAAAGAAAAATTATTCAATTATCTTTTACTGACACTTTTGGAACTCTCCCTGATGCTATCTTTCTTAGATCCTTAACATATCATTCAGGGCTTGAGAAGAAAATGTTGGCCGCTTTTTTTAAAAATAAAAAGAATGTCATCACATACAGGTGTTAAAAGAAAAAAGTTATTTTTCTCTTCTTGTTCAACAGATAAGATAAAGAGGATTCACTGACATTTCACAAATACTTTATTTTGGTAGTATTTATTCATGCATAAAATGTATTAGTAATGATAAATATGAAGCAACCTACAAATTTAAGAAATCCACATATAAAATTAAACAATTGGAATCAATGACCAATGATAGGTAATGAGCTTCTTCTATTTCTTCCTGCATAAGTTAACTGTTGTCTGGGATTCTTACACAGAACAGGAGTTGACCTTTGTTTTTGTTTTTAATATCAGATTTAAATGCAGCTCCACTCATATCTGACTTAGAACGGTCCACATGTTTAAATTTGTAATAAGATTAAAACATAATTACAAAATAAAAGCAATATAATAATTTACCTCATTTACTGGAACCAACCAATTAGGAACATTCCTTCTCCAGTGATACAAACATCAACCATGTCAAGCCGCAAAATCTCCCTGAGCAAGTCAGTTTTATTTGCTTTTTGGGGAGCATGCTTCAATGTGTAGAATAGCTTTTTATTTAAAAAGTAAATCCAGCATAGAATTTAATTCTAATTGAAAACCATTCTTGGATTACAATTTTATACATCCAAGATTTGAGTACGAGAGTTCATATCTTGATTTGATAATACTGATTTGTTTATGATCTACACTCTTAAAATGATTTGCACTATACAGTATTAACCAAGAATATTTAAGTTTAATGTTCAACAGGGTCATATGTTAATGGATATTACATATGCCTTTTAAGAATACACTATATTAGTGTTGTATTTCAGATTTGTTGTTTAGCTGCTGTATTTCACTAACTGTACACTATTCTTCTTCCATCTAATTTATAGGATTTCTTTCTTTTAAAAAACATAATAAAATGTAATGTAGTTGTTCACATCATTCTCAATTATGAACTTACCTGGATTAAAGACTATATCTGCCACATGTACATTGAGTCAGGGATATTTGACTGTGAAATATAAACTATAGTGTATTCTCATTAATAAGGACAGAGAGTTGGGCTACAGGTGAAAGAGCATGTATCTAACATGCTAAAAATCACAAACCTAACTCTGTGGGTACTAAAATTCTTATGCCAAGGAAAACAAACTGGAAACTGGGACTTCAATGTCAGTTAAATCCAATCCACCTCACATGGTGGTTGTGTAAAAAATAGGAAGAGGAAGGAATATTAGATATGTTTACTACCTTGAAAAATCTGTCCTCTGTGAACATACTCTATGTATTTTAAGTATATTTCCCCCCTTTTTCTATATATTTGCTATGTAAGAGATATTAAATTGACCAGCCTGTAATTCCACACTCCTTCTCTGTATCTTTTTTCAAAACATTGCACACTTAACCTAAGGGCCAAATGCTCACTGGAAAACTGCTACTTTGCTTGAAGCTGGACGAAGACCCCCTTCCTCTATGACCTCCACTTGCTGATACAGGAGGAGCGCAAAGCCAGGAAGGGTCTCCAATTACACTCCTGCTCTTTCAGGACACTGCAACTCATCCTGAGTCAAGAGAAGGGTTATACAGAAACCCTAAGATACAAACAACAGTAGCTTCTTGTGAGGGTTCAATTTAAGCCTGTTATCTCCCATCCAGTCCTTACAGCCTCCAGATAGCGGGACAAGACTTCAACAGTTCTCCAGAGCAGCCCAGGGTTGCAGTGTATATTTGGGTGTCCTTAGCATATTGATGATACTAGACCCTAGACCACTGGATGACCTGCCAGAGCTTTTTAGAAGCGTATATTCGAGTAGGAGTGTGTGGGATGCCAATTTCCCACTTCCCACCATTTTCTATCAGTTCTACAATACCCATACCAAATCATGATCACCATTTAGGATTAAATCAAGTTGCCTCCCTTCTGTCCATCCCAGTCTATGTCTCAAATCATTTAATGTATCTAGAAATCTCAAACCATGTCCTTGAATAAAATATTTGCAATTTGTGGATTCTTCTGAGACCTTCATATTTCATTATAAGAACACATGATAACTTTTTTTCAGCAAGCAAAATCTGAAATGATAATTATCTAAGACTAATTTACTGAAGAGTTATACAAATCCCAAAATTGGAAGAAAGTTTTAAAAAACAAAATCCCAAGGTTGATTTTAGGTTTATATTTTGTGACAAATTATTAGAGGGAGAGACTTATGCATACAGTAGGAGCATTTTTAATAAAAAGACTGAAATCTCAGTTGGTGCAACCAGTTGGCCAACTCAGCTGGTGAGAAAGGATTGCCTGGCTTAAACAAACAAACAAATCTAAAATTTAAAGGCCCCTTAGGGCATATAATAATAAAATTTATGAGGAGGAAACATATTTGGCATTGGTCGCATCCTTGATGTTCAAGCAAATGTGATGCAAACTGTTAATTATGTTAATGAAAACATGTAAATTGATGCTATTTTCTGGTTTATGACACATTTCAGGCCTAAACAAGCTGGCCACCTTTGAGACGTGATTTGTACTTTTTCCAGTTAATAGTAACAGTGTAAAATGGAGGCAGGGGGAAGGTTATTAATCCAGATTTCAATGTTCTGATTTAATGGTTCAGCCTTAATGTTTTGATCTTTCTCTAAATATACCTTTATCAGTCTGTGACTATTAGACTGTTTATGCCCTTTGGCTGAGTCAGGTAACATTTCTCAGAAGTGAAAAAGAATAGACTCTTCGCCTCCCTGCCTGTTAAAGGGCTGGTTTACATTGAGCCCAAGTGACATAATGGTACAGTGTCAAGTTACATGGAAGAGTTGGTAAGAATAAAAATCTCAAAATCCATTTGTCATGATTGTAACATCTGGACTACTCTAGAGTAGGTTTTCTACTTTACTCTCAGACAGCCTTGATAGCTTTTTCTTATCAAGATTCTGCATTACAATTTTCCTCACTTTATAACAGGGTGGATTTGATTTAAATCGAGTTGATTTAAATCACAATTTAAATCATGATTTAAATCACTAGTAAAAAGGCTTGATTTAAATCAACTCGATTTAAATCATAATTTTTAAAGAGAAACTATCATCTCTGCTACTCCTTTGACCCGCTGTTGACTCACCGATAGCCCATGTTGCAGAATAAACAGCCTCATGCTACATAACTAAGCTCCATTTCATGCTGAATAAACTAAATTATTTATGTATCTTAAATAGAAAACTATCTTACGATAGATTTTTACCCCAAAAGTTTTTTATTAAAATAAATTCGATAAAAATCAAAAAAATCCAATTTAAATTTAAAAAATCTGATTTTTTTTATTTTTTAAAAAAGTCATTGATTTTTATCATCCTGCTTTATAACACAAAAGGCCATTTTATGCCTTTCTTGCCTACACTAAGAGTTCCAAACAGCTTTATTTTCATCTACGAAAAGATTGTATTCAGATAATCCTATATACACCTTTTTTTCCCCGTCTGTTCAATTGTCCAATTCTTGAAGATTGCTTGGACAAGTCCCTGCAGTTTTCTTGGCAAGGTTTGCCCTTCTTCTGGGAGAAAGTGACCGGGCCAAGATCACCCAGCTTGCTTTGTGCCTAAGGTGGGACTAGAACTCAGACTCTCCCAGTTTCTAGTCTGATGCCTTACCCACTATACCAAACTGGCTCTCTGCATGCCTAATTGCTATAGTGATTGCTAGTGTTTCTTCTAAATAAATGGGCAATCACAACAGAAATGGTAGAACATCAAGATGATTCTTGTAATCTTTTGGAAGTTCCTCCTAAATGTTTGAACCATTTATAATCAATGCTTTGCTTGTAACAACAGAATAAAAATCTTGCAGATACAGAATTTGATTACACTCAGTTTATCTGTAAAAGAAACCCAATATGAGTCTCAACCAAGCTAAAAAGATTACTCTAATGCACTGAGAGATAACGAGCTACTTACATTTTCAGTTTTTTTTAATGGCAAGAATATAAAACTGCCTAAGCACTGAATAAATGATATAATTGAAAAATTAGATTACCAAAAGATCAAACCAAAGTACTTATTCTCAATATAGAACATAAACTCTTACTATAGCAAAATATTGATTTTAACACTTTAAGATAATTGCACGTATAAGTTTCTGGATGTTTGAGATCCTGATTAGCCAGATCTTACCCAGTGGACTATTTTCCACCTTTCACAATGAGAAGTGTACAAGTATGTGCATGTGTGTGAATTGTCTGCCACTCACTGCTCTTTCATTTTGCTAGTCTTCCACATGTGTGGGTCTAATGTCTGGGGTAGTGACTGTGTTGACATCTATCTAAACCTTCCGGATGGCACTTACTTGCCCATGCTACACCAATCCCCAAATAGAGAGGCTTAATCTGTCTAAAAAATACTAAACAAAAATTTCAAAATTCCAGAAATATGGGGTTAAGCCATTCATATTTGCAGGAAAACTATTCTGCCCTTTCTCTTATCCCATTCTGAGAATTTTGGGGAAATAATTAACGTTCAATATATCCATTTTAAAAATAGTCTGAACTGATTTATTGAGTGCAGGTTATACCCTAGCCTTACAATGAATTAATGAATACATAATAAGCAGTACAATATCAAGCCCAATTTAATGCTACCTGTATAAATTATGCAAATCGTACGAACATGGGAAGCAAAGTCAATGGGGAAGCCAGATTCACTTAACAACTGTTACTAATTGAACAACTTCAGTGATTCACTTAAGAAATGTGGCAAGAAAAGTTGTAGAATGGGGCAAACCTCACTCAACTGATTTCTCACTTAGCCACATAAATTTTGTGGTCATAAGTTAAAGACTACCTGTTTAGCCTGGTGAAAAGATGAAAACTGTTTTAGTGAATATTCTGGATATCATTTTATTATTTTACATAACTTTTCTCAAAATATTCTTAAAATAAAAATAGACCTACAATATCTGGGCTACTTTCCCACGTTAGGCCTGTTTGCATTTTAGTGAGTATTCCTAAAAGTTCACATCTGAAATTAATCTCTGAACCTTGCTGCCCAAGTGAAAAAAATGTATGTAATGTTCTACATTACAGTTTTCAACAACATATATTTATTCAGGATATGATATGATGCATTCCTGTAAGGATTACAGTTCTATGAGCGCTCCAAATATTTCACATGGATTATTTTGAAATAAATATACTGCAAGATAGGTTGCTATATGAGGGAAAGCAGAAACAGTCAGGAATTTACCCAAATATTGAGTTTCCATGAGATTTCATTATCTCTTGGTTAATCCGTTGCTGCAAGTTCAAGGTAGAATATGAATTGCTTTTGAAACATTATTCCTGCATGCATATGCATGCATGTATATGTGCATATATAGATATAGATATATAGATATATACACACACATATACATATACATATACATACACATACATTGTATGCCCCCCAAATCGCCAGTGATATATGAAACTCATATAAAGCACCTGGGTTTTGTTATTCATTTCAATAAAATATTTGGATATTTTATATTTGGATCACTACAATATTTCGATCACCCATAACCACCTCACTTTTAATGGTGCAAAAAGTCATCTGAACAACATGGAAAGAATATTCTAAATCTCTTTATGCCCCTCTTGGTCTTTCTAGATGTAATATTATTTGTAATCATTTTGGTCAGCCCTAACTCAGAAAAATTAAGAGATTTGAATTTTTCTCAAGAAACACATTTTTGAGTAATTTAGTTCTATTAAGGCAGAAATGGGGGAAAATGTTATCTAGCACTTTTCTTAGTGGGAGCAAAAGTTCTATACAGCTAAATCAAAAGAAATACAGAACTCTTTCTAAATGTGAGTTATGATCAGACAAATAGCACCACCTGTAGGACAAACGAATGCACTGGCATAAAATATCAGATTCAGCCTTAATGGAGCCTAGGCCTGTGATGGCGAACCTATGGCACACGTGCCACAGGTGGCACGCGGAGCCATATTGGTGGGCACGTGAGCATTGCCCTAGGTCAGTTCCAGCATGCATGCGCACACCAGCCAGCTAATTTTCGGGCCTTCCAGAAGTCGGGAAACAGGCTGTTTCTGGCCTCCGGGGGGGGAGGCCATTTTTGCCCTCCCCAGGCTCCTAGAAAACCTCTGGAGCCTGGGGAGGGTGAAAAATGGGCCTTCCGGTCCCACTGGAAGTTGGGAAACAGGTTGTTTCCGGCCTCCAGAGGGTCTCCGGGGGGAGGGGGAGGCCGTTTTCACCCTCCCCAGGCTCCAAGGAAGAAATTATGGGTGTGGGTGCGCGTGTGTGCGACTCCCCCTTGCACTCCCCCCGCTTTTGGCACGCAACAGCAAAAAGGTTAGCCATCACTGGCCTAGGCTGTCTTCACTGGTCAGCTTGACTGGAGATATTAGAAACTGTAATCCAATAGGTCCAAATCATTTATTCTAAAACATTATTTAAAATGTTTTATTCTAAAACATTTTAAAAACATAAATATCCCTGATTATTATACTTTACAGTGGATCTTCAAAATAGCATCTGATAAACTATTATTCTATTTTACAGTGAATCTTCAAAATGGCATCTGATAAATAAGTATGAAACTAGAGGAACAGAATACTTATATTCGTAGGCAAGCCAATAAATTATTATGCAATCAAGTTCTTACTGAGAATGAAAACAACAGATTTTTTATTCCTACTCAATAGTTAGCATCCACTGGGTATGGTAAATATACTTGCAGTCACATACATATGTCCTTCTTCACTTTCAGAAGAGATATGAATTTGAGAGACAGGATTATTAAGGAATCTTATTCAGATATTTTTTCTTAAAACTACAAAAGTAGCACAATTACTATGATTTAATATTCAAAACCCAAATCTCATTGAACTCAACTGGACTTGCTCCCAGAAACTCATTTCAGAAATATGCTTTAAATACAGCCATCTTGAGTACTTTATTCAGACGTTAGATGTTTTCTGCCAAAAATATTTGTCTTTTGAAGAATAAAACTGCCTCATCTTTCTCCAGCTTTTGGAATTCCTTGTAAGAAACCTTGACAACGACAACAACAAAAAGAACAGAAAAGAATTAACTGTAAATTAGCACAAATATTACATCAAAAATAATTATAATGAAACAAGAGGGGGAATATTGGAGCTTGTGAGGACATTCTACCTCTAACCTTAAAGGGGGCCATTCCTGAACCAAATAACCTAACAGAGGGGTTCCAGTTTATCAAAGAACAGTGCAAGTGTTAATTAATTATTGCCAAGATGTGTAAGAATAGTCACTGCTTTGTGAAGGATTACTAATTATCTAATTATCACTCTGTAGATTCTACATTAGATTATCCTTTGATGTTGACTGATTGCACAGAAGTACTAAAAGCAGAAGTAATAGAAGTACCTGCCAAATTCAATTCACACTGTATGTAGACTGCATGTTCACTCCAAGAGATGAACACTGGCATTGTTTAATCTCTAAACAATGCCCCAAGACTCTGCTTTCACTGCAATTGTTTTAACACAAAGTTCAAGGAATAATACTTTCAAGCAATATTCCAAAGTGATATTTTATGTTACCAAATAATATCAATACTGAAAATGGGCTCTAGGTTGATGTTGCAGAACATACTCTGCATGAAGGGGGGAAAAAGATCCCAGGATCACCCTGTGGATCCAGAAATTGACCCGTGTAGCAACTTGCAGCAACTTGCAGCACCGTAGCAGATGTATATATAATACTGAGCTAAAAGAGCCAACAAATTAAAATAAGATACTTATATCCACTAAGCCTTTTGATTAAAATTTATATAAAAACTTTGAATAAATTTTTTTAATAATTTTCTGCATAATGACATAGATTAGCAAACTGCAGAAGTCATGCTGTCTGGTTTAATTTTTGAACTCGTTGCTCCTGATGTATCTCTTTTGCTCTTTAAAAGAAAGAACAAGTTCTAATGTTATTCTCCCTTAATAATTTCAACAATATGTTTTCGTACCAATATAACTTGGTATCCCAGTTGATTTAAATGTCTTATTTTCATTGCCAATCGGCCTTTTGGATGTTGTGAGGGATTTGAGAAAGCACTTGCAGGTGGGCACAGCACTGCTATCCTGTAAACAAGGACAAGAGAAATGCCTACAATAACAACATAATTAATTATAGCAGTCTGCAGAAATATCAATACAGCAAAATAAGGATGAAAATTCCAAAGGCTCTTCACTTAGATAATTGTAACCAAAGCCTGTCCTATCTGCATAGGTACATTATGTGATTTATGCATATATGTGTTTCAGTTAAACACATCTCCATCTCTTTCTGGGTAGTACCACTCTCTTACACTGCAGTCATTCAAAGGCTGATACAATCTTCAGCTTTATGCCCATAGCCCTGCTATAAACCTACTGCCTTTTGAATGACAGTTTAAAAAGATAAAGAGAGATCATCCCAATGAATTCTTGTGTGTACACATAAAATGTACCTCTATTTTCCAGAGATTATACAGCAGGTACAGAGGGCACCTGTTCAATCCCAGGAAATGACATGGTTTCTTTAAGTGTGCCCATATGTACATTTTGCCCTTCAAATCTGGATGTCTGCACAGAGAAATAAATGAAGTCTTTCTTTGCAGATCATGATATCTAAACAATTATGCCTAGAAATTCAGCCTACTGCACAACAAACTAAGTAAAGCATACACTCAGATAAAAGTACCGTTTGAGGTTGGGATCCCCTTTCAACTGATCTGCTTCTGTACTTGTCAGTGCTATTTTTCGGTTTGCATCCATTAAAATTTCAAAATCTAAAAAAAAAAAAGGCCAAACATTATGTTTTTATAAAGAAATTGCTATATACTCACAATTTCTCAAAATAATACAAGGAAAAATGTATTTGAATCACATACTAAATGAAAATTATTAAAGTTACATTTGTTTTACTAACATCAATGAAGAGAAATACTACTCTGGTTATGGAGGGGGAAAAAAAATCACAATTGATTATAAACAACTGAAGTTTGGACAAAATCTTTCCCAACTAGTAAGCATGATTGCCCTATTAACTGCTAAGTTTTTATTTCATTATATTTTATAGCATTATGCTTACTTGATACTTTGTATTTTTATTAGAAGTTTTTTATTTTTTAAACAAACATTTAATATAAATAATGACTGAAAGTGAATCACTTAATTCCAATGTTCTCTTATAAGATTTTAGTTATTTTGCCAAATGAAAAGTGCATTTAAATGGAGTAACCATAGAAAAGGCCAGCTTCTGGGCTCATCTCCCCTTAAGGTGAGGAAGAGGAGATAGCCAGATGATCCCCTCATAGACACAGGGCAGTAGGCAAGAAACCTGTACTTTAGCCGTTTCCATTTACAGGTATTTCATTTTTATGGATTTATATAGCTCGTTGTCTCTATAGTTATATTTTCTTTATTTTCTTGCAAAAAATAAAGGACAAACCTGAAAAATGGACAAATCTGAAAGATTCACCTGGATATTTTTTAATATTTTGTATTTATAACATTGTTTTACAAAGGAAAAACCAAAACCAAAACCAAGAAAAACTCTACAAAAGCACATATTCTAATAAAAATATATAAAAACATATATTTATTTTTAAATAAACAAATGTAAATTTATTTTTAAAAAGACAATTCAAAATTCAATTTTTTTTTCATATTTTTCATGTGTGAAAGGCTGTGCATTAAGTGGTACCATTTGTATGGCAAAAGCTAAATGACCAAAAAGAACAAAAGTAGCTTTTGAAAAATAAATAAATTTAAAGGACAACTTTCTGAAATAAAGAACTATCCTTAATAATAAATTACGTATGATCCCAGTACTCATAGGTAGAGGACAGTAGGCACGTAATCTGGACTTTAGTCATAGCAAGGTTTTATATGTATAAAAATCAGTAAATGCTTTGAGTAGCAATAGGTAAGCATTTGTTCAGGCTTCAAAGCAAATGCTCCATATTGGACAATAATAACACTGTGATGTTTCATACCTAAGCAGTAACCTTGAGTCAATTGTACATTTATTTGAAACAAATTTTCATTTTCCAAAAGCGTAAGCAGGGCTTCCTGTATTTCAGGATAACTAAAGTCAAGTATTTTCTTTGGTAACGATGACAATTTCTCTGATAAAATTGTTGATGTTGAGGAAGAATCTCCATCAAGTTCTAGACAAACATTTATTGCAGGCAACATACTTAGACTTTTTTCTATATAAAAGAAATTAAAAGAAAAACTGTTAGCCAATGAACTCTTTATCTGCTTGAATAAAGACATACATATTTTGCCTAAGGAAGAAAAACATAGGTTTTCAACTATAGGAATTAATTATTGGAGATCTGTTCAATTCCGTAAGCCTTTGGGAAAGCTCCAAACTGCATCCTCAATCAGCATTAGCTCATGGTCAAATTTAATGTCTGCAATTTTCTCCCCATATTGCACCCAAGAAATAAAATGAATATACCTTGATAAGTACCTTCAGCAGGAGCCTTTTTACCTTCATCTGTTCTAACTTTATTTCTATTGCTTTAATACACCAAAAGAAAACAAAGTATAACAATGCTATACAAAAAAGAGAGGGAAAGGATGAAAAAGAAAAAGAAAAAAGTGGGCAAAGTAATAAAATAAATATATAATTTGTTTCCTCTATTTAAAGCTTCTCAAATTTTAAGTTAAACTTTGACAGAGACTCATATACTTTGTTCCTTCCACTGTGTTGATAAAGACCCAAATCAAAGCCTTACTATGTAGCTCTTTATAATCTGGTGTGCCAGTGTCTTTCTAAGAACAATCTTTTTCACAACAATCAAAGCATAAGATATCCAAAATTCTTCATAAATAGATCAATTCAAAATTTGGGGGATGTAACTTATCAGTATATTAATATATTTAAACACAATCTCCCTTGACAAAATTTTCTTGACTATGTGGAGGATTTCCAGCCAATGGCCAAAGTATTTGTCACTGTATCTTCACATTTATGATAGAAAAATATATAGTTAGCCTTTTAGAAACAGTCCCTGATGAGTCCAATAAAAACCCTCCCCTAAAATGTTTTGTGAATTATTCTCATCTCAAAACTTGAGGAAAATATTTATTTATTTAATTTTTTAAAAGCTGAAGATATCAACATGGAAGATTAAGATACTCCAATTCCTCATTCCAAATTTGTAAAATTCTACAACTGAAAAGTTGATTTAATCTGGGAGTAGGGGGATTATCTAATCATAAGAGTTTCCAAGGCCACCAATTTATAAGAACCAAATATGAATATAAAATGTCTTAATTAGCAATCTTAGGCAGGTTGTATTCTTTTTGTAATCTCACAAAAATACAAAGACACAAAGAACAAAATGTTGATCTACACAGTTAACCCTGCTTTCAGTCCAAATTTTATATGCCATTTTAAAATAAAATAGGAAAATATGAATGAATCAGCTTTTCAAGTGAACAAGAAACAAGCTTCAGTTTCTTCCCTAATAACTTTCAAGTATGTCTAGTGGTTTTCAATGCCTTGAATACAACTAAATCCTGACTATAATTACAAAGACATACTTGTCAGGAATCCTCTCCAATTTCTTTTTGAAATACATACTTAATTTTGTTTCCAAAACACAGAATAGAACAAAACATAATAGAAGTAAATGTGCTTGGCCAATGGCATTGTTGAAAAGCTGAAAATTAAACTCCCCACATTCATTTGGGAGTTGCTGTTGAGGGAAAAAGAACACATATTGGAACGTGACTGCTTAATAAAATGTTAACATCTACTTATTCATTTGTTTAAAGTATATTCGTGAAATTAACATAGCTATCCCTCTTATATACTAGTACAGGTAGTCCTCGATGTACAACAGTTCATTTAGTGACTGTTCAAAGTTACAACGGCACTAGAAAAAGTGACTTATGACCACTTTTCAGAGTTACGATTTTTGCAGCATCCCCATAATCATGTGATCAAAATTCAGATGTTTGGCAATTGGTTCGTATTTATGACCACTGCAGTTCCCCAAGGTCATATGATCAACTTTTGTGACCTTCTAACAAGCAAAGTCAATGGGGAAACCAGATTCACTTAACAATCTGGTTACTAACATATCAACTGCAGTGACTCACTTAACAACTGCGGCAAGAAAGGTGGTAAATTGGGGCAAAATTCATTTAACAAATGTCTCCCTAAGCAACAGAAATTTTGGGTTCCACTGTGGTCTTAAGTCAAGGAGTACCTGTATATAGTAATGAATATATATTAATCATGAAATTATATGCATTTTTACATTTATGGGTGTTCGCAGCCTTCTACTAATATTTTTCCATGCTAAACAACTTAAAAGAGAGTGACTTTGGTGTAGTGGTAGTGGTAGTTAAGATATCAGGCTAGAAAATGGGAGACCATGAGTATTAGTTCTGCCTTAGGGACAAAGCCAACTGGGTGAACCTGGGCCAGTCACTCTCTCTCAGTCCTGGAAAGCAGGCACCCTTGCCAAGAAAACTGCAGGAACTAGTCCCACCATCAACCTCAGCCTATACCTATCTACAGAACAAGTTGTTGCTGCTGTAAAAGTATACAATAGACACACAAACACCACATTATGCAGAATGTTACAAACTTTCATGCATACATACATGCCAAGACTTCTACCTCAAGACTGTTTTGAAAAAAATGGGTCTTTAGCAGCACTGTTGACCAGAAATTGTTGAACTCACATACATCAAAGTTTCAGAAAATCCCGGAACATCTCAACAAACACAATGGGATTTTAATACATTATAACTATTAACAGATAAAATATTGGTAATCTGTATCATGCAAACTTAATTTGCACAAACAACCTATTTTGCCCACTACACCTCTCCCCAATTTAAATTCTATGTACATGAGCCTGGCCACTTTATATGTCTGATAAGTGAGCTGCAGCTCATGAAAATTTAATAAAATTTATTATTTTATAGGAAAGTTGCTATCAGATTTGATAAGGCCAACTTTACCTGTACTGGTAACCTTTTTAAAAAGGAAAATAAAAAATTCCTTCCTCATAAGGGACATTAGTGGATCTTGTACTTGAAGGAAGATTCAAAATTAAATTTCCTGCTTTGGCTTTGGATCTGAATTATCTCAGCTTGAGATATTCTTCCTTCTTTTCAAGAGCTTGGACTCTGTTCTCATGAGATTCAAACATCATTTATTCAAGCTCTTTAATTTCATCTTGCCTAGGATCCACAGTGTGTCCAAGTGTTTCAATTTTAAGTATATACTTGGCTAAAAAACTTACAGGTTGAATTAAAATGAGTAGCTCAAAGTCTATACTTCTTTTGGTTCAATTTCAGATTGAATCATAATTAATCAGACTCAGACTGTCAGCTGAGCAACCAACCTCTTAGACTAAGTAAGTGTCCAGGGATCTTTCTTCCATCTAGGGACAATGCCTCAAGAGGAGAATATTTCTTCCCCTCGGTTCAAAATGTATAGAAGGGATGCATAAAATTTCTTGCTTATCAATTATGTTTTAACAAATATATTTTTTCAAGACTCATGGAACAAGAGGAAATAGTCAACCGTTAATGTCCCTTCATGTTGCCCTGAAGTCTCTTTTTCCTCTCATCATCCTGCTTCTCTGTCATGGTGTGACTTTTTTAAAATTTATACTGCAGGATGAGTCTATCTTTAAGCAGGATGATTGCTTCAGAAAAATAAAGGTGGCTTTTTTGGGGGAGAGATCTTTTATTTTGTACAGGTACTTTTATAGCTATTAGGGGAAAAACACAACTATTTACAGCAGAGGGTCCACATTTCCTAGTGCCTTATTTTTTCTATCTGTCTCCCAAAGATATTTGCTAACAGAAACCCCTTGATTGCTTAATTATCTTGCTCCCTCTTTCTCATCCTTCCCCCTCAGTTTTTCACTGAGAGAAGGGTAAGAAGGGAATTGACTGAACTAGTGTGTGCTTAAAGCTCTTCTTCATGGAGTTTTGGGCCTCAACTGGCATCTCTCTGCATTATTGCATGATTCTGGGTCTTCTGATCAGCCCCTTCCAAGCCCTTCTGATCTAGGGCTTCTGCAAAGGCTCCTGGGGACTAACAGCTGCCTCTCTCTGACCGTTTGCCTTGGGTTTGGGGTGAAGGACATCCATTTATCTCAGTCTTCTCTTCTATCAGCCAATGACTTCAGTTTTCTCACACTAGGGTGCACTCCTGCCCTGTTCCTCAAGGCCAGACCTGATTCTCTGTCATGCTACACTTTCTTGCTAGGTTCATTGCTTAACCCAATGAACTTTTGTGGTCTTTAAGCAATTCCAATAAAGACATCACCATGATACAGATTTTAGGATACTAATGAACAATGCAATATTAAGCTGATCATTTTGAAAGAAATATGGATAATAGTATAAAACTGAAAGTGGGTATTTTGTTCACCTTTTATTATGCAACAAATATATATGTTAATTTGTCTACACAGAAAATTACATAGATATGATCAACACAGATTAAAGAAAGAAAATAAAAATAAAATAAAATTGATCTCTAACCTGATTTTATTAGATCACTGAGAATTTCCTCTTGAAGCAGTTGATTAAGAGCAAGTTGAGGAAGATATCCAGCAAGACAGAATGAATATACAACTCTTAGTAAATCCATATTATCAATCTCATGTAGATGTTTATTCAGTGTACTATTCAGAGAGTCAAGAAACCTTTTAAAAAATGGAGGTAAACAAATATATAAATTCCTAATAGGTTAAATAAATCTACAAATACTTGAGGCTTATATATCAATTCACAGCTGAATATTCATGAGATAAATTAGGAAAATTTCTACATATTGTTATTTTGCAATAGGAACTTCCTTCCACAATCAAAAACAAAACACATAGCTCTTCCATCATGTTCAGATTTGATTTGTTTAGTATTAGCATCTCTTCTAGAATGAATTATGTGTTTGTAATTACCTTTCAAATTAAGAATACTTGTATTATAGTAGCTTTTTAAATACCGTAATCATTATATCTCAATTTTTAATATTAATTAAAAATTAATATTAAATATTAATATTAAAAAGGGAATGCACTTGATCTGTTTTTATCCTGGTAGTCAGTCATTAAGCAAACTATAATAGCATCAGCATTGCCCATGATTTTTATAGGATCTTTATCACATTGATGCACTGATGCAAATGTGTGGTGAATGTAAACCAACCAACCTGGCATATTTGAGCAAGATGAATGAAGCCTGAGTGATGGCGACCCTTTTTAAAAAGACACATTTAATTTTCAAAGAAGGAATGATGATGCCTTAAGGGCACAGACTACTTGACCCAACACTTACACTGCAGAAAGAATATCTACAGAGGGGAAGGAATTTACAGGCTACTCAAGCCCAAGGCTGGTACTAAAAGAAAGCCATGCTTATGGAGACTCTGTGAGAGAGAGGGCCAAAAGCCACTTAAGACTGATTTATAGCTGCCCGCAATTACCTGTAGCCATCACTGCATACCTACACTGCAAAGAGTTTGATGGGTAAGTGGAGGTTGCAAAGGGCTGCAGGTGGGCTGACGCAAACACATCCCAAATCCCAACTGCACATTGTGCAGAGATGTGCACCCTGAATGTTGCTTGGTTCCTACTTCCAGCTGGGAGGAGGAAGAAGGCAAGGTACGTTCAAGCAGGAAATGTTAACGTTCACTGACATATAAAAAGAACGCCTATGCAACTATCCCTAAACAACAGGTGCCTATGTTCCCTCACGGGCAGTGCTAGAGAAGTTTGCTCCAGCCTTTAGTCTACCAATGCCCTGTAAGCAGCAGCAGTTTAACAACAGTACTTGGGTACTTAGAGCAACCCAGGCAAGGAAAGAGCCCTTTCCCCTCTTTTCTCTTGATTTTGATGAATAGAGGAGGGAGGGAAGGAAGAAATTTGCATTTATATGCATCACAAATCTAATGTTAATATGAAAATTATTCAATTTTATATGGCCTGTAGATCTGTTTTCTATTTTCTCTTCTGTCCTTTCACTTCTTTTTTTCTCTTTTGTCTTGGTTCCCCTTTCAAATATTTGTTAAAATCAAATAAAAAGAAAATAAAAATTAAAATGTTTTGTTTTTTGTTTTACCTGGTGTGTGTGTGTGTGTGTGTGTGTGTGTGTAATGTGTCCTCATATACTTCCTTTATTGGATTGCAATAATACAAAATTTGAGAATACATGTTATAATACTCACACCATCAAAGAATTATATATATTAATTTGGTGACAAATTTGAGATTATTCACAAATGACCAGAAGTGTTTCAGAAATTATTTTTGAAATGAGTATTTACTAAAGAATAACTTACTCTTGGCTTTGGCCACTGGAGAGGTGATTGAGATTAGAGTAGGCTCGCAGAATAATTATAACATCTTTCAGGTTCAAGGATTCCGGGTGAAGCATCACTTCCTCAAGAAATTTATCCATCAGTTGGACTGGGTGAACACTAAGATTTTCAAAAGCTGAAAGTAACAGAATTACCTGAAATCAAAAGGAGAAGTTAAAGTAACTCACATATATTGAGAGAACTTTATTAAGAGGATTAAAAAAAAAATAGTCAAAAATGTTGTTGGGCCTGAGAATATACCACTGAAGAGAGAAGCAAATTCCTTTTTGCTTTCCTGCATCCCTGTTTACAATCCTTTTTCTATTCTCTTCTCGGGCAAATTTCTCTCCCTCTGTCCTTTGTGAAATAATATGAAACTAATCTGCTATAATAATTTAAAACCAAAGTTGCATACCCTGGTTGCATTCTCCAAAGCCCAACTGTTAACTTCTTAAAGCCTTTCCAAATTGTAATTTTTCATAATACAGAAAGAAGTTATGATATGCATCAGCGTAACCATTATTACTTATAATTATTACTTTAAATTGAATTCCAACTTAAAGCAAAATGGCTGGGGAAAATACCCCTAGAGAATGTGAAAGAATAGTGTCTATACTTTGCTGTTCAGAACATACAGTACCAATCCAGTATCTCCCCCCACCCCCCTTTTTTTTTTCTTTTTCTTTTTCTTTTTCTTTTTCAACTGACTTCCAGCCTCACAGGAAGCTCAGTTGTACCACGGGAGAAAATAGTTTTGGGGAGTAATAGATTAAACAGTCTAAATTTCCCTTCTACTAAGCACTTAATAAATATTATTTCAACAAACCATGTATTTAACTGATATATCTGATGTATCTATTTAACTGTGTAACTGATGTATCTATTTCTATTTGATTATATTTTTCTGGTTTTATCACTAGTGGAGGGATGACATTTTGTATGGACTTATTATTACATTGCCATTATATTTTATAATCATGAGCTGCATTGGAAACCATTTTAGATTGGATGGCACAGTACCACTGAATCTCTAAACACATGTAAGAATTAAATCTGTCCCCAATAACTAGACCACAAAAACATATTGCACTGAACATCCAGTCATCCTGTTAAGAAATCCTATGATACTTAAATTTTTATTTACATCTTTCCTATCTATTTTCACTTTCCTGATAACTTCTTCAAACAAACCAATCTCTACATTTCTAAACTTCTTATAGCTTAGTATCATTTATCAAGTAGAGGAAACAAAAACCTTTTATTCACATTATTCATAGTCCAGCATAATCTGTGAAATTACAGAGACAAATAGATGAAATATATTGTCCATATTGCAACACCTCTCCCCATTCCTATGCAGTTACAGGGACTATCCTAAATAATATCATGAATCTAAAATAAAATTAAAAACAATATTAGCATCCCATGCTACCATTCATTTACTACTGAGAATGCCAGTAATATGAATAGTGACATCCTATATATTTACCTCATTTCTGTTCCATGTATAGAAGACTGATGCAGCATAATCAGCTAATGCAGAATAAAGTATCCTATTTTGATATCTCAATTGTTTGCCAGTTTTCAAAACATTCAGCAGGTTCAAAAATTGAGTTCCTTCAATGTTTTCTAATGCATACAAAGAAAACTAACATTGGAAATTCACTTGGTTGATAACATTTGTAAAAAAACATTTGTGCTTTGAGTTTCTAAAAAGAAATGACATGATAAATCCTGAGGCAGAAAATACAGCATAATTGGCAAAACAAAGAACCGTTCAAGGAACATGATTTGGTCAAGTGGAGGTTCTCTCTTTTGAAGAATTTATTAACATGACATCCAACTTTTTTCATATCTATGTCCACTATGTATTGTTAAATAAAATCAAAACACCTCTTATGCTGCTTTAAAGTAGCCTAAGAATTATCTTTTTGAGCCAATTCTCTTAAATATTTGTGTATAACTTTCACTATAAATGCACAAGTCTAGTTTTATAAACTATAAGCCAAGGCTGAAATTTCCAGATATAAGTGGTCTTCAACCATAATTGAGCCCAAAATTATGGTTGTAATTGTCATTAAGATGGGTCATTAAGCGAACACCGTGGTTGTTAAGTGAACCCATTGTCTGCAATGGATCTTTTTTGCCAGAAGCCAGAAATAAATGCCTATTCCTGGAAAAAAAAATTTACAAATTGCACTTCGCCACAGGATGCTGCAAACATCTGCAGAAAAACAATCAAGCTCAGAGAACCCCAAGAACTCAACAGTTCCACCATAACCCACATATACTCCCTATTTTCTTGTTCTGCTCTTCATAAGCAAATACTTATCTGTAAACTCTTATGGCAAATTAAAAGAAATTGGATTCTAGAACATTATAATCAAATAAACTGTTTTGAACATTAGCAATCTTATACATGACTTACCTATTACTGTCTTACTACAAGCATTCAGGATTGGAACAGAGAGATAGTCCATTTCACCCAATACTCTGAACATTTGAAAAGCATTTGGAACTGTAAAGTGACTCATCAGATTCAACATCTTGTTCTAAATTGAAATAAATTTCAAATTAGCCAGAAGTATCATTGGCGTACAAGACAAGGATTATAAAATTATTGTTTGTTATCACAGAATTAACAAATATTTTTCTCCTACTTTTGCTTTGAAGATTTCAAGTTTTGAAAAAGTAATCAGCAACTTCATTTTTGTTGTTTAAAATGCCATTTTACACCTGAATACCTATTTTTAATTTCTCACTTTCTATATAGTTATGGTGATTTCATAAATGTTGTTTTAGTCTGGCTATCTTTAAACTTACTTATGCTGTTATTTTGATGTTTATTTGTATTATGTTTTTATATATGGTTAGCCATCTGGAATTGCTGTGATGAGATGGATAGCCATATAAATCAAATAAATGAAAATATGTTTCTTCTATCAAAGTTCTTATAAAAAAAGGAACACAGAAATAATGAAATCACTTCTGTTGTACTACAACTGTAAGAATTAATACGTAATATTTATTTACTTATCTATATGAGTCCAACCTACTCCAAACCCAGTCTGGGCAGCTTACATAAAAAAGCAAGAAATAAAATAGAAAAACAGATCATGGTCACCCAAAAGAAAAGCCATAAATATTAAGTAAAACAATAAAACTGTAGGATTAAACAAACACCCTGTTCTAAGGCCTGTGAGAATAGCTATATGTTAAAAGACTTCTGGAAAATTATCTGTGTGGGAGCCACTACATATTTTGGGGGGTGGGAATGCTGTTCTAGAGATCAGGTGCTATGACAAAGACAGACTTCTTGATAAAGCACTACCTGGAAACCTGGAATGCCTCTTGCATACCTGTTTTTTCTGGAAAGGCAGAAATAATCAAAGATAGGTAGTTAATCAGGTTCTTCACTAAATTTCATGATTCTTGACATTCATAGCTCTTAAAATAAATGACCTTTTCTTCTGTGATGACAAAAGCGATGATACCTGCATTACAGTATATTCATACAAACTTAATGCAACAATTGAAAACATAGATGAAAGAACAGTATCAATTTTTTACCTCCAATTTTTTCTTAAGTGTCAGTGGTACATCTTTCCCAATACTGCGCATAATGGTTTGCAATACAAACACGTTTGATATTTTGTGGACTTTGTCTTGTAAAAGTAACCTATTAAGAAAGAAATCCTCTGAAAAAGAATATGTAATGGACATAAACTAATGGAGCAGGTATCGTCCTGAAATAAATGCTGAGTCTTCAATAATTATTCTGAGACAACCTTATATTGCTTTGGTCTCACATATTTCATTCCTGGGTAAGGTGATTTTCTGAGAAGATTCTGCCTCCCTTGTTAAGATCCAGAAGGAAAGAAATACATTATAAGATTCACCAGCCACAAATCTTCACTGTAGCAGTCACCCACATCTGAAGTAGTGTACTTCCAGATATAAGGTCGACTCCATCTTTTTCCGATTCCAAAAATTGTTAAACAAAAGGTATTTTAAGAACTAGATAACAGTTGCTAAGTCCAGCTGGCTCAGCAGAGTTACATTTGATGTACTTCTCACTACAGCTGGCCCTTCTAAGCTCTTGTGACAACTGGAGATCGAGGAGGACTCTCCAACAGCAAGCCTTAACTCAATTCCAGTCCCACCTTTTTCCTTTCTCCAATGTGTTCAACCAGTGATGCACTCCATTAAAAATGTCATCCTGTGGGACCAAGGAAGCTGCCTTCCCTGTCACGGGATTTTCAACTCCTGAGTGGAGAGGTAGGGTGGTAAGGAAAGAAGTGTGAGGTGCTTCAAGGGAGGTTGGAGAGGCCCAATGCAGTTTGTGTGTGACTGTCTCTCCACTCAGGAGCTGAAAATTCTGCTTGGATTTTGCCAGAGAGGATTTTAAGCTCCTACATAGTCTCCCAGGGTCGTCCTCCTAACCCCGAGGCATCCTGCATTCATCTGAGACTCTGTCCATCTAATGAGCCCTGTGATCGCTTAAGAACCACAACTGGGAGTTTCAAGTTTACAGTTGTTGAGCGAAATGATCACATGGACATCTTAATTAACGACCGCTTTGCTCAACAATTCCAGTCCCAATTGTGGTCATAAATTAAGGACTACTTATACTGCAAACTGGTGTACATGGGGTTACTCTCAAAAATTTCCAGAATCTGCAACTGATGCATAATGCAGGGGCCAGGATGCTACCTGTTGTATGGATCAAATAATCCATAAATTCCATACTGATAGAACTGCACTGGCTAACAGTTGGTTTTCTGATTTAATTCAAGTTGTTTGGTATTGACCTTCAAAGTCCTTAACACTTTAGTTAGTGCCAGTCTATAGTGGGAACTACACGTCCCACTATGAACGTATCTTCTTTGACCAGTAGAAAAAAAATCTCTTCAGATCATGTTTTAATAGAATTTGATTATCTAGTAGGTCAGAAAGGCCTTATTTTGCATGGGCCCCAGGCTCTGGAATGGGCACCCTAAGGAGATGTATTTGGCCTCCACTCAGCCAATACTTAGGAAAATTAAAAATACAGCTTTTCCACCAAACTTTTACTTATTCATTTTCAATTCTGATTTTAGTTGTACGCAATAGATGATTGACAGATGGACAAATATAGATATGTTCTCTAATAGTGTAAGATGCCTTTATTATTGAAAAAAAATTAAAGTGGGATAAACAAATATCCAGAAACAAATATAAGTGGACAGCCTGGATATGGACACCAAAGTTTCCCAGGAACTACACCAGAGGTTAACATAAGATAAACTGAAAAGTATCCTGTTAAATATTTCATTTATGGAGGACTTCCGGTTTGCTGCTGGCCGCCGCCAGACGTTCCTTTGGGATCGTCAGCTTCCATTGCCTGTCAGAGCCGCCTTCACAGCGGAATGGCGGCTCGAAAAAACTCCGTTTCCAAGAGGAAACGGAGATAGAGCCGGCAGGGGTGGGTAGAACTCTCTGCAGAGTCCCAAAAGTTTTTTTTTTACTTTTGGGACGGAGCGGATGAGAAGCCCCATATCCCCTGCCGCTGCTCCGGGCTTTGGGAGACCTCTGCTTATGCAGAGCCAGGCGTCAAGAGCAAGCCTGCGAATTTAACAGAATAATCAAAGAAAAGGCGAGCTGGACCCTTAATACTGAATCGCAAGTATTTTACCCTTTAAAAAACTATTTAAGAGAAAAGATGAGAGGAAAGGGGGAAAAAGAGTCTTTTAAAATGGCGTCTGCCGTGGCTGGAGAAGGGCTGAAAGCTGCGGCTTGAAGAGAGGCTGAAAGGGAAAGTCCTTTCGTTTTCTATTACAAAGTAGCGGAATGAATACTTTTGGCCGTAATTGAGGCAAAACCTCACTCCCACTCTTGCTTTTTTTTTTCTTTTTTTTTTTCTTGGGGATCTGATATTGATCTTGGTTGGAAACAAGCTTTTTTTTTCTCTCTCTCTTTTCCACTAAATCTTGTCTGTGTGGGAAATGGCACCGGGACTCACACAGCTAGACAAACAGGGGGGGGGGGAATCTCCCCCATTAATAAATTACACCAACAAGTTTTAACTCTCCAGTGTCAGAAACCTGATTTTAATATAATAGAATTTCTTCTTGAAGAGATTGTAAGAAGGGATGAGATTGTGAACCAGCAACTCGAAAAATTTAAGCAGGAAATTAAAGAAATTGGTGAATTGGTGAAATCAAAGTTTGACTTTTTGAATCGAAAGATTTTAAAAACAGCTAATGGTTTATCAGACTTTCTGATTCGGGTGGATGCAAAGACTAAATTATTAGAGTCTAAAATGAAGGAAACTGAGGAGAATTTGGATGACAAGATTCAAAAAATTAAAAAGGATTTGATAAACATTCAGGATAATAGCTCAGAAGACAAACCTAAAATGGAGGTTGACCAAAAGACTGGTAATGAAGAAAATGTGCAGCAGAGGATTGAAAGAGAAGTTTTAATGATTCAATATAATTTTACAGAATATGCAATTAGACTGAGAGGTTTGCAGGAAAATAATAGAGATGACTTAAGGAAAATATCTTCTGAAATTCTGGCTGGGATTTTAAAGGTTCAACCTGATGAAGTGTATTGCAGGATTGATAGAATTTACAGAATAAACTCCTGGTTGGCAAAGCAAAGGCAATTGCCTAGAGATGTGGTGATCTATTTTACAGATAAAGAAATTAGGAATAATATTGTGCAGAACTCTTTTAATTCTACTTTGCAATTTCATGGAAGAAAGATTTGGATTTTTAAGGAGCTCCCGACTAAGATGTTAATGGAGAGGAAGAAATTTGGCTTTCTAGTGACTGAGTTAAAAAAAAGAAATATCCTATTTAGGTGGAATGCCCCAGTTGGTTTAATATTGAGACACCAAGGAGTAAGATATCAACTGAACACTGTTGAAAAAGCGGAAGAATTTTATCAAAAAATTTTAAAAATGAATTTAACATCTTTAGGCATAATACAGGATAAGCAAAAGGAGTTGGAAACAAAAAGAAAATACCAAATTACAGAGGCTGTGGTGGATAAGTTGTCTTTGGACTCTCTGGATACCCCAGCTGGACTGTCTATAAATAAGAGAGCAGTGTCATCCGACTCCAATGTGATGAACCATCAAGTCACAGACAAGTGCGCAAATCAACCAGTTGATATACAAGTGATGGAGAAGAAAGATGAGATGATAAAACTAACCCAACAAGATCAACTCACAAAGCAGAATGAAAATCGATCAGCCGATACACAATTGGTAGGTACGAAACGAGGATGGAAATTCAACCCGCAAAAGAAAAAGAAAAGAAATAGATCTCATAGAAACAGCAATTTCTAAACCAAGCAACAGTGAAGCCAGGGACTTTAAAAAATGAATGAACATCTGAAAAGATAGTGGAGGCGAACAATTGTTTAATACTATCCTGAGGATTGTGGCAGATCTCTGTAATGCCGTGATTTTGGGATGTGAAAAGAGCCTTACCTTGTTGGATTTGAATTATCTACTCTGGATTTCTTTTACTGGTGAATATATTATGATTATTTTGAGTTACAAGGCAAGAGAGTCACGCTGGGGCATGCAGAAGATCTGGTTGTTACCCATTAGGATGATGGGAATCAACAATCCTGATGAACACCACAACTATAACTATATGGATATAATTATAATGTCACTCGGGTGGTTGTTTTTACTTTTATATATATACGAGGATATCTACTACTGATGGGGGCAGAAGATGATTGAAGATTTTGAACAAACTGTTGCACCAGCATGTTATTTTACCCTATTATGGGTGATGGATTTAACGATCCAGTGGAAAGACATCAAAGAAGATATTATATGGATTATAAATTTAAAGTTATTGTCTTTTTTTTTTTTTATAAAATGGAATGCATATATAGATATGTGTATATTTTAGTAAAGTGGGCAGTGGGTTATATTTAGAATTGTATTGCATGATTTTGTAGGAATTGAAGGGTTGAAATAGGTTAGTTTACTGATTGATTAGTCTAAGAAAAAGGATCCTGTCATATATTTAGGGGAGTGGAGGAATTGGATAGAACTGAATAAACGTTAAATTTGGATGTAAGGAGAAGGCTGCTTTAAAATGTTATATTAATATACATAAAAGATTAAATGTTAAATTGTAATAATACACTATAAGTTTAGGGGAGGAGAAAAAGGGCAGATTATTGTAAAAATGAGAGTTATAAGAATAATATGCTAAGGGTCAGTATTCTGAGGAGGGAGTAAGGGAAAGGAAAGATATTATGTATGTAATTAGTTATGAAATAGCCTATTGTTGTGAAGAAGTCACGGGGGGATGGGTGGTGAGGGGGGGTTAGGGAAGGGGGGGGGAAAGGGGGAAAAACTTGTATTTGAAAACTTTTTCAATAAAAAAAATATATATATTTCATTTATGGTATATCTTAGTCTGAATCTGGTCCAGGAAAATAAAAATTGATCTTAAGTATATTTGTCAGTAATTCTCCATGAGCTCAATTTGGCTTGTTTTAAATAAGTGTATACAATTTCTATATATTCCATTTTACATTCTGAAGCAATTTTATACAAAGTTTCAATTCATATTCCAGCTCTTTAATTTTCAAGTATCCTATTGAATATTTAATCAAGTTAAATTTACAGTTCTAAACTCTCATTTCTTTTAATTATGGCCACAATTTGGACGCATCACTAAATTCAACCTCATATCCAACTCTGCCACCAATTCCCTTTCTTCTTGCATTATCACAAGGAGAAAAAAGTTCCCAGTTCCAATGAAAATCTAATGAGTATTTCATCTTAATGCTAGATTATATTAGTCTTAATCTTTAGTTTACTAAAGAAACCTGTAATTTGAACTGGAATTAAGACTAAGCTCAAGATGTTTGGGTTCAGATATACACTGGAATAAGCTACAACTATTTAACTAGAAACAAACTTCTCCCACAAGTGTGCCCAATAACTGATAAGTACCAACGTACAAACTTAATTAAAGTCTTTTCTTACTGTAGTCCAAGTTGAAGAGCTTCCACATTCTTGCATTTTTCCATGACTTTCAAAGCGTTTGCAATAATTGAGATACATTGAGTATTAAATTCATTGACACGTTCCTATTGAAAAATTCAAAAGTTATTTTAGAAGATTTTCATGGAAAGATAAAATTATAGGTCAGAGGAAAAATTAACAAAGCAAATTCCTACTGCTATTTATTTATTTATTCATTTGCTGCCTATCTTGCCATGGGGCTTCTCTAGGCAGCTTAAAATAATAAAAAGGAAGAAAATTGAAAAAAATGAAACAGAACATGAAACTATATCAAGAGTATAACAGAAAGATGGATGGGCAGAGAGCAAGTGGGGAGGTGAATTCTGCCATCTATCCAGCAGCCACCTCCAACATGGAACTCCTCCGTTTGGTGTCCAGGCCAACTGGCAGCGCCAGGTCTTCAGGCTCTCTGCAGAATGATAGGAGGGTGGGAGGAGATCTTAGAGGTAATATGTTCCAAAGGGCAGGCACTGCAGCACAGAAGGCTCTTCTTCTGGATCCCAGCAGTTGGAGTTCTTCGACAAACGGCATCTGAAGTAGGTCCTCTTTGGTAGCACAAGTAAGATAGGCTTGTACTAGCGGGACAAGGTTATGGGCAAAGAGCCACAATGTACAGTACCACATTTATAAGTGCTTTATTAATTGTACAGTGAAAATTCTGATTCTCTCAAGTTTCTCTAAGGTTAAAAAAGAACACGTGTTCCACTGCACGGCCCTGTTCAATATAGGGTTCCATGCAGTATGCTCGTAGTGCAAAGGCATTTCCATTTCTTTTCTAGCTATAAACCAGAGAGCTGGGAGTGCAATCAGCATTCAGGATGCTCTGCAGAAATGCCATACAGGGAAAGGGATAATGTCAATGGAGCTAATAAAAGTGGCAATTCCAACTGTGCTGCTGATTGCTGCTAACCATTCCAAGCTGGCTACGCTGCTGATGACAGTGATAAGAGGGACATTTCTGGAACTCTGTTCCTGTTTTCTCTGACTCTTTCAACCCAAATGAAACCATTACTCACTACAAATAACAGGGATGACTTAAAGCAATACCTAAATTATTGAGAATCTAAGAGGGAATTATAATCACACTGTAGATCAATTTAAATGACTTTGAATAGTTCATTTGAGTCCTATTAATGTCAATGAGACTATTTTAAAAATGAGGTTGCCCAATAGCTTTTTTCTTTTCTCTTTGTCTCAAAAATTAGAATATGTAAACATTTATCTAAATATGTTGTTTCCGGAAAGTAAGTCAAATAAGGACCTAATTAGTATTAGTCATAAGAGTTATAAAGTAGCAACCATCCACTTGTGAATCAGATACAGAAGAAATATATAGCCAGTCCAGGAAATTTAACCCCAGTGCTTAATATATTGTAATAGGGTAAGCCAAATTTTGTTAAGGTCCCCATTCTCTTGGTGATAATCTGTTTTGAGTTGCATTGTAGCTGAAACAAGTAGTAGGTAAGGCCAGAGACAAACAAGAAATAAGGAATAGGACAGTGAGCTCTTTCCAGTCTAAACAAATCTCCTGCATACAGCTTATTTTGAAACTGGGATAAAGAAGGCATGTTATCCTCAATTTCAGTTAACAAATTGCCCACTCATGTGCTACAGGATAGTTCAAACATGCTAAATCATCACCCATGCTTACATATCCCAGCTAACCAAATCAGCTGCTCTTCCACAGTAAAAACGTCTCTTGGACACCTGCAATGAATGATTGCTAGAGTCCAAGTAAAAGGGTTCTGTCATTTTTGTTGTCTATTAGCTGCCATAAACACATCAAAAGGAAGCTCCCTTCAACCTTTTTGTATCTTCTTATCTACCCACATACGTGGCCTTCTTCTTCTAGGGCTGCCCTAAAATTCAACCTTTTTCTGGGACCGTATTCTTTAAAAAATACCCTTTCTAGTCTAGATTCCAGGACTGATAGTTTCTGGAAGATTCCTGGGTACAAACTAGGTCCAATTCTGATTGACTAAGTGATGTATCTGGCCAGTGACGCATATCAGTTTGGAAATAAGTCCTAAATTCAGTTCCATTTTCAAGTAAAGGAGTACAGACTAAATCGTAAATCAATAGTAACTTTTTCAATCCGTAGATAATGAAACTGAAATATCTTAGATTATTTTTTAAAGACAAAAGATTATATATGAAGTCTAGAGACATATTAAATAATAGATTTAACTTTTTAAATAAGCCAGAACTGTTCCTTATTTTAAAGTATTCTTAAATTTTGTCTAGAATGGGGATTTTTTTTTGCTTACCTGGCAAGTCCTCAGTAATGTCTGAACTAACAAGGTATTTTGTGGAACTCCTAATTTTACCACAGAAAGTAGAGTGTGTGCCAAATCATTGCTATCCATGTACTTTGCTTCATCCATCACATGCTGACAGAGCTGTCGAAACTGAGGGTGTTCAAGCATCATCTTTGTCTCATCATATTTCTGACTCTTAAGTGTTTTTTTTTTAAGCATCCACATAGTCGAAAAACAGTTACTGACATACTTTAAAGAGACTTGACTTTTTGCAGCACAGTCTAGTACATCACAAGGAGATACGCATTTTTGAAGGTCACTGAAAAATTTCTGGGAAATGTCAAATTCATCGCTTTCTTTACTGGTATTTCTAACTTCCTCTGAGGAGTTCAACTGAACAGGTTTGAAGTTCTGCTCATGATCAAGATCATTGGTTATTTTCTGCTCATTTGCATCACTGCTCCCAACATAAACAAAAGTATTTTGAGAACTAGTTGAAATTGAAGAATGAAACCAGCAAGAAGGGACATACAATGAACATTGAATACTTTGTGCAGAATTTTTATAACCATTAATCCCAAATGCAGTTGTTTTGATTTCTTTTCTAGGAAAAGATCTCCCTGCATTGTAACATGCCTGTAGCCTTCTTATTGACCTTATAAAATATTCCAGTTTGCTGTTCATCTTGCAGTTTCTTTACAATATCTTGCTTGGAAAAACTTATTTGAACCTAAAAAAGAAAATCAGATCAAAGCTGTTAACATAACATCAAGTGAATTAATTAACCAGTACAGTACATTAAATCAATTACAATCAGTTTAAGGTGGGTTTTTTTTTGCTTCAATTAGTACAGTCATCTGTTTTCCAAGTGCTATGAAATGCTAACCTTAGTAAATCTAAAATAATAATGAGAGGGCTGAGTACTGCAAGACTGAGCCAATTTAGGCCAAAATTTCCCAAATGAGACAAAACTATGAACACTTAAATTCAGTACAGTATTTAGGTTAGCTTTCAGAATTTGCACTTTCATCTAAGTAAATATGACTGCAAATACTGAAAGCTATCCAAAATATTAAATTAAATTGGCCTCTAAGTGTTCAGTTTTGTCTCAGTGGGGAAATTTCTTGAATAAACTTCAGTAGACATAAAGATTTTCTTGCTCCGTTAAATGTTTTTTTTTAAATCTACTAGATCTCATAAGTTAATTTTAAAATAAAGGTTACTAGTCTTTTTTTTTTTAATCACGTTTTAATTCACTCCTCCAATTTTGTACATTTACAGGCCCGAATTGCAAGAATTACAGTAGCAAGTAAACGTGTTCGATTCTCCGAAAACTGGGAGCTTCCCAAGGCATGAAGGAAGAAAGGCAAAACAAAACTGTCTACAAGACGAAGCTTCAGAATTCATAGCCAGAAGATAAGGCTATAAAGATCGAGGAATATAAACTATAAGGGGCCAATAGAAGCAACGTCACTCTCCCCTTACTGAATTCTCAGCAGTCAGTCTCTTTCAAATATATCGAAACCTCTGTCAAAGCAACGTTTCCAGGGCTGAGAATTTGCACTAAGGACAGAGAAAAGGACAAGGCGCCTTTGCCACGCCGCCGCCGCCACCCTCCTTGTTCCCAAATCCCTTGCTCCTCCTTGCTCTTTGTTTCTCGCTTGTTCCTTGTTGTTTGATCTCCACCCTGCCAGATGTGTCCAGAGCTCCATTCCACTTACTTGCCTCCCCGCGCGAGACGCTCAAAACCAAGACGCCAGGTGACGCAAATTCATAGGCGACGCGAGGATTCCTTCCTCGAGATACAGTTGCCCGAAGCGGACAAAATAAGTCAGTCGCCGGGGCCTCACTATTTCGCCTCCTGTCGGACTGTGCGCGCCTAGTTGCTAGGCGACCTTCCGCAGGGCCTCAGATTAACGGGTTTCTGGCCGCGGCTCTTGATCAATGGCGAAGTTCGTGGTGGCAGGTGAAGGGGAAACCCTCTCCAAGGCGACTCTTACTCACCCCCGTTGGTTGGGGATGATTTTAATACTTTTGGACTAAACTGGCGTCGCCTTTTTCGCCTTGAATTCCTGTTGGTTTCATGTTTCTTTGTAGATCGCCCAGACTGATGGGGGCGGCTTGCGGATACTATAAATAAGTATCTGCAACACAGACGGTGCAAGGCGAGAATAATCGAGTAGTTCTTATCTAAGACAAAGTATTTTTTCCCCTTCCATTCAGTCGTGTTCGACTCTCAGAGACTGCCTAGTCGCTGTAGCTTTCTTGGCACGATCTGTTTGCCATTGCCTCCTTTCTAGGGCTGAGAGAGAGTGACTGGCCCACAGTCACCCAGTTTGGTTTCTGCCTAAAGTGGGACTAGAACTCACTGTCTCCTGATTTCTAGATTAATGCCTTAATCACTACACCAAACTGGCTCTTTCTTATTTTTATTTTTCATTATATTTGTAAGCCTCCAAGAGAGTTGTCAAATTGCAAGGGAAAAACCCAAACCCATAAATAGATAGTGCAAAGCAACAGTAATTGACTGGGGTCCTACCTAAGATAAAGTAATTTACCAAGACAAAATAATTTAAGCAAACCAAATTTAGGGGTTCAGGCTTAAAATCTAATTTGGGTTGTTTGGTTGTAGCATTCCGGGTTGTATGAACCAGCCTTTGTAATGATTTAACATTGTATGAATTCAGCCTGTTGTGGATTATTCAGTAAATCTTAATTAAACAAATCACGGTTTAACATTATGGATCCAGACGTATTTTCTTTGTCAGAAACATTGTACAATATTAGGCCTGCTATATCTGGGCACCACAATCCATTCATCTGCTAGATAGTAGCAAAGAGAGACATAAACTTTTAAATCTTTGTTTCCAGTCTTCTGAATTTTTTGCTGCTTAAATACAGCAGGAGCAATTATATAAACTAACTTTAACCTGTTTTTTGGTTTGTTTTCAGTGTCTTCTATCAACCAAGGGCTGCAAAATCAAACTAAAACAAATTCCATGAATTGTCTAAGTACTATTTTATAAATTATTTCAATAAAATCTACCAAAGTTGAATATGAATATTGTGTCTCGAAATGATGTGTTGTTGGTGTAGTTTGATCATCATAACACTCTGGTGTTTTTTAATTTTTAATATCAAATTACTTCAACATTACCATGGCTCTGCATTGGTCAAAGTTTGGATTAGGATGTGGAGGACCCAAGTTCTAATCCACCCTCAGCCATAGAAGTTTCTCATGGCTTTGGATCTGTCCTTCTCTTTTAGCCCAACCTTCCCCACTGGATGGTTACTATGGGGGAAAATAGGAAGAAGTGCCATTCTACATACTGTTTTGGGCTCTTGAATGAAAGCTGAGATATACAGTAAATCCAATAAAGAAATCATATGTTTATAATTATGTACAATTTTTATTAACTACTTAATTTCCAGGTAGAGCAGATTGCCCCTACTATGCTAAAGCAGAACTCCTAGCTGACTATCTGCTGAAAAATTTGCCTAACTTCAGGATACACAAGATAGTTCAACATCCTGACAACTGGGAGGTAACATTATTTCAGTCTGGTTTGCTAATGAGATTCTCTACTTTTGGAATCCATTAACCAAAAGAAATATCTACAGGTAGCAAAAGAGAGGGATGGGATAAATATACAGTGCATAAAGATAGTTATATGGAAACTGATGAAGAAAGCTAATGAACTCTGCTAACCTTTGAGTTTGGTTATTTGTAACATCAAATGTATGATGGTTTAGGGGCATAAACAAAGTTTGGGAAATCTACAATAGTTTTTTATGGCTTTAATATTTATTGATGGATAAAAGTGACGATGATACACAAAAGCTTCATCTATTTTGCTTCAGTTTAAACAGACAAATTAGATTTTTGTTTCTTTAGAAAGAATAGCATAATTTAGATAACAAGTCAGAGATTAAAAAAACCTCTACAAATTTGTGGCGAAATGAAGTGAAAATATTGTCCACTAGTGGATGTTGCTACATTTGTCTAGAACCTATTTATAATTGGATGTCGATTAAAGCAGTTAACTGAGGTATTAATAGGTTATCATAGAATATATTTTGTGTTTTTCTGCTAAAATACTGAAAGTGAACAATTATTGATTAAGATACTTGAGTTCACATATACAGTATTTAACCAGATTCTGTTTTCCTTTATTTTGTATGGTTCCAGTTCTATTAATGTGGTTATATTAGCATTGCCTAATATAACCACATTAATATGTGTATATGTATGTCAAGGTTTAGCCTAAAAAGGGAAGTTTAAGGGAAAATAATTTCTTGAATAAAATGGAATTCTTCCTTAACTCCAGAGTGCTTAGATAAAATTAGTTGGTAGAAATGGCAGGAAAACAGAATATCTTAGGCTGTGATGAGGTGTCTTTCACTGAAAGTATTTTCAGCAAAGATGTGTAGGGTTTTCCCCCCCAAGGAATAATGTAGATTCTTTAGTGAGCAGGGAATTGGACCAAATGATGAAAATGTCTCTTCCCACTTCATAACTATGTAAATCAAAAATGGTGATTGTATTTCATCTGCAGACTGAGCTGACTCTGGGACTCAAATATAGGTGCCAAATGTCAATGGAGATTCTCAGTCATTCAGGTTATGGTTGTCCTAAAGGTGTTTTTTCAAGAGGCAATTGGACTCTGGTTTTTCTTTGAAGACATTTCGCTTCTCATCCAAGAAGCTTCTTCAGTTCTGACAGGATGGTGGGGAATGGAATATAAATCCTTCCATTTCCCACCATCTTGTCAGAGCTGAAGTAGCTTCTTGGATGAGAAATGAAATGACTTCAAAGAAAAACCGGAATGTCCAGTTGCCTCTTGAAAAAGTACCTTTGGGACATGGGTGCCAAATGTTATGAAGTAGGCAAGTTGCTTTGCTAGTATGTGAGCTTTCTTCTATCCCGATGAGTTTGCTAGTATCCACATTCATACATCCTATTCAGAAATATATTCTTAACACTAGCCTCTTGTACTATATGAAGGGAGAATGTTTGGATAATTGTAGGAAATGTAAGGATGATTGTTTCAACAAGGCAGTTAAAGCCATTTATGGATGTGTGCATATTAGCATTGCATGCTAATATGCAATGCTAATTTGAAAGCATTTATCTTTAGAAGTGGCTTCAGGAGATCTGTAATGAGAATGGCTGGAAACACAAACGTTCCCCAATTATTTGGAGAGAACTGTTGGACCGTGGCGGAAAGGGCCTTCTTCTAGGAGGATTCAATGAATTTCTAGAACATGCTCAGGTAAAAGTTTGCATATAGACTAGTTGCATATTGATTTTTCTGCTAACTTCTTTTTCTTACTCATCAATCTGTTTTTATTTTCAGACTGACTAAATTTCAGTATACAGTATGTTTAACCACACAATGCTTCAGTCAGCTTAATTAAAACTGTTAGGGAATTAGTGAATGGAAATTTAAATATATCTGTAAAATATCTGAATCTCATTGAAGGACATTTGAAACAGATAATATAAAGCAGAGGTGTCAATCTCGATTTTATTGAGGGACACATCAGGGTTGTGTTTGACCTCTGGGTGGAGAGGAGGGGACATGGTCAGGGTGGGCATGGCCAGCTCAACGTCACTCGTGTGATCAAATGCCACTTTTACTAGTTGTTTGTTTTGCTAGCACTCTGCCAGTGAAAACGGAGCTCGGGTGGGACATGTGTGGCCCTTCCGGGCTCTGTTTTTGGCTACGACAGCCTCCTGCAGCCTCTGCCAGCTAAAACAAAGCTTGGGTGGGCCATGCATGGGCCAGATCTAAGCAACCCATGGGCTGCACCCAGCCCATGGGCCTTGAGTTTGACACCCCTGATATAAAGGGATAAAACAGTTTGTTAAAGTAAATGGAAAAGGGTAGTAAACAGGAAGTTATTTGAAAACTTAATGAATTAATCAGCAAAATATTTGTAACAAATATATAATTGTAGAACTTTATTCACTAGATAAAATAATTCTAAAGAATCTTGTCCTTCATCAAGATAATTGATGGAACCCTGATCTAGACTAATGGGTGATATGTAGTAGAGTTTTTGTTTCCCAGTTACTTAAAAATAGCAATAACAGAATGTAAAGATGTTGCAATGAAGAAAACTAAGTACAATGATGACTAGATTTTGAGGAAGTAAACTGCCAGTATGGTGGTAGCAGCTAACCAATTGACCAATCTTGAAAAGCTATGCAGAATTAGGACTTGAAAGGAAAACCATCAGAAAATCCCAGAGCTATAGATTAAATTGGGAAGAAAATAAAACACTTCTGCACTTCCCCTGATAAAATTGTATGCATGTCCATGGAGTCACTAGATTTTTTGTGGGAACTCTGAAGTAAGTTCAAATCTGGATTTAAACAAATTCATTGATCAGGAAATATCCAGAGGCACCATATTGTTAAACTCCAAGAATATGTCTTTGCTCTTGACTCTGTATTAGAAATAAGAATCTGACAAAAATAAAATCTGCTTCCCATGTTATGTTATCTTACTATTTACATATATACTGTTGTTCTTAGACACCTAATATCATAAATTTAAATGGCTCTCCCTATTGTTATTATTACTATTTCTATATTTTTGTAATCAAATGTGTTTTGGTCTTCAGAATTTGAGATAACTTGATATTTATTGATGAACCTTTTTGATCTTCAGCAATACTATAACATCACATCAGATATGATGACTGAAGAGATGTTACTAATAGCTAATGAGAACTTGCAGACTTGCATAGAAATTGAAGCAGAAGAGAAAGAACTAAAAAGTCTTATCAATCCCTTGCACATTTGGCTTAATAGGTGAGAAGGTGAAAAAGAAACGACAGTCTGAACAATTTTAATTCATTTTTTCTTTTTCTTTTTTTTTTTTGAACAAATTTTTTTTATTTTTTTTAAAACACATAAACATACAAAAATCTTTTCAGAACGAGCCACTGATCTGGTCATGAATAGGTACAATTACTAATTCTTCTTTAACAAAGCTTTTCCCAAATCCCCACTAATTACTATAAAAAAAAAAGAAAAAAAATTCCTCCTAACTTATATTTTTTTTACACAAATCAATTACCTTCTATTATTTCACCACAAATCTTAATTTCCAAATAGCACAACTTAATTTTCTCTAACATTATTGCCCTAAATTCTATCTAAAAAAAGAAAAAATTCTTAAAACCCATTACACTAATCTTAAAATCCTTAATTCAATATCATTTCAATTTCTTTTCCTTTTAACATGGATGGATATATCTTAAAGACATAAATCAACAAAATATTTACACAATATTTTAACTGTTAGTATTTATCATCTTCATTTTACTATTTATCTCAGCTTAACCCTTTTAATCACAACATAATCATTTCATTATTAGTATCAATTCCAGCATTGTCATCTTTATTTCTAAAAGTTTATCTCAGTATATAATCTTCCTCTTAATCATCCTCTTTTGGCTGTTAATCACAGCATAGTCTTCTTAGGTTTTACTGTTATTCCCAGTATAATCATCATTTTTGCTGTCAATCCCAGCATAATTGTTTTTATCTTTACTGTTATTCCCAGTATAATCATCTTGTTTTGCTGTCAAACCCAGCATAATTTTCTTAATATTTTACTGTTATATCCAGTACAATTCTCTAAGTTTTGCATAATCACCTTAGTTTGCTGCTTATCCCAGCATAATCACCCCTTTTTTTAAATTTTACCATCCATCAATACATTACTTGTTAATATTCAGTCACTTTATTATTATCATCTTTATAATAATTTAACATTGAGGCTTAGTTCTTACTCCAAACACTTCCTTATATAAATTAGTAAGTTTCTGTTAATATATTCTATTCCTCACATATACTTACTTTTTTCTTTATTTCAGCTTTTTACATATTATATCATATTATTCCCATATTCATATTCATTTTTATTAATCTATTAAAACCTCCTTTTTATTATTACTGTCCAATCTATACATTGCTTTATTTTAAATCACATTGTTTCTATCTTCTTTTTTCCGGCCATGTATATATCATTCCTCCTTTCCTTGTCTGTAACATAAATTCCATTTCAATTTTAATGTTCACAGTTTGCTTCTCCATATATCAATTTAGTTCTTTTTCTTACTTCTATTTCAAACAAATCACATCAATTTTCTTCTTTTGTTCTTGCACCATTTAGCTTCTTTTGTTCCTATGCCAATTAGTCCAATTATAAGAGTTCCATCATACTTTCTCTTTTTTTCAACAAAATCAAATCATCTGCAGACAAAGAAGAAACAGCTCCATCTCCTAAATCCCACGGTTGTTATCTGAAGTATTCACAATGTTCCCAAACAAAGTCAGTTACAATGTTTCTTTTTAGACCAGAAGGTGTCCTTCTACAATCCACAATTTCCTTTAGTCATGCAAATCGCCATTTTGTTTCAATTATATAACATTCCAGCCCAATTCTCTCCTCCTATGTTTAAAAGTAGGAATTCTTCTTTATCTTTTTGTCTTTAAAAGTCTAATTCAAATTTAAAGTTGTTCAATTTTGAACCAAGTCTCAATATTTATTTTTCAAGTTTAGTCTATTCAGGTATCAATTTTCAATTGGGTCTTTTCCTTTTCTTTTAAAAATTTCCTCTTAAAATCTTCTATGCCCCTTAGCTCCGCAGCTGCTGATTTAAAGCTAGGGATCTTACAAAATAAAAAGCCATTACTCCAAATGTTGTTTCAAGCCTCGGTTGGTTGACACTCACCAGGCTTCAAAAGGCATTGCTCTTTTCAGCTTTCCTCCTGCACATCCCTTGCCCGGTTTGTCCCAGCTTCGTGGCAGCCGCCATGGCTGCCACCCCCCACCGCTGACTCACAGAGAGCTCCCTCCGATCTCCGAGGAACTTGCCCGTTTCTCTGGTCGTCCGAGGCGTCTCTCTTCCATCCTCGTCCCTGCAGGACGGTTCCAGTCCGAAGTCCCATCGGCGGCGGTTCAGCAGCCGGGGTTTTCGTGGGGCTCATCAGAGCCCACTATTTCCCCGACTGTCTCGCTGCGACGTCAAACCAGAAGTCCCCATTTTTTTCTTATTAATATAACAGTTCATATTTGCTGAACTGGAATCACGTATACCGGTGTGAGCATTCTTTTGTTGTGATTCTAAGATTGCCAAATGGCATTCAAGAATTTGGAAAATTCCACTTTAGTGTCCAACTGCAGATTGCCACTATAATGGGAAAGCAGCAGAATGGTCCTTGCCATGTATCTGACCATGCTGCTTAGTTGGCTCAAAATAGGAATCTCTAAATTTTTGCTGATTCCAAGATATGTTATTGCCGTTGAATTGGTTTTCTTTTGTTCCATCTTTTTTTGGGGGAGGGGGGGATTGAAGAAAATGGGGAAATTCCCAGATTTTTATCATTATGTTTCTTACATGTTTGTATATACTCTCCTAAGGCAAATATATGTTCAACTATGCTAAACCGATAGGTGCAAATGTTTGGTGGAGGGGTTAATTTTTCTCAGATCATATAACTGAATTTGGTTACTATCAAAAAGCTAACCTTGGTTGGCATTTGGATGGAAAATCACCAGTAAATCTTGATTCTAGGCTATGGGTTAGAATGGCAAATTCAAAAAAATTTGCTGGAAGAAGGCAATGCAAGCCATTTCCATATTGTTACCAAGAAAACTACATGAAAGCTTGGTTTTATTTGAAAGATAGGATAAACATCTCCCCAGTTATCTTTCAAAATTTCTCTTTAAAAGAGAAAAGTACTTTACATATCAGTTGGGAGGAAAGTGTCTGCCAGTGCAGTTGTTTTTCTCAGAATTAGTTCACCTGGACTAAACCAGAAGAGCAGTAGCACATGAAGTATTTGCTATGTAATATGCAGTTAACCTTTCAATATATACATATACAGATATATATACATACATACATACATACATACATACATATTGTGAGGGATTTGATTGATTAAGGAGACTTTGGTCTCCCTTTCTTGCCACTTGCTTTGCAAAATTTAACCACTACCACCAATCTGCCCACAGTGAACTGAAAAATAAATTCTGTGGATACCAAATGCTTCAGAATTAATGGTTTCCCTTATTGCTTTTTTCTTAATCAGAGCATGCAGTCCTGCTTGTTATCATCTGATCCCGTTATTAACTAATGGAGAAATATTTGGAATGGAAACTGAGATAAGCCTTCATTTGTTTGACAGAAGTATTTTCAAAGACATTCTTTGGGGTATTGTTATGGAGACTCAAGATTTAGCATCCCCAGTCCTTCGTAGTGTCACTTTACATACTGAACTGGAGGAGATTTTCCTTGATGCTGATATCATCATTTTGTTTGATGACATCCTACAGGAAACAATCCCAACACTCGAACACTGTATCCACCAAGTGACTGATCAATGTAAAACATATGGCCCTTTGATAGAGCAGAATGCCAAAAACAATGTCAAAATTATTGTGATGGGAAAAACCTTTACCAACCTTAAGTCGTTAATGCTTATGACATATGCACCCTCTATAAATCCTAAAAATATTATCACTCTTGCCATGCTGTTGGAAAGTGAAGCCAAAGCTATGGTAGCAAGAAAAATGCAAATGCACCCCGCAGGTATGTAACAGATTGATCATTGAATTAGTTTGAACTATTTTTGTCTCATGTTTAAAACTAACAAAGACAAACTATAAATGAAAATTAAAGCATGTATGTAGAGGTCCAGAGAGATGACCTGGGAGAAGATACTATTAAGTAAACACTAGGGACAAAAGAAACATGTTAAATCCAGAGAGCCAGAAGAGTGTTATGAAGAGACCTAGACTATTTCTACCTGGTCCTCTCCTGCTGGCTCCCTGGATATAAGAGGGAGAAAAGGGAAACTGGGAAGACTTGCAATGTTAATGTCACCCCTCTTGAACAGACAGATCAGGAAAGAGATTCACAAGAAGATTAGAATCATACTTCATTAAAATAGTCTATAATAACAAAATCTTGCAGATCAGTCCACGTATCTTCCTCTTACACTCTAGGGGAATGGAATAGAGCTAGTCTGAGTCTTTTTGTAAAATCCCTATCCCTATCCCTATATTCCCAGAAAAATTGGAGTTGGCCATGGGAATGAAGTGCAGATGTTTGCTCCCCTCCTAGGTCATCCTCTATTCTCCCTAAAGGCATACGGAAGGATCCTAATTATAAGGTGATAAATGGATTGTAGATAGTAATAGTATGATTTCACAAGGCTATACATTTTGATGGATTGGATATACACAGAAGGCAAGTTGTTCAAAATTATGCATCAATGTAAAGGAATTCTGGTGCTTTAGGGAAGAGAATGTGAAGGACTCAAATAAAGGCCACACAAATGATAGTTGTTATTTATGCTGGTGACCATGTTGACTACATAGCACTTTAGAAGAACTATATGCTGGGGAACGGTTACTGGGACCATTATTGACTGCTTATGGGTTTGAAGTATTTTAGTGCCAAATAGGGTGCTGGAATAGGTTAATCTTTCATTTTGTTAGTCTGGTTTTTTTTCCCCAATTTTCCATTGTTGTCTTCAACAGGAATAAAAAACCTCATTGTTTGGGGGAACATCAGTGGCAATAGCTTCGTTGATCTGAGTAAAACAGAGCTATATAGATATGACAGTGCCATCTGGGGCCCACCAAGTTTTTTTCGTCCTTTGTTGGATGTGCTATTTGATCGGTATTCTTTCTGATTTTTTTTAAAAAATTGGTATTATACAGTTCTTAAAACATTATAGAAACATAGAAAATGTATAAATGTTTGTGCCATATAAATCTGCTTCACTCTTTAACCTATTTCATATTCCTTTAGTCCTTTAAAATTATTTTTTTGGCCCTTTGTTGCAGTCGAAAAGCAGCATTTAACTGAAGGACATGAAAAATGAGAATTATGTGCTATGGAACAGCTGGCCTTTGGCTGTACTAAAGTATATCTGCCTATGCATTATTGTCTTTAAAAATGCTGTATATGTCTGAGTCTTTTCACAATTAACTTTAGATTTCCTACATTTAATTTTCTAGATATTTTGTGACTGACATTAAAGTGTTAAGATTGTTGTCTACCTAAATTTAAAATTGCCTTGTAAAATCAATATTTTTGTTTATGTTCAACACCCAAAATGATTAGCAGTAAAAGTATGTAAACATTTTTTGATATTAGGCTCATTCCTACTTTTACCAACAGAATTCTAGAACTCTGATACAAATTAAAATTTCTGTGATATTTCTAACCCTGTATGTAATGGTGTATTATTAAAGAATGTCATGACCTAAAACTTGGTATTTTCCTTTAAAATAATTAAGATTATTGTATTAAAAAGTAAATAAATGGGCTGCTCTGGTAATTAACAGCTATACAGAATAACAGAGTTGGAAGGGATTTTGGAGGTCTTCTAGTCCAGCCCCCTACTCAGGCAGGAAACCCTATAACATTTCAGAAATGGTTGTCCAGCTTTAATCTAATGTTCTTTTAAAGTCCTACTTCATTGATTTTAAGACACATTTTGCTACCAAAATTGTTTCTGAATACTGTTTCCCTGAATTTTTATCTGTTACAGACATCTGTATTGCGCAAATCTATGTGGCTTAGAAATATAATAAAACACATGACAATACAGTTTCTAAAGTCATAATATTTAGTTAACTCCATAATACCATAATTATTGTGTCTCTGATACCAAAATGACTGCCTGAATAATAATGTTTTAACAGCTTTCTAAATATAATAACAAGGTGCATTTTTATTTTCAAGGATAGCTGTTTCTACAGGAAGAGAGACAGGAGGAGGAGAGCTCCAGCACAGAAGTTTGTCTCCAGGACCCCTCCTGCTAATTTAAATTTCTTGATTGGCAGTCATCTTGTCAGAGGACATTTTTACATTTGTTTTCTGTATTATGTTTTTAAAAAACTGTAATTTCTTGTTAACAGTGAATGGATGCAAATTGAATTTGTGGCTTCACTGAGTTCATTAACTTCTTGGGGAGCTCGTGGTTTAGGAATGGCATCTGCACATACGATCGCTACTGTGCTGAAATACTGGTACCAAGGATCCCCTCCTGGAGAAATGATCTCCTTGGGAGTAATTAGTGAAGGTATATGTCTTGAAAAGCTTTTTTGACCCACTTCTTTTGGTGTCACTAAAGCCTTTTTCACCAGAGCTGAATATTTTCAACAGGAGATTACTGTAGGGGGATCAAAAAAATCAAGATGGCAGATATGACTGTGTTTTTAAAGCCTTGCACTTGTAAAATACACAGCCATTTTAGCCATGTGATCCGGCTGCAGGGGCTGCAGATGGGGAGCCATATGTATACGAGTGGTGCCGCCAATCCCTCCTCTTGGATTAGTCTGATAATGTGATGATGGTGATGATTTTGTGCCTTCGAGTCAGTTATGACTCCTGGAAACTACCTAGTCTAGTTCCTGCAGTTTTCTTACCAAGATTTTTCAGAAGTGATTTGCCATTGCTGTTTCCTTAGGGTTGAGCATCCAATTGGCTTTGTGTCCAAGGCAGGACTAGAACTCACAACCTCTGCAACTTTAACTGGTTTTATCCTGTGATTATACAGGATCTACTTTAAGCATGAGCCAATTCTCTGAATCTCAATTTAGAAATCTAACTGAAATAGGAACGTTAGATGTAATCCACACAAATTTTTCTGTCTCTATCCATTGTTTACCTTATTTTTAAATAAAAGTAGATATATGCATGAAGTCTACTTCTACTCTTCCTTCTTGTTTTAATATGGAAATTGCTTCTCAGATGGGATTTTTTGGATAGCTAAGAGTTGTTCTATGGATCTGCATATAGTTCTGGCATCAAATTAATCTGGTTCTCTGGCCTATATGCATATTTCATATTTGTTCATTTATGTATAACCTATTTATAATATTTATTATAACAATCAGTCTGTTCCCAGCACTTATAATACTACCCCTATTTTGGGGTAGTATTATGTGAGATCCTCAAGCAAAATGAGAATGTGAAGTAATTTAAGAAGTTTTTTTAATGAACAACTTGGTATAGTCAGAAATAATAATAATTGACTTATTATTGTTGTTGTTAACAATAATAATGGTGCTCTATTGGGTTTTTCCCTATTCTATAGATGGATTTCTAACAAATCATGCATCATTAATATTTAATACAAGGTTTTATTACAAGTTATTATTAATAACTTTTTTAGATCTGTAAAATATTATACCTTCTAGATCACAGGTGTCAAACTTGCCGTGTCATGTTGCCGTCATGTGACGTTTTGTGACACTTTTTCCCTTCACGGAGCTGAGATGGGCATGGCCTGCGTGTGACACATCCAGCCCATGGGCCGCCAGTTTGACACTCCAGTTCTAGATTATACCTCTACTAGTGGCTATGTCTAGAAAATGTATATTAAACCTAGGTTATAGTGATTAGAACAATTCTCCTCTACTCTCTCCATCATAGCAGTGAGAGTAATTCCTAGACCAGAAAGGAGTTGTTATTGCTAAAAGTCAATTCTAGTCATTCTGTTTTATTTTCTTAGAATCAGAATGGAGGGATGTTCATCATATTCTTGTGATGCTCAAATAGCATAGAAAAAGTATCTCTGTATTAATTATGCATTTGTTATTTGTGTATTTCATACTTTTGAAGTCAATTATTTCTGTTTCTTAGGTGAATTTGGACTGCCTGAAGGGATTGTTTATTCAATGCCCGTAAGGTTTGAGAATGGCAGCTGGGAGATCTCTACAGAAATAGAAATTAATGAAAAAACTCAGTCATATCTTCTAATCCTGGCTTGTGATCTCATTCGGGTAAAATAATATTGTTTATATATTCATTTTTTCATATTCATATATTATATTTTTCATATCAAATTATTCATATAATTTGTTCTTTTAGTTTGGATAGTCTAGAAAGCTTTCATCAAGATATTACAGCTGTTCTACAAAGTGAACCTTATCTGAAAATCAACTAAGAAACAGTCATTTAGAGTCTAATGTCCAGTTCTTTTATATCATTTAAATTTAAATATTAAAATTAATTTGAACATTATTAAATTATTATATTAAAATTATTTTCAAGATGGTTTGTTAGCTGCTTATTGTGGACAACAGAAAAAAGAATATGTACATAATAGGACATGATACGTGAAATAATTGACAGATCTTTATTGTAATGTGAATTCAAAAAGACAAGCTGAAGGTTTTTAAATAATCTGTGATCAATGGCAATATGTGTTGTCATTGTAAAATATTTCTGTAAACATAAAAATTAGCAAAAATTATTTGAAAAATAACAAATTACATTATTCTGTGGAAATTATAATTATAATTTCCGTTAAAATCAAATCCACTCTTATGAGATTAACAGATTAATGTTTAGGAGAAGCACATTATTTTTAGGTGAGACACATATTTTATTAATGAAAAAAATTCTTAATAAAGTCATTATAAATGCTATTATAAATCACCTCCAATTGATACAGCTTTTTTTCTATTCAGGAAAAACAAGTTGCCTTAGGTGAAGTAGCAGAACTGAATCCACAGAGAAGAGGTAAATATTAGTAACAAGTTATTAGTACTCAAACAGTCCAAATGATATTTACAGTAGAGTAGAACAGAACAGAACAGAACAGAACAGAACACTTTATTGGCCGCACAAGGAATTTGTCTCCAGTGCATAAGATCACAGAGTACATATGAAACAAATTTAAAAATAAATATTCTATTACCAAATTTTTAAACTGTATAAAAGTGATGAAATAAATAAGTTTACATTTTAGCTGCTTCAACTCTCAGACTAGAGTGGTATAGCTGTTTTATTTGTCCTCATAGTTGAGGCCTCAAGACCTCCCTACATACCATTTTGTATGGTTATCAGTAGTTATCACTACTTACAACTATAGGACTGCAAAACATGCTGCCTCTGGGCTTCATAAATCCTGATTGGGTGAAGCACTCTACATACCTTCCCTACTCCATTCCACCCTTCCCCCAGCAGCTTTTCTTTTTGTTATGCTCAGTTGCTGCTACATTTCCTACCTACCTATTAACCATATTTTCTTCCATCTCTCCACTCTTTCTTCCTCATCCTACTCTATGTTCTAGTTCTTCCCAGCCTCCCCATAATGCCTTTCTTCAGCTCCTGCCCATTTCTTCCTAATCCACCCACTCTGCTCCATCTTCTCCATGCTACCTGTTTTTTTTCTCAGTTCCAAAAGATGTTGCAGCAATTTTGGGCATTAATAGAAAATGTTCTCATTGAACACTCCTTTTACAAAGAAGACAAATCAGAAAAGGCTAAATTTTAATTTCTTTCAGAATAAAATGAAAACATCCTTTCTTTTCTCATAACAAAACAAGAAAATCACAGACTCTTAGTGTTGATGCCTTGTCAGAGCACTGTGCTGGAACATATTTTCTAGTAAAGAAATAATTTGCATCAGTTTTCTGTTTTTCTTTTTGTTACACAGGTGGGATTGCTACATGGTTGAGATAAACTAAGTTATAAAATGTACACAGCCATGTCAGGGCTTTGGGAAAGGAGGTTTTCCCTTCAAAGACATGGTGTTGTCTTAGTTTATTATGAAAAAGCCATAGACTTCATTTCCTTTTGGAGTGAATTGGAAAACTAGATTCAGAGTGGTCAAATGGCAGGGCAAGGAAAGGGGAAGCATACAATGGATGAATGAAAAATAATGTCTTCACTTAACTTTAAATAGAGATATTTTAATAAGTGAAACAGGCAATACCTGAATACTTCTCCACATACTCATGTACTTAGAAAATAGAAAATAGAAAAACAGAATTGGATGGGACCTAGAGGTCTTCTAGTCCAACCCCCTGTTCAAGCAGGAGACCCTATACCATTTTAGACAAACTGATGTCCCTATAGACCAGGGATGTCAAACTCGCAGTATCACATGACGTATCAGGACTTTTTTTCCACTTCACAAAACCCGTGCATGATGCATCCAGCCCATGGTCCGCGAGTTTGACAGCCCTGCTATAGATATTCCTTCAATTTTGGGAAAGGTGGAAGTCATATGGTACTAAGCCTGTACTGTATGGGGATGGTGTAAGACTATGCAATCACTTCTTGGGTGGCTTATAATGTATGAGACTTGTTGTGTTACAACAGAACAGCCCTTTTGTGCTTCTGAACTCTGCTTAATCATTATTCCAAAATGCTGAGTGTTGCAATCTAGTGCTATGAAGTGGTGTCAGGTTCAAAAAATCCATTTGAACAAGTCACCCAGAATCATAGTTACGAGATAGGTGGCAAATAAATTTCATAAATAAAAAAAATGACCACCTGCATCACAAAATCTATAACAATAAATGTACTTGCCCATGTCTGGGCTTTGACTTTTTTTGTACAGTAGGTGAAACCTTTTGATGATATTACATGGGCAGACACTTTATTTTTGGCTCATAAAGATGATTCCATGTTTTGTCAACTGTCACCAAACTATAAAGAATGTCCTTACCTTCATTTGCATAGCCTGGCAGTAGTTGCTTGTACATTTCAGCTCTTGAAGATTTCAACTCTATCATGAGCATGCAAGGAATCCATGTGGTAGAAACCTTCCAATACTGAAGAATATCACTAATGCATGTTTTTGTGAAATTTTGTGGATTGTCCTTAATCAATTCATTAGTCTTTGTCACATGGAATTTGCTGATTGCTATTATGGGTTGTCATGCAGTTTATTCTTGTTCACACAAATCAACTCTTCTAGTTCACAGTCTTAACAGTTTTTGGCTCAGTGATGCACAGTATTCACATCAATGTAGTTATCATCATAATCTGCATTCAGCAGTGAATTTCAATTGGAGGGATTCCTTCAGCAGTGAACAATTCAATGTTCCTTAAGGTGCTTTAACAAGTAGTCACTGCAGGCTTCCATTTCATGAACAATAGCAATATGTTGTTTTCTGATAGCCATTTGAAGTGAAAAATCAGAAAATCAGCATGTCCATATGCCTTCTATTGGTGACATGGAGCATTGGAGGGATTAATTCCATTCAACCATCATCATTTTTAATATTACTGTATCAGTGTTATGCCAGCTGCTTCATCTGACTGCTGTCCTGTTTGAAATAAGAGTTTGTTCCTTGGCTTTGTCTTGATTCTTTTTAAAAAATTCCAGCAATGTTCCTAAATTGGATAGTTTGGCAATTTATTTCTGTAGAAAAAAATAGAAATAAATAAAACAGCTCTGCTACCTTTGGACTTTAGCACTTGTCATTATGAATTTATACATCCCTAATTTACAATACAAATCTATAGTTGTGTATACAAATCAAATTTCAGACACATGGATATAATAATGCAGTTTTAACTTTACGCGATGGCTCAGTGGCTAAGATGCTGAGCTTGACGATCTGAAGGTCGGCAGTTCAGCAGTTCGAATCTCTAGTGCCGCGTAACGGGGTGAGCTCCCGTTACTTGTCCCAGCTTCTGCCAATCTAGCAGTTTGAAAGCACGTAAAAAATGCAAGTAGAAAAATAAGGACCACCTTTGGTGAGAAGGTAACAGTGTTCCGTGAATCTTTGGTGTTTAGTCATGCCGGCCACATGACCATGGAGTCGTCTTCGAACAGCGCTGGCTCTTCGGCTTTGAAACAGAGATGAGCACTGCCCCTAGAGTCGGGAACGACTAGCACATAGGTGCAAGGGGAACCTTTACCTTAACTTCAAACAATAATAACAATAACATTTTAACTAGCTTATTATTTTCTTTGGATTCTGCCAGATTTCAAAACATAGACATGACAACTCAGTTTGTTATGGCCAATTGACAATGTGTGTTTTATTCTTCTTCATAATAATAGAATGAGCCTAGTTAAATGGACAACACAAATATTGTTTCTTACAGACATCCATGCAATATATCGTGATGTAGCAGAAGAAGAGGAAGACTTTGAAGTAAATGTTGGTAAGGCAAAGAAATGTTTTATTATAATTGAAGACTGCAATTAAAAATAATTATTATCATTCCCAAAACATTATTTTTACAAAATTAAAACAAAAATGAAATAGCAAAAGTATTAATAATACAGAGTTTTAAAGAAATGATACCTCAGACTAAACCAAGAGCATTTTTAAAAAGGGGGAAAATGTTAAATATTAATTTGGAATGTGTACATGGAGTTTGTATGTGTATCTCCTGGGCTGTAACAAAAGAATTAACTCCGTCTTGCTCTTGGTCCAAATCCTAGGTAAAGTTAGAAATCTTTCTCTTCCTCTTTTCTTCTTGTACGTATCTCTCTGAGCTATGTCTCACTATGCCTTCTCCCAGCTAAACTCTTTACATCCACTACTTGTTCTCCTACCCACGTCTTCCTAATCTCTAAGGCTGAATTTAAGTAACATCCTAGAGGCAGCAAGTCTCTTATGAAGAAAATTTCTCTATTTCTTCACAAAATCTATACTTCTGTTTGTGTACCTTCCCAATTAAAGGGTTCAGTTTTATGCATCCTGCAATTAACAATTTTATTCTTACTTTACATGAGGTTTGCTGCAAATTACTCTGTGTGTGTGTGTGCGTACGCGCATGCACATGCAATGTATGTGTACTTTTAACAGAATATATGTTGGAAGGGACCTTGGAAATCTACTCCGACCCCCTATTCAAGCAGGAAACCCCATACTATTTCAGATAAATGGTATAGCAATCTCTTCTTAAAAGCCTCCAGTGATGGAGTATCCACAACTTTTGAAGGCAAGTTGATTAATTGTTCTAACTGTCAGAAAATTTCTCCTTAGTTCTAGGTTATTTCCATCCATTGCTTCTTGTCCTGCCTTCAGGTGCTTTGGAGAATAGGTTGGCCCCATCTTCTTAGATATTGGGAGACTGCTATCATGTCACCCCTCGTCCTTCTTTTCATTAAACTAGACATACCCAATTCTTGCAACCGTTCTTCATATGTTTTAGCCTTCATTCACCTAATCATCTTTGTTGCTCTTCCCTGGACACTTTGTAGAGTCTCAACATCTTTTTTATATCGTGGCAACCAAAACTGGATACAATATTCCAAGTGTGGTCTTACCAAAGCATTATAAAGTGATAACACTTCATGTGATCTTATCTCTCTGTTAATGCAGCCTAGGAGTGTGCCAGCTTTTTGGGCAGCTATAGCACATTGCTGGCACATATTTAAGTGACTATGTGCTAGAACTCCAAGATTTCTCTCACAGTTATTACTATTGAGCCAGATATCACCTATACTGTACCTGTGCATTTGGTTTTTTTTTGCCTAAATGTAGAACCTTATTTTTTTCACCATTGAATTTTATTTTGTTAGATAGGGCCCAGTATTCAAGTCTGTCAAGATGCTTCTGTATCTTTAGTCTATCTACTGGTGTGTTGGCTATTCATGCCAGCTTGGTGCCATATGCAAATTTGATGGGTTCCCCTTCGATTCCTCATCTAAATAATTGATGAAGAAATTGAAGAGTACTGGGCCTAAGAAGAGCCTTGGGTACCCCATTGCTTACTTCCCTCCATTGGATGTACTCCATTGAGGACTACACGTTGAGTATGATTTGTCAACCAGTTAACAAACCCACCTGGTGGTGGTGCTATCTATTCCACATTTTACTAGCTTGCCAAGTAATCAGCTTTGGTGTACTTTATCAGATGCCTTACAGAAGTTCAAATAAATTATATCCACAGCATTTTTCTGATCCACTAATTTTGTCACTTTCTCAAAGAATTCAATAATTCTTTGATCTGTTTTTGACAAACCTGTATAGGCTTCTGGTTATGACTTTGTTTGCCTCTGAATGTTTGCAGATTCACTTCTTGATTATCTTTTCCAGAATCTTCCCAGGTATTGATGTCAGGCTGATAGATATGTAGTTTCCTGGATCCATTTTTTCCCCTTTTTTAAAGACAGGAACCACATCAACTCTTTTCCAATCCTCAGGTAGTTCCTCAGTGCTCCAGGATCTTTGAAAGATGCAGTTCAGTAGTTCTGAGATCACGTCTGCCAGTTCCTTCAGAACCTTAGAGTGTAATCCATCTGGTCCTGGTTAATTGAACTTGTCTAGGATGGCTAGGTATTATCTTAGCCTTATTTAGTGTTTTTGTCCACAACAAATTTTGGATAGGCAAATGTAACCTGCGGAAATCAGAACTGGATGAAATATTGACAGGAACAGATGAGAAAATTATTAAGAAGATGAAGAAGTAAAAGAAACAATGATAGTATGGTCAAAGAATTTTGGATACAACATAGAATTGGAGAAATGGCAACAACTTTGGGAAAGAAACTATAAATTAACTATGGCAACAGCTTATAAAAAAAATTTGTATAAGATGTTTTATAGATGGCATATGGCACCAGAAAGATTAGCTAAGATGCTTAAAGATAAATCAGCTAAGTGTTGGAAATGTCACCAGTTGCCATGATCATTTTTTTTTTATTTGATTTATATGCCGCCTTTCTCCGGAGGCTCAGGGGGGCTTACAATGCATTACAATGCATTTTATCATATGTGGTGGTTGTGTAAAGAAGCAAAACATTATTGGGTGAAAATACAAACATGCTTAGAGGGAATATTGCAGCAACATATAGAGTTAAACCCAGAGATATTCTTACTGGGAATTTTACCAGAGAATTACAGTAAAGAAGATACGTATTTGATCATTCATATAATAACAGTGGCTAGAATTGTATTTGCACAAAATTGGAAAGCAGATAAAATCCCGTTGGAAGGAGAAAGTATAAAGAAAATTCTAGAATGTACAGAAATGAATAGACTAACATTGAGAATAAAAGATAAAGAGAAGTTGATGTATTTCAAGACATGGGAAAAATTTTATGATTGGTTAGAAAGGAAATATGAATAAGGGTATAGAGATAAAATAGATTTAGAGCAGATGCAAGAAAACAATTAGAAAAATAGATACCCAGATGATGCCAAGTAAAAGGAAAAAGGGGAGGGGGGTAAAAGGGGAAAAAAGTGAGATATTATAAAAATGTACACAAATGATGAAATAAAAATAAATATTAATTGAATAAGAAATTGAAATGAAAATAAAGATAATTAGAAAATTGGGGCTGCTTGAATACCACTTTAGATTGAACTGAAAGGGAAACAACAAGAGAGAGGGGAAGGAGTAGAGAGAGGAAAGGAGAAGAGAGGAGAGGAGAAAAGAAAGGGAAAAGGAGAGGAAGAAAAGGGAGGAGAAAGAGAAGGTTAGAAGGGGGAAAGAAGAGTGGGGGAAGGGAAGGGGAAGTAGGAAAGAGAAGGAGAGGAAGAATGAAGAAAGGAGGAGAAAGAGAAAGGAAAAGAATGGGAGGAGAAGAAGAAAGGTTGGAATAAAGGTAAAAGAGCAGCCCCGAAAAAATAAAAATGAAAAATGAAAGTTAAAAGATAAGATGAATGAAAAATGATGGATAAATGACTGTACATGTAAATGTGTTTATGTGAAATAAAAATAAAAAACTTGTTTGAAAAAAAAATTTGGATAGGCAAATGTACAGAATGTATTAGGAGACAATGTAAATATAAAGGCTTCAAATAACACTCCTGATGATTTCATGGACCAGACATATACCGTATTTTTCGGTGTATAAGACTCACCGGAGTATAAGACACACCTTAATTTTGGGGGAGGAAAACAAGGAAAAAAGTATTTTACCTCTGCCTACCAACATTTAAGGTGGCGCTGCCCTCCTCTTCCTCCTGCAAGTGAGAGGTGCAGGGACTACTCGCTTTCCCCCAAAGAGACCCCTAGCATGCTCTTGGGGGAGGGACAGAGCACAGCCTGAGGAACAACCCTCCCTCTCCGGGACAGTGAGTGGGGGGGAATCTGTCCAGCAGCTTTGGGGAACAAGGCGGGTGCCACGATTTGCGGCTGGTCACCTCTCTGGCCACGCTGACTTCACTCCCCAGCAATGTGAGGAGCCGCCGCTGCCTAACCCTCTCTGCGCCCATGAGCCAAGCCGAACTGAATGGGAACCCCTAAAGGGAAACGTTCCTCCTTTCCAGCCATCGCTGCCTGGATTCCAAAATGCAAACCTCAAGAGTCGCGCTTCAGGTGGCGGCCAGTTCCCCTGCAATGTGCAGCTGGGAACTGCCGCCTGAACTCGCGATCCCCTTCCCAATTCCAAACATGGGGTGTGTGCAGAGACAAAAAAAGTGTACCGTGTTTCAAGCGGCGGATCTGGCCAGGAGGAAAGAGAAGAGTCTGCTGAGAAGGAGGATGGCGCGCGGCTCTGCAATGTGCAGAAAAACACTTTTAGGCATCAGCGCTACAATCTCCTCCCCGAATCCAAAGCACTTCCCAGTTCCCCGCTGCACATTGCAGGGGAACTGGCCACCACCTGAAGCGCAACTCTTGAGGTTTGCATTTTGGAATCCGGGCAGCGATGGCTGGAAAGGAGGAACGTTTCCCTTTAGGGGCTCCCATTCAGCTCGGCTTGGCTCCTGGGCGCAGAGAGGGTTAGGCAGCGGTGGCTCCTCACATTGCTGGGGCGTGAAGTCAGCGCGGCCAGAGGGGTGACAAGCCGCAAATTGTGGCACCCGCCTTGTTCCCCAAAACTGCTGGGCAGATTTCCCCACACACACACACACACACACACTGTCCCGAAGAGGGAGGGTTGTTCCTCAGGCTGTGCCCCGACACAGATCCCTGCCGCCTGGAACTGGCTGAAAATGGCCGAAGTGTGGGGGCCGGTGGGTGGGCGGGGCTACATTCGGCGTATAAGACGCATCCAGATTTTCACCCCCTTTTTGGGGGTAAAAAGGTACATCTTATACACCAAAAAATACGGTAATTTTATTCTCAGCAGTAGGAAATGATTTGCCATTATCTTCTTCCAGGAAGTTTTTTGTTGTTGATCCCCAATCAAACCTATAACCCTGGGATTTCCTCGTGATCTCATCTACTAATAACAAGGGTTGAACTTGCTTAGTGTTTTTTAATAGGCGGTTTCAGTTAGGCAGTTGATAAATGATTGTCAAATTTGATTAAAAGAGATTTTCAGGACTTTTTATTGTATTAATTTGGGAGCATGTATATGGTGCATAACAGCAGTACCACTAATATTATTGGATTTCTTTGATACATTTTCCATAAAAACTTTCAAAAATAAGAGCTGGAGAATAAATGATATCAGACATGTTATGACATCATACAAATTTATAATATCTTCAGGAAATTTCCAGTTTTGCGGATAAGAATATTTCAAAACGTATTTCCCAGATATATAGGAGTGCTTAGACTGGTACCATTTAAATGTATTAAAATGATCGCTAAATTAGTGACAAAATGTTTAACAACATATCAAGGATCTCCTTGTTAAAGATATGTCTTACGTTGACAATAGTTTCAATTTTGATTTTTAAACTTCATTAGGCTTGTTAATCATATATTGAAATGGAAACATTATTGAATACCTACCATTGTGGACTCAGTTTGAGAGTTCCTATTTAGTACTCTTGCAATCCTGGCAGGTTATTGGTTCTAATTAGAGAAGGGATTTAGTTCCTGTTCTAACAGAGAAGGAACTGGGTATATTTAAATTAAATCCAATTTAATTTAAAAATTAAATTGTATTTTTCCTCTCATTAGAAATTGAAGCAATTCACATTTTGAAATGGCTAATAAACTTTCCTGCTTTTGTTGTTGAAAACCTGGGCTCATAATATGATTGTTACCTTATTAACTGTGTATTTATTAAATTTATATGCTGCCCATCTCATTGAGAGCAAAATTATACTTTTCTATAAATGTATTATGATCAATGATAAGTAACGATGATATTTTCAAAACTTCTGAGATTTTACAAAAGGAATACAGTTTACCTTAGACTGAATGGCAATGCATATTGTACTGATAAAATACTTGTTTGGTACATTGTTTGGCTCCATTGCCCTTATTTCCTCTGAAATCCAGGAGCCTTGGGTGTGCCGGAGAAGGCCTTTGCAGGTAGTCCTTGTTTAACTATAGTGACTGGGAGCGGAATCTCCATGGCTAAGCAATGCGTTCATAAAGGCCAAGATCATGTGACCATGCCGCTTAGCAACAGAAGTTCCAGCAGTCCCCAGTTTACCATCAGTGAGGGCCATCGGCCTTGGATTTTTTTCTTTTTTTTCTTGTCTCACTAATTTTTTATAGAATAGATTTTGTTTCTTTTTTGTAAGTATATAGCCTAAAAATAGTAATTTACTAATTTAGTTATATAGTTACATTGCTATTCAGCTTATATATAAAATTACAAACCAACAACTAAGTTTTTTTAAGGAATGTTAATAGTAATACCTTAAATTTATATTTAAAAATCATTACCAATCGGTATACATAGATGAAGGAGGAAAACCTGTATAGTGCTTGATAGATGTCTTTATAGCCATCTTTCAGTCTTGGAATTGCAATGCATGTTGCAAAAAGCTTGTGAGATTGCTTGATCTTTGATTTTGCTTCTTTTAGAACCCAGAGCTTCCTTAATTGACCAAGAAAGAGCCTTGGAAAGTGAAGATCAAACTGTTGCTGAAGGTAAATCTGTTTCTACATGCTTTTCCCCCCCTCAAAATTAGTTTGAGCATGGCGCTAGTCAAGGCAGATAAATGACAAGTAGGAAAAAGCAATCCATTTCTCTGTGACTGAATTCCAGGCAAAGAATTACACTCTCATACCACTTTTCTTTTCTTTTCTTTCTTTCTTTTTTTTTCTTTTCTTTTCTTTTGGTTGGGAGAGTTAGTAGTTGGCTGACTATTATAACTGAAAAAAGCAGTGAGTTTAAGTCAGGTTTGTTAACTGTAGCTAATCTAGAGAATTGACCTTTTTGAAAAGCATTTCCTTTTAGGTAGTTTAGGTACTGTATGTATAATGTAATAAATGATCTATTATTTAATTTGAAAAGATGAAATTGTAAAGGTACTTATATAAATTAACTCTAAAGTGGAACGTTAAGAAGCTGGCAGGAGAGCCTTATTTTTTGTGTAGCTCTATTAAATTATACTGTCTCCAGTTTGTTCAATGTTCATGTATCACCATTAGTCACACACATGAGTACACAGTTAGGCCCTTGATCATTAGCATTAGTAAAGTAGCATTAGAAACAGTGTTAAAAAGACAGAAACACAACGTCATGCACATAAATATTTGTTCACATCTAAGTTTACCTGTATGACAGGAAATTGATTGCAGATAACCTGTAACAAGCCATTTTTTACAAATACAAATGTGGAAAAGAGATCACATTACTAAAACTAACATGAGTCCTTATTCAATCCTTGATTTAAATTCACCTCTACCACATCTGATAGCTAACATTATTTCTCGTGGTGTCCAATGACTGTTTTTCTTTCTCATTCTGAATTTTTCTTTGATTCACAAGTATCCATTATGCATTCAGTATTCATACAGAACATACATACACACACACACTTTTTTTGAAGTAAAAAAAGATGAGCACTTTGTAGATGAGCATGTGTAAAACTAACAGTTCTGTCTATTACAGAAACAGAAGATACTGACGAATTAAATGAGTCCAAAAATATTGAAGACGAAAACATTGAAGCTGAAGATGATTAAGAAGCTAAATGCAAAATAGTTCTTTAATATGTAATGAAAATTGTATTGCTTTATTAATGAATGCAGAAAAACTGTATGATGTACTTCAAGAAATAAAATGTAAAGAAGGAATACTGTTTTATTTTGTCAAATTTAATTTGCAATTTAAAGTTATTTTGATATTTACTGATGCCTGGCATCTTCTCAAAGGTTTTGAATTTTGACTCCCACTGAGTTAAGTATTCAGTTATATCTCTTGTTAGTCATAATTTTTACTGAATTGTATTTCTAGTTTTTATATCACCCAAAACTATAAAGCTGGCAAAATGTGAATATGCAGAAATAAAAGTAAAAATGTGCCTGACCCAAACATCTTAAATTATACAACTTGAATGAACTGTGTAAAATATATTTGATTTGAATTGATGAATTGAGATTTGAGGAGGGCAATTTGAATTTGATTCTAGGGCAAACCATGACCAGTCACAACAAACAAACCACCAGTAGCCTAGCTTAATTTGCAAACAAGATTTAGGCTTTATCTATCTGTTTTTATTCTCCTAGAATAAGAAAGATAAGTACAAATTATGATTTTGTTCATTGGTTTCTTCATAAGTGAATGAAGCCTGAGTCCTGGGAGTGCATATCACACTAACATTGGCTACATCAACTAGGGATGGTTTAATTGTTTCTTGCGTAGAGTTTGGGTTAGATATTCTATAAGGTCCCTTCCAACTCAAGCTTTCTGTGATTTTATCATTTTGGCTAATCCAGTATCTCCACCTCTATTTGTCACTAAACTAACCTTATGGATTTGTGTGATGTGTGAATGCAATTTGTGTTAGTTCTGTTAAATAAATAAAGTGAAGATGGCAGCACTCATGTTTGCATTTATGGGTGTATGTTAAAATACTTCTCCTTGGAATGTTTCTCAATTTATTCCTGCAGACATTAGAACAGCACTATGGAATCTGTGGCCATCTAGATGTTGACGAACAGTAGATATAGTAAATGAGACTCCTGGGATTTATAGTACTACAATATTTGTAAAGTCATAACTAATATTCCTGTGTGCATGTAATTTTGGTGTGTTACCACACAAATTTATTTATTTATTTATGAATTCATATTGCCGCCAATCCACACATGGCAACTCAAGGCGGCTTACAGAATATAAAACCCCATATAAAAATAATCAAACTAATTGAAAAGCATCCTTTTGTTCATGGTTATTTAAGTGACTAGAATAGTGATGCAAGAGCAATTGTGAGAAAATATGACAAAAGGTATACAGTTCAGATGTGTATTTGGTTTTCTTTGATATGGACTATAATTTTATTTGTCTTTTTTTTAGAAGGCATTTTTATATGTGGAAAAAATGTACACTTGTGCATGTTTACACAGGGATCTATAAACATAAGATAACTCTTCAGTCGGAAGAGTACTAAATCAAGTATCTTACTGAAAAAGCAAGAACAGCAAAACACATCAGCTTCTTGTTTATTTTTATTCTATAGCTTGTGATACTTCATCAGTAATGGTTTATTTTAAGTAAAGATTAAATTTGTGCAGAGTGAATAAAATTAATAATTTATCCTATCAGTTGCAACTGAAAGCATTCCTGGATGAATTGATTTCTACAACTTAACAATAATAGATTTAGTACAGGAAATACTGCTTTTTCATTCTGTGTGTAATGGAGTATGTAGCTCTATAAAAACATAAGACTTTTTTCTTTTATTATGTGTTAAATGTATTAGCTTTAGCCAAATTCATGTGGTAAAGGAGTCAGAATATTTGGATTAACAAGTTTAGCCCTGTTTTAATGCAATAACATTAAATGAAAGATAATGTTCTAGGCTGGAAAAGGCTTATAAATTCAAGGTGTGCTAGAGGTGTTAAATTCAAAACTACCCTGCTATGGGCAGACTTCTATTCCATCTGCAATGCTATCTAAAATCAATTTCACCTCCAATCCAGCCTGTACCTCTTCAGCATTCCAAATGAAGCCTGCAGACTTTTCCAGTCTAACTGCCAGCCTCTGTTCTGTAATGCGTTATTTAGACCTAATAAATATACTAAAATACTATGGCTTTGGGATTTTTTTTCCATAACAGTAATTAGCTATTTCTTATATTTGAACTGTCTTAATGTGCTGTAATTCAGTGACCATAGAAACATTCTGTGGTTGGAGATAATTATAACAGTACAAGCAATGTATCAACGAAGGCTTTCCTAGCCAGCATCAATCGGTGGCGATGAGCTTCCAGGCTAATAGGCCATATTTTAATTATTTAATATCATGTTGTTTTGCCAGCAGCCATGGCTGGGACCTAGAATAGTGAAAGTGATCTGCTCTGTAGTGTACTACTTGGCAGCTCACAGGGAACTGAGCCAGAACGGACTTCTTATGTTTGTAATTTAATTAATTTCTAATTAGACACTGTCATTGGAATTCTGGAAAACTAATTTCTGATTGGTTCTTCATCCAGGTGAATTTGGGGAATCCAGCTAATTTTTTAGTTTCTGTCTTTGAATCTTGCTGATGTTTATTATTTTTCAGTGACTGCTGAATGATTGAATGACTGAATGACTCAAATGAGATTGTTATATGGTGTTTTGTTAATTAAGGGCTGTTTTATTTTAGCAAGTTGAAAACAAAACATTTATTAATTTTCAGACTGTACTGCTTGTTAGTTTATAAATCTCAATAGCTTCTGTTTGGAGTTGTGCATGATGATTTGATATGATTGCTAGTACTTGTCTGTCTTTAAACTGATTTTTGTGCCCATTATGTTTTCAGCTACTTCGGGTTTTTCAGGTTCTAACCAGATTACAAAGATTTTACCTCTGATGATGCCAGCCACAGTTGCTGGGCAAAATGTCAGGATATCATATGATTAGAATGTATCTGCTACTCCAAAAACTGGAGTATAAACAGTTCAAAGTAATGGACAGAAAAATACTGAAGTCTACAGAATTAATTTTTTTTGCAAAAATCTGTAAAATGAAAATTCTTTACCATTTTCAGCTGTTATATTCTTTCTCATCTCTGCCATTCAGTTTCTCCTTCTCAATGTAATGTCAAAGTAGCTTCTGGGGTTCTTAGATTATTTGGTTTATGGGATGGTTGTCCCAAAGGTGCTTTTCCAAGAGACAACTGGTCTTTCTTGGTCCCCGCCCCCGAGAAGATGTTTTGCTTCTCATCCAAGAAGCTTCTTCAGTTCTGCTGAAAAACTGAACTGAAGAAGCTTCTTGGATGAGAAGCAAAATATCTTCAAGGGGGAAAAAACCCAAGAAAGTCCAGGTGCCTTTTTGGAAAGCACCTTTTGGAAAACCATGACCTGGGTGATTGAAAATCTTCATAGACATTTATGGGATGGTGTTTAACAGCTGTTTACTGATGCCGTTACTTTTTATGTATTTAATGTTCTATAAATATCAGTATTTTATATTTTGACTTTAAATGCTTTGACTTAATCCACGTGAACTAAATTGGCATGAATTAAAATACTGTAAAATATTTCTTTAAAAAACTGAAAATCTGTATGTTGTTCTATATGCCTATGAATGGAAGAATACACACAAGCATCATGGATTGTTTCCCACCAGCCAAGCCAAGCATCCTCATCCTCATTTCCACTGAACTATCTTCTGAATATATTTACAGAGGTTTGGGGAGAGAAGAGTGAGGAAAGCAGGACATGCTCTCTTCCACTGATAATTGGGGACACTTTGGGAAATAGAATCGCCTGGGAATAAACCCATTATTCTGATAAAGTGCTATGTAAATGTTGGCTATCAGGGTTGGCAGGCTTTTAATTCTTTTGGAGAAGGAAACATTTAATGGCTACATATAACTCAGATAGTAGGAATGCTTCTGCATTTTAAGCTATATCTGATAGAAATAGAATCATAGAGTTGGAAGGGACTTTGGAGGTCTTCTAGTCCAATCTCCGCCCAAGACAGGAGTCGATACAAAATATTCAATTTTGTAATAATATTAGAAATCCCTTGCTGGGCTCTTGTAATATATAATCTTGAGAGCTTTAAAAATAAACTTCAGTTCCACCTTTTAAAAAAAATAGATTGTAATGAAGCAAACCACGTAATTTTCTTTTTAAGATTAATTACACACGCTTCCTCTTGCTTTCTGTCGCCATAGTAGCGCTATGTTCCTCAGCAACCAGTAACTGCTTGTTCTCACATTCTAGAAAAGCAGAAGGTGAATTTGCTGGAAATAACCTTTAGAGAGCCAGATCAAAGGCACTCTTCAATTATTCAGAATAGTTATTATAAATTAATGTGCTTGAGGTTTTTATGGTAGTGATGGCCTAATGGCTAGAATTAAATACGGCATTATTATGATGTACTATTTTGAAACAGCTTTTCTTGGGATGCCCTAATATAACAAGGGCAGATTGATCTGATTCTCTTCCCAGTTCTGGAGATCTTCAATAGCTTGTTAGCATAGAGGTAAGGCTTTCATTTAAGGAAAATGCATGTATTAAGGCTGGTGCCAGTAAAAGAAAAGTATATGATTGAAATGGCATAATGCAGTTTTTCATTTTTGATATGTGAACTTTCTTAGGCACAATAGCAATGCTGTCTTCCATTCTCCCTGACCTAAACATCTTAAAGGAACTGAAATATGCTGAATGAGCAATTTTTGGAAAAGAGTGTGCCATGCACTAGAATGAGGTTTATGGAGGTTTATAGTTATAACCCTCATATAATTGATCACTAAGTTTTCCTGATAGTATTTATCAATACTGGGAGTAAATTATGCATACAATTATTATGCAATGTGTAACATAAGCTGTTCTAATTTACATTTTGTTGCTATTGCTTAAGAGTTAATAGTTTATAGATTACAACATTTCTGCTTGCCCTAATTTTTTTAAAAACATTAAAAAGAAATTATTAACTGATATTATTAAAATTATTATTTAACAGGATCTTATTAAATAGATCTTGAAATAACATCCTATTAGAGCTGCAATCAGTTTAGAGAGAGCAACAAATACATTAGAAATCCATGTTTATGCATACTTCCTATTCTCTCCCCCAGTATAACCATATAAGTGCAGCATGGAATTGTTGGGAATTGCTATACATTCATACAGCCATGCAAACACCAGCAAATTCATAACAAAATCTTATATCTTATAGTTAGCAGCTTATCAGGAATATTTTAAGGTGGAGTTCCTGGACTGAATAGGGGACTACACTTAAGATCCTAAATGGCCTCTTCTGATACTAGGATTCAATGAATTTGTCTTTGAGTGCAACATCTGTAGGAAAAGTGAGTTTGGTGTAATTCTGTTTATTGGTGTGCAGCAGGATAATGATTAATGGTGAACAAGTGTTGGAGCCTGGAGAGATCTTTTCCCCATCCCTTCCATCTAAATCACCTCGAATTCTTGGAGAAAAGATAAGAAATATAACAAATACATGAATAACTATTATTGAATAGAATAGGAAGCCTCAAAGAATAATTGGGTTACAGAAGCAAATCTCAAAGAAATTTACTATTGGGAACAGATTATCAGGCTTAGAATGATCTTGCAATGAAGAATGAAAAATCCAGAAGTAACCAAAAGAGTTGTAGATTAATTAGAAGAATTAGAGTTAGAAGAAGGAGATGCTTTGGATTGGTGGACAGCTGAAGAACAGAAATCAGACTAGGAATAAGTGAAAAGTTCATACTATGTGCCTAGCTAGATGGCAGTATCCAGTTCAATTTATTTGAACCTGAAAGGTTGAGCAAATTGAAACTGCTAGATGGGAGACCATTAGGAAGTCCCAGGGTTATATTTATTAATTTTACTTTAAAAGACTTGTATAATCATATTCTGTTGGAATATTTAAACATCAAAGACTCTCTGTACTTCTTGAATTTAGTAATGCCATGATATCATTTTTGTATCTTGTAGGTACCTCAGGAAATAGATGAACAAATGGGAAGACAAAATGCAACTTCCTCACTCTGCTCAAGAACCCAGAAACTCTGTAATGGAAACAACGTGGCATGAGCTAAAAAAAAAGCCAGGAGAATCTCAAGTCTCAGCTTCAGCAAACGAAGGAGAGAAATTGTATCCTAGAAATGAATTGTCATGACTTAATAGCAAGGCATGAGAATCTCAAAATGCAAGTTCAGAAAATGAGACTGGACATTCAGGTATGAATAACCGTCAGTCATATTCAATGCAATAATATATTTGGAACTCACTGAATATGCTCTTCTAATATAGACTGGCAAGTTGTAAAAGACATATGCTTTGAGTTCTTGAGCTGCATGTCATTCTAAGGAACTAATATGTGAAGAAGAATGTGGCTGCTCTCTAAAGGCTAAATCTTTCTCAGATGGCAACCCTGCTGTTGAAACTCTACCCTAGGAGCTTGCAAGTCAGAATACTCCCACACCTTCCAATGAATAAAGAAATCCACCCCTCATTACAGGAAGGTAGCTTTTGGGAGGGGGAAAGAAATTTTAGTCTGTCTTCTCCTTGATATATAGTAGTTTTCTGTATGTTTATTTTGCAGGAGGATTTTTAAAAATTAATTTATCTATATATTTATATTTATTTATTATCACATTTATATAGCTGCCCATCTCAAGGAAAGTGATTCTGGGCATACAACCAGCAAATAAAAAATAATATACACACAAACTGAGCAGTAGAAAAGCCAACATTAAAAAAAGGAAACTAATTAAAATTAAAAATACAGAAACTCCAAGTAGAGAGAGAATACAGTAAATATATATTGCTCCCACACAGTGCTCTCTGAAAGGCCTAGATGCTGCCTTGGTGGGAATTGGACTGAGAGACCAGCTCTAGATCACCAGAAAGGATGTTTGCCTGTCATCTTTGTACCATTGGCTAAGTGACAGTCTTCTTGCCCTGTGCAAAGACATTTTTAAATAGTATCATTTGTAAATCTCACTTCTCATCCAATTTGGGATAATGTGTATGAATGAACTCTTATGTGTATGAATGAACTCTTGTGTTAATTTGCCAGATTGGGATGACATATTTGTTTTATTAAAGAAGGAAGCTACTGCTTATGGGTTCTAACTTTTAAAATAGTGGTTTTGGATGTTTAATTTTCGGGCCATGGTATTTAATATATTTTAAATGGTTTTTAATATTTGTATTATGTGTATTTTATCTTGGCTGTTCACTGCCCTGAGTCCTTTGGGAGTAGGGCGGTATGTAAATTTAATAAATTATTATTATTATTATTATTATTATTATTATTATTATTATTATTATTATTTCATTGATATTTTATTTTTTATTTGTATTTATTTATTTATTGTCTATAATTATAGACAATTAGAGTATAGTATACTGCAAAAGCCAGCCATCATTTTCTATACTCTAAAATAAATATAAATTGATTTCTTCAATATTTCAATACCATCATCTAATTTCCTCCTTTTTAAATAGCATAGTAAGATTGTTTATTAAGAGTGGAATCTCTGTATATAACTATTATTATTTTCATTTCTTCATTATCCATTTTAAAAGAATGAAAAAAAACTAAATTCTCTGTCATTTAAACAATTAAATAACATAGAAAATGAAAAATGGTATATGATGGAACTGGACTTCCCTTTTTCCTTTTTTCCTCTCTGAAAGCAAGACAGAGTCAAAGTAGCAAAACAGAAAATTATGCACAATCATTTCTTCAGGGTAAAAAAAAAAAACACAAAAAAGAAAGTCCCATCAGTTGCTATGGTCCACAATCAAACATCCAGTCAAAATAAATATAATAGGTGACTTGTCTCACAAATTATCCCATAAATGGAAGCCCTACCTTATGATAAAAAGGCATGCAGAAATAGCAAGCCTAATGAGCAAAAGTAGGCAATGAAATCAGGTGAAGTTCAGAACACATGCTGAATCATGTGCTAGATCCTCAGGAAATGGCCCAAGCTCCGTCTGGAACCTATCAGGATCCATCAGGTGCCTGGGGCGGATCCCTCTAATTGGGTCCGCCTCCCTGCGGCGAGGGGTCGCGGTTCGAAGATCTAGGCGAAGGAGTGAGTGGTCAGTCCATGACAAGGGTTCCATGTTTATATCCCCTATAACAAGACCACTCAACCACTGGCCAGAGACAAAAATCAAGTCCAGAGTGTGACCTCCCCTGTGAGTAGGGCCATGAACTAACTGGGTCAGGTCCATGGCCGTCATGGAAGCCATGAACTCCCGAGCCACCTCAGACGTTTCACCAACGGATGGCAAGTTGAAATCACCCATGACTAAAAGTCTGGGTGTATCTACTGCCACCGTGGCTATCACATCGAGTAGCTCAGGTAGGGCTGTTGTCACATGGCAGGGAGCCAGGTACGTAAGCAACAAGCCCATCTGGACCCCACGGCCCCACCTCACAAGGAGGGACTCACACCCGGCTATCTGAGGCACAGTGGTCTCCCTCGGACCCAGATCCTCGTTAATAATAACCGCCACCCCCCCCTCCCCTCCCCTGGGCCCTCGGCTGATGGAATGCTCTGAAGCCCGGTGGGCACATTTCAACCAGAGGGACGCCACCCTCCGGGCCCAACCAGGTCTCCATAATACCCGCCAGGTCCGCTCCTCCCTCTTGTATAAAATCATGGATGAGGGGGGCCTTATTGACCACGGACCTGGCATTGCACAGCATCAGACGAAGGCCCAGCTCCTGAGTATCTAAGCCACCTAGTATCCGAGCAGAGCCTTGGGGACCGGGGCAAACAATTGCTCTCAGACAGCGAGTGCGAGCCCCCAACACCTGATGTGGTCCCCTGCTCCCGCCATATCTGCCCCTCTCATCTACCGTGCCGATGGTACAGCCCTCATAGGTATCGTCCCCCATCCCTTTCCCAATCCCTCGTCCGGTGCCCCCCAGATCGTTACCCTGTGCCGGGCACGGCTCTGACCCTGGTGGATTTCCCCCCCCATCCGCCATAGTCGTCTTCCCAATATATTTAAAAGAATAATTACAAACCCCTTCCCCAGAACCCCTTAAAATCTTAAAAAAATTCCCTAAAAAGCCCCATAAATTCTTCCTTGCTCCATTAAAATGTTTTAATAATATTCATTAATATGTATCAATACTTGATCGAATAATTGGATCAATAACCACTCCTAGTTCCTAAGTGTTTTCTGATATTTCTGATATGATATTCTGATATGATATTACTAGCATGTAGGTACCAGAGCATTGGCCATAAATGACTGAAACCCTTCATAAATTGACTACTTCTAATCTTCAAAATTGGCCAAATTTTCATACAAATTAGAAATTGACAATGAAGATCCAGTAGCAATCATCAACCATATTATTTCTTTAGCTGAATCCTTGTTTGAATATGTACAGTATATTTACATATCTATATACATGAAGTTTTAAGCAACATTTTAATTCTAATTTAACATTTTATTCATTTATCATGCATTTAGAATATCACTACAAGTCACCAAAAAATCTTGAAGGAAAGGAAAATTCAGAATGGAACTGGATACTCATCATTAGAGCTCAACCATGTGGGATGTTCAAATCTGCACTCATTTTTTGCCGAAAGAAAATGGCTGATAGAGCCAGAGGTTTATTTCCTCACCAGGAATACAGGATCATCAGAGATCATATCAAAGTCAGATTTCTTCCAAAACACCTATCCTGAAGTTACACATAATGAAACCCCTAGGGAGGGAATTGGACCTTTAACAAACAACTCTCGAAATATAAAACCTGAAACTAACAGGGACCACTTCAGCAAGGGGATTAAGTTCAGAAGCTTCCACTGTTCTACAGCATCAGAACGACACCTTAGTGAGAAGTGGATAGAGGAGAAGGAGGAGCTACAACAGTTGATAATAGAACTGAAGAAAAAACTAAATCTCCAAGTGCAGCCAGGTAAAAACAAACAAACAATGCCAGTCTTGCTGGGACTTGACATGGGGTTTACTAATTTTCAGTGCTGGTGCTAATGAGTTCCATGATTCAAGAAGGAAAAATGAAAGAAAGGGTAACCACTTTTTCTTGTATGGTCACATCCAAGTCCCCAAATTATTAGATTAGGGAACTACTTTGCAATACAATTGTATCTTCTAGGCCATATTGTCAATAATACTATCTAATACAATAATACAATAATACTATATTTTTTGTATATATATATACAAAATGGGGGCGCGATGGGTCAATGGTTAAACACACTGAGCTTGTCAGTTAGAAAGCTGACAGTCCAGTTTCCACTGCATGATGGGGAGACCTCCTGTTCGCTGTCCAAGCTCCTGCTCACTTAGCAGTTTGAAAGCATGCAAATGCAAGTAGATAAATAGGTAGCACTTCAGTGGGAAGGTATCAGCATTCCGTGCACTTCATCTTATAGTCACGCTGGCCACATGACCATGGAATGGTCTTCAGACAATGCTGGCTACCTTGGTTAAGAAACAGAGATGAAAGCCATCCCCTAGAGTCAGAAATGATTGGACAGGGAAACCTTTACCTTTATATATTCAGAAAACAGAATAGAATACAGAATAATAAAGTTGGAAGGGTCCTTAGAGGTCTTCTAGTCCAGTTCCCTGCTCAAGCAGATGACCCTATACCCATGATGGCGAATCTATGGCACGCGTGCCAGAGGTGGCATGCAGCGCCCTCTCTGTGGGCATGTGAGCCATTGCCCAAATACAGCTCAGCCATTGTTCTGTCCCCAACCCCATGCACACACACCAACAGACGTTCAGGAGTTAAAGACCAAACCAGCCAGCAAAATCCTTTTCCTTATGATAACGGAACTTGGCAACAACCTAGTGGCTGCCTGCCAAAAGTTTATTATTTACAAAGAGGAGAAATAACTTCTCCCCACTTCTAATACATCAAAGGAAAGCAGTTCAATAATTACGGAATTAAATCAAGTCCAGAGATACTTCCAGCAAAGTCTTAAAGCAAAAGTCCGGCAATGCAGAATGGCGTGGAAGCTTTCAGCTTTGTTCGTCACAAGGTTTGACTGGCCACCATGCTCCCTTTTATATCCTGTGGGGTGTGGGCCAGTGACTCAGCCTAATCTTGGGCACGCCCTTTCTTCTGTTGCACGCGCTTATCTCTGCGGCGCTGGCGTGGGTCCAGTCAAGACTTATTACCCTCATCACTGCCCATCTGTGGCTGCGTGGATGTGCTTGGCCCCGGCCCTATCTCTTGCTCTTCGGCGGACACTGAAGGCATTGCCAGAGTGGAGGGTCCTGGAGAGGGAGGCCTTGCCAACTCCTCTCCTTCACTCTCGGAGTCCTCTCCTGCCGATGACACAGGCTCAGGAATGGAGCCACAACAGCTGTGCATGCGTGTGCGCCTCCCGCCAGCCAGCTGGTCTGCGGGTCTCTGCTGCACATGCACAGGGTGGGGCATGTGCGGGAGTCATATGTGCATGCGCGGGGGGGCGTGTGGGGGACAGGGTGCATGGCATCATGTGCTTATTTGCTGGGCAGGGCGCATGTGCAGTGGCAGCACACACATTGAATTTTGGAGGTTCGGGCACATACATGCACACTTTGGGCATTCAGTCCGGAATAGGTTAGCCATCATTGCCGTATACCATTCCAGACAAAGAGCTGTCCACTCTCTTCTTGAAATCTCCAGTGATGGAGCACCCACAATTTCTGAAGGCAAGCCATTCCACTGATTAATTGTTGTCACTGTCAGGAAATTTCTCCTTTATATTGGATCTCTCTTTGATAAGCTTCCATCCATTACATCTTGTTCTGCCCTCAGGTGCTTTGAAGAATATGATGTCTCGCTCCTCTCTGTGATATTCCTCTCTCCAATATTTCTCAAATATAGGAAGACTGCTGTCATGTCATCCCTAGTCCTTCTCTTCATTAGACTAGACATTCTCAGTTCCCACAACCATTCATAATACAATTTAGCCTAATCATCTCCATTGCTCTTTGCTGAACTCTTTCTATCTAGAATCTCAATATCTTTTTTGCATCATGGTGACCAAAACTTGAAGCAGTATACCAAGTATGCAGTGCAGTATAAAGTGGTTCTAACACTTCTTATGGTCTTGATACTATCCATATGGTTTGTTGATGCAGCCTAGGACTGTATTGGCTTTTTTGGCAGCTGCAGCACAAATGTGGACCATCCCTTTGTAAAAGTATTTTAACCCACCAATAGTGGGTATGGAGGTAATGCAGTGAGATTCCTTGAAATGGTCAAAGTTGGAATTACCAGAGGCTTCATATGCGTATTTTAATCTTTTCCCAGTGAAACTTAATGGCATGAATTTAAGGAAGGGCTGCATAAAAAGGAATGGAAAAGTTGCATATCTCTTGCTATAGACCCATGGCAAATTCATTCTCTGGATTTGGATTTTCATGGATGCAAAATAGTCCAAGGGGTGATATAAGAAGGTTTATGGACACCCTGAATTTGCAGAAGTTCAACTTAGAAAAATTAAATAGGATCCTATCCTATTTAGCAGATATACATTGCTGCTGATCGTTGAAGAGTTAAAAAGACTGGAAATCACTGAAACTATAAGAACTAATTGCAGCATGATGGTTTTCCTATGATAGATTCTCCCTTCAAAATCCAGGCAATTGTAATTGGGCCAAAGTGCAGAGAATGTCTAGGCCTATTTTGTACAATTATAGCTGACATGTCCTTATGACCCTAGTAAATAAAATCTTCTGTTAGAAAGGCCCTAATGAATGACATTTTGAAAAAATAGGTAAACTGTTTTATCTGCTTTCTCAATTAACACGTGCACACATGCACACGCACAGACACACACACACACAAGGAGGCAATACTGTTTAGAAGTCTCTGCTTTCTTGCATCTAGTAATCTTTTATGTTTGAGGAGCTTTTAGATTTGTATCTAATAATTTTGCTCACAATCTTGTATGCAGCTTTTTACTGGACTGAAAATATTTTGCTTTCTATGAGCTAAGCTTGTAGAACATTTACCGTATCAGTTCAAACCTAAACTGATTACACATAACAATTTTTGTTTTTGTTCTTCCAGGTTACCCCTCTGAAGAGTTGCTGCTCAGCGCTGAGCATCTTTGCAAATCTTTCTCTAATCTCATTACTCAAGTGGCCTCACCAGCCAGGAAAACTGAAGTTGGTGGTAATAGCCTTTCCAGACTGTCAGATCTTCCAAGTTAAAAGAAGATAACCATGTATATTATAGCTGTTTTTAAAAAAAGTATTCATACATTGAAAGTGGCATGAACTTTTACATTCCACTATTCTTTCCTCTGCTTTTTCTCTGGGTGTTCATACTCTGGTTTCTCTTAAAATCAAATAATTATTCTATTGACCATATATCTTTTAAAAAGCACATATATTAAGCGCATGAAACTTGATAAATATAATACTGTCGCTCAATGGTTCTCCCTGAGTGTGTCTGCATGTCGTCACAGGGGCTCTGCAAAGGCTTGAAGAAATATTATATGATTCAAATCCTGAGGGGTCCGTAGCTGTGGTCCATGGCCACAAAAGGTATTTAAAGGGGGGTCCATGATGAAGAAAAGTTGAGAACCACTGCGGTAGCTGATCTATAGCAATGAAATATGGGAACTCATCATAACATTAGAATGCGTATGGACCTCCCCGTGGTTTTGTTTGAATCCATGTATTCAATTTAACAGAAAATATGAAGCAAAGAACAAAGCAGATTTCTTTATACTTTGAGACATTTACACAGTTCTAGAGAAACTCACGATTTACATCACAGAAGTTTTAACCCAGTTTTAAGATGGTTTTATTGAATACTCATCTCAAAAAATTCACTTTAAAGGGAAAAGACACATCTTTTGTGTCTTTTGCATTCAGTCATAAAAATAAATCTTTGGGGAAATCAACATGCATGTTAATATTTATTGAGGAAAAAAATCCAATGGCTTGATTATTGTAGTTTTACCGAAGATAAGATGATATTATAGAATCAGAAGATGTTCCCTTCTCCTTCATCACCTCCTTCATCATCTGTCTTATGTAGGCAAAACCAGAACAGTGAACAGTTACTTATATATTATGCATTTATAATTCCTGGCCCCTAGAACCAGAATTTTTTAAAACAAACATAATTAAGTCATCTTTACCTACTGACGTCCAGTCGAAAATAAGTCAGGGAGTCCAGCAAAAGTGAGTGACAAATCAGCTTTTCTGAAAGTAATGAAATGAGAGATAGTTGGAAAAAAATCCATACGCTAATTAACTGTGAAGGCTTACTAGTGGATAAGCATCTGTACATAAGAAATTATGTACATGCAATTAAAACAATAAACTGAAATAAAACATGAAAAAAGCAACTTTTACCGCTAGATTTGTTCTCTTCTTGTTATTACAAAATTATATACTTTACTGTATTTTTTGTGATGTATAGGACTTCTTTCTTATTTGTTGTGTTATTCTGAGAACTAGAATAGGAAGAGCATCTATTATCAATTAATTACAGAGTATAAACTATTCAGAAATTAGTTGCCCCCAGATGTATCTTGTGGGCAACCTGGAAATCCTAAAACAAATTGTAGGTAGTAGTTTCATAGGTGTGCTTTGCCTTTTTACTTCACACCTTATTCTCTCTATTCTGTCCTCATCTTGACCAGATGGCTGAGACAGCAAAACACGAATTGAAAGCATTGATTAAAGTAACAGGTAACTTACTCCAGAGCTGTAGGGGAAACAAACAAACAAAAAATCGACCTAGCTCAGCAGGGATTTGTGTGTGTGTGCGCGCGTGCACACACATGTGTGTGCATGTGCAGAACTGTCCATGGTGCTGCAGCTGGCAGGAGCACCTAGGTTACTCAGTGTATCCTACTTCACTGTAGGATTCCCAAACTGTAGAAAAAAACCTTACCTCTCTCAACCGAGTGAAGTCCTTTTGGAAAGCTGAAATGAATTGCTCCTGCAACGAATGGTGCTTTTTACACAACTTTCTTTCTTCTAAGAATCTGAAGACATCTAAGATTCTGGACCTTACATTTCTTTCCCCTTTATAAACATGTGGGAGTGTGTGACATTTCTCTGTCTTGCATCAAAGTTCTAGGAGGAAATTCCCACCGTCTTTAGTCTTAGCTCCTGAAGCAGGCTATTTCCTGGCCCTCCTGTGGTTTATAGTTTGTTTTGCAAACACTGAGAAAAATATCTTGCCCACTCAGGAAGACTTGCCTGAAGTCATAGAGCTACCTGATATTTCTCGCTTTTTAGCATCTGCTGCAAATAATCAAGTTGGAGGACCTATTGGCAGCCGAAGTGTGATGGAAGAAGATGCATTAACAATCACTAACCTGAACTGCATGAATGCAGGACTATTTAATTCTATCCTTTTGAAACAGTGCATTTGAATGTATATTCTCACCAATATGCAGTACATTCTCACCAATGGGTGAGATTAGCAGTAAAATCCTATACATGTATTTTCTGCATGTGAGCCCCATAGGGTTGAACGGATCTATTCCTCATATTAGCAACTGTTAAAGAATGCAGCAAAATCAGACCCTGGGACTTAAATCATGCCTTTATTTACTTAAGCTCTTATATTTTATCAAGAACACAGTGAGTACAGGGAAATAGAGAGCATGTAGAAAGCAGCATGGTAATGCTGATATGATTGTGTGAAGTGATCCTGAAGGAACATGTAGATGAGAATAAGTGATTGCTGCTTTGATGGAGTGGCTAGTGACCATTCCTATTTGCAGAATGAATAAAAAATATCATTCATTAGCTTTATCATTCATTAGCATTAGTATCATTCTAAAAAATATATAGGCAAATTCTACTGTACTGTAAAATAATAATCTAGACTTTGTGTTTAAGACAACAGATGAAATGTTTGCAGTAGCTCCAACAGAGAACTTCATTGGGGGATTTTAGAAGAAAGCAGTCATTTCTGCTTCATTCAAATCCTTAAACCGAAAATAGAAGTTCAAGGGCTTAATGAAATAAAATTAACACTTCTTACGATATCTTATTCTACTGTTATAGCAGCCCTTCCTCTTCCCTGTCTGGCAGAATTATTACTTTAACCCAGTAGTGTAGGTAATTAATTTTACTCCTGGATTTACTGGAGAATTGCATTACTGCCATGTGATTTTTTCAGCCATAGGCCATCCTTGGCTTTTGAATGGGGTACTAGGCACAATATTGAAGAAATACAGTAGCAGCAGCAACGAGGATAAACTCCTAAATTTCATTCCATCAACATTTGAGTGTAATTAAGATTAAGTATATGATGTTTAATTTTTTAAAATAAATTCTTTAAATACGTACATGCAATTATTTATTCTCTTTGCTTTCCTCGCATGTCTTAACTGATAATAGTTTGTTTTTTTAAAGTCAAGAGATGTTGGATTATAGCCTTTTTGTTGACTTTTGGACAAAAAAAAAGGAACTTAGAATCAAAAAACTTACTGCTCAGCTCCAAAAAGACAAACCATATGCTTCTAAACCATTCATAGAATTCATTATTATAGATAAGCTATGAATGTCTGCTATGAATTATGGCATCAATTAATTGAAATATGTATGTCTGTAAATACGTATCTTGAATGTTTTTATTTTACTTTTTTCTCCCTTTTATAATTTTTGGGGTTTTTTTGTTTTTTGTTTTGGCATTCAGTTCATTTTTAAAAAACAATTCAGGAAATCATGAGTCATATAGATTTGGTATTGCTTGGGCAGCATTTTTATTGTGAGATCTCACCACAATGAATATGTATTAGATGCTGTCCCACAAACTAGCTAATAAACATAAATCTAGACTGTTGCATCAATGCACTGTGTAATTAAGATTCAATGTGTTATATCAATTATAAGTTAAGTTTACTTTATTGTCATTGCACCTCATACAACAAAATTAAATGCCATCTTCAGTGTACATTGTAACTATAAAAATAAAACACACATCCTTCACATTCTATACAATTGAATTGAAAACCCAATATTGCATTAATATTGCACTATAGAGTAGAATATAGTTTCTGCCCTGGGACAGAAGCTGTTTTTCAGCCTGTTTGTCCTTGTTTTTATTATCCTGTGCCATCTGCCAGATGGTCATAGTTCAAAAAAAGGGTGCCCAGGATGAGATGGGTCTTTAAGAATGTTTTGAAATTTCTTAAGGCAGCGGGAGCTGTAAAGCTCTTCCAAAGAGGAGGGAGGGCAACCAATGATCCCCTGGGCAATGATGTTAACCCTCTGGAGTGCTGTCCTATCTGCCACTGTGCAATTGGCAAACCATACACAAGTGCAGTAAGTTAAAATACTCTCTATGATGCAGCGGTAGAAGGTCACCAGCAGTTTTTCATTCAGTTGTTGTTTCCTGAGAAGTCTCAGGTAGTATAATCTCTGCTGGGCCCTTTTGACCAGTGCTGCAATGTGAATGCTCCAGGTCAGGTCCTCTTTTATGACTATACCCAGAAACTTAAAACTGGCCACTTGCTCCACTCTGTCTCCATTGATAAGCAAGGGCTGGATGTCTCATCTATTCCTTCTATAGTCCACTATAAGCTCCTTGGTCTTATTCATGTTAAGGACCAAGTTATGGTCTCCATACCATGAAAGCAACTGGTCCACCTCATCTCGACAGGCAGACTCATCCTCCCCAGAGACGAGTCCCACCACTGTTGTATCATCTGCAAATTTAGTAATAGTCTTTGTAGTATTTAGTAGTAGTAATAGTATTTAAATAATGGCATCATCATGACTCAATTTATCATATGAATAAAGCCAGAAATAACTAGTAATATGGACACCAAAGTGTTTTTATGAAATACATATCTGATATAAAATGTATGCTATATATTTATAAATGTCCATTTTAAGTGGGGGGGAGGGATACAGGCAATTCTTGACTTACAACAGTTCATTTAGGGACCATTCAAAGTTACAACGGCACTGAAAAATATGACTTATGACCGTTTTTCAGCTGTGACTTTTGCAGCATCCCCATGATCAATTTGGCAACTGGTTCATATATGACTGTTGCTGTGTCCCAAGATCATGTGATCACCTTTTGCAACCTTCTCATAAGCAAAGTCAATGGGGAAGCCAGGTTCACTTAACAACTGGGTTTCTAACGTATCAACTGCAGTGATTCATTTAACAACTATGGCAAGAAAAGTAATAAAATGGGGCAAAACTCACTTAACAAATGTCTCACTTTACAATAGAAATTTTGGGCTCAATTGTGGTTGTAAGTCAAGGACTATCGATAGTATATTGGGTCAGTTTGAGCCCTCACCGATGACAATGACATATTTCAACGTGTCAAACTCTGTATCTGCCATGATCCCCCTATTCCGCACATGCTGCATCTGTGTCCCAATGACTGCCGGTACGAGGCAGTATCAGCCATGACTGAAGGGCAATATCTGAGTGTAGGTGAAGGATAGATAAATCACAGAGGCCCCTGGTAAACCAGGGCAGAAATCCGGGGTGAAGTTGAGAACCTGGGAATGCCAGCAGCTTCCCCATCAATGGACACCACCATCTTGCCTGTGATAACAATGATTAGCAAGTGCCTGAGGATTATATTTGTTAGATTGCTGCACCTCAGCTGTGTTTCTCCTCCGAAGAAACCCAGAAGTGAAGTTTTCTTCAAACTGCACACATGTATGAAGCACACGCATGCACGCAAAGCGCGCTATCACCAAACCAGTTGTTAAACTGGGAAAATTCCACCACTGGAGAGCACCAAGGACGCCACAGCTCAACTTTGAGCTGCGTATATTGTCATCTGTTGGCATTATGCCCAGGCATAACATGAGTAGTAGGTTTAATATTTAGAGTATCTGTTCCTGAGCTATTCAAGGCCAATAGCAAAAACAAGCAAAAACTGAAATCAAACAAAAAAATGGGGCTCAGACTTACAATATAGAGTGATGAGATCAGAAAAGAATGGAGTGGAAAGGAAAAAGGAAAGGAAAAAGTCCTAATTTATATAGGACTTCAAGTGAGGTAAACAATTTATCTATTTATTTACTTAATTATTTACATTTACAAATTTACATAGCTGCCCATCTCACCCAAGGTGATTCTAGGCAGCACACAGTAGATTAAAAAAAAGCAAACCAGTGAAATCTAATTGAGTTCAATCTTTTATTTGCCACACCTAATGGGTAGAATCCTGCCAAACTTGAGCTATAATCTTCTTATTACTAGATATATCTATCCTGAGAGAGTCTAGAGTGCAACTATCCTACCCTGACCCTTTCCCCTATTCCCCCATCTGGCTCAGGGCTGTGCAATCTCTTCATACACGTCTCTTTCTTGGAAAACTCTGTTTTGCCCGAACTCTCCTCCACTCTCCTTCAGGTACAGATTCCATCAGACTCAGTCGTGGTCACCTAATCCGTTCTCAAGGGCTTTTTTGAAAATCAAAAGGGATAGATAGGGCAGACTTAATTTTGGGAAGAACATTCTGTAGGGAGGGTGCCACAACTGAGAATGCACATATCCTGAGACCCACCAATTAGATCTGTAGCCATCTTGAAGTTCTTTAAAGAAAAATGGGCAAGTACAGTATGGTAGAGCAAGAGCCACACTGTAATTTACTCTGCCAAGAACAGACATCTCTCCAATTCCACTCATTCACCTCTGCACCACTTTTTCCAGTAGAAATTATGCATGTTTCTTCAGAGATCTCCCTACATTTTTCAGTGACACTAATTTTTATATGGCATTTTTCTTGTTAGCTTATCCTCTGATTCCACCAAATGCACCAAGAGGATTTTGTACTTACATTTCTACCAATATTGAAAAATAGGTAAAACTCTGGGTAGCATTCATTCAGCCAATCAGTTTGCTTTGCTTTTCCTTTGTTCAAGCTTCATAATAGTGTGGCAGGTATATGAGCTCACAAAGCAGAAGTAGATAAAACTGATTGCTTGCCTGAAGGAAAGCTATTCACTGAGAGTTTTTTCTCTGTCATGCGCGTACTGTATCTCTCCTTAGTTTTGGTTTTCTTTTTATTTTAGCAGTATTTACCTAGCTTAGATTTAGTTTATTTACAGTATCGGTTTGTTTATTTATATTATTTAATATCATTCTTATTTACTCAGATTATTTTAGTTTATTTAAACACATTGTTTATTTATCATATTTATTATATTTATTTATTTAGGATTATCTTAGTTTAGTTTGGTTAAATATAGTATATTGAATCAATGATGGACATATTCCTGTATTATGCAGGAAAACTGCTGTTTGAGGTAAGAGATCCTCTACTTTATTTATTAATTTATTTGTCAACTTGCATGTGTGAATCTAGGATTAGTTTAGGATTCAAAGAAGTAATATGACAGGTAACATGACATAAAGAATAATAATGAAATAAAGCAGGAATCCAAGGAATCTAGGAAGAAGTAAAAATTGCTTTAGAACAATTTTTAGAATAAATTTTGAATTTGAATATTTTTAAAATGCCTGTACATCAGGCATTCAGGCCCTTTCTTGGTGAATTGTGTTAATATCTTAAATTTAAAGATATCCTTAGGACCCACATCCAGAAAGGCTGGGAAACATAGCTCTCTGGACTTACTTTGGGTCCACAGAGAGAAGTATGTAGCCATGGGGCTGGTTAGAGCCGTCAAATCCCTCTTCCTAATTAATTTGTAACATCACTTGCCTCTTGTACATTTTATATATGATGCTCATCTTTTTAATATTTGGGCACTGTTAGCCTCTAAATGAACAAACTGAGATTGATTTCAAGGTTTATATTGGAAGAAGGGTGCTATTAAAACATCACTTTTAACAGCAGAGCAACTAAAGGCAGCTTCAGCTCACCCTGCAGCTGTCTAGAAGCAACCGCAGGCAATGTCATGAGGATTATTGCTTAACAATGGTTAGTGAAGGTCTTCATGCTATAGTTAGAACAACCTGAGGATCAATTAATTGATTTATACTGACTGTTTAATGTTGCTGCTAAAAATCTTAATTTTTAGGTCTGTCTCCGGAAATATAACGAGAGGCAAAAACAACAGAAGGGGTACATCAGTGAACTTCTGGCAAGACACCAGGAGGAGCTGGAGGGAAAAAATGCCAGAATTACAGCTGTAAGTAATTCATTTCCCTTACAATCCTGTGTTAAGCTTCTCTTTCTGTCTGCTTATTTCTATTCTATGACTAACGGATGTTTCTTATAATGTCTGTATCTTAGTTGGAGGAAAAAAATAAAAAACTAGCCAGGAATATGGCAAGTGCTGTTCAGGAAAACAGCAAACTAAAGGAGAAACTTCAGAAGAAACTTGAGGAAATTGAAGAAAGTGAGTATTATTTCAACTTAATACAATTTAATTATTTTTGTTTTAAAAATGAAAGTGATTGATAATTATTTTGTTATTTTTTGCCAGGGCTTGCCCAGCTGAATACAGATGTCACAGAATCCATAGAAGACAGGAGGAGGCAACGCCAGCTAGAAGAATTGGAGGGGGAAGTCGAAGACATGTGCTCCAAGGTAAAGCTCTCCAGAATGTTTAACCAACATAAACAAAGATGAGATGCCACCTTTATTAGACAAATGAGGAATAATCACACTGAGGGGCTGTTGTTTCATAGGAGATTTATGTAGGAAGCATGCAAAAAAAAAAAAAAAAAGATGTTTTTCTCTGATTTTTTTCCAGCTTTTCTTTTGCTGAGATTACAAATTCTGAAAAAAATCCATACAAGAGACGCTTCAGAGCTAGATCTGAAGAAAAGCCTGGGAATGTAATATTCCAGAAATGCCTTCTTTTCTTCCTCAAAACAAATCTGAAAGCTCCTTCTATGATCGGGGCCTTGACAAGGTGAAGGGGCTCATGTGAGTAAATGAAATCGTGGGCTATGTCGTCAAACGTATATATGTCCAGAAGGATCACCCATGATGGATACTGCAGTTTAACACCAATCGCATCTGCCAACCCACATTGAACTAGCATGGTAGATTATAGTCTATCCTTCCATATGCCAACACAGCTTCAAAAATGGCCCTCATTCCCTGGAGGCCCTAGGGAAACTACCCACGGTAGCGGGAATACCTGTCCAAAGGCAGAGGGTGCTAAAATCACCAGGCTAAATCAGGCTGCCTTTGGATTTTACACATACGTTCAACATTTGACAATGAAAACAGTCACTCGACTAGAACTACTGCTGGTTGAACTCAACAATATGCATTGGGATATCATTGGATTATGATGAAAAGGTGAAAACGTAGTTGATAGGGCTGGGCATTTACTCTACACTAGAGGTATGGAGGATGGACAATGTGCCGGAATTGATTTTCTCATCAATCAAAAGCTGAAAGACTCTGTAGTAAAATTCCAAAGTACATTGGACAGAGTAGCCCAATGCATCATTCAATTGAACATCCAATACAAGCTTCAAATCATTCAAGCTTACATGCCAACAATAAGCTATAGTGATGTTGAGGTAGAAGAGTTTTACACCTTCAAGACAAAGACAAATGCCAATACAAAATACTAATGGGTGACTTTTATGCAAGAATAGGAAGAACAATACCTGGATAAAAAGTGGCTGGCCTGTATGGAAGTAGTGAACAAGATAATCGAGGTAACAGACTAGAAGGGTTTGCTGAAGGACAGGAAATTTATATCATGAACTCATTTTGCAAGAAAAAAACATACAGAAAGTAGACATGGAAGAGTCCATTCTGGGTGTTACCATCGTTTTAATGTTGGAAGTGACCATAAAATGGTACAAGCTAAAGTGAAGATAGACTGTCAAAAAGAGCCTATGAAAATGATAAGGATATCACAAAAAACAAAAAGAGGGAAAGCTGTTACAGGAGAACAGCGATTTTGAGATTAATCTATCAAATCACTTTGCTCTATTACAAGATTTGGAAGAGACAAACACTACGGATCAAAATGAACAAATAATTTAAAATGTTCCTGAATCTGCTATATCTATAGCACTGCTGTAAAAACACTTTGTATAGTTAAAAATATCTGATGAAACCATTGACTTAATGAAAAAAACCGACAGACAATGAAGAATACTGGAAGTTTCACTAATATATTGGAGTACGTTGAACTCTGCAACACCAAAAGAAAATGTATCCAAGAAGAAACAGATCAGTTTAATATAAAGCTTGTGAAAAAGGCAATTGAAGAAAACAAAGGGATTACTAGAGCAAAATGCAAGCTTATATTAATATAAGAAAGAAATTTTTGCATTAAAATGTGAAGATGGCTCTGTGCGTAGAACAAAACAGGAAATGTTAAAAATAATTGGAAAATTCTATTCAAAGATCAAGATCACTCAGAAGTAACCCACGAAAAAGGAAATACCAGATATTCTCGTGGAGAAAGTTATCAAGTGCCATAAAATCAGTGAAAAATGGCAAAGCTTCAGGAAATGGCTGTGTTATGGATGAAATGCTGAAAGCTGGTATTCATAGTTTACACAGGATACTAGCAAAACTATACTTGAGATGCCTCAGAGAAGAACAAATAACCAATGCATAGAAAAATGGTGATTCTTATACACAAGAAAGGGGCCCAAGATGATTTAAAGCACTATCGCCCAATAAGCCTTCTTTCAGTCATCTACAAGGTTTTCACCATGATAATAGCCACAAGAATATTGAGAACATTAAATGATGCACAGCCAAAGGAGCAGGCAGGGTTCAGAAGTGGTTACAGCACAATGGATCACATCCAGGTTGTTCAGCAAGTCACTGAAAGGCAGAACGAGTACATGATGCCTTTGCGCATGGCTTTCATTGACTATAAAAAGGTGTTTGACTCAGTATTTCAGCAAGTAATAATTAATGCATTGCTCAACCAAGGCATAGACACTGCTCTCATAAACTTCAATAGATGAAAAAACAAAGGTGACTCTTTGCCTTAATGATCTTAAAGTGGAAATCAACATAGAACGAGGTGTATGACAAGGCAATACAATATCACCTATCCCTTTCTCAGCCTGCCTTGAAGACCTATTTTGCAAACTAGACTGGGCAAAAGATGGAATAAAAATCAATGGCACCTATTCAAATCACTTAAGATTTGCAGATGATGTTGTTCTCTTCTCACGAGATCCAGAAGAGCTACAAAGACATGTAGAAGAGCTGCACAAAGCAGGAGAATCATTTGGCTTAAAAATAAATGTGAAAAAGGTTTTGGTTAGGTTATGTTTAATAAATTTCCCAAAGAAAGAAACATTTTTATATCTGGAGAAGAAATAGACAATGTTGACCACTACATATACCTTGGCCAATGGATTTCAATGGAAGGTGATACAAAAAGGAAAATTGAATGGTGTGTTAAATGTGTTTGGGAAGCATTCAGCAAGCTAAGTGTAATTTTCAAAAACAACCTTCCTCTTGCCGGAAGAGAAAAGATTTCGATCAGTGTGTGCTACCTATTCTAACATATGCCAATGAAACACAGATGCTAACCTCACAATTGATACAAAACTATGAGTGGCACAAAGAGCCATGCAAAGATACATGCTCAGCATTACAAGACAGGATAGAAAGACCTGCAGATGGATTAGAGAACAAATGAAAGTACACAATATCATCAAGAGAGTAAAAGAATTGAAATGGAAATGCACTGGTCATATTGGTGGGTTTCTACCAGTTTGCCCCGGTTTGGGTGAACTGGTAGTGGCAGTGAATGTCATCACAGACATTCTGTGCATGTGCAGAAGTGCTGCGCATGAGTGAAGCATGCATGTGCATGCGCGCGCTCACAGTTCCAAACCAGTAGCGAAGGTAAGTGGAACCCACTACTGACTGGTCACATAGCAAGAAGAACTGATGGCAGGTAGACTAAGGCAGTCATACAATGGATTCCACTTGATAAAAAGCATCCACGAAAGAGACCCAAAACAAAATGGATCGACAATGTCAGCAAGTATTGTGGGCCCAATTGGCAAAAGAAATCTAAATACAGTTTTGGCTGGAAACATGCGGGAAGAGGCCTTCATCCTGCAATGAATAGATGATGGCTAACATAACAATGACAAATCTGAAAGAAGACATTGGCATCTGTTGTGCAATCTTATTGGGCAGAGAAGAGGTTGCCTTTATGCATCTATGTTATTGTCCATCTTAGACCTGGAAGCAGGCTACACTCTGCACTCTTACCAATTGGCCATCAATAGACACACAGCCATAAACAACATCTACCTACTGTGCAAAAGAGATAATCAACAAGCGAAAAAGAGAACAAAAGGATCAAAACACTTCCCCACTAGCAATCAACACTGAGATGCACATAGATTAACACCAAGATTAACATCAGATCAACAATCAAGAAATAAACAACATCTCAATGAAGGAACTGCCAAACAAGCTAACAGTAAACAGCCCAACCAAAGAAGATCACACAAACTGACTACAAGCAATGGCATTAGAAAGGAGCACTGCAAGATTTGCAAGAAATATCATTTGCCTGCAAGCAATAACATAAAATAAAGACATAGAAAATGAAGAAGAATTCAAACAGACATTGAACAATCAACAACAATTGTCAATAAGAAAGATAAAAAAAATCTAGACTGGATGGATCAGTACCTGGGGGTCTAGGGCTTTTCGGCTCAAACCCTTATCCTTGCCTGTTTCGCCTCAAGGTTTTCACCGCTGGGTTATTACCCACAAACTTTTCCCCTTGGCTGGCCCTCCCCCAGTCTTTCGCCCTGGCACAACGGCCACAACGGCACAACGGCCACGGCCACTCCCTCCCAGGTGCTTCGCCACAGCCCATACACAGAAGGAGGTTTCATCCTAGGTTTTTTGACATCCGGGATAGTTAGGGCCCAACAAGTCAGCTAGAGGGGGAAGGAAGGAAGGAACATAGTGTGTGTGTGTGTGTGTGTGTGTGTGTGTGTGTGTGTGTGTGTGTGTATGTATGTGTGCGTGTGTGCTCCTGAGCAGATTCAACGTGCTTAGCTTCTCCCTTCAAGCCTAACTGGCAGGGGCCCCACAACAGGGGACCTCCAGCCCCAGACTGGCCAACCCCACCTTGTGCAAGTTCTACAAAGTATGAGATGATTCTGCGTCCTTTCTTAAACCCACTAAAGTCTTAGTTCTTAGTATTCTAATTACTCTAGTCATATAATCTAACTACATTGTAAAACTCAGTCATATACCCTAACTTAGATTTTACATCTTCCTGCAACAGACAGATTCCTTTCTTGGTAATTTATCTTTTGTTATATTTTCCCTCCTTTTGTCTTCCTAATTGACCACCTATTTGGTCCCCTATTAACAGAACAAAAGGTGTGTGGATTGCTCTAGAAGTTTGAGATAGTTACGTGCCAATTCCTGGAGGAAACGTGGTGGAAGGGAAAGGATTTATGAAGGATTTAGATCTTAATGCAGGAAAGATGCAATTGATTGGAGGCATATGTCAGTTTATCCTCATTTCTCCTCCCCCCCATACAGAGGGAAGCAACAGGGTTAAAATTAAATCTTAACTTGCATCCACAGATTCTCAGTTTTGTCTGCTGAAGAATCAACTAAAGCACCAGTTAATTAATCCACCCATCTCTGGGCAGTGAAAGTTTATGCCTTAATGGGTTTTCTTAGTGTGTAAGAATTCCCACTGATTCTTACAAATCTTTTATTGGGCTAGAAGATGGTTGATATGACAAGTTGTAACACCCACCCCCTCCTGAAATCTGCACAGATGTCTCGGGAGGAAAAGAACAAACAAACAAAATGAAGCACTACTATCTGTTGCTTTTGGTTAAAAAATTAATTGCAACTAACTCTTCCCTTTGCAAAAAACAAAACAAAACAGGAGTGCTTCCCTTTGAACTGGGGGAACGGGCAGGGGTGGGAATGGAGAGCTTTTACAATTTCCTTTTCTAACTTTCTAAATCTTGAATGGGATTTTTGCCAACATCTCCCCCCTGTTTTTGGGGTGGGAATCAATGCTGTAAATTATTCATTGTCATTAGTTATCGATTTGGATATCTGGCCTGAAAAGGGTTCTTCCTTCTCTTAAAAAAAAAGCCAGTGGTGGAAGTCCCCTCTCCTTCTCCCTCCCATTTCACCAAGGCTGTTCCTTCCTTCCTTCCCCCTCTAGCTGATTTGTTGGGCCCTAACTGTCCCAGGTGTCAAAAAACCTAGGATGAAACCTCCTTCTGTGTACGGGCTGTGGTGACGCACCTGGGAGGGAGTGGCCATGGCCATTGTGCCGGGGTGAAAGACTGGGGGAGGGCCAGCCAAGGAGAAAAGTTTGTGGCTAATAACCCAGAGGCAAAAACCTTGAGACAAAACAGGGAAGGAGAAGGGTTCAAGCCGAAAAGTCCCATTCCAGTACCTGGCTGACAGTAGAAGAGAAGAGAAAGACTGAAGATAACAAAATACAAAGACCTGCAAGTAGAAATAGAACAACTGGGACAAAAGAAGGCAAAGGTAATACCAATAGTAAGAGACACCTTGGGTACAATCCCAAAACATCTAGAGCATCACTTGGGCACCATTGGCATTGCCAAAATCACCATTGGTCAATTGCACTCCCACAACAGTGGAAGAAAAGATGTTTTCCATTACAAAGAAACAACTATCTGTTATTCCACATCAAGCCCAACAAGAAGATTTGAAGCAAATATTTTTGTCCTGACCTCAGGTGCTTAGAAGAAATGGTTGACCTCCTCTTCTCTGTGTCAACCGCTCAAGTAGTGGGAGAGACAGCATCACCACTAGATGGATTCGTTACTTTATAACACCTTCATAAATGATTTAGAAGTGGGAATAAAAGGGAATTCATCAAATTTGCAGACAACACCAAGCTGGAGAGAATAGGTAACACTTTAGAAGACAGACTTGAGATACAGAAGGATCTTGACGACTTGGAACACTGGGCCTTATTCAAGAAAATGCAATTCAGTGGTGAGAAAAGTAAAGTCTTACATTTAGGAACAAAAACCAAATGAACAAGTAAAAAAATAGGTGGTAGTTGGCTGAACAGCAGTAACAGTGATAGGAATCTAGATGTCGTAATGGACAAGCTCTTTTTTTGGTTATTATTTTTTATTGTACAATTTTCTTGGGTTGCATATAAAATTTCTATATTCAAAATAACAGTGTGCAGTCTGGGTACAATCTCTTTTAAGTGCAGATAGTAAATCTTATATACACAATAATTATGACTATTGTTTTCAAATCCTATTCGCCATCGTCTTTACTTATCCTTATTTTTAAAAATTGCATTATTTAGTTAAACCCTTTGTTCAGTTTTCTCTATAATCAATTGATAATATCAAACATTATAGACAATCTATAGATATCACATTTATAACCATTAAATCATAAGATTTACTTGTCTTGATTATTTGATATTCATTATTCAATTATACAAATTACATCTTTGTTTACATATCCACATTTCTAATTTCTGCAACTTCTGCTTCTGTTTTATAATCATTAATCAAATAATTTCCAAATTAAACAAGTAATATTTCCCCCATTTCTAGTTTCTATCTTTATACTAGTTCTTAATAGAACAACTCCTGTATTAAACAGTATTCTATGTTTATCCCTCATCTCTTGCCCGCTTTCGTATCTCCACTCTTATTGACTTCTTGGCACATCTCCCATACTCCTCCCTTGGGGTCTTGCATCTTCTTGCCTCATTTGTGTTTGATCTAAGTATTTCTTCTATTTCTGCTGCTTGTACAGTCTTTTGAGCCTTCAGTACACCTTTCAATAATCTTTTCCTCACTTCAGCCGTTCCTTCTGTATATCCCCTTTTATTTTTTGATCTCCTGAACTGTAATTTACCTTTTCTATTTCATCATTTACTAACTCTTCTTTTTTATCTGTTCGTTTCATTTGTCATCTTTCCTCCACTATCCTTTCCTCTATTCTTTCTATTTCCTCCTCTACTTCCTGTGTTTCCTGATCATTGTTCAGTGTCATTTGCTCATAAATTTCTGGTCTCACAACTATGTCATGTATCAATATTGGGTCCATCATCAGGCACTTTTTAAAGACTGGTCCAAAAAAAAGGGGGGTATGCGTGAAAGTTGAAATGGAAGCATGTACCCATGAACCTGGCTTCTTAGCTAGGTGCAGGGTTCAGCAACCCGCGGCTCTGGAGCCACATGTGCTCTTTCATTCCTCTGTTGCGGCTCCCTGTCGCTGGTCAGCTCCACAATTGATAGGGCTTTCAGATAAGACAGGTAGAGGAAAAAGGACACCGCACTAGGAGTAGGCTAACCGGACTTCCAGTCAGCAGAGGAAAAAGAATGCTACACTAGGAGGAGACTCTATGGTTGAAGAACTGGACTTCAGGTTGGCTCCAGAATTGAATGGGGGGCTTCCAGTTAGGACCTTTGTGGCTCTTTGAGTGTTTAAGGTTGCAGACCCCTGGCTTAGTGCATCCGGAAAACATTATTTTTGTAATGCAAAATGAAAAGGGTATTCAAGGGTTTCTTTTAGACAAATTGAATTTGTCTTTCAATTAGAGTGCAGATTATTGAGGCAACTGGAATGTTATCAAATTGAGATAAAGTTGCTTTCCTTTAAAGGAAAGCAACTTTCGTTTCCAACTCTATATTACATTAAAGAATGTAATATAGAAAATGATACACCCTTGCCTCCCTTCAGAATTCTCTGATTAGTCATGGTACATATGACCTCTCTTGATCAAAAACATAATAGCAATAGCACTTAGACTTATATACTGCTTCACAGTGCTTTACAGCCCTCTCTAAGCAGTTTACAGAGTCAGCATATTGTCCCCAACAATCTGGCTCCTCATTTTACTGACTTTGGAAGGATGGAAGGCTGAGTCAATCTTGAGCCGGTGAAAATAGAACTAGTCTAATTGTAGAACTTTTGTGTATAAATGAGGCCTGGCCTCATCTTTCAAAACTTCCTGGAAATAGCATAATGATGAAGGCACTGGCAATTATGTTCATGGCCTTCAGACACATCTCATTCTGGCCATTTGCAATAATCTTAAAAGAGACTTTATACTTAATTTTAATGAAATTCAGGACCTTTGAAGTCTATCATTTGCATAGTGAACATGTACTTCCTTATTGCTGCTGGACTAATTAAGAATTTCTGGAAAGGTAATGATGAAAGGTAATGGGGAGCTACCAGTTTAAAGTGCAGGGGGTTGCAGGGGGCCTCTGCGGTATTCATGCAATTTATCAGTGAGATGCTGCATGAGCACCTATACAAGGGGGTATTGGTCTAGCTGAATGATATTTTAGTTTATACAGAGACCATGGAGGAGCACATTCAACTGGTCCGGCAGGTGGTGAAAAAATTACTTGTGGCACATCTGTAGGTAAAACTGTCAAAGTATGAGTTTCATCGCATCTGTTTGGACTATTTGGGTTACCAATATCCAGTGGGGGACTGGAGATGGATTCAGCCAAAGTGAAAGCAGTCCTGGAGTGGCAGGCTCCCAGGACAAGTAAGCAGTTGCAGAGCTTCCTGCCTACACCTCCCAGAAACTCACTGAAGCAGAACGACGGTGGGTGATTTGGGAGAAGGAGGCCTTCACAGTGCACTGGGCACTGCTGATGTGGCAACATTTCCTGGAGGGGAGTAAAATACCATTCAAAGTATGGACTCCCCACAAAAATCTGGTGGCTGTACAGACCCCAAGGGAATTGTCACCGAAATAGGTGAGGTGGGTGCAATATTTCCAGCATTTTCAGTTCACCTTCAAATATATACCAGGAGGGAAGAATTTCTTAGTGGACGCTCTGTCCCTGCTACCGCAGTACAAGAAATGTCTGGGAGGAAGTAGTGCATGCAATCATCCCACCGGTCCAGCCAGTGGCGAACATTGAGGTGGAGCAACAACAAGCTAAGGGGGCATTGAGCTCTGTCACAACTGACCTGATCCAAGCCCAGCCTTATTGACTGACCTTTGGCCCTAGGGAACAGACAGTGATTAACACATGGGGGAGATTGGCATGGAAGGGCACTAAACTCTATTTTCCCAGTGTACTAAGAACACAGGTGCTGCAACGCTGCCACAATGTCAAACAAGCTGGTCACTTCGGTTTCCTGAAAATGCTACATCTGGCCAATAGGCAGCTCTGGTGGCCACAGATGAAGGAGGACATTGAGGCTTACGTACAAAGCTGCCCGAACTATGCTGCTATGAAAACCAGGCCAGGGTAACCGCTGGGTCTGCTGCAGCCGGTTGGCGACTCTGTTTGGCCATGGGAGGAGATCGCTATGGATTTTATAGTGGACCTCCCAGAGAGAAATGGGAGCACAGTGATCTGGACAGTAATAGACCTTTTTTCTAAGCAGGCCTACTTCGTTGCGTGTCTAGGCTCGCAAGCTGGCCAAATTGTTCCTGATCCATGTCTACCAGCTACACGGGGTACCAAGAAGGATAATAATGGACTGGGGAGTCCAATTTACAGCCAAATTTTAAGGGAAGTTTGTTCAGGTGATCAGTTCCTCGCAAGATCTCAGCTCTGCCTTCCATCCAAATACCAACGGAGTTGCGGAGAGAACCAATGCGATGGTTGAGCAGTATCTCCAGTGTTATGTTACCTATCAGCAGAATGATTGGGCAGAGCTTCTACTAATGATAGAGCTGATAATGACAATTAGGTCATTGGGTGCTGCTTTTCTCCATTATTCTCCATTTCAAGTAATAAAGAGAAAATTTCCTAGTACATCTCCATGAAAGTTATGATTCACTGTGTTTCAGTGGATTCATTAGAAGTCAAACAACCAGAACTATTTTACTGGTAGCCAACTGTATTGGAGCATAAGCATGTGGATATCAGGATAGTTGCACAAATGACAAAATCCAATTCCCTCATTTCCATAGCATTCTGCTATGTTCTGAAACAATTAAGTCAGCTCCGTTAAAGTTTTAGCTGTTGTGGTATCTTTAGCATCTAATTAATATGCATATATATGCATATATTCTAACATTCATCATCTTATTACAGAGCCTCACACCAAAGTGCATCAGGTTCATTATGTTCATTGTTCATCTACTTATCACTGACTTTCAAGGTGATTCTTTGGCTTCTGAGAAGCACTTCCATTTTAAAGAACTACAATTAAATTCAGGAATATTTTAATTTCTCAAGGGCCTGGTTTACCTGTTCTGTATCTATGCTGAATGTTCTTCCTCACAACTTATTATATTACATGGACAGGTTTTTTTTTTCATTTCCTTGGCCCATATCCCTCTGGTAGAAAAAGGAAAATGTGGAGCTTCTCATTCCCTCAGTTGCTTCAGTTCATTCACTGATGTTCATATTTAGCAGAGCATAACCAAGTCCATTCTGAGCATCTCTAGGCAGAAACCTAAAATCCCAAAGAAGAAGTAAAATGTATTAAGGAATGTATTAAAGATGCTGCAAAGGCATCTTTAAGCTTTCTATCCTCATGATGAGGGGGGAAAAGAAATGAGTATTCTTTTGGCAGTAAGGCTGTGCTTTTTTAGAAAGCTGATTATTTTCTTAAATATTGCATAATAAAGCATTAAATCAGGCAGTCAAATGCACAGTTGTGCACTTTTGTAAAAGTGCTGAGTGTGAGAGTATGATGACAGCTACTGGAGACAAGTATCTAATGTGGTTTTGCTACGATGTAACCATATAACTGATTCCAACATGATTAAAATGCTTTTCACTTCAGTCACCAGATCAATACATTAGCACTATGAATTAGCTAGGGTATTTATTAATTTATTATTAATTTATTAAATTTATTTGCCTTCCATCTCATCTCAAAGCAACTCTGGACTGCGTATAGAGTTATAAAAAACATTAAAATTATTAGCTACAAATGACAATACACGCAAAAGAAATAAGTGACACAAGATGGAGGAGGAGGGAGCTGGATGCCTGGGGGAGGGAGTGGTATTAGCTCTTAATTGATCAACCTTTCCCAATGTGAGGTTCTCCCTAATGGCCCAAGCCTTCTGGCAGAACTAGGTCTTAAGGCTACTATGGAAAGTCACTCTCACATCATGGGATAAGATATTCCAAAGGGCAGGAGCTAGAGAATGCTTTTCTCCTCCTCTGCTAGTCAAAATTCCTTGACTGATGGGATCTTTCTAGAGTTCAGCTGAAAGCCTGTTGTCCTCCATACAGGCCCCCACTGCCTCCAAGCACTGCGGAAGGGCAGCCACAGCATCATTTGAAATACCAGGGGTGGAGATGTTGAATATCATCAACATACGAATGATACCTCAACCCATGATGAATGATCCACCTAGTAGCTTCATGTAGATGTTACAAAGGAGTGGAGAGAATACTAAGCCCTGTGGTACACCACAAAGGAGTTGCCACGGGCTGAACCTCTCACTCCCTATCAACATCGATTTAGAGCAGCCTTGGAGAAAGAAGCCAAACCAGTGCAAAACTGCACTGCACTCCCAGCCTCAAGCCCCACAGATGGCCCAAAAGGATATCATAGTTGATTGTATTGAAGGCTTCTGAGAGGTCAAGAAGAGCATAGTATGGCACTATGTATACCCAACTTTACACACAAAACTCTGGATGCTGTCAGGCAGTCAAATAAATCATCCCAGATAGGCATTTCTGATTTCTAAAAACATACTTCAATCTATATATTTCAAGTTTAAAGAAGTATTGCTTTCAATGGGGCTACTTCCAGGTAATCCCATTGTAGGATTAGAGTTTCTGGAAGGGCTGAATCATTATGAGTCCTCAGATCCTCCCAAAAGGTTATTATTAATCCCCAGGACATTCATTTGATGTATAATGGTCCATGTACTATATGCTGAACTGCGCATTCATAATGTGTTCCCTCCCCCCCCCCAGTCATAAAGACATCCAACATTACACGTTTGCTAACAGAGGAGATTAGCATCTGCAACAAAAGTGAACTTGGAAACTGTTTTCCCAATGTTCTATTAAAAAATACCAAACAGCCTTCATTTTCTTGAAAATTAGGTCTGATGTGAAATTTAATTTATTAACAGCACAGGAAAGAAAAATACAGAAGCCAATTTCTATGTTTATGACGTCTTTAATACTAATTTACTAAGATGCAAAACAATAACTGAATTCCCATTCATCTGCAGCCAACAAGATATGAATATTAGCTTCAGACAAAATAAATTTGTTAAATTGTGCACCTTAAAAATAATCACTATTTTAGATGAATATTAATAATGAAAGCAACAATGAATAGAAAATGACTGATAGCTTTTTAGATCAAAAATAATTCAAGTATTTTGTAACGTTCCTCAGACATTTGTCTTTGAATTTTAAATTTGTGCAATACCTATCATTGCATAGTAAAGAAAATCTTGTACAACTCCAGTCCTATGTAATTTATTTTAACATGCACCTAGAATATATTCTTGTTGATTTGCGTAGTGGAGCTTTCCTCTCTGAGAATTGGTTGAATTCAGTGGGATCATGCAGCATATCAATATAAGCAATATAAAATTTCCATACATTTCCTGTCGAGTTGAATCCTATCAATGAAACAAAAATATAACGACTGAAATGGTTTTTTTTATTGTGTTGAACACCATTACAATGATATCGTGTTAAAAAAAAACCTAAGTTGCATGTGTTCTTTACAAAATATTGTAAATGAATGCTTATAAAATAAGTATAGACCTTAGCAGGTTTGATGATGTAAGGCTAGGACCACTGAAAACGTGACAATTCATTTCTGTGAGCTTTGTGGTTGTGTGGTCATTTATAGTCTATACATAATCTGTGTATTTAAATATATCTATACAGAACCAAACAGCAGAGGAGAAATTTAGAAAAGAAATTATATTTCTTATGAAATTGTTAGTGTAACAAAAAGTCACCCCAACTCTTTATCATATGTACATAATTGGGGACCAGTGTGGTCTGATTTTTTTAAAAAAATCACATCGCACATTACAATGTTTTGTGAATTACATAAAGATTTTACTTAATATAACAGATTGACCTTTGTAGCCATATTGAATGGCACTATCTACTGTGGTTACCACTTCTCTCAAAACAAAACCCAAACTTAGCACCTATTTATTTTAATCTCCAATATACTTAAACAAAAAGTGGCATTACATAAAATATTCTATAGGGCCATTTTATTGGAAGAGAGAGGATTTGAGCACATCACATATAGAATTTATTCCAATTTGTTTTTCAGGTCAGGAAGAAAAAGTAAAATTCATTGCTGACTTTGGAGAGTATTAACCTTAAATATCAGTATAATTGCATTCCAGACATTCCCCTGCTTTTTTCACTCACTATAGAACAGTAACTTCAATACATTGCAAGGATTATGTAAAGACAGCAACCTGCTAAATGGAAGTGCCTAACATTTTTGTGGCCAATGATGCACTATAAGCACAATAAGTCACATTAGTAATGGGAGCTGGAGTTTCAGGAAAGGTATTTTTCTTATTTAGGTATAGTAAACAGTTCATGCTCCTTATTTCTTACATTTCCCATTTAAAAAAGGAGGAACCATTTTTCTTATTTCCACTGAATTTCAATAGCATCTCAATAGTTCTGGGTCTAAATAAGTAAGCAAATAAAGCAAATAAATAAAAATTCAGGTGCTACAGTTGGCCCAAGGACCACAAATTGCCCACCCAAGTTAACTCAAAAATGATTGTCATGCCAAACCACTATGATTTCACACAATTGTCAATAAAGCTTGATGAAAGGCATCCCAAAACATTGGTATAGTATTAAGTGACCCAAGGAAATCTAAAAATAAATTCAAACATAACTTGAAAAGTATCAGATTTTGCTTTGCTTTCTTTTTTTTAATGCTAATACACAATGGGTAAAATATCTCAAAAGAATAAAACATTTATATACAGATTGAAATAATTTCTATATGATTAACCGAATTATAAATAGCTCATGCCCAAATACCTGTGACTGGGGAAAAAGCTTTTAAGTAAGTAGCTTTTTCATTATGCGCTTAAAGCTTATTCCAAAGCAGTCTTCCATTGCAATGAATGATCAAACATTTGGAGTTTTGGATATGATTGCAGGTTGAGTTTACACTGCTCTGATGTCATAGCAACTGTAATAAAGGATAACAATATGTTTGTTATCTTATGGCTGCTTTTATGACCATGATTGCTTAATTAGCACCGGCACTGTGTCCCAGCACACAGGCGTAGAAAACCCCTAAGCACAACTGCAGCAGCAGCTGCACCAACAGTGCTAACAAAACCAAAGTGGGATGTTGCCTTGTATATTGGCATAATATTAACTTGCGGTTGGCCAGCAGAGGTGCATCTATACAAGCAAGCTTTATTTCCACTACACTTTGGGGGTTACCATTACGGGTTTTCCTATTTACTAATTAGAGAAGTGATGAAAAGCCGTGATTATGGCAGAGCTTGGATGCTTGGGAGAAGGGAAGAGGCTATATTATTGTTTCATGAATGCCACTTCTCTGTTTAAGCAGGATTCAATGTTATCTGGTTATGCACATGGCAATATTATCATTGTTTTTTCTAATTCAGACCTCCATGACAGTAACCACATGTAGCCTAATAGGAAGGTTCAAAGCTATGCTTTGAAAAATAATTACTACAGAAATAAATTCAAAAAGACATGGATATCTGGATGCTGTTTATACACTTTTTAAAAATGAAAGGAGTCCTGAGGGTGAGGGGAGACTGGGCTTTATAAAACAATACACCGAACGCCTTAACCTGTTAAAAGCTCTCAGTATTTTACAAGTACTTAAGGCTTATTTAGGCTTCTTTCCTGTCATACAATATGAGACTGAGAAAGGAAAACAACATGGCAAAATGAAAAAGACATAAGCTTGGCACTTCTGTGATTAATTTGAGAGGGTGTCAGTTTCTTACAATATATACAAAATATCTGCATGGATGCAAATAATGCATTTGAAGAGGAAAAAATCATTGTATACATATGCATTTACACATATTGGTTTTGGACGGACCTTTTTTTTTTTTTTTTTTTTTTGGTTTTAAGCATACATATTTAAAAAGCATACCTCTTATTTGTGGAATTTCCCTGCACTATGCCCACTCTAAAATATAAAGTGCTACCCCAAAATTAAATAGGAGCAACATTTTATGAATGTGTACAGCTTAAGATCACATATGGAACAAAACATTTCAAAATGTATAATAATGGAGTTTGATAAGACTTCCCCCAAAGCATTTTTTAAAAATATATTTCAATGTAGTATGATTTGCCATTCCTCAAAGAGGCTTGCCCCAAAGCAATAAATAAACAAAATAAAGAATACCTATAATAGGTAGAATTAAGGAATTATCCTCTGTTTCATAGGTAAAACCTAGAATCAGCTCTTCTGTGTTTTGTTCTATCATGTTCTTGGTAAATAGATTTTATTTGGGACCCTCTTGCTAGCTTGTTTGCTGTGTTTATGCCATGCAGTTCACCATTTCAGAAATTATCATGCCACTGGAGTCTGCCATTAATATTAAAAGATCATGCGAACTCAAATTACTAAGAAATTCTTTACCTATTTAAATAGTTCGAAAGAGTTTACTTATTGCGCTTGGTTTGTTTGCTCCATTTTTGTTCAGAACAAAAAATAGGCGAAGTAGTTCCTTCCCAAAGTTTGTTTTATCCCTAACATCCCCCAAAAAAGAGAGAAATGAGTGGAGGAAGTCCTTGAATTTAAATCTCCAGTAAAGGACAGTTTTCCTTCAGCCCTTTCATAAATGCCTCCACTTGCCACTGGTAGACAATGACTGGTATGCTTCTGCTGCAGGAAGAGCCAGCTGCTTCAAAGAGCCTCCATAGCCAGAGTCCACATTCAAGCACAGCCACATTCTTCCAGGGAATTCCTTAGATGCCTTGTTGATTTGGATCGTATCTTCTCTTTTTTACATTTCTTCCAATTAAAGGAGAGATAGGAAATAAGAAATAGACTAGTGAGGCATATGGGAACCACAAGTCATAATCATCACATTAGAGTATGGGCTCACATTTAGACTTCCCAGATGTAACCTTGAAAACGTTTTATATTTAAAAGCTTTCAAAGCAGAGTTCTGAGAGCAATTTTTAAATGAAAATGAAAATTTAATCCTACATACCATTTTGTACAGTATCAAGGACACATCATAGAGAAGAACTCTGCTGACATATCCAATGGACTGCAGTGTAGGATGTCTTTTGTGTCAGCCCATAACTGCAATGCGCAACATATACTTTTTTCTCCATACAGAAACAGCTCTTAAAGCAGAATGGACACCTAGAGGTGTTAACTGCATGATTGAAAGTGTGTTGATGTCATTAGCACAGAAAAAGCTTTCAGTATAAACATCCATTCTCGTCTTATATAAATATGCTATATAAATAAACAGCAAGGCATTACGAGGCAACACAAAAATTGGATGCAACTTCCCCATAATCTGGCTTTATGTGGGGCATCAAGCAAGGGATTCATGCATTTAATCTTAACACTGTGCGTGTGCACTGCTCCACCACCACCTTATCATGCAGTAACACATAGAACAGGATTTCACAAATTCCCTAACGTTATGAAACGTAAAAGCCTTTAGTTCTTCCACTGCATGCTCAAATTAAAAAGATTTTGCTGTTTTTATTGCTAGTACTTGCTTTGCTAGTAAAGTATAGATGATTGCCAAAAGAACAAACTTTAACATGAACAAACTTGTGCTATATACTTCTGTACTATATATTTGAAACATGCAGTTTACAGCTACAGCTCTGTTATAACAATATTTGCATTGGCTTTTGTATATGCCATATATCTCCAAATATATACTGCATCGCGGTGAGTGAATATTCCAGTGTAATACGATAATATTTATGCTATGAAGTATTGGCAGATCTGATATAACTATCCCAAGACATTAATTATCACAATTGCTGCTTTCAGAAGTAGGAAGCTGTTTGAACTCTACAAATTTGCTACTTTTCATAGTATACAGTATTCGTCCTATGGTCAGTTAATTTTCTTCTATTCTCATGTTACAACTCAGGATATTTCTTGCATCTTGTTTACAAAATCTTAAACCGCAATGAAATTTTTTGACCTCAAAGATATCACACAACACTGCTTTTACTAAAACAGACTAAAATGGTTCTCTCTGTGGACTTTATGAAAATAAAGATTTGAACACTACGCCTTTGCTATGTTTTCATACCCCAAAATGTTTTAATGATTTATGAGAAGAGCTTAAAAATAATCCCCAAACCTACAATTTTCTATAGATTTACAATTATATAGTATAATTAATCTTACATTCTAATGTAGTTAGAGTGACAGTGTATCTTAAAAACAACAATGTAAAAAGTTATGCATTTGGCGGTGTATATAATATGCAACAATACATGCAAAAATTGGCCATATTGTGGGCTCTTTTCCCACCATAGCAGCATCTCTTATCTACTATTTTCATGTGAAAACTAGCCTTATGGAAATTACTATATTTAATTTGCCAATTGAGTGTTGAATTTGTGAATTCTACACTTTGTGCATATAGACGCAAGGCTACTCCTACTCACAGTTCTTCCATATTTAATCAGAATTAAATCTTGTTTATTTCCACCAGTTTTTTCCTCAACTAAGTATGCATAGGGTTGTAGTCTACTTCAACTACTGATCTGATAAAATCCTTCTCAAGGAAATAATAACAATATGAAGCATATCATTAACATGAATTTATATCTCTATATTCTTTTAAATAGTTTGTAACTGATCTCACATGAAATAAAATCTCTTCTCCCAAATAGGAAAAAATGCCAGACAAAGCTGTGCATGTTGGAAGAAGAGAAATGTACTGCACGAATTCAGATTTCATAAAATATAGACAAAGGTTATGATACTCATTTTATAATTTTACAGTTTATGTTTGATCAATACAAGAACAATATGACTATATCAACTCATAAATGAAATTTGCATATGGTCAGCAATTCTTTAAACATTCTTGGATAGTTTATTAATGTGAATTCAGACCTCATAAAAACTTTTTATTTTCATTTTATTACAACTAATTAAGATATGCTTGAAGGAAGTAATCTGCCAGAACTGTGTTTACTTACAATGTCTTGCTAGATAATTTTGTTATACCAACTTTATTAGAATAATCTTATGTGTGGTTTTAAAGGCAGAATTTGATAAACATTCCATGAACACCAAAAAGACAGAAGTTGAAACTCGAAGCAAAATATGAAACATACTTGGACAGATCGAAATATCGAAATATACCTTTGAGATTGTAATAAAAAAACAACCCTTCCATAAAGAAGGCAAAGAATGCCTATGGTAGGAATGAAGCAAATGCTCTTTAAAATTAGAAAGTAATTTATGTCATAGATCTAAAGGTCCTTTCATGCAGTATCATTTTCCTACTGTGTGAGAATCACGGTGATTAATACCTGGAGCTTAGTGAATGAGGAAAAGAGAGAAAGAATGGCCATCAGCTGCACAATAGAGGAAAAAGAAAACTAGCACTCCAAGCAATGCCTCATCCCAACCGCGATTGTTTCTTTGTGACATTTTATTTCACAGAAGGCAAAACAGCCTATCACCAAATAACCATCTCTTCAACATGCTGAAGGATTGTAAAAACTGAAAGCTGGAAAAAGATCAGGAGTTCCCAAAAGAAAATTGACATTTTCGTTGTGAAATAGCTTGAAAACTGGTTGCTATGTGATTTGAATGCAGGATGGGGAAAAAATCTTTGGTGACTGTAAGCCTTATTTCTTCCAAAAATATAGGCCTACAATAATTGGGTAATGAAGCAATTAGGACACAAAAATAGACAAGGGTGGCATTTGGCGGAATGGGGGTTCCTGGGTTTTGGTTTTGTTTTGGTTTTATTTCTGGTGTGTTAAGACTAAAGAAAGGTATAAATTTCTTTTAATATTTTTCACCTGCTTCTTTTTGTTATCTGCTGAAATTCAGGAGTAAGATATCTCCTGGCTTTGGGCTATGTGCAGCCTCCAGTTGATATATTCCCTTTTTATTAATGAGTTGTGCTATTCATACAAGAAGCTCTACTTTTCACCTTTTGGATTTTGTCCAGAATAGCTTTTTTTAAAAATTGAAATTGGCCATTCCTACTAAAGGGAATATAGTATTTTACTCTTGAATGAAATGAGATGACCCAAGCCATGAATGGTGATAGAGGACCACTCGCTGAAGCCCATGTTTCAAAGTGATAAGTTACTATTTTTATTGAGTGACTGCATGATATTAAAATCTTTGCCCCTTGACAGAGGTTCAAAAAAAGGGACCTGCTTTCCTCTGCTGTATGAAATTGTATGTACAAGTCTTTAAAATCAGAAAGGTTGTAGTAGCAGATGAGAGAAAAAAAGTCTACTGAATACATTTAAGCTTACTGCCCTATGGCCTGTCAAAAGAGAATGATATCTATTTTCTGTGCTGGTAAGTTTACTATTTGCCTTTAGGTGTCTGTACAAACTTCTTCCTACTGGATTTGGGATAGCTTATTTTGCTATTCCTGAGAAATCTGTCAACAATGGAATAGCTATAAACACGAAAGCCTCAGACAGACAGTGAAGTCTGAAAGCTGGGAATTACGGTTTCCGTAATAACAGGGATTTTGCAATCCTCGGCATCTGTTCAGTACATTAGCTAATGTGATTAAGATTCTGATTTTTCATTAAAGCATCTACAGAGGAAGATGACATCAAAGAACATCACTTTGAATCCCATTTACAGTTCTCCAAATTGGACAAAGGAATAATTATCTGAAATTTGAGCACAATGGCAGGCAAAAAGGATCTGAGGGAACAATGGGACTCACACTTCAGGGGACACATGGAATGGTGAGGTGGAACCAGTTTCCTCTTTAGATATTAAGGAACATTCTAGAGTAGGGAACTAAAAAGATGCAAAAGCTTTATGATTTATACAGTATAAATCTACAAAAATGGGCATTATTCTAATGGCAAATAGGAGAAATTTGTTTTGTTTAAGGAAAATTAAACCAAAAAACCTGAATCTTCTGTTTTAACGCATTGTAAGCCGCCCTGAGTCTCCGGAGAAGGGCGGCATATAAATCAAATTTTAAAAAAAAAATCATTGCTGGGGGAAATCCCAGTTTTCTTTTCAGTTAAATACATTATTCAAAACAAATTAAGTAGAAAAGAAATATGGTTATACACATAAAATCTGTATTTCAGTATAGCAAATTGAAAAGATGTAACCACATCTTGCTTATTTAGAAAGAAGCTGTTTATTTTTCAACTTTATTTAATTGATTTAATTTAATTAATTAACTTAGTTTATTTAATTAGGCAACCTTTATTTAATTATGGGGGAAATTCAGAATAAGGACTAAAAGGATACAATTGTGATTGGAAAAAAAGAATGACAATATATTATTCTAGTTCTTTGGCAAAAGGCTTGGAGGAATAACATGAAATTGGCCGTCTCTGGTATGGAGAAACAGTATGCATTACAATGCAACAACAGATTTTGCAATCCTACCTAACAGTAGGCAACTCCTTTTTTTTATGCCCAACAAGAAAATAATTTAATTCCAGCCATACAATAAACTTTAACAAAACATTAAAAAAAACCTTGATTTTTATCCATCCATCCATCCATTCACCTGTATCTTATAAGAAATAAATGGCTTTAAAATGTATAATGCACAATATCAATACAATTATTTATTTATTCAATTTCTATAATCACTCATCTCAGTCCAATGACCCTAATAGTATATACTATGAATTGTATATTTTAATTAAAATTCTTTTGGATCATGGATAGATATTTCAGAGTGCTTACACCCAGAACAAGTTGGGATTCAAAAAAGGAGGGAAAGATCAATTTTAATTCAGAGCTCAGCAGCTCTATAAAACAACACTAATATTATTTTATTCCCCATTATAGTGCTGATTCTAACCAAACATTAAGTTTAGTCACGTGTGTAGCTTTCACAAGATTTGTGAAAATAAGAATTCTTTTTTTTTTTAAGACACACCAAATCGTATAGAAATCTAGTCTCTTTACTGAGGAACATTTACAAAATGTTATGTTATGTTATGTTTATTATATTTGTATACCGCCCTTCTCCCGAAGGACTCGGGGCGGTGAACAGCCAGCAGATAAAATACAGAAAATACAAAAATTAAAACAATATTAAAAACCAATTAAATTAATTTGGCCCTCAGTTAAAACACCCCCATATTAAAACCCATAATTTAGCAATTTAAAATTAAAGCAATTTAAAAAGTATGGTTAGGTCAGCCCGGCTTGATGAAACAAAAACATCTTTAAGGCACGGCAGAAAGTGCGCAGATCCGGGATCCGCCGTATCTCTGGGGGCAACTCATTCCAGAGGGTAGGTGCCCCCACAGAGAAGGCTCTCCCCCTGGGGGCCACCAGCCGACATTGTTTGGCCGACGGCACCCTGAGGAGCCCCTCTCTGTGGGAGCGTACTGGTCGGTGGGAGGCTACTGGCGGCAGAAGGCAGTCTCGTAAATACCCGGGTCCTAACCCATGGAGCGCTCTAAAGGTGGTAACCAATACCTTGAAGCGCACCCGGAAGACCACTGGGAGCCAGTGCAGCTCGCGCAGGAGAGGTGTTACATTTGCGCCGAATGTTTACCCTAAAAATATTTGAATTCAACTTTTCATGCGTCTGAAGAAAGTTAACAACTATCACATAAGTACTAAAATGAATTTTAATTAGACAATATAGTATTATAATAGGAACATAATGAGTTGGATCCAGAAGTGCATGAATGAAAAGTCACATCACTCATTAGGGACTGCACTGCCCCCTCTTCTTCCCCCTCAAGCTACTCTCACGAATCTCATCCATTTTCTCCTCTCACTGCAGATCTTGATGTTTTTTCACAAAGTGGATGGGTCTCCTGGCCCTCAGAGGATGTAGTGAGGATAAGGGGACAGAAAAGTCCAGCTAGGTGAAGGGTTTTAGTCATGATCCAAACTAAGAATACTCAGAAAAGAACATTCTCAGATAGGTATTATGATGCCACACTAAAATATTTAGCTGTTTCTATAGAGTTATTCCTTAAGTGTGTTTTCCATTTGAAGACCTATATTTTGTCTTTTTAAACTTAAAATATAATCTTAAATTATAGAATTGGATGTTGTTGCATACAGTAATATTATTAGCAGATAACATAAATATTCTGAGTTCTCTTAAGACTCTCTTATACATACAAAATGAAGCAGCAAAATATGAGAAGACCTATCTAGATTCTAGTGAGAAAATCTACCTTTTTTCCCCAGCTTTACCCCAAAGAAACATGCACTTCAAGCTGAGAGCTAGGCGAGGCCATCATATTTGAGGTTCTGCTACAGAATAAAATAGTTTTCTATAAAAAAGCAAGAGAACTATTAAGATGTTTACACTGCATGACTATCCATACAGAGATATCAATTCATAATATTTCATATAATGTATATGTAAATGTCACACAAGATGCAAAGTACCATTTGAGTGGAGTTCTTTGAATGTAAGATACTGTCATAAATAAAGATCTGAAGGAAGAGGCATTTTTCTTAGACATTAAACTATTTTTTTTGCTGTTTTTTTCCTGAGCCCTTCCCCTCCTCTTCCACATCAGAAGTTTTGTTTTGTAAAAAAAAATGCTCCTAAAATTTGCTCAATGTCTTATTGAATTTTTGTGACATAATCTTGAGATCATAAAAGGCAACATCCTTTGTTTATAACTTAGGACATTGCATGAGTCCAGCCAATTTAGGTTATTCAAGAAACTATGGATTAAACAAGTGTGTTTGTGGAGAATAATGTGAAGTGGGCTAATGTCCTTACCTCAATTCCCTCTGAAAGGGAGTAGAATCTTGTTTTCATAACATTAAGAAATAAATTATTATCTCAATGATCTGAACAGAATTAAAAGCAGGACATGTTATTAGTAAGCATATTTCATATGTCCTGATAATATATAAACTATATTAATTGCAAAATTAGTAAGATTTGTGTTTATTTAGTTTTATATAAAAATACACCTTATTTTTGTTTTTTAATTTATATCAACTGATATAAGAGAAATACTTCCTTCTAACTTTCCCACAATACATTATTTCAGCCCCTAATAACAAACAAACTAAAAACCTGTCATAAGGAACTGGGTGCAGTGTGTCAATGGGGTAGGGGGAGATTTAAAACAATCAAGATAACAGCTGCAACTAAACAATAGAATTTTTGAGGTGTGTTGCCATTTTGAATTTTTCTATCTCACCCCCACCCCCCATGCCCTAATGGTGCAGATAAATTGTGAAAGCTGCTTCTATATGACTAGAGGATGAGGGTTTCCTAGGCCCATTTACTAATTCATACATAAACAGTTGCTTTAATGCAATTGCCCTACTATTAAGCTTTTGCCGAACCATTTTCATTAAGCATTCTACCCTAGAAAGAATTCTTAAACCCCACCCTATTAGCAGAAAAATGTATGTGCTCTTTATGTATCTATCTCTGTGTGTAGTATTTAATATGGGGATACAAAAGTCCTAGATTTCTCTCATCTTCTTTATTTAGCTTAAGAAGAAAAAATGAGACAGCCATGAACTCGCAAACATTTCCTTCTTAGTTTCAAATTCAGATTCTTGGAAAAGTCACTTGGACTTGTACAGATCAGGTTGTCTTTTTTAAAATTGCATTTTATGTTGGGCCATATCTACCATGCTGCCATTTTGTCAGATATTTTTCAAAATTCTATTTTTTTCCACTGCCAATTCAAAGAATCGAAATCGTTATATGTTTACTTTTAGGAATACATAGACAAAGTGTAGTATAGCGGCATCAGCTGTATAAATCAACTTATTCTTAAAATACGTAAGTGCTGAAATAACTCATTGCAAAATAGTTCCAGTCAAGGTACAGAGGGATAGATGAGGTTATGAAATGAGTATGAGTCTGTGTATGCAAAAGATTTTACAGATTGGAGTTTCTGCCAAGAGGAGGGCTATCTTATCAACAATACTGCTTGATTTAAACTATGCTCTTCCGAGATGAAAAAATTAGTTTTGAGATTTGAGATTTGGTTCAAATTTCAGTTTCATACTACTTGGGTGAGTTACATATTTTCACTGACCTTATCAGTTTTCCTTCTGCAAAATGAATTCTTTATTGTGTTCTTGGAATGTAATACAGAATTAATTTTGACATTTGGGAATTGAACTGTTTTGCATTCAGGCTTTCTGGACCCTACTGAAGCCCTCAAGGTAGCATTTTGTAAATAACTACTCTTTTTAGAACAACATCTTTGCACTGGTCATGTCCACAGCAATTTCACAAGCTTCCTTAGGTTGAAGATCTCTAATACTATCCAAAGAGTCAGATGCAGTAATTTGCTGCAATACAAAGATGTCTTTCAGACTATGTTGGGTGACTCTATTAGATGCTCTATATTACAACTTTGCACCCTGGTGACATTTCTGAGATTTCTTAAAAAGATACTTGGTCTTTTACAAAATATGGATTTTTTAAAAGTAAACCACTACTGGAGATCTTGTAGCAGGAACTCAAAATCTAGTGATGTAAGCAGGAAGAAGTGCTATAGCCACTGAAAAAAAGACATGCGGCATTGCTTACTTAAAGCCCCATCCTGTCCCCCCAAGGACAATAGCTGCTACCAGGATGGCACCAGCGATGGAACCTATTATAAGATTGGTGGCGCTAGGACCTGTGACAAAGGATGATGGGAAGAAAGAGATCAGAACCAACCACTTAATTCATTCACATCCAGGGAAATGTAGTAAAACAATTTAAAATAAGTGAGCTATTAAATTATTTAAAAGAAACATTTTCCAACGGGCCAAAGTTATTTAAAAACTACATGAAGATTTTTTTAAAGATAGATGAATTATCTATCATGCTTCCATATAGAAACTAACACTTCCCTAGAATACTTCTTACTAATGAAACTTTGGACTTAAGTTTAAACTTATCTAAACATTTATAATGCCACAAATACCTTACAATTTTGCAGTATTCAAACATTTTTAAATAAAAAAGTCAGATAGTATGTTTCTTTACTTGGTAGACAACTAACTTTTTAAATTATTGGATGAAGTTTGGAAGAATTTTGAAAAACAAAAAAGAAAAAAAGGAGCATCAGGAGAAACAGGGAAAAAGTACAAAGACAACTAAAAATAACAAAAAAACAACAATAGTTAAATTGGTCCATGGAAATAAGTGCAAAACCTGGAAATCCAATCACCTGTGGGTGATAGAAGTCAAGTGATAAGTTCTGAGTCTATTCTTTCAAATTTTATTTACATTCCATGTACACTGAAAAATACTTTTGTTTAGTGACTTAAGTAAATGTCTCCTGTGGCATTGTAAATCATTGTGTACTTGAGTATTTCCATCAAAGCTGACCCTTAAAACAACAAACACCATCACTATTTTACTTCTCAAATGCAATCACAACAAAATGATACATATCTGATTTAATATTTTGTCTTATTCACAGTATAGTCTTTTAAAAAGCAAGACACAGATTAGAGATGATTTTGAACATGTGCTAATGCTGTTAAAAATCCATAGTTAAAACTAATATGGACATTTAAAAACAGTTTGTTTTTAAATTTTAAAAAGCAGGATTTTGTGCAAGTGCTATTGGAAATTGTGATTATTTATGCAAGAAGTAATTATTTATTTTATCCCAGTCTTAATGCCTAAAGCATGCCCGTCTTTTTTTATTCACTCCCCTGCTCACCTGAGAGATAGCTAGTTTTGTTAAGTGTAAATAACAGAAAGGATGGAGTGCCTGAAAGTAGCTTTCCTGTTACTAAAACGAAGAGCAGTTTATATTTACAACATGGGAAATTCTCCATGTTCCTTCCTGGCAAGGAATTTCTTATGCCTGGTGAGCTTCTTGGCTTGAGGGTCATCTTTAAACCATCTACCCACAGAAGAGCTTCACTTGAGTCAACCTTGTAGCACTAGGATGAATATCTAATAATGAATTCAATATATACATTTGCAAACATCTTTTCTTATGAAAATGGTGGCATGCAAATATAGAAAGATTGCTTTTGGCAATTTAGACGATAACAAATTTGATAATCCAAACTGGATTCCCATCGTGCAGCAAGTTAATTCCCTTTGCTGATCAGGGAATTAATCTGCTGGGTGAGTGCTAGGTTAAAACATTCTCTCCTATTAGATTCTGACTAATGCAATGTAGAAAATCAATTCCTCTAATGAGGGCCATCATACTTTTCTTTCCTTCAGATCCTTTATTATAAAGGCTCTCCACAAGCATCTTAATATCTAGCCTGATGAAGAATGATAGTTTCCTCATTTAATGATGTTTCAGCTGCTCCTAGATAGAAATTCAATTCTACTGTTATTTAATCAAATTTTACTGAAAAATTGTAATACTTTGGATTAATAATGAATTTTCTGTAACATGCACATATTTATCATTTCTTAAAACAAAACTGTAGGCAGATCACACACTGATGCAAAAAAACAAATAAGCAGTCATTAGTTATGATAGTATCACTACTATGAATAACAAAGCAATTTTGATTTTAAGAAAATGTAATTTTAGATGAATCATCATAAGAAAATTAGGATCTTCTCCTTTTCTCTACAGCCACCAGTGACCACTAAAGCTGTCTCTGCTTTCTTTAGTAGCTTGATCTTCCTAACATCAGAAATGCTACCATCAGGTTGAAGAACAGGATGGATGGACGAATGTAGTGTTATGGAAAATGTGCAGTTATCTGGAAAATCTGCTATTCTAGAAATAACAGCAGAATAATTTCTTGATTTTATAAATACAATTCAGTAGGCAGAATACATAGGAGCTATGCATTATTTAAAAGGAAATCAAATAAAAAGTACAATTAATTCTAATGATATTGCTATAAAGAATATCTGATGATGTTCCCATAAAGTTCCTAAATGGTTGTACTTATTTTTAACCACATATATGGTTGACACATCAATATGCATATCAATAATACCCTTGTTATCTATTTCAAAATGATTCATCTCATTTAATATAAATATTCATAATAGCTTTGATCCAATTTTAGTAACACACACAACAGATAAGCTCAGATGAGGAGCCCTATGATCATCAAAATAGCCTCTTGCTAGGCCAAGAAAATGTACATGGTCCTCTCAGCACTGGTGAGAATGCACATATTTGGATGCTCACTGGCTCTGCATGAAGAAAACTATTTCCATGTGCAGAGCTCCCTTACTCACCTAAGGTGCAACAGCACCAAACCTTATTGATCCAGGTCAGAGTTTCTTAACCTTAGTCACTTCAAGGTGTCTGGACTTCAGATATGCTGGCTGAAGTATTCTGGGAGCTGAAATCCAGACATCTTAAAGTGGCTAAGATTGAAAAACGGTGATTTGGACAATTCTGCTTTTTAATTATTTAATTATTTACAACGTATACTTTTATTTACTATTCCTCTGAATGCTTCTGGCAATAAACCAAATTATATCAAGTGAACTAAGGTATCTATTACACAAGCTTTTAAAACTATAATAATTTTTTGAAATTTTATTTATAATTTAGAGCATCAAAAACATATAAACATTGAATTGTATTAATTATGGTGCTACAAAATTGACAAACTATTGTTTTATGCCCCACATTATCCCAGACAGGAGAGCGTTAAACATTGCATGAGCATATCACACGACACAAATATTCAAATCACATGACAAATACTGTCACCACAGAACACAAAGCTAGTTGGAGTACACAGAGGGATCAGATGCGTACAGTTACCTCACACAGTAGGCACCAAACATAAAACTCTGAAACTAATAAATATGCTTACTCTATTCCCCACCCTGTGCCTCCAAATATCACCCCCAGTGCCAGAATGGTCCCTGCCACTGCACCTATAAGCCTGTTAGTGGCCATGCTCACTGTACAGAGGGAAGAGGGAAGATCTTTTAAAAAGACAATCATCACATACATAAAAGATCTGAAAAGAAAAGTTATATGGCACCTCAGAATGATATACCATTTTCTGTCATTCACTTTGTAGAAAATTCATTTTAGCAGTTCTAAAAATAATTCAGCATATTTAAGTGCAATTTATTTTAAAAATTGATCAATGTTCTGTAATGCATTCGTGGGTGGAGCTGTAACAAGGAAGATGATAGGCCTGGATTGGCTACAATTTTGTAGCTCCTTTGCAGTTTGCACACACTGCAGAAGATGTACATTGAAATCGTGCTTCTCTTCTCTTTATGCAATCAACTAGAATTCTCCAAAAATATGCATCAGCTGCCTGCTGAAAATAATGAGTGATGCCCACATTCTAAGGAACATCCAAGGAGAAAGGAAAGAGAGGACATTCTGTTCAATTCTCAACTAACACTAGCCCATAAACATATCAGAACCTACAGAGGGATACATTGGTTTGATCGGCCTTCATGATAAATGCTAACTGTGTCTCTCAACCTTGGCAGCTTTCAGATGTGTGGACTCCAAGGTGGAGAAACACTGCTCTAGAGAATACAGTACTGATGACTGTTTAAAAACACATATTCTATGACCAAATAACAACACACTCCTGTACTATATGTTGCATTATGGTCAAACAGCCAAGAAAACTTTGATAATGGTCTTTACAAAATTTTAAAAGCATTCCCTAAATATGGCAAATATTTAAGATTTTTAAAAATATGAAAAAATGTTACTCAAATCATTCCAGGATTTTTAGGAATGTAGAAAGTATCGAAAATTAGAGGGGGAAAATTGGATATGAATCTGTGCAAAGTCTGAGCTATCGGCCACTATTACAAATTATTCTCTAGAAGGATTCCTCTAGCTTTCTATCAGCAGATGAAGTAGTTCCTAATCAACATCATTCAAACTGTTCATCTATAGCAGCGGTTCTCAACCTGGGGGTCGTGACCCCTTTGGGGGTCGAACGGCCATTTCACAGGGGTCGCCAAAGCCCTCTCTCGCCCACCCCCCATACCTTCACTCATCCTCACTCTCTGCTCTGTTGGATCGCCAGCTGTTCGCTTACCCCGCCCACTCCCAATCTATTGCTGCCTCCTGAGTCCCAGCTGATGGCTAGAGGAAAAAAAACTGTTTAAATTCTTGCCACAGGGCTTCAAAGGGCCGTCCTATAGCCAGTGGTGGGATTCTGCCGGTTCTAGGGGGTTCGGCCGAGCCGTTTGTTAAATTGCTGGCTTGCCCTGCCCTTCCACACCACTATTTATTGCCAATAAATAGTGGTGGGCGAGGGGCGGACGAGCCAGCAATTTAATAAACGGTTCGGTGTTTTTCAGTAATTTTATTGGCCCGTGGAGCTTCAGCATAGGCTAATTAGCCCTTGATTAGATCGGCTCCCAACTCTCAGCTGATTTGCTCTCAGCTGTTTTGCTCAGGGCTCTGCTGCTTCCTTGCAGAGTCCTGGAGCAGATTTTTTTCCCCTAGCTATGCTGAAAAAGGAAACTGAAAGTAAAGCAGGCTGTTGGCTTTGCTGTTGCTGCAACGTTGGAAAATTAGGCAGGAGATTTCTTTTCTTTTTCCTCACCAAAAAAGGTAGGTGCAAACAATGGGAAATTTAGGGAAAAAGAGGAGAGTTCAAGATTTTAAAACACAAAAGAAAAAAAGCTCTATTTAACTAGGGAATTGTAATAATTGAGATACTATTAATTGTATATTGTGTTGAAAGCAGAAATGGTTAAGTTGTGCTTTGGAGGAATATATGGGGGAAATTATTTTGTTTATTATTATTGGTACATATAATTAGTTGATTTGTAAGAAATTGGATTGCATGGAAATAATTGGAATATTCATGTTCATATTGATTAATATACAAAAAAGATAGTTATATAACTAATTGATTTATATTAAAATGTTGAATTTATATTAAACAACTGTAATATTACAAAATTAACCAATGTGAGGATGGATATAAAAATAGATGACAATGGGAAGGGGTATAATATAGAATAGAAGGGAAAAATTGAATTTGATTAAGATTAGAGATAAGGATGAAGGGTAATATTGGTTTTTTACAAAAATAGATGAGGAATAAATATGGCAAAAAGGAAATATAGAAATTGTAAATTTAATTGAAATGACTAACTGTTTAAATTTGTGAACCGGCCAAATACTCTGTTCAAAGAAAATACATTGTATGTTTGTATGTGTGTTTCTAATTATTGTTATTTATTCATATTTGTTCTCTTTTATTCTTTAAAGTTTAACAATTCATTCTTTATCTTAATATCTTTATATTTGTTTGGGGTTGGCTTTCTTCCCTTTCATCTTTTTTATTGTACAGCAATCTTTCTCTTCAAACCTACCACCTCTCTCTTTTCTTTCCTTCTTACTTATTCTTCCTCCCCCTCTTCTTCTCCTCCCTACTTCCTCTTCCTTTCTCCTTCTCCTCCTCTCTTCCTCCCTCTCTTACCCTCCCTCCTACTCTAATTTCCCTTCCCTTCCTTCATCCCTCTCTATTGCTGTATCCTTTTATGCATATGGACTACTCAGAGGGCTGAAAAAGTTATTTCTGACTGGTCCTCGCACTTTTGACCAGTCCTCGAACTTACGACTGTCCTCACATTTTACGTTTTTGCCCTATCTTGTCTCCATGGTGAAGAGAAGCAGTTGTGAAATGAGTGACATGGTTGTTAAGAATGCTACAATGGGCATAAATGATGACCAGTCATAAGTGCGAAGATCGGCCAAAAGTACGAGGACCTGTCAGAAATCACTTTTTTCAACCCTCTGGGTAGTCCTTTTGTGCACATGGACTACTCAGAGGGCTGAAAAAGTTATTTTTGACTGGTCCTCGCACTTTTGACCAGATCTCGAATTTACGACTATCCTCACATTTTACGTTTTTTGCCCTATCTTATCACCATGGTGAAAAGAAGCAGTTGTGAAATGAGTGACATGGTTGTTAAGAATGCTGCACGGGCATAAATGTGAGGATGGTCATAAGTGTGAGGACCAGTCAAAAGTGCGAGGCCCAGTCAGAAATGACTTTTTTCAGTCCTCTGAGTAGTCCCTATACACATAGTCATGGCACCCGGTCACATGACCAGTTAGCCATGCCCACCCAGTCAAATGATCTCCAGGCCACACCCACAAAATAAGCCACGCCCACATAACCGGTAGTAAAAAAAAAATTAGAACCCACCCCTGGTTGGGGGTCACCACAACATGAGGAACTGTATTAAAGGGTCGCGGCAGTTGGAAGGTTGAGAACCACTGATCTATAGTTTGGCTTGGCAAGCAGAGGGTCCCAGATAGATGCCTGTTCACCAAACCTAACATTTCATACATTAAGTGGGCCCCCACTAATGTTTATGTACCAATACACTTATTAAGGATGAGGCACTAATCATATCATGTTCAATATAAAATTCATTTATGCTAGAGTAACGTGAATCTGTCCTGATTCTTCAAAACTAAGACCGGCAACTTCTATAACACTGGATTTTCCGTCCCAATTAGAAACACATAAATGCAAAAGACTTTAACTGTTTCTAATGTCTAAAATTTTAACTCCACATAAAAATGATTTCCTTTCCAATCTAGCTTTACATTCTGCACTATTTCTAATAAACAACTGGTATATTCCAATTAGCAACTATTTAGGATTAACGAAAGGAAAGAGAAATATTCTAATCTATTAACCAATAATAAAGATTGTTGGTTGTGCATGTTGAGGTTATTTTTCTTTATGTTATGGCAACATCTTACAAACTTTATAAAAATTAATTTGGAAGATAGACTATGCTGAGTATGTATCAAAAGCAATTTGAATTCAGGAGGAAAAATGGGATGTAATATAATACATATCAATATTCAACTGAGGTTCATCCTAACTTTTTACGGGATTAGAATTTCCTTTAGGAATTAGGTTCAAAAATATCCTTCTGAAAGCTCTGGGTTTTTGATGTGTGGAATGTCCTTATTTGAGAAAATAAAAGTAATGTGAGAAATGTGCTTCTATCTCCGCGGGATAAATAGCAATATAGGGTGTCTTGCTCGAATGTCAAATGATGTCTTCCTCCAGATCTCACAGAATCTCACCAATGCTAAAATACCCTCCACCGAAGCCTCTCTAGGTCAGTTATTGTTGTGGCTCCATCCTCCGAGCCTATCTTATCGGAGGAAGAAGGCTCCGAACATGAAGGAGAGGAGACGGCCAGGCCTCCCTCTCCAGGACCCTCCTCTCTGGCAATGCCTCAGGTGTCTCCCGAAGGAGAAGAGATTGGCCAGGAGCCAGGTGTTTCCGAGCCGTCCGATAGTGACGAAGAAACATTGTGGTTGGACCCACGCCAGCGCCGGAGAGACAAGCGTGCGCAGCAGAAAAGGAAGCGTGCCAGAGATTAAGCTGAGTCACTGGACCACACCCCACAGGCTATAAAAGGGAGTGTGGTGGCCATTCGGACTGTGACAGACAAAGCTAATCTCTGGTGAGTCACTTTGCACCTTTGGACACAATGCCTATTTGCTGTGGATTTAATTACAAACTGGACTATTCAAACTGTCTGTATTTTTGTCTGTGTTATCGGAGTAAAAGTTCTTGGCAGGCAGCCACGGAGTTGCTGCCAAGTTCCTTATCATTGACGTTGAGTGTTTGAAGAGTTTATTTAACCCTCGGCTGGCTGGTTGGGTGTGTGCGTGGTACGGGGACAGAACAGTTATGTTATTTTACTAAATGAATACCAAACTGTATTTTAAATTCCCATTGACTCTCTAGCTTCAAAGTCACAATGAGATTTATTATCCTGTCCACCTGGAAATTATTTTATTGGGAAAAGTTGTTTAAATATTGATTGTAGGAAAATCTCTTGCAGTTCTAACTCTTAATATTACATTTCGAAGTTTATCTCTGACTTTAGAACCTGAAATATGTAAAAGGACCGAAAGAAATGAATTACGCAAATGCAGTGAAAACAACAAGATAGTTTGTATAATTTTTGTTATAATAGATACTTTTGCAAAGTATGACGATTACCTTCAACTTTCAAGTTCTATAAAAATCTCAGAGCTACAGGCATCCTCAACTTATGACCACAAATGAGCCCAACATTTCTGTTGCTAAGCAAGAAAGTTGTTAAGTGATTTTGCCCTATGTTATGACCTTTCTTGCCACAGTTGTTAAGTGAATCACTGCACTTGTTATTTTAGTAGCACAATTGTTAAGTGAATCTGGCTTCCCCATTGACTTTGCTTGTCAGAAGGTTGCAAAAAGTGAACACATGACTTTGGGATACTGCAACCATCCTAAATATGAGTCAGTTGTCAAGTGTCCAAATTTTGATCATGTGACTGTGGGGATGCTGAAACAGTAGTAAGTGTGAAAAAGAGTCATAAGTCACTTTTTCAGTGCTTTGTAACTTTGAACGGTTACTATATGAAGGGTTGTAAATTGAGGACTTACCTGTATTGGTTTACCTAAACAGTCTATTGAACGCCAACTGAAATAGTTTTACACTTTGAGAATGTTAAAAGTTACAGAGCATAGGAAAAACCTTTTTTTTTAGGAAATAGTATAACACTGAAAATATTTTTAGTTGTGGAAGTTTTTAAAATAGTCACTAGTTGGTTGGATAGAAAAAGAACATTCTTAAATATTGCAGACTTTTAATGACTAAAATTATCTTTAGATTATGGCCCAATACCAGGGCTAGGATTATAGCCTCCCTTATGAATATGTAGGCAGAATTTTTGTTTCCAAATTGAAATTATAATCTGCATTATGTAAACAAAATACAAAATTAGGAAATTTTAAAACTAGGAACTGGAAAAATTGGGAGGCAAAGACATGGCTGTCTTCTATTTCTGTTACACAAATCTTTTCTTTGGAAACTGGCTTTAATGTTTTCTCAATACCAGTTTGTTCCCATTTGCTCTTCATGTTTCCTACTCTAGAAATACCTTATTTTTTATCAAGTCTGGGTTTATCCAAAGGAGTTTCAAAAGATTTTACAAATCAAATCTTCCTTCAGACCCATTAGAATTCTATTTTCCACAAAGAGTTTTTGTTACTTAGAAGTAAGAAAAGATCATAAAAATATTGTCACAGAAGGACAACCTTCGTAGTACTTATTTTCAGTGAATTTTATATCTTGAGGAATGAAATCCTTCTCTCACTAGAAATGGGGTTTCTGAGATCATCAGGTCCTATATTGCATAATATGGGAGAATGAGTCTTTTATTACTGAAGCTTTCATTTAGGAAAAGGATAAGGCTGGAGAGAGAAGAGAAAAGCTACAACTAAGACTTGCTTTTTGTCATCAAATGGCATAATACAGGACTGGAAAAGCATTAAAACATCCTTGTACCTATTTCTAGAGCTAGTCCCAGGGGTCCTCTAGTTCTGTCCTGTTACCATTTATGAATCTCTGATCAGTTTTACATAATTTCATGAATTTCTAGCATGTATATTAGCTTTGCTCCTCTCAAAATTTTCATATGTTTACAATCTACCAGTAACATTCCATTCTTTTATTAGGGTAGTCTAAAATTTACATGCATTAATGGCACTAAAACTCTATATAAGTAATATATCTATCAGAATTAATTTCTGTATAATGATGAATACAGAGTATAATACCATTCAGAAACCCTGTCCCCCACTATCAGCAGATTGTGTTCTTATAATCAATATTCCTTCCCACCTGCTAATTTATGGATTTATGGTGGAATTAAATGGATTCTAACATCTTAGATAGAAAAAATGGGCATGAAAATACAGTAATAAAATTCAAAATCATTCAAGTATTCAAATGATGCCCAGTTTAAAAATGCAAACAGCTACTCAGTCATATTTAAGCATTTTTACTCAATGCATTAAATTGCATAAGTTTTTTAAAATTGTGTGTTTGGGATCCTAAAATGGATTCAAAATGGCTTTTTTGTATTCTGAATATTTAAATCAATACTCATGCTGCAGTTAAAAAAATATATTAAGTTGCAAAAATAAAAAATAAGTAACTTAGATTTTACAAATATATATTAATATCCTGTAACATTTTTATTAGGTTCACGTTAAACAATCCAAGACTTTATTTCCTATATACACTTCCAATCCAAAATTCAGCAGGAGTTCTATATGCAGAGAACTGTGCTACAAATGACCTCTGAAAGTATCCAAGAATATTAGATTACTTCTATATATACATTATTTTAATAAAGGGTTTTAGGTGTTAAAATATAAAAATATAATCTTTATTATTATATAAACATACTCATACATTTAAAATGTTAGATATTTTGTCAGACCGATAGGTAGAATTATTATTAGAATTAATTATAATATTTTCTATATTTTAGAAAAATAACAAAATTCAAAATATTTTCATATCACTGCTTTTTGTGAAATACCTCCTGAACCATAAATGTAAAATATAAAATATATGTAATAGTTTATAGTTTTCAAATGCTTTGTTACAAATGTTCCTGTTAATAATATAATTTATATGGTGGTAAAAGGAACTGAAATCACACAAACCCTTTGGTCCACTTGGTTTCTCTGAGTCATCTTTCCTTCTAGGATCAAACATGCTACAATCTGTACCTGCCCAAGTAGTGGTACAAATGCAGGTGGCTTCATTACTGCATACCTAAAAAAAAAGTTGGCATATATTAGTGTATCATTAAAATGGTGTCTTGGAGGACACGGAACAGAATAAGGGCGTCTGTTTGGAGAATGTTGCACTGATAGTCTTCGGATAACCACATGCTACCAGAGAAACAAAGTCATCTTATCATCACAGGAGAATCTAACTTGTTTCAGTGTTCCTTCAGAAACACACATTGCCCAATTAGCATAGAAATGCACAGCAATGAGCAATTAATAGCTTATAAGTTAAAATGCTTTCATTCTAGAATAAAAAAGAATCTCCGTGTTTTTCTGAAATCACAGCTGAAACTAGGTAAACAAACCTGTTCCATAGTTATGTGTATTTTTGACTGTCTATACGTAGCCTGAAGAATCACTGTATATTTTCATAAGCAAAAAGACAAATTATTTTAGGAAAAACATTCTGTCATATCAGAAAATGTAACATTTCAATATGGTTTTAAGTGAAATGTTAACTCATTAACTATTCAGATAATCACATAAGAAAGAAAAATAATTTATTGTAATGACAACAAAAAAAAATAATAATAAATGTATATGCTTGCCTGAGTCTCAAGGGCTCACAGTAATATCTCACAAATACTGAGAGATATTTATAGCTCAGAGTTGAAATGAGGGGTTTGTGTGTTTGATTGTTTTCTTGCAGATCTTTCATTACTCAAACCAGGTAATATCATGAGTGCTCAATGAAGTTCATTAATGTTACCTAGTTCAAGCAATGAAACATTTGCAAGAAAACAACCAAGCTCAGAGAGCATCACGGACATCTCATTCCACAAGTACTTGGACCCAGGCTCAAGAAATAGGATGGATACTGATATACTTCCCACTGGCTCAATATTTTTAGATACTCCAGTGTGAGTATCAAAAAGTGATCAGAATGGCTGCCATTCTGCAGCTGGGAATATTCTAGCTAGGAAAGGAAGAGGAGATGGTGGTTCAACAAGATCTTCAACAAAAAAAGCACCATTCACATGCTATTAAGTAAACATCAAGAGCCAATTTGGCATAGTAGTAAAGCATTAGACCTGAAACTAAGAGACCATGAGTTCTAGTCCTGCCTTGGGCACAAAGTAAACTGGGTGATCTAGGGCCAGCCATTTACTCTCAGCCATAGGAAGAAGGAAATGGCAAACTACTTCTGAAAAACTTTGTCAAGAAAAATGTAGGGAACTTCCGGTTGACGTTGAGGCAAGACAGTCGGGGAAATAGCGGGCTCTGATGAGTCCTGCAAAAACCCCGGCTGCTGAACCGCTGCCAATGGGTCTGCGGACCAAACCTGTCCTGCAGGGACAGGGGAAGAAGAGGGGCATCTCGGAAGACTGAGAGGAACAGGCAAGTTCCTTGGAGGTCAGAGGGAACCCTCTGTGAGTTGGCGGCGGGGGGCGGCAGCCATGTCGGTTGCTACAAAGCTAGGACAACCGGGCAAGAAAAGCGCTGGAGGAAAGCGAACTAAAACGGAGCCTTTTGAAGTCGGGTGAGTGACAACAACCCAGGCTTGTAACAATGTTTGGAGCTATATCAGTAACTAGAAGATCCCTAGCCTAAAACAGCGGCTAAGTAACAAAGGGGCTTTGAAAAAAATTTTTAAACTGCAACTTTAAAGAACGAAGACCCAAGAAACAACTAATTTTGGAACAAGAATTAAGAGATTTAATTTAGAGATTTGGTAAAAGGACTAAACACTTTAAAATCTGTATTGGACTAAGGGGGAGGGGAAAGAAGAAGATTTGATACTTTTTTAACCAAAAGAAGAAAATAAAGTTGATTTTTATATAATAAGAAATAAAATTGGGAGTCTTGCATGACTAATGGGAAATGTGAATTATAGAGAGACACCATCTGGCACAAAGAGGAACTTTGTAACCTCCCTTTGTTATGAGAACTTGGAGCTCTACAGAAAAAAAAATTGCTGAACTGTGGAGGAGGATTTTTCTTTCCTGACTGCAAGCAGCTGGACTTGGGTGAAAAGAAAAAGAATTTACAATGGAACTCCTACAGTTGAACAAATAATAACTTGAATGTTGGCGCAGAAAAAGGATTTAGCACAGCCCCAAAAGAAAGAGATTTGATACATTATATCCGGAATAAAAACATGAATAGAGACCTAATTGGATTTATGGAGAATAAAATTAAAAACTTGGAAAATGGAAAGAAATTTATGTTTGCAGACAAGGAAATGAAGATAATGTGATTAAAAATAAAATAAAGTAAAGATGATTGTAATAAATTAAAGGGAGGCTTTTATAGAAATTAAGATTGTTAAATGAAACTAATTAATACATGTAAAGATATGTTTAATGCAAGAACTATGTTTTAATGGTAAAATGTCAAGATAAAGAATAAGGGTGAAAACGATTAATTGAAAATGTTAAAAGGAATTTAAAAATATACTTAAAAATATGTTTTAAGCAAGAACTATGTCTCAAGGTTAAAATGTTATGATTGCTATGAAAAAAGATAAAGAAAAATATGACTAAATGAAAAGCGATGCATATAGAGGAAAACAACAAAGAAAGGTTTAAGTAGAGATTGTTAAAACAACTATGAACATGCTGTATTTAACAGCCAAAAAGTTATAATATGCTGTATGGAACAGCCAAACAAACGGTCATGCTGGGTATCAGCCAAAATAAAACTTAATATGCCGTGTAACGGCCAAAAAACAAAAATAGAGATGCTGTGTTCAACAGCCAAACAAACCTGAAGATGCCGTGTAACGGCCAAAAAACAAAACTAATATGCTGTGTTCAACAGCCAGACAAAGGGCATGCTGGGTAATGGCCAAAAAATAAAAATATGCTATATTTAATAGTTAAAACAAAGGTTTATGCTGTGATTAACAGTCAAGAAATAGAAATGATTGGTTTAACATCAAAGATAATAAAAAGAGGTGGGATGATCAAAACAAGGAGGTGCATGTTTAGAGTGATAGTTAAGATAAAATGCACGTTAGATTTAATAATAATTAAATAATTAATGTTTAATTTGTCTAATATAATTATGATTTATATTGTCAAAATATCCATCTAAGCAAATGAAAGAGAAAAATGAATTGTTAACTCGATAGGATTTAAGATTTAAGTAACAGGTTTTTGGGGATAATGGTATAGTTATATAGATAGATTTGAGGGAAATATCTGTTTAAAATATTGAGTTGTGTTAACTGAAAATAAGATTTGTTAATGATTTGTTTCAATTTGTGACCAGAGCAAAAGCTTCGTTTTGAAAAGATGTGTTCTATTTTGTTTTTTTTAAAAAAATAAAAAAAAATCAAAAAAAAAAAGAAGAAAAATGTAGGGACATGTTTCAGGTAGTCTCAAGAAACAGATATGATTGAATGGAAGGGTGGGGAAGGAAACATTGTTATTCTTTAGGTTATCAGTTTTACCCAAGGGATACAATATATGCCCCACAGAGGGGAAGGGGATGAATGATAGCTATCAGATAAAAAGCTATATTTCAACTGAGGACAATCCTTTGCATAACTTTGCCAAACTGGATTCTGCATGTAACTGTGTTAATTATGGTTCTGTACAATATTTCTATTTTATGTCTTTATAGAACAATGTTGTTCTAGTCCAGGTGTAAACAGTAGTAATAAATATCCCAGGAGTAAATAGCAGTAATAGTAGAACAGGGGTGTCAAACTCGTGTTTTCATGGTGATGTCAAGTGATGTATCGGGACTTTTTCTCCTTCGCTAAACCGGGTGTGGGCGTGACCAGTGCGTAATGCATCTGGGCTACGGGCCATGGGTTTGACAGCACTGTAGTAGAAGAAAATATCTCCAAGACTGACTAAATTAATGAAATTTAAACAATGAGATGAAAGGGCAAATTCTTGTACATCCTATCAGGAATTTATGCTTCCTGTCTTCATGTATAAAGATCTCCATATACTGTAGATTAGAAGTAAGAAGAATGGTTTTCCATGAAATTGGTGTGTCACATATTCTGCTGACCTGGGACTTACCCCATGTCCCGAACAAACTTTTCCATTAACATCCATAGGACAGCTGCTTATGTTCAAGGACTGAATAGAGAGGCATCTTCGGTCCATACACATCATATTAGGACCACAGGGAGTCCCATCTTCTACATATCCTAAATCTGTTTCATCATCTAAAAGTACATGTGCACAACTACAAGAAGAAGTTTTAAAATGTTACTAGCATTATTAAACTTCATCAGAATAAATAGATGTAAAATATTTATAGCATGCATAACCTGAAAATCTAGGAAGCAAAATAATATGATTATTTTTTTCACTCTATTTATGGATGTTTGCTGTTTTGGACAAATTTGTGTGTCCAAATAAGAAACATACTAAAATAAAAGAAAAATTAAAATTAATTTGGCAACATTGAAACAATGACATTTCAATTTATCTCAATGAAACAATAGAATAATTTTACATCTATATTAAACAACCTATTCGGATGCCAGTACAAAGAAAAAAATCATAAGAAATTAATTAAACTCAACTAATTAAATATGGTTTTAACTTAATTTATTGAGAAACAATCTGAGTATGCTCAATGTTCAAATTTTTAGGTAAACTGAAAAAGCCAATCTTGCACACTGAATCAACCTTTACATACCTGCAGTTCACTACAACACCTTGGTGGAAAAAAGAAGTTGGAATAATTTCTCCCTGAAGGTGACCAATTCGTGGAACCCCATCAAGATTTGCACAAAGCAATAATCCACAGAACACGTCGCTGTAAGATAAAGCCAAGATTACATAACAAACTATTTTCGGAATGGGAAGAGAAAGACTATTTTGACAAATTAGGAAACTTGCCTCTAGGGAAAAATACAATCCGGACTGCAGTGTAGCAGAATTCCAAATGATTTTAATTCTTTTTTCATTTAAGAATTTAATTCTAAACTTTGTGAGAAATAGTCATGCTACACATTCACTTCTAGAATGAAGTTGTCCAAATGCTAAAAATTATCAGGCATTGCTATGGTTTATTGAAATATTACGTTTAAAGTTTAAACACTATAAATAAATAAATACAAAAAATAAATAAGCAAGGGCTACAAGCCATTAGAAACCTGAAAAATATGGATAACATATCAAATGAGAAAAATGTGTTACTATTCAAGCTGTTATTGAGTTGAAAATGATGAAGTGAATTTAAAAAGTGCCTTGAATGAGTGTAAAAATGCTTCTCTGTTCCCCCAGTTTCCATCATACAGTATCCCATGTTATCTTCAAGGCTATTTGAGGGTCCCAAAACTTCAGTAGTACCTTCTGTGGGAAGCAAAGGTATCTGTAATAAAGTGGAAAATTCTGCTCCTGTATCTCTTAGGCCAACAAGCAAGTCAGTTTAAGAACAATTGAATCCAGCATTCTCAAACTTACTGTTTGTGGCAAGGAATCCATTTGTCTCCATCTTTTCCACAGTTTCCTTTCTGTGTACCTTCTGTATTAAGCTTCTCGTAACAATGTTTGTGAGACCCTGAAGCCTCTGTGGAAGAAAATAAGGTAATTTCAATTAACGCTCACAATATTTTATTCGCTTGGTCCCAATGTTTAATCATGCCACAAATAATTCTACTACAGTTAGCTATGAACATACTATGAACATAATAGGGATGTTTAAAATGTTCTCTCTCGCTCGCTAAGAATTTTCTATATTTTTCCAAATTTTTTGTTTTGTTTTTGCTTTTCTGTAATTTGTTTTTTTCCCTTATTTTTTCTTTTTCTTTTCAGTGTTTTATTGCTCACTGTACATTTAAATAAATTAAAAACAAAGAACCAGATATCAGTAGTATGTATTATATGATTTCCTTTTTAAAGGATTTCCCTAACAGTTTTCATGTGTATAAAAAATTTACTGCTTGTGTCTGGTATATAAGATTGTAAAAAAACTGTATATTGACTATTAAGAACAAGGGAAGTTAGAAAAACAACTATAAAGATAGAGTTATTTTCCTAATACAATCAGAAGGTCTGGAAGATACTTCTTTTTGTCAAGGACAAAATTTTTTAGTAAATCTTGTATGTTTGCAATTATTATTTTTTTAATTTGCAGCTAAGAGGGGACTTATTTGGCAATATTTTATGGGGGAGAAGAGATTTTATCCTCTGATTCTGCCAAAGCTCTGTAGAAGATTTCTGCAGAGCAACACAGTTCTTCATTCAGATTCACCCACCCCTATTTTCAAACATGATACAGCCAAATCACATTGATCCTGATTGATTTCTGAGAATAAGGCCTGTTCCCCAAAATGCTTGAACACCCAGAGACAATAGACGATAATACAAATCACATATATCGAGAGAAAGAGAGAGGGGAGGGAGGGAGGGAGAGAGAAGCTTTTTAAATATCAAAATAGGGTAGGGAGAATTAGTACTAAGTCTGCACATATAAATTTCAAACAAAAGTGCATTAAAGGCCCTTACAAATAATTTTTATACAGCATTACCTTTTAATTCATTCATAGCATAGTAAAAGGCTGATAGAATAGGCTAAGAAATATTTTTGTATAAATTAACTTACTATTGCCCCAGATGTATTTGCACTGATTATCTCTTGTCTTACACTCTCCACTGTAGCAACGTCCCTAAATAGGAACAAATTGTAGTCAGCATCATACCATTCTTCTTTCTCCATAAAAAGCCAGATAATGCCATGAACTTTGTCCTTTTTACTAGCAGGGAGCAAAAAAAAATTCTAATAATACTGCTTGGCTTTGCTTTCAAGGTGTTGTGGTCTGCCGGCAGCCTGCAGAGCTGGCAGCAGAGTCAGACAGTGAGGAAGTTGGGGAGGAACACGGGCCAGTCCTAGAGTCTGGGAAAGGCTCGGATGAGGGCTCTGTGTCGGAGGCAGAGAAAGGGCCATCTGGGAGGTACGTGCTGCCTCTGGAGCCTCCAGAGTTGGACCTCAGCAATGCAGAGGAACAGGGGAAGCCTGTTCCCAGTGCGCGCATGCACAGAGCTGCCAGAAGGCAAGAACAGTTAAAACAAAAGGGACGACTCAGGAGTAGGGTTTAGAGATTATTGCCCCCTCCCATAAGACTTAAAAGAGGAGCAAAGGCACGTGGGCCTCTGCAGGAAGCAACGTTGTTAATTCTGTTCAGTTTAAAGTCTGCAGCTCTGTTTGATTCTGAACTCTGTGTGGCTTTGCCAATTAGGTCTTTGGCAGCGTGTCAAGGGAGATAAAGGTGGATGATTTTCAGCCTTATCCCGAAGGACTCTTTACAACTATTTGGTACTCATCTGTGAATTCACAGCTATTGCAATAAAAGGGGTTTTTGGGACTACACATGTATTTTACACGAGGTAGCTAGGATGCTCGAATTCATTTTCTTTTCACCAGGCTAATAAAATGTTAGTATAACTTTATATTTTGCTTCCAGGCAAGATAGCAGATTTGAGCGTTTTCTCTGTAATAAAGAGACATTAGAATATGTGAACAAAAAGCAGTTACATTTGCTTTTTGACCTCGAGCCTGAAACTATACATCCCAAGTTGCAAAGTAGAATTTGAAAGAAGGTAAAAGTTGCAGAATAGAATTTCCAGCATAATGAATTTCCAGCATAAAGTACTTCATTATGCTGTACTTCATAGAGCTTAGAGCATTATCCTAGTAACTGCTGAGAAGAAATAACACATGCAGTACCCAGTGAATATTATATTGGATAGAATAATTACACAAGGAAATGGCAAAAGTAAACTAGAGTCATGAAATTTGCATTACTATTTACTTAAATAGTTCCTATATTTAAAGAAAGCATTTTAAAGCTTAAAGTAGCTAATAACCAAATAACAATTAAAAGCATAAGCTATCAAAACAAAAAAGGAAAAAGACAACATCCGAAGAATAGTATTACCGATCAAGCAAGAAGGGGAAAAACATACTGTAATAGTGTAAAAAGTATTAGTAACCTAAGCAGGATCTATGCTGAAGCCTTTCTGAGAATGGTGCACAACAATGGCAGCATACAACAGACATCAATAATATACAAAAAGTGACGATGAGGCATATACCTCATAACTGTGGAGGAGAAAGGAGGAGGAGGAAATATCACATTTTGGGTGCCTGATGGCACTAGGTTTTATGGTTCCAGATGCTACCTATTCTCCCCTCCCCCCCTTTATTTTTAAACCAAAATTTCTGAACAATTGTTTATTCAGTCTTACATATCTGATAGTTTGGGGGGGAAATCCCTTAACAGCCATCCAGCCTGTTCCTATAACTCTTTGTGAGCATCCCTGAGTGACATCCTGTGAAGTGAAATTGAGAGTATTGCAACTTCCAAAAATACTGTCCTTATATACACTTATAGGCTAAGCTCATGCAGGCTCAGTTTTAACTTACCTGATTTGAATCGCAAGCAAATCCATCTTGCTTATGAAGATTGGGTGGGCACTGAAAGGCAAAGTATTTCTTTACTTTAAAAACAGTGGAATTATCCCTTAGAATTTACTTGCATTTTCTGTTCACATAGGGTTTTGCTGGGTGGTGACCCATCTACACATATTGATAGACAGCTATCTAAAAAGCAGATGATATCTGACTAAAGCTCATTTTCTAACAAAAGCAGGAAAGGTGCAGATACTCTGAACTGAGCTTGGTCACACTAATGCCTTTACAATTCTGAAATCCTGTAGTACCATAGGTGATTTATCAGCCAACATGGTTAAACCCTTCTGTAATGAACATAACAAGGAGAGTTTCATAACCTAAAAGTTTCTTGATTTAAAAATGTTTTTGTAGCTACCATTGTACCATTTTGTACCATTGTAGCTTCAGTTGTTGTTTTTCTTTCAGTTTTAGCTTATATATAGCTATAGCAATTGCACTTAGATTTACCTATACCACTCCATAGTGCTTTACAGCCCTTTCTAAGCAGTTTACAGAGTCATCATGTTGCCCCCAACAATCTGGGTCCTCATTTTACCAATCTTGGAAGGATGGAAGGCTGAGTCAACCTTGAGCCGGTCAGGATTGAACTCCTGCTATGGGCAGAGTTAGCCTGCAGTTCTGCATTCTAACCACTGCGCTCTTATCAATATATCTTTCAGACAGCCTGGCTTTGGTAACTGTCTCCAGTTACCAAAGCCAGTTAGGCTACTATGTTTACACAGGTCTGCCTTTAGAGCCACCCCAGGAAATTCTGTTGTTCTAATAATAGTTTGATCAAATTATTTCAGTGTTGAATAGATTAATAGCCAATTTAGGACTTCTGCATAACTTATCTAGAGCTTACTTAAGATAACTTTGGAGGTCCTTTCTGTAAGCCATTAGCAAATATAATTGTATAGGTAGTTACTAGCAAGGATCGTACTTACAGATATCACTCTAGGGAAGACTCTAATTAAAAAGGCATCTGCTGGTACTCTTTGATCACTTTTTCAGTGAAACCTGGCCCTATTAAATAATTATACATCTTATTTGAGATCTGAAGATTTTGTCTTATGTTTTATTTTGTTAGAAATAGTCTTTAATTAAGCCACATTTTATGACTGATACATTTTAATCATATTTTATTCCCGTCCAGACAGCACATCTGAATGATGATTGGTCATGTAAACATGATGAGTATGTACATAATAGCTCCTGTATTTAGATGATTACTTAATTTTATTAAATTTCTGGAAGAGATGTCCATTTTAAAAATGCTTAATTCTGTTAAATGTGAGTTAAACTACAAATGTAATATCAAAATAGGAACATTACATTGCCTGATACAGCACATTCCTATTCTCCATAGAATAATTGTGTTTATTCGAAGAGAAATGTATACATATTAAATGGAAGAATACTGTACTCTAATTGTTTTAAAGCCTTTCTTAAAGAGAGAGCTCAATATATATACACACTGAAATCAACAATCTGAATGAAAGCTCTTTGCTGAGATCCCAAATTGCTTTTCCACAAATGGAAGGATTCTTTCTACTCAAAACAGGTCTACATTGTACTATACCAATCTTTGCTTATTCCTGCTTCCTCCTGCAACCCTTACTGCCATAGCTTTCTGGAACAAATTTTGGAGGAGTAGGCAGAAAAAAGAAGAGGCAAAAACGCCCCCTTCTTCCATGTAATGGTCTTATGTTCCTTCCATAGAAAGTAAATTTTTTCTACCTTTCTCAAAATCAAATTTTGGTCCTAGGTGAAATAAGTTTAGTATTGTTACACAAGTGAGAAGGAAGGAGATCACCTGACTGATAATATGTAACATATTCAAAATACATTATGTCATTACCTGGCCGGAATCACCAGTACAGATTTCTGTAATATCACATTCATTCACTGCATAGCGACACTCAAAGCCTCGTGGAAAAAACTGAAAGTCAAAAGATTTTCAGTTAAAAAACAGTCAAGGAACAACCAAGCATCTAAGACTTTTTAATAAAAATCTTAGCCTGTTATTGGGTAAAAAAATCATATGTAAGTATCATTTTCATTCTCTGGGAGGAAAGCAACCGGGTGGGGGGGAGGAGGGAAGAGGAATGATATGATTTTCAATGGACAGAGTTAAGTTGTGGTACCTCTCTGCCCAGGACCCTTTGTTCCTAATAGTAGATCTGTGTTTTTTATTTTTATCTTATGTAATTACATTTTCTAATTCAGTGCCACTTAGTAAAGATGCAATTAAAATAACTTACAAGGCAGGTTTCATTACAACATGGACCATCACTGCAATGAGCTCCATTAGAAAGGGAACATTTTTTACAGCACTCTGCATGGCAGTCCTAAAAAAATATACAGTATGTTAATTATTATTTCTTTATTTGGCATACGGCATACCATACATCGACTATAACATATATTAACATTTCACCTAGATTAGTAAAACACAATAAAATATGTGTTTTATGTTCAAATGCCAATGTCTAGGCTATCTAACCGTTTAAGCGCAGCATGGTTTAAATAAATAAATAAAAAAAACCCCAGGTACTGGTATATATCCTCAGCTTACAGCCAGTCATGATGTGATCTACAGTTTGATGTGAGGTGTGAAGCTAGTTCGCCTCCTTGTGGTGCACCCTTGATAACGCCACAACGTGAATTAAACAAATTAGCAACTGCTGGCAGCCAGACCACTCAGTAGACCATCCTGGCCGTCAAAATATATGGCAACGAGAACAAAAACAAAAAATGGACCTTTTCAGTCCCAAATGACAAGAGATTGGGAATATTATTTGAATTTGCCAAATCAATATTGATCAGCCGATCCAAGAGCCAATATGTTTCCAAACTTTTTTTGGACAGTAACGTATTAATTATAAATAATAATGATAAAAGCTGAACACAAAAATTCAGTGATTCACTTCTGCTGACTGAACTTTATGTGCAAAATGGAGAAGGGGTGAGTCCTTTCCCTAGGATCTTACAGTGCACTTTTAGAGTATATTGTTAAGTGGTAGAAGATCCTCCAATTTCAAGTCTGAAATTGCACCAGTGGCTACAGTGGAAAAACAGTATAGAAAGCACTGTCCATGGATAGATGTCTACATTTGCATACATGATTCCTTGCTTATAGGAACACATTTGCAAAATCAGTGACATGTTTCCGTATTAAAATGTATTGATTTATTAGAATTGTACCTTGACACAATCTAACATACTTCTCAGAGGTTGAAATTGATAATATCCTGTACTGAATATAGATAGTCCTTGACTTCCAACAGTTTGTTTAGTGACCATTCGAAGTTACAATGGCACAAAAAAAATTATTTATAACCGTTTTTCACACTTATCACCACTGCAGCATCCCCATAGTAACATGATCAAAATTCAGATGCTTGGGAACTGACTCATATTTATGATGGTTGCAGTGTCCTGGGGTCATGTGACCACCTTTTGTGACTTTCTGACAAGCAAAGTCAATGGGGAAGCCAAGTTCTATTAACAATCATGTTATTAATCTAACAACTGCAACGATTCACTTAACAACTGTGGCAAAAAAGGTCATAAAGTGGGACAAAACTCAGTTAACAAATGTCTCACTTAGCAACAGACATTTTGGGCTCAATTGTGGTTGTAAATTGAGGACTACTTGTAATATCATATCAACAGCCACCTAGTATAAGTTATGTTATGTACCAAATATATTATAGAATGTTGAATCAAAATAATATAATGAATAACATTTAAAATACTGATTGTTTTTCTGAAGGGGATTTCAGAATCCCCTCAACCCAGACTGCAAGATTATTATTTTAATATTGGAACATGTCACTAAGTTAAAATATTTATGTATATAAGCTAAGTAAGGATCAGAAACATAGCTCTGATTAATTAGAAAAGAAATGCAAAGTAAGAAAGTATGAAAATTAGAATTAACATTCTGCTCAGCCTTATACCAAGCAAAAGAGAACTCTCCAAACAAGAGTTCCGATGATTTCCACTCCTGCTCAGATGATCTCAAAGGGAGTGGGTGCAGGAATAGAAGAAGTCAAAAACCTCTTCCATCATTTCCTTCTTTATTATTTTATGTTGCATGAAAATGAACAGCACCTTATCAGTAATTATATACTTTTAAGCTTTCATTTTAAGATGAAAATAGTACCATTTGGATACCACAGTCGCAGTCTTCACCTGGCTCCACATACCCATTTCCACATTCAGTGGCATCAAACAACTGAAAAAAAACCACACATTTAAGAAAAAAATTTATGATCTAACTACCATTAAAAGATTCAGGTATATACAGTTTCCCTGAAAATAAGACATCTCCTGATAATAAGCCCAATTGGGCTTTTGAGCGCATGCACTAAATACCCCCCCAAAAAATAAACCCTCCCCAAAAATATTTAAACGCATGCGCAGCCGGTCCCCGCCATTTCTTCGGGTAAGGGTTAGGGAGACAGAGCTGGAAATTAGATAAGAGGGTAAGAGGATCCCCTTCTTGCTCAACATGCCCCAAAATAATAAGACCTCCCTGAAAATAAGGCCAAGAGCTTTTTTCGGGGTTCAAAAAAATATAAGACAGGGTCTGGGGAAACACGGTATTTAAGTGCTGAATACTTATGCATTACTGTTCTGAAGCTGATTATTAAAAATGAATATCAGATTTCTGCTAGAGGTTTTTCTCAGGAATAATTTAATTTAATATAGAGCAGAACTTCAGAGGAACTGGAACTTATTCCTCTCACTATATTTATCTGGCTCTACCATTTCTGTTCTTTGGATGGATTGGACATCCAACTAGATGTTGAGTAAAGATAGTAATATCTATCTTAAAAGGAATTAGGAATGTGGTCCAGTTACTTCTGCCATTCTTTTTCTTACTGTATCTAATCTATTGAATAAATAGCACTGATATCCAATCTGAATAGCCATTTTTTTCCTCTTTCCTGCAATTTACCAAAGCCAGGAGTACTTTCATGTGATAAAAATAGGAATGCTGAAGTAGGAAAGCCTCTAAAAGTTTAAAGCACCTGCTGAAAGAGGAAGTTGTTAGTTTAAGTGGTTTCTCAAAGATCAGAGTATTGGAGGTTAAGTATGTTCAGTGAATGCTCTTGAACCCAAAGCAAAGATATCTTGTGCTTTGGGAATAAAGCTTAACTCCTGAAAACCCTCTTACTTCCTAGATATAATTGCAGGGTTGGTTCAGTTTATATCTGTTACAAAGTGAAATTTCTCTGATAAGTGAGAATATGTAACACATAAGGCTACCAGGGCAATATTCTTCCTCTACACCCCTGATGGCGAACCTATGGCACGCATGCCAGAGGTGGCACGCAGAGCCCTCTCTGATGGCACACAAGCTGTCACCCCAGTTCAGCTCCACTGTGCATGTGCGCGCGCCCTCCCGCCAGCCAGCTGGTCTGCCATGCATGCAGGGGGGCAGGACACGTGAGGGGAGCCGTGTGCACATGTGCAGGGGGTGAGCATGGGTGGTGGGGCCCATGCACGGGGCCGTGGGGCATTGCATTTTAGGAGTTCGGGCACACGCTTTGGGCACTTGGTCTGGAAAAGGTTAGTCATCACTGCTCTATACCTTGTATTATTTGCACTTACAAAAGACTGTGAATTTGACTGAATTGAGAGACAGCTCATCCCTAAATGATAATCTTAATGCACAGATTAGAACAAAAGTGAATAACAGCAGATTTTGTGAGGCTGAGATTTTAATCATCCCTCTCATGATTGTTCTTTTTAGCTAGAAATGTTAAGTCTGAATTCTATCACACTAACATTAATTCAAAGTCTATACCAGTAGGCCAGTTTGCAATTCTGAGAGCTTTATAGTTCCCACAGGGAAATATTTGCCCACTCACAAAAGCAGCATTATGACAGTCAAACAAAAAAGAGAATATGGGCATGGAGTTTGGACAGTACAAGAGATAGCAATTATTCCTCATCCTTTAGGTTAAAGGATTAAAGGATGATATTTATACTGTATGTTACTCTTACATCCTTTCAATGCATAACATTTAGCTAAAAAAAACCTAGAGCTTTTGAACAAGCTATAGTGTCTATATTATACATAAACATTGTGCAAACAAAAATCACAAACCATGTAATGATCTTGACCAGGGTTAACACATTTGTCAATCATAGATACATATTAGCTTTTATTGTATTCTATCATCACAGATGAAGTTGATCACACAGAGTCAAATTCCCACTCAATTGTGGGTCTCACCACAGTTTTGTTGTGAGGTTAAAATCCTGGGGTGAGGAAGAAACCACTTGAAGGTCCTAAACTAAGTTGAAATACAAACGGAATTTATTATTTATTTTTTTTCTGTTATTATGCTAAACTTAGGTGTAAGTTAGAGCAGGAATGGTACAGTAGTCTTTGACTTATGACCATTTATTTAATGACTGTTTGGAATTATGATGGCACTGAAGAAAGTGACTTATGATTGCTTCCTTGCACTTACAACCAGCGCAGCATCTTTATAGTCATGTGATCAAAATTTGGGTGCTTGACAACAAACATATACTCATGATAGTTGCAACATTTCAGGGTGACATAATTGCCATTTGCGACTTTCCCAGGGAGCTTTTGATATGCATAGTCAATAGGGGCAACCAGATTCACTTAATGATGACATGATTTGCTTAACAACAGTACAGTTTGCTTAACAACTGTAGCAAAAATCAGGTGTGACTCATTTAATGTGACCAGAAGTTAGTAACAGAAGTTCTGATCCCAATTGTGGCCATATGTTGACTACCTATAGTACTTATAGTATAGCATAGTATACCTATAGTATACAAGAAGAGATGACATTTCTCCCCTTTCTTTCCTCCATTTCCTTCCCAATCCACTCAAAATGTACCATCACCCAGTTTGCTATCTTCCTTATAAAAGATTATAAGGGGTGCACCTTTGTAGGCCTGTTGAAAAGACAAAAACCTCCTCCGCGGAGTAAAAAATCTCTGTATTCAGCAATGCTGCACTTTGAGAATTTTCTGGGGTGATAGACACTGTAACAAAACAACAGAAAAATATTAGAGAAATGGTTCATAGCACAGCCATAAAGAAATATCTAGGGTTTTTTTTTTTTTTTGGAAAGCAAATAGATCAGTAGAGCAGTATATTTTTGCAGCAGATATTAATAGTTCAATTCAAAATTTTAAAGTAGCCTTTTCATATTTTACATAGGTTTTGGATAGTATTCCATTTCAGACAAACAGGGACACTATGTTTAGTCAAACCGGATTAAGCTTCTCACTCCCTATCTGAAAGGATGCTTTTTTGACTAAACATAAATATTTGTAATCTTTATTTAGAGTTTTGTTTTGACACTTTGAAAAACAATTAAATTGTCTTTCTTTCTGTGCAAGCTGGCAAACTACAACTGAAATATTCTGTATTTTGGACTGACTGAAGATATTTTGGAAATACTGTTTTCTATAGAATTCAGCCATCATGAAATTTGTAGAAACAACTGAGCAATGATGTTTTATCAATTAAATGTCATTTTATTTTGTTCTCAGTTTATTTCAAGGATAAATTTAAAATGCTTCTTGTAATGATCAATGTCCTATCTGGAAAGACCAAATTTGTACCACCATAAATAATAAAATTTTAATAGTGATCCCTACCTATGACTTTTCTCCTCCAAGTATTTAAATTGGCCTTAGCTATTTTAAACAAAGCTCTTTCACTGAGCTCTTTAAAAAAGTCACAGAAAATTTGGTGTCTGTGATTTGAAAAGTAATCTTACACCCCACCCTCATTTTTATTGTAATTGCTTTTATCTATTACTGAAGCTCCATTATTGAGGAAATGAGGAATTTATTGAAGCTTACTTTAAAGTTCTAATTATGATTTCTTTTTCAATTGTGTTTATACAAATCAGAATAGAGAAATACACAAGTGAACATTTAGAAATTTTCATCAAACAAATCAATATTCAATTGAATTCACTTGACACTGTAGTGTGGTTGATATCACAGAGAGACAAATGGTAGCATAAGGCATTATTCACTACAATAACCAAGTAAGAAAAAACAAGTTATGTAATCTGACACTCTTTCTGATTTAAACTTGTTTTATTTACTTTTAAAATTATACACATTTCTTATGACCTTCTCTAATTTCTTGTCATGAAAAGATAAGAAAAATAAGAAAAACAGGCAAGACTTTAAAGTCAAAAATTATCTGACTTTTTTAAAAAAACAATTATTTGTAAAATAAATTCACATGCATAGGGGTTTTTTTGTATAGGTTTTTAAAAAATTGATTGAAATAATTTTCCCCCTCTATGGTAACAGAAAACAATAAGATGAATAAGTTTCTTCTTATGAACTACATTATTTTTTTAATTTGGCCTGAGCAAAATGTAAACAATAATTGAACTGTGTAAAAGAATTAATTATCACCACAAACCCTGTTTCCTCCATGATGCATCCACCCCAGGATTCTGTACAATCACACCCTTCTTAAACGATATAAACGAGAGAGAGGGAGGGAGGGAGGGAGGAGGTGGAAAAGAATAAAATTAGTTGACAATATGTACAACAAAATACACAGTAGAGAACAAATACAGTAAGTACAGTATTTTCACTCTTCACATCTTTGCATTTTGAATAATATATCTTATAGGCATAAAGGAATTCCACATTCACATCTGAAAGACTGCAATGAGTAAACTAATTTCTTCCCAACAAAGAAAAAGTTAAGACACTATAGATGTGTGTGTGTGTGTGTGTGTGTGTGTGTGTGTGTGTGAATACATAGACATGCATGATTGATTAAGTGATTATGTACCATCAAATTATTTTTGACTTCTAGTGACTAAATAGGTAAATTGTTTCCATGAGCATGCATGACCAAAAATGTTACATGGGCAGAGAAATCTAATTGCTTGAATTGACTTAAAAGATTCTTAGACAACAAAATAGTTAGCTCTATTTAGAGAATATAAAACTATACAAACATTTAGTTTGATACCAGGAGACTTAGCACATACTTGGTTTTCTGGATGCCGGCTCCCACTGTATTCCTAGATTCTGAGCCAAGCTTTGGGACAATTCTTGTGCTATTGCCCAGGAAAGCCCATACTATTAGGAAAAAATATCAACCTCAATTAAATTAGGGTGAAAAAAAAAAGGTAAATGCAGATTATTATAAATTTAACATAGAGCTTCCATCACAAAATGTTGTAGACATTTTTATCTTGTTTTCTTTTACTTTATTTTTAATGTTTCTGTTTGCAATTCTGGTCAGTGACCATAAATAAACATTATATTCTTTTGTATATAACTTAAGCTAGATACTAACATTTCTGTGGAAATATCTTACTAATTTAATCAGAGTTTATTTCTAAGTACATGCAACACTGATTATGTTAGTATACAACAAATGCACGTTTTTCTAGAATTTAAACCATCATAAATGAACTTTGTCCTGAGAAGTGAGAAGAAATAGAATTAACTTGGAGAATAACCTCCCAGAATTGGCCTTCCCATACTGCTATTAGAAATAGGCTTACTCTGTGAAATAAGGATTTCACAGTATTTGAAAGATAGAAATAAGGATTTCAAGTATTTGAAGGATAGAAAGAGCAGATGAGGCATCAAATATAAACAGAAAAGTATAAATATAATAACCGAAAAGAAAACAAAAAAACAGGCCAACAAAGGACAATATAGTGGGGAAAAAAAGTATTTTATATTTATTTATCCTAAAGATGCTTTTTTCAACAGGGAACTGGACTTGGTTTTTTCCATGAAGATGTTTCCCTTCTCATCCAAGAACATCCTAGAAGAGAAAGTCCATTTGCCTTTTTAAAAAAGCACCTTTAGGACAGTTATGACCTGGATGACTGAGAATCTCCAAAGACATTATATTTATTTATTTACTGATGATCCATGACCTATTGGGTCATCTCAGAGATATGTTCTTATCTAAACCAATGAACAGAATGGCCACAGGCAGGTAAAATGCATTGGAAGTGACTTCTGAATTTTTGCCAGCTTCCACTGTGCTTCAATGTCTTTGCAACTTTGAATAGTTGCTGAATGAGTGGTCAATAATCAAGTACTTCTTATATATTCATGAGATTTTATGAATTGGATAAATAAATACATTTCTTCAAAACAGAACTATTACCTCATTTACTCCAACCCCTCTAGCCACCGAACAAATTCCTCCAAAATAGCTTAGGCTACTTCTTTTATAATGAAATGTCACATTCCTTCAGAAAAAGACAGATAAAAAAAAATATTAATATCATTATCTTCAAATGAAATAGAATATAAATTATGAGAACATGGCCTTCTTTTATTCAGTTTCTTTAATGTCACTGAAGCAGAATATTCTCAGATATATTGGATACTCATAATAATTCTATGTCGAGTGACCTTGTGTTGTTTTTTATCTTGCCTTTACAATATTTATAAATAACTCAAGGTAGTGAACATACCCAATATTCTTCCTTCCTCCCATTTTCCTCATAACAACAATCCTATGAGGTGAGTTGGGCTGAGAGAATAATTGGCCCCAAATCACCCAGCTAGTTTTTGTGCCCAAGGTGAGACTAGAACTCATAGTCTACTAGTTTCTAGGCCAGCACCTTAATGACTACACCAAACTGGCTAGGGTTAATTAATTTATTTCCAATTTTAGAAGATGTCATAGGAAGAAATAAATGAGTAAAAATGTAAAAGTGAGAGAATATAAGATATTTTCTGGGTAAGGAAAGTATCTTACCCAGAAAAAGGTTTCCTAACTGAGATAACATTTTTCTGAATAAGATATATCCCTGTACTATATAGAAATAATTCTTGGACTCTATGAAAAGCAGTTTTAATTTTGGCTCTAAAAGGATTTTGGCTAATCCTCATAATTCATTGGGTGAGTCAAGAGGTGCTATATTTAATAACACCTGAGGATGAAATGACTACAGATCCTTAAGTCTCTTAAGAAGAACAGTGGACCAGACCATCTCATCTCTTTTTACATACGAGAGGAGATGTACAGCATCAGCATGTTGCTTGATGAAGTTCTGTCGATATCGGGAAAAATCATGAAGCATCTGCCGTGGGTCTGAGTGGACATGAATACGATCTCTGTCTGACCAGGTTTCAACAGCAACTAGAACAACTCTGGTGTTTAGTTGCTCCTTGTAAATCTGTGGGGAGAGACAGGACAAGCACAGGAGTGGAACACTGGGTCAAACATGCACAGTTAGCCAATCAATCAGTGGAAAGACAAACAGGGTAAAGTAGGAGAGAAACATTGGAATATAATTAGATAATATATTTCCCTAATAATCAATACTCCATTAAATTTACAGTAATGTCAATACTACAAAAGACTGCATAATTATCAGTACATGAGTATGTAATATTTACTATATAGTTTGTGGCAGGAAATCATAAAAACAGTTGAGAATGGACAGACCTCATGATTGTGAGATTTTGTTTTTGTTTTAATTATAAGAACATACACTTCAAATTTAATAATTCTGAATCTGGGTGCCTGAAGTGAGCAGAACAACAACAATTCGTTATTACAGCAAACATCTTTAACTGAAAGCTCAGAACTCTTGTTTTTTTCTGCTTGAATTCATGAATACCTCTACAATAAAATCACTCATTCTTCAAACTGTATCTCTAGCAATCATAATCTTCATTAGGTAGGTAGGTAAGTATATCCTGTGATCCAGTTGTGTATTTTGCACAACAAGGTAACATCACAGATACATTTTCTGTTTAAACAAATAACCCTTGGTTTCATTTTTTTTCAAAGAATTGTCCCTATCTTCATTCTGTCAGGCTCATTTCATAACAGGACTGGAATGGGCACCATGGACGTTCACAAAATAATTCTATTTTTTTTATCTAGATAGTCTTTATCTGCACAAAAAACTGAAGTGTTTGTTACACTGGAAGAAAAATATCTAGCATTGTGAGACGGCTTATTCAATACACTGCATTTATCAAGCTTTAAAGAAAGCTTGTGTAGATCTATAGCTGCCTGCACTGTAAGGCAGTTTTTCAAAGAGTTCATTGATAGGGTCTATTCTTGGCATTCTGTCTTTTCCTTTTTAAAGATTTATTTATTCATTTTCAGCAGTGGCAGCTTTCAAGTGCAAGGTGCTACACAGGATAGCATTACAGGGGGCGAATCGCTGGCCCCCCACGGAGAGGCCTCGTAACTTGGGCATCCTCCTGGATTCACAGCTGTCTTTAGAAGAGCACTTAACGGCCGTGACCGGGAGGATTTTTCATCAGGTTCGACTGATTCGCCAGTTGCGTACCTTTCTGGATCGGGACTCCCCACACACAGTCACTCATGCCCTCATCACCTCCCGCCTGGACTATTGTAATGCTCTCTACATGGGGCTCCCCTTGAGGAGCACCCGGAGGCTCCAACTGGCGCAGAGTGCGGCTGCGTGGGTGGTTATGGGAGCAACATGGCACTCCTGTGTGACACCTCTCCTGCGCGAGCTGCACTGGCTCCCGGTGGTCTTCCGGGTGCGCTTCAAGGTTTTGGTTACCACCTTTAGAGCGCTCCATGGCTTAGGACCTGTTTATTTACGGGACCGCCTACTACCACAAACAGCCTCCCACCGGCCGGTACGGTCTCATAATGAGGGGCTTCTCTGGGTGCCGTCAGCCAAGCAGTGTCGACTGGCGGCCCCCAGGGGGAGGGCCTTCTCTGTGGGGGCACCACTATCTGGAATGAGCTCCCCCCGGAGATACGGAGGAACCCGGATCTGCGCACTTTCCACCATGCTCTTAAGACCCTCCTATTCCAGCAAGCTGGCCTGGCCTAATTTTTCCCCCCCTTTTAAATTTTTAAACTGAAATTTTAATTTGTTTTAAATTATTGGGATTTTAATTGTCTTGGGCTAAATTATTTAATTTGGTTCTAAATTGTTTCTTACTTTTGTATTTCTGTATTTTATTCTGTGCCTGTTCACCGCCCTGAGTCCTTCGGGAGTAGGGCGGTATACAAATTTAATAAAACAAAACAAACAAAACAAACAGGAAACTGTGATTCTATAACCTCCCAAAGGAAAGAATACCTTCTGTAAAACTCAAAGAAAATAATTTTAAAATAATAAAAGAAATCATGGATTTCTTTTCTCTGCATTCTCAGAGGACAGTGAATGTTTCTTTCTAGGATCAAGGATTTGTTTCTTTTTAGTAGATATGTGTGGACATCTCATTGAAGCTGTGATTACATCATATGCGTCAAGACATCACACAAATGATACAAATTGTGCAATTTATATCCACTGCATGGTGACATCATGACTTAGGCAATGACATTTGCCCCCCTTGCTACACTACAGTAAGGATTCTTTTCAAAGATTTTTTTGTAGTTCTACAAACTTTGGGTAATATAGAAATTGGGATTTAGAACCGCAAGTCTGCAATTGATGTAAATCAGTTTTTGTTCTTAATATAAAAAGAATTATGGGACAAATGGTTGCCTTTTCAGTTTATCATTCCCTATTGAATTGAATACAGTATTATTAATTTTATTGACTATGGCAATACTTACAGCATCCACGAGATTTACCACCGATTTCGCAAAGTTATTCGTATTACTATGGGATGACCGATGTTTTTTGAACTAGAAGAAAAATGTTAAGTCATAATCCAATCGAAACATTGATTATACTTCATTGCTTCCTGGCAAAGCCAAAAAAAGAAACAACCCCAGTAATATTTCTCTTTGAACATTTTTGCATTGTATTGATAAAGGTCAATTGCACAAACAATAGCATAAAACATGAATTTACAATAACATCCCCTTATAATTAAAATTATTGATTGCAAGCCTTCTGTGGCATCTTTTCTTTTCTTAACTCAATGCATCTTTTATTTCAAGTACAAAATGTTCTGTGAAGAAGACTGTACTTAGTTGTCTTAAATTTGCAATAATAGAAAGAAAACTAAATATCTGCTATCTTGCGGAAAGTTTACTATTAAAGTTTTATTCACAAAAATAAATAAACTCTTTTTATAAATAAAGCCTGTTAACATTAATTATTTATTATCAGCTTATTTATATATATATATATATAGTGCCTTTGGGTCAGTCTTGACTCCTTGACTATCTAAACTAGGAGTGTCAAACTCATGACGATATGTTGTCGTCACGTGACATATCACAACTTTTTCTCCTTTGCTAAAACGGGGGTGGGCGTGGTCAGCGTGTCATGCATCCGGCAGCCCAGAAGTTTGACACCTCTGATCTAAACAATCCATGCAAAATCACTGGGACACAACAAATGAAAAAAATAGTTCCCCATCTGGAAATATATTTTATTAATCTTTGGACAAAAGGGTTAAAAAAAATCCAGAACAGATCTCTCCAAACATTGTACTCTCAGATTATAAATAAACATGATGAATTTCCAACATCATGTACAAATATCATTAAATTTCTGACCTCATAGAAAGACACTGGAGCAATCCTGACAGAATTTTTTTATCAGTACTATTATTACCATATTGCAGATGGAAATCTGAGGCTGAAAATGAGGTTTCTTGCCTACAATAATTGGCAAACAAAATAATCAGGCACTTCCTGATTTATATCTCAGTGTCAACTTAGATTACCTCAACTCAGTACTGCTTTAATACCAGCAGTTTGAGACATTTGAGAAGTAGCTATTAAGACAGGGAATCTCTGCTATATGCATTGGTTTCACATGAGGTATCACCCTGATTAACGGTAGGGCTGGCCTTTGCATGAAGAGTATAATCATTTTGAACTCCTGAAACCCTCATAGATATGGAGACAAGTCATGTAGGATAGGATAGAGCAGGCAGAGAATATGACTGTGGTCCTTCTAGCCTCCTCACATAATTTTAATTGCATGACAGATGTAATGTTGAACCAAGCCTTGATAAAGACAAATAAATGGACCAAACTGAATCAACTTTGTGGTCTTTCCTAGATGCGCTTCTGGAAATAGCATTGGATATGGAGGCATCAAATAATACAAGCCTGGCTGTTATGATACCCATAATGTAGTCTTATTTCAAGAATTTCCTGTTGCACATTCCTTAATTCTTTATTCAACCATTAAGTGTATATGCATTTTTCACAATGAACTTTTATGAAAAAGAATAGAAATAACTAATAGAATCAACTTACCATTTTATAGTCATTAACAATCATGAGCTCCAAGTATTTCATTTCTTCAAAGATGCCACGCACTGCCTGTAAATTATAAAAAGAATAGATTTAAAAAAAGAATAGGTTGCTATACTGTTTGTTGTGATAACTCGCACTGTGTTCTTAAGTCTGTTTTACCAAAGCCTAAGAACAAATTATATTGTATTAATTTAACTGGGGGATATCTAACTCAATCTTTTTTCAGTCTTTTTCAAAATGAAAAGAGGGGGAAAATTCTTTGGGGATACAAAAGTCAATTTTTCTAGCCACAGATATAGTTGGGTTTTTTTTGTTTTTTACAACTTCTCGTTTTAATTATAAAAATTATATTTTTAAAAGGTTTTGCCACTGCTTCAGATGATAGGTTAAAATCAGTCCTGCTATGTTGTCGGGTGGGAATTACATTAAGGCCAATGAGCATGACAAAGATACTTTCAAAAACCGAATTGCTATCAGATACCTCAGCAAGGGTTTTCAACTTCAGAAAAAAGTATAACCTCTCCCTGCCACCCATATGAAAGCTACTTCCTTTACGGGGGCAGGTAATGAATAGCTATGAAGGATGAAGAATTCTCTGGATACTGACTAAATAGACTCAGTGGTCTGATTCAGTGAAACTTCATATGTTTTGTCATTACTGCACATGTATGTTCAAGAAGGGTCAATTTATATAATGTACAACTTACACAATGAGCACATGACAAAGACTGGGACAAGCACAGCTATCCCATATTGTTGTACCATACAGAATCTGATATAGTTTTGCATCTTTAGTGTTGTGTGAATCTTTTTCTGCTAATAGTTAATCAATTCACTTTTAAGTTAAGTTTTACATTGTCACAGGGTGTGATATGAAAGCATATGATGCAGTTAATTTTCTGAAACAAAACATAATTGAATCTAATCAGAAACAACCTGGGAATTCAGTGTATATGACTCTGAGTTCTAGTCAAATAAAGATGAGATATATGATTAATAAATATTAATAAATAAATACGTAAATAACATCTTTTCAGGTTTGATATGATGGTTTTCCATTTCTTTGTTGTTTGTATGTTTATAACTGTCCAATACTGTCCACAGTGTTTGAGTTTGTGTCAAATTCTGATTTGTTCCACTCTGAGCCATTCAGAGTCCATATTGCACAAAAGTTAACAAAATATATGCAATTTGTTGGCTGTAGCCTTCCCAGGAGGGCTGGGAATATGAACAAGTTGTAAACTAATTAACTAACTTTCTTTCTTTCTCTTTCTTTTTCTTTCTTTCTTTCTTTCTTTCTTTCTTTCTTTCTTTCTTTCTTTTTCTTTTCTTTTCTTTTCTTTTCTTTTCTTTCTTTGCCATTGAACTTTGTGATACTGGGTCTCTTTTTCAAAATCACATATAGATTTTGGAATCTCTGACCAGAAGTACAGGTATCTCTATATTTGCAAATAAACTGAATATCACAAAATGCTACGTAGGCACTCTTACTGATGGAAAGAAAGCCAAATTCTCTTGAACTTCTCACCAGTTGCAGAAATGGACTGTGCATAACAATTTATTTGCATTCATAAGAATTCAAACCATTCATTCTTTGAATGACAGTGTTTACAGATTTGATTTTCAGTTAATAGATCATTGTTTCTAAATATTATTTTTCTTCAAAAAGGTTTATTTTTTGTTGGTATTTAAATCCATGTCACACAAACAGCAGCATTTTATTACTTAGCTCAACTATTTCAATCACAAATTGGGGATCAAGATCCCCAATCTTGAAAAATAATTAATTTAGATGACTACATATAAAATTTATATTTCTATTAATAAAATTAATACTATTTAATCTTTAAAAACAGTTTTCATAAACATGTAATTATCTCTTGTAGCAGTCTACATTCTCCAACATAATTCATGGTACTTCCCACCTTCCATCTTTCCTATAGATTTCCTTTGCCCCTATTAAAGTGTATATGATTAAATACTGCTATAAACAATAAGAGGATCTCTTTTTTACTCAGTTGAGTAACTGAGTAATTTTATCTACTTACCTACTACCTACCTACCTATGTACCTGCTGTTTGTTCAATGATTTATATTTATGTCAGTTTCACCAATTTGCTGTTTGAAATGAAAAAAAATGTGAGGTGAAATAAATGATCTCCTGCAGTACAAATCACTTCAGCATGAAAGCTGAGGTCTAACACAGTACTGCATTTCACATGTTTTCCCATGTCTTTTAAAAGCAAAGAGATCTTTTGATTTGATGCAGTATTACTGACGTCGTAACACTCACAGCCCTTCTTCTTCTTCTTAGCCACTGCAACTCAGATAGGAAGGACCAATCAGATGTGGAATCGGTATCTAGAGATTGATAGCAAAGAATTTTCTATTTTATCACATAGCATCTGTACCTTTATCTAATGAAACATATTGGCCCTTTCCCTTTATATTGGTAAAACTTTCCTTTGTTTTAGATCTGCTAATTTTAGCCAACATGTTCAAGTTACTTTAAACCCAGTTTAGCATTCAGTCCTCAACTGTATTCACCGAAATGAAAGTTCGTCTCCAAATGACTGAGTTGATAATGATGAGATGATAAACTATTATTCAAACTGTTCACAGTGTCAATCCTATCTCTGATTACTTCTGATAGTATTTGTTCTGCATATAATCAGCTTTCTAGAAAAAAACAAATTTAAAACACTTCTCATTTCAAACACCCTGCATATTCCAGTGAAAGCTGTCACCAGCAACATGTAATATGATTATGGGTTGATAAGTTAACTATTTCCTTTCTTGTAAAAAGAATTTCATTGTAAACATAGGGATTACTGTGAAAGTTGTATACAAATTACAGTTGCAATTTGGGAGCAATTGAGCAGCTGGCATTATCAAAGGAAAATATAAGGCCAGTTTTATATATACTGTACCCTAATAGATATGTTATTATTTGGAAAATGTGCTGTTTATAGTGTTTTTTCTTACAGAAAAAAATGGTGTCAGTCTTAATTATGAATTTTTAAGTCTCAGTTTGATATATGTGGAGTTTGCTCATTTTATTTCATTGTATAGAGGACAACTCACTCAGAGAGTTAATCTTCAATATCATATCATCGTATAAGTTGGCCACACAATTTCAATGATATGGTGGAGTAAAGAGCTTTCTAATAATTATATTAGTCTAACTATAAGCTTGTCACAAAGGACTGTGTATCTAGAAAAGTGGCTGTTAGCAACAGTAATTACACTGATTATCTAATTCCACATGGAAACTGAGTATTTTCTGTTATATCATGACATACTACTATATAAATTTCTGTTAACTAAACTAATAATTCCTCTGGTAGAAGTGCCATTTAAATTATTTAAAGATTTATGGAGTCTATATAGTTATAGTAACAAATCTTATTAAAGTACAGTTACATCGTACCAAGATCTTCCAACTGACTGAAGGCATTTGATCCAAATGTTCTCCGAATGACATGTGGTCTACCTGCACTGCTCTGAAGAAGAAAAAGAAAACAAATAGAATATTGTATTAGTGACATAAATTCAAGCATGATATTGTCATCTAGATGGATAGACAGACAGGTAAATAGATGGATGGTAGACAGAGACAGACAGATAGATAACATATAATGGATAAGCTGAACTGTTTCGAGGATGTATTTTGAAACCTAAAATTCTTGGCTTATCCATAATGGGTGAGGGGTGAGTAAGTGTGTGTGTGTGTGTGTGTGTGTGTGTGTGTGTGTGTTCAATGTAATATCTTAAATATTAAATTAGAAGAGCCTTGGTGGTGCAGCGGAGTAAGTGCTGTTATGTAGCACTTAGCAGCCAACTGCCTGCAATTAGTGCGAGTTCAAATCTCACCAGGCTCAAGGTTGACTCAGCCTTCCATCCTTCCGAAGTAGGTAAAATGAGGACCCAGATTGTGGGGGCAATAAGCTGACTTTATATAAAAAAGAACACCGCTTTGAGGGGGGGGCAAAAGCCCTAATAAGCAGGTATATATAAAAGAATGAAGGCTATTGCTATAAGTGCATTGTAAACTGCCCTGAGTCTTCCGAGAAGGGCGGCATATAAATTGAACTAATAATAAATAATAAATAAATAAATCTTTATGTATATAATACAGACCGCTAGAGAATTTAGCATGTGTATGTAGACACCTGAAATGGTATTTTTGAATGATACAATTTGAACTGTGGAATATTTCTTTTTGGATGTTCACCAAGTACGCAACTGGACTGAACTCCTCTCCTACTAGTTAGCTATTATTTGGGTGGACCCTAACCATATTTTCTACTGAGCTTTTGTTTGTTGTTTTTGGAGGGGTCCTCAGTCTTCTAATGTTTCTCCTGGTGCTATTTTACAAATATATAAAGTGGAATCTAAGTCAATTCCAATTGGAATTTAAAATTATAATTCCATTCCTTAAACTTAGTTTTCCATATTTAATTCTCTAACAATCAATAAATGAGAATATTTGTAGCTCAGGGTTGAAATGAGGGATCCTAGCTTGGTTGTTTTCTTAAAGACATTTCATTACCTGAACTAGATAACATCCTCGGTGCACTGATGATGTTAACTAGTTCAAATAATGAAACACCACTTATCTCTAACAATCTATTAGCACTCAGTAACAAACAAATAGCCATAATTGGCTGTTGAAGGAAAACTTCTGAGAACCTTTGGAATTGTATAAAGAAAGGTTGCACATCTTTCCTACAGTTGTTCTAGTCACATATATTTAGATATACAATAATAATGCCCTAACCCCTTATCAATGTACTTTGCCATCAAATGTATTAAACACTCTTTTAATAGGAAGTTTTTGCTGCAGTCTTCTTTATGTCTTTATTCTTCTGTCTCCTAGAAAGATAAGCATAGCATCCTGTAATAATCCATAGTCTACCAACATGGCGTAACAACTGATGAGAGAGAAAAAAACCTGCTTCCCCCATGGGAAAAACCTCCATTAGTGAAAAAGCTTCTATATTCTATATAACTAAAGAAAATCATAATGAAAGCTTACCTTGATGCTCTTAAAAGCAGTGTTATTTTTAGCATCTGCTGTTATTTTTGGAACTACAACACATCTCTAGAAAGAAGTCTAGGAGGAGGAGGTCAAGATTATTTACTGTGGTGGAAAAGCCCAACAGTTCTGCAATTTTTCTAAATTATCTCAAGCAAAAACTAGGAAATTAGTTTCCCAGATGGAGAAAAAGAAACACCTAGATGCGTCTCCAGAAAGAGTCCCATCAAAATTGCCAATGAACAGTCTCTTCACTTTAGAGTGAATGATTAATAATTAATATATTAATTATTTGGTGAACATCAAACCAAAACAGACAATTAATTGAACCAGCTCAATTTTATTTTTAATGTCTAAGCCTAAAAGAAGCCATTTTCATTTCATATTCCATTTCATTTCACTATTATTTTCTGAAAACAATGGAAACATTCCTGGAGGCTCTGAAGATTAAAAAAAAAACTGATTTGGGCACTTTATGAAAGTCTACATGCTTATGTAACAATGGGCTGAATTTTCAAATCCTAGTCAGGATTCTATCCCAAGGCCAAGCATGAAAAGAGGTTACGTGGCCCATTAAAACCCAAAAAACCCCTCACAGAAATGCTATATTCAACTGAACCATAAAACATAAATATTTTATACACAAATAAACTAGTTAAATATATCAGCTTATGAAATCCATTCCCTTGTTATGGCTATATTTGTGAACTGTTTTTCTTCTTTCAGTCCCTGAAAGAGTGGGCATGCTTCAGGTCCCCCAACGTCATCTGGAGAAACCAAGGAGGCATGCCTTCTCTCTCACTCTGCCTGCCCTTTGGAACAGTATAACACTCCTCCCAAGATGTAGATGGTCTGGCCTTGGCTTTTTGAAAATCTGGCTCTTCCCAAAGGTTGTGCATTGGATCAGCCTGCCTTGCAATGGTTTATGAATGTGAATATGGCTCTATTTTGGCCTCAGTTCTACTCTTTCTTTTTTTGCTTTTATTCTTGTTTTTTCCTTTTTCTTTTCAAAATGTTAGCTACCCAGAGTTGGGTGGCCATAACAATTGATAAAATAAATATAATAAAATTTATGTAGCTGGTTTGTCCTTAGATTTCATGTCTACAACCCAAATGCTTTACATGGCACTTAGTTTATCTGAATATTATGTCATTATTATAGGATTATAGGAGTGGTGTGAGTGTGTTTAACATTCAGGTTAACCTCATTTAAATAACATATTCAGCTACAGTTATGTTTCTAAAAAAAATACAAAATATATCAAACACAGGGTAGAAAAAACTAATAAAATATTCATTCAAATTCAGTGTTATAGATGATATTACAGATTAAATAATATATGCCTTATTTAATTTATATTGGTTAGGATTTGCATCCTTTACAACAAATCAAAGCAAGATCTAGATGGGTCAGTATTAACATACCGTGCTGTGAGTTAACTCCAAAGGTTCTATCAGGTAGACGTAAGTATTGTCTTCAAACATGCCACTAGAATATGAGAAACACATTTTAAATACTTCAATATTAGGTAAATGGAAGTATATATTTGTAGGAACTCCCACACATTTCCAGGTTATATATTAATGTATTCCACACAAAATACAAACATTATGACAAATGGTTTATGCTGCTATTAGGAAGGATAAAGCATCTTTGAAAGTGTGCATGAGAGACTCATGAATAGTTCAAATAGTTCCAAAAAACCACAGGGAATGATGGGGGGGGGGGAGTGAATTGAACCCATGGTCCAACCCTTGTTTGCTCCAAAGCACCATTTTTTAATCAAATCCACATGTAGTCCTAGATTTATAATGAGAGAGGAATTCAATATGTCAATAGCCTATTTACAAATGTACTTGTTTGTGTGCTAACTTGAAATTATGACATGATCTATCTATAAATCTGAATTTGTAAGTAGAATCAACCTGCTTGCTGTGTTGCTGAACACATCATGGAGTCTCTTTGATCTATGAAATCCTTTATGTTCTACTTATTACAAAGGCAACAACTACTGGTTGGTGATGAATGAATATTGCAGTTCTTGTCTTCAGAAAAAGAACAACAGGATATGAAGTAAATTAATCTGGCCAAAAAAGTAGTCCAAGGGAATTTGTTTTCCTATTTCCTACACATCAGTTCCTCCTGACACTTGCTGAGGGACTCAGGAACTAGGGGCAGGAGGACTGGGCCTTTGGTAGATAGATAGGGACAAATCCAGTGGTGGGTTGCTCCCGGTTTGCCCTGGTTTGGGAGAATCGGTAGCGGCGGCAGTGGGAGGCTCTGCCCACTCGCCCAGTCATCATCAAAAATGCTCTGCACATGCACAGAAGTGACGCACGCTCGCAAAGTAAGCATGTGCACCTGCGCGCTACCGATAGCGAACCGGTAGTGCCAGGATTTGAAACCCACTACTGGACTAATCAACCATCCATCAATGAAGAAAGAAGAGATATCAATTGCTGCTGAAATAAGAATAAATAATAGTAAAGGAAGAGCAACTTGGCTTGGACTGAAATTATATCCATTACTTTCCATTCGGTTCTAGTTCTCACTCTTACTTTTAGCTCTAATCACCTTTTCTATGTCTTGTCTTTTTTTTTTTAACAAAAATTTTGACAGCAGAGACTGCTTAGAAGTTTTTTATTTACTATGAGTTGCCTTGGGGGAAAAACAAATATCTAAAATGTCCAATCAGAAAATATGAAATGATGGAAATAAGCAAATTGGTTAAAGGTTTATTTTGAGGTTTTCAAAGGAGATATTCATGCCCTGACAAGATCAGAAAATGGATTCTTAAGCAAAAAATCCTTGCTATAGCATTAGAAGGGGATGCAGTGGCTCAGTGGCTAAGATGCTGAGCTTGTTGATCGAAAGGTCGGCAGTTCAGCAGTTCAAAACCCTAGTTCTGTGTAACAGGGTGAGCTCCCATTACTTGTCCCAGCTTCTGCCAACCTAGCAGTTCTAAAGCACATAAAAAAATGCAAGTAGAAAAATAGGGACCACCTTTGGTGGGAAGGTAATAGAGTTCCATTGGCCTTTGGCATTTAGTCATGCCGGCCACATGACCACAGAGAGGTCTTCGGACAGCACTGGCTCTTCGGCTTTGAAACTGAGATGAGACGGGAACAACTACCACATATGTGCGAAGGGAATCTTTACCTTTACCTTATAGCATTAGAAACAGAATATAGGAAACTCTCACCTAGGGTATAATTGGGCCATAGCAATACATACTTCAAAGCAGCATTGTACCTAGACCAACTTACAAACAGTACATTCTGGTGTGCATTTACATTATTATATTGTATTATACTATCAGCAGAGCTGGAGGGGAAATTTCATACAGTATGCAGAAGGCTCTGTCCATGTAAAGAGGGTAACATTGAAACACAAATTGATATACCTTTATACTGTAATTTTCTATTGAAATATAAGCAAAGAGCTCCTAATAGTTCTTCATTTCTGGGATAGATTGAAGAATTTTATTATGTAATATTTACTAGCAGATAAGGAGGCCAATGTAACTCTTTCCATTGCTAAATTTCTTCTAACATTGGGTAGGAAGCATCGACCAAGACATTTCCGAATTAAAGGGATTAGCTGGTGACATCACCATTCCCAGAGGACACTCAAGGAGACTCCTTTCGTATCCCTTTTATTTTCCACTGAAGTGGTACTTATTTACCTACTTGCATTTGCATGCTTTCAAACTGCTAGGTCAGCAGGAGCTGGGACAAATTGATGGGAGCCCATTCCATCAAGTGGCTCGCTCTCAGGTTTTGAACTGCCGAGCTGCCAACCTCTAAATTGTCTTTCAGCATCTTAGTCCTCTGAGCCATCACAGCTTCAATTTATTAGACTTATGCCCATCTTTTTGGTGCATAGCACTCACTCACTAAGCAACAACCCTGTGGAGCAGGTGGAGTTGAGAAAGTGTGACAGGCAGTTTTAAGTGGACATGAGTACATGGGAAAATATTTATACAGAATAACTGGAATATGATAGATAGATAGATAGATAGATAGATAGATAGATAGATAGATAGATAGATAGATAGACTGTAGGTAGATATAGATAGATTATAGACAGGAGAGAGAGAAATGATAGAGAGCACTGTATTCCAAACTGCCAATATTCTCTAAATATCTCCCAGACCTCATTGTTATGAGGAAACCACTAGACTGAGCATTCTATATGTTTTAATTTCTGTCCAATTATCTGCATAGCTGAGAAAATTGATAGTAATAATATCACAGCTGCCCAATCGCCACCCAAAATCTAACTAAGCATATTTATTGGCGGTGGGTTGGTTTATACTTTCCTGTTTCAAATTATAGTCTCATTCAACAACTTCTCTCTACAAGCCTTTCCAAAAGGACCCAAACATTTTCTCCTTTTATCAGCATTTCTTTCACTCTAATATCTTCTTTTTCTCTTAATGCTTTAATTATACCAACAATGGTTTTCCCCTCTCCTAAATTCTCTAAAATTTGCATATTAGCAAATAGTTAGCTGTTCTCCTATTACACTGGGTCACTGGTTACTTGCAGTCATAAGAAAAATGATGACTAATGGGGGAAGAAGCTTTCTGCCAAAGGGGCAGGTGTCCATGATGGGGAAGAAAGGATGAAAAAAGTCATATTTTTAGTTGCTGGGACACTGTCCAAAACATAGAGTATGGAAAACAGCCTAATACAAAGGCTTCAGAGTAGCAATATAATGAGATATTTATTAGTAATTATACTTACTGAAGTCCATTACAGGTAGAAATAGCAGCTTTGGATTTTGGGATGCCTCTGATGCTTCCATGATAATAGCAGTGTTCCCCTCCCTGAAAATGAACAAAAATATTCTATGTTTTTATAATTACTTTTTAAGTGGACCGATGCATATCAGAATAATGGATTCATAGTTTAAGCCTGTATACAACAATAAAACATAAGTGAAAAGTTTGTGTGATTTTTTTTGAATTCAGCTTTAGTTTAAACTGCAAAAAATTAAAAGTAGTTTACTAAATAAATTAAAAGTGTAATTTTGAAGAAAGCGCTAAGAAGAGCTAAGCTTACCCAATTGGACATGAGCATTTTATCAACCAGACACAGAATTATAATGAAAACTGTTAAGATAGATTTAAGATTTGTTCTTAAACTGATTTTTAATTGCTCCTAAATAATTTTCCAGTTATCTACCATTATTTTAATGAATAATATAATTATGACCCTATTACAATATTGTAATATTATAGTTTAGTTTACTTTATTGTCATTGCACATGGTACAATGAAATTAAATGCTGTTTTCAGTGTACATTATAACTATAAAAATAAAAACACAAACATACATCCTTTACATTCTATATAATTGAAATTGAAAACCCGATATTACACTTTACCATAGAATTCAATATAGTTATTGCCCTGGGATAGAAGCTGTTTTTCAACCTATTTGTCCTTGTTTTGTTATCCTGCACTGTCTGCCAGAGAGTAATAGTTCAAAAAAAGGGGTGCCCAGTAATACAACAGTAATACTGTTGGTCATACAGTCAGCCAGATGTTCTGGCATTTTTGTCGATCTATCAAGTACTTTCAGAGAATCTGATATCGTTGCAGGATATAACATGTTCCATGTTCCAAATGAAGCTGCCTTTTGCAATTGACGTGTGGTAATTTTGTCTATGCCGATGCTGTTCAAGTAGTGTTCCAGGTGCTTTGGGATTGCACCCAAGGCATGTATTATCATTGATGCTCTTTGTTTTCTTTTTCCATGACTATTCTACTGCTATTTGCAGGTCTTCATATTTTGTTATTTTCTCTTTTATTCTACTCTCTCCAGCAACTGCAACATCCACTATTCAGACTTTTTTGTGTTTCTTATTCACAATTGTAAAGTCTGGGTGTTATGTGGCAGATGCTTCTCTGTTTCAAGTCTAAAGTCCCAGAGAACTTTAGTTTCTTTGTTTTCTATTACTTTGTCTATTTTGTGATCCCACAAGTTCTTGCTTGCAAAGATATTCAAATGGTATTTTTTGCAGATATTCCAGTGCCCCATTGCTGTTACTTGGTCATGCCACTGCTTGTTGTCTGTCTATGCAATCTTCTTGCAACAACTAACTAGTAGTGCTTCTTCAGTGGACAGGTGGCATTTATTGTCTGTTGTGGTTTTTTCAATCCTGGCTTTGCATATATTTGTTCTTAAGGCTTGGTCTTAGAGTCCCTCTGTCTCTTTCTTTAACTTTCCTGCTTTCAGGAAAGAAATTGTCAGGTCTTATTTAAATGCATATGCCATCCAGCTCCAGGTACCTCTGGAGAGTTTACTACAGCTAGACACAAAGAGAACTATCTTGGTAACCACCTATTCCTATGGTACACCTTTTTTTCTGAGCAAATGGATACACCATCAAAGTACTGCATTTCAAATCATTGTTTTTATGGCCAATCTATGACCCAACAGCATTCTTAAAATAAATATGAAACTAGTGCTCAGTTATGAAGTGTGTTAAACTTTTTCTGCAAATTTACCAGTGCCAATGGACATCAAATAGACTGTTTCCAATTTATAGTTGTTAGTGTAACTTTTAATAGACTAAATTATCTATTTTCACCTAGGGTCATCATAACCAAATCTAAATTTGAATGCTTAAATTGATTGTTTTAAAAAGCAGGCACAAGTACAATTATAATTTTATGATTTTTTTTTTAAAATAACTTTTGTGTGAAGTGAAAAACAAAATAAAAAAGAATTGATTGGATTTCAAGAAAATTGATGAGAAACAATCAATTAACTCACAAATCCATTATTGCTCTGCACTTTGATTTGTGCATTTGATCAGAATTAAGCACAAAATATTTAAATAAAAGAAAGACCACATGATCTTGAGTGTAACCTGTACATTGCACACTCTTAACATGGGTATTCCAAAATGGTCATTAGGGGACTGTGAAGGAGGGACTTCACTTATTCACTTTTATTCTTTTTTTAAAAAAGTCTAAGGCTTTTCACCTCAGTTTCAAGTCATCACATAGCATATTCATTAAAAATACAAAATAGCAGCTCTTTTTACTGTATAAAACAACATTAAAAATTCATTTTCTAAACATGGAAGAAATATCCTATATTTAATTTCCTGGATAATGAATTCACTATTTCTCCTGAGAATATTAGTAATTATATCAGCAAAGTGGTATATAATCTCAAGACTTCCCTCACTATTTACAAATGACTAATTCTGAAAAATGTTTAGAGAAATCTAGGTCAAGTTACTGCTATATGTAAAAAAAATGTCCTATTTATTATTTCTAGTGGGATTTTAACCCCTAAGTGTGTCTCAAATACTGTTGATAATACAGGAGTTTCTTAGTTGTCAATAAAAACCTATAACCATATTTCTATTCTGGAAGTTTTTTGAAAGCCAATCCAGAAATTACACTCCCAAATAAGCCATAATCCATATTTGAAACTATACTTCAATTAATGTTTAGCACAAACAATGAAGATTTTACATGAAGCAAAATCAAAACTATTTTATCTACCCTCTTTTCCACCAGCACCAGTACAATCTAACATCCAGGTTTCTTCAATGTAGAATTCTCTTGAATGAATATCTATGGTATCAGATAACAATTACATGTCCTGTGCAGACACAGTTTTTCTATGGAGGCTGAAGCCAAAGAGTAGACATTAAAGACCAGCATTTGCCTCATTCCATAAATTATACATCAAGTGAATATAATATAGACACTATTTTACAACAACACAGTAAAATTTAATTTTAAGTATCCCAGTTTAATATCTGATGAGATAGCTATAATAATATAGCTTTTTTGAACCCCCTGAAACTTTCTTTTATTTAACAATTTGCATTTGCCCACACATTGTTTATAGTTTATAATATTTACATTAATAAGAATAAGCAGCTGTTTGGCAATGATGAAACTGAAGCTGAATTTAAAGCAACAGAATGGGACTAATAATATTCAGCATTTTGCCTGTTTTCCACATGAAATCCTTTGGATAGTTTCTGTTTTTCTGTTTAAAAAAAAAACTATTAGTTTTTTTAAATGCCTTAATATTTTATATATATAAAATATTAAGCAATATTTAAGCAATATATTTCATGTGAAATGCCAGGGTGGATGAAGAGTTGGACTGGAAGGAGATCAAATCAGTCAATCCTAAAAGAAATCAACTATGTTCTTTGGAAGGACAGATACTGAAGCTGAAACTCAAATACTATGGACACCAATTATTGTTGTTGTTATTATTATTATTATTATTGTTGTTATTATTTAGTGTATGATGAGAACAGGACAAAAAAGAAGTAAACATATATACACAATCCACGTAATTATAGGTAAAACTTGTTTGGGGATAAGGCAGTGGTTTCACAACTCAGGTGATCACCTCTGGCACTGCTTCATGCAGATCTTTTAGGGAACCAGAGAATGCACATGGCAATCTTGCACAATACGTTTAACAGTTTGCATATTAGCACCACAATTGCAACAAGGTGGATCTTTCCATCCCCACTGATATAGGGCAGAGGCGCTTCTTCCAATATCACACCTAATTCTGTTCAATTTCGACCAGATAGAATGAAGCTGATCAAAATGAGAAGCGAGGACTAATTGAAAAAGACCCTGATGTTGGGAAAGATTGAAAGCAGAAGGAGAAGGGGATGGCAGGATACAGTGGGGGACATGGGGAGCTGACAAGTTGTGGTCCATTCATGGGGTCATAAAGAATCAGAAATGACTTAGTGACTAAACAACAACAAACAATACAGTATTTTAAACTAAGCAGGCTGTGATTTCAAAGCCTAATCTTATTAAAATTTATTAAACTTGTCCTACTATCCTATCATAGCAAAGAGATGGCATATCAAACGCCACAGATATTAGTAGACAAAATGCACATTTCACACTTTGAAACATTTAACAAAAAATAAATATATGAGATATGCTAATATCAAACACAAGAAAAATGACTACACTACCTTTGAATATTGTGGTTTGTCATCTTCATAATGAATTTCCACATAATCAGCAGATAATAAGTCACTACAAAGAAGCAAAGGAAAATGTGTCAGTATAATCTGCTATATAAAGCTGACTTTATTCATTGCAAATAAAGAATAACCAAGAGTAATTATCCCTGATGAGGTAAATCTGGATTTAAATATTGCATATTATGTTTAAGTGCTTAGATACATGGAAATTGTGAGTTCTACTCCCTCTTTAGGCACAAAGCCAGCTGGATGATTTTGGACCAGCCCCTCTCTCTCAGACTTAGAAAGAAGACAAAGGCAAAACACTCCCAAAAACATTGCCTAGAAAACTTGCTTTTATATCTGGCTCAGAGGCATGCCTGCATCACAAAAAATGTACCTGAAACCAATGTTAATTATTTTTATACATAAATAGCATTTATATTGTACATTTCTTTTTTGCACTGCTCAAGAAAATTCACAAAACATTGAAGCCCATAATTCAATACATAGGCTGGCAACCAGTGACCTCTTTAATGGTTTGCATAACAAAGCAATAATTTTAGAAATGACAAATAGCTTAAAATAGCATACTTTTAAACATTTGCATAATTGTCCCAATTCAACGTGAACTTCAATGTTATTACTGCCAAGGACCAAAGAACAATAAAAAATAAGGAAATAATATAATGAGAGATACAATACAAAATCAGTCATATTCAGGACCATGACATTAGATACCTCTTCATCATACCTGATTCAAGGCATAGAGATTCATTAGAAACACAACAAGGCACCTAAAACAACACACTGGAGAATTTGGACTGGACTCATTGTCCATAAGTGATCTGGGATAAAGATTCAGCTTGAAATTACCTAAGGGTTGCTAGAATGCAATTCCCTTTCACTTCTGAGCTGAGCTCTTTTGGGCACTCAGAGCAACAGAGCTGCCATGTGCCTTTCATCTGCCTGAGGCATGAAATCTCATCCTTATTACAATGAACCTTAATACTGTATAGGAATAGCTCTTTGGTCTTCTGGCAAATACCTCAATTTTGGTTTTAGAATAATTCAGTGTAGTGCTCTTGCTCATTGTTGGGCAAGTGCTAGGAATGCTGTCCTAAGACCAATGGGTATGCTCCAGATGATCACAGCATCATCAGCATTAAGAAAGGTAGAGATGCACCTCCCTGCCAACTTGGAAGGCTAGCAATATAAAAGCCTCCTATCTATAGAGGAAGTTTTCAATTTCTTCCAAAGAACATCATGCAAGTTGGAGACAAAGCATAAATCAATAAATGCTGCATAAAGAGAGGCTACAGACTGAACATTTTTCTGTCAGATTTTGCAAGAGTATATGCAATAGCTGATCAACCTTCTTTGAAATCAGTTTGCTCTTCCATCATTTTCCTGCTCCAGCTGGTCACAAAGCTTCTATTGCAAGTTCGTGGCATAAACCTTTTGATGGTGCTGAACAAGCTTATTGATCTATAATTTTAAGGATACTCTTCAGTGCAATTCTTATGCAGAGGCACTATGATTGCAACAATCCAGTCTTTAAGAATTTGCCCAAGTTGGATAATAGCCATGAACACAGCTGTTAATACAGAGCCCACTTCTCTCTTTATCAAGTTTAGTGGTAAATGGCTGATAGCATCAGCCTTGCTGTATAATTCCTTAAAATATATTTCCTGTGTTTTCGAAAGAGTTACACTGCCTAATGAGGATAAGCCTGTACTCAGATAATCAGATACTAAGCAACTAAATGGATAACATCAAGTGATACAACTGGGCTTCTCCCTCACCCTGTGAAGACCACAGATCCACTACAAAGTGTAGGTGAGCTATATTAAATATTAGGAGGTCCCTGTAGAGTTTTCAAAGGTATTAATCTAGGGTTCATCCTGTCTTGGAAATAATATTTCCATCTCAAGACAGGGCTTGGAAATGAGAGTAGATAACAGAAGCAAATCAAATTTAATCTGAGCTGCATTTAGCATTTCAATTTATGTAGAAGGGAAGTCATCCTCAGATGCTTTCCCAATGAATCCTATAAGACAAGTTCCTATTGGGAAAAAATGCAGAGTGATTGACTTTGTTATCCTTCCCCACCAATTACAGCACTCCAGCAGCATTGGAGTACGGCTACAGCAATAGTTTATTGATTAGTCTTATGACCATATCAAAGAAGATAAAATAAAAATAAAATACTTGATCTGATCTATAGTAAATAGATAAAAGAAAATACAGTAATAAAATGCATTTATTGTTTATTGGTTCGATTTATATGCCGCTCTTCTCCGGGGACTCAGGGCAGCTTACAATGCGTTAAGCAATAGCTTTCATACTTTTGTATATACCTGCTTAGTAGGGCTTTCACCCCCCCCCCCAAAGTGGTTCTTTTTTTATACAAAGTCAACTTATTGCCCCCACAATCCGGGTCCTCATTTTACCTACCTCGAAAGGATGGAAGGCTGAGTCAACCTTGAGCCTGGTGAGATTTGAACTTGCAGTAATTGCAGGCAGCTGGTGCTACTTAATAACACTTTAGTCTGCTGCGCCACCAAGGCTCTTACATATGTGGTAAATGCAAAGAATCAACCGCTAGATAAATACATCACCTTTACAGGACACCCCAATCTGTTTGATGTAACAGGTTCTCAACTGCTTAACTATAAATTTAGCAGTTCTGCTCACAATTAGAACCCAGGAGGAAATAGGATGATCTTCAGTTCAGATTCCAGTAGGCTGTTCTTTCAAGCAGGGATGTTAATTATCTTAGTCTAAGTGGGGCATACATACAGTTGACAGTCAAACAAAATATGAACAATATCTTCAAGTCATGATATGGCAGGATTTGGAAGTATCTAATTTGGCCATGGGATTAAAAAACTCAGATCTTGTTCTAGAACAGCCCTTCTTAATTAAGAACTGCATCAAACTGACTGACAGGTATTTTTCAAATTGAAAAATAGTTTTGTTCTTAGAAAACCAATTTAAATATTTATTTTTTGCCAATAACTATATGTCACTTTGGACACTGAGAACTGAAAAATTTAAAAATTTGCCTTGCTTAAGAGTTAGTTGAGAGTAAACACTGGGTAAAAATAACTTTGGTAAATTGGCTTACCCAGGAATTGGGCTGAGCCATACTTAACTGTTTTTCTAAGCATATTTTGGGTAACTTATCAGGATCAATTGAATGGATCCTTTGCCAGTATGTGAACACTTTAATTATTGATAGGTTATGTATGGAATGGACACCTGCTTCTGCTCTGACCCCGGGAGCTGATATGTTCTTATCAGTTTCAAATATGCTTCCTTAAAAAGAAGTCTGAACTTGTTTAAGTGAGGAAGCTTTTGTAAAACCCTTCCATTGAGCACAATAAGTCAGCACTGGGGCTACATTTGCCCTGAATACTTTAAGTATGGGGTCAAGATACCTGGGTAATTGTAATTAAATAATTTATATAAACTTTTAGTACTTTCCTCGGCCCTTGCCAAGCTTCTTTTAAAATGATTTAGCCCCAACCCTGTGTTGGTAAAAATGACTCGTAAACAAGTAAAAAAAAAATCACTTGATCAAGACTTCCCAGTTATCTGCCAGTTAAATTTCACATTTTGTTTGATAAATATCGTCACATTTTATTTGATTTTATTGATGTTTAAAGAATTAAAAAAACAGTAGGTATTTAGCTTTCACAACAGGCCTTTTTCAGAGTGAGGCATTAGTACTATATAAATTTATTAATAATGGATCTTTGGCATACAAGTGTCTGAAGCATATAGGAATCCTGGAACATCATTGACATAGAGTCTAAAAAGCATTGGGATAGAAAACAATTCTGTCTAACACCCTTAGGTGCAGGTACACTCTTAGAGAGCCTCTAAGACCCATAGAGATTTCAAAACAATTTTTCAGTTGAGGGCCTTAACCAAGAGTAATCAAGAGTAAGAATCTTCCATATTTATTTTGGCCAATTTCTTCCATAAAATATTTCTGTTCATAGAACCAAAACCCACATTGAGATCTATAAATGTGGTACATTCCTTACCATTAGTTTGTTGTTTTGTTGCAAAGTGATATAAAATAAAACAATTATCTATTGTGGAGCGCTCTGGTCTAAATCCAGTTTGTTCCTTCATTAGGAGATTTTTTTTAGATTACTCAGTCTTCTATTTTGCTCAAAAAATGTTGGTATACATTTTAGCCACAATTCCACTAAGGTTCCAGTAAGATTCTGTAATGTTTTGTGTCACCTCTGTTTACCATTTATAATGGCGACTTATCATCCAACTGGGATGCAACCTGTGTTATTTGCATAGAAGAACACCCCTGCTAACAATCTTGTTAATAATCAAATGGGAGTCATGATTGTATCTTTACAGTTTGGCAACACTTTCCAGAAAATGAGAGTATACTTTATGAACTTTTCTTTCATTAGAATACTTATTTTAATTAAAAGATCTGCTATACTGAACAAAATAAGTGAGAACCATAGATACACACTTACTTGTTCAGGGAGAGGTCAAGAATAAACATAGAACTGAAAGCTTCAATCTGGAAACTTGCCTGAGCTAGATGCACAGCCTGGAAAAAAAAGAAGAGAAGAATGTGAGGACAGAAATGGAGACAAAAATATGCATAAGAAAAACATTTACTGTTTTATCAATTGTCCATATAAATCTGTCTGATTTTGATTTTATTCAGCTGAGTACAAATAATATGTACACATCTTGTGTACACGTGCATCTTGCAAAGCTATCTGGGATTTTGTGTTGAGCTTGTAGAAACAAAAAAAAAATGGATTGAGTTCTTTGTAATGTGGACACCACCATATTTGGGGAAGGCTTGGACGAAGGTTCTGTGTCAAATGCAGATATGGGGCCAGGGCCATCTGAGAGCTATGTGCTGACTCTGGAGCCTCCAGAGTCTGATGTCAGTGAAGCAGAGGAACAGGGGGAGCTGTTCCCAGTGCACACATGCGCAGAGCTGCCAGAAGGCAAAAACAGTTAAGAAAAAAGGGGCGACTTGGGAGTAAGGTTTGGAGATTATTGGCCCCTCCCATAAGACATAAAGGAGGAGCAAAGGCACGTAAGCCTTTGCGGGAAGCAACTTTGTTTGTGCTGGTCGGTGTACAATTTTGCAAAATTCTGCACGATTTTGCAGTAATTCCACTCCTACCATGAGGAAGGAAAAGACCTCAAGTCTATGGGTGTTCTAAAGAATTTAAGTTCTTTCCCACTTCCATGTAAAGAATTCAGATCCTTCTCCATTTCTATTTAATATCCATACTAAGCTGCTGGTTTGGAGTGAGATATTAATACATTGATGATACTCAAGAATATCTTGTTAGCCCAGGTTATAGTAGATATGATGTAGAAATTATGGTGGCTATGACAGTCTGGAAATAAGCTTACATCCAAGCAGGACAAAATTTCTACGGTATTTATCCAGAAATATTTAAGATTTAAAATGGTATCAATATTGATACAGATGGGGTTATTCCTCATGAAAGAGCAGGTCTGCGGTTTGGTTGCTTCTGAATGTTCACATAGGTGAGCATTTTTAACAGTTTTACTGTTTTCTACAATTTTCTACAGTTTTATACTTCTAGCTATTCCAGCTTTTGTAACTGGGGTTCCTGCTAATGCTATGCATGTTTTCAGTCAGTTAAACATACAATGAAAATAAAATAAAAACCCATACATAAAATTCACAGCATCCAAACCCATACCCATAAAAATCATACCTAAAACAAAATTTATGAGCACTAGAGCTAGCAGATTAATTTTAGATGAAAGAGCTACTTAATTATAAATGATTTTGGTAGGAAAGTATCAAGAAAAAGAATCAAACAAACCCCTGAAGGATAAGATTTTTACATCTCAATGCTGCTGTTAAAAATAACTTTTTGTTCCCACCAGAAGCACTTCAAAAACTGGCAGAATAAGAGATGGGCATATCAATAGTTTAGCAGGCACAGTGGGAAAAAATATATTTTAGCTAACTTGCTTTCAAGCTACTTAGTAGCATTTTTAATTGAATCTGGTATCAAAATGAATTCTTAATCTGTTAAAACAGTTGTAACACAAGATTAACATGCTTGCTATATAATCAACTATCTGTCAGTTTCACATTTCTCAGAAGCATCTTATTAGTTGAAGTAATCCAGAAAGGGTTAAATGAGAACAGCAATGCCCCTTTAGTTAAAGAATAACTCCCCCCCACCCCCCAACCCATGTTAAGAGGCTGTTTCTTGGGAACCAGCAGACTTCCCCAAAAATGCCCCAGGCAGTCAGAAAGCAATTTCTGGTTCACCATTCACTGCATTTGCACAAATGCTTAAGTAGGACTACAATAACCAGGGGTGAAATGCTCCCGGATTGGACCGGATCGCCCGGTCCAGTAGCGATCTTGGCCAGTGGTTCGGCGATCTGGTAGCGATGGCGGACACCCAGACACCACCTGGGTGTCATTACTTCCTGGTTTTAATCAGGAAGTAATGTGTTTTTTACCTTCTGCACGTGCGCAGGTTTTGCACATGTGCAGGTCTGCGCGTGCATGTGATGCTTATGCTTGCGAATTGAGCGTGCGCATGGTGTATGCACTTCCAAACTGGTAAGGAAAGTAAGTAGATTTCACCCCTGACAATAACCATTAGATAGCAACAAAAAGTTGAATCAATGGAAGAGAATATATATAGCTCAGGATTGAGTCCTGTGAAATCCTGGGTGGCTTGGTTATTTACTTGCAAATGTTTTGTTACCAGACTAGGTAACATCTTCAGTGCTATTTTGTTATCTAGTCACTGAAGATATTGCCTTAGTCTGGGGATGCAACATCTTCAAGTAAACATCCAAGCTCAAGAAGCACCAAGCACTCCACAAAGAGTTGAATACTTGAGGAAGAATATTATTAGTGTATGCAGTTGTTTCAATAGCCAGGAGACTACAATGCTAATTCAGAGTAGTAGTTTGGCTGGCAATTAACTAGCTCTGTTGTGGTACATGTTTGTATGTTTCCTAAGGTGCGCCACAGGAGAGCAAGCTAGCTTTGCACCAGAGAGAAAGACAAGCAGTTCTTCCAGCAGTGTCCCACTCTCTCCATCAGAGTGGCCTTGCAAATGGGTGTCACAATCAGGAAGGTTCACAGCTGGCAGGAATCTGACCACCTGCACGAAGTACCAGTTCGTCCCTCCACCAATGTGGTACCTATTTAACTACTCTCACAGAACATGTTTTCAAACTGCTAGGTGGGCAGAAGTTGAAGCAAGTGACAGGAACTCACCCCGACATACAGTGCTAGAGCTCAAACCTCAGAGCAGATACTATCTCCAGCATCATTAAGCCACTGAGCTACCATGCCTCTTGAGAAAGAGTGAACATTTGGCAGATAGGAAGCAACAGCTTTAGCAATGACATCAGACTCAGAATTACCCCTATATGAATTTTACCAAATTAAAAATACAACAACTTATTCTCTCCCCAAATGGACATAGCTAGACAAGACATTCAATTATCATGAGCAGTAACTGTTATTATCTAGAATCTAAACAAATATTGCGACCAAAAGATATAAGGAAGGGACGTTTAACCCTCCCCTTCATCATAGCTGTGAAAAAAACCTTTCCTCTATCTCCTATGTTGTGCTGTTTTTTTATGAAGTGGTTGCTTTGTCTCCCCAATGTACAGATCTGCACATCTCTCATATGTGTACTGCATATAACCACGTTGCTCAACTTGTGTTTGGGTGTTTTATTCTTGGGGTGGACAAGCTCCCTGGGTTTAAAGTGTGCATGTATGTTGTGTGGCTGAAGATCCTCCTGAGCTTTTCAGATATTCCTGCAATGTATGGAATTGCTTCATTAGTTGTTCTCTTCTTTGTTATGGAGGAGCTTCTGCTGGGTCTTTTTGGGGATTTGATGAAGGCCCACTTGCGAGAGCCACATGTTTTGAAGGCTGCCTTGATGTGTTTTAGTTCTTTTTCTTTCCCATATTTGCTGGTAGGCTGGTCTTCAGCTCACTGGTGTACAGTTCTGATAACTCCCATTTTGTGCTCCAGTGGGCGGTGAGAATCAAAATGTAAATATTGATCTCTGTGTGGGTTTTTTTTGGTAAACTTCAATGTTAAGGCTTCTCTCTTCCTTAATGTGTACTGCACAGTCCAGGAAGGCTAGATTATTTTCCTTAGCATCTTCCCATATGAATTTGATGTATCTGTCCACAGAGGTGATATGTTCGGTGAAAAAATATGGCTGTTCCATGAGTTCACCTACATGGAAGAGATAGAAACCAAAGCCCAAAACTCCTTCACAGAAATTCCACCCACTCATTGGTATTATGTGAACGATCCTTGGGTCAAGATCAAAACACCAGAATTGGAAGCATTCACCAAACATACCAACTCTGTGGACAGATACATCAATTTTATTGTCTAGCCTTCCTGGACTGTACAGTACAAATACAGGGGGGAAAGAACTAAAACACATCAAGGAAGCCCTCAAATCCCCCAAAAGACTCAGCAGGAGCTCCTCCATAATAGGCAAAGAAGAAAACAATAAATGAAGCAATGCTGTCATTCCATACATTGCAGGAATATCTGAAAAGCTCAGGAGGATCTTCAGTCAACACAGCATACGTGCACACTTTAAACCCAAGAATACACTAAGGCAGAAGCTTATCCACCCCAAGGATAAAACACCCAGATACAAATTGAACAACGTGGTTATATGCAGTACACATATGAGATGTGCAGATCTGTACATTGGGGAAACAAAACAACCACTTCATAAAAGCATGGCATAACATAGGAGAACAAACCCATCATGACAAGATTTAGCAGTCCATCTGCATTTAAAAGACAAAAGCCACTCTTTTGAAGACAGCATAGTCCACATTTTGGACAGAGAGAACCACTGGTTTGAAAGAGGGGTCAAAGAGGCTATCTATGTCAGAATTGAATAGCCCTCTCTCAACAGAGGGGGGGGGGGATATGTCATCATCTATCTCCAGTCTACACAGTCCTTTCATCAGTTCCAAGACACCCATTTGCACTACTCAGGTGACCCTGAGGACACAGATAAACTTCCAAGTGGCCTCAGCGACTTTCTAAAATAATGCAAATGACCAGCTGTCTGCAAGGAATATAAATCTTTCCATTCCCCACCATCCAGTCAGAGCTGAAGAAGCTTCTTGGATGCGAAGCAAAATGTCTTCAAAGAAAAACAAGGAAATCCAGTTGGCTCTTGAAAAAAGCACCTTTGGGATAACCATGACCTGGATGACTGAGAATTTCCATAGACATCTAGTAAGAAAAGTTATAGTTTCATTTCAAATTTAAATTACAAGATTTTCTGCATTACACTATATGTATGTCTTTTCAGTATTTTGGGGATTTTTTTTTTTACATGTCCATCACAGATGATAAAACCAGTGGTGAAATCTGGCCTGATCTATCAGGCTCGTGCAAGGTGGTAGGGCCGGCGACGGCAAGCTCCGCCCACCCACCGGGACGCCATTACGTCCCGTTTTTTACCCTCTGCGCATGCGCAGAAGAGGCACATGCTCACATTTCCAATCCGGTAGCGAAGGTAATTGCATTTCGCCGCTGGATAAAACGTTCTTTCTGTTTCATGACATTTTCAGAATTGATTACTATATGATTTGTCAATCTTAGATGTTATTGTTAGAAAAGAATAGAAAATTTTGATAATCTCATTTGGTGCAAAATGTTCTCTTTGGCCCTTGAGTCTCCCAGCTAGTTTTGTGACTAAAGTGGGACTGGAATTCATGATGTCCCAGTTTCTATCCCAGTGTATTAATCACAACTCCAAACTAGCCCTCTAAGATTAATTCATAGACTGTCAATGGCTTACAAAACCTGACATTTAGTATTCCATTACCTCCCTCTTTATATATGTATGCATATCATAATATATGTAAAAACACGTGAGAATTCTCAAAATTGTTTCTATCTTCCAACAAGTTTGGATACAACCTGAAAAATATTTTTTTAAAGATACTAATACTAATCAATATGTATCAAACTCTTCTTGGACTATGCCTTAAGGGAGTGGCTGGATTTGCTTATCCCAGCTAAGCCTTAAATATGGTTTGGATATAGCACGTTGCGCAGATCTAGCTAGTGTGGTTTGCAAAACTGTATGGCTTAGCATGTAAGTGATCCTCTAAACCAGTGATGGCTAACCTTTTCAGTGCCAAGTGCCAAGAGCGCACGCAACACCCCCCCATGCGCCCCACCCCCAGGACATGTGTGCACGACCCCCCGTCTGAACCCTGCCCCCGGACATGCAAGCGCAATCCCCATGCACCCCCATGCTCCCATGGATGTACGCATGCCTCCCATGCACACCCTGCACCCCATGCATGCACACGTGTCCCACATGCATCCCACCCCCTGCACATGCACGGCAGAGACCTGAAAACCAGCTGGCCGGCAGGAGGCACACACGCACGTGCATGCATGGTGAAGCTGAGCTGGGGCGAAGGCTCATATCCCCACAGAGAGGGCTCTGCATGCCAGTTGTGCCATAGGTTCGCCATCATGGTTCTAAACTCTTCTGAAGCAGTCTTAACCATATAAAGTTATATTGGCTTGATAGCTTATAATCCCTTTATATCCCTACTATGATACGTGCTGAGTAGCAGAAGTGACTGTCTGTATTGACAATTTGAGAAGATACCTTTATTAAACCAACTCAATGTTTCAAAATTGCAAACTTTCGAATTTAAAGTTATTAAAATCCTTCATTCAGCAAATCAGTAGCCAAAAAATAGGGAGGCAGAAATGAATACATTCTATGGTTCAGTAGTTATACAGTTTCTAAATGATAAAAAAGAGAAATACCCAGGAATCCCTAAGCATCTTATATGCAGATAAAGTTTCATAGATCTTTCCTCTATTTTAAAATAATATTTGATGCTAAAGTAATATGGGAATTAGCAGGTTCCTAAAGGGAAAGAGTACTAAGGTTCCCAGGAGCTCACTTTGCATGCAAGCAGACCTATTGTGATGAACCCACTGGATATATTAGAGGGATAAGTCTCCAGATAGCTCTGATAACCTGCCCAACAATGTATGGCGTCTTATTGATCCCTTATATATTTCTTTTAAGTAAAACTATTACAACTACAATTTTCCACGTCCATCCTGAAAAATGAAGAGTCATTAAGGAGTCATTACCTCTGAATTAGAACAAGCACTATTCTACCTCTTTGCTTCTTTGCGTTCAGTAACAAGCAGCCATTAGGGAGTGTGAGCCTCCAAGTAAATATAAGATATATAAGATTATATAAAAAAATAAGATCTCTCAAAAGTCAGAATGAAATTCAGTTCTTCAGGAATCTTTAATTCAAGATTCTATCACTGTTCCATTCACATTCCTATCTGGCATGTTGTCTATGGAGATTCTCAGTCATCCAGGTCATGGTTGTCCCAAAGGTGCTTTTTTGAAGAGGCAACTAGACTTTCTGGTTTTTCTTTGAACACGTTTCACTTCTCATCCTAGAAGCTTCTTCAAGGAGCTCTGAGAGCTGAAGAAGCTTCTTGGATGGGAAGCAAAACGTCTTCAAAGAAAAACAAGGAAATCCAGTTGCCTCTTCAAAAAAGAGGACTATCTCTTCCTTTGGGACTATCTGACATGTTACAACTCAGGCTTGATGTTGGAATGCGATTCTAGAATTTCCATTGATCTCTCCTTTCCAACTTCCACTAGCTCCTCCTCATTTAGGTCAGAGAGTGGGTTATTTTTCAGGATTGAAATCATGACTCATTAAAACAGTCATTCAGATAAGTAGAGAAGCCCACAAAGAACAGGGATGTGATTCAAGGTATTAGAGTAAGTATTGATACCCAAAAAAGAAGGAACTAAATGATATAATTATTTCTCCAGGTTAGGAGAAATAAAGTTTCAGCCTATGTATATTTATATATGGGCAAGCATCCAGTACTAAACGCCTGTGTCTCAGTAGTATCCTTGCTTGCTCCCTCCAAGAACTGGAAAGGGCATTCAAGGGATGCCCTGCAAAGAGACTTTTGTTACATACAAATGGAATGACAACTGAAGTTTGTTTGTTAAATTTATTTATTAAGTTTATAAACCACCCATCATGCCTAGGAACAGTGAGATGAATGCTTTGCCCTATAGTCAACAATGACTAGTGGAATAAAAATTGCAGGGACTCCTTCCTTCCTTCCTTCCTTCCTTCCTTCCTTCCTTCCTTCCTTCCTTCCTTCCTTCCTTCCTTCCTTCCTCCCTCCCTCCCTCCCTCCCTCCCTCCCTCCCTCCCTCCCATCCACCCATTTCACCCAGAGGTGACTCTCCTCCAGAATAGTGTATTAGCAGAAAACTTTCATCTGACACATATTTAGAGTTGCTTCACTCCGTCAAGCACTTTCTGCTGAATCATTCATTGGGCTCCACTGACCACTCCTGTTGTCCTACCTCAATTAAAAGCTCTTAGAACTTAGTTAATCATACTATTCTCTTTCCATGTACAGAAGTCTCGGCATGTAATTAATTTAACAATTATATTAACCATATATTCTGATTGTCAGTTGCCACATTGAAAGCTATGCTCCAGATAATGAGTATTAAAAATGCTGTGAGCTAGATTATTCAAATTAACTTTCCCACAACAATTTCATAAGGTTTCTATACAGCGGGACTATGAAGTTAAAACATGGAAAATGCAGCAAAATATTGCAGTATTATGTCTTCCTTTTCAGCCAGTCAGGGATCTTTCCTAGATATGCCTTTTTCCTTCCTCTTTACATTTATATTGGCTTTCATGATCAATCCTCACTGAATTGCTCTTCCCTCCCCCATTTTTCTCCTAAATCATTAATGTAAAATCTTTAAACTTGTGCAAGTACTTTTCCTCTATATGGATAATGCTTTTTTGGCTATATAAGGATTAACATTTGGAATACTTGCTATTAAAAGATGTAACAATTACTTCAAACGTTTTAGCTGCATTGGCAAAGCTAGATATTATTATATTCTTAATGCAGGCAGAATTAGTAACAATTATATTCTCAGTGCAGTAATTAATTACTGAACTACAAAAAAGCACTTGAAAGAGCTGCCTCCCTCCCTTGATGGGTAGAGGAAGGGCACATAACTTGGGAAATGAGCACTGCTACCCACAATAATTCTTATTTTTTTCACGAAAGTAACAGCAAAGACGATACTAGAATAAGAAGGTGGAATTGCTGCAATTGCACTAATATAACTACCAAGTATATACTAGGGAACATGAGAAACAGTATCTGTTTAATTCCAGGAATGAGTTATACCTTGTCTGAATAACTTTCCCACAAAGCTAAGCACTTACAGTATTTTACTAATTATCTATGCCACTTCATATATCTTGTACAAAATTATCATCTTTCATAAGAGGTGGGACCTTTTAGCTAACAAAATACCTGTACTTTCTTATTTCGGATAATGCTTTACACCTATGAACATAAATATAAAAGCAGTAAGTGATAAATTAGTGCTAAACCCCAAAGGAACACACAACCATGTTGTGCAGGCACTAGGTTCAAATCAGCCCTGTACCACCTCTATTTATACAGGTAGTCCTCAACTTACAACCACAATTGAGCCCAAAATTTCTCGTTAAGTGAGTTGTTAAGTGAATCATCACTGCAGCTGTTAACTGAAACTGGTTTCTCCATTGACTTTGTCAGGAAGTCATAAAAGATGATCACAGGACCCTGGGACACAGCGACCATCATAAATACGAACCAGTTGCAAAGCATCTGAGTTTTGAACACATGACCATGGGGATGTTGCAAAAATTGTAACAATGAAAAATGGTCATGTCAGTTTTTTCAGTGCTGTTGTAATTTTGAATGGTCACTAAATGAACTGTTGTAATTTGGAGACTACCTGTATTACTTCCTAAAAAGTCACTTCCAAAGGCTGCATTTTAGAGCTGTGTTCACTGAAACGTAGAAGTCTATAGTAAGAAGAAAGAAATAATCTGGAAAGATCAAAGCAGCACAGACTCTTGAGAATGCCCTTCAAGCATACTGTCACTCTGGATTTGTCATTAACATTTATATGACCAACAGATATTAATTTCATGTTCTCCAATGTTGGTCCTGTAGAGATACTGCATATTCTACTGGGAATGCCCTGTTTTCTTTATCTGACAATAGTTTCTTATGTTTCATCAGAAACAGCTGCCAAATGTCTCCTGAGCTTCAAAATAATGGGTCAGGTGGCACACAGACTTCACTCCTTTGCTTACTGAACTGATTAATAAAATAAATTAAAAAATCAATTTTCTGTAAGTGCCCATCTTGCCAAAGTCATGCATGCATAACAGACCTCCAGATTTTTCGTCTGGCCCTGAAAACCTATTTATTTCAACTAGCTGGGCTGGCTTGAGTTAAATTTTAAATTGATTTTAAATTGGGTTGTTTTAATTTATGGCCAAAATATCTAATTATTTTAAATTGTTTTTAAATTTTGTATGTCCTGTTTTTTACTTTGGCTGTTCACCGCCCTGAGTCCTATTTGGAGAAGGGCGGTATAGAAATTGAAACAAATAAATAAAATAAATAAATAAATTTCTTTGGATAGATCTGTTTTGGAATAAGCCAAATTATTCCAAGAGTTATGAATTAATATAAAGTATGATTCAATGAAAAACACATCAAATTACTAATGATTTTAAAAATTCTTGCCTTTTAATTTGCATTAATAGTATTATTTTAAAAATTAAGAAGTTTCCTGTCTATTAAAAATGCGTGTGGTTGGGTTTTCAATCCCAGACTAACCAAAATTATGTTCAATAGCAATGTAATTTATACAATATAACACAACATTGAGCAGTAGCTATTTGACTACTGAAATACTACCTTTAGAGAGAAAATGGAATATCTGTAAAAGTACCGCAATACATGATCTTATAACATAACAAGAGGGACAAATCACATTTGGCCTAATTATTACTTTGGGAAGAGATCAATAAAAACAAGACTCTAATATATAACATGAAATCACAGTAGACTAAATTCTAAACAGTCTTCTAAAGTACTCTCATAGTAAGTTCACTCATATTTCTTTTCTGCTAGATATATGAGAACTCTGCAGGTCTTGATACAGCTAAGGTTAATTTAAACATACAACTGAAGCAATGACACAAGTGAATCATAACTTATTTAAGTGTCATTGTTTTAAATATGGTTTAGGTTTAATTTATGGTTTAAATATGACTAAGTTTAGCTACATGAAGATGCAGTTTGTGTGTGTGTGTCTACACATCTACTAAAGATAAAGAATTTGGATCCATAACACATCAAGATCTCCTATACCTGTTACGTGAAAAATATTATTTAGTTTTTACCATGCCCTTTTCTCTAGTTCAAGTAAGTTGGTTACAATGAAGAGGGGAAAAAATAGCTTATATTCTTTTGTTTTATCTACAGTACTGATACTAAGCTTCACAACTGACAGCAATTCCTCGCACCTAAAGCCAATGCAGCAATAATATTACAGAGGTATTACCAATCTGCTGAATAGACATTCTTAAAGTAAGACAATCCCTCGAGGGACAGGACTATTTTGAGCTACTGTACTGGATGTTCCTTTTTAAAAAATTCTTACCTTACTGTGTTTTTGCTGGTATCTTGTCCTAGTATCCAAAATATGGTAGGGACTTTCAGAGTCTTTGTTCAAATAATAAATAAGTCTTGAAGGCAATGTGATTTCTTTTTGGAATGCACTGCTGTAATTGTTATTTTTGCTACTACTATTGTTAGTCTGTTGAAATGCAGTGTCCTCATTTGCCAGAATGGTTTCTATTTTTTCCAAAGTTTCATTCCAATGGATAGCTGGGAAGACAGATAGGTCTACATTAAACCACAGAGGAACCGAACACTTTATATAGGCTGCTTTAAATTCTGTTAATTTTCCTTCAAGAGGATAATATCATTCCAATGAGTCCAACATGCCTTATTAAAATATTTCCTAGTATGGTATTTAGGAAAGCAATACAAAGTGTTGCAGTACTGCAGAAAGAATGACAGAAAATATTGGGATTTAATACAATGTATTTTACATAATAATCTAAATGTTTTTTAAAAAAACATTTTTCAGAAGGGAAGCTCTTTTAATGAGATCCCAAACACCATGGCTCTTGCCAGTTTTCCTCAGAAATATTGATCAAAATCTGTGAATCAGCAAACTTCTCATAAATGGAATTCATGTGTCCGCTGAAAATCAATCAATTCCCTTTACATAAGGACCACTTCTCACAAACTGTAAGAATACAAATTCTAAGTATAGTTATTATACAAAATTATCTCAAGAAATTCAGTTAGATTTCTTTCGAAATTAACATTTAAGTACTAGAGATCATGCAGAAGAAAATACATATTTCTTCATGCTTAAGAGTTCTATTCACAGGGAGTTCTGTTTTCCATTTGTATATTATGTATGAGCTCTCAATTCAATTGTAAATATCTTTCCCTAAACAGAAACCTCACTTACTCTGTTTCAGATACTTCTTAAATAAGAGCACAAAAAATGAGCATTCTGACAACCTGCCAAGAACGTTTTGCTGCATCAGCACCTTTTGAGATCACATCTTGCCCATCATCATCATATGCCCGAGTTTGCACCATATCTATATACACCAATAAAGAATCTTCAACATGAGAAGGAAAAGAAAGAAAAGAATTCGGTTGCAGTCACGATTAACAATTTGCTGCAGGTGATCAAACAAAATGCTATACTCGGGATAAAAACCTGTCAGTGAATCTGTGTGGAAGCAGGTGTATGCACATACTTATGGGGGGTGAAAGATCACGAAAGCTTCTCACCACAGGGAGGAAAAGACGGGGTGCTGTATGAGGTCTGTCACGAGCAGAAGAAACTAGCATGACAGGGGAAATTAGGGGCTCCAAAGGGACACCGGAAAGAAAAAATAACTAGATAACGGGCTTTGCGATTTATCTGCATTGGCATGTAACTCGAAAGGCAGCAAATAGCAGTTCGAAGGAGAAGAGGGCTGACTTCCCAAACACCATACACTGCGGAGGAAGAAGGGGAGATTCCAGCCCATCCCCCCCCCCGCACTCACCGGTGTCCGCAATGACCCCCCAGCTCTCTGGGCGTCCCCAGCAGAGGAGCAGGAACGCCAAAAGGAAACGGCGGAAGAAGGCGAGCAGAGGCAGCCGCGCCAGGCAGGCTGAGAAGGGAGCGTTAGAGGATCGGCGGTGCCGGCAGCTGCCAGAGAAGGGCTGCCGCAGAGAACTTCTGCCAGGCGGCTTCATGGCTCATAGCTTTGCGGGAGGTGGGGGGGGGCAGGGCGGGCGGTGGTGAAGGGAGTCGCCTGCCTCGTCGGAATTGTGAGGAGCAGCGGGTGAGGGGGGGAGCGGTGGCACTGCCCCCTTCCCCCTGGAAGAAAGCGGCGGTCGAGCGGTCACGCAGCGACGGTCGCGGCACTTCTTTCCTCACATTGCTGGAGGCGAAGGGAAAACACGGCGCAGTGACTCCGCTTTTTGTTCCGCTGCTGCCGCTGCCGCTGCCTCCACCGCGACATCTTCCTACCGCCTCCGCTCCATTATCTGCGGGCGCCCCTCCTGGGAAGAGCAGAAGCAAACCTCGGCGCCGCCTTCTTCCTCCTGCTGCTGCTGCTGCTGCTGCTGCTGCGGGCTGGGCTGACAGTCGCTCGCGCTCTTCTCGCCCTCTCTGCCATTCACCTTTCAATGCCCCGCGCACTGCACAGGATGACGTCGAGACCCGGCCGCACTCTTCCACCCCCGGCAGCTGCAGCCCCTACCGTCACGGGGTGGGGGGGGAGGGGGAGGGCAGAGTTAAAAGAGCGCGCATGCGGGTGGGGGGGAGCAGATGCTTCCTCCGGCTCTTGAGAGGACCGGGACGGGACGGGACGGGGCGGGGCGGGGCGGGGGCGGCGTTAGACCTAAGAGGCGAGCGAGAATAGCGCGGAGGGAACGAGCAGGTGTCGTGATGCAGCATCTCGGGCTCGGGAAGGGGACGAGCGGCGCGGCCCTCGGACCTGCATGCGGCGTTCCTCCCGCTTCTTACCCGTGCCATTCTTGTCCCTACGTCCTCTCCCTTCGAGATTTGCTGCAGTGGCACAGCCAAAAAGGCGGGGAGGGCTAGAAGGGAGCTGCGTTATTTTAACAGCTAAGATGCTCTCGAATCGTGTTGCTTTCACCACCTCTCAGGACCATCAGTTACCAGATGTCGTTTTTCACTTGCATTGGTTCCTGCCTCTCCAGCCATGTACTTTCTCCTGAGTAGTTTCTGGCCAGTGTAATTACGAATAGACACCGCAAGCCTTGCTTTTAATGTCGTTAGTGAACGAGAGGACTGGACAGTAGAGGTAGCTGCTTTTAAAAAAAAAAATCTAGAGAATTATTATAGGCGGGAGAAATGATCACGGTGTAATCACCCTGGTTCACTCCTGGTATAAAAGTATTTATACGAGTTCCCTTGCTGAAACTGTGATCTACCTGACAACTTTATTGTTTCTCTTGTCATTCAGGCATTCTCTGAGACCCAATGAACATCATTTCGGGAGGATTGTCTGTCAGCAACTGCTTCTCTGTTTTTGCAAACTTGTGCTGCCTTCTTCATTGAAAGGATATATCTAGTTACCTTGTTTTCTGACAGCCCTTTTGACTGTTTTGGATTTTTCCAAGTATCAGTTTTTTCTCCAATGACTTTGTAATTTACCTGTCACCTATTTAAGTTTTAACATCAGTATTAGTGCTTCCAGTGGTTTTATTTCATCTATTTTTGAATGGTTTATTCTTTTTGTATCCAATAAATTTACCCTGCACAACTCAAAAGCATTTTTTCCTGATTTGGGTTTTTTTTTTTTTTTTTGACAATCCAGATTTCACAGCAACCACAGTCTTGGCAACAGAACCTGTTGGTCCATAAGACATTTCTTCACTTAAATGTTTTGTCTAGTTTCTTGTCTCCCAAGCTATCTATTTCATGGCAATAGTCACCCTCTCTATCTATTCTTATAGCCTAGGAAGTTTGTTACTCCTGCAATTTCTCCACCTATTTGCAATGGATTAGTATCACCAGCCAAAGTGGAGACGAGGGATCAAAACAAGCATAACGGCAGCTGTAATCAGAGCTCTGGCCTTTTTGTGTGTTAACATTAAATGAAGTTAAAAAAAGGTGGGGCTTCAACCATCATCTTGCTGTATTGACCCTTTCTGCAGACACTGCTGGTTAGCATTGCCCAGCTAACATCTTCATATTTTTATTGAGCAGGAATTCAGCTTCTAAACTCACTTTAATCTTCAGCAAGAAACTCCTTAAGTTTTCTCACTACTACTTTAGATACCCTCAGGATTTTGGATCTTTTTCCTTGCAATTTTAATTCCGGTTTCTATTTCTTACAGCATATTTTGCCAATAAATGTGACACAATACAATCTTCATGCTATCCTTTCCCAGTTTGAACCACAGTTGCTCTAAACTGTGTTCTAACCGCTGCTTTCTGCAATTCCTTCAGCGGTCAATGAGATAAAGGATATCTACATTTTTGTATCCACAGATTAAAAATGTCTTTGCATAACAAAAATAAATGGCTTTTTTAACTGCCCTGCATTTTTCATTTATCCTTAGATGTTAGCAGTGAGATTTTGGGTGAATCAGGCCTGGGACCAACCTGAGTTCTTTTTGCTTTAGGTATTTGCTTTTTGTCTTAACAAAAATTCTACTTATTTCAGTTCTGTTCAGTCCTGGCCTACATTTTATTAAAAATGTGTTTTCTAGTCCTCTTTAAGCTTTTTCCAATCTGCAGTTTGGAACCTCCATCATATCCAGGACCATTCTTTTAACCTTCCCTCTGTTTTATTTTGTTAAGTTTTGCTTAACATCCGACTGACACTAGAAACTTGGTGAAGTTAAACTGTTCAATATTATTTTTGAAATATGGACTTCTGAATGTCATTTTAATATTTTTGATTCTCAAGATTTAACAAAAGTTATATGCAATAATAGAAGATGCATTATGGCTTACTTTGCCTGCTCCTGTAAGCAGATCTTAATGCATTATGATGAGGAAAATTACAATTGTCATTGTTGGGAAGAATTTCTATGGTAAAAATGAATTACCTAGAATGTTGTTCTTATTTCAGACAATACCTTTTAGAGAATTGATTCACTGTTTAAACAATAGCGAAAACATCCAATCTTGCCAACCTTAATGAAGGGATACAGGAAAAAGGCTTCTACATCTTTCAGTTGAATGGATTAGGCCAGATGAATCTCTTCCCATGAGAGAAGAGCATAGTCTCCTGGTGTTTCCCCACCAAAAATTGAGGCCAATGGTCCTTCCCTTACTCCTTTCTTGCAAAGTTTAACTTCCCTATAGCAATACCTATACATTTCATCTTTTCAGCACAAAAGGTGGGGGATGCCAAGATTGTACATAGATTAAGGCTTAATCTTTGTCATTACTTATTCAGGGATTCCTAATGCAAATTGCCTCTTTCAGAGATGGCCATCCCCTGAAGACCATTACTTATGAATAAATTCTATTGATTGAGTAGGCAAAGTGTACCTGTATACGGAAATGGATTGCTATCAGGTTAAACTACAATCAAAGATTCCAAAATATATGAATTTATGCTGATTAAGGAATAAGGCAGATGTTCATGATCTAAGATGAAGCACTTCTGCTTATAAACAAACAATGGACTATGTTGGGCCCTGTTTACGAGCTATGCAGTGAATGATATAATTTAATTGAAAATTTCAAGACATTCAGTTGTATTGACAAAAGAATTGGAGGTTACATTTGTGGAATAAGATCCTTGTAAACTTATGTTTTGTTGATTTATTGTCCTGCATCACCTGAAGAACTCACTTTTAATAGGTGATATAAACAGTTTCATGACAATAGAGAATGAAAAAAAAGTATATGCATTCTGCGCATATACTTTATTCAGAAATTTATACTCATGCTTAATATCCATATATTTTGTATGTTTATTCTTCCTATCCTCAGAACCATTCTTGCAGAAACTCCTCTGTATAGTAATAAGGATTGTAATTATGCTCATCTAACATAAACATCATTAGTGATAAAGCCACTTATTTCTCACTTTTTGTACCTGGTTGCTGGTAAAAATTTTTTCTATCCACAGGCTGCTGGTCAGTAAGCATTAAGAAATACCTACTCTGGTGACAAAGTGGGGATTTAAAGATCCACGGTATGTCTATTTGCCATATCCTTATATATGGTAGCAATTTATTAATCTTGGCTATGAATATCGGTGCTGGGCAGAAAAATAAAATAAATAACATTATCAACAATAATAACCTTAGAATAAAAGAAAAAACTCAGTCATCATTGTACTAACAATTTAAGGCATATTATCTGGAAATACAGTTGATTGTAGTTTAGTCCTACAGTTGAACAAATATGTTTGAGTGTGGGAGCAAGGCAGTGGTGGGATTCAAATAATTTAACAACCGGTTCTCTGCCCTAATGATTTCTTCAAACAGCTAGTTCACCAAACTGCTCAGAAAGTTAACAACCGGTTCTCCCAAAGTGGTGCGAACTGGCTGAATCCCACCACTGGAGCAAGGGATACTTCTCCATAGAGTTGCACAAATTCTCTTTAAAAGGGGAAGAATGTTGGTAGTTAAAAGTAAGCCAATCAACATACACTAGAAAAAAAAGTTGAGGAACCTTTAAAAATAACAGTTTATCACATAGTTGAGGAGGATATCAAAATTTAATGTTTGTGCCACATTTATATACATATTATGTTTAAATTGAAAACTTGTCCGTTAATTAAATGGAAGACAGTTGTGATTGCTTTGTCTTAATGTTGTCTTAATTGCAGAAACCATGAAGTTCTGGAAAGAAACTTCAAAACCAGCCACAATCTGAAATAAAACATTATATGAATGATAATTAGACACAAACATTAAAAAGTTACTAACATTTTAAAATCTCACTATTATATTTCTTCATGCTAAAAATACACTATACTCTAACCATTATTGCTAGCATGTCTTCACTTCATTCTAAACATGGAATCCATTAGTCTAATAATGAAATGATTAAAAATATACTGTCTTATCCCAATAGGATGCCCAGGCAAGGAAATCAACTCCACAGAAAGGCATGAAAGTACTCTTATTATTAAGATTGGTTATAAAACAGAATTTTGCAAATCTGATTGTGCCTTATCTTTCTCCTTCTACTCCAGTGAATTAAAGAAACATCTGCCTAAATCACTACCAAATATTATCTTGATACTCAGGACTTCAAAAATGTTTCAAGCCCTTTTGTTTAAGTAAGAGTTTTGCATAGGAAAGTCAACCACCCTTCTCTCTGCAATATAGTTACAGGTTTTCCAGTGTTGTCATTCACGTTAACTTTTGAAGAATTGCTAAATAGAAAAGAAGACCCCCCCTTTCAGATTCTGCCTATCATTTTTATCAAATTTGGTGTGACTTCATACCACCATTTATTTTCACTATTAATTCCTATGTACCATTTGTCTCCTACATGTCTTATCAGCGACATGTGAAACCTTGCCTCACTCAATTCTCCTGAACAATGTGTATATTTTCCCTACCAAAGATCTCTGTTGACATTTTGGACTTGTCAGCAACTAGAGGTGTGCAAAAACCACTCATCCTGTTTCAGCAACCTGGAGGTATGGAAACACCAGATAGCTTATTCTAGATCACCCTGTGCTAATCATACTGTATATGTTGCCCAAATGTAGAAGAGATTTTGGTTAAGACTGTTGGTTTTTTTATTGATTTATGTGCATAAACCTCAACTTTTACATTTTTATTTTTCAACAAAATGGGATTAAAACCTGGCCCTAGGGCAATGTATGAGAACAAAGTAGGGCAATTCTAACTGGAAGTAGAGGTTTTGGATCTTTCTAGGCATCTTGAAAACTAGGTATCCTGCGGAAAACAGAAGTTTTGACACTGATTCATAGAAGTTGGGGGATAAGAGCCTCTCGCTGAGGAAGAATGAGACATCTTAAGAAGAAAAGGTGCTGGTGCTTGTTTCAGCAAAGAATCTGTTAAGTGATTGAATCTTTTTTAAGGGATTACAGTGGCTCATCTTGAGAAAAACAAACATTGATACAAAATGGTGAGGAAAAAAGTATCAGGAGGATACCAGATGGTATTTATTTTTATTTATGGAATACTACTTGTTCTCTAGGTATGATAGCTAATCTATTTTGGTTCAACAGATCTAGCACAGCTGTTTTGTAGACTTTTCCCCGCTAGAGGATTAAAGAAAAATGCTTAGTTTGAGTACTGCATACTGTCATCATTTTTCTGGTTCTCTAGATCAGAACATCTGAGTCAGGAAAACAGGAAAATAGCATGCAAAAGGCTTGGTCTCAGTAAAAGATATTGCTGTGAGGGAACAGACTCTTCTATTCATTGCCAAACAATAGATTAAAAAAAAATTGTGGTACAGGAGGTGGCCTGATTGCTTGGATGAGATTAAATGGTCCCCCACATTCTTTTCCATCATGGTGTTTTATATTAATGAATAATGGAAAGATATTTTTTTTACTGGAGTTTCCTGCAGTGCTGCTGTTTGCAGTCTATCTAGATCAATAGTTAGAGTTAAAATACAGCAAAAGAAAACTGCTTCAAACTCATCCTATCTTTGTATGTGTAAGAAAAGAGCTTCAGTCAAAATAGCATATATCTAAAATCTCTATCTGTAGGAGATGGTTGCAGATTTATTACATCAAAAAAACCCTCTGTGATTTGAGGTAAGTATTATGGTTCACAAGAAATACTGTAAGAGAAAGACCTGCAATTATTTTAGAAAATGGCAAGCACAGAATTATTCCAAGTGCTTGTGTTTGCCCAAGTTCTCCTGATCCAAGTTATGTTTATTGCTTTTTCAGATAGAACTTGCTGCTGGCATCAACAATTTAAAGAAGGCTATGGTGAGATTTCTGGCCATACCATAGGTTGTAGTAGTAATAAATAAAGAAAACAAAATCAAAGTTCTCTAGGAATTTTTAAAAATTCTGCTGTGCTGTAATGTTGTCTGACAGACTATAGCCCAGTGGTTCTCAACCTTCCTAATGCCGTGACCCTTTAATACAGTTCCTCATGTTGTGGTGACCCCCAACCAGGGGTGGGTTCTAAATTTTTTTACTACCGGTTCTGTGGGCGTGGCTTATTTTGTGGGCGTGGCTTGGAGGTCATGTGACTGGGTGGGTGTGGCTAGCTGGTCATGTGACCGGGTGGCCATGGCTGTGTATAGGGACTACTCAAAGGGCTGAAAAAAGTCATTTCTGACACTTTTGACTGGTCCTCACACTTATGACCATCCTCACATTTATGCCCGTGCAGCATTCTTAACAACCATGTCACTCATTTCACAACTGCTTCTCTTCACCATGGTGACAAGATAGGGCAAAAACGTAAAATGTGAGGACAGTCGTAAGTTTGAGGACTGGTCAAAAGTGTGAGGACCAGTCAGAAATAACTTTTTCAGCCCTCTGAGTAGTCCATATGCACAAAAGGATACAGCAATAGAGAGGGATGAAGGAAGGGAAGGGAAATTAGAGTAGGAGTGAGGGTAAGAGAGGGAGGAAGAGAGGAGGAGAAGGAGAAAGGAAGAGGAAGTAGGGAGGAGAAGAAGAGAGTGAGGAAGAGAAAGTAAGAAGGAAAGAAAAGAGAGAGGTGGTAGGTTTGAGGAGAAAGATTGCTGTACAATAAAAAAGATGAAAGGGAACCCCAAACAAATATAAAGATATTAAGATAAAGAATGAATTGTTAAACTTTAAAGAATAAAAGAGAACAAATATGAATAAATAACAATAATTAGAAACACACATACAAACATACAATGTATTTTCTTTAAACAGAGTATTTGGCTGGTTCATAAATTTAAACAGTGTTTAGTCATTTCAATTAAATTTACAATTTCTATATTTCCTTTTTGCCATATTTATTCCTCATCTATTTTTGTAAAAAACCAATATTACCCTTCATCCTCATCTCTAATCTTAATCAAATTCAATTTTTCCCTTCTATTCTATTTTATACCCCTTCCCATTGTCATCTATTTTTATATCCATCCTCACATTGGTTAATTATGTAATATTACAGTTGTTTAATATGAATTCAACATTTTAATATAAATCAATTAGTTATATAACTACCTTTTTTGTATATTATTCCAATTATTTCCATGCAATCCAATTTCTTACAAATCAATTAATTATATTTACCAATAATAATAAACCAAATAATTTCCCCCATATATTCCTTTAAACCACAACTTAACCATTTCTGCTTTCAACACAATATACAATTAATAGTATCTCAATTATTACAATTCCCTAGTTAAATAGAGCTTTTTTTCTTTTGTGTTTTAAAATCTCCTCTTTCTCCCTAAATTTCCCGTTGTTTGCACCTACCTTTTTTGGTGAGGAAAAAGAAAAGAAATCTGCCTTCCTAATTTTCCAACGTGCAAAGCCAACAGCCTGCTTTACTTTCTCTTTCGTTTTTCACTTTAGGTAGGGGAAAAAAATCTGCACTCTTTCCAAGCAAGCAAAAGAGCCCTGAGCAAAACAGCCGAGAGCAAATCAGCTGGGGGTCGGGAGCTGATCCAAGCAAGGGCTAATTAGCCTCTGCTGAAGCTCCGGGGGGCAAAAAAATTACAAAAAAAACACCGAACCCTTTGTTAAATTGCTGGTTCCCCCGCCCCTCGCCCACCACTATTTATTGGCAATAAATAGTGGTGCGGAGGGGCGGGCAAGCCAGCAATTTACCAAAGGGTTCGGCTGCATCACTGGCTCTAGGGCGGCCCTTTGAAGCCCCGTGGCAAGAATTTAAACAGTTTTTTTTCCTCTAGCCATTGGAGGCAGCAATAGATGGGGAGTGGGCGGGGTAAGCGAACGGCCGGCGATCCAACAGAGGAGTGAGGGTGAGTGAAGGCGTAGGGGGGCGAGAGAGGGCTTTGGCGACCCCTGTGAAATGGCCGTTCGACCCCCAAAGGGGTCGCGACCCCCAGGTTGAGAACCGCTGCTATAGCCTAATAAAGAAGTTACCTCAATGTTTGAAACATTGCAGAGTAATTCCAATTCTATGGCAAATACTTCTTGCTTTACAGAATAGGCCGAGACCATTCTGTGGCCAACAAATAATTGAAGACTTATTATGAATGGCTGTTGAATATGCTGTCTTCAGCCAACCATTTAGGAGAAAAATATCATTTTTAAAAATTAGAACTCCATCTTATTTCTTAGATTTAGTTCTAAAAAAAATAAAAAAATGATAAACAGTGCAATAAAATTCAACCCGTACATGTAAAGGTTAAAAGGGGAGATGTGGAAACAATTAATACCACATATTAATTATACCTTAATATTCTTCCCACTCATTAATATATGAGATAAAACAATTATGATTCTCCTGGACAGTATAAGATATGAAATCAAACCACATATTTGAGAAAGCTTTAACTCTAATTTGACCAGAACATAGCTGAAGAATGTAGGTCAGTTTCTCAGCTGCTGATAGTCAAACTTTTTGGTATCAAAGGACCAACATCACAGATTTATCTTTCTAATTTTTAGCTATGGACATTCTGGTTGTATTCAACAAAAACACTACTTTTTTAAAAAAAAATGTATTTGTGTTAGACACTGAAAAAATATTTTTCAAAGCAAATTGTAGACATAAGTTAATTCTTTGATTTTTAGTTTTATCAACCCAAAATACCCCAGACTAGAAGAAAAATTCAGATATGATCACAACAAGTGAAAATAAGTTCCATTTTCTTCACAACCATTCCAAAAAGCTTTCATGCATGTTATTTTAAAAATAATCATATATCATCTACTGAATAGTTTAAGATAATTTTCTTTAATTTGGGCTGACGATGACACTGATTTCCACATTTTATTCTACTCTTGAAATGTTTTCTCCCAAGTCATTTTCAAACAAATTAGAGCTGAAGTATTTTTTCTGGGACAATATTATATAATTTAGAGATAACTCTTTCATGTTAATCTGAATGAGTCAATAACTCTGCTTCAAAGTTTGTCTATGGTCTGTTGCTTGAGTGTTTATTTTTGAATTAAGAAAAAAGGATCTAAACCAGGGTGGATAAAAATCAATGATTTTTTTAAAAAAATCAAAAAAATCAGATTTTTTTGATTTAAATCAGATTTTTTTTATTTATATCGAATTTATTTTAATAAAGAACTTTTGGGATAAAAATCTATCGTAAGATAGTTTTCTATTTAAGATACACAAAGAATTTAGTTTATTCAGCATGAAATGGAGCTTAGTTATGTAGCATGAGGCTGTATATTCTGCAACACTGGGACTATCGGTGAGTGAGTCAACAGTGGGTCAAAGAAGTAGCAGAGATGACAGTTGCTCTTTAAAAATTATGATTTAAATCGAGTTGATTTAAATCAAGCCTTTTTACTAGTGATTTAAATCATGATTTAAATTGTGATTTAAATCAACTCGATTTAAATCAAATCCACCCTGATCTAAACTGTAACTGAAATAGCTGAGTACATTCTGAATTTAACTAATCACTTCTAATTTAATAGATCAAAGTCTTCAGTCTGTATAATTTGATTGAACTTGGTTTGTAACATGTAGTAATATACAGAGAATTTAGGACCGCTAAAAACAGAAGGTAACAAAAGGTTGCTACTGTTTTTACCCATTGCATTCAGATTTTAAAATTAGCACACCAAAAAAGATTATCAAGGCTCAAAATCTTTTAAGAGTGTCTAGTAGGAATTAGCAATTTTGAGTATCTGGTGATATTCTTCAGTGACTTCGATTTCAAGTCAGATTTTGATTTTCACTTCTAATAATCATTTGATTTTTTTTTTGTAAGTGGAAAGCTTTATAATAAAAAGATAAATTTGGAATTCCAACTTTACCACTCTGGGGATACTGCAACGTTTGTAAAATGGTCATAAGTCACTTTTTTTCAGTGCCATTGTAACTTTGAATGGTCACTAAATGAACTACTGTAAGTTGAGGACTACTTTACTTTAGTGAGCTTTCAAAGTTACAATGACAGTGAAAAAAGTGACTTATGAACAATTTTCATAGTTACCTTTGCAGCATCCCCATGATCATATGATCAAAATTCAGATGCTTGGCAACCAGCTCATACTTATGACCATTACTGTATCCCAAAGTCATTTAATCACCTTTTGCCATCTTCTGACAAGCAAAGTCAATGGGGAAGCCAGATTCGCTTAACAACTAGGTTACTGACTTGTCAACTGCAGTGATTCACTTAACAATTGTGGCAAGAAAAGTCGTAAAATGGGTCAAAACTCACTTAACATATGTCTTTCTTAACATAAATTTTGGGTTCAATTTCATTGTAAGTCAAGGAGTGCCTGTAATTAGCTGCAGTATTATATGTACCAACAATTTTATTAATTAATACAAGTGAAATTAAACATGTTTTATTCATTTAGTAAATAAAGTGAAACAATAAAAATCAGGAAAAGTTAGAATGGAAAATCATTGCAAAGAGGGAGCCCTCATTTTTAATAATAGAACAAGAAGTTAAGACTGGTAAAACCAGTATTTGCACAGGTTTAATAAAGTAACAACCAGATTTCTATGTTAATAAATTGCAAAGGGTGAAAAATATGAAAAAATTGTTTGACCTATATTGATGGTAACAATTTGTGAAAATGTTACTATTATTAAAAAGATGGCATTTCAACTTTGTTTAATCTATTATTTGCTGTACTATTTTGAAAATAACATATAGAAGTTTTGTTTTGCTCCCACTTTCCTCTAGAAGACATGTGAAGTGAAACCTTTAAAGCTTTTCCCAATCTGAATTTATTTGCAAAAATGTAATTGGGGAAATGGTTCCCTTGGGTACCCTGTAGCGTCAATAGCAAGTCCTTCCAGTGGGGACGAGTGTTAGAACTGATGGCAGTCTTTCAGTGAGCTTTTAAACAATATCCTTTATGCTAGGATCCCAGAGATATCTGTTTAAAATGTCAGTTTTGACATTTAAATAGAAATGGACGAATTTATCATTTTGGTCTGTTCAGTTTCTATTTTCCAAATTATCAATTATCTTTCACCTTTCTACCACAGTTGGGTAAATATAACAAAAGAACAGAAATTTGATTTTAATTTTTGTACATGTCTAGTGTTGAGATTTTTTTAGTGTTACATGCTTACTTACTTATGATAAGGAAAACATAATTTAAAAGCTCTTTTCTTTTACATGCACTATATTGTGTACAGTTTAATTTTCAAACTGCATTGAAAAATAAATGCTGTACTGAGGTTAGTGGCATCAGTCTTTAAAATTTGAATCAAACAAATTTCTCTTCCATGCCTAAATTCAATACATACTCATGCAGCATTGCTGAAATATTCATTAAAACATTTCTATGGCTGCTCTCCTCTTCTTTGAAGCGAATCATTCATATAATATTGTCAGAAAAGGAAAGGGGGCTTCTGTGCACATGATGACAACTGTATCTTTCTTACATCCGCAAGAGTCATAAAATCTCCCAGGTACACCTATACCAAAATTACTTGTTGCAACATGACGAGATGTAATTTAAGTCTGCTTAGAAGCTTTTGAGGCACAAATTCGGAGGCTCAGTCTGAAACCGGACGTTGGAAAGTAGTTGTCTAATATATGAGGGGATGCGGCAGGCACAATGTGGGGAATGAATAGCAAAAAATAAATAAATAAATAAAATTAAGACGGATATAGAAGCCAACCTCCTAACATTTCAAAATCTTGAAACCAATAAAAATATGAAACTGAGTTAGTCCTTAGTTAGAACACACAACAGGTATGCCCATGGCACAGGCACAGGAAATCATCTAGATGTTTACGCAGTACCTTTGGATCCTGATTTATTTATTAAAATGTTGAGCATTCCACATATTGTAATTGTATAAGATAATAAGTTAAAAACCTATCCATAAAACCAATGAACTGATAAAATACAGTATAATTTTAACCAAAATATATTCTCTCCAACATTCACTTTACCAAGCATACATTATAATCTTAAACCCAGAAGTGAGGCATAGTCAAAAGTAATGGTTATAGACTTTTCAATTCTGCACAATTTTCTCCAAAAGTATATTCCAAGCTCTTTACAATACAAAAAAATAAGATGTTAGACTTCTTCCTCTTTTAAAGAAAATATATAAATATATCAAGATAATTATCCACATTTTTTAAATATAGCCATTTTTTAAATATTCTGTTTTTAAAATGGCACTCTGTTTGAGGAACCGATTTATAAATCAAACACAAACATACAAATATTAAAAAAAATGTTTTAACATTAGACAGCCTGTGCCTTGTGCATCCTGAGGTTGGGAAAAATGGGATCATTAAGAAAGCAGGATATATATACATACATACATACATACATACATACATACATACATACATACATACATATATATACACAATTTTAGAATTGGAGAAGACAAGACAATGTCAGAATATTCACAAAAACTTACAGAACAGAATGTAAAAAATCAGCATGTTAGCTAAAATGACATTGCTATCAATCATAAATGCATCAGTGAAAATTTGCATATAAACACAAGAACTGTTGAAAAAAACTTTTGCAATAAATCTTTTATCAGGTAACTTGGTTATAAAATTATCAGCTAAAGAATTTTTGTTTAAATATATTTGTATTAGCATAATATATGTCAGGGGCACCCATAATTACTTTGTTACAATAGTTGGTGGTGATAGTATACTGGAAGTAATATCCAGTATAACATCCAAAACACTTGAAACACACTATTTTGTTTGAACAAAATAGTCATTTTCATATAAATACCTGTTGGAATTCTTAGAAAACAGAAATTCAATCAATCCAGATGGAGAATTTTTATTATATTATTTTATACAGGTAGTCCTCGACTTACGGCCACAATTGAGTCCAAAATTTCTGTTGTTAAGGGAGAGATTTGTTAAGTGAGTTTTACCCCATTTTACCACCTTTCTTGCCTCAGTTGTTTAGTGAATCACTGCAATTGTTAAGTTAGTAACCTGGCTGTTAACTAAACCTAGCTTCCTCATTGACGTTGCTTGTCAAAAGGTGATCACATAACCTCGGGATACAGCAACAGTGATAAATATGAACCAAGCAGCTGAATTTTGATCACATGATCATGGGGGTGCTGCAAAGGTGGTAACTGAAAAAACGGTCATAAGTCACTTTTTTCAGTGTTATTGTAACTTTGAATGGTCACTAAACTGTTCTAAGTCAAGAATTACCTGTATTTAAGAGTAACATATAACTTAGTATATATGCTGTTAGAAAAATTAATGCAAGCCAAAAATTTTAAAAAATTTAAGTATTTACCTTTTTAAAAATTGAAGTTGGAAATTTATTTTAAGCATGAAGTAGCATTTTTCAGAAACTTGCTTATATATTGAAATTATTTTAAAATGTTTTCACAACTATATTGTGAGATGAAACTAGGTAGTAATGCATTCTAAGGGCAGATTATGTGTAGAAATATTGCTTATACACAACAGTCTTGATTAACTATTCTGTATGATCTTAAAAATCAATTGTTCTTCCAGAAAAAGTAAAAAAAAATCAAAAGAAAAAAATTTTTTTTCCAACAGCAGCTTCATTCTAGGAGGACATCCGATAATTTTGAGAAGGTAACAAATATAGGAAGAATGATTTTGCATTTGTGATCTGAATTTAAAATACAATCACTGTGTGATATCCAAATTTAGATTCCAGATAAGGTAAAGTTACTTCTTCAAATGCAATGCATACATCCCAAAACTCCATGTGCAATTTCCAAAAAACTGGTTCTACACAATCAAAGATTCTTCAGAGAAGTTAAGGGGAAATTGACAATCTTAACAAACAGCAGGAGTGCCCATTTAGTTTCACACTGCTTTGGGATGAGTTTTGACATTGCTTAGTTTACCAACAAGATATCAAAGCCAAGCTTCATGTAAAAGATAAAACTTTTTTCAATGACTAACACTGGTTTTACTAGGGAACACAGTGCTCTACTTGAGAAAAATATGTAGCAAGCTGCATAACTGGGCTTTTACTGCTTAAAAATAGTTTTAACTCAACATGTAATGTGCAGAACACTCACAAAGTAGCAATATGAACTACTACTTGACCTATTAGCTTACTGTTTGACCTTGAAATTGTTCCATTTCTAATTCTGATGCATTATCTTGAAAAGCCATTCCCACTTTTTTTTCTCCCTTTCCAGCCCTCTTAAAGACAATCCCAAAGCAAATTTATATGATCTGAGCAACATTATTTCACAGTACAAAAAAGATTCTTGTCTCTGGTCACTTCCCATGTCTTTACTTTGGAAGAAGTCCTTACAGAGGCTCTCTGCCTTTTTTCTGGAACACCCATTGCAGCTGCAGTGTTCAAAAATGTTCTTTTTGACTTCCTTGACACTGTCAACTTTTTAATATCAGCTTTTCTTTTCTGAAGATGCTTTTTTATGGTAGTGTTCTTTGAGTGGTGCATGAGAATAGATGATTTAAGAGTACAAGATTTTTTTTTAATCTTTCCTTCTATTTGCTGAGTTGTACTTCTGGGTGGTTGTTTTCTACTGCCTTTCTTAACAAGGTCATGTTTGATAAAAATTAGCTCTGAAGTTTTTTTCGGAAACCCTGATTCTCTACTATTGATTTTTTTCCTCTGCCATGTTTTCTTTGGATTGTCTCTTTCTAAACAATCAGCAGTATGGGACTTCAAGGGACATTTGACTCTTTTCCTCTTAAATGGATTGAATTGAAAGTCACCTTCCTGCTGTGATTGATGCGACTTCAACTGTGAAATAAATAAGTGTTTACAGCATTTCTCTGAACAGTTATAGATCAAGCATTCTGATTTTTCAGATGAAATAGAAGGGTCCTCTGACTTATGATTTGAATTCATATCATTCTTCTTAACAGGGTCAAGCAAGAGAGATGTCGCATGGTTGTCTGGGGAATTGAAGGGCTTTGATATATACTGGATATCAGCTTGTTTCTTCCTGTTTCCATCAAAGTTGAGGTTCCTGAATAGCTGTCGAACATGTGCTGGTTTCTTTGTTTTCTCCCCAGCTATGCATTTGGGAGGTGTTTTTAAAATTCGATTTGTCAGAGGATCATAATACTTAATAGAGGTTTGTTTGTACTTGTACCTTACAGAATCTTTGCTATCTGTAGAATGGTGACTTTTAACTTTGGGAATCTCTTCAGCCTTGTTCCTAAATTGTTTCATCTCTGGACATGAAAGAACATAGACTAGTGTTTGTGGCTGTAAAGGGCTCATGATTTTGGTATAAGATTTAGGAAGCTTAAGAGCACATAACCTAGTTTTCATGGTAGGCGTTTTCTCATTCTCTGACCAAAGAAGGTTGGCCATCTGATCTTGTAGCTGATAGTCCTTCCTAATTATTTTTTGCTTTACTACCGGATACTGTATTAAACTTGTTTGTGTGCCATGGCTAACCTTGACTACTTGGCATCTTGAGGCAAGGCGGCAAATTCTTTTTTGGGGATTCTTCAGGGGCTTTGGAACATGTATTTCTGAAGTTGCAGATAAGTTACTGAAGTCAGGACCATCACTTAGCCCATCAGTAAATTCTGGAAGCCCTTTAGCGGGCCCAGCCTCTGTTTTGTTAGGTGCAACTGCATTGATCCTCTCATCAGTCTTTTGAGGTTTTTTTCTCAGTGTACGATGAGCCAAGGGCTCAGTATCAAAATGGCAACGGAAGCGGCCTTCTCTAAAATCCCGCACAAGTGCTTCAATTTTCATATCATCTTCGTACATGATCTGAGACCAGGTTTTTCCTACAAAGGAAGGAGGCACATGAGGCAGAGCTGGAAGAACTGGTTCTTTATTTTGAATTGAAATATTCTCTTCTTCTGCTATTTGCTGCACTGAAACATTTTTAAAAATGGAGTTGAGTTGGGTCCCATAATTTTCATCTTGTAGATTTACTTTAACTTCTTTGAGAAGTTCTAGATTTTTAGCAGCTAACTTGGAAAGATTTGCTTGTGAATCAACAGCTGCATCACAATCAAAACTTATATCTGAACCATGCAGACTACTGTAATCCAAAAGTGACAGAATATTTACACAGGAATTTGTATCTTCTCTGCAAGGCAACTCTTTGGGAGGAGGTTCATAACAGTATTTCAAAATGACTTGTTCAATTATTTCATTTATAGAACTTTCAGCACTTCTACACAAATGTTCTTTTTGTCTTGGTAATTGGGGAGCTGCTTGAAAATTCAGGGAATTGCTGGTGCCCACAGGTTTTCTAGCATTCCTGAGACAGAGGTTAATCTGAGTTTCATCCTGAGATTCTAAGTCATCTTGTTTTAAAAAAAGTTGACCTGAGATTAAAGAGTTACCTTTATTATAGACAGGACTCTCATGAAAGTGTGAAACAGTTTTTGACAGGACTGGCTGTAAAACAAGATTTTTCTTTGAATTAAAAAATACATCTTGATTGCATATATCTTGGGTAGCTACTTCACATATGTCATCTGCTTTTACTGGATAGCTAATATTTTTTGCAAGTCTATGAGGAGTGGATGGTATCTGGATAGCAGGTAATGGATCGGGTAAAACATCCCTAGCTGTAAATGAGACTTTTTGACTACTATTTTCGGTCAAAAAGTTTGTTGGACCAAGATTATTTATATTACTGGCAATATCCAGATTTTGTTGTGACACTCCTAGTTTGGGATGTTGTCCCCTTCCCAGAGTCTGGATAGGTAGACATTCTACAGAAGCCTTCTTCTGCTTTTCGTGGCTCTGGGAAATAAGGCAGCCTGATTCAGCAGTGAATCCACTCTCAATGTTTGGATTTTCCACCCTGCTTGTCTGTCTCTCCTTCTCTTTGACTTCCATTGAAACAGCAGCCCCATCTTTTGCAAGAAGCTGGGAGTTGAATGGCATGTCATCGTAAGTTGGTCTAGGGAAAGGGAAAAAATACACATCAATATTATAAATTATTGAACATTAAAGCAGAATGCACAACTAAGAGATGAAAAGCCAGGAGTGTTAATAAAACTTTAATGGTTCTATTACAGTAGTATGACTAGCAGTACAGCTGCAAACCAAACTGGCTTATAAACCACTCAGGGACATACAAGTTTGAGCTTTGAATTTCATGGATTCATATATTGTTTAAATCCCACTACTATATAATGGTGAGGCATGATAGGGAACTTTCAACATTCTCCATCATTGGGGAGATGGCACCATGATCTCCATAATTATTTTTTGTGTCAAATTTTTCAGTCACAATAGTTAATATGTTCTGAGATACAAAAATCATGGTTCCTGTCTAGGTCCACATAAGACACCCATAAACTAACCAGATTAGTTGAAATGGCATGACACAGAAATCTGCAAATTAATCAACTAGAGTATATATGAATCTATTATAGCTGTATAAAAAACAAAAGAAAACAATCCCCCCATTCTCACTTGCATTTGTGTACAAAAATGCCTTGGTACAAAGAGCCTTGGTAGTACAGTGGTCTAAGGCACCCTGTTATTAAGCTGGTTATTAAGACCAGCTGCCTGCAATTACTGCAGGTTCGAATCTCGCCAAGGCTCAAGGTTGACTCAGCCTTCCATCCTTTCTAAGGTAGGTAAATTGAGGACCCAGTTGTGGGGGCAATAAGCTGACTTTGTATAAATATACAAAAGGATGAAGGCTATTGCTGAGCACATTGTAAGCCGCCCTGAGTCTCCGGAGAAGGCGGCATATAAATCAAAGTTTAAAAAAAATGTTTTTCAACTCATGACCTGCCTTTTCTGTTAACTAAATTTTGTCATTTCTGTCAATAGTCATTCCACTACAGGATACCATGGGATTTTAATTTTTAAAATCCTTAGTAAATTAATTCTGCTGCTGCACCTCTACTCTTCAATGGTAATATAGTCCTTGTCCTATGATCATTCGTTTAGTCACCAAAGTTATGACAGTGATGAAAAAATAGATTTACGATATGTCCTTGGAGGTCTGGCAGTTCCAGCAGTCTCCCACCCCACCCCATGTGATTATTAGTACTGGGACACTCGGCAATCCATATGCACTCATGACTGATTGCCAAAGATCGAACAATCACAAGATCATCATTTGCAACCTTTCCTGCCGACTTCCCCGGAAAGTCAAAGCTTGCCCCACCTTGTGCTTGGACTGTGCTGATCACTGACACACCCTCTATGTCTCTTTCCACACTTCCCCTGCACCCTCATGCATCCCTTCACATCCTCTCCAATCTCTATGCACTCCACTCTCTTGCACCCTCCTAGACCCATACAGAGCCTCTTGTGCAATCCCACATGCCCTTCCTGAGTTGAACAGTGCCACTTGCACAACCCCATGCACCCTCCTTGAGCTTCATGGCCCTTCTCATGTACCTCTAAGCATCCTCGATGCCAGCCACAGCACCTCTCGCGACACTTTTAATGACCCTCCTGACCCATATGGTGCCTCTTGTGCACTTTCTTTGAGCCTCCCAGTGCCTCTCACAGACATCTTTACACCTCAACTTGTGCAGCACCTCTTGTGCACACTCCCCAACCTGTGCAGTGTTTTTAACACACTCCCATGCACCCTCTAACTCCCTTTTGCATCTGATACCTCCACATTGGTTGTGGAGAGCCAGCAGGAAGTTGCCTCGCTTAGTGAATGTGGGATTTATTTAACAATGGCAACTGGGACTGTAGGGATTGCCATTGCTAAGTGACCTCATTACTTAGTAATGGAAATTCCAGTTCCAGTTGTAGTTTAAGTTGTGGACAACCTATATATATAAATAAATGATTACAATTAAATTTTAAGATTCTAAGAAAAAAATCAGTAACATAAAATGTTAAAGATACTGTGAAGAATGTTACTATATGTATACACAAACACACACACACACACACATATATTCTTGTTGCCTCTTGAAATCTGGTCGATATACTGAATTTAAAAACCCGCTATATAAAACTGCTGCAGTTAGAAATATCTTCCGCACCATCAATATAGCACACCACATACAAGCTCAAAGTTTTTTAAAAAATCCTTCTTTAGTCTCCTAACTTTTATAAATAATATATCAAGTACCAGAGCAAAATTCTATTTCAGTCATTAAAATAACCCATTCTGTGGCTGGTTGCTATACGTCATTAATAGCCCAATGTTCATGTCAACTGAAGAATTAAATAGTGAGAAATACCAATAGTATCCTCAGAATCAATGCTCAAACAGAATTTTATGAATAGATTTTGAAAGGCAACTTGAAGCACTGAATCCTCACTTCCCAATTAATATTCCACAAAATGATTTAAGTTCAGTACAAAGTGACTCTAGTCCAGGGGAGGGTTGCAACTTGCCAGTTACGTAATGGTTTGATGGAAACATGACAGAGATGAGGGGGTGGGGAGAATAAAGGTTAACCTGGGAATCTCACTCACGTCACAGAAGAGAATGCTTCTTCCCCACTCATCTGCCATACCAACCTCTAATAGATGACTCCAGAGCTTAGCTTGGTCATTCAGCAAATGCCTCTCCTACCTTTAGAAAGGACTCATCTCAACCCCCTTTTATAGCATTCTTCCTCATTTTTTGTAATTTTGCAATAATAGAGGGTGTAGACCTAACCAAGCTTGAAATCAATTTACTTCAGTGATCATAATATTGTTAAACAATACGTCCAATTTATGAGTTGCTGCAAAATAGAAATAGAATTTATAATTTCCTTTGAAGGAAACCCATGAAATTTATATCAGGCTTATTTCTTACTATGACTAGAATCACTTATCAAATGAGTCAGGGTTAGGGCACTCTGCTATATAAAGAAAGGCAACTATTTATCACAATGGCCATTATCTGAATATCATGCTAGGCAGTTCACTTTTAGTGAGATATGAACCAGCTTAGCCTCTTCCTGGAAGACAAAGTCTCCTCCTCTCCTGAAGTTTAGTGCTTTCATTTCGACTTTTGTTAATGGAATTAGGAACTATTATTATACATGGTCACATTAAACAAGCCAGCTTTAGAAATAAAACAGCTTGAAATTACTATAGTTTCATTCCAGTTACCGTAAATAAAAATGGAAGTAAATGGAGGAAGGAAAATTGTGCAAAGCCAGTAGGTTATGCTTATTCATATTGCACCAAAGCTTGGTTGACTATATCTCTACTGTTTTAAAGTCGGGATGTCAATCTATTGTTCACAATTCTTCTAAAAGTTGCTATGAAATTTTAATTTTTATATGACCAAGAGGGGGAAAATTATATGGAGGAAATTGTAATAATGTATTTAATTTAACATTTGTCCTGGCACCACTTAGTTTTTGCAATGCAATTGCTAGCACATCTCTTAAGTGAAATCAATTACTAACACATGGCACTCAATACATAACTTCACACCATATACATCTTTTCTGACATTTATATTACTATTAATTTAGAAAATAGTTCATAATATTGATTATATATGACAAACTTCAAATTCAATGATAGTACATTCAGAACCAAGACACTAAATCGCAAAATATGCTACTGTATTAATTAGTTACTGCTTAACTATCACATCAACATTTTAAATTTGCAACTGCAAATGTCTTTGTTTATAACTTTATTTTTTAGATCAAATTTTATTCCCTTCTCTTTCTCATGTTTTCCCTTTTTATTTTAGTTTTCATATATTCATGGACTGAAACAGATATGTAAATCTCCTAGGTTTTTCAAATCCCAATTGGTTTGTTTGCTTGGAGTGAATAGCAAATATTGAAAATATTCCCTCTGAGCCTGTAAGGAATGCACCTACAGTAAAGTGTTGGCTTAGCAACTAAAGCATCTCTGATTGAAAGTGTCTAAGTAGTGATTCCTCCAAATTAGAGGAATGGCTTTGCTCTAAACATCAGCACCATGTGATATTCAAATAGTTTCCTGACAAGCTTCAAATGTATTGCAACAGGAATACCCCAAAAGTAATTTTTCATATGGTAGACTTTTTCCCTCAGTCATATATTGCTTCGGAATATTTGAAATACCATCCATATTTTCAACAGCATCACCAACAAACAATGCTCTTTCTGAATTGCTTTTTAAGAATATGACTGCAGGCTCTGATATATTGATAATATCTTTCATATGACTAACCTAATTTTAAGTACTTTGGATAAGACCTTTTATTAATTGCCGAGTTGTTGCTTAAATTGTTCAAACACAACATTCTTTTCAATCTCATGGGGAAGATCTAATTTATAACCATCTGCTTTCTAATGCAAAACTGAAGCAAAATGGTCATTAGAGTAGCAATTTGTAGCTGGCAGGAAGTCACAAGTCTTGGGTAGGTGCTAGGGAGGTGACTGGGCAAGGGAAGGGTGCTGCAGGCACATGCTACAGAGTTCGAGATCCTTGAGATCTCATACTCCACAGCAGGCTCCTTGGGAAAAAAAGCAATTGCAGCAATTTATGGGAGTGATTTTAGACCTTCCCTGCTAGCTTCCCATTGACTTTGTTTGTGGGAAGATGGCAGGGAAGGTCACAATCACATGACCATGGGATGCGGTAACCATTGTAGGAGTGAGCCAGCTGCCAAGTACCTGAATTGTGATCATGTGACCATTGGTGTGCTGCAATGGGCAGAATTTCAAGAAGTGGTTGTAAGCACCATACTTCTTCAAGTGTCATTGGAACTTCAAATAGTTATTGAACAAGCAATTGTAAACCACGGACTACCTATAGTGCCCATCTTAGTTGAGAATTCTGGAGTATTTCCCTCTTAACTCACTGGAGAAATCCACTTGGTAAAGTTAAGTATGATCTGTTATAAAGATCCAAAATTAGGAACGTGAAATATATACTATAAAAAAATGCAACCCACGATTGTCAACTCTTAAAAGAACCCTCACTTTTTAAAAACTTGTTAAATATTTAAAGGAAAGTAAACTAAACTAAACCCTTTAAAAGCAGTATCCTTTAAACTGCTTTAGGAAATTGCTTAGGAGGTCATATGTTAATCACTCTAGTATTAAAGAGCCCAGATTGCATTGCAGAGTGATGCAGATATCTAATTTATTAGCTAGCTCATTCATACTGTTTTTCAGGTACTTTGGTTCTCAGATTGATCTATAGTTTCATTTATACTGTCTTCTTTCAATAGGTAGATTTCTATGACAATCTCTTCATGCCCTGATTATTCTTTATATGTTTTCCTTTGCCTAAAATTTCTTCCTAAATGTTTCTATGTGGTATATCCTTTGTGCTGAGAAGCCACTACCTAGAGCAACATATGGGCAGAAGACATGATGGGCAAAAGTACAGGAAACTCTCTTTCTGAACAAATCTTCTCTTTCCAATAATTGAACAGACTGCATTTATCCTCCCTTCAACCTTCCTTCCCCATATTGTCTGAATTAGCTGGTTCCCTCCCTTGCTTGGCCCAGCTCAACTGCATGAGGAAAAAACAAAAACAATGTTATCTAGATGATGTCTTCACACAAGGGAATTTAGTCAGTAGTTAAATCAGGCAAACTGTCATTTGAACAGGCTGAAGAAGCATTTCATTCCAGTATATGAATTACTATTAATTCATAATAATTAATGTTTATAAGATTATAATTGTAGACTTCCAATGCAAAGATGGCAAGCATTAGTCTGTGTAGTCACCAGGAGTTGAGCACAATTTAATGGTACTTAACTAACATGATGTGTACATGATTTTTTCCAGGAAATTGCTTTATCATCATCAGCGATAGCTTTATTATAATGACATCAGATCCTAGGTTTTCTCCAATTAGGCGTTTAAATGATTCAGCATATATGTGGCTAAAGGTATTAAAAACAGATGTTATAGTTTCTCCCTCCTCATCAAAATAGAAAAAAGGTATTGCTTTGGAGTAATGCATTTGCTGAAAATAAAAGCAAAATTAATGAGCACAAAACCACAACAGGTTCAATTTAGAGTTTTCTCACTTCTTTTACAACTTTTTTTTCAAGTTGCCTCCAGATGCAAATATATTTCAGCTGGCCCAACAGGCTGCCAATTTAATACATTTCTACTTTAATATACTGGATTTGTATCAGGGGTGAAATGCTCCCGGTTCGGACCGGATCACCCGATCCGGTAGCAATGGAGGAGGGTGGTTCGGAGAACCGGTAGCAAAAATCCCTGCCTTCCCCCCATGCCCAGCTGAGCCGCGCAATCATCAGAGGCTTTTTTTTATTTTTAAAAGCATTTTTTCTACAACCTTTTTGGCAGAAAAATGCTTTTAAAAGTAAAAAAAAAAAAAAAAGCCTCTGATGATCGTGCGACTCAGGTGGGATCATCAGAGGCTTCTGAAAGCATTTTTTCTACAACCTCTTTGGCCCAGGAGGTTGTAGGGAAAAAATTGTTTTTAAAAACCTCTAACGATCCCAGCTGAGTTGCCTGATTGGCAGAGGCTTTTTTTCTTTTAAAAACATTTTTTCTACAACCCCTTCGGCTGAAGAGGTTGTAAAAAAAATGCTTTTAAAAGCTTCTGATGATCCCAGCTGAGTTGCCTGATCGTCAGAGGTTTTTAAAAGAAAAAAAGCCTCTGCCGATCAGACAACTCAGCTGGGACCGTCAGAGGTTTTTAAAAGCATTTTTTTACAACCTCTTCGCCAAAGAGGTTGTAGAAAAAATGGTTTTAAAAGTTTTTTTTTTAAAAAAGTTGGCCACGCCCACCCAGTCACATTATCCTCCATCAAGCCATGCCCACTGAACCGGTAGTAACAAATTTTAGATTTCACTACTGATTTGTATCATCAAATATTCAGATAGTTCAATGCATTGAATGGTTTTACCTGTTGTCATGGTATCTGTAGGGATGATGTTGCAGAACATCTTGCAGGAAACGCTCCATCAAGCTACTTGTACCCATGCGATTCCTACAGTAACTGACAAAATGTCTGTGCTGGGAACTATATACATGCTGAAGATAAAGAGAAAAGGGAAAGAGAAAAGTCAAACTATTTACTAAGTCTGCACTTAGTAAATATTAATCTTCTCATCATTCCTATCACCCATCTCCTTCCACTAATGACTGAATGACTGTAACTTTGTTGCTTGTATCCTTACAATTTATACTGTTTCCTAATATGATTTGATTGCTTATTTGTACTCTATGACTATCATTAAGTGTTGTACCTTATGATTCTTGACGAATGTATCTTTTCTTTTATGTACACTGAGAGCATATTCACCAAGACAAATTCCTTGTGTGTCTAATCATGCTTGGCCAATAAAATTTTATTCTATTCTAAGAGACAAAAATAAATTCCAGTAATTGCAATTACAAAAGATTATAAGAAAAATAATACTTTAAGAGTGATATTATTTGATGTAATGGAACTTAGAAACACTAGGCAAAAACCAACTGCAGCAGATAAACTAAGGACAAGACACCAAAAAAAGCAAAAAAATGAAAATGAAAATGAAAAAACCCTTTTTATGGGGAAAAAATAGCAGTGTAAAATTTGGTCATTAAAGAAGAGTAAAAAGAATCATTTTTGTATCTCTGGTAATCCTAATCCCAACCCTCTAAGCATTTTTTGCCACATTTCATAGATTTTGCTCTTCAACACTAAACTACATTACAAGCAAGTCAAGTAGATAATTCATCAGGAAAACCTCCTAACAACAGCCTTTCCTGTAAGCCATCTTCCAACAAGAATCCCAAGCCCCCCTTGCTTATGGATCCTACTTGTCACTTCTTCAAAGAAAGGAGCATGCAACGATCCATATTTGAAAGGCAAAATGTGAACTGGGCATTTGAGAATTTTCACACACATCTACTGGCAACTGCTTAGTTTAGAACTCACTTGACACTCTCAGGAAAACATAGGTTTGATTCAAGGAAATGCTGATAGATGTCTCATACATGTCAACTCATGCACCAAATCACCATTTTCCCTTCAAATATAGTCTTACAGGAAAGAAAGTGTCTTCTACTGATGAAAGGAGTTGCAAGAGGGTAAGTCCATTTTAGACTGTCATAATAGAAGTGATACAGAAAAAAGAAAATTAAGACTTGTATAAGTGAGGGACATTCCTCTATCATAGCTAATGAACATATTTGGATTTTTTATTTGACTAACTATGCTTTTTTTAAGCCAATAACTTTAACGCCAATAAGTTAAAAATACAAATGTAACCGCAAGTATGGAAGGAGCTTTACTTTGATTTTTTTAGATCTACTCTAAAAGACGAATTTTTTTGGGATCTCTGAGAATTTTGAAAGCATATTGTGGATGCTGTCACAAAATTACTGTGATTGAAGTGCTTGTGTTCCTACAAACGACTGCCATGATAGAAGTAAACAATCACAAGACAAATATTTAATCTGTTGAATTTTTCATTACTTTCTAGCTCCACTATATGATATTTAACACTTCAGTGAATCTTTGGAAGGGGGTAATGGAAATAACTCAGAACAAAATACTGATCTGCAGCCATTTTTCCCTCCAGAAGTCATTCCCTTTTTGGGAGTGCGGAAGAATTCTAAAAAATAGAGATGGTATGAGGTTGTGCTTTGCAGCATGCATTTTTTTAAAATTCAAGGATGGAGGAGGGGGAAGAGACCTTGAAGGCTACAAAGGAGATTTCCCTGAGCAGTTTATTTCTATAGGGAAAGCCTTAAAAAAAGGAACTATTAAAACCTTTAGTGAGGTTTCCATATGTCAGAGTTAAATTTTCATTTGAATACCTGTTCCAGGTTGCTGTAGGGTGCATGGCAACAGTTGCAGTAACCTTGTCTGTTCTGCATAACAGGTAGTTCAGTCTTTGACAGCTCTAATCCTTGTTTATTTAAACTGAAAAATATAAATTTTGATATAATTTATTTTCAGAGAGAATTATAAAGCATAGTAAATAAAACTAACTGCAGAGGAGGTTCCATTATTCAGAAATATCTACTGTATTAAAGAATAAGGCCTTGTGGGAATTTGTGGCAGCCAGCCCCCTTGGTGATCCCTGGCTAACATGTGCCATACGCTTAAAAAAAAGATGTGATGATGCCATTTTTCAAACGACACTGCATGCAAATTCCATCATATAAAGGTTTGATGAAATGAGGTATTGCATGCTCAGGTATTAAAAGGTGTTAGTGTACTATTACAACAGTATTTTTGTTACATTTTTCAATAGCCCTACAAAATCAATTAGATCTCACTGAATGTGCTGTAGAAGTTGCAGATGTATTTACATTCTTCTCAAATTAGAAGTTTATTTTAATTTCTACTTATTAAAAGTATTCTAATTTAGGTATAAATTATTTATACCTAATGCAGAAATTAAAATCATCAAAACACTAAAATGAATTAAAAGAAAATGAAAACCAGACAAAATACAAAAAAGAACATATTTAAATAAATATGTAAATATGCAAAGGAAACTTACTAACACTTACTTACAACTTACTTCACACAACATGAGAAGTTTGGAAGTCACTAGCTAAGAGAAGGAACCCCTCTCTTAAACAGAAAACTTGTTAATCAGTTTGTGAAACCTACCATATGAAATATCAATCTGCCACACACACACACACACACACACAAAACTGGGAGTTTCACAGTTTAAATGTGGCCACTGAGAACCTCCCCACTTCTTAATCATTCTGTTGCCACAGCCTAGAGAAAGGCCTCTACTTCAGAATTTAGTAAAGTTGGTCTGGGGTGATGCAGTCCATAAATTATCCTGAATCTAGTCTTTTTAGACTAGCTTTAAGAATCAAGACTTCCGGTGGCACCGCAGGCACTGAACACACTCCTTTGTGAGCGCCAGCCCCGCGATCGCGTAAAGCTGCTAGAACAGCGCAAATCAGCTGTCTAGCAGCTTGGAAACTTTCTCCCTGGGGAAAGGGGAGGAAGAGAGCAGACAGGTGCAGGTAGAGCTCCCCAAGTGTCCCAGGAACAGTTCTGGGGCTCGAAGGGTGAGAGGTCCCTGGAAGCCCGACAGAGCTCCAGATCCGGGACGTTTCTGCTTTAAGCAGAAGAAGACGCTGCGACCACCCCTGCAAACAACGCTTTGAATAAAACATTGGATTTGGAAGCAGGCTGAGCAAACTCAGGAGAGATCAGATTTGCAAGTACTAAATTTTAACTCCAAATGTGTATTACTTCCTTCTGACTTATTAAGGGAAGAAAGTGAAACCAAGATGGCAATTGAGCTTTAATGTGGCGTGAAAGTGAAAGTTAAAAAGGAAAGTTTCGTTTAGCGCTGGCAGCCCCTGTCTAAAATTAGAGATCTTTGCTTTGAAAGAAAGAAGATTAAAGGCTAAAAAGACTATAGCAGTGTTTTTAAAAAAAGGATTGATATTATTTAAAGACTGGAAATTTTTGGATCTGGTGGATTTGTTGTTCTGGTTGCTGAATAAATTCAAATTGGAAACTAAAAATGGCTTCAAAACAAATAAAGACTATTGTCCCTAAAAGTGCTGGGAGCTCGCCAGCTCAAACGTCCAAATTGCAATCTCTCTCTGTTCCAACGGAACCACCAATATTAACACTTGAAATATTACAGGAAGCCCTTAAAACACAAGCCTCTGTTACAGAAAAAAAAATTACTTCGGTGTTTGAGGATAAAATCCGAGATGTTGCTGAGGAGATGGCTCAAATTAAAAAGTTTATTCAAAATCAAAATCAGGAAATTAGAGAAGATATTGTCATGGCAGTCCAAGGTCTGGCAGGCCATATTGAAGCATTAGATGAAAAAGTGGAAGAAATTAAGCAGTCTAATGAGAATTTGGAAAATAAAATGGGAGAGGTTTAGAATAAGATGGAAAGAGCAGAGGCCAATGTAACAATGATACAATATAGAGATATGGAATTTGCTTTGAGAATAAGAGGCCTCAAGGAAAATAAGCAAGAGAATTTGAGAGAGATTTTTTCAGAAGCATTTGCACAGATAATGGAAAATCAAAAAGCAAATCTTGAATGGCAAATTGACAAAATTTACCATGTCAATTAGTGGGTCACCAGACAGAAACATCTACCAAGAGACATTGTAGTCTATTTTACAACAAGGAGAATATGCAATGAAATCTTACAAGTCACTTTTAAAAATAAACTTCAAGTGCAGGGGCAGGAGGTTTTAATACTGAAAGAAATCCCCCCCAAAATGTTGAGAGCCAGAAGGGATTATGCCTTTCTGGTGGAAGAACTGAGAAACCTTCAGATACAGTACAGATGGGAGATTCCAGCTGGACTAGTGGTGAACTATTCAGGAGAAAGATATCGTCTTAACTCAGTGTGGAAGGCAAGAGATTTCTACATCAATGTACTAAAGACTGGATGCCCACAGTCCCAGAAGCTAGAAGGAAGACAGAAGCAGAGGGGGCAAGAAAGGGGGAGAAGGAAGAATCGTTGGCACAGGCCCAAAGGGGAGCTTTGATTACTCAAGAAGATTTAATACAACTTTCGACTACTGCTCAAGCTTTGGAGGTATTCAAAAAAATAGAAGAACCTAAGGATCAAAGACAGACCCGAGCGGCAGCCAAGCGTCAAGAAGAATTAAGAGTGTAGCAACTCCAGATGATTCAAGAAACTACAAAAACAGAAGCAGTGGGAGGAGCAAGGCCAAAAAGCAAAATGCATGGAGATTTCCAGCAGATGCTCCAAAAGCTTCAGAGTGCCAAGAATGGCAACTAGATTTCTGACTTGGAATGTTAATGGCCTAAATTCACCACAAAACAGGAGAAAAATATTTCATTATTTGAAACAGTTTAAAAATGATGTAATCTGCCTACAAGAGACTCACATTAGAAGGAAAGATCAAAAATATTTAATAAATGCAAGGTTAGGCATACATTTTGTTGCATCTGCTCCTGAGAAGAAGAATGGTATAGTTATAATACCTAAAGACTTAATTGCTAAATTAATTGAAGCAGATGATCAAGGAAGATTCACAGCAATTGAACTTTTAATAAAAGGGGAAAAATACTTTTAATTGGAGTATATGCACCGAACCAACAACAGGAAAAATTTTACAAGGTTTTACATTCCAAGTTACTACAATGGGATTATAAATCATGCATATTATTGGGCGATTAGAATGGAGTTTTGGATACTAAAAAAGATAAGAATGGGCTCTTGCAAAATATCTCAACGTGTGCGAGATTGCCAAAATCGTTTTTTGAAATGATGGATGATATGGAGTTGAGAGATATCTGGCGAGAGAGGAACTCTGCAGAAAAAGATTTTACCTTTTTTTTCTGATAGACATCAATCTTTCTCTAGGATTGATTTCATATTAATTACTAATGATCTCTTTTCTAGGGTGAAGAAGATGAAGATCTGCCCAAGAGTTTTAATGGATCATAGTCCAGTTTGGATGGAATTAGAGTATGGAAAGGGATTTAAGATATATATATATATATATATTTATGTGTGTGTGTGTGTGTGTGTGTGAAAGAATGTAAAAAAATTATGAAAGAATTTTTCATTATAAATATGCATAAGGGTACATCTATGGAAATGGTTTGGGATGCAAGTAAAGCATATATGAGAGGTATTTTGATATATTTGAATATTAAACATAGACGTAAACAGGGGGGAAAAGGAAGGACTTAGAAGAGGAAATAAAAAAAAAGAACAAGCTTTGATATTGAACCCAGCAGACAAGAAAATAAAAGAGGCAATTAATTTACTGTGAGGGCAATTTAATATGCTAATGGCAGATCAGGTTGCAACTAATTTGCAATATGCTAAACATAATACTTTTTGCAATGCTAATAAACCAGGGAGATGGTTAGCATATCTGTTAAGGAAAAAACAAAAGTCACGGACCATAGAGAAAATAGAATATAAAGGTAAAGAGGTTTATCAGCAAAATATGATTAAAAAAGCATTTTTAGAATTTTATACGAGGTTGTATGCTAGTGATAAAATTCAAAGTATAGATATAGATACTTACAGAAAGAGAATATTCCTATAATTACAAAAGAGCAAAGGGGGGGTTTAAATCAACCAATAACTTCCAAGGAGATTATGTTTGCAATTAAGCAGTTGAAAGTGGGTAAAGCCCCTGGTACAGATGGTTTGACAGCTGCTTATTATAAACACTTGCAGTTAGAAATGGTGGGACCACTTAAAGAATTATTTACTAACATACAATCTGGAGGAGATGTACCTCCATCCTGGAGGACAGCTTTTATTTCTCTGATTCCAAAGGAGGATCAAGACCACACCCAGCCAAAAAATTATAGGCCTATATCACTCTTAAATACAGATTATAAGATTTTTGCTAAAATACTAGCAAATAGGTTAATGACAGTCATGCAACAAATGATTCATAATGATCAAACTGGTTTTATAAATGGTAGACAAATGAAGAGTAATGTAAGACAAGTTGTTAACCTGTTAGAGTATTTGGGGAAGAACAACCAAATCCCTCTGGTGCTAATATTTCTTGATGCAGAGAAAGCATTTGATCGATTGAATTGGCATTTCTTATTGAAAACAATAGAAAAGGTGCAACTTGGAGAATATTTCACACAATCTATTAAGGCAATACATCAGAAACAAACAGCGCAAATAATAATTAATGGTAGTTTAACAGATACCTTTAATATAGAAAAAGGAACAAGATAAGGATGTCCCTTGTCTCCATTATTGTTTATTTTGACTTTGGAATTTTTGTTGAGTAAAATACGGGGGTCGGATAAAATAAATGGAATTAAAATTAGGCAGTATGACTAAAGACTACGAGCATTTGCAGACGATTTGGTTGTTACTTTAACCCAACCATTAAAGTCAGTTGTAGGTTTAATGGATATAATTAATCAATATGGACAAGTATCTGGATTTAAAATAAATGCAGGGAAAACGAAGATAATAACTAAAAACATGACTACAAATCAAAAAGAAGAATTAGAAAGACTAACAGGGTTTGAAATAATTAAAAAAGTTAAGTATTTAGGGGTTTACATTACGACATCAAATGTGAAATTATTTAAGCATAATTATGATCCATTGTGGCAAAAAATACAGAGATAGAAAATTGGAAAAAATTACCTTTGTTGGGAAGAATAGCAGCAGTAAAAATGAATGCTAAGTTTTTATTTCTTTTTCAAATGATACCAATACTTAAAAAAGATGAAAATTTGAAGATATGGCAGAAGGGTATTAATAATTTTGTCTGGGCAGGGAAGAGACCGAGAATAAAGCAAATAATAATGCAGGATATATGTGAAAGAGGAGGTTTCAAAATGCCCAATTTAAGACTATATTATGAGGCAGCTGCCCTATCAGCAATGAGTGATTGGATGAACTCAACAGAAGAAAGAATATTGAATATTGAGGGATATGATTTGGTTTACGGTTGGCATGCTTATTTATTATATGATAAGAAAGTGGATAAGACTTTTAAAAGTCACATATTAAGGAATGCTTTATTGCATGTCTGGAAAAAGTATCAGTATAAATTAAATGAGAAGTTACCAATGTGGGCAATACCCAGACACACGATAGAGAATATAAGTGTAGAGCAAAAACAAGATGTGATTACATATAAAGAGCTTCTTAACAAGGAAAGAGGTATACTACAACTAAAATCTTTGAATTAATTAAGAGAAGAAAGGATAATTCAAACATGGTTTCAGTATGGACAGCTGCAAGCTAGATGGAGAGAAGATCAGAAAATTGGTATCTTGCAAAATGAGGAGAACTTGGTAAAACAAATTAGAGATCAAAGTCAAATGCATATAAAAAGGTTGTCCAATGCATTGGTAGAAATAGATTCAGAAACGGAGTTAGTTAAGGACTGTATGATAAAGTGGGCACAAAATATTGAAGAACCAATAATGATGGAAACGTGGGAAAAAATATGGGTTAGAAATGTGAAGTTTACGCAAGCCCAAAATTTAAGAGAGAATTTTTATAAAATATTTTATAGATGGCATCTAGATCCTAAAAAGCTAGCCTGTATGTATCCAAGTGTGCAACCTAAGTGTTGGAGATGTGAATGTGATGATGCCACGTATTATCATATATGGTGGACATGTAAAAAAATTAAGGCATTTTGGATAAAAATATGGTGGATTATCCAAAACATTCTCAAAAAGAAGATAAAATTTACTCCACAGTTCTTTTTGTTGGGTATACAGATTGTACGGTCATAGAGACTAAATTGATTTTAAATTTAATAACAGCAGCCAGACTTTTGGTGGCGCAGTATTGGAAGAAGGAAGACTTACCAACTATTGAAGAATGGACATTAAAAGTAGTGAACTTAGCAGAGATGGCAAAAATTTTGGCATACTTGAAGGACCATTCAAATGAAAGATATATATATCGGAATGGAGAAAATGGATTGACTAATTCAAAACAAATATCGGACTAAAAAGTTTCAAATAGCCTATGAATGAAATCAAAATTTTCTTTTTGAACTATGTTTTGTTAGTTGAAAGGGGAGTTAATGAGCAAGAGGGAGTTTGGAGCCTACAGAAAGTTAGCATATTTTAGTTTATGTTTGTTAAATGTTACAGCCTGTATTTGCTCTGGGAAGTCTGGGGTGGGTGGGTGGGAGAGGGGGGTTGGAGGGAGAGGGGGGATGGGGGATGGGGGTGGATGGAGGAGGGAAGGGGGGGAGGAGGGATGGAAAAAAATTGTTGTAATACCTGATAAAACTTTTTAATAATAATAAAAAAAGAATCATCACCAATATTTTAAATTGTGTCCATCATTAGTATTTTAAATTGGAGAGTACGGTTCCTTTTCCTCAGTGAAGCATTATGCATTCTTTGTACTCTTTTGACTAGATCTCTCCTAGCGGTCTTAAATCACCCAGAAAAGACAAATATGCATGCTAATTAGTCTTGTGCTACAAAGAATCTTATTTATATCTTCAAACAGTATAAATGAAACTTTCCCACAAGGAATGGCCAAACAGATTTCATACATGCATTTGTCCATTACAGCAAATGAATCCAAGTTAAAGCAAATGCAACTGATTTTATCCCTAGGATTTCACAGAAAGGTCACAGTGGACAACTGAGTAATCTGAAATTGATTTTCCTGTAATAGACATTTAAAAGGAGAATACTTCTGCTGTATTACTCTGCAAATGCAGTGATAGTGGCAATTTCTTCACCATACTCAGAACCAAGACATCTAACTTACATTTTAGATTTGACCAACTCTTCTTTCATCATCACTCTAGACTCAGCCCTGCTGTTTTATTGTCCTGAGTTTCCAATAAAAACATCGTACTTTATTATCTTCATAATTATGAAAAGTACAAGAAGTAATTATGACAACTATTCAAATTGTTTGCCTATGCTAGACAATGGTTCACCACTGAAAAGCATCACCTTTAAACAGGTAGAGGAAACTTACTAACACAACCATGAGAAGTTTGGAAGACAAGCACAGCACACTTGCTATTATAGCTCCTGTTTGACATTCATGATTACAGAAGAATCCATAGGAGGGTGACACATGTAAAACAATGTGTGGGAGGAGTCACCATTTTACCATGTTTTTTTTTAACCATTCACTAACTTCCAAGTATTTTTGAAGTGGGGGATCAAGACAAAAAGAAAATGGATTATCTAACCCATAATTCAACATCTCCTAGGACACAATCACCAAGGCAGTACTTCTAAAATGCAACCCAACGAAATTTCATATCAGTGTAATATTGAGTATTCTAGAGAAACAAACTTTAATAAAGGCAAAGTTCCAGAACAATTCATCCTTCATCATAATTCCCCCTTTCCTTATGTTTACAAACAAAAATAATTATATGAATAAAAGCAACCATTCTCCTTTATGCTAATTAGCTCACATGAAACAGATTAAATCAACAACTCCTGTCCTTTCAACTGAGCAAACAAAACAGAAAATGCAACAAAATATTTAGTCTTTTGATTTGCCAGCCACACTGTCCTCTCATAAATACAGGACATAACCAAATTAATAAAATTAATTCACCTATTTGCTATGAAAATGATTTTAAAATCACCATAAACATGATAATCTATCTGTTCAGATTAACCTAAAATGATTTAACATTCCTAATTCTGCTAAATGAAACTTATTTTTGTATATTTTTTACTCATAATTCTTTTTATCAAGATTATTGATAAAACAATCTTTGTTGTTATCTGGGGATTGTTGATTCTACATGAAACTAAACTTACCTACTATTGCTGTCCTGCAATAAGGAACCTTCATTAACTTTCCTTTCCGTACCTGAATGAAAAAAAATTGAAATAGAACATCAATCTACATTCTTACTTCCCAAGTTTCATTTCAGAACCATAAAATTTATTTCAATAGATGCTGAAGATCTCATTGTATGTTTCTTCTTGAAGAAGAGGTTTACCTTGTGCTGAACTAGCATTGGCTTCATCAGCTTGCTTATTATGATCAAACATCTGTAAAACAAAACAGTGCAAAACGCTGAACAGACAAAAAAGTTCCTCCAATAAATATTTGCTCAGAAAAAATATATAACTAAGAACAACATTCTGAATTTCATTAAGAGTGCCTCAGTAGTACTATAGAATGTTTCCATTTCAGGAATAATCTCATTCTTAAACAAGAGTTTGAGAATGAAAGCAACAAAATCTCAGATTTTTTTTTGAAAGGGAAATGTCATCATGCAATGCAGATAACAACTACAGAACAAACATATAAGTGGATTTTCAAGATAAGGTCCTTTAATGAACATCATTTAATATGTTATAATCTCAGGTTGAAACTAAATCACCGGACAGAGTTTTCCCTCTGTTATATAACACTGCTGCTATAGAAGTTGCATTAGTTGCTAATTTACACTACCACTGATGATGTTACCTAGTTTGGGTAATGACACGTCTGCAAGAAAGCAGCCAAGCTCAGAGAGCACCAAGGACCCCTCATTTCAACTCTGAGCTACAAATATTGTCCTTTATTACTATTTTTTTACAGAGTCACAACTGAGAGTGTTTTAACAAACAGCATCACTGTTTGGTTTGATGGCAGCAGTGCTTCAGATAGAAAGTCCATACAAAGAGTGGTATGGACAGCCGAGAAGATTATAGGAAGCTCACTTCCTGCTATTCGGGATACTGCTTATAAGCGCCATGTTGGATTTGATTTAAATTACTAGTAAAAAAAAGGCTTGAATTAAATCAACTCAATTTAAATCATAATTTTTAAAGAGCAACTGTCATCTGTGTCCCGCAGTGGCTTCTCCTCTGACCCGCTGTTGACTCACTACAGTCCCATTCATTTTAATGGGACAGCTGGTGATGCGGCAGTGACACAAGGTGAGGGACGTGGCGGGCAGCAGGTGAGTGGATGACCGCTAATAGGCGCTGCCATGATGGATCTGAAATGACAGGTGCTCTTTAAATTAAGGATTCATCCTTGCTGATAGTTAGAATCTTTAATATTATTATTTGCAAACAAAATGGTTTCCTATATAGAATAGTAAGTTGTCAGGTTAGTAAAACAGCGATATCAGAACCAATTTTAGGTTAATAGGTTAATCACACATAGGTGGAGAACTACTCAAATTCTTTTATTTAATTAAAACAATAACATTATATTACATATTCTTGTATTTGCTTAAACATCAATGTTTAGTAGCTGAAGTGTATAAACAAAATATCTTTGAAAAAACAAACAAAAGAACTTAAATTGAATATATCAGCTGGGGCCACATAAAAAAACTTCAAACAGGGTCTTCTGCAGCTCTCTCTTTTTCATCTCCATTCTCTTGTTTGTTCATGATTTGGAAAAGAAAAGGCTTTCCTGCTTTATCAGACCCCAGACGATTTCTCAATTTAGAGTGAACAAGTCCAAAGGAAGAGAATATTCTTTCAATGCCAGTAGAAGAGGCCACTGCGGTTAAAAGTAAAATCATTACTTCAACACTTTCTGAATCCAAGTGCTTAAGTGATTTCCATATTCACTGGTGAAACTTTATTTAAAACCTCATCAGCAAACATACTTTCTTGAATGGTTCCCCCTTAGCTCTGAAGTTCATTATAGCTGGTACTAGATATGGATAATGGCTGGATACCCATGTCAGGGCTAACTTCTCTTCTTCAGCACTTAAGGTCTGACCCTGATACCGGATATTGACGTTTGCGAGAAAATGAGCTGGAGATAGTGCTTGTCCCATTCGCTTTTTAAAATCTTGTAATTTCTGCTTGTCAGTGTATAGTTCTGTTTTTAAGTGCTCACTAATATCAACAGCATCAGCAATAAAAACAACTATTTTTCTGGATTCTGTTTAGTGTCAGGGTTCCAACAGATGCCCTAATTAAATCATGAGCCTCACACCAGGTTTCAAAAGAAATCCAGTTATTTATTAGGAGCTTCATGTCCGCAGGGACCAAATGAAGCCAACTCTGACCTCACTTAATTTACGTCCTGGCTCTGACCCTGTTTCCCCCCTTCCCCCAAGGTGTGTCATCAGTCACATTCTCCAACGAAGCAATTTCACAAGTTGTAGAGATCACTCCCCTCTGGCCACTGTGGTTTCCCATGGAGATGACCTCAGCTTATCAGTTGGAATGTGCTTTGTTTTGACTGAGATACCAGCTCCTTGATGCAGCTGCAAAGTTTGTTTTTCCATCTCCCTTGCCTATGGCAACTTGAGAGCAGGCCAGGGGTGCTTTGTGAGTTGACATAAAGCTTCAGAAATGGGTTTCAGGATGCTCAGCATATGTTCAACATTTCTCTTAAGGCCAATGTTGAGGATTTTGGCTGTGAAAGTGTCATTTATTTTTTCTTGATTTTGCTCACAAACGGTCATCAGAATAGGCCAGTTTTTTATATATTGTTCAAAACAGTCCACTACAGAGTTCCATCTAACATCTTGTGGGAGCGTTAGTTTGGTTCCACCCATTATTTTCAGAGCTGATGCTGCAAAATGATTGCTACGGAAGTATTTATCAATTTCAACATTACTCTTTATTTCTGGGACACAGAGGCTAGGAGGTGCATCAAATGAGTGCTACAACCATATGCTATTAGCTTGGTAGTTTCTTCATGTTGTTCTAAATGTATTCTCATTTTGGACACATTTGCAGCATTGTCTGTGACCAAACTGTGTACTTGACATTTGATTTTTTTTCGCATGTTATGATAACTTTTGCTGCTATGTCTTCTAAGTATGCTACTGTGTGTGTATTTCCTGAAGTATCGTTTCTGCAAGGAATACATTCCCTTCTTCTGTTGTTATACAACATATACAATAGGATCATTGTGGACATTACTCCACCCATCAAGATTTAGGTTAACAATTTTACCTTTTAGACTTGTTGCACATTGCATAATTTCTTCATCATATACTTTATCCAGCAGTTTCCCTACAACATCTAATCTACTTGGTGGACTGTATCTTGGTCTCAGTGGCTTAATCCTATTAACAAAGAGTGGGTTTTCAAGCAGACGGAAAGAATTTGTTGCATAAACAAACCGACCAATTTTTTTCATCAATTAACTCTTTTTCTAGGCTGCTGGTTTTTATCAGAAACTTATCCATGGTGGTGTTATCCATGGTGGTGGTTCCAGATGGTTTCTTTCTTTTAGGTGATATATTGCGGATATGTGTAAATGATGTGACTGATGCACTATCCTTGAGAGGTAACTCTGAAACTGGAGAACAAGAGGATGACAATTTAGAAAGTGGATAGTTTCCAGAATCTTTTATGTTGATGGTGGCTTCACCTAAACAAAAAAAACAATGCTGTTATTTTATTATTTAAACCATGTATGCTTATTGTAAATTTCTCATTGTATTCACACACAGTACAGCCTAAAAGGGAATATTTGCATATTTTAACTCATTATTTCTTTTCTTGGCAACTGTATGCAGTAGCATGCAGTGCCATGCAGTAACAATAGCAGATATATTTTATTGCTTTAGCATACCAATACCTCATGGCAGCCTAAAAAATATGGTGAAAGAAAGTTTACCAACCTGAAGGTCCTGCCTCTTCAAACATGGTCCTTTCATCACAGCACCTCTCATGATGTTGTTTCATTCAGGCCACCAGGCCTTGCATTTTTGTTGCATTGCTTGCATTTTGCATGTATACCTGCTTTGCCTGCATACCTGTTTTACCCGTAGGAAGAGGAACTTCATTAAAATATTCCCAAACTGGGTCTTTTATGGCCTGCTGCCATTTTGCTCCTCAAGGGAAGAATAAAGCACTTCAAGCTATGTGCCAAAAGATCACAAGGTTTATAAACTGCTTAGGTTTCACTTTCATTTTTACTGCTTGCCCTTCCTACTCACACTTAAGAGTCTGGTGGTATAGATGCATTTCTCTTCAAACAATCATAGTTTGTAGTGGACATAGATTTGCAAAACAATGCAAATCCCATTGCAAAACAATGGGATAAAGGAATATTCCTGAACTTTGTTTTATGATTTATCTCATGGTTACTGTGAAATTGTGCGAATTTAACATGCAATGCAGTGCATGTTAACTCAGCTTGCAGAGCTTGGATTCATTGAATGAGTTTACAAAAAATGTAAATATTGCAGAATATACAGCCTCACGCTACATAACTAAGCTCCATTTCATGCTGGATAAACTAAATTATTAATGTATCCTAAATAGAAAACTATCTTTAGATAGATTTTTACTCCAAAAGCATTTTAGTAACATACATTTGATAAAAATTTTAAAAAATCCAATTTAAATTTTTAAAAATCCAATTAATTTTTTTTAATCGATTTTTATCTATCCTGAGAAGCACCATGTGCTTAGAGCTCAAAGCATTGTTAAAGACCCCACACACCCACTTCACGGTCTTGTTTCTGTTGCTCCCCTCTGGGAGGAGGTTTCGAAGTATATGTAGCAGAACTACCAGATTATGTAACAGCTTTGTTCCCTATGCCATCCATCTGATAAACTCACAAGGTTCATTTTTCTCACCATGTACATATATACATCCAAACTAGACTGTGTTGTTTCTCTGTGTCAGAGAAACCCACCCGGTTTTCGCACATTTCATCAGCTGAGGTCACAAGGGAGGGTGGGGGGGGTGGCGGTTGTTAATAAAGAAGATCTTAGGCCGAGGGATGCCACTGTTCCTCAGACTGCCGGATGTGAGTCCCTCCTTGTGAAGTGGGGTCATGGGGTACAGATGGGCTTGCTGATCACGTACCTGGCTCCCTGCCATGTGGCAGCAGCCCTGCCCGAGCTGCTCAACGTTATAACCACGGTGGCGGTTGATACCCCCAGGCTCATGGTCATGGGGGATTTTAACCTGCCATCCTTCGGTGAGATGTCTGAGGTAGCTCTGGAGTTCATGGCTTCCATGACGGCTATGGACCTGACCCAGTTAGTTCATGGCGGCTATGGACCTGACCCAGTTAGTTCACACGGGGGGAAACACGCTGGACCTGGTTTTTGTCTCTGGTCAGTGGATGAGTGATCTTGAGATAGGGGATATAACAATTGAGCCCTTGTCATGGTCAGCTCCCTCCCTCCTTCGCTTTGACCTTCGAACTGCCATATCCGGCCACAGGAAGGCAAAACCAATGAGATGGTTCCACCCCAGGAGCCTGATGGAACCTGATAGGTTCCAGACGGAGCTTGGACCATTCCCTGAGGCTCTGGCTCACGCCTCGACTGAAGACCTAGTGGCCGCCTGGGATAGGATGGCCGCTGGAGCTTTGGATTGGGTCGTGCCTTTGCGGCCTCTGACCCAGCGTCGGTCTCACCTGGCTCCTTGGTTTACCAAGGAACTGAGGGAGATGAAGCGCCGGAAAAGACGCCTGGAGAGCAGTTGGAGGGCCAGCCTTTCTGAATCCGACTGAACACTGGTAAGGTCTCATATTGAGACTTACCTAGTGGCGATAAAAGCGGCAATATGTAACTATTTTGCCGCTCTTATTGCATTATCAGATAATCACCCGGCCGCCCTGTTTAGGGTGACCCGCTCCCTGCTCCACCAGGGAGTGCGGGAGGACCCCTTGGAGGGTAGAGCCGAGGACTTTCTGCAGTATCTGTATGACAAAATCGCTCAGATTCGGGAAGACTTGGACTCTGACTGGGTAGATTCAGGAGGGATGATGGGGGCAGGTCTTGAGAATGTTATCTGGGAAGAGTTTGACTCTGTGACTCCCGAAGATGTGGACAGGATTCTGGGTAGACTGAGCGCAGCCACATGTTTATTGGACCGTGTCCCTCCTGGTTGATGCTGGCTTCTCGGGAGGTGACCCGAGGCTGGCTCCAGGGGATTATAACTGCTTCGTTGAGTGAGGGTGACTTTCCCGCCGCCTTGAAAGAGGCGGTGGTGAGGCCTCTCCTCAAGAAGCCTTCCCTGGACCCGGCAGTGTTTGCAAACTATCATCCAATCTCCAACCTTCGCTTTGTGGCGAAGGTTGTTGAGAGTGTGGTGGCACGACAGCTTCCCCAGTACCTGGATGAAGCGGTTTATCTGGATCCATTCCAGTCGGGCTTCAGGTCTGGGTACAGCATGGAAACGACATTGGTCGCGTTGGTTGATGATCTCTGGAGGGCTCGGGACAGGGGTTGTTCCTCTGTCCTGGTCCTATTAGATCTCTCAGCGGCTTTTGATACCATCGACCATGGTATCATGCTGCACCGGTTGGAAGACTTGGGGGTGGGGGGCACCATGCTGTGGTGGTTCTCCTCCTTTCTCTCCGACTGGTTGCAGTCTGTGTTGGCAGGGGGACAGAGGTCGAGCCCGAGGCGCCTTATATGTGGGGTGCCACAGGGGTCGGTCCTCTCGCCCATTCTGTTCAACATTTATGTGAAGCCACTGGGCGAGATCATCCGTGGTTTCGGGGTCAAGTACCATCAGTACGCTGATGATACTCAGCTGTACATCTCCACCCCGGACCACTCCAATGATGCCCTTGAAGTGATGTGCCTGGAGGCCATGCGGATCTGGATGGGGAGAAGCAGACTCAGGCTCAATCCATCCAAGACTGAGTGGCTGTGGTTTCCGGCGTCCTGATATAGTCAGTTGGTGCCATCACTGACTATTGGGGGCGAGTCATTGGCCCCCACGGAAAGGGCTTGCAACTTGGACGTCCTCCTGGATTCACGGCTATCTTTAGAAGAGCACTTGACAGCTGTGGCTGGGAGGACTTTCTATCAGGTCCGCCTGATACGCCAGTTGCATCCCTTTCTGGATCGGGACTCCTTACGCACAGTCACTCATGCCCTCGTCACTTCCCACCTGGACTACTGTAATGCTCTCTACATGGGGCTCCCCTTGAGGAGCACCCGGAGGCTCCAGCTGGTTCAGAGTGCGGCCGCGCGGGTGGTTATGGGAGCGACGTGGCGTTCCCATGTGACACCTCTCCTGCACGAGCTGCACTGGCTCCCGGAGGTCTTCCAGGTGCGCTTCAAGGTTTTGGTTACCATCTTTAGAGCGCTCCATGGCTTAGGACCAGGGTACTTACGGGACCGCCTTCTGCCACCAGTAGCCTCTCACTGGCCAGTACGCATCCATAGAGAGGGACTCCTCAGGGTGCCGTCGGCCAGTGTTGACTGGCGGCCCTCAGGGGGAGAGCCTTCTCTGTGGGGGCACCTGCTATCTGGAATGAGCTCCCCCCGGAAATATCCCGGATTTACGCACCTTCCGCCGTGCCCTCAAGACCTATTTATTTCTTTTTTTTTTTTTTATTGAAAAAGTTTTCAAATACAAGTTTTTCCCCCTTTCCCCCCCCCTCTTCCCTAACCCACCCTTTCCACCCAACCCCCCCTGTGACTTCTTCACAACAATAGGCTATTTCATAACTAGTTACATACATAATATCTTCCCTTTCCCTTAATCCCTTCTCGGAATACTGACCCTTAACTTGTTAATCTTATAACTCCCATTTTTACGGTAATCTGCCCTTTTTCTCCTCCCCTAAACTTATTGAGTATTATTACAAATTAACCTTTAATCTTTTATATATATTAATATAACATTTTAAATCGGCCTTCTCCCTGCAACCAAATTTATTCAATTCTGTCCACTTCCTCCACTCCTCTAAATATATGACTTGAAATCAGACAATACAATTCTAAATATAATCCACTACCCACTTTACTAAAATATACACATATCTATATATGCATCCCATTTTATAACAATCAGTAAACTAACCTATTTCAACCCTTCAATTCCTACAAAATCATGCAGTACAATTCTAAATATAATCAACTGCCCACATTACTAAGATATACACATATCTATATATGCATTTCATTATGTAAAAAGAGAAAAGACAATAACTTTAAGTTTATGATCCATATAATATCTTCTTTGATGTCTTTCCACTAGATTGTTAAATCCATCACCCATAATAGGGTAAAATAACATGCTGGTGCAACAGTTTGTTCAAAATCTTCAGTCATCTTCTGCCCCCATCAGTAGTAGATATCCTCACACCTGTATAAAAGTAAAAACAACCACCCGAGTGACATTATAATTATGAATATATCCGTATGGTTATAGTTGTGGTATTCATCAGGATTGTTAATTCCCATCATCCTACTGAGTAACATCCAGATCTTCTGCATGCCCCGGCAAAACTCTCCTGCCTTATAACTCAAAGTAGTTATAATATATTTCCAAGAGAAAAAAAAGGTAAATAAGAAAAAATTAGATGATTCAAATCCAACAAAGTGAGGCTCTTTCCACATCCCAAAATCATGGCCTTGCAGAGATCTGCCACAATCCTCAGGATAGTATCAGACAATTGTTCGCCGCCACTATCTTTTCTAATATTCATTCATTTTTTAAAGCGCCTGGCTTCACTGTTGCTTAGTTTAGAAATTGCTGTTTCTATAAGATCTGTTTCTTTTCTTTTTCTTTTTCGGGTTGAATTTCCATCCTCTTTTCTTGCCTACCAATTGTATATCTGCTGGTTGATTTTCATTCTGCTTTGTGGATTGTTCTTGTTGGGTTAATTTTATCATCTCATCTTTCTTCTCCGTCACTTGTATATCAACTGATTGATTTGCGCACTTGTCTGTGACTTGATGATTCATCACCTTGGGTTCGGATGACACTGCTCTCTTATTTATAAACAGTCCAGCTGGGGTCTCCAGGGAGTCCAAAGACAATTTATCCATCACAGCCTCTGTAATTTGATGTTTTCCTTTTATTTCCAACTCCTTTTGCTTATCCTGTATTATGCCTAAAGGTGTTAAATTCATTTTTAGAATTTTTTGATAAAAATCTTCCGCTTTTTCAACAGTGTGCAATTGATATCTTACGCCTTGATATCTCAATATTAAACCAACTGGGATGTCCCACCTGAATAGGATATTTCTTTTTTTTAATTCAGTCACTAAAAAGCCAAATTTCTTCCTCTCCATTAACATCTTGGGCGGGAGCTCCTTGAAAATCCAAATCTTTCTTCCATGAAATTGCAAATTAGAATTAAAAGAGTTCTGCACAATATTATTCCTAATTTCTTTATCTGTAAAATAGATCACCACATCTCTAGGCAATTGCCTTTGCTTTGCCCACCAGGAGTTTATTCTATAAGTTCTATCAATCCTGCAATACACTTCATCAGGTTGAACCTTTAAGATCCCAGCCAGAATTTCAGAAGATACTTTCCTTAAATCATCTCTATTATTTTCCTGCAGACCTCTCAGTCTAATTGCATATTCTGTAAAATTATATTGAGTCATTAAAACTTCTCTTTCAATCCTCTGTTACCAATTACCAATCTTTTGGTCAGTCTCCATTTTAGATTTGTCTTCCAAGCTATTATCCTGAATGTTTATCAAATCCTTTTTAATTTTTTGAGTCATGTCATCCAAATTCTCCTCGATTTCCTTCATTTTAGTCTCTAATAATTCAGTCTTTGCCTCCACCCGAATCAGAAAGCCTGATAAACCATTAGCAGCTTTTGAAATCTTTTTATTCAAGAAGTCAGACTTTGATTTCACCAATTCACCAATTTCTTTAATTTCCTGCTTAAATTTTTCAAGTTGCTGATTCACAATCTCATCCCTTCTTACAATCTCTTCAAGAATAAATTCTAATATATTAAAATCGGGTTTCTGACACTGGAGAGTTGAAATTTGTTGGCGCAATTTCTTAAGGGGGGAAATTCCCCCCCCTGTTTGTCCAGCTGTGTAAGTCCTGATGCCATTTCCCACACAGACAAGATTTAGCAAAAATGAGAGAAGAAATAGAAAACAAAAAGACTTTCCCTCATTAAAAAAAACTTCTGAGCAGCACAGGAGCGAGGTTTTCTCTAGAAATGTAGCCAGTGATATTTATTCCGCTACATTGTAATAATGAGAAACGGAAGGACTTTCCCTTTTAGCCCTTCTCCAGCCACAGCAGACGCCATTTTAGAAGGCTCTTTTTCCCTCTTTTCCTCTGCTCTTTTCTTTTAAATAGTTTTTGAAAGGGTGAGATACTTGCGGTTCAGTATTAAGGGTCCAGTTCTTCATTTCTTTAATTATTCTTTTAGATTCACAGGCTTGCTCTTGACGCCTGGCTCTGCATAGGCAGAGGTCTCCCAAAGCCCGGAGCAGCGGCAGGGGATATGGGGCTTCTCATCCGCTCCGTCCCAAAAGTTAAAAAAAAAAACTTTTGGGACTCTGCGGAGAGTTCTACCCACCCCTGCCGGCTCTATCTCCGTTTCCTCTTGGAAACGGAGTTTTTTCGAGCCGCCATCCGCTGTAACGGCAGCTCTATACAGGCAGAGGGAGCTGACGATCCCAGAGGAACGTCTGGCGGCGGCCAGCAGCAAACCGGAAGCCCCAAGACCTATTTATTTCAACAGGCTGGCCTGGCCTAACTTCCCTTTTAATTGTAACTTTTAAAATTGGTTTTAAAACATTAGGGGTGTTTTAAATTGTTTTGGGCCAAATTATTTAATGGGTTTTTATATTGTCTTTTAAATTTTGTAGTTTGTGTGTTTTATCTTTCTGGCTGTTCACTGCTCTGAGTCCTTCGGGAGTAGGGCGGTATATAAATCTAATAAAATGAAATGAAATGTGGATATATGCATAATTCTGTAATTATTTATTTATTTTGTCATATTTATGTAGTGTGTTGGAGATGGTGACCGTTTGAGAGCTGTATACAACAAAATTTCATTTTAACGTATGCCGATTAGTGTACATTCAAAATGACAATAAAGTTATTCTAAGTCTAATTTATTTTCAGTGTAATCTAAGGTGCTGGTTAAACTCTAGGCATTCAATTCAGGTGAATAGAGATTACTTACCAAAGGCAGTAGCAGAATGGACACAGAATGAGGCATTCTTGGTGCCTGCTCCTCCCCTTTAAGGCAAAAATGGTCCTATCTCTTACAGTTTTCTGGAGAATAGTTTAGAGCTGGCTTTACTGGACTGTCTTTTAATGATTAAGCAGAAGAGAAAAATCCATGCCATTATTTTTTTATTACCATTGATGGTTGTACTGTTGATTGTGTTACTACACAATCTCTGGGCATTTATACATACATATCTTTTGTTTATATGTCTGTCTAGACCAGTGATGGCTAACCTTTTCCGGACTGAGTGCCCAAAGTGGGCAAAGCAAGGCTTGATTTAGAGAGGCCTTTAGAGGATTTAGGAAATGGAATGGGATCTTTAACCACCCACTTTTTGCCCTTTAAAGGTTAGGGCAAAAAGTGAGGGGTTAAGGTTCTCTTCCCTGAAACTCTCTAAATATAAAATACAGTAAAATAAAATGCCCAAATTTTGGTCCTACCTATTCTAAGGATGCACATTTTACCAGTCCTACTATAACCTTTAATACTGTAGAGCATGATAGGTGATGGCTGTAAAGAAAGAGGAAATAAGTTACCCAGTTATTATTACAAAACTCAAATTCAGGACTGGGTAGCCTTGAACAAGAGCAGTTCTGCTTGAAGCTTAGGAAACACTTGTATAAACTTGAGAATTTTTCTTCCTACAGTGCAATATATCATGTGAAAATATACTTTGAACCCAAACTTAAAATGATTCGTAACACGTATCAGACTACTATGTTTTATTGTGAGTCTCTCTATATTCTTAAAATTGCCTTTTAAGGAAAATGTCAACTCTACTGAAGGTTTATGGCACTACTTCAAACAATTGGAGACATGCTAACATGTATGTTTCACACAAGTCAAAAAATTCATATTTGAAAATTACTTCATCTCTGTTCTCGATGTATTTCTCATGGTTAACTGATTTAGGATTTAACTAAATTATCTCACCATGCAGTAAGTCAAAAGTACCCTGGCTGTTTACATAATAGAACTACAATTTAGTATAGTATTTTAAGCTAGTGTGTTGTATATAGAAAGATTTTATATAGAAAGCTCCATACAACTTATTTATAGCCTGTTTATCTGATACAATTTCATACATGCTCATTTCTTCATCTGAACCCGAGTGGCTCCTATAAGCATCTACACAGAATAATTAGCATACTGTCATGTAAAACCATACAATGCCAAGATGCCATACAATCATACAATACCAACAATACCTATGTCCAAAATATGCCACCTTACCCTCTGGAATGAAAGTCAACTGAAAACACCTCCTTTATGAAAGGGACACAGAAACAAACAGGAAAAAAAAATGGGGTGGAAAGAGTCAGGCTGAAACTCTTCAATATTATACCAATTTCTAGGTAAATAAATCTTGGGCAAATCTTAGGTATAGCTATTTTATATGGCCTATTAAAATATTTAATCTGTTCCGTGCTGAGCAGAAAGGTAGACTCAAAAACATAAATGGCTGCTTCCAACTCTGTGATTCTATGAAAACTGCTCAGGTGAATTGATTTTAGTATTTGGATGACATCATGGTTACAGGTTAACCTGGGGACCAACTCTGCCTTATTCAACAGATAATTAGCCCGGCCATTGCGAACACAGCCATTTTTTTTTTTCAAAAGTTGGTGCAACTTCACACAGCAGGCTAAGCCGTGGCCGATCAACAACTGGTCAAGCTACCTTTGTCGGGATGGCCACCCAACGCATTTAAGCCAAACTGAAATATAGATCGCATTACAGCTTAGCATAAACCAGGACGTGTCTCGATATAACGTTCATAAACAGGAGCTGAAGGGAAATTCGGGTAACAAAATGAAGGAACTCCCCCACGCCCGCCCCACGGAGAGTAACGTCTACGGACTTCAGGGGTTGAACTCTCAGAGCAGACATTACACGGGGGTGGGGTGGGGTGGGGTGGGGTAAGGGGAGTGAAAGGGTGCGCGCGCGCGCTCCGGAAGCAGCCAAGAAGCCCCGCCCCTAGGCGCGTGCATGGAAGGAAGCGACGACGTCGGGGTAATCTAACCGCTGCTCCTTTCCTTTCCTCTACACTGCCGATTTAAGCGCCCGACCTAAATTGCCTGCCCGCTCTTCTTCGTTTGTTTCTTACCTCCATTGCGCTTCCCCCTCCCCCTTCACTGATTCAAAAGTGTCAAAAGAAAAAAAAAGCACAACCGCAACTTCCTCTTCCGGATTATCAGGAAGACAATCACTCGATATTCCTAGAGCGGCGCAGAAAGAGTTTATATACAGTACTATTCCGCGTGTCTGGTGAGGAACGTCAGGCGCGCGCCGGCGTCCGGACGAGTGGTTGGAAACGCCCACAAGACGAGCTTAAGCGGTTACCCTGATAGCCTTTAGGGCAGTGTTTCTCAACCTTGGAAGCTTGAAGATGGGTGGACTTCAACTCCCAGAATCCCCCAGCCAGTGTCCCTAGACACCCGACTTGGTCCGAGAGGACTTGCTTTGGCCACTGTAGAAAGAAGGGTGTGGTTTTCACGGAACAAGCTCGGCCGTGCTTGGATAACCTTTTGGGGTTTACACAGTACAGTAGCTAAACCGTAGTTCACCAAATAAAAATGACAAAACATCCCTTCTTTTCTTTGCCAGGTGTGTGACCTGGTTGGCGTCTCGGCTGTAGACCGTAGAGAAGGGAGCTGGGAGCTGCATCGCCTCGCACTTTTGGCTCCTCTTAATAGTTCCTGGTTCAATTTGGAGATAGGCCTAGTACGGAGGTCTCAAACTCGATTTCATTAAGGGCTGCATTAAGGTTGTGTTTGACCTGGAGGTGGGGGACAGCTCGACATCACTCGTTTCTGGTCTGCCTGTGGTGGCCCAGGCAGAGCTGGGGGGGATCCACTGCCTCCAGCGGAGGAAGGCGAGACCAGGGAGAGCGCCAAACCCTTGTCCTCCAGAGGAGCCTCGCTGTCCCTCTCAGGCCACGCTTAGGACCCGCGGACAGCAGTGCAGGCTGTCCAGAACCCTAGGAAGGCGAGGGCAAGTGCCCAGCCCAGCCCTTGAGCTCCCAAGGCACCGAGACCCCACAGCCCAGCCCACCCCAGTCCTGCTTCCCTGACGAGGTGCCCACCTGCTCTTACCACCTACTCGAAGCTGCTGCTGTTCTCGCTCTTCTTGGCCAGATTCCTCATGGTGTGTGCTGGAGGGCAAAGTGTGTGGGTCAGAGGGAGGCCCACTCCCTCTCCACGCAAGGAGATCTGGCTTTGTAACCAAAGCATCCTCAGCGATAGGATGGGAGACCACCAGGAGAGGTCAGGAGGAGGGGACAAGGGTAGCAGGTGGCCAAGTGCTAAGGCAGGACTTTCCTCAGAGACCTTCCCTCTTTCTCATTATCCCTCTCTCCCTCCCTTCCCTCTCTTTTCTTTTTCATTCCCTTTTCATTTCCCTTTCTTCTTCCTTCCCCTTTCCCTCTTTTTCTTTCCTTGCTCTCTTCCCATCTTTTATTTTTCTTTCTCTTTCCTCTTTCTCTTTCTCCTTTCCTGTCCCTTCTTGGATGCACAAATGCAAAAGGGGAAACATTTCTTGATGCCTCCTTCCCTTGTGATCAAATGCCACTTTTGCTAGTACCAGTAGTTTATTTTGCTAGCAGTCTGCCAGCGAAAACAGACCTCAGGAGGGGCATGAGCGGCCCTCCCGAGCTCCATTTTTGGCTGTGATGACCTCCTACAGCACGCTGCCATCCGCTACCATATATTTAATTCCTACAATACTTTAATTGTGATCGATTACAGAAAAGCTTTTGACTATGTAGAACCCAATAAGCTATTTTGGGGGGGGGGGGGTTTGCATGATCTTGGTGTCCCAATTCTGATCAGACTTATCAGTTCACTGTACACTGATCAGGAGACAACAATGAGAACTCTTTATGGTGACACATTGGTTCAGGATCAGTAAGGAAGTTAGACAGGGATGTATCTTATCACCATTTTTGTTCAATCTGTATGTAAATTAATCCAGTGTGAGAAAACATGCAGAGGGAACAGAATGGCTTGCTAAACTCTGAGTGGCACAAGTGTTTGGAAATTGTTTATTTTTCAGCTCTCATGTTAAGGAAGGAAGAAAAATTGAACACATGATGACACCATATGCATTTCTTTTGAGATCACTTGTAATGCCCTTATGACAGTGATGGCTAACTTTTTCTCGTCATGTGCCAAAAGCACATGCGCATCCCGAAAATCAGCTGGTGGGAGGCGCCCACGCATGCACGGTGGAGCTGAGCTGGGTGACGGCTCACGTGCCCACAGAAAGGTCTCCACGTGCCAGCTGTGGCACACATGCCATAGGTTCGCCATCACGGCCTTATGACTTTGCTAAATCATGGGGGCTGTTTCTGTAAATCATACAATATGCTTTTAAAATTTATCTAGGATTTCAAAAACTGTCTAGACTCTAGAGCAAGGGTGTCAAACTCACAACAACATGTCACGTGACATTTTGCAACTTTTTTCCCTTTGCTAAACCGGGTATGGGCATGGCCAGCACGTGACGCTTCCAGCCCATGGGCCATGAGTTTGACACCTCTGCTCTAGAGGAACTTAATTTCATCTTTTACAGCAAGAATTTACACTGCCTGTAGAATTTTATGGCTAGTACAGAGGCAGAGAATACAATATATACAGTCCCCATGTTAAGAGGTCTGACTTGCAGACAACTTATACTTGTGAATGGGCTGCTTATTACTAAAAATGGTGGATGACGTTCTCCTTCCTCAAGCCAACAAACCATTGAAGCTGTGCATTTTTAATATGCAGTCTGTTTTCAGTGGTTCATGAAAATATGTGCTTTCAGTAGTTTGTCACAGTGCTGAAATCCAATTTTTTTGCTACCGATTCTGTGGGTGTGGCTTGTTGGGCGTGGTGTGGCTTGTTGGGCGTGGCTTGTTGGGCGTGGCAGGGGAAGGATACTGCAAAATCATCATTCCCACCCCATTCCAGAGGAAGAATACTGCAAAATCCCCATTCCCTCCCCACTCCTGGGGTAAGGATATTGCAAAATCTCCATTCCCACCCCACTCTGAGGCCAGCCAGAGGTGGCATTTGCTGGTCCTCCAAACTGCTCAAAATTTCCACTACCAGTTCTCTAGAACCTGTCAGAACCTGCTAGATTTCACCCCTGGTTTGTTAACTGAAGGAAGGAAAACATAATCCACCATTTTTAGTAATAGGTAGCCCATTCATAAATTCCAACACATGCAAATTTCAGTTAAAGGCAGACTTGGGGATGGATCTTGATCTTAACATAGGGACTGCCTGTATGTGTTCTGTGTTCGGATAAATAATCATACAAACAGAAAGGCCTCTTTTGCAATGGGCTTACTCTCCTGTGTAGAAGTTATCACAACACTTTACAAGTAAAAGGGAAACTCAAATTCCTCCAAGCAAGATAAAAGCTATGAAAGGACCTTTCCCATATGCAGTCGATAAAGCCAGAATAATATTGATCCTACTACACACCAAAATCAAAGCAAAATTACAGGTGATGTTCCAGTGTAGAGTGATTAAAACATTCAAAAAAATGTCATAGGTCACAAATGCATAAATCTGAAATAGCTAAACAAAGCCATGAAAAGGATGATAAATCCTTTCTATGGATGATCTCCTGTGATTTGCAGGTGCTTGAGTAGTCTTGCTGCTTGTTTCTAGCAGTGGATTTTGTCAGACTCACAGACATCTGGGTTATGTCAAAGTCATTACTGTACATTTAGTATATTGTTGGATGGAGTTATTTTTCTTTAAAAAATAAATTCTCAAATAAATAAACTTTATTGTCATTGTATGTGTATACACAGTATACACATACAACGAAATTCACTTAACACCCAAAGACCAGGTCCAACACACATAATCCCCAAACACACTCCCACCCACCACAATTACCTACCCCTAAACCACCCAAACATCCACACAACAGACCAAGTAATACTGTCCAACCACTGATGGTGGCCCTTTAGTTCATTGTTGAGTGCAATTATAGCTCTGGGATAAAAACTATTCAGAAAATGTGTGGTCCAAGTTTTAATTGTTCTGTATCTTCTGCCAGAAGGCAACAGTCCAAAATGCCTGTGTTCTTATAGTGCCTAGTATCTGTTTTAATATTTATAAATGATTATTTCACATACAGTCTTACTGAGGCTGAACATGATCACTCTGAACTCCTACAATCAGTGCATACCAGAAACTGAACTAAATCAAATTTTTATGTTAGAAAAAGCTCTATATCTAGGATGTTATATAAATAAACATGGAATGAGCTAAAAGATATAGAAGTTATGTCTGGAATTAACCTCCCCAAATCTGTTGCTGAGCTAAGAAAACATTTAAGCATGGTGCAATACCTTGGATGATTTTGTATTACAATTGGCAGAAGTCCTGCATTCCTTAAATGAAATATTCAAAACAGACACTATCTGTCACTAAGGACATGAATAAGTTGTCAGGTGTATAAACAATGTTTAACCACATCCTCAGTTCTGGCAGTTTGTGATAATCGCTAGTATATTGTTATGAGTGCAACTGTGTAATAAATGGAGTGTAAGTTCACGGATGAGAATTGAAGGCAATAGCATATTATTCTCAAACAGTCAGATCCAGAAATATGATGTGCCCAAGTTGCAAAAGCATGACTCACATTAATATAGCCATGTGAATGATTGATGGACTAAAGTTCTTCCAATTTTATGCAAACTTGAGTTGTGCACATTTAAAATGATTTGAAAGAAATGCAGTGCTTCTGTATTACTAATGAGACAGCTATGTCTTTTTTCCAAACTTTTCTACTAACTTGGAAAAAGAGGTAGATATGCCTACTGTAATTAATAAGAGAATTGCTGGACACATGAAAGATTCAAAATAATTTTCAAAATGTACATAATCTTCATTCAGACAAGAAGCCATTTGTTTCCCAGAGAATTACAGAGATGAGGTACAGGTATCAGTAATATACCAAACATTTTTCTTCCAGATTATGATTTGTAAGCTCTTACTTCATTCAGCCAAAACATTATTTGAACAGATAAAAGAATAGTAGATGGCCAGGCAAAGAAGGTCAAACAAATCTGGAAAGAGTATACTGAAATTCTGCACAGTAAAGATGTCAATATCCAAGACATCTTTAAAAGATACTGTCTATTTACTAAAATCTCTAGTGCCATAATATGAAATGCAATCAGTACTCAGGGCATCCCAAGTTGGAAGTCCATAGGAATTAATGGCAGAAGTATGGCAAGCAACTGAAGAAGAATTAGTAAAATTAGCTAACCAAATGGTGCCAGCAAATCTGGAGAATAACATAATGGTCCAAACAGATTGGAAAAGATCAATCTATATAACAATACAGAAGAAAGAAAATTTAACAGAGTAAAATTACAGTATTCTTAAATTCACACATCTTCTATATAAATAAAAATGTAAATGTCCTTTTGTACATAACCGCACATCTCCGAAAGTTCTTCACCGATTGCTTTCAAATTTTGACACAATGTTGCATTCGACTACGGGCGTGTTTTTATATACCTATTGTCAGCCTCCTCTGGAACCACCTGTGCTCCGCCGAACAAACACCACACGCACACACTCAAAGGTGGAGCTATCCGGTTTAATCGTAGCTTACACGGTGGTCATACAGTAAGCGCTGAAGTTTTCTGATGAAAAACAAAGTCGGAGACGCCCGATTCCTCCACTTAACTGGCTTTATAGAACGCCCCCAAGCGCCCCTCCCTTGCTCAATTGTGCATTTAAAGTGACCGCGCTATTTAATCCTTCAGTTACTTCCGGATCGTGCTGTCCCTCGCATTGAAGGGCGTTTGTTTCCTTTGACATCGTTTTATTGACCCTGCCCCCAGATTCCCTATCCCGTCCATCACCTGATATCACCGTGCCCTGCTAAACGCTACAACACCCCCCTTCACCGTGTCTCTGTTCTTCTGGCTTGTCACAGTCCCCGGGATCATGTGTCGAGGGAATGGCTGACACTCAACATGCGGCCCCCCCCTACCAGGTCTCTTCCTGTAGGGACATAAAAGCATTCGGTTATTCTCATTAAGTGGGAAAGTGTCCATCTGGTTTGTTTGGATATGTTTCATGGAATTGTTTTAGTAATCGTGGAGCATCTATATCCTTCGTTTTCACCCATGTTGCTTCTGATATAGGGTATCCCTTCCAATGTACTAAATACCTAAGCTTCCCATGATATATTTTAGAATCGAGGATCTTTTTAATTTCGTATGAATTTCCTGTCACAGGCCCTGGACGTGTTCCTGTCTCTCTTATTTTGGCTGCTGGTTTTAGGAGACTACTGTGGAATACTGAGTGTATTCTTCTCAGTAAGGGGGGTAGTTTTAAAGATACCGTTACGGGATTTATTATTTTGGTGATGGGAAAGGGACCTATATACTTTGGCCTAATTTTTTACTGGGCATACGTAGATTGATATATTTTGTGGACAAATACACCTTTTCTCCTATTTTGAAGGGTAGGTTATCTCGTCTCCGTTTGTTAACTTGGGTTTTGTACGCTTCAGAAGCTTTTTCTAATGCATTTTTGATGTGTGGCCAACTCTGTTTAACCTTCTCTGTCCATTCTTTTGGACTATGGGAACTAGTCATTTGTACATCTAGATCAGGGATGGCTGGGAACTCTTTTCCAGAAACTACTAGGAAGGGTGTATAACCAGTACTGCTGTGCACGGTGTTATTATATGCTGATTCTGCGAAAGGTAAGAGTTCGTACCAGTCTGTTTGTTGGTATGACACATAAGAACGTAGATACCTTTCTACCATGGCATTGGCTCTTTCAGCGGCTCCGTTGGTATTTGAGTGGAACGCAGAGCTCAGTCCCTGTTCTGTTCCTAATTGTCCTAGGAAACGTCTCCAGAACCGGGCGGTAAATTGGGGACCTCTGTCTGAGATTATACGTTTGGGTGTGCCATGAAGTCGATATACATGTTGGACAAACAGTTTCGCTAGACGCCTTGCGGATGGTAGTCCTTTACAGGGGACAAAATGCGCCTGTTTGGAAAACAGGTCAATAATAGTCCATATTACATTGTGTCCTTTGCTGGGAGGTAATTCGACTATGAAATCCATGGCTATATCTTCCCAAGGTCTCTGTGGTTCAGCCACCGACTGTAACAAACCAGACGGTTTCCCTGACAAGGGTTTAGCTCTTATACAGATGGGACAGCCTTGTACATATGTCTCTACCTGTTTTCGCATATGTGGCCACCAGAACTGTCTCCTCACTAGATGCAATGTTTTCACGAAACCGAAATGCCCTGCTGTTTTTACATCGTGGCATTGTCGTAACACCTTATTTCTCAATCCTTCGGGGATATATAATTTATCTCCTTTCCACATTAGTCCTCTTTTCTGTGTCACTATCTGGGGATTGGTCTTCAGCCAACTGTCTGTTGCTAATTTTTTCCTCAACTCCACTATCCAGGTTGTGGGGAGCGGGAATACGTCCCTTCCTTGCTTTCCTGTCTGTTTATAAGGTATTAAGGCTTGTGTTATCTCCTCTTTTTGGCTCTCAAATTGTGGCATGCGTGATAGGGCATCAGCTAAATAGTTCTTTCCCCCTGGTATCGCTTTCAGCATGATGGTAAATCTGCGGAAATACTGCGCCCAACGTGCCTGTTTCGGGGACAGTTTACGAGGCGATTGAAGTGCCTCTAGATTTTTGTGATCCGTCCATACCTCAGACTCTACCTTAGTCCCTTCTAGCAAATGCCTCCACGTTTGCAAGGCCCATTTTATGGCATACGCCTCTTTTTCCCAAACCGTCCAATTTCATTCTGTATCGGTTAGTTTTCGGGAGGTGTAGGCGCATGGTTGAAGAACCCCATGTTCATTTCTTTGTAGGAGAACACCCCCTACCGCCACATCACTTGCATCTGCCTTGATTACAAAGGGTTTTGAAGTGTTAGGATGTCTTAGTATGGGTTCATTAGCGAAGAGGGTTTTCAACGTGTCAAATGCACGTTGACATGATATCGTCCAATTTATTTTTTGTTGTGGGTTGCCTTTCCCGACTGCACTTTTTCTCATCTTTAAGAGATCAGTCAACGGTAAAGCCACCTTAGCAAATGAGGGGATAAATCTTCTGTAAAAATTTGCAAAGCCCAGAAAACTTTGTAACTATTTTCGGGTCTTTGGAGCCTGCCATTCCAACACTGTCTTAACCTTATTTGGGTCCATTTCAATCCCTTTTCCTGAAATCCTAAACCCCAAGTAATCTATCTCTGTCTTGTGAAATTCACATTTCGATAGCTTTACGTACAACTGAGCCTTCAACAACTTCAGTAATATTTGCCGTACCAGACAAACGTGTACTTCTGGGGTATTGGAGTATATTAGAATATCGTCTAGATAAACGAGAACTCCACGGTACAGGTGATCATAGAGTATATTATTGATAAACTGCATAAAAACTGCAGGGGCCCCCTGTAGACCAAATGGCATGACCCAGAACTTATAGCTGCCCAAAGGGCAGTTAAATGTGGTCTTCCACTCATCACCCGCTTTTACCCGGACACTGTAATACGCTTCTCAGAGGTCCAACTTAGTAAAGATCTTCCCTGTCGTGAGAGTGGAAAGCAAATCCGTTATAAGGGGTAAGGGGTAAAGGGGTTCCATACAGACGGTGTTTAATCCCCGAAAATCAACACACAATCTTAGCCCTCCATCTTTCTTCTCCTTAAACAGAACTGGCGCCGCCATATGCGCACGACTGGGCGAGATAAAACCCCTGGCTAGGTTTTGATCTATATAACGCCGCAATTCCTCTAATTCAAGGGGAGTCATGGAATACATGCGAGGTTTAGGTAAACTAACACCTGGTTTTAACTCTATCGCACAGTCTGTAGGACGGTGGGGCGGAAGGGCCTCACATTCCTTCTCACTAAACACACGCCATAGATCTCTGTATACATGTGGGACTTTTTCTAGACAGGGCATCTCCTTTCCAGTCGCTCCTATATCTCTACTGTCTTCAGGTGGATCAGGGCCTACTGCCAAGCGTAATTTGCGAAAACCCCCTTCCCACCAAATGGTAGGTTTCCACTTATCTAACCATGATAGGCCTAGAATGATGGGTTCAATCATTTTTTCTACAACCACAAATCATATTACTTCCCAATGATTCCCGATCTCAAGTGTCACAGGTTCTGTAACATGGGTAGCTGGTTGTCCTCCTAGCGTTGAACCATCCATTTGCTCAAAATAAATAGGTTTTTGCAATTTCACTACACGGAGTCCAAGACTGTCTGCTATCGCCCTTCGTAAAAGGCAACGGGTGCAACCGGTATCTACTAAGGCCCCTTGCTGTTCCAATCTACCCGACCCAGGGTGTTTTAGTGTCACCTGGATAACGAACGGTTGAACAGGATCACATACCATAGGATCCGTGTGTTCCGTTTCCTCCTCAATGTTCCCCTCCTCCGTCGGTGTTCGGATGATGTCAGGAGATCCACCATTGCCATCACGACCATTGGCCTCGCCACCTCTTGTTTGAGCCGCGATACGAGAGCGCTCCGATAGTCTGGAACGGAAACCCGCCCGCCTACCAGAACCTGATGCCTGGATGTCTGGGGCCCGGAGAGGCGGGAGTGGGCAATCAAGCGCTCTGTGGCCCTCCTGGTCACACCGGTAACATCGGAATGGTCTTCGTGAGGCAATACCACCTCTTACTCCTATAGGCATATATGTTCGAATGCCTCCCCGCCCTATTGGTGGCTTCTCCAACACTTTCCGTGGTGGGGTCACGGTGTCGCTTTGCATCCGGAACTCCTTCAGGCCTACATCCAATTCAACAGCCGCTTTATACCAGGCTGTTATGTGAGGACCAAGGCCCCTATAAACGCAAGCCTGACGTAGGTCTCTATCCAGCCCCTTATGGAAATGGTGAACTAATAAACGTTCGGGCCAGCCCCTCAACCGATTAGCCAAGGTACGGAATTCCTTTACATAGTCTTTAGCCGCTCGTCCATTTTGTTTTAGTGAAACTAGATCACTTTCAACAATGGCCTGGGTGCTGGCATCGTCCTCAAATCGACTTCATAACGCTTCCAGGAACAGTCCCAAATCTGCCAGTTCTCGAGCGTGCATGGTGTGTAAACTGGCCACCCAGTCAGCTGCCTCATCTGTCAAAACCGTCGTAACCGCTACTACTCTGGCCCACTGAGAGGAATAATAGTGCCCGTAAGCATCCATATAGCTGATCACCTGGCTTAGAAAGAGGGCTACACGGTCTGGATTCCCATCGAACGTGGCTTGTAAGGGAGGGAGACCCCATGGTATTTGCTGTCCCCAAGGCCCTGGGATCCATGCAGGTGCTGGATCCCGTGCACGCCTGGACCGCTCTCCACCCCGAGGGTCTCTTCGTTCCAGTGAGCGGGACCGTCTAGCAGCAGGCTCACCTTCCTGGTCCTCACGATGCCCCTGACTAGATTGCTGTCGTTGTGTACCATGTATCCCCTCGCTTGACAAGGAACCTCTCCCCTGGGGAGCAGGGTCCTCATCCCTTCTGTCCCTATATCGACTATGGTCTACACGCAGCTTTGGACTGGCCAAACGCACCCTGGATTCGGATATTCCGCCCGTTGATGCTCCCACCCCACTCTGCCACGTGTTTGACTGGTCTGCCCCAGGCGCCCAGGGCTGCCAAGAGGGGGCATCCCGGAAGCTAGGTTCCCCAAATCTCTCCCTCAACATATCCATGGTGGTTACACCGGGGCCAGAAGAATAATCCCATTCCCCCTCTTCCTCCTCCTCCATCCATTGCCTTTCCCGCCATCCTTGGAATTGAGGGGCTGGAGGGGGGTTAGCTGACGTCTGAAACCCCAACTTCCCTAGTGTAGCGGTACTTTGCCACCAATTTCCAGATGGTTTTCGAGCATCTTCAGTCCCCAATGAATCCTGTCTTCCCTGCTTGTCTTCTGGGGGGGGGGTGACACCACTCTCTGTTTGGGGCGTACCACTGGCTGTTCGCAATGCTCCTCTGTCTCCACGTTCTCCTCCTCCTCTGCCTCCAGCTCTGTCCCCAAATCCAACACCGTGGCATCATCCATCACACCCTCTACCATCACAGCTGCTTGCAGTCCTCAGACAGAAGAATAAAGCGTCTCCGACTTTCTGTCAGCCTCCTCTGGAACCACCTGTGCTCCGCCGAACAAACACCACACGCACACACTCAAAGGTGGAGCTATCTGGTTTAATCGTAGCTTACACGGTGGTCATACAGTAAGCGCTGAAGTTTTCTGATGAAAAACAAAGTCGGAGACGCCCGATTCCTCCACTTAACTGGCTTTATAGAACGCCCCCAAGCGCCCCTCCCTTGCTCAATTGTGCATTTAAAGTGACCGCGCTATTTAATCCTTCAGTTACTTCCGGATCGTGCTGTCCCTCGCATTGAAGGGCGTTTGTTTCCTTTGACATCGTTTTATTGACCCTGCCCCCAGATTCCCTATCCCGTCCACCACCTGATATCACCATGCCCTGCTAAACGCTACAACACCCCCCTTCACCGTGTCTCTGTTCTTCTGGCTTGTCACAGTCCCCGGGATCATGTGTCGAGGGAATGGCTGACACTCGACACCTATATTATATACATATCACACCTGTGACAGGTAAAAACATGAAAAACGTTGGAAAATATTGAAAGACATTGACAAACATTGAAAAACATTGAAAAACAGCGCCATCTGCTGGACGTAAAACCAACATGGCAGCCTCCCAGCCCTGATTACGTTCAACAGATTTCTGTTCTGCTCCTTATATTTAGACTCTCCATATTGCTTCCAAGAAACTGCGCATTTGGAAGGCAGAGACGCCCGAGGGCCATACCCTGCCACCAGCTCGGCAAGTAGGCAGCCGACTCCCCACTGGGAAACCCTCGCAGCCGGTACTTCTAGGGCTGGGCGGGGCCCACCTGAGCCTGGCTCTGATCTCCCCCTCCCCCGGCCACCCCGCGAACTAACCTCACCCACTGCTGCTGCCCATCCCCCTCGCCAGCCACTCTCGGGGCTCCCTCCAAAGAACACCTGGCAACGAGGCTGCCTGGGTCCGCTGAGTGGGAACCCTCCGTCCCTCGCCTGGCTCAAATCGCGCCTGGCACAGTGCTACCACGGGCCCCGAGGTCAGAAAGACCAGCCGCTAACCGGCGCTATGCGAATCCGGTCGGTGAACGGGAGATGGATGCAACTGGAGCCTCAGGGTAGCCTTTGACCAGTGCCGCCTTTGATTCCCAGGTGGGTGCTCTGGCAGTTCACGGAGCCTACATGAAAATTTCAGCCTCTGGTAGAAAAGGGGCTCCGGGGAGGCTTCGGGGGGCGGAAACAGGCAGGATGGAGGATGGCAGGCCCTCCTTCGTTTCGCCTAGAAGAGCGGGGGATTTAATCATTCCCTTGCCCTTGGCAGGCGGGGGAGGAGAACTGCACAGCAGGGGTCCAGTGGAGTGTGCATGGCTCCTGGCTTTGCCGCTTTCTTCCTTCGGGCAGGAAGGCCCAAACCAGCCTCGAATCCCCACCGCACCCCCTCCCTCCCTTCCCTTCCCTTCCCTGCTATGCGTCTCCCTATCAAGCCCCCAGAGAACATCTGTGTAGGGAAGACGGAGGGGGCCCCTGAGTTTCTGCTGTGGTGCGGAGAGCTGCAAAGGCCTGGCCTGAAAAGGTAAGGGCGATGGCGGGGGATGCAGGAGAGGCCAGGCCAGAGACAGAGATAAACAGAGAGGGAGAAAGAGACATAGAGAAATACAGAGAGACGGGAGGGGGAGAGACACATAGAGAGATACAGGGGGGAGAGAGAGACAGAGACACAGAGAGAGAGGGAGAGAGAGAGAGATACACATAGAGAGATACAGAGGGGGAGAGAGAGAGAGAGAGAGATACAGACGGGGGAGAGAGAGAGATATAGAGAGATACAAAGAGAGAGAGGGAGACAGAGAGGGAGGATTTTGTGGTTCCCATTGTTTTTCAGCAACCGGTTCTCTGCCCTAATCACCAGCTGGGTAGGCGTGGCTTGGGGACTGTCATGTGACTGATGAAAGTGAGTGACATCAAGTTGGCCACACCCACCAAATGTTCGTGGAGAGTTTGGAACTTCAGCCTCGCTCTTTTAGCCCAGCAGAAGCACCAGACTGGACCACAGCAATGCATGGCCAGGTACAGCTAGTAAGCAATAAAATGGTTAGGATCATCCAATGCATATTAAAAAACTATATAGAAAGGGATATGCTAGGGATGGCTTTAGAACAGGTCACGGAAAGCAAGACAAGAAAGCCAAAGAATATTAAAAAGAAATATGATAGCACATAATCAGGCAGATTCTATTGAACTTTTAAAAGTGGAAGGTCACATGACAGTTTGACATGACTCAAAGCCTTTTTTTTTTTTATTGAAAAAGTTTTCAAATACAAGTTTTTCCCCCTTTCCCCCCCCCCCTCTTCCCTAACCCACCCTTTCCACCCAACCCCCCCTGTGACTTCTTCACAACAATAGGCTATTTCATAACTAGTTACATACATAATATCTTCCCTTTCCCTTAATCCCTTCTCGGAATACTGACCCTTAACTTGTTAATCTTATAACTCCCATTTTTACGGTAATCTGCCCTTTTTCTCCTCCCCTAAACTTATTGAGTATTATTACAAATTAACCTTTAATCTTTTATATATATTAATATAACATTTTAAATCGGCCTTCTCCCTGCAACCAAATTTATTCAATTCTGTCCACTTCCTCCACTCCTCTAAATATATGACTTGAAATCAGACAATACAATTCTAAATATAATCCACTACCCACTTTACTAGAATATACACATATCTATATATGCATCCCATTTTATAACAATCAGTAAACTAACCTATTTCAGCCCTTCAATTCCTACAAAATCATGCAATACGATTCTAAATATAATCAACTGCCCACTTTACTAAGATATACACATATCTATATATGCATTTCATTATGTAAAAAGAGAAAAGACAATAACTTTAAGTTTATGATCCATATAATATCTTCTTTGATGTCTTTCCACTAGATTGTTAAATCCATCACCCATAATAGGGTAAAATAACATGCTGGTGCAACAGTTTGTTCAAAATCTTCAGTCATCTTCTGCCCCCATCAGTAGTAGATATCCTCACACCTGTATAAAAGTAAAAACAACCACCCGAGTGACATTATAGTTATGAATATATCCGTATGGTTATAGTTGTGGTATTCATCAGGATTGTTAATTCCCGTCATCCTACTGAGTAACATCCAGATCTTCTGCATGCCCCGGCAAAACTCTCCTGCCTTATAACTCAAAGTAGTTATAATATATTTCCAAGAGAAAAAAAAGGTAAATAAGAAAAAATTAGATGATTCAAATCCAACAAAGTGAGGCTCTTTCCACTTCCCAAAATCATGGCCTTGCAGAGATCTGCCACAATCCTCAGGATAGTATCAGACAATTGTTCGCCACCACTGTCTTTTCTAATATTCATTCATTTTTTAAAGCGCCTGGCTTCACTGTTGCTTAGTTTGGAAATTGCTGTTTCTATAAGATCTGTTTCTTTTCTTTTTCTTTTTCGGGTTGAATTTCCATCCTCTTTTCTTGCTTACCAATTGTATATCTGCTGGTTGATTTTCATTCTGCTTTGTGGATTGTTCTTGTTGGGTTAATTTTATCATCTCATCTTTCTTCTCCATCACTTGTATATCAACTGATTGATTTGCGCACTTGTCTGTGACTTGATGATTCATCACCTTGGGTTCGGATGACACTGCTCTCTTATTTATAAACAGTCCAGCTGGGGTCTCCAAGGAGTCCAAAGACAATTTATCCATCACAGCCTCTGTAATTTGATGTTTTCCTTTTATTTCCAACTCCTTTTGCTTATCCTGTATTATGCCTAAAGGTGTTAAATTCATTTTTAGAATTTTTTGATAAAAATCTTCCGCTTTTTCAACAGTGTGCAATTGATATCTTACGCCTTGATATCTCAATATTAAACCAACTGGGATGTCCCACCTGAATAGGATATTTCTTTTTTTTAATTCAGTCACTAAAAAGCCAAATTTCTTCCTCTCCATTAACATCTTGGGCGGGAGCTCCTTGAAAATCCAAATCTTTCTTCCATGAAATTGCAAATTGGAATTAAAAGAGTTCTGCACAATATTATTCCTAATTTCTTTATCTGTAAAATAGATCACCACATCTCTAGGCAGTTGCCTTTGCTTTGCCCACCAGGAGTTTATTCTATAAATTCTATCAATCCTGCAATACACTTCATCAGGTTGAACCTTTAAGATCCCAGCCAGAATTTCAGAAGATACTTTCCTTAAATCATCTCTATTATTTTCCTGCAGACCTCTCAATCTAATTGCATATTCTGTAAAGTTATATTGAATCATTAAAACTTCTCTTTCAATCCTCTGTTGTACATTTTCCTCATTACCAATCTTTTGGTCAGTCTCCATTTTAGATTTGTCTTCCAAGCTATTATCCTGAATGTTTATCAAATCCTTCTTAATTTTTTGAGTCATGTCATCCAAGTTCTCCTCAACTTCCTTCATTTTAGTCTCTAATAATTCAGTCTTTGCCTCCATCCGAATCAGAAAGCCTGATAAACCATTAGCAACTTTTGAAATCTTTTTATTCAAGAAGTCAGACTCTGATTTCACCAATTCACCAATTTCTTTAATTTCCTGCTTAAATTTTTCAAGTTGCTGATTCACAATCTCATCCCTTCTTACAATCTCTTCAAGGATAAATTCTAATATATTAAAATCGGGTTTCTGACGCTGGAGAGTTGAAATTTGTTGGCGCAATTTCTTAAGGGGGGAAATTCCCCCCCCCTGTTTGTCCAGCTGTATAAGTCCTGATGCCATTTCCCACACAGACAAGATTTAGCAAAAATAAGAGAAGAAATAGAAAACAAAAAGACTTTCCCTCATTAAAAAAAACTTCTGAGCAGCACAGGAGCGAGGTTTCTCTAGAAATGTAGCCAATGATATTTATTCCGCTACATTGTAATAATGAAAAACGGAAGGACTTTTGTGACTCAAAGCCTTTTTCTAATTAGTTTCTTCGGTGTAGTGCCATTGTTTCTGACCCACAACTATAACTATTATTGAGCTTCATATAAAATGCTTGTCCCTCACATATGCGCTATAGTCCTTCCACATAATACATTTTTCTAGAATGAAACATATTTGCTGATGGAATTATTATTCCAATTCAGTTATAACACGTGGGTGATATATATACTTCATTATGTCCATTCAGTTATCACTAAATCATGAGTGCATGGTAGTCTGGTTCAGCCAATGTTTTAAAATCAGTGGCAGCAAGTTAATATTTACCTAAATAAAAAACCCTCAATTAAAAAAAACCACTGATTATGTCAGATATGTCCTGGAAGAGAATTATAATGATAATTTGTTAAATTGGAATGGTAAGTATTATAGAATATTTTTCACTGACCTGTTTTTAAGGAACTGCATGTACCAGATAGAAGTCATTTTGTCTAAAGTCTATCATACAATGGATCCTTGACCAAAATGATACCTTGGATCTTAATTGCAAATTAAAAGAACTAGAACCAATAATCTTACATGAGCAATCTCAGAGACCCTCAATCCTCCATTGTCCAGACCAAAGGAGGACAATTAGGCAAAACCAAATCCATTTGCAACTAGTTCCAGAACAATAGTAGTCTTCATAGAAGCAGGTTAATGCCAGAGAAGGAAAGCACTTCTTTCAGCTTCATTCCTGTTCCATTCATCTCTACAACTCAAATGGTTTGGATTTTTGGTTTATTCTGTGTTGGTTTGATTTTTGCAGGTGAGGATAAATTCAAGCGCACTCAGTGGGATCAATGTAATGTTATTGGTTAGATTTTTAAACTGTTATAATCTTATGACTCTTCTTAGTTTACAGAAATGAAAACATCCACAATAAGATGTTTATAGCATACAATATATATTGTATACTGTATGTTATGTATTATAACATATACAACATGTTTTAACATATTATAAGTCTCTTTAAGCCTTATGATTCTATGAAATGTGATTGTGAGGTTATTTGCTTTTAATCCCAAATTATGCATTGGAGAAATTAAAGTATATATCTGATTGGCTGATTTGTTTGTAAGATTTATAAGCCATTCAAACATCTAATAAATAAACAAACAGCAAGAGAAACATACAGTATTTGGCCCTTCAGATGTTGTTGGTATATTGTTCTCACCATTGGATGGACCACTGTCCCACCCACCCACCCCCCACACTCTTGTTCCAATCTAGGATATGTTACTCTATGGCTTGCTTTTCATTTCTCAGTAGACTGGTCTTTCTGCCAGTTATCATTTATTAAAGAAGCCACACCTTGCAGATGTTCCAGAAAATTATTCACAGCTTTAGTATTTCATTTTTTTAAGAAGCCAAGTGAAAACATGCCTGGCATTATATTGTGTTTTATGACACAGAAGAATGCATTAGCTGGAGATTTTTAAAATTACTTTCCATTTTACATGGCCCTGAAGGTTAATTTGAGCACTTAGGCCAGTATTTCAGCTGCAAATGGCTTAGCCTTGCTTCCTTAGATATACAGATTACATGCCAGGCAGTTTAAAATTATAAACAAAAAAACAAGTCCTTCAAGTTAATCTAAACCATTAATTAATTGTGGATTAAGACTAAGAGTTAAAATGCCAGCAAACTGTTGCTTATAAGAGAGAAACTTGAACAGTGCTCCAGATCATAGTGTTATGTGGTCATACTGCTGAAAGGTAATTTGAATATCTTTTGATACTAAAGTGACGTGGAGACTACTTTTATATCTGTAACTCATTGACAACCTTGCTGTCTACATAGACCTGCCATGTTTCTAAATATTCAGACCAAGGACTACAGAAAGTAAATTTGGAGACTAAAAGTCTGTACAAGGAAGCCTGGAGCTTGACTGGATGGGGTGGACTAGCCTTATAATGAATTGAGGATGGCACCTGGAGAATTGGCTGGAGTGATGGGGTTTTAGCTGAGACAATAATTTGAAGGCAGCAAAGCAATACCAAAACACCTAATTTGCTCCTATCAAATGGTCCTCCAGAGTTCTACTGGGAAACTGGTCTCCCTGTGCTCTGTGTCCCATACAGTATGACCATATTCAGATTTCCATGGAATTGGGAATTCATTGTACAGAAATAACCAATGACTAATGATTAGTCCATCAGTCCTTTATTTTGGTCATTTAATTTGGTCAAATTTGCATTCAAAATTAAAGCCACACCATCTTAAATTATATCAATAATTTAAGACATAAGAATAAATGGAGTTTATGTTGCTAGCACAAATGAAGATAAAATTATTATCTCAATCAGCTGATATATAATTTCAAAATCAATTATGAATACAAATATATAAATCTGTAAGATGTATACTATTATATAAAATTACATTTAATGCTAAATGGTTAAATATAGTTAAGATATGATTAAGATAGTATATAAAGTCACTAAATTTCTAAAATCTATAAATATTTCAAACCTAGTATTAAGGTGTGACTAAAGCACTTCAGGGTAGAAACTTAGATAGCACATAGAAAGGGATGATAGGAAATCTAAAGACTGGATGGTCATTGCCTTAATCAGCCTAAGGGCTTCAATGCCTAAGAATGTAAATTGTGGCAAATAGGTATAACATACTGTACAAAATAACATCTAACTTTGTAACTGTTAAAAGCCATTCTTAAGTAAAGTTTATATATACTATAACAATTTTTCTACTTTTAAGGAGAACTTAATTATGCATGCCCACACTCACTAATTAAGTGGTAAGAAGCTTCCAAGCCTCTGTGCTATTTGAATTTGAGCCTGGTTTCCTTTGAAGTGAGGCTTGGGGACTTCCGGCGGTGACGTCAGTGTGTAAGGAACGAGGGGAACGAGGCTCCATCCCTGAAGTTCCAAAATTCTTGATTGGAAGCCATTTTTGGCACTATCGACCACGGAGAGGTCGATAGAAAAAGGAGGATTCTCTAGGACCTCGGAGCGACAGCAATCACCCCGAAGGTTCAGAGAAAACCCCCTAACTCCAGCCGGGAAAAAACCAGCCATCTTGGCTGGCCGGAGCGCTGTCAACCGACAAGTGTGGAAGCGAAGATTATAAAGAGAAACATTGGTAAGGACTAAATTAATTGAAATACGAAGGTATAACCATAAGGATCTAAAGACATTGGCGAGTTTAGGACTCCAAAAGCGGCGGCAAGATCGTCAGGCAAGCGGCGAGAGACAGTGATCGGAGCAAAGCTTAATATCCACAGTGACAACGCAGATTTGACAGGCGAAAGGAACGAGCGACAGAAAAAAAGGATTACAAGTAAGCAGTGGATTACAACTTTACAATAATACATCTTGATTTGGTAGAGAAAAAAAAGACTAAGAGAGTAACTGTAGAAAGTGAAACTCAAAGAACTGAGACTATTTAAGAACGTTGTGGGCGGAAGGAAATTGGCTGAACAGCAGCGAATGGCGGACTGAGGATTCGGAGAAGAAAACTTTCACTTTGTATCCAGCAGCAACAACAAGTTAAAAACAACAGACACGAGATTTGTAACGAGACATTAGAAGATACATTGACTCTGTTGGTAAAGGAGATATAACTTGCCACATAGGAAAACCGGAACAATTGAATTACAGATTTAATAGAGACTATCGCAATAGAACTGTGAAAGCTGGGCGAAAAGAAGGCGAACTGAAGAACGAAGAAAGAAGGAGAAGCAAGTAATCCTAATAGGTCTGGAAGTGATATAGTGGAGAACTTTAGATATTAAATCATCAAAATATAGTTATTTCATTTACTTTATAAAATCCAAAATTAAAACTTAACTCTGCTTAAAGAATACTAATACTAAAACTTGAAGCTATTATAATATATACTAAAGAACTGACTTAATAATATTTTTCCTTTTACTGTTTTCCACCCCATTGAAATAAGTATATAGATTTTACAGTAATATATTGATTAAGGGGAATTATATTGTGTATTGATTAGAAGGTTAGATATTAACATAGACATTGCAAAGAGACTGTTATAGATATTATTAAGGAATAATAATTGTGATAGTTAATACAAGCAGTATATACTGGTAATTGTGACACAACTTAATAGAATATTTGAGACTGTTTATAGAGAATCTTAAATCCCATCAACTTATTACATAGAGGTTATATAGATATTGTTTAGTGTTAAAGTGAATTTAAGTACTGTGAAACTAGAAAAGTAAGAATACAAACATGATTTATCATTAATATAACTTGGTATATAAATATTAATTATATTATATTGTATAGAAAAAAGAACAGAAGAATGAATTGTTAAAACACTGCATTTCCCCCTAAACCCTCTCAATTAATTAATCCGATCCTTATATAATGATATTTCAAGTGGAATTATTATAATTAAGATTATATAACTCAATTATTAAATATCAACATATTAATTTACCCTCAACCAAATCAGTGTATGAAAATTTGGGAAAAAATAATACAAAAAACAAAGATGACAACACCTTCAATAACAATAACTAAAACAGGGAAAAAATTAACAACGAATCAAACACCTACATAATCTTCACCTGCACAACAAAAAACCATAGATACGATGCTAACTACAGACAAAGAAAAAGCTTCCACCGCACTCAATATACAGAATATACAGTCTATACTAGCCATGATTCAGGAGGGGATGAACAAGACCCAAGAAACAATAGCGAATAATCATGAAGAAACAAAAAAGAACCACGAGGAATTGAAATCAGAAGTAGGACAAATAAATGATAATATAAAAAAAATGGACGACAAGATTGAGAGAATACAACAAAACATAGTTAAAAATGAAGAACGAATTCAAAACATGGAAGCAAAAATGGTCTTAACTGAGAAAAAGATGGATAATATCGAACAAAACCAAATGGAGCTAAATAGAGAACTCGAAGAGTCGATTACCCACTTAGAATTAGAAAAGGCATCATTCTTTTTACGGTTTCAAAATATCGCAGAAACAAAAGGAGAAGACTTAAGGGACCTGATGACGGATATATTAGCAGAGATTACCCAGAAGGAAAAAAACGAAATCAGTAGGGAAATTGACGAAATTTATAGAGTTCATACAAACTACGCTCGTAGGAACAAATTACCTAAAGAAATATATGTTAGATTTGCACGCAAAACTGTAAAAGAAGAGATCTACACATTAATGAGAGAGGGAAAACCTTGTTATAAAGGAAAGGAAATAATAACCCTAAAACAAGTCCCAAGAAGAATAAGAGAACACAGAAAAAACTACAATTTCTTGACAACCCTACTGAATCAACATAAAATAATGTTCCGCTGGCTGGTGCCAGAGGGAATTCTAATATCCTGGGACGATAAAAAATATAAAATCGACACAATAGAGAAGGCACAATAATTTTTTGATACTCACTTTATAATAGAAGAAGAACAGGAAAATAGACGTGATTCAGAAAACACAAACCAGGAACACTCCACGGAGGAAACAAAAAAAGAAAAGGAAGAGAAGGAGTCTAGGGAGAGGGAGAAGATGGAGAGAGAAGGGGCCAGGGGGAAAACACAAATGGTAACAAGAAACACAAGTAGATTTAGACTAACAAAAAGAAAGTAAGGAAAATGGGACGAGAATTGAAATTAATTTCAATCAATATAAACGGCCTTAATCTATCAACCAAAAGAACACATACTTTCAAAAAACTACAAAAATTAGACATAGACATTATCAATTTACAAGAAGTACATATCAAAAAACAACATCAACAGTTACTAGAAAACAGAAGACTAGGAACATTATTCACCTCATTATCAGATCAAAAAAAAAAGAGGCATTGCAGTATACATTAAAAGTCATATTCAGGCAAAACAAATCTACACAGATGGAGAAGGCAGGATATTAATGATAGACATTAAGATGGAGGCCCGAAACATGTTACTGATATCAATATATGCTCCGAACGGGAATCAAAAAGAATACTTTAAAAAAATACACAATAAAATTAAGGAATTAGATTACGAACATATATGTATAATAGGGGACTATAATGTGATCGTTGATATGGATTATGATTACCAAAGTAATAAAAAAAATAAATCTAGGAAAAAGACACTACCCGACACCTTTAAGGATATGATTCAAGAGTTACAATTGAAAGATGCCTGGAGAGAACTGAATAAAACCAAAAAACAGTATACATATTACTCAAATCCACACCAGTCCTGGTCCAGACTAAACATGGCCTGGATGAGTGCAGAACTAAGAGAAAACATAAAAGAAATCGAAATTACACCGAACATATGGGCAGATCACAGTCCTATAACAATAGTCTGGAAAGGCCAGCAAAAAAGAGGAAGATGGATGATGGACAGAGAGATCATCAAAGATAAAGAATACATAGAGATGATAAAGAAAGAGATGGAGATATTCTTTCAAATAAACAAGAGGGAACAAACATCATTGCAAGTCCTATGGGACACCACAAAAGCATATATAAGAGGACTAACAATTTCATTCAAGGCGAAGAAAAATAGAGAGAAACAGCAAAGAAGAAACAATTGATTGATTGATCTTGGAAAACAGGAAGCAGAATTACAGAACAGACCCGACAGGAAAGAGATCAAGGAAAAAATAAATCTTATTAAACATGAAATAAACCTAATAACAACAACAGAAATAGCTAGGAAAATCAAAATGGCAAAAAAAAAAAACAATTTGAATTTGCAAATAAAACAGGACGTTGGTTGGCCTATAAGCTAAAGAAAGAAAAGGAAAAAAGACTAATACATCAACTACAAGACGAACAAGGGCAATTGCAGCATACAAATGAGGAAAAAAAGTGAATCGTAAGAAACTTCTATCAGGAACTATATGCACAGAAAGAAATCCAATTGGAAAAAGTAAAAGAGTATATAAATAAAACCAACATTCAAGAAATAAAGGAAACTCAAAGAGAACTCTTGAACAGATCAATATCGATGTCAGAATTAATTGAAGCAAAGAAGAAGCAGAACAACAATAAAACACCAGGTCCAGATGGCATCCCGGCGGAATTTTACAAAATTGAACACCAGCCAATAGATGATATTCTATTACAAGTCCTGAATGAAGCAATTTTAGAAGCCAAAATTCCTAAATCATGGATAGAGACAATTATTACATTGATACCCAAAGAAGACTCAGATCTCACCCAAACTAAAAACTGCAGACCCATATCGCTTCTAAACGCAGATTATAAATTATTTACATCAATCATGGCCCAGAGAATGAAGAGAATTATCGTGGATTACATCCATCCAGACCAAAATGGATTCATTCTAAATAGGCAAATCAATAAGAACACAAGAACAATAATCAATATCCTGGAATACTATGAGCAAAAATCGGATGAAAAAATGGCCTTACTCTTCCTTGACGCACAGAAGGCGTTTGACAACCTTAATTGGGGATTCTTAACATTACAATTAGAAAAAATGGGAACCGGCGATAAATTTTTAAATATGATCAAAACAATATACTCCGACCAAACCGCAAAAATATGGATAAACGGAGAGACAACAGACCAATTTAAAATATCCAAGGGAGTGAGACAAGGATGTCCCCTCTCTCCTATATTCTATATATTAGCATTGGAACCACTGTTGAATGAAATTAGGAATGACAATGAAATAAAAGGATTAAGAACAAAAAACCAGGAGTATAAATTACAAGCATTCGCGGATGACGTAGTATTTATTTTAGAACGACCAAAACAATCAGGATTGAATTTATTAAGGAAGATAGAACAATATGGCGAAGTGGCAGGATTGAAAATTAATAGACAAAAAACAAAACTACTAACTAAAAATTTGACAAAAATCCAGGAGAAAGAATTGGAAGAGACGTTAGAAATACAAACAACAAAAATAAAATACCTAGGAATTTGGCTCACCAATAAGGTATCATCCCTTAAAGAAGACAATTATAATAAATTGGCCAAACAAATTCAAAAGGACTTAGAGGCATGGAGTAAATTGAGACTATCACTATTAGGCAAAATTGCTTCAATCAAAATGACAATTTTACCAAAATTATTATACCTATTTAGAATAATACCGATAAATCCAGGATAATCATATTTCAAAGACCTTGATAAAATGACATTAAAGTATATATGGCAAGGAAAAAGAGCCAGGATTAAACTGAAACACCTGCAGGACAGTAGAGAAAGGGGTGGCCTGGGACTACCAGATTGGCAAATTTACTACACTGCAACAGCTTTAACTTGGATTAAAGATTGGATGACACTCGAAGATAAATGAACGTTAGCATTAGAAGGATTTGACCTGTCGAAAGGCTGGCACACATTTTTATGGGAGGAAAAACCCAGGCAACATGAACATTTCAGGAGACATTATATCAGAGGAGCATTGGCAAAAATTTGGACCGAAATAAGGAGAAAACACTACGACAAAATCCCAAGATGGCTATCAACCATGGAGGCCCAAATTTATCCGAACACAATGGATATAGACAAGATGAAAACCTGTGACGAATTGTTGAACACAGAGGGAGAAATGAAAACAAGAGAGGAATTGAGACAGCAGGGCATGGACATTGACTGGTGTACGTATTTACAGATAAAATCAAGATATAAAATTGACATGAAAAAATTTGGAATCCAAAAAGAAAGAAATGAATTAGATAAAATTATAATGCAATCAGACGATAAATTAATAACTAAAATATATAATTATCTATTAAAATACAAATTGGAAGAAGAAGTGGTAAAGGAAAATATGATTATTTGGGCTAAAAATTTTGGATATAATATCAACCTAGAAAATTGGGAGAAAATGTGGAAAGTAAATACTAAGCTGACAATGTCCGTGCCCTACAAAGAAAATACATACAAGATGTTTTATAGGTGGCATCTCCCCACTGCACGTCTGGCAAGGATGTTCCCCAATACTAATCAGAACTGTTGGAAGTGTAAAACACAGAAGGGGACCTACTACCACATGTGGTGGTAATGCCCAAAGGTCAAAAAATTTTGGAAAACAATTCAAAATCAGCTGGAAGAAATCACCACCCAAAAAGTGCCCCTCAGACCGGAAACATACCTATTAGGAATACTGACAAAGGACTATAAAAAAGAGACACAATACTTGATAATACACATCCTGACCGCAGCTAGAATCACTTTCGCACAAATGTGGAAACTGGAGGATACGCCATCAGAGGAAAAAAATAATACAAAAAACAATGGAATTTGCGGAAATGGACAAACTTACCAAAGAAATACAGGGAAAAGAAGATTCAGATTATTACTTAATTTGGCAAAAATGGTACAACTGGTTAGATAAAAAGAACACGAAATAAGGGAATACCACCCAATGATACAAAAATAAGGAAATAAAATGAAGTATCGTTGTATAAACATTGATACATGATGAAGGATAAATATACACAGATATATAGATATATAATTACCAAAGTAGCTCTATTTTCAAAGTTCAAGCTCTATGACTTGATTTTACTGTATAGTTAGTTTATGTATAGTTTGTTTAAATGTCTACGTCTGTATATGTATGTTTGTTTATTAAAATAAAAAAAAAGAAAAGAAATGAGGCTTAGGAGACCTAGTAGTGTTTTGTGGAAGTTGTGCACATCAGGCTTAGAAACAAGGTCTGCCTACCTTTGTATGAGCAATTCTCTTTGAATGATATTTTGTGTGAAATGTTGGTGTGTGCTTTCTTGTATCAGTGTCATATTTAACACATTTTAAAATACATATTTATAGTGACTGTAATAAGTTACAGATGAGAAACTTCTAGGGCTTGAGATACTGCTTTGTTAAAAGCTCTGCCATTGCCAGCAATTATATTTGACTTCTTGATTTAAAATGGCTGAAATGGAAGAACGTCTGTTGATCAAGCTTGCTGTTTACTTCTGATTTATTTTATAATGGAAGGTTTCCCAAGGCTTTTCAGAATCTCAGCCAACCACATTAAAAGCTGCTTTCATGAATTTGATGTTCATCCCAAATTTCAAACCCTTATTGTCAGAGTACAACATGTGTAGAATGAGATTGGCTGAGCCTCTCATGATGCCATTTCCTTAGAGAGTTGTTGTTCTTGCATTAGTAGAACACAGTTTAGCAGAATTACAATACAAAACAACAACAACAAAATCTTGAAAATGGTCAATGGTGGCCAGGAACAAACACCTTCTAGTGACCCACATTATTTCTGTTGGTCAGATGGTTTCAATTAGTTAGCATTACATAAGAGCCAATAATAATGTCACTCAACTATTTGCCAAACTAATGATTTGTAAGATATCCATACAACTTTTTTCTTTTATTCGGAATATAATATTGAATGCTTCAGCACTGTTTTTTCTAAAGAGGCCAAGGAAGAGGAAATTAAAATAATCCCTGCAACAAATGCAAAGAATTGTGATGATGAAAAAAAATAATTAGAACAGCAGAAGAGGTTTAACTTTCTACCAAGGAGCCATCTGTTCTATTAGGTAAGTGAGTTTTAAATTTAATAAGTTTAAATTTAATATATGTTAATTTAGACTCTGTACTCAGTAAGTGTATTGCCCTGGGGCAACATAATCTTTTGATGTTTCTAGGTGGGGAGTAAATCACATTGAGTAGAGTAAGACATATTTCGGAGTAAGCTTGTCTAGAATTGTGCTATCTCTAAGACATTATGAACTAAAACAATCTCAGCTACAATCATAGATATTTCTATTTAAAACCAATTCTCACTGAAGTCAGTTGGGTTTGCTCCTGAATAAATATGTAAAGGATTGCAACTGAAAGATGTGAACATGCATTTGCATTCTCTTTCCCTACTATCTCTTCTGTTGCCAACTTCTGAATCCATAAATCTGTATTTTTTTCTTTATTTTAAAAGATGCTCTACTTGCTGATATATAACTTCATTTATGAACTGCTATGTTAGACCTTTTTTCTATTTTGATGCTACACACACAAAACAGTTTGAAAATCCTGCTATTACATGGTAATGATATGACTGATATTCGCATGATGCTGGGTGGGGGAAAGTATATACTGCAAATCTGGGACATGATCTTCCTTTCCTGAAAAATTCACTGATTAATCAGAAACAATGTGGATTTATTCTCGGAAATCTATTTTCCTTTCATTATAAATGCACAGTCTTACTTCTGGAAAGATATAAATAACTAATAGCACTAAAATTTTAAAAGTGATAATCTTTTCTAAATGATGCCTTTTTAAAATATCAGCGTTCGGTCTGGTTCTCTCCCTCACTCTCCTGTTTTCAATGCTTCAGGTTTGGGGTTCACTGATCAGGCAACCATTTACCCCTTTTAGGTCTTTGCAAAAGTTGTGACTCCAGCTGAAAAGACATTGCAATGTTACAGTAAATAGAATTTGCTGAAAGGTCATGTTGCCAACAGTAGGATTTGGATGACAAACAAATGTTTAATGCATTTAGGTTTGCAATTTTCTTCCAGCTCATTTTGCAGCCCTTTATTATATTGAACATTTATTTTGTTTTAGCTAATATTTTCATTATTGGCAAATATGTTAATACTTGTATTGCTTTTGCAATTTTTATTTTAAAAATAATTTATAGCGTTTTTTATATGTGTGCTCTAGTTAACTGAAAATAATACTTTTTCTGCTTACATCTATACAAGAGGATTATTGTAAACTTGTTGGAATGTGGTTATCAAGGTTGATAAAAATTTGTTCTACCTTATCTTGCCAAGTGGGTGGATTGCGTAAAGCTCAAGATAACATTTTGTGCTTATCATATTAGAAGAGGCTTATTATTTCAAGATTTCATTTTAAACCTTAACTTTGAAAACTCCTTAGGTGTATAGTTTTTTTTAGCTACTTGGTATATTCAATTCTGTGTGTTTTTCTTATTTGATATATGGCTATATATATAGTACAGCCTGACTTTAGTTACAGGATACTAAAACATTTTTGTATCATCTGAATAAGCCTCTTGAAGGTTATTTTTGCTTGTCCATAATTGTTAGGATTGTGTAATTTGCCAGCACCCACCCAATCCCAGGCAAATGCCAACTTTGCCAAAAGAAAAGCTATCCAGATTTCTTTCTGGCAATATAGCATGTTGTGAACTAAGAAGGGCCAGTCTTCTGCTGTTGGAAGAGCTCTAACAGGAACACATTTATTTTTAAACATTTTCCTGGCCTGATACCAGCACCAAAGCAGGTATGTTTGCATTGTTTTTGCTGATGTTGTATGTCTCTGTGTTGAGTCATTCAGAAGGATCAAGCATATAGCTGCAGACTGATGCAGTTTAGACAATGGATTATTTTTATGCATAATATCTACAGACACATAACAAAGGAAATGACCATGAAAACGAAGAAAGAAATATATTCACAGAGAAGAGAGATTTCTCCTGAAGATACTTTTATCATAGATTCTAAAGAAAGCAACAGATCATCAGAACTCTGGAAAAAGTAATGTCAACATTTGCAGAAATTGCACCAAGTTATATACATTTGCCTGTTTATATTGCTTTAGAAATTATGAGCTCTTTCAGGTCTTGCCTTTGCTTGCTAATATATACCGATATTTAAAAAAATGTAGAACCAATGTTCAGTGTCTTAGGTCTTGAGATCAAGACTATTATATTGGTTGTTTTCAGTCTGTGGGGTGGGGGGGTGTTATACAGTATGCACTAGTGAATATTTTTGCAATTAGATCAGATTTTATGTTCGCAAGTGGAGTCCCATTTCAGAAGCAAAATATATAAATTGTGCATTTACAGGAAATTTGTGAGGAATACTCCTGATTGTTAAGTGTTGTATTTACAGCAGGAAATACATTATTTCTCAGTGCTAAACTTTGATGAGACCTGTTTGAAACTGGGCTTATTTGAAATTCAGCATAGCCAAGCATATATAGTAACTGGAAAAATTATTTTGCATGTAAACTTTTGTTTTTAATTTTAAAAGACAGTACACTTGATAGACTCTCTGAGAGTGCAGCCTATATTTTGATGTTGATACAGACTATATTTTGATGCATTCTTATTTGAGTAGAGTTCTACTGAATTAAATTACAATGGATCATACTTATACAATTTCTTTTTTAAAATGGACGTTGTCTTACCTGAACGTCCCATTTCGGAATGCTGCAGATACACTCCAGGATAGGGTTAAACCCTCATTTCTGCCAGCAACTGAGAGAACTTTACTAAATTAACTTCCTACTCTGTGCTCTAACCACGCCCCTTTTGCACAGAGTTCCCCAGTCTTGAACGAAGACACAGCATGTGAAACACAAAACCACTTTATTAATCCAATCAGAATCCAAACACAGAACAAACGTAAACCAAATGGGGGGGAAATGGAGTGTATCCGCAGCGTTCCGAAAAGGGACGTTCAGGTAAGACAACGTCCATTTTCCAGAACGCTGCTACTACACTCCAGGATAGGGACATACCCAAGCCTAATTCCCAGGGTCAGGCAACTCACTGCTCCCTACAGAGGGACCAGACACCACAGTCTGCAAAACTCTCCGCCCAAATGACGCTTCCGCAGAAGCGTAAACGTCAATGCGATAGTGTCTAATAAACGGGGACAAGGAGGTCCACGTGGCTGCTCTGCAGATGTCCAACACCGACGCCTGGGTAGCCCAGGCGGCCGATGTAGCAGCGCTCCTCGTCAAGTGAGACTGAATCCTTGTGGGCACCGGACATACCTGCCTCTCATAAACCAAGGAAATGCAGGCCTTAATCCAACGTCCTATTGTGGCCAACAACACCTTCTGATCCATAGAAGCTGGATGAAACGACACAAAAAGTGCCTCCGTCTTACGGAATGACTCTGTCCTGCGAATGTAACGCCTCAGAGCTCTGCGAACATCCAACGTGTGCCAAAGAACCTCAGGGTGATGTCCTGGCGACGGACAGAAGTCCGGAAGAATCAGCTCCTGCGATCGATGAAACCAGGAATTAACTTTGGGTATAAACGCAGAGGCAAGTCGAAGCACAACAGTGTTAGCATGGAAAATACACAAATCCTTATGGACGGACAAAGCCGAGAGCTCAGATATGCGCCGGGCCGATGTAATCGCTATCAGAAAGGCAACTTTAAATGACAAAAACTTCAGGGAACTAGAGCCCAGTGGCTCAAATGGAGAAACTGTAAGGGCCTGCAATACTAGCGCCAAATCCCAAGAGGGATAACGATGAACCGTGGGAGGCCTCAGGTTCGTAGCTCCATGCAGAAACCCCCTCACCCAGGGGTGATGCGACAGAGACGGGTACGGAGGAAAGGAAAGCACCATAGCTAGGGCCGCCACCTGCCGCCGAAGAGTCGCCGGAGCCAGGCCTTTGCCCAACCCCAATTGAAGAAAGCCTAAGACGTCCTGTATTGTTGCGGAAGTCGGATCCACATGGACCCCCGCACACCAGCGGCAAAAGGCCCTCCATGAGGCTTCATAAATTCTTTGTGTGGAAGGCCAATGGGCTGCCTGGATCGTCCCAATCACCTCGTCCGGTAAGCGGCCCTTCTTCAGAATGATGCATTCAAATGCCAAACGGCCAACTGGAACCGCTGGGGTTCGGGGTGTCGAATGGCCCCCTGACGTAATACAATCCAATGAGGAGGAATCAGCCATGGATCCGATGTTGAAAGTTCCACGAGGTCTGCAAACTACGGTCTGCACGGCCAGTACGGCGCCACCAGTAGCAACTCCGCTTTCTCCAGAAGCAGCTTCCGGATCACCTGCTGAATCAATGACACTGGTGGGAAGGCGTACAGAAGGCCGGCTGGCCAACTGCATCGCAGGGCATCTGTGTCCTCTGCGAGAGGCGATGGGAATAGAGTGATGAACTGTGGAAGTTGCGCGTTGGCTGGGCTGGCAAAGAGGTCCACCACCGGTCGTCCGAAGTGAATCGAGGCTTCTTGAAACAGAGTGGGGAGAAGTTGCCACTCGGCCTGATCGATCACGTCCCTGCTGAGCCAGTCTGCCCAAGTGTTGGCTACCACAGAGATGTAGTCCGCACGAATCGACACCAAATGACGCTCCGCCCAGCTGAACAGACGCTCCGACTCAAGCATCAGGCTCCTCGACCTTGTCCCCCCTTCGCGGTTGATATGCGCTTTGGTGAACGTGTTGTCTGTGAGTATCAGAACGTGACAGTCCTGAATCAGGGACCTGAAGTGTAACAGAGCAAGGCGGATCGCTCGAAGCTCCAGCAGGTTGATCGTTCCGCCTGAGTCCACTGTCCCTGGGCCACCTGTGCACCCAGGTGAGCTCCCCAGCCATGAAGGCTGGCATCGGTGGTGATGACAGTCCGTTCTGGCTCCAGAAAGCTGCATCCCCTCCGAATGGCCGTCGACTTCCACCAATGTAGCGATATGCGAACTCGCGGAGAGCCCAGCACCTTCCTTGCCGAATTGGAGCTGCCTTCCCTCTGAAAGGGAAGCAGGAGCCACTGCAATGGACGAGAATGTCTGCGCGCCCACGGCACAATGTGGAAGCACGACACCATCTTCCCTAACAACTGGGACAATGTCAACAGTGGAACTGACCTCCGGGTCAAGACCTGGTCCAGGAGTGAAAGAATGCTTCTCACTCTGTCTTCTGATAGGAAAACCTGCCCCTTCCCAGAATCTATTACTGTCCCGAGATGTAAAATCGAAGTTGAAGGGCGAGGTGACTCTTGTCCAGATTGATGGTGAAGCCATGCTCCCTGAATGCCGAGAGCACTTGCTCCATGTCTCGCACTGCTCGTCGTCTGGATGCCGAAAGGACCAGTACGTCGTCCAGGTAACAGAGCGCTCTGACCGGTATGGCACTGAGTGTTGCTGCCACCACCGCAACCAACTTTGTGAAAGTCTGGGGAGCCGACGAAAGTCCGAACGGCATCGCACAATATTGGTAATGACTGCCCGCATACTCGAAGCGCAGAAATTGACGATGCGAAGGAAGCACCGGAACATGCAGATAGGCCTCTCGTAGGTCTACCGATTGCATCAGGTCCCCTGGACAAATCAAAGCCAGGATCGAGCGAAGGGAATGCATTTTGAACCGCCGATAATGTACCATTCGATTCAAGTCCTTGAGGTTGAGAATCCCCCGGACGCCTCCCGAAGACTTCGGCACCAAAAACAGGACCGAATAGAATCTGGTCCTTTGTTGCTCCACCGGAACCAGTTCTATTGCCCTGATCTCCAAGAGGTGAGAGATCTCCTCCTCCATCTGGGTGCGACGGTCCATGGACAGTGGCACAGGACATCGAAGGAAACATCGAGGGGGGCGCTCCGAAAATTCTATTGAGAGGCCTTCTGAAATCGTGCAAATGGACCCACTCATCCGTCATGGATCAGTCCAACTGGTGACGAAAGGCTTGAAGTCGACCGCCAATGGGACCAGGAGGCGGTGAGTCATTTGCCTCTGCAAAAAGGCTTAGAGTTGGCCCCGTGGTAGGGACGCTTTGACGCGGAATGAGGTCTGCCACGGTCTCTGAAACGTTGTCTATCTGAGAAACGATCGGAATGCTGGAAAGGCTGTCTGTAAGTGGAGGGGTCCGCCTGCCCCGAATAAGCCCGAAAGGGCTGATGCTGCGAGTACGGAGTATAGCGCCTGTCTTGTTTGCGAGAAGAAGGCATAATCTTCCGTTTGTCTTTGTCCTCCACCAGGACTGGATCCAAAGCTGCGCCAAACAGATTGGAGGCCTTGTACGGAGCCGCCGCTAGCTTCCATTTGGCCTTGACATCCACCTTCCACGGGCGAAGCCAAAACAGGCGACATGACGTGATGGAAGCCGTCATTGCCCGGGATGCAAACTTGACAGAGTTCAGTGAGGCATCCGCTGAGTATTCCGTGGCCGCGATGATCTTATTTATATCATAATGCATACGCCGTTCCTCCGGCGGGAGCCGTTCTTGGAGTTGACGCAGCCAAATCAGAGAAGCTCGATTGAAGAACGACGTGGCCGTGGCCGTTCTGACCGTCCAAGCTACAGCCTGATGTGATCTCCTGAAAGCAAGTTCGGTACGCCTGTCCTCTGATTTTAGTCCTTCAAGAGGATCAGATGACACCATAGATTGAGAAGTGAGGCTGGCCACCGGAGCATCCACTGTGGGCAAGTCCAACATTGCTTCCAACTCAGTTGCCGAACAGAACAGTTTCTTGTCAAGGTAACTGGGCGCGGTAGATGATCACGGTTGGCTCCAAGGCGCCTGCAACACATCTGTGTTGAGGACACAGAATGAAATCTTTTTCCTGCTTGACTTGTTTGAACAAAGCATCATGCGGGCCAGATTCGGGCTGGAACGCCGGGGGTTGAGCCCCCACCGACCCCAGATTCGTTGTCAGCCGGGCCTTGTGAAGCAGGGACTTAAATAACGCAGGCCGGAACAACCCAGTGAACGCCGGGGAGTCAGGAGGAAGGCCCTCGTCCTCCGAAAACTTGAGGTCCTCTGTCACCTCCTCCTCCTGGTCCGAAGCCTCAGACGAATCAGATTCCAGACGCGAGGGGGAGCGGGTCCTGCGAGATCCCGCAGCTCCCAATCCTGCCGCAGAAGTCCCCGCAGGAGAAGTCATTGCTGCGGTTTGAGCGCCCACCGCCATAATAGATGCTAAGGCAGTAGAAAGCATCGACTGGAAGTCATACTGAGAAGGAGGCGGGGGATGGTCCACAGGGTGGAGCCCCGCCGCCGTAGGCGTGAAAGTGGCAGACGGTTGGCGTCATGGAGGCGGGAAGGAATCCAGCCCAACTATCAAGACATCCGGCATCGACTGGGACACGCCCTTCTGCAACGCCAACGGTATGGGTTGGACTGCCCTCCGCTCCGGAGCTGAAGGAGTACACGATGTCTGCTGCGCAAGCCCCGTGTCCTGGCCCGAAGAGGAAGCCGAAGCCTGCCTGGCCTTCTCGCATTGTTTCTCCAAGGCCTTATGACGACGAAGTTCGTCCTTGTCAGTCGTAGAAGATGACTTAGTAGACCGGGACTTGTGGCCTCCCACCGTGGACCTCTTGGTCGACTGTTTTTTTCGAGACTTGGTCGATCTGACCAGGCTAGCCTCCCTCTCTATGTCAGAGGAAAATGATGAATCCGCCATCATATAAGCCAGGCGCCCACCTATGTGTCAAGGAAGCCTGGCTTTATATATATATATATATATATATATATATATATATATATATATATATATATATCAACCAAAATGAAAAAGGAGCAGCAGTGATCTTCCTCTCAGGAAGGGCAACGCAATGGCACACTCTTAACGTAAGGACCCAAAAGGGAAAAAAATTGAAAAACTCAGCCTCTCCAGGGACTAGGCCAGGCCAGAGGAGACAGCCGGCTAAATAGATGGGACAGCCGGTTAGTTGCCCCCCCCAGCCAGCAGGTGTGAAAGACTGGTGGGGTCAGGTGCAACCTCCGTCCTTATTGAAAATTGAGTTGTGCCACTCCTTGGATGTCGCGGAATAGGCCCTCCAAAGGCCTAGCAGACCCACAGCGGCAGGGGCGCTCCACGTGGCTAGTTTAAAATGGCGGCCGCCCAAATCCAAAATGGCTGCCGCGCAGTCACGGAGCCAAAATGGCGGCTGCTAATCGTGCCGCGTTGTCCCTGGGGCTCTCGCAGACTCCCTGGCGCCTCCACCGGGGTTGCCACGTGGGAAGGGTCTCAAGACGATTTCCCCGCAGCCGGAGGGTGGCGAGCAACCATCCGCCACGCCTCACCCCTTACCAACGGCTACCAGAGCTCCACGTGGGGAAATCGTCAAGCCAAACCAGACACCGCCCGCAGCAACCTGACGGGACGGTCGTCCGCACGGGCTCCTCAGCGGTAGCGCTCTCAATAGCCGCCTCACCAAATCGCCCCGCCGCCCTGTCCTCTCCTCACGAGACGGCAGCACGAGCGAAGCCCTCAGCCCCCAAACTCCTCTGCAAGTACTATCCGGCCTGATCCGCCCCGCAGGGACAGAGATCGGCGGCTGTGGGCGCGAGAAACGCGCTGGTCGGGACGACCTGAATCCCAGGCACGAACCCGACTGACAGCAGGCAGGCAGGGAGGCAACAGAAACAAAGAGAAAAAAACGGGAGAATTTGGGAACCTAAAACAACCGAATTTTGTTTAAAAAAGGGGCTAATCAAAAATAAATAAATGCCTAACGCTTACCTCAGAGCACAGAGAAAAACCCTTTCAGTCTGGCAGCAACTGAGAGAAAGACTGGGGAACTGTGTGCAAAAGGGGTGTGGTTAGAGCACAGAGTAGGAAGTTAATTTAGTAAAGTTCTCTCAGTTGCTGGCAGAAATGAGGGTTTAACTCTATCCTGGAGTGTAGTAGCAGCGTTCTGGAAAAAAGCAGAATTCTGCTCAATAAAATGTGGTGTGAATACATCTAGTATTTGTTTAAGGTGTCCCTTTCTGCTAACAAGCTCCTGGATATTTTAGTTTTCATATAGTATTAATATATACTTTATTATACAGTTCGGTTTCTGTGATTTAAAGAGAAAGTTGGTGCAAAGTCCAATCAACATAAGGCATTGTTCACATAATCTAGATACATTTCAGTCTGGTTTCAAGATGGGATTTAGTACTGAGACAGTTTTGGTAGAGTTTGTTGATGACCCATGATAATCCTAGATAGTCAGGAAAACTCAAGAAGTCAGAGAACATTTTAGTACAGTTCATTGAATGGACTACTTTCCTTCCAAAAAGAAGAATGCCAGCTCTTTCATCATTTATTATCCATTTTATTACATCTTTATACAAAATAATTAATTTAATTTAAAATAATAATTTTAAAATCCAGGATTCTTTTTTAAGTCACCAGGTCTGAATGCCATTAAAACAGCCTGAGAATAACTACCATCCTATTTGTAGTAAAGCCATGTTTACTTATTTCTGGAATCCCAATAAATGCCATTGTTTAATTGAAAGGACTTGGAGTATACCAACTCTGCAAGATCATATTGGCCAGGCAAATACTATGGGAAACAATCAATCCTTCATATAACCAGGTCCTATGCCACATAGGATTTTATAGATAACAACCAGCACTTTGAACAGCAACTGGAAGCAAACTGGCAACCAGTTCAATTTGAGAAGCAGAAATGTTACATGGGCATAATGAGGCATACCAACCACTACCCAGACACTGCATCCTGGACCAATGGTGATCTTCAAGAACCCTGTGTAGAGCTCATTGCAATAATCAAGCCATGAATGGTCTAGGGCATGTGTGACTGTCTGAAGCACCTTACAATCTAGAAAAGGATGTAACTGGCAAGCAGATTAAGCTGTGTTAAAGGCCTTCCTTGCCACATTAAGCAAGAGTTTTGAGTCCAGGAAAACCCCCAAGTTGAATATCACCTTTGAATGGAGACGTATGACCCCATCCAAAGGTCACACTTCTCCATGAAGTAACCCCAAATCTGCATGGCTCAAATACCCACAGCCATTTGATCTTAGTAGGATTGAATGGAAGATGGTTCCTGCTCCCTTTGTTGAAGGGTTTGCAGTGCTACATTGAGGTGTGTGTGTGTGTGTGTGTGAGATAAAGAGAGAGAGAAAGAGAATTCATCTCCATATGAATACCAAGAGACGAAATGATTAATTTGGCTAGGATTTTCTTGCTGTGGAATAACAGTGCAAAATATGAAGCTATTTCTCATTTTATTGAGGAAGTGCTTCCACCTTTCCTGTTGCTAAAGTGGAATCTGAACAGTGAAAGAAGAAAGAAGCAGACAGGAGAACATAATCTAATGAATTCTATTCTATTTTAGGGAGATTTGCAGGTGCCTTTTCCACCCAGCAGAATTAAAGTGGTAAGTGTCCGTCTCTCTCACCCACCCCTCCATCTCTCAGTTTCTTTGTATGCTTTTGTTTGTTTTAATCTTTGTGATCTCAGACAAAGCCCTTTTTCAGATGAACAGGCTTCAACAGCTTTGAGTTTTGAGAAGCACTGCTTTTCTCATTTCCACAGATGAGGAACTTGTTGGTTTTCTGTGATGCCATACTAGGGATTGGGGGCAAGTGCTTTCTTGTTTTAAATTATCCTTGAAAATAGAAAGCCAGAACAAGAGACAAAGAGCTGGTGTTCTCTTTATCTCTCTACCAGCTGTCTGAAATAATATGGTTTATTTTACCACACCCTCATTAGCTTCCTTTTATGGAATCTAAATAGGTGAAATTTTCTTAACTTTGCAATAAGATCAGGAGATCAGTTCTTTCTCATTCCCAGATTATCCCCTTTTGTTTGCTATCACAATTAGTGAGCTACAAAGGAAACAACAAAGCAGAGAGGATATAAGGGCCAGAAAAAGGGGAGGGGTGCTAACTTCCTACAAAAGGGAAGCTCTGGATGTTGTGAAGACTGAAAAGCATTTGGAATATGGTTTAAAAGAGAAGTTGTGTCATTATCAACATCTTTTTTTTTATTTGTAGCTGATTCCCTGCTTGAATGTTCTATAACTTGCAGAGTAATCATTAACAATAACAAAAGTGTCCTCCTTGCAAGAAGCTGCACTAACAAAGTATCCTTTGTCTGCTTATCCTTTACCACCTATTGTGAGACAAATCCTATTCTGGGTGGGAATAGAATATAGAATATTATTGGAAGGGACCTTGGAGATCTTTTAGACCAACCCCCTGCTTAAGCAGGAAACCCTATTCCATTTCAGTCAAGTGACTGTCCAGTCTCTTCTTAAAAGACTCCAGTGATGGAGCACCTACAACTTCTGAAGGCAAGTTGTTCCATGGGTTGATTGCACTCACTGTTAGGAAATTTCTCCTTAGATCTAGGTTGCTTTTCTATTTGGTCAGTTTCCATCAATTGTTTCTTGTCTTGCCTTTTGGTGCTTTGGAAAATAGTTTGATCTCCTCTAGGAGTCCCTCAAATATTGGAACACTGCTATCATTTCTTCCCTAGTCCTTCTTTTCATTAGACTAAGACATACCCAATTCCTGTAACTGTTTTTCATATGTTGTAGCCTCCGGTCCCCTAATCATTCTTGTTGTTCTTCTCTGCACTGTTTCCAGAGTATTTTTTTTATATCCTTCACTAAGCTCTATTATAATGGTATATAATTATAATGCTCTATTTACAATTTATAATATTTAATTTAAATTTATAAATTTACAGTCCCCTAAGTTGCTTCAAGCTTTGCTTTCATTATTCTTAGCTACAGTGCTTTATGGGCCATCTAGTTATTGCTTTTGATCACTATTATAGAATTTATCTTCTTTTCATCCATGTTATTCTCATGACAGAAAGAATCAGAATAATGATTATGTTAGATTAAGTTTAGCTTCATACATACATACCCATCACACTGTTCTCTTTCAGGATAAGCAACTTTATGCAACGCACAGAAAGTAAGTAAGAAATTGTAAGTCAAAGACATTAAAATATAAAATAAAAAAGGAAATGCAGCTAAATCTAATTTATATCAACATGATTCACTTTATCTTTCCATATATACTTTTCTACTCTTGTCAATAATTTTTGCTTTCTCCATATGCATACAGGTTTTTTTATGTTGCCTTTTTATTCTTAAACTTTCACATATATTTTTAAAAATTTCAGTTGTGTGCAACCATAATTTTCTCACTCTTCTCTTTCAATGCATTTGCTCTTCCTATATTTGTTCTACAATTCACTTTCCATTCCGTCTGCATGACCAAACCATCTCAATGTACTTTTCTCATCTTACTCATTTACTTTGATATTCAGTTTCACATTAATTTAATATTAGTTCATTCTTGATTTTATCTCATTTTACCACAAACAATTTTCAGTAACCCATTCTAAGTGCACCCAATTTTTAAGTCCCCCACTCTTACTTCCTTTTAACAAAGTGAGAAGACACGCTCCCTTATGCACTGCCTTTTCCATTCATTCCTATATAGATCCCTCATAAGTTTTATCTATCCATTTTCCTATCTTTAATTAACATTCTAATTACATACTAAGTGTGTCACCATTTATATTTGACTTACAATTGTATGCTCTGTATTCCTTGTCAAACACAATTACTTTAGTACTTGATTCTCAAGCAGGAAAGCATCTTGCTATTTTTGAAGGTTTGCCAGTTCTTTAATTTACTCTAACTTTTAAGAATTACTTCCATTGATTGCCAGTTGTGACTAGAATATATCAATACTTTAGGGACTGTAGCTAGAATTTGTTTAATCTAAATTGGTAGATTTCTGATAAGGGGCTCATATATCCCATTAGCAATTTTTAAAATATACAGTGGGAAAAAAAAAGAATTAAAATTTAGCCCAATTAATAAACATAGACTTACTTTACCAGGACAAGAAAGCAACACCACAATGAATTGTCTTCCCTTAAAAGTGATCCTCCATTTAATAGCCAAAAGAAATGTAGATAGTTTATTTACTATGGTGTTCTTCATACATTAGGCTCATGCCCTAGTATACACAGACCCAAATGAAGCAAACCGAGGCAGAAGAAGATCATTTAATTACAATTTATTCAGAATGTTCTAATAAAAAGGAGTCCTTTTCAAAGAGGGAACTCCAAGGCCCAACTTATATTTTCTGTTATAGTTAGGGCATCAAGGGAAATTACAAAAGAAAAGTTGATTGGATAAGACAAAAGCATCCTCCCTCTTGCATAGAAAATCAGTTACGTGAAGTTAAGCATGTTACATATAATACCATGTAGGTTCATTTAAATGAACTCTAAAGAACCTGTGAGCGTAAAATTTAGGATGTTAATGGGGAGGAAAATCATAAGATTATTTAGAGTCCATGAAGAAACAAACCAGATATCAATCAACACTAAAGAGTTCTCTATCTTATTAGAAGACAAACTACAGACTTTTTGTTAAGACAAACACAATCCTATCCTAGCCTGACCTGAAGAGGAAAGACACTTTATCTTGCAGTTTAGGAATATTAGAAAGTATAATTCAATCAATCCATTCATACATCCAGTAACAGAGGAAAGAATTTTCTACATTCCAGTATGCAATGATTTGATAAACTATTAACATAATTTAAAAATAAAAATAAATTAAAATAAAGAAGAAGCCTTGAACCAAATTTTGCTTCAGCATTAGAATATCTATCAGTTTGCATTATCCAAAATTTGAATGCACTCCAACTGCCTAGGATGGTGCTTTATATCTATAAGATTGTGCCTAATGGAAATTACTTTCTCAAATATCAGATATTTGGAAATGCGTAGGAAAATATAGGGAAAACCACATGAGAAAATAATGTGCATATTTGTGTTTATATATATGCATTTATATATGTATATTTGTGATCCAAATGCCTTGGAGCTAAAACATTGAAGATATAGACAAAATGACAACAAGACAGAGCTTCTTGCTAAGAATAGTGAATATTTTTTATTTAAAGTGACCAGTCAACTTTATTTTCACTGAAAATAACATTTATTCATTCTGACCCTAAAATTGTTTCCAACTGCAGCTGTTTAAATGACTTGCTCACTTTTTTTCATGACTCATATGGGTGGTGCTGGTGCTTTGCGTAGAATTCATCCTCTTGGGAAGAATTACATGATATAGCTTGCATCCTGGACAAAATGTCACATTTTGAAAATATTTTCAAAAGTTATCTTTACCACAAAGCCATATACCCTCTTTGCTAAACAACATTCTTTAGCTTAATGCTAACATTTGAAAGAAAAAGTTTAATCTTCCATTTGGTTAGAAGATGCAGATAATGCAAGATCAGTCTTAAAGCCAATATTGAGGAGAACAGATGAAGGAAAGAAAAACTGGAGATGAATGGGGAAAGTTGGCATTTGACATCCTTGGTGTCTTTAAATATGTTGAGGTAGGACTCCCATTTATCCCACAGATATGGATATGACCGTGCTGGCTTGGGATGATAACAATAGCAGAATAATGCATTTAGAGTCTAGACTGCTAAGTAAGATAGATTCACAGATGATAGCACTGGTATATTATATATAAATTTTATATTAATTCCATCTATATAATTGAGAAGATGTTCAAGAATACAGTTTCCAAAAGCACAGCCATTTTATGATCTTGGAGGGTCACAGAAATGAAACAGGATCATATACAAATGATGTGGACTAAAAAATCCATAGTTGCACTGCTGGTGAGATTATGGACTTCTGTGTTAAGTCAAAGACAGGATCAGCACAATATTCAGAAATCTTTGTTCATTGAGATGCTGCATTTTCACTTAAATAAAGGCAAGGACTGCCACACTTTTCTAAGCCAGCAAGTGTGCTTCTTTCTTTGCTCTTGCTCACCTTCTCAGTGGTACTGATGGAGGATTTGCAGTAGTTTGCAAGTCGGTGGTCGGTCTTGCTTGTTCTTTCTGCTTCAGGAAAGCTCCTTTTCCCCCTATGGACCAAAAAAGTGCTACTCGTACTTAAAATTATTAAACAATCACCAATTGTGCATGTATCTGTTTGCCCAGGACAAGCCTGGTGGGGAGCGGGGGAGAGGAGATTAGTGATGTTATCAGCATCAACTAGGCTATCCTGTGCATTGCTTCTACTGGAAATTTGCAAAACCTGTAAGTTTATTGCTATGGGGGGGAAAAAAGTCTGTTCCATGAATCAAAGAGAGAACATTTTAAAATAGCCCTATTTCTCAAATTAAGCTTTGTTTGCAACTGAAGTTAATATTGGCAGTGTGAAGAAATCTAGTGGTGTTAATAGAATGGAGCAGGAGTGACAGGACCACAGAATAGAGGTTAAATTTCTCTCTGTGTGTTCCTGTGACTTGATCTGGCTAATTCCCTTCTTCACAATGTTGTCACTGTTCATTTAAATTAGTATAACAGTATTGATTGCCTCAGCCACTAAGGCTGATAAACTCAGAACATTATAACCACTTGGACTTCTGGAATGATTTTTATTGTAAATTGACGAAATCTTGAAAGTCTTCAAAAGCAGTTTTCCAGATCAAGTTTTACTTGGTGTAATAAAGGCTGAGCTACTCTTAAGTTGATTATGTTTCCTACCTTCCTCTGTAATGGTCCTCCTCTTTGTTCTCAGAGTCTGCTATATGTTTAGTCACACAGTAATGCATTCTGCCCAGCCTAAAGGCAGGTACTGATTAAAAAAACCACACACCTATTCAGTTTGTGGCATATTTGTTAAAAAGGAGAAAGGGGAGAAAAAAAGTTAAATGTAATTATTCACTTCACTTGACTTTTTTCTTCAGGACATTAAAAGTCAGAATCAAGTCAGGTGATTTAACCAGCTGAGTTGAACAGCAGACATGCTAAAAATATGTTCCTCTTATGTGGGGATCATTTATCACCAGGCTATATTCATAATGCAGACCAATGTACTGTAAGTAATATCTAAAATCTTGCCACTGTGAATAAAATGAAAGTATGTCAAGCTGGTTTTATTATTGATGTTTCCAACATAATTTACAAAATTGCCCCATAAAGTGTTCCTCTCAATTCAGCAAGCTGTTCTTGCACATGCTGTTTTAAGTACATCTGCATTGCATGTTTTGATTATTTAGCAATGAAGTTAATTAAACTTAATGAGGTTGAGTGGCATATGGAAATTTTCAGTTGTATGTCTCTAAATGCTTTCAGTGGGATGCATGACATCTCAAAAGCTGTCCTTCAGCTTCATCATTGAATTGAATAGGTTTTATTTCCCAGATAGTTTGCATAAAGTTGCAACCTAAACAAATAGAAGAGGATTCTTACAATTTAAAAACATATACTTCCATTGTATACAAATACAAATTATTTTAGGGATGGGAGCAACTGTGTTAAAGCAAGCAAAGCTGTAGCTCCTTGCTATGTTATGGTTGTACTTGTGGAAAGCGTGTTTTGTTTTCATATATGCCCTGTGATTTTAAAATTAAGAAAACCATTTCTTCCACCCTGTGGTCTTCCAATTAAAAACATATATATTGTGTCAAAATGCATACCAAATTGTTTGGGTAAAGGTGCCCATAATGGCCATACATCAGAATAAAAGGGATTAGAGGCACCATTCACGGTGGGAATAGATAAATGCATGTTATTTTCCCTGAAAAGTCTCCAGTATAGAAAAGGTGATATTTGGTTATAGCCTTTAAAAAGATACTGTAAATGGTTAACTTATGTTTTAATGACATTGTTGCCCTGAGTCTCCGGAGAAAGGCGGCATATAAATTGAATTAATAAATAAATTGTGTTCATAAAATATCAAACATGAGTGTTTCATAGCATTTTAATATATTCTAAAGAAATATCTCTTCTTAATATATTGTTTTATTTTCCCAGATGGTAAAGAATTTCTATTTTAAACAATGTTGCTTTCTGACCATTTCAGTGTTTTTCCATGCTTTATCCCTTTCAATTTCTCTTATAGGTTTTTGTAGGACAGCATTCTGTAGGTATTGACTCAAACACTTTTAACAAACAATAGCCAGCCAAGCTTCCCAACCCTTAAGAAGTGCTATGTTTTTCCATCTTGCCATTTTTAGTGCAGGGGTTTCAATAGTGCAGTTCTGCTTTTCCATATACATTGTTGTGGCTTTAAATCAGTTTTTTGGCTCCTGGACAAGTCCCTGCACTTTTCATGGCAAGATTCCAGAAGTGCTTTGTCATTGCCTCCTTCCTAGGACTTAGAGAAAATAACTGGCCCAAGGTAATCCAGCTGGCTTTGTGCCCAAGGTGGGACTAGAACTCACAATCTCCTGGTTTCTAGCCTAAGGTCTTAACCACAACACCACATATTTTACAGAAAGGATGGACTTTCTCATGCAAAGCTGTATTCTGCTTAATGATACTTTGTGAATCTCTCAGAAGTGGCTCAATTTATATCTCACACCAACTCACAGATCAAGAAATAGAAACTACAAGCTGCATTCACACATCATGTTATATCAGACCAAATAAAGTACATTATGACTGGTTTAGTGGATGTGTGAACCCTGTCAACATTACAGAGAACATTAAGGGGAAAAGCACTGAAAGGAGAGATAGGCAGATTCTGTGACAGATATTCCCAGTCTGTTTTTTTTATTTCTTTTTTTTTTCTCCATATACAATGGATTACAACATTCATTTATAGAAGTGTCAATGAGATGCAAAGCAAAGTGTTTCTGGGAAATATTTACAATGATGATAACAATAACAACAATAATAATTCAAATCATAAGCAGAAGTCACTATAGGCTCTTTCTTCAATTGGACTCATGCTTCCAAGGTACAAGAAATCTTAATTGTCCTTGGACAAAACATTAGATACAATCATGAATATGAGGTGGTCTAAATGAACTGTATCCTGTATTGTTATGGTGGTTACAGTTGGTGCAATGATACCTTGCTGTTTCCTGATACATTGCATTACCCTATTTCTTTTAAATAAGACTCCATCTACCATGCAGATCAATATTTGAAAACTGCTGTACAAGATTGAATAACTGAGCAGCATTTGTGAGCCTATAGATACCAGCAAGTTGGTTGAAAGTACCACTGTTATACTTGTAACTACCTGCTCTATCCCTTTTCCTCCAGATCTAAGTTCCTAGGAGACAGAGTGTGGTCATGTCATCAGCTGACTTCCTGTACCAAGATAACTTTACTGAATACTTTGGAGATTATGAGGAAGATGAGCCACTTCAGGCCCAGGCCCACCTCAGTCATGCACGAATTGCTTCTCTTGTGCTACAGATGATGGCTTTTCTCTTAGGAGTACCTGGCAATGCAATAGTTATTTGGATCATGGGCTTCAAATGGAATAAGACAGTTACATCCATCTGGTTCCTCAACTTGGCAATTGCAGACTTAATATTTGTTTTGTTCTTGCCCCTATATATTGCATACATCATCATGGGCTTCCACTGGCCTTTTGGGAAATGGCTGTGCAAAGCAAATACTTTTATTGCCTTGCTCAACATGTTTGCCAGTGTTCTCTTCCTGACAGCAATCAGCCTTGATCGTTATGTCCATCTGATCCACCCTGCCTTCTCCTATAGGCATCGGACACTTGGGAATGCCTATATCCTAGTTTTACTCATTTGGATTTTGGCTACAGTTCTTGGAAGCCCAGCACTGTATTTCAAAGACACATTTGTATTACCCCAAAATGTCACCATATGCTATTACAACTTTCACCAAGATTTGGATATTATTGTATTCAGACACCATACACTTACATGGATAAAGTTCATTTGTGGCTATCTCTTTCCACTCTTAACTATGATTGTTTGTTATTCCTTTCTGTTCATCCAGGTTAAAAAAAGTACAGTATTAACCTCCAGCAGGCTTTTCTGGACTATCCTTGTGGTGGTGGTGGGTTTTTTTATTTGCTGGACCCCATATCAAATATTTAGCATTCTGGAACTGTCAGCTCATCATAATACCTCTTTGCATGATTTGCTTGAAAATGCCATGCCTCTTTCGATTGGCTTTGCCTTCATTAATAGTTGCCTGAACCCTATCTTTTATGTCCTTCTCAGTAAGAAGCTTCCTTCCTGCTTTAGTGTGACATTCTCAGAGTTGGTCAAGCACACCCTGTGGGAAGTCAGCCGATCTGCTACAGCGAGCGATCATGGTCAGAATTCCCTGAGTCTGCAGTTGACTGAAGTCCCAGTGATAGAACACCCTCTGGAGGAAATTTTGCAGTGACTGCATCCCTCTTTGTAAACTAAATTCAATTTAGCACTAGATTAACATACAGTATGACTGGATATAAATAAGTAGACAAGCACTTATAAGTAGATAAGCTTTTTACAAATTCTGTTAAAATCTCTCATTCTTGACAGAGCTCTGAGAGCATAGATGACTCTTTTGATTCCTGCCTCAACTCTTATCAGTCAAATAGAGATGAAAATTGATGCAGCTTAGAACAATGTAAATGTATGGCTGAAGACCCCAACATATCGCTTGCAGGTATAATAACTCAAAGCTTCTGCAATTAGACTTTTTCATTAATTATCCTTTAGGAGTTATAGGGGAGTAATTTCAGACTGGAAAAGCAGAGCAATATAGAATAATCTTTGCTTCTCTATCAATTTCAACTTTGTGAACTTTTCTAGGCTGAGGTTAAAAATGTTAGCAAGAGAAGCACATCAAGAAGAAAAAAGACATTTTATAGAAACATAAGATTTTGAAGTACATTCTGTATCATAGTATTGCCTTATTTTTATCATTCTTCAAAAATAAAAAAGGTATCAGTGGGGAACTCGGGGCAGACTAATAGTCCTGTGGTATATATGTATGAGGAAGTGTTATGATAAATATTGTCTCTTATGCTATCTAAAATGCACTGTGTTACAATATTTATACATATGGTATGGTACTACATTATAGTACTATAGTAATAGAGTACTATATTTACCATGCTTATAGTACCAATGAAAATGTACAATGTAAGCACAATTTGATCTCTTTTTTTGTTACTGTTGCTTGGATATAGGCATTTACATATATTAAAGCACTTTTCTGTTATTGCTTTCAAGGTGGTACCTGAATTCGTAATCTTGCTTACAAAGTATCTCAATGATTAACACTGCTAGTTATGTTATGTATCACTAGAGCTGCATATAACGTTAACATTTTTCAGGGCAGCCTATGATTAAAATGAAATATTTATACATGAGGTTTGTGGGCCATTAAAAGGTTTACATTCATAGACATCTATGCAAGTATTTGTATTTTAAGAAGGAAGAAGTATGCTAGTATCTTTTGTAATACAACAGAAGGAAAATGGTATTTATAAATAAAGGGGGCTTTTAAAGCTCAAAGAATCATAAAATAAAGATAGATGTAATCATAAACATTAGAAAATAGTTTACAATGCCACTACAACTCATGATTTTCTTATAGCACAGGGAAATTTCTTTAGATGAAGACCCTCCCCTATTTATTGGATAATTTTTGCCTTTATTCCACATCTGTTGGATCTTTCTTTTGAGGCCATTCCCATACTAAGGTTGCTCCTACTATGAAAATGTTCCGATACAATTCAAAACTGTCCTGAAGACATGTTCACCACTACAGAGTTCAAACTACTGAGAACATACATGAAACATCATTAGTCAGACAGTGCGTGCCTCCATCTGGTCAAAGGAGAATGTGGAGTTTAGCCAGTGTTCTGCTACAAGCTACTCCAGAGCCCAGAACAATAATATTCCCTCTCTCTTCTACACGTTGAATCAAAGAAATAAAATAAATTGCTGATGCCTTCTTTCCCATCATGCTTTCAGTACATGCATTTGTCTGGCTACAAGCATTAACAGTCAGGTGTTATATCACAATGGTAAAAGAACAGTATTAGGCATTTTACACGTAGATGGTTCTCTCAGTGGTTGAAACAGAGAGTGAGGAGGAGGAGAGACGAACAAGATGCTGAAGCTCTACTGAGAAGAGTTACCTGTGGTCCAGAAGCTAGGGTTAGGTAATATCAGAATTCTGGGCAATGAAAAAGCGGAGCGCCCACAAGCTCCGCTGAGACATAATGTGGCAAGCAATACACCAACTTTGTCCAGTTTTAAATAAGCTGCCACTGAGCTGCTTCTCTCCCAGACTCAATCCTTATATAATACCAGAACGAGTTTCAAAATGTGATAAAGCCTTCATGTGGAAGAGCCCTTCTTTTGTTCACCAGTAATTTGCTTACTTGGCAACTCTTTCTTCAGTAGATGCCACACATACAAAAAGGGATAGAAATTTGATCTATTATATCAACTCTTCTTTTTACCACCCTCTTGCAGGTGATCCATGTGCTCTTTGCTTCTTGGCTTTATTGCAGGAAGAATAATAGAAGAGGTACTGATTTCATCAGTACTTCATGCTTAGGATTGCATCCTATAGGCCCAGAACCGTATTTCCATCCCATTTGTAAAAATAACTTTTATGTGTGTATTTTTTCCGCATTTTATTTCATGGAGAAGCATGGTAGAAAATGTCTGAAAATTGCCATTGTTAACCAAATCACTGCAGTTGTTAAGGGAATCATGCAGCTGATAAGCAAATCTGTCTCCTCCATTGACTTTGCTTGTTTGAAGCTGGATGGGAAGGTTATAAATGGCAATCACATAAACCAGGACAGTGCAAGTGAAGTTGAGGAATACTTGTATGCTGTCTGTTCATTCTAGGATGCAGTTATGTTCTCCAGTTTAAGATATTTTAGACTGATCTAAGTAATATTTCAACAGATATTCAGCAGATCCGTTTCTATTTTTTAATTTTATAGCAAGATATCCACGTTCAAATAAGCATGACTACAGTTACATATTTTTTTGCTCTCAAATTCCATTTTCCTAGAGAATATATATCAAGAATGCATATATAATTATAATTATCCTTGCAACTGTCCTTGAACAAAGTGGAAACGATAATAAATCCATGACTGAGGCATGACTTTGCCAAAACAAATCATTACTCAGAATGGCAAATGACATTGAAGTATAAGAATGTATTTTGGAAATCTTAGATGCTTTGACCACCTACCAAGTTGGATGATCACATTCTATTATTGATGACAGATGTTTTAGTCCAACAGCCAGAAATCCACATTTGGAAGTGGCTGGATTAGATTAACATCTGTCATTAGTGCCTGAACTCAACATCACAACAAGTCATGACTTGATGGATTATGATAAAATGTGATACATGATTCCAATCTTAAACTAGGCTTCCTCAATCTAGTATCTTTCAGATATGTTGGGACTACAACTGCTAGACTTTCTCTGTTAATTCATCATGTTCCATCTTCTATAGATCATCCAGATAGCTGTGAATTTCATCTTGGGGTATTCAGTTTTGAGAGACTCCATCCATTTGAATGCTTATTTAAGCAAAGAGACATAATGATAGAGGAGTTGTTCCAGAGCCCTTTCTTTCCATTCATAGTATGCTTGCCTCCCTAGTTATATACCATTTGAGTTCAATTGATCGTTGGTGGGCTGCTAATAGAAAGCTTTGGAAAGATTCAAATAGCTTACTCATTCCTTAAATCTAAAAAACAACAACAACAACCACCATTGGTGTCAATGTCAAACAATGTTATCCCCAATCATATTAACAGTATTGTTAACCACTTGCTTTATGTCTTTCTGTTAAAGAGATCCATAAATTTATATAATTTGCTGGGATAGATCTCTTCTTTGAGGATTTTTTTTTTTTTTTTTTTTTTTTTTTTTTTTTTTTTTTTGCTGTTTCAGGTCTCGGGGTGGGTGGGCACAGGGGAGGAAGCCAACAAAATGCTGAAGCAGAGGTATTGCACCTGCTTTTCCATGTGATTCAACTCAGCATTTTTTTTTTAGAAAAACACCTAGGATGCTAACTTCCAACCCTCCCTGTTTCAAAGTAAGATATTTTCAGCAATGTGCAGATACAGTAATTATAAATAAAGTACAAACAAAGCAGGTTAAAGTCTCTTTCCACAAAGCAGCCAATTTACACTGTTCTTCAGCCCTAAAGGGTTATATTGTGTATTATGTGGTACACAAAATGACAGGGTATGCTTTTTGTTTTAAATTTGATTACTATTTTTAAATTCCTATATTAATTCCTATTACTATATTTTAATTCTAAATTATAGATTTGGGCAGTTCTACACTGCTCAGAGTCAGTATGGTTATATGGTCTATAAACCATACAAGTAAGTGAATGAATGACTACATTCCCCAATTCCGAAAGAACAAAGTTTACTTTCATTTTGATTTTGCCAAGGTTCAAGTTGCCAAACCTAATGGTAGAAGAAAAAAAAACCCACCAACTTTAAGAACATCCAAACAACCCTGTGAGTAGTTTTGGAGACAGCACTGACCATCTCACTGCAAATAGAAGAGAGCTAACCTGTCACAACACCATGAAGCAGACATAAGCTTGGACTAGAATTGGTCTTTTACATAGGATGTTTACTTACAACCATTTCAAAGTGGCAGTTCCCCATCTATAATAGTAACAACAATACTGCAGAATAGAAGAGAAAGTATTGGAGAAAATCACAAAATACAAAGACCTGCAAAGAAAACAACTAGGCCAAAAGAAAACAAAGATAGTACCAATACTAATAGGCCCCTTGGGTGCAATCACAAAACAATTGGAGCACCACTTGAACACCATTGACAAAATCACTGACAATTGCAAAAGGCAGCTTTTGGAACAACTCACTTCCTGTAATATCTTAAACCCATGAAATAACATCTCCTATCCCAGGGAAGGACTTGATAGGTGGATAAAAATGCCAAATCCTGTCTAAACATCTGGCTGATTATGCGACAAACTATAATGCTTAATTGATCACCCATTAGGGAATATCGGAATAGTTTACCATCTATCCATCCTTTCTCTACAGCCATCTAAATGATTGAATGATTGAATAGACATGCAAATTCAAGTCTGGCTTCCTTGATTGAATACAAATTGTTGAAACACTGGGTTGATTTTGATTTAGGTCGCTGAGGCAAGAAGTAGGTAGTGTTTGTTTCACGTAGACAATCATTGAGGTCTGGAGAACAGATACCTACCCTAATATGCCATGAACGAGTATGGAATTTTAAAATAGCTGAAGGCTAGAAGGAAAAGGCTGCACACCAATTGGTATTGCCTGTAAACTAACAGGACGATTAATCCATCCCACTAGGACAAGGTCTGCAGTCAAATGATACTGTCTTTTCTTTTTCAAACAAAGATTTGTTATTTAAGATTTCAAGTTCTCTTAGCTACTAAGGTATGAATAAGATTTAGATGGCTAATAATGAATTGAAACCTGTTTCCTCCTCAGGGCAACTTATGTTTATAGAACAGAAAAGGCTGGGAATTTTTTCAAGCCAAATGATGCACCACTGTCCATTGGAACATCCTGTGCCTTTAATTTCAATCACTTGTTTTGCTTTCAGAGTCATTGAGAAACTTTATACTTGGATTAATATACAGCGATTTTAAATTTATTGGATTTGAAATGTTCCAATAAAAATGCACTTGCAATACGAGAACCTTTACCAAAAGAATGTGCTCAATTATAATGTATTTGGAACCACCTAGGTGTAAGAGAAACAGTGGAATCACAATCTCTACATGCAGAAAGTAAAGATGATGACTTTGATAGAGATGAGCAGAAAGTTAAACAGTCTGAAGCATAATTCCAGAATTATTGAGGTAGTATTCAGACGTTATCTCGGGCAAACACCACTCTAATTCACTGGAGTATAAGGAAGAGAAGAGCTCAGACTTGCAAGATTCTGTTATTATAGCCAATTTCAATAAAAGTAATTTTAGCCTCTCTATGAAGTTGATTTCTTGGTGTATCTATAGGGCTGACATCACCCTAATCACAACATTTGAAGTTCAGCTATCCAGTGTAAGATTTGGGTCCAGGAAACGATCTGCAACCAAACATTTCTAATATATCTAATCAGATGTGACATTAATTATATAATTAGTTCAACAACACTGGGGATCGGGGTGGGGAATAGAAGCTTAACTAGCAGACCCCCAAGAATTCCCCAATAAGGTATTTAATATTGACTGTCACCCAGTGGTGAAATCCAAAGTTTTTTACTACCGGTTCTGTGGGCATGGCTTGGTGGGCATGGCAGGGGAAGGATACTGCAAAATCCTCATTCCCTCCCCACTCCTGGGGGAAGGATATTGCAAAATCTCCATTCCCACCCCACTCTGGGGCCAGCCAGAGGTGGTATTTGCCAGTTGTCCAAACTACTCAAAATTTCCGCTACCAGTTCTCTGAACTGCTCAAAATTTCCGCTACCGGTTCTCCAGAACCTGTCAGAACCTGCTGGATTTCACCCCTGCTGTCACCAATCAAGATGAATCTGCCAATACTGTTTTGTCTATTTAGCTGTGGAGTTCTACATCTTTGAATTTCTTGCTAAATGTCCAGAAGTGGGTAATTTAATATAATTTCTACCTATCCTGAAATAGAAGGGACAGCTAAGTAACCATGTAGACTTGTGTGTGGAGAAAATTATACAGCAAGTTCTTTTTAAGCCAAAACTGTAAAATGGAATGCATAAAACAGAAAATGTTTTTTGACTGCAAAGCACTTCATCCTAAGTCAGCGGTTCTCAACCTGGGGGTCGCGACCCCTTTGGGGGTCGAACGGCCATTTCACAGGGGTCGCCAAAGCCCTCTCGCCCACCTACGCCTTCACTCACCCTCACTCCTCTGTTGGATCGCCGGCCGTTCGCTTACCCCGCCCACTCCCCATCTATTGCTGCCTCCGATGGCTAGAGGAAAAAAAACTGTTTAAATTCTTGCCGCGGGGCTTCAAAGGGCCGCCCTAGAGCCAGTGGTGCAGCCGAACCCTTTGCTAAATTGCTGGCTTGCCCCGCCCCTCCGCACCACTATTTATTGCCAATAAATAGTGGTGGGCGAGGGGCGGGGGAGCCAGCAATTTAACAAAGGGTTCGGTGTTTTTTTTGTAATTTTTTTGCCCCCCGGAGCTTCAGCAGAGGCTAATTAGCCCTTGCTTGGATCAGCTCCCGACCCCCAGCTGATTTGCTCTCGGCTGTTTTGCTCAGGGCTCTTTTGCTTGCTTGGAAAGAGTGCAGATTTTTTTCCCCTACCTAAAGTGAAAAACGAAAGAGAAAGTAAAGCAGGCTGTTGGCTTTGCAGTTGGAAAATTAGGAAGGCAGATTTCTTTTCTTTTTCCTCACCAAAAAAGGTAGGTGCAAACAACGGGAAATTTAGGGAGAAAGAGGAGATTTTAAAACACAAAAGAAAAAAAGCTCTATTTAACTAGGGAATTGTAATAATTGAGATACTATTAATTGTATATTGTGTTGAAAGCAGAAATGGTTAAGTTGTGGTTTGAAGGAATATATGGGGGAAATTATTTGGTTTATTATTATTGGTAAATATAATTAATTGATTTGTAAGAAATTGGATTGCATGGAAATAATTGGAATAATATACAAAAAAGGTAGTTATATAACTAATTGATTTATATTAAAATGTTGAATTCATATTAAACAACTGTAATATTACATAATTAACCAATGTGAGGATGGATATAAAAATAGATGACAATGGGAAGGAGTATAAAATAGAATAGAAGGGAAAAATTGAATTTGATTAAGATTAGAGATGAGGATGAAGGGTAATATTGGTTTTTTACAAAAATAGATGAGGAATAAATATGGCAAAAAGGAAATATAGAAATTGTAAATTTAATTGAAATGACTAAACACTGTTTAAATTTATGAACCAGCCAAATACCCTGTTTAAAGAAAATACATTGTATGTTTGTATGTGTGTTTCTAATTATTGTTATTTATTCATATTTGTTCTCTTTTATTCTTTAAAGTTTAACAATTCATTCTTTATCTTAATATCTTTATATTTGTTTGGGGTTCCCTTTCATCTTTTTTTATTGTACAGCAATCTTTCTCCTCAAACCTACCACCTCTCTCTTTTCTTTCCTTCTTACTTTCTCTTCCTCACCCTCTTCTTCTCCTCCCTACTTCCTCTTCCTTTCTCCTTCTCCTCCTCTCTTCCTCTCTTACCCTCACTCCTACTCTAATTTCCCTTCCCTTCCTTCATCCCTCTCTATTGCTGTATCCTTTTGTGCATATGGACTACTCAGAGGGCTGAAAAAGTTATTTCTGACTGGTCCTCACACTTTTGACCAGTCTTCGAACTTACGACTGTCCTCACATTTTATGTTTTTGCCCTATCTTGTCACCATGGTGAAGAGAAGCAGTTGTGAAATGAGTGACATGGTTGTTAAGAAAGCTGCAGGGCATAAATGTGAGGATGGTCATAAGTGTGAGGACTGGTCAAAAGTGCGAGGCCCAGTCAGAAATGACTTTTTTCAGCCCTCTGGTTAGTCCTTTTGTGCATATGGACTACTCAGAGGACTGAAAAAGTTATTTCTGACTGGTCCTCGCACTTTTGACCAGTCCTCAAACTTACGACTGTCCTCACATTTTACGTTTTTGCCCTATCTTGTCACCATGGTGAAGAGAAGCAGTTGTGAAATGAGTGACATGGTTGTTAAGAATGCTGCACGGGCATAAATGTGAGGATGGTCATAAGTGTGAGGACCAGTCAAAAGTGTCAGAAATGACTTTTTTCAGCCCTTTGAGTAGTCCCTATACACAGCCATGGCCACCCGGTCACATGACCAGCTAGCCACACCCACCCAGTCACATGACCTCCAAGCCACATCCACAAAATAAGCCACGCCCACAGAACCGGTAGTAAAAAAATTTAGAACCCACCCCTGGTTGGGGGTCACCACATGAGGAACTGTATTAAAGGGTCATGGCATTAGGAAGGTTGAGAACCACTGTCCTAAGTGTTCCAGCAAAATGATTCAGATTGGCTTGGCAGAAAAAAATGTGAGCCAATTATGTGTGTTCTGAGTTTCATCAAAACAAAACTTGAAACAGGATTTGTGTTTTGCCCTGGCGCGGGTGTTGGCTCTTTGGGCCCTCTGATGTGGCTCCATCTGGTGATCCCACCACTGGCTGGCCCTCCCAGTCACTCCTTGCCTAGCCTGAGAAGGTAAGGGCGACAGTGGGGGATGGAGAAGCGGTCGGGGCTGATTTTCCAGCGCCTCACTCTTGCTGGAGCTTCTTCTGGCCCTTGTTGGTGTTGGGTGTGCCTCAGTCGCTTGGGGATATACGCAATCTGCTCTCTACCCCAAGACACTTGCTTGCAGCACCACTCCGCTGGAGGAATAAAGCTCAGGGGAGTGGGAAAAGGGGCCTAACCCCGGACAGCAGGGGAAGAGAGGAGGGGAGAGACACACAGAGAGGGGGGAGATAGAAGGGGACACACACATAGGCACAGAGAGAGAGAGAAGTGGGAGAGACAGAGGCATAGAAAGGGAGAGAGATACAGAGAGAGGGAGGAGAGACAGAGATAGAGACATAGAGAGAAGGGGGATAGAGATACAGAGATGGGGAGAGGGAGGGACAGAGAGGGTGAGTGGGGAGAGGGTGGGTGAGAGGGAGAGAGATGTCAAAAGGGTTTTGTGGTTCTCAGTGTTTTTTTAATGGCTGGGTAAGCTTGGCTAGAGGGGTGGTTATGTGACTGGGTGGGAGTGACATCAAGCTTGCCACACCCACCCAGGTTTTGTGGCTCCCCATATATTTTTTCTGTGGGAAACGGGTCCAAATGGCTCTTTTGAGTGTTTAAGGTTGCAGACCCCGGCCCTGGAGGCTTGCACACAAATCCAGGCAGCCAGTATCAGCAGGAAAGATATAGAAAGCTCTATAGCAGTGGTTCTCAACCTTCCTAATGCCGCGACCCTTTAATACAGTTCCTCATGTTGTGATGACCCCCAACCATAAAATTATTCCTAAGGCCATTGAAAATATGCGTTTTCCAATGGTCTTAGGCGACCCCTGTGAAAGGGTCGTTCGACCCCCAAAGGGGTCCTGACCCACAGGTTGAGAACCATTGCTCTATAGGTTGCCATCACCTAGCACTTATCTGGAGCTTTGTTGCCCACATTTTCTAGCTCTAGCTTTCCTTGAACTCAGTAGTACAACAATATTATTTGCTCTGTGTTTACTTTATGCTAAATGAAGGGAACATAGATTACTAGTAGAATGTCTGGGTTTTGAGTCTTTTTCAAAAGGGAGAAAAGTCCTTTCCAGTCAGCTGCATCCTCTAGAGACTAAGACATCCGGGCAGAAAGTATTCAATTCCAGACAGTCCATTAAATTGCTTTTAAAACTGTTTTAGAATATTTTGCCTATGCCCAACCTTACCCCAAAAGAATAAGAAATATGGATTTCTCCTTCACTACAAGATTCATCTGCAGTGGAGATTTTCTGCATTGGGGAAGGGGGGCAAGAGAGAGAGGCTGCTCAGGAGTGAGGCCCACACAAGGACCAAATTCAATTAATCCTTGCCTGTCTGGATGCCAACATTTATATCTTAAATGTAAAGTACATTAACAGAACAAAGAAGTAATCTTGAGTCATACTTGCATCCTTGCTCAGAAAACAATCTTTTTTGCACTTTCAGTGCCAAAGGGATAGACTGAAGTAATGCAGTAAACAGATCTCAAAGCAACACTTTCAAACATACCTTTGCACCAAAGCATACCACAAACTGCTTCAGCAAGATCCAAAAGAGCATACATCCCTAAGATTAGGAAGCCAACTAGTAAAGCATTTTAAAAAAACCCTCAAAGGTTCCATGGACAGAGACATAAATGGATGCAATGCTCAAAAGACAAAGATGAACACCATTATAAAAGCAGAAACAGCCAACCAACCAGCCTTCCATCAGTTTTTCAAATGCATTCCAAGTCAAAAACTCTAAAGGTACCTATCAACAGCATAGAAGACGATAACTACACTTATGATAGCTTGTGAGGCTGAGGTGTTCATGTGTCCTGATAATTATTGAGCTTTCAGAGTCATGATGAAGATGACAACACATTTACTACATAAAGGCATTTGAGATCTCATGCGATCCAAGATCACTCAAAGAATGCATTTGACATATTTAGCAGGTCAGATAGACCAATCTTATACTACTACTTTTGGGCATCTTATCCAACCTTTATCTATGAACTAAAAGTATTTTTGCCTTGATTAATCTGATGATCCATTTGTTTATGTGTATGGTGGGTTTAAGTGAATTCTCCTTAGATAGTTTATACACACCATTAAATTTGAGGAGAGTCTTATGAAATAAGCCATCCTCTGGTTTACCCATCTAACTTTTTAAACTCCTCCATTTCAGTGCTTTCAATGTCAGAGCAACCCACTTTGTCAGGTAAAGAACTATTTAATTAATTAGAGGGGATTTGGTTCACCAGTATAAAATCACAACTTGGAATTCTTCCCAAGATAAGAGGGGGTCTATGGTAGAACCACCTTCTATCTCTGAAGCGAAGAATTCAAATTACAGTATTTCCTTTTAGCCTACAAACTTCAATTGAAAACTCCATTTTTAAAAAGTCAAATAGCTGAAGACAATAAATCATAACATTTCTGCTGCAATATTTTTATTCCAGAAGCTACCACAACTTAAATTTTGTTGAACGCTGCCACATCCATTGATTGTACATAATCTTCGAATGCAGTGATCTTCTCTTCCAACATATCAGTTCCAACTTTATCATCTTCAACTACACACTGAATTTGAAGTTTCTTTATTCCATAACCAACTGGAACTAGTTTGGCTAGAAAGATAATAAAACAACTGTTAAAACTGATAATCTACTCTATATGTTTATCCCCTATAATAGATATTCAGTGTGGATAATGTGTAGAAGCAAGCATTTAGGAACTTGAATTACAGCTCCCCTCATATAGGGACTCCCTCTGAAGTACAGCAACCAAGAAGTGAATTTAAAAGGGGAAAATTAGATAGTCCCTGCCATTCGTTTTATAGAAGGATTCTAGTAGCGATCTATTTAGTTATGTCTTTAATAAAATGTGTCAGTCTGGACAAGTGACACCAAACTGATTTATGGCAATACTTTATTGCTATAAATGATGAATGTTGCAGAGACATAACCTTTGTCCTACAGCATTCATCATTTAAGTTTCAAATGCTGGTAATTTTCCTTATTGGAACCTTTCAATAAACGTAAGTGCATTGAAGACTATCATATGCAGGAGCAGCAATAAGTAATAAACCCAGTTTAAGTAATGTGCTAATGACATTGTTGTTTGCAAGAAGGTAAGGAAGTTTGGTAAATTTAAAAGCTGTTTCCGTGTCAGTGGATATATACGTTGTGCAAAAACAATGGAGTGATGAAGAAAATGATGTTAGTCCACATACATCCGCCTATCAGGTGCAAAGAGAACTTTTACTTAAGAGGTTCTATAGGGAAAAATAATTCACCTCAATATGCATCTCAGACTCTCAAATAGAGGATGTGATAAAGTACTGTAAATTACAGGGGCCATAATTCAATGACCTAGTCTAGGAGCCCTGGTGGCGCAGTGGTTAGAATGCAATATTGCAGGCAAACTTTCCCCACAGCCTGAGTTCGATTTTGACAAGACTCAAGGACTTCCATCCTTCTGAGGTCAATAAAATGAAGACCCAGATTGTTAGGGGCAATATGCAAATAATGCTGACATTATAAACCACCCAGTGAGTGCTGTGAAGCACTATGGGTGGTATATAAGTCTAAATACTATTAGTCCACAACACGGCCAAAATTCCATTTTGGGATACTCAGTAAGAAATTTGACTGGCCCTACTACACTAGTTGGAAGTTCTCAACAAAAAGCCCATAATTTTGGGAAATGGAAACAATAAACTCTTATGAACTTTTGGGGACATGATTTAAGAAGCAATTCAACTATAGATAGATCTTATGCATGTGAACTGTACTCTAAAAGTAGTAAGTCATAATTTTTCTATCTCCAACCAGTTACTTACAAGATCCCCACACTAAGCCATCAGCCTGAATGCTTCGGACACACTCCTCCAATTTGGACATATCTGTCTCATCGTCCCAAGGTTTTACATCTAATAAAAGGGATGACTTGGCAACCAGTGCTGGTTCTAGAGAAACCAAAGAATAACTCAATAAAAGCAGGTTGTTTTACATAATTTCAAGAAGTTATAGCAATTGCCAAAGTAGTGCAAGATTGGAAGATGTGGAGAGACCTGGTCCAGAGAATTGCCAAGTCAGACATGACTGAATGGATAACATCATCATAGCAACTGTATTTTAACAAATTTCCTTACAAATGTTGTTTCTACTTAGAAAAAAGCTAAAAGTATCACGCACTAAATGTTTAAAACTTGTAAACTGCAAAATAAGATTAAATTTAATCAGCATAGGAGAAGAATACAAGATATGATAATGTTCGTTACACCAAAACTCTCTTCTCCTGGTTGGGAAAGGAGCATTCTGCAAGCGTAACAGCTATTTTCCCACAGTTGGAATACTGCAACTGCTACAGCACAGAACAGTTTCAGGCCAGTACCTGTGGAATCACATATTTGCTATGAAATCAGTATTTCACCATTGACAGAAACACACATAATTTAAGCAGGATGTTATACTACTTCTATAGTCCTGTGAATTTATCTTCACCTGTATTCAGACATTTGAACTGTAATGACACTTTAAATCAAAGCAATACCTGTAATAAGAAATATATCTGTAATACTTATACAAGTGAGTTTAGACAGATTACGGTTAATCTAGGAAATAATTCAGACTGAGTAAATTTAAGGAGTGCTGCAGGACTAATAACTTACTTTTGGACTTCTTTGATTCATACTGAGCAAGCCGTTCCTCCCTTAACTTTTTTGCTTCTTCACTTTCCTGAAGAAATGAAAAAACAAAGTTAAATAAAATAAAGCAATTATTTCCTTATCAAGCTCAAACTCAACTGGATCTTTCAGAAAAACAAATCATCATAATTTCAGACGAAAGATGGTGATTTGGTTTTATTCATCATGTCACCAATTCAAAGCTTTGAAAAAGATGAGATTTTAATTTTAAAACACCATCTACAGACGACTTTAATATGCATTACAGAATATAAGGTAAAGCTTCCCCTCAAGTGTCTGACAAAAACACAAAAGTGCTTTGTGACTGCTATCTTCTAGAACAGTGGGTCTCAACCTTCCTAATGCCGCGACCCTTTAATACAGTTCCTCATGTTGTGGTGACCCCCAACCATAAAATTGTTTAGACTACTGCCCTAGGCTTTCCCAGAAGTCATCCATTCAAAATTTACTGTGATTTAAGCCTACTTGCTTTTTTCAAAGTCAGTGAAGGTTGGATAGATTGTGCTATGTACCATGGTTTTACAGAGTAAAGCATTATCGAATGATTTCTTAGGTTTATACCAAGTGTTTCCACTAAAATATAGCACACACATAAAAAAGGCTAACATTAATATACAATAAATTCAAAAATAAGGTAAAATTAGCATAATTGCAAATCTTAAGTTACAACACAACCCATCAATTAAATGGCTAAATAAAAGATTGAATTATTTTGCAAAGTTAAAGGGATTATTTTTCATCATCTGAAATCGCCTATTAGGGAAAAACTGTTGCCCAATATGATCACTTGGAACCAGCTATTACCACAAATTATTGTTCAAATGCACTCATCTCTGCCACTATTTTGTAGTGAAGGAACAGCTTAGAATCTAAAATAATTCTCAACGTGAGCATTATCCTTTTATTGAGATATAAGAAACAATAGTCTCTATTCTGGATAAAACAAAATTCTAACAACTACAACAATTACCAAAGACCCAGATTTATCAGGTAACCCTAAAAGACACAATGGTCAAATTGCATTGAAGGCCACAGATAGTTCCAAAAGAATAAAACCACATTCCAACTTTCCCTTTTCATTCAGCAAACAAATTTTAATTTCACATCCTTGTTTAAATCCCAAATAAAATTGGTTTAAACACTCAAGTATATCTGAGATACAATTGCAAAGCTACCTTCTTGGTTGTATTGGACCAAAGTATACAGCATTTACATTTAGCATATAATTACTAAATTTTTTTAATGACCATAAAGCAATAACTGAGAGGCTGGACCTCTTAGGACCCAGCCTGGACTTAGAGGGTTTTTAGATTTTGGGGGTTTTAATATAAATTTTATACGTACATTATGTATTTTATAATTTTAACTGGTTGTTTTATTGTTGTGAGCCGCCCTGAGTCCTTGGAGATAGAGCGGTATATAAATTTTATTAATAAATTAATAATAAATAAATAACAGGGCCAGTTCAATGTTTATTGTTAGGAATGATTAAAAAACTAGCAACTCTAATTTCTTTCCAAATCTCATATCCCTTTGCAAGATATAGGATCTGAAAAGAATCTCAATAATATAAACAGAATTGGTTCAAAACTGTAGGCCAAATCTGCCAGATAATAACCAAGTTACTAAGTCTTCTCTGCTACCCTCATCTCCAGCTCCAAGTGGACTCTGTATGTGTTTGTCTCTAAACTAAGTGGTTTAGTTTGTCAGTTTTTAAAGAAACCATCTGTCCATTTGCTCCAGTGCCCTCACTCTCAGTTAAATGAAGGAATGACCTGGCTCTATTGGGGGTTCATGCTGCTTAGAAAAAGCAAGCCTCGGTTATGTGAGATAATTTATATTGGTTATGGCTTTGATTGCAAGATGAAAAAGTTACATTTTTTCCTAAATAACTGAGATAGTTATTAGGAGCCATTTGGCTCTTGAGGTGAAACATTTTTCCTCACACACCATCTCTGCAGAATTTCATGTTGGCAGCCAATCTAAGGCTATCAAGAGAATGATCCTTCTATAGAAGAGAGCATTTGTAACTATGTGGTCCTTTGTGCTCTCTAAGTTTGTCTGCTTTCTTGCAGAGGTATCACTACACTATTAACATCATCATTAATAGGAAATAGGGTTTGCTCTCATTTAAAATGATCTTTCGATGCAATAGATTTTACACACAACTGTTCCTCCTTCAGACCACCAACCAATTGAAAAGAATTCCAAATCAACTGTGTACCTTGCTTCACACATGGGGCTGATATGAATTAGGATTAGATGTGATTGTAATGGCAAACAGAAAATAATAAGCTGGGTAACCTCTGAAGGAACACTGAAATCCTTCAACCGAGAAGCTAAATATATTCCATTACAATTCTGTGATGTGCAAGCTAGCCCAATTGGGCAGTATTGTAGATAGTGTCTCACACAGTGTTTTAGCTGTTTAATCTGAACTGCATTATATTCTATTACATAATTCAATTAACTTCATGCTGCTTTTTATGTAAGCGCCACACAAAATTAACAGGAAGAAGTTTGGGGTACCTCATCTTCATCAGAACCAAAAAGGTCAATGTCATCGTCATCTTTGTTATCTCCACCTGTGCCTGTACTGTCTTCAACATCTGCAGGGCCATATTTTCCCAAAGCTTTCTTCACACCAGGCAGACTAGAAAACAGACAGCATTTAATTGTTGACTGTACATTCCTGTTACTTCAGTGTGGTCCAGAATAAAGCTGTAGAAGTGCAGCCTCCCTTTGCCAACCAATTAACAGCTGTCCTTAAGCATATTGAAATTTCAAAGGTAAGATACTAGATGCCAACTTCATAGGCACCTGATGTCCTGCAGGCAAATTGCAATTTAAATGTTACTTATAATGTATCTCCAGCACAGGTCTGAGCATCAATAAGGGAGACTTGCTGTCACTGATTCAGCTAGCAATGCCAATAAGTGTCTTCAGAGGTTTTTATTTATTACTAAATATAAAATCAGATTAAATAACATTTTCTGAAATTGGGAATTTTCTAAATCTACTTGTATAAGATTTAGATTATGTGGATTATAAAAGCTCATTTTAAAGTGTAAACACTCCATCTCTTGTATAGGTAGTCCTTGACTTGTAACCATTTGATTTACAACAGCCTCCAAGAAAGTCACTTATTATCTAAATTTGAAGTTACAACTGTCACCCTACTCCTGCAATTATGTGATTACAATTCAGGCATTGACAGCTAATTTGCAATTATGTTTTTTGCTGGGTTTTGGAAAAAAATGACATTGGTTAAGTTGGATTCATACTTGCAACTAGTGATTCAATTTATGACCACTGAAAAAATAGTTGTAAAACTGAGTCATGTGATGATTTATGACTGCAACAACTTACAACAGAAATTCTGATCCCAACTAAGGACTACCTGCAAGTTTATAATGCAATTTGTTCAATGACATTCATCAGTAAAAGTGAATTACAAATTTAAAACTACCCCGTTATACAAATACTAATAGAGCTTACTTTCTTAGAAATACAGAATGGTGAATTTTATATTAATGGCTACTGTACAAAAGTGGGAAATGTTTAAGTTTCATTTTGTTCAGAGTAAAACATATTCAGGTGAGCAAGCAGATAAGGTTCATGCAAGTTGCCGTCTTTTTCTTTGGAACTCTCCATCTTTCCAGTGCCTTCTTCATTTTTGATAGCGAGATGGGCAACATATAGCCTATCCCCTATCTTCCAATGCCTTTTCTCCCTTGTCACAATCTCAGTATGATACACTCCAAGGAATCCTCATCTTCCCAACTCTTCCCTTCTCTCTCTCCCCTTAGCCACCAATATCCCTGGTCTTTTCCCCATTCCTCTCCCAAACTACTTCTGCCTGGCTTAAAATAGCCCTGGTATTCTGAGCTAGACCAGAACAGTCCAACATCTACATTTTTGGAAACATGGGCCATCCTTGGCAGCTTCCTATGCAAAGAATATTTTCCATATCCCCATTGGAAAAATACCCCAAACTCTAGATTTCTGAAAAAAAGAATATTTTAGATTTCTTTGAGCTTCATCTGAAACACAAACTGTAGGCAGACCAGAAACAGAAATGCAAATAGCAGAAACGAGCCTCACCTTGCTTTTTGTTTCTCATAAGATTTAATGTGGTTGTACCACCGGAGGGCATGGTATAACTCAGGAGGAGGGGATGAACCAACTGCTTCAAATACAGCAACATCTGCCTGTGATGGAACATACCTGCAGGAATCATGAATTTTAATTAGCAAAGCCACCTTAACTTACCAAAGACATACCATAATTACTATAAATTAAACACCAATAGTATGGATTCTATAGTAGCTTTGCAACTTTCACCTTTGGGAAAATTACAGAGTGGCTGAACTTGTTAACAGTTGACACTAGGTGGCTCTTCAGATGCAACTGTCTGATGGGAACTAGCAGACCTTTCCCTTTCATATCCAGTCCACTAAGGTTTGAATAGAGCAACCCTGTCCCGGGGTTAAATTGTGACCTTCAGATCTGGTTCTTTAGTAGGATGGATTGACCACAGCCATAACGTATCTTCATACTGAAGTAGATGGATTTACAAGAAAAGAGGAGTGGAAAATCCTTGTCAAAAGCAATAATTTGAAGTTACAGCTTCATTTATATCTGACATACCTAGGGGTGTGTGTGTATTAAATCTACCAATTAACCCCAAATAAAAATTGTTCCATGCCATTGGCAGCTCAGGATCACAGACCAGTTTCAATTCCCCCCCCACCTCATTCCATAATGTTTCCATAAACTGTTTTTATAATAAAAACAGTTAATTGCAAAGTTCATTTCCAACATAAGCTCATTTATAAAAATAGACCTGACATCTGCTGTAGGACCTTTTGAGCTGCAGGAGGTTTCGACTGAAATCCCCGCTGGGCGGCCTTTCATTAGCCAATTCATTCCCCTCCTACAGCACGTTCTCCGCCATTAAAATAAGAACCACATACGGTTTCGGAACAACAAAACCAAGGTAACGTAGATAAAAAACAAAGTTGAACGTTCCATGGATGATGACGATGAGAATGATGCCGAATTCGTTATAATGCAATTACGGCCCTTGCCTTCGACATTGTTATAAAGGAGCGTAAAAAGGAAACGCCCGCTCTTTCACTCTTATCTGATCACATGGTGGCTATTAAAGCTCCTAGCCAGGCCTCACCGCAGGACCCTTCCCCAACTTTACTTGGGAAAGCATGTCGACGAAGGGCCTACAACGCCGAGAGCGAGCGGAGAAAGAAACGCTTTTCTCAAAGGTTCCCCCGCACAGCAAGACAAGACGCGAGAAAGCTGCTGTCCGGGCCCCTCACCCCTCGATGTAACTTTTATCTGCCAAGAAGGAGTTCAGGAGCTGCAGGCCGGAGGCAGATTTCAGGTCCCCAAATCCCATGATGGCGCCGAAGTTGTCAGTTGCAATGGGAGAAGAAGGAAAACCTCCAGCCAGGAACCACCCGCCAGAACACCGCCGTCCCAAAGAGAACGCGTCTCTTCTCTGCGGTGCTTATATAGGCCACAACGGATCCTTCCGCACGTACTTCCTTAGAGATAATATCCTTCCGCCGCGCACGCCCCTCGTTTTTCCTCTCTGCCCTCCAGAGAAAGTCGCGCGCGTTTTCCGGCCGGTCTTTCCAGGAGGCCGGAAATTACCGAGCGTCTCGCGGAAATTGCCGGCGGCACCGCCATTATTTTACTGGAGAGAGCGTTAGAGGGGAGTTCTGTTTTGAGGTCGAGGAGCCTCCCCTGCCGCGGAGGTAACAAGGAGAAAAAGGGTGGCGGGCGGCTGGTCGAGCGAGAAGGCGGTCCCTTAAGGAGGGCTTCTTCCTGGCGCTGAGGAGGAGAAAGCGGGAGAGGCTTGACGGGGACGCCCTTGACCGAGGTCGACCACCTTTGTGGACTTGCTTTGTTTTCTTTTTGCCGTCCCACCTGCTGCCAGTGGAGAACTCCGTCCTCCCTCTCACCTGCGCGAGTCTCCTCCTTCCTTGGTCTGTAAATGCAACGGCCCCTTTAGGGAGTTTTCGGTGCAAACCGGGTTCCTAAGCGCGGATGAAGCGTTAACATCACATGGCAAGAAGCGCGCAGGAACCGGAGGGTTAGAAAGGACGGAGAGGTCGCGGGGATGTGCAAGTGCAGTTCAGCTCATAGGAGCTCCGTCTGATTCCATGTTACTTCAGCACGCGTGGTGTAGGGCAAGACCAAGCATCAGTTTAATACCTTGATTTTTTTTAAAAAAACATACATATTCAGCAATCTAGTTTTAAGGCTTCCATTGAAACCCCCCACCCCACCCCCGGAATGTTACCGTACTGTTTTTTAGCTCTTTGAACCAGCCCGTGCAAGAGTCACCGTGCGATCTTGGTAACGTTTGTGCATATGTTTAATTAGATTTGGGATTTAGCATGTTCAGTGTTACAATAGCAAATGTTTATCCCCCTGGCTCATGAAGGCTGCAGCTTTTAAAACCAGGGTTGGTTTCATTTTGCACAGCGGTTGCTGGACTGTTTACCATATGTAGCTACCTAAGATTGCAGGGTTACCTTGTTGCCCCCGGAAGTTTGCTGCAGTCTGTTGACAACCAGGCTCAGCCCCCTTTTTCTTTCCATTAGAAATGTTTTTTGGCAGTGCTTATGTGATTTGCTCAGGACTCAGATTTACCTGGGGATGTTAGGAATAATTGCCATCGAGCAACAGGTCCTGTTATTTTTATTAAGTAACAATTACAAAGCCTTTCTTAACATTTTTTCAGTAGCAGAACAGATGTATGAAAGGGGTGCCATTTAATTAAACTGCATCTAATGCTGTTTGAATTGAAACTAGAGATATTGCTTATGTTAATAAACATAACACGTTTAAAGTTCCTTGTATTTTATAAAAGTTGCAAACAAAATCAATTGCCATAAATACTCAGTTCCACCCACTTGTTAAAAATCTGGATGCCTTCATTTGCTCACAAATTCCTGATTCTTAAAATGTATTCATAGGATATGGTTGTAGACGAAAAATATATCTCTGAATAGAAATTTGGATTTAAGATTTTTGACTTAGTTTCAGATCAGCTGAAGATTTCAAACCATCAAATCTATATAAAAGGTTGAGCTGAAATCTATAAATTGTTTGTGATCTAGAGGCTATCACTATGAAAGTGTTAGCTATTCTTCATGGGACAATCTTAAAATCATTGTTTGGCTTGTAGTGTATTTTAACTACATATGCTCACACAATGCCTTACTATTATTAAAAAGACACTTGTGATGTGTAAAGTACAGTGGAAAACAGATTAACAGAGTTGGAAGGGACCTTGTAAATCATCTAATCCAATCCCCTGCCCAAGCAGGAGACCCTACACCTGTGATGGCGAACCTATGGCACAGGTGGCACGCAGAGCCATATCTGAGGGCACATGAGCATTGCCCTAGCTCAGCTCCAGCACACATGTGCCCGCTGGCCAGCTGATTTTCGGGCCTTCCGGACCCACCAGAAGTCAGGAAATGGGCTGTTTCCAGCCTCTGGAGGGCCTCCAGAAGGTTTGAGGAAGGCTGTTTTTGCCCTCCCCAGGCTCCTAGAAAGTCTCTGGAGCCTGGGGAGAGTGAAAAATGGGCCCACTGTGCCATCACGTGGCAAAAGTGGGGAGAGTGCGGGGGGAGCATGTGCGCGGGAGGGCGGGGCATGGGTGGGCATTGAATTATGGGGGTGGGCACACACGCACGATCCCCCCGCTCTCGGCACACGACAGCAAAAAGGTTAGCCATCACTGCCCTACACCATTTCTGACAAATGGCAGTCCAATCTCTTTCTGAAAGCCTCCAGTGATGAAGCTCCCACAACTTCCGAATGCAAGCTGTTCCATTGGTTGATTGTTCTTACTGTCAGAAAATTCCTTTTTATTTCCAGGTTGAATCTCTCCTTTATCAGTTTCCATCCATTATTCCTTGTTTGGCCTTCAGGTGCTTTAGAAAATAGTTTGACCCCTTCCTCTCTGTGGCAGTCCCTCAAATATTGTAACAGTGCTATCATGTCTTCCCAGTCCTTTTCTTCACTAGACTAGCCATGTCCAGTTCCTGTAACCGTTCTTCATATGTTTTAGTCTCCAGTCCCCTAATCATCCTGGTTGCTCTTCTCTGCACTTTTTCTTAGCGTCTCAATATCTTTTTTATAGTGTGGTGACCAAAACTGGATGCAGTACTCTAAGTGTGGTTTTACTAAGGCTTTATTGTTAGTACTTTATAAGTTAGTACCTCACTTGATCTTGATTGTATCCCCCTGTTAATGCAATTTAGGATTTCATTGGCTTTTTTGGCTGTCACTGCACACTGCTGGCTCATATTTAGCTGGTTGTCCACTAAGACTCCAAGATCCCTTTCACAGTTACTGCTGTTAAGCCTGATCACCCAGTCTATATGTACTTCTGGTTTTTCTTGCCCAAGTGTAGAATTTTACTTTTGTCTATATTGAATTTCATTTTGTTAAAGAGGGCCCAGTGTCCAAGTCTGTCAAAATCCATGTGGATCTTGAGCCTATCTTCTAGGGTATTAGCTATTCCTGCCAGTTGAATATCATCTGCAAATTTGGTAAGTTCCCCTTCTATTCCCTCATCTAAGTCATTTATGACAGGGGTCTCCAATCTTGGCAACTTTAAGACTTGTGGACTTCAACTCCTAGAGTTCCTCAGCCAGCAAAGCTTCTGAGAATTGAAGTCCACAAGTCTTAAAGTTGCCAAGGTTGGAGACCCCTGGTTTATGAAGATATTGAAGAGTACTGGGCCTAAGACGGAACCTTGTGGTACCCACTGCTTCCTTCCTTCCATGTAGACTTAGACTCATTAACGACTACTTGTTGAGTATGGTTTGTCAGCCAGTTGCGAATCCATCTGGTGCTGATGCTATCTATCCCACTTTTTTCTAGTTTAAGAAGAAGTAGGTTGTAGTCTACTTTGTTGAATGCCTTGTTGAAGTCTAAGTATATTATGTTAGCAGTATTCGCTGGTCTACTAATCTAGTCAGTATGTTGAAGAATGAAATAAGATTGGTTTGGCATGATCTGTTTTTAACAAACCCATGCTGACTGCTAATTATTACTTTTCTTGTTTCTAGGGTGTTGGCAGATGTTTTTTTTATTATCTTTTCCAGTATCTTTCCGGTATTGATGTTAGGCTGATTGGTTTGTAGTTTCCTGGGTCTGTTTTTCCTCTTTTTTGAAGATGGGAACCACATCAGCTCTTTTCCAGTCCTCTGGTAGTTCTCTGATGCTCCAGGATTTTTGAAAGATGTGGTGCAGTGGTTGTGAGATGACATCTGCCAGCTTCTTTAGAACTCTGGGATGTAATCCATCAGGTCCCGGTGATTTGTATTCATCAAGATCAGACAGGTGTTCTCTTACTATTTTTTTGCTTATTTTAACTTTTATTTCTAGTCTGTCTTTTACGTTACGTTTTTGGTAGGTTGGGCTATAATTTCTTTTTGCTTGAAGACTGATGTAAAGAATGAGTTAAGCAGCTATGCTTTCTCTCTCTTGCCTGTTACTTCCTTGCCATCTTCTTGTTTCCTTGATTTTTTTTCTTGTTGGAAGAAACTTTTTTTTATTATCTTTGACTTTCGTTGCAAGTCTTTGTTCATTCTAAGCCTTTGCAGATTCTGGCTATCTGCTAATATTCTGCCTTAGTTGTGTGTCCCTCTTTCCATTTTTTGTACTTGTCCTTTTTGTCTTTCAATTTGTCAGAGAGATCTTTGTGCAGCCATGCTGGTTTCTTCTTGGATTTCTTATTTTTCTTTCTCAGTGGTATTGTGCTGGTCTGGACTTTTATGATCATACTTTTCAGAGTTTCCCAAGATTCTTGTTTTTCCCTTTAGGATTTTCATCCAAAGAATATTTCCTAAGTTCTCTCTGAGTTTATTAAAATCAGTTTTTTTAAAAAAAATCTAAGACTTTGGTATCATTATGTTCTATTGCTTGTGTTTGTGTTATGTTGAATTCTAGTATGACATGGTAACTTTCACCCAAGGTTCCTGCAGTTTCAACTCTATCACTTCTTCTCTGTTTGTAAGAATTAAGTCCAGTATGGCTGTCCTTCTAGAGGCGTTCCCTCCTCTACCTTTTGGACAAAAAGTTGTCAGCTTGGTTGGTTAGGAACCTATTTGATTTCTTACTTGGTGCAGAATTAGTTTTCCAATTGATATCAGGGTAATTTAAGTTCCCCATTACTATTGTAGTGTGTTTCCTACATGTGTGTGTTAGTTGGTTGTCAAAAAGGACATCTATTTTTTCTGCTTGATTGGCCTATAGTATACATCTATGGCCATGTCATTCTTTTTTTCTTTTATATTGACCCATGTGCATTCTAGGAAGTTTTTGTCTTTGGTTTTGTTCATTTCTGTAGCACTATAGTGGTCCTTTACATACAGTGCAACTCCATCTCCTCTTTATGGGGTCTGGATTTTTTGAAGTTTATATCTTTCTATCAGTATGTTCCAGTCATGGGTTTCATCCCACCAAGTTTCTGTTGTTCCAACTATTATCATATCTACCTTCATGTATTAATAGTTCAAGTTCACCCTGTTTGTTTCCCAGACTTCGTGCATTTGTATATAGGCACTTGAGATCTTTATGTCTGACTCTGGGTATGCTTCCTATGTCTCCTATTTGGTGTTTGAGTTTGTCTTCCTTCCCATCCCTACTTACTTCATTATTTGAGTTGCTTTCTAGGGGTTGTTGCTTGGAATTAGGTCCTGGAGAATCTAAAGATTGGTCACCCTCCCCCCTCAATTTTAGTTTAAAGCTCTCCTGATAAATCGAGCCAGTCATTTTCCGAAAACATTTTTCCCAGTCTTTGTGAGGTACAACCCATCCCTTGCCAGAAGTGGATGCTATAAGCTGTATAATAGTCCTGCCTGGACTATTGTAATGCTCTCTACATGGGGCTCCCCCTGAAGAGCACCCAGAGGCTCCAATTGGTCCAGAATGTGGCCGCGCGGGTAGTTATGGGAGCGTCATGGCGCTCCCATGTAACACCTCTCCTGCGTGAGCTGCACTGGCTTCCAGTGGTCCTTCGGGTGCAATTCAAGGTATTGGTTACCACCTTTAGAGCGCTTCATGGCTTAGGACCCGGGTATTTACAAGACCACCTGCTGCTACCAATAGCCTCCCACCGGCCAACTCGCTCCCACAGAGAGGGGCTTCTCCGGGTACCGTCGGCCAAGCAATGTCGGCTGGTGACCCCCAGGGGGAGAGCCTTCTCTGTGGGGACTCCTGCCCTCTGGAACGAATTGCCCCCCGAGATGTGGAGGCTTCTTGACTTGCGCACCTTCCGCCAGGCCCTCAAGACGCTTTTATTTCAACAAGCCGGGCTGGCCTAATTTTTAAAATTTTATTCTTTTTTAAATTATTTAAATTGGGTTGTTTATTTTAATTATAGGCCAAACTATTTAATATTTTTAAACTGTTTTTTAAATTTTATATTTGTGGGTTTTATACTGGCTGTACACCGCCCTGAGTCCCTTTGGGAGAAGGGCGGTATATAAATTAAATAAATAAATAAATAATAAAAAAGATTACAGCTAATATTATATACAACATTGTTTGTATATTGTATTCTCTCAGCCTGGACTGTTGTATTCATCCAGATTTCTTTACATGATTGGAAAGGGATATTTTATTTTAAAATATGTTTATCAAAGAGATAGCTTTGTTTTTGAATACCGTAGTAGTGAACAGGCACTAAGGCAGCAGCAACCACTGCCAAGAAAGCAACACAGATATGTGCATCAGGAATTCAGTCTGACTTGGGAGCTTTTCATTTTTATCTGCTTATTAATATGGAACTGAAAAAATTTGACAATTGTTTTCTCTAAAAGTGCAGAAGGGAAGTCAGTTCTGTGATATATCTAAGCAAGGAGAAAGAACCTGGATGTATGTGTAAAGAATGAGGGAGATGAATAAAAAATGAAACAAAAAGTGAGAGCAGAACCCATTTTTGCTTCTTAGATTGATTAAAGTATGACCTTAAGAGATTGAATAATATGCTCCTGGTTTTGTAATGTATGTTCTGATATCATTTAAGATAGGCAAGGATGTAAAATCAAATATTGTAGCAAAAAATATAAAATTTGCTGTGAAATTATCTTAATCTTGAAAATGTAGTGTGGGTTGGAGGGTATACAGGGGTGCATAAGATGCACCATGTAAGTCAAGGGGAACATGAGGGGTGCCATGAAGGGTTGGAGAGGAACTGAGATGGGGTGTGCAAGAAGGAATTGGTTGGGAAGGATGTGCAAGAGGCTACTAGGTGAGTCAGGGAGGTCATGTGGTGTTATGTGAGAAGCACCATGCAGGTTAGGAGGTGTGGCATGTATGGCATGAGCATAGAGGGGCTGGAGGAGAGAGTGAGTGTGTGTGTGTGACTGATTTACCTCAGTGAGTTCACTCTCTGAGGAAGCCAGCATGGACGTTTGCAAATGGTAATTGTGTGGCACTTGGTAACTGATCGTGTGAATCATTGCCAAAAACCCAGCTCACAATCGTATGGCAGCAGGGAGCTAGGGTGTCTGGAATTCTGAGGACTGGTCATAACCTCCATTCAGTGCCTGTTGTAACTTCAAATACACTGAATGAATGGTCATAAGTCTAGGAATTTTCATAATTTGTATCCTTTCCTCTAGCCCAGAGGTCTTCAAACTTGGCAGCTTTAAGACTTGTGGACTTCAACTCCCAGAATTCTAGCTGGCTGGAGAATTCTGGGAGTTGAAGTCCACAAGTCTTAAAGCTGCCAAGTTTGAAGACCTCTGGGCTAGACATACCTTATACACCATTCTTTGCTAATGGTAAGAACACAATGCCATTAGATTGGTATTGTGTTCTTATCATTCATTTTGGCCTATTTGCCATAAAACAACCAAAATTCAGTTTTATCCCAACAAGCTTACATTAATAATATGCAAGCTAGGATGTCTATTCTAAAGAATATTTTGCAAGCCATGTACTGTTGCCCATGTCCCACTAACTATGAGGTTTATGTAGGAATGCTCAGGACTGAGTTTGTATGTGTTTATATATACATGCATATATGGAGAACCAGTTGAGTACTGGTTAAGGCACTATGTTAGGAACCAGCAGACTGGGAATTCTACTCCTACTTCAGGCACAAAGCTAGATGGGTGCCTTTGGCAAGTGTTTTTTTCTCAGTGTTAGAAGGCAATGACAAACCAGTTCCAAAAAATCTTAAAACTTGCAGGGACCTTAGGCTGACGTTCCGGGAAAGACAGAAAGTTCTGTTGGAAAATAATAAAAAGATTCTCAAAGAAAGAGTGAGATATGAAATATATATATATTTGTTATACATATAACACAAGACAGACTATGAAATGAGATATGGGCAGTTATATTGGCAATGTTACAAAAGTGGTTTGCTTGGATTTTCTTTTAATTCCTAATTTAGTCATACATAAATTGGAAGAAGATCAGTATAGTAGATTGAAGTTGGCCATTGTGAAAAATAAACTCCTGGACTAAGATTGGCCTCAGCTTGTGGTAGCAGGGATATTCTTAAGATTTTATGTTGTAAAAATGAAATCTACACTATTTTCATATTTTATTTCTTAATTCTAAAGAAACTTCAAATTGTATCAAATAACTAAAACAGTGATTATAGAATTCTTGATAAGTGAATACATTGTGATTTAAATAAATGAACTTTCCTGGCTAGTGATGCTTATATTTAAATTGATTTGATTTGATTTACATTTATATTTAGTTTTTTGCATTCTTCCTCTTCTGCATTCTGTTTAACCATTTTTATTCTCTATATTGGTGTAATTGAAGACCTCAGCTTTCATTTTAGGTCAAAGTCAATACCCAATGTGAAGTGGGAAAAATGCAAAAATATTGGGGTTAATTTAAATATGACCTGGGAGAGTTTCAGATTTTCATGGTTTTTTTTTTTTTTTTTGAAACTCTTATCTATCTTTATAATGATTTTCATTGTAAATATAATGACTGGCAAAATTGAAGAATAGGTGATGCTTACAGCTTAATTCATTAGATGACCATCAGGTTGCTGAAAAGCTTTTATTATTAGATTTTTATTTGTAAACTGGATTGGAAATGGCTAAGCGGACATCCCAAGCTATATAGGCTAATAAAGGCTAGATTTATTGATTAGTGAAGTCACTATGAAAGGCTTCCTGTGATGATTTCTTTCTTTCTTTCTTTCTTTCTTTCTTTCTTTCTTTCTTTCTTTCTTTCTTTCTTTCTTTTTCTTTCCTTCCTTCCTTCCTTCCTTCCTTCCTTCCTTCCTTCCTTCTTTTCTCTCTCTCTCTCTCTCTCTCTCTCTCTCTTCCTCCTTCCCTCCCTTCCTTCCTCCCCTCTCTCCACACATACATACATACATGCTTTATTTATAGTGAAATCAAAGGGCAAATTTGTGCACCCCTCCCCATCCTCTACATAAGGCTTGAAATAATTTTTGGGTAAGAGACGGTTTTTATTTTCTCATGTTTTCAAAAAAGACTGAACTTTTTTCTACTAATTTAAGGACTGGGGCCTGTACTCAGTTCTGTTAAGGAGTTTGAATTATTGCATTGTTTGTTGGCTCAAAAATTGCAGTGTACTTAAAGCAGGTTAAGAAACCTTTGTATACATGCATCCTTTTGAGAACTTTGCATTTTATTCTTCTTTAGAGTAAACAGAATAAGCAGTGGTAAAGAGAGGCTTCTTTATTCCTCCCTTTAATGATTTGTCTCAGATATTACTCTGCTGTTGCACCAGATTCTCTCCATTGAATGATTTGTTTATAGGTAATAGTCCAGGGAATTTCTGGATTGTAAGAGCTATGACAATAAATTATGGTATGGTCTTTCTCTCCATTATTGGATTGTCTTGGTGAGCATCCCCATGGGATTCAGAGAGAAGACTGTATAAACTTGTGGCAAGTGTCAGAAATGACACACCTTGTCCTATGAACTCTGGATGACTGTTTTTCACACTTATGACTGTGGTGGCATCAGAGGCTTGGCAGCTGATTCAAAATTAAAACACTTCGCACTGACTCCTATTTATGATGGTTGCAGTGTTCCAGGATCATGTGATCACCTTTTTCGACCTTCTGACAAGCAAAGTCAATGGGGAAGCCAGATTCACTTAACAAGCGTGTTACTAACTTATCAACTGCAGTGATTTATTTAACAAGTGTGCCAAGAAAGATCGTAAACTGAGTACTACCTGTATATATCCTCATATCTGTTTCATGGTATTCAAATTGCCATTATAAAGTCTGAATTAATCTTAGGTTCTCACAATTTTAAATTATAAAGCTATTGCTTGAACTTATAGGGCTTTTCCTAAAATTTATTTTCAGCACTATGCTGCGACTCCCTGCTATCCACAAGACTCTTGTTGGTGTTACCCGGACTACTACAGGATGCGGTAAGTTGACTTTCTGTTCAGATCCTCTATATGATGATTCTCCATGTTAATTTTCATTATTGAGCTTGCTAATGTCATATTTTTTTCATGGGTTCTGTTATTGATAGAATCACTAATTCCAAAAAGTAATTGTCACTTCCTTTCTTGGATTTGGCAACCCTCAGCCCACCGCAGCACCTATCTAGTGTTAGAATTCAATTACAAAATGTTGTTCCTTGAAATAACTGATGATGTGCATTCTCAAAGCCTGGCTTAGTGTACACTAGTTTGTAGACATACATTCAGTTTCTCAATTTGAACATACTACTTGATTCATTCTTGGTCTGGACACTCGTGCTTATTTATTTGTTCAAGGTGTTAGATCCAGTCCTTTGTTGCATGAAAATTTGGACTACTACCAGCTTATACCTATTTTTGAAACATTAAGAATATTGAAACCAGTTCCAGAGAGCTGAAATTGTTGCAATGGTTTCCAAGCTACTATTTATCATAATTAAGGGTAGTGATATTTTTGTCTTTCATTTTGTATAACTTTTGTGTGATAGGTTGATGAGAGGTCTGACTTGGCATGTATTAACAGAGAGTTTGGGGATGCAGAGGGAGGAGTCTCTTGGAAACATGCATATTTGGATTTTGAGTGCAGCATCAGCCAAGATCCCAGGGCAGGTGTGATGGAGTAGCTATAGTTTTCCAGGATATTTTGTTGGTGTTGGTCCTATGTAGACCAGACACAGAAATCATTTCCATAAGAAGATTAAAACTATTTTTATTAAGATTGACAGAATCTTGCAAATCTATCTATGCTGTATCTACTCTCCTTCCTTACAATCCCGTGAATTAGGTGTCTGTCTGAGTAGCTTACAAATGCTATCTGTCTGTTGTGGCCTTCAGAATTTTTTCCCCGTTGTCACTTTGAGCTCACAAATCTTCATGAAGGTTGTCTGCCTTACTCTACAGATGGCTTTCAGGGGCATTGCTCAGAGGTAACCAGATGTGATAATGATAATACTCAGCTATACATCTCTGCCCTGGGTCAACCAAGTGATAATGCTGGAGTGTATGGAAATTATAGGACCTCAATTTCTCAAAGCTATAAAGCCAGAATGGAGAGGAACATGTTTTAATTCAACCCTAGAAAGTCTGAGTAGTGCTAGGTTTTAGGCTCTCCTGGATCCAGTGATTTTTCAGCTTTAATTTTGGAACAGTGATATGTCCAGGAAGTTTTTGCAGTTACAAGTTGTATGCCTATTTTTCCTAAATCAGGAGGCAGTGCTCACAATCACTTATAACTTGGTCACCTACTGAGAGGATTACTGTAACACACACTACACAGGAATGATTTTGAAAATCATCTGGAAACTTCAATTGGTCTAGAATGTGGCAGCACAGGCAATTATCTCATTATGCCCATGTCACATCTTTGTGAACTGCACTGGGTCTCAGTTTGCTTCTGGGTGCAGTTAAGAGTACTGATTTTTATCTATAAAGCCCAGATAGGTTGGGATGAGATATCTGAGATATCTTACAACCATCATCTCTACTCATCCCATTAAATCAGGCAGGAGGGGCATACTCTGAGTTCCATCGATCAGAGACTGTTGTCTAGAGAAGCTCTTAACGTAGGCTTCTTCTATTACAGTAGCTGTCCTCTGGTACACCATTCCCCTCACACTAAGATCTAGCTGGCACTAACTGTGCTAGTAGTTCAGAGTTTTAAAGCCTTAAAAACATGGCTGTTGTCTCAGATATGAAACTCAGGAGGTTGGAATGGGTGACAATTAGATGGCTGCTATGGTTATGGTTTTTATTGTGACTTTAAAATGGTTAGTCACTTAGAATTGCTGTTTTTGAAATGGATGGCCATACAAATGTATTGAAGTAAAATAAATGATACATAATAATGCATACTTAAAAGATGTAATTGATTATTAATTATTGCATTAAATAATTATCTAATTCTGTTTTATTCAAGTACGCACCACTTCTACAGCAGCTAGCAACCTGATAGAAGTTTTTGTTGATGGCCATTCTGTTTTGGTGCCTCCAGGAACCACAGTACTTCAGGTAGAATGAATTTATGCTTTGCATAACCCCATGTAAATATTTGTATTGTTTTATTTTCCATTCTTTTAAATGTTGCACACACACACACACACAACCCTTACCAAGATTTATGATATCATGCTTTGGTGTATTACAGTTTACCTCTCCGGATTGATGAAATAAATACTTGTTCTTGGTTTTTTTGGTTTTTTTTTTTCTGTTTGATATACATAGCTAGGGAAGTATACAATCAGGGTAGATAAAAATCAATATTTTTAAAAAAACAAAAAAAGATAGGATTTTTAAAATTTAAATCAGATTTTTTTGATTTTTATCAAATTTATTTTAATAAAATGCTTTTGGAGTAAAAATCTATCTAAAGATAATTTTTTATCACCATAGTGGGCAAACTAGCTTTGCATCAGCTGGCTAGCAGCGATGAAATATTATCCCCGATTATAGGGTTGGATGGCAAACATACCAATACTCCACCCTCCTCCTTTTTTCCCCATAAACACTCCCTGAGATGAATTGGACTGAAAGAGAGTGATTAGTTCAAAGTCAGCCACCAGTTTTCTTGTCTCAGGTGGAACTAGAACTCCGTCTCCTGGTTTGTAGGCCAATACCTTAAACCCTACACCAAACTGGCTGTCAGGTATGCTTCCTTCAAAATCCAGGAAAGAAAGACCCAAAGTCCATATTTTATAGAGATTAGTACTTTTACTGAATATGAAATGATCGCAACCCAGGTAAAGCTGGAAGTGAGCAAAACGCGTGAAATAGCATCTAGATAGCATCCCCCCCCCCCCGTGTTCATCATCCAATCCAAAGGTCTCCCAAAGGTCAGGTGGAATCTCATCTGCCAACGTCATCCATCAGGAATTTGTGACGGGTGGTCGAACGCCTCCTTTGGAGCATAAGTTTTGTTTCTTGGAAAGACACCTCCTGCGCTCTTCCCTCCCCTCGCCCCCCTGACTAGTTCCCCCCCTCCGTTTCCTATGGTAGCTGAAGCAGTGAAAGCGGAGGCTGACACTGGCTCTCAGTCTTATAATTGGGTGAGAAGGAAGAGTGAGGAGAGAAGATAGTAAAAAGTGAGAGAGAAAATTAAATAAGTTAAAGTTAAGGAGATAATTACTTACAGATTGTTCTGTTTTACAACAGTTGAGCATAATAAAGACTTTTGAATTACTCAATTGATTTAACACATGTAACATGATAAGAACCTTTTGTCTCTATTATATCTATTATAATAGAACCTATTATTCTATTATAATAGATATATAATAGAATATAGAAATAGAATATAACTTTTAATTACAATTATTTATATTACAATATTATTTATTACAAATATATATTTTTAGGATAACAGTCCTTCCAAAACAGTTTACAAGCAATTGAAACAATTTAAAAGAAGTGCAATATATATTTTTTAAAAAACAAATTTACAGGAACTTTCCCAAGGGAGAATTAGTGAAAAATGGCCTGGTGAGAAGTGGGCAAAGGGAAGAGACTGAGTGACCAAACTTCTATAGGGGTCTCGGCCTTTTTCCATTCAGGGATCGAATGACCCACAAAACAATTAGTGGTAAAAATAGTGTTGAACCTCCAAATAAATTTCAGCTCAGATATTTCATCATTATATCAGAACCTGTTATTTTTTTGCTCAAGGATCACCAGCTTCAGATTGCTGATAAAATGTACTAGAGAAGTGAAAATGTCCCACTATTTCTTTTAAATAGTATCATTTACTTTTGCTCTATTGAGATCCTGTTTCAGTTTCTGATACATCCAACTAAAATCCTTTGTTATAGAATGTGTTTATTATTATTATTTTTTGCATTTGTGTTGGAGGCACCAAGGCTCTTCCAGGTTGAAAGGATTAGCCTATATGACAAGATTACTTGTAGCAATCAGTTGTTTCAAGTACAAATTGTGTTTATGTAGTCATTAGTAAGTTATTTTGCATTGTCCATAGAATTGTCTTGTTTCAAGTTAGTGTAAGATGAAAGTTATTGATTCAGTTAAAATTAATGTTCTTTTATAGTGGTCCATTTTATTAAAGTAGGTTAAAATTAAAACTTCAAGCTGAGCTTGGTTCTTGATGATGTCATGGACATCTTCATTTATTTCATTCTTTTGTTGTTCATAGCACAGTATGGAAATGGTATTTTGCCAACAATACAGAAGAGTTGCCTTTTTTGGGATATTTCCCAACTTTCCAATGAGATATTTTCTGTAGTCCCCATCTAGTTGGTCTGCCCCTGCTTAACTTTCAACATTGACAGTTCTTGCCTTTTGCTCTTAAGTGATCTGCCTTCAAATATTCCATAACTTTAAAAAGTTTTAGATAAGGTTACTAAGAGAAAACTAAAATTATTTTTAAATGAAAACAGTAAGTAAATGATATCAAGGAATACTTTTTTCTCTTTAAATTGTTCCATTTTCAGGAAATAACTATGCCTAGGCAACTGTGACTCTTACCGTTCATTTTTATTGTAAAGAGGGCAAATATTAAGTGTTATTTTACTATAATTACCTTGAAAAACTGTAGGCTTTTTAAAGAAAGGTGTGGGGTTCCTAACATCCTAACAGATGGTACTATAAATCTGGAATTGGTAGTTTTTATTTACTTATTTCCTCTTAGCATCATTTAGGAGTATCTCTGCATAAGTGATTAATCTGTATTAATCTAGTGGGAAAAATTACTTGATACTGCACAATTATTGTGCTACCCTCTGGTCTTTCAATAAACTTATGTTAATTAGATAGTTAATTTAGTACAAAGTAAATATGCTTGTTTATAATACCTTTAGATCATCAGCCAGTATTTCTAAAGCATATTTCAAACAGGTTTTTATTTATGCCATTTAATTATTCCAAACCAATGTGTAGCTTTAATATTAATGAAACATAATATATGGTATAATTATCGGAAGACATATAGGAAAGAATATCTATTGTTTTAAAACTTGGTCCTTTGTGCTAACATAAATGAATTCTTGGTTCTGTTTTACCATGTTGAGTGAATTATAAATTACGATTTAATGTGCATGTGAATTGGCACATCGTTTTAAACTTTAACTTGTATGAGAGAATAAAATGAATTTTATAGTGAAAAAATGTTTTGTAATTTTTAAATGGATAGGCATATTCTGCAAAAAATATCTCTTGATATAGAGAATTATTAGAAGTTAAAAATGTTTGTAAATTAACTTTGACTTCAACATTTTTCATGTATGTATCTATGAAGGGAAGTAGTAATGACTCTTTTCTGCATATATTTTGAGGAGTTTCTGATGTTCAAAAATAAACCTGTTGCATTTAAACATTCAGCAACATTCATGAGCTGAGTTGCTATTTTATTTTTAACATACTAGTTTCTCTTTTTCTTTGTCTCATATTCTTCCTTTAAACTTTTTGCAAATTTTATTTTCAATTATTCTTTATTTGTAGTTTTTATTTTTTTTTGTCACTTCTACAAATAAGGAGAACGCACAATTGCTTTAATACAGCAACATAGATAAAGCAGCTTCATCCATGGCTGATCTGCAGGAGGGGAATATTATACAGTGCCATCTACAATTGCATCTCTTCTCTGAACTTAGGTGAGAATCGAGGGAAGAGAACAACAAAAAATAAGCTCCCCTTTCAGTCAAGCCAAGCAATCTGGTGACTTCATCTATTGTTGTGATCTAGGCTTCCTGAATCATTAAAACACACGAGTAGTCCCAAAAACCTCTTTTATTGCAACAGTTGTGAATTACGTTCATTCACAGCTGAGTCTGAATTAGTTGCAAAAAGTCCTTCAGGAGAAATCCTTCGGGATAATCACCCACCTTTATCTCCCTTAACACGCTGCAAAAGACCTACTTGGCAAAGCCAAGAAGTCCAGAATCCAGAATCAGACAGAGATGCCGACTGGGAACAGAATTAACAATGTTGCTTTCCTGCAAAGGGCCCACATGTCTTTGCTCCTCTTTTAAGCCTTATGCTCCTCTTTGAAGCCTTTAAGCCTTATGAGAGGGGCCAGTCATCTCCAGGCCTTACTCCCGAGTCCCTTTAGTTTTAACTGTTCTTGCCTTCTGGTAGCTCTGCGCATGCGCGCACTAGGAACAAGCTCCTCCTGTTCCCCTGCCTCTCTGATGTCCGACTCTGGAGGTTCCAGAGTCCGCGCATAACTCCCAGATGGCCCTGGCCCCATTTCTGCCTCTGATGCAGAGCCCTCGTCCGAGCCTTCCCCAGACTCCCGGACTGGCCCATGTTCCTCCCCAGCCTCCTCTCTGTCCAACTCCGCTGCCAGCTCCGCAGGCTCCTGGCAGACCACAACATCTATACCGTCATGTAGTTTTCTTGACAATAATGCCAAGCAGCAAATTTCTTTACACACACACACATACACACACACAGAGAGAGAGAGAGAGAGAGAGAGAGAGAGAGAGAGAGAGAGAGAGAATGCAGATTTCATATAAATCCTGATTGAACATTTATTTCTATAATCTGACATTTTGAATGAACCCAGATGTTCATACAATGCTATCATCTTAAACAACATTTTTGTTTCTGTGTATTGTATAGAACTCTTAGTATTGGAAAATACTAATGCTAAAAAAATACTAATACTAGTATTGAAAAAATAATATGACAGTTGACAAAAGGCGATGGAAATTTTGTTAAAGTGCAGATTTTTAAAGTGCTGACCAATATTTTTTGGTATGCTACCCAGTGTACAGATAACAACTGGGACCATCATGGTCAGTTTTGCTGTAATATTTCAACTTAAATTTTCTGATTTTGATACTTTGTGATCTTCTCCAATTGTTTGATTTTATTCTACTATCTCCTGGTATTGCTACATGAATTATCCACACTTTCTTCTTTTCAACCACAGTGAAAACTGGTGGGATATAAGCTGAGACTTTATTAGTTTATATTCAGAAGTCCCTCAGTATTTTAACTTGCTCACTTTCAACTACTTTTTCAACTCCCTGTTCCCAATTTTTCGTTATTGGCACATGATAATGACAGATGTTCCAGTGAATCATTTGGCAACTGTGTTATTGTTTGTAGTAAGTTTGCGATTTTGCACAAGCTAAATGTATGATGTACTATTTCTTCTGTCTTTTTGCACAATCTGCCATTTGAATCATTTGACAATTATTTGATATTAATATCTATTGTGAGGACAGCAGTATAAAAGCCTACTCTGGTCTGGAAGGTACATTCTAAAGTTTAGACTAGTGTCTACTGTAACCTTTTCTGTTATAGTTGTATTTTTGATAGAAGATTGAATTTATGCAAGCCAACTGCAAAAATGAAAGCAAAGAAAAAAAAACTACATTTAGGAATGTTGTTTTTTGTAGAAAAAGATACAAATACAACTTACATCTTGACATTCTCTCATTTTGTTTCATCTCTAGGCCTGTGAAAAGGTTGGAATGCAAATTCCTCGCTTTTGCTATCATGACAGATTGTCTGTGGCTGGAAATTGCAGGATGTGTCTTGTGGAGATAGAGAAAGCCCCCAAGGTATTTATATAAACATATTTTCTTGAAATTGATGTGTTCAAAAAGTTTGAGGTATAGAATTTTTGATACATCTGTCACTAGCAGTTGCTTTCTGATATGTTAAATGTTGCGTTTTTCTGGTTTAGTTAGTTTAGTTTATTTGATTTGTATACCGCCCTACTCCCGAAGGACTCAGGGCGGTGAACAGCCAGACAATAAAATACATAAATACAAAAAATTTAAAAACCAGTTAAAATCAAATTAAATCATTTTGGCCCAGACAAATTAAAACACCCCAAAAATTTAAAAACAGATTAAAATTTACATATTAAAAGAGGGAGGAGATTAGGCCAAGCCTGCTTGATGGAATAAAAAAGTCTTCACAGCGCAGCGGAAGGTGCGCAGATCCGGGATCCTCCGTATCTCTGGGGGGAGCTCATTCCAGACGGTAGGTGCCCCCACAGAGAAGGCTCTCCCCCTAGGTGTCGCCAGCCGACATTGTTTGGCTGACGGCACCCGGAGGAGTCCCTCTCTATGAGAGCGTACTGGCCGGTGGGAGGCTGTTGGTGGTAGTAGGCTGTCCCATAGATAACCAGGTCCTAAGCCATGGACTTCTGGAATGTATTGTGTATTTGTGAATACTTCTGGAATGTATTCACAAAAATTTAACCATACATGTTTGCTTAAATTACTTCTAAAGTTGTAATGGGTCTTTAATTTATTATTATGATTGAGAAAACCCAGTTCCCATGTAAAGAAAGACTCTCAAGAGAATTATGAGATGTACAGAATACAAAAAAAATTTGTGTAGTGTATGATTAGAATTAACAGCCAGTAGCAAAGTTCCAAATCCTCTCTTTCCTTACTTGCAGAACATCAGGGTGTTGTAGGTTTCCCTGGCATTGCTTCTTACTGACCAAAATCAGATGATTTTAGAAAGGCCATAAACAAAGCAAAAAAGCCATTGCTATCACTGCTTTTGTTGTTCCCACTTTTCCTGCATTTTGCTTTTTGATGTGACAGTTTTGGTTAATCATTGTATAACCACTGATAGACCTGCTCTCATATATATTTGACTTTAATATCGGATTGTAAAGCCTTTTTTGTCAGCAGACTTTGTTTAATTGTGCATTTTGTTTTTTATTTATAGCTATCCATTACACAGGCAATCTTCAGTTTTAATATTATGGGAATGAGACTATCCAGTTTCTCTACAATAGTCCTTCCTACTTTATTCTGGTATACTTAGTTCAACTAAAAATCTTTTTGTGCTGCATTTTTTTAAAAAAATGTGGTCAGAAAGGAAATATACCAGATTCCTTCAATACTTTGGTTACTATTTTTAAAGCTCTCGAGACTTTACAAAGTTTCTTAGAAGAGCGGATGACCAGAATGTTCAACAATATTCAAATCTAATAGCACAGTGGAGTTATACAGAATATTGGCTGTAAAGCACCAGTATGTTAAATTATTGACATTGTGTAAGCATATACAGTATGTTCACAGATACATTAGTGAAATATCCTTGTAATGGTTGCAGCCGGTTGCTGCTTGTGCTATGCCAGTCATGAAGGGTTGGAACATTCTGACAAATTCTGAGAAGTCCAGGAAAGCAAGGTAAGCTACCTCTTACTGCAAGCAGTTCTCTGCTTGCTTACATGAAAGGGCTGTCCTTGTATATTCTTAATATATTAGAATAATTTCAGAGAATTGGATTTCTCCCATTTTTTCATTCTCCATTAAAAAAAGAAAATTCAATTTTTAAGAGGACGGGGATATACTGTTGTTAGCAATAGTAAATAAATTTATTTGTATTTCATATAATTTTCCAATATTTTAGTATTAACTATCTTATTGAAATCCTTTTTGTTTTTAAACATGGATCTACAATAGGGAAGGTGTAATGGAGTTCTTGTTGGCTAACCATCCATTGGACTGTCCCATTTGTGATCAAGGAGGGGAATGCGACCTTCAGGTATTATTCCCTAGGATATTTTTAAAATACTATTTGAAGAAAACTGTTTCTCAGCCACATGAATTGGTTTGCTTTTGTTAATTATCTTTAGGATCAGTCAATGATGTTTGGCAGCGATAGGAGCAGATTTCTGGAAAGCAAACGTGCAGTTGAAGACAAGAATATTGGTCCTCTTGTAAAAACTATCATGACCCGGTGTATACAATGTACTCGCTGCATCAGGTAACTGCTGGATATACCAACAGACTATAATATGCTTTGTGATCAGGGAAAACCCATATATCAGTATGTAATAACATTATTAAATTGTTTTACCAGGCACAGACATTCAAATGCATAAGTAGACTTGTTTTCAGGAAAGTCGGATCAGACTAAGAAGATGGTATTCATCATTTGTTCAGATGAATAGTGAGGTTTCTGATCCTTTTTTATATTCAGTTATGATTCTTATTAGAACCATTGGCTGACAATGATATAACATTAAGTGCAAGTAGCACTCACAAAGTTTATTAACTCATATGTCCTTATAACATCATGTTGCATTGCTACCTAGGACTATTGATTGGATAGCTATTAATCAAATGCCACTTGTAGAGAAGAAAAAAAGAGTTGTACATAGCAGGCCCAGGGCTAGGAACAGCTCTGAAAGTCAAGGGATTTTTTTTTAAATGTGTGAGTTTAAACTTCCTGACTTAATCCTCCCTTCCTAACCCTTAATTCCTCACCAAATAAGAAAAAAAAATGCTTCCATGCTTAGGGAATTTGCAGGATTTTAAAGGGATGCTAGGCTTAAAATACGCATTATATTTTTAAAACATGCCAAAATGCAAATAACGTTTTTTAAAAGTTTAGCTCTGCTCATTTCCAGGGAAGGCTCTAGTACTAGTAGCTAGTACTAGTAGCTGTGAATGGAATGCTGCAAACTGCTACTACAGCGAAAGTCTTTGGAAGCAGTTTTGGAGCGTCTGCAGAGGTTGCTACCCAATGCAGTAATTTTTACCATGGCAGAAGAGAAATAATTAAATACATAAAGTGTTAATCATATTAATGGTATTGGATGAATATACTTTAATTTTTTACACATTTTGCAGCTTGTCTCCTAGCATGCTACTCAAAAATTAGTGGGTTCCTCAGCTAAAAAAAGATGTTATGTGATGATCATCAAATACAGAAGTCCTCATTTAGCAACTGCTTAAATTAATGATGTTCGCAGTTACCACAGTGATGAAAAAGTAACTTTGTGACCAATCCCCACATGTATGACCTTCACAGTGAAATGCAGTGTTGAAACCAAACTCTCATCTGGAACTTCCCATCTATACTTCAAATAAGTTCCATTTTGATGTTACATGTTTGTCAAAATAAAATTTGAAGAACTTCAAATGTTGTAGCCATAGAAAACAATGGGAAGATTGTTTCATTATACAAAAAAGTCTGTTTTCTATTTTACATTTCAGATCCCAAGAACAGATTTATGTTGAATAGTGTGCAGAAAATTTGACAGAAGAGGAAGAATCCCATTATTGAAGTTTTCCTTCATTTTCCTCATAAGCTTTGTTCTTCATTTACATATGAGGAGCCTGATTGATAATCTGCTTCTGCATAATAGATTTGATATAAAGTCTGGAGAGTTCCTACTTGTTTTGATAGGCTACCTATGCACAACTAGCACTCTGAACTAGGCCTAGACACCCAGTATTATCAATACAACTAGTATAGAAATGATGTTATGTTGATTGCTTAGTTTTTGGAAAGCAGTAAAATTCATAAGTTTCATACCAGTTGAAACTTCTGAACATTTTTTAAAAGCATTATCACAAAGAGCACATTATAGTGGCTTTGATTGGCTGTAAGCAGAGTATGAATGACTGTAGAAATGTGAACTTTTTCTAGCTATCAAATTAGCTGGTACTGATACAATCTGTAGTAACCTTCTGTGCCTTCTATATTTATGCTTGTCTTTACCAGATTTGCAAGTGAAATTGCAGGAGTTGATGATTTAGGAACCACAGGAAGAGGAAATGAGATGCAAGTTGGCACTTATATTGAAAAAATGTTTATGTCTGAATTATCAGGCAATGTGATTGATATTTGTCCAGTGGGTGCCCTTACCTCCAAGCCTTATGCTTTTACTGCTCGACCCTGGGAAACAAGGCATGTAGCTTTGCTGATATTTGAAAGATTATGTTACATTTTATAGTGTCTGTCTTTTATTAAATGCCAGATAAGAAGGTTAATTTTTGAATCTTGTAGCCTCTTTGAATATTGCAAAAATCCCAATAAAAATGAGCTAACAAAACAATTTCTTATTGAGTAGGGATTATATAGGGAGGTTTTTTTTTAAACTGAGAAAAGCGGTTAAATATTAGTTCTTTGAGAACAATATATATTTAATGCTATGTGATGACATTAATAATATTACTGTTATATTACATGAACCCTCTTGGAAGTAAAACACTCATCACTTACTATTTCGTTAGGATGTATCCATTTCCTTAGGATACAGCCCAGAAGAAAGAGGGAGGAGAAAGAAAGGAGAATTGAGACAGTAATGAAACAAAGGGCAGCCTTGTGCAAAGCTATGCCTTGAATAGTTCCCATTTCTGGCTGTTAGTTTCAATGGAAAAACAAGGGCAGGCACGGGCAATATTGCTGATCTGTGACCATGGTTATTGTAAACTTAGTAGCATATGACTTAAGATCTATTATTAAAAATTAATAATGCAATTACTCAACTAGTTTGTGTGCTTTCTTTTAGGAAGACAGAGTCTATTGATGTTCTTGATGCAGTAGGAAGCAATATTGTGATAAGCACACGAACTGGAGAAGTGATGAGAATTTTGCCAAGATTACATGAAGATATCAATGAGGAATGGATCTCTGATAAAACAAGGTATATTTTATAATTCACTATCATCTCATAAAAATGTATATATTTTTATTTTTTATAATATGTGCTGAAAGTTTGAATGGGTTTTAGAATTATTTCTAAAATGACACTTTCTGGGGTGCATGGAAATAGTATAAAAATTGGTTTCTATAATCCAGATCATAAAGGTATTATTAATCAAAGATAATGCATTACTGTTTTATTGAAATTATTTGAAGTTAACTGTGGTCAACAGGGTTGTTTGTAAAATATTTAAAACAATTTTTAAGTTGGAAAAATTTTAAGATTATCTTTTTGTGGTGCTTTATACTTATACTGGCATTTTGACTATAGATGAATAAAAACCATTAGTGAAGATAACAAAATAGGAGAGATGGCAAAATTATTTATTAGAGAGAGAGATCAATAACTATATATATTAGTGAATGGAAACCCCTTATAGATTTTTGCTGCAAAAAGAGGAAAATTAACCTGTGATTTATGGGTTTAATGATTAGAAAGGATAGTTTATGGAAAGAAGGAAATTACGATGTAACATTAGAAAGAGAGGATAAAGTATAAAATATCTATAACTGAGGCTGATCATAGGAGACATGTTGCATATTTTAGTTAGATGATTCCCCAGTCTCAACTTTTAAGTTCCTTAATAACCCTTAATGGCCTTAGATGCCATAAGGCCCTGGTAATCGGTTGATGTTCAAGCTTTTAGCACTTCTCTATTCATCCCTATTGAGCTCAGTTCAGCTGATTCCTTCCCTGAAAACAGGAGATCATGATTAGGGATCTTCCCCTATTTTTCTCCTATGAAGGCAGAAGCAAAGAATTATTTCAGATTCTCTGCAATTTCCTGTTCTCCTCTTAGCAAAAGATTCCTTTTTCATCCATGTGGCCAATATTTTCCCTGGCTAGATTCCTGCTTCTGATATATTTCAAGAATCTTTTTATTACCTGTATTCAGAATTTTGGTAAAAAATCCTCATTATTATTATTTGGCCTCCCTTATTGTCACTTTGCATTTCTTTTGCCGAGTTTATATTCCTTTTTATTTTCTTCATTAAGGCAAGTCTTCCACTTTCTAATTTAAAGCTTTCTTTACGATGCCAGTTAACTTTATAGGCCTCTCTTGGATTTTGGAGCCAGTTTTTTAAAAGTAAGCTTTATTTATTAATACAGATATAGACATGAGAATAGATAGAAATATGTGTTTATTTTCCTCTTTTGAAAAGTACATCAACAGTACTCTGCTTGTTGTATAAGTAGTCCTCAACTTATGACCACAATTGAACCCAAATTTTCCATTGGGAAGTGAGGTTTCCCCCCATTTTATAACCTTTCTTGTCACATTTTTAAATGTATCACTGCAATGTTTAAGTTAGTAACACAGTTGTTCAGTGAATCTGGCTTCCCCATTGATTTTGCTTGTTAGAAGTTCATAAAAGGTAATTACATGATCTTGGGACATTGCAACCATGTAAGTTGCAGTGTATCCGATACATGCTAGTTGTTAAGCATCCAAAATTTGATTATGTGACTATGGAGATACTGCAATGGTCATAAGTGTAAAAAATGGTCGTAAGTCACTTTTTCAGTGCCATTTGTGACTTTGAACACTAAACAAATGCTTGTAAGTCGAGGAATACCTCTATTGTTATGCATTAAATTTAGTTTAATCCCTTTATTTTATGTAAAAGAAAGATGTATTTAAAAACAGATATTACCTATGGATGAACAAGTAATTACTGAAGTTCAGTATTTATTACTATACTTATTACTATTGATAAAAGGTATTAAGTATATTAAATTGTTTTGATACGATATAACAAGTATAATTTTAAAATTATCCCCACTATTTTTATTATAAATATTAAAAAAGAAAAAGAAGACCCTCCCCAAAATATAGACTAATACTTAATTTCTGACTTCCCCCTTTGTGCTCCCAATGAATTTGCTGTACTTTTTGGCATAAGGTATAAAAACCATATTTTAAATGTTTCTTTATACCTTGCTGTATATGGAAGCTATCCCTGTTTAAACTTAAACTTCTATTATGTCTATAGTGTCAGTTTCTCCATTGCTATGTATTCTTCAAGTTTAAATACTCAAATATTGCTGAAATTCTGGTATGTCTTTTTTCCAGAGTTGTGCGAACAATATTCTTGCAGCTGTAAAGATGTGCTTTAATAAATTATGATATTTTTAATGTATTCTTGCATTGTACCTAATAAAACATAAAAAATGTGATTTCATTTTGAATTTGGTCTCTAAAGGATATGTATATCTTTCCAATACTTATAAATTCACCATGTATCATGGCATTTCCAGCAGTTATTGTTGTAGGGTTGAAACTGATGGGCTGATTATTTTTTTAATAGAGTTCTATACTTTTATCAAGCTTCATCTTATCTGTTCTTTCAAATTTATATCCTCATTTGTTCCCCTGTATCATAAGTATCTGTGGAGCTGATTAACTGGGCCAGCTTCTTCCCATATTGACATTCTGCTATTCAGGGATTTAATCCATTCTGCTAACCCCAACACACAGCTTGCTCTATGTGATATTTGGAAGAGAAAAGTTGTCTCAATCTTTTAATTCCTCTTTTTGAAATTCCACATAACTCTGTAGAACTTAACATTATATTGCCTCTTTGAATGTTGGATTTTATTGCCTTATTTATTTATTTATTGCACTCTCAGTTTGAGTACATATATTTCTCTCATTGATTTCTGAGCACAATGTAACAGTAGGTATAGTATTGCCCCCTCTCTCATTATGACCAACTGCTCCAGAACGTGGTCATTTATTGATATTATGGAGAAGTAAATTCTGTGCTGAAAAGGTTTACGAAGATAGCAGTGGTATTGGTAGATATATATTTCAGCTTCAGTTGCTTCTATAATCAGTTTTATCTTTGCTTTTCAGATTTGCTTATGATGGCCTGAAACGTCAGCGACTTATTGAGCCAATGATAAAAAATAAAGAAGGGCTGTTCACTTATGTACCTTGGGAAGAAGCCTTGAGCTATGTAGCAACTGCGGTAAGCATATGGACTTGACAGACTATTTAACACTACTTCTAAATTTGATACACATTTACTTATGAATGCTACTTCTTACACTTCAAAACAAGGAGCTTGTTTATTTAATTTATATGACTATTTGCATGTTTTGAGTGGCATATGCAGTTTTAAAACACAAGTAACAATCATAGTCTTCTACCATTCATAACAATTAAAAACTACATTAAAAAACACAATAATAAACAATGGCTACATAAAGACCAGCACGGTTGGGGCCAATCTCACTATGTGTGTGTATGGTGGTGGTGGTGGTGGTGAACTAATGTTCCAGAAGGTACGTGCCATGGCAGAGAAAAGGCTTTTTTTCTTGATCCCATCAAGTGAAGCTCCTGGGTCAATGTGACCAGCAACATGCTCCTTCTGCTGAAACTAATAGGACAGATAGATGAAATTGAGGAGAGGCAGTCCCTCAAACAACCTGGCCCGATGCCATGTAGGGCTTTAAAAGCCATTTTGTATTATGTCTTGTGGTTAAATGGGTAATATAAAAGTATTTGTGCATCATAGGTTTAAAACTGCACAGGTGTAGCTTTGCAGCTGTATGATCTCTGTTTTATGAAAATTATTTTGTTTCCCTGAGTTATTTTAGGAAAAATAACTTTTTAAAAAGATTTTTCTTTTTTTTAAAAAAAAGTACAGTGGTGACCTAATGATTATTTTGTGGAATTTTGTTTCCTGCTACAGCTTCAGGGGAGTCAAGGTAATGAAGTAGCTGCAATTGCAGGAGGATTAGTGGATGCAGAAGCACTAGTATCACTCAAAGACTTGCTGAATAGAATTAACTCTGATAATATGTGTACTGAAGAGGTTTTCCCTACTGCAGGAGCTGGGTAAGAGATTGTAACTAGAGTGATCCCAGTAAAAGAAATGGCAATGGAATATGTTGAGAGAAGTTGGCAAGATTAGAAATTTGGACAGTAAATGAAAATTCATGTAGGTTCCTCCAGCCCTTATCCTTAAAGGCTTCTAAATAGTCTACATCAAGCATTAAATCCATAGTTCATAATTGGAAGCGTATTATAAAAATTGAAAAAATCCATCCTTTTTTCTAGAAAAAGGTAAACATGTTTCTTGTTGTTTATTGGCTGATAAAATAAAGAAGAAATTAAGATTGGTACTGTGCAGATATAGTAGTTCATAAGTGTTACTTTTAAGTGTCAAAGCCGTATTTGAGTCCTGGTAACACAGTGGTTAGTATTGCAGGCTAATTCTGCCCACAGCCTGGAGTTTAATCCTGACGGGGTTCGAAGTTGACTCAGCCTTCCATCCTTCTGTGCTAAAATGAGGACCCACATTGTTGTAGGCAATATGCTGATATTTGTAAATATCTGTAAAGCACTATGGAGGATGGAAGTCTTATTGCTATTGCTATTCCTACTGGAGCGCTGTATCACAATTATATTGGTTATGATTGTTTGTGCATTCTATTATAGAACAGACCTGCGATCTAATTACTTACTTAATACCAAGATTGCAGGAATAGAAGAGGCAGATTTCCTACTTCTGGTTGGCACCAATCCACGCTTTGAAGCACCATTATTCAATGCAAGAATTAGAAAAAGGTTTGTTAACATGTAGTTAAATTGATTTTCTTTCTGTGAATTAGGAGGTACATTGTAAGAGGCCAGACATTCTTTTTTATCATTTTTATCTTGAACATAAACACAGTATCAGAGCTGAAAATAATTCTATAAGTTTCTAGTCCAACCTCCTGCTTAAGACCATTCAAGCTCTACTAGAGCATCTAGTATGGAAGATAATTGTGTTTGCCAGTATGTCAGTGGCTGACATAAGATTTTGACATATGATGGGGATTGTATAATTCTTTTATATTCTTTAATGCAGTTTCTCCAAACTAACTGCCTTCCAGATGTTTTGGCTTCTAGAAGTCTTAACCATGGCCATATAGCCAGAAAATTCTAAGATAAATCTCAAAGGTGCCTACATTGGAGGCAGCTGGGCTGACGATCAGTATCTCTTCAACCTGTAATACTAAGGTTTTTTTTTTTTTTTAATACAGAAGGATGCATATAGGCACATTTCAAAGATAAAATGCTATTACCGGTACAATAATCACCTGTTGCAAAAGGAATGGACCCCTGTCTGAAGGTCCACTTGTTTCTGCATGTACATTGTACGTAGTTTTTCTTTTGGGAGAGGAATGATGCTAAACTATGGAATGTGCTCCCTGAGTCCCCAGATTCCCTGCTGCTTAGAAGGAATTCAGAAACTTCTGTAGATAGAGCTCAGGCAGAAAAGTACAAAAATAAACTCATCCCATACAGCTTGCCTATATATTAGAAGTCCTTACATATTTTTGTGTTTACTCCTCTTTCAGCTGGCTACATAATGAGCTAAAAGTGGCTCTCGTGGGCAGCCCAGTCGATTTGACCTACACTTATGAGCATCTGGGAGATTCCCCACAGATACTATTAGACATTGCTTCTGAGAAGCATCCATTCAGCAAGGTATTTTAAATAATAAATACTGGTTTTGCCTCTAAGTTTTCTTACAAAATTACAAAGCTACAATTTCTTAACTATGGAATGATTTTTTCACTCTCGTGTCTCATTATTTATAAAAGGTCCTGAACCAGGCAAAAAAGCCAATAGTGGTGGTGGGCAGTGCAGCACTACAACGTGATGATGGAGCAGCCATTCATTCAGCCATTTCAAATATTGCACAGAATATTAGGACAAAAAGTGGAGTAGAACTTGACTGGAAAATTATGAACATTCTCCATAGGTTTGTCCAAGCACATTTTCTAGTTTGATTTCTATCTCTTATATTAGAGTCATAAACATTTCTACCATAAAGTTGTTTGTTTATGTACAATTATTTTTACACTGCTTATCCAAGTGATTTACAACTCTAAAACAATGAAAATTGCAATAAAAGGAGTTGCCAATAAAAACCATAACGTTTATATGGCTAAACTCCTCATTAAAATACTGATAATCTCTTATAGTGCTTTCTTTGAAAGCTCTGTGAAAAGACATGATTGCAACTGCTTTCCTAAAAGATAATAGAATGGTAGCAGGAGATTGTGACCAAGCTCATCCTGGATATGTTCTCAAAGGAAAAAAGACCCAGTCTTCAGCCTGGAAGCAAACCAGCAAGTAACAAATTCCTATAATACTAATGTCACTATGATGTATTTTCAGACTTGAAAGATTTTGTAAAGGGAACCTTTCAGTAAAGATAAAACTGGTATTTCTGGGTCTGCTTCTTCTCTGGACAAAAAGGCTGACAAGTACCCTGGAGCCAAATGGCTTCTAAACAAATAATACGATAGCTCTATTTTGTAGGTTTCTTTTTGAATCTATTCTGTTTCAGCTGTACTCTTGAGTCACTAGGCACTGGGTTAGGACTTCTTTGTTAACTACAGCCATCTGGCTGAATTATAAAACAGAATTTTAAAAAATGAACAGATTATTAAAATTACTGATTTCCCACTGGTTTGAATAAATTATAGTAAATTGATATTTAGAAATGGGCTTAGCTCAAATGCCTAATAATACACTTTGAATACATTTAGAATGACCTGAACATTTATTTTTAGAACTGAAGATGATTGAACTCTACATATAAGGATTTTTTTTCTATTAAAACTTCCTCTCCTTATACTTTAAATTACATGTTTGACATACATTTTAATGTATTAAGCTCGAGTCTAGAAAATAGATAATGTAATTAGAATAAGCTTTGTCTGAGGCTTTTAGGATATTTCATGGCTATGGATCTGAACAAGTAATCCATACCTTTCAAAATTTTTGAGATACAAAAATCTGTTTTGATAGAAGTTATACTTGACTGAAAGGGAATGTTAAAATTTCCATTAACTCATTTTGCTGGGTCCTTTTCCAAAATGCTTTTACCAAAGATAGTAAAACAAACTAGATATAGGAAGCTTTATTCTTTCAGTAAGACACAGTTCTGCAAAATAGGAAATTGTTCAAAAATATGTGCACTTTATGGTCAAGTGTCAAAGGGTTTAGGGTTTATTAAGTTTGAGAATGCTGGCTGAAACAATAATATCTTCCTCTACAGAGTGGCAAGCCAAGTAGCTGCTCTTGACCTAGGTTACAAACCAGGAGTAGATGGTATCAGGAAGAACCCTCCTAAAGTGCTGTATCTCTTAGGGGCTGATGCAGGTTGTATTACCCGACAAGATTTGCCTAAGAATTGCCTTATCATTTATCAGGGTAAGTAACATCACTGCAGTACTTTGCTTTGCATTTGACTTAACAATAAACTAAATCTGTGTCTGATGCACAGATCCAAAACTACTATGGATGATAGATACATATAAATTGTTTTGAATGAAACAATGTATATTTCAAAAGTTGTTTTGAAAACTTGTTTCAGTGACATAATTTTGAGGGTTCTATTACAAATATGGTAATTGGATTTTGATTGATAGTTCTGCTTTTTAAAAAAGAACTGGGATATTTTTTTTTTAAAGAAAACAATTATACTAGTACAGCAGTTGAGACCAATCATGTCACTTCTGTTTTTGGGTAAGAAAAAGACATCTGTTTGACGCAGGTAAGTTGCTGCTGATTTTGATTTTGTTTTATCCCTTGTTTTGTTTCAATACCCTGCTATGGGAATTTATAATTCCTGTACAATAATAGCTAGGAAGGATGCATCTTTATTATGGTAAGTTTCTAGACAGATAATGCAAAGTTTATGTATGCACTATTGCTGTGTAGAGATACTACTGAAGTTGAATAAATGTGTAACACAAAGACCACTAATAAAGGGTTGATGTGGTTGGCTTGTTAGGTTTTGATGGGATATTGAGCTTCAGTGTGAAATGCAAAGATTCTATGTTAATCTGGACTAATTTGTTGCGATTTGCTATTTATGTGACTACTTTTGCCTGAACTCTTCATTGAGGAGAGAACATTTTTGATAAGAGATAACAGATTTTTCACTACTGTAGATAGCTTATTGTTTATACTTATTTTGTTCTGATTTTATTTTAATGATTTCAAAACTGTTTTTAAAATCATCCATTCAACCAATTTTTTTTCCTAGTCTGGGTAGTAAGTGATACTAAGTATGGACCCACCTAGTCCCATGGCCCTAATATGAAAAATAGGAATGGCAGGTGGTCCTGAGTTCCTTTTGTTTACTATGGTCAGAATACTTGTGCTGTTTAAATGTTGTTCTGTTGGAATCCATCCAGTTCAAAATATCCCAATGAAAGCAAGGCTGTTTTGTTCTGAGATCAAAACCAAACATTTTTATTGCTTTATGCACACCTTTGAAATTTTGTTCTGAACTAATAAAGTTTAAGCCAAATAGCTGCTAAAGGTAAACTAAATTATTACTGAAAGTAATCCACTTTTATTATTATTCTTATAGTAATTTTATTAAATGTTAGAATTACAAAGAAAAACTAATACATATTTAGAATAAAAGGAAAAAATAGTACAGAAAAGATAGAATAAAAAAATATACAGTAAAAGAAACATATCAGGAAATGACTTTCCCCTTCATCACAACTATACACAATTTTAGTAACTTATCACCTTCTTTTAAATATCAGTAAATGATATCTTCCCATATCCTATGTTTTATCGATAAACAGTCTTTAAAACCTCTTCAGTACTGATCAGCAAGTTCATGAAAGATTACCAGAGATAACATATCTATTTTAATCTTGATCAAATAAACCAGTTTTATATGCTTTCCTTTTACTTTTAATAATCTTGATTTTTAGTGCCTTCAGGCAATGTCATAGAACTTGGTTTTTTTCTTTGTCCCTTCTCACAAATTTCTTCAAAAATTTAACAAAACTTTTTTGTAAATCCAATATAGGAATTATCTAAGTTACTCTCTTGGTTTATTATTTGTATATCCCTTCTAATTATTAAGACATCAGCTAGTTTCTTTGTATGTCCAATGTAGCACCTTTTTTTCATACCATTCTTATAGCCTGCCATTTTTAAATCCACTTACAATCACCCTCAATCTTGTCAGGTAAAACTTGTTCCTCTTTCATAAAATTTTTGAAACACAGTATATCTATAAAGCAAACACTCTTAAAATTAACTTCTGGGTCCAATGTTTAAAATATCTTTCAGTATGTCCAATGTTAAAATATTTTGCTTTATTTTGTATTAAATCAAGTCATATCAGATTAGTAAATCAAGTGCTCTTCCCTTTAATTGTAATCTTTAGCTCCTTCTGGCATGCACAATTATGTCCAGCATAAATATGCATTGCAATTGCAGATTTGGTTCATTATGTGGTATATGGAAGAGTGAACTCACAAACGAAAGTGAACAGGCATTTTTTCCTCTTGGGATCCATAGTTTTGTTGCTACTTTGGAAGTAGGGTTAAACAGCCCCTCCCTCCCTTTAATTGGAGAGGGTCTTTTCATTAAAAAAAAGAACTGAAAGCAAGCATACAAGACCACTGAGACTGCCCAACTAGAGTCTGCAAACCTACAAACCAAACCAAGTCCATTAATCATATACTTTCATATTTTGATGCTTTATTGTACACCATCCAGAATCCCACTTTGAGGGAGATGGGCAGTTCAAAAATTTGAAACATAAACATACTAAAATTAATTGTAATTAGAAACTAAAAGACCCATACTATATAATATCAATAAATCATGTAGATCTAATCTATAAGTGTGAAGTTTATAGCCAATAGCATATATAATCTGGGGAACAGCTGTGTTAATCTGTGGTGATGAAAAAACTGCAGTCTGGTAGCACCTTTTTGGTTTACAAATTTATTGAAAGGCATCTGTCTCACATATAATCTATGTAGCCAATCTGTACTTCCTTTCCTACTTTCTCACTCCAATTTAAACCCTATATCAGTGTAGCCATTCTAATGCAACTGATGGACTGTCCTGAAAGTCCCAAAAGCCTTAAGCCTCAATAAAAATTTTAGTTGAAAAGCTACTATCCAAAGCATGTGTATAAATAATAGTATACTGTATAGCATGAATTTAGAATAAATGGATCTTTTGGAAATCTGTGAAACTGGAGATTTGTTGCATGAATTATTTGAATTCATTTTTATGTGGATGCATAATGTACATGTACTATTAAGTCAGAATTAAATATTAAAGACTTCTATTTCAAAAGCGGTGTCTTGAAAAGAACCACTCAAACTTTGCAATATTTATATTAACAGAAAGGTTGTAGCTAAAGAAACGAGTTGCAAAATTACAAAGCCTAATATAAAGTTCAGTGAGAAATTAAAAGTAACCCCACGGCTGCTGCAATCTTTTTCAGGTCACCATGGTGATACTGGAGCTTCTATGGCTGATGTAATTCTTCCAGGAGCAGCTTATACTGAAAAGACTGCAACCTATGTAAATACCGAAGGCAGAGCTCAACAAACCAGAGTAGCAGTGACACCACCTGGCATGGCACGAGAGGACTGGAAAATTATTAGGGCACTCTCTGAGGTACTGTAAATGTCCTAATCACTGCATATTTCCCAAGAGATTGAATTAACACTTGAGAAAATGAGTTGGTTATATTTAGGAGTTGAAATCATGAACTTTCTAATTTATCCAATCTTTGAAAAGTAATTGATCACAAAATGCACAAAAAGATCATAGTAATATAAACTATATGTCTGTAGTAACTGTATTTTCTGGAACTGAGAGATTTGAATGTGACAATTACTGATTTGTATTTAAAAACTTCTGGAGATTGGACAACTGAATGTGCATTTTGACATAGGATTCTATAGAAAAAGCTGGGTATAATCTATGTGTTTTGCTTTACTGTATTGCGTTACAATTGTTTCATGCTGAATGGGTACTATTATATTTTTAGGTCAAATATTCTAAAAAATATTTTTCTGACACTACCAATAGCAAAGATAGCAAGTTTGCTTTTTTACATCTCTTGTGCCATTCATAAGAAATATATTTTGCTACCTTGTTAAATTGTAAAATACAGTAATCTTAAATTGTTAATCCACATGGAATGGCTACAACTGCAACTTCTGAAATTACACATGCATGCAGAAAATATTCAAACCTCCTTCACTTTTGTCAATTTTGTTATGCTGCAGCCTGATTCTACAATTGTTGAAATTCATTTTTTTCTCATTAATCTACACTCAGTCCCCCATAATGGCAAAGTAAAAGACAGAAGTTTAGAAATGTCTGTAAATTTACTAAAAAGGAAAACCTGAAATACTACATTGGCGTAAGTATTCAGACCCTTTGCAACAACACTTGGAATTTAACTCAGGTGCCACCCATTTCTTTTGATCCTTGTTGACATGTTTCTACATCTTGATTGGAATTAACCTGTGATAAATTAAATTGATTGAACATGATTTGGAAAGGCACACACCTCTCTATAGAAGGCCTCACAGCTGACAATGCATACTGTAGCAGAGCAAAAGCCATGAAGTCAAAGGAACTGCCTGCAGAGCTCAGAGACAGGATTATCACAAGACACAGATCTGGGGAAGGCTACAATAAAATTTATGCTGCACTGAAGGTTCCTCAGAGCACAGTGGCCTTCATGTTTCTCAAATGGAAGAAGTTTGGCACAACCAGGACTGTTCCAAGAACTTGTTGCCTGATCAAACTGAAGAATCGGAGAGAAGGGCCTTAGTAAGAGAGGTGACCAAGAACCCGATGGTCACTCTGACTGAGCTCCAGAGATCTTGTGTGGAGATGGGACAGAGTTCTAGAAGGACAACCATCACTGCAGCAGTCCACTGATCTGGGCTTTATGGTAGAGTAGCTAGACAGAAGCCTCCCCTCAGTGCAAAACATATGAGAGCCTGCTTGGAATTTGCAAAAAAACACCTAAAGGACTCTCAGACTGTGAGGAACAAGATTCTCTGATCTGATGAAACCAAGATTGAACTGTCTGGTTTCAATTCTAAACATTGTCTGGAGGAAACCAGGCACCGCTCATCACCTGCCCAATATCATCCCAAAAGTGAAGCATGGTGGTTGGCAGCATCATGCTGTGGAGGTGCTTTTCAGCAGCAGTGACTGGGAAACTGATAAGGATTGAGGAAAGCTAAATGGAGCAAAGTACAGGGATATCTTCTGTACTTTGAAAATCTGTTCCACAGACCTCAGGCTGGGCTGAAGATTCACTTTTCAACATGACAATGATCCTAAGCACACAGGCAAGACAACACAGGAGTGGCTTAGGGACAACTCTGTGAATGTCCTAGAGTAGCCTAGCCAGAATCCAGACTTGAACCCTATTGAACATCTCTGGAGGGACCTGAAAGTGGCTGTCCACCAACAGTTGCCATCCAACCTGACTGAGCTTGATAGGATTTGCAAGGAAGAATGGCAGAAAATCCCCCATCCAGGTTACAAAGTTTGTCACATCATACCCCCAAAAAACCAACACTGTAATTGTTGCCAAAGGTGTTTCAACAAAGTACCGAGTGAAGGGTCTGAATACTTATGCCAATGTGATATTTCAGTTTTTTCTTTTTAATAAATTTACAGACATTTCTAAAATTCTATTTTCACTTAATCGTTATGGGGTACTGAGTGTAGATTAATGAGAAAAAAAAATAAAGTTTAACAACTGTAGAATCAAGCTGCAGCATAATAAAAGTGAAGGGGGTATGAATACTTTCTGAATGCATTGTATATAATTTTGGGGAATGTATGGTACAAATATGGATATCAATAAAAAGAAATATATCCACATTGGATCTTGAATTTCTTTCTCTCTCTCTCTTCGTCTTTTAGCTAACTGGTGTGACTCTCCCTTATGACAATCTTGATCAAGTGAGGAGGAGATTAGAAGAAGTGTCTCCTAATTTGGTTCGATACGATGATGTGGAAGAAGCCAACTATTTTATTCAAGCAAATGAATTGTCCAAGTTATGTTCCATTATACCATTTGGATTTAAAAACCTCAAGATAGTTACTTTTCGTATAAACTATTATTATAAAAATTATCATTCATCTTTCTGCCTTAAGCTTATGTAAAATAATGTCTCACTATTGTACAATAACATGTTAGGTTTAGGTGGTTTGTAATATATTACGTAAGTACTCTTTCCATCACTTTCACCTGGATCTTCCTTACATCTATTTTAAAAAAATGTTTTTTCCTTTTGTCTATCTTATGAAACATTTCAGTATATTAGGAATTCTTTGGTGTTTTTATGTGAACCAGCATACAGATATCTATTACGTGAAATTTGCTAATATTTGCCATTCTTTGTTTAAATTATAGGTAGCGAATCAGAAAGTTCTTGCTGATCCTCTTGTTCCTCCTCAGCTTACAGTTAAAGACTTTTATATGACAGGTAACAATAATCTTCATGCATGCAGAATTCCTTGTATAATTAAGTAGCAAACAAAATGTGCTTTGTTTATACTTGGAATATTTGACTACTAAAAACATTAGTTCATTGATCACTGAGTTAACACATTCTATTAAGCCACAATTTGTTAATAACATCAGACATACTAAGCCATATAGCATGGTTTATAAGCTTTGGTGGCTGGATTTTACAGAGCATATTAATTCAAAACCAAATTATTTCAGTTAATGAAATATCCACCAAGTCAGACTTTTAGAATGATAACACCAATGTTCATCTTTTCAGATCCAATAAGTAGAGCTTCGCAGACAATGGCTAAATGTGTGAAAGCAGTTACAGAGGGCGCCAAAGCAATTGAAGAACCCTCCATCTGCTAAAGAATGAAATCCAGAGTCCACCAGGCACTGTTATGATCGACTAATATTTTTAAATAAGCAACTGTTTTGTGGTCTCTCTTTGTTCTTATTTTCTTTATGGAAACAAGTGAAAGTTATTACAACCAATTCTCTAGGATGCATTGAGTAATTATGTTCAGCACCATTTATCATACATAAGACATTATGTATTCTGAATGTGTACAAGTTGGGTGTAAAATTAAAAGTATTATTTAACCAAGATTATTAAAAAGCAGTGTGGCTCTTCAGTAACCAACACACACACACACACACATACACACACACACACACATTCCCAAGTAGATAGCAAATTTTCAACAGTGAAATTCAAGATAACCATCTTCTTGCATTTCAGTGTATTCTTAATTTTTAAGTTAAATTATTATCTTGTGACAATGTGTTACTCAACATACTTGAGATTATTTTATAATTACATATAACATTTATTCAAAGAAATAAATTTTGTCTAAATCCTGTTGATTTTAGGGGAGGTGCTTCAAGTCACTCAACTAGCCTGGACTAATCCCCGCAGTATTCTTGCCATCAATTTTAGAAGTACTTTGCCACTGCCTTTTTTCTAGGGCCAAGAGAGTGTGGTTGTTCCAAGATCACCCAGCTGGCTTTGTGCTTAAGGCAAGACTAGAACTCAGTCTTCTGGCTTCTAGCCTGATGCCTTCATCAATACAACAATACTCTCTCCTTTGAATGGATTCATCTGGAATTTTAATGCATTGAAAAGTGATACAATTACTGTACTTAGATCCTTCCAGAAACCCAAACCAGAATGGTATGGTTATGTAATATATGGATTTTGAAGCAAAAAATTCTTCAGAGCTTAAAAGTTAGCATCTGCCTGCAATTTCTGAAAGCAACCACCTCTTTTTCCAGGAGAACGCTTCTGTCCTCTTCCTTTGCTTTATGCTCCCAGGAAAAGATGAGTTTGGTTTAAGGAACTGCAGACAGATGGGTATTCCTGAGAGTTCCGAATAATCTCCATGCTCAAAAAACAGCAGTAGTATAAATAGTTCTTAAAACAAATGTAAGAACATGCAACAACAAAAAATCCTATCTGTCCAAATATTCCTACCCAATTTTCACAGTTATGGCATTTTTTTCATCATTAGTTATTTTGAAGTAATTTATAACAGACAAAAATAACTTACATAGAATACCCTGCTTATCAAATACAATCAGAAGTGGTACTTTAAAGATTATTTTATATTTAAGAAACATTAATTCAAAATCTACCATATGTTCTGTTGCTTTGTAAATTTTAATTTATATCTTTTTATGCTACCCAATAGAATTGATTTCTGAAATCTTATTTCAGATTTTGGAAGATTTTCAGTTCCCTCAAGCTGTTGGGAAGGAGATTAAAACTGTCTCACTGATAACCTTGTTTAGAATACATTAAAAGAATATTATTTTGTTACTCCATCACTATTACCCAATTAACCTAATCTCTTGTGTTTAATTTTGGATTAAGTTTATTCAATAAACTACAGCATAGCTAACTTTCTATACCAGTACAAGCATTTTGCTATGAACTCTTGACTACATTCATCATCCTTGTGATCTGAAAATTACAAAAGGGCTTAGACTGAAATCAATAGACCTATGTTCAACTGGTCCCAGGAAACCCCTATTTCAGATCTGCTTTTGTATATACAGCTCTGGGAGATTTGTCCTTTATTTAGAGCAGGCCTGTCAAACTCAAGGCCCGGGGCTGGCAAGCAGAAAACAATACCCTAAATCTGAGATGGCGAACCAGTGGCACGCAGCACCCTCTCTATGGGCATGTGAGTCATCACCCAAGTTCAGCTCTGCCGCACATGCGCGCATACCTCCCGCCGGCCAGCTGGTCTTCGGGTCTCTGCCGTGCATGCACTGGGCAGGGTGTGTGCAGGGGGCCACGTGCACATGCATTGGGAGTGGGGCACTTGCGGGGCGGCTCACATGCATGTACTGGGGGAGGGGCGCATGCGGGGGGGAGGCGCATGCATTGCATTTTGGGGGTTTGGCTGCGCATATGCAGATTCGTGCCCACACGTGCGCACTTGGGCACTTGGTCCGGAAAAAATTAGCCATCACTGCCCTAAATGAAGGAACTACCAAAGAGAAAACCACATCCCTATCAACCCTAATAGGGCAAGCTACTGTATATACAACAAACCCCACACCCACTAATATGATGTTCCCTAGTTGGTTAATGAAACATCTACAATCAAACAACCAAATTCAGAGAGAACCAAGGACTTCTTAGAAGAGCTAAGGCTATAAAAGGGTGAAATGGTAAGTAAGGAGGGATAGATATCTCAACTTTCCCCTCTAGCTATATTCCACATTTCTTCCAAAAGTTTGCACTATTACTATGGTTCCAAACTGGTAACATGTTCATCTTTCCCTAAGGTTGTGTTTGCACATTAAACCATGGTTTAATCCCAACTGACTGCATCTCCACAATTCACACCACAAATCATATTGCTAGAACAAGCCAAACCCAATGAAATACAGGGAGTCCTTGACTTATCATTTAGTGACCATTTGAAGTTACAACAGCACTGAAAAAAGTGACTTATGATCACATTTCACACTTACAACCATTGCGGCATCCCAACAGTCACATGTTCAAAATTCAGACGCATGGCAACTGGTTCATATTTATGACAGTTACGACAGTTGCAGTGCCCTGATGTTGGGATCACGTTCTGCAACCTTCTGACAAGCAAAGTCAATGGGGAAGCCAGTTTCATTTAACAACCATTTTACTAACTTAACAACTGCAGTGATTCACGTGTCAAGAAAGATGGTAAAATGGGACAAAATTCATTTAACAAAAGTATAATTTAGCAACAGAAATTTTGGGCTCAATTATGGTCATAAATTGAGGATTACCAGTAATATAGGTTCACGCAGGATGAATAATCTGATCTAGTTGTATGTTAAATAGATATTGACCTAATATGATCATTCATTGTACAGATAGTCCTCAACCCAAGCAAACTCAATGGGGAAGCCAGATTCACTTAACAACTGGGTTACTAACTTAATAACTACAATGATTCACTTACCTACTTTTCTGGCAAGAAAATTTGTAAAATGGGGTAAAACTCACTTAAATGTCTCATTTAGCAAGATAAATTTTGGGATCAATTGTGGTTGTAAATTGAGGACTACCTGTATTGATTGGTTTGAAAGTTCTTTCTTAAAATCTTCTAGCGGAAAACACAAAAGTTCCTTTTGAATTAAGAATCTGCTCAAAATCCTGGAACTAAAATAATGTAATACTGATGGCATTTGGAATAAAACCAAACACACCCCAGGACTGCCTACTTGATTTTGAAAATAATTGCAAGGTGCCACCAAAAAAAAAAAAATGAGGGGAAGAGCTTGTTAACAAGATAGAAAAGAATAAAAAGTTTCTTCAGCAACAAATATTCAGCCTTTCACAATACACAATTTGTAAATTAGATAATTTACGTTTTAAAGTGATTAACTAAACAAAAGCTTTTTTTGAGGTGTCCATATTGGGCAATATCAATAAAATATAAGATTGACCTAAACTTTACAATTATTGGTCCCAAGACTTGATTTTTCCTTTTCTGTTCAATTGAAATTTAACATAGCAAATATATAGTAAGAAAAATATGAAACATATAATTACAAAGTATATTTAGTATATTGTAAATTTATATAATAAAAATTAAAATGTATATATTTAAATATATATACAAATGTGAAATTTTAACCATTTTTTTTCTTTTTGACTTTTTTTGTCCTTCTATTCAATCATATCCAATTCTCAGTGACCACCTGAACAAGTCCCCACAGTTTTCGGGGCCAGATTTCTTCAGAAGTGTTTGCCATTGCCTCCTTCCTAGGGCTAAGAGAAGGTGACTGGTCCAAGGTCAAACAGCTAACTTCATTGCCAAGGCTGGACTAAAATTTACAAGTCTGCCAATTTGTAGCCTGATGCCAACCAATACACCAAACTGGTTCTCCTGACTTAAATATGAAGGTTAAAATCAGGATGTTTCTTGATGACTATTTCTATGTATTTTCAAAAATTGAGTGCCTTGCCTTTAAAAATGTGTAAAACATTTTATGCTACATTGAAAAGGCATTCTGAGTCCTTTTAAAACCATTTTTTTATTGTGATACACACCAAAGAAGCTGAAAATGTGCCTATTTTGATTCAAAAGCTAATATGTTCATCCTCTATCCTTCAAAGTGGAAGCTCATCGCTAAAATCATTTCTACAAATATCAGAATACATTTAGCCATAACCAACATGGAAGACTCGGCCATCACTCACAAATGGCTGATGAGCAACGCTCATCAGTTGGATCATATTCAGAGTCTCTTTTCTCTGAGTGAGTCATACTGGGAAGAGTATGGTAAATGCCACCTGAACTATGCACATTAGATAGTGACCCAGAGAACTGCTTATCTTAATGATACAGCCTGTATTATCTGAATGATGCACACTGGATTTTCTAGTGACATGATCACTTGAGTGTATCAGAGTAAAACTTCTAGTTACTGCACCATAGCTTCCCATCATGTACTCTTCATACAACCTCAATTAAATGGGATTTTGCACATCCTCCATCCTGTCACTGTTCTGTTTTCATCCTGTCAAACAGGTAGCTGCTACCACCTCCATCCACATATACCATATACTCCGTTAGCTATAGCCCATGCTATGTCATTTACATGTGGGGAATTCTCTAAAGAACAAACAACACCCTAGAAAGAAGTGTATGATTCTTTGAAACTGGCTATTAAATAAGCAATTGCTCTTCCCCTCTTCCAAAAAGATTATTTGCCATGATACGTTATTCATTCTGTTGTCTACAAAAAGAAATCAGGTAATATATAGGTACATTTTCAATAGACTCCATTATTGAGTAGATTGATATGTTGAGTTTTATGTATAAGTGTTATTGGGTTCTCGATGCTGAACTTTCAGATGCATTTAATACAAACATTGTAGGTTTCTAGACCCTAACAATTGAGAATAGTTCTGCATTTTGCAAATAATTTTGACTTTGCTATTGTAATGTTAATGATATCCATACAAGATTGATGAAGCTGCATGATTTTTTTTTTGCTCACAAACTCAGCAAAGAGCAACAACTATTAGGTTTGTGCTTGTCAATCAAGGTGCTAAAACCTGTGCTTGACCTTCTGCAATTGCATCTATGGATTTGTTTTAATGTTTAAAGAAACATTTAAATACTCTTGACCAAATTGAACAGCTGGTAGCAATTAGTATGGGCTTCTACACCATCCATTCTTATGACTGTGGAATAAAAGAAAGACAATCTAGAGTTTTCTGAGAATTTAATCCACTTTTTTGAGTTTTATTCTCTCAGAATATAGCCAATCGAAATCTGAATAGGGCAGACTTGAAGCAAAACATACTTCCCGTTTTGTCCAAATAAATTCTTTTTCTTGGCCAAGCAAAAACTGAGCCTCTCCTTTCAACTACATGCTAGCTTTGCCAAATTAAAATATATGGAGGCTTTATATGAGAAGCTCACATGGAAAACCTGCACTCTTGTGTAGTAATCACTGAGGCATCAGCAATATAGCTAATTTTAGCATTTTTTGACAAAATATCATGATGATAGGGTATGTATTACCATAGTACAGTACCTGTACTTATACTGTATAGTACAGTACAGGTACTGCCCTTTACTTTGTCCATTGTTAAACCACAGTAGCTTAACAATGGTGAAAAACATTCAGTTATCCAACATGGTAAGGTTGCCAAATTTTTAAATGAAAGAGAATAAATAATGCAGTGAAGGTTCAGTTAAATGTAGAATATAATAAACTGTAATAGAAAAAAAATATAAATTTACAGATTCTAGGTTCCCTCCTGTAAAATGCTTCAGTTATGTATAATACAAAGATAACCAGAATGGTCCATTTTAGCTTCAATCGGACCATTCTGCAATTCTAAGTTATTTATTTATGAAGTAGACTGGCCCTTCTAAAGATCAAAGATAACATACTGAGGGAAAAAATATTTAATTCTAGATTCACTCTGCTATGTTTACAGGATAGTAATCTGAAAGTACATGTATAGTACATGCACAATGGTTCATAGAAATTAACAGAAATTAAATTAATTATAGATTATGATTGCAGGGCCCAAATCAAAGAAACTGAGACATTCTGAAACATAAATTCAGGACTGATCTAACATAAGTTAAAACATACATTTAATTTAGTTAAACATTACAAAGATAAAAGAATTCTTAACTATACAATTATATAAAATTAAATGAGCCATTTTGTAGGTACTTCATACTATATAAGATTATAATTTTTCTGTTCCCTTGTTCAATTTAGCCTTTACAGTATCTTTTACAAACTCATCATTTATTACAGAGCCAACTTCCTATTGGGTCAAGTTTTTTCCTCTTAAAAATAGAAACTTAATAACTTTCTCAACTTTGAAAAACACCCTATTTTGTACTTCAGTCAAAATACAGTCCAAATAGACATTTATACAAGGGTTACACTCTGATAAACAGTCTATTAAATGTCCAACTCCATCCTTAAAAGTTTTTAAAATCAATTTGATTTACTCCTTACACTACTTAGAAATACAGTAGCCTGGGAAAAAACATAGATATTGCATTTACTAATATTTCAATTTTTTGGTTGGTTATTACTGGTTTCCTAAAAACCTATTTTCACCACCAAAAGTTTAATTCCTTTATCTTACCTTGAGTAAAAAAGATCCAGTTCTGTCAAAATAATCCAATATCAATTTTAGCTATGTTATGTATTAATCATTCCATGAGATTTCAAATTTTCAGAATTATATCTCAGTTTTTACTCACACATTCGACTTCATCCCAGAAATATCACACATAGCCCTGTTTTTATTTTAAAATAATACATGAACAAAAACTTCTTGAAAATTTTAGAATGAAATTATTTCATTCTAAGTTGCACTTCAGCTTCAAATGAAAATTGCTCCCCAAGTCATACCCCCTCCGCCCTGTATCTCTCTAAAGAAGTATTTTTGATACATCACACTTCATAAAAACGCGCTGTACTTTTCTCCCTTTTTCCTCTTCTTCCTCCTCCACCTTCTTCTTTCTCTCTATGCTACCTCCAAGATGGTAGGAAAGTTGTTGTTTTGGAGGGCAGAGAAGCCGCTCTCTGGTGTTATGTCCTCTCAGTGCCTGTAGTGGTGCTGTAGGAGGCTGCTCAGCTCTCTTCTTGAGCAGCCCCAACAGCCCTGCCTTCTTTGCTGGAGAATATATTCAGGGATTCCCCTTAATAATCACCTACCCTCTGAGCACTTTGTAGTTTTAAAATAATAAAGAGCTCCCGTTCAAAGCTTTCGTCTCTTCTAAAAGCAGGAATCTTTCTCCTCAGAGCCAGGGGGGCAGCAACAGCAGCAGCTCCTCAGCACTGAAGCAGCTCCGAGCCCATTCCCCGGTCCCTCTGCTGGGGAGGAAACTCTGGTCTGTCAGCCCAACAGAGGGAAAGGGGGGAGAGGAGAGAGGAGAGAAAAAAAAGCAGCTGGAAAGGTAAGCCAGGCCCGGCCTCCATCCCCGGGCTCACGTAGAGCAGCAGGCGGCGCTATGTCCGCAGGGCGGCCGGCCGAGCGGGATACGCGAGGCCGGGGATTCGAAGGGGCGCTCTAGGCCTCGAGGGGGACTGGTGGGATTTTGGAAGCCGCGGGGTGCCGCGAAAAGAAAAGGGGGGCGAGGCGGCCTCTTACTCGTAATGGTGGGGAAGAGGCTCCGGGTCGGGCCGTCTTAGGGGGAGCGGGGGTGCTGAACCCAGGGCAGGCCTGTGAGTTCCCCGCCCCCGCAGGGTCCCGCTCCGGTACCCGGCGGGCTAAAACCGCCAAGATTAATGCGGGTTCAATCGAAATCCTCCCGACTCCACGTTGCTTTGGGGTTCGAGGGTGGCGCTTAAGCCCGGGAGTGCCGGCCAAGGCCCGGAGCCGGCCGTTGACGGACGGACGGACGGACGAGCGGGTGGGCCGGGGTGGTGGTGGCAGCGGAGAGCCCGGGGCAAGGAAGGCGAGGAAGGGGGTTTCGCCGGCGATTTTTGGGATAAAATATCACGCTGGACACTTATTTTGGCCGCGTCCCCCTCGTCCAGCTTCTACCACGGGTGGGTGCGCCCCGGTATGATTCTGGGAGCGTGTCTTCTTGGGCCCCCGCCGCCGGCCTTTAAAGTTTAATTTGAGGCATCGGAGCCTTCGATACTCTTCGAAATCCCCGTCCCTTTTCCTCCCGAGTTTTAAATTCAACCCCATTCTGAAAGGAGTGCAGGAATACTCTGCGTCCCTTGCTAAATTGCAGAGAGTGGTCTTCTCCGCCTTCTCCACGCCCTGTAGCCCACTCCGTCGCCTCTCCTTCGGAAGTCTTAAGGTTAATTCTCATTTAAACTTCGGCTCGTGGAAACTTTCCGAAATGCCCCCCGGCGCCCGTGAGCCGATTTAAGGTCCTGGGAAACGGGAGGAAGGGATTTTTGCTACATGGTTGTTGCAAGGTCCTTCCAGAAATACTCTTGGAGTGTTTGTTTTAGGGCATTGGAGCCTGGGTGGGGAGGGGGTGGACAGGACTGCTGCCCACCCAGCTTCCTACACTGGGATTCTGTGCAGGATTACTCGATCTTCCCATTTCGGGAGTTCGTAGGTGCTGTCACGCAGAGCCCCGTGTTCATTGAAGGCACCTAGTTTTGTGAATGAATTGTAGGGCAGCTCATGATCTGTCCCCTGGTCTTAAGAGGGTCGGCCAATAACTGTTATGCCAAAGCATTGGGTCCAAAATTTCTTCCATGAGACACGTGGAAGGGATTGTTGAATTAGTTGTTTGGCCGGTGGATTTGGGGAAAAAAAAGTCTTCAAGAGAAAGTTGGAAGGCACATCATTCAGATTAGTTCTGAAAGTGAACCTGCCATTGTGTCTGGATAGTTGAGTGAGATTACCTGGACAAAATTCAGTCCTTGAGGCTGGACTGTATCCCTACCGAAATAATGACCATGTTTCTGGACCAGTTTTAGGAAAAGATCCTTAAATTAGTTCATCTAATCTAAACTAATTTAGGTGAGGTCTTGATGAAGATACAAATAATTGTTGATACAGCTCTGTCAGTCCAAGAGAATTTTGGGCTTCTGTTTCTCAAACTCTAGCTTTTCAAACCACGTATGAAACAATTTATGAAATTGAGTTGAATTTGAATCTATTTGTTGAAAAAAAGTTTGTTTATTAATTTTATTAAGCAAGTGCTTACAGTTTATTAATATATTATGGTCAAATTTGCATGATTCCTAGATGAATGCAGGATATTTCTTTTGGGGCAGAAATCTAAATTCAATTGCAAACCACTCATATAAATATTCTTTTATTAAACATGTACAGAGCTGTATCAGCATGGGATGCCAACATTTAAAATATTTTTTATTAAGTAGAATAGCAGCAATTTTGTCATGTCTTAAAATGGTAGACTGAAATTGTAGTTTAGATCTTTTGAGCCTATTTCATGATGGGAAGATTTTATTAAAAATTCTTGAACTGCAGAAAAGTGAGCTGAAGTCAAGATCTAATTTATACTTTCCTAAAATTAAGTTTATTTAAAGCAACACTTTTAACTGACAAGAAATATTATTTTGTTACTATTTTGGTCATTTATGATGATTGACATGTTCTTTTCAGAAAAGATTTCTGGTCCAAGGATTTAACAGTCTTTCTACCTGTTCCATTACTTAAACTTAAATATTAAAATATTTGTGTGTATTACATAATAACAATTTATGTATTATCAGTTTTCCCCATTTCTACTTTCCAGTACATATTAAGATGTGTTTATATATTTTTTCAAATAAAAGAAAATGCATTGAATAAAACAACTGTTTTATTCCTCTGACCCCTCAGAATTGTTTTTATACTGTTGCAATTCTTTTCTCAGCCTCCATGTGGAATTAGTAGCAATGTATCTGATCAATAGGGGAATGCAAAAATTGGCCTCAGCTAACACCTTAACCCCATCTTCAGTTTTTGCTGCACTTTAACTAATTTCTCAGACCACCTAAAGGTCAGTTGCAAAGAAAGCTCTTTTGCTGTAGTGTGAGACTCATAAAGTGGCATAGGGAGATGGCAGAGGGGAATAGCTCAGTATAGAGTGGGATGAAGCAAGAAGTCTTCCCTGCTACCAGGCTTCAGCACTACAGTTGCAAGACAGTATTGGCATCAGAGCCAGGAATTAATTGGCTCTCCTGGTCAGTTGTGAGAATGGTATGTAATCATGCAGATGTACCAGTGACCTGCATGGTGAGGTATTCAGAGTCATATGTAGATGAAGTTTTTGGGTTCACAAAACTGAAAATGCTCAGAATGTAACCCAGATTTAGCAACTCATGTAATTGTAATTGAGCAGTTCCTTGAAACAAGGCAACCAAGTAACAATGCTAAATATTATCCTAGTATCATTGTCAAGACTCTGTCCTTATACAAAATTGTTAAGTAACGTTCATTAACTAAAACCTAGATACCTAATGACAATATTTTTTCTTAAATTGAGTTTTTGGTAATATTGCTCTGCTAGTCCATCTGATTTCAAGAGAATTAAGATCAGTTATGAACATTCTCATGATTACTTTATATATTTGTGAGCTCAGGTGAATGTGATTTAATATTCCCATGATTGCGACTGGTCCTGCACTTGGCATATGTGGATGAAGGGTGGGGGGGTATTCTGAATTGGTAAATTATTATTCTCCTAAAGCACAGAAATCCATGCATTAAAATTGCAGTACAAGAATTTTAAGACAAAATGCTTTTTTCATTAATAGGAGTATTTTAGAAGAAGGAATATGTTTCATTGATAAAACATCATTCTGATAACACGGATAAAAAATCTAGTATATACTACATTATGTGGGTGGAGTCTGAATATTTTGGTACTAAAACTATCATTTTTAGAAATATGGAATTGTGGCAATCTAAATTATGTATTTTATTTTTTTAATACCTTGCAATGTTCAAATATAGAATTACAGACGATAATGAAAAAAATCTTGCCTGGACTAAATTAACATCTTTCTGAGTGGGAGTTAGTATTAACAGCAAGATGATATGAGTCATTTTCATTCTGATCCTAAATTCATGTGAAAATAATTTGTACAGGTTTCAGTGGAACCTATTCTAGCTACACATCCAAAGCTGGGACTGAACCACATTAAACATCCTGAGTAAACTTACATGGGGTTGAGTTGCAAACTTGCATATAAAACAAATTTATAAGTGATCTAATATCTATGTAGAAGAGAGAGTTTTAATGATGGTATTGTCTAAGTAGATGTTTTTGAAGCTCTCTCCTATGAGCCCAAAAACTAAGTAAAGCAATTTCCAATTCATATGCATGAGCTTTTGTTATAAATTATACAAAGAAAACTTTTATATGGGAGATTAACATTATAACTGCTATGTAGAGGTCCATGGCAATGATATGATAAAATCTTCATTAAATTAATAGTTATTAAATTAATAATCATTGATACTATGTGATTTTTAATATTAATCTTTGTGATGCAATATATAATAAGACTTTTATCTTAGTACTATAACTTTATTGATGTAAAATATCTGGTTGCCATCCTATGCGTATTTATTAGACAGTGAGGATTATTGATTTCAGTGAAATTTGATTCTTAGTAAATATGGTTAGAATCAATTTGCTAGAAACATATTGTATCATTTGTTGTCATATGATAAAATCTAACATCATATAAGGAAAAGCTAAAACATTTTCTTACTTCTTGTATTCATCACATTTCCCTAAAAAAAACAACAAATTCTAGTGCTGGCAGAAGCATTGTCTTTCCAGTGGGAAAACTGCACTGGATTTTACTATATCTCAATTTGTTAGCTTATAAGCAACTCAATTACATGTGACCTGTCACTCTGCTAGTTGTGCTAGTTGTATTCAAATAAATGTCCTAGAATAATTGATATTTGTGAAGGTGGCAAACAGTAGATTCAACCACTTTCCAGATTCAGAGGCAAAATGAGGTAATTCAGAGCAATGTCCTGAGATCCTATCATGCTCTCAAGCCTTAACAAGGTTCTGGTCTTAGTTTGTTCTTCTGTACTTTTGTGGCACTTCAAATGCCATGGCAGCTTCACCAAAATAAATAAAAGTTCAGTATTTACACTTTCAGGCTGCTTATTAAACTTATTTTAGAAGAATATCACTCAAAGATCTATGCATCAAATTATGTAAAATCTCAGTTTTTTCTTACAACTTTTTGTTTGGAAATTTTATTCCAGTGTGTTCTCTTGCCTTAACAAAGGGCAAACATTTATAACCACTGAAGTTTTCCTCTGCTAAAGGGTAAATGTCTATTTTTCTGAATCTTCCTCTGGATGTAGGCTTTGATCTTTCTCAGCCTACTTTTGGAATTACAGTACTTGGGCTCAGACAGATTGATTCTGAATTTCTGGGTAGTCTCTGCACACTAAAGTTTGTTTGTTTGTGTGCCATTCTATTTCTGAAGGTTCTGAGCAGCTTGAAATAGTTAATGAAGAAACAGAAAGTTTAAAATAGGAAAAAAAGTAATATTAATAACCCCCCTAAACTCCCCATAAAAGAATACTGCACATTAAATCAAGAATAATGGCATGCTTCATAGATTTGGACAAGGGGAGGGCAGCCTGCAGACCTCAGACCAGAACCAGACCCCAGTGGTTATTTTGTAAGCCCCCACAAGTTCCAAATTCTTCAGAGACAATTTTTGGGGCTATTTTTTTTATAAAGCACCACAGCCCTACAAGTCCTTTAACTTGCCCTAAATTCTGAAAAGTTGCTCACCTGTATCAAGTGTTGTGTCACAATTGGACTTTGGAGGCCTAAAAATAAAGTTTAGTGTGTAGTTCTTATTTTTTTTTTAAAAAAGTGTAAACCACAGTTGAAAAAAAGGCTCTGATTTACAGCAAAGATAGCCTCTAAAAATAATCCTTTTTCAAAAGGATCTCCAAATCACCTCTTTACTTGTTTGTACTATAAAGATTCTGTTAGAGTTGTGAGCATTTTAGAAAACAGCTGACAGAAGATAATTTTGTAACAGTTTTTAGTATAAGAATTGTAACCTTATATATGGGTCAGAAAATGAGAGTATACTATGTTTCAAATATTGTGTTAAATGTATTATTTTGAAATATATGTATTTCAAAAGATAGTAAATGATACATTTTGAAATCAACAGGCTGTTTTCAGAGAATAGGAAGACATTTGTAATATACTTGATCCTTCTGAGAGTATTCACATTCAGAATAGGAGATTTGAAAAAAGTATCCTTTACATTCTTTTACATCCTTTACAGTGCAATTCTTCTTAGACAGAATTAGGTAGTATTAGGTGTAATTGAACCTTTTGTGAGTTACCCTGTGCCAATTTTGTATTGATATAGAGCTGATTGTATAAATGGAATAATTATAAATGCAGAATAATAAAACTAAAGAGTCATTAATTCCCATAGTATTATAAATTTTTGATGTGTGATGTCTATGTAAACAGCAGACATGCTCAGTCTATTCCAAATGAAAGAAGTTTGTAATCTCAGGATTTTGTGCAGAAAGGAAGGATTTACATCACCCAAAATCACATTGTAGCTGTTTGAACAATGGTGGAGATATGAGAGGATTGGGAAAATGCCTTTCTAAGAGTGAGAAAATGAGAGCATAGTTTGGAGCCTCTTAACATTTTATTTATTTATTGTTTATGTGATTTATATAGCTGTCATCAAGGTGATTTTAAGAAGTGTACAGAAATTAAACCCAAAGGAACAATTAACAATTTATAAAACATACATACACCCCCCCCACCCCAAACCAAAGAAATAATGAATTAGGGACTGAAAATAAAAACTTTCTCTGTCCTTTCTGAGGTATCTGAGATTGGAGAAGATGGGGATGGATTAGCATTTTTGAATAGACAGCAGTTCTTATTCAGCCCCAAAAAAGCTTCTGGAAGACATAGATGGGTCTTACCCTTATTTGAAGAAGATTGGTCTAAAGGATAGCAAAGAAGCTTATACCTATTAAACAAGTATTGTCTTTGCAGTTGTTTTAGTGGATGAGTGGCTAATTGAAATAAGAAAGATGTGATCCTTACCAGGTAGGCACAATTTTCAGTACCAGTGGAAAAGAGTCACTTACGTGAGATGGGTGACTATACAGATTGAATAAGTAAATAAGTAAATAAATAAATAACACAGTGCGTCAGTGTTTACAGAAGTTGTTTCTGTGCTTTAATGAAGAAACACATGAAGAAAGATTTCACCCATAACTTGATTATGTAGAAGAAACTGAAAATTAAAAATAGTCAAAGTAATAAAAATGGACAGAATCGACACTCAGGGAAATGTACAGTATATAAAAAGGCAAGAAACTGAGCTCCTTGAAGCAAAAAATTTCTAATTATACTTTGGAATCAGAAAATGAGATTAAATAGAAAAGATTTGATTCTCATCATTTCTTTTTTAGTTTATCCTCTCTCTCTCTCTTTCTCTTTCTCTCTCTCTCTCTCTCTCTCTCTCTCTCTCTCTCTCTCTCTCTGTGTGTGTGTGTGTGTATTCCAAAAATCTCAGAATAAGTTTTTTTAAATTAGTGCAATATTTGTGGTGTTCTTTCTGTTCAATATTAATTTACTAGTTACCTGCTTCTCCTAAATAGACAAAAATGAAGAGATGCTACATTCCTTGGTGTACAACTGCTTTAGTTTCCAAATCTGTTTTTTTTCCTTTAGAAAAAATTAGAAAAAAGAAGCTCTAACAATTTTAAAAATGTCCTTTGACTGTTGGGATCAAGGTAGATGTGTCTAGCAATTCTTGCTCAGCCCTGATGTCCTTTGTTATGGGCTGTCTCCATGCTTTAGGGGATGCACTGCACCAGTTAATCCATTAGCAGAGTCCAAATGTCATCTTGGCAGTGCAGCATATTGAGAGAATATATTGCCTCTTTGTTTACCAACTCTTCTGAAAACTCTCTTTGCAGGCAGACCTGCTGAAGGTGTTGTAAAATGGCAGTACAGGACAACCTTCTGAGAGCTCCATCTGAGTAAAGGACTGGTTTTTCTCACCTGAAGTCTCATTATTAAATGATTAATAAAGGGTGATATTGGAAAGCATTGTCTTGGAGCCCCATGCTTACACTCCTACTCTTACAACTCATGTCCTCCATAAGGGTCTGCCCAAGCTTCTGCTGCTTATGATAAGAGGCTTGGGAAATTTCTCATATTTTGTGCTCATACCAGTTTTGCTTTCTCTGTCCATATTAGAACAAACTGGAGGTGCCTTTCTACTTGTGCAACATTCTTGGTTTTCCCCGTTGAAGATTTTTGTTTGTTTGTTTGTTTGTTTTGCAGTCTCAAGAGGCAACTTGGGCTGGGATCTGCTGTTCCCATAAAAATATTTCATTCAACACTCTGCCTCTTCTCTACCAATCCCTAATAGTTTTCAAAACTCCACCAATAAGAAAGTGCTAAATTACACTGATGCCTTTATTCCTACCTTCACAATGCTCACTATAAAAAGATTGTTGCTAATTTCCCCAGGGAATTGCAGCAATGTGAAATAAATCCCTCTTCTGTATCCATGACTTCATCATATCAGAAGAGCAGTGTTGTTTCTCTCCTTTCTTTCTTGCATCACTAAGGCCAGTATCACCAAGCAGCTAGCCCAATTGTTCCCTCTTCTGCAAAACAACCCTCAGAGCTATGCAAGTGTAATAGTTCCTCCTGGGCATATAATATGGATGCAGGACTTAACTGGGCGTAAGTGGTTACAGCATCAACTCTGACTCAGTCTTCGGGTTCCATATAGGATATAACATGAACTACTAGAGGAACTATGAAGATAAATAAATGTGCATGTTTAACAGACCGAATTGGAATGGAAATAGGATTGGAAAAAATAAAAAAATTGAAAGGTTGGGGATTTATTTAATTTAAAAATAAGATTGGAGAATTAGCTAAAGAAAACCTTAGTAAAAATTATTCCACTATGAATGAAGAATATAGACAAGAAAGTTTTAGTGTAAACTTGGAACAAGGGGCTGAAATAGCTAAGATAACAACAAGAAGAAACACTATGAAACATCCAGATCTGCTTATCCCTATCCCTTGGAAAGGACTCAGTAGGTAGATAAAAATGCCAAATCCAGTCTAAACATCTGGCTGACTAATAATAATAATAATATGACATACCTGTATCAGAAAAGTCATGGGAGCACAAAGTGGAAAAAATTATCGAAAATGAGGCAGTGAAGATCTTGTGGGACTTTCAAATACAGATGGATCGTCAGTTGGAACATAACATGCCAGATATCACGGTTGTTGAGGGCCGAAGCATACAATTTATTGATATTGCTATACCAGGAGATGCCAGAGTCGAAAAAAAAAAAGAACTGGAAAAAATCGCGCAATATCGTGACCTGGCCATTGAAACTACACGGTTATGGATGTAACAGTGATACCCATTGACATCAGGGCACTTGGTGATTATAATAATAATAATCTACAACGTCATGGTTGAGTTGCCAAAATCATACATTGAAAGCCTTGCCAGAAGTTTGGGTTTAAATGCAGCAAAAATGATTGGGAACACCAAATTGACAAAGTTCTTGAAAATGAACAGGTCAAGATCTTGTGGGACTTTTGAATCCAAAAAGACAGACATCTGGCCCACAGCATGCCTGACATCACTATTGTGGAAAAGAAAAAAGTCTGGTTCATTGATATTGCAATACCATGTGATGCACTGATTGAAGAGAAACAACTAGAAAACACAACGAAATATAGCAATCTGCAAATTGAAGTTGAGCGATTATGAAGGAAGAATTCAATGATTGTACCAATAGTAATAGGAGCCCTTGGAGCAATACCCAAAGGGTTGCCTAGATACATGGACATTTTGAACTTATCAGATCTGAGTATTGTGACTTTGCACAAAACCACCTTACTTGGAACTGCCTATATACCAGGGGTGAAATCCAGCAGGTTCTGACAGGTTCTGGAGAACCGGTAGCGGAAATTTTGAGTAGAACCGGCAAATGCCACCTCTGGCTGGTCCCAGGAGTGGGGGGGGGATGGGGATTTTACAGTATCCTTCCTTTGGAGTGGGGTGGGAATGGAGATTTTGCCCTGCCATGCCTACCAAGCCACACCACACCCACCAAGCCACGCCCACAGAACCAGTAGTAAGAAAATTTGGATTTCACCACTGCTGTATACTCAAACATTACCTTGACAGCTCTTAGGTCCTTGGTTAGGACTTGAACCATTACGTTTTTACCAGTTGAATTGAATTGAAGATTAAATAAACAAATAAATGAATGAATAATAATCTCCACACTACTAAGATAGTTTCTAACACTTTCATTGGGAATCTGACCCTTTAAAAAAGTAGAAACTAGAGATTTGGTGACAAATTGATCACTGTAATTAAAACTAGATCTGTCATTTGTTCAGTTGAGTTCCTTGTTTTTCTGGCAATTTGGAATTTAATAATAGAGATATATAAAGCCTTGTACCACTTTGAAGAAAACCTTTGAAGAAAGATTCTTCCAGATTTGTTTGAATTAGCTTTGTCAACTTAGAATCCATTCAAATCATGTACATATTTCTATTACCTATGGTTAGTTTTGCAGATATACATTTGATTGCTATCTGCAAAATGTTAATAGTATAACAATGAAGGAGCAGCATGATGTAATATGATATACAGTTGTTCCATGCTAATGACTTTCTGCCTAGCTGTCAATACCTCAAAATATAATGGTAGAATGCTTCTAATGTTGTTTAAATGTTTTAAGCAAAGGGTCTTGTTTTTTTTAAACACTAATGTTTTCCTTTTGTTTCTCCTAGTCCCCACCCCCTTTGCTTACATGATTGTGAAAAGAAGTTATAGAAGTTATAGATTGTGAAAAGAAGTTATAGATAGTTTAATTTGATATTTGAACCAAAATACATGCTTTATGGTACTCAAATCAGAATTTATTCTAGGTTTAAACTGGAATTTGTTGGCTTGTGGATGCCTGTTCTTTTAAGCACAATAAATCATAATCTTGGATGTGGGTACAGTATACATCTCACCAAACTATCCATGTCTGGTTTATTTATTTGCTCAGATGAACAAATAGCTGATCTATACTAACACATGTTTATTGACATTATTGTTTTGTAAATCAAAGGTCCTGGTTTAAAATGCTAAGCAAATATGCTTGTTAGCAAACACTTTAAACCTGGAACAACTTAGGCAGCCCAAGAGCATGGATAATTATTCAAAAACTAGCTGCACACTTTTCTTTTTAAAGCAAACTTTTTAGAGGTAAAATATATGATTAACCTCTGTCCTGTGTTTCAAAATTCACTAGTAAATTTAGTTGGGTATTTTATATTTGATTTCAAGCAGAAATACATATATTGATCCCCAATAGAGGAAATGAAAATCATTTAGAGCTAAGAAGAGGTACTTAATGAAACAGTTGAGCCATTGCCCCTTGTTCCATTTATTATCCAATGAAATTATTTAAAGAAACGTTTCTGGAAATCTATATACTGTACACTAATTTGCATATGATGCAATCTTTAAGTTGCGGATCTGTGGTTAAAGGGCTGAAGTTCAAGGAATCTGAAAGTTGTGTTGCAGATGGAACTAAGGACCCAAATACATTTGCCCATAATTAAATGGAGGAATTCAGTGGAACAAGCTGTCCTTGGGAGGTTCATGTTATCTGCAATATATTTTGCATGCAAAGATTTAGATAACTCTTCTCTGATTATTGGCCAGGCTAGTTGCATCTTGGGAAATAGAGACCAAAACATTTTGGCAAGTATCAAGGTACCTACATCTGAGTACAATTAGATTTTATGCCATAAGCAGTGTAGCTCTCTCAAATGTATTCTTTGATATACTTTTCCTGTGATTTTTTTCATAGACAATCTATTTCATCTTGACTCATCATCATTCCAAGATAGTGGCATCTCTGGGGCTCTCTGCTAATGTTAATATGGTACAGAAGATTTAAAATTAGGTAAGTCCTGATGTTCATAAAGATTAACATCAACATGTTTCAGCAGTTTCTCCTTTAATGTTTTTGTTGGTGTTTTCTTTCAGCTGATGTTCACAAGAAAAAGAATCACGTGATGTATGAAGGCAAACATATACACTTTTCTGAGGTTGACAATAAGCCGTTGTGCTCCTACAGCCCCAAACTGTGTAAGCAGAGGCGATTAAATGGCTACGCCTTCTGTATCAGGCATGTTCTGGAGGATAAGACCGCCCCTTTCAAGCAATGTGAATATGTGGCGAAGTACAATAGCCAACGCTGCACCAACCCCATCCCTAAATCTGAGGACCGTAGGTAAGTGACAGCAGCAACACTAAACAGAGTATCAACAAGATAAATAAAGTAAATAACGGAAGCTATATAAATCCGTGAATGATGGGTGATATTAATGAAAGGCCACTTGTGAAATTGATGAATGTATTTATTTACTTACAGGTCATATATGACCGCCTATCTCATAAAGAGACTCTATAGGTAATTTAAAATAATCTATAAAACATAGTGAAAAAAAATCAAAGGTGTCCTTCCTCCCAAGGACCAGACCGAACATTGTCCCAGCTGAACCCACCCCCCACCTTCCTAGCCCAAAGCTTGCTAGAAGAGCTGATTATAACAGCTTCCATTTTGGCTGGAGGAGTAGAATAAGGGAAATCTGTTGGGAAAATAGTTGAATATCACAAGATTAGACAATGGGTCATCAGAAAAGTCTTGTCGCTAAACATGCAACCTTTTAAAATACGCATTTCTCTGCTTTTTAATAAAAATAGAGAAAAACACAAAACTAATGGTGATAGGTTGTCAATAAGAAGGAAAAAAGAACATATAAAACAAAACAAAAGTGAAAAAATATGACAAAAATAATGTCATTATAATAAACTTTTAGAATTCTACATATATTTGTCTAATGCAGATATTTTTCAGTATACAATTCTGATACATTTATACAACTTTTTTAACCTACTGTATTTTGTACAAATCAGTCCCATATTTCGTTATACTTGTTGATACATAGTCTATGTCTAGATAGTCTGCTAATAGGTGGTAAATACAATCAGGTCTTCAATTATAAAGAGAAATGGGCCATGAATTTCTCTTTCCAACGCTGTAATTTCAGTCTTTGGGCCCTAATAAGAGCATGAAGAACCCATTTATTTTCCCTGATTGTCAAATTCCATGTATTAGGTATGTAGTTCAAGAGAATAGTATCCCCTGAGTTTTTTTAGCTTTTGTTGCACAATCATATTTATATACTCCCACTACTTTCTCCCTAAACTTGGTAAGTATAGGACATTGTAAAAACATGTGTTTTAAAGAAGTATTATCCTTATATCTCCAACAAAATGCTGTTTTTGACAGTCCTTTTCTATACAAATATAATGGAATCTGTTCAGTTCTAATTTTTTGGTTGTTGTATAAATCATAATTTGAGGTCCATTGATACTCTTGCTATAGAAATTAAGACACTACAGGATCCTTTAATTCTTTATTCCACTCATTTCTTAACATCTGCATATCAAATTGATTTATATTAATAAATAACTATTAAAAACTAATAATGGAGTTAGCTATAAAGAATTTAACAAGTTCTTCTAGTATTTAAAATGGCTCAGAAATTGAAAGTGCTGCTGGTCCAAAAAAATGTGTTAACAAATATTGTATTTTTGTAAATATTGCCATTGGGTTATATTTGAGAGAGGACATTTATCTTTTAACACAGAATATGTTAAAATCGTCTTCATCATCTAGTCAAAAGTCAATATCCCTACTTCCACCCAATTTTTTCATATTGCCCCCCCCCCATTTTCAAAGGTGGGTCAGTAAACATGCAAACAATATTTTTGAATGTATGCATATAATCATGAAATCTAGTGTATTTCATGAAAGTTGAGTACCCATGTACACAACCTGCTGTGCTTAAAAAACTGCAGAAAGAAAAATTAAGAAGCAGGCATGCTACAGCCTAAAGCACCATCAATATAAAACACCTTTTTATTTCCAATAAGACCTCTAGATGCCATAAAGGCTGGTTAGGAAATTTAAAATGGTGGGAGGCTGTAACCCAGTATTTTACTTTTGCAGCCTTTTTCTGAATAGGCAAGTTTCCTATGACTGTCATTTTATGAATATAAATACAATGTGCTATATGGCCTCTTGGACCATAATTGCTTCTGTTATATTTTTCTGAACCATTCATTTTCCTGTTTTAAAAGTTATTTCCTTATCTAGTGGCCTGTTAGTTGTTAGTTCTCCTTTCAAGTATGACTTTAAATAATGCATATTTTCTAAAAATATAAACATTTCTTGAATTCTCTCAAAGGGAAGGTGCACCTTAAATTCTAGCTTAATAGTATTTGACATACTGTATGTACATATACAGCAATGAACAGTGGAATAAAAGGATTAATTGATCAGTAAATTAATGATGGACAACTTGATTTGTTCCCTGCTACAACATGAGCCACTTACAATGGTCTCCTTTTTAAAATACACACAGTCCTCTAATGGTTGTCTTGCTTAGTGATTGTTCACTGTTGATATGAACGTGATGACAAAGTAACTTTGTGAGCAGTCCTTGCATATACAACATTTGCTAGTCTGTAAAGCAAAAGAAAGTTGAAGTAAGATCATAAGCACAATTGCAGTTTCACTTAATTCCTGATTCCCTTTAAAAACTTGCCAATTCCAGTTGTGGTCACTAAACAAGGACCACTGTAAATGGATAGCACTGAATAACATTGTCTCATTCTAGTTCTTCAGTGCAGTGCAGATAGGTTAGATCTTAAAATGGATAGCAAACCTTAATAAGGTGTCTCTAAAAGGATAAAAATAAAGAGGGGTCAAAGAAGTTAAAATCAAATGCTTTAACTTGTTTATCAGTCCTATTCCAAGTATATATGTAAGATAGGTTTTTGTTCAGATCTGTTTCTCCTCAAACAACAAAATTTTGCTCTGACGTTTTAACAGACAGTGACAATTACTGCAAGTGGGAGAAGTGTGAACCACAAAGATAATTTTGCACCAGTGCCACTAAACTTTAATTTTGATGTTGTTATTGTATGTGTGTATTTCTAAACAGCCCAGCCATTCTGTTAACGTTATTCAAAATAATATGTTTCTTTAATTCTGTGTAAATAATCTGAGATTTATACATATTTGTATATACTTGCATTACAAATATTTTCTGCCAACAGCAATGGAGCTTATGGCCTTGATGAGGCTTGAGATGTTGGAGGCACTTGGCAGTACTTCTTTTGTAGCAGGCAGCAATGTCTGGAAATGGTGAATGGATTGACTTTTAAAAAAATGCTCCCAAACTTCAGAAAACTGCCTAGCAGGTTGCATGCGGCCCATGGGCCATGTGTTGATACAGACACATTCTGGCAGCTAACTGTCTTTTCCAAGGCCTTCATGGCCTTCAATAACACCAAATGCTATTATGCAATATATTCCTGGACTATTAGTAGTTATTCCTAAATGAGAATCTATCCATCACTTCAGTATTTACACTTTCAGTTCTGAGGATGATTTCTGTACCTATTGTCCCTTATTTCCTTGTTTATATTTAATTTTATGGATTTTTTTCATTTGATTTTCATTGTAAGGTTGCACATCCTTTGTACTTTCAGCTAACAGTAGTGTCATCAGCTAGTGCAAGCTATTCATACTTCTTCATCCAGTTTTTAAAGTCCAGGCTTATCTTCTAATCTAGTTTCCCTCACTATATATTCAACATATGCAGTACATAGAAGCGCATACGGATGTCTTGGGTTTTCTCAAGTTTCCTGTATGCATTGGCAATAATGTCTCATATTCCTCAGTCTTTCCTAAGGCCAGCTTGAAACTTTGGCATCTCCCTTCCATGTAGGCCTTAATCTGTGTTGGATGAGTATTGTTTTGCTAGCATGTGAAATTAAAGATATTGTACAGTTTTTGTACTTTCTGTTAAGTTTCCTTTTTTGATATTGGAGAGTTGATTGATTCTTCGAATCTGTAATCAACTGTGTCATTCTCCAGATTTCCCGGGATAGCTTGGTTAGAACCTTTATTGATTCTTCTGTGGCTAGCCCTGTTTCTGTGGGTGTTACATCAGTTCCTGTAGCTTTTCAGCTTTTCAGTTAGACCAGAGTGCTGGTCTAACTCCATCTTCTATCATTAGAGGTTCTTGTAAATAGGGAATACCTTCTTAGGTATCTTTGATGTTGACATCTCTACTGTATGGGATTTCAGTATAGTTTTTTCATTTTTGTTTGATGCTCTTTTAATCACTTATTATCTATTCTTTAGCATACCAGCTGAAGGTTTGAACCTATTTTTGAGTTCAGTTAGGGAATTGCGGTTGATAAAAAAATCAGCTGTTATGATAGTGGCTGAAGCTGATAGCTTGGAACACAGCATGCTGATCCTATTCACTTTGGTTATCACTTTGTATGTGATATTAGAGAGCCTAGGAACATTGAGCTGATATCATGGTTGTGTTATTTGTTGTGTTGGTTGTTTTTTATCTTGTCCATTATGTTATATATTAGTTTGTTATAATCTTTTATCTTGTTTTAAAACTTTGGTAGCCATCCAGAATCACATAATTGAGATGGGCAACCTATAAATTTAACAAAATAATGAGTGAAACAAAAACCAGCACATTGGATTAGTTATAGAAACAAATTAATGATTATTGGAAATAATATAGTTCAAGTTACCAGGGGAAGATTCCAGTTACATTTTGCATGAGCTGCTTTGGAACTTGCTGATGTTTTTAAACTATGTGTAAAATGAATTATAATCATATAACTGGAATAATTTTAACATGAATGAATGAGCCTCCAGTAAATCTTATTCCAGCTATCTTATCTGGAAAAAAAAGTTCCTGGCCACCTTTGCCATTTGATCATCCATTAGTATATCCTAATGAAAATATGCTGTTTCAAGGGACAGTATGTTCAAATGTAAAACATTTTTCCTCCAAGAAGTCTTAAACTATATGTTCCAGACAAGTTGTATTTTCATCATGGTGTTCCTGAAAACCAGTAAGAGCAGGGAAATTATAATTCTGTGATTGTAATTGCCAAAATGTAGTAGAAGAATCATTGAATCTATTTCTAAAGTTAAACCTTGCAAGACAAAGTCCAACCAAAAAATTACAGCATGTTGGGGGAGGGAGAGGATGTGTGTGTGTGTGTGTGTGTGTGTGTGTGTAGTTATAGTGTCTTGAGACCTGGGTTATTGTGATTCATTTAGCTCTACTTGCAGAATAGTGTAGAAGGAAACTTTCAATGGAGTACAAAAATGATGTTAGGCTTTATACTTCCTGCTTGACTGACTGACTGACAGTGCTGCAAGTGGCTGTTTATTTGTTCATAGAATACTGATAACAGGCCTCTTGAGGACAGGATTTTAAAGTCATGGCTGAAAACTGAAAATGATGGGAATCTGGTACTCTGGCATCTCACCATCTAAGGAGTTTAAGGCATCATACATAATTCTTTCAGTTCTTATATATCTATATCATCACAACAATTCTGTAAGGATGGTTAATTTATACAAATGAGAAGTATAAGATTACCTGGTAAATTTCATTGTGAATAAGGGGCTGAGCTGACCCCGCTCCTAGTTTTCAGACATCAGTATACTGTATTACACAATTTTCTTTTGGAATTGGTAAAGTTGAAATGATAGATTTTTCTGTTCTTAAACAATTTTCTGTGACAGGCTATTAAATTAGACAATTTTTACACTTTTCTTCATTTCAAGCATAAGCCTGAAGTGTTAGAGAATTAAGTTTCCACAATGTGTTAATTCTAACACAGCTATTTTTATTAGGATATGAAAAAGATTGTCTTGAAAGATTTATGTTACACTTAAATAATCAGTCCCATCCTCCCTTACAAATGGGCATCATTTAAATATGCAGGCTGTAACTGCAAATGTTCAGAGCTCTGGATATGGTAACTGTTCCCATAAAACGTTTACTGTAATTCAAGTTTTGCTTCCATTTTTGAAGAGTTGAGCATGACAGTTTATATGTCCTTCACTGAATCTTCCCCTGAATATAAATAGATTTTTTCCCCTCAGTTTTGGCTTGACTGACAAAGTGTTGATGATTAGCTCTTTCTTCCTGATTCTTTTCAGACATAAATATTGTGAGAAAAATACATATTTTTTGCTTTTGATTTTCAAAGGTATTGCAACAGTCACCTACAAGTTCTTGGCTTTTTACCGAAAAAGGAGAGGAAGAAAAAGAACGATCCAACAGAAGAGGTAAAAGTTCGGCACCAGATGGATTCAATAGCCTTCAGCCTGACAGTTCCTCCCCTGGCTTTGAAGATGCCCAATGGCCTGGATGGGATGTCCCTCTCTCCACCAGGGGCCCGGCTTCCTCTCCACTACTTGGAAGCAGAATTGGAAGACCCCTTTGCTTTCAATGAGGAAGATGAAGAGCTCAAGAAAGGGACAGCTGTGAAGAAAAAGTTGCAGAGCAAATTAGCCCAAAACCGTCAACGCCAGAAAGAAACTGAGATTCTGAAAGTTCGCCAAGAGCACTTTAGCCCCGTTCCTGCACCTTTGCAGCAGCAGCCTTTGCAACCACAGCAACATGCCCATCTCTCACCTATACCAACGTCGTTAAAGCCAGCAGTGCTCCCACAGGGCTTAGTCTGCAAGTCACCTCAACCTCAGAATACCAGCCTACCAATGCAGGGAGTGGCACCCACCACACATGCTATAGCACAAGCCAGGCAGTCGGCCAACAAAAGACCTCTGCCTCTCTTGCACCCTACTAAAGTTCATGCCCCAGACCCACCCAGGGCTGATAGGATCCTAATGAAAGCCACAGCCTTCTCCCCATACTCATTCTGTAGGAGCCGGTTACAGAGACTGGTGAAACTGTGCACTCAAAAACATCAGCTGGATGCTGATCTCTTTCCACATTTAGGTAAGTACAGAAGTATATCTGCATTTCTGTTGGGTGTAAACAGATCGGTAATTGTATGCGAGCAAACTAATTGGAGGAATATTGGGTCTTTTCATTTGTTTATTGGAAATAACAAGATAATCCATAATGTCTCCATATGCTTCCTCAGAATATACAAGGTACTCATTACTGTTTATTATTTACTCATTACTATTTCATTATAAAGTCAGAAATATATATCTTCTGTCCTGGAAAAAGAAATTTAGGGGCACTTGAATGTGGCTGAAGAAGCTCATCTTCTTTCTTCCTTTTCAGGGTTGGACTGGTCTGAAGATAGTGGAGAAGAACTGGAAGAATTAGATCAAACCTCTCCATACCAAGTTGCATGGTCTATCCGGGAAGCCCTCAGATATGAAAGGAATGAGTGAGTACACGAAGAAGGGCAAAAATAATACAAAATAAAATACGGTTTTTAGTTGCACATTCTTATGTAAAACATAGACAGTAATGAAGAAGATGGTTAAACTGAGTTTTGAAAGACCTAAGCACAGCACTCATTAGTTCTGATTCTATTTGACGCTTATATATTTAAGATGTAAATGGTCAGATATAACTGACCATTCAGAAAGATCGGTGTTGAATGTTAAACTCATTGTCCCTTAATTCTGAGTTTATATAATTAGTATAATTACATAATTGATGGTATCACTTACAATAAAACTCTCCTTTTAGTGGGCATTGAATGAAATTTAAATGAAAAATGTCCTCTATTGTATTCATAGTTTGTTTATTGAGGCTATTAAATGTTTTGCTACTAAAAGATTATCTTTGTTCAGCCAAAAGCACAAAAATATTGTTTCTACATTTCTTGTACTTTGATTGAAATGAATCTTTTAACAATATAATTTACTGAGCAGATAGCACCATTCGCAAAATTTGCAAAACATGATTCGAATAATGCTGAAACTTGTGATCAGAATCACGGATTCCTAGAATTGAAAGTGGCTTTTGAGGTTTTTGTGTCCAACTCTGATCAATGCAAAATCAAAACTAAAACTTCCCTGCTAGATGGAAGTCCAAACTCTGCTTGGATACCTTCAGTGAAGGGAAGTCTACCAGTTGTTTGGGTAATTGATTCCACTGTCAAATTGGTTCACAGAATTTTTTAAATTCACTTTTATTTTTTACAAGTATAGCATGCTGCATACTCCCACAATTTTAAGTGCCATATTGTCAAAAAGTACAAAATAGCATAACAATTTAAGTAAAATCAGATTGGTAATTAAATAACTAACCCATATGAGGTTCTAGAGAGTCTATTTCCAAAGGCCTTGTGAAAAGGCCCAGTTTTTACTGCTTTCCTGACATTCAACATTTAATCAAAATAACAAAACATAATGTTCTTCTCAATGTAGTTTTTATAATTGCTTGTGGTTCTGGTCTGTTCCTTTTTTAGGAGTATTGATTTGAAAATCATTCATATGAATAACTGAGTTGCATGCTATTACAAATGAGTAAAGCTGTTACATAAGGACAGATATTTGTAAAAACCATTGCTAATAGATTGTTGTGTTGGATTTGCTGTTGGAAAGAAGATTATCAAAAGGGTGGGAGATAAAACTATATATGATTTTTTTTTTGAGGGGGGGACATTTATTTACAACAATTTGTCCTCTGTCTGCTCTTCCAACATATTCTGCGATAGCTCATATAAAATTTCAAATATAATTAAAATAATTAATTAAATTTCTTTGATTAAAAATAATTACCTAGAGATAAAGAGTAATGTATCCACCTAATACATTGCACCCACAGATGTTCTCTAGAAAAGCCAGGTCTTCACTGCTTTTCAAAAGATTAAAAGGGGTATGGGTGAGGCTTGAGAGGTATTCAGATTATAAGCAGAAGCTGCTCCAGAGGCCAGAACTACCCTTCCAGAAGTGTATTCCATATTCCCATTCCCATCCATCAGCTTCTCACAGAGTGTACTTATAAAATATCTCTTTGGCTGAGATGACAGCCAAATAAATAGAACCAACAATTTGAATTTATTTATTTATTTATTTAGCGTATGGTTGGTCACACATAGTATTTTTTTTTTTTTAAAGGTTTCTAGCCAGAAGGTGCCGGGTGAATTTTATTGAAAAAGTTTTTGAATACAAAATTTTTTCCCCCATTTTTCTTCCCCCACTCCACCCTAACCCCCCCTCACCACCCATCCCCCCTGTGACTTCTTCACAACAAAGACCTAATTCATAACAGATTATATAATATTTTACCATCCCCTTACTTCCTCCTCTAAGTACTGACCCTTACTTGCTAATAGTATTATTAATATTGTTACTTCCCCCTTTTACCATACATTTCAAAATAATATTCTACTGTAACATTGTATAACTTCTAATTTATAACTTGTAATATTATTGTAACTCCCAATTTAACAATATTCTGCCCTTTTTCTCCTCCTCCATACTTATATCTGTATATTAATACAACATTTCAAAACAACCTTCCACTTTAAAACTATATAATAAATCCTACTTTAACATTTAATCTTTTGTGTATATTAATATAACATTTCAAAGCAGCCTACCCCATAAATCCTAATTTAACATTTATTAAACTCTATCCATTTGCTCCACTCCCCTAAATATATCATTTAAACATCCCTTTTCTTAAACTAAACAATCAGTAAACTAACCTATTTCCACCACTTTCCTACAAAATTGCCATGCTTAATAATTCTTAATATCTTTAATCCACTGCCCACTCTGCTATATATATATATATATATATATATATATATATATATATATATATATATATATATATATATATTCCGTTATATAAAAGAAAGTCAATGACTTTAAATTTATAATCCATATAATATCTTCTTTGATGTCTTTCCACTGGATTGTTGAGTCCATCATCCATATTAGGGTAACATAGCATCCTGGTGCAATAGTTTGTTCAAAATCCTCAGTCATCATTTGCCCCCATCAGTAATGAATATCCTCATATATATATATATATAAAAGAAAAAAACAACCACCCGAGTGACATTATGATTATATTCCATATAATTGTAATTGTGGCTTTCATCAGGATTATTAATTCCCATCATCCTAATGGGTAACAACCAGATCTTCTGCGTGCCCCAGCGTAGCTCTCTTGCCTTATAGCTCAAGATGAATATAATATATTTATCAATAAAAGAAAGAAGTCCAAAATAGATAATTCAAATCCAACAAATTAAGGCTCTTTTCACATCCCAAAATTACGGCATTGCAGAGGTCTGTCACTCTCCTCAGGATAATATTAATCAATACTTCGCCTCCACTATCTTTTCATATATTCATTCATTTTTTTAAAATAACTGGCTTCACTGTTGCTTAATTTAGAAATTCCTATTTTTGTGAGACCTATTTCTTTTTTTCTTTTCTTTTTGTGGGTTTGATCTCCATCCTGGTTTCCTTTCTATAAATTGTATATCAACTGATTGATTTTCATTCTGCTTTATAACTTGATCTTGTTGGTTTTGCTTTTGTGTCTCATATTTCTTTTTTATCAATTGTGTATCAGCTAATTGGTTTCCATACTTGTCTGTGGCTTGATGAATCATCACGTTAGAGTCCGATGCCACTTCTCTCGTATTTGTAGATAATCCAGCTGAGGTGTCTAAAGAATCCAAAGGCAGTTTGTCCACAGCAGCCTCTATAATTCGATGTTTTCCCTTTATTTCCAATTCCTTCTGCTTATCCTGTATTGTGCCTAGAGATGTTAAGTTCATTTTCAAATTTTTTTGATAAAATTCTTCCGCTTTTTCAACAGTATTTAGTTGGTATCTTTCTCCTTGATATCTCAATATTATACCAGCTAGAGCGTCCCACCTGAATAATTTTTTTTTTTAACTCAGTCACCAGAAAACCAAATTTCTTCCTTTCCAATAACATCTTAGGCGGGAGCTCTTTGTAAATCCAAATCTTTCTTCCAAACAATTGCAAAGAAGAATTGAAAGAATTTTGCACAATATTATTTCTTATATCTTTATCTGTAAAATAAATCACCACATCTCTAGGCAATTGCCTTTGCTTTGCAATCCAGGAATTTATTCTATAAACTCTGTCAATCCTACAAAATACTTCCTCAGGTTGAACCTTTAAGATCCCAGCCAGAATTTCAGAAGATATTTTCCTTAAATCATCTCTGTCATTTTCCTGCAGTCCTCTGAGTCTAATCACATATTCAGTAAAATTATATTGCATCATTAAAACTTCTCTTTCAATCCGTTGTTGTATGTTTTCTGCATTACAAGTCTTTTGATCAGCCTCCATTTTAGGTTTTTCTTTTGAGCTATTGTCTTGAGTGTTTGTCAAATCATTTTCAATTTTTTGTATTCTATTATCCAAATTGTCCTCAATTTCTTCCACTTTAGACTCTAATAAGTTAGTATTTATTTATTTATTTATTTATTTATTTTTCATATTTGTATACCGCCCTACTCCCGAGGGACTCAGGGCGGTGAACAGCATAAATAAATACAAAGACATATAAAAGTTAGAGAAACTATTAAAAACAGATTAATTAATTTAGGTATAGGTTTAAAGATTAAAATATCCAAATTTATCTAAAGAGATTTAAAACCAATTTAAAAGCCAATTTAAAGGCCAATTTAGAAGGGAGAGTTAGGCCAGACCAGCCTGTTGGAATAAGAATGTTTTTAGGGCGCGGCGGAAGATGCGTAGGTCTTGTATCCTCCGTATGTCTGGGGGGAGCTCGTTCCAGATGGTAGGTGCCCCCACAGAGAAGGCTCTCCCCCGGGGGCCGTCAGTCGACATTGTTTAGCTGACGGCACCCCGAGGAGCCCCTCTCTATGGGAACGAACTGGTCGGTGAGAGGCTACTGGTGGCAGGAGGCGGTCTCGTAAGTATCCTGGTCCTGAGCCATGGAGCGCTCTAAAGGTAGTAACCAAAACCTTGAAGCGCACCCGGAAAACCACCGGGAGCCAGTGCAGCTCGCGTAGGAGGGGGTCACACGAGAGCGCCACATTGCTCCCATCACCACCCGCGCGGCCGCATTCTGGACCAGTTGAAGTCTCCGGGTGCTTCTCAAGGGGAGCCCCATGTAGAGAGCATTACAATAATCCAGGCCTGAGGTGACAAGGGCGTGAGTGACCGTGCATAACGAGTCCCGATCCAGAAAGGGACACAACTGGCGAATCAGGCGAACCTGATAAAAAATCCTCCTGGCCACGGCCGTCATATGCTCTTCTAAAGACAGCCGCAAGTCTAGGAGGACGCCCAAGTTGCGAACCCCATCTGTGGGGGCCAATGACTTGCCCCCAATAGTCAGAGATGGCGCCAACTGACTATATCGGGACGACGGAAACCACAGCCACTCGGTTTTGGATGGGTTGAGCCTGAGTCTGTTCCTCCCCATCCAGATCCGTACGGCCTCCAGGCACCGGGACATCACCTCGAGGGCATCATTGGGGTGATTTGGGTTGGAGATGTACAGCTGGGTGTCATCAGCGTACTGATGGAACTTCACCCCAAAACCACGGATGATCTCACCCAGCGGCTTCACATAAATGTTGAACAGAAGGGGCGAGAGGACCGATCCTTGCGGCACCCCACATATAAGGGGCCTCGGGGTCGACCTCTGCCCCCCTGTCAACACAGACTGCGACCGGTCAGAGAGAAAGGAGGAGAACCACTGCAAAACAGTGCCCCCTACCCCTAACCCTTCCAACTGGTGCAGCATGATATCATGATCGATGGTATCAAAAGCCGCTGAGAGGTCTAATAGGACCAGGACAGAGGAGCAACCCCTGTCTCGAGCCCTCCAGAGATCATCAACCAATGCGATCAATGCTGTCTCAGTGCTGTACCCGGGCCTGAAGCCCGACTGGAACGGATCTAGATAATTTGATTCATCCAGGTACTGAGGCAGTTGTCGTGCAACCACACTCTCAACAACCTTCGCAACAAAGCGAAGGTTGGAGACAGGACGATAATTTGCTAATACAGCTGGGTCCAGGGAGGGCTTCTTGAGGAGGGGCCTCACCACCGCCTCTTTCAAGACGGTGGGAAAGACACCCTCACTCAAAGAAGCATTTATAATCTTCTGGAGCCAGCCTCGTGTCACCTCCCGGGAGGCCAGTACCAACCAGGAGGGACACGGGTCCAATAAACATGTGGTCGCATTTAGTCTGTTCAGTATCCTGTCCACGCTTTCGGGAGTCACAGGATCAAACTCTTCCCAAATAATATTCTCAGGACCTGTCCCAGTCATCTCCCCTGGATCAACCCAGTCAGAGTCTAGCTTTTACATTCAACTTGATCATAAATTCTGCAAAACCATTAGCCATTTTTATAATCTTTCGGTCCAAAAAATCAAACTTTGATTGCACTAATTCTTTAATTTCCTGCTTAAATTTTTCAAAGTTCTGATTCACAATCTCATCCCTTCTTACAATCTCCTCCAAAAGAAATTCAATTATATTAAAATCAGTTTTCTGAGACTGGAGATTTAGAACTTGTTCACGTAATTTATTAATGGGGGAATCCCCCCCTCACTGCTTGTTTGTCCGGCTTTGCAAGCTTTAATGCCATATTTCCACACAGACAAACTATTTAAAAAAAAAGAAAAGAGAGGCAAAAAAAAAAAAACTTCTTTCCAACCAAGATCAATATCAGATCTCCAGGAAGAACAAAACACAAAAGTAGAGCTTTATCTTCAATTGTAGCCAGAAGTATTTATTCCGCTACTTTGTATCTTAATAGAAAATGGAAGGACTCTCCATTTCAGCCCCTTCTCAAGCCTCGGCAGTTGCCATTTTTAAAAATTCTTTTTCTCCTTTTCCTTTTCCTTCTTCAATAATTGTTATAAAATAAATGAAATACTTGCGATTCAGGGTCACAGATCCAGCTCATATCCTTTTTAATTGTTCTGTTAATTTTTGTAGGCTTGATCTTGTCGCCTAGCTCTGCATAAGCAGAGGTCTCCCAAAGCCCAGAGCGATGGCGAGGGAAATAGGGAGCCTCATCTGCTTCGTCCCCAAAAGTAAAAAAAAACTTCTGGGGCTAGGCAGAGAGCTCTACCTGCCCCCGCCGGCTCTCTCTCCATTTCCACATGGAAATGGAGTTTTTTCGAGCCGCCTTTCAGTTGTAAAGGCGGCTCTTTACAGGCAATGGGGCGGCGATCCCAAGGGATCGTCTGGCGGCGGCAAGAAGCAAACCGGTCACACATAGTATTAAAACACTTCATTTTTACAGGTTAAAAACAATTAAAACAATAAAAAACAGTAAGAAAACCTAAAAGGAAAACAGAAATAACATTTCAAAGTTTAATGTCGAGTTTGTAGATCCAGTCAGTAGCTGCCATTGTTACGCAATTTGAATTATAGTCAGAAATACATTGTCAACCAATGTAGTGTCTGTCATAAAGGTATCATAAGTCTTAGTCATGAGGACGGCTGTCCTAATTGAAAATTCTTGGTAGTTTTAAAAGGCAGCCCCAAGTATAGTGTAGAGCCACTTATTTTAAAAAAATGCAATGGCCAGAAAATAAACTAAAGTCAAGCAAAGTCTCCCCTAGCCATCAAACTCCATTGTTCTAAGAAGAGCTCTTTGAAGATCTGCTCTTTCATGTGACATTCACTTCTGTCTAGAGCCAGTGCTGGGACAATAACCACACCAACAGGATTCTATGTCAGCTTGTTTTGTCCCACCTAACTCAATCCCTTTCAGCCTTTAGACATCAGATAAGGACTCCACTATATCTCCTGTCTGGTCATGTGGAGATATACTACTGAATGATGGATAACTTGAGTAACATGGGAGAGAGAACTGAGTACTGTGATGCCTGTACAGGAGTGGCTAAGGGCTCATTTGCTAATCCCCCATTATTACAAACTGTCTTTATAGGTAGGAATATCCCCATAAGTTCCAGTTATCACAGATGGTCCAGATGATATCAAAATTTTGATTCTCCCTACCATTTTCCTGCAAATACATTGTCTGATTTTTGTTGTTGATAATGATCAGCCAAGTGTTGATCCATTGATTGTTACAGAAATTGGTTGGCTGCCTGGTCAGCCTAGCATGACATTGTAGGCTAGAGTGAGTAACTAGTCTAAAGTCATTCAGCTGGCTTTCATGCCTAAAGTAGTACTAGAACTCTTGGTCACCTGGTTTGGAGCCTGGGGCTTTAATGATTAAGGCTGTCAAAAAAATTCTGAAATATTTAATTGGATAAAATCCACTGAATCCACAGAAGACTTTTGTAGAAAAAAGTAACTTTGTCGATCACATTGAAGTAGGGAAATCACATATGGGAACATTATAAAGGAGGCTCTTATATTGCCCATCCAAACCAATATTTTTCCTGGTAGATAGATGCACTAGATTGAGGAAGACTGACAGACGAAGTGGTACTGGGAGGTTGCATGAGGAAAAGAGAATCAATTATTGCTTCCACTGGCAGGAAAAGTAGCTCTTACTTTTACAAAAAAGCAGTCCTGATATCTCAGCCAACATTTAAAGCAGCAAAGTAAAAATAACAATAGACGCAGGTGGTAAAATTTCTCAGATGGTAAAAGCTGAAAGAGTTTTAATAAAAGCACCAACTGATCCTTTTAGAAGAATAGATTTCATAAATAGGATATAACAAACTCTCTCATTGGTTGCTACCTCACTTACAAGATAGGAATTTCTAAAAACAATATAGTGCATTGCCATTTATATGATTTAATTGTGAACAAGAGCATGGACTTGACTGGACATCCATTTCATGAGATTGGTCCAGCCAAATTTCACATTTTTCATCAGGCCTGGGACAGGAAAGTAATGCAACAATTGTTTACTCAGAGATACTAGCTGTTGTGAATGTTAGCAAATGATGTTCCCAAATGGCTGTATATGAGGTCTTGCTCATGATTTAGGGGATTATGGGAATGCTGCAATGGAACTATGCTCCTAGCAGCATGACAGCATGCCTAATCAAGTAGCTGGATTTCATTATAGAGTGTGTGGATTCAGCTAGAGTATTAGTATTGGGTGATTTCAGTCTCCTTTCCCTGGGGGACCTCAGGAATTCATGGCTATCATAACAAACATGGATTTGACTAGATCCTTACTGCCTGACCCCAAACAGCTGGGTACATTTTAGATCTGGTATATACCTCAGATCCGTTGTACAATAATCTGGTTCTGGAGGATTTTACTGCGCACTGTAATGGGGTTTCCTCCTTTACTGCCTCATGAAGATGGGGTTAACTAGAACACCAACTTCTTCTGGTAAGAGGGACTCATTAAAATAGCCCCTCCAGACAGCAAATTTCCAACAGGAATCGTTGGATAATTGGATAATTTCCTTGTAAGTCTGTTGAACACCTTGTTGATTTCTGGAACATAGAAGGATTCAACAGAATTACCATTGATTGACCTCTTGCTATCCGTTGATCCTTTGCTGCTCCTTTCATTGAGTTCATTGAGTTGTTCCACTGAGTGGGAAATGGAGCAGATAAAGAGATGCCTGGAGTCACACTGCTATAAAAACAAAAAAATTGATCAGATGCAAGAAGTGGCAAAGATGGCAAAGTATAATGAACAGAAGGATGCAAGCCACTGTACCCTTCTTACACCTGGAAAAGTCTCTTTAATCCTTTGGGGAAAGGATGGATCAGAAGATCTAGTCAGTGTTGGTGGTGATGATTTGGCTGAATATTTCATTGCTAACATCGCTCGTATTTACTCCAAGTTGGAAGCCAGATGGACAGATTTTAACCAAATACAGAGATGATGTCATGTCATGTTGGAGGTTTTTGTACCTGTAGTTCCCTCAAAAGTGGACAGAACCTCTACTGTCTTAGCTCAGCCGCTTGTTTGTTGGACCCCTGTCCCATATGACTAATAAAAGTGACTAAGAAAGGGATGGGGGTTGGATCTAGGTCAGTGATGGCTAGCCTTTTTGCCATCGTGTGCCAGGAAGGGGGGGCAGGGGAGGTTCGCGAATGTGCACGTGCCCACACCCATAATTCTGTGCGCCCCACCTCGCGCATGCATGCATGACCCCCCCTCCCCGCCCCCTGCTCCTGGCACACAATGGCCCAGTAGGCCCATTTTCTTTCTCACCTGGCTCCGGATCCTCTCTATGCATCTGGGGAGGGCAAAAACAGCCTTCCCCACCCTCTCGGAGGCCCGAAACGGCCTGTTTCCCAACTTCCGGTTGGACAGGAAGTGACATTTTTTGTTGTCCCCAGCCTCCAGAGACTCCTAGAGAGGCTGAGCTGGCGTGCCAGGTGACATGGCTCCGTGTGCCACCTGTGGCATGCGTGCCATAGGTTCACTATCATGGATCTAGGTTATAGTCAATGATCTCAGGGAAAGGGAAATTAATTCCTTAGAAGCTCAGTGGTTCACTCATTCCTTGAGAGGGCAGGCCTGGATCTAATGAAATTAAATAACCACCATCCTATCTAATCGTAGCTTTGTGAGGAAGATTATTGAGAAGATTGTGAGGTTGCAATTGCACTTTATAGGGGATACAGATTGTTTTGAATCATGGAGGTCAGATTTTACACCTCAGCATGGGAGATAAATGATTTTTAAGAATGACCGGTGATGAAATTTAAAGGAGAAAGTCCTCCTAGATCTTTTAGCAATTTGCAGTAATGTTGACCTTTGAACTATCTATTGGGAGTTGGAGGGGGGCATGATATTATAATGATTTGCCTCTTACCAAAGTAGGTAGGTTCAAATGGTGGTTGCAGCGAGGAATGTTAGACCCATATGCAGTTCATTACATAGTGCCTCAGTTTTCAATCCTTTTCATTATCCTGCTTAATATCTACATGGAACCATTCGGAGAGGTTATTTATCTCATCAATATGCAGATAATATCTCCAGGCTCATAGGGAGATGCTGTGGAAGTCATGGCCTAATGTCTAGAGACTGTTGGTCTGGATGGAGAAAAACTAGCTAGAACTCAACCCAAACAAGATGATGTGGCTATTGATTCAAAGGATTGCTCCATCTTTTGGAGCTGTACTACTGCAGAAAGACTGGGCTCGCAAATGTGGGGTCTTCTGCTCAAAAAGCAGATAGGGCATGACCAGAGGGCGTTTGTACAGTTGCAGCTAATACACTTAATTGCTGGAACAGGAACAGGACGCAGGCTATTTTATCAGCTTTCCCCCTTTCTCTAATCTTACAGGCCTGATGATGATTATGCCAGTGGCAGGAGAACCCGCATTTCCCAACTTTGCACTTACTTTCAGCAGAAATACAAGCACCTCTGCCGCCTGGAGCGGGCAGAATCTCAACAAAGGAAATGCCAACATACATTCCGGAAAGCATTGCTGCGGGCAGCACACAGAGAACCGGAATATGCTGGGCAGCTGATTCGGGAACTCCGTAGAGCTTCATGTCCTCGGACCAGGTGAGGGACTTTCCCATACAACTGCAGCAAGCTAATTCTTGGGAAATGCAAAATAGTGTTTTAATGGAACTTGGAAAATTTCAGCAACAAAATACAAGAATCGAATCTTCTAATATTATTAATTTGCATCTATGATTTTTCTACCTGAGAATAATCCCACATAGCAAATTCATTCCAAATTAAAAGTGACAGAATATTATTGGCTAATTGCCAACATTGGTAATAAGTTTTAGTTTTAAATTCAGATTGAGTCCAGCTCTTACTAATAAAGTCAAAATGCCAGAATAGAGTATTATGGGCACAGGGGGCTTTTTTCCATAAATGACCTTGGAATGGGTTAATGGACTCTAATGCTGATGCTATCCCTCTTATTTCATTTATGTCCCTGAAGCATGGGTAACAGTTACCAAAATATTTCTGGTCAAGAGAGATGACTCACATCAGGAAATAGAAGACACTTAAGGCTACAATTTGGGGTTCCAGCTCAGTCCTGGATTTCAGAATTGGAGTTTGATTGGACAGGTTCAGTTGAGATGCCCGAGGTAGGGTTCTGTAGGATTATCTGTTGTTGTATGCTCATATATGGGCATCCAAGTTGCACTAATTTTTTATTGACTTCTGAGTGCAATTCAAGGAACTGGTTATCATTTATAAAGCTCTTCATAGCATAAGAGCTGCTTGTGAGTCCTCATTTTTTTATTCATCTGGTGAGATCAGGCAAAGTGGACATGCTTTGGGGTCCCATCAATAAACAAGAAGGAGAGAGGAAAAGAGAGAAAGAAACCTAATTGGAATTATTGACTCAGGTGGCTTCTGAAATTGAATGAATTTTGAACAAACAAATAATATCCCCAGAATGCATTACTTAGTTTTTCAAGGAGAGTGCATTTCAATCCAAAATTTTAGTCAAAAATTGTTTAAACCCTATTTTCCTAATCTGGTAGAAAGCCAACTGACAGTGTATCTAACTTGTCTAGATTGTGTTCAGTTTATTGGTCATTAGTTTATCCATTATCATTATTAGGTACCAGCTCACCACTTTGAGAGACTTCCATTAAGTTAGATGTAGAAGGTACAAGTTGATTTTTACTGCAAGTGTACTGTTTTTTTTTCCATTTCAAAATCAACAATTACATACAGTTATTAAAATATACCAGACACTTGTGACCCTAATACTGCAAATGCCAAACAGAAGTTTTTCACTTCCACCTTCTGTAGTGGAATTAATCTCACTATTGATATCAAATCCGCCTAAGAGATCTGGGAATATGAGTATAGTCTGATATATTAGGCTAACAAAAGCCTTATGGTCACAAATCTAGTTCAAAATCATGTAAATAATATGTGCAATTTAGCACTGTTTTGCACATTATACACAGAATTGTTTGATATTTTAAAAATTTAGTCTCATTTTATTTGCAAAGAGACAGATAAAAATATTGAAACCCTGATCCCTAACTATTGAAAATTTTACTCAACCTGTCTTCCTGTAATGCTTGTTTTATATAGAAAAACAGCTTCTTGGGAACTTGTATTTTGTGTATACAAGCTTATTTGTACTCAATAAGAATAGAAAGGTATCTATTAATTATTTTAATTATGTATTATATAGAGAATAGATACATTGGATATTACAAAGAGTGCAATCTCTGTGTTATGCAGTGTACTTGTCTATTACACATGGTAACATCCACTAACTAGAAATAAATACTGACACCTCCTCCTGTTTGTGAATGCTTTGCAGGATGGATAAAATACTTCTGTAATGTGAAAGTAGACATGAACAATAATTAAATTTTAAGATTTTTGATAAGACTATGTCAATAAAAATTTATTTCTCTATGTGTGTGTGTGTACATCTATTTCAGCTCAAGCCAAGTGAAGCAGAGAGATGCATCACCATGCGGTGGAACCACAAAGGGTGAACCATGCACTAACAAGGCTCTTCCATTCACTAAACATTGTTTTCAACGTATCCTTTTCATTATTCCTCTGTTTATTTGCGGGGGATGAAAGGGATGAATTTTGATATATTTTTATTTTCAGTAAATAGCACATGACATCTGTATTTGGTTGTACGTCTTGTGCACTTTGCACTAAGAGAGCAGATTGACTTCCAAAAGTAGGCCAATATAATTGATTTATAAGGCAAGAAAGCCTAGTTGGAAAATTAAGCCTGCAACTCCATACTTAGAAATAGTGAGTATAGCATAATTTTGTATGATTTTAATGATTAGTTATTGGTTAAAATTTCAGTGTTTTTTTAATAGATAAAAAATAATGATAAAATGGTGAATGCATTAGCTGTAGGAGTAGATAAGTTCTGCTAATTATTTTATTTACTGTATCGTATCAAATTTTTCAGGACTCTCAGTGATTTAAACTATACTAAAATGTAGCAAAAATCCAAAGAATAATAAAATATTAAAAGATAATATGTAATAATAACAGCAGACATCTATTTAGTAGCAAATAATTCTTTCTTAAAGATAACTCAGAGAAGCTTCATTTTTAAGCTTCTGGAAAGTTATCAGCAAGGAATCTGTGGTAATTTCTAGAAAGAGCTGGTTTCATAATGTAGGTATTGTGATGTGGAATTCCTCCCAGGAGAAGGGGTATTGCAAATCTCCTGAGGGGAATTTATCAGTTGGGTTGAATACAGTTAGATAGATAGTTCTGTAAGCATCCAGGTGCCAAGCTATAAAGAGCATTATTAATCTAAACTAGTGCTTGGAAAACTATTGGCAACCAATGTAAGTCTATAAAATAGGTGCAATATGTTCATCATGGTTCATGCCAGCCAACAAATGAGCTACTTCATGCTGAAGACCATTCTGAATGGTCTTCAAAGCCACCAAAGTAAAATGAATTGCAGCAATCTAACCAAGGGACGATAAGGGCATGAGTCACTGTTGCAAGGTCCTCCCACTCCAAGTAAGGTTTCAACTTTACAGCTGATAAAACTGCAAAGGCCTCCTGGACATGGTCTACCTATCCATCTAGCAAAAGCTGTGAGTCCAGGAATATATGAATTGCAGAAGCAATGAAATAAAAAGTAAACATTCCAAATTAGATTAAATGAGCTCAGGATTTTAATGTCTTCCTTTTACCCTGATCTTCATACTTTATACATTCACTTAAATCTCTTCCAGCATTTTCTTCCTTTTTTTTTTTAAATACAGGTTTATCCTTAATTTATATTCTTTCTAGGCATGAAAAAACTGACAATTATAAAGTCAGAAATGTAGGCAGGAATGACAACAGAAATAAGCTTGTAAATGAAATAAGAATAAAATATCTGAAAGAAAATAACATACTATACATAATCATACTGAAATTTTTTAAAAATCTGATCATGTAAGCTACTTCTAGATTAGAGTTGAACAATTATACATGTTAGCACAATCTACAGATTTACAGATTGTACTTTGTTTTCATTAGAAACCTAAAGATCAATAGAAGATGGTATGGAAAAAATATACTTAGTATACTTATACTTTTAAGTATGTGTTCTGAGCCCCAAGATCTGTTTTCAATACCAGTAATAAATGGAGCTTATGGCACTGCTCCTCATTAGGACCTTCTGTTTGTCTTGCCTTCTTCATTTCAACAGATTGTAGAATGGGAGAGAGTCACTTGCTGTTGATATTAAAGAAGTTAGTAATCCTTCCAGATACCCTGCAGATCATTCAGAGATTTTCATTCCATCCTTCAGGCTTATATGCATTAAATTACTTTACATATCTGGCAGCCATTATCTAAAGTATTGTCTATACAAGTAATCAATCTCATGAACTATATTTATTTGTGTAATTACCATATTTTTCGGAGTATAAGGCGCAATTTCCCCCACCTAAAAGAGGGTGGAAATATTGGTGCGGCTTATACACCGAATACAGCCATTTTTGGCCTCCCGAAGCCCCGCCCCACTCGTCCCATTTTTGTGAAAAACGGGCCCATTTTTTTCAAAAATGGCGTTTTTGCCCTCCCCCAGCCCCCAGGAGCACTCTGCAGTCATTCCAAACCCTCTGTGCACCCCGTTTTTTGCAAAAACGGCATTTTTGCCCTCCCCCATCCCCAGGAGCCCTCTGCAGGCCTCCCAAACCCTCTGCGTGCCCCATTTTTCGCACGTTTTTGCGAAAAACGGGGCACACAGAAGGTTTGGGAGGCCTGCAGAGTGCTTCTGGGGGCTGGGGAGAACAAACCCCTTTTTTTTCTTACTTAATTCTTTGAAATCTTGGTGCATCTTATACACCGGTGCATCTTATAGTCCGAAAAATACGGTATTTATATCAGTAAATCAACCTTTCTTTCACACATCATAGATTTTATCATCTAACTTGTCTCCCCAATTTATGGTTATAAACAATCCTTAGGCATTAGTTACATATTCTTACTCATTGTCTTGCTGTACAGACATAGCATTGCTGATTTTAGTATTTATTAAGTAGAGAAAGACATGTTAAATATTGAACATATTTTTATGACCATAGAAGTGAAGCAGTATTGCATGAAAACATAATTTTGAAGGAATATATCTGCTACAAATTGAGCAAGGAAACATAGCTAGAGAAAGACTAAAAAGACTCCTAGTTATATACCTTTTATGAGCAATCTAAGTTCAAATTCAGAATCCTATTTATTGATTTCCTCTCTGTATCATCTTTCAGAAAGGCAGGATTTTTTCAGTTGTTATATCTTGTAAAGATGATAGAAATCTTCCTTTTAATATATTATCTAGTTTTCCATTAGTTCATTAGCAAATAATCTACTGATTATATTCTGTTTTCTTCTGACAATTCTGATTAAGAATTTTTGGGAAATGAACACTGACTCATTAGCAAAATACCTAATTCAGTAAACCCATCTTAAGACAATAGAAAGTCATTGGCAGTTCTGCTGGAAGGCAGTCTGCTATCAAATCTTCCAAATTTTGAAATACAAAAATAAATTACATTTAAAGTTGTGGGGTTTTAAAACTCTTTGACAATAAACTTGTACCCAAATCTAAACAGTATTGCATATTATTCTTTAAACTGGTATATATAGATATCCTCTTGAATCGATCGCAGCAGCTTTTTTCAAGTTGTACAGCTAAGTTTGCTGATGGACAGCAATGCTCTGTGCCCGTTTTTGACATTACACATCAGACCCCCTTATGTGAAGAACATGCCAAAAAAATGGTAAGTACATTTGATAATCAAGTAAAAGCAAAACAAAACAAAGAAAAAAAACCCCATACACATTCAGAGCAACAGAAGTTGTAGCAAACCAATAAGCTCTAAGTGCAGAATTTTCCACTTTTACAGTTCTTTTCGGAAGGCTGTAAAATGGTTTGCCAATTATGATTTAAAATAATAGGATATCAGCAATCTTATTGAGTTAACCAAAGGGATTATGGGAAGGTATTTAAGCTTCCTGTCATAGTTTGATGCAGGCTCCACTTACTCAGCTTTCCTACATTTCAAAACTTCTTTCTTTATTACAGTCCCTTAAATGTTTGCAAAACTAATATAGACAAAGACACATAAATTCTGAATGTCTACCCAGATTCTCAGTCATCCAGGTCATGGTTGTCCCAAAGGTGCTTTTTCAAGAGGCAACTGGACTTTTTGGTTTTTTCCTTGAAGATGTTTCGCTTCTCATCCAAGAAACTTCTTCAAAGCTGAAGAACTTTCTTGGATGAGAAGCAAAACGTCTTCAAGGAAAAAAACAGAAAGTCCAGTTGCCTCTTGAAAAAGCACATTTGGGATAAATTCTGAATATTATCCTAAAGTTATTTCTCATTAACTGTTACGAAGTAATGATGTATAAATTGTTCTGAGTTCAAAATGGTTATTTCCTAATCTGTTTTGATAACTTTGAATTAAAAATGGTGATGAGTTTGAAATACTGTGTTTGGGGCCAGAAACATTTCCCAAATGATTGAAACTGCCTGCTACAACTGTTTTTAACTTGAATGGGACATTTTGAATTAAAAATTGACATTCAGATAAAAAATGTTATGCATACTCCTATTACATAGCATATTTATGGTATTTTCCATTTGTTCTGATAAGCAGGACCATTCCGATAACAGTATGATATGCTAAACTGACTAATCCACTTGACAGAAAAATAATCCGATTATTTGCAACTTTAGCCTCTCTGAGTCATTCTAATGATTTCAAAATCATTATTTTTCTAGCCTTCAAATACCTGCAGAACTTATTTTAAATTAACATTTATGCTGTTATGATTACATTTGGAAATATTTTGGCCTCTAAGTATTGTTAGTTCTCTTGCCCTTGCTATTGGTGAAAATGAGGTTCATGGCTGTTTTTCACATTGTCAGATAGTCTGTCTGAATTTTGTGATGTAATTATAGTCTTGGAATCTCAAGGAAAAGAAAAAAGAAAAATATTTGTTAATGTCTTTTTTCCCACTCTGAAAGGATAACTTCTTGAGAGGAGACAGCTGTCGTAAAGTTCAACACCAGCAGCAGAAGAAACCCAGGAAAAAAACAAAGCCCCCGGCGCTTACCAAAAAACACAAGAAAAAGAGAAGACGAGGGCCACGGCGCCCCCAAAAGCCAATTCCTCCTGCTGTACCCCAAGGAAACCTTATTATGCCCACCAGCATCTCACTGCCAATGGAGATAGCTCATATACGGTCAGTGCCCAGCTCTGAAAAAATATACAGAACATTTATTTACTGTACCTATTACATTATTTGTTTAAGAAAACAGGTAGGCCTCACTTACTGACCACTTGTTTAGTGATTGTTTGACAGTACTGAAAAATGGGATTTATGAGTGGTTCTTGAAACTGCATCCATTGCATCCTGCCTGTAGTCTCATGATTGCAATTCGGGCACTTGGCAGCTGGCTCGCATTTACAACAGTTTCCATTTGCAATCTTCGCAGTTGGCTTCTGATAAGCTGTGTCAATAAGGAAGCTGACAGGAAGTTGCAACTTAGAATCATATGACATCACACTTAATGACTCACGGTGGTTTGCTTAACAACTGCAGATAGAACTGATGTCTTAAGTTGGCACAGACATGTGACATTGTACTTAATGATCGTGCCCCTTAGTCCTGGAGTTGCTGGTTCGTATTGCAGTTGTTAAATGAGGACCCTCTGTACTAGAAAAGGCAGAACTGTAGTTATGCAGCTATTATATATGAGCAAGACACATTCATATGTTTATGTGGTTATTGATTATGGGTTCTTAATAACATTGATAGTGCCTCAGTTTATTGAGATGTAATATAGCAACCTATATAATATAACAAACTCCTAAATGTTACAAAATCAATAAGTATGTTCACTGACATGTACTAGTCCTGAAAGCAATCATTGTAGAGATTTTTGATGCTCTACATTTCTTCTGGATAAAAACTACTATTTATCTTATAGTCTTAAATTCAACGATAATTATTTTTTCATCAGTTCCTATGGATTTCTCCTTCTCATTTAACTTGGAGAAGTTAAAATAATACTGCCTGCTAGCACTTCAAACTGCATTACATCTCAGGAATGGAGCTGATATTTAAAAAGTGGTATTAATTTCTCTTCTCCTGACAATGTGCTGTCTGAGTTAGAATCCCAGTACATGATCACTAGAGGTCCCATGTCTATCAAAGAAAGCTATTTGGACCCATGCTGCAAATGGTATGAGTGTTAGGTGTGTCCCATGTCCCTGTTTTTTAAAGACATACTATATTTCTAGTTGCTTCTTAAGGCTATATTTAAATTCCTCTTGTCTAATGATATGAATGGCTGACAGTGTTACAATCTCTGACACAAATGTAGGCAGTGGTTTTTTTTGTGTCAATCTTTAGTTTAGCAGGCTTTCAGCTCTGATGTCAGCCCAGTGTGCACGCTATTGGGAAAAAGAAGAGAGATATGGCTTCTCACCTGTCAAAAGCAATTTCTAATGGTAGGATTCTGGTGTAGCCATATAAGTTCCCTTTTTCTCTTCATGGATTTAAACTGTATTGAGGGAACTGTTTAAAACATTTGAAAAGAGAAATAGACTGTTTCACCATAGCAGGGTGATCAGCACTGGATCTGGTTCTCCACCAAACCATTTGACTACCTTCCCTGTATCTTAGGAGTCCCTCCACACCTGAGCTGAGTACAGATGAGCTGCCAGATGATATTGCCAATGAAATCACAGACATTCCACATGACCTGGAATTGAATCAGGAGGACTTCTCTGATGTCCTACCACGACTGCCTGATGACTTGCAAGATTTTGATTTCTTTGAAGGTATCTTCTTTTGTTTTTACATAACTTTCAGTGTTAACAGTAGGTGCCACCCAAAGCTGAGTTGTAAGATAAAAGGGTGACCTGACATTTTGGAACTAGTTGCATGATTTCAAAATAAAAAATATATTGGAGAAACTGCTGAAAGATGGTATTGGAATAAGTAAATGGCTCAAGGTTTGTTCTAAAGTTGCATGTCAGATACATATTTTGTTCCCTACCTGAAAGAAATCAGTTTTGAAGTGATGCGATTTTACTACACTGATCTTTTCTGCCTCACAAAACCATATTATATTTTCTTCCCATTTTAAAATGTAGAATTTTAATAAAGTACTATATGTAAAGGGATTTTGACAATATTAATGTTATGCGGCTTTTTATTTTTACATTTGTTTCCAGGTTTGAGGTTCAGTTCCTGATTTTGTTATTTACAAAAGAATGTTGAAGTTTATGAATGTAAAGAAGGCTAAGTTTTAAAAAAGGCTTACAAACAAAATGCAGCTTTGAATAAAAATTAATTGCAACCGTCCTCTGTGAATCTTACAAGTTTGCTATTACAGAAAACTGTCTTCCTTGAAGCACATTTCCCCCTCCTGTGTACTTTCCATGGTAATAAGAACTTTCTCCAAGTTCTTTTTATCTCCCCCATTTCAGAAAGGTGACAAGCACCAGTAGGTGAAAAGGCTTTTTCAATCATGGCTTACTTCCCCAAGGAGGTTTGCACCAACATCACAATTTTCATTTAACTATTACTTTAGTGTCACATTGGAATCTGGATTTTCTTTTAAAATGTCATTGAATGTAATGTTACATATATTTTGTTCTGCTGTCTTACTTAATTTTTATTCAAGGACTTCATACATTTTTATTTAATATTAGCTGCATGCATAATTATTGAAAAAAGTGAAAGATAATAAATAGCATAAGTAAATCAGAGATTAGTATAGATATTGCATGGTTTTTGAAATAACTGAGAATCAAGTGTTTTTTCTCTTTTATCCTTTTATATGTCAAAATGTTAGTCTAAGTAGATCTGGCAAAACTGTTTTGTGTATACTACATCCTGAAAATTAACTATCCTTATTGTTAACAGTGAAAGACAGTATGATATTCTGGTTAAGGCTCTGGAAGACCCAGGTTCTAGTCTTCCCCTAGGGATGGAAATCAACTGAGTGGCTTTGGGACAGTCACTCTCTCTCAGCTATACACTGGAGAATTGGGAAAAAAAATTGTCTACCAACGCTCTGATCTGGATTGGCTTCCTATTTACACAAAAAGAATATTTTCATTCGGTAAATCATGGAGGTTCTTCTTTTGCAAACCACAGATTTTGGAGTTGCCTGCTACAATCGGTTGACATCTCTGCTACATTAAATATCTTAACAGCTTGTTTCAAGGTATATGTAAGAGAGAGGCTAATTTTGTATTTGTATTTGTATTGTTTTGTTTTGTTTTGATGAAGGTAAAAATGGAGACCTCCTCCCTACCACTGAAGAGGCAGAGGAACTGGAACGGGCCTTGCAGGCCGTAACTTCTCTTGAGTGCCTGAGTACTATTGGTGTGCTCACTCAAACAGACGGTGTACCAGTTCAGGAACTATCGGACAGAGGAATAGGGGTGTTTTCCCCAGGTGCTGAAACTTCAGGAATTCAATCTTTGAGCCGAGAAGTCAATGCAGATCTAGGTGAGCTGCTGAATGGGCGCATAGTACATGATGACAATTTCTCTAGCCTGGATCTTGATGAGAACTTGCTCCGTTCTGCTACCTTATCCAACCCATCTACGCCCCTGGCAGGGCAGATTCAGGGGCAATTCTCTGCCCCAGCCAACGTTGGCCTTACTTCGGCTACTCTGATAAGCCAGAGTGCGCTTGGGGAGAGAGCCTTCCCAGGACAGTTTCAAGGACTTCACGATGGCAGCCATGCCTCCCAGAGGCCACACCCTGCCCAGCTGCTAAGCAAGGCAGATGACCTAATCACCTCACGACAGCAATACAGCAGTGACCATTCACACTCCTCACCCCATGGAAGCCATTATGACAGTGAGCATGTGCCATCACCTTACAGTGACCATATAAGGTCCCCCAGTTCCACCTCTTATTCTAGCGATAATTTGGCAGCTACTTTCTCTACTGAGATGCCCATCATAGCACAGCATCTGCTCCCATCGCAACTGGAGGTGCCACTTAGTGGGGTGGTGAATCCCAGAACTCACTGGGGGAGTCTCCCTGTAAACCTTGGTGACCCTTCTCCATTTAGTAACCTGCTTGGTGCAGATGGACACCTCCTTTCCACTTCCCTGTCTACACCGCCTACTACATCGCACTCAGAGACCACCCAGCCTGCCTTCGCCACCGTGACCCCCAACAGCTCCAGCGTGCTTCCGGGGTTACCACAGACCAGTTTCAGTGGCATGGGTGCTGCATCTTCTGAACTCATGGCCTCCACTTCTCCTAAGCAGCAGCTCCCACAGTTCAGTGCAGCCTTTGGCCACCAACTAAGCTCCCACAGTGGCATTCCCAAGGACCTGCAACCCAGCCACAGTTCCATAGCTCCTCCAACTGGCTTTGCAGTAACAGGTGCCACAGCTACAAGTACCAATAATGCATCAGCTCCCTTCACCACCTCCAGCTGAGTTTGTCTGCCTGTGAATGACAGGCAGCTTGGGTACCTTATGTAACCATCATTGCATCCACCACCACCTTTTCTCTTCCTGGTTTTTGTCACCCCCTTCTTTTTAAAGACTTTTTTTTTAAAATTTAAAACAAAAAAGAGGGGCAAATGTCCTGATTCAGTACAGACCAGGGTTTTCCTGTTAAGCTCTGCTCTAATTATCCTATGTGCTGTTTATGTATTGGTGCTCATTTATTTCTGGCAGGTTGCTGTACTTATCCAGTTAATACTCAGTTAGGGAATACAGCACAGATACTGGATGTAATTGATTTTAGTCAAAGAAAGATGAAGATGTATGTAATTGACCTTAGAATCAGAAATGAGATGATACCTCAAATAAAACAAATGCAAGTTCCTAAGGTTCAGATTGGACTTTCAGTCCCATTGCCATCTGGGGAAGAGAAGGAAGTTGCTTTATTTTTGAAAGTGTGGGTGGATTGAAAGTCAGCCTTTTTAATTTGATAACTGGGCACTATAGAATTAAGCCAAGACCATAATCCAGTTGTTAATTCTGTCATCTTAACAAGTGGGCTCTTGACCTCTTCTGTGAGTTTAGAGGTGTGTTTGTGTGTGTAAGTATATAGATGGATAAATGGCAATTCTTTTCTTTCTTGTCTTGAAGAAGCTCCTCAAACTAGTGACTGTTCCTAATAAGATTGAATATGAATATATATATATATATATATATATATATATATATATATATATATATATATATTCATTCTTTCATTCATTCATTCATTCATTCATTCATTCGAGTCTATTAAATAGAAGGAAAATTGTACTTTTCTAGTATTACATCATCATAATTTCCCCCAATCTTTTCATAATCCAACTCAAATATTCAGGAACTGTTTTGTTTTGTTCTGTTTTGTTTTGTTTTGTTTCCATCAAATCTATATAAATTAGAAATGGTGGAATTATTTTGCATAATAATTGCCAGCTACAGATATTTAAGTCCCCTTAAAATTTTCCTACAGCAGTAGAGAACCTTTGATGTACTTCATAATATTTTAGAAACAAGTAGGTATATTTTGGGAAATCAGGCATGGGAAAGAACCAACATTCTACACTGCTAAAGTTTTTTTTAAAAAAAATTACACAAGGCATTCTTTTGCTTTTTATCCTTGCTTTCCACTAATGTTGGATTGTTTTTAAGGTCAGGTATTCTGTTTGTGTGTTTCATGCTCTTAATGCTGAAGACATGCAACTATCCAACTGTAAGGAGTTTATCAGCGTAAAGCTGCCTTCTCCATAAAATGTTATTTATCAATCACATTCATCATTATACCTATTTCTACCCCACCCCCATCAACACTTTTTATTTGTGATTTTGGTTCTTCAAAACATGAATGCATTTTACTTGTCATGAAGTCAGATTCTTTTCAGTGGAAATTAATCCTTTCTATCTGGAGTTCCCTCCCACCTTCATTGGGGGGACATGGAAACATGGCATGCCATTCTTAAGAACAGCCTTTGTTATATGTTCTGGCCGAAGGTTTAAACTGTACATAATTGCATCTAATTTTATAATATATTTTTAAAAAATTGAAAAGAAAGCACACTTTAGTATGTTGGTTTTAGATTAGGAACAGAAGCTCTGATTTTTCTTTGAGAGTGAATCAGCTATTTCCTACAACAGATTTGGAATCCACTTTCACTGGTGCTCATGTGCAAAATCTGACACAGGTCCTTTTGCTCTCAAACTTTTTGAGGAAAGAGTTTTCCAGGAATTGCCTGTTGATAATTAGAATTATTGCCTTCTTCAACAACAACAACAAAAAAGCTGTGCTGCTTATTATTCTGAAAAGATCAGGGAGTTAGGAGTTTGCCCTTGAAAAAAAAAGTACGTAGCTGAAAACACATTTGTGCTTTGAACTTTGTGAACTCTTCCCTCTTTCCCTGCATTGAAATTGACTTGTATAATAAACATCTAAGTGTGATAAAAATATATTTGTAATGTAAATCTTTTAAGTCCTATGAAGGAGCTGAAGTAAACTCCCTTACCTCTTCCTTATGTTAGTGCATAGTGCATTGGGACATGAGGCACAGCTGTCAGAATGCAATCTCTCCCCTCCAAGTCTTGTCTTTTTGTGAACAAAGTTTAATTCCCCTTCTTACCTACTTTTCACAAAATCTGAAGAACTGAAATTATTTCCTCTTATTTGGGGGTATGATAAAATGCTGATCAATGCCGGTTGGTTGCCTTCTTCCCCATATCTGAAAATGTAGCAAGATTGCCAGGATCCAATGAAGGGGGTATCCAGCACACCTTTCCTCCCACATCATCTTCTGAAAAGCTGCTTTTCAAAGTCAAGGGAGAACAGCATCCAAGGCCATAATGTGGTCAGTGGAAATTGGCCCATTGAAGTCTTTCCTTACCATCCTCACTGCCTTTAATAAACAAAGCTAACTAACACTGTTCTGGGACCCCTGATGTCACTGTTCTGAATATAACCGAGGGGCTGTGCTGGGTCAATTACCTATTATGTTAGAAATGAATGATCCCACCTTTCCTCACACACACAAGGTTTATGTTTCTATTATTTTCTAGTTTATGGGCAAGGATGAATCCAGTCCGTTTTGTTTCCATTTTTGAATATCCACAACTTCTTCTGCACAAAGGTTATTTGTTGATGGTGAACCTAGCCTACTTCTATTAACCAGAGTTAAAATAAATAAATAAAAGTACAATAGTCCCAAAGGGGAAGAGGAAGTTTCCCAAGGTGTCTTGGGAACCTGTAAGTGGGAGGTGGGAACAAGGGAGGAAGCTTATCTCCCCCACCCCACTTCCCCTCACCCCACCCATGATCAGCCATGGTCTAATGGGAAGATTAAACCCAATAAGGGGAGAAGTCTGAATATTTGGGAAGGTTATAAGCAAGGCTGTCTTAGTGTAAATTAAAAACAGAAATTCAAACTAGGGTTTCTGGTTCCTGAAGAAATTATCATTGTTGATAACAATGAATTCAGCAACAGCTCTTGTTTCTCCTTATCACTGTTTGTTATTCTTAATCCTTGCTCTTGTTTATTGCCTTTTGAAACTCCTTTCCCTCCAGCCAAAAAAACCCTACAGTTCAGGACAGTCAAAGTCTTCAAATGTATTTCAACCAAATATAAATTTTTCATGTTGCACTGTAGACTGCAGTTCCCAATTGAAACTTCTTGGGGAGTTTCATTCACAGGTTTTGTTTTATTTTGTGCATTTCATGTTTTCGTGAATTCCTTTTGTTTTTCTGTTAAGGGGCCTGAACTAGCATCCAGTTATATGATATGTGTCATAATCAGAATATATTTCATGTGTGGTCAAGGCAGATAATATGACAGAGTAATATTCTTTAAATGGCATTTCCCTGACAAGTAGAAATGGCCCTTGAAGAGAAGGGACCAACTTTGCTTTTTTTTTTTTTTTTTTTGGCATGTTAAGAAAATAGCTTGAAAGTAATGCTTTCTCTGAATTATGATGCTCATGAGAAAATTCTAAAATATTTTTCTCCTTAACAATCAGTTCTTATCTGATAAACAAATCGTACAGTTTTTGTACATCGATGTTGGAAAAAGCTAAAACAAGGCTTGTGACTGAAAAACATCTTAATTTATTTCTGTGGCAAATTGATCTGTATAAATGGTGCCTTTCTTCCCTTCTTTCTTCCCGCTGCTGTTCTGGTTGTGTGCCACTTAGCTTTCAAGTTGTCTCCAAGTGATACAATTTCTAGAAAAGCAAAAGAAAGTATTGTAGCCTCCTCAGAATTGCCACTGGAGGGCAGCAGGTGGAAAGATTTTTTTCCCCCACTGTAGGGAATCTGAGATTTATGGACCCCATATGTAGTATCCAGTTTGACCTGAAATGTGTGTGTGTGTGAGAGAGAAAAACACTCAGGGCTTAAAAAAAAAAAAGAATGAAAAAAATAATTCTGTTATACTCGTAACTCATTAAATGTGCAAGCCGATATGTATATACACCTTTTCACACTCTAAACATATGAACTGGATTTGTATGTTGAACTTGAACAACTAATTTGTCTTTACCTTCTAGGACTGGTGTCCATTATTAAATGTATAGGATGGTAATATTCCCAAATCTGTCTTGCCAGAAAAGTGCACAACTGCTTTGTGCCATAGACTGGGCTGAGTTATCTTGAAACAACCCTTGACTTGCGAAAAGAAAGAAACCAGGGAATGGATCTAGTTTGAAGAAGTGGACAATTAGGTTGTCTACTGAAATATCTGTTTCTCTTGAGAGAATGGAGTTGATTGTGGACCAGTTTCTGTGAATGGTGATGCTGATTACTAACCAATTTGGGGCATGTCTCAGGGACTCCATACAGAAATAAGAGAAGGTAAAGTATTTTTAAGCAAGTAAATTTTGCAGAAATACAGAATATCATCCAAGTATGAGCACTAGAAGGAAAAAGCCATGTTTATTTTTGCAGCTCATAAAGAGAGGTGTGTGTTTCTCTGTATGTTAGCGTGTATGTGTGCGCGTGTGCGCATGTGCATCGTTCTGTAGAAATGGTGCTGAAGTCCAACATACACAATCTTTTCCTCTGCCGTGCTCAGCTTAAGCTTTTCCTCTTTGTCATGACAAGGGGATTCAGAATATCTAGTGCAGGTTTTGGGGTTGTTGTTTTTTTTTTTTAAAGTAAAAGGTATATTAATTTATGCTTTAACATCACCTCATAAATTATTTATACTAAAAGTTATTGACTGTAATGAATTATGCTACAAAGGTGTTTTAGCTATAAAATTATATGCATTAAAAAAACTACATCCCCCTCCCCTCCAATGAAACATCTTTTTACACTGGATGTTTTCTGTGACAAGGTGTACAATTATTCTGTGCTATCTTACAGGTATAAATATAGAAATAAAAATATAAAACATGAAGTGAAAGTGTTATCTTGTATTGCCAAACATTCTTCTTCTTGTCCCTTTGGCACTCTGATTTTTTCTGCAATAATCTCTGTAACTCTAATGATAAATTGTTTTAGTTACAGTGTAAAAAAAAAAATCAGACGTTTTGCAGCTTAAAATTGTGAAATACATTCCAGTTTGCTCTACAGGTTGGATGTTCAAATGGAAACACATCAGTTCTAGAAGCCACAGTGTCTTGTCTGAGAATGTCTTTCTTTTTATCTTCATCCCAAAGGAATCCCCATTGTGACTTATAAATAGAACCCATATATCTTGTGTGCATTTATGATACAACATACACAGAACACACACAACCATATGTATAAATACCCATTGAGGGAATTGTACATATGATATATGAAGGTTTCTATAGTATGGGAGGCACCAATTTTATGTTGTTTCTAGGAAAAAAATGGTCACTAATGGAGATGATAGAGGGTATTGTGGAAATACGATTGCTAGGTTGAAGTTCATTTTATGCTCTCCATTGTGCAAATGGAGGTTTCTGGCTTGTTTCAAGGCTAACTCTACTGTCATGTTTTCTCGTTTATTTTCTGTTTTCAGGATCCAATTGTACTGAGCCCTGTTAAAATGACAGGAAATGCTGTATTTCCAAGATAGCCTTTTAATATAAATAAATAGATAATACATTAATGGGATCCTGATTAAGGAGAGTTTAAGGTATTCTACATATGATAGGAACACTGAATGTGGGAATCAGCTTCGCAAAATTTAGAACAGTTTTAATATTTCCTGCCTCTGATTTTGGAACAATATACTTAGTTTGTTACTTTACATATGCAATGTGGCTTCTTATCTTCATATTAGCTTTTCACATCAATATACTGTACTTGTGAAGGGGATCGGGTGCTTGAAAATCTTGTTTGGTGGCTTTTATATAGAAATAATATAGCTTTTTACTCCCAAAGATGGCCACTCTGATAATTATTTTAGCTACTGTTCACTTTGTATTTTGAAAGGAATGGCTCTGTTCTCACTTGACTCAGTGCAATTTTAATTCTGACTCTCCTTCCTTTAGCATATTACCTACCTCCCCCCCCCTTTATTTTGACTAAGCACCAATATTGACCACAACTACAGCTTATCTAGATTTTCCTCCTGAATAAAATCTGAACTTATTTTAAGCCTCATTTCAGGTTCTGATTTAAGGACACTTTTCATTAAACTTATTAACCACAGGTAGCAGCTGAGTTAGAGCATCAAGTGAAATTATAGCATTGCACAAACCCCTTCCCTTCCCGACAAGGACAGCTGTGAGGAAAGAAGAAGGAGAATAGACATTTCAGTCTGCAACCCCTCAGAAAACATTAAAAATCATATTTACAAAATTTATTGTTGGCAATTTGCTTTTACCAAATGTCTAAGGTTTTTACTTCTCAAGAGTCAGGGTAGTAACAGAAAGTGAAGGGAGATGAACACAGCAGAAAAACTCTGAAAGAAGCTAAGCATTCCTTTGTGTTATTAAAAGTTCAAGAGTGGGTCAAGCCAAATCACTGTCTCCACCATAACCTCTTGCCTGCAGGACCTACTAGTTACAAACTCCTTTGGTCCCCAACCTCCATTTGGAGATTGTAAACCTCACAACCACAATCGATTACTTCTTTGGGGATTCCTCTAATTGGGATGGCAGTACAAAGGAATTTGGAGAGGGTCTCTTGTTCTGCAATGTGGAAAAGTTGTTGGGAGAGGCAGTGCATTTTCAAGTTTTGCTTATTTTGGTTAGCAGGGCATTTGCACCAGTCTTTCAGAGTAGATAAGAGTCCAATCCCAAATATTTTTGTTTCATTTCCTTTCTCATGTGGATGATATATGAACGGCAATACCCAAATTCAAAGGAGCTCTTCAATTCTGTGTGTTGTGTTGTGTTGCTATAAAAACCATGTCATTTACATTATACCTTTCCACCCTAATTTATTTTGTTGCACATATCTCCATCATACTGTTTTTGAAGAAAAGCTTGCATTTCAAAATAGATTTTATAAATCAACTTTTATATTATACACACAGAGAGAATTGGCTGATTTTCCTCACTGTTTTTTTTCCCAAGTATGTTTTAGGGAAATCATTCTTTGTACATATGCATGCAGTGTGAAGGGGAAATTGTAGGGTGCTAATAGTCTTTGCTTCCTATTAGTAATGAAAATGGGAAGTACCAGAGTAAATTTATTTATGGAAAAGAATAGACTTATGTGTATATGTGTACAGAGAGAGATATATCAGACGTGGCAGCACTTTGCTGAATGTGGAATTGCCCTTTGTACAACATGTAACAATGTGAGAGTTTTTCCATCTAAAAATATGTGCTTATTCGTATCCATATGCTAAGTATACATCTAGGGCAGACATACAAAATATATTAATTGAGTACATGTTTGGGGGAAAAAATATGTGTGAGAAGGTAAAATTGTCATTACATCTGAGAGGTTTCGATGATTTAGTTTGCTATTTGTTATATTTTTTTGTTAACATAGATTCCTCTAGCATGTTGGTTTTTGTTTCTAGTAAAAAAAGTCGTCTACAGTATGATTTTGGCCCATTTTCTCTCACTTGAGGACTTTTAACTACAGTAATTTTCTTTTATTATTTTGTCAGAATGGACCTCTTTTTTGTTACTTAATAATTTGCAAGAGTTTGTTCAAACATTTCGTGGCTGGAACAGAGCTCCTACAGTCAGAGCTAACCATTCCTTGATGGTCATCCCTAGCTTCTTTAAACAGATTATTTGGTGGACAGTTACTTACTCTGAATTTCTTTCTTGTTTATTATACTAAAACAGAAACTCTTGATTTGTTTTTTGTCATGTTCATTTCCACATGTGACATCTGTGTTTTATCTTTACATTCCTAGTTCTTAAAGTTCCCAAACTTCTGATTCTAAGAAAATCTGAAAAGTTGATATTTCATGGAGTTTAATTGCTATTAAAATTGTTTGAAAAAGATCCATTTTTCATAGTAGAATGGATCAAAGGTTTGCTTACATGACCCAAAGGCAAGCCTGCACTTGGTTGATTTCAGTGCACACAATCAGCTACATAATGAGGGTGTCATCTGATTGCTGAAATAGGTTAATTTTCCATAGATAGGGGAGGAGATTTGAGGAATGAAAACTTTTAGAGCACTGCTAGTTATCTTGCTACATGAAGAAATATTTGGTGTGTGTTCTCTCATAATCCCTATTCTTTCAGATCTGAGTTAATTTTGAGCCTAGGAATCTTAGCAGAATTAGATACTTCAGTAATATAGAAACTCCGTTGAAAGTTAAGCTCAGTATGTCGTTTGGTCTTCAGAATCCAAAATGTCCCCATTTTAACAATAATAATAAATGATGAAATCAATTTGTTTCCCTGACAGGAAAGTATAATATCCTCAATATCCATGAACAATTCAAGAATTGGTATTTGTAGGGCTAAATATTTCTGTATATGGTTGTGTATGTACATAACACACTATTTCAGGGCATAAGTAAATAGATATAGATATGTATGCAATATATATATATATATATATTATATTTTCTCATTCCACTCTGCATTCATGAATGTGAAATAGAGTGTAGACCATTATATGAATTTTGGTTCAGTTTTGACATTTCGCAAACTGCTGTCCCCTCTGGTATACTTAAGCTGCACTTTGCAGTTATATGTCATAAATGAAAGAAAAATATTTATAATACTCAAAAGCCATTTGAAATTATCTTTTAGCAAAAAGAGATCCGTTTATTAAATGGTGCCCTATATCAGATAGGGAAGGTGCCTCTTCCTAAGTGTGGGATCCTGATGATTGTAATGTATTGCCTTTTCCTTTTAATCTTATTTTTAATTTAAAATTGTAAAGGTTTGCATTTTCTGTAAACCACTTCCCTACAATCACCATGCTTCCATCACTGCATTTGATACCACTGGTGTCATGGAGGAGGAGGTACATATTTTGATGCCTCTGCAGGAAAAAAAAAACAATATTGCCTCATTGTTCTATCATAATGAACCGTCTTTTTATTCATTGAGAAAGTTCTTCACTGGGAATTACTGTTTTCAAAATAATTTCTCAAACTTTTGTTACTTATTGGGGAGGGTGGGGGCTAGGAAGAGAATTTTTTAATACATATCATTTATGTAACTCTTTGTTGGTGTCTGAACTGAATTACTGCATTCAGGTACAGAATGTGGAGAGGTGGGGATTTAAGAATCTGAGTTTAAAATATGTGTAGGTTGAGCAAATCCAGATACTAGACAAAGTTGGAAAAGAGGAAACTATCAAATGGATTGAATGCCAGTCAAAAACAGTCATAATGTACATTCTGTTTCAAGCCTAAGTGGGTATTTTGTGTCCTTTTAAAGGCAAAGTAGATCTGCTTCATAACACAGAATTTGTGAGAATTATTTGTAAAACACAGAAGAGGCTGCAGTGAGAAAGCCAAGCTTAATCAAGCATTGTGGAAAGTACAACTTGCTCATGTTAATTTGTGACGTTCTGAGCAATTGCACAGTGGCAAGAATTCAGAGGTTTCATTCAGATGTTGTTCCCATCTCAGCACTCTGGTTGCATTTTACTTTCAAGTACATTGTCTTAAAACAAAGGAAATCTTTTTTAACAACTAAAGCTTAGAATCTTAAAGGGGATGTGAGCAAAGCTGACATAGACAAGAAAGCCACTACGACATCCAATCTCATGATAAACATGGGTAGGGACAATCAAGAACATTTAATTGTATCCCAGTATGTTCCAGCATGCATAGAGAAAACCACATTTTCACACATTTACTGCTGGAAAATTTCGAGCCAACATCCTACACGGAGGTGAGAGTGATATTTGTAGTTTCCCTTTAAATCAAAAGGCCCACATTTTCCTCATATTCTTAATGAATGTATTGTATTATGTTTTTTTAAAAAGACCCAAAAATTGTAAGAGGGGTCACCTTTGGTTATCTAGTCCTTGTTTAATTGGGTTAAGGTTTTTTTGTATAGAGAAGTTTACATTTTTATGTATATTCTTGTGTAAAAAATGTAATATGTGTATAAAACACTGTATGTATTATCTGTATATAGTGTGAGAAAATGATTTTTCCCTTTCTTTTGGATGTATTAATAAATCTTGCTGTGAAGAAGCTTTGGTTTATTTAATTAGGATAACATGATCATCTGGAGTATATTGTTCTATATTGCAACACATGGTGTGTACATATTGTGCATACAAAACAGCCTACATAAATTATGATATTGTCTAAAGCTATTTATCTAATTTTGAGAACATAATTTTTTGTCCCTTTCAAAAGGCAGATTTCTAGCTGTCAAGAGAAGATCTTAACAACAAATAGGTAAATTTTATGTACTTAAACAAGCATTTCATAATGCAAGACTGATTAACTATGACAGCTCGTAAGAGATTACTCAAAGCAAGAAGCATATTTAATAAACTATAATAATAATAAATATATTTTTAGCGAGATAAATAAGCCTATATGAACAAATAATAGAAATATTTATATATTCTGTTGATTCCTATTTCAGAAGTTGGGGATGGAGATAAGGTAATGAGCTGTGGATGAGATGGGCAATATTTAAATTTGATACATAAAAATAAGCATGAGGCTAAATTCTCTTTTTCTATATGATTTAGAAATAAAAGCAAACAACAGTACTGTTTTTTATATATCACAGCATACTGCAGTTTCATTTCTATCATATCTTATTAACTTTTAGTTTAGCAGATTCATATTTTTTCCATGTTCCTGGTCCTAGTGCCAAACTGAAGTTTTAAACTGGTCCTTCCCAAATGAAATTCTGCCTAGATCTTAAGGGAGGGGTAACCTGGATTTACACAAAAGTGGAATGAACGTTGCACTTTTGTGGAACTTAATTTGGAAAGATTTATTTGGATGTAGGAGACCTTTTTATTCCAGTTGGGTTCTTTCAAACATTTCAGACACGGAGTTAACTGAAATGTTTCCACCTACCCTTTTTATTACCTCCTTCATCAGATAAGACCCTAGGAAAAGGGATCACTTAGAAAGTACTTTGGAGAGTGTAGCAACAGTTTAATTTTTATATATTTTCAACTTTATTTTGAAAGAAGAGTGGCTATTTCTAAATTTATTTTATGACCAAATAGATATGCTGTAAGATCAGATGAACCACCATCTTCTAAAACTGAAGAATTTCCCTGCCTGACCTTAACTTTTTCATATTACTTTCATACTTACCTTTAAAGGTAATATTGTGGCTCAGTGGTTAGAATGCAGAACTGCAGTCTAACTCTGCCCACTGCCAGTTTAATCCTGACTGGCTCAAGGTTGATTTATCCTTCCATCCTTCCAAGGTTGGTAAAATGAGAATCCAGATTGTTGGGGACAATGTGCTTACTCTGTAAACTGCTTAGAGAGTGTTATGGAACACTATAAACTGGTATATAAGTCTATTGCTATTATGATTACCAGGATAAGAAGTGAAGTGAAAGACTCCCTTGAGTCAAGCTGGACTCCTGAGGGAGTCACACCAACTGAGAGCAGTGTGAAGATCCAAGGCAGAAGATACGATAGGGAAATGCTCCATCCATCTATGAGAAAGGGAGGATTAGGAGAAGTGAAAATAATTATGGATAAACTATAGAAAGCAATGCTTGGCCTTGTCTTTTTTTAAACCAAAGCCTGATCACTTCTAGAATGTGATCACTAAAGGGAAACTTGTTTTATTTTATTTTATTTTATTTTATCAAATCTCTACACTGCCCATCTTGTCTAAGTGAGCTGAAAACGTTTCCTAAAAGCTTATTTATGCAGAATAATGACTTCAGGTTGTTCATTTGCTGTACGTTTGGGACTTGCTGAAAAACTGGCCCATTAATTTTCTGTGATGTGAAAAGAAATTAATCTTTACCATTTCATTTAGAACTTTAATAACTTTGTTTCAATAAATGAATATATTCTGTTTATTGATTAGCCCGAATGTCAACATCTCACTCAGACAGCATAGTATGGCTGTGATCAATCCACAGCAAGGCTTCTAATGGTTAGTAGCCAGGTCTAGAAGCAATTGGATCCAAAGAGAGGTCTTTGCTTGTACCAGCCATCTGGAGAACCTCCATTTGAAAAATGTAATGGCTGCTAAGGTGACCTCTTTATTCTGTATATTTTCTTGCAATCTGCCCATCATTTTGTCATCTCACCTCCTCTTTGCAGCAAGTGATATATTGGATATATATTGCTATTATGATTACCAGGATAAGAAGTGAAGTGAAAGATTCCCTTGAGTCAAGCTGAACTCCTGGGGGTGTCAGCTGCATTTCCAATATATCTCTTATCTTCAAAGCTTTCAGACTGAGCTTGTCAGCCATCCCAACCTGGTCAGTTAGGAAAGAAAGACTCCTGGCCCATGGTTAGCCAAAAGTATACTTTATTAAAGCCAAAGTGGTTATAGAAGAGGGAAAGCTGGATCTGAGTTTCTTGCTTGCAAAAGATACAATTAACTTTCCCTTTCTCCTGGCCAGCCCCCCAGGTTATCAGTCAGATGTTAACAAATTATTTGGAAAACAGTCCCTGTCTTCCTGTGTTCACCAGCTCCGCATTCTTTTGGTGATACCTTGAGACTGCTGGCATTTCCCACAGGATGGTGCTGCTTGGTTTTATTTCCTCTTGAGTTCTCTCTCTGTCACCCTATCCCCACTGCTCCCTCTCCCAGTTATTTATGTCAGGCTGATAGCTTGCAATGCATAGCTTAGCAGAATGGCAGCCATGACAGAGCTTGTTATATACAAGAAACTGATTTTGGATTATCAGAAATGATCATCGAATGACATTAATGCTGTCTGAACAGTGAGATTCTGGATTCAGATCTATATTCTCCTGAGGCTAAATAAGTACACGTGCAATGTACTGATGCAACTTCAGCAGCTTCGTGATATGAATTAGGTGGGTTATGGGAAGGTACTGCATTCTCTGCAAAATGGGAGAGGGCGGAGAAAACAGTCCTGCAGTAAGGAATTTCTAATGAAATCACACTGCAGCAGAGTTGGCAGCATGAGAAGGAAAATGGTACTTTCAGCTGTCATCTCTTGAATAGGGATGCTAATGCTGTTTCTGTGATTTAAGCTCTTAGCCTGTAATCATCCCATTTCTTGCCAGACAGGAAGTATCTCCAGTTTTATTAATATTATTGCTGAATTTGTAGTTTTTGAAAAGATGCTGAATTGACATCCTTGGGCTTGGACTAGCATTTATTAAATAAATAGGAGAGATTTATCATCTTCCATACACAAGACTGCCAGTAAGCAGCAAACATATTCTTGCTGGAAAAATTATTTTTTATTTTGCACCAAAATCCAAATTCTGTGAAAATAAGAAATAGTAAAGTAACTTTATGGTATACAAATACATTGTAATTCTGCATTTTGTTCTGAACCAATACAGGAAGTTTGGAAAAATAATGTAATATTTCAGCCCGATTTCCTGATAATAAATCAAAAGCAGATCCCTTGGGCTTTGGCCAAGATTAGAAAAAGAGATTCTGTGCCAAAAAAGTTCCATTAAAAGTCCAAGAAGATCAGGAATGCCCTAAAAAACACATTTGTTTCTGTAACTATCCAGGTTTGTGTGTAGAGAGGAGGCAGAAATCCATTTGTGCTATGTGTTGTGGGGAGAAGGTAGTCATTAAAGTTGTAGCTGTTGTAGGTTTGTTGTTGTAAAAGGTGTGGGTAACCAGAAATGGACTTCTTTTGCAGGCACCTGTTGCTGGTTTGTCACTGGTTAAAGTTTTAGACCCTTGTAAACATGTTCAAAATCGTATATAGGTGTGGGATCTGGAAACCTAAAGAAAATGCCTGATGTACCTGTTGATCAATTGAGATGCAGTGGAGATGCTGTCTTGAAGGTCCTGCAACTTGATGTGTGGCAACTCACAGGAAGCCACTCTTGATACAGTCATCCATCCCTCTTCCAATGTAGCTGGCACCAAGCCATTTAACCTTCCAGCACTGGTCTAAAATGCAGTGAACCGCTGGGCCTTTTCAGTTAAACAGACGATGTAGTTCTGATCCGGTTTGGTCTGGTACTATGGTTTCAAGTTTTAATAGTTTTACTTAAGGTTTGAATTGTTTTTTTAAAAAAATACTTGTTTTAATTATAATTAACACTGTCGGACTGTAACAGTGAGCCATAAATGTCTCCCACTTTTGGAATTGTTTAATGATGAAAAAGAAGGAGCCAAAATAAAACCACAAATAAAAAATTTCATCCAAAGAAACTGAAACACATGAAACTGTGATGTAACAACTGTGCAACAGATTGATTTATTTATTTATTTATTTATTTATTTATTTATTTATTTATTTATTTATTTATCTATTTATTTATTTATTTATTTATTTATATGCTGCCCTTCTCCGGAGACTCAGGGTGGCTTACAATGCGTTAAGCAATAGCCTTCATACTTTTGTATATACCTGCTTAGTAGGGCTTTCGGCTCCCCCCTAAGCGGTGTTCTTTTTTATACAAAGTCAGCTTATTGTCCCCACAAACCGGGTCCTCATTTTACCTACCTCGAAAGGATGGAAGGCTGAGTCAACCTTGAGCCTGGTGAGATTTGAACTTGCAATAATTGCAGGCAGCTGGTGTTACTTAACAGTGCTTTAGTCTGCTGCGCCACCAAGGCTCTTCATGTTACCAGAGTGGGAGCGAAACAGAGTCCAGCATCCTTGCCCAATTTTAAATGGCAGTACATTCAAGTTATTGACACAAGCAATGTGCTTGCCAGTAGCTGTGAGCTTTTCTTTACAGCTTAGCAACTTTCTGCACTTCCCCTCCTTCCAGCAGTGTTCCTGCTGCCATGGCTAGCTGACACCTCTTTGTCCCCTGAAACAATGCAGGGCTGCCACCACTTCAACCTCAACAACTTTGAAAAGATAAAATCCTGTGTTTATCAAGATTTATCCTGAGGGTTTTTATCTATCTATCTATCTATCTATCTATCTATCTATCTATCTATCTTTTTCTTTCTTTTTTGTAGGTTTTATGTGTATTTCTCTTTAGCCAGGTTCTACCTATGTAAACCAATATATTATGCAGCCCTAGTTCAGTGAAATCACAATTCACTAGTTTCTGGGCTTTTTTTTTCCTTCTGGCAGCCAGCAGACCCTTTGCTGCCCATTGGGAGACTAAGATAGATCCATTTCGGCTTTATAAGGCCTCATCAGTTAGCCAATATATATATAACAGATATATATAAATCTGTTATTACTCCTGAGTTTCCCCAGTACTTTCTTTCACATGTTTTCCTAATGTTTAGGCAGTTTTCTGCCACACACAGTTTTCTTTAATAGCTCACCACAAATACATCAGAGAATCAAGCGTGATGCTGCATCACAGATACAGGCTCTTCAAGCAGATGCCACAGGATGATCATGCAAGTCAGACTCTGACTTGCTTTAATTTCATTACTTTCCAAGCTTCTGCATTTTTAAAAAAGTAAATGTGTCTGAATGATAAATTTAAACAATGTTAAATACATTATCTTAGGACAGATTTTTGCCCATTAATTGAGGAGAGGTAAAGATGTGTTTGAAAGTTTTAGAACTTTCAGCTCACCTTGACTTATTGGGTCCTTTTGACAAAACATAGTCATTGGTTTATTTTATCCAATTATATTTAGGTGTTCATGTTTGGTTGCATACATAATTTCTGTTATGAAAACATGTACAGTGATTATGCTTTTGATGGTATATATCCAGGGGATAAAGACTGCTAATCAAATAGCTTCCCAAAATGGAGAATATGGAAAGCAAAAATTCCCAAAGTTGAGCTTTTTTAGAAGTATTATGTCTAAGGTGACCAGATTTTAACATTGGTAAAGTGGGACACCCACCATTTTGTGGGCGTGGTTTGGAGGTCATGTGACTGGGTGGCCGTGGCTATGTGTATAGAAAAAAGTCATTTCTGACAGGTCCTTGCACTTTTGACTGGTCCTCACACTTATGACCATCCTCACATTTATGCCCGTGCAGCATTCTTAACAACCATGTCACTCATTTCACAACTGCTTCTCTTCACCATGGTGACAAGATAGGGCAAAAAACATAAAATGTGAGGACAGTCATAAGTTTGAGGACTGGTCAAAAGTGCGAGGACCAGTCAAAAATAACTTTTTCAGCCCTCTGAGTAGCCAATATGCACAAAAGGACTACCCAGAGGGCTGAAAAAAGTGATTTCTGACAGGTCCTCGCACTTTTGACCAGTCTTCGCACTTATGACTGGTCATCATTTATGCCCATTGTAGCATTCTTACCAACCGTGTCACTCATTTCACAACTGCTTCTCTTTACCATGGTGACAAGATAGGGCAAAAACATAAAATGTGAGGACAGTCGTAAATTCGAGGACTGGTCAAAAGTGCGAGGACCAGTCAAAAATAACTTTTTCAGCCCTCTGAGTAGTCCATATGCATAAAAGGATACAGCAATAGAGAGGGATGAAGGAAGGGAAGGGAAATTAGAGTAGGAGTGAAGGTAAGAGAGGGAGGAAGAGAGGAGGAGAAGGAGAAAGAAAGAGGAAGTAGGGAGAAGAAGAAGAGGGGGGGGGGAAAGAGAAAGTAAGTAAGAAAGAAAAGTCAGAGGTGGTACGTTTGAGGAGAAAGATTGCTGTACAAAAAAAAAGATGAAAGGGAAGAAAGCCAACCCCAAACAAATATAAAGATATTAAGATAAAGAATTAATTGTTAAACTTTAAAGAATAAAAGAGAACAAATATGAATAAATAACAATAATTAGAAACACACATACAAACATACAATGTATTTTCTTTGAACAGAATATTTGTCTGGTTCACAAATTTAAACAGTGTTTAGTCATTTCAATTAAATTTACAATTTCTATATTTCCTTTTTGCCATATTTATTCCTCATCTATTTTTTTTAAAAAACCAATATTACCCTTCATCCTCATCTCTAATCTTAATCAAATTCAATTTTTCCCTTCTATTCTATATTATACCCCTTCCCATTGTCATCTATTTTTATATCTATCCTCACATTGGTTAATTATGTAATTATGAAATACAGTTGTTTAATACAAATTCAACATTTTAATATAAATCAATTAGTTATATAACTATCTTTTTTGTATATTAATCAATATGAACATGAATATTCCAATTATTTCCATGCAATCCAATTTCTTACAAATCAATTAATTATATTTACCAATAATAATAAACCAAATAATTTCCCCCATATATTCCTCCAAACCACAACTTAACCATTTCTGCTTTCAGAAATATACAATTAATAGTATCTCAATTATTACAATTCCCTAGTTAAATAGAGCATTTTTTCTTTTGTGTTTTAAAATCTTTTTTTTTTAATTTGATTTTTATTATAACATATAATGATACATTCAATACTTTTTCGGTTCATTGGTGCAATTATATACATATATACATCTACATGCATTATTACTTGTCTTTTATTTGATATTGTTTCTTAAAGCTAGGTTTAATTTCAAAACACTTAAAGATAATAGTGCTCAAATCTCTAAGACTAAATGTAATACTGTTCATATGGATTTTGTTAATTAATTAATATTTAATCTCTATTTCCTTCTTTATTTCTTTTCCCCATCCATTCGTACCACATGTCCCACACACTATAAAATTCCGAATCTTCTCTGTCATTAATTTCTGAAGTCAGTTTGTCCATTTCGGCGCACTCCATATTTTTCCAATAACATGTTCTTGAGGTGGCATTTGTTTTTCTTTCCAATACTGGGCAAAGGAAATTCTAGCGGCTGTCAGAATATGTATAATTAAATACTTTTTCTTTTTTGCATATTCAGTTTTCAAAATTCCCAGGAGAAAGGCTTTTGGTTCGAAATCAAAATTTTATTTTATTATTTCTCTAATCCACATCCATATCATCCTCCAGAATTTTTGTGCCTGATTACATGTCCACCAGCAATGATAGAAAGTACCCTGCTGATGGTCACATTTCCAACATTTAGGGCTCGAATTGGGGTAGATCTTCGCTATCCTAATTGGGGCCATATGCCATCTATAAAACAGCTTGTATTGGTTTTTCTTGTAAGCCGTCGCCTTTGTCATTTTGAGATTATTATTCCATATTGAATCCCATTCGTTCAGATTTATATTCTGTCCTATATTTTTGGCCCATGCTAACATCGGTTCTTTAACTACTTCCTCTGCCATATCGTACTCCAATAAGTAATTATATAATTTAGCTAAAATTTTGTCATCCGAACCCATCCATATCTTGTCAAATCCATTTATGCTCATTTCAATGCCAAATTCTTCCTTATCTTTTTTATAACTGGATTTAATTTGGTTATATGGCCACCAGTCTATAGAAATACCTTGTTCCATCAATTCTTCCCTTGTTTTAAGATTCCCTCCCCCATTTAATAATTCATTGTATCTGACCGTTTTACCCATTTCTAATACATTTGAATATATTATAGCCTCCATGGTGGAAAGCCATCTCGGAATTTTCCTATAGTGCTTCTGTCTCATCTCTCCCCATATTTGTATCAAGATCTCCCTTATTTTATGCCTATGGAAATAAGTTTTTATCTTCTTCCCAGTATCCCAGAGTGTTGTGTTGTGTTTTAAAATCTTGAACTCTCCTCTTTTGCCCTAAATTTCCCATTGTTTGCAGTTTTGCACCTACCTTTTTTGGTGAGGAAAAAGAAAAAGAAATCTCTCTCTGCCTCATTTTGCCATGTTGCAGCAGAACCTGCTTTACTTTCATTTTCGCTTTTTCAGCATAGTTAGGGGAAAAAAATCTCCAGCACTCTGCAGATAGCAACTACAGAGCCCTGAGCAAAACAGCTGAGAGCAAATCAGCTGAGAGTCAGGAAGCCGATACAATCAACTTGTGCTAATTAACTTATGCTGAAGCTTTAAGGGGCTGTTTTTTCTATTTTTGCAGGCATCGGTCTACTCATTTGTTTTCTTTTAACACTGATCAGCTGTAGGGCAGCCCTTTGAAGCCCCGCAGCAAGAGTTTAAACAGTTTTTTTCCCTCAAGCTATCAGCTGGGACTCAGGAGACAGCCGGGAGCAACCCACCACTGCGCCGTGCATTCTTTCCAAAAATCGGGACTTTTTTAAAACGCCGCAGGACGCGGGACAAATTGTTCAAAAGTGGGACTGTCCCGCCAAAAGCGGGACATCTGGTCACCTTAATTATGTCAGATTCAGGATGATTCCACTTACATTTTTGTAGATTCCTCCCCAAATGAATGTTTGATGAATAAGCTTTTTCTTTGGTTCTTTCTCTCCATTTTAGTAATATGTTTTTATATTGTTTATGTTGAATTGTTTATATGTTATTATGCATTTATAGTACAGAGACAGCTTCAAGATTCATCTGCATAAGAAGCAATGTATTAAATAAACAAATGGGAGTTTGCAAAGGACCCTCAAAATACATAAATTATACTTCTGTCTCAGTTTCCCTGCATGCAAAAAAGGCTATTGCATTTGGAAAGAAAATGCATCAGTTTCCTGAACTGCTAATACACGTACACAGCAATGTTGAAATGGAAGGAAAATTCAACTTTGGGCCAAAGTTCTTCAGAGTGGCAACCTCATTCTCTTTATTGAAATAAACGAGGAAAGGAAAAAAAACAAACAAATAAAGCACACATGGGGATTTTTGGCTTTTCGATTTTTGTTGATAGGATAGCATACAGAAAATCAGAGATTTATACAATAACCCATCTTGCACATAATCCTGGCTAGCCAACAAATCAATAAACATATTAAAATATAAAGAACACAGCTTAGGGGGGCCCCAAAAGCCCTACTAAGCAGGTATATACAAAAGTATGAAGGCTATTGCTTAACGCATTGTAAGCCGCCCTGAGTCTCCGGAGAAGGGCGGCATATAAATCGAACCAATAAATAAATACAATAAATAAAATACATACACACAAATATAAATACCCCCTCTCCCCCCCAAAGTTAAAGAACATCTTGTTCCAGTCAAGGAATTATTGTAGAAACTAATCAAGCACAGGCTAGATATTTCTTGTTCTTTACTAAATCTTTATTTTCTGCTATCACCCCAAATGGTAACCTTTCTTTATATCCACATTTCTAATTAAAAGCTAAACACTGCATTTAACTGGCTGAAGATCTTTTAGTGATGATCAATACAGTTAACAACTGAAACATGCCAGCGACATAAAAGTAGCAGTGAAATGGCAATTATTCCAGGGAACCATGCATGATAGGGTGGCAATAAGAACTCATAAATCTGACTCTGAGATTTCATGAATGCTTCATTTGCTTTTTAGGATGTCTGTGGTGTATGATGTGAGGCTATATCTATGTATATGTGTATGCCTGCCTGCTTCCATTTCATAAATTCACACGTTCCTCTTTTGAGAGAACTGAACTCTAGCCTCCTCAGTTCATGTTTGCATGCCAGTGCTGTTGGTGTGTTAATAAAGGGTCCTGCTAGTTCAGCAGAGCGCTATGAATCAGAAGCATCACTTGACTTGAAATAGCGAGAGGGCTGCTTTTCTTCTAAACTGACCAGTGAAAGACAATTAGATGGGTAAACTAAAAGGGTCTCCTTCTGGAAATCAATGAAGATTTGCTATTTTTCATGTGTGTGGCACCGCTAACCACCAAAAGCATGACAGTCACCTGGGAATGTTGAGAGACAAAATGGAAGATAAAGGTATAGGTGGTCTGATCAAGCCAAAGTACAATCACTGACAGTCTGATTAGATGCAGGGCTCAATCAGCTGAAAGCTATTGACTTTCCAGTAAACTGAGAGGGAGGCACTGGGGTGAGTTACAACCTTGTTCACTTAGAAAGCTCGTCCTTGTTTCCTTTTTTCTTCAGGAGCTATATTGGATCTGCTTTATAAAAAACATTTCTGTGATCATATTTTCTTATTTCACCACAGTTTGTTCAATGAATAATGGTTGGCTATTTACGCATCAAACTAATCCATAAACCATGGTTTAAGGCCTTACCCAGCACACAAGGTATAATGTGTCTTATTTGGTTTTGGCCTAGCATCTAGGTTACTCCAGAATAATTGTTTATAGGCTTGTTTACATTCCAAACTGGTTTTAATAATAACTTCTCATTTCTGAATCTTGATTAGGTTTTTCCTAAACTGAATTCTTTTGTCTTGCATTTCTACTCCCACAATTCCACCACCCCAGTAATGGAATTCACCCTGACACATCTCAGATCATCTTGGTGACATCTCCATTGTTCTGGTGGTTGGGTTGCAAAGGTGGAACACTTGCTACAGTCAAGACCTTGAAAAAATGCTGGAAGAGGAATGGGGAGAGGAAACACAGAGTTACAGATTTGTTTTTGTATGGAACAAATACAAGCAGGACAAGTAGGAACAGTTTTCAGCACTGCAGGGTTTTATTTATTAATTAACAAGTACACAAGAAGACCAGTTTCACTAACAAAAGCCTTAAACCTAAATATTTCCTACTCATATCAACCTTCTCTACTATCTACACTCAGACCTTTCTTTTGAGCTTACTGCCTGGTTTACAGAATCTTTAAGGAAGCTTCTAATGGCTTTGTGTACTAAATCAAAGAATTATATAGTCTCTTCTAATATTCATGACTACTCCCTATCTTAAGTGCTTTTAAAACCACTTCAGCTGCTTTAACTCGCTTTCACTTTCAGTCTCAATTTTTACACAGGTTTTTTTTGTTCTGCCAGCTCTCAGCAGATACTCTGTTTCCGTCACTCAAGAATTCCTTTTAGGCTAGGTTAACCAACTCTCTCTCAGATTGTTATTTTGGCCCTTGTTTTGGCAGTGTTACAAGACTGTTCCCTTCCTCCAAGCTACTCTCTATCTATCTTCTTATTAGCTTCACAAAATCTCAGCTCCTGGTATTCACTGTCCCATCTAATCTTCCTCCTTGTTTCTGCCTTCTGACAAAAGTGAATTCTCCATATATGGGAGCTTCATCAGGAAGCTCCCAATTCTTCCAACCAAAACCTTGTTTCTGTTGGAGTCCTACTTATTCAGTTATTTGTGGAAATTATTGCCTTGATTTTCAAAAGCTTTATTGTTGATTGGGTTGTTAGAATTGTTTTAACAATTGGTCACATTAGTTGCCTGCCTAAATCTTTTCATTTTAGGAAAACAAGGAATTGATGCTTCTAGGTTAACTAGCTGGCCTTTTGTTTTCATCTGGTTATTTGCCCCAGGATCAGGTAAGGTTAGGCAGAGTGTAGCATTTCATCAGAGAATACAAGTATCCTCCAAAGGACCTAAGACAAACAAGACCACCCCTCTTTCTGAAATAACCTTACTATCCTTGATCATGTAAACAAAGCCCATCTGAAATTAGTTCTGCTTCAAACCAGAGGAAAACACAAACTAGTCCAAATTCACATGCCTGAACTGTGTTTTTCTTGGCAATGTTATCAAAGGCTGAGAAAGATCTGGGAACTGTGTTTTGCTGTTGGCTAGGGGTCAAATCCTGCTCTTCTCAGTTTAGTTTCTGCTGCTGGCATTACTGAGAGAAGCTGGCATAAAGTAATATACAATTATTGCATGAAGCAATGTGTTCCAGTTTTTATTAACAGAGAACTATCATGTATATTAATGAAGGTCATTCTTAGATAAAGATGCTACCTGTTAAAATAATTTTCAATTTCTTTCTAACATGCAGAATTAAACAAATCTAACTGGGTATAAACAGAAGTTTCAGGTGCCTTGAAAAGCTATCTTTCTTAAGAAAGAAGGCATACATTTTAGAAAAGTGAGTGAGGAAAAGTTCATATTTTTCCCTTATATGTAAATTTTGTGAAAACTATCTTCTTTAATCATATATCCATTTCTGGGCATTTAAAAAAAAAACTTTATAACAATGTTTAATTTCTTACATCCTATTTGCTTTCATATTTTTAAACAGAAAAGTAAGTCTCTAGCTATTCCACACTGATATAAAGTGATTTTTGAGAGCGAGTTAAGTGTGGATAAGGCACCAGACTCGAAACAGGGACACCGTGAATTCTAGTCCCACCTTAGGCATAAAGTCAGCTGGATGATGTTAGGTCAACTACTCTCTGTCAAGTCTAAGAAGGAGGCAATGACAACCCGCTTCTGAAATGTTGCCAAGAAAACTGCAGGACCTGTCCAGGAGGTCTCTGAGAATCAGACATGTGTAAATAGAAGAAATAATAATAATAAAGTTCTTTAAGGCATTATTCTACTATTGTTATACCGAGGCAACAATAATAAAGCCAGATGGCCTTCTGGAAGTCTAAGAGAGGAAAGCCTATCAGATTATTGGGTGGGTGAGGGGAGTAGGGGTGCCCACAGAAAAAGTAGGGAAAAGGCAATTGGCTCTAGAACAACTTACTGCAACCAACTCACTGCTACCAAGTCACCAACTCAATGCTGCCAAGTTGCACATGGCCAACTCACTGTGGGGGCAACTTGCCATGGGCAGCCAGAGGGAGAACTGAGTGGCAGGTGAGAGAGCGGGTGGGCAGAGAGAACAGAGCAACAGCGGCAGCTGGGGCCTTCCCATTTTCACACACACCCTGCCACTGCTGCCACCAGCAGCAGTGCTGAGTGAAAAGGCCAGGGAAGGCAGCAGCAGCAGTGGGCAGGACAGGTGGTGGGAAGGTGGCAGCCCAGGGTGTCTCATTTTCACGCACACACCCACCACTGCCACTGTTCTGGCCTTTGGAGCTGCAGCAGTAGTGGTGGCAGCAGCAGCGGGGTGTGTAAAAATGAGATGCCTCCAGCTGCCACCTCCCAGCTGCCCACTCTGCCCACTGCCACCATCCCCAGCCTCCTCAGCCTGGAGCTCTGTGAAAATGCAAAGCCCTGGCTGCCACCACTGCTCTGTGCTCTGCTTACCCACTCACTTGTCCGCCGCCTGGCTTTCCCTCCAGCAGCCCATGGCCGTGTGAAATTGTCCTGCGGCAAGTTGGCAGAGGTGACTTGGCGGTGGCAAGCTGGCAGTGGTGAGCTGGCCATGCTGAGCTGACTGTGGCAAATTTTCCCATTCCGAAGGAAATTGCCTGCCCCTCTCCTTCCCATGGAGTGGACTTTGAGGTTTCTCTCTCTCTCTTTTTCTCCCCCCTCCTCTTTTGGGTTAGAAAGGAAAACTAGCAGAAGTCTTCTCAGTTTCACTTAGAAAAGAAAAGAAGGAAGAAGTCCAGTTTCACTGGTCTAGTGGTGGAGGTCCAGGGATACACTAGTCCTCTGAGCTTGTCCTAGCCATTGGTACACCATTGATAAACCATTGATCGCACATGCAGATATGAATCAATGAGTCTTGATGGTACAGTGGTTTAATGCACCCTGTTATTAACACAGCTGCCTGCAATTTCTGCTGGTTCGAATCTCTCCAAGGCTCAAGGTTGACTCAGCCTTCCATCCTTTCTAAGGTAGGTGAAATGAGGACCCAGTTTGTGGGGGCAATAAGCTGACTTTGTATAAAATATACAAAAGAATGAAGGCTATTGCTTAACGCATTGTAAGCCGCCCTGGGTCTCCGGAGAAGGGCGGCATATAAATCAAATTAAAAAAAAAATGAAAGAATGCCTCAATGTGACACTTATTGGTGCCAGAGAAGGAGCCCACATCATGCTTGAGAACTGCATTGCAAAGAACAGCAGGGTTCATACTTTATGTGAGCATCTTCCTCTCAGATGCAGGCATCTTGAAAATGGTTATGGAGAGCAGCTCCACACAGTACGATACTAACTATTGAATGCAGGATGCTGTAATCATATCAGATCAGCAACAGCCTCTGAGTTGGCAGGAGGGGTCCAGAATTTATAACCAGGGCTGTCAGCTCCATACAGTAATCAATAGGAGTGCAAATGTTGCCTGGATCAAATTAAAGGAAAGCAGAAAACTGCACAGTTGGCTTCTGCTGATGCAAATTAGAAAGCACCCATTTTGAAGCAGGAAAGCATGATTGCAGGCTGCCTCTGCACTGGGAGAGAGGCAAGCTGAGAGTGACAGTGATTGTTCAAGCCTCTGAGTACAGCCACTGAAGCATTGCCCATCCACAGTTGGTAAGTGAGATAGACAACCCCACCCCACCCCCTCCCCTGTACACTGGGCTGCCACCTATTTTTGACCCTTCTTCAGTCTTCTAAGAAAATAGAGGAAAAGACATTGGATTCCCATTCTTTTATTTGGAGAAGAAGACGTGAGTTTGTCCTGATCCACTGAAATATTTTTCTGAAATATATCTTTAATTAATTAATTATATCTTAAAATGCAGCATTTTTGCTTTTCATCACTGCACCCTAACCCATCTCATATATGTGATTCTTTTGAAACAAACCAAAGAACAGCACAACAAATATTTTTTAAAAATAGTAATAAAAAGCATTGAAAACATTGAAAGCAGTAAAACCATAAAACATAATTTGATGAAGAGCACAGTCAGTTTCCCTAAGAACATAATCACTTTAGAGATTCCATACCCACATTACTTGAATATGTTGTTGCACTTTTGCCAGTTTTTGTACCTGTCATTTTGAACCACACACACACACTTCATTTTCCTGGAGAACAGGCATTTCCTCTGCTCAAATGATGCCTGTCCAGCAAAAGCACTGCAATTTCCCAAAAGCAGACGCACACATTTCTTTCCACTTATCTTGTTAGGAAATAGACTTTTCTCTATTTCCACAAAACCTCCTAATCTGATGGCTTTAATGTACAGAATAAAAGATTTGATTTAGTCTTCAAATATATTTTCCAAAACTTGTTATATATTTGTAGCTGTTTTTTGCCCTTAAATCTCCAGTTATCACCAGTGTTGAAGTACAGTGAAATAGGCAATATCTGCAGGAATGCTGCTGGTGTCATGCACTGGATTGAATGCATAGAGATACACTGTGATAAAAAAAAGACCACTTTCTGGTCTTTCTGATCTATTGGATGACAATCCTTGGAATCCACAGCCAATAGGGTTATGCTCAGAGTTTGGCTCAAGATTTGGTAGGATGGATGTTACATTGGAAAATATAATTTTTGAGATGCACTCTAATTTACACACCAATAAGCGTAAATCCCTCACAACGTACAAAACTTACTTCTGAGGGGAAAGGAAACCCGTTAATTAAAACTGTGACCTTGTTTTGGATCACTATATTTCTGTCATTTACCATGAAACATAAGAGATAAGTGAGGAAGAAATACAAATTAGTACAATAAATGCATTTCCCAGGTTTTAGGCCAATGTATTTTATTTCTGTGAGATCTTGTACCTGGAGATGTTTGGGGGGGTAGATGCAGTATCGTTTACATGTGGTTCATATGCTGAGCCACTGAACAATGTAATTATCAGAGAGACACTTATATGGTGTTAAAGCCAGAGGCAGCCATCCTTACAGATCAATGGGATTCAAATTAGTTATGGTAAAATGACTGTATTCATTTTAATAGTGCTTTTGCTCTAAGCAAACTGATGGGCTGAAGGAAATCTAAAAGTTATCTGAGATAGTTTTTCGTCCCATTGCTTTCATTGTTTTTGAAAGCTAGGACTATACCACAAAGTCACAAGAAGGTTTAAAATGCATTTTCCCATAGTAATAGGTGCTAGAGGTCTTGACTGAATGCTAAACTGACATAAATTCTATGTATGCCCTTATCTTTTTATCTTTTACTAAAACAGCCTTAGCTTCCTCTGCTTTTTTTTTTCCTGGCAAAATGGGGGAGGTTGGAAAGTTGTAGCGATTTCAGTGTCAGTGTTTTTGATGGAAGGTACAATTTCCCAGTAGTATTAAAAATCCACTATAGAGGTGAAATGAAAGAAAGGGTAAAAATTTTGCAGCACTAATTTTAGTTATGCAAAGGCCTAGCTCTCTGGAGAAGGCTCTATTACTGGAGAAAATGGAAAGAAAGAGAAGAAAAGGACCACAGGCAGCAAGATGGATGGACTCAGTTACAATAGCAATGGATTAGAAGTAAGAGGCAGATGATCACAGAGAAAATCTATATGGTCACTAAGAATCAACTATGATTTGATGACAAATAATCAAATACTTCAGTTGCAGACATTTACAAGAGTTTTCAGCTGAACCACGTGAGTTTGTGCCTATAAAAAAGCTTCTGCGGTACAATTCTATGGAAATCACATTACTCTGACCATGTCATGCTTCCCCTAAATCCTAGGTGTCCTTTTAATTCTTTGATCAGATGCAAGATTTTCACTCTTATTTTTAGCACCCTCCATAATGCTATTTTACTTAACACTGCAACTTCCCTTCTTGTGATCTTTGCTCAGACATTGCCCTCATCTTCTTAAAGGTCTTCTGTTTCCTGAAATTATTCCGCAGTCTTTCCTCTGCACCTCTCTACACTTGGAACTGCCTATGAGAGTACGTTGATATGATCATTCCTCTGTCTACTTTATTTCCTTCCAAGAAACCTTTTAAACAATAACATTGTCTCCCTACATTTCAGTTAATAGATGCATAACACAATTGCACGTTCTTCCCAAGCAACTCTATTTCAGTCACGTATTCCCCCAGTTTCTTATGCTTATTTTGGATTTTAAATTCTCTAGGATAAGGATGTGTCAGATCTGAATGTGGGGTTTTTTGGGGGGATGGTGGTGGTAATATTTCATATCCCTGGACACACTTCTTAATATCAAGTTTAACCAGAGGTAATTTGCCTATGCTCACTGGGGATGTCTCTTGATAATTTTAGAGTATTTATGGGCCAATCATTCCACATTGCTTGTTATGCATGCATAATTCTTTTCATAATTCATAATTCATAATTACAATTCTTTTCTGAATAGGTCTCAATTATATCTAAACTTGCTAGTCCACTACTGGGCTAAGAAATGTTTAGGGAGTGATGGGATAGTTTATGTCTGCCTGATTTATGTTAGAGTAGACAGGGTAAGCAGTAAACTGACAAACATGTCAGACAAGCTATATCAATCACAATATGCAAATAGCTAACATCTGACAGGGAATTGTCCAAAGTTAACTAAATACCAGGCATAATAGAGAGCATAATAAATAGCTGCAGAGTAGAAATAAAATACTTACATTATATAGCCCGTTGTGAAATGAAAGGTCACTCTCAGTGGTTCTCAACTTTCCTAATGCCACGACCCTTTAATACAGTTCCTCATGTTGTGGTGACCCCCAACCAGGGGTGGGTTCTAAATTTTTTTACTACCGGTTCTGTGGGTGTGGCTTATTTTGTGGGCGTGGCTTGGAGGTCATGTGACTGAGTGGGCATGGCTAGCTGGTCATGTGACCGGGTGGCCATGGCTATGTGTATAGGGACTACTCAGAGGGCTGAAAAAAGTCATTTCTGACAGGTCCTCGCACTTTTGACCAGTCTTCGCACTTATGACTGGTCATCATTTATGCCCATTGTAGCATTCTTAATAACCGTGTCACTCATTTCACAACTGCTTCTCTTTACCATGGTGACAAGATAGGGCAAAAACATAAAATGTGAGGACAGTTGTAAATTTGAGGACTGGTCAAAAGTGCGAGGACCAGTCAAAAATAACTTTTTCAGCCCTCTGAGTAGTCCATATGCATAAAAGGATACAGCAATAGAGAGGGATGAAGGAAGGGAAGGGAAATTAGAGTAGGAGTGAAGGTAAGAGAGGGAGGAAGAGAGGAGGAGAAGGAGAAAGAAAGAGGAAGTAGGGAGAAGAAGAAGAGGGAGGGGAAAGAGAAAGTAAGTAAGAAAGAAAAGTCAGAGGTGGTACGTTTGAGGAGAAAGATTGCTGTACAAAAAAAAAGATGAAAGGGAAGAAAGCCAACCCCAAACAAATATTAAGATATTAAGATAAAGAATGAATTGTTAAACTTTAAAGAATAAAAGAGAACAAATAGCAACAAATAGCAATAATTAGAAACACACATACAAACATACAACGTATTTTCTTTGAACAGAGTTTTTGGCCGGTTCACAAATTTAAACTGTTGTAGGAGGTTCGCACCCACCCCTTTCCTAGAAGAATGAAATATTTTGGGAAATATTAAAAAGGCAGAATATTATATTTTCCTGTATGAGAAATGGAGAAGCATATTTTACAGACAAAGCAACTCCCACCTTCCTGCCCCACACCCTTTGTTAATGGGCCAGAGGCAGAAACTCAATCCTTTGTCAAAGGACATTTGCAACACAATAGCAACAGAAACTAACACAATGGGCCCCATCAAGCCATGTGATCCTGTCCACCATTAAACCATCTTTCCAAGCAGTCTCCATGTTTCCAGTGTCTTTTTCCCCACTTGGAGCAGAACCCAGAAGGATATTTCTTCCAACACAGTATTTAGTCTTATTTATTTATTTATTTATTTATTTATTTATTGCGATTTATATGCCGCCTTTCTCCCTAGGGACTCAAGGCGGCTTACAAAATGACAACTTCAATACAAATCACAATACAATACCAAATTAAAATCAGTAACCCAATTAAAAAACGATTTAACATTATACCAGTGTACCCCCAAACGGATCAGTTTAATTGGCGGAAGAAAAATTTACAATTTTTATATTTCCTTTTTACCATATTTATTCCTCATCTATTTTTTTAAAAAACCAATATTACCCTTCATCCTCATCTCTAATCTTAATCAAATTCAATTTTTCCCTTCTATTATATATTATACCCCTTCCCATTGTCATCTATTTTTATATCCATCCTCACATTGTTTAATTATGTAATACAGTTGTTTAATACAAATTCAATATTTTAATATAAATCAATTAGTTATATAACTACCTTTTTGTATATTAATCTGTCACAAGTAAATGCCTTATTCTCCTTTATGTAAATAATATATGACCAGGGTATCGGGGGTTAACTTATTCTTCTCTATTTAATATATTCATATTTAACCACTCCTACATCTAGCTCCACCCCATGTATATATAAGGAGCTGTATGCTTTCCTTCTGTGCTTCTATCTGTGAATATTCAGTGAATATAGAATGCCTTCTGTAAATAAACAGTGCTTTATTTGAATATCTAATTCTTAATCTACTTATTGAGTCTGATCCTGAAAATATCGTAACAATCTGGTAGCAGAGGATGGTTAAATTGACTCAATAAAACTTTAAATATGTCTGAGAGAGAAAACTCCAGAAATAAAAGAGAAAGATCCAACACCAGGGCATACAGCAAAGAAATGGAAGCAGATCAAGAAATAATTGATGAGTCCACGAATACAATATCGAGAGAATCTGAAGACTGCACTACTGACAATGAAGAAACAATGGATGAGACTGATGACCAAGAAGAAAACGAAATAAAAAACAACGAACTCAGGTCAGAGATACTAAAACTCTTAAAAAGCCAAAAGAACGATGAAAATCTCATCGCGAACCTCCAAGAAATATTAAAAAACAACGGAGCAGCGAAAGAGAAGCACATCGTTACGAATAAATCTAAAGACTCAAAAACGGTGAGCGATCTGCCTGAAAATAAAAATACAGCGAAAAAGAAAACTAACAGTCCCGCGCAAAATTTCGAATGGCAGCCATCTTGGTTTCAACGGACCCCTAAGATGAGCGAAGCAGAGCCAATCAGAAAGCTAGATTCAAAATACCTGGTGCGAAAAGCCTTACTCGATGCAAGAAATGAAAAAGAGAAAATTTACACCTCAGAAGAATCAGACACAGAGATTGAAGAGACTTCGATAGATATGCAAGTAAAATCAGCAATGAAAACGCTCTTTGCTGCTTTTGGACCAAAATTGAAAATCACTAAAGAATCAACGAAAAGGCAAGCAAGCAAACAAACATCTCAGAATCCACCCACTTCTATTCAAATGACGAAAGCGCCGACGCCTGAACCCAGAGAGCCCTGCAGATACCACCCCACGCCACAGACGATCCCAGGGACCAGCATTCTCAACCAAAGAAAGCGAGCGCCTGCTATCACCAGGACTCCCAAGATCGAGCCGGAGACCGATTCCTCAGAAGAAGAGCGATGTGAGGGAGCTGCGGCAGCGAGAACCTCTCACGACGGCTTCAGGAGCGAAATGAACAACGCGCATGTGCAAGACTACACAGACAACTTCGAAGGACATGAAGAACAGAGAGAACCATTCAGAATCGTCGCAAGCATACCCACGCCATTTTGTAACTTTCAACATTTGCAAGACCACGGACTACCTCCGGTTGTAAGTAATGGATCCAACAATATTGGGAATTTACCCAATGATTTCCCAAAACTGAGAATAGATGGCATTAATTTGCAAGAATGGTGTCAGCAGCTCCAGGTTGTCTTTCTAAAAGAAAACTTATTATTTTTTATCACTAATCCCCCAAAAAGACCTTGGACTCTAAAATTAGACTGTCTGCACCATAGGGCATTTTTCTTATTGATTTCCAGTATATCTCCTGCCATGTACCACAGTATTAAGCAAAATCTAACTGTATCAGAAATTATTCAATGCATGTTTAAATTGTTTCACAGTGAAAGTGTAGCCACTACAACAAGAATGTCTAAAGATTTCTTCTCAGCTAGGATAAAGCCAGGGGTTACCATAAGTGAACATTTAATATCTTTAAACAAAATTAGAGCAGAACTGCATTTAAGGGGGGAAATAATTTCAGATCAAACAATGAAGAGTGTTATCATTAACTCACTAGACCCATCGTGGGATAACTATATATCTCATTTAGACACAATCAATTTAGGATATTTATCCATAGAAAGTCTATCTAACAAGCTAATATCTGAAGATAATTCAAGGAGAAGTCGTTGTAACAATCACATGGAACATAAACAGTATAAGAGGGTAGTTTTTCAAGAAAGATATCATGAACCAGTAGGATGCCACAACTGTGGATCCAAAGAACATAATAGGAGAGACTGTCCAAAACTACTCAGAAATAGAAAAAATCCTGACTACAGAAATAGATATCAAAACAGACAGTCATCAATTGATAGACATAGATATAGAAGTCCACCCATCTATAGGGAACATAGAGGGGGCAGGGATAACTCAAAAGATAGAAAGTCTGGTTCACTGAATGGGTTAAACAAACATGACAACACTAACATACAACAGACAGAGGACAATGATTGGCTTATCGATTCTGGAGCAACCAACCACACTACAAATAATAAAAATATACTATCTTCATTTGTAGAGGATAAATTCGTAATTAAGGTAGCTAATCAAGAGAAGGTTCAAGTCATAGGTAGAGGAAACATAACCTTACCTGGCCTAGGAAAAATAGAGGGGGTATTGTTAATACCTGAAATACCTCATAACATACTTAGTGCAATAAAACTAAGCAGAGATTCTGGCATAAATATTGTGTTCTCAAAAGGAAAAGCAACATTAGAGAAAAACAGAACAAACATAGGTACTGTGATTATTAAAGGAGGTCTACCTTATCTAATGACAAAAGAAAAATGGTTACACAACATTGATTCCAACATGGAAGATAACAATAACATAGACAACGAAAGCAGTAGTAATAGTAACAATGAGGAACATGAGATTATTCATAATCACAAAGACACACACAACAACAAAATACCTAATATTGGTAAACCAATTCATGATGAGTGTGCTCATGTCTTACATAGGAAATTAGGACATGCCAGTTTTCCTGTAGTTCAAAAAATGACTGAACATGCTGAAGGTGTTAAAATAAAAAATTGTAAAAACTATTTGGAATGCTCAGTATGTAAATCTACAAAACTCAAAACTAGCCCCAAACCCAAAAAATCAACAAGATCAACCAACAAAATTTTTGATTTGGTACACATGGACCTAGTTGGTCCATTAACACCATCAATCACATATAGAAAACGTTATTTCCTAACCATTGTGGATGACTATAGTCGTTATGGCTTTGTCTATACACTAAAGCACAAAGATGAAACTTTTCAGAAATTTAAGGAGTTTTACAAACGTATAGAAACACAACATAATATTAGAATAAAACAAATTATGACAGATAGGGGATGTGAATTCATGTCAAAAGAATTCTCCCAATGGCTTAAAGACAAAGGGATGTTACATTACACGTCTAGCCCTTTCTCTGCATTCCAAAATGGAGTGGTAGAGAGAAAGAACTCGACATTACAAACCATGATTAGATGCACATTAGAAGATGCTGGCTTAGGAAAACAATTCTGGTCAGAAGCTTTACAATATTCCAATTATACACAAAATAGAACTTGGTCCAGCATTGTTAACAAGACACCATATGAAATGATGTATAATAGGAAACCCAAAATAGCTCATATGCACATATTTGGAGTCACTGCAGACGTACACATACCTAAGCAATTAAGACGTAAAGGTGAGAACGTATCTAGGAGACTCAGGTTCATGGGTTACGAAACAGGCACAAAAGGGTACAGATTCATCGATAATAACAACAGATTTATAGTTTCCAGAACGGCTGTATTCCATGAACAGGCCAACTGGTCTAAAATACATCTTAATGAAATTTTCCCAAACAACTATACAAACACTAAATACCAAGAGGAAAGAACTGGAGAAGAATACAATCACAACATACATAAAAACAAAAACAAAACATGGACAAACAGTCAATACAAAATAAAGACAGATTCATTAACAAAAAAAGAAGCTAGGTATTTACATGACAATGATAGTAAACCAAAAAGAACAATCAGGAATAACAGAAACCAAATACCAAACAAATACAAAGATTATATAATGTATATGGATGGAGAAACATCAACACCAAACACATACGAGGAAGTGCTAAAACTTCCCCCTGAAGAAAAGGAAAAGTGGGAATCAGCCATGACTAAAGAGATGGATAGTTTGCAGAAATTAAATGTATTCACACCTACACATGCACCTAAAGATAAAACTGTTATTGGTACTAGGTGGATATATAAAATCAAAAACTTAGAAGGAGGCAACACCTTATACAAAGCTAGACTAGTTGCTCAAGGTTATGCACAAAAATATCCCGAGGATTACACGGATACATACTCTCCCACAGTAAGAACTGAGAGTGTTAAAACTGCACTGGTCATAGCATCAGCACTTAACCTTGATGTATTCCAATATGACATACAGACTGCATATCTACATGCAAAATTAGATAAAGAGATATATGTAAGAGCGCCTCACAGTCAATATACAAACAAAAATGAAACGTGGTTACTAAATAAAAGTTTATATGGGCTGAAACAATCTGGCAAAAGATGGTATGAATGTTTAGTCAAAGTACTCAAAACTATGGATGTTAATGCCACTACTGCTGATAACTGTTTCTTTGTTAAAAAAGAGGATGACTCTTTAGAATTCGTGTTAATTTATGTGGATGATATTTTGTATATAGGTAAACACAAAGAGAAGAGAGAAACATTTGTAACGAAACTAAATGAACATTTCTCTTTGAAATCATTAGGTAAGGTAAATAAGTATCTTGGAGTTCAAATTAGTAAAACAAAAAAGGGATTCAAACTTTCTCAAAGAGATAAGATTATAGAACTCCTGAACAAATGTAACTTAAACGATGCTAAACCCTGTGATACTCCCATGCAAACTGATTTCCTGAGGAACACAGATGAGTCATCCCCTGAATTTAAAGATAATACACTTTACAGATCAGTCATCGGTTCCCTTCTATATATCTCCAATTGGACCAGACCCGATATCGCTTTGCCTCTCAACTTGTTGTCTAGACACGTCAGCAAACCACTAGTATATCATTGGGAAGCTGTCAAAAGAATATTAAGATATTTGAAAGGTAGCTTAGATTTTTGTTTATTATTGGAACCCAATAGTGTCAAAGAGCCCATCCTCACATGTTACGCCGACGCAGATTGGGCTGGCGACACCACATGTAGAAAAAGCACATCTGGTTATATATTTTTTCTTAACAATTGTCCAGTTTACTGGTATACTGGTAAACAAGACTTAGTAGCCACATCAACAACTGAGGCAGAATATGTCTGTTTGTCTAAAGCCTCAAATAACCTCGTATGGTTTAATGACTTGTTGTCAGACACCTGGATGAAACCTTCATTACCATTTATCATACATGAAGATAATAAGGCTGCTATTGAAATATCTAGATCTGATGCCATTGGACAAAGATCCAGACATATAGATATAAAATTCAAACATGTGAGGCAGTTATCTCAAGATGGATTTATTAAAGCAGTTCATTGTGAAACCTCAGAGCAAATTGCTGACATACTAACAAAGCCTTTACCCTCTAAGCAGCACAAATATTTGACTTCTAAGTTACAAGTTTTATATTGTTCAGAATCTGAATGTAATTATTGTTATATATCGAATCGGCATTTAGAGGGGGATTTGTCACAAGTAAATGCCTTATTCTCCTTTATGTAAATAATATATGACCAGGGTATCAGGGGTTAACTTATTCTTCTCTATTTAATATATTCATATTTAACCACTCCTACATCTAGCTCCACCCCATGTATATATAAGGAGCTGTATGCTTTCCTTCTGTGCTTCTATCTGTGAATATTCAGTGAATATAGAATGCCTTCTGTAAATAAACAGTGCTTTATTTGAATATCTAATTCTTAATCTACTTATTGAGTCTGATCCTGAAAATATCGTAACATAATCAATATGAACATGAATATTCCAATTATTTCCATGCAATCCAATTTCTTACAAATCAATTAATTATATTTACCAATAATAATAAACCAAATAATTTCCCCCATATATTCCTCCAAACCACAACTTAACCATTTCTGCTTTCAACACAATATGCAATTAATAGTATCTCAATTATTATAATTCCCTAGTTAAATAGAGCTTTTTTTCTTCTGTGTTTTAAAATCTTGAACCTCCTCTTGCCCTAAATTTCCCATTGTTTGCAGTTTGCACCTACCTTTTTTGGTGAGGAAAAAGAAAAGAAATCTTTCTGCCTCATTTTGTCACGTTGCAGCCAAGACCCTGCTTATTTTCAATTTCGCTTTTTCAGCATAGCTAGGGGGGAAAAATCTGCTCCAGGAATTTACCTCTTTGCAGCTAGCTAGCAACAGAGCCCTCCGCAAAACAGCTGAGAGTAGGGGGGCTCTTTGAAGCCCCGCGGCAAGAATTTAAAGTTTTTCCCCCCTCTAGCCATCAGCTGGGACTCCGGAGGCAGCAATAGATTGGGAGTGGGCGGGGTAAACGAACGGCGACCAGGTGATCCAGCAGAGGCAGAGGGTGAGTGAAGGTGTGGGGGGGGTGAGAGAGGGCTTTGGCGACCCCTGTGAAATGGCCGTTGGACCCCCAAAGGGGTCGCGACCCCCAGGTTGAGAACCGCTGCTCTAGATCATTAGAGACTGCCCTAATAAGTCTTCTGTAAGGTTACTTTGGCTGCCAAGCCATGATCTAGTCAGCAGAGAACTAGAGGAAATATTTTAGTTTTATTACTGTCAGTGGAACTCAAAAGTGTTTATCTTTATATGGATTCCTTCTGTATTGGCAGCTAACATAGCATATTTGCTATCAACTCTATATATTTTTGTTTGCTTGCTTTTAATTGCTTTAACCTGGCTTTAAGATGTTTTGGGATCCAGAATCAACATCCCATGAAGTCCTCATTAATCAAACTACCATACCATTTAAATGTTGTCATGTTTATCAACGTAGGGAGATTTTCATTGCAGATATGGCAATTATTAAGCATATCTAGGGCAATTTTTTTATGAATTTAACACTGTTTCCTAGAATTTGGTGATACTCCTCCTAGTTGCACTTCTCTATCGCAGATAACTAACCATTTGTCTGTGTTCTAAAAAAAAGCTTTTCCCATCAGCAGTATTTTTATCTTCTTTGTGTTTATGTCAGATGATTGTATCATTCATTTGCAATAAAGTAAAGTAAGATTGTATCATTCTGATCTTTTCCCCTTCCTTTAAAAAAATGGGCAATTGATTATATTGTAGAATGCAGTATTGTATTAGATCAAGAAGAACTTGACATGACTTTGACCAACCTGAACACATTCATAAATGAAAAAGAAAATGAATTTGGTATACTACCATTTATAATAAAGCACAGAATCTTACAGAACTCTAGAATAATTTCCTAGACTGTATTAGTGGTCAGAATTTGAAGCATTCTTCCAGAGATGATCAGAGGAATAACTCTGAAAACAAAAGTATAAGAAAGCATCTGCTTTGGTATATTTTTAAATGTATTTGGTATACTAAATCTTAACTGTGGAAAACAAAGTATGACTAAGACTATTCTCACTGTTAGAATAACATACAAGAAGGTAATTTATGTTAGCAGCTGCTGTTTTCTCCAGCTGCATTATCAGAATAATTCTCCATACATTCTTCTGTGGCAAGCAGCATGAAGTTGATTACGGGAGTGGTACAGAAAAGAAAAGAGTTGTAAGCAGAGAGTCACCATCCTGTCTCTTAGCGGCCACACTGTGTTAACACTAACACAGTCATGGAAAGTTTTTCAAACTTGGTTTCTAATACCTAGCGTAGATTTGATGCCGGAATGTTTGCAGGCAAGTCAGTTTCATGGGAATATGGGGCCTGTAGTACCTGTAGAGGGACTCTGCAAAAAAATAAAGAATCATTGCCACTGGCTATGCATGTATACAATCAATTCAGATCCAGCCCCCAGGAAACACACAGGTTAAGTAGTAGTAGTACAGAAGATCTTACTTTGCACAAGGCCTTGCTGCCATTGATCAATCCCAATACAGGCCAGTTCCCCACCCCACCCACTCCCAGTTCCTTCCAGATGACTTGGATGATAATTCCTGGAATTCTGGCAAGTGAAGTTTAAAACATCTGGAGGACACCAGGTTGAGGAAAGCTGAAACTGGAGGAGAAAGACAACTCTGTAAAAAGTAGGTTCATCTGCCATTTGCCCCTCTGAATCAGTTCTCTTGTACAAGGGCATTGTTTGCCCTGCATCATCAGTGTAGAGAGTAATAAAGGCTCTAGCCCCATGCTCCATAGATAATTATATTAATTGCATCCATGAATTAAGAAAAAGACAAGAGTTCTTGGAAGGCTTCTATCTGTGAACTCTCTAATTAGTAATCAGTGTCAGGATTTGCAGTGAAACCTGTAATCAAGTTATCTACATACACATCATCAAATGATAAATTATTGAACTCATTAGATATATTCAGTCGTTGTTAGCAATCCTCGTATAATTTTGAAGAACTCTTTAGGATGTTATTAGATCTTATATTCAAGTCTCATTGGTATGAGCAAATAGGTCAGCCATTAGAAGCCTCATTATCTTTTTTATGAGTTACAAGTACTGGAAGAGTTGGTTCAGAAGTGCCCTATGAATACATGGTCATATATAATCTCTTCACCTTCTACCTTCTGTTGTCATGTGACTATTCTTTGTGCTATTTGATTGCTCCTTATGAAAAACATTAACATTTCTATTAATATTTACTCTGTTGCTGAAGGAAAATAAGCACAAAGTAACTCTCAACTATGATATTATTGTCTGTTACATTGGCATGCCTAATAGACAAATAAATAATGAAAATATAAAGAATACAATTAAGCAAGCATTAGCATTAACCACTGTAATCATATCAACCAATAAAAAAAGGCAAGAACAGAAACCTAAAATTAAAAATATGGCTCCTAGTTCAGTGGGAGTCTAAAATATCTCCACTTCAAAAACTGAATTGTCGTTAGTTGCGAAGTCGTGTCCGACCATCGCGATCCCATGGACAACATTCCTCCAGGCTTTCCTTTCCTCTACCATCCTCTGGAGTCCATTTAAGCTCACGCCAACTGCTTCAGTGACTCCATCCAGCCACCTCATTCTCCGTCGTCCCCTACTTCTTTTGCCCTCAATCTTTCCCAGCATTAGGCTCTTCTCTAGTGAGTCCTTCCTTCTCATTAGGTAGCCAAAGTATTTGAATTTCATCTTCAGGATCTGGCCTTCTAAAGAGCAGTCAGGGTTGATCTCCTCTAGGACTGACTGGTTTGATCGCCTTGCAGTCCAAGACTCGCAAGAGTCTTCTCCAGCACCATAGTTCAAAGGCCTCAACTCTTTGGCGCTCAGCCTTCCTTATGGTCCAACTTTCACAGCCATACATTGCAACTGGGAAAACCATAGCCTTGACTATACACACTTTTGTTGGCAGGGTGATGTCTCTGCTTTTTATATGCTAACTGAATTAAAATGCTGCAAATATTAAAACACAACTTCTGAGCTTTTTCAAAGAAGAGCAATAAAAAAAAAATCCAAGTCTCTATTGATCTCAGAGTTCAAGGAGATCTATATATGAGGTGACAATCCTTTAGGTACTAAATTCCCAAATTGTGCAAACCTTTATAGGCTGAAACTAGCACCTTGGGACTGAGATGCAATTCAGATGAACAGCTACAATATATTCATACTCCTTTTAATCTCTCAAAGCCTAACCTTAGGATGGGGACGGGGATGGTGGGGACAGTCTTCTCCCTGTGTCCTTTCACTCCCGGAGGAGGGGTGGGTGGGTCCTTACTACCTTGGAGCCTATGCTTCAACATGGTAAGATACCAAATCTAGGAGACACATACAGGACATTAAGCTCTGTTTGCCAATCCAGTTAAAAGTCCTCCATATTTAGATAAATGCCTAAACTTGATAAGCCTTCCTTAGCTATTGATACTGTCACTGAATAGCTTGGGAACCATTTTTAATTTATTTTTATGAACTTCATTTATTTGAGAGACATTTGGTGTAGTGGTTAAGGCATCAGACTAGAAATTGGAAGATCACAAGTTCTGCTTTGGCCTTTAACACAAAGCTGGCTAGGTGATCTTGGGCGAGTCACTCTCTCTCAGAACTGGGAAGCAGTCAAGGGCAAACCACTTCTGAAAAACCTTACCAAGAAAACTGCAGGGACTTGTCCAGGCAGTCTCTGAGAATCAGACATGATTGAACAGAAGGGGGGGGGGATCCATTTATGTTCCAGTTTTTTGTTTTTGTTTTTGTTTTTACACTAAATGAAGTCTCCATGACACTGGACTTGTCTTGGCCCCAAGTCATAATTTAAGCACCCTTATCCTGCTCTTTTCCATACTCCAAAATGTTGTTAGTGAGGAATAAGGGAGCACCAAGAGCATCAGGACAATGCAGCCCTTTGCTGATTGCTTTTCCTATTGTTACAGCAAGGGCTGGCTTCACCAAGGAGAGATGCCTGTGTAAATCCAGTTCCATCAGTTCAGTATTTCGGGGTTTTTTTGTTTTGTGTCTTCAAGTCAATGTTGACTCCTGGGGATTGCCTGAACAAGTACCTGCAGTTTTCTTAGCAAGGTTTTTCAGAATTAATTTGCCATTCTTTCTTCCTAGAGCTGAGAGAAAGTGATTGGTCCAAGGTCACCCAGCTGACTTCCTGCCTAAGGTGGGGCTAGAACTCACAGTCTCTTGGTTTCCAGCCACTTCTTCACCACTATACCAAAGTAGTACTCCTTAGGTCTACTAAAGTAATAAAAATAGTTATATAATCTGATGAATAACTTTGCAGGCATTAAATGATTTGTGGAGTTTTACTCACTGGTAAATCACTTTAGCATTAAATTGGCCTGGGCACAGCACAGAAACGGCATTGGTCACGTTGGTTGATGATCTCTGGAGGGCTCGGGACAGGGGTTGCTCCTCTGTCCTGGTCCTGTTAGATCTCTCAGCAGCTTTTTATACCATCGACCATGGTATCTTGCTGCACCAGTTGGAGGAGTTGGGGGTGGGGAGCACTGTGTTACGGTTGTTCTCCTCCTTTCTCTCCAACCGGTCATAGTGTGTGTTGGTGGGGGGGCAGAGGTTGACCCCGAGGCACCTTATATGTGGGGTGCCACAGGGGTCAGTCCTCTCACCCCTTCTGTTCAACATTTATGTAAAGCCGCTGGGCGAGATTATCTGTGGTTTCGGGGTGAAGTATCATCAGTACGCTGATGACACTCAGCTGTACATCTCCACCCCGGACCACCCCAATGATGCCCTTGAAGTGATGTCCTGGTGCCTGGAGGCCGTGTGGATCTGGATGGGGAGAAAAAGGCTCAGGCTCAACCCATCCAAGACCGAGTGGCTGTGGTTTCCGGCGTCCTGATATAGTCAGTTGGCGCCATCACTGACTATTGGGGGGTGAGTCGTTGGCCACCACGGAGAGGGCTAGCAACTTGGGTGTCCTCCTGGACTCACGGCTGTCTTTAGAAGAGCACTTGACAGCTGTGGCCGGGAGGACTTTTCGTCAGGTCCGCCTGATTCGCCAGTTGCGTCCCTTTCTGGATCAGGACTCCTTACGCATGGTCACTCATGCCCTTGTCACTTCCCGCCTGGACTACTGCAATGCTCTCTACATGAGGCTCCCCTTGAGGAGCACCCGGAGGCTCCAACTAGTGCAGAGTGCAGCCGCGCGGGTAGTTACGGGAGCAATGTGGCGTTCCCATGTAACACCTCTCCTGCGCGAGCTGCACTGGCTCCTGGTGGACTTCCGGGTGCGCTTCAAGGTTCTAGTTACCACCTTTAGAGCACTCCATGGTTTAGGACCTGGATACTTACAGGACCGCCTGCTGCCACCAATAGCCGCTCACCGGCCAGTACGCTCTCACAGAGAGGGGCTGCTCAGGGTGCCGTCAGCCAAACAGTGTCGGCTGGCAGCCCCCAGGGGGAGAGCCTTCTCTGGGGGCACCTGTTATCTGGAATGAGCTCCCCCCGGAGATACGGAGGATCCCGGATTTACACACCTTCCGCCATGCCCTCAAGACCTTTTTATTCCAACAGGCTGGCTTGACCTAACTTTCCCTTTTAAACGGTATATGAGTAATTTTAAATCTGTTTTTAAATATGGGGATGCTTTAATTTGTCTCGGGCCAAATTGTTTAATACGTCTTTATACTGTTTTAAATTTTATAATCTGTGTGTTTTAACTTTTTGGCTGTTCACCGCCCTGAGTTCTTCAGGAGTAGGGCGGTATATAAATCTAATAAAATAAAAAATAAAATAAATTCCCAGTGCTTTTTATGAAGACACCTAAAATCAATATTTGTAAAAATCCTAAACCACCTTGTCTTCTGCCTTCCCATCCACTATAGAAAAAAAGGAAAAGAAAATAGAGGAAAAGAGTATTGAACTTTTTAAAAATGCCACTTTTTTTCCTCAAGAAAAAGATTATATATATATATATATATATATATATATATATATATATATATATATATATATATATATATATATTTGGCACTAGACCATATACAGTATTGGTGGTTACATGAATAAGGATGGCACTAGCAGAATAAAAAAGATTAAACAAGTGTTGCTTTAATTGAAATAAAGATAATGGGAATAGATGTTGCAGGTTATAGACACATGGGCAGAGATATTGGAGTACCACACCATGCAATAATTATTTTGTGTTCCCTCTTTAGAATATTTACTTGAGCCTTTCACATATTCTACCCAAAGGAGTAGAGTATGTATAGAAATATGAAGACACACTCTGCTAGAGAGAAGTTCCCTAAATATGGGCTCCAGCATGAGCCTGAAAGCTTAGAAGACAAAACCTCTGGTCCCAGTGACTGACCCAGATTGGATCCTGCAGAAATATGAAGACCCAGAAGTGATGTTCAAGGTGCTGGTAATGACCTATAAAGCCTATATGGCATGGGCGAGGCTATTTGAGGGATCATCTCTTCCCAATCACATTTACCAATCCATCAGGATGGACATGTTGTGAATCCCATCCAGAAAGGAATTAATGGACTCAGGAGGAGCGTCCTTTCTGCTGTGGCACCTGCCTTTTGGAACATCACATCCCCTGAAGTCAGATTGATGACCTTCCAGAAGAGTCTGACAACATGATTTGGTCACTTGGCCTTGGGATCTGGTAGTGATGGCATGGAGGTTATAAAATAGCTATATTGTTATTGAGACTGATTGTACTCTCCCCCACATTATTCTTAATGGTTCCAATAATTTTTATTGTTTAATTTTTTAATGACTCTTGTTAGTTTTTGGTTTTGTTATATTGTTTTGTATTTTTAACTATACCACTCACAGAGAGGGGCAAACAAACAAACAATCAAAATAAACTTTCTGTGGATGCTGATAACTTATGATTGGAACCTGGGAAAAAGGGTGTGCCCTTGAGTGCTTAGGGTAGATGGTTTCAGGAGAAAATAAGGAACAATTCACATTTTTCCCCAGACCCAGGTTTTATACAAATACCAAACCAAGTTACAAACAAAATGATTTAATTAAACTGCCTGTCTGACTATGGGAAATGCACATCCATTACTGGGGTTCTGGATTTTGCTTTAATAAAAGTCATAGATCACAAGAGTGAGTTGCATAGAGAACAACCTAAAAGTGAGATTTTAAATCTATCTCTTTCAACCAAGGAATTCTATTTTTACAGTCAAGTTGCTTTGAAGGTACAAGGTCTTCTAGCTCAAGTAAACTTCTCCAGTGAAGCTTCTGGTTTCAGTGAGATCAACTGGGCTGAAGGGATTCACGGTAAGACAGCTGGTTGTTCAGTGATAATGAATGTATAAAATCAGGCCTTCGATATTTCCTCAAGTTTTTTAGGTAACTCCTAAAAATTGTGTGTTTGAAATAACTTGAGCCAACCATTTTTTCAATGAAGAGAAGCAGACAAATAATTTCTAATGCAAGAGCGATTTCTACATGATCAGGAGAGCTTTGAGGAAAGTAATAATCTCAGAAATGTTCTTATCTCCCTGGAGCTCAAGACTCAGATTGTTTAGTTCTGCATTACAGTACAGAGAAAAAGTATTCCAGCAAGTCAATAAGTTGAACTTTAGAATTCTTTAAAACATCTATAAGTTAAGCCTATAAAACTGTCCAGAATCTTTGCTTTCCTCTGCTATCTCAAGTGAGGGTATGAAATGAGCATGAGAGGTTGTTCTCAATCAACATCCTCTCGCAGAGCCTGCAAGGGGGCAGCCCAGATAGATATGTTTCAAATGAAGTACTTTGACACAGAATGCTCCTTGCCAAATGATACAGCATAGGTATGAACTTTGGCAGAATAATCTCCTTGGCAATTAACTTATTGTTGGAGCACTGACATCAAGGATGGTGGAGGATAGAAGTTTAAATTAGATGCGGCGATTTCTATAACAGAGGTTTGGAAAGTTCAAAATACATCTTGTTCTTCCTTTCAGAAGTAACAATTTTCAGGAGTTATTTTTATAGAAAGAACACTAAATCCTATTTGCACAATAACTTCAAGTGATGAAGATGCCTCTTATGTCTGCTGACTGATCCAGCTGAAGGGAAAATCACTGATATTGCCGTACATCCCCTTTCATCTGATGTTTTCAATCTGCAGAAAGGGTCTCAATTCATCTGCTGTGTTTGCAAACATTTGCCATTTTTAATCAATGCCATTTCTTTTTGTTGGTGTTGAATAAATCCTCAAAGGGAGTCACTAGCTCTCAAAAGTTTCTTTTTCATCAGATTACCAATCTTAAAGAATCTTTTCCTTTTGCAGATTGCTGTTTTTTCTTTCCACCCTTTATTGATTTTTAGATCTGAAAATATAAAGGATCTTCAGTTAAAAAAAACATATGAATGCTAAATTTCTGCAATACATACATACTCCATAATTATTTTACCCAATCTGCTAATTTAACACAGGCACAATATATAGAAAGCAAGGAGTTAATACATGTTGGAGAAAAAGAGCCTACTAGCTAGTTAACAAAGCCTACAAAAGCCTTGCATGGTTTGGTAGTGGGAGGATGAATAAAAAAATATTTAACAATTAAACACTGGGAGAAGGTTAATTATTTATGTATTCATTTATTACATTTATATCCAACATTTCATCAGGAAAAGCTGCCTAGTGTAGCTGGAAGATCAATAAAAGAGAGACAGTCTCTGCCCTCAAGCTTACAATCTAAACAGACATGACTCAGGGGAAGGAAGAAATAACTTGGCGAAAAGAAAACAGGAATATTGTTATTATGCAGTTTTCTCGACAATATTGAGAAAGTGGTTTATCAGTACCTTTTTCTAGGAGGTTTTTTTGACTTCTCAGTCTAGGACGGGGAGAGAACAACTGGCCCCAAATCACCCAACTGCTTCTGCGTCTAAGAGAGGACTAGAATGTGGGTTTCGCACTCTCACTCCAATGCCTTAACCATTAAAGCATATTCTTATTACAAGGTTCCTCTACTTTTCCTCTAGGATACCTGATAGAAATGCACTGTTGGAGGACCACAGAAAGAGAGGAAACCTGATGGAGTTGGTCATTCAGGAGGATTCATGGTACACCATATTTTCTTCTTTCCCTCATTCCTCTCTTGCAGCCTAGTAGAGTTTGTCCTTTTGTATTTTTGGTAATTGCTGAGTAATAGGAACCAGACAAAGACAGCCAGTTTGGTGTAGTGGTTAAGGTACCAGGCTAGAAACTGGGAGATAGAGAGTTCTAGTTCTACTAAGTCACAAAGACAACTGGGTGATCTTGTGCTAGACACTCTCTTTTAGCCCTAAGAAGGAGACAAGGGCAACCCACTTCCAAATTCTTGCCAATAAATCTCCATGGCTTTAACATTGAATTGATGGTGCGCGTGCACATACTAAAAGAACTAGTCACTTGCAAACAACATTTTCTCTTATGAGATGTGGAGAAGAAATAAAGTCTTCTGGGGCCACATGCATAGTATAAGACTTTACAACATGAACACCCATGCCAGTTTGAAAGCAGTTCCAGAATGCTTTGCTCCCAGAGGTTCATGTCAAATTCTGCCCTCCTAAGACTGGACAAAAAGTTATTGATAGATAGTTGCATTCTGGTAATGTATTCTAGCGCCAGCTAAGAAATATGTATAGGTTATAAATAAGGAGAGATTTATCGTTGTTTTCCTCTTTGCTGTTTGAGTGAGGAAGTGAGATTGGTGGCAGGAGGGAAGACAAGTGGTGAAAATGATTATTACTAGGTTCTTTATCTCACCATTTAAAAATATTTACAGTAGTCAACTCAAAGGGTTGGATTGAGAGGTGGTGACTGGCCCCAGATTATGCAGCCAACTTCATGCCTAAAGGGGACTAGAACTCACAGTATAGCATTTTTTCACAAGTAATCCTACCTATCATTTGAAATCCAGAAAATGTGGTCCCCACTCGCAAGAAATGCAGTGTGCATATATACTACTAAAACTTTCTGTAACCTTTAAGTAATTTACAAAAAGCATCCAAATTTTGAGAAGCAGGACTCCTATGGGATTGAAATTTGGCAAATATGTGACTGCTTCAGTGCTGTTGTTTTGCTGCCTGAAGGTTCCAGTAGTTCAAGTCCTGTCCTAAGCCTCTGGAGGTTGGGTAGACTGCTTGAAAGGTGGTCATCCACAGTCAAGCTGGCAGGAAGTTGCTCCTGTTCCTACAGCTCTTTTTTTTCTTTTTTTTTGCCATTTTTCATTCTATTTCTCGGCTTACGCAAGGTAATCTCTCTGAAATGATGACCAAATGGGTCATGGATTGTCTAAATTTACATAATATTCAACAGTGAATCTGAGGTTGCCAAAATTCAAACATATATTTGACAGTGAGACACTCTGTAATGAGAGTATTTCACAAGGTGTTTTAATCATCTGATTGTTGCATTCAAGGGCTACACATTCATTTTAAAGATTGCAATTGTTTGTCCTAAAAATATACAATGCAACCATTGATTTTTAGAATAATCCTTAAATGCTGTTTCGACAGACTAATATCTATGCCAGTTTGTTTACTATTAAATGCAGTCCACTAGATGGTACTCTACGTTAACAGACAGTGAAAGGAGTAGCCCAACTAATCAGTTCCTTGAAATCTCATATCTTCAATGGCTAAAATCCCCTTTTGGGTCATCATAGAAAGACTGTCTCTTTCCAAGTATCACAATCACAGAAATGTTGGGATCTATGAATGTGTGTTTCAGAGAATGAAGAGCGAGAGATATGGCAATAGTGATTCTGTTGTAATCGTTCCATTGATGCCTCGCTAATGTCAGTAGTTGATGAAGTGAAACATGTCTGCATGCATTTTAGCAAAGTAAGTCCTATTGTGTGATGAACTTTTGCAGAAGTACTCTACCTATATGCCTTCTGGGTTGTGTCAGACGTAAACCTATTCCAGTGCAAACATCGAAGGATTCTATTGCTGGTCTATAAATCAGGCTGCCTGTTGCTTTTCCCTATTACAGCCTTTTCCATTTGCTATAAACTCACCCATTTTGCCTCTCTTTTGGGTATTGCTGAGTAGTATTGTATATTTATTTAAAATGCAGTAAACAAGAAACTCATATATTTTAAGGTTATACAAACCACCCAGTGATCAGGATTGTTAATATAATGTGTGTGTTTTGTAATCCAGCCTGAGAATGTTTATTTTCATAGTGCTCTTACCAGAGTTCTTGCATAATCCATTCCTTATTAATTTCATGCTAACCTTGATTTTCTTAATGAGCCAGATCTTCACATCAGCCTAAGCGCAACACAGAGATTCCACTGAAATCTGAATTACATGCACAAAAAAGGCTCCCAAGTTTAATGGCCCAATTTCACTGCTCAGCTCTGCATAGCATAGCATAAATATGGGCATGACAATAAACAGGCACTGCTATTTTTATCTAAATTTTAATGAGACATTTAGATACCCAAAGACCTAACAACACTGCAATTCTGCCATCTTTCATATAGGTTATCATCCTGTGTAGTTTGTTCCCCACTGAGGTATAAATCAGCACAAATAACAATAAAAATAAATAAAATTTAAAAAGTGATAAAATGAAATTCAGCAAAATATGTGAATAGATGAACTGAGTTTTCAAATTTCTTCAGCAGTGTTTATAAATTTAGAGTTAGCTTCTCACCTGGCACATGTTTCTTGACTGCCACATGTAAATATCATCTGTCCTTGTTGTACTTACTTATTTGCAATAGATTTGTAAACTTCCCCATGAGGAAGATGCTGAGCAGTTTTAGCATATTAGGAGGTCTCTACTCTTCAGGTTTAAGAATAAATCATTTCAACCTTAGAAATCACATACAGTATATGGGTTTTTAAAAAACTGAATATACAATTGTCGGCTAAATCTAAGATCAGAATAGCTTGCCTGTGCCAAAGAGAGATGTTGGGCGACAAAGAACAGAAATAAGTGGTTGCTTGGTGTGTGGGTTTCCCAGAGGCATTTAGTTGGCCAGTTGGAAAACTGAATGTTGAAGCTTTTAACCTACTACCAAGACCCTGTTCCTAGAGATACAGGATTTGTTTCAGAACCCATTTCATTTAAGTTAGCAATTTGGTACTACAGCTAATAGGCTTTTCTTTGCTGATCCCCAGCTGAAATCTACAAATGCTACCTTTAGCATCTTGTGACACATTTCCACTTCCCTTTTGTGACCTCTACAGGCCTCATATGATATAGCATACTTATATAGTAGTCAACAAAGATGTAAGTTAGGCCCTTTTCCCAGCTACCATCATAATATGAAAATAGAAATTCTGCGCATGTTTTTATTAGCAAGTTAACAGAATTTAATACAAGTGAGAATATAAACCTCACTACTCTTCAAATTCCATATTCTGGAAGCAAAATATGTGCTCCTTTTCTGGTTGCACAGGGATTTATCCATGCTGCTGTTGAGGTTATTTTTGCAATAATGTGGAAAAGCTTTCTACAAATATGTTTTTCCCCAACTCCCTGCTAGTTCTGGGCTTTCCTTCTATCCAAGTAATAATCAGGTCTAACCAAGCTTAGCTTTTCAAGGTCAGACAAAGACAACTAAATGCTGCCAGCCGCTGTGACACAATCAAAGGCACTGCAGCCCATGGGTATTTTTCTTTTAGTGGCTTTTCTTCACCATCTGAAAAGGATTGCCATGTTTTGCTTTGGTTCTGCTTTGAGAGGAAAGAAAAAAGAGAAGGCTGCTATCAAAAAATAAACAGCTGAAGGTTTCCAATACAAATGGGAGAAACTTTCCTTGCTTTTTCCCCCTATGTCAGGTTATTGTAAGCTTTGCAAGCGGTGGTTATTTTCAGAAAACCAAAATTGCAATTGAAAGGGTCTTCTGTTGATGCTGAATAGCTCCATTTTCACAATTACAGTTTTTTTTTATTATTATTAATTTGATTTATATGCCGCCCTTCTCCGGAGACTCAGGGCGGCTTACAATGTGTTAAGCAATAGCCTTCATACTTTTGTATATTTATACAAAGTCAGTTTATTGCCCCCACAAACTGGGTCCTCATTTCACCTACCTTAGAAAGGATGGAAGGCTGAGTCAACGTTGAGCCTTGGAGAGATTCGAACCAGCAGTAAATTGCAGGCAGCTGTGTTAATAACAGGGTGCGTAGACCACTGTACTATCAAGGCTCTTAGTTGGGTTCTGTACAGAAGACAATCCTCTCTGTGAAGGGCTGTCAGTGGAATCTCCAATGGAAGGTGTCCCCTGTTTAAAGAGTTGTTTCATCCAACACCAGTTTAAAAAATAGGCCTCCTAAGAAACCATCAATGTCTTGTCTTCCTTCTGGGTACTCAGGATCCAAATCCATTCTCATCTCAGGAGAACACCCAACATGGTGTTTGGGTTGAGCTGAGTAAAAAATGAAAGCAATCTCAATTGTTGCATTCCAGATCCAGAGAAAAGTACCTTTTTCTTCCAATTTATCTATTAAGGAAAACTAGGTAAGTAAATGAGTTTATTGTTGTAAATATAAGTCAGAACAATGTGACCTAGCATATCCTACAATAATAAAATTTAGAAGTAATGATAAACTGGGAAGTTATAACCACCCATGCAATTATTTTTGGTTCCCAAACACCATTTGTTCTATCATTCTGCCTTTATATTGAAATAATAATAATAATAATAAAAAACAGAGAGGCCAAGTTAGAAAAGAGGGAAGTCTTCAGAGACTTAGAAATTCAAGAGTTGAAACTCTCCTTTTAATCATGTATCATCACCTGAAAGTTATACTCCTAATCCCTGTAATTTCTTATAGGTGTAGATTTATGTGCTCATTCAAAACAGGCCTCTTGGGTGCATGCTGACTAAGGCCTTTCTGCACTTACCATGTAAGCTGCTCATGTCCTGTGCTCCTGCCAGCTTGACACTAAAATGGCTTTTAAAAATCCTCTCTGAACTAAGAAACTTTAGCCTTCCACTGAACAATTCCTGCTGCTGTTTTAGGAAAGCAATTGCCAATAATTTTCCTTTCTGTGGGCAGTTATTTCGATCATATATATTTGTGCAAGTGTGTGCAAGTCTATTTAACACAACATTAAATTTATTTTTAAAGGTGCTCACTATACCCGCATGTGCATGCATTGTGATGTTTTAATTATGTACATATAAAGCATCAGAATGTGTATGCATTTATGCACTAAGTAGCTTTTTTTTTTTAAAAAAAAAAGCTTTATTCTACTCCTTTTTTAATCTTTTAAAGTTCCTTTTTTATTATTTTTTTTCATTCCATGAACACTTGCACTTTTTTAAAAAAAGTCCAACAGTGCTTTGTTTCATCCCCGCCCCCAGTCGCATTAGGTACAAAGGTCCTTTTTCTGAATAGTCCAAAGAACTTCTGGACTAGTTGGCAAAGAAGGGTGAGATCCTTCTATTTTGGGTGATTAGGAAAAAAATAAATAAAAGAGTGGGTCATGGGCCTTTTTAAAAGAAGCATGGGGAAAAAGAAAGGTCACTTTGCTGGTGAGTGGGGGAGAAACATAGGACAATGTTATCTGTATCTGCCCTTGAAAAATGTGTGCTCGTCTATTGGTGATGGAGCAACCAGGCAGTGTGAATAAGCCCTATATATTCTTGAAATGTTTCCCTAGCTGAAGAAGACTGAAACTTGCTCTTGCACAAACTTGAAACTCGCACAACTACTCAGGCTTAATTTTAGAAAAGGTTATAGAAAGAGGCCATGAAGATGATGTTGTTACCTAATTAGGGTAATGAAATGTCTGCAAGAAAAGAAGCAAGTTCAGACAGTGCCAAGGACCCCTCATTTCAACCCTGAGTTACAAATATTCTCCTTTATTGAGGCCAATATTACAAAAGGAAGTTTAATTGGGGAGGGGGGGACATTTTGGACTGTGGAAGCAAAGTTGATGATAGCACTAATTTCAGGGAACAGATAATGTGTAGGGTACTCTGGTTCAGTGGGATTTGAAGGCTAATGGCAGTTTTCTTGGCTATTCACCAAAATGCCAAGATGAATGCTGAATTCTACCTTTTTGGAGGAGAAGGAAATATTGATACTTTTACAAGGTATCTAATCTGGAAGGGAGCTCCTGGAGAAGGATTTATTACTCACTGGTCACAAACAGAAGCCTTATTGTACATACCATGCCATTGCTAACAATTGTTATCAACCTGAAGAACATGGAATGCCTGCATTTACTAAAGCATGAGCATTATTATTTATTACATAAATGCATGCAGCATGGAATACAGGTAGTCCTTGAGTTACGACCACAATTGAGCCCAAAATTTATGTTGCTAAGTGAAACATTTGTTAAGTGAGTTTGCCCCATTTTACGTCTTTTCTTGTCACAATTATTAAGTGTATCATCACATTTATTAAGTTAGTAACATGGTTGTTAAGTGAATCTGGATTTCTCATTGACTTCGCTTATCAGGTCACAAAAGCTGATGACATGCCCCCAGGAAAATGCAACCATCATAAATACGAACCAGTTGCCAAGCACCTGAATTTTGATCATGTGACCATGGGGATGCTGCAACGGTCATAAGTGTGAAAAACAGTTATAAGTCATTTTTTTCAGAGCCATTGTAACTTTGAATGGTCACTAAATGAACTGTTGTAAGTTGAGGACTATCTATACACAGCAATTTGACTACTCAATTGGTAATGAAAATAAGTATCTGTAGCTTAAATGGACTCCAGAGGATGGTAGAGGACAGGAAGGCCTGGAGGAATGTTGTCCATGGGGTCGCGATGGGTCGGACACAACTTTGCAACTAGCAACAACAACAAGCACCAAAGGATTGCCCAACCCTGAAACAAGTTATTGGGAAACTGATGCTGTACCTGATTGCATTACTATTACTATTTTTCATTTTAAAAATACAGTGGCTTAATTTCTGAATCTACTTCTTGCAATTCAAAAATATCTCCTGGATATAAAGGAATGGATGTTCTCACATGGAACAAATTGTGTGCGTTCTGTTGCTGCATGTGGCATCCTCCGAGTGGAATTCTAATCCAACACAGCCATTAGATGAGAAAAGCAAGGCCTGCCCTACAATTTGGCAGAATGAGAACAGGAACCTCAAACAGCAGTTCTGAGGTGACAAGAAAGGATTGCTTCACAGCGAGATGCGTAGCATATACAATTAATAGATAAATAATAATTCAAGCTGACCAAACATTCATACTCACACTCCATAGGTTTCTTGGGACGTGTATTTTTGCTAGAGTGTCTCAGACAGCAATAAGACTTAGGAAAGTGATGCTCTCTTTTTCAGGGCCTAAGCAGTCTTGCCTGGGTGACTTTACTAGAGTGCAGAGAAGAGCAGCAAGAATGATTAGGGGGCTGGAGGCTAAAATTTATGAAGAGCAATTGCAGGATTTGAGTATGTCTAGTCTAGTGAAAAGAAGGATCAGGAATGACATGATAGCAGTGTTCTAATATTTGAGGGGCAGCCAAAAAGATGAGAGGGTCAACCTATTTTCCAAAGCACCTGTAAGCAAGACAAGAAACCGTCTTTTGCCACCAATAGCCTCCCACCGACCAGTTCGTTCTCACAGGGAGGGACTACTCAGGGTACCGTCAGTCAAATTATGCCAACTGGCGATTCCCAGGGGGAGGGCCTTCTCTGTGAGGGCTCCAACCCTTTGGAATGAACTGACCCCGGAGATACGGAATATCCCTGATCTCCGTGCTTTCCGCCGTGCCCTCAAGACCCTGATGTTCCAACAGGTGGGGCTAAACATATGAACATGTGAATGATTTTTTAAATGTTATCTAATTCTGGGTTTTATTTAATTGACCAAACTAAGTAATAATTTTAATTAGCAATTTTATGATGTTTGTGTGTCTATATTTTTCTTGACTGTACACCGCCTTGAGTCCTACGGGAGAAAGGCGGTATAGAAATATAATAAATAAATAAATAAATAAATAAATAAATAAACAAATAAATAAATAAATAAATAAGAAACAATGGATGGAAACTACAGTAAACAAGGAGAGAAGCAACCTAGAACTAAGGAGAAATTTCCTAACAGTGAGAACAATTAATCAGTGGAACAGCTTGCCTTCAGAAGTTGTGGGTGCCCCATCTCTGGAGGCTTTTAAGAAGAGACTGGACAGCCACTTGTCTGAAATGGTATAGGGTCTTCTGCTTGAGCAGGGGGTTGGACTTGAAGACCTTCAAGAACCCTTCCAATTCTTATTCTATGTTCTACTATCCCACCTTGCAGGGCTCTCAGAGCTAGCTTACAGCAGCCCCCTTCCTCATCAAACAGACTGCTTGAAAGCAAGCAATTTCCAAACAGCCTTCAGTTCCAATGCCAAGCAAATTGGAACAGCCACATCTCCAGTGACAACTGATTTGGATTAAGTTATTTTCAAAGAAATCTTTTTCACTGTGAAGTTTTGTGTTGAGCTAAATTTTAAATCATGTCTCTGCCTACCCTCCCTTTTCTAAATAGAAAACAAGATGACCCCAAGAGGCCAGGATATGCTTTCTGGAAATGTGCTTTTTTGTACACCATGCTGCTCCTAAAGGTGAGAAAACGTCATTAATGGAACTGCAGCAGGAGAGCTGTGGATTGATGTTCCATTGCTGAGCAGGAAAGCGTTGCCTAAAAGCTACCAGTTGAATGCCACCGTCTGTTATCCGAAATCAACTCTGGGCTCCCTTTATCTTCCAGCTGTGTTGAAACATCATCAAACTGGCTTGTTAAATAGAACCTAGTAAGTGTTTTTATTTATGTGCTATTCTTTTCCCCCCTTTTCTTTTAATGCTCCCCGCCCCCATGTCATTACTTCTGCCTCTCAGAATCTGCAGTTTTAGAGTTAAAACAAGTTTCTCCAATGGAGGCAAAAAAGAGGGAGTACAAACAGCAATATCTGCAGTAGTATTGCAAAAGCAAGATGGTGGGCCCACTTACAAAAGAGGCAGAGCCTACCAGAATACCTTTTTTATTGCACACATGGCTACAAGAGGACTCTGGGTTCTCTCTCATATGGCATGATTCATATTATGGATAAAAGAGTGAAATTCCACATCATTCAGTGCAACTGCGCATTCATACAGTATGCATTATAGGCCCACTAAATCTTCAAGCTCCCTAATTTAGATCCATAGAAAGTTTCCCTTCTATTTTTTTTTTTTAAAAACCCTTCCTTCTGCTAGTATTTCTCTTCAGGGAGCTGTCAGTGGAGAGACCCACATTTCCCTGACATACATTCCTGAGATATGCCGGCAGCAAAGAAATAGAGATTTGAATCGGGTAGTTTTATTTTATAACAATCCAGACAGTTCTGTTTAAGAAGTTGACTTTATTCAAGTCTCCTTCCACAAGCAGGGGTTTTTTTTAGCCATGTGTAATGAGTGGCAGGAAAAAAAACTTGATTAAATTGTTTTTTTAATGAAGAAGTAAAGCTGACCAGCAATACGCTTATTAGTGGCAGGCTTTGGAGATGAGGCATTTTAGCCTTTTCCTTAGCCACACCTCCCCTGGAATGATGGTTGTCTGTAGATCTACATTCTGGTCATGTCACTCTTGGTTTTGACCTTTGGCAAATTGCTCCACCTCTGCTGTTTTTTTTTCTTACATTTTGTTTTGCCCATTTTGCTGCTCAGACAGTGTTTATATTATGGCCAAGCCACCAGAGAAAGCTTTTCTGAGCTGTTATGGCTTAAAAGAGTTCCTCCGAGAAATCACTAAATTCCAAGAACTTGTTTTGAACTCTTAAGCAGGCTGTGTGTATTTGGTGATTCAGGGTAAGTGCCAAAAAGCCATCTAATTTTGTACTGGCACCAATGAGAAGCTTAACATTCATAGTATTCTCCTTTTCACACTGATATGTTTGTGTGCGTGCGCGTGTGCGCACGCACACCACACACACAGAGATCCATGGATTTTTTTTTTGCCTTTAGAGTAATCCAAAGAGGCAACAATAAAGCCCTGCTTGAAGAAGGTGTTATGAAATAAGAGCCTTTTTAAATGTCATGGTGACTGGTCCTTTTCACGATTAGTAGGAGTGAAATTGATATGCTTTACCCTCACAAAATAAGCTTCCCATTGGCACTGGTAATGAAAGCAAGATTTTCTGAGTGTAGAATTTTGGTAAGCAGAATACCAAAATGTGTTTTCATTTTACACATAGAATACTGAGCCCTGGGATAAAAAATAGTAAAGTCCTAAGTGAATGCCGCACCACTATTTATATATACTTTAAAATATAGCCTTACAGTATGCAATAATGTATCTCTCTATGAAATAGTTTATGCATTATTATTAATGCCTGCAGGCTAATAATTTTGGTATTGGAATGGGGATCAATTTTATCCTATCACAAATAATGATATATGAATTCAGCCTCACGCAGGATGAAACAGTTTTATTTTCCTTTGGTGCTGGGGGCAGGCTTCCATCTGTTTCAAATCCCTCCTTGCACCAACAACTACTTTATCCAATAGTTAGTGTGACTATTGGTATGGAAACGTTAGTGGAAGCTAAGATGGGGACTCAGCCTAAGGGAAAGAAAACAACATATCACTCTGCGATAGCCTGAAAGATATGCCAGGCAATGCAATTTCAGCAAGGGAAATCCACATTTACAACTAATTTTGAGAGGCAAGATTCACTGTGTTTCCAATTACTAGAAAAACAAGGTTCTTCAGCCAAGCTCTGCTCATTTTGCTTCTTTCCAAGCTGTGAAGTGCAATGGGCTGATTTTATTGAACACCTCATCAGCCCTAGTTGAGTGCTTAATCAGTGCTGCAAACTCTTGAACAAGCTATAGACATGTTTGGTATTGGAAAATAACGACTCTTTTGTTTCAGTTTCTTAACTGTACTTAAGAAGTGAAGGGAAGATTAACCCTTCATACAGTACTGGCTGCTGATTTATTGAAAGGAGTCGGAGAGCTGCTTCCTACCCAGAGCCATTTCATAGGTTTTGTCAGAGGGAAAACATGATTGAGCTGTTGTGAGGCACTTTCTTATAGCAAATAGGCTGGGGAGGGAGGGACAGGCATGGGCTGTCATCAGGTATTGTCTAGTTTCCAGTGAGAACAGACTCAGCTTCTTAGAAAATAATAACTATGGTTCATTCAACTGAAAAAAATGCAAGTGAGGCCTAATTGTCTCATTTGTGCAGTAACAGCTCAATAATTAGCATAGCACAAAGGTTAAGATGTTAGACTTTGGAGAGATCTAAGTTCACACTTTCACTTGACCATTCTTGGTGATCTTAGTTCAACCATCTTCCCTCTATAGAAATTATTTTATAGGGTGATTATTGGGAGGATAAAAGGAAGGGAGAGAAGATGAGTTCTTGAGCTCCCAGAGAAAAGGTAGGAGACAATACAACAGAAAATAAAATATTTTTCTGTGCTGCCTGTGACGAGTGTTAGATCTACAGTTCTGAACTCTTAATTAATCACTGTCCTTTATCATCATAGAGTCCTACTGAATGTAAGCAAGGAGGTATCTCTTTAGGAGACTATAAATTCAGCAAAAATCAAAAACAAACAAACCGGCCAATTGATATAAAGCTTTGAAGGATAATTTGTGCACTGCAATTTTCTCAGCATGCAGTATTATATAATGTTTGGAACATGATATTTATAAAAATCTGCATTTCAAAGAATGTTTTTGTAAAACATTGAGCATATTCTAAACACCCCCCAAAAGGTAAGCACTGTTTCCTCCATATGGACTGAGATGAAATCTAAGTTGGGAACTTCCAACTTCCTGGCTCAGCAGTTGGGTAACTTGAGAAAGACAGTGATTCTGGAGCAGAACATGTGCCTTGCACACAAGAGAATTTAGGTTTGATACATGGAATCTAAAAAAACACATGTTCTTGAAACCCTACTGTCCCTGCCATTCTGAAAGGCAAAACTGAGGCAAATAGGCAGCTGATAACTCCTATCAATTTTTTTAATTTGCATGTGGAAATGTAGCAGCATGTCTTAAAATCATTTTACACTAGCTATTTGGTGTCCTATCCAACCATCTGTCCCTTGACCATAGAGAGATAGATGGAACTTGTAATCAGTATTAGTTATTGAGCTGGATTCTAACAGCCTGGTGGCTGTTAGGGGTTGGATTGGGAGCAACAGGTTGAAACTAAACCTGGCAAGACCGAGTGGCTCTGAGTTTGGGGTTCGTTGGCTCAGGGAGAATTGCCACCTCTGGTCTTGGATGAGGTGATACTACCTCAAACAGACCCTGTGCTCATCTGGACTCATGGCTGCTGCTCAAAGAGCAGGTGGCGATTGCGGCCAGGAGAGCCTTTGCGCAACTGCAGGTTGTGCGCCAGTTATGCCCTTTCCTGGACCAACAATCCTTACTCACAGTCACTCATGCCCTAGTCACTTCCCGTCTTGACTATTGCAACATGCTGTACATGGGGCTGCCCTTGAACAGCATCCAGAAACTCCAGTTGGTGCAAAATGCAGCAGCCCGCATGGTTTTGTGCAGACTCTGGTGTGCACATGTATCATCTCTCCTGTGGGAGCTGCATTGGCTGTCAATTTACTTCCGGGTGCAATTCAAGGTGCTGGTTGTCACCTTTAAAGCCCTTCATGGTTTGGGACCAGGTTATCTGAGGGACTGTCTCTTGCCGGTCACATCTACCCGACCCATTAGAGCAGGGAGGCAGGGAATGTTGTGGGTCCCATCCCCTAGGGAGATACACCTGGTGGGACCCAGAAGAAGGGCCTTCTCCATGGTGGCCCCCCATCTCTAGAGCATCATCCCCCCAGAGATTAGAATGGCCCCCATTCTAGCACTCTTCTGGAAGGCGCTGAGGACCTGGTTCTGCCAGTGGGCATAGAGAACCCAGAGCAGGATGGATCCCATTAAATGGCTCATGTGAGGTGCTATCGATGGAACAGGGGATTATTTTATTATATTAATTTATTATATGACTCGTATTACTTTTATTGTTTTTACAGTATATGAAGTTTTATATTCTGTAAACCACCTTGAGTTGCCATGTGTGAATAGGTAGCAATATAAATTCCCTAAACAAACAAACAAACAAATTTTGGAAACAGTATATAAGCATATTTATTTGAAGTATTTTCATGCCAACCTTCACTAAAAGCTTCTAGGTTGCGACCAATACAAGTGTAAATGGTCAGTAAAACAACTGCACAGTAGAAAATAAACAAGCCACTGCATTCATAATGGCAGTGGAAAAATGTATCTACCTCACCTAAGGCATCCCCTCATTGAAGAGGATGAGGGGAAGCTGCATGGCACAGCTTTCTCCTCAAATTCTTTGCCATTGCCTGTCCATTAGCAAGTGATTTGATACAACAGCAATGCTACCTGTGTGCAACTTATAAGTAGACCCATTAATATGCACCCACATTACCTGCTGAAATCTAAGACCTGGGGAAGATTGCCCCCCCTTCTGCCTCTTTGCTTTGTCATCCTGAGTGTATTCCAACGTATTCAAATGTATTGATGTTTCATTGGTCTCAGGAGAATATACTGATGAACATTGCCTATCCAAGGTCTTGCAACAGAGGACATTTTAACTACTCCCTTCTAAGTGCCCAGAGGACTGAGTTATAAGGAAGATTAGCCACACACCAACAAAGTTCATTGCAGTGGCAGAATAGAAAGTTTATGGGAAAGAATGCATCTAATCCAAATTACAATGGCATAGTACATTTAAGGGTGGCATCAGGTACAGGGAACGTGAGTAGGCCTTCATTACTTTTTAAAAAGGAGACCTGATGGTAAGGCTGACACGTTCTCCTAGTAGAGGAACTTAGCCAGTTACTTAGGGTGGCACAAGTGAAGCAGCAGGCAGAGATGAGTTGTAGGCAAGTGAAACAACCTCAGACCTACAGTGACGTGGGTCGCCACTAGATGTCAGCAAATGTAGTAACAAAACTCTAAATGTTACTGCCTGTCACCTGTTGGTCAGATTTTTTTCAGCCTGATTCTAAATCTATGAATGGCACTCCATCTTGCTTCCATTTGTCTATAAGAGCTGCTTGGGTGTGGAAACCCCAGGTGCTGGAATAGGTCTGCTCCTTTGATTCTAATCAGGAGCCATTCAGCTGGTGACTTATGTTGTGATGCGGCATCCGACAGGTTTGCTTTTGGACTCTTGCCCTTGCCTCAGATGGGGATGGATAGGTTTAAAAACAATATGTGATGATTTTTTGACTATCAGTAATATTTTATTTCATTTTTCAAAGACGATGGCCAATAGATTTTGTTCCTCTTTTTATAAAAATGCATGTGCAATTACGTACAATATGTGCATAAATCAAAGATGCCTTTTTCAGAACTAATGAAGCAGAAATTTGTATTTGCTAATTTAAGTGATCTTCCTGTTGACTAAGGAATTAACAAAGGAGAGAGAGAGAGAAAAGAAAAACTGGGATGGGAAAAAATAGCAAAAAGAACAAAAAGCTTTCTCTGAAACAAAGAAATGTATTAAGTGTTAGCCACTGCTTCACAGCAGTACTGCTTATAGCTCATCAACAATTTATTTTAACAGCAACTAAAGCTATTTCTGAATTCTTACTTTTGTTGGAAAAGATAATCTGCTTTTCCTTGAAACACATTAGACTTTCGAATCATAATGTTGGATAAAACCAATGTGCCAGATCCCCCATCTGAACATGTTTGCTCATGATGGTAAATATTTTGTAGCATGCTGATCTAATTTGCATGCCACGGGGAGTCACAGACTGTGTTAAAACAGTTTAGCAAGTCAGTATGCATATAACATTAAATTAAACCCAAGATGCAACAAGAACTTTCAGTTGCCTAGCCAGACCATTTGGACTTTTCCCTCAAAGGTGGAGGACTAGCATCCTTCTTCCAGAATTAAATCAGCTTCACCAAATGGGAAGTCAGGATAACAGATGGTTCCCCAGAACTGAAGTTTGTATATCAGAGTTCAACGATACATACGGTAATTTCTTTAGTGGTTTCTGGACAAACATATTTTGCAGAGTTTTATGTTTCAGAAGGTTACACTATAAGGACAAATAGCTGTAGTTTATTAATTAATAACATTAGATTAGAAATGAATAATCTCTTTTTTTATTAGCTGCCAGATACCATGTATTCCCACTTTGGTGGGAAGGTAACAGCGCTCCGTGTGCCTTTGGCATTGAGTCATGCCGGCCACATGACCACAGAGACGTCTTCGGACAGCGCTGGCTCTTCGGCTTAGAAACAGAGATAAGCACCGCCCCTAGAGCCGGAAATGACTAGTATGCATGTGCGGGGGAACCTTTACCTTTTACCTTACCATATATTGTGCCACAAAACATCCTACATTTGCCCATATTCATATCCACTGTTAATTTTAATATTAACCAAGCAGAGTCATAAGGATGGCTGGATTCAAAGAATATACTATATTAGCCCTAAACAGAGTTGGATATTTTATGTTTCAACATAGCTGTAATACAATCTATTTGTTTGAGCAAAGCATAACAATTTTTGTTAACCATGTTTTAAGGTTGTATTTATTTCTAATACTTATACAACTATCATGCTTTTCTTTAACCTACTGTATTTTGTATAAATGAGCCCCATATTTCATTATGCTTAATATTATATATACTTGCACAATATTTGCATTAGATAAGTATACTTTATACACAGTTGAAACTGTTTACTGTTATAATGATATATTATACTTTGTTTCCTTTTTTCTTTTTCTGCTGTATTTTAAAACTTTTTAAAAGCATTTGTTATGCTTTCCCCCACTTTAATAATGTATATATTTCAATCATAATTATCTTTGTGGTTTCTTTCTTTTTTCTTTTTCTGTTGTTATTTTAAAAACAGTAAAAAAAAAACCTGGTTTAAGATTTGATATGTTGTGTGAACCCAACTTGAAAGTTGAAACTGGCTATTGATATGTATTTGTGGAGTTATGGGGATTAAGACTGGAGTGCAAGATCCTTTTAGTAGATAAACAGACTGTATTCAAAGGGTGGGTAGGGGAATAAACTATCACCTAGCGTTTGCCAGAGAAACACTCTAGTACCCCTGGGGAGCTTTACACGTGACCTTAGTGATTCTTGTCATTTGAGTGGAACTCTAGAAAAAAAAAAACTTTAGAAGAAGCTGGAATTATCAGCCATTCACAAATAACTACTATTGTTAATAAAGATGATGCATGATAATCTCAGTATACAGGTCCGATATCATCTAAGTCATCTATTGGCCCAAATCCCCATCTGGAAAGAAATCAAGCAAAAACATATTTTAGCTCAATTTTAACTTCTATAGCAATTCAGTAGTTTATACTCTAACAAAAGAATGCATTTTTCAGCTCTCCTCCCCACTCCCTCCCCACCCCATGTCGTTCTGATAGATCCTTTAAGCAGATGCTGCTGCAATTCCCTTAATGACACCAGTGGACTTACAGTCAGATGCGAACCATAAACTAAGAACAAGAACAACAACAATCTATATGGAGAAGTAGACAAGATGGGAAATCAATGGAAATATAAGAAACATGTAAGGATTATGAAATACTAACAGTCATTTTTCATGCCTCTGGATTTTGGAAACCACCTTTTTTGCATAAGTTATTCCCTTTTTCCTCTCTAAGCTAAGAGTGGTATGTCTATAACTGCAGTGCTTAAGAGTTTTTGAAGTCAAGATTATAACTCAATCATTAGACAGTTCTCATACCTAGTTATTTAAGAAGTTTGGGGCCTTTATTCATTTAAAATTCATTTCTTAGAAGCAACTTGATGGTCCTAATCTTATAAAAAGGTTTAAAGTTTTCCCTGTCCAGTTGTGATTGATTCAAGGAGGTGGAGATCATCTCTGATTCTCAGCTGGGGGACCCTGCATTGTCTGACAGACATTTCTGTCATCATGTGGCCAGCATGAAAATGTGGAATGCAGTAACCTTTCCTGCCGAAGTGGTATCTATTTATCTATTCACATTTGCATGTTTTCAAACTGCTAGGAACTGAGGCGAATAATGGGAGTTTGTGTGGTGCATGAGTCTCGAGCCCAGGCTGTCAGCTTTCCAGCTGATAAGCTCAATTCATTGTCTTAACCGCTGGGCCATCACATCCCCTCACCTAGGCTTATATCAAATATTTTTCAGCATTAGGATTCTAGGATGGCCTTAACTGAGAGCACATCTGAGTCTTTAAGACAGTTTTCAATCTTTTAGAGGAGACTTTGATGATAAGAAACATTGCTTAGGACTCAATATTACTTCATTGAGGCTATATTATTATTCAGGTAACATAAGTATAAAACAAGTAGGATTCAGTTTCCACTTTCTTTGTGCCCATGAGAGTTAGGAGAGACCCTGTTTCTGCACAACATTTGTTCAATATCATTCAAGCAAATCATAGAGCGGTCTTGACTTTAGCACTCTTCAGCTCTTTTCTGTCACTGCTACTGGAGGGAAACATTGTAATACTCCTGAATCTCAACATATCTGTCTTTTGGAACCGATGAGATAATAATACAAAGCACTATGGATTTTGCACTGTCAGCTCTACAGGGACCAACACTGTATTTACATAATGCCCTTTTAAGCACAAATGCTGGGTTAGGCACTGGACTCTCATGTTACTTTTTTTTTGCTATTGGATCAATATGAATCAGTTTCTGACATTTTTGCTAGGCTCTATTCAGCTGTTACTTCAGTTAACTAAAGAATGGTAGTATAATGCATTTAATGCAAGTGTTGGTTTAGGCTCAGTTTTGGATTCTGTTCACAAACTTTTATTTTGGTTGTAGACCATAGCAATACTGTTCCCTTTATTATAGAAACACAAGAATAATAATATAAATTGCCTCCAACTAGGAACGTTCTAGATTTTTGTGGAGAGAAGACTTGAAAACCAGTAACTAAAATGTCCTTGCCTCTATGAATAACTTCTCTTTCTCATTAGAGAACCTGTAAGTTAAGAGGTGTTCCATGAAAAAGAATGGAGGTGGAGCATGATCATTAGGGACTTAAAGCCCAAAGACTAATTCAGGCAGAGAATTCAGGCCTTTTATGGATTACTCCAGTAAAACAAACAAACCAACAAACAAAACCCTCCCATAAATAGAGATTTTGAATATGTTGCAAAGGTTTGTGATGTGTATAGGTGCAATCTGAATTGAGGGTAAATGCATCTCAGGAAAGACTATGGTAACTTCTCTGCTTCTGGGATATGTCATTGATAGCCACCTTCACCTTCTCATGGTTCCCTTTCTTTAAACTGGATTTATACCAGGCATCTCTTCAAAGAGGGCATAGCTTCAATTCTTTATAAAAAAGAGAGATCTGATTATTAGAAGCATGCATAAGACTGGCCAAATACTGAATTCCCATGGGCTGCTTTGGATGGAAACTTTGACTCCATAAAGTGAAGTGAAATCTGGATAAGAGACTAGAACTTAATCAGGAGCATAATGAATCTTCATATATATTTCAATACATCAAGGCTGGCACTGGATCTGCAAAAATCTATTTTACATTTTCTGTAAAAATGTAAAGAGTAGGCAGAGAACTAAGTGACTGACAGCTATTTTTTTTAATCAAAGGAGCTTAATCATTAATTATTAGGGGCTTCTCAAGCAAGGAAGAATGCTGAGTCTTATATGATCCGTTGTCTACAACTACTATGTAATTGCATTTCAAAATAATAAAAATGCCAAAAGTAGGCATTTCCCATTTTTTGCAAATACCAAAATATTAGAGGAATCTACCTGCCTCTAAAATTTCTACACATTTCCATGACATATAATAAGATTAATCTCAGAAGAGTCTCCTTTTGCAGAACTCTCCACTTTTTGTTCAAAAGTACCAAAATCATAGACATTGTACATTCATCCAATATTATTTGACAGACACATTTCAAAAAGCAGTGGGAAAGACAAGACAAAAATTAAACTGATGGTTAGTTTAAGCTGTAATATCAGCACTATGCTGATAATATATATTATAGATAGCCAGTTGAGGCTATCCTAAATATGCTTTGAAAACTTGGCCCAGTGTCTTGAGAGTCTGGAGGGATCAATATAAGCACAGATTAAATCTCTGGAATTGATCTGACTTCATTCTGGTTGCAAGCTTAGTTCTGGGAGAAGTCACAATCTCCCTAATGAAGCAGATCTACCATATGAGATGCCTTCTGAACCTACATCTCCTGGTAGAACAGCAGGTGAAGGCTATGGTCAACTCTTTGCCCAATTGCAGACTTTTTTTGAACTATGACTTCCTTACAACAGGTATGTTGCTATAACACACTCTATGTGAGGCTGGCTTTGAAAATTATTCTGAAGCTTCACTGAGTCAAGAATACTCACCTGCAAACTGGAGATAGCAGATTCAGCAGCATAACTTCTATATTGCGATTACTGCATTGGCTTCTGGTTTGCTTCCAATTCAAAGTACTGATTATTACCTTTAAAGTCCTACATGGTTTGGCCCTGGGTGATCTTTAAGGGAAGGAATGCTGAAGGAGATGAATGCGATGAGCTTGGTGACGTACTTTTCAATAGCTGCCTCCCCTCTCTTGAAACATTTTGCCTCCTGAGATAAGGAATGCTCCCAAATTCCTGGTTTTTTTCCCTGGAAGACTTTAGAATATCTTTTCTTCAGCAGTATATTTTGATGCTGATGATATTGTGATAGCTTAATTAGGGTGTAAATGGTTTAAAATACTGCATTTTTATTGTACAGTATGGGAAAGTATCTTGAATTCTGCAGCCTATAAATAACTATAAAAATAAACAAATAAACCAGCAACTGCAGTGTTAAGTTTATAGCAGTTCTATCCATCTCCTGAAGAAGAAATGAACAAAGCTATCCAGACAGGGAAACTTTATCTCTAAACTAGACATCAAAGCAAATAGCAAATCTTTTTCTTGCCATCCAGATGCAAATTCAAAATGTCCTTCTTCATTACCAGCTATATGCAGCCCTAACCCTTTCTCATTTTTCGATCTCTGTCTTTTTCTGTATGCTGAATCAAAGTGACATTCACCCACCCTTGAGCCAACGGAAAACTACACCAGCATATAATTTGCTACCCCCACTGCTGTTCTCTCCCTCCCTTCCTTATTCTGGGTTGAGGTGAAATGGCACTTATTTACTTATTTACTCCAATAAATGTGAGGCCTGTGAAGGAGAAGGATTGAGGATTTTTTTCTCAGCTGTTTCCCTTTCCTCTCATCCTGAGCTTATGAAAAAGTATTTACCAATCATTCTTCTTAATGAAGGATGGAGTCAAGCTAGTGGATTTAACCATCGTGCTCCCAGTTTTCTGTAAGTGTTCTATGTGAATGCATCCAGAATGTGCCTCAGTGACAGGTAAGCAGTCATGGTGGGGGTGGGGTCTGTGAGAAGAAAGATTGGAGAAGAAACTGAATGGTCCCACCACCAGCCAACTGTATTTGGGGCTCCTTTGGAAAAAGCACTAAATGGCTTAATGGGAAATTCCACTACCTCCAATTTCTTTAACTTGAAGTGTGTTAGCTCTGGGTTCAAAATCAGCCTCCAACAATCCAAAGTTCTAGAGAGAAGAACCTTTCTGGAAACTTGGCAGTAGTGGGTTTCAAATCCCGGTGCTACCGGTTCGCTATTGGTAGCATGTGTGCGGTGCTTCTTTGCATGCGCAGAGCATTTTTGGTGATGTCTGGGTGGATGGGCAGAGGTTCCCGCTATCGGTTCGCCCAAACTGGGGTGAACCGGGAGCAACCCACTACTGAAACCTGCTTGAAGATTCCAGTTGACTCCAAGCACCAGTAATAGAAGATAGTATTATTACAGTAACCCTCTGAATTTCTCAAACTTTTTCTGAATATCAAGCATACTGTTTCTTTAGTTCACTATCTCTTTGCATTAGTTGCTTCATTGCTTGCAACAGATCCACATAAATGTTCACCAGTTTGGGATGTCATTTTAACTCTTGTGACTGAGTAAATACCATCTGCTTTAAAAGGCAATACTTTACTATGATGTTGTCAATGTTCCAACTGACAAACCCAACCAAAGTAAGCATGGCTGTGCAATCCAATCTCTTAATGCAAAACTTTATTAAGTACATCATTTTGGCACAGATGAGGGCAAAACCTGATCTGGCTAATTCCCATGCAAATCCACAATATTATAGATTCTCCCTCCCCCTATTAGACCTACTCACATTGTCCAATTGAGTCTTATGGGAAAAAGTCTTTGAATTTGACAAACACCTGTTGAAGTGTCCTTGGTTCTCACAGCTTGATGTCTGGAGCCTACATTCCATCTCCCCTTTTCCTTCCCCCCTGGTTCATTGGCAAGCTAAGAAGTGATAATGGTTGCAATAGCAAAAGTAAACTTTGAAACTTGACAGCTGTATCCTGTTGCAACGTATGTTTAGTGACCCAAGCCAACCACCAGGAAATTTTGGAGATGAAGAAGACAGTATAATACAGGTTCTCAAATGAAAGCTGTAATTATTCTACAATGAGCACTCATTGTGAATACTCAGATTCTGAGTATTGTTCAAGTACAAATGATGCATTTGTATAATGCTGTGGCTACCAGTTTTAAATTTTCACTCTCCATGGAATGAAAGTGCATACCTGCATATATTAGGACCTCTGCTAGGATGCTGGGATTATTCTAGGAATGTAAAATCAGCCAAATCAAGGCAGTAGCTTTTTCTGTTGATGCTCAGCAGAACCCTACCTGATTTCTTCTAACCAATACAACTGAACTCCTTCACAATTGCATATTTAGGAGAAAATGGGGAGAAGTCTCTTGCCTGCCATTCTCTTCCTTGCCACTGAAAGTTCACGAACATCTGAGTGCAAACTTCACTTCAATGATTCTACAATCATCACTTGCTTAGGAGCTATTTACATATGGCCCATAATCACCATGACTACAGCATAGCCAGTAACTAACTGGAATATCTCTGGGAGACAAAGCTGGAAAAAATATAATTATACATTCATAGATGTGCAAATATTTTTGTAAACTGTTAGACTTTCTGTTCTCAGTGGTTTTCAAAAATAATGGTTTCTCAGCAGTCTTGATCAAAAAATTAATGCATCTTGTCTGGTTTGCATAGTACTTAATTCAGAATAAGGCTGGGATTCTGATGTTCGCAGATCAGCATGCATGCAAAAGCTTGCACATATATTTATGGAACTCTTTATATACCTTGTGTGTATGTGTGCATGCAGAGGCACTTTGAAACCCTCTTCTCTGACATATTGCCCTTCAGATGAGTTGAAATTGGAACTTCCAAAATTCCCAGCTATGGTAATTGACTCCAGTAGCTGAGAATTCTGGAAAACCCCTCCCCCATCCCCTGTCCTAACACATCTGAATAGGATGAAGCTGAGAAAAGCTACTCTGAAATCTAGTCCATAATAACTGCAAGGTAAGGAGTCCTCTGTGAAGGAGATGAGGCAAATAGATTTGAAACTACTTGCAGCTCCATTGACAGCTGCTCTAGTTCCTTCACTGAATGAAAAGAGACTTCCAGACAGATATAAGTTTTTCATAGATTGTGTTGCTTTTCAAAATATCCATGAAATTCATCCAAAACTGTGAAATAGGAGTTGACCATGAATAATCCCATAATTCCACAGAAGAACTCTACTGAAACACTTTTCTGACAAGTAGGGCTGGGAAGTTTGACCTCATATGTGTTTACAGTTTACATGTGGGCATGAGGATTTGTTTTAAATTGCAACTTAAACAGAATAGATACAAAATACAAATAGAAAACTATGCATTACCAATTGGCATGAAAATAGTAAAAATAGATTGATTCATCCATCTTTCCCTACACATTATGCCACTAACTGAAAATTGTGAGTTTTCTAATGTTTTGCTCCATTTGGTGTGTATTTCAGTCCTTCATAATCTCAGCCAGTAAAATGAGGGCCATGTGAAGGACACAATCCAGGCTGAGAAAGTGGCTCTATTGTGTTAAAAATATTTGAACGCAATTGCCACTGCTCTGGCCTACAAAAATACAGTCGATCTGTGCAATGAGGAAGCGGCTCTGCTTCCTATCCTTTATCGTATTAGCAAAGACATTTGTGATTGAACCACTCCAGACTAATGCCTGAGGCACATAAACATAATCCCTCTTTTGAGGGAAAGGTATCTAGCAAATATGACATTTGTATAGAAAATCTAGTTCAAATGTGGCTTTATGTCATGGGAGAGATTATGCCCTTGCCAGTCAGATAAATTCATGAACTGAGCTTCAAAACAAAAAACAAATTAAAATGGAGAGGAATCATTTTGTGGATCCCAAAGAAAGGGAAAAGACAAATAAATGTTTTTTAAAATATATTTTTTAATCCCAGCGAACATACCTAATATTCCTTCCTCCTATTTTTTCCACAACAACACTGTTTGGCTGAGAAAGAGACTGTGCCAAAGTCACTTGGCTGACTTTGTTTCCAAAGTGGGAGTAACTACTAGACCAAACTGGCTCTATGATGGCTTACAGAACTAGTGAGTTCAACTTTTGCTTATATGTTGAATAACCATGAGCCAGGGGTGGAATTCAAATTTTTTTACTACCGGTTCTGTGGGCATGGCTTGGTGGGCGTAGCTTGGTGGGCATGGCCGAGAGGCTCTGTGAAAAATAAGCTACCGGAACCTCCTTCCCATTCGGCAACACATGGCCCAAAATGGCCCCTCCCCATAAGGGGACGCATCACACGCTAAAACCACCGGGAGCGACTCATCAAAATGGGCCAGCACGTTGTTAGAAATCAATAAGTTCTTGGCCGCCCGGAACGCTGCTTCCTGCTGCGGGCCCCAAGTCCACTTGGCCTGTTTGTCCAGGAGTCTATGAAGGGGTTCCGCGACCGCCACCTTGTGAGGTAGAAAAGCATGATAAAAGGTTAAAAGGCCAAGGAATGCTTGCAATTCTGCCTTACTCGTGGGGGCAGGTGCGTCGCAGATTGCCCGTACCTTCTCCGGTGCCGGGTGGATACCACTGGCGTCAACCGTAAACCCCAGAAAGTCCACTCGCTCTACCCCCAAAAGGCATTGTTCCCGTTTAACTTTCAGCCCTGCCGCCTGAAACCTTTGCAACACAGCTCGTAATCGGACGACGAATTCTGACGACGTCGGTGCGGAGATTAGCACGTCATCAAAAAAGGGCGTTACTCCCAGCAACCCTTTCAAAAGTGAGTCCATTAAGTTCTGAAAGATCCCGGGTGCAACACTAACCCCGAATTGTAGTCTTTTCACCCTAAAAGCACCTCTGTGTGTAATGATCGTCTGTGCATTGGCTGTCGCCTCGTCAACCTGCAGCTGTTGATATGCCTGGGCCAAGTCCAGCTTGCCAAAGACTTTAGCCCCCGCTAACGTGGCTAGGACGTGTTGTACAACCGGAACTGGATAGGCATGGTCGGGCAATGCCTTGTTGAGGGTGCATTTATAATCCCCACAGAGGCGGACCACCCCATCTGGCCTCACTCGGGTCACGATTGGGGTTTCCCAAGACCGTGAGGAACCCTTTGGACGACTAACCGATCCAACTCAGCGTCGATCTTAGGCTTCAAAGCAAGGGGGACCCGGCGTGCCTTAAGTTTGATGGACCTAACGGCCGGGTCCAACTGAAGGGAGATTGGAGGGCCATTATATAACCCCAACGAGCCATCAAATACGATCGAAAACTCCGTGCAGACCTTTAGCAAGTCCGGGTCTGCGGTTCTAATCATGTTCACCCCGGTCACCTCAATGCCTAGAGGGCCCATCCAATTCCTGCCTAATAAGCTTGTATACGGCCCTTCAGTTATAAACAATTCAAGGTTCTGTTGGACCCCCTTGAATCCAACCTCGAATGTTCCAACCCCCTTCCATGCCATGGGATTTTTCTGGAAGTCTCTTAACTTGAATGGGGGGCTTCAAGTGAGGACAACTTTCCGGGGCAGATACTCCAGAGTGTTTTAGCTGAAATAATGGACACGGGGATCCTGTGTCCAAGAACATGGGACACACTGTGCCCTCAATGTTAACTACTACCCTGATGAACTCAGGGCTTCTGAGCTAAGGCTGTATACTTGCTCTTATCATACTGAGGCCAGGCTGCGTCCACTTCAACGTTCGCCATCTGTCTCCGTTGCGGGCTCCGGGTCTCCTCTCGACCCCCCTTAGCTCGACATGTGCGGGCGATGTGTCCCAACTTCCCACATCGCCGATACTTAGCGTCCCGGAACTGGCAAGTCCTCCATAGATGATCCCCACCACAGCTGCCGCATTGATGTCCAATGGCCTCTGATGCGTTGTTCCGAGCTGTCCCTCCGCTGGGCCAAGGGACACTCCTACGCCTCATCAATCGCACGTCCTCCCTTCCCGAGTCGGAATCCTCTTTGGGGCTCTCCTGATGAAACCCCACCCCACTGGGTGTCAGCGTGGTTCCCCCCTTCCGGACCTCTGGGGCCATCTCCTCAACCGCGATGGCGATGGCCAGGCATCTTCCATCTTAAGATCTTTTTTTGAACAAAATTTCCTCAATAACTTCTTGTCCGTCTGTCCACATATAAACTGGTTAAATAAAGCCTCATTCAAGTCATTAAATTCACACCAGCGAGCCAATTTACGCAACTCTTCCAAAAACGTTGTGGCTGGCTCGGCAACCAAACGCCTACGATTAAAAAACACTACCCGCCGAGACACCAACGTTGGTTTAGGTGCTAAATGGGCTGTGATAACGCCCACCAGGTCAGAGTAAGAGAGCTGATCCACTTTCCTTGGGTGCACAAGGCTCACCGGTAGCCCACACAAGTCATTTCCACAGCAATTCAGGAACCAGTCTCGCCGTGCACCCTCATCGATAATGCCATAGCACCGGAAAAAGGACTCCAGCCGTGCTTGGCATATTTCCCACGTATCTGGGCGGCGTATGTCAAACTCCAACAATGCCGCCGCACCGGCCAACCCCAACTGGGGGGACGGGATGGCAAGGGCACCTGCATGCAAGGTGGCAGACGTACTGGTGTTGCTGGAAATGCTTGTAGTCCCCCTCGAGGAGCTCATGGCCTTCAGCCTGGAGCAACCGCCGGCTCTGAATTGCTGGATGCGTGGGCCGGTGCAGCGTGGTCTCATGCCGAGCTGTGATGCCGTGCAACGCTGAAGAAGCCGCTTCCTTCAGCATCCCACCTTTGTGGCCAGTGAAATGTAGTGGGTTCCAATGAGCCAGGCAACTCCAAGTGACTTCAACTCTCTTTATTCCATGTTAAAAGCAAGTAGAAAAAGGCTAGAACAAGCTTACTTAACCAGAAAAGACCAAGAATATATATTGTTAAGGCTGCTGCTACAGGCTGGCCACTGGGTGGAGTAATTGACCAACATAGCTGATTGGACCTAAAATCCCGGCCACTTACTGGTAGAATCAGAGAACCACCAGCTGGGGCTGCTGCAACCCGGAAACACAGCCAAGCCGATCCCAAGACACAACAGAAGGATACTGCAAAATCTCCATTCCCATCCCACTCCGGGGAAGGATACTGCAAAATTTTCATTCCCTCCCCACTCCTGGGGGAAGGATATTACAAAATCTCCATTCCCAACCCACTTTGGGGCCAGCCAGAGGTGGTATTTACTAGTTCTCCAAACTACTCAAAATTTCTGCTACTGGTTCTTCAGAACCTGTCAGAAACTGCTAAATTTCATCGCTGCCATGAGCTTATTTTTGTTTTTTTCCCTTTAATTCTTGGTAGATCAGTTTATTGTTGCTGGTAGCAGAAATAACTAAAAAAAGATACTGTAGTCCTCAGTGGACTATAAACTATATTCCCCAGAAACTTTTAAGTATTTTTTTTTCTTTCAGTTTTTATAGAAATTTATTCATAGAACTGACTTATCAATATAACCCTCATAGATAGTATGGTGTGTTACTTCCATTTCCCTGTTTTGTTCCTCGGCTGGCTCACTTGCCAGCCCTCACATTTACTTTAGCTGTTCCTCTGACCTTTGTTATCCCATTATTATGCTTTTTGAGTTATTTTCTTGAAGTCTTTTTCTTTTCACATCAACCATTCCTGGTTTATTTTTCTTTGCATAATCCAGAGAATCATACAATCAATTGCCAAAACCTATTGTCTTCCCAGCACTAAAACAGATCCTGAAGCCAAAGTAAAAAATGACATCTGGTGTGGTCTTGTACATGTTCGCCAACTTTTTATGGATTTCTCTTTTGGCTATAGTGGCTTTTCCAGGATGAAGATCATCAATTACCATCTGTTTATGCTGAAGCAGCCGTTTGTCATGAGCTTCCTTGTTGTGATGGTCACCATGTCATGCATCTTGGCAGCCTCTCTCATTCAGGGAATCAATTTCCCTGAATGAGTACTAGAGGAAAAGGTGTGCTTCACACACTTCTTGTGCTTCCTCTTGAACTTGTCATGTCAAAAGTGCCACCACTCAAACTGAAGATCAGCATGATCTTTTCAGCACCACCTTTTTTTGTCCATAAATAATAGCAGCTGCAATTGGCTTGTAATGATTTGGAACACACTGAGACCAGCAGTGGTTCTGATGTCTTTTATTGCTTGGTGCTAGGGGTCACTGATGTAAGCTAGGACTATGGCCACAACATTTATAACAGTCTTTCCTAAACATGCCTCTGAAATCCCCTATGTTTTGATTAGCCCCACAGATGATATTTCTCCTCAGTAAAAACTTTTAGTTTTTCCTTAGTGCTCCACCTAGACTTGAAAATTTGGTGCTTTATCTCTGATTGCACAATAGCATCATGAAATATGTAACAAATCATATGCTTTTCATCAAAGACTTTGTTAATGGGATTGATTGCCCCTTGGTTCTTCACAGCATCATCAATAACTCTGCATGTCTTAGTGAATAACACATATTTTGCATTGTCCTATTACCCTCATCATTTCCATCTTGCCATGTTGGAAAAACACAAGAAGGAACTGATGTTAGCGATCTTGCACAGCTGCCTGCACAGAAGAATAAATAAAAAAACATGTCATGATACCCATTAGAGACAAGCCAGAAGTTTATCAATTATTCTTAAAATCAAAAGCAAGAGGAAATGTCTGGAAAATAATTTCATCTGCATTTACCTTGGTTTCTTTGGCAGCCATTTTAAGATTCAAATGAGAGAGAATCAAATTTCTCTTTGCAATTTTTTTTTATTTTTTTATTTTTTTAATTTGATTTATATGCCGCCCTTCTCCGAAGACTCAGGGCGGCTTACAATGTGCTCAGCAATAGCCTTCATCCTTTTGTATATTTATACAAAGTCAGCTTATTGCCCCCACAACTGGGTCCTCATTTCACCTACCTTAGAAAGGATGGAAGGCTGAGTCAACCTTGAGCCTTGGCGAGATTCGAACCCTGCAGTAATTGCAGGCAGCTGGTCTTAATAACCAGCTTAATAACAGGGTGCCTTAAACCCCTGTACCACCAATTCATGTATAACACCAGTTTACAGAAAGGTTGAAACTGGAACTGAAGGGAAAGAATGATGTTCTTTTTGACCTTCTTAAATATTGCCCTGAAATTATCTGTCTATTACTGCCAATATGCGTATTTCAGTATAAAACTGAGTGGCCCAAGTATCCAACCTGACACCTTCAATGATCCATAGAATTTTGCAGAGACAAAGAAACTCCTTAGTTAGAGATGTTCTTGTGCAAAAGAGATCCCTAAAAGTAGAACTTTGGAAGATCTTCCTTTGATTCTACCTTAACCCAAGTAAAGTGGTGCTCTTATCTCACTTTTTGGTCTCTGAAATGACATTTTTACAAGGGCACCATTTTGCTTCCTCATGATATGATTCTTTTACATTGCTTCAAAGATGCTTGAACCTTACTTCTGAAGTTCAAAAGCAAACAAAAGCTACAGGGAAGCATTATATGCTCTATTTCTTGAACTAGAAAAATAAAGCAAAAAGCATGGGGATATGCCTGCCACAATTTCTTCTGCCCAGTTCTCCTTAATTCACTTGCTTTCTACACTGCAGCCTCTACTGAAAGGATAGTTTCTTTCTAAGAGCTACAATATATATATATCGCTGGAGCGTTATTTCTATTAGCTGAAACTGGAAGAAAGAAAGGAATATTTTGAGAAGAGCTCAGTATGAACTAGTCCAATATTAAATATGATTCTGGCTGGAGCATTTCGTAGTATTCCAGGTATTCAAAAAAGCTTTACAGAAGATCAGAAAACAACAGCATCTAAAGTAAGGGCAAAATGGCATCTTTACCTCAGATTAGGAGCAATCATTTTGCACTGTTATTTGAAAAATGTTGGGCAGTAGCAGTAAACTAAAAGAAGAAATATATTCTTCTTAGATCATGAGCTCATGCTTTTCTGCAGGAAAAAAAATAGCAAGTGTTCTGAAAAAAACATAGTGCCTCTCAGAAACGTTTTACACGATCTGCAGCTGGTGTGTTCAATTTCATGCTAGTCCAGGTTAGAGCAGACAACCACAAAAACATGAAAACATCCAGAAAGTGGTTCTGAAGCATGCAACAAAGATGACAAAGGATGTGGAGAAGAAAAGTTTACAGGTTTTTGGAATAAGACGGAAGGGGTCTGAAAAGAGAGAGACCCTGGTTTTATTTCCTCACACATGACTAGTTGGACCATTTGCGACAAGGCTCTATGCTAAGAGGTATATAATTAATAAATAACATTAATATATAATATATAAATGCCAGATGACCATTGCCGTTATGAAGTTAGTTACTGCCTGTTTATTAAACCAAACCCAAAACTGAAAGTACTCTTGATAGAACTCTATATCACTCCTTACTTAGCAGAACGCCATAGATTACAACCAAGATGGCCATCAAGAGACTGCTGTAATGTGCCATTTGTCTTCTTAACAATGGATTCTCATGCATACTAGATACCCTGTAGCTATTCATAAGGGAGTCAACTGCGCCCCTAACAAAATGACATCATCTTGTTTAACATGATTCTTCTGAAACCCCCTTGTAAATTTACAGCCATCAGCAAAAAACACATTAGCTTCAAACAATGCTCGTTCCTCATAGTAACTGTGGGATTACAGCAGGCAAAAGGTGGCTGCCTGTTATGAAATCTGCATTCCATGCACATAACTGTCCTGCTCTAGCTGTGCTGTAACTCAGTATTAAACCATACTTAATAAAATCCATATTGTGAACGGCTGCTTTGGCCAAAAGGGAGGTATGTAACATTGCATATATATTGACTTTCACTGTTGGTCAATGCCAAGATTTATAGTCTCTACAGGTAAATATTGAGTGAGGCAAGCTGTTACTCAGTTATGTTTGCCTCAGTCAATAAATCCAGATGTTGACTCCCACAGAACATCTCCTCCATTGGTTATAGTGTGGCCTGTGCTAAGTGATGCCATTCAAGCAGAAAAGAAGTCTTGAATCACCTAACACAATGTGGTTGTAAGAAGTGATATTTAAACTGGACCCTGTTAAAGTATTTGAGTAATCCCTGAACTGCAGATAGCTTGGGCAGTCCTGTAAAAGGTCAAGCTTTAGCTTTGGTATTGTTGATTAACTACAGTAAAAATAGATCAGCATTCCAGACACTGTCAAGGAGATAATCAACTCTTTTGTACAAAGACAAGAGTATGTTTAGGCACATTCTCTGATTTCCATGATTTCAATCCACCCTATGATCAATATTCAAATACAGATGATTCTGAACTTTTCATATCTCATTTTGTACCTTCCTCTAATGGCTCAGCTACTCTTCCCCTATAACTATCATGAAATGATATGTGAGTAGGTGGGAAATCCTCATTATCTAGAAATGTTGCTTCCATTGAATTAATGCAAATCATGGCATAATACTGTATTAGCAGAACAAAGCCATTTTACCATAAACATAACTCAGGGAGTAAAGTACCTAAGAGCTAAAACAACAACAATAACAACAACAACAACAACAATTTTACAAAATACATCAAGAAATTGCAGCTTCCTGCAATAACACCAGTGGAACTGCAAAAAACTGTGTTACTTGGAACATCGTACATATTAAGAAGATACTTGGTTGATACCTAGGATGCTGGCAGCAACCCATATCAACCATCAGCACCAGTCAATGATATGTGTGATACATTTTTAAATGTTCAGTTGATTGAGTTTCATGTTTAATGATTAATAATAATAATAAGCTACACAGAGACAATTGGAGCAAGCATGAAGTTGAATTGCTTCTTAGCTTCTATAAAGCAAGGTATGCATATTTACTAACAGAATTTTCAGCACCACATTTCTCTCTATTAAACATATATCCTGTTTCAGGTGATAAATATGCCCATGTTGTGTTGGATCATTTTATCACCTGCCTTCTGCAATAGCATCTTCCTGAAGGTTCACATGCCCCCCCCCATCTTAGTGGCCTTTAAAAGGACATTAAAAATGTGGTGTAGGGTGATGGGAGTGGGGAGTGTTCATTTGTATTTCTGTGGTAGAAGAGAGCATTACCTATTGCTCCTTCCAGATGATACTTTTTTCTGTACTTTGTATTGCTTTTATATGTTACATTGTTCAAAGTCATGGGAGTTGGGTGGCTTAGAAGTTAGAAGGATGGATAGATGATAGAAAATAGATAGATAGATAGATAGAACAGATAATACACAATAAAGAGATGGTCCCTCCCTCCTTCCCTCCCTCCCTCCCTCCCTCCCTCCTTCCTTCTTGAGTTCAAGGCAATAGCAATAGCACTTAGACTTACTGTATATACTGCTTCACAGTGCTTTTACAGCCCTCTCTAAGCAGTTTTACAGAGTCAGCATATTGTTCCCAACAATCTTCAGAAGGATAGAAGGCTGAATCAACCTTGAGTCTGGTGAGATTTGATCTGCCAAATTGCAGTCAGCCAGAAATCAGCAGAAGTAGCCTGCAATACTGCATTCTAACCACTGTGCCACCGTAACTCAGTGTACATAAGTCTCGCTTCTCCTATTTTTTCCACAAGAAGAACTCTGTGAAGTAGGTTGTACTGAGAGTCTGTCTCAAAATCATTCAAGGATCTTCCATGGCAGAGGATGTACTAGAACATAGGCTTCTCCATTCCTAATCCAATGTCTTACTCTATATAAATAGAATTTGGGGAACTGCAAATGGTGCTCAGAAGCAGATAGGTCAGCTATTAGATTAAAAGGTCCCACCTTAAACTAAATAAGTTCCTCAACCTCTGTGAAAAATACCTGAGGACATCCCAAGTGACATGATTTTTGAGGAAAAGTTATTTTGTACCCATATGGTATGGTGTCTCTGAAACTAATCTTGGATTCAGTACAAAATCTTCACAGTTGGAATGTTGCTTTTTCATATACCACATCTGGGTTTTCTTCACTTATCTCCAGACATCATGAAAACCGATCTTATCCAGGTGGATAAGAGAGTTTTTAAGATATTAGCCATCAGGTTTGACCTATGTGGAAATACTGCCAAATATTTATTCTCTTGAAGATTAAACATTTGTGTTAGCTTTTCACTTAGACTATTTCTCTGACTCTAATATTTCAAGCCCATGGAATCTGGCTGAGTTTATGTGACATATTCAGCTCAGTTATTGAATTAAACCAATCTTCTAGGTTCTTATAGAACATTGAACCATAAACAAACCAAACAGATTGAGTTCATGCATAAATCAGCAACAAACAAAACAAAAATAACTAACTAAAACAACAAAACAACTAAGCATTTTGTGCAAATGCAGCCGTTAGGACTTTCACTGACCAGATCAAATATGTTTTATAAATGCAACCTTTGTGTGGCAGCCTCTTAACTATGCATCATGATTTGGCAAAGGGACAGTGACTTTCCTGGTTTTGCAGCAGATTGTAGGCTGAGAAAGCCTGTCGTTTGCTAAGTGATAATGCATGACTGGTGAACAGAGAAAGATATTCCAACATTTGATTGGAATAGAAAAAAACTTTTTTATGTCACTTTTCCACATAGGAAGTCAAATTAAAGCCTTGGAATGTACGGCTGCCATTAAAATACACATTGTGATTTTATTGTAGCTCAGTTCTACAAACGTCTGACGTTCAAATTCAAACAATGTCTTTTGGAAGCAGTATCTGAATTTCCTCTCTTCCCTTTTTCTATAGCCCAATCAATACTAGGCTGATGCAGAAGCTTCAGTTTGGCACACGATATTCTAACCACATTGAAAATGCATAACAGCTGGCACTATGTCAGAAGGGACAGCCAGAGGGAAGCAAAATCTCATACAGATGGATGAAATGCTTTGAAACAGTCTTATAAAAAAGGTGCCAAACTAGCTTTCCTCAACATTATCTGGTTGTTGGGAAACACGTTTGCACCTCTTTCAGGGCCGGATTTTCCTATAAGCTAACTAGGCTTCAGCCTAGGGCCTCAAGATCAAGAGGGGTCTACACAGTGGTGGGATTCTGGGGGTTCTAGGGGGTTCGGCCGAACCCTTTGTTAAATTGCTGTCTCAGGAATTCTGGAAGTTGAAGTCCACAGGTTGTAAAAGAGCCACAATTGCCCACCCCTTCCCTAGCCTGAGTTCCGCTGCCTGGGATCCACGTGAGCTGCCACGTGGTTCCCCACGTGGGCTGCCACGTGGTTCCCCGACGCAAGAGAGCAGGATGGAGAAAGCAGCTTCCACACCTTCACTCACCCTCACTCTCTGCTCTGTTGGATCGCTGGCCGTTCGCTTACCCCACCCACTCCCAATCTATTGCTGCCTCCGATGGCTAGAGGAAAAAAAACTTCAAATTCTTGCCACGGGGCTTCAAGGGGCCCCCTAGAGCCAGTGGTGCAGCCGAACCCTTTGTTAAATTGCTGACTTGCCCCGCCCCTCCGCACCACTATTTATTGCCAATAAATAGTGGTGGGCGAGGGGCGGGGGAGCCAGCAATTTAACAAATTTCGGTGGTTTTTTTGTAATTTTATTGGCCCACGGACCTTCAGCATAGGCTAATTGGCCTCCCAGCTCTCAGCTGATTTGTCTCAGCTGTTTTGCTCAGGGCTCTTCTGCTTCCTTGCAAAGAGTGCTGATTTTTTTTCCCCTAGCTAAGTTGAGAAACGAAACTGAAACTGCTTTGCTGTTGCTGCAAGGTTGGAAAATTAGGCAGGCAGAATTCTTTTCTTTTTCCTCACCAAAAAAGGTAGGTGCAAACAATGGGAAATTTAGGGAAAAAGAGGAGAGTTCAAAAATTTAAAACACAAAAGAAAAAATGCTCTATTTAACTAGGGAATTGTAATAATTGAGATACTATTAATTGTATATTTCTGAAAGCAGAAATGGTTAAGTTGTGGTTTGGAGGAATATATGGGGGAAATTATTTGGTTTATTATTATTGGTAAATAATTAATGGATTTGTAAGAAATTGGATTGCATGGAAATAATTGGAATATTCATGTTCATATTGATTAATATACAAAAAAGGTAGTTATATAACTAATTGATTTATATAAAAATGTTGAATTTATATTAAACAACTAATATTACATAATTAACCAATGTGAGGATGGATATAAAAATAGATGACAATGGGAAGGGGTATAATATAGAATAGAAGGGAAAAATTGAATTTGATTAAGATTAGAGATGAAGGGTAATATTGGTTTTTTACAAAAATAGATGAGGAATAAATATGGCAAAAAGGGAATATAGAAATTGTAAATTTAATTGAAATGACTAAACACTGTTTAAATTTGTGAACTGGCCAAATACTCTGTTCAAAGAAAATACATTGTATGTTTGTATGTGTGTTTCTAATTATTGTTATTTATTCATATTTGTTCTCTTTTATTCTTTAAAGTTTAACAATTCATTCTTTATCTTAATATCTTTATATTTGTTTGGGGTTGGCTTTCTTCCCTTTCATCTTTTTTATTGTACAGCAATCTTTCTCCTCAAACCTACCACCTCTCTCTTTTCTTTCCTTCTTACTTTCTCTTCCTCCCCCTCTTCTTCTCCTCCCTACTTCCTCTTCCTTTCTCCTTCTCCTCCTCTCTTCCTCCCTCTCTTACCCTCCCTCCTACTCTAATTTCCCTTCCCTTCCTTCATCCCTCTTTATTGCTGTATCCTTTTATGCATATGGACTACTCAGAGGGCTGAAAAAGTTATTTCTGACTGGTCCTCGCACTTTTGACCAGTCCTCGAACTTACGACTGTCCTCACATTTTACGTTTTTGCCCTATCTTGTCACCATGGTGAAGAGAAGCAGTTGTGAAATGAGTGACACGGTTATTAAGAATGCTACAATGGGCATAAATGATGACCAGTCATAAGTGTGAAGACCGGTTAAAAGTGCGAGAACCTGTCAGAAATGACTTTTTTCAGCCCTCTGGGTAGTCCTTTTGTGCATATGGACTACTCAGAGGGCTGAAAAAGTTATTTTTGACTGGTCCTCACACTTTTGACCAGTCCTCGAACTTACGACTGTCCTCACATTTTACGTTTTTGCCCTATCTTGTCACCATGGTGAAGAGAAGCAGTTGTGAAATGAGTGACATGGTTGTTAAGAAAGCTGCACGGGCATAAATGTGAGGATGGTCATAAGTGTGAGGACCGGTCAAAAGTGCGAGGCCCAGTCAGAAATGACTTTTTTCAGCCCTCTGAAAAAAGTCTATGCACATAGCCACACCCACCCGGTCACATGACGAGCTACCCACGCCTACACAGTCACATGACCAGCTAGCCACGCCCACCCAGTCACATGATTGCCAAGCCACACCCCCAACCAAGCCACGCCCATAGAACCTGTTGTTAAAAAAATTGAATCCCACCACTGGTGAAAGGGCCTCATAAGTGGAATAGCCTAGGGCCTCTTTTCATCTAAATCCGGCCCTGACCTCTTTATATGACAAAGTGCATAAATGACATGGCCTTTTGATAAGGAGTTAAATGAAATGACTTTTTTTAAGCTGAGGTTCTGTGAAAAAGAAAAAAGAAACTTTACTATTACTTTTTAGTTCACTTGCTTTCTTCCTACCTCAAAAAGTCCTCACAGAATGAAAGCAGCCATATCACAGAAAGAAAAAAAAGCCTAGAAATGAGTCTTAATGGCTAATCTGCTATATTATCCTTGGTAGCAAATGTTGGCATGAAAAAGAACGCTAATATGAAAAGCCCCATCTGTATTCTGAATGCTTTTTCACAGCACGTCTTCCTGTACATTTAAATTAGTTATAGGTATAAATTTACAGATAATCTACTGAAGATATATAACTGATGACTCTTTGAGAAGTTCACAGACAGTGATTTGCTCATCATCAGGGGAGACTAGTTCAAATGATGAGTTTTAAAGGAGGACAACATTTTCCAGGGGAGAGAACAACCCTGATAGCTGCTTTAGTGCATAATTCAACTGAAGCAAATAGCATATTAACACAGATATTCCCATATGGGCAATGCTCCAAATGATATGATATACAGGTAAGAATGGCTAATGTTATTTAAGGACAGTAACAGCATCACTTTGTGTTGTGATATTTTTGGATTAGATCACTTTATTCATTGCCTCATAGATGTACAAATTAGAATTTATTCACACACACATCCCCAGGTGCCATTGTTTAATTGGGTTGTCCCATTCACAATCAACATTCATTCAGATAAAATTGCACGGACACTTGAGTTTCCATTGTTTTCCCACAGAACACTGGAGCAATCAGTGGCACCCCCACCTGCAGTACAGCCACACATGGAATGTTAAAATAAAGATTGTCAGGAAAAAATCATCTTAAAAAAACTAGACTTTATTTATGAATTATAAAAAAAACTAAGAGAAATACCCTGATTTCTGTAATGCATAGTTTGTTGTAAAATTCTGATCTCGTTCTGTTCTGAGGGATTCAATTGAACACCCTCAAATATTCTTCAGGATCTACTGCTAACGTATCCACCCTGCTTAGTTCCTGCTAACCATAGACTTCATCAGGAATGGGGCTGGTGGTAATCTGAAGAAACTAGGCACATTCATAGGTTCTTCTGACAGAAAAATAATTGGGATTCAAAATTTTATCTCATGCATGGGACAATCCTATATGCATCATCTATTTATGTGTATCACTTACTAATACAAAAAGTCACTGTTAGTGCATACAGGTAGTCCTCAACTTACAACAGATTGTTGTAAGACCATTCAAAATTACGACACTGAAAGAAGTGGCTGACCATTTTTCACACTTACAACTGTTGCAGTATCCCTATGGTCATATGATCAAAACTGAAATGCTTGGCAACTGGTTCTTATTTATGATGGTTGCACTGTCCCAGGTTCAAGTGATCACCTTTTCCAACCTTCTGACAAGCATAGTCAATGGGGAAGCCAGATTCACTTAATGTTACTAACTTAACATCTGCGGTGATTCACTTAACAACTGTGGCAAGAAAGATTGTAATTTGAGGCAAAACTCACTTAACTAATGTCTCACTTAGCAGCAGAAATTTTGGGCTCAATTGTGGTCATAAATTGAGGATTATCTGTATAAGTGAGAAAGAGAAATGCGGAAAGAGAAAGTCAAAATGACTTTACAGTCCTTCATAGATGGAAATGGAAAGTTTCTGCTAAATTTTTAATAAAGAAGCATACTTTGTTTTCTTGAGACTCCTTTTTCTTTTCTAGATTAGCAGCGCAGGATTGACACAAACTGCAATAGATGGGCCTAGTTTTTAAAAACTAAACAGGAACTTTGGCATAGGGATCCAGGATTTAGCTGAGATCAAGGATTTATCTGATTGTGAGTAGCTGCCAGTAGCTGCCACTTTTTTTAAAGGGACAAAGCAGGTTCATGAAAGTTGGTTCTTCATTGCAGGAAATGATATGGTCCTTGCCCATTGTAGCTGGTAGCAATTGTATCTTACAATTACACTCACACATACTTAGATCATGTGACAAATTCTGAAATTGGTGTCAACCATCCTCTCATTCTAGCAATCATATTAACTCACCTTGTTGCACATTAGCTGGAATGTGAGACTGAAATGTGAAACCTGCCAAATTGCTTTCATACAATTTTATCAGAATACAAATTACATCTGATAAGTGACCAAAACACATTACAATCCTGTTTTCATTGGTAAGAAATATATAATACAATAGATCAATAGAAAGTCCTAAAAGGAAGTTAAATCACTATTTTGGGGGAAAAACCCCATCACTTTAAAGGCAATCGTATTAGAGAGAATGAGATTGTACAAGTTTCAAAAGTGATTTGAAAGGAGCTATGGCTCTCATGCGAACTGAACTCTTTTCTGCTTTTCATCAAAACAGCCGGTGTTTTCTCAAGCTTTTGCATGATGATATCCAAAATGGACATGACTGCTTGAAGATTCAATGTCATAAATCAGTTCCATAAAGCAGCTCCTTTGTTGCAGGCTGGCTCTGGCTGCATTAACTAGAGCACAAGAGCTGAAGCATGTCTTCCAAATAATTTTCCAACCTGTATAGCCTTTTAAGGACTGAGTTTCATCTACAGGTAAGAGATGGCACTTTGTGGGAAATTTTTGTTGCAAAAATTATCCCCTGCCCCTGCATACTATCCTACCACTGTAGCAGGAAGTTTTAAGTGAGCAATTATGGGGCTGGCAAGCAAGAGTATTTCCTGATCTAGTGTTCCTATCTCAGCTCAACAGTCTTTAACTTGCAATCACACTACTATTAACCCAAATCCACAATATGGGCAATGCAAAGTAATGGTCACTGGATTAGTACTGATTGTCCACAATAATAACTTTATGTAAGTTGATTGTCTCCGTGGAGTTGTGGGATGTACCTAAACCTGTTACATGATGACACCCTTCATTCCGAGAAGGAAAACATACCCTAAAAGCCAGTATTTGAAGAAGAAACAGCATGAGAAATAAAGAACACCCCAAAAAAGAATTTTCTTCACAAAAATTGCAAACACACACTCCCAGAATGTACCTCTTAATTAAGAAATATGAACAGATGAACATTTGATATTCAATTGTCTGCTCTGTGCATAGAAGGTGGGTCAGTCAAAAGGCAAATTATATTAATAAGGATGATTTTGCCACAAATCAAACAGGATCCTCTCTGCATTATGCAAAAGAAAGAATGCACATTTTATCAGAAAACATGTAGGAAGTCAGAAAACAAGTATACTGATCTCAGTATACCACCCACAATTGCTTTTCAGACTATTCCCTTTCAGAGAAAGGAGCAGTATGCAAAGCACTGAAAAGGACTAAGTACAGTTAAGTAAATAAAGTCTCAAAATAAAATCTGTATCAGACTATCCCTCAAAACCATCCTTACTTCCACCATACACCGCACCTCATCCTGCCTTTTGTTTTTTCAACTTCCCACCTTTCTTTGAGAAATCTCTTCAGTTTCATCCAACCATGACTCCCTTGGTTTTTCTTTCCTCTTCACCCAGGCAGTTTTCCATCATATATTTGTTTTATAATTTGATCCTGCACAGCCTTTTTTTTCACTTCCTCATTCCAACAAGTACCCTTTTGCATACTTCTGTTAGCATAATTCCACCCATTCCTGTGGCGTAATTCTTTCCAATCTATTCCAACCAGCCTCCATGGTCATTTAATTTATTTTCCATTCATTCTGTAAGGAAATAATCTACCTTCCAATACTTTTTCAGGTACGACTCACCCCTTCTCTTTCTGAAGCTGTTTTACTTTCATGCTAGTTTCTTATATTTCTTTCATTTCTTCCATATTAATTTTTTCTAACATCCACTTTTAACACTACTAAATAAGTGTCTATCCCACATTTGGAATCTCTTGTCAGCCTTGTATTCTTGACTAACTTTTGTAATCTTTCATAGCAAACAATCAAATGAAGCAAGTTTTTCAGTTTATTCATTTTCCTTGTTTATGCATAAAAACGTACGCCTAATCCACATTACTTGAATCAGACTTTTTTCTAATTCACCAATCACCACCACTTTGATTTATTCATCTCATTGCCACCTATCCATTTGTGTCACCTAAAAGAATAAATTTTCCCTTGATTTGCATTGATTTAGAATGCTGAACAGTTTTTCCCAAACTCATTCCTTGCTTTTTCATTATCACCATTCACTAGAGCGTAATATGCAACTATCAACAACCTAGGCATTCCTTCTTTCACACAAACACAACATTCTGAGTAACACCAATTCCTATTTTTGGGCATTTATTATAGCCTTGTCATTCATAATTAAATCTGCATCTTCACTTCTCTGCATGTATTTACCATCAATTTATATTCATATTTCAGTGACTGTTCAAAGTTACAGTGAGACTAAATGAGAAGGATTTAGAACTGATCCTTGGAGTTCCGGCCATAACAACATACATGTGGCCACAAAATTGAGATCCATCTGCTTAGCACCTGACTTACAATTATGACATTGTAGTCAAACACAGTCATGTGATTGTGATTTCCAACCTTCCTTGCTGGCTTCCCACAAGCAAAGTTAATAATCCAAATGGTCTTAATTTAACAACAGCAATTTGGATTGCTAAAACTGCTGTCATTAAACAGCATCACATGACTTCACGCTTTATCATCATGTTGCTTAGTGATGGCAATTCTGGTTCCAATTGCTTGTCATAAACTGAGGACTGTAATCAATTGAGATTCTTTGAACAATACTTTTAGTTAGACATAGAAGGTGTAGATTATGTTACCAAACCTTATAGTACTTCATCCTTTTGATAGACACAGTACCAGTCAGTTGTGGCATACTTGAGTGATATATTTCTCATTTCTCCTAATTGCTGTGTATGTTTCTCCACAACCTTGTGTAAATAATGCATTTTGAACTCTAGTTGACCAGATTATGTGGGCTGAAGTTAAATACCCAGATTCACTTCCAATTATTTGAGGAGATTTTAATAAAGCAAACTTAAGGAAAGAGCTACCAAAATATTTTCAACATGTCAATTGTCTTACTAGGGGAAAGAATACTTTAGATCACTGCTACACAACATTAAAAGATGCTTATCGATCTTTGCCATGAACAGTTGTGCGTCACTCTGATCATTGTATGATTCACCTTGTACCTGCTTACAGACAAAGACTTAACACCAGGGGTGAAATGTAAAATTTGTTACTACCGATTCTGTGGGCGTAGCTTGGGGAGGGGGTAATGTGACTGGGTGGGCGTGGCCAATTTTTAAAAAAACTTTTCAAAGCATTTTTTCTAATACTTTGAAAAGCCTCTCTGCCATCAGGAACTCAGCTGGGATTATCAGAGACTTTTCAAAGCATTTTTTTTACCACCTCTTCGGCCAAGAGGTTGCAGAAAAAAATGCTTTGAAAAGCCTCTGATGATCCCAGCTGAGCCGCGCGATCATCAGAGGCTTTTTTTTTTAATTTTTAAAAGCATTTTTTCATCAGAAGAGGTTGTAGAAAAAATGCTTTTAAAAGTAAAAAAAAAAAAAGCCTCTGATGATCGTGCAGCTCAGCTGGGCATGGGGGGTGGGGGTGGCACAGAGATTTTTGCTACCAGTTCTCCGAACCACCCGCCACCATCGCTACCGGATCGGGCGATTTGGTCCGAATCAGGAGCATTTCACCCCTGCTTAAAACCATGAAACCAACAATTAAATCAGTGAAGACTTGGACTGAGGAGGCAAAACTAAAACTAAAGGCTTGCCTTGACTGCACTGATTGGAATGTGTTCAAAGATACTGCTGCAGACTTGGATGAACTCACAGCAGAGGTGGGTTTCAGCAGGTTCTGGCCAGTTCTGGAGAATTGGTAGCGGAAATTTTGAGTAGGTCAGAGAACCGGTAAATACCACCTATGACTGGCCCCACCCCCATCTATTCTCTGCCTCCCGAGTCCCAGCTGATCGGGAGGAAATGGAGATTTTGCAGTAACCTTCCCCTGGAGTGGGGTGAGAATGGAGATTTTGCAGTAACCTTCCCCTGGAGTGGGGTGAGAATGGAGATTTTACAGTATCCTTCCCCTGCCACACTCACCAAACCACACCCACAGAACTGATAATAAAAAAAATTGAAACCCACCACTGACTCACAGATACTGTAACATCATATGTCAGTTTTTGTGAAGTCCTATGTGTGCTAACCAGAAACCTGAGAATATACAATAACAATAAACCTTGGTTCACAGCTAAACTTAAGCAGCTACATCGTACCGAAGAGGAAGCGATAGAATGCTGTACAATCAGGCCAGAAATGTATTAACAAGGGAGATCAGAGCAGCAAAAAGAAGCTACTCTGAAAAGCTAAGGAATCAGTTCTCAACAAATGAACCAGCAAACATGTGGAAAACTCTTAAAAATATCACTGATTATAGCAAACCTCCATCCCATGCTGAAGGAAATCAACAACTGGCAGATGGCCTGAATGTGTTTTACTGTAGGTTTGAGAGAAAACTACTGCCACCCATCTCCACAATCCCCATCTCAGACACACCAACATCAGCCAAGCCTCCAACAACCTACCCCATCCTATTGGGTCCACCACCTCTGGTGATTACAGAGAATGAGGTGGAAGGTCTATTTCACAGACAAAAGCCAGGAAAAGCACCAGGCCCAGACAAGATAACTCCTTCTTGCTTAAAAGCTTGTGCTGACCAACTGGCCCCCATTTTCACCCGCATATTTAATAAATCTCTAGAGAGGTGCTATCTTGCTTCTTGCTTCAAATGCTCTACTATCATTTCAGTACCAAAGAAACCCTTCATCAAGGAACTGAATGACTTCAGACCAGTTGCTCTACACAGCTCTAACATTCTAGTCTAATATCTGTAGTTATGAAGACCCCCCCCCCTTTTTTTTTTTTTTGCTTTAATTTATATGCCGCCCTTCTCCGGAGACTCAGGGCAGCTTACAATGCATTAAGCAATAGTCTTCATACTTTTTGTATATTTATACAAAGTCAATTTATTGCCCCCACAATCTGGGTCCTCATTTCACCTACCTTTGAAAGGATGGAAGGCTCAGTCAACCTTGAGCCTGGTGAGATTTGAACTTGCAGTAATTGCAAGCAGCAAATGTTAATAACAGTGCTTTAGTCCACTGTACTACAGTGAAAGGCTAGTGCTGGCCCACCCGAAAACCATCAAGGATCCACTGTTAGACCCCTTGCAATTTGCCTACCAAGCAAATAGATTGACAGATGATGCTGTTAATATGACTCTGCACTAATCTTACAACATCTTGAATCTCCAAAGACCTATGCAAGGATCCTCTTTGTAGACTTAATCTCAGCATTCAATACCATCATTCTAACTAAACTAAATTAGCTTGCTGTACCTGACCACACTTGCAAATGGATCATAAGCTTCCTAACAGACAGGAAGCAGCAGGTGAAGCTAAGCAAAATCACATCAGATACCTGTACAATTAGCACAGGAGCCTCCCACAGCTATGTGCTCTCTCCACTTCTCTTCTCTCTATATACCAATGACTACATCTCAAAAGAGCCCTCTGTTAAAGTACTGAAGTCTGCAGGTGATACAACAGTGATTGGTCTCATTCGAGACAACGATGAATCTGCCTACATACGGGAGGTTGAACAACTAGCCTTGTGGTGCAAGAAGAACAATCTTGAACTAAATATACTCAAAACTGTAGAAATGGTGGTAGATTTTAGGAGAAATCCTCCTATACTACCACCTCTTACAATACTAGACAACACAGTATCAACAATAGAGTACTTCAAGTTTCTAGGTTCTATCATATCTTAAGATTTAAAATGGACACCTAACATGAAAAACATCATCAGAAAAGCAACAAAGAATGATCTTTCTGCGCCAACTCAGAAAGCTCAAACTGCCCAAAGAGCTGCTGATTCAGTTCTACAGAGGAATTATTGAGTCTGTCATCTGCACCTCTATAATAATGTTTTCTATGTAATATCTCCTTTGCTGTAATAGAGTAATTTTCTACAGTAGTTTATGTGATTTGTTAAGGCAAACAGTACTCTTCAAGATGTATCCATCATAAAGTTTTAGGACTGACACACAATTCTCGTGCTCAGGTAGCATTTTCTCTCAGGTAGAAAATGCTACCTAAGGTAGAACCTGAAGCTCTTACCTTTAATGGCTGGATAGAGTTTTGAATGTGGCTTCTCTGCTCATATTCCTAACTCTAAAAGAAGCAGCATCTGCTGCAGTTCACTTTCTGCCCACTTAAGCTGGTTGCCCTAGTATCAGGCAGACCTTGGCCAGAAAACAAGCCTCTGAAGCACTTAACAGCAGGTATTAAGCTAATCTCCAGGTGGAGTAGCTATTAACTTTGGTGCAGACTCTTTTTGCCCCATGCCAACTGTTGGCTAATAGAAATGCCCTATTTAGCAGCTCTCCAGGTCGGCTACAACAGAATGGCCAAGGGAAGGCAGATGACTGGAATATTTTATCTTGCTAGCTAGAATACACTTGGGTTACTATGGTGACCAAGGGATGATGCTCCTTGGAGTTTGCTACATAATTCTTCAGAAGAAGGATTTAGGGATGCAGAACAAAACATGGCAGGGAAGCGTCAACCTAATAAGTTGTGGGTTGAAAGGAAGCCAGGTTGCTGCTTAGACTCCATGGTGTTTGTCCATGTGGGGGCCTGAGAAATATTCCTGCATGGAACCAGGGGCCTGTTCATTATACCTTGGCTTGTTCTTTCAAAGAGCCCTTTACAAATAGTGCTCTTTTCTCACCTGGGTCGAAAATGAACCTTCCGTCCTTTGAAGAGGCAGATAAAAGGGATGATTCCTCTCTCTGCCCCCCTTTAAACAACCCCACTTTCTAGCTTCTTCATTATAACCCTGATGGAAAACAGCATGAATATTGAACAAGATGCCAGAAAGGATCTTAAACTACCCTACCGTGTTTTTATTGAGCTGTCTGAATAGCCACTAAAGAGAGAGGCTCGTTAATCAAAGCAACAAGTGTTCAAGGGAGGATTGCTGAAAAAGATGTAACTCAAGGTTTTTCCCTCTCTCCCCACCACTAGTATCTTCAAATAATTGTCTTCTCCCCTATGCGGTTGCTTAACATTGGTTCTTTTCTTCTTTTTTAACAAAACCAAAGTTCTATAGCTAGTAAGGGGAGTATGGGAGGAGGAACTCCTTTACAAACAGAAGGAGGAGGAGGCGGAAGAGAAGGAAGAGGAAGACAGCAGCAATGTTTGCCATTACAAGAAAGCCCAGCTTATGGTTAATGTGGAGTGCAGAGAAATATCTCATGCAGAGATTGATTACGCATGCTGCAATTGGCACCTAGATCACATCTCCTGGCATGCAGCTGAAGTTAAGAAGGAGCAATTTATATGTGGTCCAATTTGTAGCATGTCTGAAAGCCTATCATTGACACTGTAGCCTATTTGACTATGTGATGCATTTGAAACAGGCGCAGCATCCCAGAGCACATTATGTGACATCTAATACAGAATTGGTTGAGAAGGCTGAATCTCACACAAATTGTCTAGAAGGGATGTATTTATATTCCACACACAAAGGTCTATTGCAGGGTTCCAAAATCTCTGATCCATGAAAAAAAAAAATAGAATATCCTCATTTGGAGCCCCTCATCATCCACCATGTCAAATATGCACCTTAGAGGAAATCTGCCATCACAAATGAAGGACTGGTGTGCACAGCTAAATTTATTTACATGTAAATCAAGCAGAAAAGAATTGCTGATTGACAAAATTAGATGCTAGTGGTGTGAACGTGTCCACTCAGGCTAAATGCAAAATATTTAAAAAGTGACCTGTGCTCATAGGTTTTTTTTTCTGGTACAGTGGTAATCATGTATGTGCTCCATACACAGTGTGGTTATGTTTTCAAGATGAGCTGGAAAGGGGTATGGATGCAGAGAGTGTTTTTGTCTAGGAGGAAGACTACTGAGAGCTGGTCTGTCAAGAAGCTCACAGTGCCAATTACTCTTCACAAGGTTGTTCTGGAAACAAAACAGTGGAGAGACAGGGAGAGATTGCAGAAGTTTAAAAAAAAATTACAAAGACATATTGCATCTCTGGAGGCCTAAGGTACATTTCTTGACTAAATAGCAAGCCTAAGAATATTTCTCTGGCTTTCAGAGCTGTGATGTTATCCTTTAAAAAGTCCTCCATTGGCCCAGCTGAGAGTGAAAGAGACTTGGAAGACATAACCTTTTGATCGTTTTTTTCAAACTCTGTGATTGAGAAACACAAGAAGCACCACTGTATAGAAAATATTATATTGTGGTTAGGATGAAATAAGTATAAAACACTGAAGCCACTAAGTGTGCATTAACTCTTCTTTTCGGTAGTTGTGAGATGCAAAGATCCTCCACGCATTATACCTTTGTTTAGGTTTTCATACATATACTTGCCTAACTAGCAAAAGTTAAAAACTCCCCAACTTCTGTGAACTAAGTGGATATATCCATATAATATATAGGAAAAATATGGAAGTAATTTGCCATTGTCTTTTTTTTATTCTTTTTAAAACATTCCCAGGATAGTTTAGCCTTTATAGAAAGGCCTTTGATTCTGTTGATTACATCAACTGGGAGTTCCAAAACATAATTTTTCCCATGAGAAACCTATATACATATCAGGAAGCCACAGTATGGACAGAACTTAGCAAAAGAAATGAGACAAGACTATATATTCTCCCTTTATTTATTAAACCTATATAATGAACATATCTTAAGGGAAGCTGGATTGGAAGTAGATGAGTGTGGTTTTAAGGTAGATGGCAGGCAGGCAAGGTAGATGGATTCAGTTACATTGCCAATGCATGCACCTTTGGAAGACCTGAAAGACTAGGTTGTTATGGAGAAGATACACTGTATGTATGTGGTTACCAAAATTTGACAATGAATTGATGGCTCATCATCATCACCGTCATCAAACTTCTATAAAGTTTGTAAACTTCTGTAAAATTTTTGTAAAGTTTGATGAATTCTTGGACATTTATTATGGAATGTAACTCTCTAGGAGACAGTTTGGACTAACCAGTTCTGTGAATAGACTACCTCAAGTACAGTATACATAGCTATGTATAATGGTAAAGTATATTGTCAGCAATATGTGTGGGTATGGAGTGGTGATCAAAAGAATCAATATGATGATTTAAGAAGTGTGATTGAAGTCTTGTCCCTTTTGTATGCCTTGACCCCATTTTTATGTGCATTGACCCCGTTGTGACCATTATCTTGACATTTTGCCCCCAACATATGTATGTTGATATAGTAGTAATAGTACAGCACATGCTTTGCATGCAGGTGGCCCCATTTTTTGTCATGGGCATTACGAAGCACAACTGAGAAAGCTCTTTCTTAAACTCCAGACAACTGCCTGCCAACCAGGATAGGCAACCTTAAGTTCTCTGGCTCCTGAAATTTCTGGTGGAGTTAGGGCAAACTGAAGACTGCTCCACAAAAGCCAAACTGATAACCACAGCAAAGACCAAAACCAACAATGAATAGACAATTCCTTGGAAACTCTCTGGATAAGAAGAGAATGGCAGATCACCCACATGTGCTTTGGAAAGCTGCTTTTCATGAGTAGACCGCAGGACAGTGGTTTTCTGTGGATCTGAGTTCCAGGAGATGGCAAAAACAGCCTTCTTGCTTGCAAGTGCAGCAAACCTTTTTAAAGGACACTATGTTCACTAACCCTCATTTTCTAATCATTTTTGGAAATTGCCTAATAATAATCTGAAAGTTATTAGAGACCTTCAGAACAGTAAGTTTTAAAAATCTTCATTAGGTGAATTATCTTCAACTCTGAACAAAACTATTGTAAGTTGAAATGAATACCAAAAAAATAATTAAGGATCCAGATAAATTTGGAATATGGACTTTTACTATAGGATCTTGGAATTAAATATAAACAGCATCTTATGGTAAACAAAAGCTATTCTGGCTGTAAATCAGAACAAAGATACATTATGATTTTAGACTCTGAAGACTACAGGGGACTAAGGATTCTAAACAGAAAATTTTAAAAAGCGTGTTTTTTAGGCCACCTAATATTGAGATTTATAGAATGACACAAAACATTAAATGTCAGAAATATTAAAAGAGATCTTTGAAGACTGGAACCAGAAATTAGTAAGTACAGTATCAACACAGTCCGTGATGATATCTGCTTCTATGGATAGGCTACGTCTAAAAGATGTTAATGAAGACGTGTCAGATGTGGAACAATTTTTTTTGACAACACAGAGAAAATACTGAAAGTGGAACTACAAATGACAGACCAAGAGAATTATTTGGAAAAAGGTGCTTTGGAAAATTTATTTTCTTTTTATGAAATTTAAGGAGAAGTGCAAATAATAAACCAAGATATTGACTTGTAAAATGTTTTCTTTCTGAAAAATGTTGGATCTACAAAAGAGGATTATTAAATTCTTGAAAAAGTCTTTTCAATAGGATAAAGTAGAATTAAAGAGGAATCAAATCCTATGACAATATTTGATTGAATTAAAGACAGTTAAGAGATAAAAAGAAAGAATGTGAATTGGTTTATTTGATTAAGGTTAAAATACAACTTTTTTTCTTGCAAAAGTTTGGCAACCCTGTTTGAACTTTTTGCTGGCACAAGAACTGAAAAGTTGATGTAAAAGTTGCTTATAGATAAGGAATGGGACATGGGATAAAGAGACATGTTTGAAACTTTGTGGGGGATGAAAAATTATTAAATTTGTCTATACTTGTGATGACATTTGGAAGTCATGTCTTTATATATTTTTTGTTTGTTTGTTTTTTCTTTGTTTCCTGCACTTTTTCTTTTTTCTCTTCTATTTTCTTTAAGTTTACTTTGCATTTGTTTTTACTATTGTAATTAAAACTATTAATAATTATATATACAAGTTCTCCCACTTAAAAAGAATATATACATATATATGTATGTATATTCAGGAGGACAGAATTTCTGAAGTACATACAAAACCAAAAAGAAATCTGTCCTTGAGCCTCTCTCTCTGTAGGTCTTTATGGATACCTGGTAGCAATAGAAGTAGCACTTAGACTTATATACCGCTTCACAGTGTTTTTACAGCCCTCTCTAAGCAATTTTACAGAGTCAGCATATTGCCCCCAATAATCTGGGTCCTCATTTTACCTACCTCAAAAGGATGGAAGGCTGAGTCAACCTTGAGCCTGGTGAGATTCGAACTGCCGAACTGCAGTCAGCGGACAGTCAGCAGAAATATCTTGCAGTAGTAATGCATTCTAACCACTGTTCTACCACAGTACATGCAATTCAAAACATGGAGGAGAGCTCTGGCTATCTAAAGGCCAGTGAAGGATTCCCCTAACCCGTTCCCCTATTCAACACAAGCCATGATACCCTGATTTTGCAGATGAGAGCTCTTTGACCCAGGTTTAATTGCAGGCACAATCAAGGTTTTTAAAAATCACTTTAAGCCATTTAAAGCTTTTTAGCTGAGTGTGAATGATTCACACACTTTAAATGAGCACTTCCAGTGAATCAGCCATCAGAGGATGCTCTGAGGTCAGATTTTAACAAAGGGGTGCTTTCTGGGTGTCTGCAAGGATGTTGTCAAGGCTGCCCCCTCATTGAAGGACACTGTCTCTCCCAGCTCCATTAAGAGACTGCACAACAGGTAGAAATGAGCATCACCACCTCACAGGAAGGGTCACCGGTTAGCTTTTATGCATGGAGCAGTGAAGGCTTCACTGCATAAAAAGTCAGACCGTAAAACTTTTCATTGCGACCTTTTCAGCTGGGAGATTTTCCCATTAACCAAACCACTCATCTTTGTGACCCTACATTTCTTCTGTTAAGGTTTACTGTTGGGGTATTTAATGCCATGTTTAGATTCAGATAGTTTGCTTGTTCAGGTAATGTCTTACCTCAGAAATGATGATCAGATCTTGGTACTTTGGGGGAAAGAAGCCACAAAGTGCCTTTTAGGGATGACTATACCTAATGACAACTCCCAGCCATTTAATTGTGTGTGGAAGAAGACATTCCCAGCTGCCCATTGAAAACTGGAACTAACTTAACTTTGCATTAATGAGCCTGTTTCTTTTGCCAGTGGCCTGTAAAGCATGCGCTATATCAGTATGATTCCTTGATTTTTGTTTTGTTTTATTGATTTATGTGGTAGGTGACTATGCACCCTTCAGCAATAATATCCCAAGAGACCATATAATAAAATGTAGGTCCCTTCAAAGAACAACAAAATATCTATTGCTTAAGAATAAACTGCATTTGGGATAAACATTGTTTCGAAGAATTAGCATCTCTCTCTCTCTCTCTCTCTCTCTCTCTCTCTCTCTCTCTCTCACACACACACACACACACACACAACCATCTTAACAATATTCTTTAACTGTACATTTAAAATGCCATGAATTTAGAATCACCCCACCTTAGACAGTGCTAACACACCTGAACCACACTGTGAAACCAACAGTTGTTTGAGCATATTGCCAAATAAGCAAACATGTTAAATAATAATAGTACAGTTCCTGTGAATCAGTATAAAAGTAAAAATGGATCTTCAATGAATTACAATTTCTGGGCTACAGATTCCAGCCAGTAGCAGAACAACCTGTTATTTCGTCTTAAACGAGGAGAATTTTGGCTTGATAGCTTTGCCATTCAGACAGCTAAGTGGCAGAAGGCTGGGCTGCCAGCTTTATTGGCATTGACCCTTTCTTACAATCTATCAGAACAGAACATCTTCTCTTGAGATCTCTATATAAACGATTATGTAACTTGCCCCTTAAAAGACACAATACAATGCCATATGTTTTCATGTTCAAGAAAGACTATGTTTTATTGTTTGGGAGAAGTCACCTTTTGCAGCACTACAGAGCGAGGCAGGGAGGGAGGGATGGGTCAAAGGAGGCACATAGAAGCTTTGGGAAACTCCTTCTGTGGTGGTCTGTGTTCCAGAAAAAGACCCTAAGAAACAGCATGGAAACAAAGTGTCAAATCAGATCCGACTCATTTGTTCAGTGGTTTTCTTATTTAGAATTCAAGACTGAGAATCCACACAGACCCCAAAAAACTGTAGAAAGCTTTCACAGCATCAGGAACATGATAGGAATTCTTAGCTCCACTACTTTCATATACTTTTGTTGAATGGGTTCATCCATTAGACTTCAAATGAGAGAGCTTCCTGGGACTCTCTCTCCTAGAAGAAGAGATTCTTTCTTAAGAATGGTTTTATTAAAAGATTTTACACTGATAATTAGAAATACACTCAAAAAAAGTAAATATAGTAAATATGAAAAAGAAAAATAGAAAGGAAAAACAGAGAGAAAAGATGATAGAAAAAAGAAAAAATAGGTAAAAGGAGAGAAAAATGATTGTAAATGGATATGGATCTGTAGTATGTGTTTGTGTGTATGTATGTGTATATGTTTGTGTGTGCGAACTTCCTCCTGGTGTACACACAATCCTAATGAAACCTCCATCTCCATGATTTCATTGTAATTCCCTATAACCTATTCTTCCTAATCATCAAAATCATAAGTCATAAAATCATTTTCTTCCTTCTGCAAAAAGTCCATACAGGGTTTCCAGCCATGATGAATGTCAAGAATGACTTTTCTCTAATCAAAGAAGACAATTTGAGTGTAGAAAAAGAAATTCAAAGAAGAAGAGAAGTTTTTCACATCAATGGAGAGCTGAATTAGGGTTCTTTACTTGTCCTGGAGCTGGCAGAATCCTGTGCTGATATGAGATTGGTTGGTTAGCATTTGTGCACTGACATCAGATATGAAAATCCTGCCTATGCTACACATGAAGAGAAATATCAGAAAGGGAGCCCATTTCCACAATAGTGTTCTGTAGTGACACTATAGCCACAACTGTGTTGATGAGTCAGTAATGAACCAGACTTTTTAAAATTATTGAGTGATGCAATAAGATGTTATGGAATTAATATGGAAAAGGTGATGGGGAGTGAAAAGGGAAAGGAGGGACCGAGTGGTTACTCAATACCTCTTCCTAACCCCTACTGTTCACAGGACTCTTCGTATATGCAGAATAAAGAAATCAGCAGTCAGTGAAATGGAATGCAAAGGGAGGGGTCAAGGCCTTGCCCAGGTGACATCAATAAGGAGCCTGAGTGACGTAGGAGGCTAATGCCTCCTAAGGCAGCATTTAACATCCAGTGCCTGCAATTATTGCGAGTTCAATTCTCACCAGGCTCAAGGTCGACTCAGCCTTCCATCCTTTCTAAGGTGGGTAAATTGAGGACCCAGTTTGTGGGGGCAATAAGCTGACTTTGTATAAATATACAAAAGTATGAAGGCTATTGCTTAACGCATTGTAAGCCGCCCTGAGTCTCCGGAGAAGGGCGGCATATAAATCAAATTAAAAAAAAAATATATGCATAGCTGGGGAATGAATTGGGAATCTTCCACAAGCAAACCGTGTAGCCATGGTTCTGTCCTCTGTGAGCAATACTGTGAGAATTTTGGTTTTAGGAATTTCAGTTTCATGCTACTGATTTCACGGTTCCTGTGCTATTTTTCTGGGGGAAGAGAATGAAAACAATAATGCTATGTACTATATATTGCAAGCATTTACCTGGTTATGGATTGTCTAGTTTGGCAGCCAACTCAAACTTAAATAGGAAAGACAGCAACATGCAAACCAGCTGGCAACTTTGTTAATAGGCTATAACTTTGTTTCATTGATTGGAAGGCCTAAGTCTCTTGTCCTACATTGCTGCTGTTGGAAAACAATCAACTTTGGCTCAGTTGCACTTAAAATAAGTTTGAGAATGGAAAGCCAAATTTTAATCCCAACATACACTTTTGTCTTGATTTGTTTTATATTTAAAACAGTATATTGCATCACTTAAAAAAAAACACTGATGTGTTATGGTGCAGTGATCCAGGATTAATGATCTGCTTGAAGTGTCACTAAAAGATTTTTTAATGACAGCGTTCACATAATAGGAGCAGGGGCACTGGGAAGTTGCTTTCAAGCTGTTTATTGTTTACCAGTAATATTGTTTATTAGAAAGAAAAATTCATTAGATGCTATTTGATGAGTACGTCAAGCTGTCCTGAAATCTCTGTTCCATGCAGATTTAGTTATTACAGCTAACTGATATCATCCATATTGATGCTGCAGCCTCTTGCCACTTATTCCAGAGTATCTTTCCGGAAATCTTGATTGTCTTGAACCCCTAATTTTATATATGTTGGAATCCACCAGCTCACCCTGTCACGATATGATTTTTTCCGAGAAAATGGATTAAATAGGTTCCTATGCAACGATTGGAAAAGGCATATACATTATCTTTTATAATCATGTCTAGCCAAAATTAAAACCTACCTGAGCAATAGGATGCAAATGAAACACTTTAAGAGTAATGTAGAGGGAAACACTGTCATTAATTACGTTATGTGATTGGACTTGAGAGACTCCCAGCTGAATGCAATAGATATTACAGGCCCCTCTGAAAAGGGGGGGGGATGTTTTCATCATCTGTTAATGTGTGTGCAGCTGGATCACACAACTATTGGTACTGTTACTTCTTCTGATCATGGCTTGGTTTGCCTGAATTTGGTCCACTAGGATCCCAGAGTGAGATACCTTTATGCTACCTCATTGGATTATGAAGATAAAAGTGTATAAGGACCGAAGTCTACAGTTCATCTCACACTCCATGTACAATTGCACTTGCTGTGGTACACCGCTATTATACAAAATCGCAAACCTTTTGTATAAATGCTGATGGACTCTAAGCTACTGGTGACTGATCAGAAAAGAAATCTTAGGGCTGCGTTCATCATGACGCTGCTTGGAAAAGACTAACTTCATGTTAGGGTTATTAAAAAGGAATTATAGCTAACATTGCTGGTGTCATAGCACCTTTATGCAAAATTATAGCACTGCAGTGTTTGGAATACAGTCTGCACGATTAATCACCGGATCTCAAAATAATAAAAAAATATTGCTACTCTTGAAAAGCTGGGAGAAAAAGGTAATTTAGATGACCAAGCGGTGGAACAACTCTTACATTACAAAATACAATTTATATAAATGTCAACCTCAAGGCATGCCCTCACAATCAAATGTATCCTAATAATGTTTTCTATACAATTTGTCCTCATGATATTGCCCAGCCAATGGAGTTAACAGTTAAGTGAATCTGGGTGAGTGTCAGTGAAATGTCATGAGATCCTTGATGTCATATTTTTTCCTAATGTACCATCTGAAATATGGCTGCAGGACAATGCACTGAAGTGATAAGAGAGGAGAAATAATGAAATAGGCCAGAATGCAGCTAATTCTCTTCTCAGCTTTCTTCACTGGCATTCTAGGCATTTTTTTCAGTCACTTCATGTTCTGCAAACTCTCAATAAACCAAGGAACAATCCAAGATTGGCCACAGAGATCCCTTGCAGCTGAGTTTTCAAAGGCCTGGGTCATCTCACAATGCCAACAACAAGCCAGGCCCTCCACAGATTCACCTACTTGGTTGTCAGTAAACTCTGCCAAGTGCCATATGGAAGCCATACCATGAATAAACTGTTCAAATAAGTCCAGCCCTAGAGAGATGGTTTGCAGTCAATTCCATTTGGATTATGAAGAGAATCAATTTGGAAAATTATTTGTGGTAATGGCCCCTATGTCCAAACCACATACCAACTCTTCTGAAGCAAAGGCAAGGTTTAGAGTGTGTCTGCCTACATCTATTGGGCCTGGGATCATCTGAGACAAGTCTATGATTTTCATGAACTCTTGTGGCTGATTCAACCCATCATCCATGACTTGAAGATTGAAGTCCTCCAACACCAAATGTTTGAATGTTTTTAGCACCAGTCCAAGAATCAGGTCCAGAAGCCCATGGAGGAATCCTGCTGGGAGCAGAGCAGGCACCACACCAATAGTCTCCCTCGCTTATGTCTCCAGCACAACTTAGCATACACTCACACCCTACCACTTGCAGGAGCAGAAACCACGATCACCAACATCTGTGATGTTCTGCCAAACATCTCTACCACTGCATTCTAGGATGTTTCTCTGATTATAGAATTAATGATACAGTCACAGGCTGAGATCCAGCTCCAATTAGCTACCTTAGGTTGCTCTGAACATGCCCTGTGCACTATGGCCTCTGCATTCTATCGCCATTCTGGCTTTGGTTGTAGGATGGACTATACATCTACTTTTGCCTATGTAACACTTAAACTGTGCTTTCCAAAGCACTTGTTCAGTATTATAGGGACTTCTTATATACACAGATTTAGTGCTCTTTTGAAAGAGTACTAGACCTGTTTTTAAAACATAAGTTTAACACAGGTAGGGCATTTTCTCTCACTTCAATTGAGCCTTCCTCCAAGATTGTATTCCAACAACTGGACTACTACTAGATGTATTCAGAAATAGCCCAACTGGTTGGACATAGAACATCTTCATGCTTACAACCTGTTACTTTGGCAACTTGATTTGTGAGTAATCTTGGCATTCATTTAGTCCTGTTCCACTCTGCTTTAAGAAGACTGACTGGTGTTTGCTTCTCCTAAGAGCAGATGATGCTTAATGGGAGGGGAAAGGAAACCAGAGAATTATTTTTCCCTGAATCTGTCCTGCATCACTTATTAGCCTTATTATTGAGTCAAAATAGGGATTAGCTATTGGGGAGAAAATTTAATGCCAGTTCAGGAACTTGCAGATAGCACTTTAATGCAGCCATCTTGTTGTGCTCACTTACAACTATAGAAGTTATGTGGCACTGAACAAAACAAATTCTATTATACTTCTATACTTTGTACCAAACATATTTCACCGATTTTCAGTAAAAAAAGAATAATTGGTATGGCAATACTTTCTTTTCCCACCTCATATGTGCCTTCTATATCTGATATCTATATACCACTACTGGTACCATAGGAAGTATGTCTTTAATTTTATTTATATGCAAAATATATTAATTTAATAAATAATTAACATATCTAATACTGCCTCTCCCTTATTTTCCCCACAGCAACCCTGTAAGGTGGTTTGAGCTGACAAATAGTGACTGGCCCTGGCTCGAAATCACCCAACTGATTTGTTAGAAACTTATAACAACCAGTTATAAAGTATTTAGTGTTATAGGGGTGACATGAAAGCAGCCCAAAATTTTTTAGGCTGCCACAAATAAGAGAGGGTCAACCTGAAGACAGAACAAGAAGCAACAGATGGAAACTAATCAAGGAGAAAACCTACCTAGGAGAAATTTCCTGACAGTGAGAACAATTAATCAGTGGAACAGCTTGCCTTCAGAAGTTGTGGGTGCCCCATCACTGGAGGTTTTTAAGAAGAGACTGGACAGCCACTTGTCTCAAATTGTACAGGAACTCCTGCTTGAGCAGGAGGTTGGACTAGAAGACCTCCTAGGTCCCTTCCAAGTCTGTTATTCTGTTATTATAGGAATAGAAAGCTGGAGTACATTAACCTTTAATATGTTTATTTATTTGATATATTAAAGTATGTAAAAGATATGAAGGATAACTGTTTTTCTGATATATTTAGTAATCTGTGTTTGACATTTACAGTTGATAGATTAGAGCATCAAACAAAATTTTACTATGGATTGTGCCAGAATTTGGGACCATTGTGGTTTAGCCAGCATAAACTACATTAGCTGTTTCTTGCTATTTTTATAAAATGCTAACGATAGCATTGTTCTAGTGCAAGACCTTTTTCTTTATTGATATTGCATGTTGCAAAGAAGGAGGAGGAGGAACTATTTCTATGTTAAAGAGCAAAAATGCAGCCAATCTGATATGGATTTTGTAAGCAGACCTTTTGGGCTGCTTGATTGGCCCTTGGTTTTGCAATAGATGAATTAGATGGTTTGCTGTTTCCCTCCAATTCTCTGGGGTTTTCCATGGATGAGGCATGCACCACCCAGAGAGAGAACACCAAAACCTTTATGCATCCTGCATTATCTTTGCATATGCTGATGGCACAACCTCTGAATTCTGCTCTAATGAAGCACATAAAGTTTCTTGCTTACTGTAGGGAAATCCTGCTAACAGACCACTGTACATCAGATAATCCAAGTGCTTTTATTTATTCTTTATCTGATCTTGATATATGACCTGATTCAAACCCACTTTTAACTACAATTGGCTTATGACCACAATTAAGCCCAAAATTTTTGCCCCATTTTATGACCTTTCTCGCCACAGTTGTTAAATGAATCACTGGAGTTGTTAACTTAGTAATACAGTTGTTAAGTGAATCTGGGTTCCCCATTACTTTGCTTGTCAGAAGATCACAAAAAGTGATCACATCACCCCGGGACACTGCAACCATCATAAATATGAGTCAGTTGCAAAACATCTGAATTTTGAGCACATGATAGGGATGCAACGCTTGTAAGTGTGAAAAATGGTCACAAGTCACTTTTTTCAGTGCTGTGGTAACTTCAAACGGTCCCTAAATGAACTGCTGTAAGACAAGGATTGTCTTACAGCATTGGAGTTATATTTTGATGAAGGTACTTTTTAAAATATTTTTAAGAAGCTAAAAATGAAGAAAGGAGTAGCGTGTTACCCAATTTTCAGTTTTCCCACTGAAAATATTAAATATTGACATGGTAGGGGTGGAGAATTAGTTGCCTTGAGATGAATGTATATGAACTGTGCCAGAAGTGGGCTACTTTTCAGTGATACAGGGAATAGCTTCCAAATAAAATAAAAAAGGATGTGGGATAGTTATGTCAACCCCACCTATGTCCAGTTCAATATACCATATTTTTCAGAGTATAAGGCGCACCTTAGTTTTTGAGGAGGAAAATAAGGAAAAGGCTGATTGGTGGGAGGATTGGCCTCCCGGAATACCCCCAATCAGCTATTTCCAGAGGTGAATTTTAGCAACAGGTTTGTTGGTTGTGCTCTGTGCCTTGCTTTTTTTTCTGCCTCTGAAAGCCTCCAAAACAGAGCTTCAGAAAAAAAGGCTGTTTTTCTGAAGCTCTGTTTTGGAGGCTTTTTTTCTGAAGCTTCTTTCAGAGGCTTTTATTCTGAAGGACTATCTGTACTCTGTTCAGTCTCCTTTCTTTGTTATTGGTATACAGATTAACTTTTTCTAATCTGTTGGTTATTGTGTCATTCTCCAGATTTATTAGCATAGTTTGGTTAGAAACTTTACTGATTCTTCTTTTGTTGCTTGCCATATTATTTTAGATAAAAGCCTTTCAGAGGCTTTTTTTCTGAAGCTCTGTTTGGAGGCTTTTTTTCTGAAACTTCATTTCTGAGGCTTCTTTCAGCCTCTGAAATTTCCGTTTGCGAGGCTGAGTGGGCTACATTTGGAGTATAAGATGCACCCAGATTTTCACCCTCTTTTTTTGGGGGAAAAGGTGCGTCTTATACTCTGAAAAATACAGTATATATATTACAAATAGGTCAAACAACCTATTTTTGAAGTGAAAACTCATAAATACTAAAGGCTAAGCAATAAATACAAACTGTTACAAGTTTCCAAGCAACATGGCTGTTGCTTTTTCAGCAGAAGGCAGTTGTCAGTCTTCAACCCAATCTCTACTCTCCAGGGTTCCTATCATGTAAACAAAACAGCAACTCTATCCTTAGTGGAAATGCATGGAAATAATCAATCCTAAAAATTTACAATAGTTTAGTCCTAAGGCATCCTGCACCTTGCTGTTTCATAAGCTGAAAAACTTTCACATCCCTTTGGAATCATTAAGCTTGCATATGATTGGCAATCATATCATTCTAATTTATTTAAATACTTCTCAGAAGATATAACCTTCAATTGGCTTCTCCTAGTATCTGTTGTGGGGGACCCAATAGATAGTAGCACCTTCTTCTGCAACCATGGTCTGGTTGCCCCAAAACGTCAAAAGAAAGCCTTGAGTTGTAGTAGAAAAAGGAAGGATAAAAGTCTAATTTAAAAAAAAAATGATAATGATTTGCATCAGCCTCAGAGGAAGAAAGAAGTTTTCTCAATGCACTCAATGCATACTTTTCCCAGAAGGAAGACCTTTCGCTCTTCAGGGTGACTGGAATCACAGGCTGTTTCCAGTGGTGGGTTGCTCAGTAGTGGCACTGGGAGGCTCTGCCCACCTGCCCAGATGTCATAAAAAATGCTCTACACATGCGCAGAAGCACCACATGCTCACAAAGCGAGCGTGCACACCCTTGCGCTACCAATAGCAAACTGGTAGCCCTGGGATTTGAATCCCACTACTGGCTGTTTCTTTTTGGGGTTGGAAATTGGGTTCATATCTGTTCCTAATCTCTTTCTTTACTCTTTGCCCTCCCCATTAAATTTGTGGCAGGGCAATAATGGCAACTGGCAGCACTCTTTTCCAAAGTTATTTCAGTCTTTGCAAAGATTCCAAATGAGGTGTGTGTGTGTGGGGGGGGAATGATAGTTCAAATGGCACCTCCACTTTTCTTTCCTCCCCCTGGTTTATTGGCTCAGTGCCTATGTGGAATATACAAGTCATCCTAGCAAAAATGAATACGACCAATGCTTCTTACTTAGTTTTCTGCTACTAAACTGAAATGTTTACCTTAAAACAGTGTGAAATGTGTTGCATGCTAGCCGTCTACCTGTCAACATTCATTCAGAAAATGATGCACCAACTTGGATTGCAAGACTCATGAAGGCCAGGTCAGGGTGACCTAAGCAGCAGGCAAACCAGATACAGCAGCTGTTCTTACCACAGCATAATTCCTAGCAGAGATGGCTGACTGAGGAGCATCCTCAGTGGTGAGGATAGCAACTTGAGGCCAACTCACTTAACCCAGCTCTGTAACTGGTGAAGCTGGTGTTTGAAAGATACTCCTTCCTCCCCATACTTACAGGCCATCTGTAAGAGATCTGTTCAATGTGCAATTGAACCCTCCCTCTTGCACACGCAACCAAATGTATCATGCTGGCACAGGCAGCCCTGCAGCTTCCTTCAGTACGAAAGATGCTGCTGTTGTAAAGTTAATTATTTGCACTGCAACCAACAGCACTAACTAATTGTTGTATTTTACTCAGTATCCCACCCCTGTGGCTTTCTGAATTAAGTTGTTGGTTAAGAGACAGAAGACCCTCAGGCTGGCCATGCTCAGCCAACAGCACAAGGTGAATGGAGTTCAGGCTGCAAAACTTTGGTTAATAATGTCAAAGAGTTGGTGTTCAAGAGCTGTTTCCCAAGCAATATCCAGGAAATAAGCATCCAGACAGAAAGACACTCAAAGATGGGACACTTCTGCCAAATAGCTAAGGCTCTCTCAGCCTTGGACTGATGGTTCTTGAGGAACAGTCACCAACTAGTTTGTTGGGAAGTTGCCTCTCAGGAATCTTACAACAGTGCCCAGGTCCAAGTTTCATCATTCAACAGGAAGAAGACATAACTAAAGATGTAAATGTTTTCCCAGGTATCTAGGAATGAACAGATGGGAAATCTAGGGTGGCTTCTCCTTTTTCTTTCTCTCTCTTTATCATTTTTCACTGTGCAGTGACATAAGTGTGCACTTGTGGATAAATGTATGATATTATTTATAAACCTGAGAGTCAATTTGACCTAATGGTGAAGATACCAGTCTAGAAAGCAGAGGATGGTGAGTTCTAGTCCTTCCCTGAAAGTTGGCTGGGTGACTTTGGATCAGTTCCTTTCTCTCGGCCCACAATGTCAGGCAGTAACAGAGTTGGAAGGGACCTTGGAGGTCATCTAGTCCAATCCCCTGCTCATGCAGGCTTGGGTGACAAGCCAGTTGGTCAGTTTCTGTTGCTACCAATAGATCAACATTCAGTTGATTTGAAAAATCAGATCCTGCAAGTGGGAAAAATGCTAGAAAGAAAAAAAATAAACTCCCTGCTGCAAGCTCAGAGAGAAGCATGATCTCCAAATAGTTTCCCATTGGTAATTATATTCACAGACAGTCTAATAATCTACTGGAACTGCTCAACTTGACAAAAAAAGAAATATTGAAAAAGATAGTTTCAACAGCTACTCTCCTTACCAGTCTTCTTATTGTCTTTATCTGTTTCCTCTCAGGCAAGCTCTTTTGCCTCCCTTTTTAATTCCTCACTGAGCTCTGTTCCAGTTTGTTCCAAAATTATATTTAAGGATCATAAATATATCTGGAGCACTCCTACACTCATTGACAGACACAGCATATTAGGAACAAATCAGATTTTTCCCAATGAATGCCAAGGATATGCCTGTGATTTATTATGCAATAGTCCATTCCAACTGGATTCTCAGTATGTTGGCAGAGCCTTGAACCTAGAGTAATGTTGTAGCATCTGTTTCATAATTAGTAATATCTGCTCAGAATTCTAGTCATGGGATGATTAACCAGAGCCCAAAGTCTTCTTCCATATATCACAGAAAGGGAATTGGGAGTTTTCATGTCATTTACTACATGGCTAATGCATTAACTCTAAGGTCTACCTTGGTTTCAAGATCACACGTTGTGGATTTGTTCCTCATTTGGTTTGCAGTTGGCAGATCTATACCAGCCAATTGGAATCCAAATCAATTAGCATCACTGGTATACTTACATCGTTTCTTTCTCTTGCCTGCTCTGAGTGGTCCATCCTGAGAACTGGCAACCTCCTGTTTTTGCATAGTGTCATGGAATGCACTGCCTGATGAGTCATACCTGAACTGATTGCTTTACACAGCAGCATTTTGGCATAGGTCAAGATTTTCTATAGCATCACAGACTCAATAGAACCATTTGACATATGGAACCTGGGAAGAAGCCAGACTTTGCAGGATGTGCATTTATGATCAATTATAAAGAACCTCACAGGGCTAACGCTGAGCCGGCAGGAGGGGAGGAGGTGTTCACAGGGAGGGAAGACAATTGGCTGGTTTCCAGAACTGATGATTCTTGTACTAATGTTTAACCTCACCAGCGTCACCAGAAGGTATTGATTATGCCGACAACAGAGCCAAGATGGAACTCCCAAGTTATTTTTCATCCATGAAACAACATTAAAATAACTACAATAAAAGTGATAATGAAAACGAATAGCAGACTTTTATTTATTTATTTATTTATTACATGTATTTATATGCCACCATTCTCCCGAAGGACTCAGGGCGGCGAACACAAGTTAAGAAACAAGTACAATAAAATCATAATTTAATCCAAATAATTAATTAGTAGTAAATAATAAAACCCGGAATCTGAGTCAGCCTATTTGCTTGAACAGCCAAGTCTTCAGGTCCCAACGGAAGGAACGGAGATCAGGAGCCGTCCGGAGCTCGGTAGGTAATTCATTCCAGAGGGTGGGAGCACCCACAGAGAACGCCCTACCCCTGGGCACAGCAAGACGACATTGGCTCGCCGTCGGAACTCTGAGGAGAGCGGCCCTATGTGAGCGAACAGGACGGTGAGAGGCAGGCAGGAGAAGGTCCTGCAAATATCCCGGACCTAAGTCATGTAGGGCCTTATAGGTGAGAACTAGCACCTTGAAGTGGACCCAGAGAACCACTGGTAACCAGTGCAGCTCACGCAGGAGGGGTGTTATATGGGAGTAATGAGGGGATCCTGTAACAACCCGTGCAACTGCATTCTGGATCAGCTGGAGTCTCCGGGTGCATCTCAGGGGCAGGCCCATGCAGTAATCCAAGCGGGAAGTAACCAGGGCATGAGTGACTGTGTGAAGGTCATCTCGGTCCAGGAAAGGGCGCAACTGGCGCACCAGGCGAACCTGTGCGAAGGCCCACCTGGTCACGGCCGTTAGATGGTCTTCTAGGGACAGCCGAGCATCCAGGAGGACACCCAAGTTGTGAGCCCTATCAACGGGGGCAAGTTTTTCCCCATCTATCAAAAGTGATGGGGCCTCTGAAACCCGAGATGCTGGCATCCACAGCCACTCAGTCTTGGAGGGATTGAATTTGAGTCTGTTTCTGCCCATCCAGGCCCGTACCGCCTCCAGGCAATGCGACATCATGGAAAGGGCATCTCTGGGGTGGTCTGGGGTGGAGATGTATAATTGGGTATCATCAGCATATTGATGATATCTCACCCCAAAGCCACGAATGATCTCACCCAGTGGCTTCATATAGATGTTAAAGAGTAGGGGGGAGAGAACCTACCCCTGAGGCACCCCACAATTTAGGGGCCTCGGGGTGGATCTCTGCCCTCCTGCCCATACAAACTGAAAGCTACCCAAGAGGTAGGAGGAGAACCACTGTAAGACAGTGCCTCCCACCCCCACCCCCACAAGTCGCTGCAGTAGGATACCATGGTTGATGGTATCAAAAGCCACTGAGAGGTCAAGTAGGACCAGGATGGAGGAACAACCACCATCCTGAGCCCACCAGAGATCATTCACCAGAGCGACCAATGCCGTTTCTGTGCTGTGTCCATGTCGGAAGCCCGATTGGTACGGGTCAAAGTATTCCATTTCCTACAGGAATTGTGGGAGCTGTTGCGCCACTACAGTCTCAACAACCTTCACGATGAAGTGAAGGTTGGAGACGGGACGATAGTTATTAAGTGAGTCTAGATCCAGGGAAAGCTTCTTGAGGAGAGGTCGAACCACCGCCTCCTTAAGAGAGGCAGGGAAGTTCCCCTCTCTCAACGAAGCATTGACAATTGCCTGGATCCAGTCTCTAGTCACCTCCCTGGCAGCCGAAACCAACCAGAAGGGACAAGGGTCCAATAAGCAAGTGGAGGAACTAAGTTTGCCCATAATCCTGTCCACTTCCTTGACAGAAACAGGGTCAAACTCAATCCAGATATTATTCTCAAGACCCACCCTAGTTTCCTGATTGGATTCTGCCCAGTCAGAGTCCAATCCGATCCAGATCTGAGTGATTTTATCATGCAGAAACTGTACAAAATCCTCAGCTCTGCCCTCGCTCCCTGATTGAGGAGGGAGCTGGTCTCATGAAACAGGGCCACTGGGTGGTTTTCTGCAGATGCAATGAGGGCGGCAAAGTAATGTCGTTTCGTCGCTTTCATTGCCACTAGATAAGACCTAATATGGGATCTTAACTGTGTTTGGTCAGATTCAGATCGGGAGGACCTCCAACTCTCCTCTAGGCATCTTTTCCGACGTTTCATTTCCCGGAGCTCCATGGAAAACCAAGGAGCAATCTGGGATCTCCATCAGGTTAGAGGCCGCAAAAGTGCAATTCTGTCCAAGGCGTCGGTAGCCACCCGTTCCCAGGATGCCACCAGAGCCTCAGCTGAATCGCAGGATTGAGAGGTGGGGAATGTCCCAAGCTCCTTCAAGAATCTTTCTGGGTCCATCAGGCGCCTGGGGCGGAACCATTTTATGGGTCCTGTCTCCCAGCGGCAAGGGTTGGCAGATTGAAAGTCCAGTCTAAGGAGGGAATGGTCAATCCATGACAGGGGAATGATGGAAAGTTCCCCCTTACCATGACCATTTATCCACTGCCCAGAGAGAAAAACCAGGTCGAGTGTGTGTCCTCCCCTATGAGTTGGGCCCTGAATAACATGAGTCAAGTCCATGGCTGCCATGGAGGCCATGAACTCCCGGACTGTCTCAGATGACTCGCCGATCGAAGGCAGATTAAAATCTCCCACAACCAAAAGGCTGGGGAGTTCGAGTGCCACTTCAGTCAAGACATCGAGCAGTGCGGGCAGGGCTGTGGCAACATAGCTGGGAGATAGGTATGTAACCAACAAGCCCGACTGAACTCCAGGGTCCCACTTCAATCGAAGAGACTCACACCCGCCTATCTGAGGGACAGTGACCTCCTTAGGACTCAGACTTTCTCTAACAACTACTGCCACCCCCCCGCCCCTTCCCTGGTGTCACGGCTGGTGCAGGACACGAAAGCCTGAGGGGCATAAATCAGAGAGGGATTCCCCCTCTTGCCCCAACCAGGTCTCCGTGATACAGGCCAGGTCTGCACCCTCCTCATCAATAAGATCTCGTATGAGGAGGGCCTTATTCATCATGGACCTGGCATTCACATATATCAGATGGAAACCAGGGTTCCTCGCTCTCATATCCCCAGGAAAGCAGGGTGAGCAGGAGGTATAGGAGCAAGTCACCATCTGAATGCATCTGGTGTGATGCTCCCCACTCGATTTCTTCCCACCATCACAGGTATAGAATGTCCCACTCTCCTCCGAGCATTCCCCACGACTCCCAACCCCCCCCAACCCACCGAGACTGTCAGAATGGCATGGCTGCTGATCCTTAAGAGACCCCCCAGTCTCATTTTTGTTATTAAAAACCACCCTCCTCCCAGATCCCCTTAAAATTGGATCTAAAAATCTATTTAAAAAACCCCAGAGCCTCCGTTTTTTAGCGTACCACCTCTCGGGGGTTCCAAAACCCGTCATCAAGGGCAGCCCTCAAGAGTTGAGAGGGCCAAACCTGTGAGAGGGGGGAGTCTCGCAGTGCAAGGAGCTCCGCAGTTGAATACATTAAAGAATAGCAACGAGCTGAGAGTGATGAAGGATCATTTTCTACTAAAGGGTGTTAGAGATGGTTAAAAACAGGTAGATTAAATAAGGGAGGAAAAGATGTTAAAGAGAAGACAATATGCTAAAAACATCAGAACATCGGGATATCATTGCCCTCTCAAGACGATGTTTTTATGTTCTGGAGAGGTTTGCAGTGGAAAGTTATTAATTCTCTCTTTTCTGATGATAGCTCTAGCAACGAAGAGTGGATTAAAACTTGCGCTATCCACCATCAAAAGTAGAAATTGGGGGCGGTTTCAAACCTTTTTATAATCTCTTAATTTTTTTTCTGTATTTGAAGCTCATGGGAGAATGGGCTCTCCTGAAGAGCTCTGACTGAAAGAAGACATGAGAATCCTATCAGAGTCATAGATCTGTGTGGCATATTCACACATCATTGTTTGATTGTAGCAATCAGACTTCTGTTGCTGATGTAACAATTTTCCTTTGTTTGTCAGTTTTAGGCGGTTCCTGCTAGTTACACAATCATGGCTGGACCTGCCTGATAGAGGAGGAGGGGCAGTCAAATCAGCTCTGGGAAGTGAGGCCGCTCCATTCCTGAGCAATGCCCAGCTTGATGGATGTTTTTCCTGCGAAAAGGAAGTGGCAGTGCACTAAAGCAGGCAGTTTTCACATTGGCAGAGGAACATAATCTGTTATTATCTCCCCCATACTTGACTTGGACAGATATTCCTCCCCTTTGCAACCGACTTTCAAGCTAATTCTTTCTACCTGGTAAGTTTTCCACCAATAGCAACACCTGGCGAGCGAATATAGTATACTAGATGATCACCTCCCCGATAATACGGATACTTTTCCTTTCAAATTACAGTAATTACTTCCCATTTTCATCAGTTGACTAAATCGGAACCTTTAAAATTTGGTGTGAATTGCTATCTTTTCTCCCCCTCCCTGCAATGTATCGTCACCTGACATACCTTCCCATTCTTCGTACAGCATATCCATAAGAATATTTGTATCTTATATGTCAGTGATGGTGAACCTTTTTGGCACTGAATGCTGAAAAGGGGGCATGCATGTGCATGCATGCATCTGGACCGCAACACAGAAGAGGAGCTGCCCAGGGCGCAGGTGCCTGCCCAAAAATGAACTTCCGGTTTCAGCCAGCTACTCTTCCGGGGTTCTGGCATGCATGTGCACGCGAAGATCAGCTGGCCGGCGTGCATGCTCACGCAGGAAAATAGAAGACCAGCTCTTCTACTTTCTGGCGCTGTCGCATGCAAAAAAGCCAGCTGATCATCACACGCGCATGCATGCCAGAAACCAAGAAGAGGAAGGGCGATGCTGCGCGTGCCAGGCAACACGGCTCCATGTGTCACTTCGGGCATGTGTGCCGTAGGTTCGTCATCACGGCTATAGGTTCTGCTTATCCCAGGAATGTTGAAAAAAGGACAAGCCTGGCTTTTGAAGGCACTGAGAGCAAGACTGACATGCAAAGAAGACATTCAGATCATGATAGTCTTCTCTGCCCTGGCACAGCAAAGGGAGAGAATTTCTGGTGCCCAAGCTGATCAAGTGCAGGACCGTGTCATGTCAGTGTATCTCTGGCAGTATATTCTGGTCATAAAGATTGGCCAAGTATGTAGTATGTTCTGTTAAGTTCTGGGCGAAGAATGGAGGCGAGGTGGAGTGATTTCTAACAGTTCTTTATTCAATACTACCTGTGAGGCAACAACGTTCCCTGGTTGACACAGCTCCATTTATATATAACTGATCAGCGAAACAACCAATTAGGAGAGAGTATTTTCCCGCTTCAATAGTGGACCAGAATAAGAACTTCAACTGTCAACTGTACACTATAAACAATATGTAACGTATTCAACCCCCTTGCCTTTTAGCCTCTCTCTGCCTGCACCTTAGAGCATGGTATCTACCATCCAATGTGGCTGGCATGAACCTTTTAAAAAAGATTTCTGTATTCACCTAAAGAAATAGTGTCCTGCCTAGTTACCCACTTTTTTTAAAAAAAAATTTGCATACTTGAGAGCAGTTAATTTCAGGAAATCCTCATACAAAACCCCCCACAAAAAACAAAGTCTCAGCAGTGGAGATGATTCAGCCAGTGTCAATGACATGAGCACCTCATCGAGAATTAATGAAAAGTCCTTACATTTGCTCATGATGATCAGGTTGGAAGTTTGGGTGATTAGGTGTGATTGTGCACTTGGCCTTTTGCTTCAGCTCTGAGAGAGAATGACACTTTCTCTAAATTATTTGAAAATTTTTCATCCGCTATTGCAAAAGCCAACCTGATTGCATTCCCTTTAATTGCCTTAGATGAGGCTTATGAATTCTAGGACTCCACTGCTTGCTATCGTGCATTCACGCAAGCACTGAACTCTCAGACTGTGCTCTAATCTTGCTGATGACCCAAATTGACTTGATGGCTGTGGGCAAACCATCCTTCTTCAATCCTCTGCTATCAGCAATGGAGGTTGTATTCTTAAACCCAGGCCCGTTTTGGAGACTGATGCAAGGATTGCTAAGCCAATGTCCATGATCTGAAATGCTAAAACAATTATAAATTAAGATTAAAAGGAAACCAGATAATATTGGAAGGTTTTTTAAAAAAAAGCTTTTCCTTTCCCAAGCCTTCTGAAACACACTCAAGATTTAAAAGGGTCTGTCCGGACATCAGGATGTTGCATGCATATCATATTCACATATTCATGAGTTTTCCATATTCACAGATAATTGCCATCCAATCATCTCTTGCCCTTTCCAGCAAGGGCGCTTGCTTGACAGCCCTTCTACCCTTCTACCCACTCAGATTGATACATTCTTGTTTTCCCCAAAATAAAAAAAAATATTGCTAGATCTTCCTCATATTTCTATACTTTCCTCGACAGTATCATTCTGTTCCCTTCAAAGCTCCTAATTCTAAGTGCCAGCAGTTCTGCGTTTTGGCTTTTTAAAATTATGTCAGTATAGCGCTAGGCCAGGATCCAGGAACTGGAAGGCAGGGAAACCAAAATGCATCTCTGAAAAGAGATAACCACCCCTTCAACTCAGAAGGCAAAGTATGATTACCATTTTCCCAGCTATGGTTATGCTAATGGCTCTGTTTATAGCAACACGTAATTGGCAAAAGACTATGCCTTCATGTAGCAGTCAGGTTATAATGAGTCACAGATAATCCTGAGTTGGAAAAGACTGAAGTAGACAGTTGTGCTTGAACTTTTCCAAATACAGTCTATATGTTGGTGGTATCTTTAATTTGTGGATGTGTCTTTACCATATTGGTATGCATTTTCTCAGTACTGATTTTAGATGTTAGAGGTAGTCCTCAATTTATGGACACAAGTGAGACTGGAATTTTTGTTGTAAGTCATTGTGTCGGAAGTCAAGCCAGACTGGATTTTACAACAATTTTTGCAGCCATTAAGCAAATTACATAGTTGTTAAGCAATGCCAGCTTCTCCAGTGGAATTTTTGTGTGTGCTTTTTTTGACAAAAACTGTCAGATTATTCATGAACTGGCAGAGACATGGTAACAAGGTCAGCCAATGAAGGCATTGCAACTAAACAGCTAAGTCAGCCAATTGGGAGCTGAGACAGACTGGAGCCAGGGCGTGTCTTAGTCTGCAGCTTCTGAGTCTGTGCTGAGAATTGAAACTGAAACTAAGCAGTCTGAACTAGTCTGCACTGCTGAAATGAAATTAACCGTTCTCTCCTGCCTTGTGTTCTGCCTGTAACTTCTACCATGTTGAAAGAACTCTGCTGTTGGTATTGTATATATATTCTTATATATAAATAAGTTTATTATTTAATGAATCCTGCTTGAATCAGTTATCTGTGTGTGCTTCTGGATTTGATTTTTGCAAGAAACTGATAAAAACTAATGCAAATTGCCACTGCAATTGGTCGCAAATTGCCACTGCAATTGGTCATAAATTGCAATCATATGACTGTGGGAGTAACTGCGAAGGTCATAAGTGCAAATCCAGGTTATAAATTACTTTTTCCAAGGCCATTGCAACTTTGAACCATTGTTAAACAATCATAAATTGAGGACTACCTGTATTTATTCCTCATTAGCTTTGTATTATATTGATTCCCATATTACAGGAAGCAAACACTTGGGGATGGTTGAGCACATGTAGAATGCTGAGACCCAGTCCAGGGTATGTTTTTGAAAGGCAGCCAGGGGGTCAGATTGTCCTTCCACACAATGCTTGCCATAGTAAGGGTAGACAGCCACAAAACACCCAATTGTAAGAAGGCTCTAGTGAGATGCACCCCCACCCCCAGTTGCTTTCTCCCAATCCAGCCTGCCTTATATTGATTCTTTGTTTGCTTTGTACCCAGAAGGACATATCTAGACAAAGGCCAGAATTCCAAACATGCATGAATCTTATTTTCCAAGAATGCCCACTGGGTCTGGGTGGATTCAGAGAAATTCTTTTTTTAAAAAATGATGCTACAGGCTGAAGCATGCCATTTATTTTCTTTTTAAAATTAAAACAATATCATTTTTTTTTTTTAAAAAAAAAGCAAAATAGGAAGCTTGGTAGATGTAAAGAGGATATACCGTATCTATGGACACAATGGTGCCCCAGAGTATTGATAATATTCTGTTTACTCTCCGAAGTAATTTTCTGAATCTAGTTCAGTATTTCTGACCCAGAAAAGCTAATCTATATTCAGCAAGAAGAAGCTTTTCCATACAGACTTTCTTCTAGATTGGGCCCATTCACAAGCATGCAAAAGGATTCCGCATCGCTGATTCTTGCTTTTGGGTCATAGCCGCTTCTACAACTGGAAACAGATGTCCAGCATGTTCAGCTCAGCTAGAGCCAATCAAAATGAACTCCTTCTAGTCCAGTGCTCAGAGTGATTTCTATTTTCCAAAATATTGTGCTAAATTAGAAAGGCTGCAAAGTATGTTGGCAAATCCAGCAAGCAAAATAAGTTATTGCTAACAAAACAATGTTCTAATCCTCTAGCAGAGCCTGTTGACTGCCTGGGATTATATGCAGACCCAAATTGCCAGTAGACCTTGTAAAATGAGTTATCAATATTTTATATCTTGTGGAACAAATTTTTAATTTGATTAAATGGATTTTTTTAAAAAGTCCTGCTCCTTTTCTCCATTACCAGCATTTCAACAAAGAAAAAAAGTTAGAGAAGATGTGCTTTTATTTTTTTTAAAAAAGCACATAGCCAAAATATATTCCTATATTCCGAAACTCCTATGGTGTAATCTATCACTTGTAGTAAGCAATTTTTCTTATCCCACCACTAATCTTTGTGTTGTATTTTATCCAGATCTTCTCCTAGATCCTGATTTGCTTTTTCTATTTCTGTGCTTAAGGGTTCTCAGCTCTGAATTTGAAATGCATTTCTTTTGGCAGCTTGTCATTTAATTTCATTTCTACCCTTTCTTGGTTATCAACTATACCAACCCCTTTTAAGTAGGATCAGGGATGGTTCAGCCTGGGCTATTTTTCAGAGATGAGTGGAAACATGCAAGGCATCCCTTTCCCTTCCCAAGCCTTGGTCTCTGGCACTTCCCTCAGCATTGGCTTCTCCGTAGTACCCCCTGGTGCCCTCTCGCCCTGTCACAAGGACTACCCTGCCCTTTGGGAGCATTTCCATATTATGCTGGCATTCTCAACAGTTCAAGTTCCACTCCTAAACCAGTATGAAAATGCCACATGCTAACTGGCTTTATTCAGCAGGACTCTGGCACATGTTGAGTTCTAGCAGCAGCGAAATAGCAGTCTGTAAAGATGCAAAGTCAGCGCTGGGAGCTTCCACCTCCCAGCATGCTTTATCAAGGCGAGCCACAACCTCTCCCCCCTGGCTGGCCTCACCCTGTTCTCAGTCATGCATTAGCCATTCCTTAAAACAGAACAGCTGATTGTTGGGCCGGAACAACTGGTTGTTGCTTGGAGCTTCTGATCCCTGCCGGCAGTTTTCCTTGCATTGCCACGCCTCCCTGCTTCGCAACTGAGCCCTGTCGCTGCCTCTGTCGCTGCTGCAGCCTTACCTACACCCCCCCATCACCGGTGCTCCATTGCTACCATCACTATGGTTCTGACAACCCCCTTCACCAGTGCCGCCCCGCCCCTGGCAAATCCCAGACGTCAAGAGTTTGACAGGCGGCTCCCCTCACCAGGACCGCACCTGGAACAGTAAGCAGAGTCAGTGAGTTATCACATTATCGCATTCAATCTTCCCCACCCCCACCCCAGGGGTGGGTTCTAAAATTTTTTACTTCTGGTTCTGGCTTATTTTGTGGGCGTGGCTTGGTGGGGGGGGGTAATGTGACCTTAAGAGGTTGTAGAAAAAATGCTTTTAAAAGTTAAAAAAAAAGCCTCTGATGAGGTGGGCGGGGTAAACGAGTGGCGATCGAGCCGGCGACTGGTTCGGGGGAGTGGCCAGCCAATGTTATTACTGGTTCTCCGGACTACTACAAATTTTTACTACCGGTTCTTGCAAACCAGTGCAAACCGGGAGCAACCCACCACTGCCCCACCCCTACCCAGTTTGCAGGGATGCTTCTTATGGAACTTGGTAATCAGCCTGTCTGCTTGCATATTCCTACTCGCCACCCATGAGGCCTCTGTTAGGGGATAGCCCTTCCAGATACTGCAACCGACCCTGATGTAGTCAGGAATCCAACACTTCATCTATCTCATAATGGGTCTCTCCCCACCTCCACTGGGTCAGGTAGTGCAACTGCTGGTGGCTAATTGTGGGCTTCCCTTACTGGCTTCAGCAAACTGCTGTGAAATAGCAGCAGTTGGATGACAAATGCTGTGGGGCTTGGAGAGCCTCGAGGTTTGTATGTTCTGTCTACACCTCGAATGGCACCTTATTACCCTCCAGGAGATGGTGCCATTTCATGACGGTGCACCAGATAACAAAAGCCTCTGGATGTCAGGGTTTGACAGGCATAAGCAGTGCCATTGGATACACCTGCTACATTTCCTTCAATTTGTAGGCAAAGGCCTCCACTCCAACTGGCCACTATGGTAGGATAATTAAAAAAGAGAAAGGTTCAGGGGCCACTGCAACCAGTGACCAGAGAGGGCCCGAACCTTTCTCCCTCCCTCCCTCCCTCCCTCCCTCCCTCCCTTTTTTTTTTTTTTTTTTTTTTTTGGATTATCCAACAATTGCCGCCTCCTTGCCTGGCTCTCCCTCTCACGTCTGCTGCCCTCAATCACTTGCTTGCTATGTGTTTGGATCCCTTGCAATTAATTATGAAAAGGACTGAGAGGGAAAAAGCTGGGCTGTGGATTTTATAAAATCATTTTTCTTTCTACAGGTTCATCATAGAAAATGGAAATAGTGGACTTTAAATAAAAATAAAAAGGTGAAAGTGACAAGAGTTCTGCCAGTTTTCCTCTCTAGTCCAAGAGACAGAAATAGAGCCAAGATGGTGTTTTCTTTTTGTTTTCTTTAAAAAAAACAGTCCACCAATGGACACATCAGATGGGAAGATAAAGTGGCCACCAAGGCAAATTCACACCAAAGTATGGTAAATGGTAAATTGCATATTGTTAGAGATTCACCCTTGGAAAGGAAAACTGTTGGTGATTTAAAGATCTAAAGTACCCATTTCTAAATTAAGACAGTTATTTGAAATGTATTTGAATATTAGTAGCTTGGGTTGGTGGTTTGCGCTCCGAACTTGGCAATTTGGCTGCAAATGTTTCACCATTCAAGGAGACATTGTCAGTGCACTTTGAATTGTGCTCAATTGTGCTCGTCTGTCAGAGCACTGGTCTTTAAATACCCTTTTTGTGATGCAAATTAGTGTAAATCTAGTTTGTTCGGCTACTTCTGAATCATAGCCTAATTTTGGACTATTTGTTTGGCTGGCTGTTGTTACCAAGACATTTATTTATATAGAGGTATTTATAAGACAGTTACTGAATTTTCATGTCAAATTTAAGACAAAGCGTTTCTTTCTTACTTAAAACAGCCCAGAGCCCAAAAGTGATGTTATATACATTTCTTAGATCCATGATAGCGAACCTATGGCACACGTGCCACAGGTGGCACGTGTAGCCATATTGATGGGTACGCGAGCTCTGCTCCGGTGGGACCAAAAGTTGGCAAACGTGCCATTTTCGGCCTCTGGAGGGCCTTGGGGCGGGGGGATGGCTGTTTTTGCTCTCCCGAGACTCCTAGAAAGGCTCTGGAGGCTGGGGAGAGCAAAAAATGGGCCTACTGTGCCATTGCGTGCCAGGAGCAGGTGTGTGTGTCGTGTGTGTCATGTGTGCATGTGGGCACATGCGCGCATGACCCCCACCCACCCCACCCCGCTCCTGGCACGTAATAGCAAAAAGGTTAGCCGTCACTGTCTTACATTCTTAGACAGATATAACCAAAGTAAAAGGGAGGGGCTCATGATTATATCTCCAAAGCAAAAATAAAAGCACTGAATTATGAGCACAGTTTGAACTGGGAAACAAAGCAGTTTAACAGGCTGAGGGTGTCTTCTTCCTTCAGCAGTGGAGGTACTCACAGCAGTGGTGGGTTTCAAAAATTTTTACTACCGGTTCTGTGGGTGTGACTTGGTGGGTGTGGCATGGCTTGGTGGGCGTGGCAGGGGAAGGATACTGTAAAATCTCCATTTCCTCCTGATCAACTGGGACTTGGGAGGCAGAGAATAGATGGGGCTGGGGCCAGTCAGGATTTTTACTACCAGTTCTCCAAACTACTCAAAATTTCCGCTACCGGTTCTCCAGAACTGGTCAGAATCTGCTGGAATCTACCTCTGACTCACAGTTATATATCCTTGCCATTAAGTCTAGCAGGGAAAAAAAGTTTAAAATAGTCAGGAAAGGAACAGTAATGACATGGAGCACTTTTCTTATGAAACATTGAGAAGGAAATGGAGGGGTAAACAGGGATTTTTAGAAAAATCAAAAAGAAAAAAAAAGAAAGTATTCATTTTAAAACTTGTTTTCTCAGCATAGGCCAGAAGTATAAATAATCAGGGAACCCACCAACTGGTAGCCGAGGAAAATGTAATTAGAATAGAATACCAGGCCATCAGCACGACCAAAGTAGAAGCAACGGTTGAAATCCAGAAATAGATTTCTTAAGGCATACAGATGTCAAACAACTTGAAGCTATTGGGCAGAAAACTACAAATTCTACATGGCTGCCACATTGCAGATAGGGAAAAAATAGATTTGCTTCAGTGTCTAGTAAATCAACGCTCCTCTCCAGAAGAACTGCCACCATGAGATCAAACAATTGATCACAGATCATTTATGAACAGCTAGAGGCCTTCCTACAGGTGCCCTAATGTCCAGTGGATTTCCATTAGAGTTTTTTTTAAGTGATTTCCCAAGGCAAAGATCCTTTTTAAAATGCTTCTTCTGTTCAAGGAAGATATGAAACTATGGGCTCTTCTTCTGATTCCTCTGACTACATGTGATGTTGCCAAACAACAGTAAGAGAAAAAACCGTTGCAAACTCAAGGCTTGCCATAAAATAGCAATAGGAAGGTTGGAATAGATAGCATATTATACACTGATCTTCTAGTGTACAAACATAGGGCAATCCACCCTTCTTACTGTACTGCAACATTTAAAGCCTTGTTAATTTTTTAACCAATGCTAAATCTGGATCCAACCTAGTGTCATATGATGGCATTGAGACTACAAATGGTTGAAGTTGCCAGGGAGACTGTTTCCACTCTTCATGCAAGTCAAAACAGGAAGACCTCTCTCCCTTTTGCTAAGAAGATAGTTGATTAAGTAACCCATGCATGCCTTCTCAACAGCAAGGAGGTAGCTTGAAGGCCTTTGATTGCCCTGCATGAGCAATCTTTCTCTCACTGGCATATCTAAGGCTAGGGATGATCTCATTTAGATCTGAGATATGTGAGTATATAAAGCTGTGAGCTCTTGTGCGGTAAAAGAATATAAGAAGATGGACAGATGCCTTTCTCTGGGGATCTGGAGTAAGAAATGTATAATTTTTTAATAGGCTATGCGGGGCTATCCTGACTGCAGTGTCTCCGAATAGCATTGGCATAGTACACACAACAAGAGAGTGTTAGATAGAATCAGGGAGGAGGAATACCTACATTTTCACTTTTAGCAGAGAGGAGCTTTGTAATTGACTAATCCTGCAGTGGCAGCCGTTTTGTGAATGACTAAGCTTCTCAGGTGTGAGCACATGTTCTGCAACTTCTAAGCATTAGCTCCAAAAACTGTGGGTGATTTCTCTTGTAGCATAGGTAGTTGCAAAACAAGACAGGGCTCTTGCCTTTTACATAACTTTTTTTGTTTAGTTTTTAACATTGTGTCCTTCTATCCATTAACAATAAAGATCAGAGCATATAAATCAAAATATGGAAAAAACTAAAATGCATATCAATTAAAATATAATTAAAAACTCATTAGTTAAAGTACCCTAATTAGAATTAAAATTAAAATGCATGAGTAAGAAATAAGTAACCAGCACACATCAGATTAAACTCTTTTTTTCCCCAGAAATGAGTCAAATGCCCAAAAAAAGGTTGATGGAACTTAAACATGTTTGCCCATCAATAATGGCCAATCAAAATGGAGCCAGTTTGGCTTCCTTTGGCAGGTTGTTCCAGGGGCTGAGAACAGGTATCACCTGTTGAATTCACAGCTAATGTGCATTTGAAACACAAAGCTTTCTACCTTCTTGCTCTACTTTGAAATTGCCCTACATTTACTTTTATCTGCTGATGTTAGAGAAAATCAGTGGTGGGTTGCCCCCGGTTTGGACTAGTTCGCAAGAACAGGTAGTAAAACTGGAGGGACGCCCCGCCCACTGACCCGGATGTCATCATTGGCGATCTGCGCATGTGCAGAAGCAAGGCGCACACACAAGCGAAGTGAGCCCATTGCGAACCAGTAGTAAAGGTAAGTAGAACCCACCCCTGGAGAAAACCCTTGAGAATACCATGACACCCAAGAAAACAAACAAATGGATCACAGAACAAATCAATCCAGAATTCTCACTTGAGCAGAGTGAGTTCTCAATTATCAGAATTGAGAATTCTGAGCAGAATTGAGCAGAATTGAGCAGAATTCTCAATGATCAGGTTAAATTGTCATATTTTGGTCACTTCTTGAGAAGTCTATAATTCTGGGAATGGTAAACATGAAAAAGAAGATGACTAGTACGGAGGGACTCTATTACAGTCATGATGGATTCCCCAGTGAAAGGGTCAGGAGGGGGAACAGCTCATCCTGGAGAAGGTATATCTGTCTAGTTGCTAAAAGTTGGCTCCAACCTGAAGACATATGATCAATGAATAATAGGAGGGAAATAAATGTATCAAATGAATAAAACAAAAAATACTAATTTCACATAGGCCCCCAGTAACACAAATTGCCTCCCCTATTTCAAAGGATAGGTACTATACTTTGAACGAAATTGATATAAGGTGTTTTAACATTGGTATATTGTGATAGTTCATTTTCTAAAACTGTTGAAAATGTTAGCAATCAAGTCAGATAATTTTTTTAAATATTTGGTGGCAATGTTGCAAAGGTGAACAATTACGGGAAATGGTTTACATTAAAATTTTTAAAAAGTTGAATTTCCTTTTCAATTTACAATATTCTTATTACATTTTATTAAATCCCATATTCTCATAAAGTATGCTGAATTAGCTTTGTGCATGTGAACGGCTTATTTCTCTTTAAAACTTTTAATAGAAAAGTTTTAAAAATACAAATGATAGTAAACATATGGGACAGAATATCTAGTGGCTGCCTCTCATTATGAAGTGATTATTAATTGTCTGCTGTGATAATGAGATCACGGCCTGCAATAATGCCGGTTTATAAGAGTTTCAGCAGTTTGGGTTAGTGAACAATTTAAGTGCTGGCAAGGGAGTGGGGAGTGCTGGGGATAGTCACAGGACGTGTAAAGATTCTTGACCCAGGGTTTCATTGACATCTCAGGGAAATGCATGTCTTGGAATTAAATAGAACCCACTTTTTCATTTTTTTTCTCGTCACTTCCAGGCATTTAGCCAATACGTTCTGCTTTCTATTCAGTCTCTATTTCCCGGTTCCTTCCCAGGCAATGCTGAATACTTACCGTAGTTCCTCCCCTGTTTCCTGAGGATCACTATTTCATGTATATTGCTGGGCAAACGTCAAAGCCTTAAACTGTTTGGGCCCAGATTGTGATATCTTTTCTCAGATATTTCCTGCTAGTTCAGGTGAGCGGCTAGTTTTGGCTGTGTTTGTATGATCCACTAAGCCAAAAGAACACTTAGTTCCCAAACACTACTAACTTTTTGCTTCTCTTGCAGATGCATTTTTTTAAAATATATTTTTTGATTTTACTTTTAATATGCAATAAAAGTATATGAGGCAAACAAATAAAAGGGAAAAAGAAAAAGAAAAGAAATGAAAAGGAAAGAAAAGAAAAGAAAAGAAAACAAAACAAAACATAGTTACACCTTCCGCCCTTTTTTCTATCAGGTAGTCCTCTTTGACCCTTTTTAACCCGTAAATCCAATACTCCTCAATTCATTTTTTTCTTCTTTCAACAAAAAGTCCAAATACAGGTTCCAGTCTTCCAGTTCCCAAAAATCTGTTGTTTTTCTTCTAACTGGACTGTCTTCTCTATTTCTGCACATTCAGTTAATTTTACCACCCATCCATCCTCAGTGTGGATATTTCATTACTTTTCCAATTTTTTGCATAAAATAATCTAGCCACAAATACCCTATACAGATTAATTTTCCATATTTCTTTTTTATTCATAAAAGTTAATAGGAATAATTCTCGCTTTATTGTAATATTAATCTGCAGTATTTTTTGCATTACTGTGTGAATTTGTACCCAACATTATTTTGCTTTTTCACAAGTCCACCATGCATGATAAAAAGCCCCCTCTTCATTTTCACACTTCCAACACTGATTTGATATTCCTTTATACAGTTTTGCCAATGTCATATACCATTGATACACCATTTTCTAAAATTCTCTTTTAAATTATGACAGAATGTAAATATAACACCAGTTTCCCACAGTTTCTCCCATCTACCCATATTTATATTATAACTAAAGTTTGCAGCCCATGTCACCATGCAGTCTGTAACCTGCCCATACTCAAACCTTAATAACAATTTTCATATTTGCAGGATGCAAGTTTTGGAGCTTACTATGTGGTCCAAATTTGAAATGGATCCCATTTTGGAGTTGTACAAACTGGCCTAGCTATCCAGAAAAAATCTTAAGAGCCATATTTGTTTTGGATAGCGAGATAATATAGCGAGGAAATGGCATTATGAGCTCATAAACAGAGCTTTTGGGCTTAACATATTATACAAACTCTCTTTGTATGAAGTTTTGCCCTTACCTGAAGCCACATTGTGAGATATCCACAACAGACCTTGGTTTTGGTGGGTGGGGATGGGCTACCCACTCAAATTTCTTTGTATTGACATTCTTTGGCCTTTTCTGTTATACCCTTGCATTAACAAAACTTTCATTCTTATCATGTGTAGCATTTTTGCTTGGTGTTTATCTGTTGCTGCCATAAAGTGTTTGTGTTTACATTTTAATGTTTTTTAACCTACAAAAAAAAATGGAATAAAACAAATAAATCCATTCAAACAGATTCCTGGCTTCAATTTTATATCTGCACATACTGTATTATCTTGATGGAATTTTATCCCTGCTGGTATTCTTGATATTACTCACAATCAGTCCAAATGTACATTGTATTTTTGCTGCTTGTGATTACTTCCCACAAGGATCTAATTGCTAAAAAGGAGCATATACATAATGGGATGCAAAGAGAACATGTACATATCTTACTGCTCAGCATATTCCAAGTACCTTTTCCTGAAACATCTATTTCTGTTCCTGGTAGTGACTGGAGCCTTATGTGCCAGTAGTCTGGCAAATCATTCTGACCATGGGAGGGCAGCCTGGCACACAATCAGCTGTGAAGGAAGAGCTCTGAGTCAACACTGACTGATCTGGGATGACCTGAATTAAGAGATTGGGAATTACTGATCCCAGACATTATTTGGATGATTCACAAATCCTCTTTAGCATGACGGCCTGAGCCACCTAGTGGACAATGAAGTCCTCTTGCAGCACTTGCTCTGTGTGTATGACCAGTACAAAGCCGATGGGATAGACTTACTAATTAAAATTAAATAACAAACCAGAAGAAACTGAGATGGAAATGCTCCAAGCATAAGTCAACATGAGGCCTGAGTCAGCATTCTCTCCACTTAGAAACTTATAACTATAACTTTGAAAGTCAGCAGTTAATTTGATAGAAGCATGGATGTTTAGGATGTCTTTTTTGCCAACCATTACTGTTTCCAAGAATAATTTAGAGTTCAATCCTATACCTATCCATTCAGCCCTGAAGGATGGCTGCCTTAATGGACCAAATTAGCTTTCGGCCCCAGCTAGTATCTGGGCAAAGCTGTAAATATGAACTTAATAATCATTGTCCAAACACACGCTTATTGGGAATCCATCAAATATCCTCTGCACAGGTTTGTAATTTTAAAACAACTCATAAAGGAAAATAATAACACATCTCAAGGCACAATTCCTGGATATATTTAAAACTTTTTGTAAAATATTTGTAGAGATAAACCAGCCAGTTTAAAGTTTGTGGCATAAATCCATATATATATTTGCAAATTAAAAAAAAATGGTTGGCCAAACCATCTCAGGCCATTTCCTCAATTGATTGCAACCTAACATCAGGTATCATTCCAGGTGATCCATTAATTATTAGAAGCCTCCAATGGGAGGATTTACACTTATCTAACCTTGGATCCTCTTAAAAAGAGGTAAAAAGACACTGATGTCCCAAGGTAGCTCATCCTGTCTCTCTCCTTAGTTACTGTGAGATCAAGGGATGAAATAAGATGAGGTGAAGTACTAGTTTTTGATCTCAAGGAAGGAAAGCCAAATATTCCTTTCTCTTCCCTTTTTATTATTTTCTTTGATGCCTTCAAATCAGTCTTGACTACTCCTGTCTGGACAAATCCCTGCAGTTTTTCTGGCAAGTTTTTTGGAAGTGGTTTGCCATTGCCTCCTTCCTAGTGTGTGAGAGAGTAACTGGCACAAGGCAGGACTAGAACTCACTGTTATGTATGTAGATTTGGGTGGGCAGTTTGAATTAACTGACATCAGCTGATTGGCTGACCACCACAGCTGCAAGGTATATAAAGGGAGCTGTTTCCCCTGGTCAGTCGCTGGGTTCTCACCCTACAATAAAGAGCTGTTGTCACTCACTGCCTGGCTTGCTGCGTCCTCATTCACCCAATTTAACATTGGTGACAAAGGTGGGATTTTGAGGCCAGAAGCCACGAAAAGAGCTGAAGACACGAGCCGACGAGAGAGCTGCAAACCCGAATCCAGCCAGGCGAGCGAGCGGAGCACTTGGAGAATCTATCGACGATGTCTACCTACGTGCCGCCAGCGCCTTTCAACCCAGCAGAAGAGAAGTGGGGATCCTACATGTCCCGCTTCGAATGCTTCCTGGTGGCCAGCGATCTACAGGGGCTACCCAACGTATGGAAGAAAGCCCTGTTCCTGAGCCATTGCAGAGCCAAGGTGTTTGATATGGCCGAGGCTCTGTCCGATCTGAACTCGGTCCACACCATCTCGTGGCAAACGCTTCAGACACTGCTGAAGGACCACTATGCCCAACGCCATCGAAGTATGTCCAATGGTTTGACTTCCGGCAACGGCTGCAGCATGAGGGAGAATCGATCAGCGAGTACGTCGCTGCCCTGCACAAGGCCACAAATCAGTGCGAGTACAGAGACCTCGATGAGATGCTGCTAGAGCAACTAATCTGCGGAGTGAGAGATATTCGCTTGCAGAGGAGGTTGCTCGCAAAGACAAATCTCATGCTACACATCGCACTGGACGAGGTGAGGGCTAAGAATCCTCATCCAAGGCAGTCGAGAGATTACAGGGGTCAATGCAGAGCAGAACGACACAAAAGTCAGCCCCGGTTCACCAGGAAACCATTGGAATGGGGAGTGAGGGAGAGTCAGACGAAGAGGTCTGCGGGACCGAACAGGACCGGCAGGACCGGCGAGGTCAGCGAGATGCCTGTGCGAGTTGTGGGGGCCCCCATCCATGCCAGACCTGCAAGTTCCAAGATGCTATTTGCTGGCAATGCGAGTGGAAGGGGCACATTGCCAGAGTCTGCAGAACCAAGCAGAACCCCCATTACAAGCCGCGGAGCAACGCTAGCCAATCAGAGATGGCGCAGCAGATGAGAACCCATCCGAAGGGCGGCTACAGGAAAAGCGCAAAATTTGAGGAACTTGAGGCCTGCACCATCCAAATCGGCCGGACCTGCACATCCCTCAGGGAGAAGACCTACACAACAGTCGACATCAAGGGGCAGGAGTGCATAATGGAGATCGACACCGGATCCCCAATTACCATCATGTCCTCGGACAAGCTAAAGAAGGCTGTCCCCAGCATCCAGAGACGGCAACTGCAGCACCAGCAGCTGGGACTGCGCGATTACCTGGGGAACCACATCCCCATGGAAGGAATTGGCGAGTTCCAGGTGGAGTTCGGGGAATTCCAGGAGAAGCTTCCCCTCACCATAGTCAGCGGAAAGCTCCCAAGCCTCCTGGGCATGGACTGGTTCAGAGCCCTGGGCATGGGATTCACTGGAGTCCGCAACGTACGAAGCACCGTGAAGGACGACCTGATGCAGGAGTTCCAGGATGTGTTCGACGAGCGGCTCAGCAAGTATGTAGGGGCCCCTATCTCATTCAACCTTGACCCCAATATTGCCCCCATCCAGCTGAAACCCAGGAGGGTACCCTTTGCCCTAAAGCCCAAGATCGACGTGGAATTGGACAAATTGATAAAGCAGGGGGTGTTAGTGCCAGTCGATCATGCTCAATGGGAGACCCCAATTGTGACCCCTGTTAAGCTGGATGGGTCTGTGCGCATCTGCGCAGACTATAAGTGTACGATCAACAAGGCCCTGCAGCAGAGCGCCTACCCGGTTCTGATCCTACATCACCTTCTGCATTCCCTAGGGCCAGGCAAGATCTTTGCTAAACTTGATCTTGCACAGGCGTACCAGCAGCTGCCGGTAGATGGCGCTACCGCAGAGGCACAAACTATAGTAACGCATAAAGGTGCCTTCAAGTGTACCAGACTCCAATTCGGAGTCAGCATAGCTCCAGGACTATTCCAGAGTACCATGGAGCGACTGTTACAGGGGATCCCCGGGGTGGTCCCGTATTTTGATGATGTGCTCGTCACTGCAGAAGATGAAGAGCAGCTAGGGGAGAGACTGAGACAAGTCCTAGGGAAGTTTAGGAGTGCAGGACTCAGGGTCAAACGCAACAAGTGCATGATCACAGTCCCCTCCGTGGAATTCTTGGGGTACTGGGTAGACAGAACTGGCATACACCCCACCAAAAGCAAGATTAGGGCGATCCAAGAGGCAAAAGTCAAAATGGGTTTGGGGGAAGGCTGAAGCTACCGCGTTTGCTGCTGTAAAGAAACTCCTGTCAGCCGAAAGTTTCCTAATTCAGTACAATTCTATGCTTCCCTTAGTGCTAGTCTGTGACGCGTCCCCTTTTGGCGTGGGGGCCATCCTGAGCCATAGACTACTGAACGGTCTAGAGGCACCCATCGCCTACTACTCTCGGACTCTTTCAGAGGAACTGAATGGAACTAGAGTCAACTTGACAAAGGGGCCCTGGCAGTTGTCTCAGGAGTCAAGAAGTTCCACGAATACCTGTTCGGCAGAGACTACATTACAGACCATCGCCCCCTTCTGGGTCTCATCGCAGGGGACCAACCCACCCCGACAGCCCTATCTCCCAGGATGACACGCTGGGCCATCTTCCTGGCAGCATACTCCTATCACCTGGTACATCAGCCAGGGGTGAGCATGGGCAACGCCGATGCCCTCAGCCGTTGCCCATTACCGGACAGGATAGAGGACCCCACACCTGGAGTTCCAGTCCTACTGATTGATGTCTTGGACTCGGGGCCCATCACTTCAGCAGAGGTGGCGAGGGCCTCAACCAGAGACCACGTGATTAGGACAGTCACAAGTTGGGTCACAAGGGGGTGGCCGGAAAATACTGAGGGCAGGGAATTCAAACACTTCGCTAACAAAAAGGGCGAGCTGACAATGCAAGGGACTTGTCTTTTGTGGGGCGATCGGGTTATTGTTCCCTTGTGCCTAAGGGAAAAAGTTTTAAATCTATTGCATGAGGGGCACCCCAGGATTGTGAGGATGAAAGGGTTAGCTAGGAGTTACATATGGTGGCCCCTAATTTTTTTTTAAATTTATTTATTTATTTATTTATTATTGAATTTCTATACCGCCCTTCTCCCTGAGGACTCAGGGCGGTGTACAGCCAAAATTAAAAAAACATGCAGGACAAATATTAAAAAACAATTAAAAGATATATAAATTTGGCCCAATTAAAACTCATTACCAATTAAAACATTTAAAACATTTAAAACAGTTAAAAATTTCATCTTAAGCCAGCCCGGCTTGTTTAAATAAATGGGTTTTAAGGGCACGACGGAAGGCACTGAGGTCCTGGATTCTCCTTATCTCTGGGGGGAGCTGATTCCAGAGGGTAGGTGCCCCCACAGAGAAGGGTCTCCCCCTGGGGGTCACCAGCCTACACTGTCTGGCTGATGGCACCCTGAGGAGGCCCTCTCTGTGGGAGCGCACGGGTCGATGGGTGGTCGTTGGTAGTAGCAGGCGGTCTCGAAGATAGCTAGGCCCTATGCCATGGAGCGCTTTGAAGGTGATAACCAGCACCTTGAAGCACACCCGGAAGACCACCGGGAGCCAGTGCAGCTCGCGCAGGAGCGGTGTTACATGGAAGCGCCATGCTGCTCCCGTCACTACCCGCGCTGCTGCGTTCTGGACCAGCTGGAGCCTCTGGGTGCTCCTCAAGGGGAGCCCTATGTAGAGAGCGTTGCAGTAGTCAAGGCGAGAGGTGACGAGGGCATGAGTGACTGTGCACAGGGAATCCCGATCAAGAAAGGGCCGCAACTGGCGAATCAGGCGAACCTGACAAAAGGTCCCCCTGGTTACAGCCGTCAGATGTTCCTCCAAGGACATCTGCATATCCAGGAGGACTCCCAGATTGCGAGCCCTCTCTGTGGGGGCCAATGACTCGCCCCCAATAGTCAGTGATGGAGTCAACTGACTATATCGGGATGCCGGGAGCCACAGCCACTCAGTCTTGGAAGGGTTGAGCTTGAGCCTGTTCCTCCCCATCCAGACCCGTACAGCCTCCAGGCACTGGGACATCACTTCAAGGGCATCGCTGGGGTGGCCTGGGGTGGAGATGTACAGCTGGGTGTCATCAGCGTACTGGTGGTATCTCACCCCAAAGCCACGGATGATTTCACCAAGTGGCTTCACATAAATGTTGAACAGAAGGGGCGAGAGGACCGATTCCTGCGGCACTCCACAAATGAGAGGCCTCGAGGTCGACCTCTGCCCCCCTGCCAACACGAACTGCGATTTATATGCCACCCTTCTCTGGAGACTCAGGGTGGCTTACAATGCGTTAAGCAATAGCCTTCATACTTTAGTATATTTATACAAAGTCAGACCCCCACAAACTGGGTCCTCAATTTACCTACCTTAGAAAGGATGGAAGGCTGAGTCAACCTTGAGCCTGGTGAGATTCGAACTTACAATAATTGCAGACAGCAGGTGTTAATCACAATGCTATCAGTTTGCTGAGCCACCAGGCCCATTGTTGGATAAAGACATCACTGAGTGGGTGGGGAAGTGCCAACCCTGCCAGGAGTCTAGGCCAGACCCCCCCACAGCACCGGTTAGGGAATGGGAACGGCCCCAGGGTCCCTGATCTAGGATCCACATAGACTTCGCTGGCCCATTCCATGGGCAGGTATTTATGGTTGTCGTGGATGCTTTCTCGAAGTGGTTGGAGATCAGACTGATGAAAACCACTACCACCAACGCCGTCATTAGGGAGCTAAGGCAGTTGTTCACCACCCATGGCCTACCGGACACCTTAGTCTCAGATAACGGGCCCCAGTTCACGGCCACGCAGTTTGAGGGGTACCTAGCAGAGTTGGGGATCAGACATGTGCTATCCGCCCCATTTCATCTGGCTAGCATGGATTGGCGGAGAGATTTGTGAGAACGGCTAAGGAAGCCATCTCACACCTAGGTCCCGGGGACTGGCAGGAGAGTATAGATAAATTCTTAATGGCCCAACATGCCACACCATGCACCACCATAGGCAGGAGCCCGGTGGACCTTCTGATGGGGAAAAAGATCCGAGGAGTCCTAGACAGACTACACCCCAGTTATTCCCCTGACAACTTCAGAGGGGCAGAGAAAAGACTTAGGGAGTTCACAATAGGAACGCCAGTATTCGCTAGGAATTATGGGAACAGGCCCCTCTGGGAAACCGGGACAATCATGGAGGTAACTGGGCCCAAGTCATATAGAGTAGACATGGAAGATGGGAGGATTTGGCGCCGACACATTGATCAGTTACGGAAGCGTTTGGCCGCTGACACAGAAGAATTCTTCGACAAACCTCTCCCTAGCTACCAACAGAACTCTCGACCTAACTCAAACCCGAGTCTAGCGGAGGACTTAGCTGTCTGCCCCAAGATCCAGTGCCGCCCCATCGCGCAAGATCGACCAGCCGCAGAAGTCGCCACCCAAAACAAATTCTCGGAGTTTCCATTGGCGGAGCAGGGAGAAACAGAGAGTTCCTCCAACCTGCTCGACGCCACACCTCCGACTGAACTGTGCAGGTCAACTAGGGTGCGGACACGCCCTGGTCACCTGAGAGACTTTGTATGCTAATGTCCACCCCAAGTGACTTCTGGGAGGGAAGGAGTGTTATGTATGTAGATTTGGGTGGGCAGTTTGAATTAACTGACCATCAGCTGATTGGCTGACCACCACAGCTGCAAGGTATATAAAGGGAGCTGTTTCCCCTGGTCAGTCACTGGGTTCTCACCCTACAATAAAGAGCTGTTGTCACTCACTGCCTGGCTTGCTGTGGCCTCATTCACCCAACTTAATACTCACTGTTTCCCAGTCTCTAGCCTGATGCCTTACTTACTACACCAAACTGGTTTCTTGCTCCTTTGGCTTAGGATAACAACAGTAGCACCACTAAAGCTGAATGAGCACAGACTGCAACACTGCTTCTCTACTATTTGGTTATGAAAAGATAAATGGTTAAAATCACCCATAGTGTAGCTACAACCCAAAAGCATTAAATTGTCAACCTGATGAGGAATGTGATGAAGGAATTTGCATCAGAGAAATAAGAAGATGAGAAGCACTTGCATTGTGGAGCCGGTATCCTCACTCTTTTCAACACTTTGTATATATTCCATCCTCTTGCCTAACAGTTTAGTTTCATCTATTCAAATCTGCAGAACAGACCAAGATGAAATGCTGTTTACTTCATTCTGGTGGGCTGTGGGCACAAAGGGATCAGCTCTGCAATTATCCATGGCTTTTGGTCACACTCCTTGTGGGGAGGACATAAATTCAAGTCCAAGACAGACCCTGGGGAGAATCTTGTTTAAACTTGTTAAAATATTTTCCTAAGCTTCTGAATTACAGAAGCAGTTGTAATGAATCTGACTCTCTTCTAGGCGTGAGTTTTATCAGCATTATCTCTGCTTCACATGGAATCATAATTCATTTCAGAGTCAGGATACTGGATCTGTTCAGTTCCAGCAACATTCATAACCTTGTCATTATCCAGAAGATGAGAACCCAAGGCAGAGATGCCCAGTTTTTAAGCCCCTGTGCAATGTCCAGCTTATCACACACACACACACACACACACACACACACACACACACACTGTGCTTCCCTCAATATCTGAATCAGAGGAGCACTCCCCTTTTGAAGAATCACTTTTATAAATTACGGCTTGGCAGAGCAGTTGTGGAGAGTAAAGGCAGGAATTCCCATGAATCAATCCATGATTGGGGATTACTTTTCAAAAGGGGTTACTTTTCAAAAATTGCATGGCTTGTTGTTTTTAAAAACCACTCTTCAGCGTATTTCTAAAATAGTGGATCCCAGAAATTACAGATGATGTGATTTTAATGCTTCAGAACTTAAAACCAGCCTCTCTCCCTCCCTGATTCCACCCTGTTCTCTCTGAATGATGTTGCTCCATTTTAATGAACTTTGTAGATTAGATCAGTGGTGTGAAGTTGAATGTTTAAAAATCAGTGAGCAAGGCTAATTAATCTGGTCTGGCTACAGAGCACATTACTGATGTTGAGTTCTTTCTGGATTAGCTTCAGTATTATTCTTGGATGTCAGTCAGGATCAGAAATTGTTAGCATTCTTCAGTCCTAGATAAGACTTATATTTTTGGCCAGAAAAATATGAACACAAAAGACTCATGGGCTTTGGATCTCAAATATTATTTGATATATACTCCTCCCCATCCCACTCCAGCCCCATCATCCCAGATGGAGTTAGGCTTTAACTTGATAATCAGAACATAAAATTAAAATTGAGGGTCAGGTCTATCTTAACTTACAATAAATCTCCCCTGCCCTGGTTGGTGGGAGAGGGTTGCTCTTCATTTGTCTGATCGTGATCCTCAACAGGCTGAGGCACAAACTATTAATGAATTATTAAGGTCAGACTGATGGGGAATGATGAAGTTGCTGGTTGCATTATTTGTTTTTTATTACTGAATGAAGGCTAAAAGGCAGGTGTAGCCTTGCAGGCTATCTAGACAGGAACCACCTGGAGGTTCATTTGTATGGTAAACTCTTCTCTTCTTTGGAGAAAGTTTAGAGTATTAATAGAGGTAATAAATCAGTGCTTGAGGATGTGCCCTCAGTGATCTATGAGTGAATATATTGCTCTATCTGACCCAGCTGCAGCTTGTGAAATAAGAAATAAAAGGAATTGATATGCATAAATTCAGATTTGTTTTTCAAAAAAAAATGCACAGATCATTTTTTTCATTAGGATTAACTTTCAATATTCAAACTTCAGAGTTTTCTCAAGCTAGGTGATAAAAAAAAACCCTATTAAAAAAACTGATCTTGGTGGAGATCTCCTTTTATTTCTCTGTTGCTCAGTTTTATTCAGCCTTGAGCTGGAAATGGAGTAAGTTGGTGTAGTATGATATGCACTGACCTAGAGCAAATCTCATTCAATGCAGCAAGGCTTGCTTTGGATTAGATTGCCCCGTAAAGGTGTCAGAGCCAAGCTATCCTTCAAATCAGGCATGGCCATGCTAGAGGGGATATTCCACCCTCCCCTTCCTCTCTCCAAGGACTGATGCCCTCATCAAAACATCCTGTAAATTGAGTCAGGCTGAGAGGCTCAAGGCTAACCAATTAGCTCCACTGAAACCTCCTCTCCCTGCCTGGATGATTGCATTCTAGTCCAGCCCAAAATATGGGTGCTTTGGGGGACTGACCAGAAGAACTTATGGGATCATAGAAAGCAATCAGAGATGTAAGGTTGGTGGTTTTGCTTAATCCTCCTTGAAAGTCACCAGTAATAAAGGCTTTGAAAAGTCACAGCAAAGTGTTTTTATTGCCTTCCCACATAAACAGAGGAAGCTTAAGTGTGGTAAAGTAAAATATATTCACACTTTGACATAAAACATCTCCAAAACATACTAAAGGCCATGTTTAATTCATCAGTGGCAACAGTAGATTGATTTTCCTGTCTTGGGGATAAACCCAATCCAGTAGATTGAGGTCTCTTCTAAGCCAGCAGATTCCTCCAGAAGGAGACCTACCCTGTGGAATTAACTGCTGAATTTATTCATTGTGCACGTTTTCAGCCATTTTACTTCTACTGCAGTTTGTTGTTATTATTCCAGTTAGATTTATAAAGGACCAAATTGCTTGTTGCTAGTGGGCTGTGCTATGAATACCTAACATGTCCCTTTATCTTTGTAGCCTCTAAAAAATGCCAGCAAGCTGGAGAATTCCATCATGCAACATTCTTTAAGGGAAGTGCACCTAGCTAGGAAACAGGGAATTCCATATGCATGGCCATCTGGGAACTTGAAGAAATGATTGAGCTTTTTGCATATTGACATCTTGGGAATCTATAGATCTATTTGGCATTCTTTCTTTTGGCATTGTAAGCCGCCCTGAGTCTCCGGAGAAGGGTGGCATATAAATCAAATTAAAAAAAAAAAAAAAGATGGGACTTTTACATACTGTAACATCTGAAAGACCAGTTTAGGGACAGATCACCATGGACAAAATCTATCTATGTGATCACTAGGCATTGAAAAATGACATGATGGCATATAATCAATTTAAAAAAACTAGCCACATTTTCATCATCAATGGGGGTTTATTATTTAATATAAATTTTATTTTCAAAATGTAAGAGAATGAAGAGAGATGAGGCTTTAATTATCGATGTAGAATAGAGAGGTCTCCAACAGATGTATCTTTGTTCCTACAGGTGGTACAATATCAGGAAGACAGCATCTTCAAGGGAGATACTCTTCTGCAAAATATTAGCATTAGGAGGGATTAGCTGGAGGATCAGACATTGGAAACCAGCCTGACATAACCAAACCATAAACTTCAGCTGTAAGAATCCTGGCCAAGCATATGCATTGTGTAAAAATAGTCTAAGGAAGAATGTCTGTTTAAAGGATCAGATAGCAAGTCTGGATATATAAAATGGAGCAAGAAATATAGCAATGGGAACTAAGAGAGTTGAAGGTAGAAGAAGGTAATTGCTTGGGGCTGGTGCTGTGGCAAGAAGAGCCCGGTCTGGGGACCAAACTTTGGCTGTGGTTTGTCCCTGTAAACTTTGACAGGCCACCTCAGATATATTTATAGGATCAAGCCTGCTATGTTCTACTTCTATGGATACAATTGTGCAGGGTTTATTGATTGTTTGCTCTTTCAAAAACCTCCTAAGGTGCACTGTCACACAGAATTGTAACATTTGTGATCTTCTGAGTTGAGTTAATAGAACTGTAGAAGGTTTCTCCCCCCTTCTTCTCCCTAGATTTTTAAGGATTTTCCCATTCTAAAGTTTATTTAGGCTACTCTATCCAAAAATTGAACAAGCTTCTGGAAAAGCAGAGGTGTTTGTATATTTGAAATTTAAAAATTCAGGATTCAGTTCTATATGTTTCCTTTTCCAATTACCTTAATCCAAGGACTTGTTTATTTATTTAAAATGTGGGTTGAAGGAAAGATCATTCTTTTTCAGAACATACCAACAGAAACTTACAGTACATTTTCCCTTTGCTCAGTTCATAAATTCAAATGGGAAAGGACCAAACCACAAGTAGTTTTATTCCATCTGAGCTGTGGTTTTGAATGGCTTATTGTTACATTGTTGACTAATAATTATATTGGCCTATATGCTAATGATAACATTAAAAAAACAATTTAGTTTGCTAATCAGCATATCATAGGAACTTTTTCAAATTCTTTGCTAACATCAAGATATATTATATCTACAACATTCCCCATATCTATTAAGGACTTTTTAAAAAAAGGAGATAGCACTAGTCTAACAAAATTTATATTTGACAAATCCATCCTAAGTTATGTAATTATCATGTAGAGCAGTTCATAAAGAAATATCTGTAAAGGACTTTGGAAACAAAGGAAACCAATTTCTTTATGAACTACTCTATAAACTTTTCAGGTATTGATATCAAATCAACTTGCCTATATTTTAGTAGATCTTTTTCTCTCCTCTCCTCCCCACTCATTTTTGAAGATACAAATAACATTTGTTCTCCTCTGGCCACCTGGCACTTCACTAATTCGCCATGATTTTCCAAGAATAATATATAAAGTTTCAGCCAGTCCATTAACTGTTCATAAGACAATCTGTGCTCCTTCCAACAGACCAAAGAACAAATTGTATCTGGGTCAATACATTTAGTGCCCTATCCTTTGAGTTACCCTGGGTCTTGGACAAACAATTCTCCCCTACTCAATCAGAAAAGAAAAGGAAAAAAAAAAAAGAATCCACCTTCTTATATTTATTGCTGTCCTGAAAGCTATGTAAAGGATATTGGTGTGTAAGAACAACAAAGGAACCATCCAAGCTTTCTTGTCCCTTCTTTATATTGCATGAGAAAACACCTGAAGATGAAAGGATTGTCAGCATTTTTGCAACCAGGTGCTTTCCCCAATACTGTATCTGTAACCAAGGATGCATGGCAGCCAGAGGAGAGGGAGAAAAATGCCCTAAACAGTGCAAAGAGGTTCCAGGAGGTTAACTTTAAAATACAGCTGGGACTCAGGGCTGGATGGTTTTAGATCAGGGGTGGGCAACTGAGGTGGGCAACTGTGGACAGCCAAGCTGCTCAGGAATTCTGGGAGTTGAAGTCCACAGGTTGTAAAAGGGCCACAGTTACCTACCCATGATTTAGATGAATTTAGGAACCAAGGACAGGCAAGAGGAGTTGTCTTCTCTCAACAGAAGGAGCTATTTACAACTCTAGTACTTCTAAAGAAAAAAGTTGTGTTTCAGATTTTTTTTTAAAAAAAAAATCAGCATAACATAAGTGTAAAATGCTAGTAGCATCTCATCCAACAGGGCCCACTGTTAATTCTGAACTAGAGTAAAATGTTCATATAGAAATGCCCAAAGTACAGAGGTCCTGGTGAGATTTCCCTATTCCTGCCTTATCTTTTCTTGCCAGCATTTTTTTAAAAAGAAATTCCAGAATCACTGATTAAGTGACAAAACTCTACTGATAGAAAATTGGCTTTGTATGAACAATTTTTTTCTGCCTTAGTCTTTCACTGAACTAGTTCTTACAAAATCTTAGTCTTCCATGGAATGTAGTTAAATCCTGTCTTTAATCACCCCATTACACTTTTACTACTTATGTCTGATCAGCGAGAAACTGATCAATTGGTAGAAAGATGCCTGCAATGAGGAACTGGGAAAGAAAGTGAAATGGTGAGTCCTTGGTGCCCCCTGAGTCTGGCTGTTTGCTTGAAAATGATTTATTACCCAACTATGTAAGTAGCCTTTTTGTAAATTATTTGGCTATATTGGGGTCCCTGGTAATGATACAATTGGTTGAAGAGGTATGTTGTGCTTGTGTATTTTGGGGTGCCCATAGAAACATGGCAGGATGTATCCACTGCTTTTCATCTGCCACTGTTGGCTGTCTGTCTCCTGTCCACCATATTTTTGCTTAAAATGACCTTCCCACCTTTACAAGTGTTTTGCAATGACCCCTCACTGAAAATCTCAATTTGTCATGGTCACACAGAGTTCCATGTCCTGTGAGGCTCAGTTTGCTCAACCTAGAACACGTTTGCTTCCTGGGCCAACCTTTGCAGATTTTTGTCCAATACACACACACTTAGATTTAATTCAGACATTTAATTCTATATTGTGGCTTTCTTTGCACATAGCTGTTTTTTTTTCTAGTAATCAAATGTTCTGCCAATATTTTCTCCAGCTATGTATACCAGCAAAGAGAACCAGATGCTCTTTGTTTTCCTTCAAAATATATTTCAGTGTTGGTTTTGTTTAGTATTTCAGAGGATTGGCTAAAATACAGCTTTTAATAAACCTGGCCCACATTGCACTGGTTCTCTCAACATCCTAACAGTTTTGGCTGCCGCTCCAGATCTTGATTTAAAATCTGTCCTCATCTTTCATACAAATGAGCCTCTTGAAAAATAAAAAACAGGCCAGTTTAATTCATCTCACGTGTTCAACTTCATCTTCATTCAGAGATTGTTCCATTTTTAAACAGGAAAGGGATGTGGAAAGTAACTGAGTTTCAGCATATTTCTCACACACTTTAGCCAATCAGTGAAAGAGGAAAGAATTCATACCCCTTATGGATTTTTTGTATGGAACAGGAAAAAATGAATTTATAATTTATAGTTTTGATGATTAAACAGAACAGATTATAGAAAGAAGAGAGTTATGTTGTAACTATAGAATAAGTTGTATATTTATAATTGTATTTATAACTACTGTAAAGAAGATTGGAAGCTGGAAGTATCTTTTTCTTTTTTTTACTTCCCTCCCTAACATGATTAGCTTTTTCTTTGATTTTTTCTTCTTTTTTCACTTTATATTTATTTGTATGAGTTTTTAATCTTAAAAAAGTATCTTTAATAAAATTATACAGAAAAGTGAAAGAGAGAAGAATTCTTTTTCCCCCTTACAGAGTGAATGTTTACTTGTAACATCAGAGGGCTTGGAGAACAACCACAAAACTATTTAAAGATCCTTGCAAGATACAAGATCACATATTCATCGTGGGGATTAATAAATTTTATTTTATTTTATTTTATTTTTTAAATTTGATTTATATGCCACCCTTCTCCGGAGACTCAGGGCAGCTTACAATGCGTTAAGCAATAGCCGTCATACTTTTGTATATTTATACAAAGTCATCTTATTGCCCCCACAAACTGGGTCCTATTTTATCATTATCTTCATCCTAAAAAGTCATCTCTTGAACTGGTGCTGTCTCTCATTCATGTCCTTAATAAAAATGATGAACTGAGGCTGAGAGATCAATTAACAACAAGGTGTGTTTTGGATCCAGGTATATACTCCATTGAGTCTCACTTGTATTTTTGACTCCCAGGAATCCGTAGTTGTAACATATCCTGTAGTTGAGATTTATCATGGCTTGAGTTCATTAAATAGTGGAAATCTTGAAAATCTTGGCTCATTTCCTGAGTGACCAATGCCTCTTGCTTACTAGTCTTCCTCTTGCAGTCTGCTTTGCAGAAATGTTTGAAAATCTACAATTGGTAACAAAATAAGCTATTTCATGGTTGGGGGAGCAATTCCCCAAGATATTTGTGCTATTGAGTTTCTTCAGTCTGTGATTAGCCTCTGTTTGCAAAATAATGTGAATACACTCCTCTAAAACCCGGGATCCTGATCAGACAGTCTCTATTCTCCTGATGCTGCCCACTGGGCATCACAATAAACTGCTCTCTTTCTCCCAAGAGGCAGGAGCAAGTATTTCCTAAGTATTTCCTAATCCCTACGGAGTACTTGCTGGAGTTAAGGATGATGATGATACCAAGTCATAGGGAGTATGGTAGTCTTAACAAGAACTGCAGTACTGTGTATATTCCTTGGTTTGTTTGTTACTTTCATCTCTTTAACCTTGTAATATCCTTCCTTCTAAATAAAGTTTTATTAGGAATTCTTGAGGTTTCCACATTAGTACTAGTAGTTTCCTGGGACATTACACTAGTTCTGGTAGATTGCTAAATTTCATGGAATTGATTTCAAGTAACAAGATCCATTCATATATAAAATGAAAATAACATTTCAATCATATACTAATTTCAATGTTATATTTTTCTTGTAGGGGGAAAAAGCACTGGAGTATAGATGGTTGACTTGCTAATTTGCTAAAACCAAATTAGGGTCTCAGTTAAGGAAGGGACAAAGCTTTTTTTTTTAAAAAAAAAATCAGAGGTTATCACCCTTTTTCTGTAAATTAAAGATAAATGCATGCATCTTCTTGCTATATATTCAAGGTGATAAGATTCACTGCCTTTTAATTGGTTTTAGCACTTTTTAGGCTGTGAAAGAAAGAAATAGGATAGGAAGTGCAATTCATAATCACAAAATGTGCAAACTGCATTTTTCAGAAACTAGTTTCTATTTAATTTTCAGAAAGCAGTAATATATTATTGACTTGTTCATAATCAGGTACATAAGAACAGTTAAGTTCTCCGCTTGATCTCTCCACTAAGACCTGACATTTCTACCTAGCCCATCCAGAGAGAGAATAAAGAAGGAGATTAGATAGATGAACAGCAAACTGTCTCCTATTCTATGAGAAGTATAGGCTCTTTTTTTCCAAACATGTCAGTTCCTGTTGATTCTATATGGAGTTCTAAGCTCTATGCTTAGCTTAAGCTTGTCTGGGAGGATCATGAAATGAATTGTGGTCCATTGCACATGCTGGTTTTACATCTAAGGGTTCTGTGGAACAGAATTCAGATCCTGTAATATAAAACCAGTTTCAGGAAAACTATTTGAAAGAGTGGTGGTGTATAGCTTGCCACTTCTCAGGCCCAATGTCCTCATCAGCTGTCTTTTTCTGGATAATGGGGATGTTGTCCAGTAGTGGGATTCAAATCCCGGCGCTACCGGTTCGCTATCTGTAGCATGCGGGTGCACTCGCTTTGCGACCATGTGGCACTTCTGCGCATGTGCAGAAGCTTCTGTGCATGCACAGAGAGTTTTTGATGACGTCTGGGTGGGTGGGCAGAGCCTCCCGCCACCGCCACTACTGGTTCACCCGAACTGAGGTGAACCGGGAGCAACCCACCACTGATGTTGTCCAAGTAAACATGTACCTATTAACCCAGAATTTGAGTGGCTATGTTCCCCCCACCACGACCTTCAATTTGTTTACAGAGCAGAGCTATACTTTTTGCTTGACCTATATGGGCCCTGTAATGATATATAGGAATGACCTTGGGAGACAGGGGGAAGAGCCATCATGCAAAAGATATCTCAGTCTACGGAAGGAAAAGAGGTGTGAGAAACATCCCTAATTTCAGGAAAATAACAGTAAAGGAGGAGAATGATTTTAGACCTATAAAAATTCTGAAAGTAAACATTTTGTTACAATAATCTCACAAGAAAGATAGCATTAATACTCATGTCTTGTGACAGCCCCCACTCCCCACCCTTCTTGAGTGTAAGAATGGATGACATCATTCTCGAACTACTATCAGTCCCTCCACCCTGTTCCATTTCAAATCAGCAGTTGTCTGTCTTGAGCCACCTTTAGTCTTTCTGATAAGTCTGTAGATCTTCCTTCCAATCTTGTAACAATGCAGCTCTGATTGCCTAAAATGCCTGGCATGCCCTTCCTCCCTCAGGTGGCTAATTGCTATCTTCAGTAGCCATTTCTTCCTCTCAGGAACTTTCTGGTACTACATTCTCAGATGGTCAGTAGTTGCAATTTTTAGAGATATTTTATGAATGATCCAACAATAAGCCATTAAGTCAAATGAACTTTCCTTACTTTATATTCCCCACTATCCCCACCCACATGAAATTCACTACTCTATTCAACTCATACAATCTACAAAGAGGGAACTTTCTGCCTTGGTTTAGTGAAGCATGTTCTCCTTACTTTTCACCCAGAAGCACATCTGCAAAGCTTCCCTTCCCTTAGAGTTTTCAAAGAAAGAGAGATAGGCACATTAGAATGAAGTTAAAAAGTTTCAGGTGAATGCTACTTTACTTCTGTGAAGATGAACTGTGCCTGAAGGAACAACTTGTTCCCTTTCCTTTAATCATTACAGCACCAAAACAATGAATAGGAAGAAGGGAGGCAAGGAGGGAGGGAGGGAGGAAGGAGAATTGAGTATCAAAGAGAGAAGGGAAGGATGAATGAAGGCATTCATGGGTGCAAGCATATGGGAAAGCAAAGGAAAGAAAAACTGGGTCTTGTGACAAGAGAATAACTCCTGAAATTAAAAAAAAAAAAAAAAAAAAAGATAGGCACAGTCTGACCCACTCATTTAGGGGGTAGCCAATAAGGTTTTTCTTCCCTATCTGGATGGGAAAAGCAAAAAACAGAGAAACAACCAATCAGGACCTGCATGGCTGTTGCCAAGACTGAGCACCAACATGGCCTCAATGCCAACCCGCCACAGTCTTAATGCTTTTAATGTTGGCTTCAGAAACAGCTTAGCTTGCTGTGTGGCATTGCCTTGGGATTGATTGTCCCACAGAAAGCGTGAGTGAAGAATATGTACCGCCTTTTTCGTGTCTTACATCAAGGCCACAAGCCAGTATACATAACTATTAAATACCTCTAACTTCACACATGAGGCGAGAAAAGTAAGCAAGAGAACTGTTTATTATTAACAACTTGAACCAACTAAACAGAGAACATTTGTCAGGGGCTGACAGCTCTTTTATAGGCTAGCTGTCAGTCATATAACCAATCAGATAACTCTAAACTCCCGCGTTATTGTCAGCCCCGCCCCTTAACCAATCACCAGGCAGCATCCCCGTTGCCGGGTTGCTGCCGAGACACAGCACTCCTTCACCCCCGGATGGAACATACATAATCTTTAAGATATTCTGGGCGCCTGCATACTCTAGAAGAACGCCGGAGCACGGGAGCGGAATCCGCCCCCGATGGTTCGGGCCCAGAAGGTGGCGCTGTCGGTACTGCATTCCGGCTGTCAGTTGAACTGGCTGACTCAGGTGAGTGCTGAAATGGTGGGTGGTTGGGTGGAGCAGGGATCTGTGAGTTGCTCAAGTGCAGAAACGGTGGGTGGTTGGGTGGGGCAGGGATCTGTGAGTTGCCTAGTGAAAATGGGTCGAGAGCAGGGCTGTGTGGTGGTGCCGGCTGCTGGACACCCTCATTCGATACCCCCGGGTGGGTCTCGCGTCGTCGTCTCAGTTGGTCCACATGCCGGCGACACGAGCGGCCGTCATTCAGTATAATCCTGTAAGAACAGGGGCCGGTTATTTCAGTCACTCGTCCCGGCAGCCACCGTGGTTCACCCCCAAAGTTTTTCGCAAATATAAGGTCCCCCTCCTTAAATGCTCTGATGCTTGCACTGGCGCCTAGATACCGTTCAGGAGCATAGGTGGGGTGTAAACGATCTAGTACTGTTCTCAGCCGACGACCCATTAATACTTCCGCAGGAGTTCTGTGGGTGAGTGGGCATGGTGTCATATGTTGTGTGGACAAATAGATGGCTATCTTCTCGTCCCAGTCCCCAGGGGACAAACGGGCCAACGCGTCCTTAGCAGATCGTACGGCCCGTTCAGCCAAACCATTTCCAGCTGGGTGGTAAGGGGCAACAGGTGCGTGGCGGATTCCTAAACTAGCAAGGAAACTCTGAAATGTAGCAGAGGTGAACTGCGGCCCATTGTCGGACACCACCACATCTGGAATGCCGTGAGTGGCAAACAGCCGACGTAGGACCCGGACCGTGGCCTCAGAGGTGGTGGAGGGCATGAGTTCCAACTCCACCCACTTGGATAGGGCATCAACCACAATCAAAAAGGACCGACCCCTGTAGGGACCAGCAAAATCAACGTGTAGTCTAGACCAGGGTCCCCTGGGTGTTTCCCACTCCTGGGGAGGGGCGGATGGTGCTGCTGGTCTGGACAGCTGACAACTGTGGCATCCCGCCACCCACTCGGTGATCTCCCGGTCAAGTGAGGGCCACCACACGTAACTCCGCCCCACTTCTTTCATGCGCACCACGCCGGGATGACCCGTGTGCAGACTAGCCAGGACTTCGGTCCTGAGGGATGGAGGTACTACGACACGATTACCCCATAAGAGACAACCTAGGTGGACAGACAGCTCGTGCCGCCGGGCTTGGTATGGGGCAAACTGGATAGGAACTCGCCCCAAAGGCCACCCCTTACTGACCCAGTGGAGGACCTTGGACAGGACCTGGTCGTGCAGAGAGTGAGCCGCTATGTCAGTGGCAGTCACGGGGAGAGACAATTCGTCCACGAGGAGGACCGACAGGGCCGGTGCGGGATCAACTACAGGGGATGGTAACGGGCAACGGCTTAAGGCATCTGCACGAGGAATAAGTTTACCTGGGCAGTGGACTAAGGTATAGTTATATGCGGCTAGGAAGGTAGCCCACCGGGACATACGAGGGGACAGTATATTAGGCGTTTGACGGCGACCATCCAAAAGGCCCAGAAGGGGTTTATGGTCTGTGATTAACTCAAACGCCCTGCCGTACAAATACTCGTGGAAACGCTTAATAGAGGCTACGGCCGCTAATGCCTCCCGATCAAGCTGACAGTAATTACGTTCTGTGGAGGACAACGTCCTGGAATAGAACGCTATTGGAGCCTCTAACCCATTGGGAAAACGATGGCTCAACACGGCTCCTATGCCGTATGGGGAGGCATCCGCAGTTAAGACCAGGGGTAGAACTGAACTATACTGCACTAGCATGGCTGATGATGACAACAGGTTCTTAACTGCTTGAAAAGCACGGTCGTGCACCTTTGTCCAAACCCAGGAGACGTCTTTTGATAGCAGCCGATGTAAAGGCTCGGCTACTGTAGCCTTGTGGGGTAAAAATACATTATAAAAATTCAACAACCCCAAAAAGGATTGTAGCTCAGCGCGACAGGAGGGTACAGGTGCCTGTTTAATTGCTGCGACTTTGGCGGTAGTGGGGCGGATTCCTTTAGCATCAACCAAATAGCCCAAGAATTCAATTTGTGGAATGCCAATTTTGCATTTCTTTTTGTTTAATTTGAGGCCAGATTTCCGGAAACGGAGGAGAACTGCTCTTACGCGGTCGACGAGCTCGCTCCGACAAGAGGTGGAAACGAGCACGTCGTCAAAATAAGGCACCACTCCTGGCAACCCCTGGAGTAACCGTTCCATTAAATTTTGGAATAAGCCTGGAGCTATGCTCACTCCGAACTGCAGGCGCCAGCACTTAAATGCTCCCCGGTGGGTCACTATGGTTTGAGCCTCTGCGGAGGCATCATCCACCGGGAACTGCTGGTACGCCTGGGCCAAATCCAATTTGGCAAAAATGGACCCCGGACCCAGGGAATGGAGCAAGTGTTGTACTACAGGGACAGGGTAGGGATTGGCCTGCAACGCCTTATTTAGCGTACATTTAAAATCTCCACAAATTCTGATAGATCCGTCGGGTTTTATAGGAACTACAATGGGGGTCTCCCACCGGGAGTGATCAGTAGGTTCTAAAACCCCCTGGGAGATGAGTTTATCTAACTCTGCGTCCACCTTTGGTCTAAGGGCGAACGGGACCCTGCGTGGTTTGAGCCTAATTGGGGCGACCAGGGGATCTAAGTTGAGTGAAATAGGCGACCCCACATATTGGCCCAGGGAACCATCGAAAATGTCAGAGAACTCATTGAAAAGATCACCTGAATTGCTCACACACGTGGAGTGAATCCCAGATATTTCCAACCCCAGCGAACGAAACCAATCCATTCCCAGTAAACTGGGAAGGACACCTTTTACGATAATTAAAGGTAGGTGCCCCACAAACCCTTCAGTCTCAATTAGGAATTGACCCTGTCCCAATATTGGGATGACATTACCCTGGTAGTCCCTCAGCTTAACCGGGCAGGGTTTTAACTGCCCCTTTTGAAATTTGGGTAGTAGTCCCTTTAACACCCCCCAAGATAAAATGGACTTCGCTGATCCTGTGTCCACCTCCATCGGGCAGGAAACACCCTCGATCTTTACAGTCATGGATACTTTTGCGTTTCTGGATGGCCTGGAGTGAGCAGTCACCTCAGTGATACGGTGGTCTCGTGAGATGGAGAAACACTCCTCCTTCGCTGGGCGGCGTGGCTTTGGCAATGCAGGGTTTTTCGGTGCAGACCGGCAGGCTCTTGCGATGTGTCCCAACTTTCCGCAACGTCGGCAATTCACTGCTCTAAAACGACAGGTTGATCTCGGGTGCTCCTCCCCACAACTGAGGCAGATGGTTTGAGGCTTTTTAAATGATCGCTGCCCTTTGTTTCTGGTCCTTGATGCCTGTAACCGGCTAATCTCTGCCTCCTCGTCCGAGGTTTCGTCAGAGGCGATGTCTTGAGAATTCACTGTGGTTGTGGCCATACGGGAGGGTGGGTAGGACTTCCTTATCTCTGCTGTAGACTTCTCGGACATCTCTGCAGCCTGAGCTTCCTCGAGTGCAGTTTGAAGGTCTAGGTTCTTTTTTGCTAACAGGCGCCACTGCAATCTGATATCTTTGACCCCACACACCAACTGTTCCACTAGCGCGTCGTCCAGTTCCCTATATTCGCAATCGAGGGCAGCTGTTCTTAAACGAGCCACGTAATGAGCAATCGACTCCCCCTCTTCTTGGATGACTTGCCGGAGCTTAAAACGACGGGCAATTCGAGATGGGGCGGGGGAGTAATGTTCTTTAAGTCTTTGCCTCAGGCTGTCCCAGGAAGCTGTGTGAACGGGGTCAGGTGCGAATAAAGCCCGAGCAGTTGCAAAGACTTCGGGCCCACAAGAGTTTAAAAAGTGTGCCCTTTTTTTATTGCTGGAAAGGTCTGTGAATTCATTAGCTTCCAAAAAACATTCAAACCTTTCCATATATGCCTCCCACACCTCCGTGGTAGCGTCAAAAGGGGCGAACGTCGGCGGCGCCATTCCTTCTCTCTTCCTCTCACTCTGCCACTACGAGTTAGAAGCGGGGTGGGGGGGCGGGGATCTATCCCATCCTCGTCGCCAGTATTAAATATCTCTAACTTCACACATGAGGCGAGAAAAGTAAGCAAGAGAACTGTTTATTATTAACAACTTGAACCAACTAAACAGAGAACATTTGTCAGGGGCTGACAGCTCTTTTATAGGCTAGCTGTCAGTCATATAACCAATCAGATAACTCTAAACTCCCGCGTTATTGTCAGCCCCGCCCCTTAACCAATCACCAGGCAGCATCCCCGTTGCCGGGTTGCTGCCGAGACACAGCAATAACAGAAATAACTTAAGATATCTGGCTTTTTTTTAAAACAAGCATTAGAACTTTCCCCACTTACTGAAGAAAATTTGATTGGACTTTATTTCAATTTGAGATTTATGCATGTTGTCAAGTATTCCAGTTGTTCATTTCTGTTGATGACAGGCCTCCAGTTTAGATTCATTGCAGTTCTTAAGATCTCCTTAATATTTTAATGCAGAAAACAATAAATTTTGTTTTTCATAAGCTTCTCCCCCTCAGTAGACTGGCAATGCTCAACTGACTTGCCCATCTATTGTTCTTTAGTAGTGGCTAGTTTTCACAAACCATTTTGCAATGGATTTGTTTCCTGTCTGTTTGGACAAGAGCAGGAACAATAGGCTTAAAAAACCCCATATACCCATACTCAATATTACAAATGAATTTAATTTTCTATAAGCTTAGACAGTTCTTCATAACTTGACGGGGGATGACATTCCTTTTCTTCAAAGCCAGAATCCTCCATGGCCTTGTTGTGCTTTCTATTAAAATACTCTCTCAACTGTACTTGAAAAATCTGGCTTTGCAGATGCTAACTTCTTTTAATGAACTGTGATTTATGCTTATATTTTTCCCTCTGATGTGTCAGTTGAAAGACATGTACACATATACCACACTGTGTGTTTGTGTGTGTGCGCGCATACACGCTATGTCTTGAATATTAGAATCTTTGCTGAAATTGTCCTCATTTTTATCTGGGAGAAGAAATCACTTTATTTTTAAGAAACTTTTCATGTGGTAAGTTCATAAAGTTTGCCTATTGGAAAGGTCTAGAAAGGCCAAGGTGGCCAAGATTTTATCCCACAATAGAGGATTAGTGCTGAGCTGTAAAAAGTACAGTTAAGCAAGTCTGCTGTCTTTCTAAAATATGGCCTCAAAGTCTGTTTTGCTATCCCTGCCCTTGAAGAAAATAAAAGAACACCATCATCTCCATTTCCTTACTTAGCATTGCTGAGAGAACAAGGCTGGATTTCTTTCTAGGCTCTTTTCCGGAGTCTGCAGTAACTTGAAATATTGAATCACAAGAATGCAGCAGCGATCTAGGTTTTCTAGATAAAGACAACACACATAAAATTCAATCAGAATGACAGTTTCTCAGATCAACCCTCTCCAATCCTCAACATGGCTTGTGAATAACCTGTTTTCTCATAGTGGAGAATTGGGCCTGCTTCATGAGTGAAATCCATGAATGGAACGCAAAATATCTGCCTTGGCAGAATCAGTGGCATCAGAAGGAAAGTATTATTTTATGGATTGCATCATGCATTGCATTCCACTTATACTTAGAACAGCCTTTAAAAGAGGGCCCCATTATCACGAGAAAGAGCCAGGATGACAAAAAAAGTGTCCCAATGGCTGCCTTTTATTGTCTTCCATGATCTCACAAAGTCTAAGCTTCTTTCACAATCAGAAGGAAATATGGGTGCATGTGTATCCATACATCCATATATGGTGGAACTGGAGTTAGGCAATATTAGAAGGAGCATTTTAGAGACTTATACAAGTTATAGTGGTATGTCGGAGCTGAATTAAATTTAATACTGCAAATGTTAGTATCTAAAAAAAGTGATGAAAATGAAGTCATAAATTGTGTGTGAATATTGAAAAATGGTAAGGATCTTTGTAGAGATGGTATTACTGGAGAAATGTGACTTGCTTCTAGAATGCCTGTGCAACTCATTTAATCTGTGAGTCTACAGCCTACTTTGAATAGTTTATTATTTATTATTTATTAGTTCAATTTATATGCTGCCTTTCTCTGAAGACCATTATAAAAACATTTAAAAATTAAAACATTAAATCCCATTCACACCATTCATGGCCAGATCTCACAAGATCGCAACAGTGAGATCAACGGCTCCAGACCTGCCGGAAAAGCCAGGTCTTCACTGCTTTTCGGAAGGCCAATAGGGTGGGGGTGGTCCAGACCTCAGGAGGTAACTGGTTCCAGAGAGCTGGGGCAGCCACAGAGAAGGCTGTCCCCCACGGGCCTGCCAGTCGGCATTGTTTAGCTGACGGGACCTGGAGGAGACCAACTCTGTGGGATCTTACTGGTCGCTGGGAGCTATGTGGTAGAAGGCGGTCTCGAAGATAACCTGGCCCTGAGCCGTGTAGGGCTTTAAAGGTAATAACCAACACCTTGAATTGTGCCCGGAGACCAATAGGGAGCCAGTGCAGCTCGTGGAGAATTGGTGTAATGTGGGTGTATCTAGGTGCATCCATGATAGCTTGTGCGGCTGCATTCTGGACCAACTGTAGTCTCCGAACACTTTTCAAGGGTAGCCCCATGTAGAGCACATTGCAATAATCTAACTGTGAGGTGACAAGGGCATGAGTGACTGTGAGGAGAGCCTCCCGATACAAGTAGGATCGCAATTGGTGCTCTAGGCGAACCTGTGCAAAGGTCCCCCTAGCCACAGCTGTCAGATGTTGCTCTAATCTTAGCTGTGAGTCTAGGAGGACACCCAAATTGCGAGCCTATTCTGAGGGGGACAATTTCTCCCCCCCCCCACCAGAACCAAGGATAGACAATCAACATAGTCTTTAGGAGGCAATACCCACAGCCACTCGGTCTTGTCTGGGTTAAGTCTGAGCCTGTTGACTCAGTTGCATAAATAAAGCATGCATGAGAAAAGTTAGATTGCTTCATCAGTAGTTCAACACTGACTAGGGAGTAAGACATGGATATAAGATGCTTAACATATTTATGGATGAGGAATACCTATGTTGATAGTAGAGGAGTGCTGTTTTAGGACATGCATGTATGTGTACTTTTTGTATGCAGATGATGCTGTGTTATGGGCTGAGTATCTGTATTATTTGCAGTGAATGTAAGATTGTATGATACAATATTTCCTTTTGCGCATGCCCAAGATGGTGGTGGTTGCTGAGTTGCTCCTGAATGATGGGGTGACTCTGGGCCATTTGGGGTTCTTCTGGGCCACAATGGACCATCTTGGCCCCTGCCCCGGCTAAGGGAGGTCCTTCCCAGCCGACTGAGGGCTTTTTCACCCTCCGGAATGCCTCGGCTGGGAAGGAATCAGCTGATTGCAGATCGATGGCGCCATGGGTGGACGACGATGGTAGCAGCCTGGCTGACGGTCCTTGTATCTCCTTGTCTGAGGCAGCGGCGATCGGGGCAGCAGCAGCAGCATGACAGCGACGGCGACGGCAATGTGGTGGTCTCCCCCGGACCCTGGCAGCTCTGGGCCTCTGGAGGAGCTGAGGTGCGTCGGGAGCCCTGATGGTGGCGGTGGCTGCGACGACGGCAGCTGCGATGCCAACGGCAGCCACTGACCGAAGGCAAGGAAGATGGTGGTGGCAGCTGGCAGCTACTCACGAGGGAGAACGGGAGATACTTGGCTTATCATCTGGGACTGCTTGGACCTGATAGGGTATCTGGCCAATTTTTGGTTGGACTAACCCGGCAGAGTCCCGAATGGCCCCCACTGAAATCCGAGGGCTGGAGACTGGGGGATAGAATGACCTGAGTGTTGGAAGATCTGGGGGTTGGGGAGGCTGGAGATCGGCTGAGGAGTGGGCATTTGGTCACCTCGGGCCATCTCTCCCCCCCCCGCCTGGCCTGGTTTCAGGCCTTATTTTGGTCGTTTTGTCTTCAGTTTGCTTCCCTGCTGCAAGTTATCCCCCTTCTTATGTTTCATCTGCCTCTCCCTGGGATTACTACCATTCTGCCTTTATGGATTGGCATATATCTCAGCTGTGCCCCTTAACCGTATGGAGAGTGGACAATTATGCTGCGGGGCTGAAGGAACCAGTTTTTTTTACTGCCATCTCACTATCAGAGGGGATAGACCATCGAACTTGCCATTGCCTCTCCATCCAGGCCAGCCACCGTGAGAGGGTGACTTTGGGTATTTACCCCCTGACTATGTCAAAATGGCATGAGATTCCTCCCACTGCCGTGAGAGGACAGTGGAATTCAGTACATTCACATCAAGTTTTTGTCCATCTGCTCCTGGACCTTTAGACTATCTTACTGAACCCCGGCCAGATGTCACCTTCCATCGGCAGCTATTGATGTATTCAGTGACCAAGCTTCTTGCATTGCGAGACTCCCCCCTCTCGCAGACTTGGTCCTCCACACTACCGAGGGCCTACCTTGATGACGGGTTTCGGAACCCCAAGAGGTGGTATGCTGCAAGGAGGAGGTTGAGGGTTTTTTAAGAAAAGTTTTTAGCTAAAATTTTAAGGGGTTCGGGGGGGTTGTTTTATGATGGGACCTGGGGGGTCCTTGCAGATCAGAGAATTAGCCTGTTGGATGACACTAGCGGCGATGGTGGGGGGGGCGGATGGGGCAAGGGGGGATGAGGGTCATTCTATCACCGTGGTGGTAGGGAGATATGGTGGGGGAGGGAACAAAGGGCTTAAGGACATCAGAGGGTCGCGTCCCTGCTGCTTGCAGCGGGTTCAGCGCTCCGGCCCTCATAGTTCTGCCTGTGCCCCTGGGGGCTTAGGAGTGAGGAACCCGGGACTCCGGCTGGTGTATGTTAATGCCAGGTCCGTTGTCAACAAGGCTCCCCTCGTGCAAAATCTGATAGACGAGGGGTGTGTGGACCTGGCTTGTATCACTGAGACCTGGTTGGGTTCAGAGGGAGGGGTTCCTCTCTCCGATCTATGTCCACCAGGTTTTCCTGTACTACACCAACTGCAACTCCCTGGGAGGGGTGGTGGGGTGGCGGTTGTTATTAGGGAAAGTCTCAGACCTAGGGAGATCGCTGTCCTTTAGATAGGTGGGTGTGAATCACTTCTGTTGAAGTGGGATCCTGGAGTGCAGTAGGCTCTGTTGATTACGTACCTGTCTCCCAGCTGCGTGTCTTCAGTCCTGCCCGCACTGCTCAAAGTCTTAGCCGAACTGACGGTTGAGCTCCCCAACCTGATGGTTGTGGGAGATTTCAATCTCCCATCAGCCGGTGAGACATCTGAGTTGGTCCGGGAGTTCATGGCCTTCATGATGGCCATGGACCTGACTCAAGTTGTACAGGGCCCAACTCACAGTGGTGGGCACACACTTGACCTGATTTTTATCTCTGGGCAGTGGATAAATGCTCAGGGTAGGGGTGATCTTTCTACTCAGCCCCTGACATGGACTGACCATTCCCTCCTTAAGCTGGACTTTCCTTCCATCAACCCCCACTGCTGGGAGGTGGAACCGACTCGTTGGTGCTGCCCCAGGCGCCTGATGGACCCAGATAGGTTCCTGACGGAGCTTGGGACATTTCCCACTGACCTATCCCATGATTCTCCAGATGCACTGGTGGATGCCTGGGAATGGGCGGCCACTGGGGCATTGGATCGAATCTCCCCTTTGCAGCCTCTCCTCCGACGAGGATCCTGGGCAGCTCTGTGGTTCTCCATGGAGCTGCGGGAGATGAAGCCTCGGAAGAGATGCTTAGAGAGCTGTTGGAGATCTTCCCATTCTGAATCCGATTGAACACAGTTAAGAACCCATATTAGGTCTTATCTTGTGGTGATGGAAGTGGTGAAATGTGACTATTTCGCTGCCCTCATCGCATCTGCAGAAAATCGCCCAGTGGCCTTGTTCCGAGTGACCCGCTCTCTTCTTAATCAGAGAGCGATGGAGGACCCCTTGCAAGGAAGTGCTGAGGACTTTGCACAATTTCTGTAAGACAAAGTCGCTCAGATCCGGACAGGTTTAGACTCTGACTGGGCAGGATCCGACGAGGAAGTGGGAGCAAGTCTTGAAGGTAACATCTGGGTTGACTTTGACCCTGTTTCTATAGATGAAGTGGACAGGATTGTGGGTAGATTGGGGGCCTCCACATGTTTGCTGGACCTATGTCCCTCCTGGCTTGTTGCGGCAACCAGAGAGGTGACTGGAGACTGGATCCAGGCAATTATCAATGCTTCATTGAGGGATGGGGTCTTCTCCGCTGTACTTAAGGAGGCGGTGGTTCATCCCCTTCTCAAGAAGCCTGCCCTGGATCCGGCCTCCCTGAACAACTTTCGTCCTGTCTCCAACCTTTGCTTTATAGCGAAGGTTGTTGAGTCTGTGGTGGCATACCAACTCCCACAATTCCTGGAGGAAATGGATTATCTAGACCAGTACCAATCAGCACGGAACACAGCACGGACTGTGACTGGCACGGACACAGCACGGAAACGGCATTGGTCGCCCTGGTGAATGATCTCTGGCGGGCCCAGGATGGGGGTTATTCTTCCATCCTGGTCCTACTTGACCTCTCAGTGGCTTTCAATACCATTGAGCACGGTATCCTACTGCAACAGCTCCAGGGATTGGGGGTGGGGGGCACTGTTTTACTGGTTCTCCTACTACCTCTCGGGCCGTACGCAGTTTGTTTGGGCGGGGGGGGGGTCAGAGGTCCTTCCCGAGGCCCCTCACTTGTGAGGTGCCACAGGGGTCGGTTCTCTCCCCCCTGCTCTTTAATATCTATATGAAGCCGCTGGGTGAGATTATTCGCAGCTTCGGGGTGATACCCGAACTGTACATCTCCACCCCGGATCAACCCAGGGATGCCCTTTCCATGATGTCTAAGTGCCTGGAGGTGGTGCGGGTCTGGATGGGTAGGAACAGGCTCAGACTCAACCCCTCCAAGACTGAGTGGCTGTGGTTACTGGCACCTCATGATCTAGTATCCCCATCACTTTCGATGGGGGGAGTTGCTTACTCCCTCTGAAAGGATTCGTAATCTTGGCGTCCTCCTTGACTCACGGCTGTCCTTGGTGGATCACCTGACGGCGATGACAAGAGGGGCTTTTTGTTTTTATTTTGTGAGCCGCCCCGAGTCCTATGGGAGAAGGGCGGCATATAAATTTTGAAAAATAAATAAAATAAATAAATGAATGAATAATACTATGGTTCTGGAAATTAATGTGTAAAAAACCAAATAATGGATTGAATTATTATCAAAAAAGGAATAATTATATTTTGCTAGAATGAGAAAGTATGGGAAACTGGACTGAAAAAAAATGTGCAAATGTGTGTCTGTTGTGAGGAATGAATGTCCATGAGAAATAAAAGTAGTGGTGTATAAGAGTGTGCTTCTGCCCAGTTCTGCACACTCAAGATACCTTCCCTGCCTTTGTAGAAAAAGGATGAAACAATTGATCAATGGCTGCAGCAAAATTTCACAAACTGACTACAAGCAGCATCATGACTAAATTGCCAGATTTATTCATTGGAGACTTTGCCAGAGGTTTGGATTTGAACGTAGTAAAAACTATTGAGACCATCAAGTTGAGAAGGTTTTATAACATGAGTGATAATAAGTGAGCGAAATAAGATCCTACGGAACTTTAAGATCTAAACAGACAGGCATTTTGTTCGTAATGTGCCTGATACAACAGTTATTGAAAAGAAGAAAGTCTGGTTCATTAATGTTGCTATTCCAGTGATGCTAGGATTGAGGAAAAACACTTGGAAAAAATAATGGAATTCCTGGACTTGCAGATCAATGTTGAATGCTTATGGAAAAAGAAATCCATTGTTATATCAATTATTAGAGCCCTCAGAGCAATACTGAAAGGACTTTCTTGATATCTGCTCAGTAGTGTCCACGTATATAGCCAAGATATTGCAGTGGAGTTAACTAAATGTGTCTACCTTATCATCAATAGGGGAAAAATAATGGAAACTGAAGGAATAAAGATGTCTTATGGAACTATCGTGTGGCGTCTGGATGGAGATGATCACCACAAATACCTGGACATCCTTCAAGCTGACTTCAGGTCTTGACTGAAGTCAAGAAGAAGGATAGGGTTTAACATCATGAGAGTGAAGAAGATCTTAAAGTCCAAACTCAATGGAGAAAATACTAACAAGCAATTAACATCTCGGCAATTCCAGTCACTAGATACACAGCTGGAATAGTGAACTGAACTCAAGCAGAACTAAAAGCCCTGGGTAGGAAGAGCAGAAAAATAATGTTAATGAATCATGTCCTTCATCCACACAGCGATGTTGACAGATCCTAGTTACCAAGGAAAATAGGTGGGCATGGAATGTTGCAATGTACCAGATATCTGAAGAATAAAAAAGGGGAATTGGAAGAATAGCTGAAGGACAGTGACAATATGCTGTCATGCTCATACTATGAAGGCCTACTGAGAAAGATCAAATTGGCCTATAAAACCAAATAAAAATAGAAAAGAGGCATGGCAAGGCAAAGCAAAATATTACATGGCCAGTACATAACAAATCTAGCAAGCAAAGCAGATAGCAAGACCTGGCAATCATTGAGAGCAGGAAAGTTGAAGAAAAAGACAGAGGGGCTAATTCTGGATGCAGAAGACCAAGCCTTGGGAACAAATGCATGCAAAGTAAAATTGAGAAGACAGCAACAGAAAACAAATGCTGCTTCTGCAAAGAAGCTGAAGAAACTGTGGGCCACCTAGTTAGCTGCCACAGCTAGTTAGCGTTCACAAACTGACTACAAACAACGGCATAATAAAACAGCAACCATGATATATTGGAATATCTGCAAGAAATACTGTTTGCCTGCAAGCAAGAACTGGTGGGATCACAAACTACACAAAGTAATAGAAAAGGAAGAAGCTAAACTACACTGGGACTTTAGAATACAAACAGACAAGTGTCTGCCACATAACACCCCAGACTTAACAATTGTTGATAAGAAAGACAAAAAAGGCCAGATAGTGGACGTGGCAGTACTTGGAGTATCAATAGCAATAGGTGCCTTGGTGCAATCCCCAAACATCTGGAACATCATATAAATACCTTCAGTATTGATAAAATTGCCATCAGTCAATTACAAAAGGCTGCTTTACTTGGAACAGCTTACATCCTGCAATATTGCCCTTAACACCATCAAACAAAACATCTGCCTATCCTAGGTCCTTGATATGTAGATAAAAGTGCCAAATCTGGGCGACTGTGCAACCAACCATAATAATTAGTTTTATGGCTGTGAGAGTTGGATATGTCAAAAACAACATCAAAGTAAATTGAGTACAGTGGGAATGGGACATGTAAGGTTTGCATATGGTGAAATAAGAGAAGATGGGAACAAGAAGGATGAAGAAATCAGAATGAAAACAAAGGTGGATGACCCAGTGGTTTGGTCATACAGAGGCAATTAAGGAGGGTCAAATTCCAAAACAAATAGTTGAAGAAAGGAAAAGGGAAATTAATAGTTGGAGATACTTGATGAGAGTCTCAGGACAAAAACAGTACTTTACAAAACAAAAAGCAACATCTGAGTCAACATCTGAGTTTGGTGGCCAAAGGTGGTTTGTAAGGACAGAAATGTCTGGAGAAGTATAGTGAATGGTGTTGGTGTAAATTAAATTTTGTTTTTGTTTTCTTTTCTTTTTTTCTATCTCTTCCATTTCTTTTGTGTACCATTTTATATTTTTCTTTTTTGCTCTTTGTAAAACATTGTTTTTGTTGAAAGAGAAAAGTGTGGCTGTGTTTGTGTAGGTGTGCCTTTGTGTATGAGTACTAGTACTTGTATGTAAACAAACATTGGGGCTCTGGGGATTCTGGAGTTTGTGGATTATCTGGATTTTTGCCAGTCTGAACTCAAGCCTGAACCTGGAACAGAAATGTAGTAATGGCTCTTGTGGATGATCCATGATGAGACTTGTATTAAAAACTAACATTTTTATGCATTATTTCATGAGCTGTCTAGCTAAAATGGATTCGAATATTTTTTATAAGATTAAATTTACATATTTTTTAAGTTTGGACTACACAAGTAATATTTGGGTGGCTTGGCTAGTACCTCTCTGTTCCACAGAGTTGTTGCAGGGATAAAATGTGGAACATATGCATTTCTATCACATCGATCTCCTTAAAGAAAGGTGGGGTATACATCAAGCAGATAAAGAAGAAAAAGTTCTTTTTTACTGCAATGATTTGCACTTCTGAAACTTACCGTGGAACCAGAACTGTTTGATAAATCATTGGTATTAACTGGATTATATTTGGATGTACTTAGATAATTTAATGAGAGTTTGGGGCAGGAGTAGGGTTGAAAATGAAATTCAAAATAGATCCAGAGATGGTTTTGTTACTGAATCTACAATAAGAATTTGTAAGACCAGCTCACTGCTTATTAATGATAAATCTGCATACTCATAGCTGTCTAGTGCTTAATTAGTATTACAAATGTCAATGGCAGGATGCATAACAATGTTTTTAATTGAATCTCGTTGTAGTTTCTGCAGTATTTCACACAAGGCTTAAATGGAGAAGAGAAAATATGCATCTTCAAATATCAGTTCTTAAATGCTTTTAGCTAGTAATGCGCCATATACATCATGTTCATAAGAGGTGCTCCATTAATTAACATTAAAATAGTATTAGTATGAGCTAAAATTTCAGAATCTAGGCAAACGAGAAAATGGTTTACACCTACAGCTCCCCTTACTCTTCCACAGTCTGCTGCTTTCTTCCCTCTTCTTGCTGTTGATGCATGAAAACTTTAAAATAAGAAAGAAATTGAAACCATTAGAGATCAAGGAAAACAAATGAAAACTTGGCAGATCAAGAGATGGCTGAATTAAAGCAGCCTGCCCCCACTTTTGTTTTTCCCTAGCTGAAACATTAGTAGGAATGGAGGGTGTCAGATCCCATGACAAGGTGGAGAAAAGGGGAAGCCATGGAGTGGAAAACTTGCTTTGTTCTCCAAAGCCCAGGGTGCTCGACAACCAGCTCATTTGCCTCCATGGCCCTGTCAAAAAACAGCCAGGTCAGAGAGGACGGTCAAGCCACAGCACAATCTCCACAGCAGCAGCCACTGTGGATGCTATGAGGGGAGCCAGTAATCATCTGAAAGGCCCACAGCACCAAGGAGCTAGGCAGCTGCTAAGCCTGTCAAACCATCAGCTTTCTTTCATCTGCCTTATGCTTCCTCCTGGCTGCAGAATTAGGTGTATCCCAAACCAATGTGGGGGGCCCTTTACACCTTCTAACTCTTATGGCCACTGTTTGCTACTCACAAAATTATCATCCACACTAATCTTTTTTTAAATTATATGTTGTTGATGCTAATGTGGTAGAAGCACTGGTTTTTTATGAAACATCCTACACAGCAGCTGGGACTTAATTTATTCTTGTTCCCCCATTCCTAGTTTCTTTACACTTATGTACTATTTATTTCTCTTCTCTGTTGAACTCACTTTGATGCTATTTTTCCTCAGGCAACTTTTGTTTCCATTCCAGACTTAGTTTAGGAATCTGCCGCTATATCCCTAGATATCATAGCCCTTCAGAATTGGTGCCTGTAAGAATGGGAGATTTCTCTAGAGTTAGGGCGCAGGTCAATGGATTTGGCTTATTTTTGGTCCTTTTAAGATGTGGCTTCCCTATTCTTAACTTTTATATTTGCAAACAAATCCTACCATTATGAAATTCCAGAGACTTCTTTTGACTTCCTTTCAGGAGAAATTAAATTTCTATAAATATTGTATTGTGCCTCGGAACCTTCCTCCTGCTCAAAAAAGTGGGACAAAGTAATAACAGCATGAACGGGAAATAAATATTACACTTCTGTTTATAGCAATTGTGCAAATAATTTGCTAAGAATAAATAAAGCCCTGTTCACAACTTCCTGACCCAAAATGTATTTAGAATAAAGAGCAAAATCACATAACTGCACTTCATGAATTGCATCATATTCTGTCAAATTTGCCTATAGGGATAGGTCTTTTCTGGGCCTGTATCTTAGGGATTTTTCCACATAAAAGATTGAGGCAATCTTTACCAATGCAGGATGCTTCAAAAGGATTGGGTTTCATCTCATATAATTCTCAACATGTCAACTGGATGCTTAGAAAATCAACTCAACTAGGGATATATTGAGATTAAGAAGTTAGTTGTGTTACAGATTCCCTCCACCTGATGCTGTCCAGATGTACTGGATATTGGTTCCCATAATTCCTGACCAGTCCAATGGCACAAAGCCATGGGAACTGAAATTTATTACATCTCAGCAGTATCAGGTTTGAGAAGGCTGTGGACGTCATAACACTATATAAATTAGAGTGGCTTTTTAAAAACTGCTGATGACTCTGGATAGTCTTTTGCTTTGCAAAACAGCTTTCCAAGTGGTGCACCAGATGGATGCAACTTGGTGCCTTAACAGGAAGATGCAAGGTTCACATTGAATGGCATTTTCTCATATAAAATGCTAGAAAGATAAGTGGCTAAACTACAATCACAGACAAGAGATTTTATAGGCTTCCAGGCCAGGTTTGAGCCCAGCATGGAAAGGAACCTTGATATGAAAAATAAGCATCTTTCTTTGTGATAATGTGAGAAGGATCCTTTTTGCCCCTGAAGCCCAGTGAATCCAAAATGGAAAGAGAGCAGGATTGAGATGGGAAACACAACACAATGCCTATGATCTGCCTAGTTGTTTCCTCTAATTGTCCAATAATGGTAATTTTGGGGAGCAAAGGCCAAGCATTGACATGATTTCAATCGTTTAAATATCTGATTAGAGCCTTTGACAAGAAATTAATTAAAATGGGTCTGTGTCAAGATTTTGGGAAAGATGAGGACAATGGGCAGCAGAAAGTCCTAGCCTAGGCTACATGTGCACCACAAGCAATTAATTAGTGGTTCATTGAGATTTCACTCATCTTCTTGCTAGGTGGCCTTCCAGCATTTATTTGAAGTTGTAGTTTAAGAGATAAACATGCCTCTAATTTTTCACAGCCATGCATCTGGGCCATTAAAATGGGATAATATGTTCGTTAGGCTATAATTAGTTCTCAAAGATGCTTCAGAGGCGATCTTGGTCTCCGAGACATCTGAATAAATGCAGAGCAATGGTGATCATTAAAACTTCATGGTTTTAATCACTGTTGAATTGTCTCAGATCCACTCCTATCTTTTGGCAGGTGACCCTGGGAGAAAAGGAAGGGCCACCCATTTACCTGCTCCCCACAAAAAACATGTCATTTATGGAAGGGCCCTCATGTAGGTGTTTTTTTCTTTTCTTCATTTTACCTTTCCCTTGCTGGAAAGTAAGAAAGTAGCACAATGCAGCTCAGGCCATTCTATTTCCAAGCAAAAAGAAAGTACTTTCAAGCTTCATGGAATGCATATACCCTGAGCTACATTCCAGTTTTTAGACTCCAGATGGAGCCAGTGACTGCAGCCACTTTTCCTCTTGTGTGTTGATCACTTGCTTTGGAACTGTCTGCTATAGCAGAGGAAGAATCTGGAGTTGAAGTGATTTACAGGCTGTTCTAGAAGGACAGGCCTGACACTGATGGAGTCACTTATCTCCTGTTTGTGGCTGGCCTTTCCCTCAGGTATCAATCAGCCCACCTTCGTGAGGGAAAGAGCTGTCAGGAGGATCACATTGGGACTGTCATCTCCAATGGCACTGCCAGCTGCCCCTGTGGCTTCAAAAGTCTCCCTTTTAGCCTCACACAGGAATGAAAGTCAGCGGCAAGGGAGACGCAGCACAGCTTCCTGCAACAGCAGCCCCATTAGCTTGGGTGCGTCTGGTTCCAATGTTTTCATGATGTCCCTAAGTTAACATAAATTTTCCCCTCTGCCGCATCAACCTGTCACTGCAATCTTAAAAATCCATATTACTAATTTGCACAAATTGGATGTGATGGGTGATGTTATTACAGGAGAGAGAGAAAGAGAGAGGGAGGGAGAGGGAGAGAGAGAAAGAAGGAGGGAGGGAGGGAGAGAGAGAAAGAAGGAGGGAGAGGGAGAGAGAAGGAGGGAGGGCGGGAGGGAGGGAGGGAGAGAGAGAGATACAGGAGCTGGGGAGAGGGGAATTCTTGTTTACATGGAAATATCTGTAAAGTAAACACTCAAGATATTTAAAATATTAACAAACCAGCATTTATTCTGGTTGATATTGAAGGCTGATATTGATATTAAGGCTGGAGGAGGGGAGAGAGGGCTCATAGGAAAGGATGTGCAAAGCCCAAACTGGATGCCATTTGCTCTTTATGCCTTGGGAAAAATAGGGTGTACTTTAGTACTGAAAATACAGTACAAATGATTTCAGAACTGAAGATAGGTGATCTCAAGATAGGACGAAGGAAGCGTCACAGTTAGGAGAGTATGCGTACATAGCATTTTACTATGGGATGTTCAATAAATAAATATGAAATCCAGGAAGCTCTAGTCTAAACAACACAAAACATTTTAGCTACAGCTGATGCTACAAACCATCTTTCTGTTCAGCAATGGCATATTTCCACTTTTCCCATTTCTTAGAATAGTTACAACTCATTAAGGAGAGGAATAAACCTGGGTAAATCAAACTTAAAGAAATAAGGAAGACGTATTAGCCAACAAGATAAAAAACCACACATACAGAATTTTAGAGTCCTTCTTGACCTGCATTTAGAAGTGGTCTGGCTATTGCAATGACCAGAAGATGGCATCTCCAGATTCTGTGCCAAGTAGTTGTACCATCACCGCCCCGCCCTTCCATTTTTTCCTATATGGATCTAGAACAGATTCTGATTGCTGCAACTCTCAGCAGAGAACTGCCCAGACAGATGAACTGGGCTCAGGTGGTTACAAGGGCTGAGTTCACACATTTTACTAAGGCTAACAGACCTTAAGCATGATACTATATATGGACGCAGCTACCAGCCTCTTTGTCAATAAACACCTTCTTCCACTTTCAGAAAAGGAACAATTTCAGTTACAATGGGAGCATTTGTCAACACGATGTTGTTTCCCATCAATAGAAGTTACTTCAGAAAATCTGAATTTTAAGAGATTCACTGGGCATCTCTCTTTGGAAATAACTCCTATGAAGGGAGTGCAACAAGGCAGGCTCCAAATAGGAGCACAGGAAGGCAGGGGTTTTTTTTTCAGGTGAGGGCCTGCAAACATATGTACCAGGGCATGATTTCCAGTGTCCTGATTCAAAAGTCAAATGCAAACAGTGATGCTTTTGTGAGAACAAAGGCAGCCAAGACATAGGAATTATTAGTAAGTAGAGACAACCATTTCTACTTTTATTGTTTGTTTTTTCTATGCATGCAAAGCAATGGATGGGCTTTGACTCAAGGATACCTGGCTCAGACATGGTTTTGCCAATGGGCCTGGGGACCCCAGGGTGATTTGGAGCCTAGGGTTGGTTAATAATTGTTACAAGGGGGAGGGGCAGGAGTTTATTGAGATCTGTATTGAAATTTTATTTCTGTAAGCCTCCCGGAGTCATCGGGAGTTGGGTGGCCACATACTTTTTCTTAATAAATAAATACAATAATAAACTGGTTCATTGGATACATCTACAGACAGAGACAGAACTGAAGAGGAAGCTGCAAATCTGCTACAGGCTGACTGAACAGGATTTAGCCAAACAAGGGTCAGTTGCCTTGTGTTGGATTTCAGCTCCAGAACCAGTTAAAGCAGCGAAGAGGGAGAGGGAACCCTTTGAAGGACTTTATGCTTCATCTCCCCATCTGTCTGTAGTTGGCCAGCTCTTCCTGAAGTTACCAGCCAGGGCTATCGATCCTTTGAACAATAATCTGGGGAAATGCTAATGCATGGCTACACTTAGCTTGCCTGCCATCCAGGGAATGAAGCACTTGACATTAGAAGCTAAGATGAAATCACAAGCTCTTCAGGCATACCCAAGATGAAGGGCTGTTTGTCAGAACCACTACAGAAGTGTGTATGTGGGGAGGGGGGGGATCATGAATGGCTATATGCATGTGGACTGCAGTTCTAAAGGCACATTGTGGAGCAAAACAGCATTTTCGGTATTAATTTCTGAACATGTGCAAAACATAAACAGGCACACTGTTGGAACAGCTGAAATTAGTTCCCTTAATGCAGACAAGTATTAACCCAGGAAAACATCTTGAAGCAGAACAGTGGCAACCCATATTTAACATAGGTGAAAATGCAAACAAAACCGCACACCTATGGGCCCAGGCGCTGTCTTCCCCTATTTCTTTCTTTCTTTCTTTTTTAAAGCTGGGCTTTTCTATTGCTCATAGGCCATGTTGTTTTCTTTGCATCATTGGATCTTAAAGCAGGTTAACCTTCCCTGGCCTCGATTCCCATGAACTGCAGATCTGACATTCCTCAGAAGCCTTTTTCAACGGAGAGAAAAACCACTTCCCTTGGACATATAAGAACAGAAATTTGTTCTGTCTTATTTTTGTTTGTTTTTTACTTTTGGCTCCAAAAAATTTGCTTGACTTGACAACAAGCAGAAAGTTTTCCAACCATCAAGACTCTTAGGTGGTTTGTGAGAAAAATATGCCTGCACTCACATTTTGGGGTTCACTCCTTGGCTCTGAAGATGACCTGAGTGATCCTTGCTCATTCTCTGATCCCCAGTTAATGCTTGTTGTTGCCCAGCAGCTTTCGCTGTCAGATGACCTCCTCATAGGCATCTGCTAGCACCAATTACATTGCAAACTTTCCAGAAAGCATCAGATGGTAACAAGTGACAAACTTTGTAGAAGCAGAATATAAGCAGATCCTAGTTAAATTGTTGGGAATTATGAATTGATTTTTGCTATTGCACAAAGGGAGAGAGGGAGCATGGGAGAGATTTCTACTTCTCTTATGCTTTCCTATCATGAGTTTTGCCTTTATTTTTATAATCACAAAAAGAATCCATGGTGAGAAAAGAAGGGAGACTATCCCTTTCCTAAATTTTTATCAAGCCTTCAGAGGTTCTACCCTAATATAACGATTATATTAAGTTCCACCGGAATATAAGGATTTTTTCCAGTGCTGACCTGAAGTTTTGAGGTTAGCAAGCTCTCTAGTGAGAAAAACTGTCCATATAGTTGTTCCCTAACCTGCTTTATTAACACCGTTCCCAATTATTGTCATTCACTTACTTCCCTCCAAGGTAATGGGTGACAAATGTATTTTATGACCAGTTGCTGCCTTTGGTTGCTGTCAGACTCAAGAGGAAAGACTGCTTTAATATCAAAACACCAAAAGGAATGCTGCTGCTTCTGCAAACCTCACCCTATATATATACTATATGTTATGACATTACTTTCACGTACCAAGGAGCAGCACTTATGGATCAACAGTACAATAAGTCTCTCATCATTTTGATAAAACCCTCAGATTCTGCAAGTGCTTCTGTCACCAGCTCCATCTCTGATTAGCTTCTAAACCCAGATTAGGTCAGCCACTTGATGCCATCTGCTCAGACCTAAAGCAATTCTCATTACAGGTGGATAAGGGCTGTGTATCCCTGATTGAGAAAGTGTCTTTCTTGAACTATATTGAATTCCTAGTTAAACTTTCAACTAGCAACTTTTTAATGTGTTTAATTGCTACACCACACCAGCAAATTAAAGATTAGGGGCCACAGCACACTATATCTGTCTGTGAGTAGGGGTATTGTTGTTGTTGTTGACGATGATGATGATTTACATTAGCCTTTCATATCCCAATGCTGGCACAACTACTTACTACATCAAGAGCAATAAAAGAAAATTTTCATTTTAGTTGTAGAACTGCATTTTCTACAGTTCTGAAGACAATGCCATTAAAAATGTAACAGTGAGCAGTTTGCTTGCTTGCTTCTTTGTTATTTAATCCTCTGGGTGCTCCAGGCAGCATACATAATGCTCCCTCCTCCAGTGTGTTCCATATAACAACAGCTTAATGCGCTAAATTGGGCTGAGACACAGCAACTGGCCTGAAGTCTCTCTGCAGACCCTTGTAGTTATTCCATAACTACGTTACTGTGTTTCAGTGACTGAAAAAGGCAGCTGGTAGGCAGTAACCTCTGATAATGTCTTTAGTGAAGTTGGAGTGGCTGGTGATGGACAAAGATGATCCATCTTTTTATTTCTCAGAAGTCAAGGAGATGGGAGCGAATGAGGTATGGATGTGTAGGAAAAGAACAGTTTACTGTAAAACAAGAAATGGGAAATAGGTATTTTGACTTTTGTAAAGTGCTCTGAATTTCAAGAAATCTGATCTGATTTAGCAAGCTGTTGGGAATTTAATGTTCTTCCATCTATACATCTGTATAAATAATGTTTTGTCATTAAAAGTGCTACTTTTATTTATTTTTTCTGTGCATGCATGTAGCAAAGTACTAATTTGGAAACTAATACAATATAAATGTTCCAGATTTCCTGGTAACCAATAGGTATGCTAACTCACTCTTGTTCCTACAGGCACATGGGCCGTTGTTTGATTCCTTTACATGTTTGCATTGAATATTTAAAGTTGGTTAACATGATACCTATTATATCTACAAATGATTTGCATGTGTGAATGGAAATCACATTAACCCTGTTCAGAGGATGATGTTTAATTGTATTCATTTTATGTATTCAATTCATGCTTATACTTATATATATTATCTAATATGTACTCGACAAACAAACAAGCAAACAAACATAGAGTAGGGAGCAAATCCAGTTCTTACAGGTCCAGCAATTCTTTCTCTCCCTGTCCCATACATCAAGGTCACTTTTTTCCTATTTCTACTTCATTGAAATCAATAGTGCAGTAAGTGGGGATGACTGGAAGGATTGCGAGACTGGCTGGGAAGCTGTCACAGAATGTTGATCATGTGACTGCAGCAGAAGCATATAATACTGAAGCAGCCATAAATTTTACCTGCACACTATCCAATGTGATACCATAACATAATTTGATGGGTTCACTCTTTGTATATTTTAAGGAAGAGCTAGCAAAAAACAAAAACAAAAAAGGAAATAACAGAGCAGCCTCCAAACTGTCACAGAATCTAAATAGTGGTGAACTATTAGAACATATATTATTCACAAATAAGCACATTGTAGGCAACAAAATGCACCCAAAAACTCAGGTTCAGCTTATCTATGGATGAGGTTATCTGTGAGTATACTGTATATATAGTAATACTTTTGAAAAGTACCTATATTTCCATAAATACTTATATTTAAGTCTCTTTGTGGTTGTCAAACCTTCACTTTTTAACCAATACCATAAAAAAACGTGGATTTTATGTTTATCAGTAAAATCTAGTGAAATCCAGGAAACTAGTGTTGCATGCATTTTGTATACCTGCATCACATTTGAATACTCGTGTTTATACCATATGGGATAAAAAATGTTAATTTTCTGTGAGAGTCTTGTTAGTAAGATGGGATGATAGGCAGAGGAGGCAAAGTCTCTTGATGTGACTTGTATTTGAGATGCTTTGTCTAATGAGGCACTGATTTTATTCTGAGCATCTAGTTAATAAGGTGTTTGGGATTTGTTTTTACTGTTTGTTTCCATTTTTAAAAACTTGATTCCTGATGAGTTCCAACAGAGTTTCACTCACAGAGTTCTGTGCAGTTTGTTAAGGGACTATCTACAATCAAGAAACTGTGGATTGTTTATTCTGAATGCTCTTTAAATGTAGGAACCAGCTACCAATACCGGGAGTTCACATCTGAATTCAAAGTATTTTCATATGACTGTGAAGTTGGGGCTTAATTAGCCAGTCTGAGAAATATTGACCCTTGCTTAAAGACAGCATTCAAAGTGTACATCCTAGGTTTCTGCACGTTGGACCTAAACCAGCAGAGACAGCATCCTCCTGATTATCTTTATTTACTTTTATTTATTTTTATCCCACCTTTTTATATATAAATAACTCAAGGCAGCGAACATATAGAGTACCTAATATTTCTTCCTTATCCTATTTTCTCCACAATAAAAACCCCATGAGGTGCTTTGGGCTGAGAGAAAGACTAGCCCAAAGTCACCCAGCTGACTTCCATGCCTAAATAAGATTTTTTAAATTAATCGCATCCTTGTTTATTCAGAAGTCACATCACTGAGTCACAGGTAACCCTATGAAAGAACTTTGATTGCCACCTCTCAATTGCTATGGGTTTCAATAAGTCAAGCCCCTGTGCTCCTTAGGCTACATTCAGCCTTAAGTTATAGGATTTTGTTTGTTTGTTTGTTTGGTGCCTTCAAGTCAGCCTTGGCTCCTGGCCTGGACTACTCCCTGCAGTTTTCTTGGAAAGATTTTGGGACTGGTTTGCCATTGCATTCCTGGTTTTCAACCTGCTATGTCAACCACTACACAAAACTGGTTCTTAAAATATCTCCCCCGAAATCCGTGGTGTTTACAGATGATAAATTTAAGTCCAGCTGAATTGAATGTGCTTATTCTGACCATAGACATTCCCATTCAGCAGTTTTCATTCTGTTTCAGTTCCTCATAAAGCACTGGATGCATTGCCTGCATTAAAAGGCTAAGAAGGGGCAGGGCACCACATGAACTAGTCAATTTCTCCTCCTGGTCATTTACCTTTGATTTTAAAAGGGAATTCAAACAATGTTCCTATCTCAAATTGCCACAGCAGTGGAGTAAAAATAAGAATCCTTTCAGATCCTTAGTTGATGAAGGAAAAATGCAAAAAGTGTGTATGGAAAGGTGCTCACCCTGGATCCACCACTTATATTTAATTTTGAAGATAAAACCTCTTAGGGAAACATGACAAAGAAGTAAATGAAAATTTAAAATAATCTCTGTTGCTTAGTAATACCCATCAGTATTAAGTGCTTGTGCTTCCCTTCCACTTCTCTGAATTATATAGACATTTTTCTGCCTGGTAATGGTTAAGAGGGGAATTTCTAAGTGATTGTTTACTGAAATCCTGCTGAAAAGGACTTTTTGCATCAGAACTGGATCCTGAGTTTGCAAAGGCGTTCAGTAATGAAACCTGGGTTTATATTAAGAACCCTGATCTAAATCTTGGCAATGAAATAAGGCCTTTTTAGCCCTAGCAATGCTCCTGGGTTCCAGTAGAGAGCCAAGTTAGGGTTTTGTCCTCTTCTTCCAGTCCCCATTCAGACAAATTAAAAGAGGCAGCTATGCATGCCAAGCAAACAAGGGATGATTCACTCTTGCAAGAGACCAAAGAAGTTCTCGCTGAAACCATATTGTTCTGGGTGGGGATGGCGAATCTCTTTGCAGTCATAGGGCTTCAAGTTCAGAAAGGAAATTGACCTCTCATGTGATTTGACAAGATTTTGGCACTCTCTACCACAGGCATCTACGCATGCATTTAAGAAGGTGGAAAAGATCAGGAGTTTGATCACAGTTCCTTCCTTGTGGTATTTCATCTCTCCTGAAGATATTGCTTCCATCTAGTTATCACTATGGATCTCTTCAATGAATATCACAGAATAATTAAATATGAATAAAACTATTAAAGATGCCTTTAAATCATCTTTCAAGCTGCTCATTTAATCCAGAATTTACTCTTAATGTCATTTAGGGGTGTTGCATTTCTTTTGGCATAGGTGATCTTGTTCCCCTGGTAAACTTTGAATTGATTTATAATGGAATGGCTTGAAATACCAAAATTGTTTGCTCTTTTAAGATTGGAATGTACTGTATATTCTCCAAAGGACCTGGAAAAATACATGGCAAACTGAAAATCAACAGAGTCAACAGAGTGTTCCACCTGCAAAAAAGAAAAAAGGTAAATATAACTCTAGGCTGCCAGCTTTATATGTTTTTCAGTTGCAAGGAAGAAATCTTTGGAACTCATGTATTTTATGAGCAATACTTCCTCTGTATATCCTTTTTTCTGCTTCTGCTTGAATGAAAATATGGCTGCTTTAAGGGACCCATTAAAGATGTAGCTGTTCTAATGAAATGGTGTTAAAGCAGGGGTGTCAAACTCACAGCCCATGGACCGGATGCATCACGCACTGGCCACGCCCACCTCCGGTTTAGTGAAGGGGGAAAAAGTCGCAACATGATGACAATGTGATGCCAGAAGTTTGACACCTCTGTGTTAAAGCAACTACCTCTTTTTTTCAGATTCTGTGGAAGAAAAGAGACAAGGGTGCTTTATTCCATGGCAGAGTAGTACTGTATTCTTTAGAATGCCAAAGCATTCAATTTTTGAAGCATGCATAATCCATCATCAGTGCAGTAATGATCGTCCCTTTATTGGATGTATTCAAGTCTAGAGAACCGACTCACTTGGATCCTTTGATTTGGATTCTGCACTAAATTGGATTGCAGGTCTAAATGGCTCCTCCCAGCTCTGTGATTTTATTCTACGTATCATTTCCTTACAGTGATAGCAATGGTGGAAGCTGCCACTCATGACTACACTTCTTATATTTGTAGATATTTTCTCCAGGCATATACTGAAATATGTGAGCTGCTTGTAAAAGTCGTCATGTTCCGTCAGTAGGATGTATAAGAAACAGCATGAGATTGAAGTGTGACAGGGATAAAAGATGGTTCTCCAAAAGGTAGAACTGAATTCAAGCACAGCAGACAAACAAGGCGTATTCTGTTGCAGGACATCTCACCCCCAAAACACAGTCATCCCACTAGATTTGATTTGCTTCCAGCTGTAATAAATCTGTCTGAAAGATATGAGAATGGAAAGCCAAGCATCACTTTTAAATGGAACAATAGTTTTTAGTGGCCTCAGGCTCCAGATGTTCCCTCTCAGTCACTGCTGCCTCTTGACAACTTTTGCCATGGCTAAATCTGGTACCATTTTCCACAGTGTTGTGTAAATATTTGTAGGGAGAAGCAAGATAAGGAAACACCCCCTGCAAATAAGAGATTAACGGATGCTGGTAGGCTCTATTAATGCATTAGAAATACCCAATATTTGCCTGAAGAATACTGAGCCAAATAAAAAAATAAGGAAATAAAGAGTATTTGAATTCATTTTTTGAATCTAATCTTAGTGCTCATACTCATAACAGGGAGGAAAATGAAATGAGTTGAAATGCCAAAATCCAAATCTATAACTTTTTTAGAATTTAATCTTGGAAATTAATAAATGTAATACCTAGAGATCATTGCTTCTGGACATTGTGTAGAAGAAATTAAAAGCTCTAAAGCAGGGGTGTCAGACTCAAGGCCTGGGGTCCGGATCCCACCTGCAGGGTGCTTAGATCTGGTCGTGGGGCAGTCCTGGAAACAGCAAAGGACTCTGTGCACAAAAAATACAGAATGAATGTAATCTTAGGCACAAAATGTGACTCCATGGAACTTTTCCTTTTCCCTCTACCCAATAACTGTATAGAGTAGAACAAAATTTCATACTGTGCCACTTTCCCTTACATGTGTTCCAACCTGTAGAGGCTGGCTGAATAAAGTATTCATGGATTTCCATAATTCCTGCTTATTATAAAATGCAGAAGAGTGCAATATGCAAAATGGCAAGAACATTCACATTTCATACATGTGTAGACGTCAGAGAATTCAGCTCTTTGTGAATAATGTGGACTTATTTTACCACAGAATTTTTACTTGTTTCCTGGTAATTACAAATGATATTATAAGCAAGTCTACTCCAGCTAATGGTAGCACTGTCCAAGATCAAAACACTTGGTACATTTATTGAGAATTAACCACGCTGAGCAATGTGGTAATAATTTCCAATAAACACACCTAGCTTTGGGCTATGAATTCTGCTAAAAGCCCTGGGCACTTCAACCATTACCAATTTGTTACTCTAATTTTAATGGGGCAGCCACAATAGCTTTATTGGACTGTAGCCAAGACTTCACATAACAAATGTTTTCAAAATTACAAAGTGCCATGGAAATTCAAGAAATTGCAATTATATGTAATCATATCTTAATCCAACTCTCACTGTATGTAACTTGTTATGTAGCACAATTAATCTCCCTGTGTGAAAAAGCCCATTGCCATCTTCATGAAAGACTAATCCAGTCAATGCCACGGAGAAAGGCAGACACACCGGCTGCAGGCAGGAGAATCGGTTTTGGCAGGGAGACCTGCCCTTGAAGCATCAGAAATCAGAACTTTTACCTCTCTTTCCCAGCTACAAAATAAGTGGACTCAGAAAAGGTATCTACTATAATGTTTATTAAATAGTACTTTTAAAAGGCTTTTATACAAATCATAGAAACACAGTTTGAGTTTTTCTTTAAACACTGAAGAATCACAGTAAAAGCTTTAAAGTCCACATGATCTGGCACAGCCAGTAAAATAGTCAAATTACCTTGAGCTGGTAAAATATGCAAAATCCCGTTTCCTGCATTTCCTCCCCCTCCTTACTCCCTAGACATCTCCCTAGAAAGCAAAGACCAATTATCCTGCAGCTCTCCTACTGGCCATGGTGAAGCTGACCATGGGAGGCAGGCAGGCGGGCAGGCAGGCAGGGAGGGAGAGAGAGGGCAAGCAATATTTCAGCAAAGGCATTGGTAACACTAGGCTGCATTTCTTTGTCCGTTTGGAAAAGAGAGAGGTTACTAAAGAACATGGATCATCAAGCACAACATACATTTGCAGATGACAACATACTGACATGAAAATATGCACCATTTCTTTTCTTTTTCTTTTTTTTCCTTTCACCCTATGAAAAATACAATCAAACACCATTTTCTGCATTAGAACAGTAAAGCACCCAGCACGGAGGTAGGTGAGGTATCAGCTATGCAGCATTATGGCTGGATTCTTGTTCACTGAGTGCACACACAACAAAGCCCCTGTACCTGCCAACATGGAATACAAAGTGTGTGGGACTCTTCAATTGCATGCCATTTGCTCTGCCCTCCCAGTTGAACCTATGCTGAGGGCAGCAGCATCCTCTGCCTCCATTAAAGATACAAGAAACCCCACATAGCCACTCACATATATAATACATACAGAGAACTCACAAGCACGCGCAAACACATATACATTGTAATATATGTATACACGAACTCTCACTCTCTGTATGTCTACTACAGACAGCAACACTACCTTTTAATATATCTATATCATCTCTGAGGTCTTCCTTCATCCACCATACAAGTATAAGAGAAATATGGATGGGACCCCATCCAACTATGCTTTATTCTTCCACTGAAAACCATGAAGTGCTCCACTGATAAGCCTTAGCTGGCTTGTGGACCTTTCTTCAACATTGGTAGCAATAATCAGTTCTGCCGAAGGAGCCCCTGTAAAATTGGATGATCCCACTCTATACGGTACTTCGGTTGAGGGTGAGCTGAAGTGTATTTGTATATGGTATACCTGGATAGATACAGTCATTATTCTGTTAGAGCAAGGCTGCTTTTAAGGCAGGGCTTTTGAAATGTCCTGCTACCAGGGTACTTTCACTATGCTGACTTATGCTATGGAAACCCAGGCAAAAAACTAAACTCTTACGCAGAATTGGGAGCACATACCAAAGTTTTCTCCAGGACATGAGCCACGGCTAGCCAGCTGTTTGCTCTGTGTGAACAATGGATGTTCCAAAACTCTCGATGTGGCTATTCATTTTAGGAATGATGGATGGCATCTTGCCCATGCTATTTTTCAATGACATATATTTATAGGCAGTCCTCAATTTACAACTATTCATTTATTGACTGTTCAAAGTTACAATGGCACTGAAAAAAATGACCGCTGCAGCATTTCCAAATCCAAGGGATTGACAACTGGCATATACTTCAGCAATGGCTGAAGAGTCCTGGGGTTGCCATTTGCGACCTTCCCAGCCAGCTTTTGATAAGCAAATGGGAGAAGCCGGATTTGCTTAACAACTGTGGCATAAAAAGTAGCAAAATCTGATGTGACTCACTTAATAATCACCTTGCTTAGCACTGGAAATTCTGGTCCCAATTGTGATAATAAGTCAAGGACTACCATTAATATTATTTTTTTCAATGAGTCGCTCCTGCAGGTCTTCTGCGGAACAGAGAAAATAGTGTAAAAATCAATGCTTTAACATCCTAATGTATCACAGAATGAAATGCACCAAAATCAGCTACACTAAGCACACCTAGACCTGCACAGAATTGTGACTTCAGTGTGTTAAAGTGAAAGTAAGTGCCTTGTTCATATCCTTGCACACAGGGGGTTATTACCACATAAACCAAACGTTCTAGACATTCCGCTTGGTAAGCATGCATATAAAACTGTTCTGAGGAGCATTTCATAGTCTGCATGACAGTAGATCCTGTATATGTAGGATAGCTGCTGCAAACCCTCGTTTCTATACATGTGTACATATATGACACATGTGTACCCAAAGATGTACCATTACATTCACAAGTAGCAGTTTAGAAATGCATTCCTGCAAAGTGTAACAGGTGAAATGTCTTTAACAATTACTGACAATTAGGTACATTCCTAGAAAAGGGCTTAGCCAGCACAACATCACAAAGATGAAGCTATATCAGCATCATAGCATTATCATTGAATATCAAACTATCATACTAAGCTATGAGGTGTCATTCCTCAAATTACCACATTTTAAAAAAAACTGCATATCCAATCTGCTAATTTAGAAAATGTTCCACCTCAGTCACTGTGATTTTTTAAAAAAAACAAACAAAAAACAAAACAAAACAAAACAAAACACCCTGTGGCTTGAAGATTGCTGCCAAGAGCTGAACAAAAGGCATTGGAAATTGAAAGTTGATACTGTAAACTGGTCTGCAAGACATTTCAAGCATGGCACAGCACACATGAAAACATTAGTTATATATATTTGACTATCTGAAAGGACAAAACTCTACCCAGTAGAGATCTGATGGCAATGAAGAAGTGAAGGAGGAAGAGGGATAAGGAGAAATGTTGAATGCCTCAGTTGTAATTTGTTACATCACACATCTCTAAGGGAAAAATATTTTTCTAAGGCACTTTATTAAAAAAAGTCAAATACATATTCACACAAAGCCCTTCAAAAATAAACAAGTTGCTATGCAAACCACGACAAGCAAGTTGCATTTTTCTGAAGGAAGAAGAAGGTGATAGAAGATTGCTCCAGATCCATTTATGCGACATCCATACTAGAATATCAGCTTAACCTTGATACCCTGCAATTTTGCCATAACCTTAGATTTCCAATGGCTGGATCCTCCCAAAAGGACCTGAATCTGTGAAGGACCGATGCCTTTGCCAGACAGCACCACAATTATGAATCTGCTCAAAGGCTATATTAGTTTAGAATCCTTTGCAGAAAAATTAAGTCCTTCTTATTGGCTAATGGTGACATTAAATCATATCTGCCAGTTAGAGGTATCATCGCCACTCTGTGTGATGGGCTGAATAACTGCATTTATTCCACGAGCCTTTTAATACTTTTTTTTCCCCCATCAGAGTGGACACAGCATTAATAAAATATATTTATATATCTATCTACCTAGCAGCCTGTCTTCCTCTTGAAATATATAAAAAGCCTGAGTTCTTGGGCACCTTATAATTGTGTCTTTTGTTTGCGGCAATGTTTTTACACTAAAAAAACCCAACAAGATTAAAAAAAAGAGGGCAGAAAGAAAGGGAGGAGAAAGAGCCCTTGTGATGAAGGCCTCTGCTGTTTCTGTCCAAGATCTGGATTTAATAAATGGCTCTTTTTCACAAATCACTTTAAGGCTCTTCAGCTTCTCTGGAGGAGGTGCTTCTGTCAACTTTCACACCTCAGGCTGCCTGTTTCTTTTGCTTGGTAATCCAGGAAGAAAGTGCTGTTTTTCCTTGTGATCCGTGAGCCAAATCCTCCCCTCCCCCCACATCCCCAATCCCTGCCACTCCTTTTCCGATTGGTGAAAGGGAGCCACACAGTTTCATTGGTGGGGTGGGAGAGATGGGGGTGTTGGAAGCGGCTGCAGCTTCCTGGACTTGTTTCACCACCCATAGCACTGAGACAGTCCCTTTCAATCAAGCACCATTTCTGACAGGTGATCTACTGGCTGGGGCATGCAGGTACCTGTGTGTGCGAGCAAGCGTGAGATTATAATTCCTAAGACTAGAAAGGGGAAGGGGAGGGCGCCATTTAGCAATCTCATCTGAAGAAGGAAGTGGCAAATAATTATACACATAATGTCCCTGGCTTCCTCAAAACCAGGTGGATCTTTTGCCTTCTACAGATGCGATTGGCTCATAGAAGAAATAAAACGGAGAGCATGGCGGCTGCTTTGTTTGAGTCTACCCAGTTCTTCCTGCAAGAGCAATTACCCACATTTCTTACAACTGGTAATCCTCTTCCAACTTTCTTCCTGCTGCTGCTTTCTTCTTCTTTTTCTTCTAAACAACAGCAACCCCCCACCCCTTCAGCATTCCAGCATGGGCTTGTGTAAAATTATGGCATTCAGTTCCCATAGAAAAAGTAATCTTCCCCAGCCACTACTGCTGGAATGAAATGTCAAATGTGATTTCAGTGCAATCAGTCATGCCTCAGAGCAACACTTTTGGTGGTTCATTTTGACCTTGTGTTTGATGCCATCATAAAGCTCAAAGTTATAATTCTCTAGAGTGGTAGAGCTCCGGGAAGAGAGGCTAGTGTAGTAACAGGTGCAGTACAGTAGTAGCCCAGCACAAATTGCCCCTAGAAGGACTCCTAAAGAACTCATGGCTATGATGGTAACCAGGATGGGGTCTAGAGTATATAGCCAGCTCTTCTCTGTGTCCACCAGTGGAGTCAGTGGGGAATTTGTAGAAAGCGTGGTGTGGTTTCTGTCCAGGTTAATGGCATCTGAAATGCAATGGGAAGTAAGAGGTTATCAGAAAAGCAATCTCAGGTGGGACTAGTAAAGGAAATGTCCCTGAGGGAAAAGGACTCCCATGGACAAGTTGGAGGGGGCAGCTTCTAGAACACGGGTGTCAAACTCACGGCCCGAGGGGGGAAAGTCATGATATGTCACATGACAATGTGATGCCGCAAGTTTGACACCCCTGTTCTAGAACATTTATCTGAACTTGGTTGGAGGACAGGCCTTATGTGTCCTTTAACCAAATTGTCACTGTGATTGTAGGCGGCCTTCTCCTGAGTGAACCAGACCTTCATTTGCATATTTATAGGAAGGTTAAAATGTCTGAAGCTAAAAAGTCTAATAGTACTTTTAATTAAACACTGTTGCTTTGGTAGATACTGTGTAATTCATTTTAAACTTGTCCTCACAACTATCTTTACTAGCGGGCCTCTTGCTGGTGTTTCTACTTTCTCAAGCCACAAGCAACAGGGAGCTTCTGTCTCCTACATGGAGACAAAAGGTCAATATTCACTGTCTCAGCCTGACCTTCAATTTACATAACTTTATAATATTTTCCCTTCCCGTGTTTTTTGCCTGCTGTTTCAAAGAAATGCTCTTTGGTTTTACTTTAGTGAGAAAGGCTTAAAGTGCATGATTTTGCTTGCATCTCTAGTGAAACAAATTGCATCTTTTAGTTGCCAAATGTTTCTGCTGCCTAATTTGTCCCCAATTCATGCTCCTGCTAAAGCTTTACATTTCTTTTCCTCTAGATCCATCACATCTGAAGGATGCTAATTCTGTAATGGTGAGAAAATACCAGAAGGCTGGCAGGGAAGCATAGGGAGCATATATATTTAGCAGGGGTGGGTTCTAAATTTTTTTACTACCAGTTCTGTGGGCGTGGCTTATTTTGTGGGTGTGGTTTGATGGTCATGTGACAATTCTTTAGGATTTAGCAGAGGTATGGTCTACCAGGCTTTTAACTGCTTTCAGAGCCGTACCGGTCTACCCATTTGTTTTTGGAGCGCACCAGTCTACCCATTTGTTTTTGGAGCGCACTGGTCTACCACCACACTGCCTTTTATCGCTGATCAGCTGTAGGGCGGCCCTTTGAAGTGCCGGGGCAAGAGTTTAAACAGTTTTTTGCCGCTCTGCCACCACTGAGAGCATCGGAAACCGCTTTCAGGCAGCTTGGCCTTAATTGCCAATCTACCATCACCAAGCAGTTTACAAGGAGCGAATCGGTTCTAGCCAATCAGTTGGAGGCTTCTTGGCTTCTCAATTTAAAGCTAAAGTATTTTGGTTTTTGTTTTTTTTCCTCTCTTCTTTGTCAAGTGAGCCCTGATTTTTTCCTTCTGGCCGATCAGCTGGGACTCGGGAGGCAGTGAATAGATTGGGGGTGGGGCCAGGCAGAGGTGGTATTTACTGGTTCTCCAAACTACTCAAAATTTCCACTACCGGTTCACAAGAACTGGGGAGAACCGGTAGCAACCCACCATTGATGTTTAGTAACAATTATAGTAGAAGTTCTTCAGGCCTTGAGGAAGGGAATTCTAGATATTAGCTTGCTGTATTCTAACTTGCTCTCATTCTATATCTGAGAAAAGATATACTGGATGTTTTTGCGAATGTGGTGTGTGTGTGTATGTGTGAAGATTCTTCCTCAATTTGCTCTTCTTCCTGATTGTCAGAGTCCTCTGATCTTGCACTTGACACATGCAACTGTGCCAGCATCCGCCCACCAATTAATAGATGGAGTTCTCACAATTAACAGGCCCTATTTTGTATAGAGCAGATGCTAATTAGTATTATGCAATGTGAAGGCAAAACTTACCCTGGCTATGGGACCAATTGCTATTAAAATACTGTACTTCGTTCTTATACCCTGTAGCCAGAGGCAAGGACCCACATACACATCCCTACCAATTCTAAAGCAAACTGATCTAATCCACATGGCTTACTTGTGGCTAAGCAATAATTTGCTTTTCAGAGAATCATAGAAAGTAGAATTGAAACTTGAATACTGAAGCAGGGAATATCTGCTACTCACCATCTTCAGCGTCTTCTCCAAAGTCCTCCCCATGAATTGAAATCTCATCCTCTAATGCTGGGAAATCCACTGGAATGATAAAGATGTTGTAAAATGTCTAATTCAAAAAGCAGGAACAAGATACACTTCCCCTTAAATAAATACACACTTTTCAAAATGGTATTTTTTTTTCAAGGCTGTTTATAGTCAAAGCTAGGATGCATTCATATTTATTAGCATACTGTGGGAAATACATGCATCATTGTAACTTTTTTTTTTATATTATAGTAACTTCTATTTTTCTACCAGACTGCAGGGAAAATGAGAATTGGAGGAATAAAACCAGGTAAGTCTGATTACTACTGAAGGAAGCTTCTTTATAATGGCTATGCTTCATTGAAGCATATGATCACATTTCCATAGTGCCCATTGTTAGTCACCATTAATGAGGCATCCATTTAGCATACCCTGTATGTCATCATCTGACATACATCTCAGTAGAAATAAAGACCAAATGACCACTTTCAATTTGGGTATCAAATGCACTCAAACTGGTTTATGGAAGCCATGTATCATTATTACATATATGATTGTGAAAGCCAGATTAATCTAGAAAGACAAGAATTCCGTAAATGCCTTCAAATATTCATGCAAATCATTCTTATAAGCCTAACCCTTTCTAATTAAAAAAAAAGAAGCTTTCTTTAGATTTCTAGAAACAGACTGAAAACTAAGTCTAGAGATGTTGTAGAGTATGCTAACACCTCATCACAGTATGTATTTTGTTATACCTCTCCTGGGGAAGTAGTCTGTGAAAAGCATTGACAAAATGTTTCAAGAAATCTAAGTAGCTATATTTTCATGATATATTTGAAAATGTACATGCCACTTCCTCATTTTTTTCACCTCACTGCTACTTCCTTTTCAATGTGCCCTCTGCCCTTTGTTGCCCTCAAACATCACCTTCATTGTCCCACACATTCAACTTCTTCTCCATTCTCTCTCTCTCTCTCTTTTTGGTCTTTCCATATCACCCACTTCTGACTGCCTCCCTCTCTTAGCAGCTCTTTCCGTGCTACCTGCTTCAGGCTATTTACTCTGGAGTCTGGAAAAATTAGGATGGTGACTACTGTACAGTCAAAATGGATTTCTCTGGTAGTTTCCCCTTTTCCTCAGTTTCATTTTTCTGCTTCCCTGATTTCCATGCCACTTGCTCAAAATTTATGTAATCTGCTCAGATTTTTCTCGCTTTCCTCTTGGAAGGAGGGACAGAGGATATTGTGTATGGTTCTGCCCACAGATGTGTGTATGCTCAAGAGAGAAGTAAATGTATCTTTGTACACTCAGCTTATTTTTTTAAAAACAGAGTGTGCAAGTTAACCTTTTTATATCTAATTACCTATCTAATTTGATCAGCTGACAGTCAGACATATATATGAATAGGAGAAACATTAACTTAACAAATGGGGTACTATTAATTTTATAGATGGGATGAACTGTCTCAGGGGTTTTTATGAAAATTATGTGGTTTTTCAAACTAATTTGAAATAATTATGTCTACTTTTTTAGTAATTATAATTCCTTGGGAATTTATATATTAAAAAGAGAACTGCCTCCATTTTAAAAAACCAATCTTATGTCTGCAATGGGGGAGGACATTAAACATTCTACTATATTTTAAAAGTTGACTTTTATAACTGGATTGTTTGTGGATGGGCATTAAATACAATACATTGGTATGGAGCTGAAATTGAATTATACTTCCTTATTTTTTTTTTTAAGTGTTTTATTGTAAGAAATTATAATAATACAATTTTTATCCATCCGGTTACATAGTATGGAAAAAGAAATAAATACAGATTACATATTATGCATATGTAAATATTTTTTTTTTTTTTGCAGACCAGATACATAGTAGTACAAAGCAATGAATAAAGAAGGAGAAAAGAATTGTGTTCTCGTATCATTTTCATCTTATATATATATACATATAATAATCTTTTTCTGTAATTTAATAAATACATAGATCTTGTCTCCTGCTTATCCATGTATCCTCTCCTTGCCATCTTATGCTTCCTACCATCCCCGATACATCTTCTCTTACTATTTCATTTTACTATTTCTCATTCTGGTCTCTTTCCTTTTTATTTCAATTTCCTCTTCTCTAGCCACCCGTACCACTTGTCCCATATGCTATAATAATCTGAATCTTCTCTGTCGTTAATTTCTAATGTTAATTTGTTCATCTCGGCACAGTCCATTATTTTGCCGATTACTTGTTCCTTAGTTGGTATTTTTTTCTCTTTCCATTGTTGAGCGAAAGCGATTCTTGCTGCTGTTATTATATGGATTGCCAGATATTTTTTCTTTTTTGCCATTTCCGTCTTAAAGATTCCCAGGAGAAGTATTTTAGGGTCTATTTCAAAGGTTTCACCTATTATTTCTGAGAGCCAATTGCCAATCATCTTCCAATACTTTTTTGCTTGCGGGCAGGTCCACCAGCAATGGTAAAAAGTACCTTGCTGGTGTCCACACTTCCAACACTTTGGGTTTGAATTAGAGTAGATCTTAGCAATTCTAGCTGGTGCTAGGTGCCACCTATAGATCATCTTATACTGGTTTTCCTTGTAAGTGGTTGCCTTGGTGAGTTTTATATTGATGTTCCATAATTGATCCCATTCTTCCAAATTTATATTTTTCCCAATGTTTTTTGCCCACGCTAGCATTGGGCCTTTAACTACTTCTTCCATCAAATCATATTCTACTAAATAGTTATATATTTTAGCTAATAGTTTGTTATCTGTACCCATCCAAATTTTATCGAAATCTTTATTTCCCATTTCTATGCCATATTGTTCCTTATCTTTTTTGTGTCTTGATTTTATCTGTGCGTATGTCCACCATTCAACACAAATGCCTTGTTCTTTTAATTGTCCTAATGTTTTGATGTTCCCTGCCTCATCTAGAATTTCTTTGTATTTTACAGTTTTGCCATAATCCAAGACGTTTGGGTAAATTATCGCCTCCATGGTTGAAAGCCAACTGGGAATTTTAGTGTAGTGTTTCCGTTTTATTTCTTCCCACGTTGATTTCAATATGTCCCTCAGTTTATGTTTGTTGAAATATGTTTTGGTTTTTTTCCCGGTTTCCCATAAATGAGCGTGCCAACCTGTCTGGAGATCATGCCCTTCTAATGTTAGAATTCTTTTGTTCGCTAACGTCGCCCAGTCTTTTAGCCAAACAAGAATTGCTGCTTTGTGATATGTTTCCCATATTGGTAATCCTAATCCTCCCCTATTTTTTTTATCTTGTAAGCTCCTAATTGCTATTCTTGGTTTTTTCCCTCCCCATATAAACTTCCTAGTAACGACGTTGAGTTCACTGAAAAGTTTTTTATCTAATTTAATTGGCGCTGTTTGGAACAAGAACAGCAATTTGGGTAGGATGCTCATTTTGATTGTCGCTATCCTCCCTAGGAAGGAGATTTGCAACTTCCCCCACTTCTCTAGATCTTGTTTTATACTTTTTAACAGGGGGACATAATTGTCCTCTTTAAGGGCCAGATACTTTGTTGAGATCCATACTCCCAAATATTTGACTTTTTTCACAATTTGGATTCCCATAGATTCCTCCAGGACTTCTTTTTGGTTTTTCGTCATATTTTTAGTAAGCATTTTAGTTTTGGATTTATTTAATTTGAGTCCTGCTACTTCTCCATATTTATCAAGTGTTTCCAATATTTGTATACCTGTTTCAACCGGTTCTTCCATAATTAGGACAACATCATCCGCAAACGCTTGAACTTTATATGTTTCTTTCCTTATTTTAAGCCCTTTGATTTGATCGCTCTCTCTAATCTTCTTCAGTAGCACTTCTAGTGCCAGTATGTACAAAAGTGGTGACATTGGGCATCCCTGTCTTACTCCTTTGCTGATCTGAAATGTTTTGGTGAGTTCACCATTTACTAAGATATTGGCCCTTCGCTTCTCATAAATCGTATTTATTGTATTTGTGAAGTTTTGTCCAAATCCCATTATGTCCAGTTGTTGTTTTATAAACTCCCAATTCAGATTGTCAAAGGCCTTCTGTGCATCTAAGAAGACCAATGCCACCTCTTTTTCCGGGTGTTCCTCGTAATATTCTAACACATCCAGAATTGTCCTAGTGTTATTCCTTATTTGCCTCCCTGGGAGGAATCCATTCTGATCGCTATGTATTATCTTGTTAAGAATTCTTTTTAATCTCTCCGCTAATATATTCATATATATTTTATAATCGATGTTAAGGAGTGAAATTGGCCTGTAGTTCTGTATCAATTTGGTATCCGATCCCTCTTTTGGTAAGAGTATAATATAGGCCTCTCTCCAGGATTCTGGTATTTTGTTTTTCATTAGGGCCTCATTGAAAATTTGGAGCATTCTTGGGAGTAGAATGTCTTCTAATTCTAAATTTTTGTATAATTCCCCTGGGAATCCATCCGGGCCCGGAGATTTGTTCTTTTTCAATCTGGCAATTGCAGTCTTTAGCTCTGTTAATGTAATCTCTTTGTTTAACATCTCTTTTTCCTCCTCTCCAATCTGTGGCATTCCCTCCTCCATTAGATATTGTTTTACTTTCTCTTTGGATATATCCTCTTCCTTATATAACGACGCATAGAAATTGTGTGCTATCTCCAATTTTTTTTCTTCCTTAGTTGTGGTATGCCCTTCGGAGTCTTCAAGTTGGAGAATAATTCCTTTCTCTCTCTCTTTTTTAATTCTGTAAGATAACCACCTTCCCGGCTTGTTGGCATTCTCGAAGTAATATTGTTTTGTTCTCTTAATGTTATATGCAAGTTTTTCTTGATCCATTATATTTAATTTATGACGAATGTTCATCCAATTTACTTTTGTTAATTCATTGTCAGGGTTTAATTGGGCCTCTTTCTCTGCCTTTGCCAGTTCTTCTAGCAATCTTCTTTGAGATTCTCTCCTCTCTTTATTTCTATGTGCTCCATAAGATATCATTAGGCCTCTTAAATAGGCCTTCATCGTATCCCAGATTATCCCCCGGTTCGTTGGTTCTTTTTCATTTTCTTCAAAAAAGATTTCTAATTCCCTCTTGACTTTGTCGATGTTTTTTTTGTCTCGCAAAAATTGTGTGTTCATTCTCCATCTTGTGTTTTTCCTCTTATATGTACTCTTCCATCTGATTTCCAGTGGGTTATGATCTGCCCAGGTATTAGGTAGGATTTCCACTGACGCAATGTCCATGCCCCAGTTCCTGCTTACCCACATCATGTCTATTCTGGACCATGATTTGTTGGGATTAGAATAGTAGGTGTACTGTCTCTTGTTGGGGTGTAATGTTCGCCAGATATCCACGAGGTTTAATTCATCAACTAGGTCGAAGAAAGTTTTTGGTAAGTTTTTCCTTAGTTTCTTTTGACCTCTAGATCTTTTGTGATCTTTATACGCATCGACCACGCCGTTAAAATCCCCGATGACACAGATATTGTTGTTGTCCAGTCCTCTTATTATATCTCTTGTTTTGTTGTAGAACTCTTTCAGATTTTTGTTTGGGGCGTAGATCGCTGCTATTAATATTGCCGAATTGCCCCTCTCGATTTCAACAATTAGTAATCTACCTTTAGGGTCTGCATATTTCAATTCTGTCTTCATCTCCTTTCTAATATATAGTACCACCCCTCTCTTTTTCTTCGTAGCTAGAGAGGTATACAGATTCCCCAATTTTTTATATTCCAGATATTTTATGTGTTCTTGTTTAATATGTACCTCCTGAAGGCATACTATATCTGCATTTTGTGTAACCAATTTATTAAAGAAAGTTTTTCTTTTTTTATGATCATTAAGTCCGTTTACATTAATTGATAAGATTTTCCAGTCGTCCATCCTTTTCTCCTTCTGTTGATTTACTTAAATTTGATGTTAGTATTGGCTCGAACTGCTCTTTGAGGTCTTTGTTTCTTTCCTGCTTCTCTGCTTTCTTTCTCTTCCTTTTCTTTCTCGTCTAAGCTCTCTTTCCCCGTCGAAATCTCTTCTTGGGATCTTCTTTGGGTGGGTTCTCCTTCTGTAGTGCCAGCTTCCAATTCCTCTTTACTACTTTGTTCGTCTTCTGACCCTCTCAGATGATCAAGGAATTCTTGTGCCTCTACCAGACTATTTATTTTGATCCTCCTCCCTTGCCAGGAGATCAGCATACCCTCCGGCAAGGTCCATCTGAAAAGTATATTTCTTTTGTTCAGCTGTGAGGCCAGGAATCTGTAGTCTCTTCTTTGTTCTCTCACCCTCCTCGGCACTTGCTTCAGGACAATCACCTCCTTTTCCTTATAGCTGATCGGTTCTTCTTTTACCATTTTATAAAAGATATCCTTGACTTTCTTTCGTGCGAACCTTATGTGTACCTCTCTGGGTAGATTGTTCCGTCTGGCGTAGTTGGTCTGGATTCTATACACCTCATCCAATTCTTTTATGATGTCATTTGAGTCCTGTTGGAGCACCTCCGCTATTATTTCGGCCATTACTTGGCCAAGATTTTCGTCCTTGTCCTCTGTTACGTTTTGAAAGCGCAGATAGAAAGAGGCCTTGTCCATTTCCAATTGTGTAATCGCTTCCTCCAGGTCCCTATTCTGGGCCATTAATTTTTGATCTACTATTTCTAAGTCTTTCTCTTGTTGTTCCACTTTAGATTCTATTTTGCCTATTCTCTGTTCGTTATTTAGAATAGCTTGCTGTATGTCACCTATTTTCTGGTCAATGCCTTGTATGTCTGTTTTCATTTCTTGGTGGTTATTAGTCATTTTCTCTTGCATTAAGAGCATTGTCTCCTGAATCATTGCTAGTGATGCCTGCATTGCTTGCATTGTTGGAATCACTGATGCCTTCTCTATTTTTGGTAGCGCTTCTGTCGATTTCTGAGTTGCAGGGGAGGACATTGTAATTGTGGGACTTGAAACGCTAGGGGTTACTTTCTTTCCTGTTTTTGTCACAGTAGATGCAAAACTCATCTCCCTAAGCACTTTCGCCTGTTCTTTAACTATCCTTTCTATGTTCCTCCACACTGTCATCCACTAATTGACTTCCCTTGCTTAGTTAGCACTACTTAAATAAAGAGAATTTTTGAAGCTATTTCCAATTCACAAAATAGGTGGAAATGAAGTTTTTGCCCTTTTCTCCGCTATGCTACCCACAACTTGGCTTTATTGACTATTCCTTATTTGGGTGCTGCGTTTCTAATTTGACTCAATTCCTAGTTAACAATTAATTAGATTCTCAAATTTTAGAGGAAGAGAAAAGAAAAAATAAACCTTTCAATACCAATGCATCTACTCAGTAAGGTAATACTCAATATCCAGTCGGTAAACACTTAATTAATTGATGTTATAAGTTAAATCACTATTTTATAAAATTTATCCTTAATATTATTGATAATATTAGACACAATAATCAATCAATCAATAGCCACTCTATGCACACAGCAGTAAAAAATATAAAAACCAGACCAAAAAAAAACGTAGCTAATAAATAAGTGATAGATATATAAATAGGTAGATAGTTAAATATAAATGGATGAATAGATAAATAGGTAAATAAATAGAAGATAGGTTCTAATATGTCTATACAGGTATTTAGATAAATTAATTAGCTATGTTATATTACTACTTTTAATACTCTAAATATATAGGTACTTTAAATAATTTAAATACTTATATAAATATTATAACTAAATATTATAAATACTTTGAATGTGTAGAGAGAAAAAAAAGAAAAAAGAATAATAAATATATATATATTGTAGTTTTAGACTGTTTTTAAAATAATGACAAAATGTATTAATATAAATTTAAATTCTAATCCTCTTAGTCCCTTCAAGTGCCACACTTGTTAAAGTTTATACTGGAAAGTACATTGGTTACTTCACCCTTCTATTTCTCGCTTCTTCAAAATCTCCAACTCCTTGTAAAAGTTAGTTAACTGTTCTGTTATTCTCTTCCTGGTGCTTCTTCTTTCCTCTCTGGCTCTTTGCTGTTCTTCTCGTTGGTATCAAGTATGGTTGCACTTCCGGTCCTAAATTTCCGGTCGTTCTCCTCAGTCAGCAGAATCTCTTCCCCACGTCCTCCAAGCACGGTCTATGCAGCAAATTAAATCCAAAAAAGGGATCGTGCCGCTGGTCCGCTTGCCGATCTCCCCTCCTTCCTTCTTGCCGGCCTGTCTGCGATCTCGCTGTCAGTCCTCCTCCTCTCTTCCAATCGCCGCTTTTTTCCTCTTTGAGCCCTTCCGCTCCGATCCAGCCAGCAAAGCGTAATCCGATCTTCAGCTCCCGAACGCACTTTGGGGTGAGTGGATACTGATGTTCTCACCTCTCTTCCCGGAATCTTTGCTTCCCCTCTTGTTGGCTATCGTGGCTTCGGGTCTGCCATTAAGAGGCAGACGCGCCCCGTTAGCTTGACAGTGGGAATCGGTCGCGCCGGGTGGGTTTGCACTCCGCCACTCGACTTACCGAAGCCCCACTATAGTCCGCGAAGCCCTCCAAGCTTCCACGCCTCGAACGGTCCCCAAAACGTTGCGATAAGTGGCAGTGGGAGAGAGCGATCACTCTCACCACGCCATGACACCACGCGTCACCAACCGGAAGTTCCGAATTATACTTCCTTATTAATTTTCTACTCTTTTGTCATTGCAGGGAATCCATAAACATGATTTATACATTTGTACATCAATTAATTTTATTAAATTTTTTTAATGGTTCGTCCACTTTTTGGACCTGGCATCATCCATTTTGGGAGTAGGACAGTCTTATCATAGAATGTTTGGGGCCTTTGATCCTATGGAAGATAAAAGGATTAACAATAGTTGTACAGTAGACATTTTGCTTTTTTTTTTTTACTTGAGGGCAATATCTCACATTTTTAAGGATAAAAAAGCTTATATGTGAACATACATGTAATCATTGGTGCACTTAATACTTGAAGGCTCACCGCTGATGACAGCAATTCTATCTGTTTAGTTACAATCAATCAGAATAGAGCTGGAAGGGACCTTGGAAGCAGGAGATCCTATACCAGGGTTGTCAAACCCAATTTCATTGAGGGCCACATCAGGGCTGTGATTGACGTTGGGGGTGGGTGGGTGGGCAGGCGTGGCCAACTGGGTGGGTGTGGCCAGTTTGATGCCACTCCCCAAACTGCTGGCATGTTTCTTCTTCATATTGGGTAAACTAGGCTGAAGTGATGCGAGCTGGCTCCTTACATTTTCCAGGACGTCCCTACGTGCCAGATCTGACCATATCATGGGCCGGATCTGGCCCACGGGCCTTGTGTTTGACATCCCTGTCCTATACCATTTCATACAAGTGACTGTCCAATCTCTTCTTAAAAACCTCCAGTGATGAAGCATCTACAATGTCTGCAGGCAAGCTATTCCATTGGTTAATTGTCCTCACTGTTAGAAAGTTTCTCCTTAATTCCAGGTTGCTTCTCTCTTTGATTAGTTTCCATCCATTGTCTCTTGTCCTGCCCTCTGGTGCTTTGGAAAATAAATTGACCCCCTCCTCTTTGTGGCAGCCTCTCAAATACTGGAATATTGCTATCATGTTCCCTGGTTCAGTGATGGCTAACCTTTTACGTCACCGCATGCTGGCCTGCATGCCAGATATGGCACGTGAAACCATCCCGTGAGGAATGCGTGGCCCCGCTGGTCTTTGCATGCATGGGAGCGCCAATACCTGGAAGAGCGGCAGTCCATCACGCATGTGCAAACCATATTCAACGAGTAGTTCTTAATATAACTACATCTACATGGAGGGAAGTTTCCTGAGACTCTAACACACGACTCGACTGAAGAGCTGGTGGCCACCTGGGAAAGGGCGGCCGCTGGAGCTTTGGACCGCGTCGTGCCTTTGCGGCCTCTGACCCGATGCCGATCTCAATTAGCTCCTTGGTTCTCTGAGGAGCTGAGAGAGATGAAGCGTCGGAAAAGACGCCTAGAGAGCATTTGGAGGACTAGTCAATCCGATTCTGACTGGACACAGGTGAGGTCTTATATCAAGACCTACCTAGTGGCGATAAAAGCGGCAAAATCTAACCATTTTTCCGCTCTTATCGCATCTGCAGAGAACCACCCAGCTGCCCTGTTTAGGGTGACCCACTCCCTTCTTCAGGGGGGAGTGCGGGAAGATCCCTTGCAGGGTCGTGCTGAGGATTTTGTGCAATTCCTGCATGATAAAGTCGCTCGGATTCGGGATGGCTTGGACTCCGATTGGATGAGTCCACGGGAGGAGACCGGGGCAGGTCTTGAGAATGTTATCTGGGAGGAGTTTGATCCTGTGACTCCCGAGGATGTGGACAGGGTTCTGGGTAAGATTAGTGCCGCCACGTGTTTATTGGACCCATGTCCCTCCTGGTTGGTACTGGCCTCCCGGGAGATTACACGAGGCTGGCTCCAGGGGATTATAGGTGCTTCTCTGAGTGAGGGTGCCTTTCCTGCCGCCTTGAAAGAGGCGGTAGTGAGGCCCCTCCTCAAGAAGCCTTCCCTGGACCCGGCTGAATTAGCCAACTATCGTCCAGTCTCCAACCTTCGTTTTGTGGCGAAGGTTGTTGAGAGCGTGGTGGCACGACAACTTCCCTGGCACCTGGATGAAGCTATCTATCTAGACCCGTACCAGTCGGGCTTCAGGCAGGGGTACAGCACAGAAACGGCATTGGTCGCGTTGGTAGATGATCTCTGGAGGGCTCGGGACAGGGGTTGCTCCTCTGTCCTAGTCCTATTAGATCTCTCAGTGGCTTTTGATACCATCGACCATGGTATCATGCTGCAGCAGTTGAGGGGGTTAGGAATAGGGGGCACTGTTTTGCGGTGGTTCTCCTCCTTCCTCTCCGACCGCTCGCAGTTCGTGTTGGCAGGGGGACAGAGGTCGACCTCGAGGCGTCTCGCATGGGGAGTGCCGCAAGGGTTGGTCCTCTCGCCCCTCCTGTTCAACATTTATGTGAAGCCGCTGGGTGAGATCATCTGTGGTTTTGGGGTGAAGTGCCATCTGTACGCTGATGATACTCAGCTGTACATCTCCACCCCAGACGACCCCAACGATGCCCTTGATTTGATATCTCGCTGCCTGGAGGCCGTGCGGGTCTGGATGGGGAGGAACAGGCTCAGACTCAACCCCTCCAAGACTGAGTGGCTGTGGCTTCCGGCGCCCCCATATAGTGAGCAGGTGCCATTGCTGACTATTGGGGGAGAATCTTTGCCCCCCACGGAGAGGGCTCGCAATCTGGGTGTCCTCCTGGACGCGCGGCTGTCTTTAGAAGAGCATATGACGGCCGTGGCCAGGGGGGCCTTTTATCAGGTTCACCTAATTCGCCAGTTGCAGCCCTTTCTGGATCGGGACGCCCTGCGCACGGTCACTCATGCCCTTGTTACTTCCCGGTTGGACTATTGTAATGCTCTCTACATGGGGCTCCCCTTGAAGAGCACTCGGAGGCTCCAACTGGTCCAGAATGTGGCCGCGCGGGTGGTTATGGGCGCAATTCGTTGTGCCCATGTGACACCCCTCCTGCGCAAGCTGCACTGGCTCCCAGTGGTCTTCCGGGTGCGATTCAAGGTGTTAGTTACCACCTTTAAAGCGCTCCATGGCATAGGACCCGGGTACCTCCGAGACCGTCTTCTGCCACCAATAGCCTCCCACCGACCAGTCCGTTCCCACAGAGAGGGTCTCCTCAGGGTGCCATCAGCCAAGTTATGTTGGCTGGCGACGCCCAGGGGGAGGGCCTTCTCTGTGGGAACCCCAGCCCTGTGGAATGAACTGCCCCGGAAATTCATAAGATCTCCGACCTCCGGGTGGTTCGCTGCGCATTGAAGACCCTGTTGTTCCGCCAGGCCGGACTATCAACACAATAGTTTTTAAATTGGGGTATTTAAATTTCTTGGGGTTTTAAATCTGAGCCACTTTATTTAATTATTTTAAATTTTATACTGTTGTTTTGTTTGTGTTTTTAAATAGGCTGTACACCGCCGAGTCCTTCGGGAGAAGGGCGGTATAGAAATAAAATTATTATTATTATTATGATGATTATTATTATTATGTAAGCAGTGGTGTACCACAATGTTCCATCTTAGGCCCAGTTCCCTCTTCCTGTGCACACACATGTGCTGGTCAGCTGGCCATCGTGCGCGCGGGAGCGGTGAAACCTGGAAGAACGGCAGTCCGTCACACATGTGCGAGCTGGCACCTGAACTTCTGGTTTCAGGCACAGATGTGCACCCGACGAATGGCTGGCCATCGTGCATGCACGCAATGTAAACCCAGAAGTTCAGGTGCCAGCCTGCGCATGCGTGACAGAATGCCACTGTGCACAGAAGCCAGCGAGGCCACGCATTCCTCGCAGGATGGTTCTGCGTGCCACTTCTGGCACGCGTTCCATAGGTTTGCCAACACAGCCCAAGTCCTTCTTTTCTCTAGACTTGCCAAATTGAAATCCTGCAACCATTCTTCATGTGTTTTAGTCTCCAGTCCTTTAATCATCTTAGTTGCTCTTCTCTGCACTTTTTCCAAACATCTTTTTTGTAATGTGGCGACCAAAGCTGGATGCAGTATTTAAGGTGTGGTCTTACTAAGGCTTTATAAAACAGCACTAATACTTCATGTGATTTTGATTCTATGTATCTGTTTATACAACTGAGGATTGTATTAGCTTCTTTGGCTGCTGCCACACACTGCTGGCTCATGCTTAAGTGATCATCAACTAAGACTCCAAGGTCCCTCTTACACTTACTGTTTTTGACTCTCCTAATCTGTACTTGTACCTTTGGTTTTTCCTGCCCAGGTATAAAACCTTGCTTTTCTCCACATTAAATTTCATTTTCTTGGATAGGGCCCATTGTTCAAGTCTGTCAAGTTCTTTTAGGTTCATGAGCTTGTCTTCTGGGGTGTTGGCTATTCCTGCCAGCTTAGCTTCATCTGCAAATTGTTGGGTTTCCCTTCTATTCCCTCATCTAAGTCATTTATGAAGCTATTGAAGAATATTGGGCCTAAGATGGAACATTGTGGTACATCACTGCTTCCTTCCTTCCATGTAGATGTAGTTATATTAAGAACTACTCGTTGAATATGGTTTGTCAGCCAGTTTACAAATCCATCTGATAGTGATGCTGTCTATCTCACATTTTTCTAGTTTACCAAGAAATAGGTTGTGGTCTACTTGCTGAAATCTAAATATACTATGTCCACAGCATTTCACTGGTCTACAGAAAAGACTACAATAATGAATTATTTCCTCCTTTGGAACTGGCCTAGATTGCAATAATTAGTTATTATCATCTTTCCATTCTTCTTGAAGTAAAGGGAGGGTTCTGCATCCCTGTAAGAGTTCTCTCTCTGCTAATAAAAACAGACAGCCCTCTCCTTCTTACAGGGTTTGTATAACCCAAACAAATGTCAATCTACACATGGCCAGTTGGGCGTTACATGTGAGGATTGCTGCCTCCACAGTGAGTGTTGGAAATGAGGATGTGACTATTGTAGCATCTTATCTGTGGGCACTTTCCACTAGATTAATCTTTGGTTGATGTTGAATCATCAGATGTTGAAGTTCCACATGTGAACACAACCGAAGCTCAACTCCCTTCATGAATAAATCCAACCAACAAATGTGCTACATTTTTATTCTTTAGTGTCAGAAATGGTATCGCACAACACTGTCCTTCTCATTCTAGAGAGAAAGTATTCTGCTGTTCAGCATGTTTCACACAAGTTAAAACACAAACAAAAAACAATCAGCTGACAATTTGTAAAGCCAATGAAGTGAAACATGAATATTTGCTTGACAAGCATGGCAAAAACAAATGCCTCCCACAGAAGGTGGTGATACAACAGTCAGGAATTACAAGCAATTATTAAAACTACAAATGTACTTGCCACGAGAAAACCAAACCTGAACTGCTATGCAGAAATGTGTGAAAGGCTCTGTTACTGGTACAGGCCTTGCTAAGTATGTCTGAAAAACAAAACAATCTCGAGCAGGAGCAAAAAAACCAACAATAGCAGTTCAACAACAGTTTGGAGGACTGGGTTTTCAAATCACCCTCAAGGTCAGATGGAGACATTTTGCTGCCTCAAGCAAGAGCCCAGAGGGCACCCTCCTTTGCCACAGCCAATTTTCAGCTGTGTTGCATCATTTAGAGTGGAGCTAGATTGAAAATGTATCTAGACTTTTTTTTTTATTTTCTTTCTACCAGTTGTCATTCAACAGAATAAAAGAATTAGGAATTCTTTTTAAAAATGATCTTGAACAGAATGAAATTCTCTTGCATTTAGTGATGAAGTGGGCAAAGGGGTCTGTGAGGTGGCCAGTCTTTCATTGGACCACATTTCTGCAATAATCCACAGCCATTTTGATTTCAAACACTTACAGTAAGGGAGAAGCTGTGAGAGAACTCTCTCCCTAGGGCTTTTTCTGAAGCTTCGCAGAGAGTTGCATTCTCCTGAGAAATGTCAGTGAACAACACAAGTGGCACCCTCCACACCACCAGCAGTAGAGCTCAAAACAACCACCAAGTGCCATTTGAAAGAATGTCTCAAAGCCTAAAAATAGCCTAGAATAAAAAAGATTCCTCTGCCTCAAGGGGGGAAAAGCTTCTAAGACATCAAATTTTGTAGAGCGTTCATGTAGAACACAACTCTTGTATTACATCTCTGGAGTTGTTGGCAGCAGAATCACTTTGTCCCACTGAACAATCAGCACTGTTTCCATTATAATATGTTCTGTCAAACACTTGGCTCCAAGATTTTGAAACTGCAATGTTGGTGCATTCCCTTAGCTCCTGAGCCTCACTCTTGCACCTCAGAGCGGTCTGGTGAGGGAAGAGCAGCCTACTAAAAGAGCCTTATCACTCAATGGAAAACCCATAACTGAGTATGGAGCCGGATCCTAACCAAGGCATTATCCAGCTGTGACTGTTTTGTGTTCTGCTTGTGTGTTTTATTCCTCTTTCTGAATATTCATCCTTCTTTTCTGTTACAGTGTTAGAACTCCTGTTAATATTGTATGCTACCCAATGTTGCTCAGGAGACAAGCAGCCTTCAAAGTTTGGTAACAAACAAGACAGCTATCAGTATTAGCAGCCACTGATCACCTGAATCCTCCATGAACCTGTACAATCCCATTTTTAAACCAGTCAAATTGGCTCCCATTATCAAAACTGCTGGCAGCAAATGCACTGTTTGGAAAAAAAAAATCCTTCTTGTGTCTCATGAATCTTCCAGCATTTACTTTTAGGGGATTACCTCAGCTTCAAACATTGTGAACACAAAACTTCTCTTTCATCACATTCTCTATACCATGCATGATTTTAAATAGAGTATCCCCTCCCTTGTCTCTCCTTTTTTCAACATCTATGCTGATAGTCCTTGCTTACTGACTACGCTTTCAGCAACCATTCAAAACTGTGATGTTGCTGAATGAGTGGTAATTACGACTGTTCCTTGAAGCTCTGGCTGTCGCATACTCCTGCAGTCATGTGATCAAAATTAGAGTGCTGGGCAACCAACTCATACTTACGATAGTTACAGTGCACCATGGTCACTTAATTACCATTTGTCCCCTTCCTTACTGGCTTTCCACAAATAAAGCCAATAGGAAAGCAAACAAAGAAGATCACAAGTCACTCAAGTAAGTCCCTCCCCCACAACCTCCTTCATGCAGGGCTGTGCCTTCTATTCCCTGCCATGCCACAGCACCCCCTTCCACAACTTGTGTGTGGTCTATGCTTAGCCTCCTAGGCCCTGGCTACTTTCAATCTGATAGACAAATATACCAACAAATCAAAGGAACACCAATGGGATCACTACTCTTAGGATTCAAAGCAGAGGCCATAATGCAATACCTAGAAACTGTAGCACTCATGAATACAACCCATGGATCAGGTATGTAGATTACACCTTTGTCATAAGCAAAAGGGAACAACTAGAGAAGACACATGAAGCTATCAATAACATCGTCAAAAGAATAAAATTTACAAGGGAAAAGGAAAACAACAACACACACTACTTTTTCTGGATATCCTCATCAGCAGAGGCAATGATGGGAAATTAGAAACACAAAACCACCCACACTAAGTTTTCCACTACAAAAGTAACAATCCAAGAGAAGCTATGTAAGAACACTATTTAGAGGAGCACAAATACACTGCAGCAACCCTGAACATCTGGAAAACAAAACAGATAATCTCTACAGCATCTTCTAACAAAATGAATACCCACACAATTTTATCCAAAAAGTACCTGATCATTCAACTCAATATAGCACAATCAACACAAGCTGTTAAAAGGATTATGTATTTATTTATCTTATGGCTGTTAAAAGGCTAACACTGCCATATTTGGAAAAACATCTCACAAACAAACAACCGACTATTACAATCATCGTAGCACATAAACCAACTAAACCCCTATAAAACACCTTAAGTAAACCAAAACAACCCTTAGAAAAAACAGGAGCCATTTATAATATAAATTTAAGGACTGTAGCGGCCACTATGTAGACAAAGATAGACCTGCAGAGTACATCCATGAATCCCAAGTAACAGTCAGAAGACATGATGAAAATTCCTTAATTATGGAATATAGGCACAGACTTCATCACAGTTTCAGCTGAGAAACTGTGAACATCTTAGAACAAGTCCAAAAATGCTACAGAATTCTTGGAAGCCTGGTACTCCAACAAATCAGTCAGCAACAGGCACATAGAAATAAGCAACATTTCCATAGCATTCAAAAGAGACAATAAAAAACTAAGGACCATAACAGTTCCTTGCCAGCAATCAATATCCAGATTAAGCAGAGATTAATACTAAACTTAATACAATCAAGCAGTCAATAATACCCCAATCAAGAAACCACTAACTCAGATAAACTATCAAAGAGTAAACAACAGCTTAATCAAGGAACCACCAGTATCTTCTAGCTTCAGTGTGCAAAATCATTATATGAAAAGAAGTGCTTAATCTAAACAGAAAGGCTTTAGTTGACTTAACCGGGTCCCTTTAGGATCAAGCTATAAGAATTGCAGGTCGAGGACACTTACTTGGAAACAGCATCTACTGAAACTGGTGACTCAATATATAATTTTTATTAAGAATTTTCACATCAGTAAAAAGCAAATGTAAAGAAAAATGAGAAATAAGGAGGAAAAACAAAGCAAAACTGATCTGAAGGAAAGAAAAACAGTGACACAAAAAATATGAAGTTTTTTTTTCAACAGTTATAAACAAACTTATCATCTCTCTTCCCTCCTGGTATTATAAAAATTTCTTCCACAGTTTAGTTAATCACTTTTCAGTCATCAAAACCATAAATTATCACTTCACTTTCTTCCATTTTTACCAAGAAGTCCATAAAAGATTTTCAGTCATGTATAAACGTCCTTGAGGTTTTACCCCTGGCTAGTCAGGTCAGTTTTGCCATTTCTGCCTGTTCTGACATTTTTACAATCCATTTTATCATTGTGGGAATTTTAGTATTGCTCCATCATTGTGCATATACCGGTAATAATGTTTCTATGCTCTACTTAGTAGCTCTTTAGCCTCTACCTAAAAAAGTAGAGACTTTCTTTTTCTTTTCTTTCTCAACTTATCTTATTGTTTAATCAAGTCAGGCAGCCATCTTTTTAAACAACTTTCTCTACTATGGAGGTAGGATTTGATCGATTAATTAAATAATTCAAAAGTGCTTAATAAAACAATATTCCAGATTTAACTTTTCCCTTAGTTCATTTTTTTAAAAAAAACTTTTTGCTTTTAAATCTTTTTATTTATTTAATTTTTTAAATTTTTTAAATTTATTTAATATAATTTGTATGCCGCCCTATCTCTGTAGGACTCAGGGAGCTCACAACAAATAAAAACAAACCCAATAAAATGTAAAATACATAAATATGCATAGATAAAATACATAAATGTATAAATATATAATTTAAACATATATTAAAACCCATTAAAATAATCAAAAACCCCCTCAGTTCAGGCTGGGTGATGTGAACAGCCATGTTTTTAATTCGCAGAGAAGGTGCGAAGGTCAGGAGCCAACCGAAGCCCCAGGGGGAGTTGATTCCAAAGAGTGGGCGTGCCCACAGAGAAAGCTCTACCCCTGGGGGATGCCAGCCGACACTGTCTTGCTGATGGCACCCGGAGAAGGCCCTCCCTGTGAGAACGCACCAGGCGACGGGAAGCCGTTGCTGGCTGCAGATGGTCCGACAAGTATCCTGGGCCTAAGCCATGTAGGGCTTTATAGGTCATCACCAGCACCTTGAATCTCACCCAGAGGGCAACCGGTAACCAATGCAAGTTGCGCAGGAGAGATGTAACATGGGAGTATCGGGACCCTCCCATCACAACCCGCGCGGCCGCATTCTACACCAGCTGAAGCCTCCAAGTGGTCCTCAAGGGCAGCCCCAGCTAGAGAGCGTTACAGTAGTCAAGACAGGAGGTGACTAGCGCATGCGTAACTGTACGTAGAGCACAGTTATTTTCTTACTTACAGTTATTTTCTTACTTTGTATTGTAATCCTCCCCGTAGGCTGAAGGTACAGTTACTGTACCTGGATGGCTTTTGCTCTTCTACTATGTTGAAGATCTTTGTCATTTTATTTTTTTTTTCATTTCATGGAAGTGCTTTAGAAAATGGGTTGGGCAAACCCACTATTGTTTAAGCAGGCTTTGTGTGAGGCTGTGTGCATGCTGTATCATCCCTCCACCCACTACTTGTGAATTATTGACAGGTTCCCACCAAATCCTAAAGCTGTGTTGGTGAACCTATGGAATGCATGCCATAAGCGGCATGCAGAACCATCCCGCAAGGAATGCACGGCCTCACTGGCTCCTCTTCCACATTCCTATGCACACACGCACGCCGGTCAGCTGGCCGTCACTGTTCTGCTCCAGCTCCTGATTCCCAAGGATATTGACACACACCAATGGTCCTTATCAAATTTATTAAGTAGCAAGAATAAACCAAAGTCCGGCAAAGGTTGGCAACCAGCCCAGAAAACAAGATACGATAAGACTTTTCCAAAAATGCTCTGATGATAATTACAAGTTGTTTCCAGCAAGAAACTTACTAATGGCATGTGACTTAAATAGGCTAAGGGAGTGGCCAATTATCCTCAAGCCTTACTCTCGAGGAGACCTCCTCCTCCTGAGTAGCCATTCCTGCCTTTTGGCAGCCCTGCGTGCTCGAGCACTGAGGAGAGGCTCCTCTACTTCGCTATCTCCACTTGAAGGAGCCTCTGGAGGTTCTGAAGGCCCTGGCTGAGTCTCTGCCTCTGGCACCACATCCTCTTCAGCCTCCTCGCTGTCCGACGCGAGCGCCGGCTGCACCGGCTGCTGGCGTGACACCACACCAGCCTCCTCATCATCGGGATCAGCCACGATCCACACAGGCCGCTGGCGGGCCACAACAGTTGCGCGTGTGGGAGTGGCAAAACCTAGAAGAGTAGCATTCCATTGTGCATGCACAAGCCGGCATCCAAACTTTTGGGTTTACATCGTGCGCATGCGCAATGGCCAGCTGTTTGTCGGGTACCGGAAACCGGGGATCGGTTGCTGGCTCGCGCATGTGTGATGGACAGCCGGCGCCGCCCTTCCAGGTATCAGCACCCCCGCACGTGCAAAGCCCTGTGAGGCCATGTGCTCCAGGCGGGATGGTTTTGTGTGCCATTTCCGGCACACAGGCTAGTATATGGTGAGGTAAAAGGTTAGCCATTACTGTCCTATAGGCTTCCTAATGAGGAACTGCTCTCTGGAGCTCATTCTGGTGAGCATGTGGCTTTCCTCTTGACCAAAGAAACTCCATTAGCTCCCACAAGGCACTCAGCTGTGGGTCTTTGCCCCAGCGTCATCCCTGCATTCCAGATACTTACTATCGTGCCAAGTTTCCATCCAGAAGTCAAAACCCGTGACCCAATAAACTACATCAGGTAATTGGCCTTCTCATTAGTGGCCCCCCTTTATGAAACTCCCTCTTTGAAGATTTGCAGATGGCCTCATCAGTTACAATACTGACAAAAGCTCTGAAAATCCAGTTGTTTAAAAGGTTTGACGTATTTTCTCAGTCATCTGTTATTTTATTGATTTTTAAATTAAACTTGGTAAATTCCTTATACTGGCTGCAGTTCACTATATTGGGCTAATTCTTAAAGTTTTATTTCAATGTTGCAGGTTTATTTTTATGCTTTATTTTGTTTGCTAAGAACAAACAATGTAATATTATGACAGAAACTTTCATTGTTTCACTGAAAGCACTAGATGGCACCAGTTCTTATATACTTCCAACCACAATTTCAGAAAGTCGTCACTAAACTACCAGAAATTTAATTATTACACAGCATGGAAACTTCTTCCCTCCCAATGAGTCAGTATCAGAAATCAAACATGACTGCCCCCATAAGAAGAACAATAACAGACAGCTGAGCCAAGAATATGCTTTCTCAACCATATTATCATATACTGAGTGACATGCTCAGTTTCCTTGTGACAAATACTATTTTTGCAAGGCTTCTCCTAGAAAGGGAAATGTTCTGTTTAACCTTAGAAATCCCATCAGAGTTTATTATTAAATAACATCTAAGTAAAGACTGAAAGTAGGAATAAACACTTTACAATGGAATTTGGAACAAATGCTTCCTATTACTTTATGGTAAACTTTGTAAAGTTCTTTACAAAAGTTATAGAATGCAAATCAGCCTTACTGATTAGGGAGAGAATTGAGAAAATGGATCCATGAATATCTGATGCGCATCAAGAAACTATGACATTCAACCCAGAAGCACCTTAAACATTGCCTCTGAGATGAATGGGAACTATGGCATTACTCTTGGGACTAAGATCTCATGCTCACATTCCTATTATTGCAATACAGATATCTCACTGTTTTTAAGGAACATATCTTTACAATGCCTTTTTGGTGTCATTGCCAGCATGCTGTGAAAAGCATCTTTCATGCTTCTGCTGTTAAAGTGGTATTTTCCTTCTCCTCCAAACATCTTGCTTTATAGTCAATTTACAACATTTCAGTGACTAGAATCTGTCAGTGACTTCAGTGAACAGCTCTTACTTGCCACTTGTAGATTTGCCCCTTCTTGTGTCATCTCTGATCACTGGCTCTATGGCCATTTTGGGTTGACCTGCATGAGAGGATGAATACCTGGCTTGTAGCTTTTATTTTGATATGGGAATCTACCAGAGCTTCCCAAACAAATGCCACTGCTGAAAACTGATAAAGTGATGTCAAAGCCTAAATAAAACAAAACAAAAATCATCTGACAAGTTGGATAAGTAATATTGGAAGAAATGGAAGATGCAGTGAGAAGGAGATTTGTTGATTTCTCTGCTAGGTGTAGTTCAACTCACAGGTTGCGTTCTTGGGCTCCTGGAAGATCAGTATTTATTTGTTTTACACAGGAATATGGGTCTCATAGCCTCTCATTGGGCACTGCCCTCCATATCCCTTTTGGCTTGGCTGAAAAAGAGAATGGATACCTGCTTGCAAAGAATAGATTTAAAAAACAAACAAACCCAAGGTTATCAATTTCCCAAGTGATCAAGTCCTATGCAAAAAGCTCCAAAGCCAAAATTAGAAATATCTTCGATTGACTGGTTGATGTGGCACAGAGGAAGACAGCAACTGGAGCCCTGCACCAACCTGTATTACTGAAAGTGAATGGTGTTTCATTTTCCTGCTGGCTACCAGTTCTAGAGAGGTATTGGCAATTGCTTTTCCTATTGGCAGGTGTGACTATATAGGAGGAGACTAGAATTCAGGGAATCCACCAATTGCTGTCCTGAAAATGTCCCACATTAATCTGTAGGGGCAGTACCACACTCTGGCCTTGTTGCCAACGCACCAAAACGGTTTGTTGTGGGGATGATGTAAAATAAGTCAATGTACTTTTATACCAATTCAAAGACCAGAGGAGTGCACATTAACATGGCCAAGAGGAAGTGCCTACGTGAAACAAGTTAGCAGAAAGAATAGCTTATCTCTAAAACTAACATTTTTGAGGTTTGATAGAACAGGACTTTGTATACTCAGTATTTCTCCCACATAGCTTAATGGGCATTAAAATATGCTCAACCTTGTCCTCTTCCCTGTGACCTCTCTCAGGGACACCGGAGGAAAATGAAACCTAGTTTGTGTGTATATATTACATTTCTACATATATATTTATCAGGACAGCAACTTTTCAATACATCTCTGCTATGTCTATTCTAATCAGACAAGCACAAGGCACTTGGTGGCTTGACATGCCAGCAGACAAAGGTCAGCTATCTTTATGGAAGGTATCAATCATGTCACTGTTAGGCTAAGCAAATGCATTCTTTCTATTTCTTATGTCTCCTTTGGTTTAGTTTTAAATGCAAACCTGTTGCTGAAATAAGACCCAATACATATCTCAGATTTCTTGGTTATTCTAAAATGAATAACTTGAAAGTGAAAGAAAGAAAGAAAGAGAGAGAGGTGGGGGGGAGACCCAATAGCTCAAGGGATAATTTGATCATGGAAAAAGCTTTTTGCCAAGAGACCTCTCATGGTCCCAAATGGAACTCCAGGCTTTGTTCACTGCAGAAAGGATGCTATACAGTGTTGACTAGTTGATTCACTAGAGGAGACGAGCCCCTCTCCTGTCAGCCTAGATTTCTTCTATCCTTTCTGGTCTTTAGGAGCAATCATACAGAAATCTGTAGATCAGGACAGCTGATTATGATACTATAATTTTCTTTTATCTCTCTGATTTGTTCGGGATGCATCAAAAACTATTTGAATATTGAATAGTCAATACTCACTCTTCAAGCCTTCTAGGAAGAAATTTGCCCTTGAATAAAGAGAACATTTGCATAAACATTTATTTACACTTTCTAGACATTCATGCTTTACTGATACTGTTGGGGCTGTTGTTTGATCAAAATCTTTATTCTTCATATTCCCACTTCCTTTCCTATATAGTCTATGAATCATGTAATGAGAAATGTAGAGTGTTTGGGCAATGGCAGGAGTGAGTGCCAATCCTATTTCCAATAAGTATATATAATAATTTTATATTGCCACTTACCGTTGTTAAATGTGGCATCCCTTCTTCACTGTGATAATAGTCTGAAACTCTTTAAGTGTGCAAATGATGGTTATTTGGCAAAAACTACAATTGGTATTCCAAAGGTAGTTGTTGGATTTTTCACTGCAGTGATCTTTGTGTATCAATCTTATTGCCAAACCAATACCATGAATTAAATACAGTGAGGAAACTGATCACTGGAGAACAGAGGCCGTGTGTGTGTGTGTGTGTGTGTGTGAAGATTCAATTAACCTCAGATACATATATTTCCATTGCTGCCTTACAGCATGGCTATCTCTCTAAATAAAAGAGTGTTTCCTTCTCTCAGCCTGATTCAGAAGTGAGAAAGGGCTGAATGCTTGATAGAAAGGTACTTTAATCTGATTGGCTTTAGAGGAGCTGGTAGGTCAATTTGTAGTCTTGCTAGGAGGAACTATATTGATTCTATTGGCCTCAACACAGCTACCCACATATATGTACACAGTGATTCCGAAGTGAAGGCAGGTGTTATTACTTAGGTTAGACATACTACCTAGGGAAATATTTATTTACTGGCTTCTTTCAGAATTTGAAAACCATAAACAGTTGTTATAGTTTGGACAGCAACTTCTAGAGGCAAATACCTTCCTAAATACAGGCTGAGATCCAACAGTGAAATGTAAAACCTTGGGGAAAATTAATGACATAAAAGCTATTGTAAGCAGTGTCTTATAAACTGGCTGATTGCCTATTTTATCATTTTTGCTCAGTCCATTAGAAGGATAGTACAGAGCCGGAAAAGAGCCAGTGGGCTTGAATCAAAGGACATGATGACACAACTTCAGCCCTATATAGCCAGCTGCCAAAGATGGCTGGGAAAATTAGGGATAAGGGACAGCATCTTTGCAATAGAAGAGCGTCCTCCAACTTGGGTTCCTACAAAGGTTTTCCTCTGCTGCTCCTATCCAAACTCTGTTCTGGCTGGTCATTCTAACTGCTGCAGATTGAGGAAGGCTGGCTTAGAAGGCTAATTGCTCCAGTCTTTAAAAATGTTAGTGTGAGAGATGGTTTGTGCAGAGCCACTGTATTGATTCTTTATGGTGCCTCCCCCCCTAAATCAGAAATGAGACTGGTATTGATTGTAAAGGTAAATGAATATCTCTGGATACCATAGAGGATTGTTTCACTAAAAGAATCTGATTTTCAGTACACAGAGATGAGACAAAAAAAAATTCATTTCTTCTACTTTTTCCCTCTTTAAACATCTGCAGAGGAGTTCTGCTTTTCTATATAGCAAAATACTAGAAGAGGCAGCATATGCAATAGCTCCCTCTATTTAAATTCCATTTACAAAGCTTGCATCAGTTTTGGGGGTCATGGAGAAACAAATACATGCAGGCATCCAGGTTACATGCATTCCCCAGCATAGAGGCAGACAACCTGCAGCTCTGGACCCATTCCTTGCAACCCCTAGCATCTTCTCTGTGTCTTATCACTGAACATCAGTAAAACTATTTTTAACATGTTGTGGCAAGGAACAAGATGAAAAGGGTTAATGTAACTAGCATAGTAGGCTTAATAATCTTTTTTTAAAAAACCTAATAAATCTCCTCCTAGCAAGGAAAAGATAGCTTTACACCTTTTTCATCCTTGTCCCACCTATGTTGCCCCTTGGAGTCTCAAAACAATGTCAATTATGGCTGTGGGCCAGTAAAAACTGACCATCATACTGCCCTACAACTAGCAGCTGAAATATAGGCTGAGAAGTAAGGATAGGAGTTAAATAAACTGCGGGCTGGCACTGCTTATTTGATTCAAATATAAATTCAATTTGAATTCAAATGGAGCAGAAGCTCCTGGCTGATGCTTTAAGTGAGGAGCAAAGATTATTTCAGATTATAATTCGCACATTGCAATGTGTCCTTACCTACAATGCAGTTTCACTGAAAAGCTTTCCTTCTGGGTCCAAAGGTACTGCTTGTCCCACCACTACCAATCTGGTTTAGGATTATAGTAAGTCTAAAGTAAGTCCACCTATGGACTGCCAGCAGGCCATCCTTCATTTGGAGAAACACAATTTTGGGTTTTATATTTATTTATCAGGGCTGAATTCTGAGCTACAGAATAACAGCTGTCATAAAACACACTGTTTTATTTTGTAAATAACAGCAAATAGTTGTAGTGAAGATGATTCCAAAAAAATCATTCAAAGTTCTGGTGCCAATCCACTTTCTAATATGTCATGGAGACAATGAATATGGTTTATAGCCAGTTCTCACCATAGTGGGACAGAAAACCGGTAGTAAATTTCCTTTATCCAGGGTGCTCCAGGACACTTGCCCTCATACAATATTTGTCCACTCCCTTGGGATGGAAGTCCAAAGCTATCAGTATAACTATGGCTGTGCAAGAGTTGTGACTTGAACCCAATTAGTTTTGTGACCTGCTGCATTTCCAAACTGAGCAATGATGTCACAGGATGAATATGTACTTTGTTGACCACATAGACTAGTGTAATGTGATTGTGTCTTCTCTTTGTGGTTATTTGGTCAGTCTGAACTCCAGCACAATTGAGACGTTCAAGTGAAAAGTAAAACTGAAGCAGTTAAGTGTCCTCTAACGCTTCAGTTCTGCTTGCTGAACATCCTAGTTTGGACCATATGCCTTTATAATATGACCTGTTTATTGAAGAAAAAGATTGGATTTAGCCAATATAGAAAAGAGCTTGACTCAAATATCCTTGTTTATGCTTATTAAATATTACGGTGTTTTTGATTAGCACTGTGCTAATCAGCACTAGTCAGTCTACTATGATTGGAACAGTATACATAAGCTATAAATCTAAAAATCGTATATAAAATAAATAGCCAACAGTGTTTGTAAGAGCTGCAGAAAGTATTTTTAATTCAGAATATTTAAACTCATAAGCTCAAAGCAAGCTAAGTAGTAAATATACCATTATTGGGCTGAGGGGGTGGGTATGTGAAAAGTATTTAAATCTATACCATTACTTTAATAAAACATACTAAGGTTCTAGAGATAGATTGTCTAAAAGATTTACAGCAAAGCTTTAAGCAAGACAATTTTGCATTAGCAGAGGAACAAACATTTGGCACCAGCCTTCCTTTCACTAGGAAAGCAAGGGACTCTTGTCATTTCCTAAGAGAACCTTATGGGGAAAAAAACCCTGAAGGAAATTATCTTGCATTATGGAAGCAGAAGAAAAAAAGCTGACACACTATCACTATCCTTCAGAACTGCTAATTACAGATGTTTACTTTGTGGATTGCACAAAGAAGAACAAGGATGCACACTATAATACCAGGCCAATGCTAGAATTTTAGCAGCATCTGCAGATAACTTTGGCTCCCACTACCTAGTGTCAATTGATTCAGCTGCAGAACTTTAGTATTGGTAGAGGAAGTAGACATTTGAAGAGCCAAAGATTTCCCAGACATGCAGATACAGAGACAACAATAATAACATCAATGAGCAATAATTGCTTGCAGCCTGTTTGTCTGTTATTATGGTATTAAGACTCTAACTCCATCAGGATATATGGACAGACAGAAGAATTCAAGGGTTAGATTCCCTTCCTTTTACCACCAAATTGTCCCAAGAATTCCAGATTTACAGATACAACTACACATTTTTCTAGAAATTTAGCACATAGTATCTCCGGTAGCATCTTTAATTAGGTTGGAGTCTGAAAGCTATCAACTCCAAGGCAACTTTCTAAAAATGGGAACATTTCATATACATATATACAGTCAACTAGACAAACAAAGCTAAATAATCTCAAAGCCTGACTGAGACACTGATCCCAGGAGAGGGAGTTAGATTTCTTAGCTTCTCAATAATCTTTTGGAGGAAAATGAATCTGTAGAAAAAGGATTTTCCCCCCTGGATCAAAATAGAATTAGACTACTGGCACTCATTGTCCAAAAGTTAATAAGATGTCTTTTACTGAATCTTAGGAAAAGCCAACAAAATCTGGAAGGCTTCCAGAACAGGTTGAATCATTCTTGGGCAGAGAGGGTGAAAGCAGTTTTGACTGCCAAAGTGCAAGAGAGGGGATATAAAAAAATATAATAAACCAAGACAAATCAGACAAAGAGGCAAACTTACAAAGGGAAAAGCATCAGTGGGACACATTTGGAGGAGTACACTGATTAGATGGATGTTGTCTTAGGTGTTAGATGGGTTGGAGGAGGGAATGAGGGATCTAAGCCAAGATGGAGGAAGAGGACAGAATGCAGAAAGCTGTGGAATGTTAGAAACAACTAGACAACCCATGCCCCATTAGGTCATTGTTTCAGAGACATTTCCTTACCTAATCAGAGAAACAGAATGACCAAGGGCAGGCAAAAAAGCAGTGGGAGCAAGTATGATTTCTGACTTGCTGTTGGCTTCCTATTAAGCTTTACCATTGAGGAATCTGGTAGGGAGCATAGGAAATGTCTTCCTTTCCCTTGCCAACAGGCAAGTAAGTGGCTGCTGCTGGGTGGAGGAGGGAGTGAGGGATTGTGAAACTGTTATGGAACATTGAAAATGAAGATTACACAACCACAGCAGCCCATAGCAGTAGCACTGAAGCAGTAATAACTTCCCCAAATTTCATTCCCATGGGAGTGATGGGTCCCAGATTTTGTATGCATTCTGTAAGTTAGCCCATAAGTAACACCTTAGTTGGAAAACTGTTGCCCTATGATGCACCATTTCCCCCAGTTAGAGGTCATGACAACAAGAGTTTTAATAATATATACTGTGTTTCTCCAAAAAGACGGCCCACCTTGAAAAGAAGCCCTATCACATTTTTGAGCGTCTGCAATCAAATTAAGCCCCACCCACAAAATTAGCCCTAATTAAGACCCCAATCACCCCGGGGTGAGGGGGGGGGATGAGGCACACAGGTAAAAAATAAGACCCGGCCTTCTTTTTGGAGAAACACAGTAGATAGATGGAATACAATCTTCTCCATGTATTTTCTTGGTGGCCTGATTTAACACTTAATACAAAGACTATTTTTATTAAGTTGAACTAACTTAATAGCTTCATATATAGCTATATATAATTTATAAAGTACAGAGGTGAAATGCTACTGATTTGGGCCGGTTTGCCCGAACCAGTGGTAAAAATGCTACTGGTTCGCCCGAACTGGCAGTAAAAAAATGCTTCAAAAAGTAAAAAAAAAAGTTCCAATAATCATACAGCACAGCTGATCGCCGGAACTTTTTTTTTTTTACTTTTTAAAGCATTTTTTTAGTACCTATTGCCCAAATCAGTATTTTTGTATAAAGTGTGATAGTTTGTTAGGGGCCATTTTGTGTGAAGTCGAGCTGCTTTTGCATTGTGTGTGAGTCAGTTGTGTAGCTTTTGTGACATTTTGTATGTAAAGTATGATAGTTGATTTTTGAGCTCTCTGTGACTCTGAGAGGTTCCTGCTTGTTGCAGGGGCCATTTTGTGTGAAGTCCAGCTGCTTTTGCATTGTGTATGAGTCAGTTGTGTAGCTTTAGTGTTATTTTTGTGTAAAGTATGATAGTTGGTTTTCCCGGTCATATGACCACCAAGCCATGCCTACCCAGTCACATGACCACCAAGCCACGCCCACATAACTGTTAGGAAAATTTTTTGAATTTCACCACTGATAAAGTATGAAACAACTTTATAGCTCAGACAGAATTCTAAAACATAGAAGACAGGTTTATGCATCTTGTGCCAACTCAAAAGCAAGCAAACCACACTGTATCTTAGCTGTTTGAAGTAGGCATATAGGAGGGGCATGGATTAAGGTGTTAGGATGATGAGGCTCAGATGGCAAAGAGAGTTCAATTCAAGCAAGCTAGAAATCTAAAGTGAAAATTCCTTCACAGTATTATTGAGTAAACATATCAGGCTACCAAACAAATTAGGATTGCGAACAGTCTACTATCTTACAATCAAATGTTGAGGGTGAGTTTGAGATGAGAAGAGAACTCAAAGTTGAAAGATTGTCTTAAGGCTTACTTACCATCACAATATCAATTTTATGTATAGCAGAAATGTCTGTGAGGCATAAAAAGCAAGGTGACTATTGTAGAATGATAGCTTGATGGCTAATTCTTGGTACTTAGATGGGGTTACGAAAATGATATCTGAAACTCTCTGGAGTGCTGTCAATGATTGCCTGTGTTCTGGGTTTATGCCCAAAAGATGCAACTACTAATGTTGACTCCATGATTCTACTCCAGGTGCTGTCTACACATGAATTGCATAACGCTGCTGCTGCTGTATGTGTGTGTGTGTGTGTGTGTGCATGTCTGTCTGTATATGTATGTACAGGTACGTACATGTATGTGCTAGGATTAGCATTTCAATATTTGAATGATCTGGTCAATGACAGAAGCTTATCCTATCCCCACCATAACTTAATAAGTACATCTGTCAAATGGAAATGCTTTCAACAGTCTCACCCAAAACCTCTGATGTCAGCTTGCCAGCTTCTTGGTTGGATACTCAAGGATTCTGTTGCGTACTGAAACAACCCACATTGGATAATCTTTTCTGATGATTACCATTTTCATTTTGGATCCTAAAGTGCCACCCACTGGCAAGGAAGTTAAGTGTCTATTAAGCCCAAGGGTTGCAAATTCCAAGACCAACGAAATCTGGGGAAGCAACTGTCTTTTCCTGCCCAGCCTTCCCTATCTGTCTCCTTCAGACAAATGAGATGATAGAGAGCCTACTGCTTGGGAAGGCTGATTTACCCCCAAATTTGTCATCTTCTTCTTTTTCTTCTTCTTCTTTGTTTTGAGTTCTTGCTCTCAAGCAAAGATAATCCTTTGTCTTTAGTTCCTCTCCGCATTCCAATTAACTGAAGATATTTATTGCTAATAAGCATTTATTGTGGCCAAAATGCTCATTTACATTACATATTCTGTCCTCGCTTTCTGATTTACACAGAAAACATAACCTGCATTAAGATGAGCTATCTGGTGATTTAAGACTTATATGGAAAAGTCCTCAGACTCCTGAGAGTGAGAAGACTTGATTTATCTCTATTATTATTATTATTATTATTATTATTATTATTATTATTATTATTATTATTATTCCACACTTAAAGCCAGGAGGAAGCATTAGAGCTGCTTCATGTGTGACATTTTGGAAATATGCCTGTATTTTTACGTGCTGAAAAAGGGAACATTTGGTGTATTAAAACATGTGTTTGGCACCACAGGGAACTGCTGATCGGTTGTGACTCCCTGCAGTGTATACCCAGTAATGTCTGCTGTTTTTGCAATAGTTTCTCCTGCCTCCCTCCTTCTTGGTTCTCGCCCATCTGCTGGAGCCAGAGTTCTTACTTTGCCTCCCAGCACAAAGGAAGTGGGGGGGAATGACTTGTGGGCCTAAAAAAGAGCGGGACGGAAGGCCTGAGTGCCTCCATTTTCTCATATTACAATAATGTGAAGCAGGCAGGCACCAATCTAACACCCTTATATTTCAGCAAGCATATTCCCTTCCTTTGTGTACGAGGTAGCTGAAGCCCACTAACTACAGATTATGTTCTTTCGGGAAGTGAAACCTAACCCACCATCCATCTCTCCTTCTATCTTACCTCAGATACGAACTGAAGACATTGTCTGCTAAGGTTATAGTGGCATATACTATCAAACAGGAAAACAATGCAGTGGAATGCCATAGGTGTCTTCAAACAGATGTTCTGGGAGGAAGGGAGGGGAATGAGTAGTTTGAGTGCTTTCAGAACCAGCTGTTTCGGATTTTTTTTTACTCTTTTTAAAAAAGTAATGTTTATGTCTGGTAGGTGAGAGCCAGTTTAGCCTAGTGGTTAAAGGTGTTGGACTAGAAGTAAGAAAACCTGAAGTACAAAAGCTTTCGATCAGGCCTAGGAAGGAAGCAGAGGCAAACTACTTCTGAAAAACGTTGCCGAGTGAACTGCAGGGGTTTGCTCAGGAAGTCACCGGGAATCCAGTCTGACTTGAAAGCAAATGTATCTGATGGGACAATGTATCGGAATTCCCCAGTAAATCCTACTTGTTTTGAAAAACCTGCCTAATTTGTAGCCTTCTTTGCTCGAGTTTTATTTTGCCTGAGTTTTCAGAGGACTAGTCATAATAATCTCTTACTGGATTTTGAAGACAAGTCCATTTATTATTGCAGAAAGATCTTTGGCTCACAGTGCATTTAATCAGAAACACAGAGGACAGTGCTAGGAAGGGAAAGTACACTAGGTTTACAGAATATTTATTTTTCAAGGTCATATTCTAGGCATCTGACTAACTGTTCTGTGCTCCAGGAAAGTATATCCAAAAATAATCTTAAAGTGCCACACATTTCTTTTGATGGAGTGATTTCTACCAGTTTGTCATTGTGTAAAATGGAAGTCACTTGCTCTTTTCCAATTACTTACCATTTCAATGTTTGATCTTCAGACCCACCTCTCTTCAATATCTTCAACTGAAACCAGGCCATCACTTTTTTGTCCAAATGTCATATCTGCAGCCATAAACTTGGCTATCTAAAAACAAGAGCCATTGGACCTCTGATCCCAGCATGGCTTGGGATGTTAACTTCTGAAGAGTTCCTCTATTTGCATTTGTCAAATTGTTTGGGGTAATTCTGCCTAATGTGCCTAAAGAGACCCCACCCCCATAATGCAAATAAATAGCAAAAGGCCATTTGTATTCCCCTTTACTACTTTATCCAGCTGACAACAATACTTAAGATGAAAACTAATCACTGTGATCAATTGAATACAATTTGAAGAATGTAAAAGATTTTAAAAGAAGACTTTGGCACATTGTTGTGATTTATTTAGATGCATTCACTGGGTTCAGTCAACATGTTCAAGATGATTTTTCAGTTATACATTTGCCAGTGTAAGACATAGCACAGTTTATATAAATAAAGCCTTCCTGAATTGCTACTTGTGCAGTTAGTTCTGAAGTGTGAAGTTTGCAACACAGTGGTTCTTAGAAATAAAATAAAGTTTCAGAATAGTTGGGCTTTAAATAATCCTTTGTTAATTCTTGGTTAAAGCTGCAAATATTTCCCAACCATAATGAATTTAACCCTTTAGGGATTATTGATAGAATATGTAATGGGTTAGCATAGAGCTTTTCTCTTGGGATGCATCCCTTTCCTGAGTTGACAAATTTCTTGTCTTTGCTCATGCTACTTGAATCATCACCTGATTTCATATAATTAAGTTATTATAAATAAATTAAATATTTTTCCTTTAAAAAATATCCCAATGTTTTTAATGAACTCACAACACTACTTGAATGCCTAGCCATGTGAATTATTGCTCTGAAATAATGGTACACAATCTGAGGTTCCAGAAGACTGTGTGGGCCCTCAAATCTTGAATGCTGCTCCTCTCTAAATATTGCTGCCAAGTTTTTAAAGTAACAGAAGGTGTTACAAATAGAAATGGAGTAAACATATTATATATAATTAATTCATGTGAAACTGAATTACATTTAAGTTGAATTAAATTTTTTGTTTTGCTTCCATTGGATTGAATGTGGATCCTTGGTACGATCATATTTATATTACATTTTAAGATATACACCAGAGCTAATGATCCTGAAATCAAATGTTTGGATAGAACTCCTGAAGAGTATTGATCTTTCACCAAAATAAAATTTGACTGACTGTTCTATCATCCTTCTATTAAAAAATATCTGAAATGTGCTAGTTCCTCCAAGAAATAGAACCACATTTACTAAAAGTATTCTGCCTTCTCTTGAATTTCCTTTGGCTTTTTTTTTCTTGGCTTTGATATGGTATCCCAGATTAACTTTATCTTTCATTTCAGTAGCAAATATCCCACCATAGTGACCTTTCTTCAAAGTGTGAGTTTTATTCCACTATTCTGAGAGACTGCACAGTGCACTAAATAATTTCTTAAAATTGAGACAACACCACATGTCTCAATATTAATCTATTCAGATCTGTGCACATTTTCAAGTGGCCAAATGCCCAATGTTATAGTGAGGCTTTTATTTATTTATTTTTTTAAACCTTCTGATGGGCAAGCTGGCCTGATACCCAGCCTAATTAGCAAAGATTTTTCAAGTGTGCTTTTGGAAAGGCAGTTCCATGCCTTATTTTGTAAATGCAATCCCCTAGAGACAATTTGAAATGATGTGTCTCATCTCCTGGGCATCTTCTCCAGGGAAATCTAGTATAATCATAATCAGCAACTAAACACTCTAGCAAATCCCAAATGAATCTTATGAATTGCCTCACTTGATCAAGATGACTACATTCCTAACAAGCAGTGACAGAAAAAAACCCCCAACTACACAGGAATCTTTCTTTAAAGTCTCAATCCTTTACATAAATGGTGTGTGATTTTATTTTAAGATTATGCAGCACAAGATCCTATAAATAATGCCCAGGGCTCAATCTGGAATACCTCCTTGTTGTTTCCTTTCCAGATGGTGTGATGGTGAACATAATTGCTCATCAGTAGTAGACACTTTATACGATCATAGCCATGCTTTCAGAAATTAATGTCAGTTCAGTGATCCAATATTGAACATTAGGATCCAATCTCAATTTCAAATGAAGTCAGGCAGTTAAAAGAGTGAAGATCCAATCTCATGTCAATTTGGATTTCCTCATCCTCAGGAAGTTAGAAGAGTAATAGCAATTCATGGCAGACATTCATAATGTCTAGCTATTATCAATATTCACTACACTACGCTTAGGTTGCATAAAAAAGGAACTTGATAAAATCAAATCCTGTATTTGGGCATAGAACTAAAGCATATTTTACAAATGGGAGAAGTGGTATTAAACAGTTGATCTCTAATGATCAACCTCTGAGCAAGATATGCATATACAGATCTGCAGTCTGTTCTTTCTCTTCTTATAAGATATACTGCTCAGATGAACAGTGCTTAAAAATGAGACCTGTCTTAAAATCATAATGATTGTGGGTAATGGAAATTCATATGGCACCAATTTTACTAAGAGATTCACCTGCTGAAAATTGTAAACTGAACCAAATACATCATCTACTGTATGCCACAATATTAGACCTATTAATGAGATAGTATCATTTAGCTTTTTGATAGGGAGAAAATTAAACTTGAACAAATTTGAGTATAAAGGCATGCATATAAAATCAATCCAAACCATCCAAACCAATTCTTCATTTCATATCATTGGTTTTAATCTATTTAAATCTGAAGTCTCCAAAGTAAAGTGTCTGAAATCTTCCTACAGAGTAAAGAGTTCTGTACTGATCCAAAAGTGGACAGAGGGCCATAGTCAGTTTTTTCCCCTGTATTACTGATAATCTTATGAGACTTCCTGTCTTGCTTTTCCATAAGGACAGAGTCCCTAATAACTTCAGATATGGTTACAATAATGCCGGAAATTTAAGGAGCCATAATTTCTCCTGATTTGTCTTAAAATTTTGTGATATTATTTTACCTTCTGCCACTTCATGGTGAGGGGACAATAGGTAGATACATATGTTATATACATATATATTAGAAAATTAGAAACATAAGATTCAAACGTGAGATAAAGAAGAAAACAGATCTATGTATAAAAATATCATTTTATTACATTCCACACAATACATTGTCAAGAATCTCAAAATTCCACAAGATATTTTCACACACAGGCAACTGAGTGATGCTGACAGTGTCACAGCTGTAAGGGGAGGAGTGAAAGGTGATGGTAAGTATTTGGGGTGGGCAGGTGAATCTTTGGTGAAATTTTAAAATGGGGTATCTCAATCAGGTTAAATACATCCAGACTGGGCATATTTTTTATTCAGGGTGAAATAGAGAATCCTCATGGACATATTGCACTTGATTGCTGAGGGTGGGTTGGGGCAAAATCAAGAAAACCATTGGGAGGAAATAGACCATTATTCTGCACTGGAGATTTCCTGTGACAAGTACCACAACTACAGAAAGTCAAAGATACTTGCTAACATATGACTTCCATTCTGAAAGATGTTTTCCTGGGTCCTACAAAACCAAAGGACTAAAAAGCAAAAAACAAAAGAGCAAGCACATCTTAAGAGGAGATACTGAATATTTTCTGAAATATGAGTTTTCCTTGTTCCATGGCCCTCCTTGAAGAATGTCCACCCCCTCCCCATTTTGAGATATCTGATACGTGATCACCTTTTGCTCTCACATGTCCATCCTAATCTAGTTAAAGCTTATCAGCACACACCCTCCTTTATTTTTCACTATGCACTTTGAAGAACAATTTCTGCATTAAACAGCACTGTGTGGCATTAGCCCAGCCTAAGCAAGCATCTTGGCAGAATCCATTTGCTACATGCATCAGAGCATGCTACCTGAATAACAGGGTGGGAGGATATGACAAACATCTCTGGATAAAAGGGTGCCTCTGACAGAGGATCCCCAGCTGCTTTTGTGACCTTTGCTAATCCCACATAAATGTGGGGGTCAATTTGTTTGGAATCTCTCCTGCACAATTTGATTGATGGGAGTTGTTCAAGGCAGCACCCATTTTATTGCACAAGTCACATTGATTTCTTGAGGGCTTGCACAAGAGGTACTCCATGGGGAACGCTCCCACAGCCTTAAACCCCCAGCACAACAACATTTCTGCTCTATATTTCTGCTATCATGAAGGCAAAAGGATGAATGGCAGTTTGAAGAAAGATGCAGCAACAATTAGTCATGATGGATGTTTTTCAAAAAAGCAAAAACCATTGGAAATAGAATTCCATGGAGATGTATTTTGCTTGAAAATATATCTGATGGAACAATTCCAACCACCTTTGTGTATTGTAACATGTTAGTCTATATAAGGCATTTCCATTGCATTATTTCAGAGCAAATCAATAAAGAGAGGCTTACCGAGAATTCCTTTATACCTTTTTCATTAAAAGATGCAAAGATATCTGGATTTCAGTACGCCCTTATTTCAGGAGCTTTAGTTGACAGATGTTACTACCAATATTTCAAGAAGCAACATGACAACAAATACAAACTCTATCAGTCAGCCATTAATGCGAATTTGGAGAGAGAAAACAGGGGAAACAGTTGTCTTTTGTAAATTATTAGTAAATTTCAAGGGAAAAAAATCCTTCCCCCCCAAAAAAATCCCAAATGAAGTATCTCTCGAAGCCAGGTTCACTAATCAAACTAAATAAACCTCAATTTTATGGAGCTTCCAAATCCTTTGATGTACTGATATCTATGCATAACTCTAAAACTGGGTTTAACAGATAAACTGAACATTCATTATGAGCTTCTCTTTTATAAGGCAACTTTAAAAAATTCGTTTTGTTGGATTAATTCCACTACCAAAACAATGGCTATGTTTTCTTGATGTCTGGAAACGCAACACTGTATAATCTGAGTTTTGACCATCACCAAGCCTTTCTGGGTTCCTCCTTTCCCCCGTAGTGATTTTTCATTTTCTTTTTTTAGCTTGCCACATTTAATTTGTCTTGGGCCAAGCCTTTCTTTTTTAAACCAGCCTGAGCTAGCTGACATTCTTAAAGGATCTCAGTCATAAACCCAGCCAGAGTTAGATAAGGCAACAAAAAACATTGCTCACTTTGCCAAGGAAACAAATCAGCGTCTTCGGCTTTAAAAAGGTATTCCAGGAGGAAAGCCAGAATGGTACACGCAAGTCCTAAGTAATCTTCCCAGAGAGCCATCCACCCAATATCACACACATGCACACTTACATACATAGAGATATAGATATACAAGCACACACACCTATTCTCTTGCATACACCTCATGACTTGCTCTTGAGTTTCCTTGCAAGGTGTCTACTGGATAAAACCCAAAATCAAGTCTTTGAAAATAGAAATGAAGGAGCATTTGCTTCCAAAGAGACAGGGGAACTGAGTCTCTTCCAAGATGCAGCATTATAGTTTAAGAGTTTGTCAAAGAACAAGGGATCGGGGGAAGAGATATCTTGAGTTCACATATATGCTGGGCAAGGAGAAAAGTGCAAAATTGAGGCAACATATCTGAAGTCTGGTTTTGTTTTGTTTAAAATGATTGTGTTCCTGTTCCATTCTCAGCAATGCGAGCTGCGATCTTGCTCTAGTTTTATTGTTAAAGTCGGCTCCACAGCCAGAGGGGCCCCGTTGGCATAGTGGGAGGTTTTGTAGGTGATGGAGTGATCACTCTTCTTGGCCGCATAGCGGAACCGGTGGTAGTGGAGCACAAGGGCCAGCGCGACGGAGACCAGCACCAGAACAGCACCTCCGGCGGCCATAACGTAATACCAGTAGGCTGGAATGGGCTGCACTGACACCGTGTCCACTGTGGGCTCGCTCCCTGGCAGAAGGGTGCCCCCTGGGGGAGAGACAGAAGAATGTTGCTAGGTGGGAGGCATGCAGGTGGATTAAAAACAACAAGCACACATATACACACACATACACATGCTCTGAGAAATTCTGTGCAATTTAAACAAGGTCTTCCATGACCGAGCTATGTAGGAATATAACTTGAATTTTTGACAAGCAGGCAAATTAAAGCATTTCATTAATAGGGGAAGAGGGGAATGATGTAAATTTTGTTAATAGCCCTTATAGTTGATAGGAACAGACACCCCCAACACCCCCTCTCCAATCAGTCCCGTCTAGCAGCAATATGGTATTTGTTTGTCAAGCAATGACAAAACATATCACTGTTTTAAACAAGTGACAAGAGTTTAATTGCAAAGTATGAAGAAGGTTGTGACAGGATTAGAGAAAAGATACTAGAGAGGAGAAGCATGCTGCATTGCTATAGGAAAAGAAAAGGGAAAAGAAGCTCTGCTTTCACAGGCCATCATGCTCCCAGTTTTCCCCAAGCCAGCTCCAGCTTTGCAGCTGAGTAGAACAGAAAATTCTACTACGATTTTTATTATCTCTAGTATGACTTTCCAAATTTATAGCTAATTAAGAGTGGATTTATGGCACAATTTGAGGAATATCCACTCAAAAATAAATTCGACTGTACATTTCAATAGGGCTTATTCCATAATAAGCGTGTCTAGGACTGCAAGCTAAGTATTACCTATATAATATTAGCTTTCCACTGATAACTGCTACAAATTCTATATTTACCCTGTATTCTTGCCTCAGAATCTTTGATTTTCTCAAGTCTCCCTTTCTTCTGCAATGTCTGAACAACTCTCCTTAGTCTGAACTAAAGGTATATTATAAAGTTACCTATCAAATTAATTAGTATGACCCAACATTAGATTAATTGATTCCCTTATCTACCCCCCCTCTTCTCTATCATTTCCTAGATAGATTCCCATGCCTGGATAGATCAAAACACTGCAATCCACACTGTTACTGAGTAACTCATACACCATCACCATTGAACATCAGTTCTGTTCTATAGGCTAGAAATGCTACAAATTGTGATACAGTTGAGTTTTCTTCTTCTGCCTTTTATCTATCTTGTCTTTTACAAGATCAAAAACGAAGTGCTTCCTGTAATGTTGGTTAATTTGGGGAGGGGGGTATTATCTGTTCCACATGTCTTAAATATATGGTCAAAGGTGAACTACTGCTCAAATAAAGGGGGATTTCCTTCCTAAAAGAAAGGTGTAAGATGTAACTGCTTTCATTTACTATATATTATTAATCAAGTAATCAATTAAACTTAAATAAATGGTTCTATAAACCAATTTTTAATATAAATGCTTATGTTATGGTAGATAAAATTTATCTATTTATAAGTGAAACCTAGCACTTATTAGGAAAATTTTTTTTTCTTCTTCATCTTTTACAGACATAATGATAACATAATAGTATGGATCTAAGCAGAAATTCTCATCAATTAATTTTCATCACTAATTAATTCCACTTCCAGTTGATCTACTCAATTTAAATTGACTAGAGATACAAATTAAACCAGAGCTTATTTATGCCATATATCTAGATGTATTGTTCAAAAGGCTCATGTAATCAGGATTATTTGGTATGAATCAAATACGCATATAAAAAAACACTTTGCTAGAATCATTGCCTAAAGTGCCGAACAGCACAATGGAACTTAGTCTAAATAAACCAATGTAAAGAGCAGTCTCTAAGATGCTAGTTCAGAAATATCAGCTAAGTTTTAGCTGACATTACCCCTTACCTCATTTCAAAGGGTGACAATAATTCTCCTTAGTCAGACATTGGAAAACCAAGCACTCAAACAATAGGTTTGAGTCTACTCTCCTATTGCTATGTTCAACTAAACACTGTAGTGTGTTATGGAATATCATATTCATTCTATCAAGAAGGTTTTCCTTTAATTCTACCATTTACAACTATGATGTAGGAATAAACACAATGGATTATGGTTGAAAAATGGCTGGTCCCTGTTGTAACATGAAGAATGGGTTAAGAAGACCTTATCACAAGAGTGTGAAATAGAAAGATTAGCATATAGAACAGGTGAAGGCTTGGGAATTACTACTAGTTGCATTTCTCAGCACTTGGTGTGATGGAATGTTGTCCTGCTCAGCAGAAAACAGCCCCTTGTATGTTGTCCTTTAAGATGATGAACTTTTTCTCTCAGACTAAAAGGAAAGTGGGACTCTAGCAGCAATAGGCAGGAAGGAACAGAAAAAAGAAAAGAAAATCTGTAGTGCTAAATAGAAAGCATCCACATAAGTAGCTCAAGCTGTTGCCAGATATTATATATTGGCATATAATTCTTTACATATTATATTTTCAAGATGGGCACTTTATATTTTTCTATTTAAAGCATATACCTAAATATGCCAAAAACAGATATGATCAGCAGGTATTTGAAAACACATGCCTCTTCTTGTGTACATGTAAGAGGAAACACAGATCTGTTCTTAAGCAATGTATAAACTGAAAATGCCAGGTTGCTGCTTGGAGACTGCCCTCATATTGTCAGTGGTGTGAAAAATTAGAAAACTGAGACTTTTTCCCCATTGGTTCTCCCTGTGCTCAGCTTAGCAGCACATTGGGCAGGAAAGAATAGAATATGAAAGGCTGGGAGAAGGGAACTCTTTGCTGGCTTGTGTGTGTATGAAACAACTGACTTTGCTGCCTTTTGCACAGGCAAATTTAAAGACATTAAAGGAAATCTCGCCCAGTCTCTCAAAAGATTTGCAAGTCCTTTCTAAAAGAGAAACAATCTGTAAAAGTCTTCCTATCTTCTTCCATATGACAACATCCAAATTGTGATGTTAAAGAAGAGAACATTCTACTTTCCGATTAAGGTGCTTCATGTAGGAAACAAGCAGTGTGTCCAGCTACTCTCCTAATATCTACCCTTCAGGATTGTAATTGCAATTGCAGTATATATTTTCAAGAAATTTATTTTTAGATCAGCAGTGTTTTCACTAAGCATAGAGGTAGGTTCCCCCACCCCCACCCCCACCCCACATTTTCAGGAATAGTTAGGAATTTTAATTTGGTTGACTTTTTTGCACAAAGACTCTGGAGAATCCAATAAATATTTGGAAATTAGACTGACAATCATTCAACTTAAAAGTGAGGAGTATGCAGGGGTGAAATCCAGTAGGTTCTGGAGAACCGGTAGCGGAAATTTTGAGCAGTTCGGAGAACCGGTAGCGGAAATTTTGAATAGTTTGGAGAACTGGCAATTACCACCTCTGGCTGGCCCCAGAGTGGGTGGGAATTGGGATTTTGCAATATCCTTCCCCCAGGAGTAGGGTGAGAATGGAGATTTTGCAGTATCCTTCCCCTGGAGTGCGGTGGGAATGGAGATTTTGCAGTATCCTTCCCCTGCCACGCCCACCAAGCCACACCCACCAAGCCACACCAGGTCCACCAAGCCACGCTCACAGAACTAGTAGTAAAAAAATTTGGATTTCACCACTGAAACCCACTGATGGGAGTATGCATTTTTCCATAAAAATTTAAAAAAGCAAAATAAAGCAAGTCCACACACATAGAAGATTAAGATTATCAAGGAATATATAGGGGTGGATTTTACTTCATAACATCTGAATTTTTAAGCAATATGGTGTGAATGTTTACATAGAAAAGCATTTATCTGTATGAATCCACACCTGTAGGCTAAGGAAGTACTGTCCAAACTTCTCCCAGAAGGAGGGGAAACATTGGAGTTATAGCTCAGGCCTTGGCTCAGTTTTTCTCCAGTTAGAAAGAGAAGCTATCAATAGCTCTGGATACCAATGTATCCCATTCGAGATGCGCAAAGCTATTCTTCCTGCCTAGGAGACATAGTTCTCCTCCTTTAAGTATTCAAAACAAAAGTTCATGATACACTTACATTTTTAGCCAGATACACGGCATTCTAAACCAGTTTGGATAAGTAGTTCTACTCCAATAGACTTTTAAATCAGTCCTGTGTTTCAAACATAGTACAATACCAAAATCTTTCTAATTAAATATGGAGTGGTTTGAGCCAAAATGTTGCCAATACTCCTTGTCCATTCTATATAATGAGGGTTTAATAGCAAATTTTTAAAAGGCCAATAAATGCTGCACATATGTAAGCTTTTGTAGTTATCTCTCACCAATCATCAAATGTGAAATGATCACTTCATCCATCATTCATTTTGCCTTGCAGCATCTATATAGCATGTTTGCAACATTAGCACAACAGTGACAATTGCTATGCACAAAACAACAACGTTTGAGATCAAACTATTACACTACTTTCAATTGGGAAAATAAGCCAACAATCATGCCAAGGTTGCTAAAAAAAACCCTTCTTCTTTAACTTAAGACCTAAGTAAAAAGTTTTGAAGGTCAATATACCTTTCATCTTTGGCTATAGCAGATTTTCTACTAGGCTCTAAATCTTAACGCGCAAGGACTTTGCAAACTATTTTTCAGAACTAAGCCAGCTTCTCCCAACTACTCAAAATACATTTCTTCTGGAAGTCACAGCCAGCAATGTCTGGCAATATGTTGCCAATAGCCTGAAATTGCTCAAGGAAGGACTATCTATCCATTAATCAATGCAACAAAAATGATTTAATCTGCACTGAAAGCTTTTGGAAACGAATCCTCTTCCTTTTGGCCACACTAGAGTTTTGCATTTGACAAGGGAAAGGCAAAAAGCCCTGTGAAACAAAATGAAATGAAATTTTTCCCCAGATTAAAAAAGAGATGTTTGGCTTCCTCCCCCCACTCTTCCTGACAGACACACAACAGCTCATCTCCACTGATTCAGAATCAAGTTTAATGAGCAGGACAATCTCTCTGCATTCCTTTCCCCTTTTGCTTCCTTCTACAAGTTTTATCAATCTAAGTCATCCCATTTTCTTTTCTTCAGGCCAGCATTAAGCTATTAAATGCACCATTTCACCCTTCTTCTCTCTGACTAAATGTCAGCCTTCAAACTCAGGGTGACAGTTGTTCCTCTGCTGCAGTTCCCTCCTCCCTACACCTGCTATGGTCCCTGCCTTGGCACTTGTTGGCTAAAAACATAATGCTAAATATTCATCACTGCCAGCTCATTGCACTTCTAATTCACTCTGATTTGGAGGTTAAGCCTCTCTGTGGTGGCCATTTATTCCCCCCTCTTATATCTTAAAGCTTCACTGCTCCTTGCTTGGTGCTGCAGACGGAGAGGAGTTCATTTGCATCTTTATGATCTCTATTATTAGGTGGTCTGATTCCTAATACAGCTAGATGTAACTTCTGTACTAGCCCTGCAATGCAGCTTTAGCATTCTTACAATTCAGGTCTGGGCAACTTTCCAATGACCATCTTTAATTTTATCCATGTTTACCAGTGACTAGTGTAGGATTACTATATCCAAAAATCTATATGGCTACTACTTGGGAGCAAAGAGATACAATTTTTAAAAACTCTGCTGTCCTTTAATGGACATCTGGATTTCTGAAACCCCAACAGGATAGCCCTAAGTGAGGCTGCAGCACCTGAAGAAGGTTTTGTGGGTCATTTTTGTGGCTTTTTTCCCTTTAATTTTTTTTAGGTGTGAAAAATCTACTCAAAACCTTTTTAAAAAACCTTTTTTACTGGCAGGAAACTGAGCTCCTGCAACTTGACAATTTGCTATCAAATGTTGTTGGTAGAGTCCCTGAGTTTTGGAAGATTTCAGAGCGACATGTGGCCTTGGATTATCCATAGCTACGGTATTAGATATCCTTTTCAAGGCAGTATTTCTAGAAGATTTTCAATTAAGCTACACAACAGAGTTAAACAGGTTTTGTTGTCATCACTTCTGAACCAGAGAGAGAGGACAGAAAATGTGTTTCAACTCCCATTCATCTTAACAAAGATACCTATGTGACCATCTTCCAAATAATCAGGGCAGGATTTGCACTCTATGCAGGCCATTTTACCTTTTAGGTATATGATAAAAAGAAATTCAGTGGAAGAAGCATTTGCTACCCTAATGACTTGAACCTAGGCAGAATTGTTAAAGAGAGATATAGCTCTATTTTTTTTAAAAGGTAAAGCAGTAAGTTGCAAAGTTGGGTTGAACTTCCCAGGATATTGTCCGAGTAAAAGCATGCTTGCTCTTCCCCCAAAGACATCTTCCAACTGACATTAGGTGAGAATGCACATACAAATAGGAGGACACACACTCATTATTTTTATTTATCAAATTTACAAACCACCCATCTTACTCAGAAAATGATTCATTAGGGTGCTAATACATAAAAGCGAGCAGATCTGTACAACTTTAAAAACATTCTGCAAGCATTCTTATAACTGAAACTGGCTCAAGTTATTTTATAGAATTAATTCTGTATTTTACACTCTTTTTAAATCCTCCCACTTTGATTTTATCATACTTAAAAGCTTTTTATTTGCATAGCAATTTTGTGTTAGTTTTGTTTGGTTGCATCTCACTTTCTGCACACACATTCATTTTTAAGTATTAAAAAAAAATCAGAAAATAAACCATGCAGTAAAATAAAGGCAAGTAGAAGAAGAAGTGCATTTTTACCTGAAATTTCAAATGTGTGTTCTCCAGGGAAAGCTGCAATGGGTTCTGTAAATAAAAAGAAGAGCTGAAAGTGAGTGTTTCCATCAGCAAATTATAGATCCTGAAGATAGTAACCCATATGATCACAGGGAGTATCTTGAAACCTCTAATCTTGAAGAACCTCTTTTTCAATTTGTACAAGTGGTAGCCAATTTTTTAGTGGGAGGGGTAGGATCTTCTGTATTCACTGAGGATAACGCTCTAAAAATGTGTTTGTGATAGCAGGCTTTCCACTAGGCCGGTCATAACAGGATGTGTTCTAGCAATAGAAACACAATTGCAATTGTATTTTCTTTTAATTTTTGGCCCAGAAGATAGAATGCTAGGTGATAACAAAACTGATAAGCTAACAGACTGAAACAGTGTTGATTGCAAAGCACGCAAAGTATCTCAGAAAGTGTCTACATCTCTCATCCTATTCCAGCTCACAGGTTGTTTGGAGGATAAAATGGATTAACCTTATGGATACCACCATGGCTCCTGAGAGAAGACCTTCAGTTGCATACATTAAAGATTAATATACTATATTGATTCATAGCTTGGTTCCATTTGATACGGTGAACATTTGTAATAACTCCTATAACACAGTACATGCTAAAAGCCACCAACAATGGTGGTGTGCCTTTTTTGAGGAATAACACAAGACATAGGCAGGGAAGCAAAGGAAATCCTTCTTCCTTTCCCCATGCATCTCTCTTGTTTTGAAACTGCAGATAAGTGATTCCTTCAAGTTTTAAAAATGAGGTAATAAAATTACTGGAGTGGTAAGCAGGGGACATTACACATCTTTAATGTTAAAGATTAAGAGTAAGGTGGATGTAAGATGGGAGGATATGATAACAGATTTCATATATTGGAAAGCTTCCCCAGAAGGGAAGGGAAGGGAAGGGAAGGGAAGGGAAGGGAAGGGAAGGGAAGGGAAGGGAAGGGAAGGGAAGGGAAGGGAAGGGAAGGAAAGGAAAGGAAAGGAAAGGAAAGGAAAGGAAAGGAAAGGAAAGGAAAGGAAAGGAAAGGAAAGGAACTTAAGATGTCATTTCATAATGGGTATCAGGAAGTATTTTCTAAAGCACAATCTATTATGTATGGCAATGTCTGTTTATGAAGGTTTCAAGCAGGGATCCTAATTATATCTCTCCTAATTAGAGATGGTTAGAGATATTGCTTTTTTTCTTCCCCAAAATAGGAATAATGTGATTTTTAGTGTTATATCACAAACTCCATTTATATGCGGGGTTTTTTTTTATCACTTTAATCACTCAAGGCTACCCATCTCATGGTAGTGATTCTGGATAGCAAACAGCGAATAAAAACAATTTTCAAAAAATCTGCAACAACAAATACAATTATTCGGTCCCAAATCCAGCATATATGAGCTGAGTTTACCTTACAGATATAGATACTAGGTTTGACAAGTTTAAAAGAGGAGAAGGGGACTGCAGTTTCCTCCATCTAACCTTTCCCCAGCCTCACCCATTCTTTTTTTTTTAGTTCTCCCCTATAGATTCCACAGCCTGAAAGAAATTCAGAATACTGAAACAGAAATAGATACTTAGCAGAAATAATATGTTACTAGCCCCTGGGGAGGGGAGAGTGGGAAGAAACGACCAATGTGTTTCACTGATTATTTTCCTGAAGAAAAAAGGAAAGGGCTTTTTTATTATTATTTTAGATGACTTCTGTATTACATTTGGAAATGGAGTCCCTTGGTATAACTATGGTTTCAATAGAGTGCTATGAAACTCTCAGCCAGTATAAAAAAGGAAAGTGACAGGTCTCTGAAAAAGAAAAATAGTAATATTGTGAGCTATTAGATGCTTTTCTCAAGTTGAAAAGGAATTTGATTACTTCTTTGGATTACAATTTTAAAACAGAAGCTTGTCAGTTTCTTTTTACAGTTCTGGTGTGTGTGTGTGTGTGTGATTATATATGCACACATATGTTTCAAATACTAAATGATTTAACAGAAACATCAGTGAAACATTTGAGCTTGACTTTTTTCTTCCTCTAGATATTGCCTTTAAAAACTATTATGAGAGGAAAATCCTGAGAGGCTGAGACAAATAAGAGTATTAGATGGGACACTTAATAATTAAAAATGGTGTAAAGAAAAGGATTAAACATTCATCATCTCAGTCCCAAGACCCCATCTCAAACCTCCCCATTACTTTTATTCCTTTAGAAATGCTCCAATTATTGGAACTGCAACTCCCCACATTACTCAACAAATCAAACAGCTATGTGAACAGCAAACCAATGTTAATCTGGGGAGGAAACATTCAAGCATGTCAATAATTCTACAGAACCAGGTTCTCAAAAGCTGGAAAGGACATGCATTTATTGTAAACATGGAAATTGCACCTGGTATGTAAATGTGTAGAAGATTTCTAAGTCATTACCTACAATGGTAACAAACATTTACTTGCACTGCAATACTTAACTCCTAAGGAATACAATCGTAAGCAAGTTTTGTGTATTGGTTAAGGTGCCAGGATCCAACTAAAGATATAAGACACTACCTGTGGAATTGATTTTCTCGTCTGGTCTACCTAATGGGACTGAATTAAGAAGGTATCTCTTTGACCATCTCCGAATGTTATCATGTTCTGGACTTTTAAAATGTTTCAGCTCATTTTGCTTAGGTAACAGATCATTTAGATGGCTATTATTTGCTATCAAGGACAGTGTCTTTCCCAGGACTTCAATTACAGCTACCAAATCTGGGCTGCAAACCTACAAACAACCATTAGCTAGCAGCCAAGAAAAACACAAAAACTGAACACTGCTGCCTGAACACTGGTTGCCTGGAGTTTTACAGCCAAGATAAGATAGCCTTTCTTTAACTGATGATGTCAAAGATACGATCCGCCACTCCCAAGGTGCTCTACTACTGTCTTATTTCAATGGTTGATAGCACAAACCACAATGATACTAAAGATGACAACATGCATGGAATGTCTTACCATAAATTCTGTTATTAGGATTTGGTGTCATTAGTACGTGGACAAGTATTTGTGTGATGGGATCATTAATGCACCTGTCATTATTGCCTCAATTCAGGTGCCCACAATAGCAGAATAACTGGCATATTTTTAAGAGTTTAAAATATTACAATTTTATTTGCTGGCTTGTGAATGTGAGTTCTAATGTCACCACCCTTTTCTGGTAGATTATTTCCTATTAATAAGGGTTTCTAATGATCTCACCAGCCCTTTCTAAGTATACAGTGCTGACTGATGATTAATTTTGGCTCTTGGATATTGTTTTTTGGTAACAAATTTTTTTTTTTATTATTATTATTATTATTATTATTATTATTATTATTATTAGTCCATGCCATTTCAGAGACACACATTAATCTCTGTATGGATAGGAAAAACCATCAGTACAGGCTTTCCCCAGGCACTCTTGCTCCCTGACTTCTTCCAGAAGAACAGAGTAGGCTAAATGAATGGGTGAGACTTGCTTTAATGCAGCCAGGGTTCTGTCTGCTTAACAACCTTAAGATAAGATTGCCTGCAAAGATGATTGCTATGTGACCTCTTGGCCACAACTGTAGAAGAATCATTTGCACATAAGAGCTATTGAACCAAGATGCTATTTGCTGCAGGGTAACCCATTCCTATTAATTTTGCCCCACTGCTCCTTGCTAGTCTAGAATTGAGTAATATACATACTGCAGGGGGAAAGGGGGAGATACAGGTTGTCCTACATGGGACCATCATCCTTCAACCACCCACGTGCACAACAATTGGTCGTCTGATTGTTTCTGGCCTATTCCACACTATTGGAGAGGGTCATGGGATTCTTAACGTCAAACCAAAAAAATTAAAAAATTAAAACTTTCTGTCATTCAGAAAATTTTAATAAAGGAAATCCTTCAGAGAGGAGTTATTCAAGCCTAGCCTTAGTTCTAATATACTGATTATATAAGCAAGACTTTTTGTCCATATGACAGGATGCATTCAATCAACTTATTTTTTTTACCCACCTTGCTTAGTACAGAGTTTTTGTAAACTAGGCCTGAGTAATTTTTCTCCGGGAGGGGTGGTGGGGTGGGGAATGACGATGACAAATGGAGATGGCACTTAGCAAAGCCATAGCCAATGTTTCTACATCCTTACTGAAAGCCAAGATCACCTGGTTTGCTTTGGTGTTAATTGGTAGATTGAATGCATGGCTTAGGAACTATATGAAGGCTGCTTCTCATGAAATAGGCACCCTAGGAAGGCCACTTGGAATTGGATCGGTACTAATAAAATAAAATACTCACTTCATATTTCCCAGCTAGCATTTGTTATAACAGTGAAAAATGAGTATCAGTGGCGAATTTGCATGCACATGATCAACTTGCCATTGGAACAGTCATCACAGACATGCAACTGCAAGCAGCCCTCAGATACTACTATTTTTGTATGAAAATGAACTAAAAGGTAGAAAAAACCCCTACAATGCACTCAGTATCCTCACTGAGCACCGCAGAAGTGCTATGATTCAGATAGATAGCTTTATACACTTTATATTTTGATAGTTGTTATGTGGGACAAGGAAAATTACATCAGAAATAAGAGTTCTCCCTCCTTCAACTTGTCAGTTCTATTGTTTGCAGATGAGTTTATTGCTTCTTATTACAGATTAAATTTATCCTTACATACCCATGCAGTTCTCCAAAGAAGTATCAGTGCCTATTCGGACATCATCAATGGCAATGTCTCCTGAATGCCCATTGTTTATGGTGCCTTCAAATACAATCTAGGAGCGAAAATAGACAGAATAATAAATTCACAAACCACCCTTGCATATTTCAAAGAAAGGGATTAAAGTTATCAGATTTTCTTAGTATTTAGAAGTTTCCAACTGACAAAAAAGGTAGTAAAGCTCAAGAGAACCCTTGAAATGTATCCGTTATCACCAACTCCCCAAAAGTTAAATAGCTTTTTTTTTTTTTACTTTAAATGTTACTTGGAGTGGAAATAAATATTTGGCTGCCCACAATTCTTTTTGACCAAGTTTGAGGCTCAGCAATCTTCAGCTTCTTCCAATCCATTCTAGCTCTCTTCACCTTTCTCCAGCTTTTGACATCCTACAGAAATTTATTGCTTTATTGAAATCAGTGCCTTAATTAAATTTTACATTATTTCTCTGATAAGACACAAACCAGTGCAAAATATCATAGCCTTTCAGGGGCTAGTAAAAACTTTACCCTAACATAATCTAGTATTTGGTTCTAAAATTGCTCTTGTTTTAACAATTTCATATCATGTATTATTTATTCAATTATAGTTTAATATCTGAAAACTGCCTAGAGTCCAGTAGATCTGAATAGTGGATAAATGGCATTAAACTAATAAGGAAATAAACTTCACTTGTTGATCTGGAAATACAGAACTTGAGCATAAGCCTCAAATATGTATATATCTGGTGGGCAAACACAAGAGAATGTAATTTGTTTTCATTGTGGTTCTTCATCTTGGCTCCCCTCTCAGGTTCAGCTTGATTAATCTTCCAAGAAAGTAGCATGGAATTGGGAGTGTGGTGATATGAAAGCTATGCACAGTTTCCATTAAGTTTGGGCTGTGATAAGACTCATGGAAACTGTCAAAAAAAGATCCCAAATAGCTGGCCTGGACTTTGGACCATATCCAAGTATTGTTTTCTTATTGACTATGAATGAGTGGTTTGAACTCCATACTAATTTTGTACAAGAAACTGCAAAGAGAAGAAAGAAAACCAAGCAAACAAACTAAGAACTTCATTCTGTATTCCAGCTAATTTTGTAATATAGGCAAATATGCCTGTCAGGTTTCATTTCCACACTTTATTTTAAAACTGAGACTAGCATTTTCATCAAAATGCTTCAGTGTGGTGAAGGGAAACAGAATGCGGGTTAGTGAAAAGCAATAGAGTAGGCAGGGAACATTTCTGGATTGTTGGGAGCAGAAGCAAATACAAATTGAAAAGAAGTTTTTGACGTTATACTCATATCAAATTTAAATTGCTTTAATAATTATTTCTCTTCCTAAGAAATCCTGGAGGCTGCTGCATATCTGTCAAAGTTAGACTACTAAACTCTGATAGAGAATTTAAAACATTCCACAAAGCAAAAATTGTAGGGATTTTCAGAGGGAGGAAACTGGGTGGTTAAATAGTACAGATAGTCCTTGACTTACAACCACAATTGAGACCAGAATTTCCATTGCTAAGCAAGACAGTAGTTAAGTGAGTCATGCCCAATTTTACAACTTTTTTTGCCACGGTTGTTAAGCAGATCACTGTAGTTGTTAAGTGAATCATGTGGTCATTAAGTGAATCCAGCTTTCCCTATTGACTTTGCTTGTCAGAAGCCGAATGGGAATGTTGCCAATGGTGATCACATGACCATTTGCTGCAAGCGTTGTAAATATATTTTGTTTGCCAAGCTCTCAAATTTTGATTACATTATTGTAGGGATACTGCAATGGTTGTAAGTGTCGGACCGGTCATAAATCACTTATTTCAGTGCCATTGTAACTTTAAATGGTTGCTAAATGAATGATTGTAAGTCAAGGACTATCTGTATAAAACAATTTCAGATTACAATGTAAGCTTTCATCATAACTAGCATTCTTCTTCCAACAAGCAATTGGGGGTAAGTTTCAATGCTGGATTGCAAAAATGATTAAAGCATCAGGCTAGAAACCAGGAGACCATATGCTCTAGTTTTGCTTTAGGCATGAAGCCTGCAGAGCCGGTCACTCTCTCTCTCAGTCCTAGGAAGAAGGTAAGGGCAAATCCTAAACGCTTCGCTAAAAAAACCTGCAGGGACTTGTCCAGACAGTCACCATGAGTCAGAAAGTTACTCTAAGGCAGTGGTTCTCAACCTGTGATCTGCAGACCCCTGGGGGGCTGTGATGTCATCACAGGGGGTCAACGAAGGCTTCATGCCGTCTAGTGCTTTAAATCTTGGTGGTCTGTGGCCACGATCTGTGACCACAAAAGGTATTTAAAAGAGGTCTGTGGTGAAGAAAAGGTTGAGAACCACTGCTCTAAAGCATTTATCTTTCTAATTATCTATCTGCCTGCCTCTACCTATTCCAAGGGTAGGTGCTGATAAATCAGCCAGCATATTGGCCATGACTGCATGATGCATGTCAAAAAGGAGTGGGGTATTGATTAAATGGTCGCGTTGGTGGATGATCTCTGGAGGGCCCAGGATAGGGGTTATTCCTCTATCCTGGTCCTATTAGACCTCTCAGCGGCTTTTGATACCATCGACCATGGTATCATGTTGCGCCGGCTGGAGGGACTGGGAGTGGGGGGCACCGTTTTGCGGTGGTTCTCCTCCTATCTCTCTGACCGGTCGCAATCCATGTTGACAGGGGGGCAGCGGTCAACCCCAAGGCGCCTTGTTTGTGGGGTGCCGCAAGGGTCGGTCCTCTCGCCCCTCCTGTTCAACATTTATGTGAAGCCGCTGGGTGAGATCATCCGTGGTTTTGGGGTGGAGTTCCATCAGTACGCTGATGATACTCAACTGTACATTTCCAACCCAGACCATCCCAATGATGCCTTGGAAGTGATGTCCCAGTGCCTGGAGGCCGTGCGGGTCTGGATGGGGAGAAACAGGCTTCGACTCAACCCTTCCAAGACCGAGTGGCTGTGGCTGCCGGCGTCCCGGTATAGCCAGCTGATGCCATCGCTGGTTATTGGGGGCGAATCATTGGCCCCCACGGAGAGGGCCCGCAACTTGGGTGTCCTCCTGGATGCGCAGGTGTCTTTAGAAGGGCATATGACAGCCGTGGCCAGGGGGGCTTTTTGTCAGGTTTGCCTGATACGCCAGTTGCGCCCCTTTCTGGACCGGGACTCCCTATGCACGGTCACTCAAGCACTCGTCACTTCTCGTCTGGACTATTGTAACGCTCTCTACATGGGGCTCCCCTTGGGGTACACCCGGAGGCTCCAACTGGTGCAGAATGCGGCCACGCAGGGGATTATGGGAGCGACGGGGCGCTCCCATGTGACTCCTCTCCTGCGCGAGCTGCACTGGCTTCCGGTGGACTTCCGGGTGCGCTTCAAGGTGTTGGTGATCACCTTTAAAGCGCTCCATGGCTTAGGGCCAGGGTACTTACGGGACCGCCTTCTGCCACCAATAGCCTCCCACCGGCTGGTTCGCTCCCACAGAGAGGGCCTCCTGAAGGTGCCGTCGGCCAGACAATGCCAGCTGACGACCCCCAGGAGGAGAGCCTTCTCTGTGGTGGCACCTACCCTATGGAACAATCTACCCTCAGAGATACGAGTGATCTCCAACCTCCGGACTTTTCGTTGGGCCCTAAAAACTTATTTTTTTCAGTTAGCCGGTCTGTCTTGATTTTAGGGTTAGTTTTAAAATTTTAATATTGATTTTAATTGACAAGTTTTAAATTATGGGCCAAATTTATAAATTATTTTAACTTTATTTTTAACTGTGATGTTATGTATAGATGTTTTTATGTTGGCTGTTCACCGCCCTGAGTCTGAAAGGAGAAGGGCGGTATAGAAATTTGAATAATAAATAAATAAATAAATAAATAAATAAATAAATAAATAAATAAATAAATAAATGTTTTGGCTGCCATCTTGATTTTTTTGACCCATTCAGAATTTATACACAGCTGCCCTCTATTGCTTAAAATGTCTGGAAACACGTGGCCCACTTTGGAGCTTTTGTCATAATCGCTCCCTTCCCTCCTACAAGTAAGTGTGCAATTTCTTTCCGTGTTTCTCCAGTGTGGACTCCAGGCTCTTAAATAATTATAGCACCCACAATCTAGGCAAACTCTTAAATTCCTGCTGCCTCCAATATGCACTCACATTTACCGGTACTTCTTACATGTCTGCTTGACAAGCTACATGATCATCATCCAAAAGAAAATAGGGGAGGGAAAAAGAATCACAAAAGGTAGAACTACCAGATCTGGGTTGCAAACATCTCAGTGATTGCAAAAAGCAGAAAATACATAGAGAAAACTCTATCTTTTTGTTGCCTTCTGCTGTGATCTTGATTTTTGCAGTCCACATCTAGCAAGAAGCAGAGAATCTTTTAAGGATGTAAATGACAATAAAATAAACCCAGAGCTAAGCTATATATACAATAGGCAAAATCCAAGTATCAAAAACAGGGTTGTTCAGTTACTATAGCAACATGGAAAACAAAATGAAAGAAGGAAAGCTTCTTATGAACAATATTTTCTTTTCTTTTTTTAATGACAAACGAAACATGGTCTCTTGAAATCTGGGAGATGAACGTGCAGTGATGCTCAATCTCAATCCACACCTTAACATGCTCACCTGATATTCTGTATCATAACTAGGCAGAAGAATCCGGCCTTCTCTCCACTCCTCCCCTTGGTCTTCCCTGATGATCCACAGTGGTTTGTTTTCATGCGTTGCCTCCCGCCGCACCTGCAGCATAGTCCCACTCCCTCCAGAGAGCTGGTACCAAAACATCAGGCACACAGCACTCCTGGGCAAGAAGACAGTGGGACTGATCAGCCGAGCATGTTGTCCTTCTCTTCTTGCGCTGCTTTGCAACCTCAAATAACTCTTGCCATCTGCTGAAGAAGATTAATCATAATTAGAATTTGCAATAGATATGGCAATCTATGGTTATTAGCTCTAGCTAATGAGAAATTCAACCATGAATAGAAAGAAAGTACATGGTTCATAATTTCAGCATGATGTAGAAAAAGAGGTCATTCATTTCCTGTCCTTCTCCACACTGCTATAACATGAGGAGAAAACTTAACACTTAAATGTCAGATGAAGGAAGCATGCATTTTAAATAAAGCATTGGGTATTCTCCAAAAATTACTGTGTTTAGACTATTAGAAGAAGAAACTGCTTCCGCAGGAACCTGCTTACTCATTAAGATATCCTAGAAAAACTTATTTTTGCATCCTACTTTATTTAATTATTCATTTCTTAGTGATAGCACCAGATTTAGGATTTTCTTCATTTGGGACCTTCCTTTTGGCTCTTAGCCTTTTGCAGATGTTTAAGACCATCTCATTTCAAAGTCATTTTTTCTAAAAAGAAGAATATTGTTAATTTTGGAAGACCTACAACCCATTCTCCACTCCTCCAACCCCCACATTTCAGTCTATTGAACTCCCCGGTATCATTTGATCTTGGCAGTACAGAAATACCTGTAACAAAAGAAAATATTTTTGTGTTTGTCCCTAATCATTTTAGTTTTTTTCTTCTATATCATTTACATACTTTTGCATTTACTTTCATTTAATTCTAATCAGGGGTGGGCTTCAAAAATTTTAGCAAGGGGTTCTCTGCCTGGTTACTGGGTGGGCGTGGCCATGGTGGGAGTGGCCTAGTCAGTCTACTGCACCACGGCCGGGGGGGGGGAGCATTTTTGCCCTCCCCTGGCTCTGGAGGTTTTCTTCGAGCCTCCGGGTGGGCAAAAATGCCTTCCTGAACTTCTGGTAGGCCCATTTTTTGCCCTCCCCAAGCCTCCTTGTGCGCCCTGCACTTACCTGCATCCAAAACAGGCCATGTGGGGACTGCTAGGAGGGGCAGGGTGGAGTGGGTGGGGCCAGTCAGGAGTGGGATTTGGGGGTTCTCCAAACTGCACAGAATCTTAGCTAGAGGTTCTCCCGAACCCCTGCAAACCCCCAGCAGCCCACCCCTGACTCTAACCCTAACATAATCTTGTATTTCACTGTTCTTTCAATACCACATTGAAAGTTTACTGCTAAAAAGTGGTCTATCAATTAATGAAAACATTACACATAAAAGAGATAACAGACAATAATTCCTCCAAAACTACCAATGCATATGCTGGATTGATCATTGATGCCATGCAAAGCATCTTTACTGACTTCTTGCTTGGGAATAAGGTCGCTATGAAGCCTTCTTGCTTATTCATCGCAATCCTGCAAGGTTATTTACACTTTTGCTGAATCACAAGCATGTTTTCATGGGATTTACACATTGGGAAAACTTCATCTGGTAAATATTTGCTTCTCATATGCATATCTTTAAAAAATATGCTATTAATTTTCTACAGAGAGAAGTTTAATCATGTGTGTAAGCCTATGACAGTTAATATATTTGTAGAATATTGATAATGGAGTATACACTAAAGACTGAATCCCAGGCATATTTTCATAGGAAAATTCCCCAATGTGTACAACAGGTTGCACTATTTAGATCATACTTATACGAGAGAAAATATTTGAAAAACGATAGCCCTATACCTGAAGAATGAACCAAAGAAAATAATATGGAGCTGTGCAGCCCTTCAGATATGAAACCGAAAAAGTACCTCAGAGCGTGTGGGGACATGAATGTGACTCTTCTTTCTCAAAGGCCTTCAGACAAATTTGTTGCACATCCCTACTAAACTATACACAAATCCTTGTTAGGAAGTCTAATTTTATGAAGAGACGCACCCACCAGATGGGTAGAAAGATAGGACATTGTCCTGGCTGAGACAGAGAAGTAAGGTGGCTATCTATTTCACCAACAGCCATAAACACAAAAACCACCTGATCAAGACACTTGAAAAACTAAAGACAAACGATTGACATAATTAGGACAAGTGAAAGTGCTATAATTGGCAAGGAAAATTTACTCTATAATCATGACATTATCAGTGCGTGTGCATGTGCATGCACATGTTCATATTTCTGTCTTTTATTTGCTACTCTGTTTTTAAGATAGACACTTGTGAGCACTTGCTCGTCATTCACTATGCTGACATTACAACCAGTGGAGAGAGGTTCCCCCCGCCACCACTTAATAAGCAATAAATACTTCACAATCTGGACTAGCAGAAAATTTAACTGACGGTTCTGCTCCTGCTTCCTCCTCCTCTTTATATTTGCAAAGATTAATCCTCAACTTCAAATAGCAAGATGAAGCTGCTATTGGGGATCTAAGCAAAATAATTCAAACCTGGTAACAGATGCCAACAGCAAAGGTGACTAATTTGAGTTGAAAGAAAAATTCGGTCTCTTGGGGCCCTTCCCAACTTTTACCTACCTAAGCAGAGCAGAAACATGCCCTAGCAACATTTTTTTCTTCCAAGCCCACATGACATTGCTTTCATCTTGTTCTCAGACCTTGACTGTTACAAGCTTAAGATGCCCTTAGCTATACCAGTATTAAAAATAAAAAAAGTATTTTCTCCTTATTCTGTTCCCAAGGTTAGAATCAAAACACACAAAATCTATTGGACTTTGCTAGCCATTATTTTGAAAGGAAGTAAGGAAATACAGTGACCTGAAACAGAGGTAACAGAAGCAGGATAAGAATCAGCAGTGAGGTCTACAAATTTGATACAGGTATCATTTTCGGTCAATTCAAAAATGGATGGACTGCACCAACTCAGTAATGGAGAAAGATCCTCCAGTAGCATTGTGGAAGTTAGGAATGTGTGTGTTATCTGTGATTTGTTTTCTCCAAACACTCTACCACCTCTTCAATAGGCCGAAATTAGAGTAATGGAGACTAAATAGCTATATGTTTGGTTGCCCTGAGGCAAATACTCAACCTTCCAACCCCAAATCCATGTTAATAAAAGCTTTGGGATTTTAGTTTTTAAACAATGGTTAGAGTGGGAAGAAAAAAAGAAATCTGGGTTGGTTTGCTGATGTTTTAGAGTGAGAGTAAGCTTTCACATTATCCAGTACAAACAGCCTGGTAATAATGCAAACCCTAAAACAAAATTAATGGAAGAGAATAGCTTCTAGATGTTTGCCCTGTACAGGCAGGAGAAAGAGAATATTGTTTTCACTATAAATAAAACTTATATTTGATACCCAGCACTCACTGGAACTATTTCATAATGGCTTTATAGCTTTGCTACAATAAACCTACTTATCTGAGCGTTTGTGTTTTTGGGCAGGCAGTCTTGAACTTTTTACCTTGCTGTTGAAGGAAGCCTGACAGTTACTGTATTGTGTATGAATGCTGTATCCTCCTATGTCATGCTAATGTTGATCTCAGGATGTATTTAACAAACCAAAAAGCTATTCGTGTGGATTTTGTTGCTACTTTATAGGAAGAGTACTGACTGTTTTATTTATTAATGTATTCAATGTATATAGACACTCACTCACCACACAATTCAGTACAATGTACATAATTAATAAACTATAATAAATTTAATTAAAACACATAATAAAAGAAGGCATAAAATGTAGACCAAGCCAGAAAATACTATATAACATGTAAAGTGCTGAGAAAAACCGATCCAATGGTCATTCCGTGCACAAACCCAATGCTGAAGGAAAAAAAAAAAGCCTTAATGCCTTTCAAAAAAACCAGATAGGGTCAGAGTCAGCTGGATTTCAGGAAGGAGGCTGTTACGAAAGCAGGAGCAGCAAAAGAGAAGGCCTGTCTCCTAACTCCTGCCAGAGAGCAATGCCCAAGCAAGGAGACCTGGAACATAGCAAACCTGTCAGAACTTGCTGGATTGGCAGAAATAATCAAAATAGAGTCCTAAGCCTGGCCCTGTGTTGCTTTACTGATAACCTGCTAGTATATTTAATTAAATGTAGGTATTATTAGCAGAGTAGTACTAGTAGATGTTTCTTTTGTTTTGCTGTGGTAATGTTGCTGAATGCTACTCATGCAATGCCAGCTCCCATTTTGCAGCTTACAAAATGTATACTTTTGAAAACATTTAAAGAAATCTCCTATCATGGCAGCAGTTAGGTTAGTATACTTGGGGGGTGTTAACGACCAGCTAATTTAAAAAATTAAAAAAAACTGATGAGATGATTGCCCTATATCAGGGGTGTCAAACTCGATTTCATTGAGGGCTGCATCAGGGTTGTTTGACCTCGGGGGGGGGTTGAGTGGGTGTGGCTGGGGTGGGCATGGCCAGGGTGGGCATGACCAGCTCGACATCCTGTAGCCCTCTGCCAGGGAAATGTAGCCTGGGAAAATGGGCTCCATTTTCACTGGCAGAGGGCTGCAGGAGGCTGTCGCAGCCAAAAACGGAGCCTGGAAGGGCCGTCTGTGGCCCTCGTGAGTTTCGTTTTTTCTGGCAGAGGCACACAGGCCAGTCCTTCACTGTTTCCAGGGTGGCCTCGTGGGCCAGATCTAAGCACCCCGCGGGCCAAATGTGGCCCGTGGGCTTTGAGTTTGACACCCGTGTCCTATATGCTTAATGCAGCATTTCTGAGTGAGAGCAGAATTCTCTGTTCTATTGACTACTCAAAGTATTCTTTGCAATGTCTTTTAATCAACTCTCTTTTACCATTCTTTCTGCAATTATTATTATTTATTATTGGCTGGTACTAGTACAATCAACTTGTACTCTTACTATTGTGACCTTGAGATGAAACAAGAGAGAGAGGGAAAGGGTGAGAATTCTAATTCCCATTGAATTCTCATTATTTTCTATAGATAGAACACTTGGAACATTTCAAGTTCTTTTACATGAGAGGATATTCACTGTTTTTTTGTGTGTGTGTTCCATCAAAGCACAACCAAACTGAAGGTTCCAATGGAACGTTCTATGTAAGCTGCTTTGTTTTGAATAAAAAACAAACCAAATCTTCACTTTGTGCAAAACTCCAATTGTAAGCCTACTTTCTTATTGCATGATGGAATGTAAAGGGCAACTCACAATATTTCTAATTTAATAATATGGCTCAAAGATTGTAGAATTGCTTGTGACTGATTTAATTAGGTCACAAGGAATTGCAAATCAGCTTTCCCCCCAGAAAGCTAGGAAATTCAAGATTCATACAGTTTATTTGTTTTATTTAAATATGTATATCAATATACCTGGAAGGTCCACTTAGGCCAACATATCTAACCCCATGCTAAGTGCAAGAATCCAAATTAAAGCTCCCAATTCTACATCCCAACTCCAGTAGAAGAGAATACACTGAAAAACAGTCCACGCAATCCAAGTGACAACCCAGTCTGCCAAAAGAAGAGCTGCATAAGAACATTATTCAAATAGGTACAAGGGCACTGCAGCAACCAGGGGTGAAATGCTACTGGTTCGGGCCAGTTCGCCCGAACCGGTAGTAAAAAAAGCTACTGGTTCGCCAAACAGATAGTAAAAAAATGCTCTAAAAAGTTAAAAAAAAAAGTTCTGACGATAGCGCATCGCTCAGCTGATCTTCGGAACTTTTTTTTTCTTTTTAAGCATTTTTTTTACTACCAGTTCTCCAGAACCAGTAATTAAAAATGCTTTAAAAAGTTTTTTAAAAAAGCAGGAAATCCAAAAGTGTGTGTTTGGTGCAGACTGTGTGAATGTATGCGCGACATGCATCTGGCATAAGCTGCGCATGTGTGCATGTCGTGCATGGGGAGAGAACCGGTGGTGACCAGTGGAGGATTTCACCACTGGCAGCAACCCAGAACACCAGAAAAAGGAAACAGACTGCCTCCAACAAAATAGATACTGACATAACTTTATCAAAAAGTATTAGACCACTCAATCCACTACAGCACAATCAACCCAAGCTATGAAGGGATAACACTACCATACTTTAAAAATATCTCAGAAACAGAAAGAGATTCCATGTGAATTACAATCATGCAGCATCATGGCATCACCACAGGACACAAAGCAACTAAAGTGCTGTAAAACATCTTAAGTAAACAAAAAGACCCATAGAGATAAACCACATTTACACGCCATTCAAGGGACAATAAAAAAGCTAGGAAGGAAATAGAAAGACCAGAACACATCCTCTCCAGCAGCCTACACCCAGATAAATAGGGATTAATACCAGCAAGCAGAAAACAATACCCTAACAGAGAGCAAATTCCACATTCACTAGGATTGATGATGTTAACTGGTTGGGTAATGAAATCTGAAAGCAAACCACCAAGATCAGAGAACACCCAGAACTCCATTAAGTATCTCTGAGAAACTTCAACAGAATTTCCAGGGCATTTCACAAAGGATAAGTATTTATTTATTTTTATTTATTTATATATCAAACTTCTTAATTGCCCATCTCCCTCAGAGAGGGGTTCTATGTAAAATATACAAATAGCTCAGATCTTGGGCAAAGGCAAATTCTTTGAACATAAACATTCATTTTCACTTGTCAATCAAGTCATTTTAAGGTCTTGTATTTCACTGGCATTTTTATACCCTCTACATATAGGGGCTCACATAACTGAATACTCCTCTAAATGTACATATACCAAATCCCACTGCAAAAAGCAAACCAAGCCTAAATACTCACAACAATCTAGATATTAGGGAAGGAAGTTCCAACTTTGTTATTGTCCTTTTAGAAGCTCATTTTTCATGTTCAAAATCTAAACTGAGTATTGTACACTGATACAATAAAGAGATATTTAAAAATACACCAGAAAGGAGTGAAAATTCCTCAATTTTCCTCGGTAACTGTCTGTATTATCCAAACACTAAAAGATGCTTCCAAGGTTTACTGAACTTTACATATACCGTACTAGAAACAAGACAATACAAATATGGGTGTCCTCTGTTGAAAAGAGTAAGAGTCATTGTAGTATACGCAACCAGCCATATCCTGGATTGTAGCTATTTCCACTAACAAACAACAGCATTCTTACTAAATTAGTACTGAACCCTGGAAAGCTATTCTTCCATAAATTCAGCTGCTCAATAGACAACATAAACATTTCCTTATCTTAAATGACCTGATATATGTTCTAGTGGCCAAATTCAAAATGGTGACAGCTATTTTTATGTAATGTTATCTTTTTAAATATCTGAAAATTATTGTGTTAGCCTTTCTATTTTTCTTTGCTTTATAAGACAATATTTACCTTCTTCAAACTATCCTTTACAGGAATATCCTGTAAAGGATATTTAAATGCTTTAAATGCTATTGTATCTCTCCAGTTATCTCAATTATTCATTTAGTTTGCTTGTCTATGGTGAATTTGGGACAAGCCTAGCAGCGAAGACTTTATATCTTCCTGCAATTATTGCCTATTGTGCAGAAATGTATGCTGAAGGGTCTAGAATTTCTAAGTAGTCTACATCCATTCAGCAAATTATATTTTCAACGAAACTCACCTGGATAGTACCACAAAAATTATGTGGAAAAACATTTATTCATCTAAATGTTCTACATTCTGCTAAATGATCTATTAAATGTACAGTGCTTAAACTGGACTCATTTCAAGATGAAAGTGATGCCACATAACTATACCTACTTGAGTTAGCCAGATACCTCACACTGGCCTTTCTATCACCCTGTTTTCCATAATTCCCTGCCTTCAGAAGTGAGTGACAGCCACAGTGATGAGATCTCAGTTTCTAAGAAGTAGATTTTTCAAAAGCAAAATTGCTTCTGGGCACTTATCTTCTGTTGAAATTAATAGATGTCAAGTTCTCAAGTGTCACTCTGGCATCAAAATCGCCACATTCACACAACCCATATAATAATGCAGACCTCTTCATTAAAAACATATAATCACAGTGTCTCTGGATTTAAAGGAAGTATATCAAGAGCACCAAGTCAAATTTGTCCAGACAATTTGCTATTTTTCTGACTTTTCTGCCGAAATGGCTAATACGAGAAAAACATAGACCACAACACTGACTTGAAAGCATCACTGGAGGTGGAAATCAGCAGCCAGGGCTGGACTCATCTGACCTTGTGAATCTCTGGATATCTATCCAACCATACTGACCTCTATCAGCCAGCCTGTTTTAATAAAGCAGGTGCCCTCTCTTTGCACAGAGACACACATCAGAATTGAGCTCCGGCTCATTAACAATCAAATACAGTTTTTAAGCATACTGGAAATTTAATATGCAACCAACCAACAATAGACATACAATTAAACTGAAATATTTAAGTTTTTTTTAAAAAAAAAAACCTGTGAAAATTAGTTTGAGCCTGACATTAAAAAGAAAGTATCCCATGGTACTCATTCCTAAGGCCAGATATTTTTTTATAGTTTGTAAAAATATTTCTCCCATAGAAAGAACAGAGAGAAAGGTCTCCTCCAGTGATTGTAATACAAGGGAAGATTATACTGGATGACCAAAGTATAAAAAAATGGAAGAGGGATTTTTTTCCCCCCAATCCACTTTCCCAACATAATGCACCATTTCAAAAATAGTATTCTTATGCAAAATATCCCAAAATAAAATATTCCTTATTCACTGTAGTTTTGTTTTTCTATGCTGTTTCTAGTTCAAGAATACCATTTTGATGCTCAATGTCCAAAATTAGACATAGCTTTCAAGATTATATTCTACGTTATGTAAAGCCATAACAAACTGGCAGCTTTATTTTGATGCCTTTCCCAACAAATTCCAGCTAATTAAGTCCTATAAAGTAAGAGAATTGAAAATGACTAGCTGCTGGGCAATTCATCTCCCCACTTTAGGGAGTGGGGCAGTGATTGGAACTGACATATATAGGGCAAGTGGCAAAGAAGCAAGAAAGACCTCATTCAGTCTCTCTCATCATTTTCTGGATGCTGCAATGAGAAGGGGGAAAAAAACCACGGGGATTGTGTTAAAGATAAAAGATACCCATTAAAACCATTACAGAATATTGCAAACATGGCCCCCTTTCCCCCAAATAAAATTCTGCTCTCCTTTCTTTTTTCTTGTTACAAGCCTGGAGAGAACTACATGGAAAAACAGTGGTGAGGAGAATTGATGGCTCTGAAACCAAATGTTAATGAAGCAGGCAAACACTGGAAAAGAAATAGAGTGGGTGACTAGAAACCAGGGAAAAGGAAGGGTGCCTGTGTCTTCTAACACTCCTCTTCTAACACATTACTGATCACACCCACAGATCACCTGACTTCAATTCCAAACTAATAAATGGCAAAATATTAGAAATTTTACACATCTTGAAACTTTGGTGAAATGGGGTCAGTTTAAGAAGGTCATCACATCTCATGACAACTTAAGCCTGTCTCATTCATGGGCTCGGAGAGGAGATGAAGACAGGACAGCATGACCAGGAAGAGAGGCCACAATAGCCAAGGGCAAGTGGAGACAGGGCCTAAGTAAACAGTAATGGGTACAACAGATGGCTTTGGGGATAATCACCATTTCTTCCCCAGAAAAGCAGCATCAGTGGGAGTTTACCAGAGCCAGACTGCTGTCCATTGCTTTTCCACATGGATAGATATAATGTAAGTGTCTCTTTATCAAACCCAGAAAAAGGAGAAGGCTGACTGGGGGATATACTAACATTTTTTTTTAAAAAAATCATCTATTGAGAGATATTTGTTACTTTATGTTGCTATCAAACATCCCTTTAACATATAGCAATGCAGTCCCCTCTGCATCTCGATTTCTTTGTTCCCTTTCTGTGGCTGTTAGATGAGGCAAGAAGAGTTTGAAACTGGCAACATGCCTATCAAAGAGAGAAAAGGGACTCTAAAATAAGCAGTCTTAATCAGAAATGGAGAGAATACCTTATATGAATGAAGGCAAATATGTGTCACAGGATAATGATGTGAGATCAAATGTGGGTCAGTCACTGGGACCAGAGATAGAAGACCTTATAGTCTCACTTAGACCATCTTCTTCTGTTCACCAGAAGGATTTGTGGGCATCTCAAGTGTCATTAACATACAATATCGAAACTTATTCTTTGGGCAGCCCATTAAGAGCTATTGGCACACAGCCAAATCTTGCTTGTCATGCTGAGGTACTGAATACTTTCGGAGAGATTATAAAGGAGGCAGCAGGCATTACCTATTTTTATGTGAATTTAGAATGATTCAGTGGCTCACGCTAATGGATGAAGGAATATAATGAAGGCCTGGTGGCCAAATAAGCAAGATCCATTGAAGACTGATTGGCTCTGCCAGGAATTTATATTTTTTGATGTTGTTAATTGGAAAGGAAGCAATCAGTACCAAAGAAAAGGAGCCATTCGAAATGTGTGGAAAAATAAAAATCTCTTAGGCACTGAACCACTTGAGGAAGGAGTTTTAGCAGAAGGTTCTGATCAATGTCTTTAGGATCAGTAGCATTATTAACTCCCTCACCAGCTCTTTGATTTAAGGAAAAAGATCTGATCTTAGTAAAGAGACAGGAGATAAAGCTTGAGCTGAACTGGCATCAAATGTTCAAAAGGGTGACCCTGAGGGATCAGTTCTGGCATTTCTGCTTCCTGCTGCCGCCTTTGGAGTGCCTACTTTGCATGGAGATTTATGAGAGCATCTGGATTCAACTGAGCTAGGACAATAAGAACATGCAAATCACTGTTGCTCACCAAACAACAGCATAACTTAAGTTTCCTGATAAATTATGAGTTGATCTTCCTAAGCAGCATTCTGGGAAGCCAAACAATTTGGCCAACACAGATATCTGTTTTCTGCCAATGAGATGTCCTTGGCAACATTTACCCTAGCATGAGTAAGACATTTCTGTCATTCAAACAATGAACTGGTGTGATAACTTATCTCTCAAGGTCATAATGTGTAGATCTGGCCTTTGCAATACCCAGCAAGGAAAATGAATGCAGCAGTAGAGATGGCACCATCTCCGCCTACATAAAGCAAATTGAGATGCTCTCTGTTTAAGCAACCATTTTTTAACAGTGGGCCAATATGGGTTTTAAATCCCATCAGACAGAAAAAGGGAGACAATCAACAATGTCTGAAAAAGATTCCCTAAACCTCAACCTCAATTTTCCTCCTTAACACTAAGGAAAGCTAAAGAAAGTTCAGATTTACTAATAGAGGAAACCATTGACTGAAGGTATAAAAAGCTTATTTAGTTGGCTAACCTAAACCTAGGGAGCTGAGGTGGCGCAGTGGTTACAGTGCAGTACTGCAGCTACTTCAGCTGACTGCTAGTTCAGCAGATCAGCGGATCAAATCTCACCAGCTTAAAGTTGACTCAGCCTTCTATCCTTCCGAGGTAGGTAAAATGAGGACTCAGATTGTTGGGGGCAATATGCTATTTAGTATACTGTCTTTGGTGTAAGCCGCCCAGAGTCCTCAGATAGTGGGTGGCATAGAAATATGAATAATAAACCTGAGCCAATGCTTTTAACTTGCTTCCAATCTGCTTCTATGAGACCCTTCTTACTTTGCAGTAGTCTTGTTTGGGTAATGCTGACTCAGTCTTTCATAAATGTAATATTTAAAGCCAGATGGGCATCTTGTCTCACAGGGAACTTTCCCAATCAGATTACCTGTTAATTTACTTGCCAAGTCACTGCCATGTTATTTTCTAAATAAAAAATCTATATATCAGCCAAATCAATGGAGACTTAAAGCATTGTGGTCTGCATAAAGTCAAGCTTTTAATCGAATTTGGGGAAGCCAATAAGATGATCACTGGCCTATCATCTCTTTTAATTATGCCTGATTTTCATGAAAGGCACTGTAACTACAGCTACTTCCAGGCTGAACTGAAGATAGTCTGCTGAATACCTTGAACAATCTCCCTCACTGCCTATGCCTTGAAATGCACTAGATATGAATCTGAATTATATGCATTCTGGTATTGCTGACAGATTTTCCCCCCTTCCCATAAAGTAGAGAAGTTTTTTATTCTGGCCAACAGAAGGTCATTAATTCTTTTAACAAAGTCTCACTCTCCCTGACTATCTTCAAACTTCAAAGGTATTCTTTGTTTGATGAAGTTTCATACAAAATACTTAAAGGCAATCAGCCCCTCCCCCTATGATTAGACAAAGCAGGAAATGGCCACATTGCTCCACTTCATGTTTCTTTAAGTACTTTTCTGGCACCTTTAATAACTGGATGAGGCTTTTGCATGTGCACTGCATATGCATAGAAGTTTGTCCCAACTTTTTCAGTTCCTGGAACTGACTTGATATTTATTTGCCATCAAATGAAGGGAACTATTTATGTCAATCTAATGAAGAGAAGGTAGGGGCAACATGACAGTTGTCTTCTGATACTTGCAGGGCTCTCACAGAGAAGGAATGGTCAACTTATTCTCCAAAGCACCTGAAGGTAGGATAAGAAATAATGGGTGGAAGCTCATCAAAGAGAGATCCAACCTAGAAGTTTCATGACAGTGAGAACAATTAACCATTGGAAAAGCTTGCATCCTGCAGTTGTTCAAAAAAAAAAAAAAAGATTGGGCAACTATTAATCTGGGATGGTATAAGGTCTCCTGCCTTGGGCAGGAGGTTGGACTTGAAATCCTCTGAGGTCCCTTCCAGCCCTGTTCTACTCTACTCTACTCTACTCTACTCTACTCTACTCTACTCTACTCTACTCTACACTACTCTACTCTACTCTACTCTACTCTACTCTACTGTTTATTTGTAGTGATACTTGGATTTCTTTCCCTGATGACCTGTCCCTAACCTGATCATTCAGCTCTTCCAATGATGCATTCATTGCTACCATAACTGATTTTATCCACCTTGCTGCTGCTCATCCTTGCCTGTTTTCTTCCAAATTTCTCAACATCAGAGCCTTCTTCAGAAAGGGAGACAGCAATAGCACTTATACTTATATACCACTTCCCAGTGCTTTACAGCCCTCTCTAAGCGGTTTACAGAGTCATCTTATTGCCCCCAACAATTTGGGTCCTCATTTTACCCACCTTGGAAGGATGGAAGGCTCAACCTTGAGTCTGGTGAGATTTGAACTGCCAAATTGCAGGCAGCTGGCAGACAGCAGAAGTAGCCTGCAGTACTGCACTCTAACCACTGCGCCCCCGTGGCTCATCATATCTGGATCTTCACATCACGTGTCCTAATCCTGGAACTATTACCAAATTTATTTTGCATCACTACTATGTTGCAAAGTACCTCATTAAGATGAAGTGGTCACCTTGCACACCACAAGAAAGAAAAGTTTTCAGCTTTCTGTTCAAACCTGAAGAGATTCTTCTATACTTTCTCAAAGCATTGAAAACTGCCTGGATGAGAGGAACTGAGATGAAATGCAAACTGATTGGGAGATATTAAATTGACTAGTGTGATTATGATTTGGAAAATTAAGAAGGGAGAAACAACTGGACAAAATCTACACAGCAAGGAAAAAGCTGGCCTGACCATGCATACGGCATTCATCAACTGATTCTAAGCATTCGTTTTGCAATGTTCCTAGATCAATATTAGAAATGTGAGCCAGGAAATTTAATTCCAATTCAGATGGATAATCTAGGTGATGTTAAACAAGCCATTGAGTTGTTTATCCTATCTGCTCACATTCCACTTTGTGCATTGCAACATATACACACAGCATCTACCTTCTCAGGTTTGTATAAAGATTTGTGAAATAATGTATGCAAGATAACTTGAAATAGGGATCTGCAGAAATTTAAATCACAAGTGGGAAAAGTTCTTAAGATCCAGTGTGGCTTGAACTATCAGTGGCATCTTATAGAACCGTGATGGCGAACCTATGGCACGTGTGCCAGAGGTGGCCCGCAGCATCCTCTCTGATGACACATGAGCCGTCACCGCAGTTCAGCTGTCCTACACATGTGCCTCCCACTGGCCAGCTGGTCTTTGGGTGTCTGCCGTGAATGCGCAGGGTATGTGCGGGGGCCACATGTTCATGTGCGGGGGCTATATGTGCGGGGATCACACACACTGCATTTTGGGGATTTGGGTGTGCGCACTTTGGGCACTCGGTCCGGAAAAGGTTAGCCATCACTGCTATAGAAGATACCTCTTTTCCTGTTCCGTATAGTGGCCAGGTAGTACAAGGAGAATATATATTTGAATTCAGGAGCTATTATTTCTAAAAACCAAAAGGCGATCATGCAAGACCAGGAAAAGGTACATTTTCTTTAAGGTGCCAGTAAGAAGAATAGAGAATATGCCCATGCCAGATCTGAAGCATCTTTCCTGCTTTAGATCCAAATACTTGCATACTTCTACTCTGAAACATTTAAAGTGCTTTATAAAATGCTAGTGGTAACAGTACAAATTGTGATTTTTGTTACTGTTATTGTTGTTATGATTACCATTTCAAAAAAGTATAAGAGACCACTTTATATTAAATACATCTAGCACAATGTAGCACAAATAATAAGGTTTTGTGGGATTTCAAAAAAGTTATTTTTCAAAATTCACTCTGTGATCAGAAACGTATTCTTCTACTGACTGAGCAGATGCTTTACCACTGGTCTATGGCCCTTTCCCAAGCCACCAGTACCCTATATTTATATTAACATATACTTTTTTCTCATCACTTTTCAATAAATCCTGTATAAATTATATATGGTTTTATGATCCCATAATGTTTCCCCCATGATTCACTGATCCCATACAGAATTCTGTATCCCACTTCATCAGGAGAAGATCTAAATTCTGAGAACATGACAACATAACCCATCCAGTTAATTCAGACATAAACTCTACCTAGACTCACTACCAGATAATCTGTATAAATTTGTAGGCTAAATCCTAATTCTTGACATAGCATGAAGATCTTTCACTGCAGGAGCACAGAAATCTGTTTGCATGTGAAAATCCATGGGGGAGGAAAAATCCCTCCTGGTATGAAAACTGGAGTTGTACATTCCATTACTCTGGAGAACAGCTCATGTCCTAATGGATATGGGTGTGTAGTAAGAGAGACAAATTGCTCTGGGTTTGCTTTTACCAAGAGAGCTCCCTGCAGTTGTAATGGGACTTTCAGAGGGATGCAGGGGTGGGATTCAGCTGGTTCGGACTGGTTCGGGTGAACCAGATGTTAATTTTAATCTGGTTCGCCGAATGGGTAGTTGCAAGGACTGGCTGACCCCGCCCCCCACAATGCCCCCCTCCTAGAAGTCTCCATGCGGCCCGTTTTGGATGCCAGGTAAGTGCAGAGGCTCTGGGAGGGCGAAAAACATGCCTACCAGAAGTACTGGAAGTCTAGAAATGGACCCATTTCCGGCCTCCAGAGGGCCTCCGGAGCCCAGAGGCTTGACAAAAGCCTCCAGAGGGTGAAAACGGGCCTATCAGAAGTACCGGAAGTCCAGAAATGGGCCCGTTTCCGGCTTCTAGAGGGCCTCTGGAGCCCGGGTGAGGCCATTCTCGCCCTCCTGGAGGCTTGAGGAAAGCCTTTGGAGCCTGGGGAAGGTGAAAATGACCCCCCCCCATGGTCCAGGAAGCCGACTAGGCCACGCCCCCATGGCCATGCCCAACCAGCAGAGAACCGGTTGCTAAAATTTTTCAATTCCACCCCTGGAGGGATGGTCCAGAGATAATCCTTGAGGCACAAGAAACATGTGGCTAAAAAAAGGAAACATGAAGCTGATGGAAAGACTATCTTGGAAAAAATGGAGTGAAGAAAGTATATAATTTAGGGAGTCTTCCAATGCAAGGAGGGAAAGATATGAAGGAAGGGAAAGAAGAGGACACAGGGGAAAAAAAAGCTTCCTTGCATGGACTTTAATGATCTACTGGAACGCAAATATTTATCTTGCCTCATTTTGCTAGGGCCTGCTCTTCCTTTTCATGACTCTAATTCATTGTCTGTGTTTCCACATGTCTTCTTAGAGGTACAACCCATTGCCTTTATGGGAGCATTTTATTGAGCATCCACAGACTTCACAATTTAACTTGGAAAGGCTTGAATTACTACAAAGAAACGTATGCCCTGATCATCAACTCAAAGCAGCTTTTTGTTTTTTGTTTCTCAATATCGTGGGGAGGGGGAAAGAAGGAGGAACTTACCAACAGACAGAACTTTTGTTTTGCTCTTTCTGACTTGGGGTATATTACTTTGTTTTAAAAGGTATAGGATGTGTGAGGATGTGTTGGGAAAAAATGGAAGAGAGACAGCTGAATCACTATTCTTCCCTGTATTCCTAGAGGATTTTTAATGTGAAAAAAGGAAGGATAAAATATAATATAGGGCTAGAACATTCTCATAACAAGCATGGTAAAAATGCTTTCAATTTTTTTTGTTGTTTAGTCACTGTCATGTCTGACTCTTCAGTATCCACCCACCCCCATCCTCCACTGTCTCCCTGAGTCTACTCATATTCATACTCATTGCACTGATGACCAGTGGTGGGTTTCACACCTTCTTACCACCAGTTTGCCTCTTGCGTGCACGTGTCTTCCACGCATGCGCCTGGCCTCAAAAACGTAGCTAAATAGGACGGCATTATGCCAGGACAGGTGGGCAGGCCCACCTGCAGTCGCCACTATCGGTTCCCCGAACCAGTACAAACCAGCTGAATACCACCTCTGTTGATGACATTATCTAACCATTTCATCCTCACTCTCACCCTTTCTATTCTCTATTTGCCTTCAATCTTTCCCAACATCAGGTTTTTTTCTCCCAATGAGTCCTCTCTTCTCATTTAGCGGCCAAAGTATTTGAGCTTCAGCTTCAGTTTGAAATCAATACAGTTTTCTTTTGAGTAACAAGACTACACTGCATCTCTCTTTCCTGGGAGCATTTCATCACATTGTGCCTATGCTATGCCTAGGATGTTTCTCTTTAGTTTAACAGGCTAGTCCCTCTTTTCTTCACATTATCAATTCTCTAGTCTATCTTGAGAAGCAAGAAGCAAGTTGCCTAAATTACTAGGAAATACAAACCCAAAGTCAAATAGCCTATCAAGTCCTACCTCTTGCTCAGAACAGGAATGCAAATTAAAATATTCAAAAAAAAAACAAAAAACCTCTCTGGCCTGCATCATTGTTTCTACTGCTTTCCACATATATATGGATATATATATATATATATATATATATATATATATATATATATATATATATATATATATATATGTACATGGAGCGCCGCATGGCACTCCCATACAACACCTCTCCTGCATGAGCTGCACTGGCTCCCAGTGGTCTTCCTGGTGCGCTTCAAGGTGTCGGTTATCACCTTTAAAGCACTCCATGGCATAGGACCTAGTTATCTTCGAGACCGCCTGCTGCTACCGACGGCCTCCCATCGACCTGTGTGCTCCCACAGAGAGGGCCTCCTCGGGGTGCCATCAGCCAAGCAATGTAGGCTGGTGACCCCCAGGGGGAGGGCCTTCTCTGTGGGGGCATCTACCCTCTGGAATCAGCTGCCCCCAGAGATAAGGAGAATCCAAGACCTCGGTGCCTTCCACGGTGCCCTTAAAACCTTCTTTTTCCAGCAAGCCGGGCTGGCCTAACACTTTTTAAAATGTTTTTAATTGTTTGTTATTGTTTTTAATCATGGGGTCAAATTTATATATATCTTTTTAATTGTATTTTAATGTTTGTAGTTTATGCTTTTACTTGGCTGTTCACCGCCCTGAGTCCTCAGGGAGAAGGGCGGTATACAAATTTAAAAATAAATAAATAAATAAATAAATAAATAAATAAATAAATAAATAAATAAATAAATAAATATTAAGTGAATACTCATGTCCTCCTCATATCATTAAGGGTGCCGATGCAATTCATTTTTCATGCACGCCTAAACTCAAGCCCTTCTATTTAGAATCTGTGCTATCTGTTATTCCTTTATGACTATAATATCCATTGAGAAAAACAATACTTATGCCTTTTTTATTGTTGTTTTTTTAAGTGAATCTAATAAATAAATGTGTATCTCCCCCCACCCCCTTCATTATCTGTTCAAGGTATGGTTTTCATTCTGTGAAGGGTTTTATTGCACCAAGAAGTAGCTATAGTACCAATTTTAATAATGAACTGAACACAGGGAGGTATTTGGTTTTCTGTCCTTAACTACAACACTACCACTTCTGGTTGTTTGGTGTTGCTATTCCCAACCATCTGTTTCTCTCCCTGTTTGATAGATGCAGAAATCCTGATTAACCTTCTCCACTAGAAGCCCACTACAATATGAGATATGATATAGCCATTCCAATCTCATTTCCTTCAATGAAAAATGTAAGTGATGCATTTGGGAATAATTCACTCGAAGGAAAGTTCTCCTGTCACTGAAGTAGGCTGAAGTAACACAACCTATAAAGACTTTTTAAAAAGATGATGAAATGCAAATAAAGCACTATTTCAATATGGGAACAGTCATTTGTACATGAGTATCGTACTCAAATTATTTCTTTACCAAACATACTCTGAAGGGGGTTGGGGGAGAGAACAATTATAAGACATGTCAGGGGAGAAAAAATGGAATGAAAAATTGAGTCTGAGTTATAAAAATAAGTAAGTTTTCTACTTACAGAAGGCTTATTACATTAATTAAATATTATTACAGGGAATAAGTTGGAGAGGGTGTACAGTCTGAGTCTTTCATGTTGTTGGAGGCCGCAGTTTTTCTGTGATATTAATTTTCTAAAGCATTTTAAATGTTAAAGAGGTAAACACTGGAAATAGGAAACAGTTTCTCCAACTGCACCCCTACAGAGACTCTGACTTTGGAACAACCCAAAACGCACACTAGACAGCAGTCTCAATTTCTTTCTAAACATGACAGTTCAACAAAAAATGTGATCGTGGAAACTTTAAATGGAATTTAGGGTCAAAGCCAACATGTCTTAGCAAAACCAGGGGCTACTCTTCTTATCACTAAATGGAGGATCTGAAATAGAAACAAAACCGGCCCCCTTTCTGCTTTACTACCACTGTCACCCTCTTTGCTGCTTTACTTTTCCCGAGTCTGAAAATAGAGGAAAGAAGAATTTCATTCCCACTTCAAAGTCAAATCTGAGTTTATCTGACTCAGTTCTTTAGGAAGGATGTAATCTTCTGTGCAAAATGTTTGCTGATAATTTTGTTAGCATGCATAAAATAGAGAGCCAGTTTGGAGTAGTGGTTTAAAGTATTAAGCTAGAAAGTGAGAGACCTTCAGTTGTAGTTCTGCTTTAGACACAAAGCCAGCTGGGTAATCTTGGGCCAGTTCCTCTCTCTCCACCCTGGGAAGGAAGCAAGGGAAAGCCACTTCCAAAATCTTGCAGGACATCACCCCCCACACAAAAAAGACAGCATAATGTCACCTCCTTGGGCTCCTAAAAAATCATGGGCAAGAATAAGATTGTCTAATGGTTAAAGCACCAGGCCAGAAAGTGGGATCCCATGAGTTCAAGTTCTACCTTAGTCACAAGAGCCAGCTGGGTGACTTTGGGCTAGTCACTCTCTCTCTCACCTCACTTCACAGAGTTGTGAGAAAAATGGAAGGAGGAAGGTGTGTTGTATATGTTCACTGCCTTGAGTTATTTGAAAAAATAATAAAGACAGAAAACAAACAAACAAACAAATCTGGAGAAATGAAATTAAATGCAGCAGTTCAAGCCAATGGTCTACACTGACTGAATGCATGGCCTTAACATGCTGTAGAATCTGCTGCAAGGCACTGGGACCCTATAGCAGGCGCTGAGATAATTTACAGTATACAATATATAGAAGTGTTTGGAAGCTAGTATTGCAAACAAAGGCTGATGCTTAACCACCTAAAAGATAAATTAATCAGCGACACTCAATTTGTATTGGACCATTTTTTCGTCTTTTCTGTTCTGCCCAGCAGGGAACACTATCCTTCAATTTTAGAGCCTTATAAATCAGTAAATCTAGTTATTACCACCAACATATAGCTACCAGGGAGAATGAGTGGTTCCAAAATACTTCTTTGTTAGTCAAGACCCACTAATGGGGGATGGGAATCAATTGGATTTATTGAATATGCATGCTCCTTGGGTACAGATGTTGCAGTGATCAGGACTAATGCCTTAGCAATAAAATTAAATTGTGTGAAAGATTTCCCTCAAACAGCAGGACCACTTCTAGTAAATCCTCAGATTTGTGGTATGAAATTTTAATGCCTATTCATTGAAATTAGGCAAACATTTCTTTGAAGCTAGCAAATGTCTCCTCTTCTTCCTATGTCCAATGGGGAGAAGGAAAAGTGTAAATCCTGGAGTTTGTTGAAAGAGATGAAGAATGAGCAAACAGACTTTCAGCTACCAGACAAACTTAGATCCTCCACACAGCACAAGAAATCATATTGTGAAGTCCTTATTGTGTTCACATAGTCCTTTGTCTGACAACACAAGCCTCTGTACTAGCAGAAGTATCAAAGCCTCCAATGCAAATATCAGGGTCTTACAGAGGCCCAGGCAAGTTCTAGCCTCAAGGGAAAATTGACAACGTGCATAGCAGAACAGCAAAAGATCTCCTTAGTTCCACACTGAAGGAGTATTCGCATGCAAGGGAATGCACAGAAAGCAGAAGCATCCACACTATTCAAAGTGAGACTTTTATTATTGATGTTTAAAACCAATACTAGCTCACCCAGACAAAAACAAGCACACTATTCCATTTTCTCAGCACATAAGAAGTCTGCAAATAAACTGAATACACGTGCACATGGACAGTTAGTTTCCTCTCTGATGTGCAAATATCCCTCCTGCAACAAATGCTTTACTTGAACCATCATTCACAACATTCACAGATGATACGCTACAGTTATAAGAGCTAAGGACTAAGAATAGGGAGACACAAATTCAAATTCCTGATCTGAAGCTGTTATTCCATAGCCTCGCCTAGTTTATAGGGCAGTGGTGAAGACATAATAATAGGTGGTATGTATATGTAATGAAAACATGTATTAGGAGAATTATACCACATACTGATTTACACCATAGACATCATATCTGTTTAAAAGCACTGTGACTTTTTTTATGTTTTTTTATGTTATATATGACTATTGGGGGCGAAGCATTGGCCCCCACGGAGAGGGTTCGCAACTTGGGTGTCCTCCTGGATTCACGGCTGTCTTTAGAAGAGCACTTGACGGCCGTGACCGGGAGGATTTTTCATCAGGTCCGCCTGATTCTCCAATTGCGTCCCTTTCTGGATCGGGACTCGTTACGCACGGTCACTCATGCCCTCGTCACCTCCCGTCTGGACTATTGTAACGCTCTCTACATGGGGCTCCCCTTGAGGAGCACTCGGAGGCTCCAACTGGCGCAGAGTGCGGCCGCGCGGGTGGTGATGGGAGCGACGTGGCGCTCCCATGTAACGCCTCTCCTGCGTGAGCTGCACTGGCTCCCGGTGGTCTTCCGAGTGCGCTTCAAGGTTTTGGTTATCACCTTCAGAGCGCTCCATGGCTTAGGACCTGGCTATTTACGGGACCGCCTGCTGCCACCAATAGCCTCCCACCGACCAGTACGCTCCCATAAAGAGGGGCTCCTCCGGGTGCCATCGGCTAAACAATGTCGACTGGCGGCCCCCAGGGGGAGAGCCTTCTCTGTGGGGGCACCTACGATCTGGAACGAGCTCCCCCCGGAGATACGGAGGATTCCGGATCTGCGTACCTTCCGTCGCGCGCTTAAGACGTTCTTATTCCATCAAGCTGGCCTGACCTAAACTTTTCCTCTTTTTAAATGGAATTTTAAATTTGGTTTTAATTTATTGGGGTTTTAAAATGGTTCAGCCAAATTTATTTAATTAGTTTTATCTTTATTTTAAATTTTGTATCTATATGTTTTATTTTATGGCTGTTCACCGCCCTGAGTCCTTCGGGAATAGGGCGGTATACAAATTTAATAAAATGAAATGAAATGAAAATGTTGATTTTATTGAAGCAACATAAAAAATACTTGGAATTGATAAATAATTTTACAGCAGTATGCCAAAAAGGCAGTATTTACAGATTTTGTAATGTATTCTATAGTTTTTCAGAGATAATTAAAATACTTATTTTCCTAAGTCCACAGTTCATGGATATTTTTTCTTTTAAAAGGATATGAATTGACTTACCTGGGTAGACCCCGATGCCTGGTTCTAAATGGCTAGTCCAGGTATTTCTAGAATGAAAGGCCCATGTAAATCCTGTAGATGTGTCATGTGTCCAACCACAAAAATCTTCAGGAAGATCAAAGTTGCAATTGAATCCTAGTGGGACCTGGAAATCTTGTAAGAAAACAGCACAACATAAAAATGAGATCAAAGGAAGGCCTGTTTCTATTTAATAACTAACATAGTTGGCAAATCATAAATGGTTATAGAAATATAAAGTATTTTCAATGTGTGCAAGCATACAGATAGACTAGAGGTTCAGATAAATCTAAAATAAAATTGTGGAATTAATTATAAAGTATCCTTCCTATGTAAAAATATTCTTGTTTTGAATTTACTTAAAAAAATATAATAAGACAAGACTTTAAAAATTGGGCACTCAAGGGAATTAAAAATTATAATTAAATGAGAAAAATACTTAAATTTGATTTACAGATGAAGCAAATTTAACATTGGAGATGTTTAAGGATATTTTGCACAATGGACCCAGAAGTTAATTTTAAAAGTGTCTATTTCTATAGAAATATTGTATCTAAAGCAGTGGTCACCAGTGGTCACTGGTGGTCCGTGAGAAAATTTTGGTGGTCCGCAGAGAAATTTTTGTATTTTTGCATTTTTGCAGGTGGTGCAATACGGAAAAAGGAGCGCAGTCCTCGCCATCCGGAATGAATGTTGCTGTTGTGGCGGTGGGGAAGGGGGTGGCACAAGCAGGAAGAAGCGGTGTTTGCGATGGCTGGAAGCTGCGGGAGCAAAGCACTACTTTCATTTGCACGGCAACAGCATTCCGCCTCGATATATTTGCACCAGCCAGTGGCGCAAGGCAGCCCTCCTCTCCTGCCGCTTGGGACTCGGAGCGGTAAATGGCATCTGGTCTGGGGAGCAGCCGGATTTTGCTCTCCATTGCAGATGCCAGATCAGCCCCCTGCAAGCTCTCGTCTCTTGAGGACCACTCCCTGAAGCAGTGCTGGAAACTTTGGTCGGGCTCCTCGAGAGACAAGAGCTTGCAGGGGACCGATCTGGTGTCTGCAATGGAGAGCAAAATCTGGCTTCTTCTCTCCGCTGTAGGTGTGGTATCAGGATTCCGCCTTGGTATATTTGCAGCGCAAGGCAGCCTTCATCTCCTGACGCTTGGGATTCGGAGCGGTAAATGGTGACTGGTCTGGGGAGCAGCTGGATTTTGCTCTCCATTGCGGATACCACATCGGCCCCCTGCAAGCTCTTGTCTCTCGAGGAGCCCGACCAAAGTTTCCAGCGCCGCTTCAGGGAAAATATGGGATTTTCCCTTCAGGGATTTAGGATTTAGGATTTAGGAAAATATGAGAGATAAAAAGAAAAGGAGAGAATGAGGCAGGAAGAGACCTACCGGCTGACCCCATGGCCACCATCCCCACCTGGCAATGATTACCTGTGAAACAGAGGAGGCGAGAAAGATGAGGGCAGCGGAGCCAGACAAACAAGTGTGTAGCGGAGCCAGGTGTGGAGTTGAAAGGAGCAGAGCCAGACAAGGCAGCACGCAATGGAGCCAGGTGGGTGGGAAATAGGCAAGCGGAGCCAGAGTCAGATGAGCCAGACGAGTCAGAGGTACAACAGAGCCAGATGAGCGGGATGGCAGGCAAGCTGAGGCACGAGCATCGGGACCAGATAATTTTGAGGATGGTAGAGGTGAGCTGAGCAAGTGGGGCATGTGTGAGACTGACTGGAAGTGTGCAGTTGGCCAGGGCAAGAGACAGTGATAGAGATATTGGGGTGCCAGGTGAAGGACACGAGGCAAAGGACACGACTGAGAGTGGGGAAGATCCAAATTGCCCAGAAAAGGGCACAGAGGGACCCTTTTGGGGGCAGCTCTACAAGTGAGGACTCATCAGGGATCTACTCTAGTCCTTTCTCATAACAGGGGTGATCACACCCAGAGACCTGAACCAAATAAGTAAAATGGACTCAACCATCGTTACTAAATAGTGAGAGGAACAAAATAGTCTAGTAGGCTATTTCAGTGTAGTGACTGAGATTCCAAGGGACACTTGGACAGAGGAGGATATTCTGCAAGTGGTAGAGCTTTATCCCCAGACCATTTGTTGTGGATATGGTGGTGGACTGGACACTTCCCCTTCCTTGTGTTATTGGAGTGGAAGAGAAGGAGCCCAGCTTGCTTTGGAGATAAGAGTTTCCAGTTAAATGAGGATGTAAGAGTGCAGGTGGTTCACTCAACCACCCCTCCAAGCCAGTGAATCAAGGAGTAGGGACAAGCCCATACCCTTAGCTGGGACATTTGCCCTGAAGGAGGAAGCACACATCCCTATCACATCCCTGAGCTTCTCAAGGCTATGGAAGACATTGTGACCATGCGCACCCAGGCTGGCAGCAATCACTCAGGGACCGGGTACAGGAAACTACATGTGTTTTTAGGGACGCAACCTGTGCCAGTGGGGGAAAGGGAGTACAAAGCCTGGATGGAACAAGCCGTGCAGGCAGTAGAGGAATGGGATGTTCCAGAGGCACAAAAGAAGAATAAGATAACGGAGAGCCTGAAAGGTCCAGCTGCAGAAGCCATTCGAAATGTAAAGCTAGGTGGGGTCATGTATGGCTCATGACTACCTCTGCATATTGTAGGATGAGTTCAGACAAACAGAGACAGTTTCTAGCCTGATGCACCAGTTTGAGCACATGTACTAGAAAAACGGCAAAAGACTTTGTGGGTATATTGAATCAGTTATTATGTCAGATCATGTTGAGGAAGGGATGGAGCCAGCTGAGGTAGATTGGACTAGATGCAACAGATTCTGTGAGATGCCTCACACACAGACTCAGTCTGGATACAGTTAAGGGCTCTGGGTAAGGGGGCTACCGTGGTGTATTCTGAAATCATAAGAAGGTGAGGGCAGAAGAGGCAATGGAAGATGCAAAGGAAGTGTGGCCAATTCGCCCCTAGGAGCTGGGATGGTGAGCGCTGCAGATGCTGATGCCAGGCTTACTGCCTTGGGGAATCAAATATCCTGACTGATGGAGGCAATAGCCTTATTGACAGCAAAGGCTGCCTCAACCCAGAGTGGAGATGCGACAGGACCAGTCAAAGGGGCGGACTTCTCTACCCCAACTGAGAAGATGCTGAGATCAGTGATTTCCTATCTTTGCAGGGGTAAAGGACACTATAGATGTACCAGTCCGAGACCACACAGACCAAGAAGTTAGACCCAGTCAGGAAATTACAGAGGGCCCCAGTGAAGGAGCTAACTGGGTGCTCATCTATGGCAGCTAGCTCCAGCCTTAAGAACTGCAGACAGCAGAATCAGGCACTGCAACCACAAGTGAAGTCCCACCTAAACCCTACCTGGTTGCAGAATCAGGGGGGAACACCTTCTTCTGCAACGGATTTCTACCTATGAGGTGTAGCGAAGGTAAAGCAGTGAGGCATCACAACAGGTACCAATGATAGTTGACAGATTCCCTGACAAATTAGTGGATCCCTCCCTCATAGTGCTAGTGCAAGTGGAGGGTGTTTACACAAGGGGTCTTCTGGACTCAGGCATGCAGGTGACTGTTCTACAGGGATTTCTATGACAGACAGCACCTTCCTCTACAAAAGCTGGACAATCTGGAGATTTGGAGAGTTGGGACTGAGAGGTTTCCTTACAACAGTTACCTACCCCTCCAGATGACATTTGGCCCTGGCTGTGGGGCACCCTGAAACTGTTGATACCTTGGCCATTTTATGCACCTGCCCCAAAGAATCTCATACATTTGAACAATTGAGAGAAGACTGCTTTCATATGTCCACTGGGATTCTATGAGTACAGCCATACCCCAGAGTTTATCAGGGCCCCAGCAACTTTCCAGCAACTGATGGAACGAACTGGAGGAGACGTGAATTTGATCAAGGTGTTAATATATCTAGACGACATCATCACCTTTGGAAAGACATTAGAATAGCACAAGGAGCACCTGAAGAAAGTCCTAACATGTCTCAATGATGAGGGGTTGAAGCTGTCACTGGAGAAGTGCCGGTTTTATCAGCCATCAGTCACTTATCTTGGGCATGTTATCTCCACAGAAGGGTTATCGACCAATCCCGTGAAGTCTGATGCCATCACTTCCTGGCCCAGACTGCAAAGTGTGGGTGAGCTGCAATCATTCCTAGGATTTTGCTCCTATTATAATTTGTTGAGGGGTTTGTGAAGATAGCCTATCCTCACAATGACATTTTTAGGAATGAGGAAGCTAAAGATATTTGAGTAAGCCCCACCAAAGTAAGGGACCCAGGAAGTCCTGGAAGTCAATAAAAGGAGAGCAGTGCGAGAAGGCTTTTTGTCAAATGAAGAGCAACCCCTATTTTGGTCTATGCAGATCCAACCCTGTGAGCTACACGTTGAAGCTATCAGGGATGACCTTGATGGGCTATTGTATCAAAAACATGATAGACATTTGAGGTTTGTTGCCTATGCCAGCAGGAACTGCACTCCACTTGAAAAGAATTATTCAACTCATAAAATAGAATCCCTGGTGTCAAAATGGGCAGTGATGGACAAGCTAAAAGGCTTCCTATATGGGGTGGAGTTTGAGGTCAAGACCAATAATAACTCACTTACATATCTCCTCCACAGGGCATCAGTGGTTGGCTGTTCTCCCTGGATTCCACTTCAGCCTAAAGCACTAACCAGAAATGGGGAACAGAGATGCAAATGCCATGTCAAGAAGGTCTTATGACCTAGGGCTGCTGATAAAGAATGGATCGATTGACCCCAGATGGCATATAAGCCATGTACCAAGGGAGGGAACACCAGGCTAGAGGAGCAGCAGAGGCAGAGGCTATTAGGGTCACTGCTGTGAGTGTCACCAAACTATACTGCAATCCCACTCTGGTGAGAGAGGGAGGCTTGCATGTCTTAACCAAGAGGTTAAGGACCAGGCAGAAGACCCTCTTTGCAATGTGGCTGCAAGGACTGTGGAGAGTGGGTGGCAGGAGGCCCAAAGAAGCCTGACTGTTGCATAAAGAATGGGATCTAGAATTTGGTGTTTCCATGGACCAGACATCACTCAGTTTGCACCAGGACTATTTGGATTGGTTGAGGAAGAGCCTGAAGACTGCATATGAAAGAGCCCAAGCCATTTCAGGGGTCTGAGGCCAAAGAAAGAGGAATTATGACCAGAACATGAAAATTCTAGTTTTGTAGCCCAGTGACTGAATGTTGTTGTGGAATCTGGGCATCCCCGGAAAATATAAATTAGCTGATTGTTGGAGTTTCCAGACTTGCATTGTCTGTGAGAAGCTATCTGGGTTGCCAGGGTACTGGATTCACCCAGAGGAGACTATCTCTGAATGAGGTGGTACGAGTGCCCTCCCAGTCCAAGTTGCAGCCTGCAAAATCTCTCCCAGAAATGAAGGGTCCAGTGACCAGAAAACAGCCCCTTTCATCAGTGGAAGAAGAAAAGGAGGACAGTGATGAAGAAAGAGGCTGTATGAACTGGCTGTGGACATACTGAGGCTGCTCCACCTGCACCTGACACAAATATTGGCTCAGAGGCATTTAGGCCAGAAGCCCCCAATTTGTGCCTCAAGCTTGGGAGCAGGAAGAAGTCCTCACAGAGCCTGCAGGAGAGGCAAGTGGACCCTCTCCACAGCAGTTGGAACCAGAACCCGAGAATGATCTCCCAGCTCCAGGGCCCCGTGAACCTTCTGAACCTTTGGAGGAAGACCCATTTGCCCCAGGTGAGCCTGAAGACCTAAAAGAAGGGTGATACACTTCCCTCAGAGATTTTTTTTTAAATTTGATTTATATGCCGCCCTTCTCCGGAGACTCAGAGCAGCTTACAATGCGTTAAGCAATAGTCTTCATACTTTTGTATATTTATACAAAGTCAGCTTATTGCCCCCACAAACTGGGTCCTCAATTTACCCACCTTCCAGGATGGAAGGTTGAGTCGACCTTGAGCCTGGTGAGAATTGAACTCGCAGTAATTGCTGCTGTGATGTTAAATGCTGCCTTAGGAGGCATTAGCCTCCTACGCCACTCAGGCTCCTTGACATATGACAATCTAGGCCATAGCATGGAGGAGGTGAAGTGGTGAGATCACTGTTGGTGAACTTTTCACCGCTCTTTGGGGGACCAAAGACTCTTGGGCAGGGGAAATATGTAGCTGCCCCTCAGGTGACAGTGCTCCACCAGCAGCCGGATATCCTCATACTAGGAGTGGGGGGGTATCACCCAAAAATTTGAGGGGAAGGGGCAGCATGGGACAAAGAGGGGTTAAAAAGGGGAGCACATGGTGGGAAGACATGGCTCAGGACCTGGATACTTGCGGGACCGCTTACTACCACCAATAGCCTCCCACCGGCTCTCATAGAGAGGGGCTCCTCCGGGTGCTGTCGGCCAAACAATGTCGACTGGCGGCCCCCAGGGGGAGAGCCTTCTCTGTGGGGGCACCTACTATCTGGAACGAGCTCCCCCTGGAGATACGGAGGATCTCGGATCTGCACACCTTCCGCCGCACTCTAATGACCTTTTTATTTCACCAGGCGGGCCTGGCCTAACTTTCTCCCTCTTTTTAAACAATTTTAATATTTTAATATTTTTAATATCTTTTAATTTTCAAAGTTTAATCTGTTTTAAATTGATTGGGGTTTTAATCTGTCTGGGCCAAATTATTTAATTCGATTTTATTTCTGTTTTTTAAATTTTGTATGTATGTATTTTATTGTTGGCTGTTCACCGCCCTGAGTCCTTCGGGAGAAGGGCAGTATACAAATTAAATAAAAGTAAAAAGTAAAGTAAAGTAAAGAGAGAGAAAAATGACAGACTGAAGAGGAGAAGGGGAGGAGGTGAAGGAGGAGGAAGGAGAATAAAGGGGAACAGGATGATAGCAGAGTGGGGGGAAGAGAGAAGCCAAAAGTAGAGTGAAAGAATAGCAGCCAAATCAAAAGTGTGTGTGTGTGTGTTTGAGAGAGAGAGAGAGAGAGAGAGAGAGAGAGAGAGAGAGAGAGAGAGAGAGGGAGGGAGAGGGGGGAGAGAGAGATATATTTTAGGAAGGTATGAGAGAGTATGAGAGGAGAGGGAGAGGTAGGAAGAGACCTAACAACCAACCCAATGGCTGCCATCCCCATGTGGCAAGGGTTACCCAGAAAAACAATGAAGATGAATGAGGTGAGGGCAGCGGAGTCGAATGAACAAGTGTGCAGCGGAGCCAGGTGTGGTGGCGAGAGCAGTGGAGCTGGATGAGCAAACGCATTGTGGAGCCAGGCACAAAGGCGAGAGCAGCGGAGCCAGACTAGGCAGCACACAATGGAGCCAGGTGGGTAGGGCAATAGGTGAGCAGAGGCAGAGCCAGATGAACTGGATGAGGCAGAGGTGCGGGCGAGCCTGCAGCAGGCAAGTCAAGACAAGAACAGCAGGACCATCGAGTCCGTGGATGGTGGAGACGAGCTGAGTGAGTGGGGCATATGTGAAACTGACTGGAAGTGAGCAGTTGCCTAAACAAGAGACAGTGATAGAGACTTTGGGGCACCAGTCAAATGACACAAGGCAAAGGATGCGACAGAGAGTGGAGAAGAGCCAAATTGCCTGGAGAAGGGGACAAAGGAACCCTGTCTCTACTGGCTCTTTCAAGGGCAGCGCTACAAAGATGTTATGGAAGAGGAACAAATTCTACCTCACAAGTTTGAAACAGAGTTGAAAGTGGATTTTAAAATGATATACTACAAGAATGACATGGTAAAAAAAAGTTATATTGGACATGCAAAAGAAACTAGCTGATGTCTTAATAATTAAAAAGGATATACAAATAACAAATCAACAGAGTGACCTGAATAACTTTCCTATATTGGATTTATAAAAGAGGCTTGTTAAAGTTTTAAAGAATTTTATGAGAAGGAACAAAGAAAAACTGAAAAGAAATCAAGTTCTATGATATTATTTGAGGGGACTAAAAGATCAAGATTATTAGAAGTAAAGAGATGAAATATAAAATGTATTTATTTGATCAAAGTTAAAAATAGATAAGTTCTTATCTCTGGTAATCCTTAATGGACTTTTACTGACATCAAGACTAAAATGACAAGGCTTTATAAATTTGTTTGATAAGAGATAGGATATGAAAGGAAATCATATAATTTAACTGAGGGTGATAAGTTATTAAAATTGTTTTTAATTTATGATGAAGGTGGGAAGTCATTTCTTTATTTCTTTTTTCTTTTTCTTTACCATGTTGGAAGTTAATCTGCTAGACACACACACACACACACACACACACACACACACACACATTTTTAGCAGCCCTCTGAATGACCAACCAGCCTGGGAATAAACATACAATCCTAACACTTAGACTAGCATCTCACTGGCTCCAGGGCAGGAATCCCCTCAGGATAAGGAAGATGCCAGATCCCCTCATCATAAATCCACACACGGAGGAATCTACATATCTGAGAGCGATCTTCCTTTATGGCAGTGGCCCTCAACCTTTTGGGCACCAGGGACTGTTGCAATGGCGAAAGGTTTTTCCATTGGTTGGAGAAGGTGGGCTTTTGCATGCTCCCTGCATTCTGCTGATGGGCCTTCGCTTGTTTGTGCAGACTGGTTGCTGGCACGCCACAGTCCGGTACCCGTTCATGGACCGGGGGTTGGGGACCCGTTTTATGGATTTCACACACAGAGAATCAAAGCCCAGGGCAGGAGCACCTCAATCTGCCCAGGAAAGAGAATTGCCTATTGACAAAGTCACACACTAAAACCAGCATATACACAAACCACTTCCCCTGAGGTCACACACCAAGGACCAGTCCCCCTATAAAGCCAAAATCTCTGGTCCCCATTTTTTCTGTAGCCTACCCCCTCCCCCCCAACCCTTTTGCTTTGGGAAATAAATGGATCTCCTTTCTCACAATATGTCTAGATTTCATTTTTAATTTGTTCTTGTACCACCCCAGTTAGAGTAACCCCCAAATTAATCTTCTAACAACTATATTCTTATTTTATTCTATTTCCCTTTTCTTTCCCCCTTTTTTCTTTCTTTTCTGCACTTTTACTTTTTGTTTTACTTTTATTTTTTTTCAATTTATATTAGTTTTTACTGTTGTAAATATAATTTTAATAAAATTATTATAAAAACACAAAGAAAGAAAATTATACATAAACCATACAATTGATTATTTTGAGATTAAAAATCACAGCTAAATCAAAATAAAAAACACAGAGGTTGTAATTAGTGTGATCCATGATGAAGTAGAAATTCATCAATGCACTGTATAATGTTTAGTTAGATTATTTGAAATTCCAGGTGAATTCTCCAAAGGCTAACTGCTTATCTGAAAATCAGCATGTCTGAAAGAAGGTTAAGTTGAAACAAGCAGATGCTTCCTCACTATTTGAAAAAATGATGAAAGAAGGGAGGGAGAGAACATTTTATCTGAAGCTACTCAAGGTTATTTCTGGATACTTCAGTATGGATATTGCTTAAGTATCCATATATCAGGCAGTTCCCCTGAAACCACTTTTAACATTACAATAAATCAATGTAATGTTTTGTGAAGTAACTCACTCCTTGCTATTAAATAAGATCAGACTTCTGATCAAGCCTCTCTAGAGTTTGGCCTGTCACTAATAATATCATTCTGCAGTTCTGAGATTTCTTGGCTAAGAATGAGGGAGAAGCAAGAACAATCACTTAGCTGCAAACTCATTACTGACAACAATACAACTGGAATAGCCAAACAATCCCTATAAGTGGCTTCTAACTCACTGACATCAGAGAATTGTTTATTCTCTTGTAGCCAAAGAGATGGAAAGGTGGGAGGGAATGCACATACAGGTAGTCCTTGACTTACGACAACTGAGCCCAAAATTTATGTTGCTAAGTGAAAATTTGTTAAGTGAGTTTTCCTCCATTTTACATCCTTTCTTGCTACAGCTGTTAAGTGAATCATTGCAGTTGTGAAGTTAGTAACATGGTTGCTAAGTGAATTTGGTTTCCCCATTGAAGTGTCAGAAATTCACAAAAGCTGATCACATGACACTGCAACTGTCATAAATGTGAACCAGTTGCCAAGCATCTGTATCATGTTACCAACAGGCGTGTGTAAAACAATCATAAGTCACTTTTTTCAGTGCTGTTGTAATTTTGAATGGTCACTAAATGAACTGTTGTAAGTTGAGGACTATCTGTATTAAGAGCCGCAGTGGCACTGTGGTTAGAGTGCAGTACTGCAGGCTACGTCTGCTGATCACCAGCTGCCAGCAGTTTGGCAGATCGAATCTCACCAGGCTCAAGGTTGACTCATCCTACCATCCTTCCGAGGTGGGTAAAATGAGGACCCAGATTGTTGGGGGTGATATGCTGACTCTGTAAACTGCTTAGAGAGGGCTATAAAGCATTGTGAAGCGGTATATAAGTCTAAGTGCTATTGCTATTACATTACATTACAGGGTCAAGAAAATCCTTTGAAAGAGGTGCTATGGAATGAAAGTACGTGGTAGAAAATATCTTTCTTTTTTTCCAAATGCTGAAAGAACATGATCATCTTCCAAGGTCATACAGCTGCTTGAGCTTGGAAAGAGAGGCAGTAACTCCAAGGATTCAAAAAGAACAGCTTCATAATGTTCTCATGTATTATGAAGCACCTCTTTCAAGGGATTTGCAGTCTTAACATTAAAACACCAGGGACAGAGCAAAACAACAGCACAGATATCTATCACCCCTTGCTGCCATTGCTTGTCATTTGAGATGTTTAGCCTTCCTTGGGAAAAGAAAATGAATAGCAGATGAAAGCAAATAGTATGGCTATTTACTACATCATATGTGGTACCTCAGATATAATATACTCAGCAATATCAGGCAAATGATGGGGTGAGTGATCTTAAGGAAAGCCGTTTGGGAGGGGATCAACAGGGCAAAAGTGACATGTGCTCTGGCCCCTTGGATGGACTATATTCATGCAGTAGACCAGGGGTCTCCAATCTTGGCAACTTTAAGATTTGTGGACTTCAACTCCCAGAGTTCCTCAGCCGAAGTCCACAAGTCTTAAAGTTGCCATGGTTGGAGACCCCTGCAGTAGACAGTGCTGGGATGGCTGTTGCCTACAACCTGAACGGGTGGGGATAAATGGTGTGAACGGCAATAGAAGAGAACAGTTTGGCTAGGGAGTGAAAGAGGTGTTGCAGGAAAGCAGGCAGTCAAGGCCTGAATACGCTCCACAGGTTTGATAACATAATGACTCTTAGGGTCCAAAAGAGAAGTAATAACTCTCTTGAACTCAGCATAGACAGACCGTTGGTGAAGATAATCAAGAACTCTCTGATATAACTTTCAACTCCCAACAAATTCCCACCAGCCTTCCTAATTATAAAAAAATCTGGAAAGCTAGAATTTCCCAATCCTGACATAAAGGTTCTATGCTGAAGCCTGCTAAAATGCCATCTACCTGCTTGTACTGAGGGTTTTTCCCCTCCCCTTGCTGAACAGAGTTTGAAAACTTCAAAGCGGCAATTAATAAGGTACTTGATCACACAAATATTTATGTGTGCAGCTCTATAACTCACACACTTTGCACATCTTGCGTGATATATGATATGTTTTCACTGGCTAAGGAAATACCTCCATTCTCCACACAACCATCACCACAATCTGTTGCTTCTTCATCAGTGGAAAACTGAGTGGTCAGCTCCTCACTCTTCAATGTGGGCTTCAGTGTCTCCGCAGTGGACTTCACATCTGCAAATTAAAGAAAAGAGAAAAGAAAGGACAAATGAATGAATGATTTCACCAGGTTCTAGATCAAAGTGAGATAGCAATCATATGTGATAGGAAAGAGAGAATTTTAGTTTTATTCACTTCCTGTGGGGCCTCAGCTTGCCTGGGTAAATAATACTAGGACAGTTTGTTATTGCACCACCACTTACCACTCTTTGAATGATGATATGGCAGATCCAAAAGGTACAGTACTTAGGAAGGCAAGTGACTACAATAGTCCTTGACTTATGGCCACAATTGAACTCAAAATTTCTATTGCTAAACAAGACAATTATTGAGTTTTGTTCCATTTTATGACATTTCTCGCCATAGTTGTTAAGTGAATCACTGTCATTAAGTTAATAACATGGTTGTTAAGTGAATCTGGCTTCCCTATTGATTTTGCTTTTCAGAAGGTCACAAAAGGTGATCACATGACCCTGGGACACTGCAACTGTCATAAATACATGCCAGTTTCCAAGCATCTGAATTTTGATCACATGACTGTGGGGATGCTGCAATGGTTGTGTGAAAAATGGTCATAAGTCACTTTTTTCAGTGCTCTTGCAACTTTGAATGGTCACTAAACAAATGGTTGTAAATAGAGGACTACTATACATGCCGCCAGCCCCCATTTAGAATACAACCCCAAACATACTGCATATGGCCAAGCCCCATGATGCAACCACAAATATTGGAGTCATCAACAGTGGTACACAATTAAGGGCTTTAAAACAGATCTTCCTCAAACAACAGCACTCAGCCAATGAATATTTTAAAAAAGATGAACAGTGCTATCTATACTGGTTCCCAGAAATAATCTTTACGAGGCAGACCCAGGAAAGAAACGCAATGCAAACTGGTAGTAAAGGTAAGTAGAACCCACCCCTGGTCCCATCTCAAGACAGCACTCCGACCATTGCTTCTCCAGATGCAGGATCGGCCTGACTTTGACCGACAGGAAGAATGCTATTATGTCTAAAGACAATCCCTCTACTAAATCCCCCCTCCTACTTTCCCACACATGAGAAGGTGGCAGCATGGAAGGTTCCGGCCTAATATGGCTTCCAAAGCTGACAGCCTATCAGCAATATACACCACTTTCTGTCCCCTTTCCATAGAACAAGATGCCCACACTCCACTCAACAGAAGACATGGATACAAATCTGATATCAGAAATGACAATATTCTTAAAGCAAAAGAAAACATTTCTATATTTTATATCTCAAGAACTTTCAAAGACAAAAAAATGCAAAACATTCAATAATAAATTCATTAATAAATTCAACACCATTTTTACAGATTACAGATTTTAGATTATGAACAGACCAAAGTTTCTGACCCAATAATATATTAACTATCAAAAGTGTTATATCACTCCTGCAACTTTATGCAATTTCACCCTTCTTTTCTTTTTTCATTTCATCCTGTTATCCTTCTTATTCTCTTTCACAAGACACAAACCTACTATTTATGGCTTATATTATTATTTTTCAAAATATTAAGATCCTATGATAATGGATGAGTGGTCTTTGTGATGCCACAGGCCCCTTGATTGTTTTTATTACAATAGACTGGCGCAGCTGGAAACAAGTCTATTTATTTTTTGTTTATAGGCATTATGTAAATCTGAGGTCGCCAAAATATATAAAGGTAAAATATATAATGCTAAGTGTCAACTTCCAGCTCACTTTTTCTTTCTGATGGACCCTAAGCTCTCTTTAAAAATAAACATGAGCATCTTCATCTCAGTGTTTTATTTGAATTGCATGAAATGAAGCAGAAGGGATGAGAGGCAAGATCATGAGGAATCTGTGGTTTTTAACCAATTTAACTGCCCCTCATGGATGACATTTTGTGAATGAGCAAACCTTTTCCCACCAGCTGATTTGCAACAGCCCTCAGCACAACCTCAAAATCTCAGGGATGTCAACTGACACAAAAAGAACTCTCCGGTATATATAATTTAATCTTTCATATTTAAAATCTCTCTCTTTTTCAAAGGTTTCTTTCTTTCCGAGACTGTAGAAATATAGTCCATTTCTACCTTTTTATTTTTCTTTTGTCCTCTCCCAAAAATTCCATGTATATAAATATTCTTATTTCAACATTATACATTGATGGCGTAGATTGTTTTGTATGGTAATCAAATCAGTTAATCTGTATATGCTATAAAACATTACTGGTTTAATGCTTCAAGGAATGTATCCAAACCCTCATAAAAGTCCCTTTTTTGCAGTGAATATTCTTATTTTGTAACTTCTTATCCTGAGACTTTCAGTCAGTGGTTCTGCTAAACTGTTTCTTACAAACAACTAGCATACGGAACACAGGGATACACAGCAATCGAGAAAAGGAAGATTATGTGGAACAAATGTATGGATTAACAGAATTCTTGGTGTATGCCAAGGGAGGTATATTCATGGATCAACACAACCAGCTTGCAGCTGCTCCTAATTTGCTGTCCAAATTTGAAGATTGAGATTAGTCTACCTTGGATCCCTTGTGTTCACGTGCCTGGTGCTCTTGAAGATTGTCTGTGCTCCCTTCCAGGCCATTGTGTTTCAGATCAGCACTTTGCATCTGACGCAACATAAGGTCGTGGTAACAAAGACCATTAGAACCACAGCTGCGTATGATCCACAAGGCAATGGGAAAAGAGGGAAGCAATTACTCATAGATGAGTAATTATGTTGTCTCTCTGAAAACACCATGCGGACATATACCTTTGCAAATATGAACCAAGCATATGAAGTCTGCACTGGAAATCAAGTAGAACTAAAAAAGAAAGGAGGAAAAAACCCTGCCAGATGAATTCTAACCAAGCAGTGAATTCATACTCCCAGCAAGCAAGTCATAAAATTAATAGAAAAGTTCCCTTATGCGCAGGATAATAAAGTAATGGACAAAAGGCAATTAAGTTTCCCACATGCCACAGATATCAACATAGCTCAAGTGCCTTCTAGAGGCTGATTTATGGATCCAAAGGAAATAAAGAATTCTTTCATCTTTGGGTTTGGTGGTCAACAATCTTTTTTAGGCTTGTAGTCTTACTGGTTTTTATTTGAACTGGCAAAGAGATTTACTGCAGCTCTAAGAAAACTGAGGTCAGGAATAATACCTTTTTCTTTCATTAAAGGAGTAAGGCACAGAGAAAGCACACACATATGTTCAAATGAGCCAGTACGTAAGAACAAGTCACACAACACCTCAAATGGCATATCTATGAAGTACAAGAAGATCTTCTAAAGTTCTGTGGCTTTTTGTAGACAACCACATGATTACGTTTGGCTGTACAGCTCACCACTCCAGGAAACTCCCTAAGAGTAAGTGTCAAGATCAATTTAAGTCATTAATTAATAAGTTCTGTAATAACTTACGTAATAAGTACTTGCCCCTTCAATTTAAAGAAAGAAAATAATGAGGTTGCATTACAGAGAACCATTTTACCTTCTAAAGAAATGTTCTGTGCAATATCATATGCTAGACTCTATGAGAGCAGTGTTATTATGAAGTTCACAGATATGATATATGAACACAAATTCTAAATGAGGAATATCATTTACTATTATTACTATCATTTACCAAATATGTTACTATTTGGCAGAAATTTGCTTGATTTGTTGAGATCAATCCAGTAAGGTTAGGATGCTATGTGGGCATATTAGGGAGGGAAGGAGGAAGAAGAGTTCCATGTTGTAGTCCTCCCTTAGCAATAGAAGTTGGCTGGGCAATTTGGGCCAGTCCCTCTCTTAGCCTTAGACTGAGAAATCTAAAAGCATCTATCTACCAATTGGACCAGCATGATAGATTACAGTTCATAACCTTTAGTGAAGAGGCCTTCATCATGCAGTGGATTTATTTAGACTGATAACACAGATAGATTCTGACACCTTGGTCAAACTGAGAGTTCAGGAATTTGCTACTTGGCAAACCTCATCTGATTACTTCGTGCCAAGTCTAAATAGCTGTTTAGCATGTGACTCAGTATAAAATAATTCTCAGGCTTTCAACAAAATACTACACAACTTCAGAGCTGTATGATTTATAAGTTCAGATCTGTTATACAGTCATACATCTTCAAGGGTATTAACAACAGCTTACATGAAAAGGAATTGAACAAAATGGTTATTAAAAATATCTGGGGAACCAAGAAATCCAAAGCTGAACATCAAATGCATTAAACCCTTCCCTTTTGTACTCAAAGATTTACAACAGGAACATAACTTTGAGAGTGATCTTTGAACATGAAAACCCCATAGTGTGTCTGCATCCTCTGATGGAGTAATTTAGAAGCTTTGCAGTGTCATATATGGTCAACAGAGTTGTACAGATTTCATAGCAGAATAAAGCAAATTTACCACAACAGTAGGAGAGACAACACGTGTTAAGAATGGAACGTATGCAAAAGATAGTATCCCTCCTGCCAGGCAGTGTATGTACTGCATGAGGCAGTTGTGGATCCTGTTACAAAGCCGTCAAGCAATGGAAACCAGATGTTTGCAAGTTCAAAGGAGAGAGGACCAGTCACGAGCTAATATTTGTCAATCTTCAGAAGGGAAAAAATGTTGGCAGGCCCTTGAAACAAGCCAGCTGTTGACCTAATGTTTCAATTTTTCTTCCTACCAAGCAGCTAGAATGCCAAATGCTCCTGGCACAAGTTTCTGTAAGAGGTACTTCAGGTCTTATTACTGAAGGGCTCCAGAAACAGATCGCTTAAAGGTCAAACATGCAAGTCACACCATAAGTGGTCATTTACTGCATATTTAAATAATTTAACAAGACGTTACTAAGGCAACAAAGAAAAACAAGTACCACCATAACTCATAGTCTTTTAGGGTTTTAAAAAATCTACCACCAAGTTGCAAATAAGCATGTTCTTCAAAGAGGTATCCAAAAATTGGTTTAAAAGCATTCAATTAATGGTTTTATGAGGTGAGGTGTGGTATGAGCAACTAGCAGATATGAAGACCCTAGACTGGTGTTGTCTAGTCTAGTCTAGTCTAGTCCATTCTTGATCTAGATTTGATTTGTCTTTCTTTCAAGTAAAAAAAAAAATACTAGTCTGAAACTGATGATCAAGGGTGAAGAAGGTTCGTTCTCTGAGCTTGTGGTTTGGTTTCCGAACGATTCATTACCAGGCTAGGTAACATCCTACACCAAGCTACAGATATTCTCCATTATTGCAAACTGATGATCAACCTAAGGCTTTACATACTGGTTCTGACAGTAGATTGAAAGGCATTCAACTGAGTGCTTCCCAGCAAAAGCATTTCTTATCAACAGCATTAATGGGCATATAATTAGACTATAGTTTTTCTTCTAGACACCTAACATTTAGATGAAAGACCACTTAATCATATGAGCCTCCAATTTGCAGTCTGAAATAATGTTAAGCAAGACATACATTGGCCATCTTGATGAGTCTGGCCAGAATATTGACATTTTTGCCAGTTGTAAGTTTACTGAATCAGAAGACTTCTTCTGTTCCAAAAATGTATGTGTGTATTTATTTTATAAATATTCACAGCAGGGAATGGGGTTCACGTGTGTGGCTGGTATATAGAACAGGGTGCCGGCGGTGGCACGTTTGAGAAGCGGAGCGGATGGAGGTCAGTAATTTTTTTTTGCTGCAAGAAGCCTGCAACCGCCGTCTTTTTTTTGGCGCAAGAAGCATCCAGCCGCACCAAAAAAAGAGAAGCAGCTGCTGCAGGCATCTTGCGACAAGGGGGACAAGATGCAGGCTGGCGGAGAGTCCAGCGGCAACAGCTCAGCCCTGGCTTGCCTCTACCTGCCACCAGCCACCACAGGAGGAAGGTAAGCCCAAAGAAAGAGGCGGTCATGGAGGAGGAAGTGGGGCTAGGATCAGGGCCTATGAAGGAGGGGAAACAGGACTGGCAAAGGGAGAGCGGGAGGCCTGTGACAGATTAGGCCAGGCCTGGGCAGAAAATAGATAGGTAGAAATTCAATTTTTTTTCCTACTGGGTTATGTGGACGTGGCTTGGGGGTGGTGGTCATGTGACTGAGTGGCCATGAGTGACATCGAGTTGGCCACGCCCACTCAGTCACAGCCCTCCCCCCCAAGTCACGCCTACAGAACCGGTAGGGAAAAAACTTGAATGTCACCACTGATCATACAGTTGATTTATTGAAAGATAGTAACAATCCAGTGAGAGAACTGCTTCTTTGGAAGTTTGTACAGCCCAAGCCAATCTATACAATCAAGCTTTTTACGGATGTGGTTTCCAATCAGAAATCAAACCTTTTTTACCAGTGACATCTGGAAAGCAGACTGAACGCTAGATGCATCTTAATAAAATAAAAGAGAAAGTATAATTTTCTAACTCTAACAGTCAGCAGTAAAAGGATTTAGTTGGTAGTGGTAGCTTCTGCTTCACTTTTTGTCATTTCAGCTAAGCTTGGAAGCTAGAGGGCTAAATCCAGCTGACGGTTTTCATACTTTATGATTACACATCAAAAGGAAGAATAAGCAGTTTCTTTATAAAATCGTATGTGTAACGTTTTGATTCCTTACATTGACAGATAATTGGACTCTCTCTCAAGAATTCTGAAATATAAGAGTTTAACCTTGTGGTACAGATATCTCATGCTGAGCCTCCCTAGTTTTTGAGATGTTCCTGTTAATTATACTGAACTTCTTCCTAATGTATGCTGCTGGGCATATGAATTAACATAAAAGGATATCACAAAACATAGCATCAAATCAGAGCAAGGCAATAATTAAAACAGACATACAGAGTCATCAGTTTTGAGAATTACACAAAAGTGCAACTCAATGGCGCAGGATGGGTGCAGGCATTAGAATATTACCACCACCACCACCACCATTACATACCATTCTTCTTCTTGTATACATTCCTTCTCCTTCCCCTCCCCATCTTAAGCCCTGATAATATATATGCTCACTCATATATTTTATTCTACACATGCACACATGGGCCCTCTTGCTGCTCTTATTTCATTGGTAGAGATGGGAAAGCTTAAATTTTTGTGTGTGTGCTGAGATTCAGAATGTCTGCTCTCCACAACTCAGATGATTAGGAACCACAAATAAGAACGTCCTGGCACCAAGCAATGGGAAGGAGGATCTAAATGAGAAGGAAAAACTAAGAAAATTTATATTCCTCTTTTAATCTGCACTCTGAATGCCATTTGGAAAAAAATACTGTATTTTTCGGAGTATAAGACACACTTTTTTCCCTCCTAAAAGAGGCTGAAAATTTGGCTGCATCCAAAGGTGGGTTTCAGCAGGTTCTGACCAGTTCTGGAGAACCGGTAGCGGAAATTTTGAGTAGTTTGGAGAACCGGTAGTAAAAATTCTGACTGGCCCTGCCCCCATCTATTCTCTGCCTCCCAAGTCTCAGCTGATTCGGAGGAAATGGGGATTTTGCAGTAACCTTCCCCTGGAGTGGGGTGGGGATGGAGATTTTACAGTATCCTTCCCCTGCCACACCCACCAAGCCACACCCACCAAGCCATGCCACGCCCACCAAGCCATACCCACAAAACCGGTAGTAAAAATGTTTGAAACCCGCCACTGGCTGCGTCTTATACTCCGAATGTAGCTTTTTCAAAGCTTTTTTTCAGCCCTAACAAGGCGCTAGCAAGTAATCTCCGCCCTTTGTCTGCTCCCTATGACTCTCAGCTGTGAAGCTTTTTTTCAGCCCTAACGAGGTGCAGTGCTAGCAGTGAAGCGCTTTGCCTGCTCCCTCCGACTCTCAGCTGTGGTGGTTTTTTTTTTCAACCCTAAGGAGGCTCTAGCGAGTGAAGCAATCTCCATGGTTTGCCTGCTTTTCTCATTGTTTTTCTCTCCAAAGATCAATTGTGCTTTAGAAGCTGTTTTTTATCCCCAAGCAGGGGATAAAAACCAGCAAACTAATGTGCAGAAGCTGACCAGACTGAGGATGCTAGCCAAAAGAATATCTGGTTTTGGGGTATTTTCCTCCCCAAAAACTAAGCTCTGGTGCGTCTTATACTCCAGAAAATACGGTATTATTTGCTTGAGGAAGGTGCTACAGGGCTATCAACACTGAATTTGTGTCCCACAGCCTAATAAGCTATGAAGTTAGGCATAAATTTACAAAGGAAAGCGGTCCGAACATCCATAGCCAGTCATATACAAAACTTGAAGATTGTTCAGAAAGGAGAATATACAGCAACTGATGAACCCTAATAGGCAGAGAATAAACAATGAAAATAATAAAATGTTATCAAAGACATTTTTATTAAGGATTTTCATAGTTAATATTGTCATCCTGAAAACATAAAGCTGAAAGAGAGGTTCACTATCATCACAGGAATACATAGAGTAAACATTTTTACTCATTTAAGCAGGGCAAGAATTATTCACCAGGAAGAGTGGGGAAAGGAAAATATTTGTGGTGCAATGTCATCAATTTGGATTCTCACATAGAAACTTTTATGCAAACATTCTCAGGACCAAAATGGCTGAAGGATTCATGGCATGAAATAGATTCATAGCGCTCTTACCAGTCCAGTCACACCCAAGGACTTCTAATCGCATCCCAATCCCTGCTGGAGACCATCTTTCTGGGTAAACTCTGATGAACTGTGCAGGAACAGGATCAAATCTTCTAACTTCAGGGGTGTCGTAATGCATATTTCCTTCAAATATCTTAGAGAAACAGAGGTTAAATAGGACTCTCCTAGGTTTAGAGTCAAAAAATAATTTAAAAAAATAAACAGATAGTAAAAGAACTCTTTGGGAGACTGGTTATTCTTTCAAATTTATTTGAATTTTTTTATTCTAGTAAACCAGGGGTGTCAAACTATTGGCCTGCGGGTCAAATGCGTCACGGGCAGGCCACACCCACCCCTGCCCCGTGAATGGGAAAAATGTTGTGAAATGTCACGTGATGGCAACCTGACACCGCAAGATTGACACCTGTGTATGAAGCAACAATCAGTCCCGTTGTAATGAATTGGGGAAACCTAAAGAATGTAATTGGTTACAAAAGGACAATTGAAAAGACAAAATAGAAAAATGCTGGGGGAAAAATAATGGCTTAAACTCAAGCTACTTGAAAAAGGACCTTTTTGTTAGCTTTCAGATAAGGATGTGATGTTCTCTGCATCCAAATTCAAAAATATATTTCAGAGGAGGTACGATTTAGGTGTCAGCAACCTCCTGAAAGAAGTTGCATCTTTCTTTGACTTCACAAGCCACCTGTACAATCTATGGAAAACATGTGTTTGAATTAAGAAAGCACCACAGGTAGCAACAAGGTGCTTCTGAGTATGTATGGCTATTAGCATCTCCTTATCCCACAAGCAGATTTTCCTGGGATCGTGTAGCTACTGTGTGAGCTTAGAAAGCACCAACATAAGTATATACCACTCCAGGGCACCTTTCAGTTTGAATTCAAAGTGTAGCACATTCCTATTTTCGTAGTATTAATAGCTTTTCATCAATTGCTGACATATTAGACCAAACCACAGAAGCTTGTAATATTTAAGAATGCAAGCTGTCAGTATCATCTTATCAGCAGATTGCTTTTTATTGAGGTGAAGCAATACTGAAGCTGCTTTTTCAAGAATAAATGACAATACATTCATTGAATGTTACCTCTATTAGAGAAGGTAAAAGGAAAAATACCCAACCAAGAAATACATCTTATACCAAAGCTGGCCAAGATTAGCAGAAAACATTTTCTGTCTTAAATGTACCAATGGTTGAACTATCTTGGGAAATTCTACAATCTTTTTCCTGAAAATGTGAAAGATGAATTTTGCTGCCATAGGAGAACAAACTGAACACTAAACATTTAGGTAAACAATATCATCTGCAAAACTACTGGTGAGTTTAGGTTACTTTGATTATAATTCAGTTACATTAGCCTGGAGCAGAAATTTCTTTTATCTTGGATTTTAAGAAATGCAGCACAATGTGGATCTTCCTCAGGTGAACCAACTAAAGAGTGGAGACCCTAGGGGAAAGTGTAGTTTGATAGATTCAACTTCAGCCGATATGAGCTACAGTGTAACCATGGTTAAGATTTGAACTAGACATAGGGAGACAGATGTTTGTGTGTATCCTCAGCCTGGGGAGCTCCCTGGGTGACTCTGAGCCAATCTATTTCACAGGGCTGCTGTAGGAGTAAATTGGAGGGTGGAGTTCTACAATACTGCCTTGAGCTTCTGAAGAAAGGCATGTTATAAATTAAACAAACAAGTCAATGGGCAAGATCTGGTCAGATCTTGGTTATGTGATTTCTCATTACTGGAGTGTGTTCTACGTGAAATCACCTGTGAAAAGCTGCAAGTGGAGCAAAAAGTGACACTTACAGTAGACTGCTAACTAATAATACAAATTACAGGGATTATATGACCTCTCTACTGAAAGATCTGCTTTGGTTGCCAATTGCTTTTGAGGTGTTTTCAAAACTTGAATAGCTTTGAGCCTGTCTGGCTCACAATGACCTCTTTTGTTATACAACATTTGTTATGATGTGCAGGATAAATGCTATGGAAGATGCCCCCATTTTTCTGCTCCACAGGAAAGAACTTGAAATGCAGTCTCCTGTGTTCTGTTCTCTTACAATTCAGAAAAACTACAAAGATAGTATCTCTTTTATCAAACTTAATTCTATTTTTTATAGCAATAGAGCATTTAGACTTATATACCACTTCATAGTGCTTTTACAGCCCTCTCTAAGAGGTTTAGAGTCAGCATATTGCCCCCAACAATCCGGGCCCTCATTTTACCCACCTCGGAAGGATGGAAGGCTGAGTCAATCTTGAGCCTGGTGAGATTTGAACTGCCAAATTGCAGGCAGCCAGTGATCAGCTGGTGAGCAACAGCCTATAGTACTATACTCTAACCACTGTGCCAGCAAGGCTCATATGTTGTGGTTACTTCTTAAGTTTTGTTAACCATTATAAGTAGAAATATGGTGTAAACCAAATAATAAATGCAAACAAAAAAGTGTTAGGAGTGGGATGTAGCCTAATTTCTAGCCTGTTTCAAACCTTTATGTGTGTGAATCCTTCTAATGTAGCTTCAGGCTATATATATTCACATCATATTTATATAGTTTACTAAAATCCTAAACTCTTCTTAGATAATCCAACTATAGTATCTAGTTAAAGTGTAGTTAGAGAGAGAGGGGCACATAATCCCCGTTTCCTAATCCTCAACTGTTTTATGGATCTTCATACATGGACTTAGATCTTCATACATGGGCTTAGCTCTCCAAGTAGTAAAGGTAAGAGCTAAGAGATAATTCTGATGAACATACTTAAAGATGTCTTTGCAATTGCAAATTCTGAAAATGGGGATCTTCTGTGCATGGGAAACTTGCAGCCTTGATTTGATGATCTTGACTTACATTCAGTTCAAGGTACAACAAAATCCATGAAAAACCCCAACAAATCTCAATCGCCCTGTTTATTAACTCTGGTGGCATGCTATATAAAAACGACAGCTTAAGCATACTTTTTGGTGGTTGACTATAGTAATAAAAAACAGCAAGGGAGAAAGATGATAAGGCCTTTTCACCTTTGGTACAATCTAAGTCAGTTATTTTCAAATACATTTGATCTGTAAAGTAATTGAGAGACAGGATATGGTGCTTCAGTTTCAAAATTACTCTCCTTTCCTTCTGTCTCCATCTCACTCCTTCCTCTGCTAGCCAGAGTTTGTGGCCAACTGAAAAGTTCCATGCCTGAGAGCAGGATGCTGCTGCCAAGTGGGATGTAGTCCATCTGACAAACCACACAGCGTGCTTTGGCACAGGACATGCCTCCTCTTAGCTAGATGTTGATACCAGATATACTGACTCAAATCTGGTATAACTCTACTGACTTCTTGTGTAAACACTACTGACTTCTGACTTGGCTGTTAATGGTCTTCTTCTCCTTACCCGCCCCACACATTTTTCCATCAAGTTCTAAAAGATACCTCTCTGATACCATATGTACTAATTCAAGTAATTGGCTAGCAGAAACTTAGACTTTGTGTTTGTCTATGATTTAGAGCCTTGGGCCTCCTGAACTAAGGTTTTAACAGTGGTGCAAAAGTTCATCTCTTAAATCCTTAACAAGTAAGAATGTCACTGGAAAACTTGGAAAAATGAAGCAGAAGCTTCAATAAGAACAACCCAAATATGGGCTCTAAAGCAGGCCATTTTTATCACAAATGGTCTATACTCTATATACCCTCACCTTCCTCTGAATCATATGAAGAACAATGCCCTACTTCTCACTGAGGAGATAAAACAGAGACAAGGCAGGATACAGTAAACCAGGGCTGTGCCAAACGTTCTTTGCAGAAATGGTGACATTGGTGGGGGAGAAGTAATCGAGACTAAGCCATACTCTTGCTAAAAAAAACTGTAAAGAAAAAAGGCAAAGGTTTCCCTGTCCAGTCATGTCCAACTCTAGGGGCTCATTTCAGTTTCTTCCCTCTATTGGTTCATTTTTAAAAAAGCCATCATTTCTAACCGGATACTACTTTGCTGTCTGTCCTGTTCTGTCTATCCAAGCCATTAAGACACCCTGATTTCACTTCCTACAATAGCACGATAGAATTATTGGCAAGGCATAGGGAATGCTGGATATGGATGTAATCTCAGCCCTACATTTTCCATTCTCCCAGTCAAGCAGAGAAACACTTGTTGGCCAGGGAAAAAAAGGGAGGCACCTCCCCCACTCCCGAGATACTGAGTAGAAAGACAAGTTGTTATTTTTTAACCCAGCACCTTTGTTGCACAGACCTCCCCAAAAAACAAACCCTGGAGCAGCAGTAAAACTCTACTTCAAGACTGGTGATCGGGCAGATTCATGCACTTTTGGAAAGTACATGAAGAAGAGCCCAGGGAAGCAGAGGAGACTATCTTGTACATCGGGACTTCTAATCTCTCAACAGAGCATTCCCCAACATCTGCTGTTCGGCTCACTGATACTTATTTCTAACATGTGGTTTTCTATGCACAGTAAGTGGTCAAGTGCCCAAGTGTTGGGCATTTAAAGACATATTCAGCCACATGTGCCTTCACGTGCAATCTGAAATGAAATGAAAAGGCTCATGTGTAAATTTGCTATATGAGAGAAAAGTGAAAAATAGATGACACTTTCCACCTTCTAAGTGTTCCAGCTTTTCCACTATGATGATGATGATCCTACTGCTAAATAGGAAGAAAGGAAGGGAGAAAGGAGGAGGAGGAAGTACATTCATAGATAAGAACCCTCCTCTTTCCCACATCCTTTTGAAACACACATTCATCTTAAATGGTTTTATGCTACTTCAATCATTTCAACTTTAAACAGCTCATTGAGAACTACTGCATGACCACTAATCACCAAAATAGAATAAGATTGTTTTTATACTGAGACAAGTGTGAAACATATGACTTTGCACGTAGGATTGTGGTTTGCACAAGGACCTTTCAAAGTGGTCACGTCTCCTGAAGCAAAGGCTCCCACTGATGTAAGCAGCCATAATAACTGTAGTTCGGCAGTTCAATTCTCACTGGCTCAAGGTTGATTCAGCCTTTCATCCTTCTGGGGTCGGTAAAATGAGGATCCAGATTGTTAAGGGCAATATGTGCCTCTGTAAGCTGCTTAGCGAGAGCTGTAAAGCACTATGGAGCTGTATATAAGTCTAACTGCTATTGCTATAATAAATTTCACCAGAAAGGAAGAAGAAATAAAAGGAAAAAAAGTACCAGTGCCCAGTAACTCCCTATTACATTCCAACTAAGAAGTCTTACCTTTGGCTGCATGGTCCGGGGATCTTGTATTGAATGCCAGTCTTTCCCATCCATGCTGTAGGCCACTTTAAACTTCTTCACAAAAGCTCGGGCCTCCGCCACATTGATGCTGTCCCCACCTCGGGCTCCTTGGATAATCACTCCTTTCACATTCTTTGGGAGGCCCAGATCTACCTGCAGCCACTCCTCACTAGGCTGGGCTTGAGGGATGCGTGGGAACCATCCTGAGCGGCTGCTGACTAGGCGTGCCACACTAGGAACCCAGTGATATTCTCTGGTAGAAGAAGCTGAGATCTGAGAGTCTGGGATAAGTCCTGAAAGCATCCCCAACATACTGGAACAGGGTGAATCTGTATGAAAAGGAGCAGCAGTGAGCGTAGAAATGGCTATTATGCAAAATCAGGTGGGGGCTAAAAATTCTGCAATGACATAGGAAGAATAATGTTTCACTGCCATCTAGGTACTGAAGTTGATTGCAAAGCATTTAAGGCATCTTTGCTTTGCTTTATAACAGCTTTCATAGGTACCAATAAGATGTTACCTAATGAAATGTCTGCAAGAAAACAAACAAGTTCAGAGAGTATTAAGGACTCCAGCTTTCATAGGTTACAGGGGCCCTTCCACGGTGGCTTAAAATACACCTTACTCAAAAATTCTTAATCCAAACTGGTCTCTGCTTCCAGCTAAACTTTCATCCGGTAATAGCATTCTGGTTGCTGTTCCAGTTCTTTTAAAAAATAGGTATCAATTAAATCCAATCAAATGAGAGATAAACCATAACTGGAGGCCATCCTGTTAAAACAATTCAAATGATGGCTAGGCTCAATGTTCTCTTTTTACATGTAAATTTACTTGTGGCATGTGAAGCCACAACTAATTGGGTGGGGTGGGGTGGGGGAGAAAGAAAAGCAATTATTGTATATAAGCATCTCAGTGAGACTGCAACATTACTTATGTCCCAACCCAGAATTTCCAGATTTCAAAATGTCAGTTGAGCTAAGAAGCCATTTGAAATCTCTTCGCTATGTAAAAAAAAAAAAAAATCAAAAAAAAAATCAAGATGCAGTGGCTCTACATTCCCAAACTAGGTAAAAATGTTATGGTGAAGGGTCATTAAATCCCTGATCATTTCATGACTGCAGCCTCAAGTGATTATTTGCATAGGCCAATTACTTCGCCTTCTCCTCCAACATTTGTACTGGATAATCGTGTTGTGCAAAACCCAATATAAACCCTGGGCATTTTCCAAACCTCAGTGTCAATCCTCCAAGAAAAAGATTAGGAAATAGCCACTGAGCAAACCTTTAAGTGTTGGGCCAAGTACTCCCAAATACTGATTAGCAGCAATGCCTAGTTATACCGTATGACTGCATGTCTGCCTGGAAAGCCCCAGTGATGCAATAAAGCCATGACACTATTCTCCTGGTACAAAGGTTGAATGGATACAAAACAGCATCTGAGAACGTGAATACAAATTTTGTGTTCCCTAAAATGGTAGCTTTTGATTGTGGGCTACTTGGTAAGGAGTAAAACTTAGTGCCTGATGAGGCTAACAGAACACAAATTGCCCTTTATCACAAGGGCAATTTAAGAAGATCACAAACCCAGTATGCATATCCTTGTATTGCTGGGCTGACTCAGACACAAACTTGTGCACCACCCCAATAAATCTTCACATTAAAAAAAAAAAACAAGCTGCAGCACTGGAATGGGAATTTTCCCACAGAATATAAAGCTTTGATGTAGCAATTTGCGCTAGGGCCACAGCAGATAAAGAAAGCTTTAATACCTCTCTCCCTGATTACCATATGAAATATCATTTCCTTTCTCAGCAGCTGCATTTGCATTTTTTAAAGTATGCAGGTTGAAGAAAAATGCATTTCAGGATAATTTAAGGAGACAAATGCACTTTTAGAGTTTCTAAAAGAACGCACAGCTTTTAGAAACACTAAAAATGCAGGAAATCTTTGAGGGGGAAAAAGACTTGTAAACTGGGTTCCTATTGTGATCCTTTTGGTAAGTCTTTTGTGCCATACTAATCAAGTTTCATGGAGAACTTCCCTCCAGAGGCACAGTCTTAGTACAGATAGTCCTTGACTTTCAACTAGTCACTTAGTGACCATTCGAAGCTATGATGGACCTCCCTAGGTGCTACTTATGACCTACATTCAATCTAATGGTTTCCCCCTCCCCTCCCCTCCCCCGTGGTCATGTGACTGCAATTTACAATGTGTGTGTGTTGTTGTTTTTTGCCAGAAACCGATATTTACTTCTGGTATCAGGCAACAAATGCTCATTGCAGACAATGTATTTGCTTAATGACTGCTGCAAAAAAGGTCATAAATTTGGACACCTTAACAAGCAGCATAACTTACAACTGTCATTCCGGCATCAATTATGGTCAAAGGGTGAGGACTATCACCTATAAAGCCCTACATGGCTTAGGCCCGGGGTATTTGGCGGACCATCTGCGGCCAGCAACAGCTCCCCATCGCCTGGTGCGTTCCCACAGGGAGGGCCTCCTTGGGGTGCCGTCAGCCAGACAATGTCGGCTGGCGACCCCTAGGGAGCGGGCCTTCTCTGTGGGCGCACCTACTCTGTGAAATCAGCTCCCCCTGGGGCTCCAGGTGGCCCCTGACCTTCGCTCTTTCCGCCGTGGCCTTAAAACATGGCTATTTCGCCTGGCCGGCTTGGACTGAAGGGGTTTTAGAGGGGATTTTAATGGTTTTTAGAGTTTTATAGTTTTATTGGGTATTTTTAAAGAAGGATTGGACTGTATGTGTTTTATTGTTGTGAGCCACCCTGAGTCCTTTTGGAGATAGGGCGGCATATAAGTCTAAATAATAAAATAAATAAATAAATAATAAAGGGAATGTAGTCGGTAGACTAGGCTGGCTTGGTTTGTGGGGGTTTGGGGCTAAGTGATATCTATCCCTTTCTCAAAACTATAATTCTACAGCATCATGAAATAATCTGAAGTGCCCATCTCAGAATATTTCTCTGCATAGGAAGCTACCATAGTTGTGACACTAACAACTAGGTTAGTTTGTAGGGTTGAGCAAAGGCAGAAAACGGTGAGTCTTTCTTAATGACAGAAAAGGATAGACACCTGTAATGCGGCAGCCGTAGAGCTCCAGTCGAAGAGCGATTCCACTATGCCAAACCTGGGGACGGATCCGCACAAACCGAGTCAGCACTGGAGCATGGATTTTGTTCAGAACCACTTCCGAAGCATCAGTGTTTGCCTGAAACACCTGAGAAAGAGACATTCTCAACATTATACTTGCTTCATGTGTAAAACTGAGCAAAATAGAAAGGAACAGATAGGAAATATGAGCAATTGATTATGTAATAATACAAAATAGTGGAATAATTACTTTTCCATTTGAATTCCTTGCCTTGGTTAAGAATAATTTTCAACTCTGCACCATGTTTAGAAAAAGCATTTTTTTTCTCCTGTGCAATTGGCAGTGCTAAACTGGATGGATGAAAGTCCATTCAGTCCTGCTGTATCGCAACAGCAACTTAAAAATACAATTCCAGACAAATCAATTAAATAAGAACTACTTCTGGTTTTGAACAGACAAATCTGAAGCACCTTGGCTTAATTCCCAGAAGTGCAAGATGTTCAAAACCCTCCTAAAATCTAGATCGGATTTGCCTAAAATAGAGCATGCTAACAAAAATAACTTGAACTACAGATTTTACCCATTCATATTTGAGTTTCAATATTTACAAAGTGGGCGTAAGCAGTAATGATTATTGTCTCCAGTAAATTTTGGCAATGCAGATTCAAATCAGCAAATTAATGTGAAGACTGTTGTTGGTGTACAATGCTTTGGTTTCTCCCATGGAATTATAATCCGTCCAAGAAAAAATGCCAGTCACTTCTCTTCTACGTCCATGTGCAGACAAATAAAAACATTTTAATAAGAATAAGACTTGATGCAACGTATGTTGCAGAATTATTTGAACAAACTCCTGTTTTACCAGATGGTCATAATCCTTAATTACCATATGGACCATTTCTTCCCTTTTCCTTCTACTTTTTAATAGCTCAGGAAAGTAGCAGCAATTTTTGTCTTATCCTTTGTTTAATACAAAGACCCCAAAAAATTTGTACAAGAAATTGTCCCCATATTTTCTTTTATTACTTCAATTTATATGCTGCTCCATTTCCAAAGAGTCCAGCAATTTATAATTAACAGCATACTATTAAAACACAGAAAATGGATGGCATAACCATAAAAGCAAAAAGGCCCTGACGTGTCATCATTTGAAGAGCAACATTCCTAAATAGCTGTCTACCAAGCCATGTTCAGGAAGGGGCAGTTCAAATCTCTAGAGGCAGGCTGTTCCAGACATGAGGCAAGATAACATTACTGAGGGGGCTCAAGCATGGGGCCCTTCTACAACTGGAACCCCTAAAAAGGTAGTTCAAATATATCTCACCAGACAACAAGAGAGCTTTTATTGCTGGTGCTGCTGGTGTTTGTAATGTGATATCTGCATTTCAAACAATCAACTTTTCACATAATGTTCTCTTATGCTTTTTTTTGGGGGGGGGGAATACAGAAATTTTGTATGTATCTTCACATATATCCCTTTGATGTGGTTTAAGGAGACTGCAACCTAACAAACACTGACTGTAAAGTAAAAGTTAAACAATTTAGAGATTAAGAATCCTGGGATTTCAGGTAAGGCATTGTTTGGAGATCCTATGACATTTCCCTCAGATTCCAGGGGAACTAGGATTAAAGAAACAATGCAGATGTTTCCTCTGTTTGAAACAATTTAGTCATCTTGGGGCCAAAATAGTTTGCCAGAACCAATGTATCACGACCGCTGTGGCCGCTGTATGAACCTGTGCTCTGCATGAAAGCAGGGGAGAGCCGTTCTTCTAACACAGAGCGTGAGAAGAAAAGTATCGATGCAAAGCCTTTGGCAAAAGGCTAACCCAATGTAGAACTAATGCCTCTAACCATATACAAGGGCCTCCTTTTGTCACTCAAGAGCACATGCCCAGGCAAGCATCTCAGCAGAGAGGAGAGTGGCAAAGGTGATGATGGCTGCATTCTCTCCAACCATCAGGTCATGCAGCTTGTAACAGATGGCGGGGGGGGGGGGGGGGGCGCAGAGGAACTCAGTGCTTCTGAGAACACTCCGTTAACACCCTTCATGCTAAAGTCAGAGCAAGCAGTCAAGGTAGTTAGCATCATTAGCATTTTCTTGCCCTCAGGGTAGCAAAATAGTGGCACTGTAACAAAGAATATACGCTTGTAAATCTGTGCTGATAACAGGTTTAGAGTAGAACAGAAATGCTAAACCAAAAGATGCACTGTGGATCACACTGGCAAGCACGATTGATGTGTTTTTAATATGCGATTTTTATCCCAACAGACCACCCTTTCCCCTATCTTTCCCTTACTCGGCAGTCACCAGATATCCTTTTCCGCAGGAAGTCTGGAAGTATCTGTGTCTGCCGTGAGTGGCTTTCACCTCTGCCAATATCCATATGTATGTGCACGCAGATGTATTTTGATACTGCTATAAAGCATTCCACGTTGAGTCAACCCACGTAAGATGACATGTAGCATGTCATCTAAGAATCCAAGACAGGGGAGACCGGGGTGAAATTCACTTATCTTCCCTACCGGTTTGCAAATGTGTGTGTGCCCTGCACCTGCGTGCTTTGCTCGCACACGCCATCATCTGTGCATGCGCAAAGCCTTCTGGGTATACGCAGAGACTTAAAATTGTCACAAAAAACAATGTCATGACGTTCGCGTGGGTGGGCGGAGCCTCCTGCAGCCGCCACTACTGGTTTGCCCGAGCCGGATAGAACAGGCTGAATTTCACCCCTGGGGGAGACCCATTAGCCTCATTCCTGTCCTTATTCCTTGTTCTCTTCTCATCCTTCTTCAACATTTTTGCAACTTCAGCCTCAGCCCCTTCTTTCTACAAAGTCGTTTCTCTGAAATGGATTTAATTCCTCACCCTTCAGCCACCTCTTCTGTTGACTTATTCCATATGGTGAGTTCTCTTTTCTCTGTTTTGTTTCCTTAGTTTTCACACTAATTTTGATTCAAGCCTCCTTTGTAGTGTGAAAGTTATAGGGGGTTATTCTTATTTGAAGTGGTGTCGTATGCCAATCATTTTAGCAAGTTGCATTTTCTCATTTACACTGGTGGAACAGGATCAGGAAGAATTTTGTGATGGCATCAACTTTTTCAATCCTTTCTGTACAGCTGATAAATAATCCAAACACTATTTTTTTTCAAAGGAAAGTGTTAACAACCTTCCTGCTCATCACAACTTTAGGCTAAATTCATTCATTAGACACACTATGATTCAGCCAGGTGCCTAATTCCAAACAGATGTGCAAAGTCTGAAGATTCCTCCAGAAACAGCAGGATTTAGGTATGTGTAACTGGCAACAAAAATCAAACCAAATGTTCCTATCCCAATTATGCTATTTCAAAGACCATGGAGTATCTATTGTTACCTAGGGCTCCAGTCTCTTTGGAAAAAGAGCATTTTCTTGCTACTGTACTGAGCGTAAGATCCAAACTGAATTACTTGCTGTATTTTTTCCAAATAAAAGTATCATCTCTTAAATCCTATATAGTGTCAGTCTCTTTGTTGTTCTTTCGAATGGTGCCTTTGCCATCAATTATTGCTCTAAAGATCCCCAAGACAATGTCTTGATCACATTCTTTACTCCCCCACCCCACCCAAGCTGAAGATACAAATTTCTTCACATATCGCTGTCCTTGATGCAGTCCGCTCAACTAAGGGCACTTTTAGGCAAAAGGTTGGAAATTACAGATTCAAACTGCCTGATACATGCTCTCCATGTCTCAAAAGACCTGTGTCTAGTCTTATGGTTACTAATCCAATCTGTTCAGAAGGGACTTGGGTATCAGAGTTGATAGCAAAGTCCAAAACTATGATCAAAGCACAACTTTCCTTTTTGGTTAAGAATAAACATGATACCCGTGGGTCCATGTTACCTGTATTTGTGGAGCAAAACACAGAATGTGAACAACTGCTGATTGTTGGCGTTTTAAAGTCTGGTTTAATAAGCTGAATCAGGCAACCTCCTGATCTTCCTCTCCCCTGTGCCCCCCTTCCCTTATGGTTGCATACTATATTTGTTGGCAGTTTTCCTATTGTATTTCTTGGCAGTTTTTCTGGCCCCATGTGAAAAGGAGGAGGTGAGAGAGAGAGAGGGAAGGGAGGGAGGGAGAGAAAGAGAGAGAAATATTTTCCTGCAAATGCCTCTGATGGTAAAATGTCTACAGCCCAATATAATCTTCCAGGGGTCTTTCAGCTAAAACATGGACCAGAACACACACATCTATTTTGCAATGTATTATTTTAAGAAGTATTTATCTTCTTTGAGGTGGAGGGGGGAGGGGAATGAGAATCACAGTCACTCCAGGAGGCAGGAAGTGGCTCCTTTCAAAACGAGGATCCAAATGCCTTTAAGAGTAATGCGATGTTTCTTTCTGGAACATTGTACATAAAATGAAATGTTTAAATTGGCTTTTGAAAAAAAATATATACAACTTTGTTATCTAGTTATCAACTTTTTTTTTGTTTAAAAAACAATTTTTTTTAAACCCTCACAGATTAATGAGGAGATAGGTGGAACATAGATGAAAGCCCCTTCAGTAAAGAGATTGGTCCTTCCTCCCCAAATGCAGCCACAGGCAGGTAAAAATAATCTAGAAATGATATGAGTCAATGGTACTGGGGTGTTTCCCCTGTCAGTTCCTCTCCAGCTCACCTTTTCAAAATCACATTAATTTGGATAATCAGATGCCACACTGATCAACATAAATTAGTGTGCCAAACAATATGAGAACTGAAGGCTTCCCTATAAACAACCACAGGTTGCCTGTCAAATTGTAATCCAGAAGCAAATTCATAGTCATCCTCCCCTAGTCCTGGCAGCCATCTTTTCTCCCAGAATGTGATTTATAGGAGCAGCACAGAAGAAATGAGGCAGCCGAGCCTAGGGTGGTCTCCTTTTACACCACACTGGGGAAATCTGAAAATGAGACATGAATGGCCAGATTGTAATGCGGCAATATTGTGTCACCTCCAGACTTTTTCATCTTCAGTCTGGTATGAAATATGAATGACTATCATCGAGCTCTGCTTGGTTGGAATGAGCCTTTCTGAAGGAGAATATATGAATATCCACAAAATGCCATCACCTACACTGAGCTGCTAAATCTGATCATCACAGTCTTGGTGTTCAAAGCATAAAATATTAGGATTAGCTTCAGGTTTCTATCTACCATTTGCAAAAATGCAAATAAACTGAAGAAATCAAGCTGTGGTTCCTTCTTCTGAAATCCTTGCACTTGATCTATTGCAGAAAATATTCTGCACAGGCTTTCATTTTTATTGGAACTAAATGCGAACAGCAAGTTTTTAAAGTCTAAGTAGCACAAAGCAAGATATGCTTTTAAAGGAAAAGAAGCAACATTAAAAGCTTTTAAGAAGTGGCTTTCTTATTTTGTCATTACACACAAGCACAGAATACTTGAACCTCATATTCTTGACAGATATGAAATATTTCATGTCAACAATTCTTTACTTATTTAGCTAATGCAATGTTACTTTACATGGGCTCTCATCAGGGGTGAAATCCAGCAGGTTCTGACAGGTTCTGGAGAACTGGTAGAGGAAATTTTGAGCAGTTCGGAGAATCAGCAAATGCCACCTCTGGCTGGCCTCAGAGTGGGGTGGGAATGGAGATTTTGCAATATCTTTCCCCTGCCACACCCACAAGCCACATCACATCCACCAAACCACACCCACAGAACCGGTAGTAAAAAAAATTGGATTTCACCACTGGCTCTCACTATATGCCAATACAGATGGTAATTTGTATTGGCATATAGTAATTTTAACACCCACACTCTAGTCTACCAAATTTTCTGTGGATCAATCTTGTATATATTAAGGCAGAGAGTGTAAATATAAATGGAAGAAATTGATAAAACAGGACTATTTAGCTTTGACCTATTAAGCTAAACCTAACCCACTAGCCATGTACTGGGATATGGCAGATCTTTTACTAAGTCCTCTCACTGTAGCTTAAGCAGTCTTCAAAAATAGCCATTGATGAGCTGCCTTTAATTCAATAGAGCACAAGATGCTTTTGTGAAACCACAGACATGTGAATTTCTATGTCTTTCCACTCAGGCACATTACAATCGAGAAAAATAAAAGAAGGAAAGGGGGCCTTACAGAAGAATGCCTTAGGGATTGCAGGTTAGGTTTAGGATAACTGAAAGGAATCCAGCCCAGACCTGTCTTTTCTTTGAATTGCAACTTTGAATTGCAACAGCATCAGAGATGCACATCCTGCTTACCTTACCTCACGCGTAATCTTTTCCACTAATTCAGATTACCTGACATGTCCAGATGCAGAAAGGTATCAATAATCAAGAAATGCTGATCTGCATTGTTAATTTGCTTAGAGACACCACAAGAGTGTGGAAAACAACATGGCTGGATGTTTTTCTTTCCCTTTTATGCCCTCTGAGCTCCCACATGCTTCCAATTGTCCTCAACTCTAAATCAAATTCATGCTTGGTGTTAAAGTGTTCCCTTGTCATTTCATTTTTAAAAGCTGCATTAGTTCCAGTGAGTGTAGAAAACCTGCCAGTTACAGTATCAGAGGTAAAGCCGGGGGAAGGGAGAAAAAGGCTTGCTATGATCCCCAGGAACTTTTACCTTATTTATTTTTAGTGCCGGTTTTGTTGCCAATAATTTGTAAGGGCATGAAAGAGAAAAGATGATTGTGTTTCTTTGGAAGGGATGATGGCTTGAAAGACACTTTCTGCATATGTGGGTGTCTGTATCTGCCTTCTCGGACTCTTAGATTTAGGGCAGGATTATATTACCCTATGGAGTCAGAAAACATTAAGAGGATTAGGAGTTCAGGACTTTTTGAAGGCAAAAAGAAGGAAAAGCTGTGAGATTATCTTTTGACAGAGGGAGAGACTTTCAAATAAGAAGCAGAAAAATTTCAGGCACACACCATCATTCAGTACGAAAGACAATGAAACACTAATCTCAACTTCAGGATTAATTACTATATTACATTAGCCTTCCCAACCTATTACCTTCAAGAGGGGATAGATTACATCTCCCAGAGTTTTCAACCAACATTGCCAGTGAGAATGCCAGAAAACCTTCCTCCGAATACACTGTTGGAGAAGTCTGGCTGCTGATTATATTTGCATCAATTCAGCAATTCATGCAACTAATTGACTTACATGAACAGTGGATTTACACAGAAACATAGTTCAATTTATATGCTTATGGCAGCCTTTCTAAACCAGTCACCTCCATAAACATTAAACTGCAATTCCTGCCCTACTCGTGTGTTCACTGACTATGTTGTTTTCTAAGATATCTGGGAAAGAGGTTGATTAATTTCAACCTAGCAGTTGATTAGAGTTGATCAGCAAACTGGCACTGATGTTATACAGTTTAGCAGATACTACATTGAGAATAACATACAAATTATTAGAACAAATCCCCAACTTGGGTTTTCTTTTGTTAACCTAGAACTTGGATGTTCTGACCTGTCATGACAATTGCTGAGGAATGATGACTAAAGTTGTGTTTTTAGATCTATATGTGTAAAGAACTTACCCCTTTTGATCTGCACCCAGTTTCTATGGCTGGATTTTATTTCCACTGCTATTCTTACTGGGTGAAAGGAGAGATAATGGGAAGAGAAGTGCACCTCTCATCATTTAGGGTCTACCTTATTTACATGAATAAAAATATTAAATTCCAATTTTAACTTAAAAAGGCAATATTGAATTATCTTTTTCCCAACTCTACATTCCTTTGCTCCAGATGCTTTTCACTGGTTTTTACTTTGGAGGGCCATTTTAGGGAATCTGGGGTTTCAGTTCCTCAGAAGATTTGGAGCACCCCTACACACAGCCTTAAATTAACACAGCAGAGGGATTCCTACAAAATGGAATAAAAAGACACAGAATATAAAAGTCACAATGCAGTAAAATCCTGCTTGGGAGAATGAGCCCACAAGTCTGACCTTCACGTTTTAGCCCCAAGCCTCCATCATCCAGAGATCTCATGGGTTAAATGATGGGAGCCAATTTGCTTTTGCACCCTTGGTTTCCTAGAGCTTGCTTCATCCTGCTACCCTACTTCCCAGTTTTTCTGGGATCTGATACAGATGTAGATGTTGAGATCCTTAAACTAAGAAAACAAAAAGTGATATAATTTATTTGGACTTCAGTAAGCATTTGATAAAGTGGACCACAACCTTCTCCTTGATAAGATAAAAAAATGTGGGATAGGCAGCATCACCACTAGATAGATTCATAATTGGCTGACCAACTACACTCAATATATAGTCCTTAATGAAACTGCATCTACAAGGAGGGAAGCATGCAGGGGATACCCCAAGGCTCTGTTTTAGGCCCAGTATTCTTCAACATCTATATCAATGATTTAGATAAGGGGATAGAAGGGGAACTCATCACATTTGTAGATGACAGCAAGTTGGCAGGACAGCCAACACTCCAGAAGACAGGCTCAAGATACAGAAGACTTTGATAAACTTGAACACCGGGCCCTATCTAACAAAATGAAAGTCAATGGTGAGAAAAATAAAGTTTTACATTTAGGCAAGAAAAACCAAATGCACAGCTATAGAATAAGTGGCACCTGGCTCAATAGTAGTAGCTGTTAAGAGGGATCTTGGAGTCCTAGTGGACAATCACTTAAATATGAGCTAGGAGTAAGCAACGGCAGCCATTAAAAGTCAATGCAATCCTAGGTTGCATTAACAGAGGGACAGAATTCAGGAATGGCTCATTCCTGTTCATATTCATATCATAGCAAACAGTGGTGGGATTCAAATTATTTTACTACCTGTTCTGTGGGCGTGGTTTGGTGGGTGTGGCATGGCTTGGTGGGCATGGCTTGGTGGGCATGGCAGGGGATGGATACTGTAAAATCTCCATTCCCACCCCACTCCAGGAGAAGGATACTGCAAAATCCCCATTTCCTCCCAATCAGTTAGGGCTTGGGAGGCAGAAAATAGATGGGGCGGGGCCAGTCAGAATTTTTACTACCAGTTCTCTGAACTACTCAAAATTTCTGCTACTGGTTCTCCAGAACTGGTCAGAACCTGCTGAATACCACCTCTGATAGCAAATGATCAACAATATCACAGTTCATAAATGTTTTAGTCTCATAACAATAGTGGTAAAATACCATCTTTAACACAACCCAGTCCCAGTGCCGCTATATAGCCCTTTTCTTCCACCATCTCTCCCTCACAGGTCCATTTGGCAGACTCTTTTTTATGTAGTCTGACCTGTGTGAAAAGTCAAACAAATTAATTTGGAATTAACCAAGTTATTAACCTTATATAGATGATCCTGCATCCATCCTCTGCATCTATCTGCCATTGTATACATGAAAACAATCATATTTCCAAGTGTTTTCTATAATGATATTTCTTACTTTGATCCAGTATGAAAAACTGTTGTATCAGAGCTGCACAACTGATGAGCTCCAAACTAAATGGAGCCTTCCTGCCGTATACTGTGAGCCAACTATGAGTTCCCCAGGTTATGTATTCCAAAGCAAGTAGCAAAAATAACTACAGAATTATTAATGCTGCAGGCAACCTTTTCTTTTGCCTATGCGTTACCAAATCAAGAAGCAGCGCAATGTATACAGCTTATTCCAAAGGAGGAAGAGGTTGAGGCTGGGGAATCTGAGTTGAAAGCCACACCAGCTATCAAATCCCGCTGCCCCCACCACCACCACCACCACTCCCCGGTCTTCCAGCCAATCACAGTGCTGCTGTGACAATAAGGAGGATAAGCAGTATACAAGAGGAATCAAGAAGCTATTCACAAGCGTTTTAAGTGTTTAAAAAACACTTGTGATTCAGTTGCCTATCAACATTGCTATCATGTGCAGTTCTGTCTATTCTTTTCTCCAGTACATTTCAAAGCACACAAGGGCAAGTTTTGCTTCACCTCTTGGGCCATGGAATTGACACTGAGATTCAGAGTGAACTAATTTAACCTAAGCTTCTGGAAATATGAAAGGAGCTTCTGGCCTTGAAAAATGTCATTCCGTTCTTTGTACATCACACAGTTCTCACATCACACAGCGCTTTCTAAATGCCAGAATGTTAATATGCACATAAAGGTTTGAGTCTGAGAAAAAAAAATCTGTGTATGTGTGTATGTGCATGTGTCAATCTATGTTTCCCTCCCTAGCAGATTAAACTCTGACAGGTGCTTTGCATGTCCAAAGACAGTGCAAGTGGGTACAGGAAACGGATGACACGTGAGGATTCTCGGACTGCCCTTCTCTGCCTTGTACTCTAAGTCCAAGTAGTGACCGTACTTGATATAGGCCATGGAATTCTGTCAGAAAGTTGACACTGTCAAATGTTCTTTCGCTGCTGGTCCCCTTCTCTCAACCATCTTTGGCACCCTAAAGCCTGTCTCCATTTCTGATATATTGTCTGAGTGCTGGCTAGCTTGCTCTGTGCCTGGGAGACTTATCCACTACCCTGCAGCTTCTTTGTCAGGTTCCTGCAAGAAAGGCAAGAGCCATGATGGAGATGGAGATCACTGGAGATGTTTAGGGGAGCTCCATCACTTCTTGGCAGGTGTTGGTTGCATGGTAATCCCTTTTTATTTTCTTCCCCTTCTTCTGCCCTCAAATCCAGTACTGTTTTCTGGAGAAAGAAAAGGATACAGCTGTCCCCAACTGCTATACACTCTCATTTATCTTGTTTCCTCTCCTCTTCCTACAACCTATTCACATCCCCTTGGCTTGGGTGCAGTTTCAACCCTGACAGCAGCTGGAGATTAAAAATATGCTAGCCTTCAAATTCTCCCTGCTTTTTCACATCTTTCTCTCTCTGTCCCCCCCTCCCTCCCTCCCTCCCTCCCTCCCCCTCCCTCCCTCTCTCTCTCCCTCCCTCCTTCTCTCTGTAAAAACTGCAAGTAAGGATGGTGAACTACTTTATTTTCTGGAAAAAAAATACTATCATTCTTTTCAAACTCTCTTACAAGCTTATTCTTCTTTCTTAGCTTCCTGGACATGTGGGCCTTAGCAGACCTGTTGATAGCACCATTAACTTTGGATCTCATTCACCCTACCAAAGGATTTGACAGTCTTCTTCATCTTCCCATCTTCCCCTTTTCTGTACAGTCTAACATCAAATCAAGCTGCAGCAGAATTGACAAATTTATTTGGCACAGCATAATTATTTCAGTCTGAGCCATGGAGTTCTGCAGGAAACCAGTCTTGGAATACTAAGGCTATAGCATCAGTTTCTATCAGGAATTTGTACACACCTGGCACCTCCCCAGGAGAAAGTTTCCTGCACAATATTTGGAATATAAAACCTGCATGGCATAAAATTAATGTTTGAGGCAACTTTCACACTTTAGCCTTCATTATTCACAGAGAATCCAACTTTCTGAGTTTATTTGCTAATTTATTTATTCATTAGATAGATTTATATTGAGATTTTTTGAAAATTCAAGGTAATTTAAATAATTTAAAATTGGTAACATCTAGCAAAAATTAAATGTTGAAAGCATCTAAAGCAACGGAACCAGAGATTATAAAATACATAAAAGTAATTTTAAAAACTAGTGTAATGTCAATTGCCTATTATAATTTTATCAAGACATAAAGTAAACAGATTGAGAAAATATATGTGGAGTGTGTACAATGCCAGTTTTATCACACCAACCCTCTTCCCATAAGCATTGCTTTAACCCCTTTGCGCAGTGCAAGGAATGATCCAGAGGGGACAAGCTCACAAGTCTGGCTGAACATACTTAGAAATCCTCCCGGTTGTTCATAATCCCCATCATGCAGGCTTCCCAAACATGAATGCATGGCAGATCGAGGGAGGACAGGAAGCAATCCTAGTTATATTCAATCAAATACAGAAAGATTCCACCTTTCCCTGGGCAAGGCCATCGAGTGTGGAATCACAGGCATACCCATGATGAGGACATGATCCCTGCCTTTCCATGCCACACTTCCTGAGAACCTATAGGATGCTTATATTTCTGGATTAATATTAACAACCATTTTAAAAACCTTTAAAAACCATTTACATAACTGATGCTCCTAGCAAACAAGTCTGTACTATGCTAAATCAATAGAATGGGATCAGGTGATACCAAAGTCTGCTCAAAAATAGCCTCACATCTCAATTTGTTATGAATGTCATATTTACCAATACCAGGGAATTTTTTTCTTTTCCTGAACACGATTTTTAATTGTTCTCCATATGCATGACCACTGCAGATACATAAAACATTTCTCTCTGAATCCTGCTGGAAAGTTGGCTCAGGTTCAGCAAAAAGCCTTTGGGCATTACTAAGTACAAGGAAGCCACAGCAACGCAGAGAGACTTAGGTTCCAGTGGGTGGAAATTAAAGGAACCCTGTCCAACCCCCTCCTCTCCAAGCCTCCCGAGATCTCAAAGGTCCCCCAATTGAAAGATCACATTAAATCCAAGGAACACAAGGAACTGGAACATCAATGGACCATAGAAAGAAAAAGGCAGTCTTGAGGAACATGAACTGAACAAGTAGTCCAAATGTCCTCAACTGCTCTCTAGGCTTTTTTGTTGTTGTTGTTGTTGGGGTGTGGGGGTGTGGCTAACACCTCAACTGGAAGAAAACACTCTGCTCTGGCTTTCTTTTCTTATACTGGCTGCAAGACCAGTTCTGGGCAGGCCTGGCACTTTTCAGAAGTAGGAAAGGGTAACCTGTCTCTCTTGGAGAAAATAGGAGAAACCGTGGCACCATTCCCTTCAGACAACTGACAAAAGACCTCCCTCTTACCTGAAAGCAACAGTTTAAATGGGCTTCTTTGTCATTTCCCTGACAATAACAGAGAAGAGATACACAGAGGGTGGGGGTGGGGGGGTGGAATAGATAAGCACCCGTATCTCCTGGAGGCAGCAACTGCTTTAGTGAGGGTTTCATGGGGAAAAAAAGAGGAGGGATTTTTCCCCTTTGACCTAAGGTAGCTCACTGTTCTGCAGCACAGCACTGAGGATTAATTTAGAAGTATCTCCAAAGAAAAAGCAAAGATCAGTGGCGGCTCCCTGTCGGTTGTCCCCCCATCCCCGCAGTTACAGCTTTATTAGACACAGCTGTGCTCCACACTGATATCCCTCTGGCACACCTGCCCAGGGCACAAAAGAAGGGGCTTACTTCCCTCCCTCCCCTGCCCCAAATCCCCATTGAGCACAGACTATGCATTCAGAGGTGGGAAGATCAGGGAGGGTCAATGCAGCTGTATTTACAGGCAGGCCAAGTACAGACTCAGACCCCCCCCCCCCACTCCCCATGCATCGCTGCCAGCCAGCACTGCGGCTACAGTCCCCTTATCCCTGACAAACCAGATTGCTCCTTATTATTTATGGTTTGGCTTTATTCTCTAGGACATCATGATCCTCTCTCAGGATTTGTGCCCTTTCATTTTCCAGGCTTCAATAATTCCTGAAGTGCAGCTTCATGTGGTTTTGTGATTGTTAACCCAGCATGTGGATGAGGCTCAGGCCATTAATGCTCAATGAATCTTGTGTACTAAAACATAGTCTGCAAGACCATTTTCTCCTTCATTGGAAGTCAGAAAGCACACTACAAACTCTCCCTCCACTGAGCAAGCTATACGCTCACCAGAGTGTGCTTTCCAAAAACACACTTGGTATCACACCAAATTTGCACCTCCTCAAGCTCTGTTTGGGACTTGATTGATTTCACAGCATTCTCTGTTTTATTTCTGCGTCTTCTCTGGTCTACTACAAAACTGCAATTTTCCTTGGGATTGCTGTGGCTGTATTTGTGGATGGGCTCAACTGGTCCTTCCTTGTCTTCATTCCAATGGATGTTCAAGCACAGGGTTCATGGCCCTCATCTCCTCAGAACGTCTCTCCCCTCCCTCAATCCAGCCACCATCACAACTACAGTCACACTATTGGGAAGAACGGATGCATAACAGCCTTTTCTCCTTCCCAATTCATAAAATCTTTCAAAGGCAACAGAAAGGCAATCAGATTAATGGAAAATTTCAAGATTTGCCCACTACTTCAACATGTTTCAAGAGAAAAGAAAAATGACTTGGGAAGAGAATGTCATCTTTTGCATCTTTTGATATAAGCTGAATGAAATGCCAAAGATGCCTTACAGATTTGAGATCTTCCATTCCACTATCAAGATAAGTTTTTGAAATCTGGAATTATTTAAGGAAAGGAGGAGAAGCACTTACTTTGTGATTTTTGCCATGCCGATACATCATCCAGTCTTCTCCATTTGTGCTGACCTCCAGTTTGTATGAGCGAACATAGTATCCATTTTGTGTTTCTCTGGAAATGGCGCCCTGAGTAGCAATGGCTGTGAGTACTGTCAGAAAGCGAAGATCCACCTATTGTAGGAGCAGGGGATGATGACAGAGGAAGATTAGCAACAACAGACTTATTCCCATTACCTGAAACATTTGAGGTTCTTTCAGATATAATATTCTTGTGACATTTTAATGAAACTGAATGAAAATGCAGACCAAGAGGGGAGAGAATTAGCAAGTTACTTTCATAAAAATGCAATGAGCCCATCATTCTACTGTGGGATGCCTTCCAGTTGAACCCCACAGAGAGATATCAACAACATACACAAGAAGCCTATGGTGCTAAGTGGGTTCCTCAAAATAGCCCATGCTGGGCTGTAGTTGCTTCAGGAGTATGTGTCTGACAATCAGGATTGGTGCTCAGCTAATATAAATTAGCATAACAATAACTCAATATTAATAAATCCCTCTGATGCAGCTTCAGCATTTGCCACTGGCCATGTCTGGAGTTCCTATTCTATCTAAATGCTGTCCCAGTATAAGAAGTTAATAGGATCAATTTTCAGCTGAGTTAACATTCCTAGATGCAGCAACATGTGAGCCATAGAAGGAAATGTTTTCAGTCTGTGGTTTTGTTACCGCTTCCAAAATTGAACAAGAATAGCACATTTTGGAATTGCCTCCCCAGCTCGTCTCTTTCTTGTTGGATTGGACTGTAAACATTTCTAGGATAAAATCTCACTAGGATTTTCACAAAATATTTGGCATAACTGTGTCACAGCCTTGGTTGCAAGCAATAATAATAATAATAATGTACTGCAGCATTCAAGTGCAAACATTTTTGAGCATAAGCAGGCTGAATGCTCCCTTAGCAGCATATCATTAGTCTTACGGAGTAGAACCTCCCAATGTTTTGCTATGTCAGTTGCAGATTTCAGTAGTGAGAAAGGAATTTTTTTGGTTCGGGAAGGATATGCTGAGCTTGGTAAAGAATTTTAAAACTTTGATTCTGCTGTTACTGAAGTCAAATAACTTCAACCACAGGCTGTTTATCAACTGCATCATCTGTAGAGGCCAATTTATATTGGGGAGGGATGATTTTCACTCATAAGTTGAAATTATGATGTTCACTTCATGCTTTTCAGAGATCTTCAATGGGTCTGATTCATAAAAAATCAATCTGCCACCCCAGCAATTTAGAATTGGGCATCTATAACTAGTGAAGACCTCTCTTTTTTTCCCCCTCTAATGGCAAATGCCATCTAGGACTTCCCACTGCAATCACCAATTTTGCCACCATCTGTTGGTTCGACGTAGGCCCTGTTAAAGCATTGTTTTCACACACTCTTACTGAAGTTTCCATTTGTTGAACATTGCAATCCCCCAGAAGAATAATATTATTCTACTTATACCGGTTCAACACACATGAGAAAGTCTCTCTCTTTTAGATCACTGCAGAATCAACAAGGCTATAAGTGGTAGCGTGCGTCCTCCCCGCTCTCTCCCTCTCCCTCTCTGGCCTCTGGAAAGCCCATTAAAGTTCAGGGGGCACCAGGTCAAGCCAAGAACTTCTGCAGGAATGTTAACAGCCCCAACAGTTCATGAAGACAGAGAGTCACGCACCCTTTCCGAAACAACAGTTCAAGCCTTTTTCACAGCTCTCAGTTTGCAGTAAGAGCAACAAAGACCCTACAAGGCTCACGTTATAAAGTTGATTTAACAGCAGGGTAATCCATTTGGTTCAAGGATAAAATACACACATGACCTATGGGGGAAGGGGGAGAACATAAAGGTCTAGGGGACAGTCCTAGCCACGACACACTGTGTGTCTCAGCAAATGGAAAAATAAAATCCAAGCTTTTTAGAGAAAAGAACGCCAGTTGAAGATTCTGTTTTTTTTTTGTTTTGTTTTTTAAAATTGACTGAAGAGTCTGGTAACTGGCAGGAAGCCTGATACTATAGCTTCCCAATCTTTCTACATGGTATAGGTGTCACTACTCTAGGCTATTGTGAAAGAAACTGAAAATACCTGCAGGAACTCTTTATTGCTATCCACATTAGGAGTCCACCCATTATCATCACTGTTGAGTCGGCTCTGTTGCGGAGTCCACCTGCCATCAGAGTATGTAGAGGAAGCTGTGATTTGCTCATTGGAGATCCGGCCAGATTCCATTCCCAGTGGACTGTTGCACTGGAAGTCTAGAAAAGGTAGAAGAATATGAAACTGAAGACAAACTCTTCTACAGAACTGTGGGTTCCACTCCTAAATGAAACATTGGCACCAACTGCCTCCCAACATCCTATCAAATCAAATTGTTTATGGCTGCTGAAGCACAGAATTACCTCTACAGATCTATAAATTAAATATCAGCATTCAGAAGAAAGGATACAGGGCCCAATGAAATCTATTTTCAATTGTGATGCAACTACTGCAGAGAGAAAACTATCGAATTTTGCATGAAAAGCTGGGAATTTTGCACTTTGCAAGTGAAATAAATATTGTGAAAGTCTCCAGAGCTGATTATTGAACCATCTCTAATAAAGAACTTTTCTGCAGCATACATACCTGTCTCTTTTTATTGTTTTTGAAATTTGTTTGACATAGTTTTTGTTCTTATAGTAAAGAAAGAAAATTAGATCAAAACATCCGTAAGCAGACTAATTTTGTATTGATTATAGCTTACTTTTAATCATAAATCCCAAACAAGAAGAAATGGAGGAGGAACAAACAGAAATGTGGAACTCTCCTCTCTTTGAGGATATTATAGGTAGGCTTGGGTCATCTCTGGGTCTTTCTTTCTTTCTTTCTTTCTTTCTTTCTTTCTTTCTCTCTCTCTCTCTCTCTCTCTCTCTCTCTGAACTGTGCCTGGGGTCCATTTCAACATTAATCCGCTCCACTGCAAATTGGTTTTCCTCTGTCTATGTGGAGGGAAGGTGCTAAGGACAAGAATGAAAGCTGTAGGCCTTCCAGAGGTCTCCATCTTTGATGCCCATTCTTAACACTTCCAATAGGTTGAATTTCCCACCCTTTCTGGCCAGCAGATGATCTGTCCAAGAGCGGGAATGAATTTCCTCCTGTTCTGCTTGGACAAGCTAATAGTTGTTGTTGAAACAGAGAAAAAATGCAATTTCACAGGGTTCTGATACAAACACACACAGCTGCAATCTATCAGTTAGATTGTTCAGGCACAGCAGGAATCCTGCCAGACTGTGTTCCTACTTGGTTTAGACAAACCAGGCGCTGGCCTGTCCAGGAAAAACAGGAGTGAGTTCTGAGAATAGCCCTCCTTTGAGTGTGAGAGTCCCTCCCAATTTGTGATCCCTATCATATTTATTCATGATATCTGGTGATTGCAACCACAGTTTGAGAGCCTACGTTATTACACTGTAAGGCAGCCAGATAGTGTCCTTGCTCTCTAATTCCAAGAAAATGCTGATTGAGGCCTTAGTTTTCCTAACAGGACTGGCAATGTTCACGTTTATCATAGAAAATACAGAAGCCTTGCTTTTAAGAGAACTAGAAGTTCCATATTGTGTTTTCCTTTTTCTAAACATGTCACAAGAGTAATAGAATATCACACATATGAAAAAGAGCTGAGATCTTACAAAAGACAAAGAAACAATTGGTAATGTTTGAAGCATTCAAATTCCTGAATTCTAATCATAGTTTCAAGTGCCTTCCTATACAAACAGTTGAACCCAAGTCTAAACTGTCTGATTTTGAAAATAAAATATTGAGATTTTACGTTGTACTTAGAGTTTCTACAGCACTTTCAAATACTGGCACTGAAGCTTTGATCTTAGTAACAATATCTCACCATTTGGGGTGGAAGGACAAAATGTAATAGAAAACCAAACTTAAGGGCTCTAATGAAATTCAAATTCCAAATCTCAGCTATCAGTGCTAAAATTATTGAAATGTTACTTCTCCCCTCTAAATGTAAGGATCAGAAAAGATATCCCAAAATAGATAAATTCTAGACTGTAGGTCTAGAACAGGTCTTGAAAATACTTAGACTGAGCAACCTGCCAACTTACTCTCTGGTGCCTCCTGCTGGACCAAATAATAGCGAGCAGAAAAGCCATCTTTAGCCACAGCCAAATCTGTGTGGAATGTGAGGGATAAGATGCCAGTAGTTGAGTGGATCTCTGAAAGAGTTTTAGTGCCACAGTACCTGCCAATCAAGGGCCCAACTGCAGAAGAGATGAAAGAAAAACACTATTTACCATCTCATAGGCATGTTCTCTCTTTGGTTGGAAAAATGACATAGACAGTTGAAGGAATAAATATGTCAACCAGATAAAATGAAACATTATAAATGTTTTTTAAATAACAGCCTTAATATGTATTATGCCACAGATTTGCAGAAGCTTTTCTTTATAGGCAAGTATTGAAATAAATAAACCTTTGCATTTCACACGAGTTGCTTAAAATGCCTACCTTCAACATTGGTTCACAATATTAATAGGACAGCTTTTATCATTTCAAACTGCATCCTAATCGATGAGTGATTTAAGATAAATAACTATAGAACTTACCTGGAAGTAAATCCTACAGATCAGAATTTGACATCTGAGAAGAAAAGGCATATGACTACACAGTAACGTATCTATTGTGTATCTGTTCAGTCCCCCACACCCACACCCTAACAGATATTCACAGAAAACAAACAGGAATTTATGTACTTGTGAAACAACTAATTTAGAGCTATTTATATTTTTAACACATGCATTGTTTCCCTGACATGTAAATCACAAATGATGTGTTAATAGAGAATATTTTTCAGCCCCTTTTCCACAAAAAATTGTTGTGATAGTTATATGCAGAACTTTGCTGCAAGCAACTAAGTGTAAGTTTTTTTAAAAAAAAATGTTGTCCTTTTTTTCTAACTAGAAGTTCAGGATTCTTCAGGAGTTGAAAGATTTCAATTTCTCATCTAATTATATAAATCAGGTTACTCTTCTCTAAAGTGATTTCACTGTTGCACCAACTCAGAAAGGCAGACATTCAAGTGTAAGAGACAAAGAGATTTAATTTCCCTTCAGAGTTAATTCCTTTCTAAGAACAAAGCAACAATAAATGAGATTGCACAAAGCAATGACAATATTAGCAATTTATGACTGTCACATAATTCTTCAGTCTCAAAGTGAATTGTTCGCTTGACATTGGCCATCCAGAGAAGAAAACCCCAGCACTGCATCTTTTAGTCCTTACCTTGAGGAATACCATCCCAGATGTCCAGCCAATCATATTTACAATCTCCCTCCCCGACTTGCAGAGGGTCATGCTCTAGGTCAAATGTTAAAAACTGAAGGACAATCTCCATTTTTGGCTTGGCCATGATTGTGAAGGCGCAGTCCAAATTGTGTGGATACTTATCGGGGAAGCCTGGGGATTCAATGGTGCCGTTTGAACTGGTGAAGTTTCTAGAACAATCTTCAGAGCCTACAGAAAGAGACAAGAAGGCCAAGGCCTTGCATTAACCTCATCATCAGCCACTTCCCTTACCATAGCCAGGCTGTGCTATGTTATTCATAAGCATTCTTTTTAAGCACTTAATTCCCTCATGCAGAAAATTGCTCCCGCCTTGCAAAAGTATTAATTATTAATATCACTGTCCCCATTTCATTTTCCATCCAAGTGGCAATTCTCAGGAAATAACACCTGCAGACTAGCAGCTTAAGCCTTGAAAAATGCCACATCTTCAACAATTACTAAGTTAAGACTGCTTGGGAAAGGAAGGACATGTGTGAAGGGTTCTGGTGAAAAGAGAAACAGAGCTGCCATTCTCCCTTCATCCACGGTAATCATCAAAACTGAAATGCCAGTTATTTCTATCCTCAAGGAATGCCTTTCTAACTGCCAGCCGTGGGGACAATATTACCATTTATTTAGGGATGACCCCAACACTGGCCCTCATTGTGCCTCAGCAGCTAAGTGCCTTCTATTTTTTGCAGAGCCAAGGTGCCTTAGGGAGAAGGAGACTGCATTCTCTTCAGGCCATGATTGCATTAAGGCCATCGCTCTGGAGAGAACAGACAATCGACAATTGAATTCTCTAGGCTTCGGGTCACTAAGATGAGGGAAGTGGGTAGAGAATGTTATAAACCCTCTGGTTCCACAACTGTAGCAGAAAGTTACCTTTCACCACTCTTGCGCCCTTGGCTTTTCCAAGGAAAAGTTAACACAATTCCCACAACCATTCTAACAATTTGCACAGACTTCTGCTTCTCTTGAAGAAACAGGGCTGGACTTAAACACACAGGAGCAAAGAAGCCTATGGAAATCTATTTAAATCTATTTAAATCGATGCAAAATATGAGAGAATTAACTGGATGATATAAATTTAACTCCAACAGCACTGATTCAGGCATCTGAAAACAAATCATCAAATCTGTTAACATTACTGACCAACAAAGTTTGCGAGTGTGTTTTGAACATTATACTTATTGTATTATATTGGGGAGGGGAGGGCAAGTCAATTTTAAAGGGTTGTGCTCTACAGTATTAAACACATACAGAACTTTCAGGAATATGTTAACATTTTCCCACTACTGACCAACATCCTCATCACTGAATGATGCTATGATTCTAATAATTACTTTTTTTATATCAGAGTTTACAAAGATAAAAGTTAAGAAAAACTAAGAAAAACATAAAAAGAAAAGTGCAAAGAGATAGAAAAAAGAAAAGAAAAAAGAAAATATGTAAAATATGACTCCTCCTCCCTCCAGACAAGTAGAAATAATTTCAGTAACTTAACACCTTCTCTAATATTTCAATTAGAAATATCTTTTTCTCACACCTGATTCCTTAACCATAATGAAATTGTAAAAACTCATAATTCAGTTGTAATCAGCAAAAATCTATTAATTAAGAACTATCAGAAAGTCATATTTTAATCTTAAACTAATAAATCCGTTTTGTATTCCAATTTTGCACTTTCTCAAAGAAATATCTCCCCATTTATAAACAGATCTTTGAAGCCTTTTAGGCCTGGTCAAAAAAATTCCATTAATAGTTATCAGAAACTACTATGTAAGAGTAAAAATGCATTTTGCCTCCCCCTTCAAATATACTGAGGAGCCTGAAGATGGAAATTCAAATTTCAGCCATGGACAATTGAGGCAAAGGCCTTGATTTTTCCAGGGTAGTCTGCATTTTACATAGAAAGGGAATTCAGAGTGAAGAAGAAAATTGCAAGGAGAACACAGGCATTTGATGTAGGAGCTAAGCCTTCCAGAACTTAACAAGTAGGAGCACACTTTTACTCGATCCCTAAATTAAACTGGTTTGAGCAACTTTTTATTAATTAATATCTTCAAAACTGAAGATTCTGAAGTTTCTTTGAAGATAATTAGATCACATTTGAATAGCATAGCCAGATCACCTCTGCCCCAAAATAAGTTGAACTGCATAGACAACTGTACCAAAGAAGATACTTAGGGCAACTTGCTTGCTAAACAAGGCTTAACTCCAACCAAGTAAAGATAGACTAAAATTATTTTCCAATTCAAGGATCATTTCTGTATTAATATCGATTCCTAATGCCCACAGACACATCAAAACAACTTAACTTTTGCCAGAGTTTGAGATTTTGTGACACTGGCGTTTTGGATAGTATTTATTCTCTATAGACTGGAAATCTAGCAGCTTGTGTCCTCCACTAGAGCAAAATCACTAAAATTCAGATCTAGAAGTCATGTCAACCTCTTTCTTAACCTGATACAGTATGAAATGTGCTGCCATACAGTAGATTAATGTGCATAATCTAGCTGAGGTAGAGTCTCCCAAATCTGTATAATCTCTACATGCTTCCAGGATTCATTAAGATTTCTGGCCATGATAAGAAATGCTGTTTGCCTCATGCCCTTTTCAGTTCCTCACAGCTTATTCCCCCACCCCCCCTTTTTTTTTAACCAGTGATATAATTCTGTGCATTTTCATTTAAAACTCAGATCCTATGACCACAAACTTTTTCTTTTTCAAGACTCACTGAGCCTGCCATGATGAAGAAAAACTATATTTATACTCCAGAATTTTCATCTCCAAACTTTCTGATCTGGCAAATACATAATCAGAGTCAAAGTAAAGAGACACTGATTCACTTTCTCCAAAAGTAGGGTTTTTAAAAAATATTATTAAAAGAGCATTCTGAATAGTGGAGCTCAAGAGCGATGTCTGACAGCAATGCCAATAGCAGCCCACTTGAGCCACCATTACACCAGTTACAAATTACCTGGCTTCTTGAAAAAAAGAAAACACAAAGCTATTGATCAGTGCTGGAATTGCATATCCATGAGGTGGCAGGATGGGAAGAGAGGACCATTCTTGCTTAGCCTTGATTTTAACAAGCTTTTTTCTATATGACACTTTAAAAATATATGCTCTTTGTAATTCTAGAATAAATTAGATCACTTAATGAAGAAACTGCTTTCCCTTAGAAACCAAAACACCTTGTCAATATGCCATGAAATACGTCACTTTTTGAAAATGTTGATGAAATAGATTTGGTAAGGGGAGCAGAACTAAGACAAGATGAATGTGAGGTTTAATAAGGACATTCTCATATGAGAAGACTGACAATTCCAAGAACAGTCTCCCCAAGCTTGCCAAGTCATCAACACCTTCCTGAAGAAACTCAAAGGGTGGGCAGAGCCATTACCTCTTCCTCAGAACAATGAAACCTGGAAATAGTTTAATAATCAGCTAGACAGGACTTCTGAATTTTCAAGAAGAAACCGAACAAAGGCTGTCCAACATCCTGCCAGCAATAAGTCTATTAACAAATAGACTTCCCTTGCTTTACTGGTGAGTAGAACTGCAAATTTGCAAGGCTGTTTCATAGCCAAGAGCAGCTCAAAAGCATCCTACAGCTATGAGTGGTTCACTGTTCATACAGCACACATTTAGCATTTTCCAAGACACTAGAGAACTGATGATTTGGTTTCTGATAGAATTTAGATAGAATTCTGATAGGCTTTCTTTTTCAGGAAACTCATACACTCTTGAAAATGATTTGATTATAGATTACATTGAATCTTCCTTCAGGAATTCAAAATGAGAGAGAGAGGGAGGCAGGGAGAGAGAGAGAATGAATGAATGACTAGGGGAATTGTTGAAAAGGACATTCATAATATTGCCTATTAATATATCCCAAAGATTGCCCCATCTGAAAGAGGCCTAAGGATTTGGTTGGGAGAGCAGGTGAACACTAACCAGTCTTGTAGATCTCATAACGCAGAGAGAAGCCAGCACCTTGACGGGCATAGTCTGAGGTGAATTTGATATACACAGAAGGGCCGGATGATGTGATAGTAGGTGGAGCAATGTTTCCACAGTGTTTTCCCAGAAGATCTGCATTTTCATTATCCCCGTCCCGTATTTCAATAAAATCATACCTGCCAATGGAAGAAGAGAAAAAAAGAGTAACATTAAGAAAGAAATTCAGGAAAAAAATGAAATACTTTTACATTTTGACAGGTGTTTTATAGCAACTGTGTGACAAAGCCAGTTTCCTATGGCCCTGTTCCTTGATGCAACAAATACACTACATTTTAATCATATAATCTACTTTTGTAGCATTCCATCATCAATATTGTGTTGTCAAATTATTCTCTTGAGCAGAAATCACTGTGAACCCTGCAAATAGTTTGACAGCAACAACATTCAGAAAAGCTGCATTTCTGCTTTTATTGAAAATAGTTCAGGATCTAAACATTTTTGATCCCCTGAGACTCACTGTGATAATCAAATATAAGGCATGCCTGGTACATAAAACCCAGAAAGCTCAAGACTGTTCTCATTTTTTGCCCTTTTCATTTACTTATGTAAAAAATTGTTTTATGTTACTTATGTTTTGCTATATTCTGAGCTTCTATTTTTGCTGATTTGAAGTGTATGACAATAATAATAGGAAATTCATTTTTAGGTGCAAATGTTATTCATTTAACTTGTTTCATGCATTTTTTAATGGGCAAATGTGGCTATACCTCTTATAATTAGCCAGGCAGGAAGTCTTTCAAATTTCATGGTGTGAGAATCCTATCTGGCATATTGAGCCAGGATTCCTTATTCCTTCTTTAATTAAATTTGTATGCTGCCCAACAGCCAGTGGCTTTGGGCCCTTGCTGGCACCTTAAATCACCCTGAACAATAAATGTGTTCATAGGGAATGAATATAAGGCAAAATGACTTTTAAAATGTAACCCATTCTTAGTGTTATGTTTGGATGACCACATTTAGGGCAGTCTGCCAATAGCTTATTCTGTTTTTCTACCTTTCCCAAAATTGCTGGTGTCTGCCCACCCCTGCCTCCACTTCATCTTTTGCTTTCCTCAGATAAATTGTCAACCTAGAAAACAAAGAAAAAGGAAGGGCAATGTGGGTGGAAAATGGGGAGATGGTTCATGCTCCATGTATTCATCAAAGAACCTGCCCCATAAATTAGCCACCAACCAGACTTAAGTTGGGTTCTCAGCTGGAATATGAGACTCTGCTCTGGTTGCCTTGGGGAATGACCTGTGATTGGAAATGGTTAGGGTTAGGGTTTTGTTTTGTTTTTGGATTTCTTATGGCTACATACCACTGACCATAGCATGCTTTTGACTGGAATGCTGGCATGACTGGGCTTTGGTGATTCTGTTTAACTGCATTTTTGTCCAGAAGATAGTGTTGGAGAACCAAAGAGCTCCACCCCCTCCAAATGTCATTCAGTATCTAAACAAAACCACCAGAACAGTCATGGATGCTTGCAATGAGATATCAAGAAGACATTGTGACACCTAGTTCTTTGATTGGTGCCTAAGCTTAATAATGGAGAGGATGGGAATGAACAAATCCAAAGAGGTTTTCAGATAATTCTGTTGTTAAATAAAAGAGAGAGAATGATGGAGCAATTGTGGCTTGCATTAAGAGTAGAATGAGTTGGTCTGAAGAAGAATTTAGCAGTTCATAGCTTATTCATTATGTAAGACCTTTTCCTGTAGATGCTTTTCACAATTGTTTCCCTGTTTTACCCTTGGATGTGTATCCCTTTCCCTATGTGTCTCTCCCCTAGGCCATGTCAAAGCTCATCACATTCAACAATCTCTTTTCAAAAAAAATAAAAAATTCAAGGCAAAATTTGATTGAGAAATGGTTTTCTTGCTTTTCAGCATTACAATCACAGCTTCACTCTGTATGCATGGAGGCAAGGCGCAGGTATATTATTGTATTTTGGTTACTTTGTTTGAACAGACTTGTGATTCCTGACATGAACTTTCCCCTTAATTTGTAGCACCATGTCGCTGCATATACAGAATACATTTGCAGGAAACTGCCCATCCCCTTCCTTTTATTTATTTGCACTGGGTTAACTTGTTAAAAAAACCCAGCATGTTACCACTCTTCCTCTCCTTTGAAGAAGAGGAGGAGGAGGAGGAGGAGGAGGAGGAGGAGGAGGAGGAGGAGGAGGAGGAGGAGGAGGAAAGAAAAGTGATACATTGCCAGGCTTTGTCACAAGATCCCTTTATTTGTGAATCAAGAGCTGAAAGGAAAAATAGCATGTTGGACACGAAATGACTCTCATGTGACTCATTCCTTCCCTGCGAGGCACACATTGCCAAACAACTACCCTACAGAAACTTATAGGAACTCAGTGTGCCACCAGCTTAGACTAACTGAGTAGTCTTTCATATCACTCCTTTCTAGGAGTCAGTCAGGCTTCACTCCAAAAACAAATGCCTGAAGCTATGATACCTTCTATCTATAGGTTCAACCTATACACTCCGCTAAGAAGGATTGCTGCAGCCAAGTCTTGCAATCCTGTGGCTTATAGTAATATCCAGCTCTCAGCCTGTCAAAAGCAAAGGGCAAGAAGTGTCCTTCAAGTAGCAAGGAGAAAGGCAGGAGTGAATACCAGCCTTAAATAGCCAGGCTTTACCTACCTAGGAAGGGAGCCAAAGAGTGTTTGAAGGACAAAGAATAAGGCAACTAGGAAGAACTCTTGATATGAATACTGCTATTTGAAAAGCAGGAAGAAGAGGGGCACTGGAAAGGGCAGAAGCTGTGGTACTGGTATAAATCTGCTTCTTCAACCACCGTAGGAGAAAGAAAGGGATTTATTTTCACAGATAGAGCATCTTTTCACATCTGAGAACCACTGCAGAACGACACTATAATGAAAGTCTTTAAAAAGGCATGTGACAGTTAAATAAGCTTCCCAAAACTCCTTCCCAAACTTGGTTCCCTCCATTCTGAGGCATTCACCTACCTAGCCCAGTTAAGTCTACCACTTAGTCAGCAAAAGATTGCCTTCCCTATTGCAGCTATAGGATAGGTATAATACAATTATCTGTCACATCTGAATATTACTTAGTTCTAAATTATTTGGATTATAGCTAGTATGGTCTCTCTCCCCCTCCCCCTCTCCTTCCCTCCCTCCCTCTCTCACAAACACACACCTCAAAATCAGACTATTACAGCAATGGTCTCCACCAGTGGTGAGTTGTCCCTGGTTCGCACCGGTTCTATAGAACCCGTACCAGAGGGAGGCTTCGCCCACGAACCCCGATGTCATCAAAATGCTTCTGCGCATGCGCAGAAGAGCGCGTGTGGCCCCATTGCGAACCAGTAGTAAAGATAAGTAGAACCCACCCTTGGTCCCTACCCTTTCTGGCATCATAGAACAGTCTTGTGGAAGATAATTCTTCCACGGATCTGGGCGGGGGGATTTTGCATGCAACCTAAGATCCTCCATATGCACAGGTGAAGCTTCACTCGCCTGCCCACCACTTGTGCAGCCTGGTTCCTAACAGGTCACAGACCAGAACCGGTCCATGGCCCAGGTATTGGGGACTCCTGTACTATAGGATAAAGGCCTGAACTATACTCTATCATGCTGGTCCAGTGTACACCAGTAGACAGATGTTTCTCTACTTCCCAGTCTTAATCATTCAACCAGCTTTCTACAAGAGAACGGCTTCCTAACTCTCTCCATTCCTAGATTAGCACTTTACCATGATACCATTCTGGTTCTTATATATCTTAATGTCTTCCTACAGATAGTTTCACTGGCTGAAAGCTGAATATAACAACGCTGATTAGTAATGCTTTTTCTATCTTTATATTTCTGAGACATTCTTTTTTTCAAAAATTTCATTTTAGAACAATGCTGGGATTAGAGTTTGAAACTATGACTGAATTTGTAAAAGGAGGCTGTGGGGTTTTCAGGCTCAAAGCTATATAAGAGCAATAGCTTTTTTAGAAAGAGTCCAATGTTACACCTCCGCATGAACAACTTCTATGTAAAATCAGTAGGGTGTCCTTTGTTACATCAAGTTCCACACTTAACTACAAATAGAACTATGCTGTATGCACCATCCAGTGTTTCATCTGCTAGCGTATAAAATTTGTTTGAAATTAGTATTCATAAACTACTATATAAAATCACCATTTCCCCTGTAGTTGAACATTGTAATTTATTCTCAGGTAGATATGATACAGTATGAGGTTTCTTGGAAAAGGGAGTCAAAATACACAACTGGGGTTTTTTTTTTAAAAGAAATTATTTTAAAAAGCAGTACAGGCAGTCCTTGACTTACACGATTCATTCAGCAACCATTCAAAGTTACGGTGATGCTGAACAAAGGGACTTACAACTGCTGCCCAAGGTTATGGTGACTGCAGTGCCCACAGGGTCATATAATCAAAATTCAAATGCTTAGCAGCCCTTCCACACTTATAACCATAGGGGCTCTTCAACCGTTCTCAGCTGCCTATTTCCCCCATCTATGCCCTTTTGGCACCCTGCCACCCTACACTCTGCTGTCCCAGCTGCTGCTCCTGCTTCTGACAAGGCATGCCAGGCCTGTCTGCTGGGCTGGGCTGGCTTTGTGCTACAAAAAATAGAGAGAGTGGCAGAAAGAAGCAGCTCCTGAGCTGCAGGGTGTCAAAATGCCCCTTTGCAGCATGAACTTGGGTCATGCTGCTTTTTGCTTTTTTCTCCTTTTTTGCAGCACAAAACCAGCCCCAGTAAGTCTCAGGAGCATGGCCAAGGGGAATTTTGGCATGTTGTGGCTCAGGGGCTGCTTTTTCTTTTTATATATATATATACTTAGAGCAGCCCCAGCCAGGCTGGGCATACCTCATCAACAGCAGGGGAAAGAAGATGACAAAGGCCAGCTGAGGCAGTGAACTGCAAGGCAGCTGGGATCTCGGAGTGCCAGGTGGTGATGGAGACTGTGGCTGGGATTGGGCTGACGTGGCTGTGGCTTTTTGAGGCATGGCAAGCAACCTCAGAGCCATGTGTTTATGTGGCTACTTGCCATCTTGCAAAGCAGGGTGCAGGGCAGCCAAAATGGCAGAGATGGCAGGGGTGGGTGGAAGAAATAGGTGGGTGGGGGGAGTTGAAGAGGAAGAAGTTCCTTATCTTAATGAGGCTTCAGGCTGGGAGGGACCAAGCCAGGAATGACTTGGATTAAAGTGGTTTTCAATATTATATTTGTTTTTCTGGGACTAAACTATACTGATCTCTCCAAATCCTGTAAACCTACCTCATCATGAAGTGATAGGTTGTTCTTGGGAGAGATGAACAAAGAATGAGCCAAATTATGCAATATCAGGCATATTATGCAAAGACTTAGCTCTCCAGAGAAGACTTTAACACTGAGAAAGGTGGAAGGAAAGAGAAAAGGGTGAAAAGGGTGACCTTGGCTTCCGGTTTGGTTTCCGTCGCCGCCAGATGGTCTTTCAGGACCGCCAGCCTCGTCACCCGTAAGAGCCGTCTCTACAGCTGAGAGACGGCTCGAAAAACTCCGTCTCCTTGAGGAGACGTGAGAGAGAGCCGGCAAGAACAGGTAGAGCCCTCTGCGAACTCCCCAGAGTTTTTTTTTTACTCTTGGGGAGGAAGCAGAATGTGGCTCCCTATTCAGCTCGCTGCTGCTCCGGGCTTCGGGGGATAATACTGAGATATCAAGGAGAAAGATATCAACTAAATACGAAAAAGCAGAAGAATTTTACTACAAGGTTTTTAAAATGGATCCAACATCTCCACGTATGCCATCAGTGTTAGGAACACAGGAGGGGGATAAAGAAAAGCAAAATGAACAAGAGATTGAAACTCAGGCTAAGCACATGGAGATGGAGGTAATGGAAAAACAACAAGTTACAGAGGCCTTTTTGGATGAGCCGCTTTTGGATTCTCCTTCAGAGGCTATAGCTGGATCACCTATAAATATAAGAGAGGCAGTTTTGGATTTCGATTCGATGTCTTATCAAGTTACAGACCAGCATGGAATTCAATCAGCTGATATACAAGTCCTAGAAAGGCAACCAGGATGGAGATCTAAACCACAACAAGTTAAGAAAAGAAGAAGCAGGTTCTACAAAACGAAAAAATTTTAAACTAAACAAAAAAAATTTTTCTTTTTCTTTTTTACTAGCCAACAGACTAATGCCAGTTACTTAAGAGATGATTAAATATAATAAGCGGGATTTATAGAAGGCTGATTACATGAAAATATAACTGAGGCAAATTACTGACTTATACTATTTTGAGAAAAATAACAGATCTCTGCAGTGCTGGTGCTTTTGGGATGTGGAAGATGGCCTCTGATTGAGCGGATTGGAACTTTCTATTTTGGACTCTTTGAAAAAATGGATTACGTATATGTTGAGTTATAAGGCAAGAGAACTATGGGATTGGGGCATGCAGAAGATCTGGTTGTTACCCTAACGTGGTGGTTGGAATTAATAATCTAGATAAAAGACACAACAGAAGATATTACATGGAATATAAATATAAAGTCACTCGGGTGGTTTTTTTATATACGAAAACATTTATTATTGACGGGGGCAGATGGTAATTGAAGATACTGAATATACTGTTGGAAGCAGAACTTGAGGTTACCCTAACATGGGCGATGGAATTAATAATCCAGTTGAAAGACATTACAGAAGATACTATATGGATTACAAACTTAAAGTCATATGAGGATTTTATTTATATATGGAAATATCTTTTAGTGGTGTGGTGTGGGCAGAAGAACAAAGATACTAAAAATATTATGTATGGTAGACCTGTAGGAAAATGGGTGGAGATAAGTTAGGTTATTGATTGTTTAGTTTAGGAAAAGGGATGTTATGTACGTAAAAGATTTGAATTAAGACATATATGTATGGGGTTGGAGGAAATGGGTAGATTATGAGTTGAATAAATGCCAAATTAGGATTTATTATATAATTTTATAGCTGAATGTTGCTTTGAAATGTATAGTATAGGGGGGATATAATAATAATGTTAGAAAGAAATGGTTAGCATATGGGAGGGGGTGTAAAAGGAAGGTAAAGTATTATATAATCTGATATCAATTTGGATTTTATTTTGGAGAAGCCATGGGGGGAGGGGAGGGGGAGGGGGGGGTTAGGGAGGAGGGGGGAAAGGGGGGGAAATCTGTATTTGAAAAACTTTTTCAATAAAAAAAAGAGAAAAGGGTGACCTTAAATAATCATGGCGGGTGATTCAGTTATAGTACTGAAAAGTGCACCATTGGAAGTCCTGAAAGTTCAGGACAGATCATCATGGAAAGAAATCTATGTGGTGGCTAACAGTCAACACTGACTTGGTGACACATAATCAATCAGACTGCTGAATTCAAAGAAACATAATTCTAATTTGGCAAGTGGAAAATATTTGGAACTAATAGTTTGTAGTGTGTTTTCATTAGATACGAAAATTGGTTTTAGGACACTGGGAACGCTTGAAGAATTTTCCATTTTTATTGTCACTGCTAATAACACTAATAAAAATGAATCACCATCTGCTTGATTTTCTGAGTAAGTGAATTAACGGCATATGTCTGTGCTTCCCCACAATGTGGAAGCTGAATTTTTGTTATTTATAAATCCACAAGCAGGATGTCTTTTCCCCCCAAAATTAATTGAAACGTTAACAATTTTAAAAGCCTGATGATGGTGAATTTACCTGTTGAACAAAACCCAACATTTACAATTGGCTCGTTACACCGATGGATTATGCATCAGCTGTCTCCTCATTCCTTTGGGCATTTTCTCTTACTACAAACTATGCTTAATAGCAAAAATTCTATGAAGGATGAATTTGAGGCAGGGTTCCAGGGCCTATTATTAATGCCATAGTTCAGTTTGGTAACTCATAAAATAAGTTGTAATGAAGTATTTTGGCAAGAATATTCTTTCACTCCAGAAAATAAAGTTAACGTATCTAAAGCCATACAAGTAGTCCTCTACTTTAGGACTAGTTACTACAGGGGAAAGAGTAGTAGAACCTGGGGCAGAGTTAAAAGAGAGATCATCTTAGAATCTCTATGTAGCCACAAGTGAATTAAGTCCAACCCACCCCTTCAATTTGGTTGACCCTTATCTAATTCCTAACAGGTCCTAACCATTAGTTAAGAATATTTCTGAGTGAGAGCATTCCTGTGCATAAGTGTAAAGCAATAAATCAGTTTAATTGGACCTTCACTCGTGGGCCTGATCTTTCACACCTGACAATTGCTTAGTAGCCGCGCGGGTGATTATGGGAACAACTCGACGCTCCCATGTTACACCGCTCCTGCGCGAGCTGCACTGGCTCCCGGTGGTCTTCCGGGTGCGATTCAAGGTGTTGGTCGCCACCTTTAAAGCGCTCCGTGGCTTAGGACCCGGGTGCTTATGAAACCGCCTTCTGCCACTGATAGCCTCCCATCGACCAGTACACTCCCACAGAGAGGGACTCCTCAGGGTGACATCGGTCAAACAATGTCGACTGGCGACCCCCAGGGGGGGAGCCTTCTCTATGGGGGCACCTGCCTCTGGAATGAGCTGCCCCCGGAGATTCGTAGGATTCCCGACCTTCGCCTCTTTCGCCGTGCCCTCAAAATGCTATTGTTTCACCAAGTAGGGCTGGCCTAATACTATTTTAATGGGTTGTCTTTATTTTAGCTTTTTCGGCCAAATTATTTAATATTTTTAATTCGTCTTTTAACTTTTATATTGTTGTGGGTTTTATCTCTGGCTGTACACCGCCCTGAGTCCTCCGGGTGAAGGGCGGTATAAAAATTTAATAAAGAAAAAGAAAAAGAAAGCAAGCAGATCTCCCCAAAACTCCAATGTCCAGTCCCTGCCTGCCCCCCCTCCTTCCATGGTCTTATGACCATATTTTGGAGGTTCAGCAATGAGCTCAGATTTACGGCCATTTGCAGTACTCTATGTGACAATTTACAATGCGGTGGTTTTTTTTGGAATCCAACATTTACTTCCAGTTTTTGAAAAAAATATCCCTGCATTTGCTTAATGACTACCACAAAAAAGTCATAAAATTGGATCCAGTCATGTTTTACAGTTGTTACAATTATAACTGCCAGACTCTACTAAGGATTATCTGTACAGATCAGATGAACTAAGACCTACTCACATCAAAAGTTTTAAAGCAACAAAAATGAGTTTTTCTAGTCATTTACATACAGGAAATTGAAATACAATTAATTTGTAGAGGGATTTCATAAAAATTTAGGCCAAACTATTTTTAGGGTTTTCTTTCTTTTCTTTTTTTCTTTTGCAAAATATTTCTTGTAGAGAAACACAAACAGCAACAAAAATGCCAAACAAAACAAACGTTTTAACACAAATGATTAGTATGATTTTGCTTTTCTAACAGCTCCTACAGTTTTCATGCAAAATTTTCCATTTATGTTTTTCTACTGCATGGCTAAAGATGACTGCACAGTGAGAGATAACGTAGATGGTATTACTGATGCTAATGAACACTGGGCATTTGGCTAGAGATTATGTATTTTCCTTTAAGGAAAAAAAGGGAGGGGGAAGGAAAAGAAAACCATTTTATTCCAAAAATCTGGGCATTTAGACAATAATCCGAAGAGCTACATTTTCTACATTTAAATTTAGATACAAACATGTATAATCCAACTAGTGTGGTCACTCCCTCAAACAATATTAAAATAGAATTCTGCTTTGTTTGGGATTTTTTGTTTTTATTTTTATTGCAAAAGGAAAAAAAATCAGTAACTTTGTAATTTTGCTTTCAAAAAAGTATGATTCAGTTATGCAAGGCGGGACAATTTCATGGTGTGATAACATGCAAAATGACTCAGCCAATCACTGGACTAAAGAACACTTCCTTTTTAAAAAAAGACAAAACCAGATTGAGTGACCCATTGGACAAGACAGTTTGAAATAAGTGCAGTTAATTAGCGTATCCATTTTACACATGCTAGCTCTATTTTTGAAACAGTAAGAACAAACTTTCTTAAATATGGGATTTCTCCTCTGTAGTACTAAACTAAAAACCAAATTAAACTAAACATCCCAGAATCACAATTAATATATAATGGACAGTCTTGGATTTAACACTAACTTAAAAAACTTGTCCTATTTTATGATTTCTGTACTCTGGGCCCAGCGGAAACCTACAGCTGTTGCTCAGGTATTTTTTTTAAAAAAAAAAAAAAAAACAAAGAACAGATCTGTTTCTTTAATGCCCTGCCTTGCAGTTTTCTAGAGACACCTTATTAGACATAATTGAAAAGAGACTCCCCCACACTTTATCACACATTATATATTTTATTCTTTTTTCCCATACCACTTATTCTGGAAGTGAAAGCCAGCTGGATATCCTTGGGCCGGTCACTCTTTCAGCCCTGGGACGGAGGCAAGGCCAAGAAAATTCTAAAAAACCTTGCCAAGAAAACTGAAGGGATTTGTCCAGGCAGTTGCATGCATGCATATATATACACACACACACACACATACAAAATCTAATTTTGGAACAGCTTCATTTTACAAATGCTTTGGTGAATAGGGGCTGGAAAGCTAATTGAGGCATTAATGGAACTTTCCCCAGGACAGAGTTCATTCCTGGGGTCCTCCTCCTTCATTGGAAGCCAAGCTAACTGGTGGGACTCTTTAATGGGACCTTCCCATCTGATCTCAGTGCATGGTTTGCACAGGATTGGGGGAGGGAGATGTCTTCAGTACTTGGGTCCCAAGTTATTTCCCAGTTACCCAGAGGTAACTGGGAGCCCCTTCTTTGGAGGTGTTCAAACAGAGGCTGGACAACCATCTGTCAGGAAAGCTTTAATTGGATTCTCCCCACTGAGCAAAGGGCTGGACTTAAAGGCTTAAAGAGCTGCTCCAACTCTTTGATTCTAACATATGAATAGTTTGCCTTTTATGAAAAACAGATTCAACATATGAAGAGCACTTCACTAGGAAATCATGTATAATAGTCCTTTTTATGAAACAGGTATTTTTTAGAGAAAATTCTTCCTATGTTCTTTCTGCTGTTATTCAGAATAATTCACTCTTAATGTCTCTTCAATCTCTTGTGGCCAGCACTTATCCCTTTCCCAGAAATTCATTCCTCTGTTTTCTCCATTAACCACAAAAACATTTTAAACAAAAATAAAGAAACCTAGAGACAACAAAGGGTTCTGTTTGGTGCTTCAGTTTATAACACTCAGGAGAAATCCTGTCATTTCATTCAAGTCCCACAGCTTGGTTCTCGCACACTGCCTGAGGAAAAAAAAATAAAAAGAAATTTTCTCTTGCAAATGAATGAACTGAATTTGTTCCCACACATTAAAAGCTTATTGGCAAGATCGCTGAGCCAAATGCAATACTGAGATAAAAGTCCATGGCTAATAAAGATTTCTTTCTCATCTCAATTCCAGTTGAAAGTAAATAATACAGAGAAGGTCCCAAGAAGCTTGACAAAGATTGGGTTTCCACAAGACCTTACAGGAGGTCAACATCTTTCTTTCAATCTTTCAATCTTCACTCTTTAAGGAGACAGACCACTTATGACTATTCTTCAGAAGTGCTATATCTAACTATGGGGTGTGTGTGTGTGTGTGTGTGTGATTGCTAATGGTCATATGTCTTTCTCTTCTTCCCATTCCCATTCTAAAACAGCTTCTCCAATTCTCTTCTGGTATTTCTTGTCTCACCCAACATGACATAATTTTCTTCACCCAAATAATGACCATGACAGCCATTCTAGTATTTTAGACCATGCAAAGAGAATGAAGCTTCATTCGTTTGTATCAAACCGAACTCAGAAACACAAAAATTATCTTTGGGATTACTATTATCAGGATATTCAACCATAATTCTTCTCAGAAAAGATTTGTAAAAATAAAATATGTGGGTGATGAGTGGCTCACATTCACTGGGATGTTAGATGGTAAGGGTGGTATCAAATGATGGAATCATTTTTTTCTGCTCCTTCCTAATGCAGGAAGATTGTAGAAAACTCAAAAGCCTCATACTCTGCCCAACAACTGTTCTTATTGCCAATGTTGCTGAAGAATGTTCTCTCCCTCTCTCTCTCTCTCTCTCTCTCTCTCTCTCTCTCTCTCTCTCTCTCTCTCTCTCTCTCTGACAAAGAGAGAGAAAGAGAGAGGGAAAGGGAGGGGGGAGGAAGAGAGGCAGTCTGCAAAATGTATATGTTGCACCAGCCAGTTTATTTAGCCTTTAGAAGGAGATTCTTCATTCCTTGGTTTCCTTCCAAATGAAATCTGGATGATTAGGACTTGATTAAATCAAATTCCCTTAACTCTAGTCCAACTTCCTTACTGTCATCCTTTCTTCACAGCAAAGATTGAACACACCATCAGTTTCAAAAGATTATCCATGAAATAAGCCTTTTCACAGTTTTCTGCTCAGATGCAGAAGGGAAAATAAGATAAGATGTGCCCTATTATTTTAGTTAGCCTGCCTTCACAAAGTACATTGTCATGTTATCTCCAAGAAGGGAGCAAGCCAAACACAAGACTAGTTCTAAACTTTTCTAGACATTTATTATTATGACTTTTATCAGCAAGCACTTATTCTGTGACATTTGTCACTGCCTTAACTGAGGCCTTGGCAAACATGTAGAAATTTATCCTCACAAGACCCTGTCAAGGGAAGAAAGAAAGAGGGGTCAATATTTTGCCCAAGGTTACACAGGAAGTTTGCAGGAGTAACTAAAATAGAACTGAGACTTGCTTTGACATATAGTCTAGGAAACTAAGCTTACATCAGATAAGAAACACAAAACAGAAAGATTAGGTACGGTTAAATCCTTAATCTTGCAAGCTTCTGATAACCAGTGTTGAATCCTGCATTCAGGTTAAAAGTCATAGTATATCAAATCACAGGTCACTGCAAAACAGTGTGCTCTCATATTCCTCTAGTGCTACATGGAACCTTATTTTTGTACGACACAAGCATAGAATTAAGTACCAAATGACTTATGAAAATTGGCTTGTCACCGTTTTCCTTTCTTGTCCCCAAAACTGCCTAAACTGGTCTGGAGATCAGACTAGCTTTCAGATTTAGTTTGTTTAGGTTTGTTGGACAAGACATAATCTGTACCCAAACTGATTAGACAAATCATAACAAATCATAGAGATTAAACCAATATAGGCCAATACCTACAATTCATCCAGATGTTGAAATCTGACTAATCTTGTCAAAGCCAATTCTTAATTCTTAATGATCAGTATGCAACACCTGTGCAAAGAAGTGGCCCAGGTGCGAGGGGTGGTTTACCCCCACAGTATTTGTTTTCAGATAATAAGTCATCTGTGTACAAATTTTGGTTGAAATTGCTCGAGGCGTTCCAGAGTTATGCTGGAACATACATACATCCTTTTTAATATATATAGATAGAAGACTCAGCAATAAAATTGCAATGAATGATTGAATGAGTCACTTCTATTTTGTCATATACTTATTTGTGCATTACTTTCTGTCAACATTTTTGAAGGTGGATGCAAGATTCTTTTTTAATTTCTTTATATTTCCCCTGAAAATTAAGAACTACATCTCTTCAAGGATACAGGAAATGTACACACCTGTATACCAAGTTGAAAAACAGGTTCACAACAGCCTTCTAAATGCAACACAATTTATTTTCCGTATAAAAGGTAAAGTTGGAAATAATTTAGTAATATCATACCACAATTGAAATGCTCTCTAGTACATAAGACATCTATGTTCATCTTCTGATCTCTGGATAAAGGAAGAGAGAGAATTGGCAATGTCTATATTACAGATGTCCTCAGATAGTAATACTGAAAGTAGTCCCAATCTGGCTGACATACTGTTCTTCCATGATTCTAGACATAATTAGAACTTGTTGTCTGAATGACACTTTAACCTAAAGTAGTTCACAAAATTTTTCATGCCTATCTCCTGTTCTGTCTGGATGGAAGGGCACAGGGCTCTCTTTCATTCTCTTAACTTTTTAAAAGTGATTCTCACCATCCAGTGACCCTAGCCCCTGTCCATCCTCCAGAAAGACTTTGGGTGGTTACAGAAGATGGTAAGAAGAGAGGCAAAGAGAAAAGTTATTTTTTCTACAATTCTTTAGCTTATCTTAGGCTCCAATTCTATCTGTCTATTCTGTAGCACAAAACTCTATTATCACTCAAAGGATTTGTGACATTTAGGTGCCTAAATTGGATTCACCTTTTACTCCCCACCCCCAAATCCAGAAGTACAGCATTTATTTATTTAGTGTATGGCATGTGTTAGCCAGGGATCACTGAGGAGGCTGGCTGCCTCTGTGAAAGGAAGTTTTTGGGCAGTGTTATCTTTACCTATGGTACACCTGAATGCCAGTAGGCAATCAGGGGAGGCTCCTTTCTTGTCCCTTCCACAGTTTATTAGCTCATGGGAATCGAACGGCCGAGCTGCCAATCTCAGTGGTGCGCAGGCCCAGCGTCTTACCACATGAGCCACCATGGCTCCCTATACCTCTAGCAAATTTTAGCATTTAGCATAAAAGAGGGTAGAGCCATTCTATTGCTTTGTTCAACCCAGTTGTTAGAAAAAAAACAAGGTGTAGTAAATGACGCAGGGCAGAGGGGGATATAGGGTGCCTCCATTGCCTCTATACATTGCCCTGGAGATACAGCTACTGCAATATCCAAAATCCCCTGAGATCTCTTAACATGTCCCTCTGGGGGTTCTGCAATAGGTTCCAAGCACCTCTGCCTCTAAGCAACACTTCCAGCAGCTCCTACAACCAGGCACAAAAAATATATATGCATAGCTACACAGACAATTTAAAAAGGCAATTCACTAAATTAAGACTGAGAAAATCTATTCAGTTCTAATGGATGTCAGCTGACTTTTGATCCTTAGAGAAACTGGAAAGAGAAGGACAAAATAAATCCCATTATTTCAGAGTGAATAGAAAGGCAGCTAGGCCAGAGCCCTTTTCCTTCTTATAGTTCAAAGAGGATTTTCCTAATCCTAGCTGAACTAGGTTTTGATCCCAAGGCTAAGCACTCTCAGTTAAGTTGACCAAGCAAAGACACCACTAAGGTTTCTTCTCTGTACTCCCATGTCCCCTGGTTACCTAAGAGTCGGAGGTGATCTCATTAAGCCAAATAAGGTCAATCATATAAAGTACTCTACAAAAATACCAAGAAGTAAATACTACAGAGTAATGATTCATGATTATTCCTCTTGCAGGCCCTTCCCTCCAGTGACTAGGCATTGCCCTGAGCAGATTTTTTTTCCTGGGCTGCCAGTCTGCTTTGTTTTCTGTTGGTCATCCATTGCTATTTTTTATAACCTTGTGGTTGATCTAAATATGGGGCATTAAGTTAATGAACTACCATCAGTCCCAGAAGCTCACGCTGCATTCATCTCTCTGGGCACCCTTTCAATTTCTGTCTAGGCTGAGTAAAGCATGATCTTGTTGCTTTCCCACCCTATGCCCACAATATTGCAAAGTTTTCCTTCCCTTTCCATAATTTTCAAAATTTCTATATGTTGTGGTGTAGGAACATTGTTTCAATGAATCAACAATCTTATTGTTTTTTATTCTACAGAGGATCAGATACAAAAGAAGGACCTGTCCCTATTGTTATGAGGGAGGGAGGGAGGGAGGAAGGAAGGGAGGGAGGAGACGGGGCAGTGGTGAAATTCAATTTATTTACTACCAGTTCTGTGGGCGTGGCTTGGTGGATATGGCAAGGGAAGATACTGCAAAATCTCCATTCCCTCCCCACTCTGGGGCCAGCCAGAGGTGGGATTTGCTGGTTCTCCGAACTACTCAAAATTTCACCTCTGAGATGGGGGAAATAGATGATTATATTAGCATCAAAGGGGTTTTGTGGGAAAGAAAAGCATAAAGACATCCATGTGTGCAGACTTCTGGGAAAGCAAAGGAAAGATAGACAAAAATCTGACAAAATGCAACAATTTCCTCTATTCTATTACATTATTGTATAATAAATACCAATGAGCAGCAACAACCCCTTCTTTCAGTCATGTAGGAAAACACAATTCTCAAGGATGCCAGTGCTCTTGAGAAACTATATTTACACCTTCCTAATGCTAAAACAATCCATTTTTAGAGAAAATTGGATTTTGTTTTCCATTTCATTGATTTCTGAATGTTTGTTGGCACCTGATCCCTGAAAGAAAGAAAATGCAAACTATTAAAAATGTTCTGAACTACAATGAACACTGGAACAATGTCCATCCAAAATTTCATGTCAAAGAATCTTCAGAAAAACAGAAATCTGGAGTCAGAAAAGAATTTTATAGGAGGAAGGAGATTTACCAACTGAGTCTCTTTCAAAGAGTACTTTAATTCAAAGTACTTTAATAAGACTTATATACACAAAGTGCTTTTTTGTACAACGGAAGTGGTAGTATTTTCTGGTGCATGGATTGAATGCTTGCAGTCATGCAGTGGCTTAGTTGTCCTCTCAAATATTCAATTATCATATCTTCATGAGATCTTGGCAATTCCACATTAAAATAGTGAAGTATCACAAGAGTTTGAACGGCAACACTGAGATCTCTTGATTGCTGAAATCTTATGAGGTCTGGGGCATTTATTTAACTAGAAAATTTATAAGGTTGCCTTGGGTGGCTAACAGGATTGTGCACATGTATACTTTCAAAATAAAACTTCACAATAAAAATACAAACCAAATTTAAAGAAACTGTGTTAAAACCACATAATACCTAATTACAAATAGGTAGTACAATAGTTGTACTATTATATACAAATAATAGTATAGCTGGCCATGATACAATAACTGAGGCATTGTAACAAAATCACAGCACAACTGCATCTATATTGGTATATATTTTTTGAAATAATTATCTTTATTTTGAATGAAGGTAGGAGGAAACCTACAAACACGTTTAGTGGGCCCATGGTACCTCTGGCCATTTTGCCAACCCTTGTTGTATAGTATTAACTGTTATTGGACTTATGAAATACCAAGATACAATTAGCAGTAATTCCTGTGAGATACTAGCACTTTACCTTATTGCCATGATCACAGAAATGCTGCCAGCTGTATTAAAATCACATCTTCTTACACAACTGTTGGTCACATCCCTCTGTATCCAAAGTAAAGTAAAACCACTCCCATTATGGAAGAAAATACTTTGCATGAAATGGACTCAAAACCATTGCACAAAGAATGTTACAAAAGTAAGATACTAAACAGATATTGTTGAACAGAGTGCACTGGAATGTAGTACATATTTATAAATGCTTTCTTCTATTTGAAAAAAACAAAACCATGCAAATGTAAATAAATTACTAAATGAGAAAGAAACAGCAAGCAAGAGTTTTTACTTCTGCTGTAACTATAGGATACAAATGGAATAGTGATGCAACAATGAAAAAAAGATTGGATCTAAGCTTAGACATATTAACATCTAATGAACAAAAAATAGTCACAACTAATTTAAATATCTTTCCTTGAGTTGACTTACTATGTGAGTACCTTTGGATCCAATCCAATATGTTTATATTAAAAATTAATTATTCATTACAAAATTGGTCCCACAAATTTTGATACCAAATGTGGGTTTTTAGGCTCTTATTTTATATATAAATAATATTATGGAAGAGATGAAATCAGGAGAAAACAATAAATCACACGCAAGATCGAAGCAGCCATATACGAGCTAAACTTGCTGACTTCTCTGTCTATCTTGAAATATATCAAGCTGTTTTAATATATAGCTATATTCCACAAACAAAAAATCCATCTCTATTTATTGATTACTTTTACCTAGTAGAAATAAATGAGGTGTTTTTCTAAAAACAAGGCAGTAATAATTACTGTTGTTTAGAGAGTGAGAAATCTACTCATTTTGGGCCATATCCCTTCTCAGGGATGCTGTAGCATTAACAGTAGAAATGGCATATATGCTATCTCATCTTCTTTAACAATAGAGTGCAACATAGTTATAATAAATTTAGAAAAGAACATCAAGTTATAACAAAAGAATGGTAAACTGTAGCAATTAATGCAGTGAAAAAGTCTATTTTAATAAAGGCCTGTTACATATTTTCTATAAAAATTAAAATACTACATGTATGTATGAATGTATTTATTTACCATATGGTGTTGTTACATTAGCCAGGAGATTGCAATGCTAATGCAGAGTAGTAATTTGGCTGCCTGTTTATCAGCTCTGTTAGGTGCATGCTTGCGCACTTCCCACGATGCACCACAAGAGAACAAACTGGCTTCACACCAGAAAGAAAGACAACAGGATTTTCCTTTAGCGTCATCTAAGCCTCTTTTTCTCTGTACCAAAGCCACCTCACAAATAGGTGTTGCAATCGGGAAGGTTCAGCGCTGGCAAGATTCTAACCACCACATGAAGTGCTGGCTCATCGCCTCACCAAAGTGGTACCTCTTTATCTACTCACATAGAACATACAAACTGCTGGGTGGTTAGTAGCTGAGGCAAGGGATGGGAGCTCAACCCGCTACACAGTGCTAAGGCTTGAACCTCTGGAGCAGAGACTCCAGCATCATTCCAGCAATTGAGCCACCGTGTCTCTTCGCTATATGTAGTATGTTCTTGCAAGTGTTGCATACTGTGTTACAATCTCAAATTCTATTACCTAGGTCACCAACCACAGTCTGCATAATGTATGGAACCTCTCTTAGTTTTTGTAGAATTTAAGCCAGCTTGTTAAACATGGTTCGGAGAAATACAATTTGCTAAGTAAGAACATGGAGCTAATAATTGTTCACTAATTTTTAGAGCATTTTATTTCTCCCCATTTAATTAAGGGCAGGAATAAGGATGGCACAAGAGATCATCTAATGTCTGGCTTGCTGAAACCGCTTGCTTCGTTCAGTGACTTCTCAACAATCTGGCACCTCCCCTGTCAGATGAATTCCAAAGACATTGTTCTGGCTGGGTTTAAAAGGCAATTCTGACAAAATGAGGCTGGATTGGAGATTGAGTTTTTCTTGCCATGCCCCACGGAGTGATAGGGTCTGGTAGCATTTTCTGTACTTACATGATGAGAAGATCTAAACAACAGAAGACTCTATTTGTTGCATTCCTCGTTTTAAAAATAAAAGTAAAATAGTTTTCTGCGGAATTAGGCCAATCAAAGAACACTGGATAGTTAGAAGAAACATTGCTAAACAAACATTGCTAATCTGCCTACTGAAATAATTTATCCACACAGTTATTGTCTTCATTTTTTTCCAAAATAGACACAGTCTATTGTAATCACATGTAGCATACCACCAAGAAGTACAGGCCATTAGCCAGAGAATAAGAAGGATCAAGTAATTTCATAAGGTTGAATAAATTCCAGCCCCAAGAATACAAAAGGAGTCTAGGTTTTTCTGATTGCTGGGTATATTTCCTGCCCAAATTGTTACTGACAGATTCTGGAAAAACCAGCATAAAAATGTCAGTCAACTGTGACAAAACCTCAATATCATTGCAAGGCAGAGAAATTTTTATCAGGTACAGTTTCAGCTGCCAGGCAAAACCTCTTTCAATTACCATCACTATTTTGTAAGATTAATAATGCTTCTGAATAATGTCATCATTATAATCTATACGGCTAAATAATATTTTGAAGATATTCTGAACACATCTTTATCAACAGCTTTTCAAACAAAACTTTATCTCAGTATACCGCACAAGAGTCTTGTCTATTGGCAAAGTTTCCTTTTTTATTATTAATTTAAAATGTTTATGTCTCAGTTAGCCTTCACCCAGTTCTAAGCAACTTAAAATACTTAAATATTGACAGCAAAAAGTATTACCCTAAAATCTTAAGGCAGCTTTTTTTTCCATATTGAGCAGCAGCCTTTGAGCCAAGATTTTGAAAATATCATCAAATATCAATCAAGCATTGTTTTAATATTGAAGCAGACAGATCGTAGTTAGATCCATTCCATTTATAGTTTAAATTATACTTGGCAATAGATGTCAAAAAAGGACAGCAGATGAGAAAACAGTAAATAATATTAGACCAGATGATGATCTAACTCAATGTAAGTTAGCCTATTTTTTTTCCATATATAATGTTTTTTTTAAAATGAAGGCTATAATGTGGTGTCCTACATGATAACTCTTATAGCATGGAACATTACTGCTCTGTCAACTTCATCTTCTCTCATCTCACAGTTATACGTAGAACCAAACAGGATAGAATCAATGCTGTCTTTAAGCTAAGGGTATTGGCCTATGGCACCAAAGTTTAGGGAATGCCAACGCCACTTCTCATTCCAAATCATTTAAAAAATGCAAATCTTTGAATTGGCAGGAGATGCTCCATCTGTCAAGGGAGCACACTCTTCAACCATCACTGAAAATGAGGTTAAAATAATAAGAAAATGTAAAATGATATAGAATGGTCTACTAGGTTCATTAAGGCCACACTATTTCAAATCTCTTGGCAAACTTGCCTACAACAGTCTTGGAGTTTTTGCCTTTAAAATATGTATGAAAGAAGACTGAAATGGGTAACTGGTTTCATCTAAAAAGAACCTCCAAGTTTCACTAAAGCCCATAATAAAGCTAGGGCTTACTCTTTCAGGATGGGGCTATCCATAGTTTGCTTTAGCTTGTCACTGCATGTAAGACAGGAAATAAAAGCACACGTGATAAGACTAAATAGTTCCCAGGACCTTTGGGCTGAAGACAACTAAAATCCAACCAAAACAACTAGATAAGAGGAGAGCAAGCACATCTCTTGAGCAAGAATTGTATTTAAAGTGGTGCTTATAAATGAACGGATGTGAACAATTTTATCAGTAAAGCACTTTGCAAATATGTCAAGCAAACATTCCATCTCTTCTTCTTGAGCAAAGAACAAGGCCCAATATTATTCATTAAAGAGTCTTTGCATTGTATTATATAGTCCTAGAGAAAAGTAAGAACATATGAATGTCATCATTGATGAAAAGCAGGGTTTTGTCTATATTTGAGCAACTTCTTGGCTTAGAGATCACCTCTAGAATTAAGTATTTGCAGCTTGGAATGTCATCCATACCCCTTATAGCTTTCTACTCCACAATCCAAATACTCTTTATATTTTGCACCTACACTATCCAGCTCAGTAAAAAGGAACCCTAATAATCACTGATTTGGAGAAACATTCAATTTTCTGCTTAGCTTTCATACTTCCTTTTTCTGATCCTTATACTAAATTTGGTTCACACTGCATTTGGTTAAAGGCAAATAATTCTCACAATGTTTTTTTCATTCTCCCTACAATGTGACGGGTAGCATATAAATGTATACATGAGAAGAAAAGATTAATGATTTCCTCTCACTCTCTATGTCTAGTCAACACACTATTGCTAATCTTGTTCTAAGGTTTGAAATAAAAGCAAAAACAAAGAAGTCAACTTTGGCAGAAGCACTTATTGTTGAGCTGTTGGTTTTCAAAAGACACCTGTAAAATTTCTGACTTGAAAGTTCTAATCTCAATCTCTGTCCAACGGTGTCCACTACTTGTTAAAAACTAAACAGACATTCATGAACCCAAACTGGATTATTCTTGTCTTTTGTACAGTCAGGTCCAGAAATATTGGGACATCGACACAATTCTAACATCTTTGGCTCTATACACCACCACAATGGAGTTGGAACGAAACAAACACAATGTGTGTTAACTGCAGACTGTCAGCTTTAATTTGAGGGTATGTACATCCAACTCAGGTGAACGGTGTAGGATTTACAGCAGTGTGTATATGTGCCTGCCACTTGTTAAGGGACCAAAAGTAATGGGACAATTGGCTTCTCAGCTGTTCCATGGCCAGGTGTGTGATATTCCCTCATTACCCCAATTACAATGTGCAGATAAAAGGCCCAGAGTTCATTTCAAGTGTGCTATTTGCATTTGGAATCTGTTGCTGTCAACTCTCAAGATGAGATCCAAAGAGCTGTCACTATCAGTGAAGCAAGCCATCATTAGGCTGAAGAAACAAAACAAACCCATCAGAGAGATAGCAAGAACATTAGGCGTGGCCAAAACAACTGTTTGGAACATTCTCAAAAAGAAGGAATGCACTGGTGAGCTCAGCAACACCAAAAGACCCGGGAGACCACGGAAAACAAGTGTGGTGGATGACCGAAGAATTCTTTCCCTGGTGAAGAAAACACCCTTCACAACAGTTGGCCAGATCAAGAACACTCTCCAGGAGGTAGGTGTATGTGTGTCAAAGTCAACAATCAAGAGAAGACTTCACCAGAGTGAATACAGAGAGTTCACCACAAGATGTAAACCATTGGTGAGCCTCAAAAACAGGAAGGCCAGATTAGAGTTTGCCAAACAACATCTAACAAAGCCTTCACAGTTCTGGAACAAGATCCTATGGACAGATGAGACCAAGATCAACTCGTACCAGAGTGATGGGAAGAGAAGAGTATGGAGAAGGAAAGGAACTGCTCATGATCCTAAGCATAACACCTCATCAGTAAAGCATGGTGGTGGTGGTATCATGGCGTGGGCATGTATGGCTGCCAATGGAACTGGTTCTCTTGTATTTATTGATGATGTGACTGCTGACAAAAGCAGCAGGATGAATTCTGAAGTGTTTCGGGCAATATTATCTGCTCACATTCAGCCAAATGCTGCAGAACTCATTGGACGGCGCTTCACAGTGCAGATGGACAATGACCCAAAGCATACTGAAAAAGCAACCAAAGAGTTTTTGAAGGGACAGAAGTGGAATGTTATGCAATGGCCAAGTCAATCACCTGACCTGAATCCCATTGAGCATGCATTTCACTTGCTGAAGACAAAACTGAAGGGAAAATGCCCCAAGAACAAGCAGGAACTGAAGACAGTTGCAGTAGAGGCCTGGCAGAGCATCATCAGGGATGAAACCCAGCATCTGGTAATGTCTATGCATTCCAGACTTCAGGCTGTGATTGACTGCAAAGGATTTGCAACCAAGTATTAAGAAGGGAAAGTTTGATTTATGATTATTATTCCCATTACCTTTGGTCCCTTAACAAGTGGGAGGCACATATGCAAATTGCTGTAAGTCCTACACCGTTCACCTGAGTTGGATGTACATACCCTCAAATTAAAGCTGACAGTCTGCAGTTAACGCACATTGTGTTTGTTTCATTCCAACTCCATTGTGGTGGTGTATAGAGCCAAAGAATTGTGTCGATGTCCCAATATTTCTGGACCTGACTGTATGTTTAGAAAATGTTTAAAATTCAGTTTATTTTGGACAAAAAAGTTAATCTCTGTTTGATTAAAAGTTGCAGCCTGACCTGTTTTTAGTTATATTATTTATATTGTATTTCATTCATTCATTTATTCATTCATTGTTTTTTTCTTGTTACTGCTAGTTCATAATGTGAATATATCATATGCTACTATGTTTTCATATTTCTTCCATTAACCCTGTACCTTCTAGAGGTACACAAAATGGAGAAAACTATTCTGATGTTTAGAAAGAAGGAAAACATAATCGGCAACTACTTGTATTGCATTCTAAAACAGAAGACTAAAATATTATGGCACACAATATTTTGACACTATGCCCTTAATCACTGGATTTCATGTATGCACATGTGCATATGCGCATACCACACAAATCCTGCCAAAGTAACCTTTGCACTAATTTTATAGACTCCATGAGTTGGAAATTGCAAAAGGATCAGACATTAAAAGGATAATCTTAGTGTCAATATTTAGAAAGCTTCTTGAGTTAAAACACCTTAATCCTCAAGAAGCCGGAATATGCAATGATTACATGGAAGAATTCTATACAAAGGTGTGTTAAAATATGAACATTTTATAGTTATTAGATAATAGGTACTAACAGTTGCCTATGTGGTTACCAACAGATTTCTCCAGTGGGAGATTAAGTAATATCAGTTATTGGCCAGAGATAAATGTGATAGAGTTGTAATATCTAAAACTGAATCTGTTTTATAATGCAATATCTGGATTGTTTACTTACCAGGGAATCCCATTTTGAACATTTGCCCTTTTAAAAAGTTTGTTTGTTGTATGATAAATTACAAAACATTTATTTACTTATTCAATTTATATGGCCATCCATTCACCATGTGACAATGGGTGGCTAACAACCAGTTAAAAAGCAACCACAAAATAATCAAGAACAATTTAAAACAATGTGTTGAACTCGGGGTGAGTCATAATTTGCACAGTCGCTTTCTTGAAGACTGGCTCATTCAGCCTCCTGGCGCTCTGCCTGAAGAAAAATCAAATTGTCAACACCTTACAAAAGATTAGCAGGGTCAGGGACATCCAAATTTCAGAGAGTATACTGTTGGATAGAGTAAGGAATGACCAAAAAAAAGCATGCTTCCTGGGTTCCATCAAATGCCACTATGTAATAGAAGGGGCCTGGAGCATGACCAATCTGTCAGACTTAGTAGAATGACTAGAAATTAATGGAGACAGGCAGTCTGACAGATAACCTGGCTTTCTACCATGAAAAACTTATAAGTATACCCAGAAGCCCAATGCCCCACAACAAAGCTCATGGGGGAGAAGGGTTACATGAGTGTACTATGCCTAAAAAGTCACAGTCACTTGATCTTGCTAGAGTTATGCCTATGCAGAACTGTACAACCTTTAAATAATGAGGAAAAGAACCCCCTTTGATGGCATCACTTAGTCAATCTGGAATAGAGACATATGCTAGTTGCACTGCCTCATATAAGCATGTTAAGCCAGAGCTATACCTTGTATATTATTCCCCATACAAAAATGTAAGCTTGCAAAGTAATTAGTTACCTACTTCACTTAGTCACATATACATTTACTTGGACATAACCCCAATTATAGTAAATGAACCTCACTGCCAAGGAAATATGCATAGGATTTTGGCATTAAAATAAATATATGATATGAAACATTGAACTTCTTTTAAAAGAATGTTGAAAAAGAATGCGACTTACAGAATATTTTTTTCTGAACTAAAACTTAATGCTGAATCAAAATAGAATGAGAAGGAGGTGGACCCAAAATAAGAATAAAAATTCAACCAAATAATAAAACAATCACTAGATGTTAGCCTTCTTAGTTTGGCTGGAAATATAATGTATAACTTCAAATGTTTTCCATGTATTGCAGCAAATGAGATCCAGTTTGGTGTAGTGGTTAAAGTATCCAGTTAGAAACCAAAAAACAGTTAATTCTAATCCCACCTTGGGCATGAAGTCAGCTGGGTGACCTTGGGCCAGTCGCTTTCTCCTGAGCCTTGGAAGGAAGCAATGGCAAATCACTTCTGAAAATCCCTGCCAAGAAAGCTACAAACACTTGTCCAGGCAGACTTTGAAAATCAGGCACAATAGAACAGAGGGGGTGGAGGGAAGCAGCAAATATAAAATAAACCGAACAAGAATATGCTTGAAATAGCAAATAGACCCTTGAAGTTAGAACTATCCTATATTTTATATTTAAAAGTAGCAACTGTATAAATATTTGAGTAAAGTATGGCCATGTTATGTACATTAATAAGTAACCAAGATATTATATAGCATTTCACCTCAATAATGTCATTTTTTAAATTTGTATCATAATAGTTAAAAATTTGGAAAGTTGTGCTTCCTCTATCTCTAAATTTTGCAAGTTTATATCTCTTGATTTTTTTCCCCTTTCACGTGCAACCACCATTTTCTGCCAGAATTTCAATATCAAGTTTGTTCAAAACTGAAATTTCTACCATTCTAACAAACAAATTCAAATGTGAGGAAATGCCTGGAGGCCATGCGGGTCTGGATGGGGAGGAACAGGCTCCTACTCAACCCCTCCAAGACCAAGTGGCTGTGGTTGCCGGCGTCCCGATATAGCCAGCTGGTGCCATCGCTGGCTATTGGGGGCGAGTCATTGGCCCCCATGGAGAGGGCTCGTAACTTGGGCGTCTTCCTGGATGCACGGCTGCCTTTAGAAGAGCATATGATGGCCGTGGCCAGGGGGGCTTTTTATCAGGTTCGCCTGATACACCAGTTGCGCCCCTTTCTGGATCGGGACTAATTATGCATGGTCACTCGTGCCCTCGTTACTTCCCGCCTGGACTACTGTAATGCTCTCTACATGGGGCTCCCCTTGAGGAGCACCCGGAGGCTCCAACTGGTCCAGACTGCGGCCGCGCAGGTGATTATGGGGACGACATGGCACTCCCATGTAACACCTCTCTTGGACGAGCTACACTGGCTTCCGGTGGTCTTCCGAGTGCGCTTCAAGGTATTGGTTCTCATTTTTAAAGCGCTCCATGGCTTAGGGCCTGGGTATCTACGAGACCACCTTCTGCCACCGATAACCTCCCACCGGCCAATATGCTCCCACAGAGAGGGTCTCTCAGGGTGCCGTTGGTCAAGCAATGGCGACTGGCGACCCCCAGGGGGAGAGCCTTCTCTGTGGGGGCACCTGCCCTCTGGAATGAGCTACCCCCAGGGATACGACTGATCCCAGACCTCCATACTTTCCGCCAGGCACTGAAGACTTTCTTATTTCAGCAAGCCGGACTGGCTTAAAATTTTTAATTGGTTAATTTTATGGGTAAGGGGTTTTAAATTGGGGAAACCAAATTGATTTAATTATTTTTTAAATTATTTTAATTTTCATATTGTATGTATTTTAATCCTGGCTGTTCACCACCCTGAGTCCTTCAGGAGAAGGGCGGCATAAAAATTTAATAAATAAATAAATAAATAAATAAATAAATTTTAATAGTGGTAATTCAAACATAATCAACAAAAAGTGGAATTCAATTATTTTTAAATTGACCATGAACAATATGATCAAAAGATAACCTTGATCAATGCCACCTTGAAAGTAAAAGATTTTTCCTAAACAACCAGTTTTAGAAAAGATTATTTATTCCAATATTCTGCAGTGTATTAAAATGAACGGTACAGAAAACTCTTTTCTGCCTGAATAAACATCAATCCAACATTTTTCTTTGTCTTGTTTTATTTGTTAATCGTGGATAAGACCCTTTTAATATTGCCTCACTACTGCCAGGTTGTCGTAATGAATATTATTATCAATTATGTTAATCAACATTTTGCCCCAAAGCATCATACATTAAAACCCTAATTTAAAAGTGAAATGAGTTTACACGTTTCATAGAAAAGTCTTTATCCATTGTATATAAACACATCTATAATTACTAGAGTCCAGTATATGTCAGATCTCTAAACACCGACTGAAAATATGTGTTGGTAGTTGAATCAAAGTATTACAAATAGTTACGGCATTCTGCTTGCCAAGCCAACAGGACCAAGAATTACATTTTGTTTGAACTTAGATATTTTGAAGGATTTATTGTTGGACAAAATAAATATTTGATATAATATGATATAGATTTTTTCAGGTATTCCTTCTATCAAGCTTCTATATAAACATTTAAGCTCTATAAAAACATAAGAATTCTGGTGGTGATTGTTTTTTTCATTACCATATTTTCCTGCATAATATTTTTCAAAGAGTCTATCCTGTCTTTTTTTTTTTTTAACATTCTTTGGTATTACATACATAATGCATAATAATTTGCCCTGTTTTTCTTTCTTTTTCTAGTAATAGTGCAACTGTGTATCTTTCAATGAAGTTTAAGTGCTTCTTACACATATTTAATTCATTGAAAGGCTTAGGTTCAACTGCCTCCTTATGCATAAATTATTTTCACTTTATACATGAAGTTCTAAATGTTCTTTATTCAACATGCTATTAATAAAAATCTTTTCAATTTAGGTATCATCTGCATCCTAAATTACATTGTAGCAGAACTGTGGTATAATTTTTAACAAATAGTTTTATATTGTTAATTGATTCCTGAATAAAATTCCATACTTTCCAGTTTCTTACTGTATTAAAAGTTACCTCTTTAATATTAATTTTTTCAGCAAGGAAAGGTGGGGAAGTAGAGTAGGGAGGAGAAGCAAGCTGATTGCTACCCATATTATAAAACAAGAAGTTGGATCTCATACAGGATATTAGAGATCTTGGTTTAAGAGGGGTGGAAAGTTGCTGTCAGCTTTGGAAGCCATATTAGGCTGGAAGCTTCCATGCTGCCACCTTCTCATGTGTGGGAAAGTAGGAGGGGGGCAGTGGTGGGTTGCTACCAGTTCTCCCCGGTTCTTGCGAACGGTAGTGGAAATTTTGAGTAGTTTGGAGAACCGGTAAATACCACCTCTGCCTGGCCCTGCCCCCAATCTATTCACTGCCTCCCGAGTCCCAGCTGATCGGCCAGAAGGAAAAAATCAGGGCTCACTTGACAAAGAAGAAAGAGAGAGAGAAAAAAAACAAGACACCTTAGCTTTAAATTGAGAAGCCAAGAAGCCTCCCAACGGATTGGCTAGAACCGATCCGCTCCTTATAATTTACCACCACCGATACCGCTCGGTGGTGGTAGATTGGCAATTGAGGCCAAGCTGCCTGAAAGTGGTTTCCGATGTTCTCGGTGGTGACAGAGCGGCAAAAAATTGTTTAAACTCTTGCCGCTTCAAAAGGCCACCCTACAGCTGATCAGCGGTAAAAGCAGTGGTAGACCGGTGCGTTCCAAAAACAAATTGGTAGACCGGAACGCTCCCCAAAAAAATGGGTAGACTGACATGCTCCAAAAACAAATGGGTAGACCGGTACGGCTCTGGAAGCAGTTAAAAGCCTGGTAGACCAGTACCTCTGCAAAATCCTAAAGAATTGTCACATGACCATCAAACCATGGCCACAAAATAAGACACGCCTACAGAACTAGTAGTAAAAAATTTTAGAACCCATCCCTGGAGGCGGGGATTTAGTAGAGGGGTTGTCTTTAGACATAATAGCATTCTTCCTGTCGGTCAAGGTCAGGCCGATCCTGCATCTGCAGAAGGAGTGGTCGCAGTGCTATCTCGAGATGGGACGGATGGTGATTGGAGCATGTGATCGACTGAGGAGTGAGGGGATAGTTATGGGGGTTTTGATTTACTGAGGGAAAACCCAGACCTCTCAGATTCGGGTTTTCCCGGAAGTGCCAGTTTACCTATTCTAGTAAATTGAACTTTGAAAAATGTTTGCTTCAGAGTTTTTACTTGGAATTGGGAGGTTTTCTATTGCATTGTTTATATGTCTATCAGCTGTCCAATTTATAGAAATGCATTAATTTTTTTAAAGAATTTATGCAAATATTATGTGCATAATGACCTCCGGGTTTTTCGCTGTGCCCTCAAGACCCTACTGTTCCGACAGGCGGGGCTGTCAAATTGAATAATTTTAAATTGGGTTTTAATTTTGGGTTTTAAAATTCAGCCAAAACTATTTAATGATTTTAATTAATTTTAACTAGGATATTGTATATTTGTATATTTGTATTTTAATTCTAGCTGTACACCGCCCTGAGTTCTTCGGGAGAATAGGCGGTATATAAATAAAATTATTAATTATTATTATATTATTATTATTATTATTATTATTATCATTATCATTATTATTATTATTATTTAATCTTTAGTGAGATTCACAGCCTTTGAGGCTGGTTAATAGCTCAGCAGCTCGAGTCCTAACCAAGGACCTAGGAACTGTTAAGGTATCGTCAGGGGATGTAAGCTGTTCCGAGTAAGGTGGTTTTTTTTGTAGAGTCAAAATGTTCGGCAAATTTAGAATTTCTAAATAACGGGGTAGCCCTTTGGTATTGCTCCAAGGGCTCCAATTACAATCGGGACAACACACGATTTCTTTTTCCACAGTTGCTCAACTTCAATTTGCAAGTCCCGGTACTTTGTGATTTTTTCTTGCTGCTTATCTTCAATCCGTGCATCACCAGGTATTGCAATGTCAATGAACCATACTTTTTTCTTTTCAACTATTGTTATGTCAGGTGTGTTGTGGACCAAGTGCCTGTCAGTCTGAATCCTAAAGTCCCACAAGATCTTGAGTTTCTCATTCTCTAAAACTTTCTCAACGTGATATTCCCAGTGTTTTTTGCTGTACTCAAATCCAAACTTCTGGCACAATTTCCAGTGAATGATCTTAGCAACACGGTCATGGCATTGTAGGTAGTCAGTTTGTGAAATTTTGCTGCACCCACTGATCAGGTGGTCGACTGTCTCATCTTTCTCATTGCAGAGGCGGCATTTGCTGTTGGTGGTAACATGTTGAATTTTTGCCTTCATGCAGTTTGTGGCTAGGGCTTGTTCTTGAGCTGCCAAAATAAAGCTTTCTGTTTCTTTTTTCAGTACTCCTGATCTTATCCAGTTCCAAGTTAGTTTCTGGTCAGCTTTGCCTTCAATACTTTTCAAGTATTGGCCATGCAGAGCTTTGTGTTTCCAATTTTCAACTCGCTGCTCAATTACTTCTTTCTTATATTCTGCTTTTGTTTTAATTGTTTTTAAAAGACCTCCTTTATTTACTTCCTTAATCATTGGTTCTTCACTTTTCTGGATGTAATCATTCAAAATGTGTTTTCTTCTTCCACAGTCTGCTTTACTTGTAGGAGTCCTCGACCACCCTCTGCTCTTGGTAAATATAATCGGTCAACATCACTTTTAGGGTGCAAGGCATGATTCATTGTCATAAGCTTCCTTGTTTTTCTGTCCAAATTGTCTAACTCCATCTGGGTCCAGTCAATTACTCCTGCAGAGTATCTAATCACAGGTTAGATACTGCAGAGTATCTAATCACAGGTATAGCCCAGGTATGGCTTTTATGATGTTTCCTCCACTCAATTTGGACATTAATATCTTACGAATTCGCCGAATGTATTTGGCTGAAGTTAATTCCTTGACTTTATTATGCATTAAGTCAGAGGCTTCTAAAATCCCAAGTACTTGTAGCCTTCTTCTGATTTTACTGCCTTTATCATTTCTTCATTCTCTAGTTCCATTCCATCCTCTTCTATAATCTTGCCTGCTTTGGTTGCTATTGTTGCACATTTGTCAACTCCAAACTGCATACCGATGTCTTGGCAGAATTCTTTTGTGTTTTCAATTAATAAATTCAGTTCAGCTTTTGTTTTACCAAACAGGTTCAAATCATCCATGTACATCAAGTGCGAGATTTTCAGTCCTTTCTTTACAAGTTCGTATCCACAGTTCATCTTCTTCAAAATGATTGTCAGTGGTAGCATTGAGAGTATAAAAAGTAGGGGTGAAAGGGAATCGCCCTGGAAAATGCCTCGTTTAATTTCAACTTCACCCAGTTCTTCTTCATTAGCCATAAGTTTCGTTTTCCAGAGGTTCATTGAAGATTCCATGAATTTTTGTATGTTGCTGCTGATGCCTAAAATTTCCAGGCATTTCTTGATCCAGCTATGGGGAACTGAATCAAACACTTTCTTATAGTCTATCCAAGCCATGAACAGGTTGGTTCGTCTTTTCTTTGAGTTCTTTAGGATTAGTTTGTCGATCAGCAATTGATCCTTTGTTCCTCTTGAGTTTTTGCAGCATCCTTTCTGTTCTACAGGAAGCAAGTTATTTCTTTCCAGGTATCCATAGATTTGGTTTGCAATGATACCAGTAAGAAGCTTGTATGTTGTTGGCAAACAGGTGATTGGCCTATAGTTTCCAGGGTCCTTTCCTTTCTCTTTATCTTTTTGGATCAAAAATGTCCTTCCAGTTGTCATCCATTCATCATTTTCAGATGTTTTTAGGATCTGGTTCATATGGGTTATTATTATTATTATTATTATTATTATTATTATTATTATTATTATTATTATTATTTTGTCAATCTTCACAATGCTATTAATTATCCATTAACGGCTGCCTCTTTGACTGTGGCTGGTTGCAAGACTGGGGGAAAAAAGTACAGCCAACACTCACTCACTAGATCTATTATTAATTATCAGCTGATATTTTGGTGAGCATATAGTCAAGTCAGAACTGTATTTCAATGATTCATAATTTTCACTTCTGCTTCCCTCCACTGAGGCAATATAAAAACAGGCAGAATTTTTTTTCAAAATTTATGTTCTTCTTTCCCTGTAGATTGTTATATAAAATTAGCAAGCAACAATGTATTGTTTGTTTGCATATCATCACTGTCCATTTTCACCAAAAGTCCTGAAAATATATGACTGTCCCAATTTCATAAATGTTGGCTCAGACGTTCTGGCTTATCTGCGATATCCTAGTAATTCAATTCCTAAGCAGAGATACTGTATAAGATTGGGATCAGAAATATAATAGTGCCAAGTCTTCCTATCAACAATCCTATGAAGTTTAGCATATTTTTTCTTATAAACCCATACTTCAAAAACAAAGAAGTTAAATTATTGACTCAAAAATTAGAATACGCATGCTTACTTTTGGTTTCCCCACCCTACAATCTATCCTAATTCAGAATCCAATATATGCCATGCTCTTTTCTCCTCTTAGATGTTCTTGTTTCCTGTTGTATGCCCAGTGTGCTTCTTTGCTTGGGGTTTGGCTTTGCCTTTGTGGAAGCCTAAATGAATATTGGCCATCTGAAATTCTGGGTAGACCTAGGTTTTGTTTTGTTTTGTTTTGTTTTTTGTTTTTTTTTGGGGGGGGGGTTGTCTGGCTCAGTCCATCCTTGATGATACAAAAGAGAAAGACAATGATCTAAATCGATTGTGATACCTCAGGGCCATCATTTATAATGCTTGGCCCTGGAAGCTTTTCTAGAGATCAAACTAAGAGTTGGGCATGTATTATTTTATGTCATCTGGAAACCTGAGCTAAGAACCGCCATCCTGACTAAAGGCCTGGGCAGCCCTATGGGGTGGGGCTGATTTCTAATAGCAGATCAGTCCTCTCAGTTCTCAATGAAAGTAGCTGAATGCTATTAAATTGTGATCACAATTAGGACGCATTGTGTTTGATCTTGGCCTTATGGTCTTTTTATGACTCTTGTTTCATGGTTATTCTGGATTATTTGACTGTAAAGTTATGGCTCTCTCAAAGTTTTTCCCATTCTGTGAGGAAACCTCTTCTAGTGAATTAGATTTAGATTTAGATTTAGATTTTATTTTATTTATATACCACCCTACTCCCGAAGGACTCAGGGCAGTGAACAGCCACAGATAAAACACATAAATACAAAATTTAAAAGCAAAGTAAAACTGAATTAAACAATTTTGGCCCAAGACAGGTTTAAAACACCCCAATAATTTAAAACAGATTAAAATTTACATTTTAAAAAGGAAAAAGGGGAAAAGATTAGGCCAGGCCAGCCTGATGGAATAAAAAGGTCTTAAGAGCGCGGCGGAAGGTGCGCAGATCCGGGATCCTCCATATCTCCGGGGGGAGCTCATTCCAGATAGTAGGTGCCTCCACAGAGAAGGCTCTCCCCCTTAAATTCAAGCAGCCTAATTTTCATTAGTATAAAGAAAATAGATCCAAGAGATAGCTAAGAAACTCTTGACATAGCCTATTTCATCATAACCCTCAGCAAAATCTGTAGGTCGTACACACTAACACTAAACAAACTTACTTAGAACTACCGGTAATTCTAATATGAAAGAACATTATTTCTAAGCAAAAATACTAAGAAACACTGGTTGCTTCATTTTCATCCAATTCTCTGCTGAAACAGAGTCCAGGGTAGTTAGATGCTTTTCTAAGGTGAGTAAGAAATCTAGTGGGCAAGATCTTAGCTTGGGAAAATTAGTCCATATCCCTCATATGACTTCAATTCCTGAACTATCATTAATTCAGTTCTGCTGGTATTCCAGTTGATTGCCTTTAGGATGCAGACTACCTTCTGTAAAATTTTGCACTTCCCCTATAAAACTAAAAGCTTTAAATGCAATGGAATAATTAAGGAATAATGTTAGCATAATGAGAGAACAAGAGTTTGGATTTTAAATCAATGCTGTTAATATATTCTGGAGGCATTTGATCTATTTTTCAGGATCAAGAGAGCAATTTTAAGGTACAATGCATAATACATCTAGCGTTGATTACATTTAAAACCAGTTTTCTGAAGCCTCACTGGCCTGGCCATTTAAGGTGGGTTCATTGTATTCTGCAATGATTTGTATGATTTCCCTGAGTGAATTCTTCACACAGCATTCTATTTTTGTCAACCAAGAGCAAAAAAGGAAGTTCAGTTCAAGGTGAACACATTTCAGAATTTAAAAACCTGGTGACAACTTCACAGTTGTCTCAAGTTCAGCCACTCTCTCTCTCCCCTGTAGGAGGGAGAGAGAAGTCTCAGAAGGCTGCATGCCCTCCCTGCCATGTCACCACCAGAGGGGGATGTAAGCTATCATTGAGGAAGGCACAGAGCTACCCATGCCAGGATGTCCCTTGGGTTACTCACAATTGAACAGAATTGAATAATGACAGAGAAAACTTTTGGGGCTGGTTTTGACCAATCTTCCGCTGAAGCAATTTCTTTGCAGTGGGAGAAAGTCTGCCCCACATCCACGATACCAACATGAAACAAAAAACCATCTGAATGCCCTATATGATCCTTCCGCATGATGAGTAGCCCAGCGTGGAGCAGCGAGACACATATTTCAGCAGCATTAATTCAGACACTGGAGGGCTATGGGACTGGGGAAGAGAATACATGCATACGGATTCCAAACTGAAACCTGAACTTGAAAGATGCTGTTGGGAGGGAGTGGGTGAATGAAAAAGGAAGGCCTTCTGTGCAGTGATTCACATACTGATGAGGTTTTAGAGTCAAATTTTCCAACCTAGGCAGAGTCAAAGAAATGAGAAGCAGCCATTATAGCCAGCTACGTGACCAAGGAGAACTTGGGGGGGGCAGGGGACGGGGGGTGGGGGGTTCAGCCTCCGCAAGTTCAAGTCTCCTTCCAGATCAACAATGAACCTTGGCAGAGGCAAGGCCATGGAACTTTGCTTAATCTAATATAACAGAACACCACAACCGTCTGTTCTTTTTCCAATGAGATGCAGCTTCCCAATTCAATAAGCAGATACCTACCCACCCACCCCCTTCGCAGCATGGATACTTGAAGAAGAGCAAGAGGGAAAACAGCAGCTGCACTCACTGCATGGAGAGTAAGAAATGGCAAGCTGACTTGGGTTATTACCATTATTTCCAAATAGTTTGGCACGCTTCTAATCAGTGCTTCTGTTTCCCTTTCCCCTTTTGCTTTCAATTGGCTGCTGTGTCGATGCCTCTAAAGAGCAGCGGGGCAGACGATGGCTCAGCCTCCAGCCTTCATTTCAGAAAAAGCAAGCATTCAACCTCCTGACTGTGCCTATCGCAGCACACCCTGGGCGTTGATAACGGAAGGACGACAATTTCCTTGGGGTTGGAAGTACTTCCCCAAATTGAAGTGCTTTTTCCTCAAGCAGAAACAAAGCTGGGGGGAAGGGAGCAGCAAAGACGCTTTAACAGGGCCTTCCTTTCATGGTAAGGAAGGCCTCAAGGCAAGGGGGCTTCTTCCTAATTTTCCTAATTAACAGTTCCTAACGGACTGTTGAGATGAATGAATGGGTCTCCATATAAATAAGCAAAAGTGGGTTCATATGGGAAACAGAATAATACATTTGGTTTAATTCTCTTTTGCTTTTAATTCTTCAGCCCATGATTGCGATCAGTAAATCTGAAGATAAGGAAGCCAGGAAGGAAAGAATCCTGGTTTTGATTTTTCACTAGTCGTTGGGATTGGGAAAAAATATCTTCTGCAAAACACTTTTGAACATATTCCCTTTTTAAAACTATTTTTCCAATATCATCTGGCTGTTACTGCTGCTGCTGCTATTAATTCATAATTCCTGAAGCAGTCACATGTATGACCCTGGCCGGCCATGGATCATGGGAAAAAACTATATCATCATAAAGTAACTAAGCTATATTTTGATGTTTGCCTAGCATCAATTTACTGGGGGACTGAAAATTACAGGGAGACATTACTCCCTACAAAAAACGTCATGACAAGACAGAGAATAACTAAATCCTTTATAGCAGCATAGAAAAGATTACAGGGATCCCAGCTCAGAAGAATTCTTGGCAGCAACCGGAAAGTCCCCCCAAAATTACACCATGGCCTCATTGATTATCACAGAAACAAAGAATTCTGGGATGTCACAGACTCCTAAAGTCCAACAGGTCCCACTAGGACATCAGTGACAGATGACCATCCTGTCTCTCTTTGAAAAACTCTAGGAAGGAAAATTCATTCTTTAATGTGGCAGGTTGTTCCACTTCTACACATTTTCTTGACATGTAGGTTAAATCAGCTTCTTTTCATTTTAATCAACTGGCTCTTGTTCTGTTATGTGGGCCAGCAGAGAATGATTCCACTCCTTTTTCTTTATGACCATCCTTCAAACTACTATCATACGTTGTGGCTATATTCATCTTTTCTGTAAGTTAAATGGATCCAGATCCATTAACAGATCCTTTCAAACAGTGGATATCATCCTGGTAAATCTCCCTTCCCCAGAATCCCTGATCAAGACCCAATATTAAACCTTTATTGAACCTTCCTTTCTTTTTTGCCTGTCTGTCTGTCCAGTTCTCATGAAACCCTAAGGTTCTCTGGATAATACTTCAATAAGCTCTAGAGTAAAAGATTGCTTTGATTAAAACCGATGATATAAACTGAGGACCCTGGAGATTTGCAACTCTCCCACAAATTTTCTCACATTCCATTCATGGGATCAAAGGAAGAAAATATTCAGAAACAGACATATTAACCATTTTAATTAACTTAATTAGAATTCCATTTAAATTAAAACAGTTTTACTTCTGTTCTGACTATTTGCTTATTCTTGATTTTGGTTTATATACTTTGAGAAGTGCAGATGCTAAAAGGCCATTCCAAGGCAAAGATCAACCAGGAACTGGAACGAGTTGTGCAGCCCTATTTTGCATGGATAATATATACATGGCATCACTGGGAGTAATGACATTTCAATGCATGAAGGCAAAGGGAAAGAAATAGCAGGCACTTTCTAGGAAAAGTGCTTAAAAATATGTTTTAAAAATTAATTGAAATCACGGAGGGCTTTTAAAGGCCTAACCACAACAAATTTACAATCATTTATTTGTGAAAGATTAAGTTAGGACTATGTTGGGACATTATGCAAATTACATAGAATTATATTACAGTCCTAATGCAGGACATCCCATTATTTATGTATAAGCAAAATTTCAACCAATTACATAATAAAACAGCAGCTGCTGGTTAGGCTGTAGAATTGTTTAAATTGTTTTGTGCAAGTGAATATTCTACTTTCCAAGATCAAAATCTATCACTGCAAGCCTGCTTAGAAGTAGAGAGGCTTTATAAAGTTTGGTGTGGATTTAATCCTCCCAATAAGTAGATTAAAGAGCCTTAGTGAAAATCTGGCTACTGATAAATTATACACTTCCACTGTACCCTTTGTTATCACAATCACTTCAGTTCTCTTAAACAGCCTTTCAAAATAAACTTTGTAAGAAATTCTCAAATAACAGCAAAAATGCCCTATTTTCCAAAATATTTCTCTACTGTTTCATGCACTCACTGCTTCCACACACACACACACACACTTTTATTTTCTTTGCATGCTGATTTACATTTAGGGTGTGTGTTTCCTTTCTCCCAAGCTGGACTACGCCTCTCCCATGATTAATTATTTTAAAATGGCTAATGGGTTATTGCCTTGCCAGCAATGCCTCTCCCTCCCTCCCTCCCTCTCTCTCACACACATACACACAGACATTATGAGAAGAAGTGACATTGCAAGAATAATAAATTAGAGGATTGCCTCCCAGGATAAAATGTTACCGATATAAAATAGATGTTTGATTCTCCCCATGAATACACTGCTGCAAATTCTTTCATTCTAAGCATTTAAGCCAATTCTCCTATAGGACAAGCATCCCTTTAAATATGGAACAAGATATCTGGCTGATTATAACTCAACTGCTATTGCAGTTCCTGGATTCTCAGGCAGAATGAATGCTGCATTTGGATCCTAAATTTTATCATATTAAACTTTTATTTTTCTTCGGAAGTACCTGGACAGGGAGTTAGCAGAAATGAAAGCAGAGTAAACATCTGAACCTGTTGCTTTAGCTCTCCAACCTCTTATCTCAGCTGGAGGATTGAATGGGAGGGACAGTCATATTAATTTGACCAAGACCAAACTTCTCCATATGATACAAATCTGCTGGATTAGGAGTCACACTGATATTCAAGCCAATCGAAATACACCTCCCACTTCAAACCTGACCTTGCTATTTTGATATCTTTCATACATTCAGCCAAGAGTAGAAGAAAGCCATAATTTGGGACCAGCCAATAAACCAGAAGATGTAGCTGCAGGTAAAAATGAGTTTGTTTGTTCAATTGGATGAGATATATCATTTGATGAGATATATCAATTAGCAAGGTAATCATAAGCCATTACTCTGCCTCCAGAAGCCTCTAACACAGAACTGCCACATACAGTTGTTCCCACTGTATACTGCACCACATCTGGCCTTCACATAATTGATGATTTGCAAAGGACTCAGTGACACTTTCCTTTCTGGGCAAAATAATAGTAACTAACTGGTCCACCAGGAGACAGGAGGGTACTGGGGGGTGGGGTGGGGGACCGGGGTTTCAGCAAACAGGCATGATGACCTTATCCCCAAGGAGCGTGGATATAGCAACATGTATACACCTCCCCCACTTCTTCCAACTTAAAAAAAAATACTTAAAGAAGAAACATTATTTTCTAATTCAGAAGAAGCTGGAATTTTCTTGCAATTCACAAGAAACTACCAAACTAGAGCTAACCAGCAAAAAGAGAACACAGTTCTAAAGCTTTGCAGCTTAGCTTGAAAACTATTACTTAGAACAAACCATGATGAAGTATAATATCTGAATTAAGCTTGTTATTTCCTTCATGCAGAGTGATCCCTAGCTGTTTTCATTCAAGGTGATGGCAGATACCCTTGTAAACTGCTCCAAGTGCTAGAGAAAACAAGGACTATAAAACTATCAATATTAAAAAAAATATTAAAAGACATTGAGAGGTCCAACAAAACCAATCTTGGATAGCCACCAAGACGACAAAAATAATTTCATTCCAAAATGAACTGAACAGTTTAAACATGTACCAACAAGGATCTAAGCAAGCAATTTCAAGCTATGTCAGTTATATGAATTTACACTATTTTTTCTTAAGGATAAATTTAATTTCTCTGTTCTTATTTTTCCAGTTTCTTCTTTTAAATGTAAAACTTAACAAAGATTAGGCACATTTCCCCTACTATGTGTGTTTCACAAGAAATGTCCTTAATCAGAAAGCATTTTGTGCACAGTTGAGTGAATTTTCATTAAAGATATATGAATGTCAAAGAATAATTACGTTTTAACACAATTAAAATAGTACAGAAGCATCAATTAACTAGGTTTACATTAAAATGTGAACCTAGCATTTCTCCCCACCTACAGGAGAAATTATTATTTTGGAAAAATCAAACTGCTGTATCAATCAACCAGCACATCAATTCAATTTATCCACCCCCTCAGAAATAAGTAGGACTTAAAACCACATGAAAAGACTGCAGGATCAGATCAAGAAAAGCAAAATATTTTAGACAGCCTCTAGGCCACAGACATTCAAACAGAGCTATAAAACCCAAGGGGCTACCTCATTAATTCATGCTTTTAATGGTGCTCACTGAAGCGGTTAATTATTTCTTACTAGCTGCTAATTGTTTTTCTTGGACATCGAGCTCCCTGGCTTTGCAATTCACCAAGTGCTGTAGAATCTGTCTGATTTTTGAAGGCAGGGAGCAAACACTTCTCTACTTATGAAAAATGTATAGCACACGAATAACCAAACCGAGGTGACAAGCTGCCGAAAGAGTCTATAGTTCTTTTTGCTAACCAGATGGGAGAGGAAATGTTAGGAAAGGTGCATTTTTCTCCACTGCAAGAGAAGTGGCACTTGCCATCAATATTTTATTTTATCAACATTAATAGTTTTGTACCTGGCTAATTACTGGAAATCCAATTGTAGCCTTTTTGAGTAAACAACAAAAACAAAAACGCCATCGTCATGCTATAAAAAAATAATCCTTTTTTTCTTTAGTCTTTTTATTATACAAAATCACCTAAGTATCCACCAATGGGAATTGGCTATACAGGTAGTCCTCAACTTACAGAAGCTCATTTAGTGACCATTCAAAGTTACAAATGGCATTGAAAAAAGTGACTTACGGCAATTTTTCACATTTATGGCAGCACCATGTGAAAAAATCCAGATGCTTGGCAACTGACTCATGTTTATGATGGTTGCAGTGTCCTGGGTCATGTGATCCCCTTTTGCAACCTTTTGACAAACAAAGTCAATGGAGAATCCAGATTCGCTTAATAACCGAGTCATTAATTTAACGGCAGTGATTCACTTAACAACTGTTACAAGATAGGTTGTCAAAACTCACTTAACAAATGTCTCACTTAGCAACAAAAATGTTGGGCTTGATTGTGATCGTAAATCGACCGTACTAGAACAACAGAACCAATTATGTTAACTCCTATCAAACATGTAAATATAGGGCTTCTCAGGACCAAAAGCTACATTTTTCAAGCTTCAATTTCTGTGCTTTACTATCTTATGAATTGAATGTCAGCACATCTTGCAATTTTCAAAACTAATGTCTAAATTACCTTTCCTTGCAGTCTGTGGCTCTCTTAGTTTCCCCTCCCCCCAGCAAAGTGGCAGGCAGTTCCTTGGGTCAGCTGAAGAGGAGGAGGAATGATTTGTGATATTCCCTGTAGCTTCCCACAAGCAAAGTCACTGGGGAAGCTGGCAGGAATTCAGAAGTCGCCCCTGCTCCCAGGGCTTTTTGCCCACCAGGGATCATTCTGTTTCTCTGTTTAGGTAACAGAATAGCTCTTGAAACACTAACCTAACAGGGCATGGATTGTTTAGTATGATTCTAAATATGTTACCAATAGATTTGCTCCTATGTGAAAAAAAACACAAAGACTCCCAACCAAACCATGAAGCTGATTCTGATTCCTGAAGCAGGAACTCTTATTCCTGCATCTTTTTTTTTTAAAGTAGCTTTTTCTTTTCTACCTCTGATGGATGAACAAATATAAGGAAATTGAAAATACTGGCATTGTGTATCTGTTTAGGCAATTACTAAATGCTCAGTAAGACAGAAAAAAGACCTTGAGAGCCATGTCAGGCACCAGAATATGATTCACACATTCCCCATCTCCCTGATTCTTTGCTTATTTGCAATGTAGCAAAGAATAGGAATAAGACCTCTAATCTGTGCTCATGCATGCAGTGTAAGATATACTAATGGCTTATCAGAAATTTTTGCTTAATAGCTACATTCCAAGTGTGATATATTACTTGCAACTTTGCAGAATGGCACCATCAATTTTAGCTTCAGAGTTTCAACCTCCCATTCATCCACACTATCTAAATTCCTCCAATCACAGTATCAGTTTTTATAAAGATATTATGCTAATCATACAGTGGGAGTGAAGAGAGGCCAAGAATCAGGAGGAACAGACTGGATTTTTTTGCCTAAGTCAAGGACAGGGGCAGTAGGAGACAAAAAAAAGGAACTGCTTACTTGCAATCGTGTTTCTCAATTTCAAAGTGAGGGTTGAAGTTGAGGGTGATCTTCTGATTGGGTTCTGGGGCATAAATGATCCACTCACAGTTCTGATGGGATGGGTAGTCTTGTGGATAGCCGGGTGAAGTGATGTAGCCAGCATCTTTGGAATTCAAGCGGCCCCCGCATGGCTGAGCTACAAACAAACAGATAAAAATATCCAAAATCTAAAATAAAAGCAGCAAGTGACATTGGTGATAATCTTAAAACACTTTAATATATTTTTCTGGTAATTGATGATTGAATTATGTTGTGGTTTTCTGTTTTCCATTTGTTTTACTGTAGATGTGGATATTTAGATTTAGCGTGCATAATAACATCAACTCAAATAGCAATACATTCACATCTTAGACAGTTCAGGAAAATAGAATAGCTATAAATGGGGCCCATCTACAAAATTTCTTTTTATTCCCCTGAATATTTAAAACAGAAAACAGATTATTTGGAAATAAATAGAAGTGCCTCCAATTCTTTCCTTTCTTCCATAGTTAGTCTAACAGGACTCACAGGGATTATTAGATTCCAATTTAATAATCCTGCCTTTGATTTAAAAAAAGGAAAATACATAATTTGAAACTGGAATGACTATAGTCCAACTGACTATCATACACTTCTTTTCCTTCTTTGTCCCTGGTAATGCCTTTTCTCAGCAATAGTTCCTCTATTTCTGAATTACACAATTCAGTACAACTGGATAAACCTCGCATAATAGTGATCACTATGCTTCAGTGCTTGGTTGTCATTTATCTTGAGAAAGTCTTTATAGGATGGTACTTAGCAGAGAACAGCCAACTGTTCTCCCTCCCTTCATAATTACCATGTCAAATAGGAGTGAGGAAAGCCATTACACCCCAAGGTACTGAAGGAACTGGCAGATGTCATCTCAGAACCACCGAACCAGGGGTGAAATGCTACCAGTTTGCTCCAGTTCAGGTGAACCAATAGTGATAAAAACTACCAGTTTGGGTGAACTGGTAGTAAAAAAAATGCTTTAAAAAGTAAAAAAAAAAAAAAAAGAAGAAGAAGAAGGTTCAGACGATCACAGCTATGCCACGTGATCATCAGAACCTTTTTTAAAAACTTTTTTAAAGGCATTTTTTTACTACCAGTTCTGGCAAATAGATAGTAAAAATGCTTTAAAACATTAAAAAAAATGTTGGCCACACCCACCCAGTCACATGACCCCCACCAAGCCACACTCACAGAACCAGTAGCAAAAAATTTTGCATTTCATCCCTGCACTGAACTATATGTTTCAAAGATCCTGGAGCACCAGGGAACTTCCAGAGGACTGGAAAAGAGTGGATGTAGTTCCCATATTCAAAAAAGGGAAAAAAAATAGATGTAGGAAATTATTGACCTATCAGCCTGAACTCAATACCAGGGAAGATTCTGGAAAAGATAATCACACAACAAATCAGTGAACACCTAGAAGCAAACAAAGTAATAACCAAAAGCCAACCTGGGTTTGTCAAAAACAAATCATGCCACACTAGTCAAATTGCATTCTTTGACAAAGTGACAAAACTAGTGGACCAGAGGAATGCTGTCGATATAATTTACTTGGATTTCAGTAAGGCATTTGATAAAATAGACCATAACCTACTACTTGATAAAATAGAAAAATGTGGGTTAGACAGCATCACCACCAAATGGATTTGTAACTGGCTGACCAATCGCACTCAACGTGTAGTCCTCAATGGAACTGCATCTACATGGAGGGAGGCATGCAGTGGGGTACCCCAGGACTCTGTTTTAGGCCCAGTGCTCTTCAACATATTAATCAATGATTTGGATGAGGGGATAGATGGGGAACTCATCAAACTTGCAGATGACACCAAGCTAGCAGGAACAGCCAACATTCCAGAAGATAGGCTTAAGATACAGAAGGATCTTGACAGACTTGAACATTGGGCACTATCTAAAAAAATGAAATTCAATGGTGAAAAAAGTAAGGTTCTACATTTAGACAAGAAAAACAAAATGCACAGGTACAGTATACAGTATGTGGTACCTTGCTCAATAGTGGTGACTATGAGAGGGATCTTGGAGCCCTAGTGGACAATCACTTAAATATGAGTCACAGTGTGCTGCAGCTGCCAAAAAAGCCAACACAGTTCTAGGCTGCATAAAACAGAGGGATAGAATCAGTATCACATGAAGTGTTAATACCACTTTATAATGCCTTGGTAAGACCACACTTGGAATACTGCATCCAATTTTAGTCACCATGATGTAAAAAAGATATTGATACTCTAGAAAGAGTGCAGAGAAGAGCAACAAAGATGATTAGGGGACTCAAGAATAAAACATAAAGAACAGTTGCTGGAACTGGATATTTCTAGTCTTATGAAAAGAAGGACTGGGGTGACATGATAGCAGTGTTCCGATATCTCAGGGGTTGCCACAAAGGAGAAGGAGTCAAACTATTCTCCAAAGCACCTGAAGGTAGAACAAGAAGCAATAGGTGGAAACTAATCAAGGAGAGAGGCAATTTAGACCTAAGGAGAAATTTCCTGACAGTTAGAACAATTAAACAGTGGAACAACTTGCCTCCAGAAGTTGTAAATGCTCCAAAACTGGAAGTTTTAAAGAAGAGATTAGATAACCATTTGTCTGAAGTGGTGTAGGGTTTCCTGTCTAAGCAGGGGGTTGGACTAGAAGACCTCCAAGGTCCCTTCCAACTCTGTTATTCTATTCTATTTCGGGAGTTACCTGGCAAGATTCAACAAGATCAAACACCTTGGCTTTTGAATGTGCTCGGAGTTTAAAATCTGTCTTGAAATTCACAAATAGAAAATAGTTATTCTTTTTGTTTTTTTAAGCAACAATATTTATTTTATTTACTACATGTTTGTCCCACCTTTCCTGCCCAGGACATTTTTCATGATCTCTTTCAACTATTCTTAATTTAGCTGAAACCAAAAAGAGATCTGGTTCAAGATCATACAACATGGGAATTTCATCAGGAAGGAATTCCAGCCAATCTTCTCCAGTCCTACTTTAACATTTTAATGTAACAGTAGCACTCTAATGCAAGTAGACTATGACTACCAAATCTGATTTTAAGTTTTTTGTTTTTCAATCTAGGAGCAACAGAAGCACCAATTCTGTTTCTGATTTATTTGATTTATTTCTGCGGAATAAAATCACCTGTAGTCTAAAGTAGATGATCTGCCTAAATGTTGACTCTCCAACCTAAATTGAGGGAGAAGCAATCAAAAAATTACTAAGCCATCTTTGACCTTTTACAAGGTAGTTAGATAGCCATAGGGTATCCTGAGCATGCTCTTTTACAAGATAGCACACTAGAAAAGTATCCACCCTGTCCAACAACAATGCCTGGTCTAAAAGGTCTACGTGTCCCACGTTAGGCCCACACATATAGTCTCTGGTTTAGCAAGGAATAGCTTTCAGATTACATCTTAGCATTTCTTCTTTCCGTTCCAACCACAAAACTGCATGTCCACACCCCACTTCACGTCCTTTCTACATGTCTTTCTTTCCTGGCTTTGCCTTCATCTCCTCCCCGTCTCCTTCAACATTTCATGGCAAGCTAAGCCGTTGGAATTAAAGACAGCAATAATCAGCAGTGGTGGTTTTTGTGGTACTGGCCCACAAATAGCCTGGTAACAATTACATCTTGAGCGAGGAAGCACTTTCAACCCTTAGTTATATAACAATGGGCCCAGGAGGGTGATTTAATCTTCAAGAAAACATTTCATCTTACAAATGCCACAAATCTGATTTATTATTTCATTACTGGCTTAGGGGGGAAATCTGCATCATACACACAACTAAATGCATACTAAAGAATCTCAGCAATGCCATTCCAATATGGCTATAGAGCACACTGTTTTTATTTTTACTGTGTCCATCAAAAGGGACAAAACTGCACAGCGGTTCATTGCCACCACCAGATGATGTCCCCTCAGGGCAGCCTAAGGGGACTGTCTCTCTCTGCATGCCTCAAGCAATTTCCCAGAAGGAATGAGAAATAATGAAAGAAGGAAAAGTGCAGACACCCAAGAATTAAATGAAATAGCTCTCTCTTTGAATTACAGCTTTGGTTCAAATATGACCACAGCTGGAAACAGATAACAAAACAAATACTTTTGAGCAGTGTGATTGTACGTGTATTGTTTCTAGCAGCTACCCCTACACATATTTGGAAATATCCAATGACAGGAGAACATTTTAATGTGAGGAAAATATAGTGGACAGAATGGCCATGTCTTGAGAACTGCTAAACAATGTGCCCCTTGCCCTGCAATCAGGCTTAGCCAAGCCAAGCAACCAGCTTTAGTTTCTCCTTCTTGTGCTGCTTCCAATCTATTTTTTTCTAACTTGCTTTACGGAACAGAACTTTAGCCATCAGGATCCAAAGCGATATGAGTTCTCTGCACTCAAGTTAATAGCAGCCGACATTTGGCAAGGGGTTTTCTACTGGTGCATTGTTAACTGCTGCTAATTTAACTGGGACAGCCAAGACACATGGACAACCTGGAGAATTCATGCCTGCTTTACCATGCTGCTTCATGTTGGGAGTGGGACTCTAGGGATATCCAGCCTAAATAGCATGGGGAGGGGCACACAAACAATATTAAAAGGAGGTCTTTGGTAGTGGTGAAAATCTTGAGGAGAACAGGAGGCTTTTCATAATAAAGAAAGCTCCTGAACACAGGCTCTGTTTCCCAGCTCCTCCTCCTAGCCTCTGGGGATGCTTTTATTCTACAGACACATGACACAGAGGAGTAAGAAAACTCTTTTAAATCAAGGAACACCAAAAAAGCTACTGGTGTATTCCCCACACTCCACCATGTGAACGTTATCCAGTGAAAATAATACTCTTGCTTATACAAACTTCTGATTACTCAAATGCACTGGATGACCTCATGGTCCTTCAGATAAATTGGGGAAGAAAAAGACAGGGGAAATGTTGCCTCAGATGCATAGATACATAAGCAAAAGGCTGAAATTAGAAACTACTACAAACACTATATAAAATTATAGTGCGTGTAGTTTTCCATTTGGGGAAATTGTTAATGTTTAGAATTTCAGGAGACCACAGGAAAGAGAACAGAGTGAAGAAAGTAAATGGACTTCAGAGTTTTTGCTTCTCTACTGTCAGTCATGCTTGAATGTCACCATCTGCATGAAACAGCATGGCCTTGTGAATTATATATTACTTCTCAGCAGCTAACTCTGGGTTTTAAGGACAGGGGCCTTCTTCCCAAGAGGTATGCATTTCCTCCTCTCCCCCACTCTGGTTGAATGATTGCCACTGAAGGTCCAATACACAGGAGGCTAAGCAAAGAACTTGCTTACCACAAACTGTTTTGTATGCTTGCCTTTTTCAATTTGTCGAGCCTCCGAATCTAGCTAAGCTGCACTAAATCACCTAAGAAAATCAGGCCACAGTCTGTAATAGGTGTGTGCAATCCTACATTTGGTGCCAATACACAGGAGGTGTCTGGTGCTCTCCAGCAGGAATTAACAATAACACCATTTCTACCATGCTGGTTGTATTAGCAGACATAATGAGCTTCTCACAAATAATCCCATTTCTGCCCAAGAGTTACCCAATCTTCCCAGGGTTCCAAATAAGCAAACTGCATTTTCTGTTACCACTTCACACTGTCCAGTGAGTACAACAAGGAGGTCACTTTTTTGGGAAAAGGTGGAAGACATCCTGGCTTCCATTCTCCAGTTTCGTCCAGTTTAGCTCCTCCAATCCTGGTGGTGGCACCCAGAGCACCGAGGCATATTGAGAGAAGGCAAAGGTGGAGACCAAACTCCTTAACTTGATCTCATTTAAAAAAAAAAAAAAACCTCCTTACCCTTCCCTGAAAAGCTATTCTCTGAAAGAATGGTTTTCCCCTTCCCAAGGATAGGACTAACCTGCTTTGTCCAAAGCCAGCAAAGAGGACTAGTGACAACAGGAAATGACTTCACAGCAGGATCTCTCTGCCTCCCATGCAAGCAACTTGCCATCTCCTGTTTCACAAAGGGCTGTTTTCCTCTTTCATAAAATCTACCTTCCCTCCTCTGTGCTAGAGGAGACTCACAACATCAAATTTCTGGTATTAGGTAAACTGGTAAAAGGTTAACAAAACCTTTTAACCATGGGTCATGACCCAGAACCAAAATTCTCAAAATTTATCATTCTAAGCCCCACCCAGCCAACCCCCCCCCCCCTTTTTTTTTTGTACTCTTAGATAGCAAGTCTTCTGTGAAGACAATAGCCTGGCTTACTCATCCCTGGTAGATTCTCTTAAAGTCCTCTAGAACCATAGAATGTATTTTATCAGAACAAATGATATGCTCAGCTAGCAGTTAGCTATATAGCTCTGCAAGTTTTAAGTTTTAATTTGCTAGGTAATCATGCTTTGGATGGGAACTCTTTCACCTTTTCATAGGTTGCATCTAGATCCTAGCTGTGAACAGAATCTTCTAGTATACGAACCTATTTTTTAGTTTTTATATTTCACTTTCTTGAAAATCTCCCTTTTGTAGTATTTTTTAAACTCATTTTTGACATCAAAGAATACAAGTTCAACAAAACACACAGTTCATATATTTCAAAATGTAAATGTTCCCTATTTTATACTTTTATATACACTTATTTTGTTAGGTTACTTTTGGAGTGAATTATTAGTATTACCGTGTTTCCCTGAAAATAAGATGTCCCTGATAATAAACCCAATCGGGCTTTTGAGCGCATGCGCTATAATAAGCCCCCCCCCAAATAAGCCCTCCACCGAAAATATTTAACCACATGCGCAGCCGGTCCCCGCCATTTCCTCTGGTTAGGTTTAGGGAGCTAGAGCTGGAAATCAGGTAAGATGGCAAGAGGAGCCCTGACTTGCTCTATGCACCACAAAATAATAAGACCTCCCTGAAAATAAGGCCAAGTGCTTATTTCAGGGTTCAAAAAATATAAGACAGGATCTTATTTTTGGGAAAACACAGTAGTAGTATTATTAGTATTATTACTACTACTACTACTACTACTACTACTACTACTATTATTTAGAAATACTTTATACAGAACCCTACAATATCTGGCAAGCAAAGCCCTTGTTAACAAATTGGCAGAACATTCTTGGCTTGCGTGTATGCCTGCACATGCACACATACACCCACATATGTGAACTGCTTTGTTCCGAAACATGCTGATTGTTTCAATACGTTTCCTTCTACAAACCTCATCCAAATAATTCTATGTGACTTTCCACTTTGGGGGGAAAAAACGGTATCCAGAAAAAAATCACAAGAAAGAATTTAAGAGGTAAGGATATATAAAAACATCTGGTTTTGTTCCATGGAGAGAATTTTGTCAACACAAAAACATTTATATAAACCCACAGCTCTTTCTAAAACCTCTTCTGTTTTCTCAGAATCCAGGCACATGTATGTATGCCGTATAGATTTTATGCATACAAACTACGCAGTTATTTTTCAGTTAACTTGATAGATGTACATGTCTACAGATTTTTTTTTGCCGTCCTCCGCACACTTTTACACCCACCTCATAAAAACAGCCATGCATCATTTGCACAAGTCCAACTCTTCCAACAAAAGCATTCAAGGGACACATTTTATTTTGCCTGGAACACAGACAAAGTAAGCAAAGAAAACTTTTATAACTTCCATATCTCATCAGCCCTTCACATTCAAGCTCTTGCATTGCGTTCAAGATTCCCACATGCTGTTAAACAATTTTTAAAAATGGAAAAGTAACAGAAATTCATGTGCAGTTTTATAGTTCCCCACATGTCCTTTGCATTTTATCTTAAAATGTCAAGCCACTTTATTTGACAGAATATGAAAAGAAAAGAAATCTAATAATCATTTTTCAAACTATGTACTCATTATAAAAAGTAAACCGAGGTTGCCAGAAATTAGGAGGAAACTGCATGAAACCTGGATCTTAGAAAATTTGTCTGTATGATGGTCATATTTACAAATACAAAGCACTCTTAGAAGAATTTTGTTCAAAAAGCCCTTATCTAGGATAATCATGCACATTAAAAGAAAAAGTGTGGGAGGGAAGAGAGGGGAAAAAACAAAGTATTGCATTTATCAGGGAACAAAACCTAAAATATTGCATTTATTAAGGTCTAAATAAGGGACAAATGGCGGAACAAGGAGGGGCATTCTCAATAGCGGGCATAATTACCCCATATTCTGCCTATTCACCATGCTTCATAAACATGTCATCTGTTTATGAAGATGAAAATCTGCATATTTTCCATACAACTTATACATGCAGAACTGGAGAATAGAAGTATCTGAACAACATTTTGTATGTTTTCTAAGCAATATGCTTATCCCCAAGCGGATGTTGGGGTGTATATGTAAAACAGATTTGTATAAACTCTGGTCAATATGTATAAACTCCAACAAAACATCAGACAAATGAAAACCATTTTGGACATCATCATACACACACACACACACACACACACACACACACACACACACACGTTTATTACCATTCTGGAAGAAATATCTAAAAATTTTCCTCCAGACATAACAATCTCCAAAGTTACAACACTACTGTTACAACACTAAGCCTTTAGAATTGCATAAACAAACTCCAGTTCATATTAACATCACAGGAGATCCTGTACATCCTTAGTATATTTCTTAATTAAAGATATGAGCTGGGGCCAGGGTGGGGGTGAAGAGAGAACAGGCCCACACTCATGAAAATACTGCTACTAATGTACATAAGCAAAATATTTCTGCACAGGATCTAATATTAAATATTCAAAGAGAATTTTCTCCTGGGTCTTGCAGTTTTACTTTAAATAGTAATTGGAGTTGTAAAGCGACTCGATTAAAGCGGTATTGTTATTATTGCAAAAGAAGACAGACTGTACAAAAAAACCCAAGTGGGATTTAAGGTTCAGTGCGTCTAACACTGTTGCCATTGAAGACTGACGGTAGGTAATGCTGGAGCTAAAAGCCACAGGTGCTTCCTTGCTCAGCCCCGTAAAATTGCACAGATCACCCACAGATCACCAAAGGAGCAGAGTTACCAGAACGTGTGCCTCTCACCAAGTCTCCCTCTCTTTCGAGAAATTATCTGAGGACCTCATGGTACTTCAACAATAAACTCAACATTGGGTTTCAAAAAAGGAAAAACCCAGACAGCTGACTTCCTGAGCTGCCAGGACTTCCTTTAAGCTGAACGCCTTATTTGCTTTTTTTCCAAATGCCATGAACATTCAGGTTCACACTCAGCTCCTGCCTGTCTTTGAAGAAAAAAGATTTTCTGCTCATCACAATTCAGTAAAGAGGGAAGATTTCCCGAAGGCAGCTTTCCACCTCAGCGCATGTGTCCATTTATAGTATACTAAGGACTCCATTCAGTGAAGGTTGAGCACCTTTTGCAAAAGTGCTGAACAATCTCAATTCTCAGCGAAGCTGAAAAATAATCAGCACCATCCCATTAAAGGTGCTCTTCCACTCCCTCTCTATGAATCATAAATGTCCTTACATGCATAAAAGTCTGCTCTAGGATTCCTCTGAATCCTCCATCTGAAACCTGCAAGGTTCTAAGCACTCTTCTGCCAAGTACAGAGGCCTCCATTTGCCCTTCACACGTTTTAACAAACAGACATCAGACCACAATCATTGGCATATCTGGATAGTATTTGTAGGCAAAAATCCATTGTAACAATCAATGAAAATGCGCTGAAATCACGATTGGTTAAACATTCTGGATATATATTTATTTCATATTTTGAGATTAATAATAGCCTCTCTAGAGTGTTACACAAAGCCTAACATAGAAGCAAAGTGTATTCTACAAAAACACATATCATAATGATTATGCTTAAGATGCTGCATTGGGTCACATATGACGCTTCTTTGCTGAAGATATCCTGTTGAGCTCCGTGGTGGGAAAAAGCCCCAAAATATGAATGTATCAAATAAACAAAGGTGAATTTTGAAAGAGGTTGATTTCAACAACCAGTATTTGTTCATACTGTTAGAAACCTCATGGCGATTGAATCTCATCCTGATTCTAACTACAACATAACCAAACATTTATCTTGTTTCTAAGGAAGCTCGCACTATGACATGATTTGGGAACTGATGGTCTATGCTTCTACACTGTCCTTTAGAAGTATCAGAGACAGAAATAGTCTAAAGATCAGAAGACAAACTCCCAGTAGAGAATTGTAGCCTAGAGGCATGAACAAGGATTGAATAATGTAAATTTGACATCTGATTTAACAACAGTGCTTATGAAAGCAATCTATCAAAGAATGACATCTAAGACAGAATCCACTAATTGGGTAGAAAAAAATGACCTTTCCACTTGATGGCAAAGGTTATTTCTAAGAGATGCATCTTTCTGGTTTAATTTATATGCAGAGTAGATTATAACAGATTCCAAATCAAATCAACAATAACACCACAAACATTTGTAAAAATGTTACATCTGTAGGCCACGGGCTTTCTGCAGGCAAATCACAATGCAAGTAAATACATCTAAGAATTCAAGTTTTCATTATCAACTGGAAATCCTACCCACATTGCTAATAAAGCCTTCAGTATTCCCCCAGACAGATGTTTAACTAAATTTCATGGTAGGGATGCAGTCACGCTCATGATAGTTTTCTTTCTCTGCAGTCTGAACTAAGATTCTGTTTTTATTCAAAATGACTTCCCCTTGTCATGAGACCACCTCATAAATGCCACATCTGGGCTTAAGCAAAGGAGAAGAACAATCCATCAGCCCAAGAATGTGGTCATTTGACCACTTCCTAAGGCCAAGAGGGATGGGCTATAATATATCCACTTTATACTGCAAGACAGCCGTGAGTAATGAACTCCTGAAATCTCAGCATATGGCTCTATTTTTCCGGTGAACATTCATGAGAAAGAAATAAGATTCAAGTTCTCTTTCTTAAACAAAGATAAAAAGGAGGACCTTTTTAAAACATTCACATTCTGATGTATTTCAGGTCTCAATCTTGCAAAGATTTGATGGATGTTTTCCTCCACTGTGTTTGGAAGGATTAATTTATTACAGGGATGTCCTAACCTACCTCCAAGAACCTCAGGGTGATAGAAATGCTATCTCCTCTCCGCCTTATCATCATCACCTTTTGTTTTGTTTTGTCACAACAACTCAGTAAAGCAGGCTAAGCAAAAAGACCGGCCATCATTTGTACCATTTGTACCATTTGAATTTGTATGCTACAGCTGGTTCATGCCACAAAGCATTCTAGCAGTTCTTGCCCATTATACAAGTATCTTGGGGGGGAAAATCAAATAGGCAAATATGGTTTTAAGAGCGCAACTGCAAGCGTGTCTTTCTTTCAGTCCTAGTATCTTTAAGAAATAAAATGATAGAACTCTTCAATCAATTGGGCTTGCACATGAGCACATATGTACACAACTGCTTCAGTTCCAAGCTTGCAACTTGGAAACTTCAAGTTTGTGGCTTGATCATGGTTTACCACATCATTAGAAGACCTTGCCCAAAGTTTTCCAGCAGCAATAACTCTGAAAGTATTTTATAGTTTATTTGGGACTGCCTACAGGGATGTTCAGACAAAAGTCCGTTGTGTACAAAACACAGTAAGCCATAAAAATGCTCAGGCAATTTTCTCCTATAGCTAAAACTCTTCATTTTATCCTCTGGGTTACATCTACAAAGTTATGCATAGGAGTCATCCTCTGTCAACCCATTAGTATTCTTAGAACTTATTTTCAAATAAGCATGAATGAATATATGGAGTTTTGGGGGGGCCTTCAAGTCAGTTTTCGACCCTTGGCCACTTCCTGGACTAGTCCCTGCAGTTTTCTTGGCAAGGGTTTTGGAAATGGTTTGCCTGCTTCCTAGGGCTGAGAGAGAGGGACTGGCCCAAGGTCACCCAGCCGGCTTCATGCCTAAGTGGAACTAGAACTTTCTTAGCACTTTCAAATTTTAATTTTGGCTACATACTTTTCAAGCAGAATATCTAGAAAAAGAGGGAGTACAGAAATCTCTTCTCAGCAAGATCAACTTTGATATAGATATTAGACTCAAAATTGTGTTCAAATTTATTTAATGAAGAGGTCTCCACAATTATTATGGAAGATGGCATTCAAAGTGATGAAGGGATACCTCAGTGAAATATTTCTGCTGTACTTGTCTTAAAAGTTTTCTCTTCCAAAGCCATCTATATGTGTACCTAATGGAGTTTATCTTTTCACTGCCAATGAGGAGGACAATGAAGAGAAGCTATTTACAGAGGATGTAGGGGTGGCCCACAATTTATCTTTTAATATTCACATTTTCCTTTTTAACAAACACAGCTGATGAGATTTTACATCCTGTTTAGCCATAATACCACCTACACTTAATATCATTATCTGACATCTTAGATCATAAACAAATGTAATTCCAATAGAGCAGATGATTTAACTTTGTTAATTGATATTTATGTCCATTATTGTCCATGTATTCCTGCAAATGCAGTTCCGGGGCCCTTGATGATAGTTCTGGAATTACAGTTCCTAACATCACCATCAATCATTGAGCCTCCCTAATACACCGCCACTCTGGTGCCTTCCTTCATGCCATCATCTCTTAGAAGAACCCATGTGGGGCTGCCCCATGCAAACTCTGTTCTGTCCAGCTTATGTGGAAAGGTAGTGTCATATTAAAAGTGTGCAGTAAAAATGGACAGCTTCAAGGTGGAAAATATTTTTATATTGTTTCCAAAAGATTTTATTAAAACATACCAGATTTCGTAGCAACATGTTAATCATTATTTCTTCCTTCCATGTGGAGATGTGTTCCTAAGTGACCAGCATTAAGGCTATTCATTATCAATAATAACTCTAAATTTGAGGTTTCAACAATAAGCCCCATTAAACAATATTTAATATTTACTTAGACTAATTTCTGAGAAAATATACTATAGTAATATTAATACAAATTAAATTTGCATTCAGAACACCATTTTATTTGCATTTCAAATGTTGCATCTTTTACTCATGTTGCTCTGAAAAATATCTGTAAGCCAGCACATGTGGAAGAATTCAATACTCTAAGGGAACATGGTGAGAAACATTCCTATAAAACTGCTACCTGCTTTTAAAATGCAGGTGTGCATTCTGCAGTGTTAAGCAGAAAATAGAATGGATACTTCAACTGGATGATAAGGGACACTCCCCATACTTTATGGTGTCAGACAATTAAATACTAATAGCACTTTTTTTAGTTCATAGAGTGACTCATAGCAAGGACCTGGATTTCTGGAATTTCTCACTGAAAACAAGGTCACATCAATGTTTGTTTGCTTTTTCTGATCACAATCGTAACATTTGGATAAATAATGTCAACAATGGGGTCAACAATGTATCTTTAATGCAAGAAAAGTGAGAATTCTTCCAATCCATCTATTTTGTTCAGCTTGAAACATAGGAAATTGAGACATATCATATGTTTTAGGTTTCTACCTAATCGGAGTTTGCAAGCATGGGAAAAGAGACTGTGTTGTGAATCAGGATAAAGTAGTCCATGTTGTACTCATGTCTGCTCTCACAAAAGATAATCACATTTTCTATCAAAGAATCTGGAATTCTGTGCTTGGAACAAATTTAGCAAAACTGAAGAAGGTACGCAAATATAACTTATTTCCATTCATTTTCTCTCATCTGTAGAAATAGGTCAATGGCCTTTTGTTCAACGCTGCTAATATATATATTTTGTGGAAGCTCTATCCGTTAGACTGGAATTACGCTCTGCATACGTAACTGCTGCCTAAAGCAGTGGCTGTTTCCTTCCCCATCTATTGTCTCTCTGTAACATTTAAGAGGTAAAATATGAGGCAGGGTGTCATCCTTTTAGAATTCATCTCAGCTATAGAGGTTTGTGGGGGCAGAAAACCTCGGTCACAATAACTATCCCATCACATAGGAAAGAAGACAAAAAGAAAGAATGCCAAATTTTACATTACGTCACATCTCTGTCTGATTTACCAATCACATTTTACATGCTGACATGTTCACATATTTAGAAAATACTGTAAAGCCTGAATCAGCCCCATATGTAGGGGCTACATTTCATTTTTCTTTTTAATTTTATTTGAAGAAGCTGGAAATCGTATGTGATTGCTGACATCATTTATGCCACTGGAGTGGGAAGAATATTTTTGAGTTTGAGAAGTTTTAGGCAGTAAAAAGGAGGTTCTTAAATCTTGTAGACTTAGTACCTGTTTTGGTACCAAACAAGCAAGCAGAAAATCTGAGCAATTTGCTACCTTCTTATGGGACAGTTTGAGCTCTGAGGCAAGAAAGATTGTCAACCTTTCAGATTTTGGAAAGTTGTAAACTTGGATTTTCTGGAGAGTGTTTTAAGACTGATTCTGTAGACATTAATGGAAGCTTTCATTTTACTATAGTGATATATTGTTTCTGTTTTATATTATTGAATCATCCTGATTGCATTATATTATATACTGTTATGTGGCAAATCACTTAGAGTCCAGCTGGACTGAAGGAAAATACAGGTAGTCCTCAACTTACAACAGTGCATTAGAGATCATTCAAAGTTACAACGGCACTGAAAAAAAGTGATCTATGACCGTTTTTCAGAGTTATGACCATTGCAGCAACCCCATGATTATGTGATCAAAATTCAGATGCTTGGCAACTGGTTCATATTTATGACTGTTGCTTTGTCCCGGGGTGGTGTGATCCCTTTTTGCAACCTTCTGACAAGCAAAGCCAATGAGGAAACCAGACTCACTTAACAACCAGATTACTAATTTATCAACTGCAGTGATTCACTTAACAACTGAGGCAAGAAAGGTTGTACAATGGGGCAACAAATTTCTCACTTTACAACAGATATTTTGGGCTCAATTGTGGTTGTAACTGGAGGACTACCTACATTTTGTAAATAAAAATAGAATACAAAAATGAGTAAAACTATCAGTGGTGGAATTCAATTTTTTTTACTACTGGTTCTGTGGGTGTGGCTTGGTAGGCATGGTGTGGCTTGGTGGTGTGGCAGGGGAAAGATACTGCAAAATCCCCATTCCCTCCCCACTCCTGGGGGAAGGATATTGCAAAATCTCCATTTCCACCCCACTCTGGGGCCAGCCAGAGGTGGTATTTGCCAGTTTTCCAAACTACTCAAAATTTCCGCTACCGGTTCTCCAGAACCTGTCAGAACCTGCTGAATTTCACCCCTGGTAACAATGCCAATAAATATGCAGGACTCGGAAGCTAAATTCAGTACACAAGTATTAGAGTACAATAGACTAATAGGAAGAAGAGGAGGAGGTGGTGATGGTGGTGGTGGCGGCTGGAAGGGACGTTGAAGGATTTCTTGTCCAACCCCATACTCAAGCATGACTCTTATACGATTCCAGACAAATGATTCTCCAATCACTTCTTGAAAACCTCCAGCGATGGAGCACCCGCAATTCTGGAAGCAAGTTGTTCCACTGATTAATTGTTCTCATTATCATAAAATTTCTCGTTAGTTCTAGGTTGTATATTTCTTTAATGACCTTCCACCCATTACTTCTTGCCTTCAGGTGCTTTGGAGAACAGGTTGAGCCCCTCTTCTCTGCAAGAAGAATACTGGCTATCATGTCACCCCTATTCCTCCTCTTCGTTAGACTAGACCGACCTAGTTTCCTTAACCATTCATAGTAAGATTTAGCCTTTAGACCCCTTATCATCTTTGCTGCTCTTCTCTGTCTTTCTCAGCATCTTTTTATTAGGGTGACCAGAACTGGATGCAGTATTCCAAATGTGGTCTCACTAGTCCAGTATAAAGTGGTGTTATCACTTCTCATGATCTTGATGCCATCCCCATCTATGCAACCTATGACTCCATTTGTTTTTGTTTTGGCAGCTGCAGCACTCATACTTGTGTTGGTCCACTAGGATACCTAGGTACCACTTAAAGTTACTATGGTTGGGCCAGGTACCACCTATTCTATACCTGGTTTAAATAGTACTTGGTTTTAATATAATTAATATATGTATTAATTTAATTAACATTACTATTTAAATTAATTTAAGTAGTATCTGGTTTTAATTAGCATTAGCTCATCACTTTCCTTTTCTTTATAAATTAAGAAACCAGTTTATATTTCTGGCTGAGATGTATTTGCTAGAATTGTTTGACTGCTTTTCCCCCTTCCCACAAAAATCTTGAGAGATAGCTTAGAATAGTTCACATAGGGGAGAAACTACTGTATATTTTTCAAATAGCAACAGCACTTAGATTTATATATCATCCCACAGTGTTTTGCAGCACTCTCTGGGCAGTTTACAATATAAGCATATTGCCCCCAACAATATGGGTCCTCTTTTTACTGACCTTGGAAGGATGGAAGGCTGAGTCATCTCTGAGCCCCATCAGGATCGAACTTCAGGCTGTGGGCAGAGTTTGCTTGCAATACTGCATTCTAACCACTGCACAGCACGGCTCAGTATTTAAATCCCTTTTTAAAAGGTACTACATAAATTTAGAAAAGGTCCCCAACCTTTCTTCTCTTCTCCATTACTTGGTCATACTCTTTTTAATCATGATATCAATTTGTTCAATACATGGAGCAGGAAGATAAGGGATTTTACAGGACCAGACCTAACTATTGATGGAAACCATGAATAAAATTTGCAAGAAGAATAATTACACGTACCATCTTGGTTTCAAATGACTTAACTTCAATCATTTTTTCATAAAATATGTAAATCTCATCAATTGATACCATTAACATTTGAAAAATATCTTCTTTATAGCAGGAGAATCTCATTAATGTTATATAAGACTTTTGTATTAAGCATGGTAGATTTTCTTGAAAGTCTTTTAAAAACTCCAGGGGAATGATTGAAGATCTGAACTTGATGAATCCCACTGGAAGTCTGTGGCCCCGTGTTTCCTGAAAATTCATTTTAGCAAATCATCAGAAATTGATAACCCACAGGCAGCTCAGACACTCAGCTATAAATTGCACGATATAAATTGTAACATTTTCAGACTGGATTGGCAGAATTCAAGACGAGATTTAGGCCAAATGATAGACCCTAAAAATGTTGTCCCTCCATAGAAGTAATACTCCCGTGACATGAGATGGAATCAAATATGATATCTGACATCTTCCAATCAGACTTTCAAACTTTAGTCACTCCTCATGCGCAAGAAAACATTTTTTTAACAATGCTGATTAAACATGACAGATAAAGAAAACTTTTTAAAAATGACTAAATTATCACAGTGAAACAACTGAGGGCATGATAGCTGGGGGAAAAAACTCTGTGGTATCCCCAGTGGTGGGTTTCTACTGGTTTGCTCTGGATTGGGCGAACCAGTAGTAGCGGTGGTGGGAGGCTCCGCCCACCCACCCAGACATCATCACAAACGCTCTGCACATGTGCAGAAGTGCTGCACGCGAGCAAAGCAAGTTGCGAACCAGTAGCGAAGGTAAGTGGAACCTACCACTGGGTATCCCCCTTTCCCTCAGTGTCCTAAGCATGGCCTTACTTTGATTCATGTTTCGTCCAGGGCTAGCAGAATTGTAAGCAAATTGGTACATATCACTGTCTGATTGCAGTGCCCAATTATTATTGAGCCTTTCTAGTTTAAAATTTTGAAGAAATAGTGAAATAGCATTTTATATATTTTCATAACAATTTTTGCTACTGGTTCATTGACCAGGTTTACTAGGAATATAAAATTATATAGTATTAGCTCCTAGTTTGTTATTGTAAAACATGGGAAATTAATATAATTGGATGAGTGGTATTTCTTGAAAATTGGTTGGCTGAAACATTAACCAAACAGTAGTTGTAGAGAGCTCTGAATGCCCTGCAGTGAATAATAATTAGTGGACAGATTTGAGAAAATGTCTTAAATTTATCAACTTTAAAAAATAAGACCAAGGAGCTTATAGTAGACTATAGAAGGAATAGATCTGACATCCAGCCCTTGCTTATCAATGGAGACCAAGTGGCCAGTTTTAAATTTCTGGGTGTTATTATAAACGAAGACCTGACCTGGGGCACTCACCTTGCAGCACTGGTCAAAAGAGATTACCTGAGACACACAACTGAATGAAAAACTGCTGTTGACCTTCTTCCGCTGCATCATAGAGAGTATTTTAACTTACTGCACTTGTGTATGGTTTGCCAATTGTACAGTGGCAGATAGGACAGCACTCCAGAGGGTTAACATCATTGCCCAGGAGATCATTGGTTGCCCTCCCTCCTCTTCGGAAGAGCTTTATAGCTCCCGCTGCCTTAAGAAAGTTCAAAACATTCTTAAAGACCCATCTCATCCTGGGCACCCTTTTTTTGAACTATGACCATCTGGCAGACGGCACAGGATAATAAAAACAAGGACAAACAGGCTGAAAAACAGCTTCTGTCCCAGGGCAGAAACTATATTCTACTCTATAGTGCAATATTAATGCAATATTGGGTTTTCAATTCAATTGTATAGATAGGAATGTGAAGGATGTGTTTGTGTTTTATTTTTATAGTTATAATGTACACTGAAGATGGCATTTAAGTTTGTTGTATGAGATGCAATGACAATAAAGTAAACTAAAAACTAAGATTAGTTCCCAAAAGCTTTTTCCAAGAGCCTGATCTTCCAGATTCCTAAGAGTCACGAATGAAAGCACAGAACTTGCTATTTCTGGCGGTAGCCTGCTCTGCAGAAGGGATGCTCAGAGAGAGAATGCATTCTTCTGAGTCCCATCCCACTGCTCTTCACACTGGGTAGAAGGATAAGGCCTCTCAACATGTACTCTTTGCAGATTCTATTTGTAGTAAGTGGTCTTGTAAATAACTACAGACCTGATAACTTCGCTCTTCTAAAGTAACCACCTAAGCCTGGACTACCCAGTGGCTAATTACAGGGCATTTCTTTGCAGTTGAGAACAGTCCTCCCACTTTTTCCATAGATGGGAGAAACACTTCTTAATTGACCTTTCAAGTGTCAGATTTCTAAATCAGGAAATAACACGATCGTGAAAATTCATAATTCAAAGGAAAATGTCATCCTCGGTGCAATATTCTGTGAGAACAAACAGAAGAGGACTGGAACCAAATATTGGAAAGTACACACTGCACCAGCAGACAGCAAATTCCTGAAGGCTTTATTAAGGCGAACTTCCACCTTAGGCAACAGAGGGATTTTTCTTTTCCTGTAATTACAAGGAAAGAAATACAAGGACATCAGAGACCATCCTTTGAGGTTTGATTTGACGTTGACTTCAAAGAGGCTTATCCTGTTCATTTACAACACTATGACTAGAACTCTGCTTCTGCTAAGTGCCACTGTTAAACTGTGTCAGAAGCAGCCGTGGTTTACAACACAGACTTCAATTCTAGTAGGAATTTTGGTAGCTGGATAGAAGGGTGGTTTTTGTTTTTGCAAAGAAACCAATTTTTCCTTTTTCTTGCATATGTATTAATTAGGCTGCTATTAGGATGAAGGTAAAACTGGAATTGTTGACATTCCCTCATTCCTTTGGGTATGACGTTGCTATCACTTGTCTCAAATTCTGGATTAGACAAGTGTAATCTAGGACCTCATGGGAAACACAATTCTTGCATCTACAACCATCCAGTGCTAAGTGGAGGGCAGTATCAAAAAAGAGAGATATTTTTATTTTGGCAGTATAGAACTGTACTCCCCCCTCCTCCATCATAAATAAATTCTGTACTTTAATTTGTGGTAGGATTCCCTCCCCTTTGTTCTTACATACCTACAATTTGTTTTTCTAGCACAGCTGGGCTGCCAAAAGGTCATAGGATTTGGCAGTCATCCCAGAGGTTAAAAATTAATTTTTCCTTATTAATACAACTGAGGGTCCCACAGGAGAGGATCCCAGCCTTATCTGAACCTGACAGCTTTCTAATGTTCTCCTCTAAGGCTATTGATGGTACAAGGCCACTGTATCCTGGAATGCAACCATGGAATGGAAGCCTGCTAAAGCCACGTTCCTCCTTATTTTATTTTTGTTTGCTTTCCTTGTCCAAGGGTTGGGGAGTTGCTCTGTTACAGAGAAATAGGGATTAAAAACTAGGAATCTTAGGCATCTATTCAAGGACATCATGGAAGAACATCTGGATTTGTCTTTAACTAGCATCCTGTCTTTGAAGTTCAAGATAGAGACTGATGTTTTCACACCTTGAGAGATAAAAAAATTATCTTTAGATAAGCAAAACCCAAGGTAAGAGCCCTCAAAGCAGACTCGGTAACATATTGAAAGAATGAATTGGAAGGAAGTGAGAGAAGTGCACAGAATAATTATTGTGCTTTCTTTTAAATTTAAAATGGCTCCAGGATCAGAAATTATTCATCCTAATAAGTCAAGAAAACAAAAATCCAAGACTTTATATAGCTAGTATTTGGGTATCAGTGGGGCTAATACCACAAAAGAAAAGTGAACTGAAGAGAACATTTCTCTCTTCAAAAGTCAATGCAACCTTTTTAAACTTCTGACAATGTATAGTCCAAGTTATTTTCCATAGTGTAATCCTGGGTGAGTTGCAACTATGATTGAGTTGTTTATGATGCTTTCACAGTATAATTCATACTGTACTGAATACTGTTGCCAAGTTCAGTTGGTGTAGTATTACTTTTTAATCAAAGGCTTTTGGAGATTTAGTATTGCTCATTGATCTTTGGCAAGTTGTACTTCAATTAAATGATGGTAAGATAAAGACAATCCTCAACTTATGAGCACAATTGAGCCCAACATTTATGTTGCTAAGTGAGAAATTTGTTAAGTGAGTTTTGCCCCATTTTACCACTTTTCTTGCCACCGTTGTTAAGTGAATCCCTGCTGCTGTTAAATGAGTAGCATGGTTGTTAAGTGAATCTGGTTTCCCCATTGACTTTGCTGGTCAGAAAGTTGGAAAAGGTGATCACATGACTCCAGAACACTGCAACTGTCATAAATGTGAGTCAGTTGACAAGCATCCCAATGTAAATCACACGACCACGGGGATGCTGCATGTGTGAGAAAAATGGTCATAAGTCATTTTTTTCAGTGCCATTGTAACTTTGAACGGTCACCAAGCAAACTGTTGTAAGTTGAGGACTACCTGTACATTCCTCCATCCAAGATCCTTGCTGTTTCCACAGCCAAAAGTACAGGAAGCAACACTGAGTAAAATATGGAGCTCGGTTGGTACATGTTTTTGTCACTACCTCCCTTCTAGGATTTTGGTACTTGAAAAAGAAATGATGCAGTATTGGTGAGGCATTAGAATTACTGGGTAACTCATACATTTGTCGGGGGTGGGGGCATAACTCAACAACAGAACTTAAACTGAAGAAACTAACATTTATTCAAGAATTACAGAATGCCCAAGCAACATTCCAAACACAGACCCAACTCATCAAAACTTTAAACAGGAGAAGGTTAAGGAAACACAATCTATGGAAGTGAGCAAAATGCTTGAGAATTGGTGACATTTAGTGGAGAAGAGGGAATACACGCTAATAGTGTTTTTAAAAGGTACTACTAGCATTTTGCTACAATCTGCTTTGGAAAAAATGACTGAAGGAAACTAAGAAATACTCAGATTTCCTGAAAGCCCGATTAGTTAATTTTTAAAATGATTTATTACATGCCATCAAGTTGCTTTCTACTCTTAGCAACCACATTGATTCTCTCAATGATGACCTTTCCTTAACGTTGTTCTTCAGCTCTTCCAACAGTGCACTCATCACTATTGTAACTAAGTCTATCCACCTTGCTTAATTTTCTTTCCTTCCCCCAGCATTGGAGCTTTTGCATAATGTTCCCAAAATAGGATAATCTGAGTTGGACATTTTTGCCTTGAGTGAGAGTTCTGGATTGATTTGTTCGATGATCCAGCAATTTGTTTTCAAGGCTGTCCATGGCATTTCTCAGAAGTTGTCTCCAACACCAAAAATTCAAAAGCTTAATACTCTTCCTATCTTGTTTTTTCAAATTCCATCTTTCACTTCCATAGAGTATCACAGGGAATACCATAGCTTGCATGATTCCAATCTTTGTAGGTATAGAAACAGCACAGCATCTGAATATGTTTTCTAAGATCAATTTAAACTTTAGTCATTAATAAATAAAACTATTCTGTTTGTTCTGAAATTTTATATTCCTTTTTTAAATGTTCCACTACGTTCATCTATAGGAGCATGTCCATATTTTTGGTCAGAATTATCATTTATCTTTTCATTTTTTCCATTTCAATTCAATCCAACTCTAACCACACCAAAAGACTTAGCCATTCATTTGCAGACTAGAGTTTGTAAAAACTGAGTCATATTGACAAACAAAGAGGCAACTGGGAAGAGTGATACAAAGCTTTGTATTTTGCCTGCAAATTTATAGCCAGTATTTACAAATGGAAAAAGACAAATGAAATATGAGATAACTGTTTTATATTGTCTATATTACTGATAGTTTGGAACTGTTTCTTTTTCTTTACATATGCACTTTCCTTACATATGCACAAGTCATATATACTGCTTTAGAGCAATATTTCTAAATATTTCCTCCATTTTAAATCTTTATCAAATATATAAGGAACCAATGATCTACTTAACAAAGGAAGCTGCCTTATAGCCAATCTCTCTCTTTTTTTAAATCACTCATTTGTTAAATATGAAAAAGGTTCAGAAAATATGATAACTTCCTTAGAAACAAGTAGATACACTTCTTCCTCCACAACTTTCACTTATGTAAACCCAGCTTTTTAAATTCACTGGTTTCAATTGGAGCAGTTTAAACAGTGTAGTGAACTCTCTCTTGCTGAAATCAATGATTTTTCCAAGTGTTTACATCTTATTACAGAATAGACACGAATCTTGTTAAAGGCAACATTGAAAATAGCAGTTAAATGGAGCTACTCCAACTCAGCCAATCCTTTAGAAGCTGTCCAAGTCAGGCTTCCTAAAGTAAGGAGGACAACAAGCCCAAACATAAAACACAACAAAGCCTTTCCACAACATGGCTTAGATAATTTCTCTTAGGAAGCAATATATACCTGCTATGGCCAATCTCAGGGCTCTGGGCTTTAAAAGTTACCAGTGAATTGTATCCATGACCAAATAAGGCAAAATAGCATTCTTAATTAAAGGCAAGGATACATTTTTCAAAGATGCTTTTGACAACCATCCAGTTCCTTTTCAAAACCCTCATTTCCAAGAAAAACTTTAACTCAGCCAAAGAAACCAGTTAGCAGCTACCAAATATTTGCTGCAGGCTTGCGTTTCCCCATTGCAATATTTTTTTGCTAGATTTACTGAAGTCATTTCTACAAATGTTAGCTTTTAGCAAAGCATTTCAAGGTCTTTATGAGCACATATTGCTCCAAGTTGCACAAACAATATTTGAATTGCTATGCGGCACGGCCATCCAAAACTGGATTTATTTGTTTTGGCTCCCTTTTATAGCTAGTCAAGGGAGATTAAAATAGCTGCTAGTCCAAGCATCTGATTTATCCTTGGTCTCCTATTCACTGCCCTAAACTGTCTTCTCAACACCGCATGGCTACATACATGCTGGCAACTGCTCTGTTCACCCCTTCCAGTTTTAGGAAATGTATCTGAACTACAGAAGGCTTTTTCACTCTATGTAGAGTACCAGACTATTTTCTATTTAAAACTCTTCCCTTTTCACATTTGACATCCCTTTGGGGAACTGAAACAGGCTTTCATTATGGATGAACACACCAGATCCTGGCATAAATTTATCTACATCTAACATGTGTTTTTACCCTGCTTTGTTAATTACCAAAGCCATCTGTGGGGAAGTCAGGGCTTCCTCCTTGTCACAATTTATCTTTATCTCTTGCTAGATTAGGTACTGAAGTCACATTATTGGATCTCAGGTATCACACTCATTTCTCTGAAGACAGAGCCTGACCAATATAAATAAAATTACAGGTGAATTAACCAAATCCACCCTTAAGTCTGTATCTTTGTCAAACAAGAGGTGATTGGCATAGATTTAATGTGGCATATTTGGAAAGAAAGACAAAGAGCCATTTGCACATACCAGGGATAATAGATTATTCAACACTGGATGTCTCACAGCTAAAGATTTGAATTGCTTATCCTGATAAATATTTGTAAGAAGAGAGCAACAAGCCAGTCAGAGCTTTCCCCCCACGTCCTTTTATCTCTTCAGACTGCTCTATTATTGTCTTGCAAGGCGGCACCCGTCACCTAGCAAGTTTCCTTTTCCTTTTATAAGAAACAGGCTAGCCAGTGAAAATCTATGAGCCGTGTAAGCTTTGCTTTTTTACACAGCCAACTATGCCTCCGTGCCTCCATAGATGTTCAAAGTAACACCTCATATAAGCTGAACACAGAACATTGCCATATTTTGAAGGCAGTTGCTACTCTCTCTTGTAGAACTGAATCTTCCAATTGGGAAAGATGAACTCAATTCCTACATATTCAGAACCAAACAGATAGCATTGATTCAAATATGTCATTCAAACATAGCACAGGAACAAAACAAAACAGTAGTTCTTCAGAAAGCATGACACAACAGTGACTAAAAACTAGAGGGATTATTGTCTAGATGTCTACACAACTCAAAAAAAAATTAACACTGGACATAAAAGTGTTATTGGAAGAGTCAGATACACTTTGGTCCTTGAATATTAAACATAGATAGTCAGAAAGATAGATGATTTACTATCACAGCCATAACCTGGCTTTACTTCAGCCTTAGAGGAACTCTGGGAGGGCTGTGCACACAGGTCACACCTAGTATCTGAATGAAGATTATTCTAACCCAAGCCTACTTTGTTGCAGTACATTGATTGGACTACTACAGCAACAATAAGATACTTTACTACAAAAGCATCTAACGCTCTCAACAGAATCTGTACATCATGGCAACACAATTTTTTTTCACATCATACCGTTTGGACCTCAGTTATATTTGAGAAAAAGTTAGTAGAGTGAACTCAATTGAGCTTACTGAAATCTGTTTCTCAGTAACAGTACTTGAATTCATGCTGTGAAATTGCCATGGTATCTTCACCAAAAACACTTTTTTAGAAGGAAGTCACAAAATACAATCACACACAGTAAGTCATAATGTGGCTTCTTCTGTTTTGGTTTAGAAAAAGTTATTTGAACCCAAGCCATGTGGTTTTTGGCTTAGTGTTATTTGGCAATTCAACCACTCTGGCTTTTTCAACTCAGAGTAAGTAATACAATGGTCAGATGCTGGACTAGAACTGGGGAATCTCTGACTTTAGATCAATCAGTTTCTCAACCGATTTCAGAGATGTTGCAAGGGTAAAATCTGGGGTGATCAACATGGACATTGAGCAATCTCTCAGAGATATAAGGCAGGATATAAATAATAATAAAAAGACCCAACCAACCACGGCTTTGTACCATACTGAAACCCAGTCTTTTGTTTCAACAGTACTTTCTAATAAATAAATCGCTCTTCCAATTTCCTGTTACAAGAAATGTGTTGACAGTAAAGGAAACAAGAACTCTTTCCTTTTGGTTTCCTATTTATTTAAATATCCCTATTTTCTTAGTGCCATAATGAGGGAGTGGTGCTTGGCAAAGAAAACAACTTAAAGTAAATTTGTTGGGAATGCTTACATTTGCTCTTGTAAAATATACTGAGCCTTTCATGCAATAAAGTGTTATGCTTATAAGTGTTGTTTAATATAACACATCACGTTGGGAGGGAGAAGAGACTCCAGCTGAGTAAGCTAGTAGAAAGTTTACTTCTGTATACACATTATTTGATCTTTCAGGTTTGTTTATTAACAGCTTCTCAACTTTTGCCCCTTCTTTTGTCAACATCTTCTCAATTTCTTCAACTGAAAGCCCCATTTGTTATCTATGGGGGAAAAAGCTATCATGATTATTTCTGCATTATTGGAGACCAGGACAACAAACTTTGCTGGAACGTCTACCTTAAACTCAGGAGGTAAAAGGTAAAGCCTCTTCCCAGTCAAACTTGATGACTACTAGAGCTGTGAAAGGATTTTGGATTCAAAGACAAAAAGTGCACCCATGCACCTGCAACTCCTTAAACCAAATGTGTGCGATCCCAGGAAAGGACACAGTTGCTTTAAGTAACTGCAGACGGAATATGTGTTCCCTAAGCACATTTTGTCTTTGAATCTAAAGAGATGCTCACCTCTAGTGACTATATGAATGCTGCTGTGCAGATTTCTTGGCAATAATAATAGTTTGTCATTCTCTACTTTTGGAATTTTTTTCACTTTAGGCTAATCTATAGTGCGGGGATTTCTTAGTAGACTCCCATCCAGGTCTGGGATAATCAGATCTGACCCCACTTCATTTTTTTCAGATTAGGCCCAGTCAACTAGGTAGTGCCATCTGCTATAGCAAAAGGAGCTCATAGCCTGGTTATCAGCCTTATAGGGAAGTTTTGGCAGTGTGCTTTTTTGCAAAATGTTATCATCACAATCTATTTTTAAACTTTGGATTTCTCAGGAGATAAAGCAACAAAAATAGCTAAGAAATACAGATTGTATTTCAAAGAGAAATATGTATATACAAGGAGAATGCACTTTGCATAAAATGAATTATTTTGGTGAGTAATAAGAGCTTGCTGGTAGAATCACTAGTAGATTCTCCCCAAAATATGGCCCTGAACATTATACACATTTTATGTATAATGGAGGCAACATATTGAGAGAAATTATATGAACCCTACCTTATATTCCATTATTTATTTTTATTTATTTATATCCCACCTTGGGGACACGGTGGCTCAGTGGCTAAGCTGCTGAGCTTGTTGATCGAAAGGTTGGCAGTTCAGCAGTTCAAATCCCTAATGCTGCATAACGGGGTGAGCTCCCATTATTTGTTCCAGCTTCTGCCAACCTAGCAGTTCAAAAGCACGTAAAAAATGCAAGTAGAAAAATAGGGACCACCCTTGGTGGGAAGATAACAGTGTTCCATGCGCCTTTGGCGTTTAGTCATGCCAGCCACATGACCACGGAGACATTTTCGAACAGCGCTGGCTCTTCAGCTTTGAAATGAAGATGAGCACCCTACCTAGAGGCTAATGCTGGTATGACTAGCACATATGTGCGAGGGGAACCTTTACCTTTATCCCACCTTATTTTTTTTATAAACAACTTAAGGCAGCAAACATATCTAATGCTCCTTCTTCCTCCTGTTTTCCCCAGAACAACAACCCTATGAGGTGAATTGAGCTGAAGGTGAATGACTGGTCCAAGGTCATTCAGCTGGCTTTCATGACTAAGGGGGAACTAGAACTCACAGCCTCCCAGTTTCTAGCCTGGTGCCTTAACCACTAGTCTAAGCTGGCTTTCTCATTAGATATACATTTATAGCCCCAATGTAGATGGGTTGGTTTATAGATTTAAAATCAATACAGTTGTTTAAGAACTTAGAAAAAATAATAAGGCCTCATTTACTTTTGAAATAACAGGAGAAAAAATGGAGTGTGACAAAAGGCGATTTTTGGGGGGGGGGAGCAGAAGACCCAGCTTAAAAATGCAATAGGTAGTAAATTAAATAATTCCAAATAAGTCCTCCAGATGTCTCCAAGTCTTCTGGAGAAAATCACATCAGAGAGCACCCATGTCTATATATTTGTGTCATGGTGTCCAGTATTCCAAACCAGTTGTACATATTGACAAAAGAAAACAAACACTCAGCCCATTCCATGTTGCAGGAGGACAAAGAAAAGTTGAACATAGTGCAATTTAAAAAGCAAATGGATCAATTCCATTAGATTTTTTTAACTTCAAGGTTATGTAAAGTTCATCCATAAGTCTTAACTAACACCATGCATATACTTTTTAGTTTAAGCTTTTTTTATATCGCTCAAACCTTTTCAGACAGGTTGTTCCAAATAGGAGGGAGGAGGGGCAGTGGAAAACAGCTGGCAAATGAAGAGGGGGATGGGGACAATAAATAAAAAAAATCATCTAAGGGCCATATATAATTTATTAGGTACTCATTCCTATGCTGGAAAAAGCTGGAAAGTCTACTCACTCTCATGGAGATTATTAATACAATTGCCCATGTGTCACCCTATTTTAAGCGCAACTTCTCTTCTTAGCATTAGTTTACAGCAAACTCATTCTTGATTCCTGCTGTCCATAGTGATTCACAGGAATCCTGGCTGCTCATTATTGGTTTCCTTCCTTCCTTGCTTTCCCCAGAGGCCAAGACCAGCTCAAGACTCCTGAGAAAGGGCTGTATAGGAACAGTCATCTCTCAGTCAACAGAGAGACTAATCAAGCCTCCAGATTCCCAGTGTTACATTTATCGTAACTAGCTCTTTGGGAAAATCCCTGCACTTCTAGATCTTGAATTTGGAAGACCCACAAAACAAATCACTGAGTAGGCACTTACTATGCGGGACTACTGAAGCAACATGCCTGTGGACTTAGGCTGTGCCTGGTTGAAAAATTACTCTGCAGTACCCACTCTGAACTTCCTTTAACAACAACAAAAAGCCACTTTTCATAACTCTTCTTGCCTCCAAGAAACTTAATGTAGGTGAGGGTGGATGCTAGAAGACAATGCATGTTATCAGAGCCATGATGGTGCTGTGGTTAGAATGCAGTATTGCAGGCTAACTCTGCATTCCACTGCCAGGAATTCAATTCTGATCGACTCAAGGTTGACTCAGCCTTCCATCCTTCCATGGTGGGTAAAATGAGGAACCAGATCAGCGGTGAAATCCACTTACCTTCGCTACTGGTTCGCGCACGGGAACGCATGCACGCCTCTTCTGCACATGCACAGAGGGTAAAAATGGGATGTAATGATGTCCCAGTGGGTGGGCGGCGCCTCCTGCCACCAGTGCTACCGGTTTGTGTGAGTCAGATAGATCCGGACAGATTTCACCGCTGAGCCAGATTGTTGGGGGCAATACGCTGACTGTAAATTGCTTAGAGAGGACTGTAAAGCACTGTGAAGCAGTATATACCGGTAAATCTTATTGCTATCATTCTATTCCTTGTCCACCAACTGTGTTTCCATGGGGCTGTAGAGGAAGAAACGTCAGCAATTCATTCACATCCCTCTCCTAGTAGTCCTTTTGGTCATAGGCTTCTTCAAAAAGAACATGCATGCCCAAATTCATGTGTCCTGAATTTCTTGCTGACTGGAAGAGTGGAGAGTCTACTCCTTTTCAGCCAGAATGAAAATGTATATTGAAGATGAATAATTAATGTTTCACCAAAAAAAAACCCCATTGAATTATTTTGAGAATTCCAAGGATACCAAGGGGGAGGGAGGGAGGGAGGGAGGAATTTTCTTGCACAGCATCTAGTGACTATAGAGCTTTTTCCAAGTGAGGATTTCTGTTTGCCTTTACACACATAGAGCCTGGCTCCTTGATTTGAATCACTAAGCCATTTTGCTTTCCTGGGCAGCTTTCTGCAGGCACTATTTCTTAACTCATTTTGAGATAATGTCTTTATTATTATCAGGAGATGATTGAAATAAAGTTGCAAGCTTTCAAATTTCCAAGAAGCCTTCACCAGGAAAGATGATATAAATCTTCAACTGTTCCAGTGAAGAGGGTCTCGGTATGGATTTGTTGTTGTTTTTTCTCCCCTGTGGATCAACATGACTGCTTTTGTGCTTCAATGTGACTAATAAAATACTGAACATAATCAATTAACAGAAAAAGCCCACACAGAAGAAAGGGGGTTGTATCTTTGATGCTGAGATTGCATTTTCACAAATGGCATCACCTCCCACTATTAGATAATCCTAGCAAACCTGGCCTTGACTGACCTTTTTTACTTACTAAAAAAACCTCAAGCTTTAAATATATATATATATATATAAATACCATCTAGTCAATTATGATTTTACTATTTTCCAAGCAAAACATTTTACATTTCCATAATGACAAAGGCTAACTATTTGTTTATTTTTCTTCCTAACAAACTTTGGAAGAGTCCCTGGTACAATGTTTCTTCTCCTGTCCCCACAATCATATGCATGTCTTGACAAGTGCATTTAAAACTCTAAGCTGTTTCAAATCAAAACACCATCCACAACATTTTCGTTCTAAGAGAAAATAGGGGGTGAGGGAGTCTTGTCACCTGGGTCTCCCTTATAGCTGGATTGTTAACCACCCTAGTTTAGAAATTCCCAAGCCTGAACCTCCTTAGGGGAAGATAAAGACTTTCTCAGTGAAGCTCAACCTGGAGATGGCATAGACACCTATGCAATCATACAAGATTGGCAACCATACAAGAGTGGTTTGTCAATACTTTCTTTTGGAGACATTTTAGTATATAAAAACACAGTTTAGGTGAGCCCAGAAATTTGCTAGTAATGTCCTACCGAAATATTAACCAGCCCTAATCATATTTAGCCTTTTTCAAGGTCAGCTGCCTTACTGTGGATTTTTGGCCAATATGGTTATAGAGCAATTATTCAGAAAAACAAATAATCAAACAAAATGAAAAAAAAAGGGATATATTTGGACAAAGGAAGCTGTATTAGAATCAGACCAAGACAGAATCTGAATATTTCCTCCAGCAGCCCTGCTTCCTCCCGTTTCTATTGTTTGGGTTTCCATCGTCCATTTTTATCATATTTAGTAATTGGGTTGATTAAATAATGTTTTGGAATTGGCATAGGTTTTTTTTTAATTGCATTTGATTAAAGCTGGTTCATTCTTTGACTAAAATTGATTTAATGGGCTTGTTTTACTGATAGCAAAGTGCAAGAGTCCTACCCGTAAACTGCTTTGAAAAGCATTTTAAAAATTCATTGCCTGAGTAAATAAAAGCAAAAAAACAAAAACAAAAAACCCAGGCTTTTTGGTTATGTGGCATTTTGATCTTCAGAAGCTTGGCAGTCCCCTCTCAAGTTTAGAAACTAAAGATGAACCTCACAAATTCTGCCAGCAGTTACCCTATTGAGTACAGCATGTGAGTTTCTCATAGCTTGTACCTGATGCCCTAAACCAGCAGATGTCCTCCCTATTACAAGAACTAATTGGAGGAATGAGCCCAAAGGGCAAGGATTAAATGGCTCTAGAGAGAAGATTCACTCACCCACTCCTCTCTCTGAGAAATAATCTGGGTTAAGATTAGAACATAAGAAAACTGCGGACTACTTGTATAAGAGACAGAATGCAAAACTCAAATCTTGCTCCTATTTCTTCTGGATAAGGAAGATACAACATTTTAAGTACTCAACTTTACTTAGGCAGATACACTATGTTCTTGCTGTGCCTTCCATCTGTACTAACTATAGAGGAAGTTAGCTAACCTGTAATAATTCCCACTCTCATACCCAATTCTGTACGCACAACTAGAGTTTCATATTGCTAGGAAATCAACCTTTGAATTCTCACTTCATTTATGGAAATACTGAGAAGTGATTATAGAGTATTGAGCAATTATTCACACCCATGTTGAATTATTTTGACTATGCCCCCTTAGGGAATGACTTCCTAACTCATCTACATTGATGTGGATGTATCAAAGCCTGTAGAATTAAAACCAGCTTGGCCTGCAAGTTGCCCTCTCATCCTCCTCTTTACCATTAAACAGCTTTCTTCTTCCAAAAGAAGCATCAGATTTATTTGATTATATTTGTAAAGAAAAGAGATTCAATCAAACCAAGTCAAGCAACTGGGGCTATATAGCTTAATCACAGCTCTGCTCTCCTCTATTAACTTTATGTCGGTATTAAGGAGAAATCAATCAGCTGAAATGAAGCATTAGCCACAATTTCCTCCTCATTGGGAAAAGCAACAACAGGCAGAGGTTCATTTGCAACTGAAATTGCTCCTGAGGGTGACAAGAGACCAGAGTGGTTCAAGTCCCCAAATGAGAGAGCTTCTTCTACATTCCCCAACTTCTCCCCATCCCCATATAGAGTATAATACCAAAATTTCTGTGTATCTCTTACATTTAGCCTTAAATCAGTGGGCTTACGATTTAGCAGCACAGAAGCCCATAATGGAAAGAAATACATCATAAATGCTACAGCTACCTTGCATTCCATGGTTACCCATAATTAATGCCACTTGTGTATTATTTTCTTGAACACAGCAAATGCTAAACTGCAGCTGGACATGCTAAACATGTTTTACAGTAGTCTTACAGCAGCAGCAAAGCTAACACAACACAAGTACTTGAAAAATCCTGATACATTTTAAAATTTACAAAACAGAAAGCTAATAAAATATGAGGGAGACATTCTTCATTCTACCTAATTCTTTCTCAGTTTTTGGAAATCTTTTGAACTCTCTGAACTTGCTGAGTTCAAATTTTATAGTAAGCTTGTTTAACCATAGTCTGTTGAAACTAGCTTCAAAGACTATGTTTTGTTTACTTATCAAATTTATTTGCCACCCAACTCACAGTTCAAGGTGAGATTCCACAATGTCTAGATTCCTACACATACTACACATACATACTGCTTGATGGCTAACCTAACATGCAACATAGTCCTTCACCTTGATCATATCAGAAAAGGTTTTCCAATATTCTAAAAATGTCCAAAGGCTTTGCAAGCAACCCACAATGCCTCTTACTCAAAATGTTAAACCCTGCTTAAAAAAAATATTAGTAAGAAAATTGCATCTCTTAATTGCAAATCAATGCCAAGGGGCAAAAGAGATGATTCTCTCTACAAGCAGGGACAGCCTCTCGCCTGCTTCCCCCAGTTTGCAAAAGGATGTCCATAGGGATTGGGCAAAGAGAAGCTTCCAATGCATCTCCCTCCTGAGCTGCCATGTTTTAACTCACAAGCAGCACTGAAAAGCAGCATTCGTGACTGTTTCACCAGTCCCACTGGCAAAAGTCCAAGGCTTTTACTTCTTCTAAACCTGTTAACAATGCCATTTGGTTTCCATCAAGCTCTGACTGGGATTTAACAATATGGACAACTCCTCCTAGTCCCCAGAAAATTTAAATCATCGAATTGGGGGGGAGGGTGTGCAAAAATCCTACATCTGCAGTTCTTCCAGCAAATCCTGCAAATGCACAAGCAGGGACTTTCAGAAGACAACAGCTGCAGAGGAAAATGGAAGAGCTCCTTATTCACAGAACCCTAACAGCTGAGAGGGACCAAAAAGCTACTTTTGCCAATCCCCACCTGCTAAATCTCCACTCCTTCCCCATCCACAGCACTCCCTATGCAGATGCTATGGGAAGAGAAAAAAAGAAGGGCTGTTGGAATAAATTCCTTCTGATAAGAGCAGTAAACAAGCCTACCCAACCTTCTTAGTTCCCCAAAGAGAAACTTCTGATGGTTGGGAAAGACTTTTTGTTTCAATTTAGCAATAAGGATTCAAATTAAAATTCCGCACACAACCCCACAATGTATATCCCAGCACAATCATCATTTGTTCAATTAATTGAGGCATGTTTTTTTGTTCTTCAAAGGAGGCCATGTATATTATTTTGTGAAATTTCAGTTCTTCCTGCCTGAATGGCTGCCAGAATGGCCAAGCCCTGGAAGTGAAAAGGCTATAGGTTGTTCAGCCTACACAGATGCCCAGGGCGAGATGAGATTTTAAAACCCAGTCTGCTGTCGACACAGGGCTGCTGCAGCCTTCAAGGCAGCCACCCTCTGCAGCAAGGCACCAGTGCCAAGAATCCAGAAACAAGCCAGTATTTACGACACATTCATCACCCTTTCTGCCCCTTATTCCCTCCATTACTTCAATCACGTTGCTGATTTCCCTGAAATCACCAGGCTGGGCTGGGGAGGTGAGGGGGAAGAACTTCCTCTGGGGAGATTCCCCAATCTCTGCTGCTGAGATAGCTATAGTCCGCTCAGAGCTGCAAGGAAAAGGGCCCTTCCAGGCTCCTCCAGCAGGCAAAGGGCTGTCAGGCATTATTCACCCTCATCTCAGGCTTCCAACCCTTTAGGCTTAAGGGCTCATCTAACTGATCGGAATGCTCCACTTGCCATTTTTTTTTCTTATTCAAAAGAATAACTTAGCAGAAACCCGGAGACTATTTTCTTGTTCCTTCATTTGAGGATTTTTATCATGGGCAGAAACAAGTGACCAGAACCCCTGATTCAGACCTGAAAGGGCTTGTCTCGATTCTCACCGGCCACTTCGGATTTTCCCAGGCAGGGGTGGGGAGGGGGGGGTATTTCCATCAGCTGCAGCTTCCAGGCTGGGTAGCCCGGTAGCCCCTTTTGGAAGCCAGGGGGAGTCAGACAGCGCAACCAGGGCCAGCATTAGCGCACTTCAGCAAGCCTTTGCCCCGCACCCGCCTTGCTTAATAGTTGTGGGTCTTGTGATCCGCCCAGCCTTGGAGGCTTCTTTCCCTTAAAGAGCTGTGCGGCGTCCAATAGCCAGGGGCACCAGGGCGGGAGAGGCTCGTTGGAGGAAAACATGGCAGTCCAGGCCGGGCGACGGGACGGCCCTCGCAAGCCCTCTCGGTCAGACTTCCGCGGGAAGCTCGGGCGCAAACCTCAGGCCGCCCACAGCGAAGGCACCGCCTGGCCCAACTGACCTCGGGGGAACTTGCCTTGAGGAGATTGCCGGAGGACGGGACTCACGGATGCCGCGCGGACTCCCGAGGGGATTTTTTTAGCCGGCTGCTTAAATAGGATCTTGGGGGGGGGGGGGTCGGGGGAGGGCAGCGCCGAAGCTCCGCAAAAATGGGCGAGACTGGCGGAGGCGCGGCAGGGCAAGGCCCCTTCGTCTGGTGGGACTCGAGGCGTTTCTCTGCCCGTCGCTTGGGAGGGCGCTGCCGCAAGGCTCCTCGTCGCCAAAAGCGAGAGCGGCGGTGGCGGCGTGTAGCACGCCCTGGACTCTGCGGGAAGCGCCGCCCCGGCGAGCCCCGGGGAATGTAGCCAGGGCCACCTTTTGCACCGGGGCTCTCAGACTCTCCCTCCTCCCGGTGGACAGGCACGAGACTGAGGGCGCTGCCGTTCTGCCGACCGAGGAGGGAGGTCGGGAGGGAGCGTTAAAAAGGAGGCAACCCTCCCGCCCATCACTCTTAACGTTCCTTACTTCGCCGCCCTGACACGTTAGCGAGCCTTCTCCGGCGGCTTCGTTTGGATCAGCCCTTTGGAGGTCTCGCCTGCCACCCTGCCTTGCAGCCCGCCCGAAGTTGGTCCTCGCCCACCCGTCTCGTTGCCGGCTTTCCAACCCCCGTTAGAGGTGCCGGGCTTTGACGCGGGAACTTTGCGGTGTGGCTGGGTGGTTTTTCTGGGCTGTGGCCAAAGCGCTCTGCCATCCTTGGGGAAAGCTTTCGGGCCAAAGGAAACCCTGGCGCTCGGCTAAGGCCTAGCGAGCGGCGGCTTTCTTTCATCGACAAAATGAAGCCGTCTTCGTACCATAACCCGATTCTAGCCTGATGGTTGGGAGCCACCCGGCCTGCATGCCGGTCGACAATCTACGTAACTCCCGGAGACTTTTTAGTGTAGGAACCGTGCGCACAATTGCGCGGCACCCAAGCAGACCTCGAATGGAATCAGACTCCCTTTGGAATCGACTTGGAACCGCGCCGCGAACAATTTGTATTCGCTTCGCTCCAAAGGCGCAGGACGCCCCCGCCCCCCCCTTGTTATTTCGAAACTATCTTAAGGTGCTCGACTTCGCTGGTGATTCTTGGCTCTTCTTCCCTTCCCCAGCCCTGTTGCTTGTGGGTCTGATCTGCCTTATCAGTTTTCACTGACCGCTCAGTAACCAATTTAGAGGAAAGGAGCGCCTGATATCTCCAAAGGAGTAATTAAGGCGGATGGGTGGGTTTAGCGCGCCCTCTTCACCAGTAATCAGACATTAGTTCCAGCCTCCCTTTTTCTTTCAGGAACAACGCTGGAAGAGTTTTAAAGAAGCAATAGATGTTTTTAAACAATTCACTGCGGTTTGAAATAGACAAGAGGACTTAAAATGCGCCGTATGGATTGCCTCGGTTGTTCCTTGCAGCCCTTTTCGGCCAGTAAATTTCATCCAGAAAAGTTTCTAACCGTTTTGCAAGGGTTTTCAGCCAAAATTGTATAAAGTTATTTCTCCCCGTGGAAGAAAGTACACCTGTATGCGCGTGCGTGCACGTGTAGGAACATATGCAAAGGACGTCCTCGGTTACTCTATTCCTTAGATATTAAGCAGAAAAGATGCGGTCGGCTGTTCTTTCCCGAATCCAAGCCACTCACTCACTCACTTTGGAAAACGCAAACTTTCCTATTTCTAGAAGGGAATCTCCCTTCCATCACCACCCCAGTCGGAATTTTCTTATTTTAGAAACGTAAATCTGAAACGTATCTCACATTTAGAAATGATTTATGCCTTTTTGTTAAAGACAGGACAGATTTGGAGAAGTTATATTTTCTCTCCGCCTCCACAAAAATTACATAGCAAGGGGGACTTTGTGGTATGTTTAGATCTTTGATTTATTCCATATGTGACATGCACAGCTAAAAACAACCCCAGACTTTTCAGTTTGTTACAAAGTCATCATCCATTTTGCAACCAACTCAAGTGGAGCTTAAATTGTTTTTTTGTAAAGGAGCGGAGTTACGGCCGTAGATATAAACAGAATGTGGCTGAGTAACCCCAGATTGGTCGCTTCCCCATCTCCCTTGAAAGAAATTGGTTGACAGAGGCAGGTTGGACGTGTCTTTAAAAATAGAAGTGGCGATCCTTAGGTCTTACCTGCTGCTTGCCCCAAAACTCCCGATCCGGCCAAACGAAGGAGGAGAAATCCCCAGAGCAGAGGAACTGTATCCATTTCGGGGAAGGATGGAGAAACCCTTGATGGGGGGAAAAAAAGAGCGATTCCTCCCAAGCCGCGCTGGGTCAGGGAGAGCGGGATTTTTCTTTCGCAAGTCTTCGAGACGACGCGGATTCCGTCCCAGAATTTCCTCTGCCGAGGTTTCAAATCCGTCCCGGGGCTTCCACCCCTTCGGCTCCGCAATAAACCCACTTCCCCAAAAGACCGCCGAGCTGGAGGGAACTCCTGACGTTTCAGCAGGAAAAAAAAAGAAGCGCCCGGCAGCCCTGCTGAGGCGCGCACAGCCGGCGACACACGGCGCAGGAGGAGAACCGCGCACACACGCACAGCCAGAGCACGCGAGAGAGCCCCGTTCTTTAGAGCCGCGTTGCCTTCAGCGCCGCATCACCGGCGAGGTTCTCCGCAAAGCCGCCGAAAAAAAAAACGAAAAAAAAAAACCCGGGCCGCCTTGACATCGCACCCAGCCAGCCGCGCACCCAACCCCCCTCCTCACAGTCCTCGCCCGAGCCTGCCGGCGGAGAGCGAGAGCGCAACTAAGGGCGCTCCCGGCGAAGGGTGGTGGTGGCGCCCGGCTGCTTCCCCCCCTCCCTGATCCCAACACGCTGCCAGTTCGCGCTCTCAAGGCGGCTGCCGGGCAGCTTCACGCCAGAGGCGTTTTCCGGATGCGGCGCCGCGAACGACTCCTCGAGTGCTGCTCTGTCGCCGCCGCCGCCGCCGCCTCCTTCCTCCGACGCGTGGGGTCTCGACTGAAGCTGTGCGGACGCTGGTGCGGGGTTGGCGGCTCTTCCCTTTCTTTGCCTCCGCCTCGGCTTCCTCGCAGCCTTTTCAGGCAGAGCAGCATGTGGATGTCAGACAGAAAGGCAGAGCTATCCGATTACACGCTCGCCCAGGGCCCGCCCCTTCTATGTTTCTCATTTAAACAAAACACACCGAGAGGGGAGGAGGGGGGAGAGGGGAGTCGGGGGGGGGGCGCGGCGCTTCACTCCACGTTCAGAACTCGGCCGGGATCCAACGGGGTAAGCGAAGGCGCGGCGATCGGCAGAGGCTGCATAAGCCTTTCTCGGTCCCTTCCTGCTGCACCGGACCGGCTCCGACTTTCTCGGCTGCAGCCCACGCCCGGCTCTTGGCAGAAGCAACAAGTCCGGCGCGGAGGCCTCTTTCTCGCTGGGCGTCTTGACTGCTGGGGCTGCTTTTTTGGGGGGCGGGGGGAGCTTTTCCCCATCAGCTCTCGGGAGGTCGCGTGAACGTGCTACATATTGCATCCCTCCATAAAGTGATAGGTATTTAAAATTATACACGCAGGCTGTCGGCGGAAGGTGATAGGTCTAATGCTTAACAGCTTTCTCCAACTATAAACCGGAGTTCTGAGCTCCAAACACCCACCCACACAAAGAGAGAGACACAAATAACACTTAAAAGGCTGGCAGGAGATACCTTATGCGCTACAACATAGCGGAATGATTTTTATTTATTTTTTTGGCATAAATCTTGCCAGCAGCATAGTAAATTAATTTACCCCTGGGAAAATGATAACGATTCAGCCTCAGACCGAGATTGGTTTAAATAACTTGTGGTGGTTGAAAAAAAGAATGGACTTGGTATTTTTTGCTTGGGTAAGAGAAAGCAAGCTTGCCTGCTTTCTACTTCTGGCAAGATGAAATCAGACGTAAATCGTGGCATGATATGGGCATTGTGCATTTTTCATCCAAAGTCTGGATCAAAATAATTTTACTTACTCGGTCATCATACACTGCCCCGTGCCCCTTCCTGTGCCCATATACACACAGCATCTACCTGACTCCACTAGGACTGGAAGAAAAGCAGGATAAGGGCAGTTTAATACTTGTATGGGAAACCTCATGGGAGATTTTGTAGGCTCTGGACTGGGAAACATTTTTTTGTTTTCTTTCAAATCCCAGAAGACATAGTTGGCAAATACTGGATGAGAGCTCCTGGAGGTGCTCATGAAATCATCCATCAGTGATCTCAGAATGTTTTGGTCTTGGAACAGATACAGGTGCAGCCCAGTCCCCCCCCCCACACACACACTTCTACCTGGTCTCTGGTAAGGAGAAGGGCAAGCAGGCAGGACATGTGCAACAAAATCATAGCAGCTGATTCTTATGACAAGGTCTGGCATGGTACCCTGTGGATATGCCAAGATGCTGCTGCTAGTTATGGAAACAGTCATGAGAAGCCTATTAGCACATTGGCTTTTCTCATAAGAGCTGCTTTGGAAGCAGTCCCAGGGCATCTGCTGAAAGCCCACATGCATTCCATACATAGGCTTCCCTGGGCCCAGTTTGAAAGGATAGTAAGAAAAGGCCCTTTGACATAGTTCCTATAAGACTGAGCTGCTCAGTTTCCACCAGTATTCAGTATATTGTTGCAGAGAAATCATCATCAGATGAGCCAGTGGAGCATAGGCTCTGAAAAAATTCCTAAAGTAGGTTGAACAAACGATGTGCTAATCATGGGCTGCAGTTGTGCCAGGTACAAGACTAGTCATTATGAACTGGCACATAGGTACAAGTCAAGGGTGGAAATTTTGAGTTGTTCGGAGAACCAGTAAATACCAGCAAATACCACCTCTGGCTGGCCCCAGAGTCAGGTGGGAATGGAGATTTTGCAATATCCTTCCCCTGCCATGCCCACCAAGCCACGCCCATAGAACCAGTAGGGAAAAAGTTTGAATTTCACCCCTGGTACAAGTCAATCAGGACATTCAATCAAGTTGTAATGCTGGTCGTTATATAAATGGTTGGAAGTAAATGCCATTGAACTGAGGCATATTTCTGATGACACATGGAGGTAGCTGGTATTCAAGTGTTCTTGAATGCCAAGAACAAAATGAGTACTGTGACTTCAATTGAAGCCTAGAGTTGGAATTGCTTGCACCCACACAGATCAATTCTTTTCCTCTCGCCCCCTCCCCAAAAAGAGGGGGAAACCAGGCCCTTGATTGCAGTTCTTAGACACTGGCTTTGTGCTAGAGGAGTGGGTAGTAGAAATGTCCTTGGAAAGCCAAGGTTTTGATTGAATCTCTAAAGAGCGATATGAAGTCATATGAAAAAGTGCTAAGGAAAAGAAATGGACAGAGAGATAGGGGAGGTGAAATTGGCAGATTAACAAAAAAACATTTTCATGATGCTATGACAAGAAGAGTCAATGTGCTCAAAAACTCAAGTGCTTGTACCTGATGACTATCCATAAAACCTCACCATGAAATCTCACGGTTGACTGGGATGATGTCTAAAAGCATCACCAGAAGAGGGCAATGGCAAACTATCTCCCTGTTGGTGCTAAGAAAACAATGCCGATATGGCCAGATAGTTACCAGAAGCTGAGCCCATCTTGAGGAAGAGTGTGCCTTCATTTTATGGCAACAACTATTCTAAAAAGGATTGGAAGACAGATGGCTTAAATTAGTCTTTCCCCAAGCTGACACTTTCCAAATTTACTAGACTAAAATATTTGGCCAAGGTAACTGAAATTGATGAGAAACGCAATCTAACACCTTTGGGGAAGATGCGGTATAGTTCTTGTGTTTTTTAAACATGTGTGACTATCCTAAGGATACATTAATATCCATTATTTTCTTGTTTTAATTTCAAATGTGCACTTCAGTATTTTGAATCAAAATCTGTAATGCTACATTCAGAGAGATGGGGAATTATGTCTAGTGTACCTATTACTTAGTCTGATGAATTTCTAAGTTTGGTTAAAAAAGCAGAACACCCTATAACTTTCCCTGGTTGTGAACATTTACACAGAAGGAGCACACTTTCCCCTACACTGCTGCTTATCAGTCAAACGTTAATTTCTTCTCCCATCTTTCTCTTATTTTCTAATGTACAGTATGGCCTTGAGACTAAACGATATGAAGAACGGCTGCAGTTTTGGGTCTGGCTAGTCTAAAGAAGAGAATTAGGGGTGACATGATAGCAGTATTCCAGTATTTGAGGGGGTCAAAGAAGAGGGGGTCAAATTATTCTCCAAAGCACCAGAGAGCAGGACAAGCAACAATGGATGGAAACTAGTCAAAGAGAGAAGCAACCTGGAATTATGGAGAAACTTCCTAACAGTGAGGACAATTAACCAGTGGAACAGCTTGCCTTCAGAAATCGTGAGCGCTCCAGCACTGGAGGTTTTTAAGAAGAGACTGGACAGTCACTTGTCTGAGATGGTATAGGTTCTGCTTGAGCAGGGGGCTGGACTAGAATTGCTCCAAGGTTCCTTCCAGCCTCTCCTCTCCTCTCCTCTCCTCTCCTCTCCTCTTCATCCTATCAGAATCCCTAAGGCATGTGCAAAATGATGTCCCTTAAAAAAAAAACATTTTATGTAAATATCTAAACTTTTGCAGAGAGTAAAAGAGATCACCCTGCAGTTTAGCAAAAGTACCAGTTTTGGGAAAGATTACTCAGACCCCACAATGATGCTTTCACATTTCCATATGCTAATTTCATTGGATTTTTGCTTTGTTAACAATAGCATCCAGAAAGATTTACCATTAAAGGGTTACATTAAAGTTTAGGCCAAACGTAAGGATTGCTTGTTCTCAAATTAATTTTCTGAAGAGTTGCAAAAGTTTTTCCTAAAACTAAACTGGTGGCACTTCCATGGTTGCACTTCCCCTTCCCTCTTGTGCAGTTGCACTCCCCACTCCCCACTCCCCACCCCCCTGACACCTGATTGTACACCAGTGAAGATCTGGCTTTTCTCCAGTCCTACTAGCTTTGTAATGGAGAATATTGTCCCTTTTGTTTTACATTTATTGAATATTTACTATATTTATATACTGTGTATCTCACATTCATTAGCCAGTTTGGATGTTTTGTAGTAGAAAGCTAAGCTAAAACAATTTAAATTAAATAAATTAAGCAGCAGGAGCATTTTAGTAGGAAATCCATTACTAAGCTAAACTAGCCAAAAAACCATGTGATAGTAGAAAAAAACCCCAAGATTATTGGACAATTGCATCATATCTCTTGCTTTCTCGCTCCAGCTTTTACCAGCTTTGACAATATCCCACCTCCTTCCCTTTCCTTCCCTTCCCTTCCATCTCTGTTTGGACAAATACTACACAACCACTTTTCATTGTTTTGTTTAAAAATGTTATACAATTAAATCTTTTCAAATGAAATTTGTAGAATTTCTAGCTACATCAGAGGAACACAAGCTTTACTACTTGCTTTAGGCAATTTCTCTTCTTTGGAGGAGGAGGGAGTGGGAGGGGAATATTGGATGACCTGTAAGGATTACTGGGATTACCCAACATTTTAAACCTAGAAAATAAATGGTGATTATTTTCCCAGGATGACTCACTGTTTTTCTTTGGGAGCTTAATTTTGAACTGCACAGAACTTCTCAACCGATCCAGCCCATTTTTAGTTCAGCTTATAAAAAGTTCTTCTGTTAAAACCATCTGATAATGATATATTTTTGTCTTTATGACAAATTGCACCTGCTCACTTGAGACATTGCAAACTCTGTCACAGATGTCTAAGGGGAGTTTTTGATATCATCTACTGTTCAGTTTTGTTCTGAACCAAGAATAATTTAACAGGCTGGATGTGTGTGTGATTTAGACATTAACTAATTAACAAGCATGTTGTTTTTGGAAAGTTCACACATTATTATTGAGGACAAAAGGCAAGGAGTCTAAGATCAGGACACCTGAAAGAGCTGGTAATGTAAAGTTTAACTCTTTTGGTTCCTTGGAGATTGTACAAATCATGTTTGGCACACCTGAAGAAATGAGATTTAATAACCCATTTTCCCTGCATGATAGAATGTTTTAAAAGACACAAATGAAACCAAGGCATTTCGAAGTCAGTGGTATTTGCTTGGATTGATGAACAAAAACTGCAAATTGTGTTAGTTGATTCTTACTAATAAAATTTATATATTGCTGTGATCCATCATATAAAGGAGACACTCAGGAAAGTTTACTATCATCCATATACATGCTTCCTTCTAACTGAAATCCTTGTTAAATAATTGTAAATTTTACTTTGATTTTTTAAAAAATATAGACATTTCCATTTTTTCCTATCTCACCTGCCATTAATAGTTTGTCAATAGTTTGTTAATGAAACAGTATAATTCAGTGAATTTTCAACATGAAAGTGTGACATTTTAATGGCTAACTTATGGCTAGATTCCTTCCTAAGCTAGCCGTGCATGACTTATTTATTTGCTTATACTATTATAAATAGCTCTAGGAAACTATAACATAGTTTTTGTGTGTTATATACAAATTCCTCCAAATTCCTATTTGTGATAAACAGAAAAAAAATGTATTTTCTGAGATTGGTGAAACACAACCATTAAGAAGAAGAGTGAGGGAACATCATAATTAAAACTGGCATAATCCTAAACATATTTACTAGGATGACAAAATAAATACCTGTCAAATGCAATAACAGATTTACTAGTATAAAGTTTATGTTTAGGGTGTTATACAATGAATGATGTCCACATCACAAAGAGAAAATGGGCAACACACAGTGCCAAGTGAGTCTTTCAACTCTCATTTTGTCATTCCCAGGATTTCCCAAAACTGTACCACAAAAAGCATACATACTATTAAAATATGGACATGAAATTTCCTGTAGGCTTAAAATGCTATTTTGAGGGGAGAAACCTCCAAAACACTCCCTGCCTGGGCCTCCAGAATTGCCCCCAACTTCTACTATATAGAGAAAGAAAAGTGAGAGGAAGAGAGGAGAGCAGCAGTTGTGGCTGTAGGAAGCAATAGGAGCCCAGGAAGCTTAATTAATCGATCAGAATAGAGCTGGAAGGGACTTTGGAGATCTTCTAGTCCAACCCCCTGCTGTGTTAAAGCTATGTTAAATCAAATAAGCCTTTCCTATTCAACTCATGTTTTGCAACTCTGTTAGCAGAGTTTTAGACTGTATCTTTCTCAGTTTAAACATAGTTGTTCTGCGTGCACAACTTTTGCTCTACCATAGAGTTATGGCCTTTCCCAGTCCTGCCTAGATTTGGGAAGTTTATGTACTTTAGATATGTTGGCTATGTACAACTACATTCTTTTATCAGTTTTCTGCTTTGTGAGAATCTACGTGCCTAGAGCTGTTTGGATGCAGTGCAACTGCAGAGATGATTGGTAGGAGCTACTGAGTTTGACCTGGATCTGGAGTCTGCATTTACACTGACTTCAGCAGATTCCTCGTTTAAAGTGGGCAGGGAAGGCTAGCCCATGTAACTTTCACTGGAATTAAAGCCTAATTCTTAACACACCATCACTAATAGTCTTCCTCCCCCAACCTTTCCATCTCAGTGTATGAAAATCCTCCCTAAAACCTCACAGAAAATAGGACAATCTGTAATTTAATTGCTCTTTAATTGTTTGTTTACTTCAGCATCTGGAATAAATTTTAGCTGGGAGAATGTCAGAGATGAAATGCTGGCTGAAGTTTTTATGGGAAAGAATTTCCTCTCACAAAAGGGTATCTTCAAATTGAGAACCTGTCTTGCTCCATTCTCAGTTCCTGTCTGGGTGAAATGGATTTCTTCTTTCACATCTCACCTCTTTGTTCTTTCTAGAATATTAAGAATTTGTCTTAAGAATTAATAACTTGTCATCATTCCTCCATTGTGGAACAAGCCACAACAGTGGATGATACTTATAACCTGCTTCTCAGTCTTGTCATATATATGTGAAAGTCTAACACAACTCATTCACCTTTTCAAACAGTCAAGCAATAACTCTGTTAGAATTAACCATTCTGCACTGGAGAAGAAGAGAGAAGATGTTGAGTCTATGGTTCTAGTTATGCAGATTGCCATGTTGCCAGATTGGATAGGTTTCTGTCACAAGGCCAACATTATGGCTCTTCTCCTCTTCATACAGCAGTGGGGCTGCACTAAATAGAAGGGCTGAAACAACCTGGTGTCCTCCAGATTGATGGACTACCTTTCTTGAAATAATTGGAGCAACAGGTTTTTGCAGCCCAACAATTCTGTATCTGGAAAGCAACAAGTTGGGAAAGGCTACCAATGAATTGATGGATAGATTGATTTGATTTGCATCATCAAGAAGTTAAAGTGGGATATATGTTTCTGAGAAAGAAATCCACAACTAGGACTCATTATGTTGGCTACATGCCCAAATAAGAGCTAGAGCAGGGGTGTCAAACTCGCGTCATCATGATGGTATCATGTGACATATTGGGACTTTCCCCCCACTTCACTAAACCAGGCGTGGGCGTGGCCAGCGTGTGACCCATCCAGCCTGCAGGCCACGAGTTTGATAGCCTTGAGGTAGAGGAAAGAGAAAACCTGAGAAAGATAAATGAAATGGAAACATAGAGCAAAAAAATGGAATTTATAAGAAGAGTAAGAAGTATGCTGAAAGAACTCACTACACGTTTAATCAAAACCTTTCAGTAATATGTTTGCTTTGATTGTTTCCCCACATTTTGTTATAGAAAAGTCAGTTTGGAGTAATGGTTAAAGTACCAGGCTAGAAAGCAGGAGACTGTAAATTTTAGTCTTGCCTTAGGCACAAAGCCAGTTGGGTTGATTTTGGGCCAGTCACTCTCTCTCAGCCCTAGGTGAGACAAGGGCGAACTATTTCTGAAAAAAAAAAAAAGGCAGGAATGAGCAGTGGTAGGTTGCTACCGGTTCTGTCTGGATTTTACGAACCGGTAGAAACGGTAGTGGGAGGCTCCGCCCATCTGCCCGGACGTGCTCCTGTTGCAAACCGGTAGCAAAGGTAAGTGGAACCCACTGCTGGGGATGAGTCTAGGCAGTCAACACTGAATTGAAGGCACATACATACATTTCATTATGGAGTTCAGTGTGGCATCTCATATTGCCTGTAAAGTACGTCAAGTAAACAGTGAAATTCTTCCAGATCTGGAAGAATGATTATGCCTCATGTTTTAAGTCCAACTAAGCTATTATATTCTCCTTGCTCCTAGGTCACAAAAGGCTTTGATTTTACTGTATGACATACCTTGGATAGAATTCCAAATTTCAACTTTTCAGACTTTCTCAGATTATGTAAAGTTGACTCATTATCACCTTCATTTCTGCCCACTCTGAAGCAATGAAAACAATGCTATGGAGGGAGGGAGAGAAAAGAGCCAGGATGAGGCAAGAGTTCCTGGCAGTGGGGAAAAATGGACCACCTACAAGCTCTGCAGAACTGAAATATCTCAAGCAAATAGATCAGCTTGACTGCAATTTCAAATCTAGTGTAGACAGCCAATAATAAATCAAGCCACTTGGAATCAACTGATGATATGAGAGTGGACAGGTCTGGAGCTGATTGTGAACTGGCATAACAACCCAGCATGGAAGTGCATTACTTTCTCCCAACCAACTTTCCACTGTAAGAAAAGGTACTGTTGAAATACGTTTCTGGCATTGATGATGGGATCTCATTTTTCCTTCTTTCTCATTCAGTGATCATGCCAAGGATTGCATGCAAGGAGGAAGTCATGCACATAAAAGAAAGAGAGAGAGAGTACATGGATGTGGGAACAATTAATTTACAGCTGGGGTGCCTTATTAGACTGGAAGTTGGGTTTGCTGGCTAAATAAGCAAATTGAATTGAAATTGAATATGGGCAATTTGGGAAAATATTGACTTTGAAGGAAAATATTTCATATTAATCCACAATTTGTGTGTCTTTGTCTTCATCCTGGTCCTTCTAGGAGTGTAATCTCCAGAGAGTTAGACAAAGGTCAATGTACAATTTCCTAATGGGTTAATGTATCAGAATAGGTTTATAGGGCAACTTACTTATCTAGTAAGACAAAACTTTATTCATGATGGCGGATAGTAAATTATAAGTATGTGAAACGTCTGACAATTCTTGTGGCTAAATTTTTAATGAGTAACACAAAATATAGGTGTATATTTGACCTTAGTCCCAGGGTTGACCTTAGTCCCAGGGTTTCCTTGGTGACACTTGGTTAAAATCATGCCTTCACCTTGCTGTCCTTCTGGTAGAATAATTTTAAATTAATACCTGGACTATTTAAAAAATAGACATCCAGGTGGCACAATCTTTTAATTAAGAAAGTTTCAGCTGGGTATTTATAAATAGCACTTGGGAAACTGTACTATTACTTATCTATTAATAGAGATAGTTTGGAGTTGGAGTACTATTGTAGTTGGAATGCTGGACTGGAATTAATGAAAAATTTAGTTCTGATATGGTGAAAATGAAACAACTAGATCGCAGTGAACCTGAAACAACCTATTGGGCTGTTATCAAAACTAAAGGTCAGATGAAAACTGTTATCTTCTGCCCAAAAGAAAGTCCCTTGTGGCTCTTTACATAAAACAGGCACAAAAAAAGGGTCACAAGAAGTGTGACTCGTTGTAGAGCTCACATTTGGTGCAGAGCAGTAGTTGAAATTCTTTCATAATTACTTCATAGTTTTGTTACTCGTCTGAAGAATTGTGTTCTGGGAAATACATTTTTGCAGTGTTTTTCCTCAGTAACCAAGAGACTTCTGGCAGAGAATCCTAAAATGATGACTGTCACTTAGTTATATTAGACTAGGAGCTTGGTCTTGGTCTGTTTTACCTTACAGGGCAGTTGTAAAAGATAAATTCTGGGGGAAGAGAACATTGCCTGGAGTTCTGTCACTGCTCCAGCCTAAGATTCCTCCTTGATTGAAGGATATGATGGGCTGGACTGATTACAAAAAGTTCAAGCTCAGGCCCCAATACTGCTGAAAAGGTAACTACACAAAGTATGCCTAGGCATCTTCCACCATAGACTCTGTCCTTAAATTAAATGATCAGGGGTGAAATGTTCCCGGTTCGGGCTGGATCACCTGCTCCGGTAGTGATTGTGGCGGGTGGTTGGAGAACTGGTAGCGATCTCGGCATGAGGCTCCGCCCACCTGCCCGGTTGTCGTTACTTCCTGGTTTTAACCAGGAAATAATGTGTTTTGTATCCTCTGTGCATGCCGGAACCGGTAGTTAAAAATGGTTTAAAAAGTAAAAAAAAAAAGTTCCTTGCATCGCTCAGCTGATTGTTGGAACTTTTTAAAAAAACTTTTTAGACATTTTTTTTACTACCAACTCAGGCAAATAGGTAGTAAAAAAATGCTTTAAAAAAGTAAAAAAAAGGCTCCGATGATTACAGCTGTGCTGCACGATCATTCGAAACCCTTTTTTCAACTTTTTAAAAGCATTTTTTTATTACCTATTCGCCCGAGCCGGTAGTAAAAAAATGCTTTTAAAAGGTAAAAAAAGGCTCCAAAGATCACAGCTGTGGCGCATGGTCATTCGGAACCTTTTTTTTTACAGGGGTGGGGGTGAAGCCTGCTAGGCCAAAAATGGGGGGGCGTTTTTGAAAGAAAGAGAGAGGGGGGGAGGGAGGGAGAGAGGGAGGGAGGAAGGAAAGAAAGAAAAAGGAGAGGGAGAAGGGACTATAAACCTGGCACTACACAGAGGTTAATCCAGGGCTGGAAGGGACCTGGAGGTCATCTAGTCCAACCCTATTCCAGCAGGATATTGTTAGTGAGTTTCTGTCTTTTGATCCCCCAGTCACATGGTTACATAATCCCACCAAGCCACGCCCACCAAGCCACGCCCACATAAACCGTAGGAAAGAAATTTAGATTTCACCACTGTGCCAGACTGACTTTGGATAGGCACTAGAAGATGGGAAGACTGGTTATGAGCATCATGTATTCTTGATGTTCAAATCCTGGACTCGTAACTGCCAACTATACACCAGCAATCTTGGCTCTGGAAACAGAATAAAAGGGGAAGAGAAGACTATAAGGGAGGTTCAATATAGCTTCAAAGGACTATAAGGGAGGTTCAATATAGCTTCAAAGAGACCACAGAGTAGCTCAAATTAAAGCTATTTTTTATTTTCTGCCTCCTTGGTCTTCATTCCTATGTGGTCTACAGAGAAATAAGTCAAATAACATGCTAAGAGATGGGGCTAATTTATCTGTTTTGTTTGCTTTGTATTTTAATAGATTTAGACAGTTAAAAACATTATATTGCCTTTATTGTATTTTTCAGATAAATGTATTATCCATTTTATTTTGTCAGTAAGGAGGGACCTAATCATCAAAATTTCTGTTATAGTACACATATCATGGATTCTAAAATCAGTATTTGAGACTTAACCAACTTTGTTGTGACATAATTAATAATTATGGTTAGGCATCCATGGCACTTAAACTGTTCTGAGTATTTTACATATATTATTTAGTTCGAATCCTTAGGCTGGCCAATGTGCTTTTTCCCCCTCATGTATGAAAAAGAGCCCCAGGGATTGGCTTGGCTTAGTGAAGCAGCCTTCAGGCCAGGCATCTCTTTAGCCACACAGTGAACTCGGCTCAAACTTGTTTAATTTTTCTTTCGGATTTCCTCCGATGAACCCTAAGCAGCATTTGTAGTCTCGCGGTTTGCAGGAGAGTCTGGTAGATAGATTTCAATTTACCAAAAGACATCCAAAAGAGCTTCAAAAGTGGAAGGAGAAACTGAAGCCACCTTTTCTCATTCTTGGTGGCCGAAATATCTCCTCTTGGATGGTCTTTCTCCTCCTTTCCTTTCTTAGTGTATGATATGCAATGAAAGAAAATTACATTTTGTTTTTTAAAGATCATATCGGTATTGCAGTGCTTCTCTGCCTCCATTCAAATTAATTAGCACTATTACAATTCCTTGGTGGGCAAAGCTTTTTAGTGCTCCCTCACCTCCCATTGCTTTGAAACTGCCATACATCTGGAAGCCATCAGGGGGCAGCTGTGACCAGAAAAGAGTGAAACCAGAAGGAAACTAGGAAAATGCAGGCAGAGAAGAGAAAGGAGGAGGATGGCAGACGAGAAACTATCAAAGACAGAAACAGTGCAAATAAGGAACAAAGGTAAACACGTTGTGAGGCAGTCTGTAGAAGCACTATGGATAGGGAGGGAGAGAAAGAAGTGAACATGATATTGTTAGCTAGAGAAACATAAAAATGTTGAATTTGTACATTAGAAGAAAAGAATTAAATACTAGTGAGCTGGAAAGAAAGGAGGAAAAAAAGAAAGGAAAAGGGGGGAGGGAGAGAAAGCTTTGAACCCAAGCATGTGAATTTAATGAGGCCAAATCTAAGAGTGTCAATATTATTTCTCTCAATACCTCAACAGTATAGAGGCAACGGATCCTCTTTCTTCCCCCCCCCCCATTTTCTTTTCTTTTCCTTTCTTAAAGCTCGCTCTGATTCAGCCGAGTTTTTCAAAGTGCACTTCTTCCCAGCCACCCTCCTGGTTCCAGCAGGTTAACTTCATTAAAGGGTTCCTTCGGCTGCTTTCATGTTTGCTCGGAGTCCTACTGGGTGGCTACATTAGGCGGAAAAAAAAGCCCTCAGTAGGATGATGGTAAACGGATGTTTTACACCACACCAGTGAATGGAATGCCTGGGCGGGCAAGAGAGGGCCTCGGAGAGGAGCTGGGGTCTTTGGCAGCTATTAATTACGCTCCAAACACGAGGCACAGAGCCTCGGTGAGAAATAGCCTTAGGATTTGAAATGTAGCTGAACAAGAAGCTCAGCAAATTGAATTCTAAGGAAGAAGCCCCGTGCCGTCTGCCGCTGACCTCTCTGCGATAAGGGATCTAAATGGAGGGTGTTTCCCTCGTACTTCCCATACTTATTATGCAGCAGCAGCAGCAGCAGCAGCAGCAGCTATTCCTGGCTGCCTCAAAGCTTTGTCATCGGGCCTTTATTTTATCTTTCTTTCTTTCTTTTTTCTCCTGTCTCCTTTTTGCAGACTTTGGGTGAGTGAGTAAGGTTTTCTTCACTACGTTCCTTGGAAGAGAGGAATGCAGTGGGATGGAAAGTCCTTCCCTTAAAAATGAAATCGAAGCATGGGCAGAGTACTACCATTAGGAAATTAGATCAGTGTGCACTAACGAACAAACATCCCCCGATGTTCCTTTTATTCTATTCTAGCAATAATACTTTCTAATAGACTTTTTGCCTGTTATTTAATTCACTATTTTTAAGACAGTTATCTCTCCGTTTTTGAAAATGTGTATTAACCATGTGTGCATGAATGTGGAAGGATTGTTTATATGCCAATTTGTTGCAGTGCAGCTTCTAGAATATATTTATGAATTTGCAATGTCCAGATTTTTTTTTAAATCAATACAGCAAACACTCTTTCTTTTGATGCAAGGCAGATTAAGGTAAAGTCTGCTTTGAGTTGAGGTTGACTCCTGGCAACTTCATGAATACATCCATGAGGTCTTCCTAGCAACAACAGAATAGTGCCTGGCCACTTTTGCCTTGTAGGCTATTTTTTTTCCCAATTAATTTTATGCCATGGGATTTTCTGACAGTCTCTGTCCAGATTTGACATTATTTGAATAGACATTTTAAAAAATGCAATGCAAAAGAAAGGGGAATCCAGCAATTGGGAAGGCATAATTAATTAGTAATATAAATAAACAACAGTCCTCTGAAGTTTAAATCAGAGTCTAATCACTTTTAGAGTGTAACAAATTTTGTATCGGGTCTAGTCTAAGGACTGACTCAGTGGAAGAAATAATACTACTTCAGCAGTCTTGACAGGTGATAATCTAACCGCTGTTTCAAAAGATCCATTAGGGTTGAGTTTGCCACCTCTAAGGCAAGCCATGTCACGTTCACACTGCTTGAACTAATAAGACGTATCTTAGTGTTTACTAAACTTTGCTTTTTTTATATTTGCAGCTGCTGTTATCTGTCCCTTTCTCTGGAGCATTCAAGAATAAGCATGTTCCATAGTCTCCAAGAAATCTTTGGAGACGTTTACCATGTGTTCCCTCAATCATGTATAGTTCAGGCAAAGCAATCTTACCTTTTAGGTCTAGTGTTGCAGCCAGATAGAGTAATCTTGTCTGATTGGGTGGAGGACCCCAGAAGGCAGCAACCAAGTACTGCAGGATAAATTGTCTTCAGTACATTGGACTTTTACATATGAAATGGAAGGAGTGATACATAGTTTGTTGTTTCAAGATGAGAAAAGTCTCAAGCTGACCCTGCCAGGATTTGATGGAAAATACCATCAGTGACAGGTCATTGAAAGTATTAAGAGAAGCTATTATGAAGTTTATTAAAGAACAATTTGCTAAAGAAAAGCCAACATGACTTCTGTAAGTTTAAATCTCTTTTTAATTTCCTAGACATTTTTAGTGTGTTCACAAACATGTATTATTGACTTAATAAATACAGCATGGTTTTTCCAATGCTTTTCTTTATATGGACCACTATATTGTATGTAAAAGCTTTTGAGAACTATCACATATACCAAGTATCAGTAACATGGCATCTGTGGACACCAAGACACAGACATCCCTCCCAATATTGTTTCTACAGTACCCATGTTTTTTTTTTTTAAAAAAAAACTCTTTTATATTTATTTATCATTTACATGGTTGAAATTTTGTGGTATCACCAACACTTTTAAGATTCTTGGGTTCTCATGAGGCCTCAAGTAAAACCACCAAAATCTTAGTTGATTTACTACCTTTATATGTTTTTAGACAATTTGTTTTATTATGGTGCCAGTAAAAAACAACATCTATAGAACCCATACAGACTATTAATTTTTTCGGACCGCAGATTAGAAACTCCTGATAAATTATACTTAGACCTCAAAATACTTATGAAAAAGACTGTCAGCAAAGGTTCCTGGAAATCTTAGCAGCTATGACACAAGAGAATGGGTGCTCTTGGCAATGAAGAATAGGAAGAAATGAGTAATTATTTTGGAGAGATATACAAAGTGAGGGTCCCTAAGGATTTGTATTGGGACCAGTATTTTAAACATGGTTTATATATTATCTGAGGTTAGTACAGAACAGTGAGCTAAAAAGTGAAAAGTAAATTTCTCAGTAACATCAAATTCTTCAGGTATATGGGATTATGAAGAGTTCCAAAATAGATCTGTCTTAATACATTTTGTAATGAAAAATGCAATTCAGTTGAGACAACTACAAAAACGGATATATGGGATAAAACATCCAAATATCACATATACTATTTGTGGTTCTGGGATGACTTTATTTGACAAAAAAGAAATCTTGATATCATGGAGGATAACACCATGAAAATATGAAGTCACTTTGCAACAGGTATACAAAAAGGATCACTTCCATACTAGAAAAAACGTTGAAAGAGAGTGAAAAAACTGTCACTTTAGTAATGTTATTATCTAAATGTATGATGGAACCATCCTTGAAATATTGTATAGAGTTCTGGTCATTGCATGTCAGCAAGATCATCATAGAGATAGAAATGGTGCAGTAAAAGGCAGCCAAAATTATTAGATCTCTGTATCCTTAAAAAAAAAATCTAGCGTGGGATTAGAAAGAAGGTATGTAATGGTGATGAAGGTGAGCAAATTGTATAAAATCACACACTGCATATAAATACTTGAAATCATTTCTCTCAGTCCCAGAATATTATAATTCGGAGTTAAATCATTATATATTCATGGAAGTTCAGGACCGCTACAAAAAAGTACTTTTTCACCTTTATCGATGCAATTTGTTGTCTTCAGGTATGATGATGGCCACCAATATACACAGTTTTAAAAAGTAACTACTGTAGATAAATTATTGGAGGAGAAGACTGCTGGTCTTCATGGCTACATGTTCCCTCTAGCAGCACATCTTCAAGATTTTTCTAGCAGGCAAGAGTGGAGGAAGAGGTCATCCTTATTTCCTGTTGGTAATGCACAGGCTATGGACGCAGAATGTTGGACTTCCTTAAAAATTGATCCAGCAGAAATGTTAAGTCCTTTAAATGTGATGCTAGGAACTTGAGACAGTATTTTGTCTTGCACTCTCATAGAATGAAACAAAATTATTTCTGATGATCCAAACACTATGCTTCCATTTGTACAACCTAATATAATATATCAGTGGCTTTGGTTTCTGATTTTTTTGTGCTTTTTTAGATACATTCCCCCCAGCTGCACTTCAATTTATGAACCATTAAGACACCTAAATGGGCTGGATCCAAGTCAGGTTACCCTCAACTTATATTTGAGTATTTTTTTTACTTTTTTGGTGGGAAGGGGGTGGAAAGGGCAACCATTAGTAAAATCTTTTTCCTTCTTTTCAATTTCATCTTGTTTGTTTTAGTTTAGTGTTCCCTCCCAAAGAGATCCTTTGGCATCTGCCTCTTATAATGTTAGCCGTCCCTTCTGACTTTGCATTATCCGCATATTTGATAAACCACCTTTCTCCATCCTCCTTCAAGTTATTTCTAAATGGCCTAAAAGAGGACCTTTTGACCTTCTACTCAACACTTCTCTCAATGCTGGTGCTGAGCATATAATAAACATTCATTAGGTGCAATTTATTAACAACCACATATGATATATTGCCCCAGCAGGTGGCAGCACCTGGTTAATCCTGTCTGTACTCAGAAGTAAAGTAAGATTGGGCCTGGTTAGTTCTTGCATGGGAGACTACTAGAGAATTCCATGCTAGATTGGGAAATTGGAAAACATTTTTGAGAGAAAGTAATAGCAAATCATTTCCATGCCAATTGCCAAGCAAAAAGGCCTAGATGTGCCCATAGAATCACCAGAAGCCAAACTGAAGGAAACTTCACATTTATGACAGATTATATGCAAAATAAGGACTGGCCTAATGTCATCCCATAAACTTCAAATGCTAAGTTAGCATTTGAAACCAAGGCTCTACTTGATATTCGAGTGTTCTACCATACCCTATAGTATGAGCCACGCGGCACAGTGGTTAGAGTGCAGTACTGCAAGCTACTTCTGCTGACTGCTGGCTGCCTGCAATTTGGCAGTTCAAATCTCACTAGGCTCAAGGTTGACTCAGCCTTCCAACCTTCCGAGGTGGGTAAACTGAGGACCCAGATTGTTGGGGGCAATAGGCTGACTCTGTAAACCACTTAGAGAGGGCTGTAAAGCAGTGTATAAGTCTAAGTGATATTGCTATACTGGCTAGCCCAGAGGTCTTTAAACTTGGCAGCTTTAAGACTTGTGGACTTCAACTCCCAGAATTCTCCAGCTAGCTAGAATTCTGGGAGTTGAAGTCCACAAGTCTTAAAGCTGCCAAGTTTGAAGACCTCTAGGCTAGACAATTGTTATTTTTATACTGTATGAAAAAAAGGATACTATGAATCAATTCCCATCTTAACCAGTAAAGTACTGAAGGATAAAGCTACTTGTTTTTAATGTTTAGAGCAAAGAAATTGCTAATTTAATAATATATTCTACCTTAATAGAGCTAGTGTGGGGTAGTGGTTAAGGCATCAGGTTAGAAACTGGAAAGCTGTGAGTTCGAGTCCCACTTTAGGCACAAAGCCAGCTGGCTGATCTTGAGCCAGTCACTCTCTGTCAGTCCTAGGAAAGAGGCAAAAACAAACCGCTTCTGAAATAACAACCGACTCAAAGGTGTTTGTGTGCATGGGTGCAAACCATTCTACCTTATATAAAAATGTTAAAGTCTTTGTAATCGTACCCCATTCGGATGGATTTTTTCTCCCCAGTGAACTCAAGTGTAGGTGAAATGGATGGCAAATAGGACTCCCCCACTTTATCTTCCCAACAACTTCACATCCTCAGAAGCTTGGAGCCCATTCACCATGTCCATAACGTTAAGGGAATTGGCCTAGTTTTTTATATGTGTATGTGTGTGTGTGTATGAAAGAGGCAGAAAGTTAAAGATATGTCTAATGTTTATGCAACACATCACTTTAAAATGATTGTGGAAGCTATGAGGAGGCATAGGCAAGCGAGCACACTAACAGTAAGCCCAGAAAGAAAAGAAATGGCAATAAATATATTCTGAGAACAACATTCACAATTTATGCTGGCTTTGTTGCAGTAATTCTTAGAAGAACAACATGTTCCTTTTTATATGTATTTAGTTTTGTTTCTCACTATGTTTCACATTCCCTCGTCACAGCCATCGTAGGAGCGGTTCTCCTCATTTCGAAGTCCAGGGGCAGAAAACTAAGGCCAGAAGGTCTGTGAAGTATTTTATATTTATTTTTCTGCCAGCAATTCTGTTATGAACACTGCTATAAAATAGATTCCAAAACCAAATTATTACAGAGATACTTCTTTTCCTTCCAGCCTGAAACTCACCAATAAATTTACCCTCACATACCTTCCTTCCTTCCTTCCCTTCCCTTCCCTTCCCTTCCCTTCTTCCCTCCTTTCCTTGACTATATTTAATAAGCCAGAAATGCATGAAAATGTCACCTGCAATCTCCTTATCCTCTACATTGAGCAATGCTTTAGCTTGCAGTCTTTCACCTTTGCAAGCATACATATTTTAGAATACATTTGCATCCTACTAGAATCACATATTGCATGGCTCTAACTGGTCTTAATTTCATAAACACAATTAGAAAAGGCTGTGAAACACAGCAGGAGGGCCAATGTGTTCTACAGTGACATTCACTGCAATTTGAATGAGGGGGCAAACAGTATTTTTTTAAAAAAGAGACTTTAAAGTGCTTTCAGAGAGCTTCAACCTCTTTGTGTTCATAGGAATGTAAGGTGATTCCTACAGGATCAATCTAAGGGTCTATCATATCCAGCACTTGAGAAGATTCAGAGAGGATGATGTAGCAGTCTTCAGATGCTTGAAAGAAAACACACCAGAATTTTCTTCTATTATCCCAGTATGCAACACACCAAGTAATAAATTTAAATCTCAGGAAGGCAAATTCAGACTGAACATTGAAGAAAAAAAAAAACACCCTAAGAGTAACAGCTGTTGGATAATGGAACCAATTACCCAGGAAGATGTTGGGCTCCATTGAATGTTTCTGTGGAAGTTAAACATCCATTTGCCTGGGATGTGTTAACTGGGATTTATGCACTGAGCAGAGGGTTAGATGGACCTTCCAACAATATGGTGCCATGATCCCATCATGTCTCAAGCAGTGGTTACCTAGATATCGGGTGGGTGGGGCACAAACCTGTTTATCTTCTTTAACTATGTTCAAGGATAGGTCACAATCTAAGCTTTGAAACCCATCATTAAACCTAGCTAAATTTAACATCACCAACAAATATAAGGAACATGAATAAGGAAATGTTCCTGCTTCTTGGCTTCTAAGATGGCAAGCTAAATAACAAGTTTATTGTACAATTATTCTTAGTCAAAATTAAAGCCAAAAGAAAGCACACTTAGGAACAAAAGCAATAATCTTGTTCAGATTATCTTAAAAACTTCTTTTTGGGTAACAGAAGCTATAGAATTTGTCAGTGGCCAATAAAAAAAAATGGATTTTTTTTTGCTTTTAAAATCCATTTTGGTTACAAGTTATATAAAATTATCACCAAAAAGTTATTAACCATGGAGTGTGTATACACCCTGCTCAGAATTTTGCTTATGCTGTAACATGTGATAACAGCAGAGCAACCAAACCTAAAAATATCTGTAGATCCAGGCAGGAAAGACAAGGATACCATTGAAGGAGAGCAGAAGTTGTTCCAACAAAAGTTACGCCTTTGGGGAAATTTCAAAGGTCAATTTGCTGTCATTCATTGTGGGAACCTAGGAATGACACCATTGCAATAGGCCCAAGCAACTGCTTTGGGATCAGGTTGGAAAAGCAACTTTGAGAAGAATATGAAAGTAGATACAGGATTAAGGTTTTTTGTGCCATATCTTAATCTTAATTTCTAGCGGAAACAGGTATTTTTACCCAAGAGGTATTTTTAGTCAAGTGAAACCAGCGGGCTATGTGAAGATATGGGAGATGTACAGAATCCTTTGCTCCAGGGGTGAAATGTAAAATTTGTTACTACCGGTTCTGTGGATGTGGCTTGGTGGTGGTGGGGTAATGTGACTGGATGGGCGTGGCCAACTTTTTTTAAAAAAACTTTTCAAAGCATTTTTTTCTAATGCTTTGAAAAGCCTTTTCAAAGAGGCTTTTTAAAAAATACCTCTCTGACAATCCCAGCTGAGTTGCCTGATCGTCAGAGAGGTTTTTAAAAAAATGCCTCTCTGACGATCAGTCAATTCATCTGGGATCCTCAGAGACTTTTCAAAGCATTTTTTTGGCCTCATTTCGGCCAAGAGGTTGCAGAAAAAAATGCTTTGAAAAGCCTCTGACGATCCCAGCTGAGCCGCGTGATCATCAGAGGCTTTTTTTTTTACTTTTAAAAGCATTTTTTCGTCAGAAGAGGTTGTAGAAAAATGCTTTTAAAAGTAAAAAAAAAAAGCCTCTGATGATTGTGCGGCTCAGCTTTTTTTGTGGGCATGGTGGGGGGGGCACAGGGATTTTTGCTACTGATTCTCCAAACCATCCGCTGCTATTGTTACCGGATTGGGCGATCCGGTCTGAACCGGGAGCATTTCACCCCTGCTTTGCTCCCTTTCCTGGTGATGGGCTACCAGATCTGGAATACAAAAATCCAGATGATCACTAGATGGCATCAGATCAAGTAAGCCCAGCGTGGGTGGTGGTGGTTGTTTTGCCTATCTACGAACTGAAGGAGGAAGGAAAGGACTGTGTGTAAAGATGCCCTCTGTTGCCATATGCAACATCCATGAGGCAGGATTATGCCTGCTCTGTTTTTCACTAAAGTAAAAATATCAAAAGTCTTAGAAAACTGCTCTAATAAAAAGATAAAGAGAACCTTGAATCTTTCCACCCCATCACAAGTATAAATAATTTTAGTAGCTTATCACCTTCTCTTAAAGTACAACAAATGGTATCTTCTTTCTGTATCTCATATGTTATCTATAAACAAATCTTTAAAATCTTGCCATTCAGCCCTGATCAGCAAAGTCCATTAAGGGTTACCAGAGATAACAGCGTATCTATTTTAACCCTGATCAAATCAGCCAACGTTAAATCCCTTCCCTTTACTTTTAACAATCTTTAATCCCTTCAAATAATGTCCTAGGACTTGATTTCTTTTCATTTTTTATTTTCCCTTCTCACAAATCTTTTCAAAGCTTTAACAAGTGTCTTTTGAAAATTCAACATAGGAACATTATCAAAGTCACTCTTTTGGCTATTTGTATATCCCTTTTAATTATTAAAGCATCAGCCAATTTCATTTCTATATCCAGTGAAGATATTGTTTGATGTGCAGCTAGGCTTTTTGAAGCCAAACATACTGGGAGGGAAACAATATTAGGGTTAGAAGACATTGCACGCAGAAGGCAATGCTTTCTGGCATTTTCAATTCAAAGAATGCCAGATTGAAAAGTGAGGAAGAGCCTCCTTAAGTCAAAGACCTTGGAGACCCACTGCCAACAGAATCCTGGCTACAGGGAGCTGCAGTCTGGCTCAGGATAAGGCTGTAACACCAGCTGTTCAAGGATAGCATATTAATGCTCATAAAATTCTTCATAGCTCTAACTTGTCCTCTGAGGCTTCTCTTGGGTATTGGATTGTCTAGCTATTTTTTCTGCCTCTTTCCAACAATAATTCATCATCTTCACAAGAGAAGCAAACAGAGGTTCATTTTCAGGTTGCAGCAAACAACATTGCAGGCTTCTGTGCCTTTATCAGTTGTACATCAGTGAGAATTCACAAGGTGACGTCTCCTTCCTTGCTACATTGCCAGGCTAGAGAAGTCTTGTCCTTTTCTATCCCTGCCTTTTACAAAGCTGTTAAAGACACAGCAACCTTGCCAGAAATAAAGGCCGCAATTTCAGATGGCAAGGAAGATTTTGTAAGAGAATTAGGGAAAACAAAGAATCAGTTGAGGAGGCAAGTTCATTATATCTTGCCTGGTCAAGGAGAAGAAACTCACATATCCAAGCAGGAAGGCCTAAATTATATTTAGAGGAAGATTAAAATGTTACTGCTGACAAAGCAGAGTTATGGGGAATGCTTTTATTTAGTAAAGATTGATCTGGGAAACAAGGTGGTAGAGAGGCTGTGTGCATTTCACACTGCAGGAACTTTACAGTGCTTTAGAGTCAACTTTGGACCAGTCTGCTTTGTTCTAGCAAATAACCTGAATCTGAAAGGACAAAGTCAGGAAAGCTAAGGCTCAGAATGAACTAACAAATGACAATAATAATAATTTAATAATGATGATGATAATTATTATTATTTTATTATATAATAATAATAATAATAATAATAATAATAATAATAATAATAATGGACTTTTGAATACAGACGGATCATCATTTGGAATATAACACACCAGATATCAGGGTTGTTGAGGGCCAAAACATACAGTTTATTGATATCGCTGTACCAGATGCCAGAGTCAAAGAACTGGAAAAAATCATGAAATATCGCGACCTGGCCATCAAAACTACACGGCTATGGATGAAACATGTAACAGTGATACCCATTATCATCGGGGCACTTGATACCATGTCCAAGAATTTTACAAAACACATCATGAAATTGCAGCTTCCTGCAACAACACCAGCGAAACTGCATAAAATTGTGCTAGTCGGAACATCATATATTTTAAGAAGATACTTGGTTGGTACGTAGGACGCTGGCAGCAACCCGTATCAACCATTAATAGCAGCCAATGGTATTTGTGACACATTTTTAACTGTCCAGTTGACTGAGTTTCATGTTTAATGAATAAAAGAGATAATAATAATAATAATAATAATAATAATAATAATAATAATAATAATAATAATAAATCAATCAACTGGAATCATCAACTGGACTTTGGCTGAACTGGAAAACTTGGACTGGAAAACGTGCAAACTTTTGAATATGTACCATGCTTTACATCCACAAAGTGACATCGACAGGTTGTACCTGCCAAGAAAAATAGGAGGCAGAGGACTATTGCAAATCCATCAAACTGTAGAAGAAGAAAAACGAAGTTTGAATGATTATGTGAACCAAAGTACAGAAAAATTGCTGCAGGCTGTGAAAACAGAGAACATTATAAAGACAACAGAAACAAAAGCAGAATATAAGGAAAAACACCTGGATGACAGATTAAATAGATGGAAAACCAAAGCTTTGCATGGACAACACTTGAAAAACATTGAAGGAAAATGTGATGACAACTTTACATGGGCATGGCTTAAGATGGGAACCATCAAGAAAGAAACGGAAGGTTTAATACTTGCTGCTCAAGAACAAGCACTACAAACTAATGCCATGAAAGCAAAGATACAAAAATCCACCAACAATCCAAACTGCCAACTTTGCAACAACAAAGTCGAAACTGTTTCACATTTAATATGTGAATGCAGAAAAATTGCACAAACTGATTACAAAACTAGACATGACCGAGTTGCTAAATTAATCCATTGGTCATTATGTAAAAAATACGACTTACCTGTATCCAAAAAGTCATGGAAACATGAAGTGGAAAAAGTTATAGAAAATGAGAAGGTGAAGATCTTGTGGGACTTTCGAATACAGACAGATCATCACTTGGAACACAACACACCAGATATCACAGTTGTCGAAAACTGGAACGTACAATTTACTGACATCGCGGTACCAGGAGATGCCAGAGTCAATGAAAAAGAACTGGAAAAAATCATGAAATATCGCGACCTGGCCATTGAAACTACACCGCTATGGATGAAACATGTAACAGTGATACCCATTGTCATCGGGGGACTTGGTAATATGTCCAAAAATTTTATAAGATATATCAACAAATTGCAGCTTCCTGCAATAACACCAGTGGAACTGCAAAAAACTGTGCTACTCGGAACATCATATATTTTAAGAAGATACTTGGCTGATACCTAGAATGCTGGCAGCAACCCGGGTCAACCATTAGCACCAGTCAATGGTATTTGTAATGCATTTTTGAATGTTCAGTTGACTGAGTTTCATGTTTAATGAATAAAGTATATAATAATAATAATAATAATAATAATAATAATAATAATAATAATAATAATAATTTTCTTTTAACATGTAGAAACCAAGAAAAAAGTCAAGGAAATGAATGGTCCACTAATGAGAAAAGATTGCAAGGAGGTGACAGGTAGCAGGAAGAAAGTGGAACTGCTTAATTCATTCTTTGCATCTGCGTTTTATATAAAAGGGGAAAAAAAACCAAACCAACCTATCAAAAGCAGAAGAAGACAGAATACTGTACAAGTCAAAGTAGGCAAGACAATGGCAAGAAATCACCTATCCACTCTAAATGAGTTCAAATCACTAGGAACAGATGGATTGTATTCTGGGGTTCTGAAAGAACTGGCAGACATGATCTCAAAACCACTGAACTATGTATTTCAGAGTTTTAGAAGACAGGCTCACTATCCAGAAGGATCTTAATAGACTTGAAAGCTGGGTCCTATTCAACAAAATGCAATTCAGTGGTGAGAAAATTAAGGTCTTACATTTAGGCAAGAAAACCCAAATACACAAGTATAGAATTGGTGGTACCTACCTCAACAGCAATGACTATAAGAGGAATCTAGAAACCCTAGTCGACAACCACTTAAGTATGAGCCAGCAGTGTGCTGCAGCTGCCAAAAACTCCAATGCAGTCCTAGGCTGCATCAACAGAGGGATAGTATCAATATCATGTGAAATGTTAGTGCCACTTTTTACTGCATTGGTAAGACCATCCTTGGAATACTGCACCCAGTTTTGGTCACTATGATGCAAAAAAAGATGTTGAGACTCTAAAAAGAGTGGAGAGAAGAGCAATAAAGATGATTAGGGGACTGGAGGCTAAAGCATGATGACGAATAGTTGCAGGAACTGGGTATGTTTACTCTAACAAAGAAAAGAACTAGGGGTAACATGATAGTAATCTTCCAGTACTTGAAGGGCTCTCACAGAGAAGAAGGGGATCAATCTGTTCTCCAAAGCACCAGAGGCAGACAAGAAGTAATGGGTGAAAGATTATTAAAGAGACATCAAAACTAGAAATGAGAACTTTTCTGACAAGAACAATCAGTAGAATTGTTCCTTCAGAACCTCACTGGAGGTTTTTAAAGGGATTGGACAGCCAGAATGGTATAGGTCCCTTCCAATGTGGTTATTCTATTTTCCATGTTCTGATGCCAGTAGACTTTGGGTAGTGTCAATTTATTATTAGTTCTGCTGCTTATATGTAATACAGCATCAAATCTAGTTCTTCTGAAGAGGTTCTGAGCAATCTAACAAGAACTCTTTTCTCTTGTCATAGCTTATGTCTTCCTCATTTTTATTCTGGGAAGCTGTGAAAATCATAACAGGGTCAAATGCTTGCATGCTGCTTTTCAAGAAACTCCGTGAGAAACAGAATCTGTGGCTGTGTGGAAGTGCCTTGTAAAATATTAAATTGTTCCTCCTTGGATAGATTTCTGCTGCAGATCCAAAGTATTTAGCTGTATGAGATGATGAACATGATGACATTAACTCTATCTACTGTAGATTGCAAAGTGAAGTAGACTTATAATTGAATATTATGTCAGAAAGATAATCCATATCCTCCACCAGAATTGTTGCTTTTAATTCTACATTTTTCAGAGAAAGCAACTTTATTACTGATTTGTACTTGCCTCCCCTGGGTACCTAGATCTGCACTTTTCAGGGTGTTCCCTAAGGAAAAGAGGAGATCAAGATAAATGAAATGGTCTATGCATCGGAAAAGCATTTTAGGTACTGGATGATTTTGCTTGCCTTATCATTAGTTTCCAATTCCCTGCAGGATTCCTGGGGAGTTAATAGCTGGTTAACTATTATTATTTATCTTCTCAACAGCTGACCAGTCCTGATGCTATCCTGGGAAAAGGATCACTTTACTAGGTATAAAAAATTGTTCCTGAATCCTTGTGTTTAGTTTCTTAAATTTCATCTATCCCCCAAGCTTCAGCTTTACTGTCAATCTCTAAAAGCATAAGATCCCATCATCAGTAATTCATCAGGAGAATTTTGGTTTAAAATTCAAGTATGCAAGTATGTAGGTTTGATTATAAGCGGAAGGATCATTACTGTTAAAGAAACTCCAGAATGGCAGTTTTGGGGAAAACAAACGAAAAGCTGTATTTAGTGTCTTTTGCCCATTGTGAGGGGAATGAATAAAACATTTTATATTTTACAGCTGCCATTTCTTAAGAGTTCTCTGCTCACAATAGTCAAAGCAGCTTTAGTGAGTTTAGTTGCTGTAAAAACACTTTTTGTTTTGTTTTAAACTGTTCTATTGAAAGAATGTACATGAATTGGCTCATCATTCCTGAAATTTACTGGGAAAAAGAATATGGAAAGCAGCAGCTGGAAAGGGACTCCGAAGATAGGTTCAAGGTAATCTTGGAATCGAAAGTAAGAACCAAGGATCTCTACATCAAAGGGGATCACCAGTGCCCCCCACCCCAAAACAATTACATTGGAGAATACTTTTCCATCGTTGGGTACATTTATATATATTGGGAGTATGTGTGGAAGGCTTGGAAAGAATAGGATTTGGGGAGCTGTGCAGTAGGACAAAGAAAAGACGACAAGAGCAGATTTGGAAGCAGTCAATTGTTCTTCCTATCCTTGAGGCTACCATAATCAAACTGCAGAACTGCAACTGATCATCAGATGGCAGCACAGATTGGCAGCAAAGGGTCTTTGTTTTCTGCATCTCTTTTCAGGTATCCAATGGTGCCTGATTTTTTACAGCCCAGTTCTTGTTGCCCTATACTTTCCTATTTCATACTCCATGGAGTGATTTCATCTGTCACTCCTATAACAATCTTCTTTTTTCCCCCTTCAAAATCAAGTTATTTTATTTACTTTAAATCTTTTTAGTAATTTTATGTAGAAAAACCATTGACAAGTATATCCTTCTAATGCCAAATCTTCTATGCCCAAGGGAATTCCAGATGGATTTCAGGATGCCCTGACTCTATCGTTATAGCATTCTCAGTTAGACTGAGCCAGCCTTACTTTGAATCCTAATCAACCAAGTTTATATAGGAAAATACAGTTCTCACTCAAGTTTGTAATCCTTGATTTAAAATACAATGGAGCCAAAGTTTCCAAAAACTCTTCGATTTCTGCAGAAAATATTTCCTCATTCAAGTCTACGTTTTGTTGGTATTCCATATTTGATGCTAAGCAAGTGCATCTGTTGCTCTTCATACTATAGTTTCAAGAGTCTTTTGCTGCAAAGTATGGCTCACTTGCCTGATTAATTTTAGACCTAAGAAATCCCCTAGAGTTCTTTGACTGTGGTGGATTCTATAGGGTGATCCTAGAAGGGATGGGCACTGGGTAGCACAGTTTTTAATGCAACCTAACGATCTTTTTCAGCATTAAAAGCACCCTACCATTGGTTCCTAGCACAAATGCTGTTAAGATAGCATTGATGGCTGAATACTAGCTCTTTAGCTTATTAGTATTTTCATTTAAAAATATCACTTGGCATAAACTCAACTTCTTCTGAGGGCAAAAGAAACATGTGATCTCTCTCTGCAATTACAGTTGCTAAGGAATTGGAATGGAAGCTGTTGTCATATTATTGTAACTCATTATAGCTACTAATTGGACACTCATCTGACAAGTACCTTATTGTTTCAGGAAGGGATAAAAAAGACAATTAGGAACAAAACAAAATTAAAAATCTCTGTATGGCTATAGGTACGGATCAGGTTATTGTTTTTCTGCATTGTTGTATATTTCAGCATAAAAAAGCAACAGCTAATCAGATATTGTTCAGCCTTTTTGTTTTGAATACATAAAGCCTTATCCACACACACCCATCCCACAGAGACACTGACTAAAGATAAAGCTACAATGACTTTCAAAGGTACTGACTGCATCAAAGGATAATCGGTTCCATCAGGAATTACTAGTTCTGAGCACATTTAAAAATCAAGCTGAACATCTTTGAAATGTATGCCAGCTTTTTTCTTGGTCCTTGCTAGAAAACTAAACTTTTTTTAAAAAAGGGTTTGCCTGAAATTAATCATGAACTGTCCCATATCAATGATACTAATAATCAATTTTACTTCAAAGGCACATGCCCCTGGCTGTCTGAAACAATGCCAATGGATATTTTAATTCTGATTTATTTTTTTTTATTCCGGCCTTACTCAGCATCAGAGTAAACTTTTGATACATCTGCTCAGAAGAGACTCGGTAGCAATGTAAACTGCACCTTGGAATTACACTGTATTTATTTTAAATGGCATTGCTAGTTGTTTCTTGGCACTCTGTTTTGTAACACACCTCAGCTCACTCCATCTGTACCACAACCTGAAAATGAAATTCAAGAATGTTTTCTGTACCACAGGTAAATGGAAGCCAAGGTTTTAGTACCATGTGGATTTGATTTTAAAAAGAGTGAGGGGAGAAGAGAGGGAGAATAAAGCCAGCTGTGTGAAAATCAGCAGCATCCAACCTAAAAAAAAATAAAAAATAAAGTAAATTGTTGTGTATCTCAGTAAAGTAGGAATAACTGCTTTTAAAAATAAATGTTTCCTTTATACCACAGAAATACTATTTTTCACGAAATGGCTTTAGGATTTACAAGTGTTACGGTCTAGTTGCACATCGACCAACCACCGCGATAGGTATAGACAGGAAGATAATAGGGATAGTTGATGAGATCTTGCTGAGCTGATAAGAGCACTTCTGCTGGAGACCTGGATTTGGAGACTAAAGATACGCTCTGCTGTGTTAGGCAGTGCCTGCCAGAAGATCCGCCAAAGGGACATTAAAATCTCAGCAGCACAGAAATTAGTATATGAAGATGACCAGTTGTTCAAGCTACAAGTTGCACTGCTACATTTCTAAACCAATCCTAACTGGAAGCAAGACAGGCTGAGCCCCAACTTACCTTTACAAAAAAGAACTTCTTGGGCAAAAGGGAGAAAGAAATGCTGGTAATCATTTTAGGCTGGGAATGAGGAAAAGCTGATCTTCTATCTTCTCCCCTGTCTCTCCATCATTACCTGGGCACAGCTAGGGCTTGCTCAACGGAAAGGACAAATACTGGTTGGAGTCCTTTTGCCCTGCCCCAAAGGGAATTTAGGACATGCTATTACAGGCCATAACACAAGAACTTCCCATCAAGGTTTCTTGATGACAACAACAGTCTTGCCTTCTGGTTCCACCTGTACAAGGCAGGGAAGACAACCATAGGTCATAAATTGGTGCAACCTTCTCTTCTTCTGGAAGAAGCTAGGCTGCCTGCTCTGGACTCCTCGCTCTGATTTTCATCATTATATAATTTTCCAGTTGTCACTAAATAACATCTGCAGTAGCAAAACATTTCTGATCAGGAAAGCACTTGTCTATTGTAGAAAGCTCTAATTTCAAACCCTTCCCAGATTTAGTGTCTGTATTTCTAAATAGTAGTTTGTGGAATATATCCATAGTAGTATGCAGGCAAAGAGCTTCTCCATCTGGTGTTTTTGAATTCCCAGCCAGCCTGACCTTTGGCTGTCTCGCTTCTCTAATTAGCCCTCTGTTGACCCAGGATGTACAGTTGTAAGCACTGTTTAGATTCTCTCTCTTTTATACTATACCACATTCTCTGCCTGAAGCTTTGCTAGCTAGGTAGTTAAGGACTGATTCTGGGGAGTTTATGATTCACAAATAAATGACTTGAGTACGTGTATTCAGCTCCCACAACCTCAAGCCCTGTTTGGATCAGAGTTCCCAATATTCCCAGCAGTTGGGAGTTCAGCAAATTGTAATCCCAATACATTTGGAAAAGATCCCATTTGAAAACAGGCAGCTGGAAGCTTTTGGATAAGGCATAGGTTTAAGAATAAGAAGGCATTTAGTCAATCTTTTGTGACAAATCCTTGCAATTCATACTTTGCAAACTAGGATTTATGGCTACAAAAATCTCAGTGATCACTAGATAACACTAAAGAGATATTCTTTGCTGCCAACAAGTGGTCACCCAGATTTTTGCAACCTAGATCTGACAGCCGTATTGCAAGTCACTCGGTTTTTCCAATCAAATTACTGTTGTTTTTCAAAGACCCCTAACTTCCCTTTCCTTTATGCACACACAAAAGATAACAAATAGGAAATGAAACTCAGATTTTTCCCCCAAAGCAATTTTTTAAAAAACCCAAGGGTAAACAGAAATATGCAAACAAGGTAGATTTATGGATAAACACAAAAGTTTTTTTAGCCCTTATTTTTCTCGTGGTAAAAAAACCTGGCTCAGATTTGTAATAGGACTTGCTACTATACAAGCTACTGTTGTTTATGCCTGGGATTAACCATGATACAGTAGAATAGGGGTCCCCGTGAACCAACCGATCGGTGGAGCCACACCTCCAAATAGCATGAGGGACATAGCGGCACGAGGGCAGGGAAGACCCTAGGTCAGACAGACTGCGGTCCTTTGCGGAGGCGAGATGGCCGTGCTGTGGTGGCTTTAGCGGAGCTGGACACTTGGGCCTCTTCAGGAGGACATGACCATAAAATGTGGAAGTCTGAGGCGATCAGGGATCCAGAGACGGATAAGCATAGGAAACAGGAAGAGCAATTTGTGACGGCTTCATAACTAGGGCTAAGATTCGAGAGCGGCCGCCAGCCGGGGATTAAGCGGGAAAACCACTTGAGACTGGGAAGCATTTCTCGGGGAAGCTCTGGCGCCCCTTCCGTTGCGTTCTCCTGGGCTCAGCGGAGAGAAATACGGATTTACTGCACTACCGCGGTTCTTGTGTGTCTTTTCTACACTCTCCGGCTGCTCCCACTCGGTTCAGAGGAAGGGCGTCCACTTTGCTCGCAGCTCACTATTAGCTCTGCTTCAAAAAAGCCGCTTTTGCCAGTCATTAAATAGATATGGGCGTGCATTGTGATGGAAATGTCGGCCTCTTTAGAAGCCCCACGAGCCCCCGGGTTTCTCTTGTGTTCCCGCTGAATGGCCCTTCCCTCCTCCTTCTCCTCCTCCGTCCGCATTATATGAAAGGGTCTTCAAGGAGTGGAAAGATAAGGAGCGAAGAGGGCTGTGTATGGCCGCATTAAGGTCGCTAGACTTTATCTTTCCCTTCTCAACCTGTTTTTGATCAGGCTGAGGTTGCTTTGCTATATTCGGCGTTGATTTAGGCAGCCTACCAGCGAAATCGACTAAAGGGGGTGGGGAAAATGCAGCTATCTTGTTGGGTGCCTGATTTGCACAATGGTAAGCTTTTAGCCTAGCGGGCTTACTTTGTTGTGTGAATCAAGGCAGTTGGGCTGATTTAGTTCATCTCAGGTAAACATGTTGTATGCCTGGGTATTTATTCGGAGGAAACTCTTAGTCTTTATCTGAGAAGACACACTCCACTCAGGGATTATAAAACAGAAGAAATCCTTTTTGGTTCTTCTTGTCCCATGATTACTCTGAGTCTGGCATCAGTTCCCTTCCCTAGCCACCTAACTAGGCTGAAATCTGACAGGTCACACCAGAGCGCAGCCAGTAGCTGTTTCTTTGCTATGAGATGTGAAAACAAACATTTGCATCCTTAAAACAGCGTCCCCCAACTTGGCTTCCTCCAGATGTCCTGGGACATGAAGATCCCATCCTTTTTGTAGCTTCTTATCAAAGGTCTCAGTATTTTGGAATCATTCATGGAGTTATTTGAGAAACATTCCATTTCCGTTAATGAAAAATTGCAAGCAGCTTTAGTTCCTTAGGGAGTAATGACACTCCTAATATTAGCAGCAAATTGAAAACCTTCTCTACTGAGTGGGGCATATATATTTTGAAGAGAAAATAAAAATTATGTATTCAGCACTTTCTTATATTTTTATGTGTTGCTATAAATGAACAGCACAAAATGACTGCTCATGAGAGGGGAGGAGAACCCAATCATTAAATAAATACATTTTACAAAGATAATGCAGAAAATTCATAAAATACTACACTGAAGAAATAGGATTCATAGTCTTTTTAGCATTGTTTTTGTTTGATTGAGTGGGCATGATGGCTATGTTACTCAAGAAAAATCATACCAACTAAAATTATGCATAAATGCATTTTGTGAAATGGTGCTAGAATTAATGCTCAAAAACACTGGCCCTGGTCTGCAGGTAATTATGATAAAGGTACATTTTGCAAAGGTACCATTATCTTAATGGGAGAAAGTGGAGGAAACATGATTTCTGTTGTCAAAATTGTATTTCCTTTGAATTTTTTTATTTGTAGAGAGCCAAAGACATATTCAAGCCAAGTGCACTCTCTTCTCCATTTCTTTCTGTCATCATTTGAAATATCTTTCCCTCAGTTAAATATGTATATTGTTAAGCAACAAAAAGTCCACTACAATAACCCACTAATTCAGCATACTTTGAATGTGGAAGCCAAATATTTCTTCTTTGGAATTAGATTTGTTTTGCTTCCAGTTAATGTTATCTGCTGCTATGTGGCCTTGTACTCTGAATTTCATGTTCCTAGTGACATTTTAAATTCTTTTAATATGTACAAGCCCAAAAATTTGTAACACTATATCCTGTTAGGGAAAGAAATGTCCTGCCAAAACAGCACCAGCCTGGATTCATTTTCATCTTGAAACTTTCCTGTGTTTATAGGCCTACAATGTAATGTTTATATTCTGGATGAGGTAGACATCATGAAATTGTTCTATTTGAGAAAGCTGACTGTAGGAATTTTCACTGCAGAAATGCTTTGTCCAAGTTACTATTGAAGTTTTTTTCAAGCAAGCACAAAAATCTACCTAAAACAACAAAAGTCATTGGATAATAGCCTTAAAGTTTCCAATGCAATAAATTATGAATTATGATTTGAACATTCCTGGCTTAGATATAAGGACTAAATAAAAATAGTGATGAAACAGGAAAATAGTCCTTGGAATGAGCTGTTTCCTCCCCAATGTTTGGAATTAGAATAGCCAAAGTCTTATCAATAAAGGAGAATATTTGTAAGTCAAAGTTGAAATAAGGAGTCCTTGCTAACACTGATAATGTTACCTAGTATGAGTAATGAAAAGTCTGCAAGAAAACAACCACGCTCAGAGAGCACCAAGGACCCCTTAAATGGTCTTATCTAACACATACCTACATTAATTGCAAACTCTTAACTCAGATCAGTGTTTCTCTACTTGCTGTTTCAGACTTCAGTAGGAAAAACCAAATCTCAAGAAGCTGAAAATGAGGAGGTATATATGAGTATGCCAAAAAGTCAAAGGAAGGAACACACCTGGAATCATACTATCTTTCTCCTTACAATAACATTTTGGGTAGTTAGGAGGCGTATTATAGATTGTGCTGCACCTACAACTGGACTTCTAGCAAAAACTATGAAACATGTTAAATTTCAGACACATGGTTGACTTGTTCTAGGCTACTGGTAGGTTTGATATCTTCTAACCACATATTGGCAGTTTCATGTTTGCTGTAGTCATTTTCATTACCTCTAAAATCCATATGGGTTTATCACAATGAACTCACACGCCTCTCCTTTTGGTCTATTCAGTCTGATAGAAGTTGCCTCCACACAAGTTTCACAACTGTGCTGTGTTTTGCACCCGAATAATCCCCACTTCCTGTATTTCTCCATCAATTTATTCAGCCTTTTTTTGCTCCTGATAATTTTTCACAGCTTAAGTCCATCGAAAGTAGTCACAGATAAAGGACATGGGATCGATACTGGGAATGAATTTATAATGTGCCAGTGAGAACGTATTCCTCTCTCATACCAAGATTATGAGCTAGAATAAAATCCAGAGATAAATGGAAAGTTGCTGATGGAAATGATTTCATTGTCCTAGGTTTTACATCTCTATGACCACTTTGTGTTGGGCCTGGAAATGATGAATGCTTTATAATTTGTTTCATTTTTATTGCAATGGATAATAGGGGAAATTGTTAGGGAATATGCCATTTTTAATTGAGAATCAGTATCTGAGGGCCATGCGTAGATTCCATTAGATTTTGCAATGTTTTCAGGTATGTTGAATTATACCTTCCCTAATTTCTTGTCAGTTTACCAGAATTAAGGAAGTAATTAGCTAAATGGCATATATAAATGGCAACAGATAGGATAGGCTGCTCTGTAGCCCTTTGCCTCCTATCTGTCCCAACCAAAACAGCTCTAAATCTGAGCTGTAATCCAGGTGTAACAAATTGCAATATTATGAACAACCAACCCCACTGCTATATAATAAGTTCAAAGCAGAGGTGAAATCTGCTTACTTTCCCTACTGGTTTGGAAGTGTGTGCGCGCCATTGTTATGTCCGATTTTAGACCCTCTGCGCATGCGCAGAGGGTCAAAAACAGGTTACTTCCTGGTTTAAACCAGGAAGTAACGATGTCCGGGTGGATGGGTGGAGCCTTGCGCTGCCACTGCTACTGGTTCACTGAACTACGTGCCACTACTACCGGTTTGCCTGAACCAGCACAAACTGGTAGCATTTTACGCCTAGTTCAAAGCATTCCAAAGGTCAGAAGCACTTGTACTATTATCCCTGCTATAAGTAAGAGGATCCATTTTTATTTTTAGACTCCAGTTTTTTTTTTATCTGGATGAACATCCCTTACTTCATAAATCCATGTTGTTGAACCTCAGAAATTGAGCTGGTTTCTGTCGTTAAAATCCCATGGCGATCCCTGCCACTGAATTATTCAAATTTATTATCATTGTCATGCTCCCTGTATCCAATGGCAGTCCACAACCAAATGCAGAATATATGTTTCTAGATCTTATGGGAATGTGGTGATTGTTGCTTCTCAATATTTGGATATAAGTTCACTCTAGCATTGTTTTTTCTCTCTCCACTTCAACAAGATTTCATCATATTTTCCAATTGTGCTTTTTATATTCAGATCATAAGTAAAATGATATATAATGACATACAACTGGAGTTGTTAAGAATTAGGCAGCATATACATTTAACAAATTAGCAGTGTTATTTTATTAAGCCAACTACATCCCAATGCATTGCAAAGTAACTTCTCTTCTTCCATTTCTATCCGAAATCCCAGCAGGCAGCATTTTTTCCAGAGGAACCTAGACCATTGCTTCTTTTATGTGATGTGATGATGAGGAACTTCCCTTAACAAGTGAGTGATGTATTCAGGGTACATGGCAAAGATTCCAAAATAGATCTTACAGCAGACCATAATTCAGGCAAATTACGCCACTTTCTCACTTGGTCATATAGAAGAATTTGTATTCCTTGCTAAATAGGACACACTGGTAGCCGTGGTTCTCACTTGCTTCCTGCCCTACTCCGGCTTGAGTAAACTAACAGTTTGGATTCAAAGTGACAAATGTGCTGTGAGAACCTTAAAAAACAATAAAAGCCACATTTTCAAGCTTCTGTTTATAGCAAATGCTACATTTTCTCAAGTGCTACTCTATAGAAAAGCTCTAATTTCATAATTTCTGATTGCTTTATTATCTGACATAGGTGAGGTTTATTCAAGTCATCCTTCTCACAAACAAGTACAAGAAGTTTGCCGAGAGAAAAAAAAACCTGAAGAGATTTCACTGCAACTTTATTTTTTTTCCACACCTTCTAATGAATTTTCATGGCAGCATTCACCTCAGTGCTATATTTCATAAGAGAAAATTAAAAACCTGCCTTGAAACCTGGATGACAATGCCGCTAACATCTTTCAGAAGCTGGCATTATCCTTTGAGAGCCTTTCAGCTTCATTTCTATGCCCCATTGTTTTCTCTCACAAAACATATTTTAAATATGAAATATTGAATGTTCATAGCTTCTTGATATTGTGTTTTAGTCATTGTATGTTGGAGGCAAAGGGCATGGTTTTATATATAGAATCCACACCAAATGTCTGATTTTGTAATTATATTTCACTGCACAGATGCCTTAAGAAATGTACTTTCTTTCAGACACAGAATTTACTGAGGGAGCGTGAGTAGCAACTTTCCTTCAAGACTGCCACATCCCTAGAAACTGATATAAAGGCCTTAACTTGGTGGGAACAGTTGCAAAAAGCATCTCCTCACTATATCTTCCTAGAGGTTTAATGTGGTGTACCACCACCTAATAAGTCTGGCCCTCCCATTAAGTCAAAAGAAGGCAGAAATGCTGGGAGGCAGAAGGAAACTATTATAGGATGCCATGCAATCTACCTATATCCCTTAGCTTCCTGATTATTAGTAGATAACTATTTTATTATCTATTGTGATGAATAGCTCAGTTTGCCAATCCAACCAGCCTTTGTAGCCAGAATGGGAACATCATCCTGTCGTTTGTCTTAAACATCAAAATCTCCTGGATACAGTAGGCAGTCTGGTGTACTCTTGATGTTTAGGATTTTAGTTTCTGTCAGTGTGCTCAGTAATTAGGAAGTAGGCCCTAAACCCAGAAGGCATCAGGTTGCTTGCCTACATGTTGTATCAGCCCAATGCCAGTTTCAAGTTTGAAAGGGTTGATGAAAAGCAGATGCATTCCTGGTGTCCTTGCACTTATATGTCTGTCTCAGGGATTCCCAGACTCTGAGTTCAAATTCTTTGGGGTGGGGTGGATATTGGCAAAATGGAAACGAGTTCCAACTTTCCAGTTTGTTTAAACAAACTGACAACTGCTGGCAAAGTGGGAGGGATAATATGAAATGTGGTGTGGCAGGCCTCCTAGAATGGGAGGAACATGGAAGTAGTATTGCAGCTTCCACTCTACCCAAGCAAAATCAACCCCACCCGGCCCTTGGGAAACCATGACTGATCTTGAGTCTGCACTCCATTTAGCATAAATAAGAGGAATCCATACACTATGCTGGTTGGAAGCAACGACACAGAGAAGGGAAGACTTTCAGCAGTTGTTCAGGAGTGAGACATAGACCATTTGAAAGGAAAAGGTAGGGGTATCAGGAACGCTTGTGATCCTAACCTGCAGTAGGGCTACCAAGAAGATAGCTAGGCAAGCCCATATCTGGAACACAAAGGAAGGCCAAGGATTTTTGGAATGGTGGAAGGAAGGAAACAGTGAGGGTGCTGATTCTATAAGTTGAGCCAAGAAAGGAGTGTGATACAGGCTGGAGAAGCTTCTTTGTCTTAAATGGAAGACTGGCTGAGATCCCAGGAGAAGCCTCAAACAGAAGGTTTTGGCCTTGACAAAAAAAGCCATACAGTGTCTCTGCCCAGAACGTTTCCCTGAGCAGAGGGAAGAAGGAACTCATTTGATGCTAAACTGTGAGCAGCTACACTCACTGGTATGAAGAAGAAACTCTTAAGTTTAAAACATAGGAAGATTGCACATATCTATGTATCATTTTAGGGGATCACAGCGCTGTAAAGCTTGGAAAACCCTGACTTATGGTTATGAACTGCAGGCCACATTTTCCATAGTGCCACAAAAATAATGTCCATTGGATATTCTAGGACAGTGAGAAACAAAAATGACATCTCAGTGTTCTAGTGTGTGAGTATTGGATAGTTGTGGCGTCTATTGTCATCATGGATAGGTCCCCACAATTTTTCAATATGGCAAGGAACAGAAAGAAGATCAAACTCCAAAATTCCAAATTCATGTGAGACACAAGCAGAAATCAATGGCTACTAAAATGTTTAGAACTAACTCTTAATGGCACCATCACTAAGGTAAAGATGTTTGTGAGAAGAAAAAGCCAAGAGAGCTCCAAGACAGCCTCCTTAGTGTTTCATGAGACATGTTCTCATAACAGTCTCCACAGAAGGGTGAGGCTGACCAAAATGAAATTGAGCTGATCTAGAAGGGATGTTGCATTTGCTATCAGAAAATGAAAGAAAACCTTCTATGTGAACAAAGTGCCTAAAATAACATCCCATGATCAGCGATGTGTGGAATATGTGTCTTTATATTTGTGTTGTATATATTAACTGTAAATGTATTATGGGAAGAACTAACATTCAAATAGAAGATAGTCAAGTCAGAATATATTTGAACTATCAGTTTAATTTGTATTGCTTGAAATTTCACTTTGGATGTCCTAATTGACTTGAGTGAGATTTCTGAGATAGATCATCATATTAAGTTAATAGATTCCAAAAGTTGGTTGGGGGAAAGGAAACAAATATGTACATGTGCAAGAAGATACAGCTCATCAGATTCAGGAGCATCCAATAGTAAGTGGGAAAGTGGATTTGAATCAAATCTTCAAAGTTCAAACTCTCCTGATAGATGATTGTGCAGCTAGCTAGCATATGATTGTTCAGCAAGTCAGACTATCTTCCTCACATCACTACATTAGTGTTTTCACATATGGCAACTTTTTTCTGTTCCCTCCTTCCGTTTAGCTTTCTAGCCAGGCCAGGCCAGCATTGGTTTTGATCTATTGAAGTGGGGAGGGAGCAGGTTGTCCATCATCAAAGGAATCTCAGTTCCCCTGTTGGGCAAATGCTTGCCCACATACTGCTTGAGGGGAAGACAGAACCCTCTCAGCACACATCAAGGGAGCTCTGGAGGCAGAGATGAGGTGCAGATGCATCCTGGCCTTCTTCGTTCTTCTGTTTGATGCCATGGTACAGAGACTGTTTTCAGATCTTTGTGTCAAATAAAATACCATGGAGCTATTCCTTTCATCTTTGTGCCTCAGCCTAAAATAGCAGGTTCTTCATTCAAGCTTCTCGTTAGATGGTATGCATATCTTAATATCCCTGCTGAGACAGCTTCAAGACCTAGTTCCGGTAGGGTGAAAGATATATGAAGTCTTGCTTCTTGGAAATGAAAGCTTGAAAGTTACTTCTATAATACATTGCACATATTCATGACCATACATAGTAAAACATGCTATGATACTTTATAATTTTTTGCATATCACAATGTAGGTGTTCTCAATTTACAACCATAATGAAGCCTGCCCATAAAGTGGGTCAACACATAACCAGGCGTGTTTTATGAGCAGTTTGGGGTGGGTTATGGTAAGATGGGTTGGGAGAAAGGCTGTACAGGTAGTCTTCAACCTATAACCACAATTGAGCCTAAAATTTATGTTGCTAAGTGAGAAATTTGTTAAGTGAATTTTACCCCATTTTATGATTTTTCTTGCCACATTTGTTAAGCGAATCACTGCATTTGTTAAATTAGTAACACGGATGTTAAGGGAATCTGGTTTCCTGATTGATTTTGCTAGTCAGAAGATCACAAAAGGTTATCACGTGACCCTGGGACACTGCAACTGTTATAAATGTGAGTCAGTTGTCAAGCATCCGAATGTAAATCACATGACCATGGGGATGCTGCAACTGTCATGTGAAAAATAGTCATAAGTCACTTTTTTCAGTGCCGTTGTAACTTCAAATGGTCACTAAATGAACTGTTGTAAATCAAGGACTACCTATATATCATATTTTAACAGAAGAGTTGGATTACACTCTGCCTTCTCCCAGGCCTCAAAAGGCCCAATAATTCAATCAACAAAGTTTTATCTCTAAAATATATTCTGTTCAGGTCCTACCAATTGCAGCCTACTCTCATTTCACATCATTTCAAACCATAGATTTGTATATACAATACGCATGGCATAGAAAAAAACCTTTCCTTCCACAACCCATATAAACTTACTCCTCAACCCCCTTCCAGAAAGGTAGAGGGATTAAAGTTTTGGACTACAACTTTTAGCAGGAAGAAGGAAACTAAAATATTTTACTTATATAGATTAAGTTACTTAAGTTACTTTACTTATATAGAAAAGTAACATTCTCTGCAGAACTCCTGGTCAAAATTCCCGTTTGCATTGAGTGTTGTTTATTATCTGCTAAAAATTAACTGAATCTAGCCTGTCAAATGTCACACTTTGAAAATTGCTTTGAGATTTCTTTTTACAGGATGTGGTATTCAAATATTTTAAATAAATAGATCTATCTGTCTGTCTGTCTATCTGTCTTGGTTTTTCTTAACTCCAGAAATATGTTGTAATGAATACAGTCACATTCTTGAGAGGCTGGAAAATATTCTCATGAACCAATTCTGAGATTTTGCTAACAGTTCATTCTACATATTAGAGAAAGAATTGTTTTGGTCACAGTGCATCAAGGTCTTTACTTGTTGCTACATAGGGAACTATTTTAAATTCTTTTTTTTAAATAATTGCATTTGTTTATGGTAACAAGCAGGCCTGCTCCTGGTAAAAGAGATCAGGGAGCAGATGGGAAGCCTCAATCCCTTCAGGTGCTTTTACTACTAAATGTGTGCACTTAGCATCTGTTGCCATTTGCTAGAGTTTTTTAAATATGAAATGTCAGAAAGGGAGTTCTAAAGAGCCAGGCTTCAACTGGATGTAGCCTGCAACCTACATGAAAAGGAAGCTTGCCATTCACAGTGGGTCTAGGACAACTCGCTGCTGCCATCTCGCCACAGCCAGTGTGCCACGGGACAACTTGTTGTGGACAGTTCCACACAGGATAACTCAATGTAATAAATGTTATCCACCACTGTTATTTTTGACATTAATTCCATTTTTGTCAATGGTGGATAACATTTATTGCATTGAGTTATCCTGTGTGGAACTGTCTGCAGCAAGTTGTCCTGGGGAAGATGTCTGTGGCAAGATGGCCGCGTAGAGTTGGCTGCAGCGAGTTGTCCCATTCCGTTCACAGCTGCCTGCATCATCAGCCAAGTTTCTCCTTGACAAACTTCTGTTGAGGTCTGACTATGGCTGAAAAAAACAAAACAAACAAATTTAACAAAAACCACAAAAGGCATTTCTTCTCAAAGCTTTATTTTAATGCAAAATAAAACTGTCCAAAATCTATATGGCATCCAGTATTTCTATATATAACAAAGCAAAACAGCTCAAACTTAATTTTGTTACATTCAAATTAATGATGTCTCAAATTTCTCCCCCCCCCCAATAATTTCCCCAAACTTTTAACGTTTCAGCTCACACAAATATAGATTTGTTCTTTAAAAAAAATCTAAATATAAAAAAAAAGGTCACCCAGTGTGCAAACCAGAGCAATTCCCATGATAGGTCCCCCACTGATGCCTGTAGAATTGCACCCAAAATAAACTTGAAATGGATGGCTTGTATGCTGAGGGTCAAAACAAGCAGCATTCAAGTGCACAAATCATCTTCCCAGGTATTCTGAGCAAGGGCCTGATCTGGGAAGGCATGAGCTGCTCCCCTAAGAGATAAGTGAATTTATAGAACACAAAATACACAAAAGAATGGTTTTCGCAACTAGGCAGGATGTGAAACTGTTTCTGGCTCTGGACTTTAGCTGGGATAAGGACTTTGGGGATACATTTGTAGAAGGGTGCCCTCCTAAACTTTTATATTGCTCAGCCACCGTTTTCATTCAGGTAACCAGAGCTAGTTCATTCTTTTGGGATTCTACAGGTGGTCACATCCAATTCAGGCTTTTTAAAAATGTCACCAATAATTTGATAGACAGTACAGTGGTTTTTCTAGTTACTTTAGAAGATTCTGATCAATCTTCTGTGCCTTGCTTGCCCAATATTCAGGTTTGGTTGACCACTGTTAGCAGTTTTTCATCCCTACTATATATATATGATATATGATTATATATACGGTATATGATTATCAATTGAATGTTTCCCTCTTGGGTGTATCAACTGTTCAGAACAAAGTCTGTTTGTAGAATCATTCTTTAGCCAGTTTTTAAAGAAAGCACCAATAAGGAGCACATTCCTTAGCTTTTTTTTTTTTTGGTTAAGCTGGAAATGGCTGAAAATAGTGTTGAGTAGATGCAGATTAAAACTGTTGCAATGCACGCCTCTGGATTACTAATTCTTCTTATCAGAAAACATAGAAAATGAGCCAAGGCATTCATATAAAATCTGGGATTGCTTTCCTGCTTTATTAAGACAGGAAAATGAAATTGAAACAAGGGCATAGAAGGTTTCATTTGATCTTTTGCCTAGAAAGGGATCCACACTCCCAAAGCCATTTTACAAGTGGTTCCTGCTGGACTGGTATGTTTTTAAAGCAAATTAATGCAAAGTATATTGGAATATAAATGGGTTTTTGCTGGTCAATAATATTTTTATTTATTTATTTAGATAATTGATATGGTTGCCCAAACATATGCCTGCAAAGGGAAAGAGAGCAGCTATTTTCTTAATGGCTGATGCTGGTTTTTATTATGTTTTTGCAAGGATTATATTGTCATCCATCAGCTGTAGCACCTTGTGATGTAAGTGTGTGCTACACATTTTTTCTGCAATATGGTGTTGAGAAAGTTTCCGTCATGTTCTTTCAGAGAAGCAACCGTTCTCTGATGAAGATGTACCTCTTGAAATCAATTAACACATCCACCTGTTTTTCCCAAGTCAGAATCCTGGCTTTCTGGACTCAGGAGGATGGCATGTAATCCTTTTGCACTTTTTCTCACACTCAACCCAAGAATTTTTATTTTTCTTGCACCTGCACAAAACACCTCTATAGTGTTGTGCTGCATCTATTATTTTGTAACAGAGAATAAATTCCCTTACTGATCTAAAAAAGAGGCACTGTTTAATAAGCTACTGGTTAAGATTAACAGCCCGGAAAATCTACTTTTGACCTGCCTGACTTGCTCTAGCCAACTGGGTCATTGCAGTCAATGGGAGTTTTCAGATGGGAATTGCAGCTGCGCAGCAACAATTGAGCACCAGCCTCAAAACATAAATAACCTAGGCAGACTCTTTTCATCCAGTTTGGATTTACCCTCGCTTTGTTCCTGAAATGCTGTCAGTTATCTTTGTAAAGGGTAGGGTAAGGTTTAGTGGCATTGATTTATAAGGTGGGAGTTTGTCTTTCAAGGCTATTCTTAATTATAGTCAGGCTTGAGAAAGCCACTATCACCAACATTTGTTGTTACTACCCAAGGAGCCCTTTACATTATAAGTTATGGTCATTAAAAAAATAAAAGCATATTAAAATAGTTTCACTTCACTTCTGATTGTTTGTCTGCATCTACTGCATTCCTGCCAGATTTTTATTCATTTAAGAATATGGATTTTTTAAACATAAATTGAAGGTTTTATACTTGAATCAGAAGCACAGGCCCAATCCTTGAAGAAGAAAGAAAATCTGTTTCAACTTTGGAATGGCTACTCCAAAATCTAGAGTTCTTGAATATTCCTACTCAAATAGATGTCCACATCTGTTCTGTGCACAGCAATTAAGGAAAACATAAACTGAATTTAGTTCACGGAACTTTACTCACAGATTAAATCAGATAACCAACATCACTTCTGGATTATGTTGAGGCTTCTTTAAAACCAAGGAGATTATAAAAAGGAAGCATTGGCAATTCCAAACAGAGAAGAGTTGAGTTTGGATGTGTTTCTTGTTGCACATAAGCTATAAATATACTAAATACTTGACATGATTCACAAGTATTTCTACTTTTGTATGTATGTATGTATATGTATGTACATATACATACATACATGCATGCATACATGTATGCTACACACATCAAGGAAATCCATCTATTGTGGGTTGACAAATTAGCCAGAAAAATAAAATCTGATATAAAAAGAAATTGTCTGCCTGAATCATATGTATGTGCAAAGTCACTATATACTGGTGTATGCAATTTTCCATCCTCCCTGTAATAGTTCAACTCAATATGGATTTCTTAAAATGTCGTCTTAACAAAAGTAAGTAAGTCATCAATTTCAGACGTGATTACATAGAGGTGGGTAGGGAGAATTAACTGTTTGCTTAAAATGGCATGAACAAGATTTGTTCATTTATATAAATAGATTTTTCAAGGGAAGGATCAATGTAGTCTTGCAATTCCTTGCAATTAATTCTGGATTAATCATTCAGGGCCAGTTGAAATTAAATTCATCCACTGGAAATAGATAATTGGCCTTTGAATGGCCATAAAGCTCTGCATTTTAGGGGGAAACACATAGGTGTGGATGCCTATGTAAGTGTGCTATGTGCTTTAAAAAATAACTTATTGGTGACATTCCCCTATTAAAATGAACATACTTGCTATTTCTCATCACCGGAGGCTTTCCATTTAGCCCCATGTTCTCATATATTTAACAGGTAGTTTTGGAAAAAGGCTATGACCTTTAACCTTGATTCAAAATCTCTATAGTACCTCATAGTTTCTGAATATGAATGCATATGAAATCAGGGCTACATTCACACCAAGCTGCTGACTCTTTCAGGGACACTAGAGAAACTGACCCTCTAAAATATAATAATACAAATTTGTGTACATAATGAATTCTCTATAAGCCAAATCTCTTGAGGGTACCTGGTGGAATGAAGCCATTTCAGAAAGGCTAAATGATAAATGGCTCTGCCTGTTTGATGACCCCTCTGAGCAATATATAATAATTATTAGATGACCTCTATAATGAATCTTGTTAATTTGCTGCATACCAAAATAAAACCCAAGGATTTTCTGTGGCCAAGCCCAAGATCTTTCATTTGGAAGGAAAAGGGCCATAACATTAGACTTAAAATGAGACCCCAGTCAGAGTTTGGAATTTTAAAAAAACATGCTGAAGCTATTAGAGACTTTTTAGAGAAGCTTTTAGAGACTGAAGAAAGTCTCAGAAGTTTCATTAGTCTTAAGTGGCAAACCACAAAAATCGTGAGAACTTAAACTACCTTTGCATTTTACAGAAATGTGCAAAGTTTGTCATTTCACTTCTTCTTTTCTTCTAGACACATTCATCACAACTACAGTACACTATGATTCAGGGCATCCATGGGGACAGGGTGTCAAAACCATCAAAATGGCAGCTTTGATTGTTTGGTTGCAGCTGCCATTTTGATTTTTTGACACCTAGCCCTTTTCTTCCATCCTGGATATTCCTACCATGACTCTACCTCAGTGGAACCCATGTTATGCTTAAATTTCTCACTTGATAACTATTATACATACTATTATTATTTCTTTTTCTTCCTTTTTAAACCTAGAATCCTCCAATGCCCCCAAAGATCTAAGCAATATTAATGCTTGGCATTTAACAAACCTTTCCTCTGCTAAACCCTCTAGGATTAGCTGAGGGCTGCTTTGCACAGGTGATTTAAACAAATAAACTAACAAATAGCAGTCTAATAGTTACCCAAATGGTTGAAAACACTCAACAATTTGTTTTCTGATAAGGCTATGAGAAGGATGGCCGTGTAGCAAAAATGAGTTCCTAAAAACACGATATTCCACAGCCATCTTGCAACCTTTTTGATTTGGAGTTGTGACTGGGGAAACAAATAGTAGTAAAATATCACCAGAGCACAATCTCCACCCTAGTATACAATGATTAAGTATATGCTCCATTGCTATCAATGGAGAATCAGCTCTCTCAAGACACAAAGACACCTGGTCCATCCACACACATCAATATACTGGCATACAAATGAACTAAATCTTCTAATAGTTGTGAAATCAGAGGTAGGAAACTACATACTGAGCCCTTTTGTATTTCCTTCCAGAAATCTTTACAATGCAACACTGTATGGTGCTCTATGAATCTTCGGCATCTTTTAAATTTGTCCATCTGCTCTTCTTATTAGAAAACAGAGAGAAGAGGAGAAAAACGGCTTCAGAACTGAAGCATCCTTATAAGCAGCTGAAAAGAATATTCATAAAGGATTCAGAGATGAGGACAATAACAAGTTCCAGGTCATACTTTGAAAAGAACACATCTCAATGATACTGCAGAATATTTCCAATTCTTCAGTTCAGAGGAAATCTTAGTAAAGGACCTGTATATTGATTGTACCCTCAATAGCATGAATTTTGTGCCTTTTCTAAAATCATTTTCTTCCCCCCTTCCCCCCAAGACCATTTGGCTGTCTTTTTTGTGCCTGTGTAATTGCAAATAGCCCTGAGTGGCACTTTGTGATGTGCGTAGAAATACTGCTGAGTCTTTATCTACCATCCTGTTTAAGCACTTAAAAAAAAAAAACTCTCTTATTCTTCAATACTTAAAGGTCATGTACCATTTGTATGAGTTTGCAATATAGCTGGGTACATGTTCTGGTCATAGATTGGCCAGCGTTAATGAGCACTTTTTGTGGAATGACTTATAGCATCTTCATAGCATCACCCAGCCAGTGCTGAAGAAATATAAAGCTTGTCTTTATTACCGGTATGTTGGCAAAATAATGGGTGGATGACTCTAGAATATGCTATAGGTTGAGAGTGCAGAAATGACTTCAGAGGGACTAACTGTAAGATGAAGTCAGCCATAAAATATCAACAACAGTCCAGCTTTCAATTATACAGCTGCAGTCACAGAGTCCTTCTGCCTTGGATCTTGATACCTGCATTGGTACTGACTGGGAGTGCTTTGTCGGTGTCCTATTCTGCCCACTTCATTATAAGGTGGAGCTCTGTGGCCTTGTGGTGGGGACGGTGGTACATCTTGGCGGAGAGGTCCTTTGGGCTGAATTACTGGCTGAGGTGGGAAATACTGTGAATACCATAACTCTGTTGCTCTTGGGCCATCTGGTGGATGAAGGTAGCTCCCTTTGGAGGGATGACCTGCAGGTTGGCTTGCAGGAGAGTAGGGAAGATCTCTTTCTTTGTGTGCTATCCGTAGCCCTGTTAAATATTCCATTGGTTCTACAGATCCATGCCTAGGAAGAAAAATAGAAAGGGTGGGGGGGGGGAAAGAAGATGTCAGTAAATAGTCTTGCATCAGCTTCATCTAAAATACAGCAATTGTTTTGGGCAAGAAATGTCATTTCGAATATTTTACAAAAGTCCCACAGAATAGAAACTGAAGCTCTGGACTGGTACTACACTTGATCTTAGCCAAAAGGCCGAGAAGCGATGAAGCTCTGGACTGGTAAAACACAAAGGAAGCCAGTGGAAAAATCCAGCCTCCACATAATGCAGCTTCTTCATCAAAAGGTTCAAGCTATTCACGATTTATTTGCAAAACTGTACTGAAAGCACTTTCTTTTTTTGTAAGAAAGTAAAGTCTTTTTAATAAAGTATACTTGTGTCTTGTCTAGCCAGAAGATATATTGATGACTTTGGTCTGTATCTCAGCAACCCATAAGGCTCATATACAATTCACACCTCAAAACTGATTTGCCCATGTTCTCACCTCAAACATGCCAGTCCATAAAACTCTCGAAGGCCCAAAATTAGAAATTCCCATAAAAATATTAAAGATAAGAGGATATAGTATCTGTTTAGTGAGCTAGCTGCCAATGACATTTTTCTCTCTGTGTGTGCAGCAGCAGCAGCCATGTAACCTGTGGTATATGTATGATCTTGTATACGCTTCTCAACTTGCTTGCATTAATTTATATTTGACAAGATTTGGATCATTGGAAAACTCACGCCATGGACTGCCAGGGGAGAGCTGATGATGGGGTCATTCTAAAGGTTTTCTTCCCCAAATTTAGATTTATATTAAAGAGATATTCTCCCTAAAGCCAGGACAAATGATACATGGAATAAAGAAGTGTTGTATCTAGATGTCAACTCTGACATGATGAAAGTTTGACCTATTAGGAACTGTTCTCTGAAGAGTGAAATGCTTTTTCAGTTACAGAAAGAACTCTGGATGTCTTTGAACTGACTTGCTGACTGTAACATTGAAAAACCAAAAGAGTTCATGTCTTAGTGCTAGGTTTGTCAGATCCAACATGTCATATTTTCCACTCTTTCATGAACCTCAGACAGTGTTTCAAATGTTGTATTCTTCTGCTAAATTTGTGCAATTCATGTAATTTGTGCAATTATGTTTCATGCATTTGATCCAGTTTGCCAAAGAAAAAAGTGAAGCACTAGAGAATAGCCAAGGGAGAGCTTCTCCTAGGAGTAGAGATACTTAGAAAGCATAAGACAATTTTTTTGCATAAGCAAAAGTGAGATATTATACTTACAGATTTTTTTTCTAAAAGAGGCAAGGGAGCTGTAGTGGGTGGGCAAAGATTCAAAGTGAAAATGAAATGGATGGACAGGCAGAAAGACAGATAATCAGCCTAAATCAATCAGCTGCAAGATGAAGGTGTCTTCACTTAACATTATGAACCATAGAGAAAGGATTTTAGACTTCCTAGAGAATGACACCAATTATCCCAAATCACCATCACTTCCATGCCTAAAAGTAGACCAGAATTTGGGTCTTCCCATTCCCAGTGCAGTACTTTAACCAATGCATTAATTGTCTTACACACACACACACACACACACACCAGTGGTGGGTTCCACTTACCTTCACTACCAGTTCGCTATCATGAACGTGTGCACACTTTGTGCACGTGCATCACTTCTGCGCATGCACATCACTTCTGCACATGCGCAGAACATCTGTGATGACATCTGGGCAGGTGGGCAGAGCCTCCCGCCACCACTACCGGTTCACACAAACCGGGGCAAACCGGTAGGAACCCACCACTGACAGACACACACACACACACACACACACACACACACAGAGAGAGAGAGAGAGAGAGAGAGAGAGAGAGAGAGAGAGAGAGAATTATGTTTCTTCTTAAACTAGGAAGGAAGGGAGTTTGCATGTAGTTACTTATGTTAAGTAATTTGTGGTCTTTGACTTGAAGCTTGATGCAAAGGCCATGCATTAGAGTTCCATCTGGATAAAAAAAAAATACCTATTAGTTCAAGTCATCTATAATTTTGGGCTACAGAGTCATTCAAAGGAGAGCTCTACTTCTCCTTTCTAGAAAAGTGGCAGAAATATTGAGTCTCTGTTGGCAGTTTAGAATTAGCTTAAAATGGTTCTTTGATCTGGCTTTCTTGCTAGATGTGTAGGTAGAATGTATATTTCCTTTTTGTTTTGTTTTGTTTTTTGCTTTGTCAGCCACAGCTATCTTGATAAAGATGGACCTTGTCAGTCACGTTTTAGCTAACTCCAGCTTAGATTACTGTCACATGAAATGTGCTCCCCAAGGGAGCAGGCTTGTCATCCATGTCTTTTCAATGCTACGCTGACAATCTTATCTCAGACATTTCTATAGTGCTATTATCCCTATGATGTTGGCCGACTGCATTATATTGGAACAGAATCTTTTTAATGACTTTTCTGTACTATTTATTAACTATACATATTTTTTTCTTTTTAAATTACTACAGTAACTTTGTGATATGCTCAGAAAATTCAGCTGATGTACAACCTTAACTCAGCAGATACGATCTACAAGTCAATCAATGCAGTCAGAAATTACTCAGAAACTGTAATTAGTTCAAATGTTGCAGTTTAGTTGCTGCTGGGAAATAAGCATTTTGGCAAACTATAGCAACATAGCACATCCAAATGTAGAGCAGAGAGACCTATTCTTGACCAACAAACAAGTCAATAAATAAGCAAGGTATTGGTTAGGGTTAGGGTTAACTCAATTCAGGATGATAAATAAAGAAAAGAAAGAACATATGCACACAATACAGGTAGTCCTTGACTTAAACCATATGTTTAATGACCATTTGAAGTTAGAATGGCACTGAAAAAAGTGACTTATGACCATTTTTCACACTAACAACCATTGCATCTCCATAGACACATGTTCAAAATTCAGATGCTTGGCCACTGGCTAATATTTATGATGGTTGCTGTTTTCCAGGCTCATGTGATCACCTTTTGCAACCTTCTTACAAGCAAAGTCAATGGGGAAGCCAGATTCACTTTGCAACCACGTTACTAACTTAACAACTAGCAGTGATTCACTTAACAATTGTGGCAAGAAAGATAATAAAATGGGACCAAATACACTTAACAACAACAAGGACTACCTGTAGTCCCTTCTTGATCTAATGCTACTTTCAATCATTAAAAAAGTATCCTGAATTAGGAGATAGAAAGAGAACCGATTGTCTTGAAACGTGGTTGCAGTAGTACAGGTGGCAGCAGTAGCTCCCACAACACATGTTGGCTTGTAGTCCATTCAACATCTCTGAGGGTGGCTTTAGACCTTCAGCACTTGGCCTGGAGTCTTTCACAGCAAACAGGGAGGGCCTGTCTTTTATAATGTTCTGTTTTTAAAGTGAAGAATCTCATGGGAGTACAGGAGCCCTGAAAGTCCAAGGCCTGGAATTTTTCCTCTTTCTCTTTCCACTTTAAACAGGAAACATTTGCACTAAGCAATTCCAGTGGGAGAACGCAGGTTCATTTCAAGGCAGATAATGTTTGCGTGTTGCTTATGTTTGGTGATTTATCCTATGGTCTTAAATGAGTCCAGCAGGAAGAAAAAACACACATTATGTTTCATGTCATGTAAAACAATGCTTGGTGAGTCTGGAGCACAGCACAGACACGAATCGCTAGACAAATAAGATGAGGGTCAGAAATGTGCAATTTCAGATAAGAGTAGAATGATCAGCAATTTGCTTCTTCTTTTTTAAAGTTATTATTTTGCCAGAACATGGCATTTAAAAGTGCTGAGCAACAAAAGTAGGTTATCATGGTTTTAACTCAGACTGGTTAGTGCAGGACGCTGGAGGAATTTCATATACTCCTAGAGTCTTAGCAGGTAGGGAAGATTATGAGATCTTGTAACTATATGAATGAAGCATTAAATGTTGCCTCACTTTTTGATGAAATGAACTAAGCAACAAAAGAGACTGAAACTAGATGGAATACCCCCAGGATGGACTTTGTACTCCTTTTTTTTTTGAAGGGCTTTATCTAAATTGTAGTGAGAGTCTGAATATCTAGAATGATCAGCCTGAAACAATAAATGTGGTGATGTAGCTACTTTAGCTAATTTGAGTAAAATAAAGTTCTCTTAATTTTGTTGGACTGACAATATTGTTAGTATTTTCTTTGCTTTGCTTTCCCCCCACCCCCTCCATTTTTTTTCTTTGTGTGTGTAGAAAATGATGACTTTAGGGGAATTTTATCTGGTCTAAAAAAAAGTGGAGATAGTTCATAGGATAAGACAAAAATAAGATAGAAATACACATACTGGCCCTAATTGAAGTCTCATGACTAATCCGGAGAACAAGTGGAAAAAATGTTGCTAACACAAACCTACTATTTGTTGTGTTAAGAAGGTGATTTACAGAAGTTACTTTGATGGACTGTTCTGAGTGCAGGCTGTGGAAAAAGGGAAAAAGGATTTTAATTAGGGTGTTTTTGAAATAAACATACAGAGTGTTATTTCTGTTACTCTTGGGGAGAGATGAATCACTATTCAGGATATTAACCCTCTTCTATTCTCCCTAATTTTTATATACTAATATAAAAGTACTAATGTACTAATTAGAGGACTAATTTTTTAAAAGGTTGTTAGAAGAAATAGTAAAAATTATTGCCAGAGTTCTAAAGACTTTGAAATCTTGCCAAGGCAGCCCCCAACAGCCACAACTGGGCTAAATTATATGTTTATATTGAAATATAACTCCTTTTTATGTAAAATTGTGAATATAGAAACTAAGCTGCTGTTTCAAAAAATGTCACAAAATCACGTTGGTGCTGAAATGGGCTTCTTTTCATATATGCAGTCTGTATTGTCATTTGTTTTCAAGTTGTGCATTTTCTTTTCTTATTGATGGTGGTCAGCAGTGTTGAAGGGTTGAGAAAAGTGCACATGATAAATATCAAGACACAGGAAAAGTGGGGCTGTCACCTTAGCATGGAAAGCAGAGCAATGGCTGTGATTTACTTTTATTACATTTTATTTTGATTTACATTTTATTTTTCTGATAAAAGAAAAATAAGGAGGGAGCCTGATAAAAGTGTATAGCTACAGAAATATAAACATACTTATGTTTATACTCGCCTTTACTTGACTTTACACAATGCCTTACTTGTTACTACTTTCCCTAAAGAAACAACACACATGCAGACTGAGAATTCACTTATGTGTCTTTTACTTTTCCCTTTACAAACATAAGGAAAAGCAATACTGTTTTTCACTTTGCAAAAATGGCTATCTCCAAGGAGGTCCTAATGAATTTTATTCTTGGCTCTTATTGTTTTTGTTGACTCCTGCAGGCCCCAGAGTTCAGAAGCCCGGTTCATGCCTCCACAGTGACCCATGCTTTGGAGGGTACACAAGTCTCTCAGATCAACAGGGAAGGCAGAAAGTCAGTGACCCATGGGATTCATCCAAAATGTCTGCTGCACCGAAATTTCTGCCACTCAGAAAACATGTGAGGAACATTCCCCATAAGGGAAAGAATGAGAAGAAAAACTATCCTCAGGAATTCCAACAGGTCACAGAAGATTTAACAATATGGGAAATTTAATAACCCCCGAGAGCAAATGGAAAACTGATGCAGTCTCCAGTGTACATAATTTTGTCAATTAGATCAGCTGCCCATATCACCTGGCAATGTGAAGAAAAGTAACAGTGATATTACTTTTACCTGGCAGGCAAAGTGGCAGGTGAAGTTGTTGAAACTGAGCAAGTATTGCAAGAGTGTAAAGACAAAGATACTCATATGTATTAGTCTCTCAGGCTCCTGGCATTTCCCTTACTTCTAGGGGATAAGCAAGTATGATCTTTTGTACATGCAACAAGAACATGTAACCAGAAATTCCACAGATATATGTCATCCTAAAGCACTAGAACAAATAGGGGAAAATAAATGAATGTGATTATAGTCTTATGCCTTTAAATTTTTGGCCCTTTCTCCTAGGTATATATGTTTACGACCTTCTATTCCCTTCCATGAATAGAGGGAAACTATCTAAATAGAGAGACCCTCTATCTGGGGAAACTCTGCTGAGGATCCTGGTTTTCTAAAGTCCTCATTTATGTGGAGGAGCTCAAATGATACAAGAAGTTTTCCACTGAAAACAGCTCAGTCTCTACAGTTGGAGGGACACAGGAGGCGGCCAGGCTAATCAACTCATCCTGCCTTTGTTGAAAGGATAGCTCTGGCTTTCTCCCATTTCTTGCCTCTTCTCAGCTCCTTGCTTTTATTATATGCTCCGTGCGCGCGCGCACACACACACACACATACACATCCCTTTTGTTCACTTCCAACAACATCTTTTCTTACACATACTCAATCCCAAGAGGAGAGCAGGGATAGTGTGTCCCTCCTCATCTCCTTGAATGCCTCTTTCCAGCAACTTGCTTTCATTATCTGCACCTCCTGCTTATTTGTTCACTTTTAAGAGCATCTTCCTCTAATAATGTATTCTTGTCAAAGAGAGATACATCCATTAACAAGGAAACAGTAAAGAACTGCCCTTTTCTTCTTTCAGGTTAATATGTGACCAACTAAAAATGGGCACATTCAAATTTTCAGAAAATTAGTCTTGTTCAAGGTCTTGAAAATGAAGAGGAAAACAAAACAAAACAAAACAAAACAAAACAAAACAAAACAAAACAAAACAAAACAAAACAAAACAAAACATGGGTTTTGCATGGTACTGGACCAATAAGTAATAAGAACCAGTCTTCCAAAAAGTGCATCTCAACTGTATCTTCTCAAACTATATATTTCAAATGCTTAAAAGTCATTAAAAAGCAATCAAGTTAAAATGATAAGGTATGATTTTAGCTCAGGCTACAGAATTCAAAAACAATGTTTTGCCTGTTCTGCTTTTGATATATTCATTACTGTACTAAAACCAATCATTTGAACTGGGTCATTTCCCCAAAGGTTCAAAATCAGAACCAGCGAGAGCATATAAAACAGAATCATTAGACAAGTGGCAAGGACACTTAGAACTATTTGTACCCGAACATTCAGCTTTATGAGTTAAAAATAATGTAAGTTATTTGCAGTTTACTGATGGTATAGTCTAGCAGAAAAAAATTGGTTCTTGGGTGGGCTTAGCTCAAAGCCATATCATGGAGTCATGCTGTGGATTGCATTACTCTTATGCTCAGTCCTCCATTTTTAAAAGGGGAAATCTGAGGTAATCTCACCAAAGATTATGAAGCACTTGTAAACTACAGATGCTCCAGAAATAATGAAGTTCATAGTTCAGTTAAGCCCTATTTCATCATTTCTCTTTAGTAAACTAAAAAGAAAATATACCTCTGACCAGGCGCAAGATTGCAGGTATCTTAATCTGACTGAGACGTTTTCCTTTATCTTTATCACTGGACTGAGATGTGATTTGGAATTTCTAATGCAATTTTGAATCCTTTAATTCCATAGTCACATTGTTTAGAATTCTTTTATTCATGTGAGATGTTTACTCTTGATGTAAATATATGCTATCTCACAGCTTCTAATTTAATGTCAAAAACTATTTCAAAGCATAGAATAAGGCCTACAGTATTTATTTCTTTTACCTGAGATAACAGTTGCCATTGGTACAGAACTTGACTCTCAGTGTAGAGAAAGTCTGAATCATGCAAGTCCTTGCCTGTAGCCCAGAAACAGATTTACACCCTTAATGAGAACCAGACCGCAGAGAACTCCTGTGCAAAATCCAGCACTCTGCCAGTGCTGGTTCCAATACTGGAATAGACACTGATCTTCATTATATGCTTTGCAAAAGTGCTACATAAGAGGCATATGGTAAGGACATGAGGGAACAATTCCAATCTTACTCTTTGGGGGCCTTAGGAAGAGATAAATGTTAGGGGCAAGAGGCAGACCTTACACTGCCAGAGATCTTCCATAAGATCTTAACCTTCCATAAACAACTTGCAGGTGTCTGGATATAAGTAAGTGTTTTCAAAGAGAACTCTGCCGTTATCATTTTGATAGGGAGGAATGTGTTCAATGACTTTGTCCTATTGTTCCAACAAGTTTAGTTCTTCTCTATTACAAGTAGCCAAACAGCAGCATAATACAAAATTAAGAGATGGTTCCTTCCAAAACCCAAGCCCAAAGAATTTTAGACAAACTATTGCACAAATCTCTGATATCCTCAGCGCTTACTATATTTACTCAATAACCCAAGTTCAGAGTGTAGAGACAAGTCCTTTTGTGGGACAGCAAATGCCCAGTAGTAGTAGCAATAGCACTTAGACTTATATACCGCTCCACAGTGCTTTACAGCATTCTCTGAGCAGTTTACAATGTCAGTGTATTGCCCCCAACAATCCGGGCCCTCATTTTACTGACCTCGGAAAGATGAAAAGCTGAGTCAGCCTTGAGCTGGTCAGGATCAAACTCCTGACAGGGGGCAGAGTTAGTCTGCAAAGCTGCATTCTAACCACTGTGCCACCAGGGCTCTTTCTGTTCATTCATAAGGCTTCTGATCATTTGTTCTGATCATTTGTTAGTAAGGAACCAGGTAGAGAATTTGAAAGCGGGATCTTCCAAGAGAAGTTGCAGTCAGGAAATTGGACCTGTATACAGGAACATTTTTACATGCATAAAATTTATTAGATTAGATGTTTGTGCGTATGTGCACAACTGTACTTATCTAGGGGCAAACCTATCGGCTACAGCTTATTGAAATCAATTTGGAAATCTTCAGAATAGGCTGGCTTCTTCTCAAATGTCCTTGGTTTTAGTAATTTTAAAATAACATTTAGAGAAGAGGGCCATGCTTTTCACATTTAGAAACGTCAGGGTCCCAAACTGCTAAAGGAAAACATAGATGCTAAAAGGAAACACATTCTGCTTGTTACTGCTGATGTCCATGAAAAACTCTTGCACCTCATAGTACAAAGCAGATGTTTAGTAACTGCCATCCAATCCTTGCACATGCCACACACAGACTATTTATGAGTTGCTCTTGTAAAGGTGCTGTCTCCTCCTATTCTTTATCAACAAAGTGTGGCTACAAAAATCAGACAATGTAAACTCTTACCATCTCGGCCTCTCCTGCAGCACATGCCATGCACTAGGGGCTGTTTGTATTTCGAGGAGTCTGTTTGGAATTCCTGCCGTGTCAGATTTCCAGTTTCTAGACCTCACATGCAGCACTGCCGCTAAGAAGGATTAGCAAGCTACTAGGCAGCATTATATATTACAGGGTTCTGATTTCTTTAGGCTTTACAGAAGAGATCATTTGATGACTTAAGATGCTGAGTGGAGAACAAATGTAACAAAATAAAAGGCTTCACATACCACTTTTCTTTGCATCAATCTAAAAAAAAAACCTACACGAGTTCCTTCGCTATGCTGATAGCATAATTTGGATAAGGACATGTTTAAAGAAAATTGAAGAAGATAAGTTGGGCTAGCTTATCTTCTCCTTTGTGCTACTGCAGTTAGGTCCAATTCCACTCACAATCCAGACATCATAGAGTGAAAAAGTGGGCGAGAAATGGGGGTTGCTGCTCTGATTCAAACTATTTTCCTGTCTAACCCACAGAAATACAATGAATGATGCTGGCGGTACTGCTTCCACTGAACTCTTGGGGGATAGTTGATGTCTGATTAGAAGCCTTGAAATGCGAAGCTGAACCTCTACTAACAACTTGTGATAGGAATAGCTGTCAAACAAAATAACTCAACCTGATTGCTTTAAGTAGTGAAATCATTCAATTAGAAAAGTCAGTAGTAGCAAACTTCAGTACACAGTCAGATTATTTTCTGTGCAGAAGACAGAAGGCTTCCTATTATTTTCTATGATTTTTTCCCAATAATGTCTTTGTTGCCATATCTAATTTTGTTAGCTTCTTTCCAAGTTTCTCTCTTCCTATTTCCTCCACAACAACGACAGAATTATTGGCAAACTCAGAGTTGGGCTGAAAGAAAGTGACTGGCCCAAAATCCTCCAGCTGGCTTTCATGCTTAAGGTGGGACTAGAATTTATAATCTTCTGGTTTCTATCCATGGCTTTAACCACTAGACCAAATTGGCTCTGTTATTAGGTCTGTGAATTTTTAAATTTACTTGCAAGATATTTCAAAAAATAAAAAAATAAAGGAAAGAGACATTATAACAAAGAGTGTTAGAATAGTTGTCACCTACTGTACAGATTAAATGTAAAATATAACATTGAACTGGGTTTTCCAATGAACGTAGAACTTAGAATCAGTTGTTAAGAACTCCAAAAACAAAATGAGCAAAAAATATGCTGTTTGGAAAACATGTGTTTGGAATTATATCCCATTGAACAAAGTGTGCTTTGCTTTAGTTTGCATCCAAACTAAAATATTCGTTTGGATGCAAATTAATCAATGAATGCACTAAAAATACAATAAATACTTGAATGAAATGAAGCTCAGAACGTTCAAAATAGAAACATCTTTTCTTTAAGTCTTAACAGCTCCTCCCTTGCTTAACCTGGGTGTTTTAGAGCTCGCCAGGATAATAGGCTATTAAGTGGCTATTAAGTACATTGAAAATAAAAAGCAAATTACATGAATGGTCCAATAGATTTTGGAATAAGCTACAAGGGAAAGTGACTATTGTTTGCCTAGCTTTCTTTACATATTGACAATCTTGGGCAATGCTGGCCTCCTTTCTATAATTCCCTCTTTGGAATTAAATAATTTATTGAAAAACATGCTGCTATTTTGTGACCTTTTCAAAAGCGAAAGGAGCTAAAGCCTAATGTAATGACTAGCTACTTAAATTAACAACATATGTTTTACTATATGCTGTACATTGTTTAATACAACATAATACCATGATTGTCATTAACCTCTTGGCATCAGGAATTCTTTTTTCCATGCCAAGTAATCCCGTCTTTTGTGTTGCAATCCTTTTGACCAGGTTTAGAATGTGGGTTCCTTCTTTCTACTCTTTGTTCCTCAAATTGGTATGAGCTGAGATCTTTATACTAACAAAAAGCATTTAGCCCTGTGGAAAGAGAGCCTTGCATTTTACTGAATTAACCTTTCGGACCAATCTAGAGATGGAGTATTAGAGAATTCCTAGGTGAAGGAAGCAAAATTGCCACCTTGGAATGGCCAAAACTTTAAGGATCAAACCAAAGTAGCAATCCCATCCCAACAGATTGTTGGCTTGAATTATGCACTTTGTTCAAAGATGGAGAAAATGTTTAATATTATTGAGGAGAGGCAACCAATTCTCAGTAGCAAGAAATTGAAATAAGGTCTGGTATCTCCTATTTAGTTCTAAGCAGCTGCAGTCAGTGACAATCTGTTAGAATTTTGGTATCCTGGTTTACTTATTTCCCCAGCTGTCATCCCACACTATTTTTCTTCATGGAAAAAGAAATTTGCATGATCCTAATGAAATCTAAATATAATAAGTAAATATATAAATGGAAAAGGTACAGATTTAGAAAGAACAAACTGGAGTCCAGCTTGCATCAGATGTGTGATTAATGTTAATGAGGCACCTGATATCAGAAACTAAGAACAGGTCTGAAGGTGAGCTTGTTAGTAGCTGGCAAGATTAAGCCTTGTTAGTGCATTTAAAATAAAATTTTCTGATACTCTCTAATGAAAATATCCTTCTCTAGCATGCATTGAGAAAGCCAGCAATATTGGCTATAAGGGGAAGGGGTGTACTGCAGATGAGTTACATATTTAAAAACTGCTTTTTGCTAGTGCTTTCCCTACAGTGCAAAGATCTTAACAAAGTATGTAAAACAAGTTCACATATAAAAAAACATTTTAATCAGTTCCTATTTTGTACACGAAAAATCAGCTGCACTTTTAAAAGAATTTTCCACAAACAATAGAAGCCATTAGCAGATCTCCTTAAGTTGTAACAAGTGGTACAGAAGATTCTAGCTATTTAAATGTTAGATTATCATTATTTTTATTCACATAAAGTCTGATTTTTAGAAGATGGATAAAATACTATAAAAGGTTATTAATATACTACAGAACATTTTAAAATTATCTTTTATCTTAATTAGAGCATTCATTGGTGTTTCCTCGTCAGTGCTCATCTGCCCTATCATTCTGCAATTATACAAAAAGTTTCACTGAACTCAAAAGAGTTAGTTACTTAGAAATTTCCTTCAATTTTAGACTTTAATTTCCACATATAGTAATTCAAGCATATTTGCTAAAACAAATATTTATTTCTTGTCATACCTAAAGCTCAAAACAAAGTTCACCATCTTTGTTTAAAATATTTTTGTCTTTTCATTAGATATTGCACTGTGTATGTTTACCTATAGTTTTTTTTTAATATAACAGAAATAATGGATCATTATTTCTATTTCCTCTACATGACATTTATCTGCTGGGTTATATAAAAGTGGTCAGTAAGAAGATACTTTGCGATGAAATACTTGATTTTATATTATGGTCCACCATGTTATTGTCATTTTCCCAATTTTGGAATGCTCCTTCTAGTTATCCACATTCCCAAAATTCAAGAAAAAGCCATTCCAGTGAATATTTGTAGCAAATGCTACAGGAAACAGCTATCAACTGTCACCTTTGCAACTTGCTTTGGTCCTACCTGAACCAAGGATCTCTTCAAAAAGAAGAAAAAAATTCAAAGCTTGAATAAGTGACAAGATGATAATGATGATAATGATGATGATTTGTCATAAGATAATGTTCAGATAGTACACTGAAAGTCAGGATGGGAGGCACCCATTTACATTTTATAATTAATTTGTTTATGGATCTTAATTTGCAGTTTGTTAAAAAAAAACTGCAATCATTAGCAATGATAAATTGGTCTTAATGATGATAAATACCAAGTATCAATGGTACATGATTGGTATATTTAGGTTCTCCTTGGTCACCAGAATTCATCTGTGCTAAACAGAGAGTACAACTGGATGTTTCCTGCTTTCCTACATCTATCAAAGATTTAACTTCAGACTGCTGCATGGTTGGAATGTAAATACAACTCACCAAGTGACCATAACTATTTTGAGTATTTAGAGAAACTCGTAATCCTCCTCCAAATATTGCTGGGCAACAGTATGATCTGAAGAAAAGATGTGATTTGTATGTATTTTTACAGGCAATCAAGTTGTGGATTGGTCTTCCTGTTAGGCTGCTGATATCCTCTCTCTCTTCCTCTCCACTCTTTCTTTGAGGAAGATTAATAGCATTTCTCACCACTCTTCCTTCCTCTTTCTTTTTTTAATGAGAAGCTTCTATCCTATCTCTGAATTTTGCATTGCACCATGGTGACTATAAAATGTTAGGAAATTTAGGGGATGGGCACAGCCATTCAAGGGAATGGCCATTCAAGGGAAACTACATTTAAATAATATATTACTATATTACTTAATGATGTAGTGATATATTACTTTTGGTGATGTACATGTAGTTGTTCACTGGATGCTTAAGTTATAATCCATTTTATTCCAAGAGGGGATAACACCCCCCCCCCCCCCCCCCAGGAATCTCCGTTAGCTGATTTAAGCCATTTTTGACATAGGGATGGAAATTTTATCCTTAGCAAAAGATCTTGGAATGATAAAATTGGTAGCATGATGTGCTTCTTAGTATGTTTTGAATACTAAACTCATCAAAAGCACAAGAAGTACTAATCCTAATTAGTGGGAATGCTAATAAAAGAATTTCATGTCATACTGTTGATGTGCTGTTTTAATTACAATTTCTCATTCTTTTTCACGATTAAAAATTACTTTGTTCTAAAAAGTACAAGTACCATCTCTCCTAGAAATGAACTTTTTCCCACTTGTGTTCCTGATTAAAAGGGACTGATCAGACCATATTATTTGAGTGATGTTTAAACTTCATTGATTATGTATTTGTTTATGGGCTCAGTTTAAAACACTGGTTCTTATTGTTAAAGGTTCTAAGTTAGATACTTTGAGGATTACTGAAATAAATAAAATAGAGAGAACTTTGACTGGATTGTATGGTTTTTATTAACCTGGCTGTATAATATAAGCATGTAAAACAACTGCATTAGTAAAGTTTCAAAAAAGTTTCTCTTTTCTATGTTGTTTCCCTGTTTAACATTTTATAAATTCTGCATTTAATTATTCCCAATTTTTTTAAATAAATGAATTCAACACTCCATTATTCGTACATTTACACAACGCATTTGATTTACTTCAGGATGATCTGTCTATTCTATTGCATAAATCCTCCCACCACCTAGCACTCCAGGCAGCATTGCCAACTTTTGACAATAAAATGTAAAATGTAAAATGTCCACAATTTGTCGTCATGATTTTAGTTTATTTGGTGGATGGTGGTTAAACATTGGCTTTCCATTTCTAAACCTACTCCCTGCCAGCCCTTAGTAAACCAAAAGAGTATGACTGGTGTTCTCATAATGCTTCCAGGCAGCTTTCTGCAGCCCTTTGAAAAATGGGAGGGTGAGTTGTGATCATCAAGCTTTCACAAGTTGCCCATTACTATATGAAGTGAAGAAGATATACAGAGCAATTCAGAAGTATAAAGGACTTATTCCCAGATAAATCAAAATAGCAATCTTAATGATTAACATCATAGAATTAGAGTACTTCTATGAAACTGAGTAAACAGAGTTCTGAACTCTTTTTAAATTATTCACTTAACTTTCAGATGCTTCTGTACTGTGTACCTGATGTTCATTAAACTCAAGCTACTGTGACCACATTAAGTGAAATATATAGCTGTTTCAATGTGCAAACTATTTCAGTGTAGTATACAGTAGATCAATATTCTCTAATGTAAGTGAGAAATGCCTCTGCACAAACAAAGGAGGGTAACATTTCCTTAAACTGACATCTCTCACAATTTATAGAATATTGTTATTTTTTATTTATTTAATTTATATACAGTAGCTGGCCTTCTAACAAGCAAGTGATTCTAGGTAAAGTACAATAAAACTAAAACAATAAATATCTAAAATCATTATCATTAATGATTATTAAACATTAAACTATAAAAACAGCTAAAACAAAATTAATAGGCGAAGGGGTGTTAATAGTAATAGAGTCACTCATCAGTTTACTCGTCTTCTGGGTCCTCCGGCCTGCTGGCATAACCAAATCTTAAGGGACCTTTGGAAGCCTAGAAGCATTGAGACCATCCTTACCCAGGGGAGGGGTAAGTTTCCACAGTGTGGGGCTACTATCTAAGGCTCACCAAATGTAGCACCCTAGACAACAAGATCCATAACATACCCATCTATTAGATTTGGTGAGAAAGGCAGATGAAGTTTAGGAGGCCTATTAGTTTGGGGAATACAACAGGAGCAGGAACAGGACATTGAAAAGCTACCTTGGTCCACATAAAATTTCACTCATGATGGCATGGATTCACCCTTCCCCCTAAAATACAACCTGATGCGTGCCTAAAGCAGGGGTCTGCAACCTTGAACACTCAAAGAGCCATTTGGACCCATTTCCCACAGAAAAGAAAACACTGGGAGGCACAAAACCCGTCCTGTGTCTGACTATTTCTTAAGCGGCCACAAAACTAGCATATGTAGTTGAATTAAATGTTCTGTTTTCTTCTGAAACTTTTCTTTTCTTGGATTTATCCATGGTTGGCCTACCACAGGTTGAAAAGCTCAATTAATCACGTGCCGGCGGGTGATGCACATTGGCGGTTGTGATGCATATTTTGACTGACAGGGAGTCGCAGCAGAGGGGTGAAAGAGCCACATGCGGCTCCAGAGCCGCAGGTTGCTGACCCCTGGCCTAAAGCAAACAGAATAATCAAACCTAGCACAAATAGTCAAAAGAGTATAAATAGTATTTTAAAACAAAATGCATGCTTTAAAAATCACAGATGGGAAAATTGGAGCATGTTGCCTTTAGAAAAGTGTTTAAAAATCTTCAGTTAATAATTTGAAGTTATTTTTGTTCTTGCCAAGAAGCTATTAGTCTAGGCTCCAGTCTCTGAGAGAAGCAAACTGATGGTTTTTTCCCCTTCTGTAAGGTAGCCACATAAAATGAAAGAAAAGAAATAACTTAATTTTTTTAAAAAAATTAATATATTAGCTATCCCCAAATAATTGTTGCTGTTACTAAAATTTTATTATAGGTAGATTGCTACCTATTTATTTTACAAAGTGTGGATCAGCAAAACATGAATCCTGATGAAAACAAAATAAATCCACTTTTCCCTAATTCTTGAACACAGCCAAGCAAAAGACATAACTAGACATACAATTTCCATAATTCTCCTTCCTTTTCAATCAGCAAATATCAATGAACAGTAATGTTACATTATTATAATATTATATTGTAGGTGCCTTCTATAATGTTATATTGTAATACCTACTGAAAAAAATATTTTTTTCAGTAGGTATTACCGTAATTAGCAGAGAAGTCATCCTGCCAACAAAAGTGTGTATAGTCAAGGCCATGGTTTTCCGAGTTGCAATGTATGGTTGTAAAAGTTGGACCATAGGGAAGGCTGAGTGCCAAAAAATTGAGGCCTTTGAACTATGGTGCTGGAGAAGACTCCTGTGAGGCAAGACTCCTGCAAGGCAATCAAACCGGTCAGTCCTAGAGGAGATCAACCCTGACTGCTCTTTAGAAGGCCAGATCCTGAAGATGAAACTCAAATACTTTGGCCACCTAATGAGAAGGAAGGACTCATTGGAGAAGAGCCTAATGCTGGGAAAGATTGAAGGCAAAAGAAGAAGGGGATGACAGAGAATGAGGTGACTGGATGGAATCGCTGAAGCAGTCAGTGTGAGCTTAAATGGACTCCAGAGGATGGTAGAGGACAGGAAGGCCTGGAGGAATGTTGTCCATGGGGTTACGATGGGTTGGACATGACTTCACAACTAACAACAACAATTACCGTAATTGGAATTAATACTCTAAAACTCTTATGCAATAGTTTAATGTTGAAGTATCTGTTTAAGAAAATTGCTTATCTATTAAATATTTTGTATTTTATGTACAAGGGGGTGTGATGGCTTAGCAATTAAAGACGTCAGCTGGTAAGTTGACAGCCCAGATTTGAGACCTGAATGTTGCGCGACGGGGTGAACTCCCATTACTCGCCCACTTAGCAGTTCTAAAATATGCAAATGGGAGTAGATTAATAGGTACCATTTCTGTGGGAAGATAACAGTGATCCATACGCCTCTGGCATATAGCTATGCTGGTCCCATGACCACAGAAAATGTTTTTGGATCACGCTGGCTTCCTTGGCCAAAAAACAAAGATAAGTACTATGGCCAGAGTCAGACATAACTGGATAGGAAAACCTTTACTTTTTTTTTTTACTTTATGTACATAATTCTATGTGTTACAGTATATCTATCTATCTACATTCTATAAATTAATAATAATATTTAACTAAAAGATAGAACATGAACAAAAAAAATGAACAAGCATAAGCTCTTTTATCTTTGTCTCAAAATAAAACATTGCCATGTCCTGTGTTTTTTTATATTTGGAAGATGACACTAAATTGTGAAATAAAAATAAAAATAAGGCTTTATAAACAGAGAATTGAGCTGCAAAATGTATACATAAATCAGAATGTAACAAGAGTTAACAGTTCTAAACAATAGGCAAACATCTCCTGAAAAAGTAGCAAGTGTTGATTCTGGATTATTAAAAGGTACCATCTGCTTGTTGACAGATGAGAAACAGGATGGTAACGAAACTAAATGGTTGTAAAGCAGTCTTTGTGTTATTCAAACTGATTTTGAACAGGGAAAATCCTCTGTTTTATAGGGTGCATAATCTTAGCCGGCTTAAAATAGCTCAATCCACTGTATTATTTGTCTTTTATGGGAAAAAGAGATTCTTTGCATGTAAAAGATCTCCACAGAATGCTGATAAAAAACCTCTGGTCTGATACACTGAGGAATGACCGGACAGTTGAGTTAGATAAGCCACTGTTGTGATTCGGTATCCAGAGAACCTCTTAAGTCCCCACCCCACCTCCTTCGATTGAGACTGCTATGTCACTTATAAGGCTGGTGAGGAGGAGAATGTGGAGCATTCCCTAAGAACTATTTCCTGCTCTGAAGAATATTTATATATTGCTTTCTCTCTGCTTTGATTTGTATTTATTGTCAAGTTGCTATTGATTTGCAAGCTATAACCTCCTATGCGTTATATGCAACTGTTGCCGTAATTCGAGGATCAGACTCAATAATGAATCCAGATCTTTTATATTCAAATAGAAGATTATTTATTTATTTACAGAAGGCATTCTATATTCACAGAGTGATTGCAGATAGAAGCAAGAAGAATGAGTGTGCATCATCTTTTATACCAGGGAGGCGGGATTAGAAGTGGGGAGTGGCTAGTGAATAATACATTAGAAAGGGGCGAATAAGTTAACTCTTGACACTCCATGGATATATGTTTCTTTCATTCAAGAATGAGGCATTTACACATGACAAATCCCCCTCTAAATGCCAATTTGACACACAACAATAATTACATTCAGAATTAGAATAATATTGAACACACAATTTTGAGGTTAAATATTTATGTTGTTTGGATTGTAACGGTTTAGTTAATATATCAGCTATTTGTTCTGTAGTATCGCAATGAATAGCTTTGATGAATCCATTTTCAGATAACTGTCTTACATGTTTGTATTTGATATCTATATGTCTAGACCTTTGGCCAACAGCGTCTGCTCTTGATATTTCTATTGCGGCCTTATTATCTTCATATATAGTGAAGGGCTGTGATGGATTCATCCAAACATTAGTCAATAAATCATTGAACCAGATGAGATTGTTTGATGCTTTTGACAGACAAATATACTCTGCTTCAGTGGTTGAAGTAGTTACTAAATTCTGTTTCCCAGTATACCAGTAGACTGGGCAGTTGTTAAGGAAGAATACATAACCAGAAGTGCTCTTCCTACTCTTAGTGTCACCTGCCCAGTCAGCGTCAGCGTAACAAGTAAGGATAGGTTCTTTAACATTGTTTGGTTCTAATAATAGACAGAAATCTAAACTGTGTTTCAAATATCTCAACACTCTCTTAACTGCTTCCCAATGGTAAGTTAGAGGTTTACTGACATATCTAGACAACAAATTAAGGGGTAAAGCGATATCAGGTCTGGTCCAATTAGCAATATAAAAAAGAGAGCCGATAACTGATCTATAAAGCGTATTGTCATTAAATTCAGGAGACGATTCATTCATATTTCTTATAAAATCAGTCTGCATTGGGGTGTCACAAGGTTTTGCATTACTCATATTGCATTGGTTCAAGAGCTCAATTATTTTATCCTTTTGTGGTAAGCTAAATCCTTTCTCAGTCTTACTAATGTGTACTCCAAGATATTTGTTTACTTTCCCCAATGACTTTAATGAGAAGTGTTCTCCTAGTTTTGTTACAAAAATATCTCTCTTGTCTTTATGTTTGCCAATGTACAGAATGTCATCCACATAAATTAATACAAATTCTAATGATTCACCTTCTCTTCTGACAAAAAAACAATTATCTGCCATTGTGGCATTGAAGTTCATGGTTTTGAGTACATTGACCAAGCATTCATACCAACGTTTGCCGGATTGCTTTAATCCATACAAACTTTTGTTCAGTAACCATGTGTCATTTCTATTTGTGTTTTTGCTGTGTGGAGCTCTTACATATATTTCTTTATCAAGTTTTGCATGTAGATATGCAGTTTGTATATCATATTGAAAAACTTCAAGATTAAGAGCTGAGGCTATCACTAAAGCTGTTTTAACACTTTCAGTTCTCACTGTGGGAGAATATGTGTCGGTATAATCCTCAGGGTATCTTTGAGCAAAACCCTGTGCTACTAATCTTGCCTTATATAATGTGTTACCCTCTTCTAAATTTTTAATCTTAAATATCCATCTAGTGCCTATAATTGTTTTATCCTTTGGGACTGGTGCTGGAGTGAATACGTTAAGTTCTCGTAAGCTGTCCATTTCTTTGGCCATGGCTAGTTCCCATTTGTTTCTTTCTTTCAAAGGGAGTTTTAATACATCTTCATATGTGTTTGGTGTTGGTGTTTCATTATGTATATGCATTATGTAATCTTTAAATCGTTCAGGTACTTGATTTCTGTTACATCTAATTGTTCTTTCTGGTCTATCATTGTTATCATGTAAATATCTTGCCTCCTTTTGTGTTAATGAATCTATTTTGATTTTGGGACAGTTTCCTATCCATGTTTTGGTATTGTCCTTTTGTGTGTTACAGGTTTGTCCTTCTTGTTTTGTTTTACCTTGTGTTTTGATATTAGGCCTTGATATTGGGAGTATTTCATTGAGATGTATTTTTGACCAATTGGTTTGTTCGTGAAATACAGCGGTCCTAGAGATTATGAATTTGTTGTTATTGTCAATAAATCTATATCCTTTTGTACCTGTTTCATAACCCATGAATCTAAGCCTTCTGGACATATTATCCCCCTTACGCCTTAATTGTTTCGGTATATGTACATCTGCTGTAACTCCAAACACATGCATGTGGGCTATCTTGGGTTTTTTACTATACATCAGTTCGTATGGTGTTTTATTTATGACGCTAGACCAAAGTCGTTTGAGTGTATAATTGGAATATAATAGGGCTTCTGACCAGAAATGCTTACCTAACCCTGCATCCTCTAATGTACACCTAATCCTTGATAGTACAGTGGTTTGGTGCACCCTGTCATTAACACAGCTGCCTGCAATTTCTGCTGGTTCGAATCTCTCCAAGGCTCAAGGTTGACTCAGCCTTCCATCCTTTCTAAGGTAGGTGAAATGAGGACCCAGTTGTGGGGGCAATAAGCTGACTTTGTATAAAAATATACAAAAGAATGAAGGCTATTGCTTAACGCATTGTAAGCCGCCCTGAGTCTCTGGAGAAGGGCGGCATATAAATCAAATAAAAAAATAAATTAAAAAAAATCATGGTTTGTAATGTCGAGTTTCGTCGTTCTACTACTCCATTTTGAAAAGCAGAGAAAGGACTAGAGGTGAAATGTAACATTCCCTTTGATTTTAGCCAATGAGAGAATTCTCTTGACATGAATTCAGACCCTCTGTCTGTCATGATTTGTTTGATTTGTATGTGATGTTGTGTCTCCACACGTTTGTAAAATTCTTTAAATTTTTGAAATGTTTTATCTTTATGTCTTAAGGTGTAGACAAAGCCATAACGACTGAAGTCGTCTACAATAGTGAGGAAATATCGTTTTTTATATGTAATTGATGGAGTTAATGGGCCAACTAGATCCATATATACTAGATTAAAAATATGATTTGATGATCTTGTTGCCTTTTTGGGTCTGGGCTTGGTTCTCAGTTTTGAAGACTTACATACTGAACATTCCAGATAATTTTTACAGTCTTTTATTTTAACACCTTCAGCATGTTCAATCATTTTTTGTATCACAGGAAAACTGGCATGTCCTAATTTTCTATGTAATATGTGTGCACATTCATCATGAATTGGTTTTCCAATTATGGGTTTTCTGTTTGTGTATGTATTGTTGTCAGATGTAGTTTCATCATCATGTTCTGATTCATGTTCTTCATTGTCACTATCTATATCATTTTCTGTTTCTGTGCTAATGTTAGTTTCTACGTTTGAATTAATGTTGTGTAACCATTTTTCTTCTGTAATTAAGTATGGTAGGTCTCCTTTGGTAATTATGTTACCTATGTTTATTCTGTTCTTCTCTAGAGTTACTTTTCCTTTTGAGAATATTATATTTATGTTAGAGTCCCTGCTTAGCTTTATTGCACTGAGAATGTTGTGAGGTATTTTGGGTATTAATAGTACCCCCTCTATTTTCCCTAGACCGGGTAATTCTACATTTCCTCTTCCAATAACTTGGACTTCCTCTTGGTTTGCTACTTTAATTACAAATTTATCTTCGACGAAGGAAGATAATATTTTCTTATCGTGTGTTGTATGATTTGTTGCTCCGGAATCAATGAGCCAAGCATTGTCCTTTGAGTCTTGGTTTTTGATTATTGTGTGTTTATCTATCCCATACAATGATCCGGACTTCCTGTCCCTTGAGTTGTCTCTGCCCCCTCTATGTTCTCTAAAGTTTGGTGAATTTCTGTGTCTATATCTGTCAATGGATGATTGTCTATTGTGATATTTGTTTCTAGTGTCATGTCTTTGTCTCTCTCTAGGAGGTTTTGGACAGTCTCTCCTATAATGTTCTTTAGACCCACAGTTATAACACTCTATTGTGTCCTGATGCCTGTCTTGGAATACTACCCTTTTGATCTGTCTATGCTCTTTATGTGTGCTGTAGCGGCTTCTTCTCAAATTATCTTCAGCAATTAATCTGTTTATAAACTCTCTATAGATAGATAGCCTAGGTTAATTGTATCTAAATGTGATATGAAGTTGTCCCATGATGAGTCTAATGAATTGATGATAACTCTTCATTGTCTGGTCAGATATTATTTCCCCCCTTAAATGAAGTTCTGCTCTAGTTGTGTTTAGTAATAGTAAATGTTCACTTATAGTAGTCCCCGGGTTTATCCTGGCTGAGAAAAAGTTTTTAGACATTCTAGTTGTGGTTGCCACACTCTCACTATGAAACAGTTTAAACATACAATGAATTATTTCTGAGACAGTTAGGTTATGCTTAATACTATGATAAATAGCAGGTGAGATACTAGAGATTAGTAAATAAAATGCTCTGTGATGTAGGCAGTCCAATTTCCGTGTCCGTGGTTTTTTAGGGGGGTTAGTTATGAAAAATAATAAATTTTCTTTTAAGAAAACAACCTGGAGTTGCTGACTCCATTCCTGTAAGTTAATACCGTCTATTCTCAATTTTGGAAAATCATTAGGTAAATTTCCAATGTTATTTGTTGCGTTACTTACAGCTGGAGGCTGTCCATGGTCCTGTATATGCTGATAATTGCAGAATGGTGTAGGGATACTCGCGACTAGCCTGAATGGTTCCCTTTGTCCTTTATTGTCTCTATGTTCGTCTGGGCGTATTTGTGCATGCACGTAGATCATTTCGTTCCTGAAGCTGTTGGGGGAGGTCCTCGCTGCTGCAGCTCCCTCGCAGTACTCTTCTTCCGAAGATTCGCTCTCTGGCTCGACTTTAGGTGTCCAGGTGTGGATCGGGGTTTGCTTCTTCTCACCGTAGTCGTCTCGGTTGAGTTTTCTGGCTCCCGGAAGCGTCTGCGGTGTGGGCGAGTACTTGCAAGGCTCTCTGCTTTTGGGCGTCAGTGTTCTCGTCAGTCGTGTCGGAGTGGATAAATGCTGAGACGCTTGCGTGCTTGCTTCTGTATCTTTGCCTTTGGATTGTGCAGTTTGTCTTTTCTTTGTTATTTGGCCGGCTGTCTTTGGTACTTTTGTTGATTTCTTTGAGATCTTTAGATTCGGGCCGAAGGCTGCGAAGAGTGTTTTCATAGCTGTTTCGATTTGTAGTTCAGTTGATGTTTCTTCGGTGTCTGTATCAGATTCTTCTGATGAGTAGAATTTTTCTTTTCTATTTCTTATGCTGTGTAGAGGTTTTTGCGCCAGCCATTTTGAATTCTGCTTTCTGATTGGTTCTGGGTCAGCCATTTTGGCGGGCTGACAAATCCAAGATGGCGACCATTCAAAATTTTGCGTGGGATCGCTAGTCCTTTTTTTAGTTATATTTTCATCTATGGGTAATTCGCTTACCATTTTGTGGTCTTTTGGTTCTGGTGGGTTGATGTGGTTTTCTCTCGCTGCTCCGCTATCTTTTATGATGTCTTGGAGGTTCGCGATGAGATTTTTGTCATCTTTTTGGCTTTTCAGCAGTCTTAGTATTTCTAATCTGAGCGTGTTGTTTTCTGTCTTGCTCGCTTCTTGGTCGCTGGGTTCATCGATTACCTCTTCGTCGTCTGTAGTGAGGTTTTCAGATTCTTTCGTTATTTTTATTGTAGATTCATCAATCATTTCTTGATCTGTTTCCATTTCTTTGTTGTGTGCCCTGGTGTTGGGTCTTTCTCTTTTGTTTCTGGAGTTTTCTTTCTTTGGCATGTCTGTTTCTTATTGAGTCAGCCAACCATCCTCTGCTACCAGATTGTTGCCGTAATTCGAGGATCAGACTCAATAATGAATTCAGACCTTTTATATTCAAATAGAAGAGTATTTATTTATTTACAGAAGGCATTCTATATTCACAGAGTGATTGCAGATAGAAGCAAGGAGAATGAGTGTGCATCATCTTTTATACCAGGGAGGCGGGATTAGAAGTGGGGAGTGGCTAGTGAATAATACATTAGAAAGGGGAGAATAAGTTAACTCTTGACACTCCATGGATATATGTTTCTTTCATTCAAGAATGAGGCATTTACACATGACAGCAACACACACAGTTTTCCTGCTATGGTTGATGGAAAGGTAACCTTGTAAAAAAACAAAAGAACAGAGAGAAAATAAAGACAGAAAAAGAAAACCAACCCTCATATATTATTGGGCTACAAACAAACACGTAGTTTAGATTCTAAGTGCACAATCCTATGATCATAATTTAATATAAGCAGAATTAGGAACTTTCTCCACAGCCCTCTCCGAACAGCCCAGGGCTTAACAACCATTCATTATAAAAGTTTATAGCTTTTGCCAGCTCCACAACATGTAAGAAAACAAACCCAAGAGTAGTTTTATCTGCCTGCCTGTCTACCTATCTATAGGACTGCCTATCTCATACAATGATTCTAAGCAACTCACAACAATCCATAAAACATTGTTTAAAACATGCACTTCTCCCCAGATGCCACTCCTAATATCCTCCCAGATCAATCCCCCCATCCTAGCCCAATGCTAGTGGGAAACCCCAGGTCTTCATAGTTCTCCAGACAGCTAAAAGGGTAGGGGTATCTCTGATCTCTGGTGGGAAGCTGTTCCAAAGGATTGGGATAACCAATGAGAAGGACACTTTCCATCCATTGGCAACATTTAAGGGGAGGGGTCACCTTATCTAACCTAGTAGGCAGATACCCTCAAGGAGAGACAATGCAACAATAGTCTGGGGTCTGTGTCATGTAGGGCTTTAAACATAATGAACAGCACCTTCAACTGCTCCCAGAAAGCCACCAGAAGGCAGTGCAGCTCACATAGCAGTGGTGTTTTTCGGATGATCTGCACGTTCCACTGCATTCAAGAGCCAAATGTACCTCACAGATGGTCTGCACAAATGGAAGTTGCTAAACTGTGTTCCACACAAGTTTAGCTCAGAATTGATGGTTCTACAAAATTGTTTCACTGTTTTAATGCTGCTTCAATGTCTGACTGCTATGTACTCGGTGTGGATCAAGTCCAGAATTGGCTAATGTCCAATGCTCAGAAACTTGTAAATAAAAGTTAGGAGAATCTTGTTTACATTCATCTCAAGGCCTGCAAGTATTTGAGCTCATATAAGATTCTCCTGCCTCCCTCAAAATGGCTTTTCTACTCCAGAATGTCCTGGATCATACAATAAGGCTTCTTCACAATTGCAGGTGGGTTCCTCAATTCCTCATTTTTTCCCCCTCTTCCCCACCCCCATGCCTGTTACCTCAGCTCTCTGACAGATATCCTTAGCAGCTAATGCAGGTCAAGCCCCCAATGGGCTATTTCAGAATGCTCAGAGATTGCTACATAAATGAAAGATGATCTTTGGTTTTTTTGTGCTGATTCTGTTTTAATGAGCAATGGGAATAATTAAAAGCTGGTGATTCTATATGACCTATTTTTTTCTTATTAGATTTGGAATGCTATCACATCAAGTGCACAATGTTTGTTTTTCACATTTGTTTCTCAACTATTTCAATAAAAATAGTTCTTTTATACTTGGAAAAGAATACTGTTTTTTCCTAAAATGGAAATTGATAATGTCAAATGCTATCATATAATACAATTGCTGCTGACACTTTGATTCAAGTGAGAAAAATAAAGTTTGCATTGAGTTTCAACTATGAAATCCTACTGAGATTACTTGTGCTGGCCAAAATTTGTTTCTTATCTATAGCTTATTTCTCCAGGAAATGCTTCCATTTGATGTCCCATGACACACTCCAGATTCCTTGGATGCTCCTTGTATCAGGAGTCACTCTGATTCATATGTATTTGATTTCGACTCCACAGATGATGGTATGCCACCAGTCTCTAGAACACAGCCTAAAAAAAAAAATCCTGTTGAATATGCAGTCCTCATTCTCAGTATGAAATTAACTTTGAAGTGGAACACAACTGATAGGCAGTTCATTTTCCTCAAGGATAACATCCTTCTTCCTCTCACTTCCGATGGCTGTTATGTCGTGTTGAGAATGTTCTGCTGCTTTTTCAGCTGTTGAAAAGTACCGGATATCAATTACTTGGTGCAGGGAGGATGCCGGCCTGAATAACTGCTCTTCATTTAATGTTATTTCTCACTTCCCTGTCAAGGGTTCTGCCATGCAAATGCAGCCTTCCTCCATTCCTCTTGGATCATGGCTTCATGACTTCCCCTTCCCTTTTATGACATGGTTCATGGGGGAGGGGGGAAATTAACTCTTGAAAAACTAACATTTACTCAAGAATCACACTGGACTGCACAGAATTCAATCTTCCAGGGCAAAATCAGAAGTGAAAAGCTACATTCATTTAAAAAGGGGGAAAGTTAATAGTAAGGGAGAAAATGTTAATCATGTGTAACTGGATAAAATGGCTTTTGTAATTTTTCACAGACAAAAGGAACAGCCCAAAATAATATGTTGCAGGCGTTATAGACTTTTCAGCTTTTATTAATTTGTACCAATTATGAGCATTGGTAAAACGCCATACACAAGTGCTCTTAACATATTATAGCACAATATTGAGATTACAATTTAAACCAACTGTTTCCCTAAAAGCCTGAGAAAAAAAACCCAGAAGGTCCTAGTAACTTTAAATTCATGGAAACATTTGAAATTCAAACAACCAAATTCTGATTTTACTTTTTGTCAATTTTTGTATCGGGTCTAATAGTCAGGATGTTGTCCAATCTATTCTGATGATGATTTACCCTGTAATCTGGCATTCCATGCTGCTTTTAATCCTTCCCTCCCCTGCACAAAGCCCCTTTTAATATAGATTATTATTTGGGGGGAGGAGAAGACAAGAGTCAGAGTAGTGTAATGGTTAAGGCATCAGGTTAGAATTCAGGAGACTGCGAGTTCCAGTCCTCCTTTGGGCACAAAGCCAGCTGGGTGATCTTGGACTAGTCACTCTCTCTCTCAGCCCTTGGAAGCAGGCAAGGACAAACCGCTTCTGAAAAATGTTGATTCAGGCAGTCTCCAAGAATTGGACATGATTGAACAGAAGAAGAAAATATTTGGGAAGATCCATTTATTTTACAACTAAATATTAAGCTTTGAAATGAGAATCAACCAATTGTTAGAAATGTTGCAGAAGGAAAGCAGAATTGGCATAATAAGGTTGTTGTTACTCAAGCAAAATGGTAATTGATTTTCCCCTCCCTGTCATAATATATGTTAGCTGACTTTATTGGCCTTGGAGGGAGATTTTATTTCAAATCAGTCACTGGGCAAACTTAATCCATGCTGCTATAATATCATCCTCTTGTTCCCCATAGGAAATGAGCCATCCAAATATCAAAGAACTGAAGTGGCATTAGAGAGTAATATTTACTAAGAGATACAATATATTATTTGTATTTGTTGTTTTCCCCCTTGCATTTCTCCAAGAGGAGCTATTCATGTAAAGGAGCTATTCATGTAGGAGGAGCTCATCTACAATATAGGCTCTTGTCCCTTCCAACATCTGCTCTTAATTTTGACCAAAGGGAGGGTAACTCTTATTTGGATTCCTTTATCATCTCAAGAGTCAAGACATTCACATGCAATATAGTGCCCAGGAGATAATCTAGCTGGAATCACACTAAGGCCATATACTAACATATCCATCTTCTGTTGATGAGATTTGGGGTGGTTGATGTTGGTTTATTTATTTTATTTATTTATTTATCATATTTGTATACCGCCCTACTCCCGAAGGACTCAGGGCGGTGAACAGCCAAAATAAAATACAGAGACATACAAAAGTTAAAAACTATTAAAAACAGATTAAATAATTTAGGCTCAGAAAACAAATTAAAAAACATCCAATTTATCTAAAAAACATTTAAAAAGCCAATTTAAAAGCCAATTTAAAAGGGAGAGTTAGGCCAGACCAGCCTGTTGGAATAAAAACGTTTTTAAGGTGCGGCGGAAGATGCGTAAGTCTTGGATCCTCCGTATCTCCGGGGGGAGCTCGTTCCAGATGGCAGGTGCCCCCACAGAGAAGGCTCTCCCCCGGGGGCCGCCAGTCGACATTGTTTGGCCGACGGCACCCTGAGGAGCCCCTCTCTATGGGAGCGAACTGGTCGCTACTGGTGGCAAAAGGCGGTCTCATAAGTTCCCTGGTCCTGAGCCATGGAGCGCTCTAAAGGTGGTAACCAAAACCTTGAAGTGCACCCAGAAGACCACTGGGAGCCAGTGCAGCTCGCGCAGGAGGGGGGTCACATGGGAGTGCCACATCGCTCCCGTCACCACCCGCGCGGCCGCATTCTGGACCAATTGGAGTCTCTGGGTGCTCCTCAGGGGGAGCCCCATGTAGAGAGCATTGCAATAATCCAGGCGTGAGGTTTCAAGGGCGTGAGTGACCGTGCGTAACGAGTCCCGATCCAGAAAGGGACGCAACTGGCGAATCAGGCGAACCTGATAAAAAGTCCTCCTGGCCACGGCCGCCATATGCTCTTCTAAAGACAGCTGCGAGTCCAGGAGGACGCGGTATGTATGGTTCAGTATGTTGAGTGAATTTTGCCCTTGTAAAATGTGGTTTATAGCTTAGTACTAGACAACCCGTGTCCTCCTCAGTCATTGTTTCAGAAATATTTCCTTACATAAACAAGGAAACAGAATGAGCATAGGTGGGCAAAAAAGTAGTGGGAGAGGGAGCAATGCCTTCCTTCCTTCCTTCCTTCCTTCCTTCCTTCCTTCCTTCCTTCCCTCCCTCCCTCCCTTCCACATGAAGTTTAGACTTCCTGCCAGCTTTCCCACTGAATGGATGTGGCATAGATCAGGGAGAGTATTCTGAGGTGTGTCAAGGATTAGGAAGGATACACAGTCAAGGGTGCATGAGAGGTGGGATATGGATTGAGGAGGGTGCACAAGATGTGGCACAAGTCAGTAACAGCATGTAGGAATGCAAAGGGGTCGATGAGAGGTGATGCACAGATTAAGCATGGGGGTGCAGTGTGGGTCAGGAGGTGTGCATAGGAATGTGCAAGTGGCCACCATGGCAAAACACAGAACTGGAGAGACATACCCGAGCAACTTGTGACCTTCCCTGCCAGCTTTCCCACTGTCTTGTGGGAAGCTGTCACTGAGCATTGGAAATGACAGTCACAATTTACTTCTCATGTTCTATGTACAATCAGTCTTAGCTAAATCAGCTAAAAATTAAGCTATGTCTTTTAACTAGGCATGGTAATTAATGAACTACTGCATGGCTTCAAAATTTCATTGTTCCCATCACCCATCTCCTTCCACTTATGACTGTATGACTGTAACTTTGTTACTTGTATCCTTACGATTTATATTGATATTGTTCCAGCTGCCTCCTCACCGTCAGACCCTGCCCAGTCAGAGTCCAGGCCATCCTGAATCTGAGCGATCTTATCCAGCAGATGCTGACTAAATTCCTCGGCACGTCCCTGCAAAGGATTGTCCTCCGCCCTCCGATTTAGGAGGGAGCGGGACACCCTGAACAGGGCGGCCGGGCGATTATCTGCAGATGTGATGAGGGCGGAGAAGTATGCTCGCTTCGCTGCCTCCATTGCCACCAGATAGGATCGTGTAAACGATCTCAACTGGGAACGGTCGGATTCGGAACATCTGGATCTCCAACCGCTCTCTAGGCCTCTCCTACGGCGCTTCATCTCCTGGAGCTCCTCCGTAAACCAAGGAGCCAACTGGAAATTTACAGCTGAGTTTAAAATTTAAAATTTACTCAGCTGTTTAGTTTAAAAGGGAAATCACTGGCTTTTAAAATATCCAATTTATATCAATAAATACTTTCAGGGCAAGAACTAATAGCTAAAAAGAACAAATAATAATAATAACTTATTTTGGGGGTTCATTTCTAATCTTAATCCACATTTCTGAAGGAGTCAATCTCGACAATTGTTTTTAAGGTTTTCTGAGGGGTTATTTGGTTTTAAAGTAAGCTCTCACTGATACAGGAGTGGATTCTCATCTCCTTCCTAAAATTTCTTCTGTTTCTCCCTTGGAGATTGCTGATATAGTTGGACAGCTGCACTCCATGACTTATGCTTTGACCGTGTGACCTTCTCGGCTCCTTTTAAAAAAGAATCCCTTTCAGAATAAAAGATGACTTTGGTTGTTGTTGTTTTTTTAAAGCAACTTGCTAATTACAGATGGCTTCATTTTAAAGAAGACTAAATGATTCCTGTTCATTATCATATTTTTTTAGGTGTGTGTGTGTGTCAAGGGTCCATTTCATTCTAATTGGAATTCTAAAACACATACAAAATAGTTCACCTAAGCTGTCAATGTTCTACCACTCTATTTTTATTTGACTGTTTTGTTTTGTTTTGATTTAACCTTTCCTAATCTGGTACCCTCCAGAATGATTAGATTATAACTCCTATGATGGCTAGAAAATTTAGAACTATAGTACCAGACATCTGTAGGGCACCAAGTTGGGACTTTTAAAATTAAACCAACTTGTTTAATTTCAAAAGTATCCAGAAAATCAGATAATAGGAATCAGGATGTCATGCTCAAACGGATAAGCATCAGGATTGTGGTTCAATGGATCAATTACCTCTGAAATTAATAGTAATCACACCCCAAGCATCACTTTTGTAGTTCCTTTTAAAAAAAGTTAACTATGGCTATTAAAACTGATAGAGAGTAAGGGAGAATTACTTATAAAAACAAGAAGACTAAACCAGACATGAGCTTAAATGCTTTAATAAAACAATACACTAAATTTAAGAGTTTTAAATATTGACATGAACCTTTCACGCTGCTGCCTGAATTAGAATTGCACTCTCTAACCATAACCAACTACCTGCCAAGAAGGAAAGTCTCTATGTGGAGGGGAGGACTTTAAAAAAAAAAATCTGAGCTGTATGCACTATGCAAATTGGGGCTGGTCACAAACTCCCACTTTATTACTTTTAAATATAAAACTGAAACTTAATGTTCATACGTTAAAAATATATGCTTTTAAACAGCAATCATGCTGCCCAGTTTGTCCTGGTGTTGCAACTGTACTGAGTTTTGGGATTACTGCCTGGTTTTTGAATTAAGTGAGCAGTGCACTATTTGTTCTTGATGCACATACACAACTCATTTCATTCCAAGGTACATCAACCTATACATGGAGCCCTTCCTTTCCAACTCAATCCCAAGGCATGAAAACAATTTTAGGAAATCCAGTGTCCTCTGCCTCAATGCATGAAAAATTCATCACAGGCAACAGAGCTGCTCTGGCCACATGCAAATTTTGGTTGAGATATAACTACTTATTTGGCTTTTGGAAATGAATTTTTAATCTATGTTGCAAATAAGATTTTAAAACAAAACCATTAGAAGTGATTCATACTTGATTGGTACTTCCCTCCGGCTTTTCCCACTCTATACAATTTTAACAAAACCTGCATGCTGAGCCTGCATCAGGGATTGCTTTAATTCGTTGCCCTCACCGCATTTGCTGCAACCTTATTCTTCTCCTGCTGGTGGGCCGTTATCTTTTCTATACCTTTCACAATAATGCGAGGTGGCAAAGTTCTATAATTATGATAAGTCACTTATCAAAAGCATTTTCTGCTTAAATGGCAACTTTTCTAAAACTGGCATGTTACCCCGCTCAATCTAAAGGGTTCTTCATACCTAATCTATCATTGCCTTGACTTGATGAGCTATCAGAAACAGCGATAACAATCAGGAGCTAAGTAGATTCATCAAGAATAATTCATATGGCAGTGCTTTATTTAATATGAACTATTTGATATAATTAATTTAAAAACTGCACTTATCCTTCAGAGTCAGTAAAATGGATGTGAATTTGGTGAACAAAACAGTAAATGATGAACTGAATTGTATTATAGCATTTCAAATGGCTATAGGAAGTCATTCTTGTATTTCAGCATTAGCCTGCTAGCAATAGGTGACCAGCAGTTCCAAGTCGGCAGGTTATCAGGCGTCTAGAGAAAGATAATTATTTCTTTCACATCCTATATCAAAATGCAAATGAGATGCTGCAGAAAAAAAATGACCTCCAGCTTTCCTACGACCGTCCCCAGCAATTCAGTAACACTTTCTGCAAGCTTGTATTATGTAGCTGACTCTGCTGATGTCAGAAAGAGAAGCAGGTCAGATCTTATTAATACTTGAGTGGGAGACTGTCAGGAAGTCACAGAGCAGGGAAGATAAAAAAAATATCTCAGGACAATACAATGCCAACTTCTTCCCATACTATGTCAAAAAAACCACCCCATGTATCCAAGTCCATGAAGTCTTCAGAAGTCAAGCTCAAGAGATTCTTATCTTTATCCCGTATTCTTATTGGCTTATATGTACATTAACCTGAACTAAATATTCCTTAATTTGTTATAGTCATTAGAAGTGATTACTGTAATGCATCATGTACTGATTGTCTTTGAAGAATTTACAAACTTGTTTAGTCCAGTATAGAAACAAAGATATTAATTGGAGCTGTTTGTTGGGAATGCATCACACTCATTTCCTAAGAGCTGCACTCATTTCCAGTTTGCTTCTTGGAAAAGTTTCACATCATGTCATAAATATCTTAGACTCAAATGATTAAAAAAAACTTCTTCCCATTTGAATTGTCATTTTATATCTGGAAGGAAGCTTTTCTTCATATCTGGAATATGGGAGAAAAGTCCTTCCTGTGGTTGCATCCAATCTAGAGACTAGCTTCAGTTCCTTCCTGTGGAGTATTATAGAATTTAGCTATTTACCTACAAGTTTCTGTTTGCCTGCTGAGTTCTTTTATACTTTTAGAATTTTATCTGCTGCTTTGAATGAGACTGTTAAACAGCAAGGAGTAAATTGCTGATATGCAACGAGTAAATAAATTCTTAAGAAATACATAGGACAAGTGCTTTCCCTAGTTTTCAGAGACCTATTCAACAAATGCTAGGGACTGAACACGTATGTTCTGCATGTAGATCACCACATTGATTTATAATCCTTCTCCACCAAGTAGGGATGAAAAAAAAGTCTTTCAAATGTACCATTCAGAAAGTTAAATTAATAAAGTCAGATATCCATGAAAAGAGCCTTTTTTAATAGGCATTTAATTCCAGTAAGAAAAAAGAGAATTCCAAATTGGATGATTTTCCACGGAAGAATAATGAATGAAGACTGTATTCCATGGAAAGAAAAGAGGCAACTCTTGTGCTCTCGCAATCAGTACAGACATTACATTTTCAAAAGAGCCATTGACTTCCAGGAGAGAAATATAAGCAACTGTTACATAATTCTACACACCATTGCTAAGGTGTACCAATACAAATATTGGTCAGTGAGAGGAGAGAATGAAACACAGACACCAGCTGTAGCATTGTGAAGCTTACACCTGCATATAACCTTGTAAGAGCAAGTAATTGCAAGCTCTGCATCTGGTTCTATCTCAAGGGAAATATTGAAAATGGGAAGGTGATTTCAAAAAACAAAAGCCTCCAACTGGGAAGATTAATTTTGTACAGTAGCATTGAAGAGATTGATTGGACAGTAGGTGTGAATGAGTGTGTTCAAGAGAAAGAACATGACTATAACAAATCTCAGAGTGATTATGAGCCTGAATTAATGAACTATTTCCAGGTTTGGAAAAGCGGACAAATGTATGCAAGTCTACCAGTTGAGTTACTCAATTCACCTTTGTTCAAAGATTATTTAATACCCTCTCAGTGCTGTAGTAAATAATATTGTAAGGGAGTAGTTGCTCCCTTGTGTGGCTCATTTAAATCTTTCTTTTTTAATGGCTGGAGAAAAGCAGAATTCTAGATGTTCTTTTAACATTTCTTTTTAAACTTAAGCAAACTTCTAAAGATAGGGCAGATGCTTCTAAAGATAGGCTCTTCCTGCTCTGCTTTTCCTCATTCTTCTAGAAATGAATTATACAATGACAATTCTCTCTTAGCCTTCTCAGATTTATCTTAGTGTCCTTTAGACTAAAAATGCTGTTCTTGTACCAAGAGAAGGACTTAGAAGAATCAAAATATTGATTTTTTTTTAGAATCAGCATTTTTTTTGCCAGAGAGGTGGCCAGGTTTCCTTGGGAGATATATCATATTAATACTATTTATTAAAGGCCTTGGTGACTGACCTCTGCTTCTAGTGAAGAGTCTATTTTGGGCACGAATAATTTGCTTACCTGAGATGACTCAGACAAAATTATTGTTTGAACTAAAGCAGTTTACAACAAAAGTGAAAATGAAGAGCAAACGAGAGCAACAACTTTTGAAAAAGTAGCGAAGTCTCACCTATAGAACCAGTTTGTGATTTCATCACATACTCAGGATAAAAATCCCTTGCCTGTAGTGTCACAGATGGTAGGAGAAAATGGTACTGCATTTCTTAACAGGAAAGTTTGCCAACTATGTCCAGGGGCCAAAGGAGCATTGCAGAATTGGCCAGATCTCATGTTATTTTTTTTCTATGTGAAGAGATTAAATATTGCTTGACAGTCTTCTGCAGTGCTTGCCTTAGAGAGCCTCAGGGCAAAGAATCTCTCTTTTCTGCAAATCCGTGGCTTTCACATTTCTATTTTCCCTTTCTTTCTGGAGATTAAATAACACAATCCAGTATGAGAATGAGTATCCATCACTCCTGAGCCCTTGGGAAGATCTGATTTAGCAAAAAGTTTCCCACAAAATGTTGCCAAGTGATGACTGCAAACTTTGATTAATATGAGGTCACATGACTGGTTTGATTGAATCCTGGTTGTTTTCTTTGCAGCTTTTCATAACTGAGAACTCCCAGAGCATTAGCAACCTTGCTCTGTTAACCCTGTTGTGAGTTAGACTACTACAATTTAACAAACCCAATACTTCAAGGAAGCCTCTGATATGAAAGTTGGAATCTGTTTAGGAATCACACTTACACAGCCTAATTTTTAAAGTGGGAGTACAGAAGTTAGGAACAATTTGCTCTTTTTAGCTACAACTGGTATATTTATTTGTTCACCAATTTATTTGCCACATTTTAATTCCATTTTTTTTTCAATTAAAACACATTTAACAGATAACAAGCTTATAAAAAACAGATTTAAAAATACAATCTATATTTAAATTTATGAAGGTTTTTTTTTTTAAAAAAAAACCTATTGTGTATAATTTAAAACATCATTTGATCAGAAATGTGAGAACTAATAGGAGACCAACTAAATAAAGCCAGGAAAAGCCAAATGAAAACCATGTTTTTATCTTATTCCTGGAAACAGAGATAGTTCAAGCCAGACTGACTTCAAGCAGTAAGGAATTCCATGTTTTATGGGAGAAGCCACAAAATGACCTGCTTTTATGTGGATACTAGGGGAACTTCATAAAAGGAGGTAAGCCTCCTTATCTGTTCTACATGCTGGGCAAGTTCAAGAGGAAATTAGCTCTCTGTTAAGTACTTTGCTTCCACATTTTTGAGGGTTTAAAGATCCTATCCAACATCTTGTTTGTTCCTGGAAACAAATGGACCATTATATTTTGACTTACAATGATGTGAAAACTGAAGTCAGTGAATGTGCCATGGTATGTTTCAGATCAGTGAACAGTTTGAAAGTGGTCCAGTAATGTCAGCCCAAGAAGGTATATCCAACTATGAAAACATTGCCATATAGATTAGGATGCTTATCTTGCAAATCTGACTGAGTGTCCCCCTTCCTCCCTTTATCATCATGTAAACTAGGGTGGACGTTTACTCAAACTAATTTCTTGAACTGGCTTGAGATTCTCTTATATAACCTGGTAGCAATAATACACAGGCATCTAATAATTTCAGCCAATGTGCTGATTTCCTCCAAAGTACTTAAATAATTTCATTGTGAAGGCCACGTGGTAAACACTTTGGGAGATTGGGTGAGAAGATGCTGCCTAGGGAATGGTCAGATGATAGCCTGCAGCTGGATAGTGTGTGGGGCAAGAGGTGCAGAACGCATCCTCCCTAGTTTCTTGGGTTGTAAAGTAGATGGTGAGAGACTTATACTTTCAGCCTTGAAGATTGTGTTAATGTAGCTTTACCATAAAGCAGAATTTGCTCCTCTGGCTGTGTTTCCTATCTGATCTACCTGGTAAGATTGATATTCATCAGACTGACTCGATCAGGACTGGATGAGCATAAGCAATCTCTTTGGCAGGGACCCATCTTAACTTTGAGACAGGCCACCAAATAATATGTACTCCAACCTATACTTTCTCCACATGACACTGTGCCAGCCCTTTGAGATAAGCCAGGTCAGGGAAAAAAATGGCACCAAGGCTACAGTAACTCTGCTTCATTGTTATAGGTTATGATAACAGACTCTTGAAAGCCTGATGGAATTTCCATATTCCCCTTTTAGAGCAAAGAGAATAAAGGTGGGATTATCTTGGGTTTTTTTTCCCCTCACTCCCTCTAATTTCCCAGGGCTAAGTTGATGTTTACTCAAACACTCTTGCATTCCTTCTTCAAGGTTATCTCTGTATTTCTCCATACACTCTGTCTGTGGCTCTGGACAGGGCTGAATATGTGAATATAATGACAGCCATATATTCTTGTTGGCTGACTTAAAATACATGCACACATAACAGAGTTTCTCTTGAACTATCCTGTCCAGACTGGAAAAAATTAAGACAGTTGAAAAGACAGAATCCACAAGCCGTATATCCCATGAGAAAGACCAGATGACTGAGCATATACTACATAGTAGGAAAGTATTTATCAGGAAAAGTATTATACATTGTCATGCCAATTCTCTATAAGCACCAAAGTCATACAAGCTGACTGTATGACTGATTTTTCAGAAAAACAAAACCTAGATTGGTATACTGTTGCTGGTAGAGCTGGAATTGGAAGTAGGGAGTTTTGCTCTGTCTTAGAAAAATTAGGAAAAGGGCCTCTTTCTTTTCTCAATTCCTTGGATTATGTCCAGCTCTTGGTGCCTCTAGAAATTTTCCGTATTACTCTATTAGCATATATGATTCCAAAATGTATTTTGAAATGAGCTGGTTATCATGTTAGGGCTAAAAATGGAATACTCATGTTTTATGATAACCAGAGTACTAGTGTTCAGAAATAAAGTGTATTAATTGAACATGGTTATGAAAAGTTAAAGCTACCATCAAAGTGGGGCGCAAGAGTTGAGATAGTGAAGACCTGAATGGGAAATAATAGTTCCATGAATCAAATAGGACGTGCACAGCTGGGGAGCATATTCAGTTTTTACATCCTATAATGGTGCACATATAAAAGAAATGAAGATGATTCAGGGATGGAATGGAAGACAGCCTTGTCTATAGGCCTAGAAAAATAATGGACATGAAGAAGAAACTGAATAAAGTGAAGTGGTGAGAAGAAAAGTGTAAGCATGATGGCAGCAAAAGGATTGAAAGAAAGAATGGGAACAGGGCTGTGATGGGATTTTGTTTTTCAAGAACTTAGAAATGAGTAAGTTGTTGCAATGAACCAGTGGAACATGCCTCTCTAATGGATAGTTGCATTTTAACCATTATCTGGGACAAGGAGGAAAACTATAGGGATACAAATGACACATGAATAAAGTAAATATAGTTCTCCTGATACTAAATTCATGAACTGTAGCCAACCTTATCACAGATGTGAATATAAGAAACTCCATGGAATGCCAAATGCTCTTTAAATAAGATAATGCTTTTTAACTACATCAAAGTATATTTAAAAAGCATTAAAGCCTGGGAAACGTTTTCTCTTAGGAGAGATCCCGAAATCCAATTAGATATTCTTAATACCGCCTAATATAAATTTAAACAATTAGAAAAATTTTGAGGGAAACAGGTGACTTCTATCAAAAAAGCATACAGTAATGCAAAATAGTATTTGTCTGTCTCTGTCTGTGTATGTGTATGTGTTTCTATCTCTATATGATGCTTTGGAGAATAATTTGACCCCCTCTCCTTTGTGGCAGACCCTCAACTATTGAAATACTGCTATCATGTCACTTCTAATTCTTCTTTTCTTTAGACTAGCCAAACCCAAAACTGGCAGCCCTTCTTCATATGGTTTAGTCTCCAGGCCTTTGATCATCTTACTTGATCTTCTTTTAACTTTTTCCAAAGTCTCAACATATTGGGTGAAATATGAAAGAGAGATCCAACCTAGAACTAAGGAGAAATTTCCTGACAGTGAGAACAATTAATCAGTGGAACAGCTTGCCTCCAGAAATTGTGGGCGGTCTGGGGCATGACTATCAAACTCGATCACGTCATGTGATGTATCGTGACGTATTGCAACGTTTTTTGCCTTTGTGGAGCTGGGGTGGGCATGGTCTGCAATGCATCCAGTCCGCGGGCTGCCAGTTTGACAAGCCTGCTCTGGGGGTTTCATGAAGAGATTGGACAACCATATGTCCGTAATGGTAAAAGGTCTCCTACCCAAACAGGGGGTGGGTCTAAAAGACCTCCAAGGTTCCATCCAACCTTGTTATTCCATGTTCTGTGTTCTACCTCACAGGTTGTTATTGTGGGGAATTTAGGAGGTGGAAGGAGAATTATGTTTGCTCACTGTTTTGATTTATTTATTAAAAAGATAGGCAGTTAAAAAAAAAGGTCAAGGGCACAATGACCTCATGTCCAGAGGTTGCCCAGCCCTAAATATGACTGAAACATTCAGGCTGGAATGTTCCTTCCTTGGTGGGGAATGTAGACTGTAGAACCATGATATTTCAGATGTGTGTACCAATGAAAGTCTAAAATGGGGTAGATGTTGACATTAATTTAATAAGCACACACCTCACCAAATTAGATGCTCTCCAAGTGAATGCTGATAACCAGTGGTGAAATTCAAAAATTTTCCCTATCGGTTCTGTGGGCGTGGCTTGGTGGTCATGTGATCGGGAAAACCAACTATCACACTTTACACAAAAATAACACAAAAGCTACATAACTGACTCACACACATTGCAAAAGCAGCTGGACTTCACACAAAATGGCCCCTGCAACAAGCAGGAACCTCACAGAGAGCTCAAAAACAAACTATCACACTTTACACAAAAATACCTGTTTGGGCAATAGGTAGTAAAAAAAATGCTTTAAAAAGTAAAAAAAAAAAAAAAAGATTGCGCGGCACAGCTTATTGTCACAGCTGATTGTTGAAACCTTTTAAAAACTTTTTAAAAGCATTTTTTTACTACCTATTGCCCAAACCAATAATAAAAAAAATGCTAAAAAAAAGTTCACACGATTGCACGGTACAGCTGATCATTGGAACTTTTTTTACTTTTTAAAGCATTTTTTTACTACCGGTTTGGGTGAATCAGTAGCATTTTCACTACCGGTTCAGGTGAACCGCCCCGAACCGGTAGCATTTCACCCCTGCTGATAACCAAGAGATGAAGCGTTGGAAAAGACGCCTAGAGAGCATTTGGAGGACTAGTCATTCTGATTCCGACCGGACAGGTGAGGTCTTATATCAAGACCTACCTAGTGGCGATAAAAGCGGCGAAATCTAACCATTTTTCCGCTCTTATCGCATCTGCAGAGAACCGCCCAGCCGCCCTGTTTAGGGTGACCCACTCCCTTCTTCAGGGGGGAGTGCGGGAAGATCCCTTGCAGGGTCGAGCTGAGGATTTTGTGCAATTCCTGCACGATAAAGTCGCTCGGATTCGGGAAGGCTTGGACTCCGACTGGGTGAGTCCGGGGGAGGAGACAAGGGTAGGTCTTGAGAATATTACCTGGGAGAAATTTGATCCTGTGGCTCCCGAGGATGTGGACAGGGTTCTGGGTAGGATTAGTGCCGCCACATGTTTATTGGACCCGTGTCCCTCCTGGTTGGTATTGGCCTCCCGGGAGGTTACACGAGGCTGGCTCCAGGGGATTATAACTGCTTCTCTGAGTGAGGGTGCCTTTCCCGCTGCCTTGAAAGAGGTGGTGGTGAGGCCCCTCCTCAAGAAGCCTTCCCTGGACCCGGCTGAATTAGCTAACTACCGTCCGGTCTCCAACCTTCGTTTTGTGGCGAAGGTTGTTGAGAGTGTGGTGGCACGACAACTTCCCAGGCACCTGGATGAAGCTATCTATCTAGACCCGTACCAGTCAGGCTTCAGGCAGGGGCACAGCACAGAAACGGCATTGGTCGCGTTGGTGGATGATCTCTGGAGGGCTCGGGACAGGGGTTGCTCCTCTGTCCTAGTCGTATTAGATCTCTCAGCGGCTTTTGATACCATCGACCATGGTATCATGCTGCAGCGGTTGAGAGGGTTAGGAATAGGGGGCACCGTTCTGCGGTGGTTCTCCTCCTTCCTCTCTGACCGCTCGCAGTTCGTGTTGGCAGAGGTCGACCTCGAGGCGTCTCGCATGGGGAGTGCGACAAGGGTCGGTCCTCTCGCCTCTTCTGTTCAACATTTATGTGAAGCCGCTGGGTGAGATCATCCGTGGTTTTGAGGTGAAGTGTCATCTGTACGCTGATGATACTCAGCTGTACATCTCCACCCCAGACCACCCCAATGATGCCCTTGATGTGATGTCTCGCTGTCTGGAGGCCGTGCGGGTCTGGATGGGGAGGAACAGGCTCAGACTCAACCCGTCCAAGACCGAGTGGCTGTGGCTACTGGCGTCCCTATATAGTCAGCAGGTGCCATCGCTGACTATTGGGGGTGAATCTTTGCCCCCCACAGAGAGGGCTCGCAATCTGGGCGTCCTCCTGGACACACGGCTGTCTTTAGAAGAGCATATGACGGCCGTGGCCAGGGGGGCCTTTTAGCAGGTTCGCCTGATCCGCCAGTTGCAGCCCTTTCTGGACCGGGACGCCTTGCACACAGTCACTCATGCCCTTGTCACCTCCCGGCTGGACTATTGTAATGCTCTCTACATGGGGCTCCCCTTGAAGAGCACTCGGAGGCTCCAACTGGTCCAAAATGCGGCTGCACGGGTGGTTATGGGCGCAATTCGTTGTGCCCGCGTGACACCCCTCCTGCGCAAGCTGCACTGGTTCCCAGTGGTTTTCCGGGTGCGATTCAAGGTGTTGGTTACCACCTTTAAAGCGCTCCATGGCATAGGACCCGGGCACCTTCGAGACCGTCTTCTGCCACCAATAGCCTCCCACCGACCAGTCCATTCCCACAGAGAGGGTCTCCTCAGGGTGCCATCAGCCAAGTTATGTCGGCTGGCGACGCCCAGGGGGAGGGCCTTCTCTGTGGGAGCCCCAGCCCTGTGTAATGAACTGCCCCCGAAATAAGTAAGATCTCCAACTTCCGGGTGTTTCGCTGCGCACTGAAGACCCTGTTGTTCCGCCAGGCAGGGCTATCAACATAATAATTTTAAATTGGGGTATTTTAAATTTCTGGGGTTTTAAATCGGCCAAATCTATTTAATTATTTTAATTTTTAATCATTGTTGTGTCCTGTGTTTTTAAATTGGCTGTACACCGCCCTGAGTCCTTCGGGAGAAGGGCGGTATAGAAATAAAATTATTATTATTATTACTGTTATTATTATTATTATTATTATTATTATTATTATTATTATTATTATTATCTGTCCACATTTTCTTGAATACTGTAGACTTCTATTGTAACTTTTGCATTAGAACACTGGCATTCCAATTTAAGTCACTTTATTATCATTTACTAAAGTTTGAAACTGGCAAGGTTGTCAACAGAACATACAAAATATGACAAAATTAATAACAAAATTAATTACCATGATTTTTTTCAGTTCTTTTCATCTAAAAGAAAAGGTTTGAGACATGACAGAACTCTTGGGACAGTTAGAATTCTCACATCACCAAGAGTGGTATGCCTCTTTTCCATCAAAGTGTTTACTAATTATAATTCCATAATTAGTACAATTTAACCAAGAAATTAATTTGCCATACAGGTAGAAAACTTCTGTAGTTTTAACAGTAGATAAAATCTGAGAGAATATATAGCAGGAAAATATGAACAAAGCAGTTCCATAAATCTGTACGACAGCTGGACTCTTGGGGGGTGTTTTGTTTGAACATAAAATCCCTCAGTATCGCTGAGAATGATGCATTGACTTAGAAAGCTACCTTTTCTTCCTTCTGACCTTATATATTCCTGGATTGTACATTGATATGTTAGGCAGATATAAACTATCTGCATTTCCATGTTCTCAGTTTCCTTTTTTTAACACTGCTACATATTGTGTGATGCTACTTTGACTTTCACCATACTTTGGTCATGTAAAGTCATGGTCATATTATTTGTAATTTACAAATAAAATTATTCTGTATTTTAGGATTTGCTAAAAATCTTTCCTGCCATATTTAGTATGAGAAGCTGGGGATAGCGACCATAAGGGAGGAGGCTAAATTAGAAAAACCTGCTTACACTATGACCATAGATCTGAACTAATTAAATAAATGTGTATGTATGTGTGCACTATGGCTTTTCATTGGACACTGCTTATAGTACAAATATTTATTGATGGTTTCCAAGGTCTCTGTGAAATAAGATTTATAGAGTTTCAGCTCTTCAGAAGAGTTGGAATAGCCTCTTAAAAGTGAAAGTAGACGTGTGCGATAGTGAAATCCTACCGGTTCGCACCAGTTTGGGCAAACTGGTAGTGATAAAAGCTGCTGGTTCAGTAAACCGGTAATTAAAAAAAAAGCTACCAATTGGTCCGAAGTAGTATTCCTGATGATCAGCTGTGCTGCGTGATTTATATTCGCTAGAAAGCAGGAAATCCTGCTTTCTAGCGAATCTAAATCGCGCGGCACAGCTGTTCCTCCTCGTTGTTCTAACTTACCTTGTTAAGCCTCCTTTTTCTGTGCAAAGCACATGTTTGGCGCACACTGTGTATGCACGCACATGCAGCGTGTGTTTGGTGCACACTGTGCATGCGCACACAGCATGTGCAGGCAGCGAACTGGTGGCAAACCGCAGAGGATTTCACCACTGGGCATGTGGTTCACATGAGCTGAGGGACGGCGGGAGGTCAAAGAAAGCACAATCTTAATTTGGGAAGGAGAACATAATCGATTCATGAGGACTGCTCTATATTTAATTTGTTAAAATTCTATTACTAAATGAATGTTTCAATTAATATTAACAACAAAGTAACATATATTGTATATTAGGCCTGACATTTCTGGCCCTACAGAACTGAGCAACTGTCCCTGAGCCCGTATATTATTGGGATGACTTAAGTTTCTGAAATAATGTCTTGGACATGTAATTTAGAAAAAGGTGCAAACTGTAGCTTATGTATTATTTTATTTTATTTTTATTTTATTTCGAATTTATATACTGTACCTTCTCTCGAAAGACTCAGGGCGGTATACAGCCAGATAAAAACATACAATACAAACATTAAAAAACAATTAAAATGATATAGATTAATTTGGCCCCAGATTTAAGATAACAAACCAATTAAAAATTAAAAATTTGTTAAAAAATATGTTAAGCCAGCCCGGCTTGCTGAAAAAAGAAAGTTTTAAGGGCACAACGGAAGGCACCGAGGTCTTGGATTCTCCTTATCTCTGGGGGCAGCTGATTCCAGAGGGTAGGTGCCCCCACAGAGACGGCCCTCCCCCTGGGGGTCACCAGCCTACATTGATGGCACCCCGAGGAGGCCCTCTCTGTGGGAGCGCACAGGTCGGTGGGAGGTCATCGGTAGCAGCAGGCAGTCTCGAAGATAACTAGGTCCTATGCCATGGAGTGCTTTAAAGGTGGTAACCAACACCTTGAAGCGCACCCGGAAGATCACTGGGAGCCAGTGCAGCTCACGCAGGAGCGGTGTTATATGGGAGTGCCAGGCGGCTCCCGTGATTACCCGCGCGGCCGCATTCTGGACCAGTTGGAGCCTCCAGGTACTCCTCAAGGGGAGCCCCATGTAGAGAGCATTGCAGTAGTCCAGGCGCGAGGTGACGAGGGTGTGAGTGACTGTGCACAGGGAATCCCGATCAAGAAAGGGCCGCAACTGGCGAATCAGGCGAACCTGACAAAAGGTCCCCCTGGCTACAGCCGTCAGATGTTCCTCCAAGGACAGCTGCGTATCCAGAAGGACTCCCAGATTGCGTGCCCTCTCCGCAGGGGCTAAAGACTCGCCCCCGATAATCAGTGATGGAGTCAACTGACTATATCGGGATGCCAGGAACCACAGCCACTCAGTCTTGGAAGGATTGAACCTGAGCCTGTTCCTCCCGATCCAGATCCACACAGCTTCCAGGCACTGGGACATCACTTCAAGGGAATCGTTGGGGTGGCCTGCGGTGGAGATGTACAGCTGGGTGTCATCAGCGTACTGATGGTACTTCACCCCAAAGCCACGGATGATCTCACCCAGCGGCTTCACATAAATGTTGAACAAAGGGGCAAGAGGACTGACCCCTGAGGCACTCCACATATATGAGGCCTCGAGGTCAATCTCTGCCCCCCTGCCAACAAGAACTGCGACCGGTCTGAGAGAAAGGAGGAGAACCACTGTAACACGGTGCCCCCCATCCCCAACTCTTCCAACCGGTGCAGCATGATACCATGGTCGATGTATCAAAAGCTGCTGAGAAGTCTTACAGGGCCAGAACAGAGGAATAATTCCTGTCCCGAGCCCTCCAGAGATCATCGACGAACGTGACCAATGCCATTTCCGTGCTGTGCCCGGGCCTAAAACCCGACTGGAACGGATCTAGATAAGACGTTTCCTCCAGGTACTGCGGAAACTGTCGCGCGACCACACTCTCGACAACCTTCGCCACGAAGCAAAGGTTGGAGACAGGACGATAGTTAGCTAACACTGCCGGGTACAGGGAAGGCTTCTTGAGGAGAGGCCTCACCACCGCCTCTTTCAAGGCTGTGGGGAAGCAACCCTCACTCAACGAAGCATTAATAATTCCCTGGAGCCAGCCTCGTGTAACCTCCCGGGAAGCCAGTACCAACCAGGAGGGACACGGATCCAGTAAACATGTGGCCACACTAAGTCTCCTCAGAATCCTGTCCGTCATCAGGGGTCACAGAGTCAAACTCTTCCCAGATAACATTCTCAAGACTATTCCTCGCCACCCTGCCCTAATCTACCCAGTCAGAGTCCAAATCCCCCCGGATCTGAGCGATTTTGTCATATAGATATTGTCCAAAATCCTCAGCCTTGCCTTCCAGGAGATCCTCCCGCGCTCCCGAATGGAGCAGGGAGCGGGTCATCCTGAACAGGGCGGCCGGACAATTCTCTGATGATGCAATAAGAGCGGAAAAGTAATTAAACTTTGCTGCTTTTATCGCCACTAGGTAGGTCTTAATATGCGACCTTACCAGTGTTAGGTCAGATTCAGCGAGACTGGCCCTCCAACCACTCTCCAGGCGTCTTTTCCGGCGCTTCATCTCCCTCAGCTCCTCGGTATACCAAGGAGCTGCGAGGGATCAGCACCGGGTCAGAGGCCGCAAAGGCACGACTTGATCCAAGGCCCCACCAGCCGCCTGATCCCAGGCAGCTACCAGGTCCTTGGCCGAGTCTTGTTACAGATCCTCAGGAAATGGCCCAAGCTCCATCTGGAACTTATCAGGATCCATCAGGTGCCTGGGGCGGACCCATCTAATTGGCTCCACCTCCCTGCGGCGGGGTGTCGCATTATGAATGCTGAACACAATTTGTCTCTTTTCATTTATGCACATTTGCTTTGAATTTTATGGACTGAATTCAGAATAATTGAGTGAACAAGGCTCTCCTTTATGCTGCCTGGAATGAACTTCCTTTCCTTGGTGGCTTATTATTGTTAAGGATAACAGTGTAAGAGAACAATTAAGAAAAACTGTTACTATTGTCTCTCAGACGCAAATACCAATATCCAAAGTTTGTGGAAGGTGTCCCCTCTATGTTTTGCATTATAATTCCCATACTTTTTGAGAATAGTCATCTTCTTTGAAATACATCAAGGTTATCAGAATTCCCAGCTAATTTAATGTTGGCATTGTGGTGACTGAGAATTCAGAGAGCTGTGGTCCCAAAGTATCTTGAGGACACCAAGCATGCATTGCCTTCAACCAGTTTGGATTTTTTTCAGGGGAAGGGTGCCTGACTTTTTTCCAAGTCAGGTGCCTGGACAAGTCCCTGCAGTTTTCTTGGCAAGATTTAGGAAGTAGTTTGCTCTTGCCTCCTTCTTAGATGAGAGAAAGTGACTGGCTCAAGGTCACCTAGATCAGTGGTGGGATTCAAATAATTTAACAATTGGTTCTCTGCCCTAATGATGGGCTGGGTGGTCATGGCCATGGTGGGTGTGGCCACTGGGTGTGACAGGCAGCACTCGGCCTCCTGCACCCCTCTGGGAGCAAAAACGGGCCAAGGAGGGGATGTGCCACCCACCCCCACACCCTGTTATGGGCATAGTAGGCCTCTCTGCAGCCTCCTGGGAGCGAAAACAGGCCTAGGAGGCCTCCCTGCACTTACCTGGGAGCCAAAATGGGGCACTTGGGGATTCCTGGAAGGGGCAGGGTGGAAAGGGGTGGGGCCAGCCAGCAATTTAACTACCGGTTCGCCTGAACTGGCCCACATCGATTGAATCCCACCACTAACCTGGATGATATTTTGCCTAAGGCAGGATAGAACTCATGGTCTCCCAGATTCTAGCCTGATGATTTAACCTCAAAACTGGCTATCTTGGAAATTATAGCGCTAGAAAGTTAGAGCAATCCATTCCATTAGTGGAGATTTAATCAAAGATCTAAGTATGGGGCATAGTATGAATGCCTTGGCTGTGAAAAAAATGAAATTTCCTTCAAGAAACTCTAGAGCCATTGATATGGGACTGTAATTGCAACTGTTCCCAGCATCCCCCTCATCCTCCACAAAGGATGTCTCATTCAGCTCTGCTAAAGTGGTTAAACTCTCATAGAACAAGCTTCCGCAGCATCACAACCTTCCCCTACAGATCATGATTCTTGCTGACATGTTCAGTGACTGAAACTTCATCTCCTCCCCTCCCTCATTGGCTGTCTAAATTATTAACACAGCTATAAAGATGGCACTAAATCATCAACAGAAGGGCAGCATAACAAAATTGCAACATAATCTCTCATTTCACTGCCAGATGTCTGTTCAATGCAGATTTTGCTAAACAGTGGAATAGTGGGAGGAGAGAGACTCCTTGATTGCCTGTGAAAAAATGTTTCTGTAGACACACTTGTGTCTGCATAAAAGAGTGACTGTGTATAAATATACAATGCAGCTTACCTGGGTAAGGAGGCATACTGCCTTTCCATGCCTTCAAACTGGAGGTGGTGTGGAGTCTCATCTGGACCTTTTCCAGACACCTGTGGAGAGCAGTATAATTAGTGATGAAGATCAATTATTCAACCCTGTTACTGAAAACGTTTCTCAAAAATGATAATCAAAAACAAACAAGGCTCTAGTATGCCAAAATCAACAGAGAAGAAATTCTGAGGCTCAAGAGAAATCCACATTTGATCTTATAACTATTTATAATATTTTCTAAAAAAAAATTCTTCTTCTTATTCCTTTTCCAAGCCAAAAAAGATGCTGTGAAGTTGTATGGAACATATTTTTGAAAGGAATCAAGAAAAATATTGCATAAAATGAGGCCAGTTATTGATAATCATTCATGATTGATCATGTTAAGATTTGGACCTAAATTAGCTTTATTGAAACTGTGGAACAGACTATAAAATGAACATGCAAGTATCTGATCATATGTTTTCCAGGATATAAAACATGATGCTGTCTGTATGGCTGTAACAGAACATTGAACCTTTGTCTTCTAAAATGCTAGAGGAATGTATAATAATTAACAAAATATGAATCTATTCTTCACTTATTTGGCAGAAGTGTCATGAAGGAACAAATAAGAAAATAATTATGTTTGTTTACTATTGGGGAAGCATGTATTATTGTTTTACAACAACCCATCTTCCTGCTCTAAAACGTCTGTCCTGCAAAATGCAAATTAAAGAATATATAAGACAGTTATATATGAGGAAGAGTAAGTCAACAGAAGCCCAATTCTCTGTTCATCCTATCATAGTCACTTAAAGTGATTGCAGTCTTATCCATATAAGGAAAGCCTACCATCAAATTAAGATATACAAAACACAAAAAGGTTTTCACAACTTAACTTGTCCAATTAAAATATGTCTGCAAGAATAATTTACATCTCAACTATATTGTCATTTTCTATTTGTTCCTCCCTCCCTCCTTGAGCACACACATTGAGCCCAGCATACTAGCTGGAGATTTCTGGGAGTTGAAGCAGAGGTGGGCTGCTGCCGGTTCAGACCAGTTCGGGTGAATCGGTAGTTGCAACCTGCCCCGGCGCTATCCTGTCCTATATCGCTGTGTTTTTGAAGCCGTGCGCATACGCGGAAGGCGCTCACATAGTCGGTGCTGGGCGAACCAGTTGTTACATTATATGACGCCCATCTCTGAGTTGAAGCCCACACATCTTAAACTTGCCAAGGTTGAGGAACACTGAGCTACAATATGGGAAGCTGATAAAGCATTTATGAGATGCTTCTTAGTAGAAAATGTGTTTGATTCTTTGCGAGAATGGTTAATCCAGTTAAGGGAGTATGCTTTGATGTCCAAAATAACTTTGCATCTTAAAAGTAAATTTAACACAGAATTTAAATAACAATAGAAACAATTTCTGGAATAGAACTTAATACCTGGATTTGTACTCCATCCATAATTTTGGTAATTTTATGTATATAGTTCATATTTCAATTTCATGGTATACTTAAAGCAGAATAGATTCTGACTCAATGTATTGTAGTTTATAATTTTATGTGGTGATTTATATCTTACTGACCACACTTCTCACTATTTATCCTAGTTTAAAGCTTAATAAAGATGGTAGTCATTCAAAGCCATACGTGATTTTCAGTCATTCATAATTTATTAATGGTATAGTGGAAAACTAATTTTTGGATGCTTTTATTATCCCTTGCCTGCCAATTTATGGTTCATTTATTTTTTTATATGTTTACTCTTTTCTGTGTTTATATACTGTGTTTATAAAAATTAAATAAATATATATTTCATTTCATTTATTAAATTTTTATACCGCCCTTCTCCCGAAGGACTCAGGGCGGTGAACAGCCAAGATTAAAATACATACAATATGAAAATTAAAATAATTTAAAAATAATTAAATCAATTTGGCTTCCCCAATTTAAAACCCCTTACCCATAAAATTAACCAAGTAAAAAAATTTAAGCCATTAATATATAAATAAAACATGCTATATGGCATAATAGAAAACTATGGTTTGATCCATGGGGAGAACAGACAAGGCACAAAATATGCACAACAACATTGCAATGCAAGCTCAGCCTCTTAATTATTTACATGCAATTACTAAGAAACACAACTTGTAGTATCACGATACATATTTCATCACTTTGGCATCTTTCTGGTTAGGAATGATGACTTAAGGGTCTGATAATCAGAGCTTATCAGTTTTCTTTGTCTCTGTCTCAGTTGCAAGAAGAGATAGGAAATTTTGCTTCATTTTTAAACAAATGCAGGTTAGATGTTTTGTCTCAACTCAAAACAAATCACAGCTATCCTTTTTATAGTTTAGGATGACTAAAAATGCATTTCCAGATGCAGGACTCTATTATTGTCCTTGGTTGCTGATAGGAATTGTAAGTCAACAATATAAGGCTTGCAAACTGTGGCTAAAAATTCTTTTCTGGATCAGAATTAAGATTAGTTCTGGGTCTGGATATAAAAAGAAACCATGGCTAACTAAAAATGGATTTAGAAGCTTTGAAACTCTTCCTTATGTCAGAGTAGAAGAAAACAAGGAGGGAGGGCATGAGTTTATGGCCTACACCTACATACATAAACCATAGTTTGGCATTAAGTTCAAATCAGACCAATATTTGTGCTGAGAAATCCAAGGAATGAACCTGAAATGGAAATGGATCTCCAGAGGATTCTTTGCCACAAGAAGTCCCTGGCTCCTGCTTGCAGCAGCATGGATTCCTCCAGGCCCAGCTGAAAAAAGTGAAAATATCTCTGGAAGGACCTCTTAAATAGCCACACAATTTCCCTCTACAGATTTAATTTTAAAAAATATTAAATTAAAATGAACTATTTTGTGAGGGTCATGGTGACTTAATGAAGCAGTCTTCTAATCGAGGTTTCTTTCCTACATTTATTTATTTAAGGGAGGGGGAAACTTGGATTAGACTAATACCTGAATAAATGGCTATTCCCTCTCCTGTGCAAAAAAACCTCTTTTCATTACAAAGTCTGACATTTGGCTTCGTTCTCCAACTCTGTATCTCCTCGCAGTTTTGCACTTTTGCACTTATTCTTTTAAAATAAGGAGCATAAGAACATTAAAAAATACCAATTTATTGTTTATCAAAACCAATTTATGTACTTCATATATGCCCGCACTATCTTTTTTATTACTATTGCTGTTATTCCTTGGGTGGAAGGAGAAGGAGAAGGAGAAGGAATCCCCTTGCCAATCCTGTTTGTGTGCTCTAAGATACGGTTGCCATAGAAACTCACTGTGGATACAGTTTGTAAAAATTTGGCTCACTACAGCTGTGAGATGCTGCGCTGGGGGTAAAGTGGCCAGAGAGCTCCAAGGGCAGGGGAAAGCTCTCCATCGTTCCTTCGAGAATCCACCAAACCCTTCTTTCATTCACCATCTGTCTAGACACAAGTCAAGATGTGACCTCAGCAAATCAAGGGGAGGGGGAAGGGGGGAGCTGACCTAATAAAACAAGAAGGGAAAAATGCATTTATGGAGGGAATGGGAAGCATATGCCTGCTTAGTTCTCATTACCGCTACTTGTGCTAATAGATATTTTCATGGGCGTTTTTGAAATCCAAACAGGGTTCTCTCTGAGGTCGAGATCAAGCACACAATAGAAATTAGCATAATGAGATTCTAAACTCATTTTGTTTAGTGATTGTTGCTCTCCTAGCTCCTTCATGGAATGGATTAACTTAAGCTTTGGATATGGGCTTTCAATACACGGGACGAGGCTGCTTATATGTAAAACTAAATGGAACTCTACAGACTGAATGCTCTACATCCAAACCATGCAAAAAAGTACAAAGGTACATTATGGGGCAATTATCGAGACCACACATTTTATATCCTGTTAAGAAACATTTTCCTTCCTTCCTTCTTTCCTCCCTCCCTCCTTCCACTACTTCATCTAATTTCATTTACGTTATCAAAGGTCCCATTTCAAGTTGTGATAAACCGCTGAAGGAGCAGTTGAATATATATATATATATAATCAATAAAATTCATGGAGTTTTACTATTTTCCCTCTTCCCCTCGGTCCATGTATTGGTTTTTATTTTATTTATGTTATTTTTATTTTATTTTATTGAATTTGTATACCGCCCTACTCCCGAAGGACTCAGGGCGGTGAACAGCCATGGAATAAAACATATAAATACAAAATTTAAAATAGATTAAAACGAAATTAAATAATTTGGCTGAACAAATTTAAAACCCCAATAATTTAAAACCAAATTTAAAATTTCCATTTAAAAAGGGGAAAGACTTAGGTCAGGCCGGCTTGGTGAAATAGAAAGGTCTTAAGCGCGCGACGGAAGATACGCAGATCCGGGATTCTCCGTATCTCCGGGGGGAGCTCGTTCCAGATCGTAGGTGCCCCCACAGAGAAGGCTCTCCCCCTGGGGGCCGCCAGTCGACATTGTTTGGCCGACGGCACCCGGAGGAGCCCCTCTCTATGGGAGCGTACTGGTCGGTGGGAGGCTATTGGTGGTAGCAGGCGGTCCTGTAAATAACCAGGTCCTAAGCCATGGAGCGCTTTAAAGGTGATAACCAAAACCTTGAAGCGCACTCGGAAGACCACCGGGAGCCAGTGCAGCTCGCGCAGGAGAGGTGTTACATGGGAGCGTCACGTCGCATCCACACTCTGCACCAGTTGGAGCCTCCGAGTGCACCTCAAGGGGAGCCCCATGTAGAGAGCGTTACAATAGTCCAGACAGGAGATGACGAGGGCATGAGTGACCGTGCGTAATGAGTCCTGATCCAGAAAGGGACGCAACTGGCGGATCAGGCGAACCTGATGAAAAATCCTCCCGGTCACGGCCATCAAGTGCTCTTCTAAAGACAGCCGTGAGTCCAGGAGGACACCCAAGTTGCGAGCCCTTTCTGTGGGGGCCAATGATTCGCCCCCAATAGTCAGCGATGGCACCAGCTGACTATATCGGGACGTTGGAAACCACAGCCACTCGGTCCTGGATGGGTTGAGCCTGAGCCTGTTCCTCCCCATCCAGATCCGTACGGCCTCCAGGCACCGGGACATCACTTCAAGGGCATCGTTGGGGTGGTCTGGGGTGGAGATGTACAGCTGGGTGTCGTCAGTGAACTGATGGTACTCCACCCCGAAACCACGGATGATCTCACCCAGCGGCTTTACATAAATGTTGAACAAAAGGGGCGAGAGGACCGATCCTTGTGGCACCCCACATATAAGGGGCCTCAGGGTCGAATATTTTAAAATATTCAGCAAAGCATTTTCAACAAAACATTTGAATTTTCAGGTTTCTAATCTATTTTAATAAATTATTTATCTAGTTGAATGATTTTATTATTCTGCACCCACCTAAGGGCAGAAAAAAAGTGAATTGAGACATAAATTTGCAAAACACAACAACCACATTCTTAAAAATCTTTAGAGTTTAGGATAGCATATTTGGATTGAATTCCAAATAAAACCAGTATAGTATTTCAGGAAAAAAGTGAATCCCTGCTGAAGCTTGCTGCATTACCTTTTTTGTTGTTATTGTTCAGGTAAAAAAACAAATAGATTAATTAATAAAACAGTTCAAATATGAATTTAAACTACATAGAACTTAGTTTAATATTCTGGATTAATTGATTTGTAAATCAGACTGAAAAACACCTGCAGGTAGATGAAAATATAATAAAAAGCAGGGGAAGGTTTCTGCTATTTTGTATAGCAGAATGACTGGCATAAATCTAAAGTTTCTAACATCTAAGTACAAGAAAGCAAGAGAGAAATCTGGCCAGTTTTTTAAAGACAGAGCATCCCTCATGAAATCTGTTGCTTAGAAAGGAGTAATGTGTATCATGTTTCCAGACTAGCTACCAGTCCACTTTGCCCAAAATGGTATTAATCCTTATTTTCTTCCTTCCACTAGCATCACCGGAGGACTGTATATTTGTCAAAAGCATCCTGCTGGTGGCCAGAGTGGCCTGAAGAAAGCCCCACCCCTTTTGACTGAATGTCACGTGCAGGGTGAGGTTTTGATTAACCTCCATCTGGACTTTTTTTTTAAATTCCTCCTGTGGATGCCCCTGTTCCCTTCCTAGATAGGTTTGCTAGAAAGAAGCCAGAATTGAGGTGAGCAACTCTGTCACTAAGAAGATATGAATTTGTTTAGTTTATTCGATCTGCATCCCACCTTTCTTCTTGAGCAAATACTCGTGGCAGTCCAAGTAAACTGCTATCCAGAGACTTATTAATAAAATTAGAATATTTTCAAATATTGCAAATAGGGAGGGAGCTGTCATTGCCTTTGACCTCTATACCTTTCTAATGGTATAGAACTGCAAACTATATTGCCATAATGATAATATATATATATATATATATATATATATATATATATATATATATATATATATATATATATATATATATATATATAATATTATAGATTGAGCTACCTCACATAGAAGTATGAAAAACTCACAGTGTGAGGCTCTAAAAGAAGAAGATGGCATCGGACAGCTATCCTATGATTGATGTTGCGGAAGGTTCAGAAATACTTATTTTCCTGTGGGTTGAGGACAGTTTCTTTCATACATGAACACGTTATGTGTGCAAAGTATATAAAACCTTCATTGGCTTCTGAGGTTATACATGTGTTGCCTTAGCTAGATTGGTGTTGTGTACTTATCTTATCTTATCTTTCTATCTATCTATCTATCTATCTATCTATCTATCTATCTATCTATCTATCTATCTATTTATTTAGAATTTTAGTTACAATAGTAACAGCTAATATAAGCCAAACTTAGAAAAGGATAAGAGAAAGAGTGTGTACTCCTATGGATTATTCACTTAGGGACTGTCTGAATTCCATGAGAGTTTCATAAATTGATTGCACACAGCAGCAGCATCAATAACAGTTTCCCACTTTTTATAGTAATAGTAGTTGTAGTTTATAACACTTATGGGATCATTCAACTTTTCTGCTTAAAAATGACTAGCCACTCTGTTGTACTGAGTGTTGTCACATTCCCAATGGAAAAAGGTGACATTAACTCAGGTACTCCTATTGCCTTCCTTCCAGGATCTCTTTTACCTTTGACAGTCACATAAAGACGTTGTTTCAAGCAAAGCTTCACAGGTTTTTTGCTGCCCATTCACTTTGCATTAAAGGGATGGTTTCAGAACTGGCCCTGAACTCCATTTTTTAGGAATTCTCTCTCCCCCACAATCAGAGTTTCCCCATTTATAATCAAGCATTGAAAAAAAAAACGTGAAAACAAACATGAACCCATAAGTCTATCTTTGACATTTTATCTCCAAGTTTATATTTTCCACTCAGGACATGTTTGTGTGCTGGGGTGGGGGAAGGCAATTGTGCAAAAAATATAGAGCTTGCTGTCCCTGTCCAAAGGGGATTAAGTCATGGACAAAAATAAAGAAGAATAAAATGTTAAGTTTTATCAGACACATTCCAGCCAATTGCATAATATCAGTCATTATCACAAAATCCATAGTCTTCCTGAAATGCTTTCTTTGTATCAGGAAAATGACCAAACAGATATTTTTTCTCTGTCTTGAGATTCTATGGCACATTATTTAACTAAATCCTTCCAGATTTTCCACATTTCCTTTAATCCAAAAGGTACAAATTACGATTTCAAACATCCTTGTTTTCATTTTTAAAAAATGAATAATAAAGGAAAGAAAGAAAGAAAGAACAGAGTGCTGGTGTTTTCTCCACACAGAGGAAGGGTGTGCTCTTGCTTTTCTCCTTGTGATCAAAGCTGAAACAGTGATTTTGCGTTATTATAAGAGTCATCATTTCTGCCTCTAATTTGGATGGTTTTTAATAAAGCTCCATTGATTCCACTGAATGAAACCCCTCTTGACAAATGCAGAACATACACACTGATTACTAAATACGCAGCAATTATCATATTCAGCAGCACACTTTAATATCTTATTTATAGATGTATCTATCTATAATTTGCTTTAATTAAGTTGCATTGATTTTAATGACAGCAGTCATCTCTTGAAGATGGAATTAGGGTTATATAATCCCATCAATACCATTGGATCATTGTTTAATGTTACTTTTTATACTCGTCACTGCGTAGAATAAATTGTTCTTTCTAAAATACCACACAAAAGACAGGATATCTTTCACTGGCACATCTACTCTAGATGTGGAGGGAATATATAAACTTTTGAATTACATAAACTTCAGCCTGTATGTTTAATCAATAGACAAACTAACAAATGGTACTGGGATAAAAGAATAAGGTTGGTAGCTTTTGACAAGGATAGAAATGATTTTTCACAACTCTTGATTCTCACTGTTCAGAAAATCTTACTTCCACCTTTCCCTCTCCTCTGAATTACTTGAAAACATGGGTTACCTTAGATTGCTGATTAGTTTACTTGAGCCTCCCCATTCTCCCTCCTCCTTTTCACATAAAATTGTTGAGGGAGAGAAGGTTAAAGGTTATTTTCCCTTAAAAAACAATGGAACATTTCTAATCTCTCTCTATTTGGTTCCTAAAGAAAAAGATGCTTAATGAAAAATTGGTGCTGAGTACATTCTTGTGCAAGTTGGTTAGGTTACAGTAATTTTAAACACATCCGAAGATATTGAGTGTATCTGCTCAGGCATCAAACAATTCTTATAAAAAGCCCTGATCTTCTCTATAAGCATAAACTGTACCTCTGAAATGCCCATCTATTCAGGCTGAGCCTTATGAGAAAAGATGGTAGCAATGTAGTTTTTTTTTCCCGAAACAGAAAAACCTGTTGCCACTCAATGTTTTGATTCATTTTGCGCAGTAATAAGGAAGGATTAGGAGCATTTCAACAGGTAAGGCTTTAAGTTATGACAACATAGCAAATTTTTCTTCTTCTATTTTCAGTTTGATAACTGTAGATGGAATTGGCAAGGTAATACCAGAAACAGTAGCCTCATATAAACATGCTCTAAGATTGAGATTTTGGAAATACATTTATAATTGGTTCATATGTTAAACGGTAGATAGTAAATGAACTATACATTCTTTAATCATTTACCCTTCCTATGCAAAATTATTCACTTGGCATACTGAAAGAGCAGCTAATTTGTAATGTCAAGAAATAGCTCATTTTTAAAAAAATGCTATTATTTTTAGTCACTTCCAATAACTAAAAAGCCCTTACAAGGTCTAACCGCAAAAATAATTAGAACTGTGCTGTATGAAATATTCGCTACTGTTAGTCATTTTTTAAAAATTCTAGCGTGATTTAAAATTTAAAAAAACAATAATCTCTTACTCCGTTTGGTCAATCTAACTCTAAATCTATCAGCTGAAAAGTATGCATGACTTACTCCCAGACAACTGTGTCTCCTTGTTCTCTTACTTTGCACAGACCAAGATTTCGGCTAATGATTCACTAATGGAAAAGGATTCAGACAGTAGGTATAAACGATAGCCAACAGCATATTTTTAATAGTATTTTTGCATTCCCTTAATCACCATTATATGCCTAGCTGTATATGTATAACTTTTCCCAACAATCTCAGTTAAGCAGTGTGAAAATATCCAAGGATCTGGGCTTCTATTAGCTTAAAAGTTTTACTGGATGAGATGGCCAGCAAACAATTTCACAAAGCATTCCAAGAACACTCTGGGACAACTTTGCTTCCTCTTTGATGCAAGAAATTAGTTACATTTGGGAAAGGAAGCAACATGACATTTTGCTGCTTCTGGGAGTGCTTGTTTTATTTTGCACTACAATTGAAGCCCTCAGCGCCCCCCCCCCCCCATGTTTAAAAGGAATACCCTTTATGGCAGCAGATGGTAAAAGAAAGATTGGAGTGGTGAAAATACTGCTTGGGGGCTGTCTACTTTATTTTCTAGTCAGATTTATGGTTACCTAACTGTAGGCCACCCACAAATAGAGCAGGACTGGCTGAACCAAAAATAAACCACAGTTTCAGGCTGAAGTTAAGGTATTTTGCCTTAATCATAATTTGATACTTCTTGGTACTTTTTTTTTCTTCCATTCAATCGTGTCAGATTCTTGGAGACTGTCTGAATAAGTCCCTGCTTTTTTTTTTTTGGCAAGGTTTTTCAGAAGTGGTTTGCCACTGCTTCCTTCCTAAGACTGAAAGAAAGAGACTGGTCCAGTTGGCTTTGTGCCTAAAGCAGGACTAGAACTCATGGTCTTCTCATTTCCAGCCTGGAGCCTTAATCTCCACAACAAACTGGGTCTCCTTGGCTCTGACATCATGGGTTGTCATAGGAGTCAGATTTATATGCTCACATAGTTAAAAGAGAAGATAACTTCCTTGTGATCAATGGAATGAAAAAAAAAAAGGCAACAAAGAGTGCTGTCCTTCCGAAACAGGCATAAAGAAATCCTAGTATGTATGTATCCAGAATATAGGTTTGTCAATGAACTGTGCTTGTATTGTAATGAAGTAGCATAGTGATCAAACCAATATTTGCTATTTGCTTCTAATATGATATACTGCTAGAAATCATTTATTAGGAATTAAGCTTTGTTTTTGGCTTCTGAGGGAACAAAACCCCTTGAATTAACGGTTGGAGATTGTTGTATTTCTCCAACTAACATGCATATAGCAGCTTGGCCCTAGGTCAGTCTCATTGCACAAGTCGGTGCATTGGTGCACACATCCAATAAAGCCATGCAATTGGAATGAATGCCCACATGCCCAAGGAAACTGCAACAGAAGGGAATTACGTATGATCTCACACTAAGCTTCCAGACCTCTCCTAAATCAAGAAAACTGAAATCATGTTCAGAAGAATAGCAAACATCCCAAACTGGAGAAGAACGTAAAATTACAGGCAACTGGGAATATTCTGTAATTCTGCAATTTGCTTTATAAATCCCAATGGCTAATGACTTCCTCGAATAGTGATTGTTTGCAATTACTATAGTGATGAAAAAGTAACTTTGGCACCTATGCCTACATTTACAATAACAAAAGTCTTCCGTGTGAAACTGATTAAGTTCTGGTCAATTTCAGGCAGCAGCTGCAGAAGGGTTCTAATCAATTAATTAAGATTACAGAGCTGCAGCTTGTTAACTGATGCTTAGCACTTTTTAGGGATGCACTGCCCTGCAGAGAAAGGCAGCTCAGAAAACAACTGCTTGTTTAGGCAATCTCTTCATCTAGCAAGGGAGCAAAAAAGAGAGAGGAAAACCAGGTTACACACAGGACATAGTATGAGAGAACTTTGTCTGAATGAGACAGCAGCAACAAGTGACTCTCTCTCTCCGCCCCCACTTCCTCCCTCCTTCCCTCCCTCTTTCTCTGTGTCTCTTAATTTCACTGAAGTAAAATGCAGCCACTAAATGGAGTAATTGTTTTAAATCTCTATATTTTAGATTGTACCATAACTATTGTTACAGCTTCTTCCCTCAAGATGACACTGTTGGAAATTGCATGCACAAGGACAGTCCCCCTCCCCCCATGCAGTGGTGAAATCCAATTTTTTTTACTACCAGTTCTGTAGGCGTGGCTTGGTGGGCGTGGTGTGGCAGGGGACATATACTGCAAAATCTCCATTCCCACCCCACTCCAGGGGAAGGATACTGCAAAATCCCCATTCCCTCCCCTCTCCTGGTAGAAGGATATTGTAAAATCTCCATTCCCACCCACTCTGGGGCCAGCCAGAGGTGGTATTTGCCGGTTCTCCGAACTGCTGAAAATTTCACTCCTGCCCCCATGCCATCACTCTCCTAAACAACTAATTCCCACAACACTGTTTTATGCACTGGGATGTCAAATTACCTAGTAGGGCTGTATTAGTAGTAATCCTTCTCATCTTTCCTATTACCTATTTCCTTAGTTACTTATGACTATAACTTTGTTGTTTGTATGATTTATGTAGCTTGGTTTTATTTAGTATACTATTATGATTTATGTAGATTGCTTATTTAGTATCCTATGACTATCACTGAGTGTTGTCTTATGATTTATGATTGTATTTTATGATTATGATCATGATTGATCACTTGTTGCTTGTATGTACACTGAGAGCTTATGTTCCAGAGACAAATTCCATGTGTGTCTAATCATTCTATTCTATTCTATTCTATTCTATTCTATTCTATTCTATTCTATTCTATTCTATTCTATTCTATTCTATCCCCATCCCCATCCCCATCCCCATCCCCATCCCCATCCCCATCCCCATCCCCATCCCTATTCCATTTACAATTATGTAAACATTATTCACTCTAAAATGCAAGGGCCTCTAAGAATCCCTCTAAGGTAGTGTTCGCTTTATGGTAATATTTTTCACTCCTGATTACCAAAATGTGTTGATTAATAGCTGTATGTATGTCATTAGAATGCACATTCCATAGGTCAGAAGCATTTCTGGAATAAAGTAAACATGGAATAAGTCATGCTATTCTTTCTATCATCCATAAAAGATTTTCTTATCAATAAAGTTTCTGATGACCTTGGTGTGTCTGGTTAGCAGTTTTGCAGACTTTTACAGAAAAGCAAGCTAAAATAATTAAGTGTTCCTTTAATCTCTTCCCTATCTCATATATTGAGACAGAATGAGATAATGACACTACTATTTAAATTTAATTTCTTCTTTTTGTTGGATGAAACTTGAAGACAATAATATGTCAATCATATCATCTTAATATTTCAGTATTTCTCATTAATGCAATATACTTGGACTAAAAACAATTCTGAACAAAGAAGGTGCCACACTGATGGAAACCTCTAACGAGAAGAATTAAAAGCAAAAGATGTGCCTGGAACTGTGCTATGCAAGTAAGTCATATATACTTTGAGGCACTAATACAGATTTTTGGCTGAAATCTCTCTCTGAATTATTAAACTTGCTTTTGAATGGACATGTTGGATTGCATGTTCACAGGAATCTTAGTTCCAACCTAGATGCTTCCAACCTAGATGGAAGCACACTGAAAATGAGAAGCCACTTCTGAGCCAGTGATGGTGAACTTTTTGGTCTCAGTGTGTCAAAAATTTGGAAAATGCCTAATTTGACTTTGCTGGAATGTTACCCTTCCCCATCCCCCAAAAAGAAACAATTCTCTATCTCTCCACCATATAGGCCATTCTAGTGGCACTTGGTGGTAGCGCTGAGGCTGGGCCTGAAATCCAGTGCTCCTGAGCACCTGCCACGTGCCGCTTACCTTCAGGTGTGTTCTCTTTCTGCTGACAGGCCCCTGCAACCTACCAGAGGTTGCTCTGGGCTGCATGAGCCTTTGTTTTTTTGGTGCAGCTTCAGAGGATGCTCCATTCTCACACAATATTTGGAGATTCTGGAGGCCACATGAGAACATATCTCATTCTCATGAAGCCCTCCGCTGCCTGCCAAAATCAGACGAGAATGAGGTGTGCTTTTGAGAATGGTTGTCAATGTTGGTCAATGCTAGCATGTCACCCAAAATGTTCTAGCATGTCACCTTTGATACTTGTGTCATAGGTTCACCATCCCTGCTCTGGGCTCACTGGAAGCACCATTTCCAAAATCTGAAGCTACCGAAGCTTCAAGATCTTATGATCCTTTTACAAATGAGATCATTGCCATCTCAGTGCCCTTCTCTCTGGGTGGCTTTTCGTCCCATTAATCCAATCGTTTGTTTTTGTTTTGATGCTTTAATTGTTTTAAACACAAGCAGATTGTTGGGACCCTTGCATAGAAAGCCCAAGGCTGAGATAAACTAGAAAATGGACAACAGACATCTTCAACTGGATAATAAAAAAGGCTTGCTTTATTTTCATGTATTTAGGCCACATTAAAAATACTTCCAGTTTTTTAACAGAACATAAAGTCAGGGAAAACAAAAAACAAAGAACAATGAGTCTCTTTTCAGCTTCTATAGAGAAGCAGACACATGGAATGGTCAGTTCTTTCTTTGTTTCTTTAAACATGGAAGGACAGCATTTCTTTAATACTAGCATGACAGTCTACCGCTTTGGTTCATTTGTAATATTAAAGCCAACCTTTTGACACTGACTGTGATTGAAAATAACTCCTTTTGTTCTTCCAGTCTTGCATTCTCTTCTTCTCCCTTTATTGCTGTTAGTTTACTACACGGCTGATCCAGATAACTACTGCTTTCTAATGACTCACTGCTCCTCTTTCCAATCAGTTGTCTTGTTATCAGTTTGAATTGTTATCTATATTTTCATGTTCTCTCATTACATTAACTTTTAACCCAAGCATTTTGAGCTCAGCACATCGGCACTGGAACTCTCGGAGGCTAAAGTTTCAACTTAAGCTACTCAAAACATTTGTAGAAGTCAGCAGTGAGTCTGAACAGGGAGAGCCAAAAATCTGCACTTGAGACTTTGGAAGGAGAGGAGAGAAAGTAGCAAAACTTCTCAGTTCATTAACTGGCAATGGGCAGCTGGATCTCTCACTCTATTTTTAATATTTAGCATGATTCACTGTACTGTCATACATGGCTACATGCTGCTGTGAGAGTATGCATGTCACAGCAGGATCTAAAACTGAATTGCAGATCAAGCAGAGAAAAAAGGCAGTAAAATACACATATAGGCAGATACACACACAAGGGAAACAGCATTTCATTGTCTCTAGGACTCTTGCTTTGCTAAAGACTCTCATGAGTAGAAAGCACAGGCAATAATCCTTGCATTATTACATTCTAAACATTTAGTTAGTGCACAAATCAGGATACTCCATTACCATAGGGGAAAAAAATGGGGTAGGGGACAGAATGACAAATGCCTTACATTGCAATCCACCCTGAATAAAACAAATAATATTTTTGCTGTTAAACTTTAACCTTGCATGCTTTCCTTCAAATCTAATAACAAACCAGAACAGTATTCATGGAATGTTAATGGCTAGAGTAATAAATCCACCTTAATCCTTTTAAAAATAGATAGGAGAGAGGGTAAACAAGAAAGGCTTCTCTTCTGCTTGTCTATCCATTCCACCTTAAATAATTATGGCAAAAAGCCCTCTAAACTTCAGCCGTAGTATGTAAACAAAGCACATCACCAAAATTCAATTGGTTTGCATTAACATTTATCAAAGCTATCAGCTGAAGATGATTTTAGCTGAATTTCATATGCCATAAGAACTGACTTCTTTTTAAAAAAAATCACACTGTATTAAATTTTCCAAGTGCTAAAGATTTAGTTCCTTTAAGCCTGTGGTCATAACTGGGAGACAACTTTCCCTCCCTTGCTGATACCACTTTAACAGTTGATAACAATATTTGTGTGATCTAATGCTATCTACCAGTTTTGGTACCAGATGGATGCCAGATGGACAATGCCCTTTTTTGGACTCCAGTGCTAAACATCATTGGAGATGGGGTCAAGTCTGGTCAGCTGGCCATCTCAAATGACACTTCAAAACAAGACAATTGAGGAGAAGACTGCAACATCTGTTCCAAATTTATAAGGACCATAGAAAATAATATGAAGTTAATATAGAGCTTCAAACAAACAAAGATTCTAGCCTCCATGAACTTTGCCTTGCAACTGGATCACTGGTGTCCCATCTGACTTTAAAGAATAGGCAGTATACTTCTCTCTTTCAACAAGTGAATTATAATATCTCAGTTCAAAAATCCAGATGACCTCAAATTAACAGCAAGAGGCCCAAGAATCTCTACCTTTTTGGTGCTTACCTGGATTTTCTCAGCCCAGCAACGGTGGTCATATGCAATAGTACCATGAACTCTCAAGACAGGGCAAGACAGCTTCCTTTCAAAGGGCAAAGCAGGACAACAAAGCAAAACCAATGGCTCTTGTCTGGGAAAGGCTGAGACTGCACAGGAAGCAAGCAAAGGGAAGAGGAAAGAGGACAGTGGGGCAGAGACCTAGTAGAAGTATTAATTTTAAAATTTGTTTTTCAGAAGGCAGGTCTAGCTTTCAAATAGGATGTAGCACCAATTGTTTAATGGGCCAAATGTGATTTTGCAGAAGGAGCTTTTCCCCCTTCCTTTCTTTATGTATAAAAGAAAACAAATGCCCTTAAGTTGAGAAAGAGGTCTGCAGGAAAATACAGCTGACTTCAAAGCACAGTCTCCACTCTGCAATTTTCTTCATAGAGAAGTTATGATAAACAGGTTATGTGGTTCCCTAAGGTTACCATGGAAACCTTTTCTTTTCAGGCCATCATTTCCAAAGGTACAATTTGCATCAAAATGACAGAACTTGATTTTTTTGGGGGGGGGGGGGGAGGAGATTCAAGAGAGGTCATGCCAGCATGTCTTATTGCTATTATTTCAAAAGTTGCGACGGTAACATTTAAAGTATTAAATGTTAAGTATTAATCAAGCTAAACTTAGTGGCTGAGTAGAAATTAACTGGTATTTCTTTGGTTATTAAACCAAAGAAATTAATCTTTAAATTCAAGAATAAATATTAAACATTAATTTTCTGTTGCACCTGGTATTCTTTGATACTGTATTGCCTATTGCAATGATTCCATAGCAAGAATCTGTTTTGGATGATGCCCGAACAGTCAAGTTTCCCATTATTCTAATAAGAGTTTGCCTTTCTGGATACTGTACCTAAGAGAAGAAGCCTTCTAACAATGGTACTGTAAATTAAACCAATACTTGATTTACAATCAATAAATCTTGTAAGCAGCTACTGCTATAATATGATCTATTCCCTCTAAGCGGAAAATAATATTTATAAATGCAATGTTTTTGATATAATCACCAAATAAAATCATCATTAGTTACATTTAACAATATTGTACGTGAACAAATGCAACATATATTTTAACACCTAAACACAGTGTCTCTTAGGTCACTTTATATATAGAAGAAATGGCAAATATGTTGATTTGGTTTCCCCATGTTTTGTGATTTATTTTGCACATCTGTCAAGTTAACTGAAATTATTTTGCACTAAAAATAATGTGTCTTTTGTATTATTATTCCTCCAAACATGCATTTTTCTTTGCAATTTTGTCTAATACACCCAATAAATTTACCCAATTTATGGAAATATTAATATAATCCTTCTTGCATATATTCATTATATTATCCTTAGTACAATTTTGTCTTATTGAATTGAATTATGGAATTCAGAAATATGGTGAAATGGTGATGAAATTTCAGTTTGTGCATTAGTTTGAAAATGGGAAAACAAACATGTTCACATTCAAATACAAGTAAATTGTGTTTTCTCCCATTACCATTATACAGTAGTAGCTCCAAAGGACTTTTGTAATTTCACTACAGGAAGCAGATCTGTGTATGTATCCCACCCCCAATAAATGAACATGAAATGAAATTAAGATTGCTGATCCAATAAAAGTTATATATGGTTACACTGGATGAATGGGAAAGTAATAATGAAAAGGGAATTGTAGCAGGAAAGATCTATTCATTTATGGCTCAGAGGATTTGGAAAACTTTGTACTGTTCTCAAAAAAATGAGGTTTTGATAGTTCTTTGCAACCACATTAAAAATGACAATTCAAATTCTATTTTTCCAGTATTACTAATATAGTTTCATGAAAAAAATTATTATTTGACTTTTGGCTAGTTCCAATATTAAATTCTTAGTATTATTATTATTTCCTTAAAGCTACATAATTCATGATTTCTCCCAGATATTTAGGAAAGAACTAAAATATTGGAAAGACACAAAAGTGTTGGTTTCATAAATGGAAGCTATAAATAGTTGGAAAAGAATGTCAAAACATATATTGTTTTTTCCTTGAAAAGTTTAAAATGTAACAAAATTGCAGGATATCTAAAAGCTTCATTTAAGTGTGAACGTTTCACATAAAGTTCATTGAAAGCAAGATAGATAGTAAAATGATTGCCCAAACATTTGAGTTAAGATTTCAAAATGACAGAACTGTAGTACTTGTTCTGAACTATGTTGCTTAAACTATCAGTAGCAAACTTTATGAATGTGTGTTTAAGATGATAAGCAAATTCCAGCGGAGGCATTTTAGATTTTATGTAATTGCTACAGAGCTTTGAAAAGGAGATGACATCTTGGGATATTACTATATTTTCTCTCTCTGACTGTGCAGATCATCAATAATACAAATGTGAATATGCAATTCAGAACTACACAAATAGACCATTGTGGCATAGTGCTTAAGGGTTGGACTGGCACTGGGAAGATCCTGGTTCTAGTCCACTGCTGATGTTTTGAACCAATCCATTTTGCTCTATGTTCAACAGGTCCTGGATTATACACACACACACACACACACACCTATATACAGGTAGGCCTCGACTTATGACCACAATTGAGTCCAAAATTTATGTTGTTATATGAGACATTTGTTAAGTGAGTTTTGCACCATTCTGTGACTTTTCTTGCCACAGCTGTTAAATGAATCATTGCAGTTACTTAGTTAGTAACATGGTTATTAAGTGAATCTGGCTTCCCCATTGACTTTGTTTTTGGAAGTTTGCAGAAGCTGATCACATGATTCCAGGACAAATGTCATAAATATGAACCAGTTGACAAACATCCGCATGTTGATTACATGACCATGGGGGTGCTGCAATGGTTGTAAGAGTGAAAAATGGTCAAGAGTCACTTTTTTCAGTGCCGTTGTGAATTTGAACAGTCACTAAACGAACTGTTGTAAATCAAGGACTACCTGTATATTTTTGGGGGGAGAAAAATGGAAGGAGGGAATGTCATGTATTATATATTGTCTTGAGCTCCTCAAAAATAGGAGCTATAAATCTAATAGATATTCCTATTATCCCTAGGTGATAGACAAACAGATGAAAAGGGAGAGAGAGAGAAACTTATAGATCTGCACATGACTGAATATGGTGGCATTCAGTTTTTTTAAAATTACATTAGTTTTGAATTTACGCTTGTTCTGTGTCAGATTATTTGTGAAGCTGGAACATGGTCTAAGCTTCTCTGTTTCTAGAATGTCCAAGCAAGAAGAGGAGCACATGGTACTAATATGAATTGAGAGAATGCTACTCAACAAAAAATTAATCAGTTATTGTTGATGATGATGAAATATAGTATTGTTAATTAAAGTAGAATTTATTTTCAGATAATAAATAAGGATTGATGAACAATCTGAAACTTCATGAGGGGGGTCATATCAATGCCAATCGCCTGGGGACACCAGAATGGGATGGAACCCATCAAGTGGCTTATTTAATTGATTGATTGTTGCCAGGAGAGTGGGGGTTATTGCTTGTTACTATTTTCATATTGGGTTTTTATCTGTGTAAGCCACTGGGAGTCACTTGAAAGTGAGTTGGATGACCATACAAATTTTCTTAAATAAATAAATAAATGAGTTGAAGAGTTTGGGGTATGATGTTTAAGATAGAAAAGAAAAATTGTAAGAGAAAACTTAACTAACTTAAATGAATTCAAAATTCCATGGCCAGCTGGATTTCATCCCAAGGCACTGAAGGAACTAGCAGAGGATTCTGGAAAACCATCATTAATAATTACCGAAGGTTAGCAAGGTCCTGGTAAAGAGTGAATATCATTCCTAACCTTAAAAAGAAGGTGGAACACTCAGGAAACTATAGACTTGTCAGCCTGATGTTGGCCAACTTTTTAGAAGGATGAACCATTGCATAGGCGTAACGTAATGAACAGAAACAACTGTTTCTGGTTCTCACAAAGAAACCATTCCAGAAATTAACCTTTTTTTCCCTTTATAGAATTATTAGCTTAGTTGTTCAGATAAACACTGCAGATATACTTAGAGCTCAGCAAATCTTTCAACAGAGGAATATTTCCTGATATTCTCTTTTAAAAAAAGGGAGAAACATGGACTAGATGCTGTTAGGTCCAAAGTTGGCTGAATGAGTGCACCCAAAAAGTGTTCATTAAATCATTCCACTTTGGATTGGAGGAAAAGTATTGTGAGGAGAGTCCTGGTACTGTGTCAACATTTTGTATGCACTATTCAACATTTTTATCTACAACTTGTGACTTGTGTGAGCGGTGTTGAGGGAACACTCATCAAGTCCAGAAGGAGCAACTAATACTTTAAAAGAGAGAGAAAAGATGAAAAGCAAAAGCAAAACAAACATCCAGTCTTGAGCAGTGAGCAGAAATGAATAGGATAGAATACAGACATGAAAAATCAACTGAGTTGATCAACCGAGTTGATTTCTGAAATGAGGAAAAATGAAAGTCAAAAGTATAGGATGGGGGAGACTTGGCTTAGCAGCAGTAGACAAGAAAGGGATCAGGCAGACCTTCTCAAGTCTAAGTTAAATATAAGCCAGCACTCTGAGGCAGCTACTTAAAAGGCAAATACTCTCTTGGGAAGTATTAAGAGGAATAATAGAGTCCAGATCATGTGAAGAATTCTACTCTATTCTGCCCTGGTCAGACTCAGACCCATTTGAAATACTGTGCCCTGTTCTGGGCACTGTAGCTCAAAAGGGATTGTAACAAATTGAAATGAGATGGAGAGGGCCCTGAATGAAAATGGGTATGTTCCAGTTAACAGAAGGGATGATCAAAGAAGAAATGATAGCACATCATATCCCTCCAATGGTGGTGGGATTCAATTTTTTTTTACTACCGGTTCTGTGGGCGTGGCTTGGTGGGCATGGCTTGGCTTGGTGGGCGTGGCTTGGTGGGCATGGCAGGGGAAGGATACTGTAAAATCTCCATTCCCTCCCCACTCCAGGGGGGGGGTTACTGCAAAATCCCCATTTCCTCCCAATCAGCTGGGACTCGGGAGGCAGAGAATAGATGGGGGCGGGGCCAGTCAGAGGTGGTATTTGCTGGTTCTCCGAACTACTCAAAATTTCTGCTACCAGTTCTCCAGAACTGGTCAGAACCTGCTGAAACCCACCTCTGCTCCAGTGTCTGAAGGGCTGTAATACAGGAGGTGGAGTGGGCAGGACCACCACAAGTGGGTGAGAACTACAGTAAAAGTAGGAGGTTTAGGTGAAATGTCTGTATAAGCAATCAGCCAGCAAGACAGACAGCATATGACTGTCTTTCACTGAAGATTCTGGATAGTCACTTAATGGATATCATGTTTAGGAAGTCTTTAAAAACCTAGCTGTTCTCCCAGGCCTTGGGGTACAGTGTTTGTGCAGTCCCAGTGATTTTTTTTTTAATTATAGGGAGTGTGTTATCTGGATTTATGGGATTTCTCTTTCTGTTTTCCTCTTACACTTATTTTTGTGTAAGCCACCTGGAATTATTTTGGAATTGGACAGTCTCTAAATCTCACAAACAAACAAACAAAAAGGTAGCTCCTACATGAACAGAATTTTATTATCTTTAAAGGATGTTTAAATTCAAGAATTATATAAAATATATGATATCATGATTCTGTCTAATTTCTCTTTCTCCCTCCTTTTTGTTTAGTTGGAAAATTGCCTAGCATATGGGATTCTCTTTTTAAAAAATCCAATAAATCCATGTACATAATTACATCCAAAATGATAGTGTAAAAATTAGAAATATGACCAGTATTTAATTATCTAAGAACTGGGCAGATCCATTTAATGCAAACTGGGGGGTGGGGGGAAGGAGGGGGTGATGGCCTTGACAGAAAGGCTAGATTTGTAGTTTGACAGGGAGGTGATTTAGCAAATTAAGTTTTCTCCTATCCTATTTTGTTTTATACCATAAAGTATTCTTATTAGATTAGCATCTGTACCACAGATCTTGAAGTGGAAACTAATAAAGTTATCCACACAATATCTAGGTGTCTCAGCCAGTGACTTTATTTTTCATTTAAAATAATTATAACAATACCACTTGTTTGTTAAGAAGCCTTTTTATATTCACAGATAATTGGTTTATACAACACCAAGCAATGAATTCTAATTTTCACATTTTTACTGAGAAAAGGGGCTGGGTAATAGTGGTGGGGTAGGCAGGATTCAAGCTGTTGAAACTTCAACGTTATGAACTACTTCATAACAATGTAGTCACTACCTTTTAAGATTAGAAGTTAAAAGGAACAATGTTTCTGATGTAGTTTAACATGCAGCCACACAATTATTACACACCTTTAGTAGTAATGTAATTTGTCAGCTGTGGGGCTATTACCAATGGAAATTTATGGCCTGACCTATTCAAAGGAACATGATGAATGTTTTAAGCATAAAGAAGAAAGAGGAGCACTCTGCCCTTAATGCTGACTTTGTCACTTGAACAATTGTTTTTGTAGCATCCTTATCTTAATTTATTGAGTTTCCCTTAAAATCTCCCACTTAAACTGGGGATTTTATAAACACAATTTGATTCATAGATCTGAAATCAGTGTGATTCACTGTACATCCGGATGGTTTTAAAAAGAGAACCCCAGAGCTTCTTCTGCCAAGCACCAACCGAGACTTTCCAAATTCTGCTGCCAAATTCCGGCCACAGTGTTCTTTGGGCAATCCACTGGGGTAGGGTAGAGGTAAGGATTCTGTTCTCTCTTGGTTGCCTGCCAGCTTTAGTGCTGCTGCCTGTGATGCAGTCAATTACTTGCCACTCTCAAACCTTCAGGCTGATTAAATAAGCTTCAGTTACTGTGTCCTGCTCCTTGGATGGTGGTAGAGGTATGGCTCTTTCTGACTCAGTCTTTACCAATACTCAGAAGGGGCAAACAAAGAGGTAGCAACACTGCCAGGTGTTTTTTTCTGAAAAGGGAAGGACTGGAAGCAAGTTTACAAAGATCTTTCTTTCTTTCTTTCTTTCTTTCTTTCTTTCTTTCTTTCTTTCTTTCTTTCTTTCTTTCTTTCCTTCCTTCCTTCCTTTCTTTCCTTCCTTCCTTTCTTTTTCTTTCTTTTTCTTTTTCTCCTCCTCCTTCCTTTTCCTCTTCCCCTCCTCTCCCAACAATTCTTTAGTTGGCAATAGTGAAACCTATGTAGTGTTTGTAGTTTCAATTTATATAAATTTCAATCTATTGTACATCTGCACTAAAACTACAGTAGAGGATGAATGGGAGAAATACCAAATTTATTTGTGGCATCGTTAGCATTCTCACCCACCCTTTCCCCCATGCTTGAGAATTATGAATTGCCTAATACAGTCCGCATTATGCAAGCATTAGCCACAGAAAAGTCATGTCATTCCTTTTCTGCTGGAAAGAACAACATGTTCCATAATGTCATTCTGGGGGCAAAACAAGGAACCAGGGTTCTTCTTTCTTTTTTTTTAATTTTTTTTTTAAAAGTTTGAAAATACAAACTAAACAAAGCAAATCACAACAAAACATACAAAACATGTAAACATATAAACAAAAATTCAAATATATATCAAGTTTATCGTAACTGTACTGTATGTTCTTATTTGTGCTTTTGACTCCTCATTATTGTTAGTCTATCTCTTATGTCTATCTTGATGGTTCATTGTTGACTTGTGTTCATAGTTTCTGTTCCTATTACTATATTAGGTCACTCCAGTTACTTCCTAATTTTTCTCTTTTCTGCCTTCCAACCAGGTGTACCACTTTTCCCATACTAGGTAGTAATCGTGTTCTTCTCTATTTTGTAATTCCTTTCTGAGTCTGTCCATTTCTACACATTCCATGATTTTACTAATTACTTTATCTTCCATTGGTATGTCACTACTTTTCCAATTTTGTGCAAAAATTATTCGCGCTGTTGTCGTTATGTGAATGATTAAGTATTTGACTTCTTTTTCATATTGTCCATTTATTATACCTAATAGAAAGGTTTCTGGCCTCATTTCTATTCTTTGTTGGGTTATTTCTTCTATTTGTTTTCTGATCATTAGCCAATATTGTTTTGCCACTGGGCAGGTCCACCACATGTGGTAATAAGTTCCTTTGTGAAGTTTACATTTCCAGCATGTTGGGAGAGTGTTGGGGAACATTCTTGCCAGTCTGGCCGGTGGAAGGTGCCACCTTTGTACAAATTTTCTTTATAGGGTACAGACATTGTTAATTTATAATTTATTGTCCATAATTTTTCCCAATTGTCTAATTCAATGTTGTAGCCAAAATTCTTTACCCAAATTATCATATTTTCCTTAACCACCTCTTCTTCTAATTTATATCCTCATAAAAAATTATAAACTTTTTAAATCAATTTGTCTTGTGATCCTTGTAGAATTTTATCTAATTCGTATTGGCCTTTTTGGAATCCAAATTGTGCGAGATCTTTCTTATACCTCGATTTTATTTGTAAGCATGGCCACCAGTCAATGTCTGTACCCATGTCCTTCAATTCTTGTCCCATTCTTAGTTCCCCCTGGGAACCAGGGTTCTTCCTTCTAATGTGGCATATTTGTAGCTACAGTACTGCCTGTCTGAAAATCAGTTAGGGAAGGCAAATGAATTAGAATTGTGCAACTGACTTCACCAGGCAGAAGCTTTTCAAAAAGACCATGCTTGAATTCATAGGGTGGTTCTGCAGTAGCATCCTGTGTTCCATAAAGCTGTCATTTCTTCTATTGCATGAGAAGACAGAAATGCCATTACTCTCTGTGAGCTGGAATGTCACTTTAAAAATTCACACTCTGTTACAACTATTTGTGGTTTAGGGATACCTAACCTACTCTAAACTCAACATCCTGAAGTTGGAATTAATTGCTTATTAATGCACAAAGAGCTTCTTTCTTAGCCCAAAGTAAGCAGAGAATCTTTTGACAAAATAATGCAGTTCTCAACCCTTTTTTTCTCCCTACAACTTTTGCAAGGGGGCAGGAGGGGGATGTCTGGTTCCATGCCAGATGAATAATAAGCTAGCATGATTCTTCTTTTCATAACTTAATTGGATACTACCAAAACTCAGTGTGCTGCAAAAATATTTGTCAAAATCTATTGAGAGGCCGTATTTTCCTGCTGGACTATATCAGTTTAAGAACACAAATGGCTCAAGGAAAGTCAAATAACAAGGCCATAATTATTTCTTAAGGTATTATCTATCAAGATTTAAATCTGATTTGCAAAACAGCTGAAAAAAAGAGTTATGAGGTTGGATATAAATAAGATATTATAAAAGGAAATTGTCATGCAGTCTGCATCCATCTTACCAGTGAAGAACTGCACAATTACTGTGTTTTATGCAGCTCTTGAAGACCAGAAGATAAGCAACAGGGAGGAAATTAATGCCACGTCAAAGGACACAGCTAAGATTATAAAGTAACCAAATCTCTATATGAGATCTGTTAAACAATCCATACCAATGTGCAAAGAGATTACTAATTCCAAATTACATTGTGGATGTGTGCACATGCACATGTGGAGAATCAATGCTTCCAGCCCAAACGAGAATGCATAGAGTTGCTGGACTAACCAAATATATCTCTTTATAAAAATTTGAAATCCAAGCTAAAAGGAAAAGGAAGCAGACAGCATCTAACCAACTTTGGTCTCAAATGCTAAGCAGGGTCTGTCCTGGTCAAATGGAGTACCAAAGAATAATTCTAGGCTGTAATCAGCAGTTTTTTGGGGGAGATAAATGTCACCAAAATGGTGGGCATGATTAGGCAATCAAAGCCACTCCCCACTTTTAGCATGCACCACATGCATTGCGCACAAATAAAAAGACACAATATTTTTACTGCTTGCTCACACCCACCATTCTGTTCTTATTGGCACTCATTCTTTAGGTGACCCTGCCTGGGCAAATTGAAAAAACTTGCCAGAAGGCATCCTTGGCAAACCACTTCCCAAAAGCTGCATGGATGAAGCCATGAGGAACTGGGCTCAATTCAAGGGCACCTGCCAAGATTCTGAAAGACACATTTCCCCATTTATCTAGGAATAGGCATGTATAAGCCTAGTTCAATGAGTAGATTACTTGGCAGCCTTAGTTTATCTTCATAAATTCATTTACAAAAAAGTCTGAGAAAGAATAAATAACTCCTCTTTTTTATACCAAGGTCCCAAGCTATCTTCAATTCCTGTCATTTTCCATTTGTTTGTGTTAATAGGAGGAAAGTTAAGTTAATAGGAGGAAATGCAGCACATTTAATAGGAAATTTGGCTTCAAGGTGCTTAGATCAAATCCTTACAAGTATAGCCCTAGGTGTTCAATGCCATCTGTATGCTGATGATGCCCAACTTCTCTTTCCCACTGAAATCCAAGGATGGGCTTCAATTCCAAATGGGCTTCTGACACTCTTAAAGGCTGGATGAAAGCAAGTCTTCAGTCTGGATGCCCAGAATTAAATGCATCCATTTCTGTATACACTTCATCCTGTCATAACATGCCAATTTGAAACATGCTATGATGTTTTTTTTAAAAAAAAGTATTTGAAACCTTAAAAAAAAAAAGAGAGAGCGAATAGGCTCTCCGACTGTCTTCTAATGAAGAGACCTTTTTTAAGGGTAAAGACAAAAGCTAGGCTGCTTTTGGCATTTAAGCACCTTGCGGTTGAGGTGGGTGTTACTCTGAACAATGCTGCTGTTGATTTCTAATTGAATGTTGATGGATTGCCATTTTAATGATTAAATTACAAGGTTATCATTTATTCTTTATGTTATTCCTTAAGGTTTCTTCTACCTCAATCTGGGGACTCCAGTTTATCAGAATGGCATTGATAATGGAATAACGGATGAATACAATACTGAAATCTCTTCAGGTTTTATCATTAAGATATCTATATAAGCAGTACTATATTTATTTTCCAAGGAAACTTTCTTAAATAAGACACATACACATAACAATAAATAAATCAATTGGACATGGAGGGGGAAGCAAAACCATCAACAATTAGACTAGGTTAAAACTAAGGAGCCTAGAGTTAGTCAATATTAATTTAGAACAAGAACAAGATAATAATTGATTTGATTAATGACTGCTAGGAACTGTGAAGATTTCAGGTTCATTTCTCTCCAGGTCACACAAAAAGGCAATGGTTAATCAAGATACTAGTCTACTCTTGATATTCAAATTGTTTTTGTGAGGTAATGTGATATCCTTTTTATGGTATTTTTAATTTTTATATATTTTATAAATTGTACATATTGTATTTCAACACTATAATTTATAAGTACATCACACTTTTGAGGTTGCTGTTGGGGTTAGATGAAAACCAGATTGAATTTTTTTGTTAGATAGTGAGCCATAATTATAGCACCTGCTATTTATTAGGAAAATAGTATAAAGTTAACTATGGTTTAGGTAACAGGAATAATTGAAACATCTCTCTCTCTATACACTCTCTCTCTCACACACACACGATATACATATATGTCACATATGAAGGTCAGGAAAAACCTTTAACAGCAGGATTTCCTCCTGTCTCTTGAGATGTGCCTGTTCATATGCAGGCTCCAAAAAGTTTTCAATTTAATCTCAATTATGGGACTCAGTTTCCTTCATTCTTATAGCAAACAAGGACCCAATGACAGGAAGGTGAAGGAGGAAGTTCTAAATATTTCTCTTCATATACTCCTCTCCTAACATAAACATATAATTTCCAAGGGTAGAAAAATTCTGGATGATAGATATAGATATGAAGCTCTAAAGGTGAACTGCTCACAAATATATGCTTCCATTACTTTATGTATCCTATTTTAGGTTTCTTGTTTTGCTCTTTGGTGTGAGAAAACTTGCTTTTCAATGGAAAAAACCTCTAGTCTGATAGAGATTTACAGGTACAAGGTACTAGCCAACACTATTCACAAACCTATGTAGCAAAGAGCAGAGTTCGAGAAACATTCATTTGTACAAACTCTCCACCCCACCTCTTGCCATTAAAGTTGTACATCTCTTTCCTCCAGTGTGAAATCTATAGAATTAATGTTAGAACATGTGCCTTTGAATGAGAAATGAAACCATCTGAAGGTTTCTGATATTAATCAGTTTGAGAGCTTTAAAGCTATCTTGGGTGCTTTGATTAACAACCCCTCCTCTCATAGGAAACATGGAGCTTTAGGAATCAGTAATCTTAGGGCATTACACCTAATAGAATCAGCTTAAAAGGGATTACCGAGAAGGGCCTTTTGTGAAGCTTCAGAGACTCAATGGGACCATACTCAAAAAGGTAATAAAACCCTTCAAGATTTGATAAGAAATGAGAATTCTAGGCAGCTCTGAAAGTACCACTGACCTGGTCAAGATATCAACCTTTTTTTCCACCATCTGTCTTCGGAATGTGGACTTGTTCTTTATAGGATTTCATTAGAAAAAAACAATCCAAGCAAAGCTGTGTGCTAAGATTGGATATTTTTGGTCAAGTAGTTGACTTACTGAAATATTATTTAAACTGATTTGTGTAGAGAACATCTCAGTATTCTTATGGGCACTGAATTAAAACCTGGAAGTACCATATATTCTCCCTGATCCAAAACGAAATGGATTTGGTGTAATTACAAGGAAGACTCAATCATAAATGAAAAGCAAATCTTTTGTAGCTTAAAGTAAAGAATAACATGAACAGGCTCTGAAGCCAAATGAGATGGCAGTTTCTCAGTCTCTTTATTGGACTCTTCAGGGCAACGTGTTATCTTAAAGTACACAGAGCCATTGCACTGTGCTCAATGCATCATCTTCATCCTCCATAATCTTTCCCAATGATCAGTGTAGCTCCATACCAAGAGGTTGATTTCTAAGCAGAGATGCAATATATATTGTATACATTAAAAAAAGAAAATAAAGGAAATAAAAGAAAAGCATGTGTGTGTGCATATACACACACGTATACACACACATACACACACACACACACACACAATCATAACTAAATAAATAACTCAAGAAAATGTAAACAATTTGTTTGAATATTCTTTTAGACTCTGTTTAAAAAGAATCAATTTATACATGAACAAGAAAAACCTATTAATAATTCACAACTGCAAATTAGGCTTTTGATTTGTTTCTCTTTTTTTCCATAAACTTAATCAATCCTCTCCTAATCCCATTTCCTCTGTTCCTAAGAAGCTCTCATTATGCTAAATAAACTAAATAAAGTAATGCCTTCAAACATTGCACAAGAATTTGCTGTTGTTTTTCCCTCTCAAAATCCACTCAAATTCCATTGGCAATTTGGTATGGAGACATCATCTGACTGATGCTGTATTCCCTAATCAGCTGTGTGACCAGCAAAGTTGTTACCATGTATTTCTTTCAATGGAACTAAAAATGAACTAAGTGTGGACAAAAATTTTATATAGGGTTAAGCACCTCCTCGATTATCTTGGCTTCCACACAGTCTCCAGCTTTATATCAAAATTACTGCTTTGTGAATAATTGGTATCATCTTAATCCTAAATCCACTTCAATTTGGGCAATACATTTGTGAGATAATCTATAGAATACAAGGAGCTGATATAAAGAGATGGTATTTAAATTTTTCAGTGTTAAGTGAATATAAAATTTCGATTACATTGATATTAACAATGTCAGTAATCACTACTCCAAGATCCCATGATAAGAAGATGGTTTCCAGACTCTTGGAAGAATTTAATGCATGCTAGCAGAGGGAGCAGAACAAGGAACAGATTTACACAGAAACGCTAGCTACCTGGTGCCTTCAGAAGCCAAGGGAGACTGTTCTATTACTTATTTAGCCTAATGACTATTTCGATTCTGAAAGCTTCTGAGAATTTCCCAGAATCACAAGACAGAGTAGAGAGGGGACAGCATTGATCAAAGTTCCAGAAAAAAAAAAAGACAAATGAAATGCCATTATTTGTTTTCATGACTGCATGTAATAATAATGTAAGGCTAACACAAGGAAAAAGGAAGAAAACCCTCACATATGCCCACAGGAGGTGCTTGGTAAAGTTATTCACTTTTTACTTTAATTAATGTATTAATATAATGCTTAGCCATTAAGCCTTGGATTGATAATTTTTTAAAAACTGGTCTATGAACAGAATAAAGATTGATCCGTAACTATTTTTATATTTTTCAAAACCTATATATACTTCTCCATTATTTGCATAACAAACATAACAGATTAAATTGTTTTGAATAGGTTTTGAGCACCTACCCAATGCTGATCATAATCAGATGATCTTCCTCTACCTTCTTCTTCATCATATAAAGGTACACCTTCTCTCCTTGCCTGATGATACTCTTTCCGTAACTTCTGGATGCGATCAGCAGTTCCAATAGATGGATGATCACTGGCAAAAAGAAGAAATATATCAATAATATTTCATGTACTTACTTTCAGTTGGTTCATGTCTGAATTCATTCAGCAAATGCAATTTTTCACTTAGCTTCATTTCTTCATAAGCCACAATTAGGTAAATAAACACATATAGCACAGGGATGGGTTCTACTTACCTTTACTACCAGTTTGCAACATACACTCTCTCGCTTCATGTGCTTCTGCGCATGCGCAGATCGTCAATTATGACGTTTGGGTGGATGGGCGGAGCCTCCTGCCGCTTTTACTATCGGTTCTAAAGAACTGGACAGAACTGGGAGCGACCCACCACTGATATAGCATACTGGGCTAGGTGGGTTTTTTTCTTTTTTTACAATTTTACTTCTGTTTGAAGACAATCAGATATGGCACATATAATACGTCAAATGTTAATTAGAGTTCTTTGTAGGCTTCATTATACAGGTAGTCCTTGTCTAGTGATGACCTCATTTAATGACTGTTTGTATGACAGTGATAACAAGGTAACTTTATGACCAATCCTCGCATTTACAAACTTCACAGGTTTGTAAAGCAAAGGAAAGCTGTAGTAAGATTGTAAGCACATAGCTTCACTTAGCAACCACTTTGCTTAGTGATTGAGTTGCCAATTGTGGTTGTTAAATGAAGATCACCTATAAATCATTAGAGAAAATACCATATTTTTTGGAGTATAAGACGCTCCGGAGTATAAGACGCACATTAGTTTTTGGGGAGGAAAATAAGAACAAAAAAAATTCTGCCTCTGCCTACCAGCATCCATCGGTATTCATCTGGTATGAAGGTAGCATCCTTGCAGCAAACAGCAAACAGCCTGGTCAGCTTCAGCACATTATCGTAGCCTGATTCAGCATAAGCAGCTGAATTGCCGTTGGATCGGCCTCCCGGAATACCGCCGATCAGCTGTTCCAGGCTGCAGGGATCGCCACAGCCCATTGCCGCCTCCGCATGTCGCGTTTTTTGTCTCCGCATGCCCCTTTTTTGGCCTCTGAGTGTTGTGTTTTCAGCCAGTTACAGGCACCGGGGATCGCTACCGCCACCGATCCCCGGCACCTGGAACCAGCTGAAAACGCGATGCGCGGAGGCCAAAAAACGGGGCATGCAGAGGCCGAAAATGTGATGTATGGAGGCCAAAAATGTGATGCACAGAGGCAGCGATCAGCAATGGTGTGCTCTGGTGATCCCTGCAGCCTGGAACGGGTCTAAAACAGGGCTGTGCAGAAGTTGAAAACATAATGCACGGAGGCCAAAAATGCGACGTGCGGAGGCAGCAATGGGCGGTGATGTGCTGTGGTGATCCCTGCAGCCTAGAATGGGTCTAAAACAAGGTGTGTGGAGGCCAAAAATGGGTGGCGAGTGGGGGCTGGTGGGTGGCAGGGCTTCGGCAACATGCTGTATAAGATGCACAGACATTTCCACCCACTTTTAGGGGGAAGGGGAGAGGAAGTGTGTTTTATATTCTGAAAAATACGGTAATCTCTTAGCATTATTCAGGATATCTGGAAAATGGTACAATCATAGCAGAGTCCTATTTATCCTGAGTTCTTTCTTCTTAAAGAACTATTTTTCATCTGCACATCAAACTAGCTTCTTGACATATGTTAAGAACAATTATCACAGAGAATAAGTGCCTCAGAGAGAAAGTCCATTCAGAGGGTAGTAAGGACATCTGAGAAGATTATAGGAAGCTCGCTTCCTGTCATTCAGGATACTCCTTATAAGTGCTATGTGTTTAGAGCTGAAAGCATTGTTAGAGAGCCCACTTCACAGTCTGTTTCTGTTGCTCCCCTCTGGGAGGAGGTTTTGAAGTATTTCTAGCAGGACTACCAGATTATGTAACAGCTTTGTTCCCTATGCCATCTTTTCCTACAAGCCTTTGTCAGACTACTGTGTTTGCCCATCTGACCTCTCTTCCCTCCTTTATCTGTCACCTAACAAAACTTGCCAGTACTTGCAGAAGGTTTGTTGAAAGGGCTATGGCATGGCATGATTGGTATCATCTACAAATTAATGTTAAGCTTAGGCTACATGCATGAACAACAACAAAAAAGTTAGCTGATCAAGATTTACATTTCCTGTTTTCTGTGAATTTAAATGTAAACTGAGACATAGTGGTACAGTGGTTAGAATGCAATATTGCAGGCTAACTCTGCCTAATGCCAGGAGTTCGATCCTGACCAGGTCAAGGTTGACTCAGCCTCCCATCCTTCCGAGGTTGGTAAAATGTGAACCCAGATTGTTGGGAGAAGTAATTGTAAACCACTTAGAGAGGGCTGTAAAACACTATGGAGCGGTATACAAGTCTAAGTGCTATTGCTAGGTATTAAACTAATTTGATTCACAGTGATATTTTTGGATACCATATTCCTTTTTTTACATCTGCTCAAATGTAGGGATTATATGAGGAGGAAGAAACAATAAGTTTTCTGAGGATTGAAAGAGGCCTTGTTAGATAGTACAAGAAGTTCCATGCACATGGAATATAACAAAGTGCTCCCATGTGCATAGCAGATGTTAATGATTTTTAATAAAATAATGACTTATTTCACAGCACAATAGAGAGGATACCATTCAGCCTCCACATTTCCTGTATTCATCTAACTGTGATACATAGAGATGTGAAAGCATTTTGCTATGGACCCTGACGGGAGCAATTTCAGTTTTTCACTCTCAACTGATCCATGGGAATGAGATGGGGAAACAAGCTTTCACCCTTCCTCAAGGACTAAAACAAACAAACAAACAAACAAAAATCTGATTTTTTTTTTGGTAAATATACAGTTTATGTCTTTTTTGTGCTTTTCACAGTGCAAATGTTATAAGTCTCCTAGCAGTTTGGTTAGGAAATGGCTTCTTCTTTCCGATGATTCTTGGAATAACCAAGTGACATTTTGCAAAAGAAACAACCCTTACCCCAAATTAATCAACTGGATTATATCTGGATATTTTATTAAAAATCCCGACATAAATCTGCCAAAATGGAAATCTACCATGCAGAGCAGGCAGTAAAATGGATTTGCACATCCTGAGTAATATATTTGGATGTGACGCCTTATAAATGTGCACCACAGTCATGTTTAATAACCTTTACTAGAATCATACATTTCCTTACATGGATATTCTTCCTGCCTGGAAACTTTGCAACCCTTGAAGCAAGCACATCTGATCATGATTTCACAGCTCACACAATTTTTTATCAAGGCAGTTTCTGTTATTATGAATCAGTGTCTTCATTTTCAGACATCATGCTTGATGGAATAATAAGTTGCCCATGCTGGCAATTTCTCAGCTGCATCAGAACTCCTTGGAAACTCCTTTGCAGAACAATTATGAGATTACATGGCCCACAGCCTTACAAACCTAGGTTCATATAAAACTGACTGTGTTGCATTGGATTGTATGGCCTGTTGGCAAACCAACCTCAACTTAATTGCAGGGCAGAACTATCAAGTTCCACACTAAGATCTAATTTCTGAGCGGGACATAGCAAAGGAGAGCTAGATTTGTGTATTAAGACAATTTTTTGCACTATGCCTTCATTGCAACTCCCCCCCCCCCAAAAAAAAAACACAAATAAAAACCAGACCACAGATTTTGAGGAATTTTGCTCAATCAGGGTTGACAACAATATAATTAAAGGGATTTAAACCTAACTGGGGATAGAAAGATAAACTGTGTAACAAAAAAAGCTAACTTCAAGTCCCAGGCAATGTAAAATGATTGTGATATCCAATCCTTTAGCAGTTCAGAATTTCAGCTTGCCTCCTGACAATTACATGAATATATGAACTACATTCAGAGTCGCCAGATGAATTCAATCAGGGCCAGGGAAATATCGCATACATAATCTATTAGTTTACCCCAAAGGAACTGAAGCATTGAATTCAAACAAAATGAAGTCATCAGTAATAATAATGATAAAAAAGAAACGTATAAGGCAATATTAAAAAACCCACCATTTTCTCATATTTGTAAGAAAAAAAATCATACCAATTGCAACCTATTCTCCCATCTGACTATATATACATAGATTTAAAACTTTGTATTTGATCAGATAGCCATTCTAATGTAGAATTATGAAAAAAGAAAACAGATTTTAGATGCACAGGAAGAATAAATGCTTGTCTTAGAAAAAGCAATCATAGGTTACAAAAGAAGTGCAAAAATTTATGCCAACTTGAAAACTTGGCATAATACAATATGATAAGAATTACCATTGGAATCTATCTCTGAGACTTGTAATCGCTATTTAATTTAGGAACTGTCTGAATGGGGGAGAATGTAATTTTGGTTCACCCTGACACCATCTACGTCTGTGAACTACACTTAATATTTGGTATTTGTCATCCTTGCAAGGTAGAACTAGACAGGAAACTTGGCTGATGAGCTAACTCTACCTTATTATAAGGTTATATTAATAGAATCTTGCATGTCTGAAAATACATTAAAGGAGAATATTTGCAGCTCAGGATTGAAAAGAGTGGTCCTTGGTGCTCTCTGAACTTGATAGTTTTCTTGCAGATGTTTCATTACCCAAACTAGGTAACACTTTAGTGTTTGGGTAATGAAACTTATGCAAGAAAACAACCAAGCTCAGACAGCACCAAGGACTCCTGAAAGTACATTTTTACCCACTCCTCCCTGTTGCTTTACAGTCTAAGAAACTAGGGAAGGCCCCTTTTGAGTCACTTGCTCTGCCTACCTTCTGCTGCAAGACGCCTTTTAACTGACTGTTCCCTTGGCTGTGTCTCTTCACCCTGTCTTTCAAGGCCATTACAGTATCAAAGAGAGGGGGAACAGCCCATAGTTAATTAAACCTCAGTCAGATTTAGGCCACAATCAGTATCTATCCACCAATATAGACACCACGTTGGTGTCATCAGTAGACTGAATATATGAAGGCAAAGAGGAAACAAGAACAAGTATATATGTACTAGTTCTGGCTTTTGAGTACTAGTTGAGTAAGGGTGGAGTAGCTTCAGTTTCCGGTATAATGCTCTTTATTAGAAACAAAGTTTGTTGACTTTGAAGCGGGATATATATTCTCAGTACTAGTGAATAAATTATAAAATGCTGTGATATTCATAACATGTAATATAAAATATAATAAAAACCATGTAACCACATTAATAACAAACATAAAACCAAATCAGTCAAATTAAAAGCATGTACTACTGTACTAGGGACATGCAAAACACAGATGTCTATTTGCCAAGGCTTGATAGAAAGGCAAGTTTTAACAGCTTTCTGTAAAATTACTAAAATGGGGGCCATTTGAATCCCCCCGTTGTTCTATTAGGTCAGAATAGTAATGGGAAACTATTTCTGGCCCCACCACCTTCTCTTTCTGTACTAGTGATAGGCTGGCCATGGTCAACTTGGAAAAGATAGTCCTGTAGATATCCTATTTCCATACTTTGTAGGCTAGGGGTGTCAAACTCACACCATCATATCGTTGTCACGTGACATACTTTTTTCCCCTTCGCTAAACTGGGGCTGAGCATGGCCAGCACGTGATGCATCTGGCCCGCGGGCCATGAGTTTGACACCCCTGCTGTAGGCTAAACAGGCTAATGCCAGTTTCTTATATTGCATTCAGAAACTCACTGGAAGCCACTGAAGTGCCTATATATTAAGCACAACCTTACTAAAACCACCCCTCTGCTCTCAGCAGTCTATTATTTTCTGTATCAACTGCAATTTCCAAAGACTTCAAGGGCAGATCCAAGAACAACACATTGCAGTAATCCAATCTAGAGCCTGACATTTACCATAGTGTCTCTTTCGAAAAGGTCGTAACTAGTGCACCAGTGGGCACTAGTAAGTGGCAAAAATATCCATCAAGCCGTGGGCACACCAATAGGAATTTGGATGGGCTTGATCAATCCCTAGTATATTGTCAAGGAAACAATAATAATAAATAATCAATTGCATGGTGTTCGGTTCACCTAATTATAGCTAAACAGTATAGTGAACAACTACATAAAGGAGACATCAGCGACTGGTTAATAACTAGAAAACTGTATCTGATTCAACAAGACCAAGTGAAAGGGACAACACCAGGAAAATATAGGCCAATAAAATGCTTGCCTTTATTTAAATTACTTGCAGGCATAATAGCTGACAATATCCAAGATTATTTAGAAGAAAACAACATCCTTCCAGTAGAACAGAAAGGATGTAAAAGAAAAAGCAGAGATATGAAAGATCAACTGCTGATTGATAAAATGGTTCTGTAGAACTGCAAAAGCTGAAGAACCAATTTACATTATGGTCTGAACTGATTATAAAAAGGGGGTTGATTCATTATCATACAGTTGGATCCTTCAATGTTTGGAAACAACTGGTGTCAGTAAAAACATTACAATGTTCATAGAAAAATAATGAAGCAGTGGAAGACAGAACTGATGGTTGGAAATGAAAAAAAATGGACTTGTCAACGTTAGAAGAGGCATCTTCCAGGGTGATTCATTATCACCCTTATTGTTTGCCATTGGCATGATCCTACTTACAGTGATTTCAAAGAAAACAAATCTTGGCTATTAGGTAGCAAAAATGCTAATAACATCTCATATTGCTTTATGCGGGTGATCTGAAGCTTTATGGAAAATTAGCAATGGAAATCTAGTAATTGACAAAGAGTGTAAGAATTTTTAGCACAGACATAGCAATGGAATTTGGCCTAAAGAAATGTGCTACAATAGCAATAAAGTGAGTAAAATCATGAACAGTAATGGAACTGAAATGCTGAATAGCCAAACCACCAGGACCCATTAGAATGAAGCAAACAAATATCTGGGCATTTGAAAGTTGAATAACATCAAGTATGGACAAGTTAAAAATGTGATTAATAAAGAAGACTTCCAAAGAGTGAGAAAATTGCTAAAGACAAAAATAAAGTGAAAACACCATTAGATATGATTTAATGCTTATTTTTTCAGAGAAATAATCAACACAAGAGAAAACATACTTAACTCTGTTGTATTATTAGATGTCATTGTCTTCTGAAGTATTTGAGAACCTGCTGAAATATTCATTTTGGCAATGGCATTTTCTTTTATAATGCTGATGCTTTTTAAATTATTACTCAGCATCAGCATATAGCAGTGATGGCTAATCTTTTTGCTGTCACGTGCCAAAAGCAGGGGGAGCGCAGGGGCTTGCACACATGCCTACACCCATAATTCAATGTGCCCCATCCCTGTGCATGCATGCATGATCCCGCCCACTCTCCCCGCTTTTGGCACATGATGGGCCCGGTAGGCTTGTTTTTTGCCCTCCCCAGGCTCCTTTCTTGGACCCTGGGGAGGGCAAAAACAGCCTCCCCCCACCCTAGAGGCCTGAAACAGCCCATTTCCAGACTTCTGGTGGGACCGGAAGGCCTGTTTTTAGCTCTCCCAAGGCTCCAGAGGCTTTCTTGGAGCCTGGGGAGGGCGAAAACAGCCTTTCCCACTCCCCCAGAGGCCCTCTGGAGGCCGGAAATGGCCCGTTTCCTAACTTCTGGTGGGCCTCAAAGGCCCCAAAATCAGCTGGCTGGCATGCACATGTGCACTGGAGCTGAGCTAGAGCAACGCTCGCATGCCCACAGATATGGCTCCGTGTGCCACTTATGCATGCCATAGGTTCATGGACTTATAGTATACGTCACTGGCTGCTCCTGTTCCCTAAAGACCTGAGAAATGAATAAAAGCTGGAGAAAGCCACCATTCTAATTGATCAAAACATCTAATAGGGGTCTTAGTTTAGGATGCTTAAACCTTAGACTGATCCCACAATCTAGGCTGGGCACTGAATTCTGAAAGGAACAAAGCATATTTTGTTCCATTTGTTCAATTGAAGATTTTCATAAATCTGAATGTGCATTTCTGAGTTTGTCTTTGGTAATGTCTGCTGCTTTTGCCCAATGATCCCTGAATCACCTGAGATTGCCTGAAACCCCAGCTTTGAGAATCTCAGAATTGCTAGAAATTGCTAGAAACCCCCCTATTAGGACTTCTAGTCTCTTTTGCAGAAAACAGCTGCAACTAATAGACTGACTATCTCAGCTTCTGTAGTTTAAGCCCCACTGCCCCAGACCTATTATAAGAGATACCAGGAAGCACTGAGTCACCTCAGACATTTATAGAATGAGGATACTGTAGGAGCTTGACTCGGCCCCATTAATTTCTTGAGAGACAACAATGCGATTCCAGTCACTGCCTGACGGTTAACACAGTGGCTTTTTTCGTTCATCATTCAAGGAGTATCTTGCAAGTCAATGTTCAGTGCTACCCAAAATAACTGCATTCAAGCTACAGGGAAAAAATTGGTGGTGCTACCACTAAAACTGTGGGTGGGAGGGGCAGATATGGTGGGAGTAGGGGGCCACATTGTGTTAGGGGAGGATGCACTCGCTACTTGCGAGCGATTGCGTTCTCTGGCTCCCAATGCTCTTCTCGCTCCCCAGGTTGTTCAAACCCTCAGGCCCAGGGCCTATGGTTGATGTTGTGCAATGCCAGGTCCGTGGTAAATAAAGCCCCCCTCATTTGTGATCTGACTGAGGAGTGGGGTGCGGACCTGGTAGGTATTACGGAGACCTGGCTGGGCCAGGAGGGGGGGTCCCCCCTCGTTGAGATGTGCCCACCAGGTTTCTGCGCATTCCATCAACCAAGGGCCCAGGGGAGGGGCGAGGGGGTGGCGGTTCTTGTGAAGGAGGGTCTCGTCCCAAGAGAGGCCACTGCACCTCAGATAGCCGGATGTGAGTCTCTCCTGGTGAAGTGGGGACAAGGGAGGCAGATGGGCTTGCTGATTACATACCTGTCTCCCTGCCACGTGTCGGCTGCCCTGCCTAAGCTACTCAACATGATTGCCGAGGTGGTGGTGGAGACCCCCAGGCTTATGGTCATGGGGGACTTCAACCTGCCATCTGTCGGCGAAACGTCTGAGGTGGCTTGGGAGTTCATGGCTTCCATGTCGGCCATGGACTTGACCCAGCTAATTCATGGACCCACTCACACAGGAGGGCACACTCCGGACTTGATATTTGTCTCTGGGCAGTGGATGAATGATCTCGAGATGGGGCAGTAGCGATTGAGCCCTTGTCATGGTCGGATCATTCCCTTCTTAGGCTTGACTTTCTAACCACTACACCCCGCCGCAGGGAGGCGGAACAAACTAGATGGATTTGTATTGGATGTTTTTTACTAGGCTGTGCACCGCCCTGAGTCCACCAGGAAAAGGGCGGTATACAAATTTAAATAAATAAAATAAATAAATAAATAAATAAAACATGGCCAGCGTGGGGTCCTTGGTGCTTTCTGAACTTGGTGGTTTTCTTGCAGATGTTTCATTATCAAGTGAGGTAACATAATTGATTCTAGGCCTGATGATGTTGTCTAACTTGGCAATGAAATGTCTGCAAGAAAGCCACCAAACTCGTAGAGAACTGAAGACCACAAATTCAATCCTGAGCTACAGATACTCTCTTTTATCCATGGTCAATGAGTTTTGGGTAGAACGGTTCTGATGTAGTAGTGGTTGTGCAAAATAGGCTGTGCTTTAGAGAGCATATGAGAAGACAAATTTAGAGCTTGGGCATTTGCAAAACTGCTGAAAGGAAAGCAGGAGATAGTGCTAATAGCAGGGAAATATTTTTTTCTTTTGTTTTGTTCAACTGCTGTCTTCTGAATGCTAAATGTGGTTCATAAATTTGAGTGTGGGGTATAATGGGGGAAAAGCTCAGAAAGAGAACCTCAGAAAACTGGTGTGCTTAACTCTTTGCCATAACTGTCAGCAGGATGTGAAAATATATTTCAGTAACTAAGAGAAAAATAAAGCTTTAGAAATGGAAACTCTAGACTTTGCAGAACAAAATTATGGGTGAAAGATGATTCAGGCAGAGTCACAAAGTCAGACATGCCCGAAAGTGGAAATTGACAAAAAGTAACCTTATGTCTCATTCTGTGCATGAACACAAACAAATGAGAGAAAGAGATGATTTTTCAATGATTCATTTATAAACAGAAGTAAGTTCTAACATGTATTATAAAAACATCATTTGGGTCATTATCCAGTTTTATACTTAAATCCTTACTGATTTTTTAAAAATTATGTAGCTTATGCCTTTTAACTGGTGTCATAAATGCTTCTACCTAAATCATCAAAGATTTCTAAAGCAGCACATGGCTACCATTTGTTTCACATTGAATCCATCACCACTGACTCTCTAGTGTGATGTCCTTCACTGCTCAGAGCTTTCTGAGGACGGAATTTTTTCCCACAGTGTCAGAAAAGGCACTCAGGAGCAATTAAAAAGATTTGTGTCTCACCATTCCCTAATAAGACCAGGGAGTTCCTCAGGATGACCACCCCGGCTACTGGAAAGTCACATCACTGGATTCTATAGATCTTTGAGAGAAGATCTTTGTTAAGACAAACCATTATTCCAGACAAATACCCAATTAACGTCTTCAGTGAAGCCATTTTCTCTCATTACCTCTATCTGATGCCCCTTGATTCTATAACCTAGAGGTGTTTGTAGACTTCTTCTGAACTGTGATTAGGACAAGCTTGCTTGAACAGTTAAAGCTGAGCTGTAATCAGAGCTTCTGCTATTATGATACGAAAAACAGCTTACTCCAATGAAGGCATCATTTGAAGCTGGTAGAACAAATGTTCAATTTTTAACCTTGACAGAATATCAAGCAGGGAGTATGAGATGATATAATTGGAAGCAAATTAGGTGTTTCTGGTCATATGTGTAAAAATGAATTTGACAAATGGCATTTTAGTTGCTGAAAGGTTCTTAGACACAAGGCAGAAAAGAGCTTAAGACTTTCATTTTGAAAAAAACGAAACAATGAACTTTAAGTTATTAACTGCTATTCTGAGCTTCTAGTATAGTCTATTCTAGAATATAAGTGTCTGAATCAGATTCAGTTACTGACAACAATTGACATTTTCTTAAATTATTGTTACAAGAACAAGTAACGAGAGAGAAATATCCAACTTTTGTTATTTTTTATTTAAATATAAAACATTTGTTTTTGAAAAATGGAATTATCTCTTTTTTTTTTCTCTTGCTCTTTTGGAATCACTGAGAAATCTAGCAATAGAGGGCAATTAATGTGCAATAACTTCTTTAGAATACCCCGTGCAGAATACTTGGGGTATTGCTTTTTTCTGGTACATTTTCTTATAGAAATCTCTGTCTGTTGAGAAAAAGCAGCTGGCATATTTGTAACATACAGGTCACACCACTATAGAGTGCAGTTTTTCAACCTCTCACTCAATTTACAACAGCTGTAACAATTCAACTAAGCTAACACTGAATGTTAAATTATTGCAGGAGATGGCGGCTGCTTTGTTGCAGCTTTTCTTGTTTCTCAGACCTAAGAGTTTATTTAAAAGAATATATTTTTTATCCCCCAAGTATATTAAACTGATGTTTCAGGCTTATTGCCTATTGCATTAATAGTCAATTAACAATGGTGTAACTTCAAGAAATGTCTATCATTTGGCCCCAGAATCGAAAAGACTGAAACGTACAGAAGGGTTATTAGGTTATTCTTAGTTTCTTTCACTCAACTCTTATTAATACTGCTATTTTGGTGTTGTTTTAGCTGATCTTCTGTAGATACGATCCCAGTTAGTTAGAAATTGTTGCATGTATCACCCCCATTCAGCATTTTTTTTCCATTAAACTGACCATTTGATATCCTACTTCCCATCTCTATTCTGCTGCTATTATGTATCTAAAAGGGAAAAGGCTGGAATAACCAAAGACTCTTTGGGCCTCTCCAGGCCAACTACTCACAACCCTGTTACCAGTAGTTCTAAAACTTTCTTTGATATAAATCGATATAGATTGTGTAGATTCTTGTTGTTAAGTTCTCTCTCTATTTGTTAGCTGATCCGAGTTAATACAAACTACATGACAAATTACCCACAGTAATTTTCCAACCATTATCACATAGTGATTGTGCTGGTATCCCATGGCTATGTGGTCAATCAACACTACTGCTAAGGAACATGGAAGCCCATTATGTTGCTTTCATTCCAAAATATCCAGATATGCCAATTGCAATGCTCTCTGAATTGCCATACTTCTAGGTAGTTGTCTACCAGTTGTAACCATATTTTCCTCCCGATTCAGGGCTACCCCATATGGGCCACAAAAGTGTGGTTCATACCTGGCTGGAAGCAAACAGATGCAGGAAAACTCATTTAACACTTTGCTCCCTTTTAGTGGTTGCCCAGATACACCCATGCGTTTTAGTAGAAAGCTTGTTTCTCCATACCACTGTCTGAATGAGAGATCATTACCTGAGGGCACTTTCCTTTTTTATTCCTCCAGGCTACTTCTTCATGTTTCTTTTATTCGGCTTTGGATAAAAGCAATCATCAGAAAAGAAGGAATATTTTTACAAAATGGGAGGGAGGATTCACTTCCACTAACCATTTTAGCTTCATTGTTGATCAGTTCTGACATTTTGTGACCCAACAGACATCATTTTGCCAGGATTGATAGCTTCTTCTTTGTGGGCCTTTGATTTTTTTCCCCGAGCCTTAGAATCTTCTTATGTGTCCAAAATACTTAACTTCTATTTTTATTTATACATTTGTTTGTTTCTACTAATTATTTAATCACCAGAAACCAACAATATTCTAGGAGGCTTCTAGAAATTAAGTCCTAAAAATAAGATATAAATCAAAAATTAAATTAAGATTGAAATAAAACAGTAAAATTGCACAGTAAAATTAGGTACTTTATTTGAGCTTCCATTGAGCACTCTGCTTCATTTCATTTAGAATTTGATTACTTTTCATACTTTTAGATATTCTCAGCAAACTTTTCCAACACCACAACTCAAAGACATTTTTCTTTGTTCAGCCTTTTTGATGGTACAGTCTTCATAATCACATTATATAGCTGGTGAAACTATGGCATTCACAATACTGTGTTGTCTGGGTGACATCTCTGAACTTTAATATTTTGTTTTGTCATATCACAGACTTTTTCCTATGTAGTAGATGCCATTTTATTTCATGTTTACTACTGCCATGTAAATCTTTGAGACTAGAAAAATACAGCCCATTACTACTTCATGTTCTTCTCCATCTATTTTTGTTGTGTGAATCTTAGTATCTTGGTTTTTAAAATCTGAGCAGTAGACTTTTGCACTGATTCCTTTAACCTTCAGCAAGGGATTCTTTAAGTCTTTCTTCCTTCAAGGGCAGCAAAGTGCTACCATCAACCACCATAAGGTTGTTCATGCTTCTCGTTATAATTTTAATTCCAATTTGTATTTCATTGAGTCCATAATTTCTCATGATATATTCTGCATGTTAATTAAATAAAGTAACACTATACAATCCTGGCATGCTCCTATGCCAATTGTGAATCATTGGTTTCTCCATAAAGTGTTCTCTGTTGCTTTCCTAGTCATTATATAAATTCTTCAACAAGCAGATAAAAGGCCTGGGGTAACCATGATTTTAAGAGCTATCAACAATTTGTTGGTGTCTACATTGTCAAACTCATAGTAAAATTAATAAAGCCAAAACAGATGTTCTTCTGGAACTCCCTTGACTGTTTTATTGTCTATTAGATGCTAGTAATATGATCTCAAGCACTTTCGCCTCTTCTGAATTCATTTTATACATTTGGGAGTTCTTGTTCCTGTATTGTTGAAATCTGGATTCAAAAATAGTATTGGAAAGAAGAGCCATATTTTGATAATTTGAGTGTTCTTTGGGGGAGACTTTTTGGAAAAAAGAAAATAATTTTTTTTACAGCCCATTGGCCACTTCTATATTTTTCAAACCTATTTACAAATCACATTTGGCACTTTAACTAGATTATCTTCCAAAATGTTAAACAGCTCAGCTGGGATTTCATCAGCTCCTGATGAAATTGTTGTCAGCAATATATTCTAGAGACCATTTAGCTTCTGTATGGTATTCCAGTTTACACATATCATTCATTTTGAAATATTTTGGGGCATGTTTTCAGCATATCTGCATCATATATTCTTTATCCAATAGATTCTTTCCTTCTTTATCTGATATTGTACCCATCTTTGCATAAAGAGATTTCTTAATTTCTGTAAATTTTCTTTATAGACACACACACAAAATTTTTATTAAAGAAGTTTTTTCAGAGAGTAAAACAGTACAAATTTTAAGTTAAATATACAAGAAATAGTAATAAAGTAATTGAAAAGTGAAAAAGACATACAGTGGTACCTTGGTACTTCATTGCTTCAAAACTCATAGAATTTGGTATTCAACACATTTTGATGTGAAATGTTGTCCCAGGGCACTTCAAAAGGAAGCAGTGGATGGACTTCCGGTTTGATGTCGCGGCAAGACAGTCGGGGAAGTAGCAGGCTCTGATGAGCCCCATGAAAACCCTGGCTGATGAACCGTTGCTGATGGGTCTTCAGACCACAACCGTCCTGCAGGGACGGGGAAGAAAGAGAGGCATCTCGGATGACCAAGAGGAACAGGTAAGTTCCTCGAAGGTCAGAGGAAACTCTCTATGACTCGGCAGCGGGGGATGGCAGCCATTGCGGCTGCCACGAAGTTGGGACAACCGGATTAAGTATTGAGCAGGAGTGATGATCGGAACAGAGTGTTTTGAAGCCAGGTGAGTGACAGCCAACCCAGGTCGGAAACAACAATAAGGGAAACATTTTTTAACTATAAGACTCCTAGTGATAAAACAGCAGCTAATGAGTGCGGGGGCAAGAAAAGAAGGTTTGAAGCATAACTTTAAAGAGATAAAAACCCGATAGAAAATTGACTTTTGAACAAAACTACTTAGAAATTTTAAATAACTAGGTTTAAAAGTATTTAAAGTATTGGAAAGAAATAAAGAGATCCTTTTTTCCTCTTTCTTTTTTAAATTTCAAGAAAATAAAGAGAATGGATAATAAGCTCTAAAATAGAAGTTGTGTATAAGTAAAAGAAAAAAAGGGAAAAAGAAGTGAGAAGAGCTTTAAATTTGGACTGGACTTTAAAACTGATTTGATACTTTTGAAACTAAAAAGAAAAAGAGAAGCTACGTAAGATTGTTGATGTAATTGAAACAAAATGGATACTTTTTAAACAACCGGAAATTGTGGATTACAGAGAGACACCTTCAGGAGTAAAAAGGAATATTGCAACTTGATTTTTGTTTTGGAAAATTGTGAACTTTACAGATAACAACCTTGAGAAATTGTGGGGGATGATTTCTTTGTCTGGAAGCAGCTTGACTTTGGGGGAAAAAAGACAAAGAAAAGGGAATACAATGGAACTTTTATAATTGGAATAATACTAATTTAAAAAGAATAAAATGGTCCAGGAAACTAGATAAATTATCAAATTGATTTACTTGCCATGGAAAAAGGAAATAAGAGAAATAACTATAATGTTACACAGAGGACTAAAAACTAAAATTTCAGGACACAAAAGTTGTAATGGAGCATACACAAGCAGACATGAAAACAAAGATGGAGAGACAAGACATAGAGGATGAAAATAAAGAAGATAAAGACAGTGTGATTAAATATGAATAAGCAATTGAATATGTGGATAGTAATAATAAAAAGGAGATTTTTAGAGATTATATTGAGATTAACAATAATATAAAGATGAATTTATTGGGATTAAATAGAGGAATGATAAAAGAAAAAAGGTTGGAAAATATTAGGGAAGATAAGATAAAATAGAAGAGTCCAGGACTTTGATTTATATAAGTATTATATTGAGATTAGCAATGGTAATACAAATAAGAGAAGAATATGTTATAGATACTAAGAATTGAAATATGGATTGAAGTTAAAATATATGAGAAATAGATTATCTATTTCTAGAGATTACATTGGGATCAACAGTGAAAAAAATAAAGATGATTACACTGGGATTAACAGTGAAAAAAATGAAGATGATTACACTGGGAGTAACAGTGAAAAAGATGATTACACTGGGATTAACAATAGGTAAAATAGAGGATAGAAAAAGGAAGATAGAAATGAGAGGAAAATATGCTATAGATACCTAGACTTGAAATATGGATTGAAGCTAAAATATATGAAAACTAGATTATGTTAAAAGAAAATATATCAATGGATATAATGAATTAATTTTTATTGAGATGTTGGAGGGTACTATTTGAGAAAATTGATGGCTACAATAATCAGGATATTGCTTCAATACCTATAACAATTGCAATAATTTGAATATCCTCAATAATACATTTATTTAAGCAAAAAGAAAAGAAAATTGAAAGGATATAGGATTATGATTTACTAAATAAGACTCATTTAAATTGGCTTTTATATAAATTGTATTGTTAAATAGACAGAATTTAGGGAAATAATTGTGAACTGTATTATGTTGTGTTATTTGAATTAAGAACTTTGTTTAAATGTCAAATTGGTATATTTTCAAGATTAAAGATAAGATTTAAATCTGATGAAGTAATAAGTAAATAAAGACTTAATGAATATTATATGAAGTAATAATAAAATGTAACTTCTAGAAATGGAAATAAGATTTAGAAATATAAACATGTTTGAATTGTATTTTTAATAGTGAGTATTTGGGGTAAGAATTGTGAAATGTATTATAATGTATTAATTGAATTAAGATTTAAAGTGGATTAATAGAAGGATAATTGCTTTGATTAAGTTAATATGAGTTAGCTTTCTACAAGACGGTAATAGTGGAGATAGGTGATAAGTGTTATGGCAAAAATAGAATATTAAAAATTTTGTTAAAAGTGAACAAAAAGTTGAACAAATTTATGACCGGTTCAATGCTCTGTTCCGAAAAGATGTATTGTATGTTTATTTGTGTGTTTTTTTTAAAAAAAAAAATCAAAAAAAAAAAAAAGGAAGCAGTGGATGGCCTCAGAGGCTGGAGAGGAAGGCAGCCATGCTGGGAAGGTCGTTGACATAGGAAAAGGAACAGAGAAGAAGTTCTTCCCAGCTGAAACAAAGGGTCATATGGTAAGTCATATGATTTATTTGGTACTCATCATTTTTAGTATTCATCGTGCCTCCTGGAACCAATTAACAGTGAGTACTGAGGTACCACTGTAAAGAAAAAGCAATTGAAAAGAACAAGAAAATAAGAATAATAAGAATAATAAAAAAGTGCCTTCTGATCTTCATAAAAAACAGTTATAAGTCCTTGGTACTCTCTAAGCTTGGTTGTTTCTTGCTGATTTCATTACCCAACTAGGTAATAACTTCAGTGCTAGTGAGAGGTTTACTCCTTATTTATATTTAGTAGCTTGCCCTACCAATGTTGGTAGAGGTCTGGTTTTCTCCTTCATAGTTCCTTGATTAGGGTAATCATAGATCATAGATGTAACTGTCTTGGAGTGTACATTCCCAACTCTATAAGCTCAAAAGGATACGCTAATGCCTTCAAGTTTACAGTCCAGAAAGAGTACACTTTGGCTGAACACTGAAACAAACTATTTCTATCACAGGGCTTTAAAAAACACAACTAAGATAAAAGAACATTTTTTGCAACAATATGAGCCTGAGAGTTTGGTTTAATCGGTTACAGACCCATGTGAAGTAACTCTTGAAATCAAATTGGCAACCAATGTTTTTAATGTTTTTCACAAAGAAAAAAATGACTGGGAGTATTTTCTTTTCCCTTAAAAATAAAGATGATGAGGCTGAAACTGCCAGCCACAACCCTATTGTTAAAAGCCTCCTTGCTTCCAAATAACAGACTTTCTCTAGCTACTGCAGTCTGGGATTCTCACCAATGAGAAGGTCTCCATGGCAGATATCCCATTGTGATGTTGACTCTCCAAGCAGCAAAATTCCTGCAGCATCTGTTCATTCACTGAAGAAGCACTGCAGGGGAAAGCAGCACTTGGTTGAAGAGCCATGTGGCTGCTCAGCAGTGAATCCTGAAGCAAAATTACAGACACCACCATCTAGAACATGGAGTTCCAATGTTGGTGATAATACCAAAATGGTTTCATTCTCCCTTCAGAAACATTCCATAGGGAAAAAGTTGTCTGTAATAGTAACTTTTTAAACAAGTAGTTCCGTTAGTACTTATGTAGGGTAAGAGCAGCTTAACAATGGACCCAATTATCAAGAGAAGTGGCTGGTCAATCTTTGGATGTGCTCAAGTAGAGAGAAAACCATCTCTTATAGGTGCCTTCATTTGGATTCCACTGGAAAACAAAGGATTGGACTTCGCCTTTGGTGCTTTTGTGCTAATTTTTAAAGACTTGGAGTTATTTCTCTACACGGAAATACTTGAATATAACTGTGAGATTTAATTCTGCGCATTGCACAAAAAACTGAAATTAAGCTTGTTTTAGGAGCATCAATTGTTCTCATGAACAGATGTTCAGCAGTCCATTTATAGCCTTCACCCTTCATTTCATCATACCTTTCCATAACTAGAAGTATTACAAGTCTAGTGAAGTAGCCTTAAATTTTAAATTCCATACATTAGTAATACTGAAAAAAAATCATTTGCTTTTGTCTTTTTAAAAGGTTATTTATAGGCTGCCTAGAATGTCAGAGAAAAGTAGATAGATCATGTGGTCAAAAAGCATCCTTATAATAAAAGAAAGCTTTTAATGGATGATGGCTACTGGGATAACATTAATCCAGTATTAAGACTTTTACGGGAAAAAATACAAATGCAATTTGTCTTTTTAACTGTCAGCTGCATTTTTGAAGCTTTAAAATCTGCAGCTTCCAGTGGCCTTTTGTCTTTCTGCCATGGCAGAAAATCTTGGACAGCTGAAAGAGCTTTGTAAGTTATCTTTCTCAAAATCCATCAGCTAATTCAAGGAACCTAATTAGAACTGCCATTTTGATGAAATGCACTAAGCCTCAATACAAACTAGTAACACCATCAGTGTTGATCACAAGACCACACAAAACAGGACTCTGTTGAATACGATATATACAAAAATTATAGGTGGGTACAATTTCTGAAAACATGCATATTAACAGAGACAAAAATGAATATAAAGAAAATGAATGTATATCGCTTTGTGAAATATAGTTAAAGAGGAATTGTATCATTTTACATACACTAGTGAAAAATTAGTCATTCAGAAGGAATATTTCACAAGGACTACAATTTCCATTGTTAAGTTATGATCATTGTAAATCAAGGCTGCCATGCGACAGGACCTGATTTTACAACTATATTGCAGCAGTCATTAAGTGAATCAGTGTATTCCTATGAGCATGTTTTGCTGGAAACTTGACAAAAAGGCCAAAAACTGGCAAAAACTGTAAACTGGAGTCACGTCATAGCATAATATCTTAACTGACTATTTAATATGACCCAGTTACCAAATGCCCAAAATGTGGCTCTATTCTTCCTCTAGGGAGAGGAAGAAGGAGGGAGGGATGAAGGGGGAGAGAGAGAGCACTATTGGAACTCCTGAAGCAGATCATAAGTAGCTTTTGTGAATTCCATCATAACTTCAAACAGACGCTGAGACTGGTAAATTAAGGACTACATGTAGATTAGAGGCTGGTGCAGGGTGAGCGAGAGTTTCACAAAGTTCTCTTCTCCAAGTGGCTCCTTGCCACAAATGTACAAAGGGCAGATTCCCTTGCTGTAGTGATAATCTTCCCTCCCTTTCCATTAGTAAATGTGTATGTGCCTGATTGTGCATTTTCAGGCAACTTCCATCAGTCCAAATGCTTTCCTCCAGTGGATCTGTCCCTCCATCTCAAGATGCCATATGGAATTTGGCATTTTGTCAATATTACTCTTTTAGTAATTTGCATGAAAAGTATCACTCAACAGTGTTCTTTAGGTACAATAGTTTCTTCTTCGTGCTTTGTAAATTCCGCCCTTAATGCTGCAAACAATAGAAATCCTGGCACACCATTTCAAAGTACATGTTTTGAAATGCATTTTCCCATATATCTAATTATATTTCAGTTCTACTTATATGTTCAGCCAAACAGATGTAAAAAACAAAACCAGCCTCTTTTCTACAGCAGATGTTCTAGTTAAGACACCAGCACGCCAGGGGTGAAAGGTGCAAACTTACTAGGAAAGAATAAAGCATTCTAGCAGCAATTTAACAAGGAATAGCATAAATAGCAAGTTAAATAATTTGTAAAAAATTTCATTAGCTGCCAGTGCAAGATGTGAGGGAAGATGAAAATGTGCCTAGTAACTATGCACGACAGAACCGCTATTACAGAACCCACAACTCCTCCGAGATGTGCACATTTAATCAGTATTATAATCACTCTGTTACTCCCTCAGAGGTCTCAACCACAGGAAGCATTGGTTTAGGCATTACTGGACACAGATCTATCACCCGTGTGGGTTCAAGTAGGTGGCACATCATTCTCAAGGAGGCTTTGGAATTTCAGAATCTCCACATAATAGGAGACGAGTGAGTTTTGAATCATTAAGGAAATTATGCAAATGGGGTTTTGACATTCATGCACCATGTCTAATGATGTGCTTAACATTTAGACCAGGCCTGCAAAACCTATGACTCATCAAGCTGAAAGCCTTCACATTGGGCGGCTCACAAGAACTTCATAATCATAATTTTTTGGCCATCTGCCTCAGCTCTCAGACAACCCACAGGCCTCTGTATTCTAGAATTAGAAGCCTAACAGAGACCATTCAGAGGCCTTCCTTGATAAAGATGAGGGTTTACACATTGTTCCAAGTTTTAACCATGTACTTAACCAAGATTAGTTTAATAAACCACAATAAGACAGGTTCACAGACCACATGAGGCCACAGTAAACCATGTGATGTGTGAACTAAGGCATATTTTCTTAAATAGGAACCAAAGCATTCCAGTTCATTCTACTCTGATTATATCTGCTCGGGATTAGGCTTTTATAGCAATTTTTCACTTTTCAAAAGGATCACAGTTGAAATAATCAAGATAAGTCATTTAACCTTTTATATGATTACTGATTTCTTCCCACATTTCTACCAATGATAGAAGGCTTGTAGGCTAGAGCTAAATGCTCATTGGTCAGTCTGGTTTTTTGGATCCTTGCAGACCAAAGCTGGGCTCAAGCAACCAAGCACCTAGTACACACCTGCTTGTACCTACTGTTTTTCTTGTCTTTTTGCTTGAGAAATGGGGTCTTAGAGGGGTAGAGAAGCCTTTAAAAAGAATCCTGTGCAGGGCTTCTACTTCCAAGCTTCTTCGCCCTCGCAAGGAAACCCACCTCTCATTTGAGCTCTGCAAATTGGAGGTATATTGACAATTCCGCCTGAGCTGTTTTGCCCTGAAATCCAGCTTGAAGGAATAAGTATAATAAAATTATGGTTTGCTGCGGTTTAACGATAGGTTTATAATCTATGAACTGTTTTGTTTTTATGGCCACTGTTTTATGATAATTTAGTATTTATTCTGAAAACTGCTCTAAAAGCTTCTGAGTGAAATGAAAGAGATATAAATTTTAAAAATAAATAATGCAAACATGCACATTGAAATCTTTATTTTCTTTTACTGGCTATGTTAATTCTTTTTCACGGTTTATAGGCACAAACATAATTTATATTTGTTATCAAGGAAGTTGTAAATATTGTTTGTACAAAACATCATGGAGGTATAATAACAACAGTACAATTTCTGCTTCCTTGCTTCTTTGAAATGGAGTTAAACTATATCCTGGAAAATAGCCATGTTTGAAATCCTGGTCAAACAAGGGCTTATCAAAATGCATCTGCCATTATCTTTTCTCAGAGGTACCTAAGGATCTTTAAACTGGTCGTTAAAATATATTACAGCATTACCAATTTGCCATACTCTGGGTGCTCCAGAGGGCAAAATGAAATGAAAAGTTTCTGATCCATTTCAGAAACTTTTACAAAAACTAATATAATGACAAACCCAACCTCCCATTTTGGCTTATATGCAATCACTCCCTTGCTCAGCTTGTGGCTGGGCATCCTAGAAACTCTGGTTTCAAACCTGAGCATTTGCACCTTTGCCTCCAGGGGCTTTTGACATGGAAGCTCAAGCAGAGGAGGGGGAAAAGACAAAGCCATTGTGAGACAAACTCTGCCTCTTTTACACCTGATGGTGACAATAGATCAGATCCTGTGGACACATCTGCTAGTAACTCCTCACAACCACCTCCCAATCCTATTTTTTTCCTATTTTTTTCTCTCTCCCTGTTATTTAGACACTTAGCAATATGCTCTTGCCAATCAATCAATCAATCAAGAGTAGTAGAGTTGGCTGACTGCAAAGATATGCTGGTACAGTTTTGGTCCTCCAACTACATAAGATTTTGTATGCTGGAGCTTCTGTGCTTAACCTCCCTGAACAGATATTTCTTACACCTGCAAGGCACATTCTGTCACCCCCACCCCCGCAGGTCCTCCCTCATCATCTTACCCTATCCATATCTTCAAAACATTGCTTTTGTCTCATTTCCAGCCCATATTTGAGGAAGTTAAAGTGCTCTTAATCTTTCAGTTTCAAAGTACGTTTTCTATCTATTCTTGATGCAATTTTTACAGTGTGTATGATCTGGCCTGCTTCACAGACCATTTGGTTGGTGATACAACCATGGTTTGAGGTCTGTTCAGTTCCACTTAGACATTTTACGCTTGCTATGGGATCCATTCTGGGAACTTGTTACTGTCCTCCAAAAGTGGACTTCTGGCTCAGGGGTGAAATCCAGCAGGTTCTGACAGGTTCTGGAGAACCAGTAGCAGAAATTTTTGAGTAGTTCAGAGAACCAGCAAATACCACCTCTGACTTGCCCCAGAGTGGGGTGGGAATGGAGTTTTTGCAGTATCCTTCCCCTGCCACACCCACCAAGCCACACCATGCCCACCAAGCCACGTCCACAGAACCGATAGTAAAAAAAAAATTGGATTTCACCACTGCACTAGTTATTCCATATGAATGTCTCCATATGTTTCTACCCATCTAGTCAGGTCAGCTAGAGTTGGGTACACTCCAGGTTCCATCTATTAAGCAGTGGCATCTTACAGGACCTAGCAAGAATACTTTCTGCAATTCATTAACCTAACAACATCTGTAATTACCATTTAGGTGCATGATATGATGGGAGTAAATTATTAGCAGTAGATCTTCCAAGAGTTTTGATAAAGTAGATACAGTGTAAATACCATCCATCGAATAAATAATTGGTTGGCCATTTTCAGCATATGCTTAAATCTTCAAAGAGCAGGTAGCAGTAGCAGCCAGGGGAGCCTTTGCACAGCTTCGAATTGTGCATCAATTGCAGCCTTTACTGGATCAGGAGTCCCTGCACTCAGTCATTCAGGCTCTAGTCATCGCATGATTGGACTACTGCAATGCACTCTACATGAGACTATCCTTGAAGAGCATTTGAAGGCTGCAGAGTGCAGTAGTACAGGAAATTCTTGGGGCCCCAAGAATGCCCATGTAACACCACTGCTCTGTAAACTGAACTGGCTGCCGGTCTGCTTCTGGGTGCAATTCAAGGTGTTGGGTATCACCTTTAAAGCCCATTCTGGCATGGGTTCTGGCTGCTTAAGGGACCCTCTCATCCCTTTGGAATTAGCCTGCCCCACCCATGCTGGCAGATGAGGCATGCAGTGGGCCCTGTTGGCCCGAGTATTCCATCCGGCAGGGTCCAGGAGAAGAGCCTTCTCTGCCATTGCACCTGCCCTGAGGAGCACCTTGCTTCCCAGACTGAGGTTGGCCCCAACCTTCCTGACCTTCCGAAAGAGCCTAAAGATCTGGCTCTGACAGTTGGCTTGGGGCTTCAATGGGGGAGTATCCCAGTGGAGGGGGTTGATTAACAACAGATCCCACCTCTGCCCCACCCCTCCAATCCTGCTTCCACTCTCCCCATCTTTTAACTGAGCAGTGGTATTTGGCTCTGTGTAGTATTTCATTTATTTTATTTTTGAACAGTTTTTATTTTTTATGATTGTAAATTGCCCAGAGTTACCCTGAGATAAGATGGATGGCCAATAAATTTTGTAAATATATAAATATATAAATACATAAATACATACATACCATGTTTCCCCCAAAATAAAACCGTCTTATATTTTTTTGAACCCTGAAATAAGTGCTTGGCCTTATTGCCATGTGCTCAAAAGCCCGATTGGGCTTATTATTAGGGGATGTCTTATTTTGGGGGAAACAGGGTACATACATACATACATAAAATAAATGAAACAGTTGCTTTCTGAGGTTGAATATGCTGAGAATATCTGATCCATCTAATGTCAAGGAGGTTGGGAAGAAAAATCCATATCTGCATGTAATGATATATGGGAAGTGGACTGACAAATTAAGACTTAATTCAAGAAAAGTGGCAGTGCAGACAGTACTGTCATTTATCTGGTTTCTGCAAGAAAAACAATCTTTTGAGGAAATGGTCCAATTTTGCAGTTAGACATATTTCTGAACTCTATACCTAACGTGGATATCCACCAAACTGATATGACTAGAAATAGCACTGAGACTTTCTCCCAGTGTGCCAACCACACTTTTGTTTTTTGAAAAGGCAGATTTTGCACCTGTTTCTTTTGTTTCAAACTTTACACAAAAGTATTAATAGACACAAGTTTGACATCAGAACTCAAAACAAAGACAAAATGATAGGAGAGCATTTTAACTTCACAGGACACTTAGTTACAGTGTTCAAGGTGGTATTTGTCTCTCACTACATAATGCTGGCATAGAATCGTTCTTCAAGAAGTTTCAGGCTACCTCAGAAGGCCTTGCCAACACAATGGTTTTCAACACAAGCTAATTGTAATCTGTCTCATGTGTAACCAACCTCTGCATTCCCACTTTTTTTCTCCCCCCCCCCTCAAATATCAGTTTAATCATTCACTGCCTCTGATGCATTGAATTCTAACTTATGAAAGCTTATGCCTTTTAATGTAATTTGTTAATCGGAAAATGTGCTATCATGCTGCTTTTGATTTTTGACTAGCATACACTAACTTGGTTCTCTTTCTACTCTTGAGGATGATGTCCTTGAAGTATTTTTAACATATTTTAATTTGCCTCCTTTGTTAGACATTACATGGTACAAATGCAATGAAAATAGTCTCTTTTTTGAGTAATTGGGAGTTTAAACTTTGTGCCCAAAGAGACTGTAGTATTGTTGGCCTTGCAGTAATGTTTTACATATTTTTACATATAGTTGTTGCATAAAACCTTTTGTTTTGTGGTACATTTTTTTCTATTAATTTGTGCTTGAATAGTGCTATTCCTCCTAAAACAAGCAGTAGCATTCAATTGTCAATACTTGAGTCCTTTTGGATAGAAGAGTGGAATCTTTGTAGAGATCATAGAGAAGTAAGATAAAACAATTGTTTGTGATGCTTCTGGCAATTATGTAATTATTATGTTAATTAGTTTAATTATGATTTCTTAAACTATGTTACTCTCCAAGCTATTTATCTGTACGTATTCCATATATATATTTATATACTAAAAATATCTACAATTGTAGATAAACCTTTATATATTTCAGGTTATTATTCAGATGCTTGACCTCATTTATGCAAACTGCTTTGCAGTATCCTGGAAGATGCACAGGAGAAGCACTCTAAGAATACTCTGTGATTACTTCTCTGCCTACATAAATTTTTCTCTTCAATTAAAATTGAGTGGGACAAATAGTGGGAGAAATAACCAAGTTAAGAGACAGAACTGGGATTAATCTTTTGTTGTAAGAATATCTACAAGCTACATTCAATGAAAAATATTGCAGTTGGAATGACTTCTGATGCTTGGCACATTACACCCAATCCTATTCCATCTTCCCTCACTTTGTTGTTATTTTCAGGGTGCTGTTCTGAGTGCAGCCTATTACTTCTAATGCATATGATGGCTTGAGGCCAGGAGAGCTGAATGACCATAATGCCTGTTGCAACTATCCTAAGAAGCCCTCGTTTGTGTCCAGCTGCCAAGGAAGGCACCCTTTTTTGCAGGGGTAGCAGAAATGCTTTCCCGTCTTCATTTTCAGATGGCTGATAAAGGCATTTTTTTAAATCCATCAGTACAGAGTAATATTTCAATATTTCTTATTTCCTTTGTTTTTATTTGTCCTTTAAGACGTTTTAAAAATGTCCATTGTTCTTGGTTTTTAATGGATTAATATCAATATATAAATATAGATATATAGATATAGATATGGCTGTATAACACCAGGATTTATAAATATTTATCCATTGTAAAACTAAGTAATATGTATATAATTTTAATTCATATGCATGCTGGCCCAAGTATATGCCAACAGCTGTTGTATATTCACTATATTCTTTAATCTTCGACATGCCCAGTAAGGCTATACCGGAATTAAGAAAAACATCTAGAGAAGGAAATCTATTCTAATGTGGCAAAATATAACCTTGTTACATGTATTTGCTACCAGGAGAAGTCTAATTTGAAGACTAAATACATAGCTCTTTGAAAACCCAGTATAAACATGGGAACGCGGTGGCTCAGTGGCTAGACGCTGAGCTTGTTGATCGAAAGGTCGGCAGTTCAGCGGTTCAAATCCCTAGTGCCGCTTAACGGGGTGAGCTCCAGTTACTTGTCCCAGCTTCTGCCAACCTAGCAGTTCGAAAGCACGTAAAAAATGTAAGTAGAAAAATAGGGACCACCTTTGGTGGGAAGGTAGCAATGTTCCGTGCGCCTTTGGCATTTAATCGTGCCGGCCACATGACCATGGAGATGTCTTCAGACACTGCTGGCTCTTCGGCTTTGAAACAGAGATGAACACTACCCCCTAGAGTTGGGAACGACTAGCACATATGTGCAAGGGGAACCTTTACCTTTACCTATAAACCTTCAGAATATATTGGAAATGGGTCAGCTGAAGCCTTAAGATATGGACACCATCATTTTAGAATACAATTTGAATAAAGAAAAATATTGTTTCAGGAGTTGGCAGGGTTGTTTTTTTTAATTCCTCAAACTTTGCATAGGCTTTATACAATGGAGTCTCTGGGCACCCTCACTGTAGAGATATGAAACATCCTGAGATCGTAAATAGCTCTCGTGCCTGCCTTTAAAATGAAGCTGTAGTCAGCTTAATGAGATAGTTAATTGATGAGCCCTACTCCCTGCTCCCGTCCATTAAGGTAAGTAGAACACGTGCGCATCTCAGCTTGTCAAAGGCAAGAAAAACACATTAATTTGGAGAGTTGTGGAGCTGTTAATAAATATGACACTCTCTGGCAGGTTTTCTTCATTTCCTCATCCGTGATGGTCACTGTGATCAGAAGTCACAGAGGCTCTCTTATCCCCCTCCCCAAAAGTGTTATTTTAGGAACAGTCACTATACTGAAAGAGCATGAAGAAACACCAAAAAGCAGCATTAAGATTTTATTTCTCTTTAAAATCTAGTCCCGGATGTTGTAATGCAAACCTGTGCAATACTGTGCTCCATTTATAGATTTTTATTATAAAAATAAACATGCCATCTCCTTATAGGGGCATTCTGTTCAACACCACCCCTCACTGTAAAGGCCTTTCACCAGTATTTTTTCCCCTCCAACTGAAATTTGTACAGGCTCAACTGACTTATTTCTAATAATTTTTCATTACTAACAGATTTTCATGTGTGTGTCTGTGGCACCTTTGCTTTTAGGATGAGGAAAGGAAAAGGGCAGAGGGAAGCGAGGGAAAAGCTCCTATAGCTGTCCTGAAAATCATCTCCCTGAATCTTGGTCTCATAAATCCCATTAAATGTTATATATCATCAGCGGACTGGAAAGGCTTTTTTTTCCCCAGCGATGAAGTCTGCTAGAGAAGCCTATTTTTTAAATTTATGGTTTCATTTTAGAAATGGACTATAAAAAACTCTGGCACTGCTGTCTATCAAAGTGACTCCGACATGAGAAAGTAAGGTATAGTTTTTAAAAACTTGACTTCCTTAATGTATTGTGGGACCCATAGGCATAGTAAAAACTGGGGACTCTGACTTAGAGATGTACAAAGAGAAATATTTTACACCAAAGGATTATATTCTGATCATGTCAGGGAGAAATCTATAGTGTCTCTTTTGTTTATTCAAGTCGAAAATAGAAAAGTTAAATCTCTTTTGCCTGTTCCTTCTCAACTTGCCTTTCCATACATGACTATTAAGCACCCTAGGCTGCCCCACCCAGATCCATTCTCTTCTCTTGAATTGTTATTTTAAAAGCTGCTTCATTCTCTGTTACAGGTACATCCAGTTTTTTTACAGTATCTATGCAATGTATAAGTGCAGAGTGTAGAGAGGAATACTCAGGAGAACTAAAGGGTGGGAAAGCTCTAGCTTCTTTAGGGATGTTCACTTTCCTCCTTTATTTGCCATGTGATTTTTGTGGGAATCAGAAATATAATAATAGTGTAACCATGACAAATGCTACGTAAAAATGATTCTCTTTGGCTGTTGCCTTCCACCTGAAACTGCTTAAACAGACACATCTGAGGAATATAACATCATATTTAGATTTGGAGCAATAGGTAACAGAATTTCCCATTTGGCTTCCTCCAGCTACCGAGGGGGGTCTGCTGCTTTTAAGAAATGTTGCCCAGGTTACACAGCACCATCTTTGTTTTTAGGATTTTCCCCTCTCCCATGATTTTTCAACAGAACTTTTGAACAAGTCCCAATAATCACATTTGTAAAGTGTTCTTCTCTCATAACTATCGTACTACTGTTCATACACAGAGATCTTTTTACTTCTTATTGGGAAGAAATGTATGAAACTCATGCCCCAAAAAATATGTTGGCTCCAATTTTGTTCAGTTACACACTTCTTCCAATTTCAGAATTCCAACTAGAACATTTTGGAGAGATAAAACATATTTTAGGCTGCAAGACCATTATCTGACTAGGTTAAAATATACCTTGAAAAATTAGAGGATCATTTGGTGTCTTTTGGTTTTCTTTTCTTTAACCTCCTAATTGCTTTAGAAATTTGCACTACAGATAGTCCTTGACTTACAACCATCCATTTAATGACCATTTGAAGTTACAACAGCACTGAAAAAATGACTTAAACCTGTTTTCACATTTACAACTGTAGCAGCATCCCTGCAGTCAAGAAATCAAAGTTGAGGCAACTGGCATGTATTTATGACACTGCCCCTGGGTCATGTGATCACCGTTTATAACTTCCCATCTAGTTTCTGACAAGCAAAGTGAATGGGGGGAGTCAGAGTCACTTCATAATTGAATGATTCATTTAACAACTGCTCAACAAAAGGTTATAAAATGGAGCAAAACACACTTAACAACTGCCTTGCTTAGCAATGGAAACTCGGCTCAATTGTGGTTGTAAGTATACTACCTGTATAGTAATAACTGCAGCAACATAAAGCAAGACTGTACATCTATATAAAACCACTATTTGGTTAGATTTGAATCTGTACCTCTTATTGGCAATCATGGTTTCAACTGTCCCTGGGATAGTTTCAATGTTGGGTGCTTTATCCTACCACAATGCCTTCTTCTCTCCAGCCCATAGTAAAATTTTGTTGCTCATACTTACTAATGCATCTCAGTAACAACTTACACTTACACATCTGCCCTTCAAATGACTTTCTTAAATGGCACCAAGAGGACCACAATTTCCTGTTAATTTAAATTTTTAAAATGTTCTTATTTTTATGGTATTGTAAACCATACCATTTCTTTGCTCTACCAATAGTAATTATTTCTTTCCCCCCAAGCCATGCATTCAAAATACAGTAGTAGGAATGGTAGAAACAAATCAAATTATCATAATAAAATAATGCTTGTAATTCACATGTGAAGGATCCCTAAATTTGGTCTCTAAATTTAGAATTCAGCCATTAATATTCTATCGTTACTAGGAAAACAAAGCAGTCAGGAAGTGGAATAAAAATTCATAGATTCTAAATGGAATTCTCTTTTATTGTTGTTACTGTCCTGTTTAATAATAATAAAAAGTTATAGCAGCAGATCGTATTCTTCATTACTGAGAAAGTTAGCCCTGTGGAACTACTGGTTGAATGTGAATACAAACTGATGATTCTGCTATTAAAAGCCTGCCCACCCTCCCCCCCAAAAAAAGTCTGATTTTGAGCAACAGTGAAAGAACAAGGAATGCGATTGTGGCTGTTCCTTTGAGCATTGTTGCCATAATCTAGCTGGTTGGTTGCCAACACATGCTCTACTGAGATCAGGTCATCTGCAAATGGGCAGAGTTGACACAGCAGCCAAAGTTTTGATAGGTGCTTCTGATCACTGAAGCTACACACACCTCCAATGAGAATCTGGCAACTTCTGCAGTTAGATCTAGAGAGAAGTGCTACCCATTCAACCCAGGTCCGATGCCAATTTCTGGATCCTCATGGATACGTGATCCAAATTTGGATGCTTGGCAACTGATTCATATTTAAGTCGGTTGCAGTGTCCCCGGGTCATGTGATCACTTTTTGCAACTTTCTGACAAGTAAAATCAATGGGGAAGCAAGATTCACTTAACAACTGTGCTACTAATTATAACAATTGCAGTGATTCACTTAACACCCTAAAACTCACTCAACAACTGTCTTGCTTAGCAACAGAAATTTTGGGCTCAATTGTGGTTGTAAATCGAGGACTACTTGTAGGTTCTTTCTTCCCAGGATTCCTCTTGGTCTTCATCAAGCTTGTCACCACCATTTAAGCCCTGATTCCAAGAGTTTCAACTTCTTTCCTGGTTCAAATGAAAGTAAGAATGAGAGTTGCATATCTTCACCTTTATTGTTGATCTCTCTCAGTAGTGTCCTATCTGGAAACAGTATGAAGACTCCACAGAATGACTGTATTGGGCTAATCAGACATTCCCCAGCGCTATTGGGCAATGGTCCTTTAGAGGTGGAATAAATACAACAGAGGAGTCCAGTTCTCAGCTCAAGAGAGCTAGCCCATTCTTCTTCTATATGATGGATGCTTGCTGCTCTTATCCACTGCACATGCTAAAGTTAGTATCAAACTCATGTGTGCTTGCCCTGTTGACCAGGAAAGGAGAAGCAACAAATTTAGTTTCTCTCAGAGCCCTCACCTTTTTCAACTTTACATGAGCAGGGCAGGCAGGTTAATAAATAACATTGCAGCCCCTGTCATTTCTAGTTTGGTCTTTAGATGTGTACAGCACACTGCTCTCTGTATTCTTGATACTCAAAATAATTGTTTTAGAAGCAGAAATCTATAAATACCGTTGTTTGCATCAAATTAAGCAACCTACTGAGCAATCTTTTTATACAATGCAAATTACATCCATGCTAAGGAGCAGTGGAATCCTCTGGAGCATATCAAAACCAGGTGAAATTGACAAGAATTCTGCCCTTTCCCTTTTCAGACCAAGCATTTAGGAAAAATGGTTAAAGTGGAATTTGTGTGTGTGTGTGTTTCCTTTAAAAAGAAAATCAGTCCAGGAGATGTAAAGAAGCAGGAGAATTCACTAACCTTGGGCCAGGATAAACATGGCTTGGATAGAATATCAGAGCCATGGTGGTGCAGTGGTTAGAGTGCAGTACTGCAGGCTACTTCTGCTGACAGCCGGCTGCCTGCAATTTGGCAGTTCGAATCTCACCAGGCTCAAGGTTGACTCAGCCTTCCATCCTTCCAAGGTTGGTAAAACGAGGACCCAGATTGTTGGAGGCAATATACTGACTCTGTAAACCACTTAGAGAGGGCTGTAAAACAGTATGTAAGTCTAAGTGCTATTGCTATTGCTATCAGTGAAGGAAGAGGTGGAATTACATAGAAGGCTTCCTTAAAACTGCTTCATTTCCAGTGAAGTTTATGGACAAAAGACAAATAGCTGAAGGAAAAGCACTACATCTTCCTCCCAGCTAGATATCATTTGGTGTGATCATCCCTTTCAGAATTTCCATCTTTAATACATCCAAATTAGTAGCATATAGCAATGTGATTAAAAAGTGGAAAATACAATTAAAATTAGGATGCAAATCATAACTTCTACTGCACAACTTAAAGGAAAAAATACATTCAAAGGTCACTTAAGGCTGAGATATGGCTGGAAAAAATGGTAATATTGCTATCCTCAAAGGCAAGAATGAGAGAATGATTGACCATGGGGAAGATGGTTCAGTAGAGCAGTAGTGGACTTCAATTTCGGTCGCTAATTTGGTCTCTGCATGCACAGACATCCAGGCGGATGGGTGGAGCCTCCCGACACTGGTACAGGTTTGCCCAATCCGGGGCGAACAGGTAGCAATCCACCACTGCAGTAGAGTATTATTTGGCTAGGTGACCCTCCTCACTGTAAAATGGAAGTGAGATCTTTTCTCTCCAGAAGAATTGGATAGCCAACTAGGCAGACAGATAGATGAAATTTAAATCTTTATATCCTCAGAGGTTCCCTAGAGAAAGATCATCCATCTGAATTTACTATGGGGCTGGAACTAAAAGGAGTGTTATTGATTATATTTTTGTCTCTGGTAACCTACTTGCTTTTATAAACTGCTTTGAGGTTATTCCCCAATGTAATAATGGCCACGTCCCAGTTTTCTTATGTTTAACTTTTTTTTTTTTTTTTTTTTGCCAAAAGCCTTTATCAGTCACAGATTCTTCAAGTGGAAAGACTTTGCTGCAATCAATGGCCCCTCAGTTGGACATGGTTCCAATTATTTTAAGCAACTGGCTCAAATAGAAACATAGTTGTGATGCATCTCGCCATATTTGAGCTTCACATTTCTTCCCAATGTGGTAATCAGCATAAGAATTTCTGTGGGGAGAAAAAATGCATGGGCAAAGTTTTGGACATTTTAAATGCTTTTTGGAGAATCCAAAGAACCTTGATTAATCCTGATACTAATGCAATTCTTGTTTTTGTGGGCTCTAAAACAAAAATATTCCATTGCAATTCTTACATTGCAGTGAGAATTTTCCAGGAGGCTGGAGGAAAAAAAAATTCCCTCAGGAGGACTACCAATTTTCTTTAAGGCTTGGCTGAAAGGCCTTTTTTAAATGTTATCAGAAAAGTTACAAATGAAACAGTAACAGAAACAGTGATATCTGCAACCTTATAACAAAGTAAGAAAAGGAATAAGAAAATCTGGATTCAGGAAAGACAAAATGAACTTGTAATTGAATACATTGTTCAATTGTTTCCGAACTGTTTATCTAAATGTGAATTAAATTTCAGCAGAGTTCATTATTTATACTTATTGGCATTTTTAAAAATACCAGTACAGTTTTTTGAATAACATTGGGCCCAGTGTACTTATACGTTGATTAGACTGTACACACTCAGAGCCCCCACCCTTGAGGGAGATAGGCAATCAAAAAACATGAAATATGAATGAATGAATGAATAAATAAATAAAATGCCAGCTTTGATGCATTGACTCCAGACATTGTGGCCTCCATTAATAAAATCACAATCTTAAGTCTAAAAAACCATTTTCATTTTGGACTTGGAATGGGCCAGATTGGTATTTTAGTTGTAGGAATGGTTCCTTTATAAATTTTATCTTTGGATATGATAATTTTAAGTGTTGTGGAGGAAACAAACACTTTGGAAAAACTTAATGGTTATAACTCACATTCCTTGGGGGCAAAAGCCATTCTGGGGAGAAGTGGACAATTTGCTTCAGATATGTATCCTGTTGGTAATTAACATTTGTTTACCTTTCTTGAAGCAGAATTTTCAAATCAGGAAATTATGGCCTGAATTGGAATATTATCTAATTGATATTTTCTGATATATAGTAGTTGCAGACAATGTTATTGCTAGGTTAGACTCAGATGATGACATCTTAGAGGTTAGATATTAGAGCTGTCTGCCTAATTCAGAAGAAGATACGTTCTCCCTGACTCACTGTTCAAAGGGCAAGAAGCCAAGCTTTGTAGAACTCTAACTTATAAACCTAATAGTCTACAATTTTATATTCTTAAATGGCTCCCTTGAGAAAGGACATCCAGCTGAATTCACTATTGGGCTGGAACTAAAAGGAGAAATGGTTTTTTATATTTTTTCTCTCTCTGATAACCTTCTTTAAAATACTATGATGTTATTCTCCACTTTATTTTGAGCATTTCCCATTTAAAGTCTATTGACCAACAGTCTCATGCTGCGTTTTTATTTGTTTTTAATAAATCAGTTACAGGTTCTTCAGCTGGGAAGATTCCATTGTGATAAAGCTGTGTTGAACAAAACAATAAAAGGACAATTTTAAATGCAGAACAGTTCCAGCACATGCATCTGTCTTTTATATCAGAATCATTATAACTTAATATAAGAATTGCAAACATTATTATTTCCCCCAAATAATGACTGCCATAAGTAATATGCTTTATTCTAACCATCTAAACTATGGTTAGATTTAGATTTATAAGCAACATAAGAACCACATGATTATATTCATTTTTCAAAAAGTGTTGGAATAAGAAACAACTGCTACCAATCAGTTAATATACTTTCATTTCCCCCCCAAATTTGTATTTTAGTTCTACCCACTTCCAATCACAAGATGCTTAGCAATTTCCAATAATAAAAATAAAATATCTCCATTAGATGTTTTTGTATACAATTTTTTATTAATTTTTTTATTACAATAGTAAAAGCCAATAAATACTAAACTTACAAAAGAGATTAGAATAGAAAGAATAAAAAGTGCAAGAAAAAAGAAAATGAAATGAGAGAAAAAAGAATATGACAGAGGTAGAAAAGAAAAATATAAAAAAGTGACTTACAATGTTCATCACATTTGGACAATTTCAGTAACACTTCACCCCCCATTATAAATAGACATCTCTTCATTCCAAATTCAATCTTTTTATATGTAAGCAAGCCCATGGAATTTTTCAATCCTTGTGTCAGCATAAAGTCCAGAAAAAGTTGCCAGAATTTTGCAAAAAGAAAAAAAAAGTCTTATTTTAACCTTGATAAAAAAATCCACAACTTTATATTCTATATTCATTCTCTCTCTCTCTCTCTCTCTCTCTCTCTCTCTCTCTCTCTCTCTCTCTCTCTCTCTCTCTCTCTTTTCATTTTATTTTCCCTGTAATTTTTAAAACTGCAGTCACTTTTGGTACGTTCTCTGTCTTGTCAGATAAAATATGCTCATTAACATCTTTTGGACATAGCATGTCCATAGAATTAGATAGCATTACTGAAAATGCTGATATTGTAACTACTACTTAGGAAGATTCTTGACTGTACACCGCCTTGAGTCCTACGGGAGCAAGGCGGCATAGAAATTAAATAAATAAATAAATAAATAAATAAATAAATAAATAAATAAATAAATAAATAAATAGTGTCTTTCTCTTAGAGTGGACATACCAAGTTCCCACAAGTGTTCATCATATATTTTAGCCTCCAGACTCATTGTCCTTGTTGCACTCTTTCCAGAGTCTCAACATCTTTTTTGTATCATGATGACCAGAACTAGATGCAGTATTCCAAGTGTGTCTTACCAAGGCAGTATATAGTAGTAGTAACACTCCACATTATCTTGATAATGTTACTCTGTTGATGCAGTCTAGGACTGCATTTGCTTTTTTGGCAGCTGCAGAACACTCTGGCTCATATTTAAGTGATGGTCCACTAGATTCCTAGTCCCTCTCAATTACTATGGTTGAGTCAGGTACCACCTCCTTTATACCTGTGCATTTGGTTTTTCTTGCCTAAGTGTAAAACCTTACTTTTTTAAAAACTGAATTTTGTTCAATAGGACCCAGTGTTCTTGTCTGTCAAAATCTTTCTGTTAGTCTATCTTCTGAAGTGTTGTCTAGACCTGATCTTCTGTCCTGGTAAACAACTAGCAACAGCATTTGTTAAAGCCTTATTCCTTTCTCTGTCTCTACTACTCATCTCACTTCTATCTCCTGAGCTCCCAATCTGGCTCTATCCAAGCTGGTACATCAATCTTTGGCTTCATGAAACTAAATCTGGGGCCATTCCAACAATAACAACAGTCTACAGCTGTAATCTTCTCACTTTCCCACTTTGCCTCACTTTAACAATTCCACCAAGAAAGCAGCCATAGCCAAACACTATCTAAACACTAACACTATCTAAAGAGAGAGTGAGAGAGCACAGGATATAAGAAGTATATGGAACAAGCTTACCAACTGTACTAAGTAAACTGAAAAATTAATAGATTGCTGGGTTATCCTACGAGAGAGAGAGGGGGGAGGGAGAAATTGTTAGCTCCCAGTTTCCCTTGAAGCTGCAACCATACTTGGATATAACCCATAAAACAGAATGAGAGACTACCAACTCAGGGTGAATTAAATCACTGCTAGGGACCTTTCCTCATTTTAACTAAGCAATTACATCTATGTGGCCCAGCGTAGGGGTAAGACAGCTCTCTGCAATTCACTGCTTTCCCCCCTCTGAACTTTATTTCAAATCTCTGATGGATGCAACTATCTAGGGGTTTAAGAACCTCATTAGGGTTGGTTGCAGATGGGTCAGAAAAAGGACCATCAAAAGGTTATCATCTCCCTAATTCAAAACAAGCATTTTTTGTCAATCCCCAAGGATATTCTGCACACTCAGGAAAAGGCATTGCTGCTTTATCAAATACAGTAAGGGTGACCACATCAGATCTGAAGCTCATTGGCATGCTTTGGATCTGAATGCCACACATCTCTGTTGTAATTCTATCAAGATGGAAAACAGCATATTGTAACTTTTCAAACCCAAATAATTCCCAAATTAAGGCTAGTCAAGCCAGGGATTTTCTGCTCTAAAGAATTTTGTCCTTAAAAACCCAGGAAGTTTTTCAGCTAGTAGAAAATGTTAGTGAAGAATTTTTCAACATTTCTCTTATTGCACTTGTGCTCCTACCCAAGGGCCTACATAATGTGGCTGTTTGATGTGTTGTAAAATCTCTAGAGCCAGAAGGAGATAGCTATAATGCTTTTTTTTTTTGAAAAATTTACCAAACCTATAGGAGTACATATTGAAAAGCTTCCAGACCCATTCAGAAATGATTACAGAAATATATATATTTTTTTAAAAAGGATAATTGTAAGGAGAGACTAATTTACATTTAATAAAGCAGTTTATTTTAGGATGTTGGGATGAAAGTCTTATTATGATGGTCCATCCATAAGTGGTTCTGACTGAGGTCTACCGGGTAATCTGTGGCAGCTGCCCTTTATTCATTAGTGATCAGAACCTCCATTCAGTAGACCAGATCCCAACACATATCCTGACAGTCTGCATTCACAGTTAGATAGCTGCTGAACCCCAATATGTATCTATAGAAAAAGTGGTTGCCCTCCAAATATTAAAAACATGGCTTTTGCCAATACACATGTATTAGGATCTTACAGAAAGGGTTTTCTTATGATTCTCCAAGGTCCAATCTTTCAAGAAGCATTTTTAAAAATTTTCTTCAGGATTGCATTTAGAATGATATAATGATATTTTGGCCTTGATTCCACATATGTTACAGTACACAGTTCTGTAACCTCCAATTAACATTAGCTTGTTGATGCTAACTACATACTCTTACAAGTACCAGGGAATACTATGTAAGTTAGTACTTCACCAATGTAATATGTAAAGTCCCTCCTCTCAATATACATCACTTTATATTTACTTAAATTAACTTAAATTTACTATTTGCCATTTAGTTGACAAAACTTTAGATAATTTAAAGCTATTCTAAAGCTAACCTAAAATTCTTTGCAATCACTTTTGTGAAATTGAGCACCTCATTGCTAATCCTTAGTCAAAATCAAACAAATTTAAATCTTTGAAGGAATCAATTTAGGGGTGAAATCCAGCAGGTTCTGGAGAATTGGTAGCGGAAATTTTGAGTAGTTCGGAGAACTGGCAAATACCACCTCTGGCTGGCCTCAGAGTGGGGTGGGAATGGGGATTTTGCAATATCCTTCCCCCAGGTGTAGGGTGGGAATGGAGATTTTGCAGTATTCTTCCAGTGGAGTGAGGTGGGAATGGAGAGTTTGCAATATCCTTTCCCAAGGAGTGGGGAGGGAATGGGGATTTTGCAGTATCCTTCCCCTGGAGTGGGGTGGGAATGGAAATTTTGTAGTATCCTTCCCCTGCCACCCCCACCAAGCCATACCACGCCCACCAAGCCACGCCCACAGAACCGGTAGTAAAAAAAATTGGATTTCACCACTGAATCAACGTCTTCCTCTTTCTCTTGAAACAAATGTCCCTTTATTACTATCCTTTACTTTTTTTATTATTTAGCCAATTAGCAATCTATAAAAGGATACATCCTCTTAACCCCTGGCTGCTAAGTTTAGACAATAACTCTTGATCAGGAACTTTGGCAAAGTCTTTTGCAAAATCTAAGCATACCTATACTTATGTCATCAGCAACAATGCAATCCATATGTTTGGTAACATTCTCCTCAAACTCTGCAAGGATAGTGAAGCAGGATTTAACTTTGACTTATCTCTCTATGGAGTAAAAACGGAATTAAGAAGTGGTTTTGAAAATGTTTTTTACAGGGATTTATTGTATCATTTCAGACTGATTTCAGCATATCCCAAAGGCTAGCAAATTGTTTAGATATGATTTTAGTGACCTGTTTCCTGGATCAGATGCAGAGGCTATAGCAAATAGCACAGCATGCTTGGCTCTTAATCCACAAGCCACAGAATATGGCTCCTTACAGTCCAACCACACCTGAGGTTCTCTTATATCACAAAATAATCTGTGGCTTATTCTTACGTCTTGATAGTAGATGTGGATTTGGAGACGATCCACAGCACATGTGTCCTTGCGCTAAAGTTAATTAGTCAAAGACAGGGGCCATTTCAGATTCTAAAATGCTGTATCTTATTCTTGGCATAACAAGTACCTATTCACTTATGCACATACTGTTCCCCACTAATGGAACTGATGATGCCGACCAACGTCTTCCATTGGCATGTTATTTGCCATGTTATTTTCACCAAGTATGTGTCATATGAAGGCATTTTATGCTCTACTGTGCCTCATCTGTTACTGCTAAAAGTCATAAGTAATTCTGATAAGTAAATTATCTGTTTATCTATCTACACTTTACAAAACAAAAGGGATAGAATAACTGGTTAAAATAATATTCAAGCCTTCCCCTTTAAGGAGATGAATGCATCATAAGGCAGATTCTAGCATTCCTTGCAGCAGCGTATCCATTCCTTCATTTCCGAATAGCTGCGCGTATCAGCATGATAGTGATGCTTTTGCAAAGAAGGTTTGACAACAATAGAGAGTCCCTCGCCTGCTAAATAAGAAGTGACAACTCCATTTGAAAGCTGTCCCTGGATGTGTTTTATGTGCAGAAATTAACTGTGACAGTTCAAATCAAAACAGAGCTTTCATTTCACTTGGGAGGTAAATGGACAGTAGAATAGGTTGCTTTAAATGCTATGGTCTAGCACAATTAATATTGTGAAATTTTAGTTTGGGTAGGCTGCTCATTGTGGTTCTAAATTGAAGGTCAGTGATGGAAAAAATTATTCTCCCCAATAGCTGCACTAGAAAAGAGCAAACCAAAAGATAATTTAGAAAAGGGGGAAAAAATTCACGATTATGCTGAAGTATCTTCATAATTATTTTAACTAAATGTTATTCTCTGGGTACACATCTATGTGCAATTCTAGGATTATCAGCTGCTTCTCAAATAGTTGTTTATAATAAAATAGTACTGACTTAGAATAATTAAGAGCAATTGTACCTGCCAGAGCATGGACAGCCAGTAATGGCTCATGCTCAGCATTAACCATTGGCTTTGGGGTATACACACCATGTCAGCTATTTATTATACTATATTTTCTCAGATTTGGCAAGGAATTGTAACAGAAGTTATAATTCTTAAATCCCCTTTATTGCCTATTGTACATATGTATATATATGGGCATATTTTCCTGTACTTGAATTTTATACTATTTCAAAATTTATATTATCCAGATTGCTAATTTTAATTTATTCTCTCCTTGTTGCATATGTGTAGCAAAAGCAAACCCTTCACTATATTTTAGTTTAATATTGTCTTTTAGACATTTTTTGTCTACATATACTTATTTTAACTATCCTGACTCAATCAATTTAATTTTGGATACTTTGAATATTTAAATACCAATTCTGTGCTGGCTAATGACTGCAATAAAGTTAGGTATTAAGTACAATAATATAGAAATGAACATATGATTAAGAAATCTTTAACTTCAGACCATAGGAAGTGGAAACCCTTAGTCAGAATAGATAAAACTGAATTAAATAGACCAGTAGAGTATTTCGAATGTTTAAAAAAAGGTGCAAAAATACGTTGACCAAAACTTAACATGACATAATATCTATGGTACTGAACTGTATAATACTTGACCTGATACTGGGAAAGATTCCCTTTCCATTTTCAACCCATATTATAAAAAAAATTAATTCATCCTTTTCCTGATTACTTTTGCCCTGTCTCCTAGTATAGCAGTAATACAATGGACATTAATCCATTATTTCAAATCTCTATAGTCTGGAAGAATTACTAATCTGTTGTTTTGCAAATGTTCTAGTGTTGCAAAAACTTTACAGGGTATTATAAAAGCTGTGAAATGACATCTTAGGTCATTCCTAAGAAATAGAGCCTCATGGCCTTATTTTTATCTTATCTCATTAAAACTGAAAGTGTTTGACTACTTTCTACACTATCAAATTGAGTGTGTTCATGCAGAGCATAAGCAGCCAGAGAATTCCTGCAGCCAGTAGCCCCATTTGAATATATATATATACACACACACATATACACACACATCTATCTGTCTGTCTGTCTATCATCTATCCATCCATCATCTATCTAGCATCTATCCATCCATCCATCCATCTACCTACCTACCTACCTAGTTATCTTTTGAGGTAAAGGGTCACAGGGACCATATCCGATAATTAGGGATATAATAAATTTCATCCTAGATTTTTCTGGGGACAAGAGTTTGGATTTTTGCCTATGAGGATATCTGAGTGGAATACATGATCTGGGCCACAAGCAGAGTCTGGTTATGTTCACCATTGCCACAGGGAAAATCAGCAGATAATGCAGGGATGGCTCTTATATTTCCTACCTAATAGGAATTTCTCTTCCTTTCTTGGAGGAAAGGTCTGTATTCCTTTTCGTTTCTCTTCACGTTACATTCTTAGAGTAGTCTACAGCCCCCACTCTAAGACTCTTTCTGAAACTATAGCTCTTCAGTAGCAATTATCCACTGGCTGCATCTTGGCTGCCCAAATCTGGATGGTCGCTAGATGGCAGCCGACAAATCCAATACATTTGCTGCAATCTAGTAGTGGCCAAAAGGTTGAATCAAAGGATGATGACAACTCTAATACTAACACATATATTTTTTTTTAAAGTTTGAACAGTCAATGGTACAATGGGAAAGAGAAGAAAATGAAAAAAAGTGTATGCAAGAACTGAAGAGTTGTTTATGCCAATTGATGGAGGCTTTTTATGTGCCATTGGATGGGAATGGAATTTTGTGGCCTGTAGAATGTTGTAAGTGAAATGTGCAAGTACTGCAGTGTGGCACAGGCTTCTTCCAAGGTATGCAATAAGATTATGCCATGGGAGCAGCAAGATATAAGGTGGGAGGGTTTCTCTCAGCTATGGGACAGAAGGGGATTATGTCAAAGCAGCTGTGTAGATGAAGCTGAAGGTGATCTAGGCCAGGGGTCTCCAACCTTGGCAACTTTAAGACTTTAAGCAAAGCTGGCTGAGGAACTCTGGAAGTTGAAGTCCACAAGTCTTAAAGTTGTCAAGGTTGGAGACCCCTGATCTAGGCAGCCCTCCTGATTGCTGCAATTAATTAGTTCATGGTAACACAGACCAAATACTTCATGCAGCTGGAAGTTGCAATACACAGAAAACAATAAAGAACAGAAATCTTGTCTGCATACCTGCACACAAATCCGGTCATAAAGCTGCATCATGCTTCCCAATTTTATTTACTGTCATCTCTACACTTTCAATCAGGATTCTGCCAAATACTGTATCTTCCAAGGCATACTTGTTTTTGCATTCATTTCTGTACCTGTCCTTTTGTATAGGGGAAAAAACAGTGGCACTCTTCCAGCATCAGACACAGATACAGTCATCACACACAAATTAAACAAGTTCTATTTAAAGCATGAGATGAATGAATGGGTGTGGGGGGAGTTAAACCAGTTTATAATACCATTTCTTTAGTCACGCTGTTTACATTTTCAGCCTTACCGTTCTGCAATTTTCTCACAGCAATTCCTCATTTTTTTCCCCTTGGACACGAACATTTTTAATGTTTTAATTCTATTCTTTGGAAAAAAATCTATTCAATACCCTCTCACTATTCTTTCATTTTCATCACAAACTATTTTCTCATTTTTATTCTTATTATTCATTTTGCTGAAGGCTTCTTTTTAAAAACCTTTCTACTTACGCTACTGCAAGGTGATTTTTTAAGTTGCATTACCCCACCCCCGCATTTTCTTTGCTTCTTAATCTTAACAATGTCTTTGCAACTATCTTTCTCTTTGCTCACTTCCATGTTTCATTCTATGTGAATCATCTTTAGTCTCTCTGCCCTTTTCTCTATTCAAGTATGATTCTCTTCTTTTCTTTGCCAATTCTTCAGTAACCCTTTGTTTCTTGTAGAATCAATGCAATGTCTTTTATTTCATTCCAATATTTATAAACCATTCCATGGCAGTTGAATGAAAAAAGAATTTTAATCAAAAGCGAAGAAAATACAACATAACATTCATAAATATTCAACAGTGCTATAGTCAGATGACTATCTGCAATCTCACCATGAATTGTAGCATGGAGGAAATAAAACTGGTTTAAGGGCCTTTCAGTGTAGTACGTCCCAGTCTCATTATGTGGGAACCACATATAATTTATTATACTATATATTTATAATATGTGCCCTATATGGCATGGCACAACTAGAATTTTGAATTAAGTCCAGAAGCCAACCAGTGCAGTGATCTCACAATATATGTTATTCTACTATTGGATAAATCATGCATTCCGTTGCATCACCTTTTTTGGGGGAATATTTAAAAAATATTTTCAAATCTGAGGGCCACAAATCTTTCTCCATATTTGTTAATATCACATTGTTGCCACTTTAATAGGCACTTTAAATCTTTGTTGCCACTTTAATAGGCACTTTAATAGGCACTTTAAATCTTTAATGCAGATTTCATTTGCATTTCCTATTTGTCAGCTGGTCCACGGCCTGCTATTCCTATTGTTCTGCTGCAGTTAGTACCTGAAGATATTCTTAATCTGTGGATGATTCTGTCATTCCACAAATTTATTTCTAAAACAATTCAATACAATCTTTCTTTCCTTTCTTCTTTCATTTGTCTCTATTAAAATTCTTTCATTATTTCTCTTGAACAGACATATCTTAGCTGTTCATTTCCTGTGATTGTTTTTGTCTTAACACCATCTTTTTTTTTTTTTGCCTTGCTATTTTATTATATTTGTTACCGTTCTTGATTGAGGAATCTTTGCTTACTCTTTCTTGCTTGTTGAATATGTTGAATATGTGTGCCAAGTCACCATACATCTTTCTTATGATCCAGGGCTTTCATCTTCCATTTCTATTGATAGCCATTTGGAGTTCTTTCACTCTGAAATTTGAGGGTTTTTTCCCTGCTTCAGTTTTCACAATGTAGCAATAGCAATAAGATTTATATACTGCTTTAGAGTGATTTACAGCCCTCTCTAAGCAGTTTACAGAGTCAGCATATTGCCCCCGACAATCTGGGTCCTCATTTTACCCACCTTGGAAGGATGGAAGGCTGAGTCAACCTTGAGCCTGCTGAGATTCGAACTGCCAAATTGCAGGCGGCCTGCAGTCAGCAGAAGTAGCCTGCAGTACTGCACTCTAACTACTGTGCCACTGTGGCACAACATATCTCATCTCTTCTGCATTAGGTAAGCATACAGGGCCTGTTTCTTCCATTGATATGATATTCTAACCTTCAGGTCAAAATTTGTTGGCACACTTAGTCCTCTTTCATTTTCTAAGTTTAACCCATATATTTGACCCCAGTGATTCATGGCATGATACACAATCTTTACCAGGAAATGTTCTGGCTGGTGGGATGGCACATCTTCATCTTCTGCTTCCTATTATACAGTCAACCTGACTTTGGAATAAGTGGTGGCCATGTGTAAAGTCTATGATTATGTAACATGAAGCAAATATAGATTTGCTTCAAAGGAAAAATATTTTGTTTTTGTAAACTCTATCTTCACAATCCAAATCCTTCTTTTATTTAATGTTCCTCCAGTTCTCCAACTTTGCATTCCAAGCACCCATTAATCACACCATGTCCTTTGTACCCAGTGACCCTCTGCCAGTTTGAGTTCCTCAGCAGTTTTCCTCCAACCTGGGCTTTTTTGACATGGCTATTTTTAAAGTGCTTTCCTCCCCCCAGCCCTTGAAATGGCAGAGAAGTATGGAGATATCCTTTGGACTGCCCTCTCCCTCCCTGCTGAGCTCTACTTTGCTGCAACAATGAGGCCAAGGACTAGTGCTATCTTTACAGTTTTATTAGTGTGTTTTATTTCATGGAATTTATAAGGTTGTCCAATTATATAATGACTCTGAGCAATGTAAAATCGAAATATGAATATAGGTAATCCTCAACTTACAACAGTTCATTTAGTGACCATTCAAAGTCACAACGCCACTGAAAAAAGTGACTTATGACCATTTCTCACACTTATGACCATTGCAATATCCCCATGGCCACATGATCAAAATTCGAATGCTTGACCACTGACTCAAATTTGTGATGGTTGCTATGTCCCAGGGTCATGTGATCCTCTTTTGTGACCTTCTAACTAGTACAGTCAATGGGGAAGCCAAATTCACTTAACAACCATGTTGCTAACTTAATAATTACAGTGAGTCACTTAACAACTGTGGAAAGGAAGGTTGCAAAATGGGGCAAAACTCCCTTAACAAATGTTTCACTCAGCAACAGAACTTTTGGGCTCAATTATTAATTTGGGCTAATTACTCAACATTAAGTCAAGGACTACCTGTTCACCGCCCTGAGTCCTTCGGGAGTAGGGCGGTATACAAATCAAATTAATAATAATAATAATAATAATAATAATAATAATAATAATAATAATAATAATAATAATAAAAAAAAAAATACAGACCAGGTGCAAATGGAAGTCTTCAAATGACCATAACTATTCTATCCCATAGAGATACAAGGACCTGGCAATTACCCCACCCAAGCACTGAAGAAAGACCTGTATTTTCAAGGCTTTCAAAAATATGATTAAAGTGCTGACTGCTTTCACAGAGCTCAGCAGTCAGCAAGCCTATTCTTTTTTTCCCCACAAAAGAAAACAAAGATACCTGCTATGACCACTGCTGATAAAGTATTGCAAAGAACTCTAGACTCATGTCCTAGATGCTTTTCTTACCTTAACAGCACTGATTCATATATTAACAGTAAAAGATGCAAAGCAAAAAAGCCAAATTTCTCCCTGTCCTCCATTATAGTCTTTTCTTCTGAAAATATTGAAAATTTGGATACAACAAGCATCATGCCATCCATCCTAAAAGTAGCAAAAAATTTACTGTAATGCTGGGAATGTATCCACAAGAGCATTTTTTTCACCAAGAATCAGTCTAAACCTAAAAATATCATCATCTACAGGGGCAATGATAGGAATTGCACTGCTCCATCCAGCGGTGAAATCCACTTACCTTCACTACTGGTTTGGGAATGGGAGTGCGCCAGTGGTGAAATCCAATTTTTTTTTACTACTGGTTCTGTGGGCATATCTTGGTGGGCGTGGTGTGGCTTGGTGGGTGTGTCTTGGTGGGTTGGCAGGGGAAGGATACTGCAAAAATCCTCATTCCCACCCCACTCTGGGGCCAGCCAGAGATGGTATTTGCCAGTTCTCCAAACTACTGGTTCTCCGAACTGCTCAAAATTTCCGCTATTGGTTCTCCAGAACCTGTCAGAACCTGCTGGATTTCACCCCTGGAGTGCGTGCACACTCACTACCCTCACGCATGCCTCTTCTGCACATGCAGAAAGGGGCAAGAACAGGACGTAATGACATCCCAGCAGGTGGGCGGAGCCTCCTGCCACCAGCACTACCAGTTCATGTGATCTGGATAGATCCAGCTGCATTTCACTGCTGGCTCCATCCCTGAAGATCATGGGGAATGCCCAGTCCTTGCCTCCATTTCTTCTCTCCCTCCTGCAAAATTTTGGCAAGTTGCAGGATACAAATGCATGCTATATTTCTACCTAAGAAGATAGCCAGAGTGTTCAAATCATTTCAGTGATTTTATGCCAACCAATGAAACTTGTTAATTCCAGTTCCAGAGTACTCTAATAACTTCTTTTAAAAAGATTCCCCCTATCTTGCTTCTCCTTGGGTTACCATAACCAGAGTGCCAAATGGAAGTGTCCTGTAGATGGCAGCAAATAGATCCAGAAAACTCTCATCCTTTGCTGCCATTTAGTGATTGTATGGATTTTTGCAGTTCCCTCCTCTCTTGAAGTTTACAAAATGTGAAGATTTTTCTCTTTGTTTCCCCAAACAAATAGTTTGCTGGTTCTTTGCCTACGAAAAAGATTATAAATACTTTGTTCGAATAAACCCCCAATTAGACTCCCAATGAGTCTATGTAGCTTTGTGCTCTTCAGTGGATTAATGGGTTAGAGAATTAAATGAGAAAATGAAATAGCTCAGATCAAAGAAATTAAAAATTGTGATTTAATAAGACCATTTAAATGGCACCCCAGTCTTAAAGACATGTGCATGATGATCAGATAAAATCCACTGCAGTGATTCTTTATGGCAAAGGGCACCAATGAACCATATTAAAAGTGCCACAGTTAGGCTGATTATATGTTTACAAATTAGTAGCGAGGTGGAACACGCAGGCCAAAGCATAGGGACTGATCCAAAAAGCTGGCATTTGCAGCAAGAAAAAACACACACCTCCTTTGGTGCCTTTTCCCTTTCCCCACTTATTTAAGAGCAGCAGTTATTTGAGATTTTCTTCAATGCAGGGGAAAAACAGCTGCTGCCTCTGCACCGGCATAAATCAGGAGCAGCAGTTACTGAATGTAGTAAAAGAAGAAAACAAAGCTTTCTTCGTAGGAGGAACAACTACTTCTCTATAATTTGTGAGTTTAGCAATCAATAACAATTAGGGACAGGCTTGTAGCTGGTTTAACACTACTCCCTGAAGTCCTCTTGCCCCCTCCACTCCCCTTTAACCCCTACCTCTCCAAACCCAACAAGGAGAAATAGCTCCTGATTTGTGAGGCCGGGGATTTGCTTTGCAAGGGTCCTCCTCTGTCATTACCTGGAGATGGATCAGAAGGACTTCAGCTCCCCCAGTTAACAGAACACTTATTGCACACACAAGTGCTCAATTAAAGTCGCCCTTTCAGACAATTACTGAGCATTACAGCTGCTCAGAAGCAGAAAGCGGCATTCCCCTTTACCGCAAAAGAGACTGGATTTTTAGAAGTTTTACCCCTTTCCTCTGTGCCGTGAGCTTTTTTTTCCTTTTCTTTTTTAAAAACGTATTTTCAAAATTGCCTCAGTCGTGGCCCCTTTTAAGGTTCCCTTCAAGACTCAAAGAGTTAATTTGTAACACTTTGGGTAGGGTCCTTCAACTGCACATAGGAGCTATCTCTCCCCACTCCCAATAAATTAAATGCATCCCCTTTGACACATTTTAATCATTCCAAAAGGCTGCTATCTAGTTATGAGGTAAACTCACATCTTGGGCTGAATATGTGGAAGAGCCCAAAGGCAGCAGTGTTTAGAGCTGATAAATTTCAGAAGCTTGCATTGGCTATGTTTTCAGTGATTACCGAGTTGACAGACAACACCCTGAAGTAACTATTACAGTGAAAATTATAATGTATCATCATTTAAATTTTAAATGAATAAAGAGAATTGAGCACAACAATGGGCTGTCAGCAAAGCTGATGATTCAGATTATTTGTAAAGGCAATACAAAATATTGACACCTCGCTGCCCACCACTGTATACTCCTCCGCGGCTTCGTTTGCAAAATACAAAAGCTCTAATTCCCTCTGGAATGAATTGGCAGGGAGGGGCATATATTGCAATAACAATACGTGACAGCTATGCAATGAAGGATGAAGTGACCTGTACGGCGGGGAAGAAGGATCATGGCAACAGGAGAGAGATGAGATGTGAAAATGAACACACACAAAAAATGACTGAATGATAGCCTCGTGAATAAAAAGCCTCGTGACTTTGTATAAATATACAAAAGTATGAAGGCTATTGCTTAACGCATTGTAAGCCACCCTGAGTCTCCGGAGAAGGGCGGCATATAAATCAAATTAAAAAAAAAAAAAGCTTGTGATATTGTTGTACTTCTAAAGCTTAAGGCAGAGTTTCGTAGGTGAACTGGAGTCATGTAAGGCTTGGTCTCCAGTTCATGCTCAGGCCATGGCTATAGAGCAGGGAGATGCTGCACCCCTAACCCTAGCATAGTTACACAAGTACAAGGTGTTTTAGGAAAGTTAAAGAACAACCACTTGTCAAAAGAGTTGAAATGCTTTATTGTTTAAAGGGCATTTTAAAACGTTTTTGAGATAACTTGTAAATTCTAAACTAAACACACTTAAGAATTTTTTTTATGGAAGCAACCTGATCCTATTACGCTGTTATTGCTATGTAATTTCCTATTTATTATTACCATCCTTTTTTTTTTTTAGATAATTGGAAGAGAGCATCATCATTTTTAAAAAAGTGATCCGGGAGAATTTATAGCATTACAGGCATATTAGGCTTACTTCTGGTCTACAGTAGAAAGTGTTATTAACTAAAATTGAGATATACAGAGAAGAAACGGCCTTGGTGAAGTTTTATCAGCATGGTGTCTTGAAAGGGAGTGACATTTACTTTAATACTATTTACAGATTATTAGGATCACTCTTCTTTTCAGATTATTTTGAGGAGAGCTTAGACATCCTTTTTAAAAAGTCATCTAGGAGAACTGGGGCATAAATTTTTCTAAGAATTAATATGACACCAGGGCTCTTTACTTTTTATAAACGAATGAATTGGATTAATGATTCCAATTTGTGCATCAGTGGTGAGTTTGCAGATTATAGCAAATTATTCAAGATGAGAAGCAGAAAATCAGAAGGAAAATAGCAATAAGATTCAATGTAGGATATGTACAATGAAGCACTCTACCACAGAATAACATCGTCAGCTAGATAATGCAATTCTACTTGCTTATGAGTATCCTAAAATGATTTTGGGTACATAGTGCAAAAAAAGCTCATAGAAATATTTAAATAGTGTCATGAGTAGAGGGAAATGGGGGGAAAGGCTATCTTGTCACTGAGTATTAAAGCCATCAGAATTGTAAAACTATGAAAAATTGCAATGAAATTTCATTGCAAATAATTACATTTGTGATATTCCCAAATAATGAACATGTTTATTGTCCAGGAACATGTAACTGACCACACCTGATCTATCGAATATGAAGTGACTCAAAATGGTCAAGAACATGAAATATACATCTCTTCTCTATACATACTGAGTGATGTATTGCTTTTCTAACTTCACAAAGTACATATGTATTTATTTATTAACTACCTGTTTTCAAAGGACTCAAAGTGATTTGCCTGCAGCTACCCATCTAATATTGCATTTCACTAGAGGTGCCAAGTATATTCATGCATTTTTAATACCTCCTAATTCTAGATGAACAGAATTTTGTATTTGGACATCTTGTGCTATACAATAATTCCCCTCTATCATCTATTTGTAGAAATACAGCAGAAATACATTTGGAGGTATTGCTGCTGCTAATATATAAAAATAAAACTCTTTTAAAATCCATAATGGTGAGCCATATGTGGATTTTCCACAATGTTACCATACATTATTTTATATTCTTGATATATTTATCTTGGCTTGGTGTTTTTCTGGAATACCACTGGAATTCGATCTAGGGACGTTCCCTTCCCAAATCTTGCTGTACTCCCTCATTGTGCTCGTAGAGGGGTGGGGGTGGGGGGGGGTTCCTGGGGATGAGCAAAGAATATTGGGAGTGTATGCCAAGAATATATATTCCCAGAAGGGTCATCCAAGTTTTGAAGCTTGCTGGCTAAAGCAAACAGGTACCTATATTGGGCAGCACTGATATAGGAAAATGCTGGAGGCTGTAATGGAATGGCAGGGTAGAGATTACTTTGGTGACAATAGCAACAACATCAATTAAACAGTGTGGGAGAAGGCAATGGTAAATATTCTTGTATTTTTACAAGAACATGGATAGAAAATATAAAACTATTGCGGTATAGTGCTAGGTTATGAGTCCCTCAGAATAGATGGCACTCAACATGCTACTGAGGAAATGCTGAGGATCTTTTGGAGTACTAATGATGTTTAACCTTTAGGTTAAAGGTTCTCCGGCATCTAGTTGCTGATGCTGTCATACAGTACAGTAAAATTATGTCTGAAGCTGCAAAGACAGAATTACAGTAGGAACATGGAACATAAGAAGCATGAAGCTCAACACAGTGATAGATAAAGTGAAATGATTACAAATGACATCTTAGGGTTCATCAAGTTGAGATGGACTAAGATTGAACACTTTCATCAGAATACTGTTTATTACTCAGGACATGAAAAACAAAGAAGAGGTTGACTTTACAATAAAGAAGGGTATAACAAGAACAGTATTTGGCTATAATGTAATCAATTGCCAAATAATATTAATTAAACTTTGTTGACAAGCCTTTACTATGACAACCATTCAAGTTATGCTCCAACTGCTGAGGAAGTTGATCAGTTTTATGATCATCTTTGATGTGAAATCAACAGAATAAGCAAGCAAGATGGCTTTAAGGAAAAGAATAAAGGTAAAATGTAAAGGAGGATTTTATTCTGTTAGTCGGTGCTGATAACAGGGTGGTGGTGCTCATCTTTGTTTCAAGGCAATTGAGCCAGCGCTGTCCAAAGACATTGCTGCGTTCATGTGGCCAGCATGACATCGTGGAGTGCTGTTACCTTCCCAACAAAGTGGTACCTATTTAACTACTCGCATTTGCATGCTTTCAAACTGCTAGGTTGACAGGAGCTGGAGCAAGAATGGGAGCTCACCCCATTGCGCAGTGCTCAGGTCTTGAACCTGGGCTGCTGGTTTTCCAGCAGATAAGCCCAGCATTTTAATCACTGAGCACCACCCCAGGGACAGGAATGCCAAAGTTGGGAACATTAAAGAGAAAAATGTAGCTAGACAGTATGGTTTAAGAAACTGAAATGAAGCAGGAGATTCAATTATCAATTCCAGTCACTCCAATGATTTCTTCATAGCTAAATACTGTCTTCAAACAACCAAAATGATACTTCTGTACATGGATACTACCAGATGAAGTTTATAGAAATAAAATTGACTATATTATTGGTAATATAGAAAATAAAGGACTTCCATTATAGGCATCAAAGTCATGGCCAGGTGCTGACTGTGGAACAGATCACAAACTGCTCATGTACAAGTTCCAAGTTCAGGTAAAGAAAAAGAAGAATGCAGTCAGTTTCCACTACATGATCTTAAACACATACCATTTTCAAGGAGAACATCACAAATTGCTTTGAAGTACTGAATCTCATGTATAAAAAAGGAGAGGAATTATGCAGTGAACTTGCATGAAGTTGTTAAGGATGAATGTGAAAAGAGACTGCCAAAAATAAATAAAGAGAAGAAAGCAAACTGATATCAGAACAAATTGTGGAAATTGCCAAGAAGAAAAAATATGTCAAAGCCAAGGAAGACAAAAATCTCAGAAAGGAAGTTAACCAAGAGTTTCAGAGAGCTATAAGAAGCAACAAGGAGCAGTACTACAACAATAACTGTAAAGACATTGAAGATGGAAACAGAAAACACGGGGGGGGGGGGGACGGGGACGGCAAAGGAAAATCTCTGAAAAGAACTCTGAACTCAAAAGGGGGTTGCAATCTTGAATTGCTGGCAAAGGACACATAGCAACTGATTCAAAGGAGAACAAAGGAAGGAAAATCCTGTAATATTGAAATCCTATAAAGTAAAGATATCAACATACAAGAGATCTTAGAAGATATTCCCTATTTACAAGAACCTCTAATATTAGAAAATGAAGTGAGATCAGTACTCTGGTCATTTACCCAACTGGAAGCTACAAGGACCTGTGGAACACTCACAAAAATAGGGCATGTCACAGAAGAAGAATCAATAAGGATTTTGTGTGCCAGAAAATCTGGAGAATGACATAGTGGGCAACAGACTGGAAGAATCAATCTTCTTTCCAATATCAAAAAGGAGACTTAACAGAATGTATAAACTATTGTACAATGTTCTTAATTTTACATGCTAAGAAAGTAATTAAGGTCATCCTATGCAAATTAGAGCCCCACATGTAAAAAGAGATGCCAGATTATCAAGATGGTTTTAGAAAAAGTCAGGGAACATAGGACGTTATTGCTGATTCCACTGGATAATTGAAAAAAACAAAGAATACCAAAAGAAATCAGTATGTGCTTCATTGATTATAAAAAGACCTTTGAATGTGTTGATCACATCAAGCTGTGGAATGTGCTAAGAAAAACAGGAATTCCAAAACATCTCATTGTTCTCACAAGAATCTTATATACAGGTCATAGAACAGTATGGACAGAATATAGCAAAACAGACTGGCTTCAGATGGGCAAACGAGCATGACAAGGCTGTAATACTTTCCCTTTATTTATTCAACCTATATATCAAATATATATTAAGAGAAGTTGGATTGGAAGAAAATGATTGTAGTTTTAAAACGGGAGGAAGACATACCAATAACCTTTGGTAACCATATTTGCTATGCACTATCCTAATAGCCAAAAATGCAAAGGATCTGCAAGCTTTAAAAATAAAAATCACGGAACACAATGAAAAAAAAGGATTAAAATCAAATGCAAACAAAATTTTAAATGCAATTAAAATCAAATTAATGGCCAGAAGGACAACCACCAGCCTTAAAACTGACAAAAAAGATATTGAAGTGGTGGAAGCTACAGACCTTTAGGATCAACCAAGAAATCAATTAAAAAAATACGCTGCAGATGAGCACTTAGATAGATTCAGTTACAAGGGAGATTAATGCATCATTGGAAGACCTGAAAAAGCAAGTTAGGGGCAGATTGTCATGAAGAAAATCTAGGTGATCACTAAGAATCAAGTCATGATTTGATGGCACATAAAGTCAAATCAATCAATTCAGGTGACATAATCTACCATAAAAATGCCTCTCCCCATAATTTTAGTTAAGATAGCAAATTGGTAATACTAAAAAATGCATAATTTGCCCTAGCAGGTAATTTTTTTTGCTGGAGGAAAATGGGAAGCATAACCCAACTGTGAGATCTAAGGGTATGTAAACCAAAAGAGTTATTTTTTTCTTGTTTATAATAGCAGTAACAATAAAAAGGTGCAGCTTTTAATAGACAGATGAAGCTCCCATACTCACTGCTGCTGTAGCAAAAAATTTTAAACACAAAATTTGGGTAGGTGCAAATAATCTCAAAGAAACTTTATTATTATTATATGTATCAAGTTCTCTTATTACAGCTTTAAATCCACATTAGCTGATGTTATAATACAGTAGCTGTATATCCTCTCCTTTTCCACCACTTTGTAATCATCAGAAAATGCAGAGCAGTGCCCCACCCCCAACCTTTTGGGCACCAGAGACCGGTTCTGTAGAGGAGGAGGTGTGGTTTTGCATGCTGCCTGCATCCTGCAGATGGGTTTCGCTTGTTTCCATGGCCTGGGTGCTAGCATGCTGCAGACCGGTGCTGATCCACATACCGGGGGTTGGGGGACCTCTGGTTCAGAGAACATTTTTGATCTGAATCACTTTTTTAACCAGTTCAATTGCACTCAGCTTAACTAGGATCTCTGAATCTAATGTCGTCCCCAATCATAGATTCCCACCTCTGACAGCAATAATAAACGCATAAAGTATTAACAATTATTATAGCTATGAATAACATTTACTTTTTCTCTTTTAAAACTGAGGCATAGTGTACAGCAAGAAAATTGCCTTAGTATTAGACAAAGAAGCCCATGAAAGTTTCCCTCACCTTAAAAATGTGAGATTCTGGAAGCATATTACACACATTTCCAACTCAGTGTCATCTTAGTCCTCATTGTACGTGTCCTTCTCGTCTTCTACTTCATGCATTAAGATTTTCCATTACTGTCTTAACAAATCTTTCACAGAATGTAGCATGTAGTAAATGCCAGGGGACTCGTTTGGTTGCTCCATGCTGACCTCATGTTTATGAGATCACCTGGTCAACTAAAGTATTTATTTGGATATAGATGGAAGATCTAGGCCTGACATCTTTGTTTAATCATATTAATCATTCAAGTTTGAAAATTGCTTTATATTATGCTTCTCTGATAAATGGGAAAGAGGGTCGCTTTATAATTCACATTGACAAAGACATTCTCTTTGGGGAATAGGAGTATCAGCCTTCTAGCGTTCATGGTTATCATTTATTTACTGCATCATAGACTTACTCAAAGGCAATTTGAGCAAGCCCATTGTTTGGCTGTGCTGTAGATAAGTACAGAATTAAAGAAAGAAAAACTACATTTGCAATGGCAGATCGTTCATTCATCCTTCCTATAACAAAGCCTTGAAATTCTAATTGTCAATTTTTCTAATAATAAACATGACAGTACAGAGAAATGATTTCTTCACTAAAAAATCAAGAAATTTATGCTCCCTGGTTTGGTCTGAAAAAGCAGAATGCCAAAATATGTACATAACAACTAGAAATATACACACTGTACAATGGAAAGAATTCTGCCACAAATATGCATTATTTCTCTTTGGGTGCTATAATTACTCTTCCACAACTCAATATACTCACAACATCTGTGGTGAAGTATATGTCTGAGTATAGTCTAGGAATGAACACTTCATTGTAATGGTTTTTCCAGGCAGCCATATTATTGCACAATAAATAAAATGACATAAAATATGCAGCTGCCTTAAAATCCAAATATTTTCCCCAAGCTAGCACTTTCATTTCAGGGATATTGCATTTTTGTAGCTCTCACAAATGGCAATGTTTTCATTCTTTGCACCGTCCCCAGAACACTCATGATTAGGAAATGCAATACCGGTCAGAGAATAAATTCAAAGCCCTATAATTTGTTTTATGTCAGTCACTTATCTTAACATATTCTGCATTTTCTGACCTCGCACATACTAATTAAGAAACCTATGCATTTTGGAAAGGTAATCAAAAGGTTCAAGGAATAAAACACTCTAAATTGTTTGTCTGCAAAATGGAAGTAGCATAGCTTTCCTGCACTTTCACTTTGCAAGTGACTGGCCTATAAACAAGATTGTAGCAGGTTCTCTTTGGTATAACTCTATTTAATTAATCTTCAAGCCATTAACCATTGATTTAAAATGTCACTTATAAAATCTTCATTTTGCACATTATCAATTGTTTTGCAAATAGCTATCCATGAACAGAGGCATAATGATCTCCCTTTCCCCATTCTTGCAGCTTACTAACCTCATAGTCAATTTTGGCTTTTTAATTACTCACACTCATATTAGCATTTAAAATTAAATGGCAGATTAAAAAAAATAATATGTACGGACATAAAAAGTTAAAATTCCTATTACAGAGCTGCCTGATGGAGGAAATAAAATCTATTTTTGTTTAAAGGGCATCATGGAATTTTGTCTAAAATTGAAATATAAACAGAGAAATGAACATTTTAAAATAAATATTAGTGAATTGTCTTAAAACTATTTTTCAATAGGTGATGGGTTGGTCTTTGTCAGCAACAACTTTTCAAAATTTTCAGTGAATTTTTGTGTGTATCACAATAATAGCTATTTTACTTCCAAATGAGGGTCTTAGACACCATGAGCAGTGTGGTGGCCTAGTGGTGAACATTCTGGTCTTCTACTCTCAACCTTCCACTCAGAAGCTTGAGAGTTCAATCCTAGGTACCGTCAGATATTTCTCTCCTAGGGCACAAAGAAAAAATATTTGCTGCGAATTCCACATGGCTTCAGGAAGGGCATCTGGTCAGTAAAACACTCAGCCTCATCCAGTCACCCCAACTCTATTCTGAATTAAGGGATTACAGGGTGGTAAAAAGGGGGAAGGTCTTAAACAGAAAACAAAAGCAATAATTTCTAAACTGAAATTTGCATCTCAATTCTAGACTTAAACCATGAGTTTGAGATCAAATTTCCTGTACATGTATCTAAAACCATTATATCTGAACTCAAATCAGAATTTAAGGGGCTTTCCCTACTTGCACCTGATCAGGTGTGACGGGAGTAGTTGCACTAGGAAAGCCAGCATTTCTCAACCCCAGAGAGATGTGTGGGCTTCAACTTCCAGAATTCTCCACCAAGCATAAAATTGCTGAGTTTGAGAAACACTGGTTGAGGGTTCTCCTTTGACTCTTTACTCTTCCTTTCTTGGTGGTTTCTTCAATTTTAAAGTAATTATTTGCTGAAGATTTTAGTTTGTGAAAAATATATATAATTTTTTAAGGACCAGAAGGTTACTACAAGCCGTTTTCTTAGATCAAGATTTTAATCTAGCAAACCATTGTGTGTGTGTGTGTGTGTGTTTAAAAAATTGGGGCTATGGTAAAATGTGGTCTGAATCCACACAATAAAAATTATGCTAGAAAGACATTAACCTATGATACTATAACCAGTCATCCCCACCCCGATGTTATGATAATAGAGACACCACATTTAGACCAGTGTGTGTGAAACAGAATGATTTTGAAATAGTCGGTCATCCTTAAAGAAGATATATGAATGGAATAAGTGGATGCTAAGGGGGGGGGGGTTGTACACACAGAGCACAGAGAATAGGGAACAAGAGAAAAAATGCTCTACTCAAATGCTTTGTGTTTTGAGGCTCAGACACATCTGCTGCTCACATCCCATTTTTTTTCTTTTAGCTTGAGAAGCCTCAATTTCTCTAGAGATAGTTCTTGTGTATTGACCGTTCATGTTATGATTGTTCAAAATTACAACATTTACAAAACTGGCATTTTATAGCCCGTGAGCAACTGGCATAAATGGTTGTGCCAATCCTCCCTGGTCAAATGATCACATGACAGATGAGTCAGCTTCATGACTGGTCACAGTGTTTTGTGATCAAATCACCACAATTCAAAATATTTTTTGCTTGTTTTTGACAAAAGACACCCATTCAAATGAATGGGTTTGCTTTGCGATCACTGGGTTTACCATGATACAGACCAGAAAATTACTTACCGGTAGGTCATGTGGGTGCCCTGACTTATGACTGCAATGACTTCCAACTGTAATTCCAGCGTTCAATTACAGTAATAATTCAAGGACTACCTTTAAAAGGGGTGCTATTTCACTTCTGCACACTTAATGCAGCAAGCAGTTCATGAATGGCCAATCCTCTCCAATCAGTCATTTTACAAAAAAGTAATAACATTTTATCATGTCTGGAAAAGGAACTTTATAACACAATTGAAGTACCATGAAAAAACCTCAAGCCAAAGAATGCAGACACCTGCCTGGTCTTGCTTATTGTGAAGGCAAATTTGTGTGTCCACACACATATGTATATACAAACATATATATACATACACAAACATAGTTGTAAATTAAAAAGGCTTACATAGTTGGTCATATTGTAACCACAATTCTGGGCAGCTCACAAAATAGAAAAACAGCAGGAATCCCCAATCAGAATAAAAACTCAATAAAATCTCAATAAGAATTCATGGCATTTTCAAAACATTTGCACTTTAAACACTTGGCAAAACTTAACAAACAGTAATAAAACTCCAAATACCAAGTTTATAGTAAAGGTAAGTCCATGGTTTAAAATACTTTATCAAAAGCATCGTAAGATGAATATACTTTTATTATTTCTCCGATGAGGGAGGACCATGAATTTAAGCCACAATCAGTCATCTTTGTCAGCTTTCATAATTAATTATATAAGTAATATAGTATATGGCCTAATTCACTAAAGCTTATATCTACAATATGAGCAATATTGTTCATAATATCTACAAGAGAGCTAAAACGTTTAAAATGTTACAATGATTGAAATAAAGTTGGCTATAAAGAAATGTTGAAGTTGCCTCTCCGAAAACAAATCTCAATTCAATACAGTGTTTTGCTTTCAAAAACTAAGATAAACAATCCTCCCCCCCCCCAAAAAAAAAACAAAAAACCACAGTTCCACACATCTCAGTAGTGACTTCTTCCTCACTCTTCAGTTACCTCCAGCTATCTGTCTTGTTTGCACTTTTGGAGAGTTCCTCAAAAGTGTATTGTTTAAACATAGGAAGCCACATCAAAGACAGTTTTTGTAATCTCCAGTGCCAAATTTCAGAATCTCATTGTTATGGTTCCCTGACTGTGACTAGGGATGCATGCTTTCTTTCAGTCATATAATAATAATGCTATCACCCTAGAAATTTGACATTAAGGATTAAAAATGGCTCCTTTCTCCCTGCTTATTATTCAAAAGACCCTGAAAAGTAATCTGTTTTATGAAGCTATGTTTTGCAATCTGCATAAATATGCTATCATTCTCTGATCTTCCTCTGGCTTAATTGAAAGCACATAATATCATAGAAAATGAAAATGCAACTGTAAGCTTACATAGTAAAACAGTGTATAAGCAACCAGTTTTTTCTAGCAATTGGGTATAAAATGATGTCATTCCCCTTTCCCAAAAACCCTGAACACAAAAGTCTGTTAGGGTACAGGACTTCAGAGCACAGAAAGAAAACTACTTAATTTGCACTGAAATTTAATTTGAGGCAGGTCAATTAAGTCTGTTTGTGAAAGAAGAGCCTTTTGATAATAATTTCAATTTCATAATGACTTTGAGTAATGAATGTACTAATGATGCAAATTTATTTTGTTTCCTTTTAAGCAAATATAAATTCTTGATCATTTAAGATCATTCAGCCCCTTTGAGTAAAATTATACATTGTAAACAAGGGGAACCCCCCCGCCCTCTTCATTATAAAAAACAAAGCAAATGACTTCAGAATGAGAGAATATGAATATGCTGACATGGAACTTCAATGGCTATACAGCATTAAGTCTGTGCTGAAAAACTACAAAAACTGTGATCATTGCAGCATGGGACCAAATTTGCATCAGAAAGCCTTCTGAAGCACTTGGGGGCATGGTGCCATATTGCTAAACCTGCATTTGAACTGTTTCCTCTCTGTTGTGGTATGCATGTGTTTGGGAGGTGGAGACCAAAGTGACATTGATTATTAACAAATCATCAAAACAACAGGATATTAGAAGAAGACACCAGGGGAAAAAAGAAGATTGATTGTGAACACTGTACCTGGCTGAGACAGGAATAAAATCCTGCAACTTTGCACAGGTAAAAGGGCAAGGTAAGAAATCCCTCTCACAGAAAATGCTAGTAAAAGGTATATATTTCAAGGATAACAACACCTTTTCTTCATTTGTGAGGATGCCGAGGAGATACAGAAGACAGATTCCAAGGTGCGTGGAAAGCTTGCTATGTATGTGAAGCATTCTGCTCATAAAAAAGATGTATAGAATGCTTCTTTGACTCTTCACAAACACATCCACTGATTTATTTCCAAACTGTTCCAAGGTCTTCACTGTGCTCACGTAATATCACTTGCAGTTGTAAAACTGCAGGAGTACATCATTGAAAGCATTGACAAGAATATTCAAATCAAATTCTTTGAAATATAATATAGTTACCATGTCAATTTCATATAATATGGTTGTTGCTTTAAAAATATTCAAACATGCATTAACTGTTTTTCCCCCATGGCATGAGTATTACCTCTCAACAGGAGCATGCTGGTGGGATGGCTTGTTTATCCTTGCATATAATCCTTCTAAGTGGTCCCTGTCCAGAGGTGCTGTAGGGTTATTGCACCCACCATAAGCTTCAGAAACAGGTGGAGAAGAAAGCTGGTAGGAGTTGATAACTGGATATATTTCTCGGAAGTGATTCACTCGTGCATAATTTGGGTCTGTCTCATCATCATCAAGATCAGGCGGGGATCCCATAGGAACTGTGGAATACTCAGCAAGTCCCCTGATCTGCTTCTGACGGAGTTCCTGATGCTTTGCACCAATCCTGGGAGACACAACAAGAACAACTAAGGTCAGTACATACTGCTGACACAAGACAGGAAGTCTACTCAACTGAAGTTTTGATTACATCAATTTAATGGCAAGCCAAATGGAAATGATAATAATTTTACTTTTAAAACCACACCATCAGAATATACTTGTATTCCTCGTTTAGTGATCACAATTGGTACTGGCAACATGGTTGTTAAATAAAGCAGTTGCCAAGTGAAACCACAACTGTGCTTGCAATAATCTTTCAGCTTTCCTTTGCTTTACAGACCTACAAAGGTCACAAATGTGAGGATTGGTCTCAAAGTTACATTTTTTTATCATTGTCATAACTGCAAATGTTTGCTAAACAAGGCGGTTGCTAAATAAGGGCCCTCTATAGTAGCAGATGTTAAGCAGGCGAAGTAAACACAAATTCACTGTAATTATCAACAATAAACTTCTAGTCCCTTTCTAAGTTTTTTCAGGGACAAGGCTGAAATGCCTACAGTATATAGACATTCATCACTGCACAAACATAAATTACATTTGAGAATTAAAGGTAAATCTAATGACGCCCCTTTTAAAAGACCGATATCTCCTAAAATATATTTTTCTTGTTTTCCTCTGAACTAGCCAATATTATCAATGCCACTTTTATCACATTTTCCTCCCAATTTAATAAATCACCTACATTAAGTTCATTTGTGAGAAGTATAGCAATGTGACACGCAAATGTAAATAGCAATTAGTGGAGTAAAAAGTCAAAGACCCAAAGCATTTATTAACATTTTCGACATTTTGTCCTAACTCGTAACTTGGGGGTATCATATCTTGTTACGTGGAGATCAGAGAGAGAATATACAGTGAAGAAATCAACAGAAGCCAGTAGAGATGAATTGTGTAGACATAAGTGAATTAAATACTATTACTGACAGTATTCCATTATGATAAATCTTTAAGAGGTATTACAAATGCTGCTACTAATCAGTGCTATTGTGTAATCTGTTGGGAATAGAAGAGGTAGGAAGACACCCAGGTATAATTTCAAAGATAGTCAAATTCAGATGAATCATCATTTGCTTTATGATTGAAAACTTTAAACAAGGCGCTGTTAATAATAAGAAACTGAAATGTTCAGCTGCCTTGCTATGTAATTAAAGCAGCAGAAAAGATCAGAGCAGCAAGATGAGCCCGGTGTATAGAGAGCAAAGAATGAAAAAGCAAAAGAAGGATTAAAGCACAGGAAAGCTGCCAATTAAAAAGTCAGGATTTATTCACTATTATTAAATTCTGTAGCTCACAAAAATATTCCTGGAAACAAACACCTATCAAAATGGGTAAAAGAACAACAAATGTTAAACCATCCCTTTTGTACCAGGAAAAAAATTAAGAACCGTGGAGCAGGATGTGGATGGAAAAACAAGAACAAAAAGGGATTTGATAGAGGACAGGGGAAATGCCTATATCACAAAAGATGCTCAAGCAAACGAGCTGTCATGAGGAGGAATTAGGGTCAGATAATCAATTTACAGAAATGCTTGCATACTGTTTATGAAGGGGTATTTTATTAAAAGCTGCCTGAAATCAGAAGTCTTCTTCAGACCTTGCAAGCTTTAGTGTATTTAAAAATGAAAGTGTAAACGTAAGTGAACACATATTTACAATTGCAACCTATATATCATTTTAAGGCACCCATAGTGTGAGTACAGGAAGCCTTTAGTGACTTCAGCACTCTATTGGGTAGATAATGAAATGGTGTAAAACTGGCAATCAATTACATTTGTGAAAATGGCCACATTACCTTTTGAAAACAAGACATACACAAAATTAAATCTTTCTCATAAGGCAGAAGACCTAGGAAAGGGAAGGCAGGTTATGAGCTTTGAAATAGGCACTAATCTGTTCCTATCTTGATGTCAGTGAAATCTGTAGAAGTCAGGGGGAGTAAAGTTAGGAGAGCACAAAGCCTCTGGGAAAAAAATCATTGGCATCTAAAGTAGTTATTTGGATTGTATGTCTGCATATGGATTATATATGAATTCTTAATGTATCTTCAACAGAATAATTTTATAACATGCTGTTAGCCCCAAAGAAACAAGAACAACGTATGGAGTGTACTTCTGGGTGGTTCTTTATTATTGTTCACCTATAGACCGAAATCTTGCCAGACTAAAGCAACTATCTGTATAACTATTAGATATACTCTGTGAATTGCTGGGAAGGGGGTGGCAGTTTCCTGTCTTTGCCCTCTTCCTGCTTACCAAGGATTCCAAGCTCTGCTGTCTCTTTGCTCTCTGGGAATGAGCCCTTCCCTGCGGTGACTCTAGACTATATTCCACCACACATATATTGTAAACACTGATATGCTCTACACTGGGTCACATATAGTCTTCTCTGATCTATAGGAAAGTCTAGCTTTGTCAATCATAGGGGTGGACAGTGCATTCTCCCTACCCAAATGTTGGTAGTCCATGTATTAGAAAGCCACACAAGCCCCCTTCTCCAGAAACTAACTGTAATTGGCTGTGAGATTTAGGGAGAAGAGTTGTAACCAAGAGAATGGTCAAACAAGAGAAGTCCAGAGCAGGAAATGTAATTTGAGCATCTCAGATTTGACCATCCCCATTTCTCTTGAATGTAAAAGTAAGAGGGAACAAGGGAATTTAAACTTGCAAGATTCTGCTACTTATAGTAAAAGTAGTATTCATGACTTTGATCTTCAGGCAAGTTTCTGCAATACAAGTAACTAAGTGTGTGACTCTGTGCCACATCAAATTCCTGTCCAAAAGCAGGACAAACCAGGAATCAGCTCTTCAAAATGGGCAAATCAGAAACTTGCCTGGACCAGGAGTCAACCAGAACCCAGCACAAAGAACCAATCATGAATCAACACTCAAAAACTGACCAATCTGAAGCTGGCATGGACAAAGGATCAATTAGGATCAACCACATTTCCTGGCAAAATATTAGAACAGAATAACAGAGTTGGAAGGGATCTTGTAGGTCATCTAGTCAAACCCCCCTGCCCAAGCAGGAGACCTTACACCATTTCTGACAGATGGCAGTCCAGTCTCTTCTTGAAAACCTCCAGTGATGAAGCACCCACAACTTCTGAAGGCAAGCTGTTCTATTGGTTGATTGCTCTCACTATCAGAAAAATGTTCCTTATTTCTAGGTTGAATCTCTCCATCCATTATTCCTTGTGTGGCCTTCAGGTGCTTTGGAAATTAGGTTGACCCCCTCCTCTCTGTGACAGCCCTTCAAATATTAGAACACTGCTATCATGTCTCCCCTGGTCCTTTTCTTCACTAGACTAGCCCTGCTCAGTTCCTGTAACCGTTCTTCATGTGTTTTAGCCTCCAGTCCCCTAGTCATCTTCGTTGCTCTTCTCTGCACTCTTTCTAGAGTCTCAACATCTTTTTTATAGTGTCGTGACCAAAACTGGATGCAATATTCATCCAATACTACACTAGATGTGGTTTTACTAAGGCATTAAAGAGTGGTATTAGTACTTCACGTAATCTTGATTGAATCCCTCTTGATTCAATTTTGGATTACACTGACTGCTGTCGCACACTGTTGGCTCATATTTAACTGGTTGTCCACCAGGGCTCCAAGATCCCTTTCACAGTTACTGCTATTAAGCCTGGCTTCTCCCAATCTGTATGTGTACTGTTGTTTTTTCTTGCCTAAGTATAAGACTTTATACTTTATACTATACTTTATGTACGGATTGGCTAGAATCTGCATAAGTTTTCATGCTCACCGCTGATTGGCTGTCCAGATCGTGGGAGATTTAACTTGCTGTCATTGGCCGGCTGGTCTGCCTGGAGCTCCTTAAAAAGACGAGCTCCGGCAGCCCAGCCGGCAGAGCGCAGTCACATTTTGTTGGAAATAAAAAGGTGCTGAATTCACTAATGACTCTCGCCTGCTGCCTTTGCACCAATCTAACATTTATTATCAGAAAATCTGTTCTCTAAACCATGGTCATAAAACCTGAAGCCCAATCCTGCCCAAAAGATACTTATAGTGAAAGCCTATATCAATTGTAAAAGAGAAGAATACTCTCTTATAGTCAATCTTTAATTATAAATAAGCAACATGTTTATTATTGTCACTGAGACACAAGAACAGATTCCAAGATAGAAAAGGAGATAGTCCTCAAATGAAAGGAATCCCTGGAAAGTAGTAGGAATTGAAAGCAAACAGCAACAGACTCAAGTAAAGGGTTTGATGTTACAACAGATAACTATAAAGAAGAAGCATTTCCTTTCATTTCTATACCGCAACAATCTCAACTCATAATTAGGGAACTGTTGAGAAAAAGGCTTAATTCTCTAAAGAACCCTTAAAGAAAGATGAAAGAAAGATCACACAGCAAAGAGAAAAGATGAATTCCTGCTAGCCTGTTCAGTGTTCAGCTGGAACAAGCACATGGATAAATATGTGGAAAGTTAAAACCTAGAATTTGTCAGCAGCAAGAACAAAATTCTTGTTGGAGCATCCTTGCACTCTATCAACTGAAATGGAGCTCCATGGACAAATCAAAGCATCAATAAAAAAAGGGGACAATTGAAAAGAGGGTTGAAAACTAACTGGAATGATAACACTCTCATTCCTTCTCTCTCACCCACATACAGTATAGAAAGATTAGTATCTCATATACTATTCCATGGGAGAGTTGCATTTATAATGATAAAAACTCTCAATTTGGCTTTAAAAACTGTATTAGCCTGTTTATTAACCCTTGTTTCAGAATAGTTTAATTTTTCTCACACTTGCAAAGAAGTGGTTGTAAAGATATACTTATGGTTGCCCAAGGTCCAAGGAGAGCACTTTGTTTGGTTTCTATAAACACTAGTACAACCAGTGGTATTACACTTTAGCAAGTGGAAATTTCTCCATTAATTTTATGCTACTGTGAAAGTAATGAATAGGTAGAAATAAATACAAAAATCTGGATAGTAATACTGTAGGTGGCCAACATAGTTCTACAAGGAAAGCCTTGAGGAGGCTTCTTAATAACACTATGATTAGTTTCATTTTCTTCTAAAACTTCAGAAATACTTAAACCTGGAAGGAGAACCCCATCAGCAAATGATTTAATTCATCTCACTTATAATTTCCCTTCAAGTTTGATAGTTTTGCTGTCAGTTCTGGTACTTGGTATAGAACAAAAATAAGAACTGGGACACCACAATTTTCTCTTATATTTAGAGTGGGGAAAATGTTAAGTCTTTATTTTTTTCTCTCTTATATAAATGCAACCTACAATTGCTTCCTCAACACTATGCTATGTTGTATTTGGTTAGTTTGTACTAGGTAATGTGAATTTCTCCATGACTAACTCTTAAACAGGGTTATTATAATTGCATTTGTTTTTCTTGTTTCTCACCTCTCTCTGGAAAAAAATATATACATGTTCATCAATGGTCTATTTTTATTTAATTTACATTTTTACTTGTAGTTAATAATATCTGAACTACCTTATGTCTGTTTTACTGTATTATTTGCTGGTTTAAGGATCACTTTCCTAATTTTATTTTACAAAACATTGTTGATCTTTATCAACATAGAAGCTTGGCAGCCTTCAAAACAAGGTGCCTAGGAGTCCAGGTTAATTCTTTTAAAATGATGTCATTGTGGAGTAATGTGGGCGCTTATTTATTTATATATTTGCACTTCTTACAGCTAAGAATATACCAAGAAGTTACAGGCAAACCTCACTTAACAACCACAACTGGGACAGGCAACTCTATAAATGTTAACCATGTCAGGCTTATGATGACACTTTTTCTATATTAAATGAATATTCATTTAATAAATCACCCATGTCATTAAGTGAGACATGTCAATAGATTTTGCTCAGTTGAAGAAAGTGGGATGCTGTGACAGTTGTAAGTGTAAGGACCAGTTGTAAAATTATTTTTTCAGTGTTGTCATAACCTTGAACAGTTGTTAAACAGGACAGTTGTCATCTGAGGACTTCCTGTATTTGAATTGGAAGTGAAAAGCAGCAAGTAAATGCATCATACAGGAAGGAAAATGTTGCTTCTTTCTAACACACACGTTAGAACTTCTTTTGAAAATGTTGCATCCCTCTCTCTCTTCAAATTATTAAAATTCTAACAGACTTTTCCAGGCTGGCATGCCTGCATTTATTTATTTATTTACTAAAACAGAGTGAATTGCTTCATAAACTGCTCCTTGATGAAGGAACTGCATGGGAATTAAAAGTGTCTGTTCATGTATATGCATGTGGAAACAGCTGAAAGCAACTTACAAAGTATCTGGGTGAGTGTAGAAAAAGATACAGCTGCTTTAATAATTTGAAAGAAGCTGCTTTCTATGCTCGGTCACAGCAACTGGATGGGAAGTAATGAATAGTTCATGCATTGTTTCCCCGTTCAATGTATTTCCCAGCTTCTTACCTCTTTTGATCCTCTTAGAGCACAATGAGCACAAAAGCTTAGAATAAGAGGTAAAATATTTGAATCTGGCTGCTGCATACAGCACTGGGACATGTTACTCTAATTACAAAAGCCTGCTATTTCAAGTATAACTAGTAAGGTTTTGAACAGCAAAAGTAGTGATTAGATTTGGAGAGATTTGCCAAATGAAAAGCACAGAGCTCTATCAATATATAACATGTCATTCATCACCATCGTTAAAGGGGAAAAAATAGAGAAAATGTAAGATATGGACCATAGCAGTAATCATTCAGTGTAACTATATGCAAGTGCCTGATTGCAAATGTTCTCTACAGTGGAAAAAACAGAGATGTCACACAACAGCTTTCGATTTTTCTGGTATCTGGTGGCTGTTACCTAGGGGAATGCAACTGCTTCCAGTTTAAGAATTCTGTATCTTGACAAGATTATGTAGCAACCCAAAGCTACATCAGCATGCAACTAAAGAGTTCCAAATATGAAGGAAGGAGAAGGAAAAATAGTTGACCTTTGAGGAAGCTGTCCAGTATGTGTAATATACAGAATTACGATTGCCTTAATACAAACAGTAAAGCAGGCATGAGGGTACTACTATTTGTATGTATTAAAGAGTTTGGGCTCATTCAAGTTTCCCACACCCTTTATAAATGGATGTTTGAAATATTGGTCAACTGTTCCTTTTATGTTTCTGTAAGAAATATTAATTTAATCCACTTTATCTATATAGGTTGTCCTCATCTCATGAACACAATATTGACTCATAAGTAGAGTTATCACATGATGGATTCAATTTTACAACCATTTTTACAGAAAAAAGGCATCATAGGCATCACATGACTGCCACTGGTCATAAATTTCAGCCAGTTGTCAAATGACCGAAATGTGTTCATGTGACTGCAGGGGTAGAGCAGCAGTCACAATTTCAAAGATGGGTTGTACGTAACTTTCTTCTGAGTTCACTGTAATAGTCAGTAAGCAAGTAGTCATACGTCAAGGACTATCCATAACATAAAATAAAGTGTTATTTTGAGTAAATAATCATCATAGTCATTTATCAAACCTATATGCTGTCTGATTCACAACACTCTGGGTGGCTCACAATAATTAAACAAAGAAATTACAATACAATCAATGAAAAATAAAAGAAAGATAAAAGATGGCACGTGCAACAGACCAGATGGGATAAAGTAAAGAGTCGCACTATCCCTTGCCAAAGTGAATATTCTTTTATTAAATGTTCATAGGCCTAGGCTTGCCTGCACAAGTGCATGAACGTTTTGAATTTGAAACATTTCAAATTCAAAACACCTTGTTTTAAGAATGAAATATTTGTTTTATATATGAAACAGATTGTTCTGACCTACCAGAAGGGCCTTGATATTCTGGAAATATTCTGAACTGAAAATCACCCTATTATGAGTTTGGAGCAAGTGTTTCAAGCTTAGAATACTTCAAGCTCAGAAAAAGCATCCAGTATATTTTTTAAACAATAATCAAAATTCATGAGTAATAGATGTGTTCTGTTCTGAGGGGATTCTAATAAATGTATTTTATATTTGTTAGTACCTGTGGTGGGTTTCAACCGGTCTTACAATCAATTCAATTTGCGCACGCGCTTTGCCAAACGGGCGCTCCACGCAAGCGCATTGCATTTCAGAACAGCTGAGGTGCAGCAATCTGCTCTGCAGCGCCTATCAGCTGGGCTAAAAATATATAAGTAGGTATAGCGCAGGGGTGGGCGGGAAAGCTCAGTTGACGGTCGGAGCGAACCAGTTCGCTCTCAGCTCACCATCGCTGCTACCGGCTCGCCTGAACTGGGGTGATCCAGTAGAAACCCATCACTGCTGTCAGCCCAATTGTGTGCACCAGACACCACCACCCCCAATGTAAAAATACTTGGCTAGTAACCAAATCTTGCAAATGTGACTGTACTGTACTCCCTACTGCTCCTTCTTATTCTAGTAAGAATACGTAGAGGGAGGTGTCTGTCTGAGTTGTTTCCTCCTCCACACAGACTATTTTGGTTTTGAGTCACACTTTTCTCCTTTTTGCTTTCACAATCTATCTGGTTTATCTATATGAAGACAATCTTCTTTATTCTCTACAATACCTTTATCCTCTTGATAAGTTTATTAATGAAATATATGACATATTATTATAGGTGTACATAAGTATAATATGTGATTAGAAACTGGAAAAGTCAACAGATGTATAGTTAAACTGACAAATCTAAACCAAAACTGTAGTTGAATCTGCTGCTTTAATGCAGATTTATAAGCAAGCTAAAATATGTGCGAATTTTACTAACTTTTAATGTGTAATACATCTTTTTGGGGGGGACTCACAAGCAATTCAGAAATAACCACCAACATCACTTAATATCTTAGCTAGCTATTTTCACAATGTGAAGAAACAAAACATTCAATTTTCGCAATTTATGAAAGGCATTTACTAAAATTCATTGGCAGATACTAATGGAAACCTGGAGGAGGAAATATATGCTACAAGTGGCTGAGAAGTCAGATAGGGCAAGACAGCAAGATTATGCCTCAGCAAATTGGTGGAATTATGTTCTTCCAAAAATAATCAGGACAGCAATATTTTAAACTATTATCAAAGGATTAAAGAGGAAAGTAAATTATCAAAAGCATTTTAAATTTTAATTTAAAACTTGCAAGTATTTTATATGCTGCCCAATTCCTAAATAATTCTGGGTGCTTACTAGAGAGAGAGAAATATAGCTATACAACCAGCTGGAACAGCAAAAATACCAAAACAAAAACAAAACAAAATGAGACTCACTATCAGCCTGTTGCGAGATCCCTGAAAATAAACAGGTCTTCAGTGATTTCCTGAACGATGTAAGGATGGGAGACACTGAAATCTCTGGGAAGGGATCATTCCAGAGGACAGGAATTGTGAAAGAGTTGGCATGCTTTCTAAGTCCTGCAAGCCGATGTCCATTATGCTTTGATGGGATCTGAAGCAGTGCACCTAGTCTGCTGGGTCAAAAGGGTCACACCCTGCTACCTGACCCCACCTGACTAGGACAAAATATTTTCATTCCCATCTAAAGTACATAGTAAAGGCGGTCTGTAGTGAATTAACTATATGGGGCTGGAGAAATTTTGGAAAAAAAGAGACACCCCCTCCCAGAAATTTAAAATACAATTGTCTATATATAATAGCACAAAAGTTTTATTATCGATTAATTTTACAGCATAGTTTCCTTCCCTTTCTTCCAAAGCTTTTTTTTTTTTTGGCTTGGAAAAGGATGCCAACAAATTGAGTGATTTAGAGCTCTTGAATCTTACCGGATGCCCTATTGTTTTCCAGTCTCTAATTACTATAAATCATCATTTACTTTGAAAAGCTGTCCAGTGTGACAAGTAAGGGATGAAAAGTCAAACGTTTGCAATGAAATACATCAGCTCAAAAGTGGTTTAAGTACAAGAAAAAATATCTTACATTTGAATATTTGACTAAGCAGTATTTGAAGTTGTGTTAGTTTTGCAAATGATGGAATGTATATATTTAGCTGGAATTGGGAACGTGGATCAGTGGAGGTATTTTGGCATGTATGGCAGCAACATTATAACAGAGTGAATGAGAATTATTGCAAATCAATTCTATGTGTATAATCTATCCTTTTGGTAACTGTTACTGTTCTCGTTTTGGAAACCGGACACCTGACATGTTATGTAGTCAGCATAAAATAAAACTACGACCTTGATTTGACAGCCCCATTTAGCATCCCCCACCCAAACTGCACATATCATAACTATCCTATGATCTAATAAGTATCTAAAAGTAATTAACTGGATTAAAAAATGCCAGTGCTTCAATCAAATATGTATTCTTATCAGAGTTCTGAGACAGGAGTAAATTGGGACGTTTAAAAACCTGGGACCTCATCCAAGCTGTGATCTGATCAGGGTTCAATGGTTATAATAAATTGGAACTATTAAAACTGGGATCTGATCCAACATTTTATTTTGTCTAAACCACAGTACCGAGTGCTGCTAAGTCAGGAATATTCAGGGAACGGAAGGAATTAACTCTTACCAGATCTGAAGCAAAATATGTAGGGGTGCAATATAGAGAACATTATTCTGAAGGTAAGATTATGAATTAAATAATGAAGATATTTCAATCTTGTAATAATGTAGGATTATTTGTAGTGATTCAGCCATGTGGTGGTTCTGATTTACCCCAGCCATAAATACCTGCAACTTTCTTTTTTAAAGATTTTTTTTAATCTTGCCTTTATTACGATATAAATAATTCAAGGCAGTGAACATACCTAATGCTCCTTCCTCCATCTATTTTCCACATAACTACAACCCTGTGTGAGTTGGGGTAGGTTAAGACAGCGTGACTGGCCCAAAGTCACCTAGTGGCTTTCATGCCTAAGGCAAGACTAGAACTCACAATCTCCTGGTTTCTAATCTACTTTAGCCACTAAACCAAACTTGCTCTCCTAAGGATTATGGCCTTGTCTCAATCCAGAGAATAAAGGTCTCTATGAGATATATTGCTTCAGTTTTTAAATGATATAATATTCTTTGAAAATTAAACAAACAAGAATTTGTTTTTTCTGTATCTTTCATGCAGTTTTTTTTAATTGTCAAAGTCCAGGGAAGTACAAGCTACAATTAAAAAAAACAAAAAAAGCACACAACAGCAGCGTGAAATACAATAAGAGCAATGAAAACACCAAATAGACCTGCCAGTTAAAATTTACAAATATAAGAGGAAAACAACAGAGAAGAAAATAAGAGAAAACAAAAAAAAAATCAATAAAATAAAAAAAAAATCAGGATAAAAGGACATCAGTGTGACATCATTCCAAGTTTATGATATCTTGAGTCTGTTTATGACAATAGCTGATGATAATAATTTGGCAACTCTGTCCATAATATCAGGCTTATACAGTGGTGGGATTCAATTTTTTTAACAACAGGTTCTGTGGGCATGGCTTATTTGGGTGGGCATGGCTTGGTGGTCATGTGACCGGGTGGGCTTGGCTTGGTGGTCATGTGACTGGGTGGCCATGGCTATGTGTATAGGGACTACTCAGAGGGCTGAAAAAAATCATTTCTGACCAGTCCTCACACTTTTGACTGGTCCTCACACTTATGACCATCCTCCCATTTACGTCCGTTGCAGCATTCTTAACAACCGTGTCACTCATTTCACAACTGTTTCTCTTCACCATGGTGACAAGATAGGGCGAAAAACCTAAAATGTGAGGATAGTCGTAAGTGCAAGGACCTGTCAAAAATAACTTTTTCAGCCCTCTGAGTAGTCTATATGCACAAAAGGACTACCCAGAGGGCTGAAAAAGTGATTTCTGACAAGTCCTTGCACTTTTGACCGGTCTTCGCACTTATGACTGCTCATCATTTATGCCCGTTGCAGTATTCTTAACAACCATGTCACTCATTTCACAACTGCAGTGCTTCATGTGTCCGGGTGGCTGTGGCCAGGTGGTCATGTGGCATTGCTTCTTTGCCCTAATGACAATTTGCTGCAATGGTCATAAGTGTGAAAAACGGTCATAAGTCACTTTTTCCATGCCATTGTAACTGTTGTAAGTCAAAGATTACCTGTACAAAAATACAAAAAGCTTCTTTGCTTGCAAAGCAAAGAATACCAATCCCTAAATACCAATCATTAGATTGGTACCTGCAAACTGGAGTTACAAATCAGGCAGGGTGCCAGAGCACCTTGAGGAATTAAAATAGTTAAAATGCAATGATAACTATCAGCAGCCAACTCTTGCTCATAAAGTGAAACCCTTTAGCAGAGAGGTCATTTAAGCTCTCCACAATGAAGCAAAGGAGCAGAGTATCTGTTGCTTGTTAAACCAATTATCAGAACAAATAAGACACAGAACTAGTCAGATTTCCAAAGCTGCTTCTTTTCAGGAACAGAGATTAACATTTTTCCTTCCAAAGAAAGCTGAATAGGGAAAATGTATCTCATCACTAAACACAGGATTAAACATCACCAAGCACAGAATTAAACTTCACCAAAAACCAGTTTTAGACCAAAAGTCAGAAAGGGTATGTAAACTCACTTTTGATGTCAATCTTTCTAGCTAGCCAAGGAGCCTTGCTGAATGTCACTCATCTTGGTTCCTTGTCATTAAAAGCTTCTGCTCCGTTATTCAATTATTTTTTCAAAATGCTGATCATTGCATCTTGGGTGGAAGAACTCCAACAGGGGAGTATTTCCTCCCAACAGTGGTGTAAAAAGCTTAAAACAACCCTTCCCGTTTAAGAAAGTCAAGCAAAAAACAAACAAACAAACTTCGAGAACCTCCGAAACTGGAAGCAACAGTAAGTCTAGGCATACTGCCGGAGAGGCAGTTTCTGTAAACGGCAATAAAGATTAGGCTAGGAAACAACACCAAATGTTGTAATTCCTTACAGGATTAACCCTGTAAAGTGGAAAAAAAACAAAAGGAGATTTCTTTTAACAACCAGTTCTACTGAACCGGGGTGAACTGGTAGAACTGGTAGAATCCCACCAGAGTTGGGCTTAAACCAACTCTTCTTCACTAAAAACATGATCTCTATTAGGGGGTGGTACAGGCAAACCAGGGCCTAAATTCTCATAAAAAGGACAGTGAAGAAATACTTATACTAAGGTTTTGGGATTTAATCTGACTACAGGGGCAAGTACATCTCATTAAATGGGTTTTTATTAAACTTCCCATCCAGTATTGCCCAGGATAGAACATTAAAGCTGACCAAAAAGAAAGATCTTCTCTTTTTGTGTATATGTTGTATAAATGTTTGTTGTGTATATGTCACGTATGTCTTTTTTAATATTTATATTCAATAAAATCTACTTTATTAAGAAAGATCTACAATGGGCTGAGCAAACCAGATTGAACTGATAGTTCGCAGGTCTAAAAGGTTTTCAGAAAGGAACCTGTTATGTAAATAGGTTTGTTTGGTGGGAAGTTCGAATTAACTGACCCTCAGCTGATTGGCTGACCACCACAGCTGCAAGGTATATAAAGGGAGCTGGCTCCCCAGGTCAGTTGCTGGAGTCTCACCCTATAATAAAGAGCTGTTGTCACTTACTACTCTGGCTTGCTGCGTCCTCATTCACCCCACTTAACATTGGCGACGAAGGTGGGATTTTGAGGCCAGAAGCAGAGGAGAGCTGAAGCCACACGCAAAAGAGCTGAAGCCACACTCAAAGGAGCTGAAGCCACGTTCAGAGAAGGGGACCCGAGACCGCAACTGAATCCAGCCAGGCGAGCGAGCGGAACACAGGAGAATCCCGAAACGATGTCTGCCTACACCCCGCCAGCGCCTTTCGACCCCAAGGAAGAGAAGTGGGGATCCTACATGTCCCGGTTCGAGTGCTTCATGGTGGCAAACGACATGCAAGGGCTACCGGACGTTCGGAAGAAAGCCCTGTTCCTGAGTCACTGCGGGCCAAGGGTCTTCGACACAGCCGAGGCATTGTCGGAGCCGAATTCGGTCCACAACATCTCCTGGTCGACGCTGCAGACCCTGCTGAAAGACCACTATGCGCCAACGCCATCGAAGTACGTCCAGCGCTACGACTTCAGGCAACGGCTACAGCAGGAGGGCGAATTGATCAGCGAGTACGTCGCCGCCCTGCGTAAGGCCGCAACCCAATGTGAGTACCGAGACCTGGATGAGATGCTCCTAGAGCAACTAATTTGCGGAGTGAGAGATAGCCGGCTCCAGAGAAGACTGCTTGCGAGGTCAAACCTGACCCTACACATCGCGCTAGATGAGGCCAGGGCGCAAGAGTCATCAGTAAAGGCCGCAGAGAAACTAAAGAGCTCCCGCCTCACCAGAACAACGCAGAAGACGGCGCCTGTGCACCGAGAGGCCGTAAGCACCGCCAGCGAGGGGGAGTCTGAAGAAGAGGTCTACCGCACCGAGCAGCCCCGCACAGCCCGCAGAGAGCCCAGAGACGGATGCGCCAGCTGCGGAGGGTCCCACTCACGACAAAACTGTAAGTTCAGGGACGCCGTTTGCCGTTCCTGTGAGAAGAGGGGCCACATCGCTAGAGTCTGTAGGTCGAAAACACACCAGAGCTACAGACCACGTGGCCAAACGGCCCAATCCGAGACGGCGCCACACCGAAGGCCCAACAGGGATGGCGGAAACCGGAAGGGCGCAAAATTTGAAGACGCTGGGGCCTACACCATTCGCATCGCACGGACCTGCACCTCGCCCGGAGAAAAGACCTACACCACGGTCGAGATCGAGGGACAGGAGTGCCAGATGGAGATCGACACGGGATCGCCGATATCCATCATGTCTTGGGAAACCCTAAAGAGAGTCATCCCCAGCGCACACAAGCGACAGCTCCAGCCACAGCTTCGCAGACTGAAGGATTACCAAGGGAACCGCATACCCGTCGAAGGCAGAGGCGAGTTCCAAGTCCAGTACGGGGAGTTTACCGAGAAACTGCCCCTCACCATCGTCAGAGACAACCTTCCCAGCCTACTGGGCATGGACTGGTTTAGGGCCCTAGGCATGGGATTCACCGGGGTAAGGAACGTTCGAAGCACCCTGAAGGAAGACCTGATGCAGGAGTTCCAGGACGTGTTCGACGAGAGGCTTGGCAAGTATGTGGGGACCCCGATTTCATTTAATCTAGACCCCAACATCGCACCCATCCGCTTAAAGCCCAGGCGTGTACCATTTGCCCTGAAGCCCAAAATAGACATTGAGCTGGATAAATTGATCAAACAAGGGGTGCTCGTTCCAGTCGACCACGCCAAATGGGAGACCCCAATTGTGATACCGGTCAAGCCGGACGGATCAGTGCGCATATGCGCTGATTATAAATGCACAATTAATAAGGCCCTGCAGCAGAGCGCCTATCCAGTGCCAGTCGTTCACCACCTATTGCATTCCCTGGGCCCCGGCAAGATATTCGCAAAACTCGATCTTGCGCAGGCGTACCAGCAGCTGCCAGCAGATGGCGCTACCGCAGAGGCACAGACTATCGTAACCCACAGAGGGGCCTTCAAGTGCACCCGTTTGCAATTTGGAGTAAGCGTGGCCCCCGGACTGTTCCAAAGTACCATGGAGCGGCTTCTACAAGGGATCCCCGGGGTGGTGCCCTATTTTGATGACGTGCTCATCACCGCGGACAATGAGCAGCAGCTAAGAGAAAGGCTGAGGGAGGTCCTAAGGAAATTCAGGGATGCGGGACTCAGAGTAAAACGCAATAAATGCATGATCGCAGTCCCCTCAGTCGAATTCCTGGGATACGGGGTAGATGGCACCGGCATACACCCCACAGAGAGCAAGATCAGGGCAATCAGAGAAGCACCCACCCCCAAGGACAAGGCAGAGTTACAGGCCTTCCTGGGACTATTAAATTTTTACGCCATCTTCCTCAAAGACAAGGCAACAGTGGCAGAACCCCTACATAGACTGTTAACCAAAAAAGCCACTTGGAAATGGGGGAAGGCTGAAGACAGGGCATTCGCCGGCATTAAAAAACTACTATCAGCTGAAAGCTTCTTAATTCAATACAACGCAACGCTCCCCCTTGTCCTAGCATGTGACGCGTCCCCGTTCGGGGTGGGAGCCGTCCTGAGCCATAGACTCCCGAATGGCCTGGAAGCACCCATCGCATATTACTCCCGAACTCTATCAAGTGCCGAGCGAAATTACAGCCAGCTCGACAAGGAGGCCCTCGCCGCCGTTTCGGGAGTAAAGAAATTCCACGAGTACTTGTTCGGGAGGGATTTTGAGCTAATCACAGACCATCGACCACTCCTGGGTCTCCTCGCGGGAGATCGACCAACCCCGGCAGCACTGTCGCCCAGGATGACACGCTGGGCCATCTTCCTCGCAGCATACTCCTATCGCCTGGTACATCGACCAGGGGCGAACATGGGAAACGCAGATGCACTCAGCTGATGCCCACTACCCGACAGCCTAGAAGACCCCACACCCGGCATCCCCATCCTGCTGATAGACGTTTTGGACTCTGGGCCCATAACATCAGCCGAGGTTGCAAGAGCCTCAACCAAGGACCACGTGATCTGGACAGTCGCAAGTTGGGTCATGAGGGGGTGGCCGGAAAAGATTGGGAGCGGGGAATTTAAACCGTTCGCGGGAAAACGAGACGAATTGACAATGCAAGGGGGTTGTTTACTATGGGGCGATCGGGTTGTTATTCCCTCACGCTTAAGGGAAAAAGTTTTAACGTTGTTGCATGAGGGGCACCCTGGGATTGTGAGAATGAAGGGGCTAGCCAGGAGCTACGTCTGGTGGCCCAGCATGGATGCAGACATTACAGAGTGGGTGGGGAGATGTCAGCCCTGCCAAGAGTCCAGATCAGACCCGCCAACGGCACCCGTGAGGGAGTGGGAAAGGCCCCAGGGACCCTGGTCCAGAATACATATTGACTTTGCAGGCCCATTCCATGGACAGACCTTCATGGTCGTCGTAGACGCATTCTCCAAATGGCTGGAGATCAAGCTAATGAAGGCCACTACCACCGACGCAACCATCAGAGAGCTAAGACAATTATTCGCCACACATGGGTTACCGGACATCCTAGTGTCAGATAACGGGCCACAGTTCACCGCAACACAGTTCGAGGGGTACTTAGCGGGACTTGGGATCAGACATGTCCTTTCTGCCCCGTTTCACCCGGCTAGTAACGGACAGGCGGAGAGATTTGTGAGGTCAGCAAAGGAGGCCCTCTCACGCTTAAGCCCCGGAGACTGGCAGGAAAGGGTAGACAAATTCTTAATAGCCCAGCACTCCACAACCTGTACAGCCACAGGCCGAAGTCCGGCCGAACTACTAATGGGGCGGAAACTCCGGGGAATACTAGACAGACTAAACCCCAACTACTCCCCAGAGGTCTTCAATGGGGGGGAGAGGAAACTTAGAGAGTTCACCATAGGAACACCGGTACACGCTAGAAACTATGGACAGGGCCCACTCTGGGAGGCCGGAACAATCACAGAAATCACAGGCCCCAAGTCATACAGGGTAGACATGGGGGATGGGAGAGTTTGGCGCAGGCACATTGACCAATTAAGAAAAAGAATAACCACAGACACCGAAGACACACCAGACGACCCCATCTCCGACCACGACTACCAACCAGAAGCACAAACCACTAGCCTGAGTAGAGCGGAGGACTTAGCTGAGGACTCTGGTATCCAGCGCCGCCCCGTCGAGGTAGTCCCAACAGCAGGAGAAGTCGCCGCCCACGAGGAGGTCCCGGAGGCCTCATTGGCGGAGCAGGGAGAAACAGAAAGTCCCTCCGACCTGCTCAACGCCGCCCCTCCGACTGAACTGCGCAGGTCAGCTAGGACTCGCACACGCCCTAGTCACCTGAGAGACTTTGTATGCAAATAACACCCCAAGTGACTTCTGGGAGGGGAGGAGTGTTATGTAAATAGGTTTGTTTGGTGGGAAGTTCGAATTAACTGACCCTCAGCTGATTGGCTGACCACCACAGCTGCAAGGTATATAAAGGGAGCTGGCTCCCCAGGTCAGTTGCTGGAGTCTCACCCTATAATAAAGAGCTGTTGTCACTTACTACTCTGGCTTGCTGCGTCCTCATTCACCCCACTTAACAGAACCCATCCTTGTAGATGTCTCATGCTATAATTCAAAGGGTGATTTGCATTAATATTAATTTTCATATCACATTTTTGGGTGAAGGGGAGGAATACAATAAAGCATTGTAAACATTAGCAGATTAAAATTAGATTTCTGAGTTACTCTATATTTTTTCAAAATGGAACTGAATTTAGCTTATGCCAAGCATCCACAGCTGCAATATTAAAGTTCATTTTCTCAAATATCAAACAGATACGTATTGATTTAAAGTGTATTAGCATGCAGCAATGCTCAGGGCTGAAAAGACAATGCAGGGTATCTCTTGAGCTTTGCAAGGCTTTGTGGAATACAAGGAAACCACAAACTTGAAATAATTTATTAGACCCCCAAGACTAACATTCATTTCTTCCGATATACAGCTACAGAAATCAAGGACTAGCTTTATATTTTTCTTCTTTATTTTCTGTACGTAAGCTTACTTTCTGTAAGACAATAGGATGTCCATTAATACGGTAAGTTCTTTCCAATTCATAAAAAAAGCCAATTTGGTCTAGTGGTTAAGGCACCAAGCAAGAAGCCAGGAGACTGAGTTCTAGTCCTACTTTAGGCATGAAAGCCAGCTGAATGATGTGGGCCAGTCACTCTCTCTCAGCCCAACCCATCTCACAGGCTTGTTGTTGTGGGAAAATAGCAGGAAGAAGTATTTTGTGTGTTCACCACCTTATTTATAAAAAAATAATTAAAGCGGGATAAAGATCTTGAGAAGGAAGGATTGCAATATATGTTTTCCTCCGGGAGGTCACTACAATCTTTCATTTAGCAAATAGTGCTTCAATGCAAATCTGCAGGTTCTGAGCACTCTGACTCAGAAATCAAGCACAATGTTTGTAAAACAGTGTCCAACATTTAAAGAATTCTTATTTTAAGGAAGGCATCCTAATTTATTTCTTTTAAAATCGTTAATTTTGATGTGGGGTTGCTCAGCTGACACCTTAAAAGACAGACATATTCAGGGGTGGGCTACTGGGGGTTCACAGGGGTTTGGGAGAACCTCTAGCTAAAATTCTGTGCAGTTTGGAGAACCCCCAAATCCCACTCCTGACTAGCCCCACCCACCCCACACTGCCCCTCCCAGGAGTGCCCATGCGGCCCGTTTTGGATGCAGGTAAATGCAGGGCGTACATGGAGGCTCGGGGAGGGTGAAAAACAGGTCTACTGGAAGTTCGGGAAGGCTGGAAACAGGCCTGTTTCTGGCCTCCAGACCTTGGAGAGGCCGTTTTTTGCCCTCCCAGAGGCTCGATGTAAGCCTTTGAAGCCCAGGGAGGGCAAAAATGTCCTCCTGCCATAGAGCAGGAGGCCAACTAGGCCATGCCCACCATGGTCACACCCACCCAGCAACCGGGAAGAGAACCCCTTGCTAAAAGTTTTGAAGCCCACCCCTGAACATATTGCTTGTTTATCACAGGTGTCTGAAAATGCTGGTGCTATCTCTTGTTGGGGAAGCATTGCCCATAAAGATACAGATCTGTGACTGGAGGATTCTTCTGAATTCATGGCCCCTACTAAGGCAGCATGGTGCTGGTTGGGTGCTGTGCCCAGGGGGTTCCTTTGTATAACGTTGCCTTCTGTGCCAGTTGTGGCTTTACTTAATGCAAGGCAATCCGGCAATAGTATTTCACATTCTCATTACTACCTGGTAATGGGGTACCAGATTACACAATGCTGCTACATAGGGCTGCTTTTAAAGAACATAGCAATGTTATGTCCAGAATACTAACAGACACCTATTGTTGGGATCCTATCACACTTGTGTCTCAGACCTTGCACTAGCTTCTGAGTATAGCTTAAAGTGTTTGTTTTGACCTATAAAGTCCTTTATGGCTTGGCACTTACTTATTCCCAGAACATTTATTTCAACTGGAAGGAGCCCAATTTATAGGTCATATTGGAAGGAACAGTTAATAGCTCTCCAGGAAGTTAAAAAAAAGGGGGTGGGGGTGGAGAGAGGTTGAAGCCAAAGATTGCTGTTTTTCAGTAGCTGCTTCACCCTTTGAAACAGTCTTCTGATGGAAATCAGACTGGGACTTTCTTTGGATGGATCTAGGAAAATTTTTAAAAATCAAGTTCTTTGTAAATCATTTACATTCTAGAATGAGCGGTCACTATAACATAATGGTTCAGCATGATTATCTATGTGTTGTTCTATTGTTTGATTAGGCCATGGTTTATTGATTGTATATTTGTAATAAACTTACTGTGAATATTTAAATCAGTTTTAATATAGCTTGTAAACCACTGTGAATTGGACTTGACTGTAGTGTCATATAAATGTAATAAATAAACAAATAATCTGACCAGGGAGACCTACTCTTTCTCACATACATTTTTAGGCGACTCTGAGATCTACAATGGAATAACAAGACATCAGTAGGAAAACCAAAATGGAGATAAATGTCTCTTTATAAGCATCTCCATAACAGCTGTTAAAGTTGGTGTTGATAGCATTTCAGGAAGAGTGGAGACAAACTGAATTCTAGTCAAAGCACCAACTACTGTATTAAACATATATATATATATATATATATATATATATATATATATATATATATATATATATATATATATATATACACACACACACACACACACACACACACACACACACACACACACACACACACGTCTTTTTCTTTTTCGTAGGCTTTTATGTGCATATTCTTTCTAGCCAGGTTTTACCTATGTAAACTAAGTTGTTCTGCAGCCCTGGTTCTGTGAAATCTCATTCACAAGCTTCTGGGCCTTTTTTTCTGTTGACAAACTGCAACTCTGTGTTGCTCTCTGGGAGACTCAGATAGCAACACAGGGCCAAAAGCAAAAAGGCCCAGAAGCTTGTGAATGAGATTTCACAGAACCAGGGCTGCAGAACAACTTAGTTTACGTAGGTAAAACCTGGCTAGAAAGAATATGCATATATATATATTTGTTGCATATGCAAAATGACTTCTTGGAATGCAATGCTGTACCAATGGAAACATATATATCTAAAGAACATGTAAGAATTTGCATACACATGATGAAAAGACACCCCCCCACACACACACACATGATGAGCAAACGGACAACAAATTTAGCAAGGCTAGTCTTATTCTGGGACACATTTATTCCACAGTGAGATCTGCAGCTATTGATATTTAGCTGACTGAATTAAAAAGTGGCTACTAAATATTAATAACTTCCCGCTGAATGGTGTGAAGACATCACTTAGTTTGTTAGCCATTCCGTGAAAAGATGTTTCCTTCATTATAATTTTATTGACACACTTAAGGAGTTCAAGACTTTGTGAGTAACTATCTTCTGGAGCCATTTATCACGAAATTCTTTCTGAACCTGAATCCAACTTGAGTCCCAGAACAACTTTCCTAACTGTGCTTCAGGAAAGAACTTCTGTGGCTAGAATGAAAGAACTTCTGTGGTTAGAATGAAAGAGTACTTCCTCAAGAGGCACTTTTCTTGAAATTAGGAAACTCACTGCTCTTTGGATAAGGATTCCCCCCCCGCTCCCACCATAACTTCTCTTCGGGAAAATGATTGGGATGGAAATCAAAGTGCCAAGACTTTTTCTTTTTCTACCTCTCCACCATATAAACATAGGAACAGCACCAAACTATCATGTTAGCAGACATGGAACATTCGTAGTAGATGGCTAACAAACTTTTACCAATATCAGTAATTAGGAAAGCAGTTAAAATCTATAAAACCCAGACGAGTGGCTCAGGCTCATAATATCATTTTTCTGCTATCTCTAGGCATTGCAATTGTTAAGATTTACAATAAATTAATCTCTCCCCTAATGAGGAATGTGCAACTAAGTGTGCAGAGCCTACATTCTTGTAAATCATTTTTGAGGCTTTCTGAGTTCAGAAGGTAAGACAAAGTATGCAGCTTGTGAAGTCATAGTGGCAGCAAGATCTACAGCACAAGATCACTGCATGATGGTGGTTGCCAATACATCCATTAAAATCTCAGGCCTGAACTACTTTATACATTATAGAATTAGTGAATCTTGGGGCAGGGTTATAAAATTCAGCCTTATTCTCTGGGTAAATCCTCATTATGTTAACAGAAGAGCAACAGAAAGCATTAAAGTTTCACTCATCTTCATAACTTAGTATCTTAGATGTGCATTTTTTACACTAGTATGTCATAGGAAAGCTAGCTTTTTATTGTTCATAAAATCAGCTGCCATGTTTTCAAGACCTTGGCAATACTTTCTTTCTTTTTTGCCAGTATCACTCATTACACTAAGCTCTTGAGCTACGTCCCACATAGATGTTCATAGTTTGGTAACTGAAGCATCATGTTAGTGCAAATGAATTACCTCAAGCATGCTAAAGACACATGTTCCACAGCATGAATGTCTTTAGAGTCTTGGAGCTTTCCTGCTGCACACCAACCGCCAGAGCTGCTAAATCTGGCCAGGTTGGTAGTGATGTTCTCCAGGCTTATGGTCTTTGGTGTTCCCCATACTTACGGTTCTGGGGGACTTCAATCTGCCATTCATGGCCACCATTGAGCTAACTCATGTTATCTCTGGTTGACTTACAAGGGAGGCCACACATTAGATAATAGTTTTTAATCACATGGCAGTGGAGACATGATTTAAAAAAGTAATTTCCCAGGTTATTTAAAAAGAAGTAAAACAAAAAGTATGTGCATGCACATACAGGAACCTGAAAAAATATGCACAAATATCTATAGTACTTTAAGAGTAAAAAGGATCAATGTGGATGACATTTTGTAGTGATCAACTCATTCTTCCCCCATACAGAGTGAAGATGCATTTTAAATGCACAAGCACCATATGAGCAGGCACTCTAATATATCTGTTGTAAACAAGGAAAAGGCAACCTTGTATCCTTCAGATATTTCTACTTTTAGCCAGCATGGCAAAAATAAGATGTTGTAAAAGTAATAGTCCAGGGGTGTCAAATTCAAGGCCTGAGGACCAGATCCAGCCCGTGGGGCCACCCTGGAAACAGCAATGGACCAGCCCGTGGTACCTCTGCCAGGGAAAATGGAGCTCAGGAGAGCTGCATGCAGCCCTCCTGAGGTCCATTTACCCTGGCAGACAGTTGCAAGAAGCCATCACAGATGAAAACGGAGCTTGCGAGGGCTGCATGTGGCCCTCCCAGGCTCCATTTTCTCTGGCAAAGAGTTGCAGGAGGCCATCAGAGCCAGAAACAAAGCTCACAAGGGCTGTGTATGGCCCTCTTGGGCTCTGTTTTCGCTGGCAGAGGGTTGCAGGAAGCCGTCACAGCTAGAAACAGAGCTTGGGAGCCCGTTTTCACTGGCAGAGCACTCTGGCCACCAAAGGCATCCCTGACACGAGTGATGATGAGCTGGACACACCCATCCCAGCCCCCTGAGGTCAAACCCAAACCTGATATGGCCCTCAATGAAATCGAGTTTGACACCCCTGTAATAGTCAAAACATCTGGATGCACCAATCATCCTATCCTATCCTATCCCTGTGGGAACCATGGGAATTAATTTATGGTGTACATGGCTGAAGTAGGATGGCTTTAAAAGTCATCTGAATGGGACACTAGACAGTTTACTGGTGTGACCATGACTGATAAGATCTGCATTTTTGCTGCCTTTCCTGAGGAGTCATCTCACTCAATAAAATATTAGTAAAAGAGTAGAGCTATATTTATATTACCAGCTGCAGCTAAAGATTGTTATGCAATTAGAGCTTACTTATGTGACATGCTTGTTAAAACAAAAGCCTTCTTCTAGGCAACATTGACCAGCACTGTCTTCAGAATGATGACACATTAATATGTTATATAAAAATGATAGAGAAAATAGGAATAATCTCCTTGTCTATATGGTATAAATTAAGCCCTCCTTTGGGATTCATGCTGTACATTCTTTCTCTAAAGGAGAAATAAATGATAGAAAACTATCCAGGGAAAAATGGTATTTCTTTTCTTGTTTAATTGTAGAATAAAAATCAAATATGTGAGTTAAAAATATCATATAGGTTCATCAGCTTCTAAGCACACCTGCTGTTCCCCATTTCTGTCTCAAATGATTTCAGGTCAAAAGGTGAATAATTATTAGACAAGATAAACCAGAATTATAAAGGCATGGAATCGAGTGTTTTTAATAGGTTCTTACCAATTAACTGTCACTCCAGGGAATATATTCTATTTTGAAAGAAATTTTACCACTACAAGAAATATTAACAACAATTACTCTACGTCTGTCCAATTGGAACATTAACCTAGAAACAGACGGGATCATTCCCAGAAGTCTGCCAACATTTTAACAAATGGCAGTGGCCCTTTAACAGATGGGATGCATGCTCTGTAGTTTGCCAGGATCCCAACAATGAACATGAGCTTCCATAAAAATGAAAGACATGTACCTTACAATTGCCAGCAATAGAGTTTCAGTGTCATCAATGCAAGCGCTGGTTAAGCATATAGACCAACCACCATTTTGGCTATAAGATGATGGCGATTCATATGAGAACAATTATTGATTGGATAAACTTTAAAACTAATTTTATCATTTGCGTAATATTATGTATATTTTTATAAACACTTTATAAATAATAATAAAAAACAAAATGCTGAATTTAGCAAATGATGTCAGGCTTTTTTGTGTTTCTAAATAAACCAAGTCCAAGGCATAAGCTAGGCATGACAGACAAGAGATCATTGGAAATGTGGCCTGTATCACAGCCAGAGGGACATATATATTATTTAATTTCTTCACATATTTATTGACACAGAATATGCAATCATTACATATAATTTTTTTGGATGTACGGTTTCTCAATATATGATTCTGTATGCAACTTACCCTATAACCTGGTATTTGTCGCTTTTTCTATATGACTTTTCCAATATAGTCTTAAGTAAATGATTTCTTCTATATTCAATTTTTAAAAGTGAAAGTAATCCTCATGTACATTTTAAAACTCAATTTACCCAATACACACTGAAAGTTTTTACAGATAGATACCATTTTGTAATAATCTTTCCATTAAGAATTATAGACATTCTTGAGTACCTTCCCCAGACTTTGTTGGCCAGCGCTCAGCTTTCCTTTTCACTGAAGACCAGCAAATAATAACAACACACACACACACACACACACACACACACACACACACACACACACACAACACTGAGCTCACCTTTCCCGTTCCTCCTTCATCTTTTCTAGGTCATCTTCTTTCAGTGTACTTTGCTTGGAGTTTCCCTTCTGATCACTTTTTACACCTTTATCCTCTTTTTTCTTGCCAAATCTGATTTAAAAATGAGATTTCATATTAAAATAAGCCAAAAATACTATGAAAATCTTCAGAGCTGATTTAAATAGACCGATTTAAGCAAACAAAGTATATTATGGTTTGTTTCAGCTTCAATAAAGCTGACTCAAGGAACTCATATTTTTAGAGTATAAATTAACTTATTTTCCACAAACTTTTCCATAAATTTTTCATTATAATTTCCATTTTTATTGTTTTAGAAATATTTCTCTTTTTTGATTTTAATGCTTTCAATGTTGTAAGACACCCAGAGTCACTTCAAAAGGAGAGGGTGGCAAATAAATTTAACAAACAAACAAACAAACAAACAAACAAACAAACAAACAAACTGGCATGTAAGAAAATCTATAGGGACAGTCCAAGGGGAGCAATTATGTCGTAGAAAATATGGGAAACTCTGTTTCTGTCAAATTCACAAAAGATGAAAAATCCTGGCCAACCTAGTACTAAAGTTACTTTAAAAACATGAGCAAAGAGAATGAAAACTCTAAATAATTTAGCCCAAAGTCAGTTATTTCCAATCTAAGCATAATACAAGGTGATGAAAACATATGAAGTAAACTGAGCTTCAAAGAAAACAACCATTTAATGAGATTTTCTTAATTTCTTTTATTACATTATGTGGAGGAGAGCCTTGAAAGGCCAAGCCAGTTCTGTCTCCCCAACAGTTTAATGTGATTGTTTTGACAATCAAAAGACTGAGAAGATGCTCTAAAGACTGAGAAGATCCCTCCTCAGATAATCTGGAAGGAGTTTAATCGCTGCATAGAATCTTCAGGAGAATGTGGCATCAAGCAGTTACGGTCCCGAGTTATTTTTTTAAGCCCGAATCATTACCTATGTAACATGTATGCATGTATACCATTTTCTTAATTGATTCACCATTTATTTCTAATGTTATATTATTAATAAATATATTATTCTTTCTAATTTTTATAAAATTAGCATTTGTAAAAAAAATGCTAACCATTACCTCTTTTCTGGTGCTAACAGGCCTTTGTAAAAGGCATTCAATAGGTATGTGGCGAATAAAATCTGGAAATGTCGACAAAATCAATTTGAGCATGCTAACAAGCCGGGCCGGTGGTTGTCATATAGATTAAGAAAGGAGGCAGAATCTAGAAAGATTCAATTTTTACAGGACTCTATGGGAAATTTGGTAGGTACTACAGAGCAAAAAGCAAAGGTGGCCCAAGATTTTTATACCTCCTTATATAGCCAAGAAATCTATCAGGAAGATAAACTCAAGAGTTATCTCCAGAATCTACAATTGGAGTTGATTCTGGATCACTGTAAAGAAATTTTAAATGCAGAAATTACAGTTGGGGAAATAGCAATAGCTATCAAGAAACAAGCCAATGGCAAAACTCTAAGATACCCCAGTCCTGGACGGAAGCCTACATTTCCCTAATCCCGAAACCCGAAACAGATAAAACTCTGATCCAGAATTATAGACCAATCTTGCTCCTGAATGTGGATTATAAGATTTTTGCGACAATACTAGTTGAGAGACTCCGGGTGTTTCTGTCCACCAAGACCAGAATGGTTTCCTGCCTCATAGGCACCTAAGAGATAACATAAGGGTGGTATTGAATGCCTTAGAATACTATGAGACACACTCTGATAAACCAATGGTAATGATTTTTCTGGACACCCAAAAGGCTTTTGACAGAGTCAGCTGGAATTTTATAATACAACAATTGGAAGGGATGGGTTTTGGGCCTCAATTTACAAGGGCAGTTCAAACCATCTATTCTAAACAGTCGGCAAGGCTATTGTTTAATGGATCACTATCAGATGAGATACAGATTTATAAAGGTACCAGACAAGGATGCCCTCTTTCACCGCTGCTATTTATTTTAACACTTGAACCACTTCTTAAGACGATCAGGCAGGATTCGGAAATTAAGGGCTTAAAAGTTAAAGGGGAAGACTACAAACTCCAAGCATTTGCCGACGATTTGTTTTCATATCAGAAGATCCCCTTAATACGGGACCAAAATTACTTATGAAATTAGATGAATACGGGGAGGTAGTGGGATTAAAAATCAATAAGGATAAAACCAAAATGTTAACAAAAAATTTGTCAGGTGCCCAAAAGGAACAGATCCAAAGTATTATGGGGATTAATTGTGTCAAAAAATTTAAATATTTAGGTATTTGGCTTACAAATAGATGTTCTTCTATCAAAGAGCTCAATTATTCTAAATTATTAATAGACACAGCGAATGAAGTGGAGAGATGGCAGCATATTCAGATCTCATTTTTGGATAGAATTGCCGCGATAAAAGCCCATGTTTTACCAAAATGGATCTTTTTATTTCAAACGGCTCCTGCAAGATTGGATAAATTTTTTTTTAGGAAATTAGACCAAATTCTAAGTAAATTTATTTGGCAGAGTAAAAAACCCCGTATAAAAAGAAAAATGCTGCAAGAGCACAAAACAAGGGGCGGCTTGGGGCTCCCTATGTGGGAGCTTTATTACCAGGCTTCATCCCTGGTTTGGATAAAAGATTGGGTGATCCTCTCAAGAAAGCGCATTTTAGCAATTGAAGGATATGATTTGCAGCAGGGATGGCATTCCTTCTTGTGGTCTCAGAAAGACAAACAATCCAAATATTTTACAAATCATTATATTAGAGGAATTTTATTAAGGGTTTGGGAAATGGTGAAGAAGCAAGTTTACACACAGATTCCTAAATGGGTGTCTCCGTTAGAGGCAGTGACCCTTCCGACTGTGCACAACACAAAGAGGAACTGGGTTTATGGTGACTTGTTGGATGAAGTCGGGAGACTTAGATCTAGAGCCGATCTCCAAACTAGAGGATTAGATATAGATTGGTGGTCCTATGCGAAAATTCAAACTAGATTCGCTAGGGATAAACAGGAGCATGGTATTTCTCTTCATTTACAAACTTTTGACAAGTTTCTCCTAAGTGGCCGAAGGAAATTTATTTCCAATGTTTACAATTTTCTTCTATCCAATTTCATGGCAGAGGAGATTGTAAAGGACACGATGATTGCCTGGGGGAGAAATATTGGAACAACAATTCAGCTTGATGCATGGCAAAATGTATGGAACAAAACTATGAAACTGACCCTTTCTTCCCCATTCAAAGAAAACGTTTATAAGATGATCTACGTTGGTATCTCCCCCCCCGCCAGAATCGCTAAGATGTTCCCAGGATCCTCTGATAGATGTTGGAAATGTGGGTCGGCCAAGGGTACTTTCTTCCATCAGTGGTGGATTTGTCCGTTGACTAGACATTATTGGGGGAAAATACAGCAGTGGCTGCTGGAAATAACAGGTGTGAGCTTTCCTCTTCACCCAGACCTCTACCTACTAGGAATAAGACCGGACCACATTGACAACAAGGATTGGTACACATTTGTCCATGTCTCAACAGCGGCGAGAATGGCATTTGCCCAACTGTGGAAAGATGCAGATACACCCCCTGACCCCCCTGATAATAAATAAGATTCTTCGATGTGCTGAGATGGACAGGTTAACATATATATTAAAAGATAAGAAAGACTCAATATATAATAAAAGTTGGGACAGATGCTTTGTCTGGCTTAAGAAAAGGTTAAATCTAAGAGATAAGTGATAAGATCATTTTATTAGATTAAATAGATACCTAATAGGCTATATAATTTTTTATAATTTTGAAAAAAACAGGCCAATTGTTTTGTAGATAATTAAAAGAACTTGATTGTATTGAAATGTTTGGTTGGTAGGATGATATTAGTTAATATTAATTGGAGAGTGAGTTTAATTCTCGGTTAGTCATGTTTGTTGTTTCGTTTTAGTCTTGTGTCTATGTGTTCCTACATTTCATTTCTTATATTGTTTTCCAATCATTATTATGTGTTAATTTTACTGTAAATATTTAATAAAGATATTTTAAAAAAAATAGGTATGTTTCATACATGTGCATACATAGCGGTATGAATGTGTATGTATGAATTATACTTACGAATATCTTGAATATATATATATGTGTGTGTGTTTGTGCATGTATGTATATGTGCATATATCTCTATAAAAATAAAAGGTTCAGGACATTCTTCAGTTATTTTGTGTGTCTCTACAAAATACTGTTTTATTCATTAAGCATCTCTCCTGTGGCATGTTGGATGAATTATGTTTTCCCAAAAAGTTGGCATTTTTTTCAGTGAGCGAAATTGAATTCCTGACTTTCATTTCATTATTATATAGCTCACAATACTACTGAATTCAAATAATGAGTCTCCAGCATAGTACAGTACAAAGCGAGTCTCTAAAAGGAAACCACATAATACTGCTTGGAGACTCCACATATTAATTGCCAATTAAAAATATCTTGTTCTCTGTAAATTCAACATTTGCATAAGGTTAAGTTTATGCACATATGTTATGTACATTTCTTGTGTATATGAAGTGGTATGTAGAGAGGTCAATCTTTTTGGTTCAGTATGCATGCTAGATGCTTATGCAAAATAGCAGGGGTTATGGATATGGATATCCCTTCACATATTGTCACTGGAGCAGACAAAGCACCAATTTATGATAATACTATTACCGTTATTTCTAGATTTTCTCTTTCTGAGTTCTTTCTAGTATTAGAAAGAACTAATCCCTTTCCTGGACCGACAATCCCTACTCACAGTCACTCATGCCCTAGTCACTTCCCGTCTTGACTATTGCAATGTGCTCTACATGGGGCTGCCCTTAAAGAACACCCGGAAGCATTTTGGTGCAAAATGCAGTGGCCCACATGGTTTTGGGCATAACTCAGTGTGCACATGTATCACCTCTCCTGTGGGAGCTGCATTGGTTGCCGATTTGCTTCCGGATGCAATTCAAGTGCTAGTTGTCACCTTTAAAGCCCTTCATGGCTTGGGGCCAGGTTATCTGAGGGACCATCTCTTGTGGTCACATCTACCCAACCCACCAGAGCGGTGAGGCAAGGAATGTTGCGGGTCCCATCTCCTAGGGAGATACACCTGGTGGGACCCAGAAGAAGGGCCTTTTCCATGGTGGCTCCCTCTCTCTGGAACATCATTCCCCCAGAGATTAGAATCTCTTCTCTAGCACTCTTCTGGAAGGCACTGAAGACCTGGTTCTGCCAGCAGGCCTGGGGAATGGAAGAGTGGGATGGAGCCAATTAAATGGCTTGTGGATGTGTTGTTGCAGGGTGGAGGGTTATTATATTATTTTATTATGTGATTAGTTTTATTGTTTTATATATAAGGTTTTTATATTCCTGTAGGCAGCCTTGAGTCACCATGTGTGAATAGGCGGCAATATAAATTTCCTAAAATAATTAAATAATTGCTCATCCAACATAAAAATTGAATAGACTTATATACCGCTTCACAGTGCTTTACAGTACTTTCTAAGTGGTTTACAGAGTCAGCATATTGCCCCCAACAATCTGGCTCCTCATTTTACTGACCTCGGAAGGATGGAAGTCAACTTTGAGCCTGGTGCAATTTGAACAGCAGAAGTAGCCTGCAGTACTGCATTCTAACCACTGCACCACCACATTGCAGTGGTTAGAATGTACTAGGAATGGGGCATGTATGAATTATCTACAGTAAAAATGAAGAAATACAGTCAACAATGAATAGGTGTTGAATGAATGTGGGTACAATGCAAAAGCAAGTGATCAGTTCAAAGGACAAATATTTGAAGAAGGATTAAATGGATCAAGAAGACGGAAGGAAGGAAAGATCAGTAACACTGTTGAGAGCCAGTTTGGCTCTCAACAGTGGCTAAGGCACCATACTAGAAACTGGGAGATCATGAATTCTAATTCTGACTTTCTGCTTTGGGAACAAAACCAGTTGGTTACCTTGGGCCAGTCACTCTCTCTTAACCCTAGGAAGACAGCAAGGGCAAACTACTTCTGAAACTCTTGCCATGAAAACTGCAGGGCCTAGTCTAGGCAGTTTATTTATTATTTATTACATGTATTTATATGCCGCCATTCTCCCGAAGGACTCAGGGTGGCGAACACAAGTTAAGAAACAAGTACAATAAAATCATAATTTAATCCAAATAATTAATTAGTAGTAAATAATAAAGCCCAGAATCAGTCTCAGCCTATTTGTTTGAAAAGCCAAGTCTTCAAGTCCCGACGGAAGAAGCGGAGATCAGGAGCCGTCCGGAGCTCAGTAGGTAATTCATTCCAGAGGGTGGGAGCACCCACAGAGAATGCCCTACCCCTGGGCACAGCAAGGTGACATTGGCTCGCCGTCGGAACCCTGAGGAGAGCGGCCCTATGTGAGCGAACAGGACGGTGAGAGGCAGGCAGGAGAAGGTCATGCAAATATCCTGGACCTAAGTCATGAAGGGCCTTATAGGTGAGGACTAGCACCTTGAAGCGGACCCGGAGAACCACTGGTAACCAGTGCAACTCACGCAGGAGGGGTGTTATATGGGAATAACGAGGGGCTCCCATAACAACCCATGCAGCTGCATTCTGGATCAGCTGGAGTCTCCGGGTGCATCTCAGGGGCAGGCCCATGTAGAGGGAATTGCAGTAATCCAAGCGGGAAGTAACCAGGGCATGAGTGACTGTGCGAAGGTCATCTCGGTCCAGGAAAGGGCGCAACCGGCGCACCAGGCGAACCTGTGCGAAGGCCCCCCTGGTCACGGCCGTTAGATGGTCTTCTAGGGATAGCCGAGCATCCAGGAGGACACCCAAGTTGCCAGTAATCAAGAAAGATATGAAGGAAATAAAAGTGCGTATACCACAGAGCCTGTGTTTTTTTTCTTATTGTATGCTATAATATTTTTATTATTAGTTTGTTTTTTAAAAAAAGATGTATAGGTTCTATTATATATTATAAAACAATTGCTACCCTATTTACTAGCAGGAAGAAGAAAGTATTTGGTCTTAAAACATGTAATTCTTTTTCGGAATTCATGACTGATTTTGCTCAGGCAAAAAATAGTATTCCTTTTTTCCATACACATCATGGAGCACATTGCTTATGGGCCAAAAGGAATGAGGGGAAAGGAGTAGGAAATAATCAACAACTCAAAACAAACAGAATGCTTTAGTGGAAGGCAAGCACCTGCCTAGGGATAAGCATCAGCAAAAAGCATATTTCTTTCTCTCTAGTGAATTCAGATAGGAGGCCTAAATACTGTTCTGTAGAGAAATCTCTACTTCCTTGAATTTTTAGCAGGCAGAAATATCATCAAAAAGGGTTGAGTATTTGAGATCATCAATTATTCTATCACATAATAACTTTACAAGTTTAATCAGATAGTGTAAAGTAGCCCTCAAGCTAATTCTGGAAAGATCTGAATCTAATAGCAGCCCAGAAGAGAGCTTTCTTGTCTAATACATACATATTAAATGGATAACACACTGCTTTTAAAGACGCTGCGTTCTAACCACACCATGTTTTATTGTTTCTGCTCTCCTTCCTAGTTTCATTTAAGCAGACCAGAGGTTTAATATTTGATTTTGCCTGTGCTAAAGTTTTTACCAAGTAATACTGCCCCAATTAGGAATAATGCAGAATGTGGACCAAAACAGAAAGAAATTAAAGTTGCTTCTCTTCCCTCTTTAGACAGGAATGTTGTCTTATATATATAGGACAAAAATACAAACAAACAGAAGGAGCACCCATGGGATCAAGAACTCAGTCAGAAAAAAAGAACCAATTTCTTCCCTGGTCTAGCACCTTAGAGCCACAGGACATGAAATTGACTTTAAAAAGACCAGAACTATCGCCAAAACTGAACACTTTAACAACAGAATAATCAGAGAAGCCATCGAGATAAAAAAACGCCCACAAAGCATGAATAAACAAGATGATACCTCCCGCCTACCAGCCATTTGGAAACCCGCCCTTATTGACAAACGAATCCCTAACACAAAGATTGACACCAGACCCACACTCACGGGAGCCACACATGATGTAACCACCACACATCCATGCAGAAAGCAGACTCAAACCCACACTGATGATGAGGCATGACCACGGACCAGAAGCCAGACCACAGCTGTATCATTAGCCACTTTAAACCCCTCCAATCCATAAAATAAAAGCCTCCCCCATCAGCGAAGAGATCCAGCAAAGAATCATTCCCAGAGAGAAATCATCCAGATGCCCTAAGCTCTATGGTCTCCCCAAGATACACAAAGAAGGAACCCCACTTAGACCCATAGGCAGTGCATAGGCTCACTTCTACAAAACCTAGCCAAATTTCTCGCCAAACAACTACAGCCCTATGCAGAATCCATCAACTCACATGTAAAAAACTCATTCCAGTTCATAGAGATCATAAAGAAACAAAACTTACAGCCCAGCAACCTACTCGTGAGCTTCGATGTCATATCCCTCTTCACCCAAGTGCCAATCAAAGAAGCCTTGACAGCTATCCAAAACAATATAACCCCCCCCACCTAAGCACATCCTAGATCTGACCAACCACTGCCTATCCAACACATACTTCATCTATAACGGACAAAAATACAAACAAATAGAAGGAGCACCCATGGGATCACCCCTCTCACCTGTCATTGCTAACCTCTACATGGAACACTTTGAAACCCAAGCTCTAGAAAAATCTGATCACAAACCCAAACTCTGGCTCAGATACGTAGACGACACCTTCATAATCTGGCCACATGGGAAAGAAAAACTGGACAACTTCCTCAGACACCTCAACAGCCTAAACCCCAAAATACAGTTCATCATGGAAACAGAAGCAAACAACCAACTTCCCTTCCTGGATGTCTTAGTCTACAAAAAATCCAATGGCTCCCTAGGACACGCCATCTACCAGAAGAAAACACACACAAACTGCTATCTGCACACACTCTCACACCACCACCCAGCACAGATCAACTCCGTAGCCAAGACACTCATCTCCAGAACAAAACGCTTAGCTGACGAACAACACCTAAAAACCGAACTACACACTCTCACTAATGTACTAACATCCAATGGATTCCAAAGAAATAAGATTACCAACCTAATCCAAAAAGAAACCCCCACTAAAATCCAAGACAGAGAACAAGAAAATGGCAAAGCCCTCCTCCCATACATAAAAGGCACTACAGACAGAATCAGCAAGATCCTCCACAAACACAACATCAAGACAGCATTCTGCACAAACCGAAAAATATCCACCATCCTAAGAAACCCCAAAGACAAAATTGAGTTAGAAAATCAAGGAGTATATGAACTCCCATGCACCGCCTACCCCACCACATACATCTGACAAACCAATGGAAGAATAAGTGCATGCATTGAAGAACACAAGAACTCAGTCAGAAAAGAGGAACCAACTTCTTCCCTGGTCCAATACCTCAAAGCCACAGGACATGATATTGACTTTAAAAAGACCAGAACTATCGCCAAAACTGAACACTTTAACAACAGAATAATCAGAGAAGCCATTGAGATAGAAAAACGTCCACACAGCATGAATAAATGAGATGATACCTCCCGCCTACCAGCCATTTGGAAACCCGCCCTTATTGACAAACGAATCCCTAACACAAAGATTGACACCAGACCCACACTCACAAGAGCCACACAGGATGTAACAACCACACATCCATGCAGAAAGCAGACTCAAACCCACACTGATGATGAGGCATGACCACGGACCAGAAGCCAGACCACAGCTGCATCATTAGCCACTTTAAACCCCTCCAATCCATACATGAAGCAGACTGACACCCACCATGAAGAGGTGGCACGGCCATGAACATGAAGCCAAACAACAGCAACACAGCTCACCAGCTCAAATCCCCCTGCTAGTCAGACTAACCCAAGCACAACCAAGCCCCCACCTAAACAGAACACACACCCAGCCAATCAGAGCACAGCCAACCCCCCATCCAATCAGAGCACAGCCAAACCCCCACCCAATCAGAACACACTTCCACCCAATCAGAACACAGCCAAGGTCCCACCCAATCAGTTCACACCCCCACTGGCAGTTAAAAGGAAGAAACAGCTGCGATCACACACATTGCTCCTAGAAGCACGAAGCCGAAAACACCAGCCTGAAGATGACGAATGAGACTTTGTCGAAACGTTGCCAAGACACCTCCAATTTTACGCGGGAGAAAACCCAAATAACCAAAGACCTACATACAAACACCCGCGAAAACCTCAGAAAAAATGAAAACACACTCACTCACACACACACACACACAAAGTTCATTGTAACACCTGGCAATTATAACACGTAGATACTGCAACAAGAAGAGTGCTATTAACTTGTGATGTATTATTATTGTCAAAATCTGGATAAACTGAAGTAAGATTATATACTAATGGACTGTAAGTAAGTCCAGATGAAAATAGCTCTTTGCTATTTTTGGCTTTATACCAAAACTGTGTGAAGTTGCACAGTACACCTGCCATACTAAATATACTGCCTTTTTGTAACCTTGGCTGGATTTTTTTTTAAAAAAACTTTTTTTTGCCATTTACAACATTTTTAGAAAGTTCCTCCTGCTGGTTTTATATCAAAGCTGAAACCTGTTAAGATTTCCAAACATCCAGGTGTCAAAGCTATGGCACAAAACATGATAGAGTCCTCAGGGGCCATGCTCATCTTTAAGGTGCAGCAAGACTTACTAGGCAAGAAATGATGCAGCCTCTAATATGACAAAGCAACAGACTAGCTTGAATTGCCAAAGATAAGGAAGTTTTACTTATTTATTCATTCAACTTTCTTCTATGAGCTCAAGCGCTCAGCACTCTCTCCTCCAATTTCCCCCCACAACAACCCTGGGTGCTTGCTTGGCTCCTTCCTCCCTCTTCTTGAGGCCTTGGTTTTACTCTGCAATTTAGTTTGTTAGATCTGGGCTGCTATTAGATTCAGATATTTCTAACATTTGCAATTATAAGAAAGGAATGGAGATGTTAGCAGCCTTTGATGTAAGAGAGAGATAAAATGATACAGTAACAGAAGATCCCTAAAAGGCTTGTATCTGAAAGAGTTCAGTGGAACTAATAATTCCCACGTACTTTATATCTTAAGAAAAATCCTGGCTATCAAATGAAAAATTGCACTTATTCAAAAAAAGAGGGGAACTTTACATGAGTTCAAAAAGTCTATTTGAAACAAAAAAAAAAGCACAAAAGTCACCTTTGCTAAGCAAGTTGTTGCAATTATTTTTAAAAAACAACATTCTCATACAATCCAGAAATATACAGTAGATGCTTCTTGATAAATAGTGATACTGTTAGACTGATAGCTCAATTAGGAGAGAAAAGCCTCCTGTGATGAATAAAACTATTGGGGATTTAATATATTAGGCCTTTCAAAATGGTTTCCTCAAACTATATGAAAAGGAGACAGAAAATAAAATTAAGAACATTCTGGCCTTCGGCCACTCTGCGTAATAATATGGGAGCATCAGCTGAAGTTGGCAATAAGCTATGAAAGCAGTTACGGCTATAATCCATTAGTATGCAGTTTGCAATGGAATGGCAATATCCAAATGCACTAGGTGTATTAGCTGTGCATACAAAAGCAGGAAAGGATTCTTTTTTCTACAATTCCCAATCAAATGAGCAAAAATAGGTGAGTCATCCCAATGGGAAAAATCTAAAGTACTGTAGCCAAGGACAGTTTGTGCAGTCACAATGGATTCCCCTCTCCTGATTTTACCTTTAATAGGTTACCTTTAATACACGTTTTTAAATTCTTGCATCTGGTTGCAAGAACACTAATAAATTGTTGGTGCCCAGACAGCTTTGTTGCCATCTTACACAAATCATCTCAAATAAGGTATAGAAACAGAGGTGTAGAATTGTTCTGATAGAGCTGGATAGTCTATCAACTCAACCACCCTGCTTGACTCAACCTGGCAAGATGTAGTAGCTTTGGGGTTTGGACCCCCCTCTCCCAGGTCTGATGATTTGTCATCTCAGTTCTCGCGACTGAGCTGGTGTGCAAATTGAGGGTCCTCATCAACTCACAGTTCCTGCTTGATGAGCAGGTTGGTGGCTGTGGCTGGGGGAGGGGTGTGTTTGCAAAGAATTGTCTTTGCAAAGTTGCATCCTTTCCTGGACAAAGAGGCCTTGGTTATGGTCACTCATGCTTTAGTCATCTGCTGGCTGGAGTATTGCTATGTGTGTTACATGGGGTGCCTTTGAAGATACTGAGAAGTTACAACTGGCCTAGAACACAAGGTCCCTTCCCTGAAATCCTGATATCTAGCCAGATCTTGGAAGTGTACCTTTTCCATGGCTGACCCTACCTTGTGGAAAACCCCACTGCTTGTGATTCTCCGTGGTCGAAAGTGCCAAAAACGGCTTCCAATCAGGAAATTTGGAACTTCGGGGACGGAGCCTCGTTCCCCTCGTTCCTTACACGCTGACGTCACCGCCGGAAGTCCCCCCCCACTGCTTGTGATTCTACAGCCCTCCACCTGTCTCCCCCTCCCCTGGCCCCCAGCCTTTGGAAGGCCATTAAGTCTTGGTTTTTTACTGAGGTCCTAGGATTGTGTGGGTAAATAACTAAACAAATACACAGAACCAAACTTGAATACTTTAATTTTCCATTTCAAAAAACTGTATCCATCATTTAAATATCAAATGTACTATAAAACTATCTTTTGTTATATTTTATCATCTCTCTTATCAGAGTTGATAACGGAGAAGCAATATTTCTTTGATGCTGTCTCAGGCAAGCCTAAGTGCTGATTGCTACTTGGCCCACTAACACCATATTTTCTTTGTTTCATTTTTTAATTTTGAGGCAGGCTAAAAATGAACTTGCTGTTCTGCAAACCTACTTTGTTGCTCCCGTGATGAATTTCTTACACAGAAGACTGAAAAGCGGTGACCATGGTAACATTTCATTTCTGTGCTGAAGAACTCGTTTCCACATCTCAAATGTGTTGATATTTACTTTGAGGATTAAAGAGCAGGGAGGTCTGCAAAGTCCCTAGACTTCTAATGTAGGGAAAACATCTGCTGGACAGAGTCCTAAGCAGATTGCTAGCTAAATTCAGCAACTGGGAATTCTTTCAGTTAATTAGGTCTTCCATATCAGTAGATGTCACTGGAGCTAACTGTGAACACAATGTTATTTGAAGCATTTTGTGAGAAAAGAGCATTAACTCTAAAGGTCAGTAACAGGAGAAAAACAACATAATTCATACTAAGAGGTTGTCATCTGTAGAAACAATGGTTTCGAAACACTCAAAAAGTTGTTTGTAAATTCCACAGACCAGCCTCTCCTCCTCCAGCCCCAAACTTGGAGGGTGATGGTGAGGAGAGACTGAGATCTAGGAATATATATATATACAAAAGCAGAAACAAAGGGAATGACAAAAGAGAAAAAGTAGTCCAACATTTGGCTGTGTTCCCCTAACTGCTGGTTTAAGCCACAATGATATATGCCAGATGATTTCCAAAAACTGTGGTCTCATCATAATTTCTTCCCCATTTCTGCATTTTCAGATGAAGTTGTCAACAGAAGGATTCCTTTCTTAAATATTAATGGGTCTAATGCATAAACAGAAGAAGTTGCTTATAGTAGGAATAGGAACATAAGAACTTAAAAATAGACTGTAGACATTCATTTTCAGTATGCTTCTATCTAGGAGCCATGGTGTACAGTGATTAGAATGCAGTATTGCAGGCTAGCTCTACTCACAGCCAGGAGTTTGATCCAGGCCGGTTCAAGGTTAACTCAGTCTTCCATCCTTCCAAGGTTGATAAAATGAGGACCCATATTGTTGTGGGCAATATGCTGACACTGTAAACTGCTCAGAGAATGCTACAAAGAACAATGGAGCGATATATAAGTCTAAGTGCTATTGCTATTGCTGGCAGAAGGTACTATTTTTGCATGGAGCTGAAAAGGCATCAACATTGGTATCAGATGTGTCTTTCTTTCACTTGCAACCGCTTATCTGATTTTACTTGGCAAGGGCATATAGAAAGTCTAGGTAGATACAGGAAGCGATACTCCTGTGACACAACTACTATAAACCATTGTTATACCGTGTTTCCCCGAAAATAAGACACCCCCTGATAATAAGCCCAATCAGGCTTTTGAGTGCATGCGCTATAATAAACCCCCTCCGAAAATAAGCCCTCTCCGAAAATATTTAACCGCATGCGCAGCTGGTCCCTGCCATTTCCTCTGGTTAGGGTTAGGGAGACAGAACTGGAAATTAGGTAAAATAGCAAGAGGAACCCCATCTTGCTCCATGGGCCCCAAAATAATAAGATCTCCCAAAAAATAAGGCCAAAAAGATATAAGACAGGATCATATTTTCGGGGAAACGCAGTAATAACTTAGCACCATCAATATAAAATGATCAGTCAAGGAACAATGGGACCATAGTAAGACACTCTCCAAACTTTTAATAGTAGACAGCCAATCAGATGCCCCAGAAAACCAGAAATTGAAATTTTATGCCTGGTGCTAGGAAACCACTACTATTCACAAATTTAGCATTTCTGTCCTGGTAAATTCTACCTCCTGATATATCTCCACAAAGCCTGACCTGAAGATGGGCTGAAATGGACTAGATTAACTAGAATAAATTCAAGTGTGTTAGAATGGTCAGGAACATTAATGGTAAGAATAGCTTTGCATAAAAAAGCATTCACATGCATGAATAATGACTTGTGTAGGGCTAAGTAAGGTGGCCATGTGTCAAACTGTACACAACTGGTAAAACCAAGGAAACAGGAACAAGATGGATTTCAGTAAGGGATAGTTAATATACTCTGGGATAAATACAGAAGCTTGCAAACTGTAATATAGGAATTTATAAAGTGTTAATTGAGGCAATGTTGTTCTTCAAATCTCTCGTATCTTTCAACTGATTTTCCCACAACTTTTCCACAATCTCTCAATGGAAGAGATATTTAATAAATAGGACATGCTCACTTGAGAGAATATTGAATAAACTACAGTCTATATAGAAAAGGACAGCTTGCTGGGGCATGTGGCCAATCCTGGTCTAGAATTGATATGGCCTGGATGACTGCAGATATCAGGACAGGTGTAGAAACAATAGAGATAGGAGTAAACAAATGGGCAGATCACAACCCAATACTTATAAATTGAAAGGGGAAAAAAAGATTTAGGAGATGGACAATGAACCAAAATATATGTAAAGAAAAAGGGTTTAAACAAATGCTGGAAAAGGAATTAGAATCATTTTTTAAGATTAACAAAAGAGAGGATACTTCTTTACAAAATACTTGGGATACAACAAAAGCATAGATACACGGATTGACGATTGCATATATAGGGAAGAAAAACAAAGAAAGAAGACAACAGCAAGATAAATTATAAGAAGAATTTAAAAACTCAGAATATAAATTACAAAAAGATTCCCAAAACAAAAAAGTAAGAGAGGAATGGAATATAATCAAACATAAAATAAATCTGATAAATCAAAAAGGAATAGCCCAGAGAATAAAGATGGCAAAACAAACTATTTTGAATTTGCAAACAAAACAGGCAGATGGTTGGCAAATAAACTGAAAAAAGAAAAAGATAAAAGAATGATATACCAACTCAGAGACGAAAAAGGGGTAATTCAATATAGTAGAGAAGCTAAAAAGGACATTCTTTTCAAACTTATACAAACAAGAAGAAATAGAGGAGTATTGTTTTAAAGTAATGTATATTGTTTTAAAGTAAAACAATATATAGAAAGATCAGAAATGGCAATAATCACAGAAGAACAAAGGGAAATATTAAACGGAACGATAACTAAACTTGAGTTTGAATTGGCGCTAAAAAAACAAAAAACAACAACAAAACACCGGGGCTACCAGTGGAACTATATAAAAGTCTACAGGAAATATTGGGAGAAACCACGTTAGAATTATATAATGAGGCTTTGGAAAAGGCAAAAATCCTGACAACCTGGACAGAGGCAATAATTACTATTATACCCAAAGAAGATATGGACCACTAGTTAATACAAAACTATAGACCAATCTCATTGCTAAATACAGATTACAAGATATTTGCAGTAATTAGAGCTGAAAGAATTAAAAAAGTATTAAATAACCATATACACTTGGACCAAAATGGATTTCTGCCAGGCCGACAAATCAAGAATAACATGAGAATAATAATAAATACATTAGAGTTTTACGAATCACACCCGTAAAAACAAGCTTCACTGGTTTTCCTTGATGCCCAAAAAGCATTCGATAATCTAAATTGGAAATTTTTAATGGGGCAACTAAAATTTATGGAATTTGGGACAAAATTTGAAAAAAATCATAGGGGAAATCTATACAAAACAAACAGAAAGAGTAATTATGAATGATGACACTACAGATCAATTTGGCATAACAAAAGGGGTTAGGCAGGGATATCCACTCTCTCCACTATTGTATATTTTAACATATTTTAACATTGGAGATCCTTTTAAAAAAGGTCAGGGAAGACCAAGAAATTAGAGTTAAGGTTAAGGAAAGAAGAATATAAGGTTCAGGCCTTTGCTGATGATCTTGTGTTTATAGTAGAAGAACTGCTAGAGTCAGCACCAAAACTGTTTAAGAAATTGGAAGAATTCGGAGATTAAGATTAAGAAAAATAAATCAAAATTAATAACAAAAAATCTCACAAAGGAACAGGAAAAAGAGTTGGAAAACAGTATACAAATTCAAACAACTAAGAAAATAAAATATCTAGGGATTTGGTTATCAGCAAGAGGTTCATCAATTAAAGAAGACAATTACAATAAATTAGTAACACAGATAAAGAAAGATTTAGATAATTGGAGAAATTTAAAGATATCACTAATGGGAAGGATCTCCACCTTTAAAATGAATATTTTACCAAAACTTTTCTTTTTATTTCAGGTCATACCAATAAAACTGGAAAAAAAGGTTTTTAAAACATTGAATAAAATAACATCCAAATTTATATGGCAGGGGAAGCGCCCACGAATTAAACTTAAATTATTACAGGACACAAAACACAGAGGAGGAACAGCTCTCCCAGAATGGGAAGTATATTATCAAGAGGCTGACTTAACTTGGTTAAAAGAATGGATGGAACTAAAAAATAATAGAATATTAACAATTGAAGGGCATGAAATACAAGTGGGTTGGCATGCATTCCTCTGGGATGAAAAATACAAAATACACAGTTATTTTAAAAGACATTTAATAAGGAATGCACTACTACAAACTTGGTTGAAAATTAAAAAGCAGCACTATACAAAAATACCGATCTGGCTCTTACCCTTAGAAGCAGTAAGACATCCAAATTTAATGGAGTTAAATAAAGTAATAAGGTATAAAGATCTAATAGAACAACAAGGAAAATTGAAACCAAAACAAGAATTGGAATCGGACCTACATAGAGAAATTGATTGGTGGACGTATGCACAAATCCAATCTAAATATAAGGAAGATACAAAAACATACGAAACAAAAAGAGAGAAACACAAATTAGACAAAATTATATTAGGATCAGAAGAGAAGCTAATTAGCAAAATGTATACATTTCTATTACAATATAAAATGGAGGAAGAGATAGTGAAGAACACAATGATTAAATGGGTGCAAAATTTTAATTATACAATAGAACTGGAGAGATGGGAAACAATGAGGCAAGTAAATGCAAAACTAACATTATCGGCGGCATACAAGGAAAACCAGTTGAAGATGTTTTATAGATGGCATTTGCCACCGACAAGACTTGCAAAGATATACCTGAACAATAGCTCAACATGTTGGAAATGCAAGAAATCCCAAGGAATATATTACCACCTATGGTGGATGTGTCCGGCAGCAAAAAAATTTTGGGCAAATATTAAGAAGTGGATAGAACAAATAACAGACCAACAAATAAAAAGAAAAACAGAAACATACCTGTTAGGAATTTTTACAAGACCATATTCCAAGGAAATAAAATATTTGATGCTACACATCTTAAAAGCAGCACAAATAGTATATGCAAAAAACTGGAAACAGGAAAGAACTCCAACTAAGGAGGAATAGATAGATAAGATTTTAGAATGTGCTGAGATGGATAGATTAACAAAAGAAATCAAAGAAAAACAAGAGACAGATTATTATAGAATATGGAATAAATGGTATAAATGGCTTAAGGGGAGAAATAAAGAATAATAACTATCAGGGGAGAAAATTAGAAGTATAAAATGTATACATAACAAATGTATGGAGTAGATTAAAAATGTATTGGAACAGACAAAAACAAGTAGTATAAATAAAAAAGAAAAATTTTTGTATAACAAGAATATAGAAATGTATAATATTAAAGATATAATTAAAATATGTATATAATAATTGTAGAGAAATGTATAAAGTTAAGCTTGTTAAAGCTAAAAAACATATTTTTTTGGGGGGGGGAAGGACAATGGGGGAAAAAAGAAGAAGAAGAAAGAAATGAAGACATAGGAGAAGAAAGATAAAACAACAGAAAGAAGACCACAAAGAAACAATGTTTAAAAGAGATAAGATATCTATATGTTGTATGTTATGTGAATGTCATATATATGTTATAATAAAATTACAATTTATTTTTTTTAAAGAAAAGGACAGCTTGCTGGGGCATGTGGCTTAATAGGTATGATTACATGGACTGAAACAGCCATTTGACAGCACATGGGCCACAGTTTCCAGGATATAAAACTATAGCTCATATTTCATAAAAATGTTTGCTGTAAACATTTCCTGTGTGTGCAAAAATAAGGCCTCAGTAAAAGTTCTGTATATCATATTGTTTCTTTCAAGATACAATTGATTATAGACAGAAAAAATAATAAGGGTTTTGTTCCCCCTACTCAATTCAAGCAAAATAAAATATTCTGAAGCCATCCCAATATTCAGAAAAATATATAGCAACAAACCACAGCGTTAAATTTAAATGTAAGTAAAAAATGAGTACGAAGATAAAGATACTAATAAGGTATGATTTTCAGGTCCGCACAGGGACTATAAAAAGCTTAACTGCCACGACTGCCTTGTGTTTTAAGTTATTTTATCACTCCGCCTTATAGCAGGAGAAATACTCTCTCAGAACAGCACTGTAGTTTGATTAATTACTTTCATACAGAGGCTTTTACAGGATATTAGCACTGGAGTGAGTCAGACAGGCTGCCTATGATTATCAGCCCAGACTCATTTTACATTTATGTTAATAGGGGTGTTAATGAAAGAAATCTTTTACATTTTTAGTGTTTCTCTAACTATGTAAAAGCTTTCTGGTTATATTCTTATTTATTGGGCAGAAATTATGGGTGCCATATACAGCAATTCTATGCATCTTGTTGAAATTATTGCATGAGTTGGGAGGAAAATATGCACAGTAAATCACAATGAAGCTCTTACTCTGTGAATAGTTAAACAGACCTTCATCCCTACCCTGTGGGAGAGAATTACAACACATAAAGCAGGAATTTATTCCAGAGAAAGCATGTCTATATAACTCTTCAGTTATGTCAATCAGAACTCATCATGTTCATCTTCATTTATAATACTAATATTCATTATTGTTTCTCTGAAGTAAAAGCAGTTAGAAAGTTAAGTGCATATTCTTAATTTAGTTCAGTGGATTCTAGAAACCAGTCAATAACTAACTGAGACTCAGCCTGGCATCACACTTGAAAGCAGCTACTCCTGTAAATTTGGTCACAAGAAAAATTGGAATAGCATCAACCCAACTACAAGTTCTCTCAAGCTGTCTGCAGACGCAGGATAGAGAAAAGATAGGGAGCACTAGGCAAAAACGAGCTCATTGTTTTGACATCTGTTTGATTTAAGTAATCCTTCTACCACAATGAACATTGCTTGAATGAGAATCAGGTGCAATGCGACGGGCGTTTTTGCCAATATTCCCCTCCCAGAGCTCCTAGAAACACCACCTCTTTTTTTGTTTTGGAGATTTCTGAGGCCATAGGAGAAGATGGAAAAGATTAGAATGGAACAGCAGCGTTTCTTTGTGAATGTGAACAGGTAAAAGAAACACTTTCCATCTGCAGAAGGCAGATTCTGCCTCAGCCAAATGTTCTAACTTGAGTAGTCTGAGCTCAATTTCAGTTCTAAAAAACGGACGACACAATGGTTAAGACTTCCATGAACAGCAATGGAGACAAAGAAAAGAGAAATGCAAACTATTTTTGTCTTGTACAAAGAAAGATAAAAATATTGAAGCGGTTTGGCAGTTGAAAAAGAAAGTTTTAAGTCATAATTCATAAAGGAATGGTTCAGTAACCTGTATTTAAAGCCTCTCTTCCACTTTAGGATACAAGATAAAAGGAACATTTGAAGATGCAGCTGGGAGCCTCCTGGTAGATATGAATGTGCTGCCTGCAGTACTTAAAATGGCAGGCAGCCAACCAGCAACAAGATCTGACTCAAAAAAAAAAAAGAAAGAAAGAAAAAAAAAAAGGCAGGTTTGTGCCAGCAAGGAGAGCCTCAGTGCTGCAGGTGGGGAGCTATGGCTGAGCAGCACAGCACCACCTACTGCTCAGCTGCAGCATTGTCAAGCTCCCGGCTCCTCGGCTCCCACTTGCATGCCTTCTTGATTGCACCTGACCGTGCAATCCCCTCCCTGGGCCAGGGTCTGTGTGCGATCTGTGCTGCTTTCAGTAATTCATAGTAAGACAAATATTTAATTTACTATCCCGATTCACATTAGATACAAATTGGGCTTAAAGACAGAACAGAACTCGTTCTTAACCTGGGGACTTGCTTTTTCCAAGAAACTCTTTTTTTCCTTTTCGTCCCCTCCTTTTTCTAGAACTCATAAATAATAATAAAAAAATAATACAGTGTAGGCATTAATATAAATTTCAAAGTTTTAAACCTTTTTTCATATTACAAAATAATTCAATGCACTTTGCAACTTCTTATCAATGTCAAATTAAGCATCAACATATAAGCAACTATGTTCATCATATATTAGAAATTATTTAACACTGATAGAAATTTGCTATTTGAATGGTTTAATTTACTTTAATCATTAGAACATTAACAACTTCCAGTTTCTATTGTATAGACTACACTTTTTATTTGTTTCATACAATAAACTATTTATATTCTATAATAAAACAATTGGTTTGGAAAAAAGAAGGGAAATTTCTCTAAGTTAAAAAACGAATGCTAAACGCACATGTAGTAGAAATAGTGTACATGCACTAGAAAGTGCTATGCAAATAAAAGTACAAGGATGTGTGAAAATTGCTTTGAAGAAAGTGAAAGATTGCTTAGTTTGAAAGGGAACCATTGATAGATAGAAAGCAAAAGTAGGTTTGTATTTCGTACAATAATTAGAACAATGCAAAGTGAGACCCGAAACACATTTAATTTTCAGCGTTTAACCCCAAGGAATGATGCAAAGCAAAGCAAAGAATGTGAGCCATCACTACTTTATTCCTCTGTTCAGCCCTCACAGTTGAATCTTATTTCAACATTGGCAATGGGATGTCATCATTCTCTACACTTGATGCAACAGGCTGGTGGCACTAGGCAGGCTTGTGCAGGACATACATCACTGCCCTGCAACAAAATGGAATAGATGGTGTTTAGGAATTTAAATGGTGCTTCCCAGTATCTGGTGTGCGAGACAGTCACTTCCTTCTATCAAATGGTAGGGCTGGTTCTGCCGTAGATCAAAGTTGCTGTTCAGGGTCAAATTCTGACTAAAACAAAAGCCTAGAGTTCAGTGGGGCACAGAAAAGATTCAACAGAATAAGAAAGTAGAGGATTTCCATCCCCCCTCCCCGATACTTGGTGAATACTGATTTGTGTCTCTCTGAGTGAAGGGTCCTTGATGCTCTCTGAACTTGGTTGTTTTCTTGCAGATGTTTCATTACCCAAACTAGGTAACATCATCAGTGCTAGACTAGCAAGCTCAGGGACCCCTCATTTCAACCCTGAGCTACAAATATTGTCCTTTATTATCTCTGTGTGAGTCTGAGTGTTCTAACAACAAGTGAAGTGGCATCAATTTGATTTTATAAAATTATTTTATCTGCAGTCATTGATGCAATTCACTTCAAGGTGAAATCTTGATATAGACTAACAAAGTTTTTTGTCACAAGCTCTAATTCAAAAGTGTTGCAGGGGAGGGAGTTCATTGCATAAAACAGAAATATATTCTGCATATGAACACACATATACAGAAGACTATTGAAAGCAGGCCAAGACATTGATTTCTCAAGAAGTAGAAGCACTATCGTACTGAGGCTGCAATCAAAGAAGCTGTTTTTCTCAGCTTTACAAATTTTTACTTAATATTCATGATAAAACCAGATTGATTGGAAAAAGAACCAAAAGTTCAAGTGCTAACTTCTGTTTTGTAAACTCTTTAAAGGAAGAATTATTTTTAAAAACACTAGTTAAAAGAAATACATATTTCCACGAAGGTATGTAGAATTTTTACAAACTCATTGCTTAGCCAGATATTGAAAACAAGCTGTGGGTCCTTACAATTTTTTAACCTATCATAATTGACTTAGCATTACTTTTGAAATAAATAAATTAAACCGAACTGTATGCAGTAATTACAGATATCAGTCTTCTATTCTTGTGAAATATTAAGATGACAAATATAAAGTGAATTAAAATATCAAAGCATACTAATGTAGATTTAAGAAGTAAAACAAAAATAAATTAAATTATTTATTCTCACAGCTACTGGCAACATCTTATCATTAAAATATAATTATGAAAGAATTCAGATGCTGTGATATATTATAACAATGTGGAATCAAAAACTCTCCAAACCTGCCATCAAATGTTATTTTCTAAGAGAACAGATGACAATTAGACTAAGTATATATAACTTGCTTGAAATCTACATCCATACACTGTTATTTAATCCATTCATCAATCAAATAGGAATTAAAAGATATCTACTTGGATATTAGAGTGCCTTCCTGACCAGATTTTATTTTTACAGGCTCTTATTTAGTTATTTTTATAATTGTTGTACCAATTTAAAACAAGAATTGCAATTGATTAATGTGGTTTTCTAAAATCTCTACTGTATTAGACAAGCATACATCTGCTGAAGGCCACTCTAACAGGGCACACAGGGCCTAGAAAGTGAATTATATAAAACAAACAAACCTCTATAATTCAAAGCTGTAGGGAAAAAGAGAGTAGCACAAAAATACTAAATAATCAAGGGGAGGGGAAGTAAAGAAGGACTTTCATTAACATAATATGATCATTTCGAATGGCTAAATGACTAAAAATCATATCCAAGCTTCTGTTGAAATACCAATGAAGTTGTAGCCTGGTTTGCATGTACAAATATTAGATTAATATGCAGAGTTTTTTGTTAATCCCAACCCTGGTCCTTTACAGTGTTCAGCTATCATATGATTTAGCAAGACCTTGAAACCCACCTATTACAATGCAACATAACTACCAGACTACTTGATAGTTTAAAAGTTACATAGCTGATGAGAAAAAAAAGTAAAAGAACTTTCAGAATCATTCCCTTCCCTTCAAACCACCACGTGAAATTTCTAGAGATACTGATGTCCACCATCCTGACTTAGAATGGACTCTGTATAAAAGTATAAGAGCTTTTATAGAAGGAGGAAGACTACATAACCCAAAACAGTTTTGGAGATACATTGCTTAATTACTCATTTTGTTCAAAAGGGTACTTGGAAACAATTCATTTAGAAAAGTGAAAATAGAGTGGCATTTGGATAAACAAAGCTTACACATTTTCAAATAAATTTTGGAAAGAAACCTGGTTGCTGTGATCTTGATACATAGCAATTACTTGTCTTTACAAGCAATTCAAAAAATGATCGGAAGTGTTATAATGAAATATGGAAGAGTATCATTAAAATAAATAAATGAAACATATCATCAATATTGTCTGGTGCATAATCTTATATTTTTTTTCTTATATATTTCTTAATTTTTCCTGTTTTGGAGAATAAGACCAAAATAGCTACAGTCCAAGAGAGTCCAATGGGAGTTAAACTATCTTTTTCAGCAACTCTGATTAAACAAAAAGAAAGTGCTACTTTGATGCTTGAATTAGCATCTTTTCTCCAGAAGCTGAATTAATTATTAAGAGTGACAAAAGAATTAGTCCAGATAGGATCAAAGCTGAAACTATATGTACTGGGAATTTTAAATGAAAAACATAGAACTGTAACTCTCTACATGCCACTATTACTCTTTTGTTTAACATGCAGATTATGCTACATGTATGTACAGACATCTGATTGTTGAGGGTGGCATGGATGTATTATCAATTGAACACAGAATGCTTGCAGCCAGAATGGGCTGGTGGTGGTTCCTCTTGATTAGGTCATTTTAGGGGCAACATCATTGAATACTGAAATCCTATATAAAATAGTTAATTTGAATGATCTGTCAGATTGTACATGTAATTACATCTTCATATTAGTACTAAGCTCCTGTCTCTTATAATATTTATAGTCATCTTTTTTTAAAAAAAACAATAGTTGATAATTATATACAAAGCAAGAGATGCAAGTCTTGGCATATTAGGGTCTTTCCCCGTGTAAGATTGAGCGTATCTTGGTGATGTTTCGACGAGGTCCCACTTGTCATCTTCAGGCTGGTGCCTTCGGCTTCATGCCTGTGCAAGCAAAGCGTGATCAGAGCTACCGTCTCTTTATAAATACTGGTGGGGAGGTGTGGGGTGCTGGCTTTGTTGCTGTGAGCGGGTTGGTTGCCTGTGTTGTTACATCTTGATTAGTTGATGGAGTTGATTTTTGCAGATTAGTCGGTGTTAAACTTCGTGGCTGGGACTCTTCTGTCGACTAGGGCTAGTTTCCAGATGTCTGGTAGGCAGGAAGTATCGTCATGTTTATTCATGTTTTGGAGTTGTTTCTCTATTTCGATGGCTTCCATGATTATTCTCTTGTTGAAGTGTTCAGTTTTGGAGATTAATTTGGTTCCTTTAAAGTCAATTTTGTGTCCTGTGTTTTAAGGTGCTGGAAAAGGGAGGAAGTTTTTTCTTCTTTTCTGATTGCGTTCTTGTGTTCTGCAATGCGTGCATTTATTCTCCTATTAGTTTGTCGAATGTATGTGGCTGGGCAGATTTTGCATGGTATTTCATAGACTCCTTGGATTTTGCATGAAAATCAGCACCCCACACCTCCCCACCAGTATTTATTGAGAGACGGCAGCTCCGATCACGCTTTGCTTGCACAGGCACAAAACCGAAGGCACCAGCCTGAAGATGACGAGTGGGACCTCGTCGAAACGTCGCCAAGATACGCTCAATCTTACACGGGAAAAGACCCGAATACGCCAAGACTTGCATACCTCTACCCGTGAAAATCTACGAAAACAAAGCAAGAGATATATCCAGGCTGGAATAATAACCTGCCAATACTATTTTTTTAAATTCTGTAATTCATGTTAAAACCAGGAAAAAGAGCCAGCTATAGTAGTTTAGAATTAATGGAACACCCTGGATGCTGTCTCAATCGACACTTCACAGGGAGTAATCCAGGGGTGCTATACAACAGGTTCTGACAAGTTCTGGAGAACTGGTAGCGGAAATTTTGAGTAGTTTGGAGAACCGGCAAATCCCACCTCTGGCTGGCCCCAGAGTGGGGTGGAAATGGAGATTTTGCAGTGTCCTTTCCCTGCCACCACCAAGCCATGCCCACCAAGCCACACCATACCCACCAAGCCACGCCCAGAGAACCAGTAGTAAAAAAAAATGAATTCTACCACTGGACTAATTTGTCCACTGAAGCAAAGCAGTGAGCCTCTTTCCATTTTGTTTATAGGAATATGCTTCTGTAATTCTGCAATATTTGAAGATAATTAGAAAATTTTGCATATGAGGACCAGGGCAGTCCTGGGATAGGTTCTTGGACCTACATTCCCATTGTTCTCTCCAGGGAAGTACAATAAAGTATGGCATACTGCCAAAATAGTAAGCATTTATATTTAAACCAGAAAGTTTCTTTACATGAGCTGTTAAGTGGTTGCTATTTCATTCTGGGTAAGCTTACTACTGCTAGCATTCCCCCCCCCCTTTTTTTTTGCTCCTTCCCAATTCTTCTTTTCTCTTCTCTCACTTGCAACTGAGAAAGAAAGATGTACCATCCACATCTCTCAAGGCTTCTCTAGCACTAGTAAATACCTCTGTTTCAAACATTGCTTCCTCAGCCTTTGGAAGACTGGATCATTAGGATACTGTAATACATCTGTGAAGGTACTATCTTTCTGCACAACACTGTTTGAATATGGACATAGAACACATTCATATTCTAGTAAAATGCAAATATTTGCCATTTTGAAGGGAAGGGGGGACAGTAACCATTGCCATCTATGGTTGATGGCTGTGGGCAAATCAATAATTACAAAATATTACAGTAGTGCACTATGGCAGTGATGTACAACTTTTCCAGAGAAATGATGAATTGATTTATAAGCTGTCCAATGCACACAGTTCGATTTGCTTGTCCACTAGACTGTATAAGTACCATTTTGCCATATATTTTCTTTTTTCCTGATACTCTTTTTGTAGCATGACAGTAGAGTAATTTATTTTGAAATACACACGACTAATCTTTTTTGGCTACTGGCCTGCATTGCTAATATTGCACATTAGACAGGAACTGTTATGAATTAAAATCCCAGTTAAGGGCTATTTCACGTATTATAAAGAAATGGTAAAAGAATATATATTACACATGTGATGATGAACAATATGAATATGAAGAGAAAACTGGAAGGGTAGTAGATTAATTCATTCTTCTTTATTATCCAACTTTATTATCTTTATAGTCCAAGACTAGAGGACAATTTATAAATTCATAAAAGACACAAATGGTTTATATTTCAAGAGAAGAAGAAATCTTCTCAGACCCATGGTCACTGAGAGATTTTTGGCCTCTGTCTTATTCAGATATTGAGGGATTGTTCACTAAGGATCAGGGGTGGATTGTAAATTTTTTTACTACAGGTTCTGTGGGCGTGGCTTATTTTGTGGGCGTGGCTTGGGGGTAATGTGACTTGGTGGGCATGGCCAACTTTTTTTTTCTTTACTTTTAAAAGCATTATTTCTACAACCTTAAGAGGTTGCAGAAAAAAATGCTTTTAGAAGCTTCTGATGATTAGGCAAATCTGCTGGGATCACCAGAGGCTTTTTTTTAATTATTTATTATTATTTTTTATTGAAAAAGTTTTATTAGTGAAAAAAAAACACAGTTTTCCCACAACCCTCTCACCCAACCCCCCCTCCCCCTCCCCGACTTCCCAGAGCAGAACACAAGGTATTTCTATTAACTTTTAACAATAAACTAAATTGCTTAACAAACCATTAAACTAACACCCTCTAAAAATAATTCTTAACCCCCCATAGATAAAATCCTGCTTCTTAGACATAATACTTCTAATATCACTCATGTAGCGCTTATACAATTAAAGAATCATTCATAAGCTATTTGATATTTTTTAGTCTGATACTTATTTTGAATATAATCAATCCATCTTCTCCAGTCCTGTATATACCATTCTTGTGTATGATCCTTCAAATATGCTGAAATTTTAGCCATTTCAGCTAAATTAGTTACTTTCAATATCCAGGCATCAATAGTAGGCAAAAAGTCCTTCTTCCAATGTTGTGCTATCAATAATCTTGCTGCTGTTATCAAGTTCAAAATCAGTTTAGTCTCTACAACTGTACATTCCGTAGTTATACCCAGTAGAAACAAATGCGGAGTAAATTTCAGTCTTTTTTAAAAAATATTCTGCATCACCCACCAAATCTTTATCCAAAATGCTTTAATTTTTTTACAAGTCCACCATATATGATAATAAGTTGCATCATCACAGTCACATCTCCAACATTTAGCTTGCACATTAGGATACATACATGATATTTTTTTTGGATCTAAATGCCATCTATAAAACATTTTATAAAAGTTTTCTCTTAAATTTTGTGCTTGTGTGAATTTCACATTTCTAGTCCAAATCTTTTCCCAAGTCTCCATCATCACTGGCTCTTGAAAATTTTGCGCCCATTTAATCATGCAATCTTTAACCAGTTCTGTCTCAGAGTCTATTTCCAATAAGGCATTATACAACCTTTTGATATGCATTTGTTTTTGATCTCTAATTTGTTTTACCAAGTTTTCCTCATTTTGCACAAAGCCAGTTTTTTGATCTTCCTTCCATCTAGCTTGAAGCTGACCATACTAAAACCATGTATAAATTATACCTTCTTCTCTCAATGTATCTAAAGATTTCAAATACAATACCCCCGTTTCCATAACAAGAAGCTCTTTATAAGTAATCACCTCCTGTTTTTGTTCTATACTTATATTTTCTATTGCATGTCTAGGATTTGCCCATACAGGTATCTTATAATTTAACTTATATTGATATTTTTTCCAAACCCTCAACAAAGCATTTCTAAGTATATGGGCCTTAAATACGTTATCCACTTTTTTGTCATATAACAAATAGGCATGCCATCCATATAGTAAATCATAACCTTCCAGATTCAACATACTCCCCTCAGTTAAGTTAAACCAGTCACTAATTTGTGATAAGACCGCTGCTTCATAATATAATCTTAAATTAGGCATTTTAAGACCCCCCCTTTCACATGTGTCTTGCCAGAGGCTTTTAAAGGGATTTTTTTCCCCTACAATCTCTTCAGCTGAAGAGGTTGCAGAAAAAATGATTTCAGAAGTCTCTGAAGATCCCAGCTGAGCCGCGTGGTCATCAGAGGCTTTTTTTAAAAACTTTTAAAAGCATTTTTTCAGCAGAAGAGGTTGCAAAAAAATGCTTTTAAAAGTTTTTTTAAAAAAGCCTCTGATGAGGTGGGCGGGGTAAGCAAGTGGCGACCAGGCTGGGGACCGGTTCAGGGGCATGGCCAGCCAATGTTATTACCGGTTCTCTGAACTACTAAAAATTTTTATTACCGGTTTTTGCGAACCAGTGCGAACCGGGAGCAACCCACCACTGCTAAGGATGGCCAAGGCTTCATGGTCTTGCAAATGAGTAAAGGATCTAATGGGTGCTGCTCTCTGTTCTGTAGGCCTTTGAATGTCAACAAGAGAGTGAAGCAGAACATGTAAGGGAGATTCAGTTTTGGAATCTGAACATTCTCATGAACAGCATTCACAGGGGAGATCAGAGTAAATCTACTATATTCAGATTTATTTTTCAATATAATATCATTGTTTGTCCAATTCTGAACCAGGATTGGAAAAAATGCAATATACTGAATAACAACATTTATTTACTCTTGTTTTTAAATTTTAATTACCAAATAGATATGGATATATCCCTGTATATATGTGTATATTTGAGTGTGTGTGTATAAGAGCAGGCAAACCCAATGAAGTTGGTTTCCTCTCAAAAGGGTTAATGGTTGCCAAACCTTCCTTTCTTTTTGAGGTTTGTGTTCTGCTCTGAAATCTGTTGAATAGGTTATATTATAAATATTTGAATAAATATATAGTAGGAAGAACAGCAAAAAGGTTGTGCAGCACTTTAGGTCTGAAAGCCAGAAAGTGCTTCACTGCACAGGGAATTATTCATGTAGGGTATTTTGCAACTCCTTAAAACTATACTAAATTTGTTAGAATTTTGATGCAGTAGCAGAGGGAAGCTGTAGGATCTTGGAGAAAGGTGTAGCATCCACAGGCCTTACATCTAAGCCCCTGCTTTCTCTAAAGGACACTATGCCTTGAGGTTGGATGCTTTGTGCAACTCAAAAGCAGTACTGACAAAAGTAAAGGGGAATTCTGACCTAGAAATATGATGGGAAGCCTTGATTTATTGTACCTTAATGGCAACCTCTGCCTAATTTACTTCAATGTACTGTAATTGCCCAGAAAATATTGACATTGCTATTTATATTTGGGATCCAAAAGAACTTTTTAAAATATTTAAATATTTTTAAATGTGCCACTTTTCTAGCCCAAGTTTGATACTTCAACCAATGTTGTGTTCCCTTATGTTCTTAATACAACAATTGCCATTTGATTTGTTTCAAAATTCTTTCTCTTCTATTTCCCATCTTGTGTATAAAACATTTTATATTCCTTTAGTTAATATTAACTAACCAAAGAACACATTATTATTCTAATCCTGCTTTAGTTTCTGAGCATATAATAGGAAAAGGCAGGTAAGATGTAAAATGCTCTTCTGATATCTAAACAATTTTCAAGTTAAGGTCTATAGAATTCAGATTATGACTTCATTACAACATATTGAGTGAAGTTGTCTAATCAGCATAACAAAGGTGGCTGCACTTTAGTTAACTAGTGTGACATACGTTCTCCTCATGAAAACAAATGCATGGCAGATTATAAGGTTCTCAAAACAACTAATAACCAATTTCATACATCATATCTAAGCTCAGTAAATAAGTAATAAAAATCAAAACATCACCAGAGATCTCACCTAGAACTTTATACATATCATGTAAAACGTGTGTGCTGTTTAGAGCTTGTTTACCCTGGCACTTTAAATTCAACCCACAAAAAATTAATGCACTTCTATTTCAGATTGGTGATCTTTATTTCTAGGTAGTATCCTAACAACCATATTACTTCCAGGTCAGTTTAAACACTGTATTATTTGCATAACAGTAATTGAAATGAAATTTGCTAATTCAAAAGTCACCAAGGCCTTAAACAGTAATATAATTATTAGGACCTAAAAACATGCTATCTTCTATAATTATTAAGGTGAAAATTATTAAAAGACATTTTTTAAAGAAATTAGCAATATATTGAATTTGAAACCCTGCATCATTCATCATTTCATTCATTCATATCAGAGACAACATTATGTTTTTAATATTGTAATACTGGCTATACAAATTTCTATATTCTTTAGGCATGATTAGGGTAGGGAATCTCTACCCTTCACCTATTGCTATGATAGCTGGGGCTGTTAGAAGTCATTGAGCAACAACTGGAAAACTGCACTTTCCATCCCGTGCTGATGCAAACGCATGGCAAACCTAACAGAAAGAGTCAATGGGGGTGAAATGAGACTTTCAAAGTAATTATCCAGTCCATTATCAAAATTTCCTCTAATTGCTAAATCTGCAATACTGTGGCTGAGTGTTTTGATTGGCTAAAATGAAGCAATCTCACTCAAAAGTTTTTTTTTTGTTTGAGTTTGGGAAATACATATTTATATACAACCATGTAAAGAGATTTATAAGAGATGCAGCAAGTGTGTTTGTAAATGTGATCATAGGGGTCAGTAGTGGGTTTCAATTTTATTTGCTACTGATTTGCTCGCAGGTGTGCGCGCAATGCTTCTGTACATGCATAGAAGCTTCTGTGCATGCGCAGAGAAGTCCGGGCAGGTGGGCGGAGCCTCCCACCGACGCTGCTGCTACTGGTTCACCCAATCCAGGGCGAACCAATAGCAACCCACCACTGATAGGGATGTTATGATAAAAGTTATGTATAAAAAGACAATCCTATATCTACATGAATGACATGATATTTCACAACACAATTGCCTTTATTTATATAGCTGAGAGGCATTTCTCCCTAATGTGAATGCAATATCTAAACCAAGTAAAAACACACTTCCAATGCGACATCTGTAAAGACTGTTTGCATCTTTATGCTGCAAATTCCTGTCACCTGTTTAGAATGTTTCAATCTGTGGTCTACATTCTGCAAAGAAGAACCCAGGGAAAAGAGACTCTTATAAAAAGAAAGCCAATGCAGAGTGGCAGTGCAAAATTGTAAGCCTGGGGCTGCACTTTTTCCCCAACACAGAAGAAATCTGTATCTGTATCTATATCTATATCCCTAATATTCAATAAGAGAGTATAAGGGGATATACTCAATAATTCTTTGTACAGTGATGAATTATGTTTGGCCTATATCTTTCAAAAGTATACTAGAATCTTTAAATTGTCCTAATTTTTATAACACCCCATTAAGATTTATGTATATTAACCAACATAGGGCAATAGTGGGATAAGCCTGGATTGTAACAGTAAATGTCCTCTTACCTGTTTACATGCCAGTACACACACGCACAATATTTTGTTGAATATTTCTTAGGATTTAATATTTTTTAAGATCCTAGAACATTCATTTGTTAACATGGGATATTACTAAACATTATTCCAGAATTTTTGCAAATCATAAATATGAATCAGTTATTAAGTGTCAAAATTTTGATCAGGTGGCCATAGGAATGCTGCAAGAGTCATAAGTATGAAAAACAGTAATAAGTCACTTTTTCAGTGCTTTTGTAACTTTAAATGGTCACTCAATGAACTGTTGTAAACCGAGGGCTACCTGTATAGACATAAAATAAAGTACATTTTAATCCTGATATAAATTTAGATTTATATTCAAAAATAAAAAAAAGCTTCCTTCAAATAACTATTCCCAGATATTTAAAAGAATTCAAGCAACAACTGCAACCTCAATTATTAAAAATAATTATTTGTAAGACCTAATGAAATTATTACATTGTAAAGACCTTATGAAATTATTACAAATTTCATTAGGTCTTTAGGAAGTATATGGAATTTACTCCAATGAACTGAATACATACATAATACCAAACTACTGCACAATATCAGCACTTTGTTATTGAAAATATGTATTTATTAATGAAATGTAATATATGATTAGCATATAACAACAGTTCTCTAATAAACCAATAAATAAACCAAGTTGTGGTTCCAATATCAAAGTAAAGTCGAGAAACCACAATACCAGCATAACATAGCAAACAGACTGGCTCCAGGTTAGTAAAGGAGTGAGATAAGGTTGTATGTTCTCACCTTATTCATTCAATCTATATGCTGAATATATATTAAGGGAAGGTGGATTGGAGGAAAATGAGAATGATTTTAAACATGAAGAAGAAACATGAAATCTGCTCATATACTGAAAACACTACTCTGATAGCTAAAAACACAAAGGATTCCGAAGCTCTAGTCTAGTAATGAAAGTTAAGGAATTTGGTGAAACAAATGGGACTAAATAAAGAAGACCAAGCTAATGATAACAGGCACAACAACTAAATTTTGAACTGGTATTTATTTATTTATTTATTTATTTATTTATTTATTTATTTATTCATATTTGTATACCGCCCTACTCCCGAGGGACTCAGGGCGGTGAACAGCACATAAATAAATACAAAGACATATAAAAGTTAGAAACTATTAAAAACAGATTAAATAATTTAGGTATAGGTTCAAAGATTAAAATATCCAAATTTATCTAAAGAGATTTAAAAACCAATTTAAAAGCCAATTTAAAGGCCAATTTAGAAGGGAGAGTTAGGCCAGACCAGCCTGTTGGAATAAGAACGTTTTTAGAGCGCGGCGGAAGATGCGTAGGTCTTGGATCCTCCGTATCTCCGGGGGGAGCTCGTTCCAGATGGTAGGTGCCCCCACAGAGAAGGCTCTCCCCCTGGGGGCCGCCAGTTGACATTGTTTGGCTGACGGCACCCCGAGGAGCCCCTCTCTATGGGAACGAACTGGTTGGTGAGAGGCTACTGGTGGCAGGAGGCGGTCTCGTAAGTACCCTGGTCCTGAGCCATGGAGTGCTCTAAAGGTAGTAACCAAAACCTTGAAGCGCGCCCGGAAAACCACCGGGAGCCAGTGCAGCTCGCGTAGGAGGGGGGGGTCACATGAGAGCGCCACATTGTTCCCGTCACCACCCGCGCGGCCGCATTCTGGACCAGTTGAAGTCTCCGGGTGCTTCTCAAGGGGAGCCCCATGTAGAGAGCATTACAATAATCCAGGCGTGAGGTGACAAGGGGGTGAGTGACCCTTGAAGTATTGAAGTATTGAAGTAGTGGATAGCTTTTGCCTTTTAGGACCAAACATCAACAGTAAAGGAACAAGCAATTAAGAAATATGGGGCAGACTAGCACTTAGTAGAGCAGCCATGAAGACCTTGAAAAAGATATTCAGACATTATGATGTGTCTATAGTTATAAAGATCTGAATAGTGAAGGAAATATATTCCCTGTTACACTCTGTGGAAGCAAAAGAAGGACTCTGAAGAAGCAGAAGAGTAGTAATGCTTTTGAAATTTAGTGTTGGAGAAGACCCTTGAGAATATGGTGGGTAGCCAAGAAAATAAACCTATAAATGATCCAACAAATCAACCCAGAATTCTTACTCAAGGCACAGTAGAATTTGTGCTACTTCAGATATATTATGTAAATCTCTTGCTCCTTGGAGAAGGCTCTAATGCTAGGAAAGATAAAATGAAAGAGAAGAATAGGATGACCAGCAGCAAGATGGACAGACTAAGTCACAATGCTGATGGTGCAGTGTTGGAAAACTTGAAAGACTAGGCTAAAGACAGATTTTCATGGAGAAAATCGATGTGTTTACTAACAGTTCACATTGCCCTGATGGTAGATAATCAATCAAAAGATTAAGTAATATTATTCCAGATGATCACAGTTTAACGATGTGTTTTTTAAAAAAATAAACATTTTCTTTAGGAATCATAGCATATTTTCTTGTTTCTTTTTCCTCTCCATTCCTTCCTCACTTACATTGATTTTTAGAGCAATATAAAATTAAGTTTCTTAAAAAGGTATGCATACTTTTCTAACGAAGGTGACAAGTTTCAATATGGCATCATTAAATATTTATTATTTAGGCAGTTTAAAGGATCAAAAGCAAGCTATATAAGTATCTTTCTTCAGTGCTTATAACTGATAGCCAGCATACCCCAAACATGGAAGAGTATGATTTAACTATGCAAGTCTTATTATTAGTCTGCTGGGTTTTTTTCCAAATGAATTTAATTAATGCTAAAAACAGGGTGGATAAAAATCAATGATTTTTTTTAAAAAAATCAAAAAAATCAGATTTTTTAAAATTTAAATCGGATTTTTTTAAATAATATGCTTTTTGAGGAAAATATATTACCATCCAAAGGTTATTCCATCATGAAATAAAGATTAGTTTTTTAATTATGTAGAATAAGGCTGCATATGTTTATTTTTTTTGGTAAATAAATTCCATTAATCCATTCACAATGTCATGCTCTTCCAGAGGTTTTTGTAAGATTATTGGGCAGTTTCTCTGCCTACAAGATATTATCACAGATGCTTGGTTTACTTTTGCAGTTCTCAAAACTGAATTTGACTCAGCAGAGATCACATGCCTCTTCTTCACAGCAAAAATGTTATAACATGAATGGAGTTGAGAAAAAGACCTTAATCCTATTGTTCTATAAACCTATGAATACAGAATCAACCCCTTCAGTGCTAAGTTTCAAGAAGTTCAGTGAATAGAATAGAAACAATATTTTTCTGATTGTTTGGAGTAGAATAGATCTACACAAGAAGAAAGTGAAACTAAGTGTGAGGAGGTAGGGGCAAGCAGACAAGCAATACAAAATGAAAGTGAAACTTTCTGAGCACAATACTGCACAGCCACAGACAGACAAGTCTTTGGATCTTTTTGTGTGTATGACCTGAGGTTTATCACATTCTTTCCTTAGAGGAAAAAACCTATAATGGCAGCAGGCTGTAAAAGAGACCCAGTTTGGCAATATTTTAATGAAGTTCCTTTACCTATCGGTAAGGCAGGCATGCGTGCAAACTGCAAACACTGCAACAAAGAAATGCAAGGCCTGGTGGCCCAAATAAGGCAACATCATGAGAAGTGCTGTGATGAAGATGACCAAAGAAACACATTTGAATAGGCAAGATCTTCAGGTTGGTAAACATTTTTATTGAATCATATTTCTAAAGACTGCCTTGAACTGTCATGTTTGAGCAAAATTATATTTCTTATTATTACTGCATGTTACTGTCATTTGGTACAGTTACGAAGAAAAGCAAATATTCCTTTTGGGGCAGTGCTGTGTACAATAAGCAGAAATTGTATAAACAATAAAATAACAGCACTGACTTTTTTGTTTAGGGGAATTCATGGATTCTGGAAACTATCCACCTTCAAGATCACCATCCTCCTGTTCTACAGTTTCAGAGTTATCCATCCAGGATAGTGCTTCATTAGCATCATCATCATCATCAGACACCCACAGCCACATATCACTATCACCTAAAAGAAAGAAAAAACCCTTCCCTCCTGGAACCACCATAGATAAGTTTGTGATAAAAACTAGCACAGTAGAAAAAGAGTTAATTGATGAAAAAATTGCCCAGTTTGTTTATGCAATGAACTCTTCTTTCCATCTGACTGAGAACCCACATTTCATTAATATGGCTCAGTCACTGAGACCAGGATACAGTCCACCCAGCAGAGCAGATGTTGCAGGGAAACTGCTGGATTAAGTGTATGACAGTAAAATGGAGCAATGTGCAACAGCTCTGGAGGGTAGAATTGTTAACCTAAGTATTGATGGGTGGAGTAATGTCCACAATGATCCTATTATATATGCTTGTATAACAACAGAAGAAGGGAAAGTCTTCCTTGCACAAACAATTGATACGTCAGGAAATGCACACACAGCAGAATACTTACAAGAAGTGGCAGTAAAAGCTATAATAACATGTGAACAAAAATTCAAATGTCCAAGCCAGTGATGGCTAACCTTTTTGGCATTTCATGCCAAAAGCGGGGGGAGCACGGTGGGGTCACACACACACGTGCCCACATCCATAATTCTATGTGCCCCCCGTGCTCTCCCCACTTTTGCCATGTGATGGCCGGGTGGGCCCGATAGGCCTGTTTTTCACTCTCCCCAAGCTCCAGAGCCTTTCTAGGAGCTGGGGAGGATGAAAACAGCCTTCCCCAGCCCCCCGAGGCCCTCCAGAGGCCAGAAACAGTGTGTTTCCTGACTTCTGGTGGGCCCAGAAAGCCCAAAAATCAGCTGGCCAGCACACACATGCGTGCCGGAGCTGAGCTCACGTGCCTACCGATATGGCTCCACGTGCCACCTGTGGCATCTGTGCCATAGATTCGCCATCACGGGTCTAAGCCAAAGACTTAAGTGTTCCAGAAATAAAGACTAATGTTGTTGAAATTGCTAAATACTTCCGTAACAATCATTTTGCTGCAGCAGCTCTGTAAAGGATGGGTGGAACCAAGCTAACACTCCCACAATATGTTAGATGGAACTCTGTGGTGGACTGTTTTGAGCAGTATATCAAGAACTGGCCTATTCTGATGACAGTTTGTGAAGAAAATCGAGATTAAAATAGATGGCACTGTCACGGCCAAAATCCTCAACATTGGGCTTAAGAAAAATGTTGAACATATGCTGAGCCTCCTGAAACCCATCTCTGAAGCTTTAAACAAAATACAGAAAAATAGCTATTTTATTGCTGATGCTGTTGAAATTTGGAAGGAACTGAGTGAACACTTAAAAACAGAACTACACATGGACAGAATTAAATTACAAGCATTAAAAAAAATGAATGGGACAAGTACCGTCTCCAGCTCATTTTTTGGCAAATATTGTCAATATCCAGTATCAGGGTCAAAACTTAAGTGCTGAGGAAGAGGAGTTAGCTATGACATGGGTATCCAGCAATCATCCATCTGTAATGCCAACTATAATAAACTTCAAAGCTAAGGGGGAACCATTCAAGAAATATATGTTTGCTGAAGATATTTTAAAGAAAGTCAAACCAGTGAACTGGTGGAAGTCACTTAAGCACTTGGATTTAGAGACTGTTCAAGTAATGATTTCACTTTTAACAGCAGTAGCTTTTTCTGCAGGCGTTGAAAGAATATTCTCTTTCTTTGGACTCATTCATTCTAAATTGAGAAATCGTTTGGGATCCGATAAAGCAGGAAAGCTTGTTTTTCTTTCCCAGATTATGAACAAAGAAGAAGATGAAGATGACGAGTGAGCTACAGAGGACAGTATTTAAGTTTTTCATGTGTAGGATGGGCTGACAGTCTAAGTTTCTTAAAATATATATATTTTGTTTAGCTAAATTAGTTAACAAACATGGATGTTTGTTTAAGCAAATAACATATGCTGTAATATTATTGTTTCAGTTGAATAAATCTATTTAAATTGTTATTATTAAGGTAATGATTATTTTTCTCCTTCCTAAGTACAACAGAAAAGTTGTCCAAATATGAATGATTAACCTATTAAACTGGGGATAAAAAAACTAATATGAAAAGTTGTTATTCTAAAAATCTTCATCTATTTGCATATTAAAGTTATACCAGCAAGAATTAGTCTTTATGTAGAAAACTATGATTTAAATCAAGCCTTACTGATTAGTGATTTAAATCATGATATAAATCGTGATTTAAATCAGTTTGATTTAAATCAAATCCACCCTGGCTAAAAACCATTGGAGTCCAGACACTTGAAAAGCACCTGCTTGTTAAAAGAGTAGCCATCAATTCTTAAGTTCATTTATTTTTGCTAGATTTTGTTTTGTTGGTAGCAGTATTTTTAAGTGATGAATTTTTTATTAAGCAAGGGAACCTAAAAGACTGAGAGAAAACCACTGTATCAATAAGAGGAAAAAGTTGCCATGGATAAAAAAAAAAAAAAAACCAACAATCTATGCCCAGAATAGTCATACTGGAAACATTATCCCCTTAGGGTACTTTATATATGCAACTAAATTAATTTTAAAAGTATGCAGAATGGGACATCTTAAGAAATCTGGGTCAGACTCATTCTTTTTAGGCGGTTTAGCAAAATTGAAAACAGCTGCTAAATAGGAACAAGAAATTATGAAATTGTTGAAAAATACAGTACATAAAAGGGAGCAGAAGGATGCAATTATACTGCTCAGAAGAAGAATCTAATTTAGGGGGAAAATCAGGAGCAAAGGTAGTTGTTTTTCTTTGATACAAGTGCACAAGTCTCATTAGTGTTAATAAGACTTATGTGCAAGTATCAAGGGGAGCATCCTTTTGTGGAGATTAACACTACCTTGTTATGGGGACTAAAGGAGATTCTGTCACTCAAAGACTCTACCTCTCTCTGCTGGTTAATTAAGCAGAAGCCTCTGATGTCAATCTTGGGAAAACTCACTTCCCCTTCCACTGCCAGCCAGGTTGACGCAAAGCCAATTGTCAAATGTCAAGAGCAACAAAATGGATGATAGCAATGTTAAATGAAAAGTACTGAAGACAAGTTCTAACCTTCCAGTGCCCCGGACTGAATTGAAATGGGCTTTGACATAGTTGCTAGAATTCAAAATGATAGCTTACAGAGAGGTTTGGGCACTGGAAGCTAGCTTCCTCCATAAACAAACAATCAAAAAAGTTAAATATAATTTTCTTGACTTAAGAACATGCCAAGATATAGGAATATGAACAAGGCAGTAAATCAACAAGATCCTCACCCTCCTTAATGTTTTGTACAATAGATTATGCCAATTAAAAAAAATCAATAAATAAAATGTAGAAGACCCAAGACAACAGTAGAAACTTTAGTAGCTGCTTTTCTTTTCTTTTCTGTAATGCAAGAGCCTGGGCAATTTTGTTCAAGTGCTATACATAGCATAGACTTTTTCAGAATGTCAAAGAATCAAGCAAATGAGCAGCTTTGAGTATTGTATAAATAGAAAGACCAGATAAATGTATATACCTTATGATGTATCACAATTAAGTTACACATGTTGAAAAATATAGATCTCAAAACAATGAAGTCTTGCAAGAATAATTATTCTTCCTACAGTCAGATGTTTGTCAGGTACTGAGGGTTCACAGGAGAGAGACTGGCAGAGCCGTGAAGAAGTCAAGCAGGTAATAAATTTAGAGTCCTTGTGTGGACACAAGAGGGTGAAGTCTCACCTACCTTGAATGCCATTTCAAGTTTCAGGTGCAAACCATCAGTTTGAGAAAATTCCTACGTACAAGCATGAGAAATAAATGAGCTGACTGAATTCTTCTCGTGTGGACCTGGGTGTTCCCTCTTGACGGGCAGAATTTCTCCATCCTCACCAGATATATGAATGGAGGAGGTTGAGGTTGTGTGAAAAAATTGTTTCTCTGGCAGAATAGCATCTTAATTCCATACAAATACTATGTGATAAGCCATGTTATTGTCAGAGGGTTTAGCTGAATAAATATTATTTTTAGAATAACAACAGCAGTTACAACGACAGAAAACAAATACCCATGGAGCTAATGTATCAGCTTGTTTCATATTAAAAAAAAATAAATCTCACTCTATATTTAGATAAAATTGATAAAATTACCAAGAACTTATTATGAGCCATATATTATAAGCACCTTATATTAGCTTATGGGAAAAAAATGACATTAGCAATACAAACAATAGGTTTTATGGTTAACCTGAAAAGGTTTGATAGTGTTGTGACTCCGACCCCCGAACCCGTCTTATCGGAGGGAGAAGACTCTGAAAGTGAAGGAGAGGAGTTGGCAAGGCCTTCCTCTCCAGGACCCTCCTCTCTGGCAATGCCTCAGGTGTCTTCCAAACGAGAAGAGAGAGGCCAGGAGCCAGGCACTTCCGAGCAGCCGCAGTTAGACAGCGACGGAGATAAGTCTTGGCTGGATCCTGGACAGCATCGGAAAGACAAGCACGAGCAGCAGAGAAGGAGGCATGCCAGAGATTAAGCTGAGTCACTGGCCACACCCCACAGGGGATAAAAGGGGGTGCCTGACACTAGTTTACTTTTGAAGTAACACAGAATGTGTAGTTAGTGTTATTTTTGATTGCTGACTGCACACCCAGAAAAATTTACCTGCAATATGAAGTAATTCTATTGCTATCTCTGTGTCCTAATAGATTTCATCTTTCACATTTGTTTATTCAATAGATAGCGAGACAGAACAGGTTTTTAAATTATTTTTAAAAATATTTTGTGGATGTTTCCACAGAGAAGACCTTGCAGGTCCTCTGGATTGGTAATGGAGTGGCAATATGACAGGGGGGTAGAAAGCTGTCTGCTATTGATGGAGTACCTGGGATTTATTTATTGGTTCGATTTATAGGCCGCCCTTCTCCGGAGACTCAGGGCGGCTTACAATGCGTTAAGCAATAGTCTTCATACTTTTATATATACCTACTTAGTAGGGCTTTTGGCCCCTCCTAAGCGGTGTTCTTTTTTATACAAAGTCGGCTTATTGCCCCCACAATCCAGGTCCTCATTTTACCTACCTCGAAGGATGGAAGGCTGAGTCAACCTTGAGCCTGGTGAGATTTGAACTCGCAGTAATTGCAGGCAGCTGGCAGATAAGTGCTATTTAACAGCACTTTAGTCCACTGCGCCACCAAGGCTCCACCAAGGATTGTTTGTTTGGTTACCATAAACTGAATATAGTCTTGTTCTGTGTGGGAAAAGTATATAGATAGTAAGAGGGAAAGAGAGGGAAATGATTGGAAAGTTTCTTTCTTTCTCCTTGGCATGCATACTGCCATACAAGATCTGGCTCATAGGTGGAGGGATTCTTCTTATGAGTTGTGGTTATTTAAGGGAGAAGAAGGAATGTCTAACTTCCTAGACCAGCCATCCTGGGGAGAGGAAGGACGATGCAAGGTAACACAGTGTACACGAGTTGTTCCTCCTTTCTACTAGTGTTCCCAAAAGGGCATGATATCTCAAGACAGCCCTCCTGACCTCCAATGCCTTGTGAGGAAAAACAAGGGGCAAGCTCCACGCTTCCATGCTCAGCTGGAGAAACTGGCCGCTGCCTAGGATGGTCTCCCCATTGCCTCCGTGTGGTTGTTTGCTGCAAACTGTGACTTCTGGAGAATGCTGCTGGCAACACTCACCTTTGTCAGGGGAATATTTCAGCTATCTCACCAGCATCTTCTCCCACCCACTAGCCTATGCCCCATTCTTCAGTAGGAGAATGCTATAGTGGCAGGACAGGGTTTTTCTTTCAGAATGATGTTGTAAGTGGCTATCTGAGAGTTTTCCTGTTCCCTACATAATCTATTGTAGGCAGTAAAGAAATGAAATCTTACCACAACTTTATTAAGGCTTGATTCATATATAACATTTCTTATCCAATAATCCCTCTTCAATCTTCTCTTTCTATTTACACATCTAATTTCTTAAGCCAGTTTCCAATTCATCCAAACCAGGGAACTGTCGTTTTATGTCTTATATCCTAGGTTATATGCCGTTCTGTACTGTGCTCTTAAGCTACATTTGCTTAGATTTAAATTAACTGGAAACTATGGTTTATGAAACCAAGAAACTTGACAGAAGTACAGTGGAAGGAGAAGGGAGAAAAAGTACAGGAAAGAAGTCACCGAGTGCATGAATTATTACCAATGCAACGAATACCAAAGCAAAGCACAATGGGATTCTTGGGAAAGAATGGAAGAGCAAAGTCCAAGGAGATGTTTTAAACAATTATAGTATGCTACTGTAACTGACAGAAAAATCAATGCTTGAGTTGAATGAAAATGTGTTGATAAATGCCACACATCTGTAACCAATTTGTATGTAATTTAGACCCTGAAAGGCTCTCTATTCTCAGTTTATACAATAACCATTAATGTTATAAATCTGTTCAGGATTAGTATTTGTACATCAAATCTATAACAGGATGACAATGTTCTCAAGTGAACCTCTCTTCTTTACCATCTTTCTTCCACTCTGACATTTGCTGTAGAAGAAGTTTCAATGATATAATGATACAAAATGCTTGAGATCAGGCAGGCCACCACTACACAGAATTTCTAGCAAACTGTAATCAACATAATCTAAGTTAAAACATGCAAATCAGAATATTATTATTCTAAAATTGCAGGCCATTTTCTTGAAATTTACAATGATTTTTTGTCATCTACTAAACATTCTTTCATGAACCATTAGAGCTTTCAGTTCTACACACCAGAGTTCTGTGTTATTAAAACATTTGAATGCATTTATGTCAACCATCCAAAAATATCCCAATTCAAATAATCTTTTTGTGCCAAACATCTACTGAAAACTTTAAAAATGTATTTCTTTGTGTTTCATTACTAAACAGAAGAACGCCGGCTTTAATACAAGAAAACCATGATGCAATGCAAATAAAATACGCATGAGCAAAAATGTCTCAGGACTTGAATTAAAAATGAGCTGAGAGCACTGAAGGCTGAAAACAAATACAGAAATAGGTCATGAAAAGTTTGGCAGAGTTTGCTACACAGGACCATGAAAATGTAATTGGCTACATAGTTTGTTCTGTTGATTTCTACCTCTAGAGCAGCTGACAGAGAAAGTCTACTTGAGGCTGCTATTCGTAAAACTACTTACCGCAGAGTAAGCTCTGCTGAAAGAAATGGGAATTACAGCTGAATAGATGTGCGTATGATGGTGTCACATTGATGTCTATGCTGCAGTGAAGAAATAAACTAATTTATCTTTGATTCTGAAAACATTCCAAAATCCAAGAATCTACTGCATATTGCTTCATAATTTTATATAAGGCTTCCTTGCTATTGATTCTTACTAATCTCAATAGCATCATTTTAATGACCTGCACTATATGAATTAAGATGCAGAAATTTTTCCAATGAAACCACATACTAATCAAATACTGTATTTTTCGGAGTATAAGACTCACCTTTCCCCCCAAAAAAGGCTGAAAATTTGGGTGCGTCTTATACTCCGAATGTAGGTTTTTCGGCACTAACAAGGCACTAGTGACCGATCTTCCCAGCTTTGCCTGCTCCTGCGATTCTCCACTGTGCTTTAACGAGGTGCTAGCAAGTGAAGCAATCTCCATGCTTTGCTCCAACTCAGCTGTTCTTTAGAAGCTTTTTTTCAGTCCTAACTAGGCGCTAGCCGAGTGAAGCGATCTCCCCCCCACCCCTGCTTTGCCTGCTTTTCTCATTGCTGCTTCCTCTCAGCTGTACCTTGGAAGCTGTTTTTTATCCCCAAGCAGGGGATAAAAAAAACAGCAAACTAATGTGCTGAAGCTGACCAGACTGAGGACGTTAGCCAGATGAATACCTGGTAGGCAGATTCCCCCCACCTCTATTTTCCTCCCCAAAAACTAAGCTGCGTCTTATACTCCGGTGCATCTTATATTCCAAAAAATACGGTAGTTGTTTTAAAAAAGTTCAAACAGTTCACAATTATTTTTTCCATTGATGAATCAGATCATCTATTAAAGACGGAAATGAAAAAAAAATCTTATCTTTCCTATAACTGACCAATTTCCTGTCACCATAAAATTCAAATTCTGCAATTTTATTGATGATAAATATGAATATGATCACTGATATTTAGAAATCTAGAAAATCAGGATATAAATGTGTAAAGGTAAAATCATGATAAAATCCATAGGACAGAAAAGCAGCAAATAGATGCTTTGTGACCCACAATGCCAGAAAATTAGCAAATGTTTCCATGATTCCAGGATTTACCCCCCTCTCCATTGGTTTCCCATATACTGCAAAACAAACAAACAAATAAACCAAAAACTACGTTTCATACTTCCTTGTCTTTTTTGGCTTTGCAAGCTAATTTTCCAGAAGTTTGGGAAAATTTCACAATTGAAACCTAAATAAGCACTATTGCACCTTCTGAAACTTACCAAATAACAGATTTGTCCATTGGTGGGCATAAAACCCATTATTTTGGTTGCCCTGAAAGTTTATCATGGTTTCCATGGTTTCAAAAATCTTTCAAAATTACCCATACACCTTGGATCATATTCTTGACTGGCTTTTGTCCTGGAGGACAGGGACTCATCTATGGCGCACCCAGAAAGATGCTCATGCCATGGATAGAATATAGAAGTATCTGATAAAAACTTTCTTGCCACAGTTGTTAAATGAAACACTGCAGTTGATAAGTCACTTTTTTCAGTGCCCTTGTCACTAAATGAAGGGTCACTAAATGAACTGTTATAAGTCAAGGACTACTTGTATTCTCACAAAAAAAAACAGATGCTGTTGTCGTACATAAGCGCTTTGCAGCAGAAATTGCAAACTGGATCCTTGACTTACAAAAAACCATTACAAATTGTTCCATTACCTCCATTCCTAAATTACCCCTGGTTTAACAGCCACCTCTTCTAGGAGAAAGAGTTCTCCTGTTCTGCCTGCTAGCTGGTGAGAGACAGAAGAGAAAGAATGGCTCACACACTTATCAAGAGAGCCGCTGCTGGCCTGCCACAAATGTCTGACTTAACAATAGAAATGTTGGGCTCAATTGTGATCGTAAGTTGAGGACTACCTGTAATGGCTTTATTTGAGACCAGGAAAGTGGGTATTTGTGTACAGCAGTTTAAGGATTGGAAGATCTCTCAGTTCTATCTGATTCCCAGAAGTTGCAGAGGTCTCATTTTTAGAAGAAAAAAACAGACTGACACACGGAGCCATATTAGTGGGCACACCAGCTCAGCTCTGGGGCGCATGCGCGCGCTGGCCAGCTCATTTTCGGGCCTTCTGGGCCCACCAGAAGTAGGGAAACAGGCTGTTTCCTGCCTCTGGAGGGCCTGGGGGGGGAAGCCCGTTTTTCTTTCTTACCTGTTTTCACCCTTCCCACTCCCTTGGAGGCCCTACGGAGGCTGAAAGGGCCCATTTCCCGACTCCTGGTGGGACAGGAAGTGACATTTTTTGCTGTCCCCAGCCTCCAGAGACTCCTAGAGACTCCTAGAGAGGTTATGGAGGCTGGGGATAGCAAAAAATGTTACTTCCTGTTCCACCGGGAGTCGGGAAATGGGCCCTTTCAGCCTCCGTAGGGCCTCCCCTTGAGTGGGAAAGGCTGTTTTTGCCCTTCCCAGATAAATAGAGAGGATTCGGAACCAAGTAAGAAAGAAAAAACGGGCCTACCAGGCCATCATGTGCCAGGAGCGGGGGGGGGGGGTTGCGCACGCATGCGCATGGGCACATGTGCGCACAACCCTCCCCCCCTCTCCTGGCACGTCATGGCAAAAAGGTTAGCCATCACTGGATTAGGAGATTCCATTCGACAAATTCATTACATTATACCAAAGTACAGAGGTTGGTAGAAAGAAAGAAGAAAGACTAGATTTATAAATATATATATAAAATCATCTTCTGTTACATTGTTTTAGCTCCAGTTGGATCTCATTCTGTACTTGGAAGTTTTATTGTTGCTCTCAAACAATGCCAAAACAAAAATACAAATAGCCCTGCAAAATTGTAGATCAAATTCCCGTGCTTTTGAAAGGGTTGAGAACCCCGAGAAACCAACCATCTGGGAGGCAAAGCTGGTATGTAGGTCTCTGGAGCAAAGAAAGGGTTTATTGATTTACAGTCTTATTTGGACTCAGAAAAGCACAAGAAAGCAAGTTTGAAGAGAGTTCCTCAGGAAAATTGACAGATTATTTTGTAAAACCCAACAGCAGATCAAAGGATGCTGTTACTGCTGAAAAGGGTGCTTTTATATTTCAGACCATTAAGCATCAAAATAGTTTCAAGAAAAGGACTACATACCTGTCTTATCGAAGACAAAGATAGTTTGAAAATGTTCAAGTGCACAAAGACTTAGCAGATGCTACTGGCAGGCACAACAAGGACCTTAGGGAAAATTGCTCCCATGGATTACATTACAACAATTACATTATGTCAAAGTACAGAGCTTTATGAAATATTTTTTTTGTTTTGAAAGACAGTTTTCAGCCACTGGGGTAGTGCTCAAATATTACTGAAGTATATATAGTATTTTGGTTGGTGCTTCTACAGTGACCAGCCCTGCCTGCTTGACACCACTGGAAGTAACCAGTGCTATCAGTCATGCCCACTCATTGTCAGCACAACTGTTAAGTTATTTATTGGCTAGGAAATACACATTAATGCACTCATGAGAAAGACCCCATAGAAAGAAACTGAAGAACCAGGAGGGTCATTCTGTGAATAAGTTGTGTTTCAATATTCAGAGGTCAGATCAGAAATCACCCAAGGGATAATAACAAGAACAACACTGAGGTGACAATATATCATATCCTGCAAAGAGTTCTACTGATATTTCAGATCAAAGGAACTCAAAAGCAAAATGCAGAGTACTGATGAAATTTAACAAAACATTTAGATTGTACCAGGAACATGTATGTAGGTAGTCCTTTAAGTTTAAAGAAAGCATCCCACAGTGTAATTCATCTCTGGACAAGGAGGGGACTCTGCATTCCCAGTCAGGAAGTGCAGAGTCTAGCAACATGGGGACCCAGAACACTGTAGTCACTGTAAGTGTTATTTTGTGATGCTGCTCATGTTTTTCTATCAGTTTTTGATGATGTCTTTCTTTCAAAGCTGGTGGAGGCTTCACAGTTCAAGGCTCACCAGTGGGTTCTGCCAATAGCTGCAGCTTCTAGTTCTCTTGAATAGATGTCACAGTGGTTTTGGCTTGCTTTCTCAGTATTTTTGTAGCACTTGTGTGGTTGACCTCATGCTCTTTCTTCTCAGACTCCAGTACACTATAGAGCAACTCAAAAGAACAAATCTCTTCCCACCTTCAAACTGTGCATGTCAAAGTGTGTAATAGGCATTAGAGGACATGCATTATAGCTTCAACTAAGTCCAACTTGAACTCTACTGACAGTTCCTTAACGTAGCTTATTCCCATGACTTTGAGCAATGTACCAGGTAGCAAATATAAACTTAGTTTAATTAGGAAACATAACAAAACATGACAATCTTAATCATAACCATGTAACATTGTTTAATTATGAGTCAGTGAGCTTGTAAGAAGGCTCAGAATAAGAGAAAGAGAAGCTGAGTAGCTTCCCAATTTTAACTTTCAACCTTAAACAATAGATCAAAGGAAATAATATTTATTTTGTTTGTAGGCCTGTGTCTCATTATACGCCTTCCAGCATCAGGCATTGTGGTATAAGCCTTCCATTCATAACAGTTTCATAGCTCACAAATAAGAGAAGGAGAGCTGGGAGATGTCTGGAAGGAAAAATATCAAATACAGAGATGTGAGATATTGAGTAGGAAATTAAAAGTTTGGCAGAAGTTCTTATGTGCTCTAGTATAACTTTGTTGTCCTTCTTCTTGTACAAGCTTTTGGCTTTCTCCTCAATCCTGTTTCTTCATTTGTCACATTATGACTCCTGCCTTCTTCCCATGAACATGTAGGTCCTATTTACATTATTCAGTTAAATGTGTTATGGAGGCAGGATTAGCATGTTCTGTGGATAGCCTCTTCTGGCAAATTGAGCTATAATTAAATAACCATGCAAAGAGTATTGTTTTAGCTCTAATTAGGCCTTATTTTATTACAAAATGGAATCTTTCTAGGATTATGTCATTAACTGTCAAAACTGTTCTAGTTTTTACACTTTATCATCTGCAGCAATATATAGAGAAGGGGGACGGAAATGCAAATGGCGGATACAATCTTGATTGCACTGTCAGTTTTATTCTTTTTTGCTCTTTCTCTCTCTCCCCCTCTGCATCTTTACGTTTGTGTGTATATGTAAAATGGCAGGAAAGAAAGCTCCAGACTCCTCTGCAGAAGCTAGAAAGACTGTAAACATTACTGCCAGTATCAAACAACTCATTGGCACATCACCAATTTTATGCTAGCAGCACATAACTGAAATTAGTAAAGGGAGGAGAGGATGATTGTATCAGCCATATTGTGCTAACATGGCCAAAGAAAGCCAAGTCAGTGGGAATTTTGATATTTGGACTCTAGTATACTTCTGTAATACTTAAGTAATTAGAAAATATCAGTTTGGGAGCTAAATTGCCTATAGAAAAGCTAATAGCAATAGCAATAGCGCTTAGACTTAGGCTTATATACCGCTTCACAGTGCTTCACAGCCCTCTCTAAGCAGTTTACAGAGTCAGCATATTGCCCCCAACAATCTGGCTCCTCAATTTGCCCACCTCGGAAGGATGGAAGGCTGAGTCAACCTTGAGCCTGTGAGATTTGATCTGCTGAATTGCAGCTAGCAGTCAGCTGAAGTAGCCTGCAGTACTGCACTCTAACCACTGCGCCACCTCGGCTTAAATCTCTCTCCTGTAAAAATGTTGTTCACCTTTTCCTCTCTCTCTTTCTCTCTGTCTGTCTCTCTCTGTCTCTGTTTCTCTCTCTCTCTCTCCCTCCTAAATTATATTACTGCTAACAACATACTCTTTGATTAGAAACCATATTTCTTCAAATTTATTGATACCAAACAGGATTACTGCTTTTGGGCAGAATATACTTAATAAATAACTGCCCCTCTTTGATATACAAATATGGGCAGATTGAAAAACTATTTCTAACATCGCACTGCTACTTCCAAAGCTTATTGGTAGCCAAAGCAATCAATGATACCTGTTCAATGCAAATGTTCATGTCCCCGTCCTGATATCAAAGCTATTCCCAGAGAAGAATCAATTCACTGAATTAATTTTTGATAGTTCAGTAGTGATGGGCTGAAAGAACAAATTTGAAGTTGAGGGCAAAATAGCTTGTCCTCTCTAGCATTATGAGCATTAGCAGATTATACCATACTGTATGGCGAAGCCAGGAAGCTTATACATTACTAAGAACATGAACTAGAATCAGGTAATTAGTAATTGGATATCAGGCAAGACCAAAGTGAGATATCTATGGCTGATATGTAAAACTTCTTAATTATATCATTTTCTTATACTAAAATTATCACTGATAATTAAAGTCTGCTGACTAAATAAACACTTCTATTAGGAAATAACTACTCAAAAAATCCATGAGTTAACGGGGCCTTTTTGGTAATTACATCTTAATCTCACCATCTATTTGATAAGCATATCTGTTATCATTTAGATATGTTAATCATTCAGTAATGCATATTTCCTAAGTGATTAATAGTATGCTTAGGAAGTCAAAGGAGGATTTATAATTTTCACAGACAATGCAGGCAGGAATACTAAACTATATTACTGATTATTGATATAAGGCACATTGTGGAACATTTAGCTAAGTGTCTGTAAACATTTTATTGTCTCAATTGGTCTCAAGAGCCTTGGTAGTATAGGGGTTTAAGGCACCCTGTTATTAAGCTGGTTATTAAGACCAGCTGCCTGCAATTACTGCAGGGTTCGAATCTCGCCAAGGCTCAAGGTTGACTCAGCCTTCCATCCTTTCTAAGGTAGGTGAAATGAGGACCCAGTTGTGGGGGCAATAAGCTGACTTTGTATAAATATACAAAAAAGGATGAAGGCTATTGCTGAGCACATTGTAAGCCACCCTGAGTCTTCGGAGAAGGGCGGCATATAAATCAAATTTAAAAAAAATAAATTTAACTCTGAAGCCCTACTTTGTTGAAGTTATAGTTATTTGGATAATATAAATATAAAGGTAATAAATTCCGCCTTTGTAATAATGAAGAAATCTTGTTGTTAGAAAAGGTGAATTCATTTTTATGATATTGAGGATGTGTTCATAAAAAAATCTGAAACAAGGAAGTTTACCAACCAGCTTGGTCATAATGCTACCCGAAACTACCAGAATGTCTCTAAAATCATTTTTAATAATACAGTATAAATTACACAAAGCAGTATTATGAAATTAAACTGAAAGAAAGGACTACAAAGCATCAAATGTATAATTTTACCGTCACTTAAATTCTCTTCAAAATATAACCACTTTCAAGGTGTAGGTAAAATTAATACATAACAAGCAATGATAATGTTTCAAACTACGCAATTGTTAAACATTTTTCTTGCATTTGATGAATTATCACATTAGAATTATATAGTATCTCATAGTTACTCTGAGAATAAGAAAATTTCCCCCCTATGTTCAATCAGGTCTGATTCTTGGAGATTTCCTGGACAAGCTCTTGAAGTTTTCTTGGTAAGGTTTTTCAGAAGTTGTTTGCCATTGTCTGCTCCTAAATTCCACACAGTATTTTACCTTTGCCAAAGTGAATTATAGAATTTGAAGCCTATTTTGTCTATTCATCTTTAAGTTCTAAAGTCGACCATAACTAAAATTGGGAAAATATTAGCAGTTATCTCTGCCACATGAAAACAACTTCATGCCATAGGAATAATGTTTATTAAAGGAACCATAATTGTGACAAGTGTCAGTTTTTAAACTGGCATCCCAGCTACAGGGCTAACTGATTTTCTAGGGAAGACCTACCAAAATAGAACTTTCCTAAGTGACCAATTCAGCTAAACAGTACCTCAGTTCAAAATCAGTGACCCACTGAAGAGCAGATAACAGGTAAGGAGAGATTTGTAAATAAGCCAAGAAGCATTCTTAGTTAAAACTTTACTTCATTTCATCAGAAAATATATTTAATTCCGCTAGGAGTGTAATAGCTTGCTGACTACAAAAACGGTTCCTTTGTCAGCTCATGTAGCCACCTCCACAAAACCTTGCTGCCTGCAATGCTAAATTGCTGTAGAGAGATTGGAGAAGTAGCAGAAGGTGATTAGGATGGAAATAAAATACACATTCAGAAAAAGAAACAAATACTCATTCTTTACACTCTTATAAACTCAATTTCAACTATGAGGAAAATCTACTCAAAGAGGGGATTTCAGGGATTAGAAGTTTGAATGCTATTGACAGGATTCTTTTTGTTCCATTGTGTAAGAAATTAAAAGACTGTAACCATGAAAGATAAACCATATTTGTGCAATGAAAACTAATAAAACCATCTTTCATTTTGCTTTGACACATATGGTTTAAATTCCAAGTTCTACATACAGTACATGTTGACTTCATATTGCAGTAACATTTTTTGAGCTCAGTTAACTGCACTATTTTGTTGCCAGCATTTGCAAGTCTCCCTTCAGCTCTTCTACTACATATAGTAGAATTTTTTATCCTGTTAAAGATTTCTTGTGACCTACCTGACAAGTTATATTCACATATCTATATTCACAGTCCTACTGTGAATGAAATATGTTTAGAGTCTTATATGCAGAATGGCCTATCTATCCTATTGTTTGAGTAAGTAAGTAAATGTAAATGGACCTTGAAAACCAATATGGGCAAAATCTTGGAAAAATGTATTTGAAACTGAATTGAATTCGCCTTGAAAACTTCAACTGAAATGTATTCACAATTTAATATAATTTTTTTTATCATGTTATTGAAATATCTCATGTACCATTCCAATCCTGGAGCAATCAATTTTTGTGGGGTCCCTGCTGTTCTCTGAGCTTGGTTATTTGCTTGCAGGCTTTTTATTACTAGAGCAGGAAACATCACTAGCACTGATGATGTTACCTAGTAACATAATAAAATGTCTGTAAGCAAATAATGTTTTAGGTCAGAGAGCACCAAGGACTCCACAGTTAAACGCTACATATAGTCTTTTCTGTTGGAATAAACCATTTCTCCAATTGGCATGTACCATGTTCTGATTATTATTATTTTCTTTTTTTTTAAGAAAATAAGTTTTTTTAATAGGTTTAAGTAACCTATTTGACCTACTGACCAATAAGTGATAGTCAAACGTTGGGAGGTTTTTTTAAAAAAATCTCTTGGCTGCCATCTGGGGTTCTCTTTGGCAAAGTGCTGTTGAACTAAAGTCTGAAAACAGGTTTACATGCCTTAAGCCAGAGACATGCTCATCCATTTCAAGACTTTACATTTTCTAAATTCGATCAGCCAAAGATCTATCAATTTACTAAAAAAAAATAGGTTGGTGTTCCAGATTAAATCATAGCCAAGAGGACTGAGGGAATGAGGACAGGTCAGGAATAAGATGAAGGGGGAAGTCCTACCCAAAACCTGAAGCAACAGATTTGTCAACATAAAACATGTTATTTCAGACAGTCTCACCTACGGGTGAAATGCTCCCGGTTTGGACCGGCTCGGGCGAGTAGGTAGCGATGGCGGTAGGCAGTTCAGAGAACTGGTAGCAAAAATCCCAGCCCCCCATGCCCAGCTGAGCCGCGCGATCATCAGAGCCTTTTTTTCCTTTTAAATGGCTCTGACGAGCCAAGCTCTGACGATCCCAGCTGAGTTGCCTGCTAATCAGGCAACTCAGCTTGGATCGCCAGAGCCATATAAAAGAAAAAAGGTTTCTTTTTTTTCTCCCCCCCGCCCGCCCCCCACCCCCAGCCTCCAGCTTGCTTACCTTAGCTGCTGGTCGCAACGCTATAATACCTGCAATCCATTGCATCAGCAAGCAACTGAATCTCCCTGCCTGCAATCAAGCTCATCGGTGAGCAGCTCTATCAGCAACTTTAAGACTTGTGGACTTCAACTCCCAGCAAAGCTGGTTGAGGAATTCTGGGAGTTGAAGTCCACAAGTCTTAAAGTTGCCAAAGTTGGAGACTCCTGTTCTATTGGGTAAGTTTTTCCCCCGCTTTGGGAGCTTTAAAAAAAATAGTTAATTGGGTTTTTTTTAGTTGTTCTTTTTTTAGACCTAGCCATTTAAAGTTTAGGAAGTTTTAAATTTAGCTGCTTTTATATAAAAATAAAAATAAATTAAAATAAAATAATATTTGTGCAGCTTTCTGAGATTTAGTGTGTTTCTGTAGTGTTTCACTCTAACTACACAAACACACAAAATCTCACAAAGCTGTATGTGGAATTTTGTGTGTGTAAAGTGTGAAAGTTGGTTTTTTGGGTTTTTTGTGGCTGTATAAGGTTCCTGCTTGTTGCAGGGGCCATTTTGGGTCTAGCACAGCTGCTTTTACATTGTGTGTGAGCTAGTTGTGTTGTGTTGTGTTTTGTAGGTTAAAAAAAGGCAAAGAAGTGACATTAACTTGGCCACGCCCATCCAGTCACCTTACAACCAAGCCCCGCCCACTAATTAAGCCCCGCCCACAGAACCGGTAGCAAAAAAATTTAGATTTCACCCCTGGTCTCACCCATATGCATCAGTACTGCCAAGAGATGATGTCTGGAGATAGGTTAAGAAAGAAAACACACATCCTGAGCAGAGACTTAAAGCCCTCCTCAGGGCATATATGATGATTTCAATCTATGACATCAAGAACTCCCTTCTGGAACCAGTCAGTGGTCTATCCTCATACCAGAGCAAGAAGGTTGTGTGAATTTGGCCCATTAACACTTTAATTCTATTTGCCAATCACAAACTCACTTTCTGAGATTAGATTTTTTTAGGCATACAAAGTGGCAACAGGAGATTCCAGCAGGTTTGAGGCAATCCTGAGATTTGCAGAAATAACAAAACAAAGCAAAGAAACAGCAATAAAAAAATGAAACAAAAATCCCCCAATCCAATGAGAACTGGGCATGTTCAGTGAATATAGATTTTCAATTGACTACTGGAGACAATAAGAATAAGAATACAGGTAGTCCTTGACTTAGAATCATTTGCTCAAAGTTATAGCAGAATAACAGAACTGGAAGGGACCTTGGAGGTCTTCTAGACCAACCTCCTGCTCAAGCAGGAGACCCTATACCATTTAAGGCAAATTACTGTCCAATCGCTTCTTTAAAAACTCCAGTGATGGAGCACCTACAGCTTCTGGAGGCAAGCTGTTCCACTGATTAATTATACTCGCTGTCAGGAAATTGTTCATGTTATTATATTGTTGAATGCATGGTGATTATGATTGGCCTTTGAAGTTATAGCTGTCCAGCAGCCCTGTGATGTGGTGAAATCTGGTGCTGAGTTGCAGAAGAGAGGGGGTCTTTCACAAGCAGCTAAAAGGCAAATCAGCCATTAGTCCTTGGTATGTAGAAAGAGGCCCAGGTGGGATCCTTCCTAAATCTTCGTTGGATTTATCTGATAGTTATGCTCTAGTCTGGCATGATTTCTGTTTATGGGTGAACAGCAATAAATTAACTACTCTGTGTGATTCATCAGAACAACAGAGTTGGAAGGGACCTTGAAGGTCTTCTAGTCCAATCCCCTGCTCAAGTAAAAGACCTTATACCATTCCTGATAAATTGTTGTCCAATCTCTTCTTAAAATGTCTTTCTTTGTTCTCTGCTTCTGACATATGGCGACAAAGTTGCTCCACCATGCACTATTCCCAGAACCTCTGAACTCATGCAGTGTTTGCCACTTGTCCACTCCCATGCACTCTTTCCAACCTGCATGCCCCTCCCATGCCCTCTGGCCTGTTGAAACCTCCCTGACTATTCAACACTTCTCATGCGCCTCCATGCACTCTTCAGGATCCTTCCCCACACCCCGAAGCACCTCTAACAACTCATTTGGCAGCAGTCACTTACTTGCCTGCTAGCCTGGGTTTAACAATTTCCTGCCAGCTTCCTCACTGAGTTTGGTTGTGGGAAACTGGCAAGAAGCTGTCTCATGTAATGACCACAGGATTCAGTTAATGACAGTAACTGGGACTACAGGGATTTAAGCAATATTTTCGTGCTTTATGATGGCATTGCTTAGTGATGTAAATTCTGCCCCCAGTTGTGGTCGTAACACAAGGACTTCCTGTAAGAATAAGAATCAGTGCCAAGAAAGAATATAATGAAATACCCTGAAACAGGGTTTATTGGCTGCCAGTTTGAATAGACAGTTGTCCCAAGGGCAATACTTTTACAGAGAGAAGATGATTAGATATGCAATATGTGATGTGGACAAAGGAGCAGGGAAATAAAATATAAATGTATTTGATCTTTGGAAGGAGATGTTTAAACAAAAGTACATTAAAAAAACAATTTTTTCCCAAAAGCCTGGCTTTTTCAGCATGCTTTCAGGATTGGATATATTATTTTGCTTTTCCTTGCTGGGTAATGTCTAGATGTGTGTGAGTTGTGCTCCTGGTGCCAGCAGTATTTTGGATTACGTACTTTTACACATTTATTTTAATCCAATTGTTATATGAGATATGTATGCCACTCAAGAGTCTAATATGACTGTACAGTAGTCACTTATAAGCCAGTAAACAAACAAACAAACAATAAAAAAGGTTTGATTTTAATTCTCACAAACTCAACCAATATGGCAATGATCATGTTACTATAGCAGCTGTAGTTCAAAATATATGGAAAGTGGCAAGTCATCTACTCCTGATTATATATTCTGATCAGGAATGCAGGGGAGACACCTTCCTGCTGCTCTGCATTCAAATAATAGAACAATCAAAATATTAAAAGTTTCTCATAAAAGCCATTATGTTTCCTCTGTCTCAGAGCGGCTGACGCTGTCCATAAGGGCTTACCTCCATTACAGGAGCATGTGTGAGATGAAACGAAAGGTAAAATATCAAAGAAAGCAAGGTCAAGCAGCCTCTACAAAGAGTGGCTTTTTTTCTTCTTCTTCAGGAGAACAAAACATTCTCTACCCTTTGACTCCAGAGAGGTGATAAGTTCAGTCTGGGCTGGGTTGGGGAGAAAAGTTAACCTTTAGACACCATACAATTCCCCCAAGGCACGCTATTTCACATGTTTCTCTCCTCCCCACACACAATTCTGAGATGGTATTAGAACTGACCATTAGATTTACATGTTCCCTTCTCATTCTCCACCACAGGTAGAGGAGAGTCAGCAAGCAAACAAGAACATAAATATTTATCTTAACAGGAGATCTCCCTGATCACAAGACCCAGATGCTGCTGGAAAACATTCACAGCTACAAGAATGCATAGCTACAAGAAGCTGCAATGTGTCTATAATCACCACGCACACAGCTTCCTTGTGAATAAGGAAATATTCAGAGTTTTTAATTTGAAGAATATTAGTAGCAGTACTACTGAAAAAATGACAGTATAAACTAAAATTGTATTAGCCAAAATTCAAAAATGCAGGAAGTTTTTAAAGAAATTGGCTTCCTGAGATGAGACAACAGAATTGTTACTTAGGAAAAGATGAACAGCCAGTTGATCTGCAACATGCTGAATATTATTCAGAAAATAATTATGTATTTCTTTAAAAAATAAACTATTTAAAAGCACTAAACAATAAGAAATCATTATTTTTCAACAATATGTCTACAGCATTGTTTTTATTTAAAAACAATTGTCATTTATTTCAGATAAAGATAAAGATTGGATTTAGAGAACAATGTCATGGCTTGCTCTCCAGCCTACCAGGAAAGCCTTGGCATGTGCAGAGCTCAGAAGGAAAGACCAAGTGACTCAGATCAGTACTCCCCTGAGCACTGCTAGAAGTGTGTGTGTGTGTGTGTGTGTGTGTGTGTGTGTGTGTGGTGTTATCTGAGACTCAATCAGCTTCCAGGTGGACAAAGATTCTCAGAGTCATCCAACTCCTTCCATCTCCAGGCTAAGAGTTTTTTTGGGCATTGTACCGAACATAACAGAACAGGACAGAACAGGACAGAACAGAACAGAACAGAACAGAACAGAACAGAACAGAACAGAACAGAACAGAACAAACAGAGTTGGAAGGGACCTTGGAGGTCTTTTAGTCCAACCTCCTGCTTAGGCAGGAAATGCTGCAACACTTCAGACAAATGGGTATCCAACATCTTAAAAATTTCCAGTGTTGGAGCATTCACAACTTCTGGAGGCAAGTTGTTCCACTGATTAATTGTTCTAACTGTCAGAAAATTTCTCCTTAGTTCTAAGTTGCTTCTCTCCTTGATTAGTTTCCACCCATTGGTTCTTATCCTGCCCTCAGGAGCTTTGGAGAATAGTTTGACTCCCTCTTCTTTGTGGCAGCCCCTGAGATATTAGAACACTGCTATCATATCTCCCCTAGTCCTTCTTTTCATTAAACTAGACATACTCAGTTTCTGCAACCGTTCTTCATATGTTTTAGCCTCCAGCCCCTTAACCATCTTTGTTGCTCTTCTCTGCACTCTTTCTAGAGTCTCCACATCTTTTTTACATCATGGCGACCAAAACTGCTGGTGGCTCAGCAGACTGATACCATTGTGATTAATACCAGCTGTCTGCAATTACTGTAAGTTCGAATCTCACCAGGCTCAAGGTTGACTCAGCCTTCCATCCTTTCTAAGGTAGGTAAATTGAGGACCCAGTTTGTGGGGGCAATAACCTGACTTTGTATAAATATACAAAAGTATGAAGGCTATTGCTTAACGCACTGTAAGCCGCCCCGAGTCTCCGGAGAAGGGCGGCATATAAATCAAATTAAAAAAAAAAAACACTGAATGCAGTATTCCAAGTGTGGCCTTACCAAGGCATTATAAAGTGGTATTAACACTTTACGTGATCTTGATTTTATCCCTCTGTTTATGCAGCCTAGAACTGTGTTGGCTTTTTTTTTTTTTTTTTGCATACTGCTGGCTTATATCTAAATGGTTGTCCACTAGGACTCCAAGATTTCTCTCACAGTTACTACTATTGAGCAAGATACCACATATACTGTACCTGTGCATTTTGTTTTTCTTGCCTAAATGTAGAACCTTACTTTTTTCACCATTGAATTTCATTTTGTTAGATAGCGCCCAATGTTCAAGTCAGTCAAGATCTTTGCTTAGTTGGATATACCAATAAAGGAGAATATTTGTAGCTCAATAAGGGGTCCTTGGTACTCTCTGAAATTGCTTGTTTTCTTGCCCAAACTAGGTAGTGCTAGTAATCCATGCTAGTAAGCAGTTTGCTGTCAGTTTGTATTTTAGTGGCTTGCCCTGTCAGTGTTGGTGGGGTGATCTTAGAGATTCTTCAGTTGGGAAAGGGAACAAAAAGATTCAAGCACCTCTCCACCAGCAATTAGCACCCAGATCAGCATAGATTAACTCCAGGATGAACATCAGACCAACAGTCAAGTAAACAATACCCCAATCAAGAAACTGCCAAAGAAGTCAACAGTAAACAGCCCAACCAAAGAACCTCTAAGAACACCCTCACCAACACCGACAGGGAAAGCCACTAAAACATAAACTGACAGCAAACCACACTCCTTACTAGCACCGATGATGTTGCCTACTTAAGGTAATGAAATGTCTGCAAGAAAACAAGCAAGCTCAAAGAGCACCAAGGCCTCCTTAATTGGATATGTATTTTTTAAAGACATGGTAAGGATGATCTACGGAGGCCTGTATGGCCAAATGCAGTACCCAGTGTACATTGCAGTTATCTGCCTGAATGTCTTCATTACCAACCAGGCTTCAAATCTGACAACCATTAGCACATAAATAAGTCTATCTGTAGTGTCTGCCATTGTAGGAAGATTTCTGGAAAAGGCCATCAGGGCTCTCAGCATTTCTCGCTCCTTACTTTAATAACTCTCATTTTCTTTCTGGGGGGAGGGAGTAGTCAAGATACACAATTTTACAGAGATATGGATATTCTTTTCCCCCTATGACCCCCTTTCTTTTTGTATTGTGCTTCCTCTGTTCAGCGATTGCAAATGTTCATTCTGATAGAAATTTAAAGGATTATTACAGTTCCTGATAATGAGTTTAAATCCTAACAAACCTATTTTTCCTTAAAAATTTCTTTTATTGCCAGTGTAACCCTTAATCATAGTTATATGAGGAGAGATGACTAGAAAGCAGGCAATCTTACATTCTAGCCCCAGATGTTAAGCCATGGTGAAGCGATCAACAGCAGGATGTGTTTTATAACAAAGAAGAATTTATTTAAAATGCAAGGAGATATACCTTGAATTTAATCTATATTAAATAAATAACACACTTCTTTTCCTTCATTGTATTTTATTAAAATGTAGTACTCTGAAAGAGGAAAATTATTTCATGCATTGAATAATGTCCCTGCCAATTCTACATCCACTGGGAAGCAAACTACAATTCTGTCACCTACTGGCGGGACAGTATAATGGCAGAGTCACATCTGGTAAAATCAGGTCAGAGAGGGTAAATAATATTATTGTAGGTACAGTCAGGTCTCAGAAATCAGAATATGTCCAGGCCTTGTATAAATGTTATGGCATATCTGGATGGAAGATTATTACTCATTAAAGGAAAGTGTTGCTTCAGGAAAATGTAAAAGCCTAGACAGACCAGTCTTGCTCCTGGCTTCGTACTCTCTGGGGAACCATCTCTGCTCTTACAGCATTCTACGTTTGATAATGGAGGCACACCTAGAAGTTAGTCTTCTGAATCTGGTCTTGAATGGCTTAAAGAATGATGAAGATCCCTTGAGAGACCTTTCTCTTGTACAACTTACAATTGTACATGGATGGCTTGTGACTGCAGAATGTGACAAATAATTGCATGATCATTCAAATGTATCTATCCTCATCAGCTTACGTTTTCTCGAGACAAGGTAAAGTAATGACCGGAATCCATTTTTAGTGATTGCATAAGACTATTAACATTTAAACAATTCTAAAAGGGGTCTTTACATTCTAAAATGTAAATTACTTAATAGAAAAATACTATTAATCAGGGATTGAACATATTCAGATCTTCTAAGATTGTCTGCTTATCAGAAAATGTAAGAAGTGTGGTTATTTAAAGCCTAAGTTAAATAAAGGGGTGGCTAAAATTCTTGTTCTTTCATTGAAATTCAGAATGCATAAACATATTTTAAATCCTCCAAAATGATCTTTTTCAGAATTCTCAGGTGATGGGGCATTATAAACCAGAAGATAAATTTGCAGAGAGGAAGCATAAAGATATTACGAAGCTTCAATATTGATATTTTGAAGGCCATTTCCAGATACTCTCTCTGGGTAGAAAGTGGAGGCTTGCTCTTTAAAGGGATGTAGAGAGAAGAGAAGGATATTCAGCATAGGCAGCTTGTATAAGAAATAGCTATCATTTGGCAAATGGCACAGCATACACTTTACATTCTTTGATGCAACTGATAATAACCTAGACTGCAATTCTCTAGCCAGTTGCACTAAAACAAATTGATTTCAACACATAAGAAATTGGAACTTGCATGCTGCCATAGACATACAGGTATAAGTATGGGCATTTATCTATATGCACTTATTTTCCATTAGCCCTATGGACTTTGTTTTTCTATTTGCATTCACTAAATAACCTTTTCTTCTATCAATTACACTAATGCTGTTTCATTTCCCTTCCATTTTTACCACTAGTCTTTTGTGTGCTTTTTATACTACCCCTGCTGTATTCTGAAGAATTATGGATCCAAAAGTAAATGCGGACTCCCAGAAAATCAACCTCATCAATGCTACATCACAAAGAAGAAGGCCATTTAAATCCCCAATCTTTTCTGCCTGCTATCATGGGAAATAATGAAAGCCCAAAATTGACATAACATTTCCCATTCATAGCGCAGATGATAGGGTAATGAATTATAGCGATAATTATGTTACCCACCATTAAAAGATTACTTTAGCAGAAATTGAAAAGCTTGGTAGATGCATAGGGAGCAGAAAGATAGATCACAAATTGTGACACTTCACTATGCAGCTCTGAACAACAGCATTTTTAAAGCATGAATCAATTCTATTTCACATTGCCTACTTCAAACATAATGTATATATTTATGCTATATCTGCTTAGTAGAAACAGATGTCAATAGCTAGTTTCTACAATACATGCATAAGGAGTTCAGGTTCACAGGCAATCTGGCAGATGCATACTGAGACTTCTTGGGTCTTCTCTGCCTGAGAAGGTTTAGTACATATCTTCCATGGAAGCCAGGAAGCACAGGAGAAAATTTAAAAAAGGCATTTTCTTCTAATATGGGACAACTGAAGTTCAAAGGATTACTTTTTTTCCACAGTCTTAAGAATTGCATCCTGGACATAAATTGTTTCAACTCCTACCCTCAAAACAACGCTATAGAGCACTGCACACCAAAACAACTAGATACAAGAACAGTTTTTTCTCGAATGCCATCACTCTGATAAACAAATAATTCCCTCAACACTGTCAAACTATTCACTAAGTCTGCATTACTATTACTATTAGTCTTCTCATCATTCCTATCACCCATCTCCTCCCACTTATGACTGTATGACTGTAACTTTGTTGCTTGTATCCTTACGATTTATATTGATATTGTTTCCTAGTATGATTTGATTGCTTATTTGTATTCTATGACTATCATTAAGTGTTGTACCTTATGATTCTTGATGAATGTATCTTGTCTTTTTATGTACACTGAGAGCATATGCACCAAAGACAATGTGTGTCTTTGGACAACGTGTGTCCAACGTGTGTCCAATCACACTTGGCCAATAAAGAATTCTATTCTATTCTATTCTATTCTATTCTATTCTATTCTATTCTATTCTATTCTATTCTATTCTATTCTATTCTATTCTATTCTATTCTATTCTAAATTGGCAATTCAGATACTGAAAATTCGATACCGTACCCAACCATGCAAACGTCTCTCTTCTCCATAACTGTCATCCACATAAGCAGCAATGCAGGAAATGGTTAAAGGATGGGGTTTTGTAGCTAAAACATGCTTTTATTTAACTTCATACATTTCACACTTCAATACCAAAATTCTTCAGTTGGGTAATTCTTTTTATAATGGCATAACAATGAAATCACTTCCCTGGGATCTGGTAACTGGCATTACATTGAAATTATGGTTCTTCTTCATACAATATATATTTTTCTCCAAAATGTTTTTTTTAATTAAAATTCCATTGAATGAGTTTGTATATAAGAGAACTACTGTACATTAAGAAGTGGCGCTTTAGTATAATGTTAACTACTACTTCTTCTTCTTCTTCTTCTTATTATTATTATTATTATTATTATTATTATTATTATTATTATTATTATTGCAATTCTCAATACAAACACAGCATGAAAACTACATAAAAACTATATAAGAATAGCTTAAAACAATTTAATAATGTTATATTGCTTTTACTTACTAATGATATATATTCATTGATTATATACTTTTTAGAGAATTCCTATTACTGGAGGATACAAAAGTAGAATAAAGAAATAAAATATACTATTACAATGTAATAGAAAATACAAAGATCCATATAAAGAAAAGATCAGACTTCTCTTTAGAAGCTTCAGAAAATAGAGGCTCACTTCGGTATTTGTTAGTGGATAGAGAAAGAAAGGAAAAAAATAAATTACAGATGAGTAGTTAGAAACAGCTGGGTGACTTTGGGCCAGTCATTCTCTCTAAGCCATAGGAAGAAGACTCTGATAAGCCACTTTAGAAATGTTACCAAGGAAACTGCATGGACTTGTCCCTGTAGTCAACCAGGAGTCAGGACCATAACAACAGCAATAGTTGTATAATACAATTCCTCTCCTGAAATATACGTGTCAGTAGATGAATGCTTGACTCTGTTTACATGTTGCTCTGACTATATAGTGGGGGAGGGACAGAGAATTTTTTGGGCACCTTATATCTATGACATATCTATTTTCACATAAGCTTTTGTGGCTCATATTCACTTCATCTGATCAATGAAGGAAAAAGAGTTAATCTCTAGCACATCATTTTATTCTCATGCCACAATGAATTATTTATTTATTATTTATTTATTTAAATTTAAATTTATATACCGCCCTTCTCCCGAAGGATTCAGGGCGGTGAACAGCCAAAGCTAAAAAACATAGAATACAAAAATTTAAAAGCAATTTAAAATATATTAAACATTTTGGTCCAACAATTAAAATACCCCATTTAAAATTAAAATTAAAATTAAACAATTGGAGAAGTTAGGCCAGTCCGGCTTGTTGAAATAAAAAAGTCTTGAGGGCCCGGCGGAAAGTACGTAAATCTGGAATCATCTGTATCTCCGGGGAGAGCTTGTTCCAGAGGGCAGGTGCTCCCACAGAGAAAGCTCTCCCCCTGGGGGCCACCAGTCGACATTGTTTGACCGACGGCACCCCAAGGAACCCCTCTCTGTGGGAGCGTACTGGCCGGTGGGAGGCTCTCGGTGGCAGAAGGTGGTCTCGTAGATATCCAGGTCCTAAGCCATGGAGCGTTCTAAAGGTGGTCACCAACATCTTGAATCGCACCCGGAGGACCACTGGAAGCCAGTGCAGCTCGCGCAGCAGAGGTATATTATAATGAGTGAATCTCCTAAACAAGATGTACACAGCCCATATCTAAGGAACATCTACCAAGGAGCTGGACAATCACAGAACCTAGAAGGATCTGGGTATATGGGCTCTATTGAACTGCCATCAAGCCTTCAGAAAATATGTCACTTTGTATGAGAAAGTATAAGCTATAAAGAAACTCATAGAAAATCCATACCAGCTGCTATGGTTGTGGAAATTACAAACGGCAATATACAACATCACCATTTTAAAAATATTTTATGAAATTTAGAAAACACGAATAAAAGTAAACAAGCAAGAAAAAAAAATAGAAAAAAGAAACCGTACAGATATGGATAAAAATACATCTGACTCTTACTCTAAAATTAACACCAGTATACATTACTTCTATAATCTCATATAATTCTAATCATCAAATCCCAAAATCAAAATTACATTTCTCTACATTCTCACAAAAAGAGAAGACAATGGAATTTCAAATATTTGTTGAAAATGTAATCAAACCAAGGGCACATTTTTTCATTTTTGGTGGACATGTGAGAAAGTTAGAATATATTGTGATCAAACATCTATTTTAATTCTGAAGATTTTAAAGTGAATGTACAATTGAAACCACATTTTTCTTTGGGGGTTAATGGAAAACAACTTGAAATATCTTGTGGAACTTTGTTTTTATATATGATAACAGTGGTGAGATTTCTATATGTAATTGCACATACTTAGAAAAATGGTTTTTTACTTCCTCTTTTACCACTTCAGATGTTTAAGGAGAAAAAGAATGGATGGTGAAGCTAACAAAATTGGTGGAGATGGCAAAATTGACAGCTTTGACTAAAGAAAAGACTGACTAATTTTATTTTTACTTGAAGTAAAAATAAAATTTTTACTTTTGGACTTTTTGTGAGAAACTGAAAGAAACAATTTTTTTATTTTGAGATTTGATGATTAGAATTATATGGGATTATAGAAATAACATGAACTATTGTTAACTTTAGAGCGAGAATTTGATATATTGTTTATCTACAAAGTCTCTTCTATTCTACTTTTTCTTTCTGTACTTTTATCTTGCTTTTTTCTTGATTCTTCCTTTCTTTCAAATCTTTTCCTTCTTGCTTGTTTTTCTTTTCTCCTTGTTTTTTTTAATTTAATAAAGTTATATTTAAAAAAATATATAGTTCATCTAATTCTGCCACATTTGAATAAAACGATCGTACATTTTGAAAAGTAGAACCCCTTCTCAATGGAAGAAATCAAATTCAATGTTGTTCAATAAATGGTTGATGGAGATTGACTACTATATGCCAAAGTTTCCAATTTACCATTTAAGCCCTCAGATTTTTTTTAAGGAATTTAGCTCTATACATGTACTGTACAATACATAAGATGTGTTGATTAGTTTTGATTCAGTTAACATTTCTCTGCCATAAATATTAAAAAATATGAAAGAAATAACACAGGTTTCTCCATTATCAAGTTGAAGAAAAGTGTAATTACATATACGTTTTGCTTATTAATGTAATGAATTATAAATGAACGTGGGGTGTTTCAAACTTCTTTGGATGTTATTGAGCACAATTATTAACCATCTCAAATTGTTGATAAAGTAGAACCATCTTTATAGTGAAAACCAGATTTATTTTTCCAAGGTTACAGGGTAGGGTTGGGGTTAATGAAAAATGTGTAGGACTGAAATACAGTGCCCCTGATGTGCCATAGAGAAACAGAGCTTTCCACAAGAGACCGTTCAATCACTAAGCCCAGGAGTAGAAGAATTTTCAGCAGAAAGGGACTTGTTAAGGCATACCATCTGCAACATTTTCATCAATTTTAAAAGTTGAATGCCAAGTCAATTGAAAATAAAAGTCTAATTCACCTTCTTGTCTCTTCATCCAGGCATATCTAGGATAAATGGGGAGAGAAAATTACCCCCCCCCCAAACCCTGTCAATTTAGAACATCTGTTTAAATTTGAACAAGCACATACTGGAAAGCTTTATTTAGCAGGTGTCTGTATAAATATATATATAATCTACACAACACACAGGTGTGTCACTGTGGGTAAAATCTATACTGTATATCAAATCAGAGACTCAGATTCTGGGTATAAATATTGAGGTCTATCTGTTTGGAAAATTAATCACTCCAAAAAGAGACAAAAAGAAAAAAGAAACAACGAATTATTGAGAGAGAAAAGGAGATTGAGAGAGAGACCTACAGAAGTCAAGACTAATCAAATGACTGATTTGTCTATTGACAATGTCTGGAAGCAAATTGTTGATGGACAATTTCAAGGACTTGTCTCTGTTCTACTTTATTCTGGTTCTTTATTTTTAAACAAACTCAGATTGAACACCTTGACATTTATTTATTTAATCACATTTTCTACTGTTGAATTTTTAAATTCATGGCAGTTTACAATAAAAAAATGATAATATAATAAAATACCAAATAATTAGAAATAAAATATAAAACAGAGGCACCCAATCAACATCAGCCTTCAAAAGCTCTGTGGAATAGTTTCATTTTCATTGTCTTATAAAAAAGGATAATTCCACTTCAGAGAGAGATTGTTTTCACAAGGACCAGGGAAATTGAGGATTATGTTATGTAGGAAGAGTTCATGCGTACCCATAATCAAAAATGAATATTGGTCTAGTAGGTGCATTTTGGATGGCTGTATTTCATTCAACTTCAACTTCTATGGGAAAAATTGAAGGCAACATTTAAGGAACCATTGTAACTAAAAGTTCTGGGCATTCCAACACCGGGGGGGCGGGGCGGGGGTTAAGAAGAGATTGGACAGCCATTTATGTGGAATGGTACAGCATTTCCTGCTGAGCAGGGGATTGGACTAGAAGACCTCCAAGGTCCCTGCAAAATTCTGCAAAATGTTCAGCCTGAGAGCGGGGCATGTGCAGGAGAGGAGGAATCTCAATGATATTTATATAGGAAAGAGCCAGAAGACATATTATTATTTTCATTTTGTGTGGCAGTTGACTTCTGAGATGTTATTTAAGCATACAAGAAGTTTTATGTTTGTTTGTAGGCAGTTGTTTCCCGTTCTTATATATATTTAGGAAGTACTACAGAAGTACTATATGATTGATGCTGCTTATGAAAGCGAGGTGTCTACATATTTACCTAGGATATGGGTCATTTGCTTCAGCTAGCATGACTTATAACCTAATGAGTCTACATGACAGAAAAATCAGAGTATGGAACACTTTAAACTCCCCTGTACATTTGGGGCTATAAGTATAAAACATTCTTCTAATTTGTTCAACTTCAATTAATTCTATGAGTCACAATTAATTTTCTATTCTAAATATGTGCCAGCATGTATTCTAGAATGGCACTGAACTCTACTGAAAGAATGCTGTTTTCATCCAAAATTGATTCACTATCAAAATAATAGCAATTATGTGTTGCTTTAGCATCTGTGAATAACTATTAACAATTTTGTTTTCTGCTTTATTATATTATATTCATAGAACAAGTTGGGACCATTACAGAACTCAGATCACACATTCATTAATGTATCCTTGGTAAATAACAGTTTCATATTTTTATATTAAATCAAAATAATTTTAGAGATTTTCATTTTCTTTTATTAGATCAATAATCTCAACCATCAGACGAATTATTTCTAATGTGAACAATTGACCTAGCATTTTAGTAGGATTCTGTAGCTAAGTTAGAAAAATAGTTTTTTAAAAAAATCAGGCTCATTACTTTGCTCTGCACATTGTTATTACCTGTTCATGTTAAGCACGATGGATTTGCACTCAAACAAAAATATTCTGAAGGACTTGATTGTTAGGTTGTGTCATGTGGCTGAACCTTTCTTTGGTCTTTCCAAGCAATGTTTTATTTACAGTCAATGTTTTATTTATAGCCTTCAAGTCAGTGTTAACTCCTGGCAACTGCCTAGACCACCATTCTCTATAGATTTTTGGAAATAGTTTGCCCATGCCTCCTTCACAGGGCTGAGAGAGTAATTGGTCCAAGGCCACCCAGCTGGATTTGTACCTAAGTAGGGTTGCCAGGTCTGTGTCCAAAAAATAGCGGACAAGCGGAGAGGTGGGGTGGGGGGGTAAGTAGTAAAAAAATTAAAAAATATATATAATTAAATTATATATTTTCTTACAAGCATTTTAACACGTATTAAAATAATCACTTCAAAACTTTACTTAAAATTCAAAACATCAAATATATTATAATATGTAAAATATTAAATTACATTTTAATTTCATCATAAAACTTTTGAATAAAAAAATGTCCACTATTTTGTGAAAAAAAATAGTGAACATAATGTGAAAAAAGCGGACTGTCCGCTCAAATAGTGGACACCTGGCAACACTATACCTAAGGTAGCATTAGAACTTGTAGCCTGATGTCATAATCACTCTCTAAGCAATGGACTATTTATGAACCTATACACAATTCTGTTTAAATTCCTCAACTCAACTTTAATTTTCAAATGGGAAGACAGGAAGCTAAAGCAATGAATTACTAAAAAAAAATAATACATAGATTATGCATCAGCTTCATACCCAGTCCCTCAAGATTATGAAGGAACAGCTCATTGATGGCTTGTTATTGCACACTATTACTGGATCATATCCAGAATTCATTTAAAACTCCCCTTGGCTCTGCTCAAGGTTCCAATAACATTGTCATAAGATAAAGTTCTTAGTATTAATAGTCATGATTTTATAAATGACATTTTAAAATGCATGCAGACTTTCTGAACTGTTCGTTTTAAGGCTTAAATATATACAATACCTGTGTTAGGTAAACTGGATCTGTCTTTTCTCACATTAGAAGTCTGATATTTGGAATGTGAAGGTCTTTTTAAATAAGTTTGCATTATTTTTCTCAAATGCTCCTTTATTTATTATATAAAAGTATTAATTTGCAATTAGAAACTCATATAAAATTCTTAACTATTTTGGCAGATTTGCTAGCAGTGCAATGCTGGTGTGATGACATATTTTATTACATATATTTATATATACCCTAGGTCGATAACTGGTTTGCTTTCAAAACAGTCACTGGATCCATCAAATTCTTATCTACATTCCACCTAGAATGTAGAAACTAGTTTACTGTTGGAGTATACTTCATTATGGTTGCCCAGATGAAAAACACAAAAAGGTACAAAAAATCTGGGCAGGGAAAGTTCTCTTCCCAAAGCAGTGTAATGTCAACTGTAGATGTCAATTTTAAGGAGAAAAATAGAAAATGAAACATAATTGACTGCTATGCTGAACAAAAATATTATACACTGAAATTTTTTGCTGTAGATTCCACTTGTACCCACTTAATTTTTTTTAAAGACAGAACTAATGTAATATAGGAGTTCTCTACAGGGTTCACATTTGAGCCATTTATTGATTTTGCTTAATGTGTGCATATCAATGATCTGCAAGATGCAATATTCCAAGGTTGTGTACTGTATTTACACTGAGCTAAAGGAGGATTTGAGACAAAAGAGACTTGGAATAAGCTTACATTTGTGACGGTTTTTTTTTAAAAAACTAAACAGATTCCATGCCCTGCAAAAGTTCTAAAACTCCTGCTTTAGGAGATAGGCTTCCTGCAAAAAGCTCAGCTAGATAATCTGGAACATAGTTGGTTCAGTCATACACTCATATGTGCAATTTACAGAATAACTTGAGTTTTACAATGAATGTTTTGCTAGTTGGGCAAATGGATTGTTCCTTATGTTGCTTCCAACTAATTCTTCTGAAACTGGAGTCAGTTTAGTTGATCATAATATCATAATATCATTCACAGTACACTGAAAATAATTTCTAACTGTTCTTATTGAACCATCTGAAATTTCCTGTGTATTTGCAATAAAACTAGCTCATTTGTTCTTATTTATATCCTTAAAATCCCCATAAATATTCCACACACATCTACTTGAAGCAAGATCCTTTATTCTCGAAAACATCAGCTTCTATTCTATTATTTTTAATTAAATCTCATGGCTTTAATTATCTATATGCAGATGTTGAATACATTTATATTTATTTTATTTTCTGTATTTTCTCTTTTATTTATGATTGAAGTTTTTAGGAATCTAAAAGTATATTTATAAAGGGAATATTGATAAGAAATGTATTTACAAAGCAGGTGGGTACTTTACAGTTTTCAGCAGAGGTTAAAAGAATCATGTTGTTTTACCTTTGTGGAGAGGCATTACGACACAGGGAAAACGAATCTTTCTATTTCTCAAATATATTTGTTAAGTACAATGCATGCAGTTTCGTTTTTGATGTTTTTGACCTCTTGGTGGCTTTTGATGCCATCAACCATAGCATCCTTCTGAATGGGTCAAAGGGCTGAGGGGAGGCAGCATGTTGCTGGTTTGCTTCCTTTCGTTGATATTGATTCCATTTGGTGGTATTTGGGGGAGAGAAATCCTGCCCTTGGCGTCTACTATATGGGTGCCATTGGGATCGATGCTCCCTCCTCTACTATTCAACATCCACATGAGGTTTCTGAATGAGCTCATCCTCATCATGGGGTGAGCTATCATCTTTATTCCTGGCTAATTAAGTGATGCTATAGATGTCTTAAGGGGATGTGGTGGCTCAGTGGCTAAGACACTGAGCTTGTGGATCAATGGGTTTGAATCCCTAGTGCCACATAATGGGGTGGGCTCCCGTTACTTGTCCCAGCTTCTGCCAACCTAGTAGTTTGAAAGCACATAAAAAATGCAAGTAGAAAAATAGGGACTGCCTTTGGTGGGAAGGTAACAGTGTTCCATGCACCTTTGGCGTTTAGTCATGCCAGTCACATGACCACGAAGACGTCTTCGGACAGTGCTGGCTCTTCGGCTTTGAAATGGAGATGAGCACTGCCCCCTAGAGTTGGAAATGACTAGCACATATGTGCGAGGGGAACCTTTACCTTTACCTTATAGATGTCTTATTCTGGAGCCTGGAGACTCTGCGGGTCTGAATGGAGAATAACAGGCTTCATTTGAACCATGTGGAATTTGGGGGTTCGCCTAGACTCACAGTTCCTGCTCAAGGAGCAAGTGGAGGTCATGGCCAGGAGGGTTATCGCTAAACTTTGTAATGTGCATAAGCTGTGCCTGTCCTAGATAGAATAAAATAGAATAAATTCTTTATTGGCCAAGTGTGATTGGACACACAAGGAATTTGTCTTGATGCATACTCTCTCGGTGTACACAAAAGAAAAGATACATTCATCAAGAATCATAAGGTACAGCACTTAATGATAGTCATAGGGAAATAGTCAATATAAATCTTAAGGATACCAGCAACAAGGTTACAGTAATAATAATAATAATAATAATAATAATAATAATAATAATAATAATAATAATAATAATAATAATAATTTTATTTCTATACCGCCCTTCTCCCGAAGGACTCAGGGCGGTGTACAGCCTATTTAAAAACAGAATAGACATCGAATTAAAATAATTAAAAAATATTAAATAATTGGCTTAATTTAAAACCCCAAAAATTTAAAACATCCAATTAAAAATTATGTTGCTAACCCAGCCTGGCGGAACAGGGTCTTGAGTGCGCAGCAAAATACCCGGAGGTCAGAAATCTTACGAATTTCCGGGGGCAGTTCATTCCACAGGGCTGGGGCTCCCACAGAGAAGGCCCTCCCCCTGGGTGTCGCCAGCCGACATGACTTGGCCGATGGCACCCTGAGGAGACCCTCTCTGTGGGAGCGGACTGGCCTGTGAGAGGCTATTGGTGGCAGAAGACGGTCTCAAAGGTACCCGGGTCCTATGCCATGGAGCGCATGGAGAGTCTTAAGTGGGAGGAGATGGGTGATAGGAACGATGAGAAGATTAATAGTAATGCAGACTTAGATGGAGAGGCTCTACTCATAGTTTGGTTGGACTATTGTGATATGATCTAGACTGGGCTGCCCTTGAAGAATGTCCAGAAGCTTCAACTGGTACAGAATGCAGTGGTGCAAGTAGTCATGTGTGCTTCTAGAAGAACACATGTTACACGTCTGTTCTGCAAGCTGCATTGGTTACTGGTTTGTTTATGGGCCCAAATCACGATGCTTGTTTTGACCTTTAAAGCTATTTAAAGTTATTTGAGAGACTGCTTCTCCCAGATTACATCTTCCCATTCTATAAGATCTAGCAGAGAAGGCATGCTGTAGGTCCCATTTTATGGAACGTTTTCCCCCCTCCAAAGAGTGGCCTCATCCCTTTGAACTTTCAGAAGTCTCTCAAGACTAGGTTGTATCATCAGCTCTGAGGACTCCAGGGGCCTGGCAAAATATTGAAATAGTTCCAGCGTAATTAATACCTGGTTTTTGCCCAATACACTCTCTCTGTGTGTGTGTGTGTGTGTGTGTGTGTGTGTGTGTTTATATACACAACTTCCCTTCCTGGATGTCTTAGTCTACAAAAAATCCAATGGCTCCCTAGGACATACCATCTACCAGAAGAAAACACACACAAACCGCTATCTGCACGCACTCTCACACCACCACCCAGCACAGATCAACTCCGTAGCAAAGACACTCATCTCCAGAACAAAATGCTTAGCTGACGAACAACACCTAAAAACCGAACTACACACTCTCACTATCGTACTAACATCCAATGGATTCCAAAGAAATAAGATTACTAACCTAATCCAAAAAGAAACCCCCACTAAAATCCAAGACAGAGAACAAGAAAACGACAAAGCCCTCCTCCCATACATAAAAGGCACCACAGACAGAATCAGCAAGATCCTCCACAAACACAACATCAAGACAGCATTCTGCACAAACCGAAAAATATCCACCATCCTAAGAAACCCCAAAGACAAAATTGAGTTACAAAATCAAGGAGTATATGAAATCCCATGCACCGCCTGCCCCACCACACACATGGGACAAACCAACAGAAGAATAAGTGCATGCATTGAAGAATACAAGAATTCAGTCAGAAAAGAGGAACCAACTTCTTCCCTGGTCCAACACCTCAAAGCCATAGGACATGATATTGACTTTAAAAAGACCAGAACTATCGCCAAAACTGAACACTTTAACAACAGAATAATCAGAGAAACCATTGAGATAGAAAAACATCCACACAGCATGAATAAATGAGATGATACCTCCAGCCTACCAGCCATTTGGAAACCCACCCTTATTGACAAATGAGTCCCTAACACAAAGAATGACACCAGACCCACACTCACGGGAGCCACACATGATGTAACCACCACACATCCATGCAGAAAGCAGACTCAAACCCACACTGATGATGAGGCACGACCACGGACCAGAAGCCAGTCCACAGCTGCATCATTAGCCACTTTAAACCCCTCCAATCCATACATGAAGCAGACTGACACCCACCATGAAGAGATGGCACGGCCACGAACACGAAGCCAAACAATAGCAACACAGCTCACCAGCTCAAATCCCCCTGCTACTCAGACTAACCCAAGCACAACCAAGCCCCCACCTAAACAGAACACACACCCATCCAATCAGAGTACAGCCAACCCCCCATCCAATCAGAGCACAGCCAAACCCCCACCCAATCAGAACACACCTCCACCCAATCAGAACACAGCCAAGCTCCCACCCAATCAGTTCACACCCCCACTGGCAGTTAAAAGGAAGAAACAGCTGTGATCACACACATTGCTCCTAGAAGCACAAAAACACCAGCCTGAAGATGACGAATGAGACTTCGTCGAAATGTTGCCAAGACACCTCTAATTTTACGCGGGAGAAAACCCGAATAACCAAAGACCTACATACAAACACCCGCGAAAACCTCAGAAAAAACACACACACACACATGTGTGTGTGTGTGTGTGTGTATTGAAGACAATATACTGTTTCAGTAGTAGCTGAACTGAATGTTCTATTTTAGCTTTAACAATCCTTTCTCGTTTCTTATGAAATATACTGCTTTTAATAAAGATTCACAAAACAAGGCCCATAACATATTTATAGCGCAGACAGACTTTTATTGAGTTCCTTTGCTTAACACTGCATGCAGGCTTCCAACAGTGATTAAGCTTCAGATGTAAGTGCTTCATTAAGCTAAACTTTAGTCTGTTGTATATCTAATTTTATAGCAGTTAAAATGCATTTCAATATTTTTTCCTGGAATATACTTTAACTACAACAAAAAAAGCAATACAGAGTTCAAAGTTTAGTTGGCAAGAGAACAAGAAATCAACCATCAGAAAATAGAAAGACATATTACTTCTTTCCCAGTTTCGGTACTGTATGCTCTTACCTGGACAGCAGCAGGAAGAAAATGGCAGCATTGATTCTATGTTCAAATACCTTCCCTTCCTAACATGATTTGTTATACTGTTTGTGTCTGTTTTATGCGCTAACAGCTAGAGGTGCATCCATACAGTATTTGAGTGGTTATAGAAACCGGATTTATTGTAATGTAGAAATAAAAAAATAAATGAAGCTTATATTGACTGCTATACCACAATGTTAGTTATGTACTGCTTTTGGTTTATAAATACTGAATTTAAGGATTCTGACTTCTTCCTTCCTTCCTTCCTTCCTTCCTTCCTTCCTTCCTTCCTTCCTTCCTTCCTTCCTTCCTTATCAATAGCAATAAAGTTCATCTAGTCACCTAACCCAAAGGCCTGGGGAATCAGTCAGGTCTTTAATATCTTTAATATTTCCCCACGGAAAGGGCTCGTAACTTGGGCATCCTCCTGGATTCACAGCTGTCTTTAGAAGAGCACTTGATGGCCATGACCGGGAGGATTTTTCATCAGGTTCGCCTGATTCGCCAGTTGCGTCCCTTTCTAGATCGGGACTCGTTATGCACGGTCACTCATGCCCTCATCACCTCTCGTCTGGACTATTGTAACGCTCTCTACATGGGGCTCCCCTTGAGGTGCACCCGGAGGCTCCAACTGGCGCAGAGTGCGGCCGCGCGGGTGGTTATGGGAGCGGCGTGGAGCTCCCATGTAACACCCCTCCTGCGTGAGCTGCACTGGCTCCCGGTGGTCTTCCGGGTGCGCTTCAAGGTTCTGGTTACCACCTTTAAAACGCTCCATGGCTTAGGACTTGGTTACTTACGGGACCGCCTACTACCATCAATAGCCTCCCACCGACCAGTACGCTCCCACAGAGAGGGGCTCCTCCAGGTGCCGTCGGCCAAATAATGTCGGCTGTTGGCCCCTAGGGGGAGAGCCTTCTCTGTGGGGCACCGACGATCTGGAACGAGCTCCCCCCAGAGATACGGAGGATTCCGGATCTGCGCACCTTCCACTGCGAGCTGAAGACTCTGTTATTTCATCAAGCTGGCCTCGCCTAAATCTTCTCCCTTTTAAGTGCAAATTTTAAATTTTAATGTATTTTAAAATATGGGTATTTTAAATTATGGGTTTTAATTCAGCCAAAGTTATTTAATTCATTTTATTCGATTTTAAATTTTGTATATGTATGTGTTTTATTCTATGGCTGTTCACTGCCCTGAGTCCTTCGGGAGTAGGGCGGTATAGAAATTCAATAAAATAAATAAATAAATAAATCTTGCAACATCTATCTAAATGTCTTGGGGGTGCTGTTCCACAGATCAGGCGCTACAACACACTTGATGCCACATCTTTAAAATTAGAGAGAAATGTGCGGCAAATGCTAGACATTCCGCATAGCCTAAGCTGTGGAAACAGGTTATTTGGAAATCTGAACTGGCCGTAAGGAAGAAGTTTCCATATTCACAAAATGATCACAATAGCAGGTGTGAGCAATCATAAGGCATTCAATTATCAGAACAAAAACTGATAACTATTATTTCCCAACATCTTTTCTAGTTCCCATTTGAAAATGATTCTTACTATCTTTTTCTGGATGGCTTGGCATACTTTTAGATAGAACACTGGGTTGGAGTTACCATGTATATTTATTTAAAAAGTTTAGGGGACTTACATGGAGCTCAGAGACATTCTTAGAAATAAAAATGATGCCATAGGCTAATGTTTGTTTTGCTCCATGCCATTCAAAAATTATGGTGTCTCTGGGAACATTAAATGCATGGGCATCAAGTTTCCCATTCCAGCTAAACAATTTTTGATGTTATTCCATCTACTGGTTAGCGGTATACTTTTTTCCTTTACCTGAAATTGCCTTCCTTTTCAGCCCAGCTTAAATAAAATTCTTCTGCTTTGGAAGAAAAGAAATATTTGAAGGGACATTTCTCTATTTACTAACACTTTGGACTAGATGCTGAAAGCAGTTTAAAACCTTGTTCAGTATCCTGGTTGCTATTTCTAAAATTGTTATAACTTACCATGACTTAATTCTTTCACACTAGATCTGTTGCAAGAGAAATCTTTACTCATGATTAAAACGAATGTGTGCACACAGCATGAAAGAGAATGAAAAGGAAGGAGAACATCTGATTGAAAGCTATTGTATTATTTGCTTGCTCACATTGATTCCAATGAGGAGTTTCCTATAGATATGGGCAGCCACAATCCAGAAATCACATACAATGCTCATGTATTAATATGCAGTACTGGTATCTCAAAAACAGTGGAATATGGAGCCACAAAATAACCTGGCTCTATGTATGAGATTTATTATCGTTATTTCTGACTTAATTTCAAAGTCTAGTGATAAAATAAGAATTATACAGATAAATGTAAAACACTTTTTTCCCAGTAAAAATCCATAATTATAAGTCTAGTATAAGCACTTTTTTCCACTGCAACTTTTTCAAAGCTTATTTTACACATATAAAAAATCTGATATGATTCTCAATTGAGTAGACATCACAAAATGCCTAGCATTGCAATTCTACCAACAGTTCTGTACAAATCTCTATAAAATAAGGAGTATCTCTACAAGACATATTTGGAATAGCAATTTCTAATCAGGATCTGTAAGAGAACAAATCCCATGCTATTATAGCAAGTAAGGACTAAAGGAAGTTATTTGCTCAAAACTGGTCAGCTGCATGTCAAATCGTTTTTCACATCCAGCAGGTAAAATATACTTCTCATATAAGTCAAGAAATTGAACAGCTTGCACAGGCCTTGCAAAATTGACAAGATTCCAAATAAGACTTAGACTACTCTCTCTCTTTCTCTCTGCCTCCGTTCACTGGCATTGTCCAGGATTACAACTTCATTACTGTAAATTTCATTTGAAATGAATACAATGAATGAAAGCAAATGAAAACAAATCCAATATTAATAGAAAAGTGTTATATTAATGCCAACACTGCACTGAATAGTGATTAGATGTTTTGAAGGATTTATCTCATAATTTAAGAGTAAAATTTCAATACTGAATCTACAATTTCAATTCTAAACCATCTCTGATCATTCAACCTTTTCATGTGACTTATAGTAGTATTGGCACTGTTGAAGATTTAAAGTTGCTGCAGTGCTTAAATTTGCTCAAATATCTGGTTTTCTTATACAAAATGGAATATCTACTTCATATTCCCTTAAGCATTCAAACAATTCAAAATAGCATCCATTTTTCCTATATTGAAAAAATTTAGGCAAATATACCTACATATGTTCAGAAACAATCAAAAGCATTCACAGAGCTAAATTCAGTGAAATTGATATTTATTTCATGTGTGGGATCATTTAGTTTTCTTAGTTTTTTTTTTGTTTATAATTAGACAGCTATAATATTAACAGATAAGCAATAACCAAAAGGAAAAATCTACCTTTATTTACCTCTCCTCCTTTCCCTCCTTGCTTTTATTTTAAATTCTGTTTAAAAAATTATAGGATGAGACTGAAGGAATTATTGTAAAGATTACAATTAAAGGAGATTAATTAAAATAAAAATAGATACAGATAAGAGAGCCTGTAGTACAGTGGACTAAAGCACTGTTATTAACATCTGCTGCTTGCAATTACTGCAAGTTCAAATCTCACCAGGCTCAAGGTTGACTCAGCCTTCCATCCTTTCAAAGGTAAGTAAAACCTGCTGTTTCCACATTATCTTTAAGAGTAACAAACCAGATTTCCAAAGGAGGAAATAGGTATCATAAAAGTTCATGATGGATTTTTCTAGATAATATGAGAAATAACCTACATGCACATTTTCCTATTAATTTTCTCATCTGTTTCTTAATCTGAACTCATAGCGAATACAAATACAGATCAAAATGGTTTTACTTTCAAAAATTCTTCTCCTTTGGTCAGTCAAGTTACTGACACATCAAATAGGCAATATCAAAACACACTCTCCCGACTCTTATTCTGGAATTTAAAAACTATAAACCAGCTAATTCCAGATGGTATTTGAATATTTCTCTTATAAGAGGCCTCCTTCTGTGGAAGATGGCATGAAGAAATTTATTCTTTTTAAAAAATAAGTAGGGACTCTACCAATATATTGATCCTCAGGGAAAGGTTTAAGGAATTAATTTGTAGATCCACTATTACCATTGCCTCAGCAAAAAGATTTTTAAAAAAGATTTTGATTTCACACACCTGGAAAAAAAAAAGAAATACTCTAATTTCCTTATGATAGAAAATCACAAATGAATTGTTTCAAATATTTAAAGAAGCTGGGGTTAAATTGGGGCCATTACATTTAGAAAAAAATATTCTTTGAAATGCATTAATCAGATCTATTGGGAATCAGGAGAGAAAGCTGAACAATTAATGGTTTACTAGTTGAAACATCAAAATCAATAATATATATATGTGTGTGTGTGTGTGTGTGTGTATGTGTGTGTGTGTGTGTGTGTGTGTTTCTTTCTTTTTCGTAGGTTTTATGTGTATGTCTCTTTAGCCAGGTTCTACCTACGTAAACCAAGATGTTATGCAGCTCTAGTTCAGTGAACTCACAATTCACTAGTTTCTGGGCTTTTTTTTTCTTTTCTTCTGGCAGCCAGCAGATCCTTTGCTGCCCACTGGGAGACTAAGATAGATCTATTTCGGCCTTATAAGGCCTCATCAGTTAGCCACACCCTCATCTCATGTATCCTCCCTGTAAAGGTACAATATTTGTTTTTCTTTCTTTTTCGTAGGTTTATGTGTATGTCTCTTTAGCCAGGTTCTACCTACGTAAACCAAGATGTTATGCATTGTACCACTGGGGTTTCATTTTAATATCCATATAAATTCTGCAATATTTTTATTAATCTAGTTATACAACTGAGATATATAAGAAAGAATTGTAATATACAATCTTGAAAAATCAATGGTTTCGGGTTTTTAAAAAGGTAAAACATCATCAGATGTTTTTGTCTGTCTCTCAATGGCTATTTAAAAAGGATTGGACACTGTAAGAAATTTGAGTTCTTTAACTTTAGTTTTCTCTAGCCTTAACTTTGTTTTGGATTCAAATTATAGCATTCATGTGCTATAATTTCAACTGAACAGGAACTCTAATTAGACCATACCATTGGAATCGTTGAAATTCTGATTGGTCCTTCCTCATAAAACTGGCTTTTCAAAATTCTAGTGACATGACCCAAGTAAAGATTAGTTCTGTTATAAACACAAGAGCTCAGCCTGTTCCTGCTCAGTTCCCTGAAGAGGTATATTATAGAGCAGACCATTTGGTCCTTTGAAGATAGGAGTCATAGTTGCTGGTGAAACGTCAGATACCAGATCATTAGGCCATTTCCTTTTAGACTAGAAGCTCATAACCACTGAATTAAATGAGTTTTATTGATAATTTACAGTAATTCACTTTTTGCAGCAGCACTATAGACATGTATTTCTATAATTTTTCCCTCCTAAATTAAATAGTACTAAAAAGAATGACTAAGGCAGACCTAAGGTCCAGGAGAAAAAAAATTGTGTATACAGTATGCCTATATGTATACTCACATAACCAGGCCCTAGGGTCCTTTTCAAGAACCGTAGTTGGTGACAGATGGCTGTGGGTATGGTACCCAATACTGATTTCATACGATGTGAGATTTCATGAACTATGAAATAGATGAGATACTGAATCTTGTGTGTAAGGGAAAAATAAGAGGATCTCCAAATACTTTTGGAAGAGATGATTTGCACTTTTAAACTGGTATCACTTGTGGCAGCCTGGTTAGGTATACCTGGTTACATTTAGAGCAGGGGTGTCAAACTCAAGACCTGGGTGCTGGATCCAGCCTGCGGGATGCTTAGATCTGGCTCGTGGGGCCGCCCTGGAAACGGCGAAGGACCGGCCCGCGATGCCTCTGCCAGCAAAACCGGACCTCGGGGGGAGCTGGCAGAAGGCTTCAGGAGGCCATTGTAGCTGATAATGGAGCCTGGGAGAACTGTGTGCAGCCCCTTGAGCTCCATTTTCACTGACAGAAGACTGCAGGAGGCTGTCGGGAGCCCATTTTTGCTAGCAGAGTGCTCAGGTCCCCACAAGCACCCCCATGACTAGTGACAACAAGCTGGCCATGCCCACTCTGGCCCCTTGAGGTCAAACACAACCCTGATGCAGCCCTCAATGAAATTGAGTTCAACACCCCTGATGTAGAGGGTATGAGTGGCTCATTACTAGCCTGCTTCTCTTGATTTAGGGCTGTAGAAACTAGGCAGAATGGTACTGCTCTTCAGCAAGATGATTATGCAGTCAATGTGGTTGATCCCCCCCGCAAAAAAAAAGTACAGTTGCAAAGAATGTCTTCATTAAGTAATGAAAATATTTCTTGACTTGAGCTAAAATGAAAAATTAAAATAGCTGAGATGCTTAGCTCAAAGCAATATGGGCAAATTAGGAGACAAAATGGTTCATACTGTGAAAATGAGAGTAAATAGTCTAAGATTAATTATTACTAGAAAATATAGTATTTCTAAAGGGAGAAAATAATGCTTAGCACTCAGGTACTTTATTAATTTTCCTGTGCTGCTGATATAAAATAACTTTTTATTGAAATACTACTCTGGTAGTATATACTGGTAATATTTGACAATGTAGCCATTACAACTTCCACCAACATAATTAAGCTCACTGGACTAGTGGAAAAAATATGGATCTGTTCCAACACTAACAGTTTTAAAATGATCATATCCTAACTAAAGATGGCGTAAAGGACTTTATATTTCACATGCACAATTATGGCTTTTGTCCCTTCTATGAAAAATGTCTGGTACACAGTTGGTCTACACTTTATAAAGCTGAACGCCACAACCCTTGTCTATTGGTTGCCTATAGGGAGCTAGGTATTAAAATTTCAGAGGTATGGCTACAGTCCATTAGTTAACGTACCTTTATACCCATAAAAAGTGAAGGATAAACCCAGAAATTTTACAACCACTACCTGAAAAAGGTAATAACTGAGTCACAGTCAAATTGCATTTATTATACATTGTGCCTTTAACAACTGCTCTGGGATCAAGCCATAGAGAAACAGTGTACTATGGCAGATGTCATATACTCTTGGTGACTTAAAAAATCCAACTTCCATTTAACTAACCTTTTAACTAAAGAAATTATGTTAACGTTTTGGCTTTTTGGCCAAGAAAGACATGATATAGCAAAGTTTCTTGGCACACAACAAAATTAACTAAGTCTGTGATGAACATTACATTATTACATTATCCAATCTAGCCAACTCAATAATATGCCATTTTTATGGACAAGTAAGACATGTGCAATACTTAGCAATCATGAAGAAAATGATAAATGGAACCAAAACATTGGTAGGTGATATCAAAAACCCTGAAAGATAAAAGTACCTGGTCTTCTACATAAACATGCAATTCCTATAGTTCCCTTAGCATGATATGCATATATTTTTCCTGAAGATATAATTGTGATAGAAGAGACAATCTCCAGTATAGCATCTGAGGCCTGCAGGTACATAACCACCACTGCTTAAATCTGAAACACTTAATACAGCTTGGTAACTCTAAATATTTATCAACTAAATAGTTATCTTTTAGCATTCTGAATAAGCTACAGAGAAAAATGACATTAAACTTTATTAACAGTAAAGCCTTCTTACGTCAAATCAAATTTAATTGCCTGAGAGTCTGACGAAGGAGGTTGTTGTTCTTGCAAGATATGGAAGACAAATTTGTTCAGTACTTCTCTTTAATTTGAAGAATGAAATGAAATAAGAAGTACATGAACACAAAATGGTATCTTTAATATCTGAAAAAAACAATAACAATATATCTAATGTTTTTGTATATTCATCTGGAGAACAGAACAGACATCACTGCACTTTTGAGGGGTTCTTTCAGAGGCTGGGAACATTTCTCCTCTGTTTGCAAAGACATGTTTACTTCTTCCCATGGCAGTACAGGCCATTCAGAAATAAAACTCAAGAATTCATGAAGTGGTGTTGAATGGCTAACATTTAAGGCAGGTATCAGAGGGAAAAAAAACCCCAATCAACTTAAAAATTGTGTCAAATGAAACAACTAAAAGCATTCAGCAAATCCATATTCTGGGAAAGCAGATATTTCATAACATCTCTAGAACGCTGAGGGGTGACTTCAAAAACATGCACTACCAAAAGCAGAAGATGCCAGCATTAACATAGGCAAATATTTTCTGCCATGTAATCTATAGTCACTTCTGAGCTTCTCTATCCCTTTTATTAACTGTAAGAGTTTGGAAGGATCTTCTTTCCTACCTTTTCTCAGATAAGGAAGGAAAAAAAATGTATCACAAGACAGCAATGACAAATCATTTCCATAACACTCCCAAGAAAGCTGCATGGATGCAGTCAATACTGTGAATACTGAACTCCACATTCTCTATTCCCCCCTCCGTATCCCTCATTACCATTGTGGCAACACTGAAGCCTCCAAGATGGCCTCAGTTAGGCCAGCTTCAGAGTTGACAGACATATCTACTTTTCATTAAACAATATTTAGTTCATGTGGTTTATAACGCTATGATACTTAAGCACTTTAAAGATAACAAGTCTGAATTAGAACTGGTCATCCTAAAAGCAAACCAACCCAAATCAGTAAGATTTCATTCAAACTTGACTCAATCAGGTCTCACTGCTTTCAGTGTGCTTGCTCCAAAATCAATAGTTTATTTGTTATAACATCTCTCTAGCCTTTTTTTGGTTTGAGGAAAAATAGGTCATAAGTGCCAACAAAATAATTAACAAGTAAATATTGAAAAATATATTCTCCTTTTCCAATATGCAGTTTAACTGATGTATTAGCAAAATTAGCATATATAGTGTTCATTTATAGTAAATGTCGTTCAATGGATATAGAGCTTGAGTTCTACTCAACCTCACTGAGGGGCCTTAGGCCAAGTAAATCAAGCTCAAATTAATATAAGATCAGGAAGTGATATAAAAAAGACTTTTTACCTTAACATAGCACCCAAACTTTTCTTTTTTGTTTTTCTTTCAGGATTGTCATTCTCCTCTTTTTTGTCCTTTTCATTGATTTTTGATTTGTTTTTGAGATTAGGCTTTTTATTTTTTTCTTTTGTTTTCAATTTTTCTTTGGTCTTCTTATGTTTTTTTGTCTTCCCTTCCATATCTTCTAATTCAGAATTCATGTGAAAGGCTTTTGCAAAGTTCTGACATTCTGGACCAGAAAGGGAACTCTTATCTGACAGACCATCTGCAGAAGAAGAAAAGTAATCAGCAAGTACAGACAATAATCTTATAAACTACATACAGTAGAGGTAAGTCCTCAATTTACAACAGTTCATTTAGTGACCGCTGAATGTTACAACAGCACTTTAAAAAGTGATTTATGACTGTTTTTCACACATTGCAGCCTCCCTATGGTCACATGATCAAAATTCAGGCATTTAGCAACTGACTCATATTTATGATGGTTACAGTGTCCTACCCTGGGGTCTTGTCATCATCTTCTTCAACCTTCTGACAAGCGAAGTCAATGGGGAAGCAGATTCACTTAACAACCATGTTACTAACTTAACAACTGCAGTGATTCACTTAACAACTGTGGCAGGAAAAGTCATAAAATGGGCCAAAATTCACTTTACAACTGTTTCATTTAGCAAATGAAATTTTGGGCTCAATTTGTCATCGTAAATTGAGGATTACCAGTATATATTTTCTGATTAATGTGTTTAATCAAAACAACTTTTTATAAATTGCACACAAAAAACATTTCCAATGATCCTGTTATAACTGCAAAGGTTGCATTACAATGGATGTTCATCTAATTCTTTGTATTAAAGAGACCATAAAGTACGTATAGCTAAATCTAACTGGATACTATTGTTCATATTATTGACCACTTATTGTATTTGGTCATATATATCCTGCTTGATACAAAGTTATCAAGCCTTTACAGTCAAACAGAAATATACACACACTATTGAAATCTAGATTCAGATAGTACCTAGTAAGCTCACACACAGAAAAAAGATACAACGTTAGATAATGCATCAACATGGAAAGAAGGCTGGTCTTTGGTCATTATATTGGAATGAGAGAGCTGTCCAAAGAATTGGACACAGATATATGCATGCATGTACACATATATCAAGATGGAAAACTGTCTGCTAATTGATCAGTTCAATATATGGTCTCCAGCCATGTTCACAGAGATTAAGGTCAATACAAGAATCCCAATATAGTTCCCTACATAATCTGCAGTATAGTATGTATGGTTCCATATGAGACTATGGTTGATATATATGCAAAATTGCATTAAACTCTTCTTTGAAATCAGGTTTTTATAGATGAATTTTCATAGGACAACATAGATTTATTGAAAAAGAATGTTTTCTTTAATAAAGTCTTGTGGTACCTACCTCCTGCCATGTCTTCAGGTCCATCATAGGATTTATCAATGGCAGCTCTGAAACTCTCGTTACATCCCCTACCACGGACCATGTGAGGTCTAGGTCTGTAGAATGGGAGCTCATTCTTTTTTACTTCAGCAACAGCTGTCTGGAGACTTTCTAGGGAACTTGACTTTTTTAATCCCAGGGTGGGACCAATATCCTTACTAGGAGATTCTAAAGGAACGGAATAATAAAAAAAAGATTCAATAATAGAAAAAGCTGTAACAAAGCTGCTTTTTTTCCAAGTTTTAAAGTAGAACGGCAATTAGTACCCATTATATTATATACTAGATCTTGAATTTACATAACTGGAAGTCACCTCTTATTCATAATTATGCAGAACTATGCATGACTATGAAGCCTAGTAAATTAGATGTTGATTTCATAGGCACAGAAAACAAACTACAAAAGCTGGGCGCATATTTAACTCAAAAACAGTACTATTGTAAAACTTGAGGGAATCAAAACAGCAGGATCTAAAATTCCCCCAAGATCCTAATTTAATTTCACAACTGACATAGGCTTTGCTAAGACAAATGAATCCTAGTTTCATAAAGAAAGTAACCCTCCTTCAATAACCACATAAATCCTAAATACAGTATGTCTACCAAGTTTACTGGGATATATCTATATATTTTTTTTCAATGAGAATTTTCTTTTAAAGGGCTAAAAAGACTATTAATTTATTTCCAGGAATGTTTATGAAAATGTCTCAAGTATTTTAACTCTCAACTTTTTGGCACAGAATGCATTTGGAAAATCTAGTCATTTGCATAAGCAACCTCCTCCACTGGTACATTGGAAGACTACAGAGATTGTCTTGTGAAGACATGGAAAACAGCATAGGGTTTTTTGCAGAATAAATGAAAAGTGAATTAGAGGACTTGCCAGAAAAGGTGTTGCACAAAAAGCTGCCCACAGAGAAGCTAAAGAGCAGATCTACACAGCAGAAGCCACAGGGAGAAAAAACCAAAAAACAAAAGATGCCCTTAAAACACAACTAGGCATATTATTGTTAGCTGAACAAATCTCTCTAAGCGAGATTGCTAAAGGATTTCTGTATGCTATGTACTTAGATTTTCTGTTTTCATAAATCATCTCAATGGGCAGGGGAAGAAGATAATTGGCCTGGATTGTTTACAAATCTTTCCCAATTCTTTCTAATAATTAGGGTCAACAAAAGCTGCCTGAAGTGTAAAAAGGGAGAGTCACTCTATCAGGTTTGGTTCTCCCAGATCAATAGCACTGCCTTTCCCAGACCATTTTTGATAGGCAGCCATATTGTACAGCTTGCTTAACCTTCAGGGACCTGCTGACACTGCATTATATCTGTAGTTCCTGCTTAAAATGGTTAAGAAGAACAATGTGCAAGAAAAGGGAAGGCAAAAGAAAAAAAATGAACATTATGAAGGAATATCATCCTTCTGGAAAACAGATTAATCACCTATTCGTGTGGAAATTGGTCAAAATAGTTTTTTTTTCCCAGAAATGAATTGAGGAATAATGAGTGGTGCTATGATTTATTGCTGCAGGAGTTATGTATTGCTATATTATGGGTTTTGTTTTTTATATTTGACCATGGATGATTAAATTTTATGTTTTTTTCCATATAATTTACTGTGGCTATTTTAATTCTTTAAATACAGTCCACAAATAAACTAATAAACAACACTATGAAAGAGACTAAAGGAAGAAAAGAAGCAAAGATTAGAACTGGGGATGCAGTCATAAACATCCATGGGTTGGGGAAGGGTGCCAAGTGATGAAACTTGGGTCACAATATTACAATGTAAAGTTCAAGTACATAAGAATATAGCTTTTGTCCTAATGGCATCATCACTGCTAGTTTTTGCCTATGGATGCAGTGAACAATGGGCCAGTAAATGTGCTGAAAAAAGATATCATAGTCCAGAAGCAGAAAAATAACATTAAGATGCAGAAAGAAAAGGGGCAGGATGATGTGCAAAGAGACTTAGAGCATTTTGAAATGGTTGAGATACGCAACACAACAGGGAAGGTTGCAGGGTGCAGAACTAGCAAATGATAATTAGCACACCCGAAGTTTCAAAGGCTTTAGTGATGCAAAATAAAGAGAAAGATCATGGTGGGATGTAGAGAGAAATGTGTGCAAGGAAAAAATGAGCATGCATAGGGGGATAAAAGATGTGTTGGAAAGAGTTTTCAGTTTTGTTTTCATATGTATTAGCTGTGAATTGAAATAATGGTGGCAATGCTGAATATTTTTCCAGAGTAGTATTTTGCTTTTAATGCAGATTTTACTGATTACTATGCTTTACTCTGAACATTATGACAAAGCATTAAAATACCCCGCCCCCAGAAAATGGTTCCTCTCTCTTTTCAGTCCAGTTTTCTTTTACTGCATGAACTGCATAACCCAAGCAAAGCCAGAAAAGGAACTCATTCAAATAAATGGGTAAATAATGGATGTTTCTAAATGGAAATTTATTAAGGCTTTTCAACGCATGCAACGCATGCAAGAAGATAAAGAGCTCAGTAAGTGATAGATGGCAAGTAAAGAATGTAAACAGTATGTTATGATTTTTGATGGAGAAAGACCAACAAGATACTTGGATTAATCCAGTTGCTCTAAAATAAAAAATAAACAGGCAAAATAGTATGCTGGTTGCTGCTTAATAAAGAATTTCGGAGCCTTGAGAGAATGATAGCTATTTAAATGTAATACTAGATCTGGTGAAATTTGCATGTTTGGAACTAAATACACAATGCAATAATGAGTAAATTAATTCAAGTAATTAATGAAACCAGGAGAGAGGAAGGAAAAGAAAGGAAAAGGCGAGCAAGTATTGCCATCCATAGTAAAGATCACAGACACAAAGCAACTTAACTCTGCTGTCCTCTGGGACTTTGAGGGCTTCTACACAAAAAAGAAAGAGAGAAAATGAGAGAAACCAGTTTAAAGGGAACCTGGTTGCTAGGTCACAAAGTGCAAGCTTCCTTTGTTCATTAATTGCCATTGTGGAGACTACCATTATTGCCAAATTAGCAACTGCTGAAATGGACTGTGAGCACTGCCCTGTGTGCAAGGTGAAGGTACTTAAAATTAATCAAGGCATGAGCCTCAGTGAGAGGTACAGTAGTGCCCATTTGAGGCTGAAAGGGAACAACAAAAAATAAAAGGAAAATTAGTGAAGAAGGCACAGTTAAAATAAAAGGTTTTCTGATCAGTAGAGGAAAAAAGAAAGTTGCTTTCTAGTGAGAAAACAACTTTGATTGCTAGCTTTCAACAAGAAAACCACTACCTGGCTCTAAATATAGGATTCTCCTGTAGTGCTTAATCTATACTTGGTCTCGGTTTTGGGCTTGAATTCACAATTTAGGTTCATTTTTAGGAAACACATTTCAGAGAAACATGGATGATAAAAAGATGACCCCTAAGTAATAGCTTATATGCACATGCATAAAATATATATGAACCACGTAGCATACAATTATTCAATCCAAGTAGGAAAAGTGGGTGGCAAAAAGAAAGCACAACTGCATTCCCCCACTTTGCAAGTCCTACTATTGGTATTGCTCTAGTTGTCAAAAAAAGCAGTCTTCCTTGACTATATTTTTACCACTGCAAGCTCAAAAAATGGAGTTGAAGCTAGGTTAGAATCTTCTCCTTCCCCAACCTGCCCCACTGCAATAAGAGCCACAATGAAATAGTCTAGTCTTTAAGATCCCCCGAGCAGCTTGTCATTCTCCGCCATGCGAAGAAAGCTGAGATATCTTCTGAAAGTCTGGACTGGAAGGAATGCACAGTAATCAGGTCATGCTATTTTACCCCAGTTCAAAGCCTAAATTGATGGGGGCGGGGAACAGATTTGGTATGGGTGGACTTTATTTTCAAACAGTCTGGGATACCAATTTTGATTTGGTTTTATTTGTTTGGGAGTACAAGGAAGAATACATATGTTCACTTCTCCTATTTTAAAAAATCAGCATCAGCACCCTGTGAAGATAGGATAGGCAGAGAGATGGACCAGCCCCGTAATCACCCATTGCTGAAAGTGGACTACATTAATATATAGCGCCTTGACCATTATACTACACTGCTCCCTATGTTGCAATGTTTGGGCTTTGGTGTGTGAAGATTAAACCTTTGCATGGAATGTCCTGGTCCAGGAAGGCATTACCTCATTATCTTCTTCCCCCACTTAAATGTCTGTAACGTGTGTATTCACCATGACATTCTTCCTAAGCCTTGTAAGAAAACAAAACAAAGCAAGAACTGCATGCTTAGTTTGTCTTCGCCTTTAAATGGATCTGATCAAACTGATCAACTATTGTGGTGTTTTTGGAATAGATTAAATTAACAGCAATTTTGACTCGTTTCATATACCAGTAGAGTTAAGTTGATAAAACTTGAGAGGAAAGAACAAAGACATATGGCATAAGGGTTGATATAGATGGATGCCATATGTGTTACAATGACACTTGGGAGGATTAATTTCCATTAAATGGATATACAATTTTTGTCTTTGAAAATATAACTGAAGGATAATGTCATTCTTGATGCAATCATTAGGGCAGATGGCTGCGATCAAGTATCTTGAATTCTACTATCAATTCTTTTTGACACTTTCTTGGATTTTACAGCTGGATAAAAAACCCAGGTGAATACAATCATTATAGCAATAGTGCTTAGACTTGTATACTGCCCCATAGTGCTTTATAGCACTCTCTGGGAGGTTTACAATGTCAGCACATTATATAAAAATTTTATTCCAGATATTCTACCCTTAGAAAATGATCTACTTATGTCCATAAATGTGGCTATGTCATCTTACATATTATACTTAGCAACATATAGCTAATGTCATGAATTTCCTACCTTTTATAAACACTTGTGAGACTCTTTGAATGTGAAATACAATATGGATATGAAAAAAAGTAATTGCAAATATTTGTTGTTCAGTTTGATCAAAAAAGACAAATTAAATACTTCCTTCTTTTTAACCTCCCATATAGCAGCCTCCCAGGTATTTTTTGAAAAGTAGGAAGAAAAAAGGGGAAAAACCATGACAGCATTTATTTAACGAGTAAACTCAGTTAAACACTTCATTAGTTCTTGCTAATGCATCTAAAATTAGAGAACACGTTGAACAGGCTTATGTTCCGTTTATGGCCTAAGAGCATTTTATAGGGATCCTGTCAAAATATGGAGTGAAGTGGCAAAGATTAACAACACACTGTACTTGCTTGAATAAATGTGAAGTTTGCCTCTCTCACCTCCTTGAATCATACTATTTAAAACCAGCTAACATCATTTATTCAAAATTCCTACTGAGAACACACACTCTCTCCTAGAATAATGCAGAATCTTTAGTTGCCTTTTTGCTTTGATAATATCATTTCATTTGAAAAGCCTACAATAATAGATTATTTTAAAAATCAGATAAAAAGAAAATTACATTTTTATATTGCACTTAAATACATTGATTATTTATTAATAAAATTTAGCATAGAATCCAGGTCATGGAAAATAATTGGTCACTCTATTCTGCCCTGTCAGACCACATTTGGAATAATGTGTCCATGTCTGGGCACTACAGCTCCAAAAGGACAGTGACAATTGGGGGAGATTAAAGCAAGACATGGAATATCAAAGACGAAGAAGCATAGAGAAACCAGGTGTGCTCTTGATCATGATTTTGTAATTTGAGGCAGTAGGTCAAGCTGGCTGTGGGTTCTAATCAACAATTAAGATCACAGAGCAGAACTTGTTAACTTGCGGTTAGCACTTATTAGGTGCTAATCACAAAGCTACAGAAAAAAAAGCTGGTCAGGAAGAGTTAGCATGTTAGATATTGAAGAAGTTAAACAATATTTGATTTTAAAGACTATGCCTGCCTGACAGAGGACAAAAAAGAAGACATGCCTTCCTTTCCCCAGCAGTGTGGTAACTCTACCTACGGAGCCTGACTTCTGGTTGTTCACATATACACTTCTGAGCACACATAATGTATACACATATGCATACAATGACTTTTCGGATCAATCTCATTCTGTCGATATTAAAAAACTACACACTATAATTTATAATGGATGATATAAGATTATAGACCTTAACATAGCCATCAATAGTAACTAAGATGAAGCAAGAAAATTATACTAATTCAACGTATGCAATACCATTGTAGTGTGAGAATAATTTCCATTAGATTACTTTCATACAGGACACCAGTATTATGGGTCTGAGCCGGGGTGAAATGCTCCCGGTTCGGACCCGATCGCCCGATCTGGTAGTGATGTCGGTGGGTGGTTCGGAGAACCAGTAGCAAAAATCCCTGCCCCCCCATGCCCCGCTGAGTCGCAAGATGAATAGAGGCTTTTTTTTTTTTACTTTTAAAAGTATTTTTTCTACAACTTCTTCCGCTGAAAAAATGCTTTTAAAAGTAAAATAAAAGTCTCTGATGATCGGGCAGCTCAGCTGGGATCGTCAGAGAGACTTTTAAAGCATTTTTTCCTGCAACCTCTTCAACGGAAGAGGTGGTTAAAAAAATGCTTTGAAAGGCTCTGCCGATCAGGCAACAATTTATAAAGCATTTTTTCCTGCAACCTCTTCAGTGGAAGAGGTGATTTTAAAAAATGCTTTGAAAAGGTTCTGACGATCCCAGTTGTGTTGCCTGATTGGCAGAGCCTTTTCAAAGCATTTTTTTGCATTTGCAGAAAAAATGCTTTGAAAAGCTTTTTTTTAAAAAAGTTGGCCACGCCCACCCACTCACATTACCCCCACCACCACCAAGCCATGTCCACAGAACCAGTAGTAACAAATTTTACATTTCACCCCTGCTATGAGCCCGTACAGCACAGGGGTCAAACTCATGACAACACGTTGCCATCACGTGACATTTTCCCCTTCATGGAACTGGGGTGGGCATGGCCTGTGTGTTATGCATCTGGCCCGCGGGCTGCCAATTTGATACCTCTGCCATACAAAATGGTAAAAATTGGCTGTCATGATCAATTTCTCTAATTTTTCCCCTTTTCATTCAAGGCCATTATTATCCACAGCTCAGGATATGTGTGATGGTTCCTCGAAATTTGTTATCAATATTTGCTATATTTTTATTTATAACTGTTTACGCAGTATGTGAACCATATGCAAGGCAGTGTTGGTATAATGAAAAAGGAAAATAAATAATGGTAATAAATAACTATAGAAATACAAGACCTGAATACCATCACTTCAATACAGAATAAAAGTTCAAATATGTAATACAAAACCAGACAACGAAAACTTTATCCACAAAATTTTTGTCCTGTATTGGTCTACAATTCTATACACATTTAAATTTTAAAAGTATAAAAACAATAGTCCAAGGAAAAAAACCATAAACATACTTACATTTTCAATAAAGAATATCAAAATACAATAGATCCTTATAGGATAATAAACTGCACTTTCATTAACTGATTTAGCATTGTTTAATTTTTTATAGGATTGCCAGTACAAAACTGTTGTTTCACAATGTGTTTTTGTAATAAAAGTACTAGAAATGTAATGATTATATTAGTCTTAAATTTTGTACACACACACAAATGCATATGCACGCATAGAACTAATGTTCATAGATGGAAGCCTTCTTCACCTCATATATATTAGGTTGGAAATCAAAACAATCAATAGAACCAATACAAACCAGAAGTATTGCCTGAGAAAGCCCAGTGAGTCTTTCCAAAAAATCCTGGTATGTTCTGATAGAAAAATGTAAATATACATCCATCCATACAGACATTGTTTCAGAAATGCTTAGATTCTTACCGTAACTGCATGCATATATTGGACAATCTTGCTGCAGAGTAAATATATATAGGACTGGACCTATATAAATATATGTATTTGCATAAAGTAGGATTACCTTTCTTCTTCAGCCCTCTCTCCAACTTGCCCCAGACAGTTAGGTACAATTTGGAGCAGAAAGACCCTAAGCTGAGGTCCACCAATGCAATAATAAACTGTTTTCATTGGTGGCGTACATGATTCTTACAGAGCACAAGGTAATTAGTGAAATAAATGCACAGTAATGTTAACATTTATCCCCTCTCTCTGCTCTTATTCTAAAACAGGAGATAGACTACAGAGATAAAGAAAGAGCAAGTTGGCCTTCCTGACTGGTATGATTTTCTGTCTGAGAGAAAAAAGGAAATGCAAATCGCCACCTAGAGTCCCTCTGCATGGGAGATGGGCAATTCCAAAATATGAAAAACAAATAAGTAAATAAACAAACTCCCAATCTTGGTCCCTTGTTTGATAAGTAAGACAAAACCCTATTGTCTTTCAGCTCAGTATCCCCGCATTCAACTAATTTTGATATGTCCAAATAAATATCTCTAAAAAAGGAAGTGGCTTCCAAATGAAAGGGACAGGGAGTAAAATTTGAATAAACAGGAATATATCATTGGCAGCTAAAGTTCAAGGTAGTGAATGCTTGAGCAATTAAGCAGAACTTTTAAACTAGCAAGTATTAGAACTACTGACACTTTAATTTATCATACAGACTAATTTCCTTGTATACTCGTTAAAAGAAGATGCTTCTGGGAACCAACACAGAGAAATGAATTTGTGTAAAACAGGTTACTTAAATACCCCAATATCAGAAGGATACAACAAGTTTAGAACCAAATCAGAAGAAACAAGTATTGGATAAATTGCCTGCAATATATTTCCCTCAGAAAAATGATAATTCTTCCTCATAAAATATAGTCAGTTGGCAAAACTAGACAGAACATCGGTGGTGATGCATATTTATGGACAAGTCTATCCCAGTCAGGTGTACAGAAGGCCTTTTAATTTAAAATATTAATTGGATGTTAGCACACCGCAAAGCAAAGCAGCTATCCTCAAAAAAATTCTGCATATTACCAGTAAAGTCACCCCAGGCACATACGCCCCAAATGTCTTATTAGAAGATAGCATGGTGGGTGACTAAATTCTAGGCTTTGTGTGCAAAAAAAAAAAAAAAAAAAAAAAAAAAACCAACACAGGTAAAATCAGGTAATGTAGAACATTCGGGGAGTTTAGAGTAAGGTGACCAGACGTCCCGCTTTTGATGGGACAGTCCCGCTTTTGAACAATTTGTCCCGCATCCCGCGGCGTTTTAAAAAAGTCCCGATTTTTAGAAAGAATGCACGGTGCAGTGGTGGGTTGCTCCCGGCTGCCTCCTGAGTCCCAGCTTATGGCTAGAGAGAAAAAAAACTGTTTAAACTCTTGTCGTGGGGCTTCAAAGGGCCGTCCTACAGGTGATCAGTGTTAAAAGAAAACAAATGAGTAGACCGATGCCTGCAAAAATAGAAAAAACAGCCCCTTACAGCTTCCGCATAGATTAATTAGCACAAGTTGATTAGCTCGGCTTTCCCGACTCTCAGCTGATTTGCTCTCAGCTGTTTTGCTCAGGGCTCTGTAGTTGCTAGCTGCAGAGTGCTGGAGATTTTTCCCCCCTAACTATGCTTTAAAAGCGAAACTGAAAGTAAAGCAGGGTGCAACGTGGCAAAATGAGGCAGAGAGAGATTTCTTTTTCTTTTTCTTTTTCCTCACCAAAAAAAGTAGGTGCAAAACTGCAAACAATGGGAAATTTAGGGCAAAAGAGGAGGTTCAAGATTTTAAAACACAAAAGAAAAAAAGCTCTATTTAACTAGGGAATTGTAATAATTGAGATACTTATTAATTGTATATTGTGTTGAAAGCAGAAATGGTTAAGTTGTGGTTTGGAGGAATATATGGGGGAAATTATTTGGTTTATTATTATTGGTAAATATAATTAATTGATTTTGAAAGAATCAATTGTAAGAAATTGGATTGCATGGAAATAATTGGAATATTCATGTTCATATTGATTAATATACAAAAAAGATAGTTATATAACTAATTGATTTATATTAAAATGTTGAATTTGTATTAAACAACTGTATTACATAATTAACCAATGTGAGGATGGATATAAAAATAAATGACAATGGGAAGGGGTATAATATAGAATAGAAGGGAAAAATTGAATTTGATTAAGATTAGAGATGAGGATGAAGATAATATTGGTTTTTTAAAAATAGATGAGGAATAAATATGGCAAAAAGGAAATATAGAAATTGTAAATTTAATGAAATGACTAAACACTGTTTAAATTTGTGAACCAGCCAAATATTCTGTTCAAAGAAAATACATTGTATGTTTGTATGTGTGTTTCTAATTATTGCTATTTATTCATATTTGTTCTCTTTTATTCTTTAAAGTTTAACAATTCATTCTTTATCTTCATATCTTTATACTTGTTTGGGGTTGGCTTTCTTCCCTTTCATCTTTTTTTTTGTACAGCAATCTTTCTCCTCAAACCTACCACCTCTCTCTTTTCTTTCCTTCTTACTTTCTCTTCCCCCCTCTTCTTCTCCTTCCTCCTTCCTCTTCCTTTCTCCTTCTCCTCCTCTCTTCCTCCCTCTCTTACCCTCACTCCTACTCTAATTTCCCTTCCCTTCCTTCATCCCTCTTTATTGCTGTATCATTTTATGCATATGGACTACTCAGAGGGCTGAAAAAGTTATTTCTGACTGGTCTGGTCCTTACACTTTTGACCAGTCCTCGAACTTATGACTGTCCTCACATTTTACATTTTTGCCCTATCTTGTCATCATGGTGAAGAGAAGCAGTTGTGAAATGAGTGACATGGTTGTTAAGAATGCTGCACGGGCATAAATGTGAGGATGTTCATAAGTATGAGGACCAGTCAAAAGTGTGAGGACCTGCAAGAAATGACTTTTTTCAGCCCTCTGGTTAGTCCTTTTGTGCATATGGACTACTCAGAGGGCTGAAAAAGTTATTTTTGACTGGTCCTCGCACTTTTGACCAGTCCTCAAACTTACGACTGTCCTCACATTTTATGTTTTTTGCCCTATGTTATCACCATGGTGAAGAGAAGTAGTTGTGAAATGAGTGACATGGTTGTTAAGAATGCTGCACGGGCATAAATGTGAGGATGGTCATAAGTGTGAGGACCAGTCAAAAGTACGAGGACCTGTCAGAAATGACTTTTTTCTATACACATAGCCATGGCCACCCGGTCACATGACCAGCTAGCCATGCCCACCCAGTCACACGACCTCCAAGCCACGCCCACAAAATGGTGGGTGTCCCGCTTTACCAATGTTAAAATCTGGTCACCTTCCCTAGTTTAGAGGGAATGAAGAGAATAAGTACAGCCTTCTGCTAAATGGCTATTCACATCCACCGTGGCAACTGTTTTAAGCAGAGGGAAGGGGGTCCATAATACATATTCAACATTCCAAATGTGTTCCAGGCTCAAAAAGATTAGGAAGATTGCACAACTGACCCAATAAAGCATGTGTGTGCCTACAGATGGACCAGAATTTAAATACTATTGAAAAAATAAATACTGTTCTTGTCACACAAAATCAAAATCCATTCCTGCTTATGTGGATAATCTAAATCTTCCTCCACTCATGATTGTCCTTTTATAATTGGATAGCATTTGTTTTGTATGTGTGTGCATGAATATATGATATTTTATGTATATATAAACATTTTAATTCCTCAGAGATGGCTTAGGAATTCTTGTGATGATGTTCTAGAACAGTGATGCCGGAATTGGCATGCAGAGCCATCTCTCTGGGCATGCCAGCCATTCCACATTGCTCTTCCGGGTTCCGGGGCACACATACGTGCCGGCCAGCTGTTCTTCGTGCACGCAGGAGTGCCAGAAATCAGAAGAGCAGCTCCCTGATGCGCATGCGTGCCGGCCAGCTGTTCTTCATGCCAAATACCAGAAGACCAGGTGACCGGCACGCATGTGCACGCCGGAAACCGGAAGCTCAGCTTCCTGGTGCACGCATGCACACCAGAGAGCTGCTCTTCCGGTTTCCAGTGCTCCCATGCGGGCGTGCTGGGGAGCTGCTCTGCTGGTTTCTGGCACTCCGATGCGCACCCACGCATACTCCCGTTTCAGCACTCAGTGTTGAAAAGGTTCACCAACGCTGTTCTAGAACTAAAGGAAAGAGAATCCATTTCCCCGCAGAAATTGGGAGGAACATTTGTTCTATGGTATGTTTTCTCAATTTGTAGAACTATTGGCAAAATGTCATATGAAAAATATACCTATTTGAAGTGATTTTCTGAATACTACTGTATATAAATATTGCAACTGAATACTGAAGCACATTTACATTTTAGAGTCTATATTTAATTTTGTTCTGTTTTTCATGCAATGAATCCAATGACTTGAATGAAGGATTTCAGAAGATGCTTATCATATCTGCAGATGAGGGGTGGCTAATTGATTGTTAACAATCTAGACAGACTTGAGCTGAGATGACTATGATCATGTAATTGAACTTGGAGAAATTGAGTAGGCAAAATATAAGACACAAGTATTGGATAGAGAAGACTGGTTCAGCATTAGTACATGTGAAATGATCTCGATGTCCTTGTCTAAGTGAAACTTAAAACCAGCAGGGTAACATAGGCTAGATATCAGGGTGAATTTCATAATTCAGGAACAGCCAGTAGAACAATATTAATTGGTTCATTTTCTTAAAACAGAGGCTGAATGGTCACCCAGCAGAGAGGCGGTAGAGTTAGACTACAGTGCCTTCCAGTTCTCTGGTATTGTGAAATGAAAAGTTTTAGTTAATTATGTTTCCAAATTTATCTATTACTTTTTATCTATTGAAAGGTTATAGAGAAAATGAGCAAGGTGCAAGAGCCAGTTTAAGGAAGGTTACATTCATATTATAGTAACAGATTGTATTCCTTGTTAAGTTTCTAGGATACACAAACTTAAAAGACCAGGGTCAATTACTGAAAAAAAGGTTAATACTCTGCCCTTCTTAGCCCACGCTAAAGTACTGAAGTGTGATCCCAGGATTATTTTGACAGCCTCAGCAAATGGCTGAAAAATCTTACAACAGGACAGTTTTCCTGGTCTCAAGAAAAAAAGCAATAAATGTTTGCATTTTGGCTCCTTTGATTTATAGGTATCAAATATAATGTTTAAATATAATATAATGTTTAAAAGAGTCATTTAGAGTCCTTTCTTTCCCTCTTTCCCCTACCTCATCATTACTCATCTACATTTTCAGGCATGATCTCTGCAGAGATACTATAAATTAGCTGGGACAGAGGGATTTCAATATTCATCACACACATTAATTTGTGCTCCGCAACTGAATAGTTATCACCAGCACTCCTAGGGTTATGGCCTTTTCAACACTGCTTCATTTAGAAAACATGTATGGAATTATGAAAGGCAAGGATACTCAAATTACTGGTAATCATTATCTTTTAGTTGGTTTTTTTGCCTTAAGCAAAAGATCCTAAACTGGAATTAGAAATAAAAACTCTGAATAATATTATGCATGCCAAAGAAATAAAGAAGTTCAAAGCAGCCCAGAACACTTGAAAAAAAAATCTCAGATTAAAAAGTCTCATTACATATTTGACAGCTTTACATACATCTATTTGAATTACCTGGCCTTTGCACTAGTAAAACTGTGTGAATTAACCACCATTCCCTAGGACTGTTTTTGCTTTAGTCAGCCTAGAAAAAGAAACCTGTAAAATCATTCTCACTGGGGGGGATGTTCTGGAGTGAAGACAAAATGAGAGTTTTTCACTGACATTTTAATATTTAATGTTTATATTCAGCTGTTCCCAACCATAGCTTAAACTGGGACACTCAATGCGATCACCAAGTGCTCCCTTTAGACCTACCCTTCTGAGACCTCCCTTCCAAAGCATGGAAATCTATTTTCATATGAATCACCAACATGATTCCCTTGGAAATGCAGGAACCACTGTATTGTTTTAGAGGGACCTTTCTTTTTTAACAATAGATATGTTCTCAAGATAAGAGAGTATCATGGATGACCGCAAAAACATCAGCACAGGGATAATCAAACAAATCACTAGAATAACCACTTAAGGTTAAATAAAGCAATTCCTGCCGATTTTACTCTGCTAGTCATTGCCGATAGAGATAGCAGGTAGTGCTCATCTCCATTTCAAAGCCATTGAGCCAGCCCTGTCCAAAGACATTTCTGGATTCATGTGGCCAGCATGACATCATGGAATGCTGTTACCTTCCCACTGAAGTAGTACCTATTTATTTACTTCCATGTGCATGCTTTCATTTTTTTCATTTTCAAATTTTATTTCCAAAGAATGCAGGCAGGGAAGGAAAAGGAAGATAACCAGAAGTAAGATGGTTGGGTTCAGTTATAGCAGTCATGGTACAAATGTTGGAAGATTAGGGATAAATAGTCTTGGTGTAAATCTATATGGTTGCAAAGAGTCAACAACAACTTGATGGCACATAATCATCAATCAAGATAGGAGTTGTGAATTAACAAGAAAAACATTTACACGTAGTCCTCAACATATGTTGATAATTGATCTTAGAATTATGGTCATAAGTCATTGTGGTCATTAAGCATGTGGCCATGTGATTCTCCTGGATTTTATGATGTTTTTTGTGATGGCAGTTAATCAAACACTGCAGTTGTTATGCATGTGCAGTTATTGTTAATCAAATGCATTTTATCCAGTGGGCATTTTTTTGCAGGAAGACAGCCAAAACATGTTGAAATTTACAATCATGTGACCGCAGGGCACTGCAAATTGCCGTAATGAAGAGCTGGTTGCCAAATGCCTAAAAAGTGATCATATGACCATCTGACATTTGTCAGAATGTCAAAATTGATTTGTACTGGGGGAGGGGTGTTATGGTAACTTCAAACAGTCACTAAGCAACCAGCTGTTAAGTGAGGACTATCTGTATTGAGTTTTCACTTATCTGGTTCTTAAGTTCATAGAATTGGAAACAAAAAGTTGATAACTGTGCCTATTATCCTGAATTTCTTGCTTAATACAGCAGTTGGAGTTAGTACACAAGGGGAGATATGTTTACCCCCCCACCTCAAATTACTTCTGCTTCTACTAACTAGTTAGTAAATATAATTTCACCCTGATCAACCGAAAAAGAATCTTGTGGGAGATAGAAATATTTTACTAATGGTGCAAATATTGAAATTTATAGATCTGAATTAAAAACATCTCATTGGCAGGCATAAATGCAGGCCAGAGACTGCAATTATAACTGGAAAAAAGTAGTAATGTTAATAATAACATTTTTAATATTGAATAATAGCAATGACAGTCAAACTTAGGCTTAGCTCTTACTAACTTTGCTATCTGAATTATCAGTTGGTTTGACTGACCAACCTCGATATTTTAGTGAAACTTGTAACAGTGGCATTGTATATTGCCCAATATTTCCATCTTTACTATTCCTAAATGATAAAGACAAATTCCTTGTGTGTCCAATCACACTTGGCCAATAAAAAAATTCTATTCTATTCTAAATAGAAAACTTAAAATATTATTTAATACAATTTGATTCAATTCCCTACCAATTTTCTTAAAAACTTGAATTTAAGTATTTATTTCAAACTACAGATAAATATAGTTGTGAGATAAAGACAGTTTCAAACTCTGGAGAAATTATTAAATGTATCACTACCACATGGAAAATGAGCGTAATGAGAAAAAACGAGGTTAAAAGAGCATGCTTTTTTCCAATTAAAAAAATGGAAATGTATCTCTTAACGAGGTAACAAAACAATTCTTTGTTTCAGAATTGTGAAAGTATTGAAACAAAACAAATACCTGCTGAGTCTCAATCTGATCAATGAATCATGTTCCCTCAGGGGCTTATGTACATGTTTTATTGGGGTTCCCTCCCCTGCAGCAATTCTAATTTAAGATGTTCTGTCTATTGTTGCCATGGGCAACTCAAGAACACAAAGCAAGGTAAGCTCTACTAATAAAGCAGTTTTTACAGCATTTCAACCCTTTCTTAAAAATAAAAGTTAAAATTTAAATATAGGATCTGGAAGAGGTCAGGTTATGACTGCCTGTAATAAAAAAGAAATCAATATGGCAGTATATCTGAAGAAACTGGCAAACTAAACAAACAATTCATCCAAATCCACTTGGACCTGAATGAAGAGAACATAAAGTACAATGTTTATTCTGCTTGCCCTTTATCATTCAGAGAGATTACACTGCTTGAATCCTCACAGTTTGACATCAGGTGAGATACTAATATTTGCTGGCCAGGGTACAATTAAACAGCATGTCAAATCTAAGCCATTAACCTGATCATAAATTTACTTGTACATGGACCTTTTACAAAGTCCTGAATAGTGAGGTGGTGTCCCAGTTCTCAGACTCTATTCAAAGAGCCTAAGACTGAACTTTAATTCACAGAGCAGAGAAGAATGAGAGACATCACAACAATTATTCCTGTGATAATCACATGTTAACTCAATAATAAATTTACTTGGGCTTTCTCAACTGTCCAGAAGTTAACCCATGCATGCACAGCTGGAGATGGTCAAAACTGCAAGGTGTGTGAACAGACAGAAGCAAGGACCTGAGGTCTAGCTGGCTGCAACCACCTAATGCAGAGACTCAGGCAAGATGGAGACAGAGAGACCTGAGTCTGGAATATGTGGAAGGGTGCTGAGAGCTTGAATGATCAACTCATCTCTCCAACTCTCACCTCACAGCAAGATCTTCAGACCAGTCTTCCGCTTTCCACGGAAATGAACCTTTTTCTAATGAAGTGGTTTACTAGTCCACTTTCTTTATAATCTCATTTGGTCAGATGCTGAAATGTTATTGGCCAATGACACCAGAAGCCATACTTTACAATGAGGGGAATGGGAGTCAAGGGAGAAAAGAACACATATAAGTCTACCAGGTCAAAAAGGCCTTTCTGCAACCTCCAAAGGCCCTGCCAAATGTGGCACAGCTTTTAAGTGACAAGTTGGAAATAATTATGTGTCAAGTTCTGGGCACCACATTCTAAGAAGGAATTAGAAAACAGATTGTGTGACTATGGACTGCTCTCAAGCAAAACATGAGAAAGGCCCATCAGGTTTTGAGAAATGGCTAATTCCATGGCAAAGTGGAACACAAAACCCAGCATGAGTTTGACAAAGGTTCTGGTCACCAATGCGGGCAAAGTAGCAGCATGGTGAAGCCTGCTCCAGCTTTGACGGGGCAAGCATGCTTCAGGTTTGCATAAGCAGTGCAGAGGACAAACTCTAAATAAATTCTGAGAGATGGCTACTTTTATGGTCCTATTTCAAAACCATCTGCATAAGAATTTTAATTATTATATATTATTCAGGCAGTGTTTATTTATTACTGATCATAATTCATGAGGAAGGTCATTGTTCAAGATTCCTTGCATTAGATATTACTAGCTTCTAACATTGTTACTTACTATTTACCTAAATTGGCAATTAAGGGAATTAAAATTCATTTTCCCTTCCATATATAAATCCTGCAATAGGGTTCTCCATCTGTTTTCACATTTGTATGAAGTTATGAATGTGGAATGAGAGCTAGATGTTCCCATTGTTCCAAGAGCATGAATAAAATCTGTGGAATGAAGGTACGTATAAGGAACATCTGAATGCTTTTTCTTTTAATTGGCCAAACCTAAATTACTTCTTGATAATACAAGGTTTAGACAGTGGGTTAGGGTCATTTAATCTAAGACACTCCTACTGGAATGAAACTACACTAATGTAATCTCATTGAGATTATTATTAAACTCCATACGAGGGAAGGTATTTGAGACCAACATGGAAGGTTCTTAGAACTTGTCTATTGTTCTGAATACAAATTCAAATCCATGTAAATATCTTAAGTGCAAAAACACTGAAAGACTGGTTCAACTTTCTTTATTAGACAGGGTGTGTGTGTGTGTGTGTGTGTGTGTGTGTGTTTTAAATGCAGATAATGTTCAAAATTTATAATCTATGAAAATACTCTGGGCTAAGGATTGATAATAAGGATAATAGGTAGTCAATACTGTAGGAAGGTGAAGATCATACCCATAGATTATTGTATAACAACATTTATTATTGTTCATTTTCCCCTTTCCTGAACAATCACTTGAATTCTAAATGTTTCATATACTTTGTCAATATACAATGTGTTTATGCTCCTTGAAATATCTGTGAAAATCCAGTATGACAATATGACCTTAGGATTGCTCTGTTTCGGAGGAAAGAGAAAGAAGTGATTGTTCAGATGCTGCTTCCTACCCCCAACAGCTTTAGGACGGCAGTGAGATTTTCTGCAAAACATGGAAGCAGAAAATGACAATAGAGCTGAATTATGGATGCATTTGCTGTGAAAATCTTTTAATCAGTGCAAGGAAATTGATATGCAAATATCCAAAAGTGATTAGTAGTTAAGAAAAATACATACAAAAGATTTTAGCTCAAAACAATATTGAAAACAGAATGTTAAGATGCTTGCTCAGGCTGCACAAATGCAACAAAAGAAAAAAGAAATTAAAATTTGTAATCTGAGTAGTATAAACTTTAACACATATACACATATACTACTAAAATTCTCATTGTCATAAACTTTAGCAGGCAAAATGGTGCATCATAAGGCAATAATTTTTGAACCAAGATATCTCAAATTGGTTAACTTATGTGTTAGCCAATTTGTCCAAAATTAATGTGTCCAAAATCCACTTCCAATGGAATGAAATTTGGACTGCTTCAGTGCTATTGGCTGGTGCTTGGTTGGTGTGTGGGCATGCAATATTCCTTTTCAAAGTTCTGTGATAGTTTCCCAGCCAGTCTTGCAAGCCCTTTCTCTCTCCCCCTCCAGCAGGAGCCATTTACCTACTGGAAGGGGAAGGAGAGGGGAGGGGGAAAGGAGAGGAGGGGAGGAGAAGGGAGGGGAGAGGAGAGGGGAGGGGTGGAAATTTCAGATGCACCCTGCTAGGTTCCCTCAAGGAAACTCAATGGGGAAGCTGGCAGAAAGTCAAAAGTCGTTCCTGCTCCCATTGCTATTTTGGCCTGCCTTTGGACATTTGGTTTCTTTGTTTAGGTAAGGCATTGTTTCTGAAATGTTGGCCCAAGAAGCACTGGTTATGTAGTGGAAATATAAAATACAAAGAAATATCCAAAAGGCAACTATAAATTTATTACAGATCTCTTTGAAACCTGAGAAAAATACAGCATTTGCTAGAAATTTGGTCCTGTTTATTTATTTTTATTTATTTTATTTATTTTTCATATTTGTATACCACCCTACTCCCGAAGGACTCAGGGCGGTGAACAGCCATAAATAAAATACAAAGACATAAAAGTTAAAAACTATTAAAAAGCAGATTAAATAATTTGGGCTCAAAGATTAAAACATCCAATTTATCTAAAAGAGATTTAAAACCCAATTTAAAACCCAATTTAAAAGCCAATTTAAAAGGGAGAGTTAGGCCAGACCAGCCTGTTGGAATAAAAACGTTTTTAGGGCGCGGCGGAAGATGCGTAAGTCTTGGATCCTCTCTATCTCTGGGGGGAGCTCGTTCCAGATGGCAGGTGCCCCCACAGAGAAGGCTCTCCTCCTGGGGGCCGCCAGTCAACATTGTTTGGCCAACGGCACCCCGAGGAGCCCCTCTCTATGGGAGCGAACTGGTCGGTGAGAGGCTACTGGTGGCAGGAGGCGGTCTCGTAAGTACCCTGGTCCTGAGCCATGGAGCGCTCTAAAGGTAGTAACCAAAACCTTGAAGCGCACCCGGAAGACCACCAGGAGCCAGTGTAGCTCGCACAGAGGGGGGTCACATGAGAGCGCCACATTGCTCCCGTCAACACCCGCACGGCCGCATTCTGGACCAGTTGGAGCCTCCGGGTGCTCCTCAAGGGGAGCCCCATGTAGAGAGCATTACAATAATCCAGGCGTGAGGTGACAAGGGCGTGAGTGACCCTGCGTAACGAGTCCCAATCCAGAAAGGGACGCAACTGGCGAATCAGGCGAACCTGATAAAACGTCCTCTTGGCCACGGCTGTCATATGCTCTTCTAAAGACAGCCGCGAGTCCAGGAGGACGCCCAAGTTGCGAACCCCATCTGTGGGGGCCAATGACTCGCCCCCAATAGTCAGAGATGGCGCCAACTGACTATATCGGGACAACGGAAACCACAGCCACTCGGTCTTGGATGGGTTGAGCCTGAGTCTGTTCCTCCCCATCCAGATCCGTACGGCCTCCAGGCACCGGGACATCACCTCGAGGGCATCATTGGGGTGGTCTGGGGTGGAGATGTACAGCTGGGTGTCATCAGCGTACTGATGGTACTTCACCCCAAAACCACAGATGATCTCACCCAGCGGCTTCACATAAATGTTGAACAGAAGGGGCGAGAGGACCAATCCTTGCGGCACCCCACATACAAGGGGCCTCGGGGTCGACCTCTGCTCCCCTGTCAACACAGACTGCGACTGGTCAGAGAGAAAGGAGGAGAACCACTGTAAAACAGTGCCCCCCACCCCCAACCCTTCCAACCGGTGCAGCATGATATCATGGTCGATGGTATCAAAAGCCGCTGAGAGGTCTAATAGGACGAGGACAGAGGAGCAACCCCTGTCCCGAGCCCTCCAGAGATCATCAACCAATGCGACCAATGCCATCTCTGTGCTGTACCTGGGCCTGAAGCCCGACTGGAATGAATCTAGATAATTTGATTCATCCAGGTACTGAGGCAGTTGTCGTGCAACCACACTCTCAACAACCTTCGCAGCAAAGCGAAGGTTGGAGACAGGACGATAATTTGCTAACACAGCTGGGTCCAGGAAGGGCTTCTTGAGGAGGGGCCTCACCACCGCCTCTTTCAAGGCGGCGGGAAAGACACCCTCACTCAAAGAAGCATTTATAATCTCCTGGAGCCAGCCTTGCGTCACCTCCCGGGAGGCCAGTACCAACCAGGAGGGACACGGGTCCAATAAACATGTGGTCGCATTCAGTCTGTTCAGTATCCTGTCCACGCTTTCGGGAGTCACAGGATCAAACTCTTCCCAAATAATATTCTCAGGACCTGCCCTTGTCATCTCCCCTGGATCTACCCAGTCAGAGTCCAAGTCTTCCCGAATCTCAGCGATTTTGTCATATAGATATTGTACAAAATCCTCAGCTCTACCCTCCAAGGGGTCTTCCCGCGCCCCTTGGTGGAGCAGGGAGCGGGTCACCCTAAACAGGGCGGCTGGGCGATTATCTGATGATGCAATAAGAGCAGAAAAGTAGTTACTCTTCTCTACTCTTATCGCCACTAATAAGCATTATTAATAATTATTAATAAACATTATTTTATATTTTATCCTTATTTAACTAAATAATGGATACATATTCATTTTAAGGAATTTTACCTCACAGTTTAAGAAACTGAGAATCCATATAAGTAACTATATACCCACATATAAATGTAATGTCTGTGTGTCTTTATGTGTATGTATAATACATGGATGCTATTGAAGAAAAACTGGTAAAAATGCTGAGCAAAGTAGAAAGAAAAACTTGAAGCAAAATTGAAGGCCTCAAGAATATATCATTCAACATAGAGAGTATTGCTTTTCATTTTACTGTGATGCATTCATTTATTTTACACAGACCTTGTGTCCAGAATCTAATTGGCCAAAGATGTAACAATGCAAATACTGCACAGAATACCTATTGTTTAAATGATATACTATTAACATAATACAAATATTTCAGGTACTATTAAGGAGACACTGATTTGAAAACCCCTATTTCTTTTTCTAGAAAAAGAGGAGTAGACCACAGCAATGTGGACCTGTAGATAAGCTTGATGGATTTAAATAATGAATTTAATTTTAGAATTAAGTTTTCTTAATTCTGTCTGGTTTTCCTATATGTCACCTATTATGGCTAACTATTATGGATTAAAGCCAGCCTGGGAAGACAACCAGCAGGATCAACATAAACTGACGTTCATTGCTACATATACCTGGGAAGCAGCTAAATATGGCCAAAGCAGCAGAAGGAGAAACAACCTTCTTTGCTTGCTGCTTCTTTCCCAGATTTTTCTTCCTTTCTTAAAAAAGGCAGTCAGAATCAAGTCTCTTGATCAAAAAAGAATAATGATTGGTATGGAATTGCAGCCCATTTGATGTCTTAAAACTGGCGAGTAGCTAGAAAATTTGGCCCCCACCTGTCTTACCATACTTCATGGGAAGGCCACATTTGTTAGAATTTTTTTTTTGAACTATAAATGGCAGGTGATTTACTATGAGAATTCTGAAACAATGATGATTGTTCCCTTCTCCTTCTTTATCCTCAGCCCTAAATTTTTGCTTTCCATTTTCTGCTATGCATTTTAGATTATAAGTCAAATACTGGAATAGACTGCCAAACTTGTCAGCCAACCTGAGTGTCTTTCTTAAGAAAATAAAATAAATGAGTAAATGAAGATTACTACTAGTAGTACTGTAATAGTAGTAAATACTCTCTTGCTCAATGTTGCTGGTAGTTAATCGTATAATTAGAAACTGAGCAATCAAATCAAATTAATATTTCTTTCTTGCAGAATAGTTTATAGGTGTGACCAGAAAGATTTTTGAACAATTTCATCTGTGCACTAGTTGTGCCCTTTCCTAGGGGCCTTCAGATAATCACTGATGCCCTAGTCACCTTATCGCTTGCCTACTGAAATGCACTCACATAGAATTGCCCCTTAAGACCACTTGGAAATTTTAATTGGTACAAGCAGTGGCACAGGCAGGAGACAGGCATGCCTCAGTATACCCATGTAATACCTCTGCTTCATGGGCTGCACTGTTTGCTTCTGGGTGTGAAATCAAGGTACTGGTTGTTACTTACAGAGCTCTAACCAGCATAAGGCATTATTTCTTGAGGAACACCTGTCTTGCATAATATTTGCCTGGCTGATTTGATTTTGCTGGGTTGATGCACCTTGTGTTCTTTTGGTCAAATGTCATCTATCAGGACTCTGAAAGGCGGCCTTCTCTGTAGTATCACCTATTCTCTGGAATGAGGTTTTCAAATCCTTTGATGTTGCTGAGTAGAGCAGTAAAGACCTAGCTTTTCACCCAGGCCTTTGGATAGGAAGAGACCCCTCACTTCATTCTGTCATACTTGCTATCCTTTATTTTTTTTATTGATTTTATTGTAATTTGCATGATTGATGTGAACCACCCAGAGTTGTTGGGTTTGGATGGCATAGAAGTTTAATATATTATTGTTATGGTTGGTTGTCCAGCCAGCCAGACGTTTAGACTGGATTTGGCATTTGTATTCACCTATCAAATCCTTTCCAAGGAGTTGGGAGAGGCAAATGTTCTTGTCTGATGCCGTTATATGTATCATTGCAGGATGTAAGCTGTTCCACATAAAGCTGCCTTTTGCATTTGGCTGGTCATTTTTATCAATGCCGATGATATTCAAATGGTGTTACAAATGTTTTGGGATTGCACCCAAGGTAGCTATTACTATTGGTATTATCTCTGCTTTCTTTTGCCACATTGTTCTATTTGCAGGTCTTTGTATTTTTCTGGTTTTCTTCAGTACTTTTCCTCTTCTATTCTGCTGTCTCCAAGTACTGCAAAATTCACTATCCAGACTTTTTTTGCGTCAACAATTGTAAATCTGGAGTGTTATGTAGCAGATGCTTATCTTTTTGAATTCTAAAATCTCAGAGGACTTTCATTTTCTATTACTTTGTCTATTTTGACAAAGAGGCTTAGTTAAAAAAAATCCTCTTGGGTTCATTGAATCTTATTACCAAATAGAAAGGACAAGGTTGAAACCTAAGTATGTAGTCTTATGTCACTTTTAGAATTTTCTTTCTCCAAATTTCTTAGCTTCCAGTATGGAGAAGGAAAAAACCCATTTAACGATAAAAGATATGTATTATACCAATTTTTATGTTAACTACTTAATGCAGTCCAAGTGGTTTACAATATTAAAACGCTGAGCAAACTTTATTGTATCTTCCTTAATTACTCTCATTTACTAAAGACTTTCTATCCAAAGGCTTTATAAAAATATAGAACTGTTTATGCAGTTCTTAAATGCAAAAAAGATGAAGGCCATTCTAACCTTGAGGGGACTCATATCTATTTAGTACAGCTTGAAAAATATGATGTATTTCAGGGACAGACCACAATGCATTCCTAAAGCAAATTTGTGCCTGAAGCCAGTGCTAGGTAACTATCACATTCCTGGCAAGCGTTAAGAAAACCTAGGCTACATTCCAATGGACAGATGGTTGGCTAGAGGTCTTTTTTCAAAGCCCAAATAGCTCATCTATAGACATGATTATTTTGATCTAGTCCATCAAGATGAGAAGAAAACGAAGCAAAACTGATAAATGTTTCAGAAACCACAGAATATTCTCTCAAACACAGCATTAACCACCTTATATTGTCCTTGACTACATTCAAACTATATAATAAGTAACCCACAATTAAGGGATGGAGTGGGCACATATTATCTGCTGCAAATTTCTAAACTGGTTATTTAAATGACAACATGTCAGCAAACAAGATGTTTTAGATATCAGAATGTTAAATGCTGACATTTGCTTTTAATTCTCAGAAGTTAAGGAGGTCTTGGAGAAATGTCAAAAAGCATCCTGATATTTATCCTGAATAGCTTGATTCTTCCTTGGGTAGAATCTTTCATGTATCTCTAGAATTTAATCATGAGACCTTTTTCTCCTAATGGGACCACATCAACACATCTGCCCATTCTTTTTTCCATTTTCCCCCCTTGAACACACCTGCCAGATAGATCTCTTATCGAGAAGAAAAGCCAGCCTACTATTTTCACATGCTTTGGATTATACTTTCTGCAATCCACTTCCTATCTCTCATATTTTACGGAACTGATAGGGAACCATCATCCTCTGGGCACCCTTCTTATTTAGGATACTTACATAATGCAATAGTAACCATAAACTTTGAAGTTTTTCAAGCAGGAATTCATATTGAAGAAAAAAATACCCTGGGGTAATAGATTTAATGAAAAACAAGCATTACTTTTTATAAATATACAAAAAAATTTAAAAAATCATTTGAAACTTCCATGTTTGATCATTTGAAACTTCCAGTCCTTTGTATAGGTGAGGACTATGTAGAGAGAGTTTCATTTTATTTGCTAATTCAAATACATTGCAATTTACTCTTCTTACATTCCAAGTTCCAATCTTGAATATGTTATGATCATTATCACATGGGGTGGTAAATACCATATTGGCTTTGACCACCAATTGTTTGATCAATTGATGCTTTCATATGATATTTTAGTAAGAAAGGAAAAATAATCGTTCTTAATCGATTCTTAATCGTTCTAACGCCACATGCATCATTTCCTGTTAGCAGTGAGAACACTACCGGTCAATGTAGACACATGTTGTTCCATACATCACAAATACAATCAAAGCCCAGTTATGCCTCAAGCAAGCACACTCTGATTATTCCATGCAAACTAGGATGTCTAATCAAAGGATTACCTTGCAAGTCAAAATATTGTTGTCCATATCCCACAAATTGAAAGGCATATGCTATTAGAGTATCTTTTTTCATTTAAAAAGTTTTGTACCCAGGATAGAATGGTAATAATGGGAAAACATAGACACAATGAAATCTCTGTGCCTTAAAGTAGTTAAATTCATTTAAATATATTTTCTTATAAGCTTCTAATGCTTTCTGGATTTGATTCATCACATTTTTAAACAGGTTCATTTTAGCCTCTTTGTTGTTATAATTTTACAATGTATTGTTCAATGTGGTATCTGAGACTTAAGCATTACATGAACATCAATTCTAATATATTTAATTCTTCAAGCAGGTCCTGTCCCCTTTTTATAATCCTCTCAAACGTTCCTCTTTGAAAATTAAAATAAGCAGGTGACCTGTGTAAAATTAAATTTCTACAGATATGTATTCAATCCAATGTGAACTCAAATTGTTGAGATAAGCATTATCGTTCAGATGAATGCAAGAGTTTAACCTATAAGACAATGCCTTGAAGTGTTTTAAGGTGAAAAGACTAGAAGTAAATGCTTTTTGGCTTCATAAAATATTTTTAAAAATCCTGCTTAGATGGAATATTCATTGTGCAATTAGGATAAATGTATTTTGAAAACCATTTCAAATAGGTTTCTCTTTTTCCTATAATCTTTTGAGTAAAGTTTCTTGCTTCAAAAGGGCATGAAGCACCACACTCAGCAACTCATACTTTAAGAAGGTGTTAAGTGCAATGAAGTTCTTTATCATTGTACATTGATAGCATCATCCTTACAAGCTAAGCTGTCAATTTCACTACACGGGTGTAGTATATGGTTGATGGTGATAGTTTCAGACTTTCAACTGAATGCTTCTAGTTTAGCTTATATCTATAATATCTTAAATTCCTATTAAAGAATTGAGATAATTCAGGGGTTGATAGCTTTAATAATATTTCCATTGTTAAACTTTTTAGGATTTTAGGACTCTGTTTACTTTTCTTATGTGTTTCTTGGTTACACTGGCTTTGACTTCCACATGTCTAATGTTATTTGCTTGTAGGATGCTCAGATGTTTGTTACTATTTTCTACTGCAAGGCTTCTCAATTTGCTTCTATCTGGCACTTCAATTCCAAAACCTGACTGGTTTTCCCTTGTTTACAGCAAATGATGCACACTTACTTAACTGAAAATCCATGGTAGTGTCTTTGCTATAAATGTTGACTATATAAGGTAATACTTCAGTTTCCAATTGTGATTTTCCATATAGTTTCAGGAGGTGAGAAGTTTAATTGAGCTTCAATTTCTGATATCCATGGCATGTTTTATTTAAAATAATTGATAATGGGATAAATATTAATAGCAATGATGAAAGGGAATTATTATTATTATTATTATTATTATTATTATTAATTATTACAGCATTGTTATTATATTTGTTAATATATTATAATATTGTTCAAGAAGGAAGATGTCTACACATCAATAAAAGTCAGCCACAATAAAATAAGATAAAATGGAGTGAGATAAAACAGAGTGAGATAAAATACCATAAGGTGATATACAATACAAAGAAATAAAATAGGTGCTAACGTATGAAACAGTTTGTATTCTAATGAATGCATCTCCTTTAAGTGTCAGTATAAATACACAACCGTTTTCTATTTCTATATCAAATCAGCAGATTATGCAAAAATTGGATGGATAAAATTTTGGGTTCATTTCTTGCTTGTAAACAAGCAAGCTAAATTACACTGTTATAGCTATAATATTTTGTAAGACCATATAGATAAATTTGATTTAGTGATACTTGATATTCTGGTTCTCTTTTCTAATACATATCAGGTACCTGAGGAAGTTTATAATGGAAACCAGGAATTCTTTCTGGGAGTAAGTTGGTTAAAGTGCAGAGAAGGTAGAGGCAATACCAGTGATATAGGTAGAATAAGAGAAGCATTATTTACCTTAACCCTTATACCCTTTCATATAAATTACATAACCAATATAATATAAGTGTGATGACCCACAGTACAATCCCCAAGTTACAGAAATTATACAAATTCTCATGCAATATAGAAAAGAAAGGGATATATGAATTTTCATAAACATATTGGAACTAAATATGGAAACATATATTCTTTTAATATACATTACTAAAGGCTGTGACATATAACAAATCAGGTGGCTCTCCAGCATTAATTCATAAAGCAAATAAAAGAATAATAAGCTGAAAGAATATGAATGAGAAAAATCTTTGACTTCTTCGGGGAAACTAATGTATTGTAGAGAAAACAGCATTGTAGAGTTTTATTCACGAGGAGTTACTTTTCCACATGTAGGAAGCACACGGAAGAAAAGGGAGAGGTTTGTCGGAGTTACAGATATAATGGCAACCCCACAGACCTACAATGGAACCCAGAGATAAAACGCTGGTATTATTATTTGTAAAGCTGAATAGTTTTAAATAGTCAATCCTTTCAGTTTGCATCCTAATTAGCATATAAAAGTATTTTGCCAATTCTCCTCTCTATCCTCTGAGGTATACACTAGGAGGGTAGCTGCATTATCTGGGAATAATTCCAGCTTCATTAAATCCAAGGCATCAGAGGTTTCAGCAAAGCCCCTTCCGGAAGTGCTTCAGAAGCAGGAAACCTTAGCATTTGGATAGAAAGGATTAAGGAAAATTAGGAACTCATCAATGATTATAGGTTTCTTTAGAGGAACGGAGCAACTTGTAGCATTTGTCAGTGATAATTGCTTACTCCTCAGGTCTTTATGGAACTATGGGTTCCACCTCCTGTACATCTGCTGACTCCTCAACAAGGATATGGAGAAGCCTGGTGTCAGAAATCAGTGCTAAGGGACCCAGAACTATTAAAAAAAACTTTCCAGATTTTCACTTTGCTATTATGTAAACAGGTTCTAAAGTAGAGCCCTCTGTCAGGGCACTATACAACTTTTCTGCTGGGGTTTAAAATCATCAGGTTAGTTTAGTTTTTTCTCTAATATTGTCTTCTGGAAGGAACTGTAAGATTTTTAAAAAACACATCCACTCACATTAAGGTCTTTCTGAACCAGAAGGTCAGTCTAGAAATAAATAAAATATTTTTTCTTAATTAAGCTCTGATCATCTGCGAAACTTGGATACATTTGTTTCATATGATGCAATTTTCCACTCGTGCCTATATATGCTTTTCAAAACTTAAGAGGTATTTTGTCTTGTTTTTACCTAACACACAAAGACATATTTCCTAAACTACAAAGTCTATTGGTATACTATATTCCTTGCAACAGATGACAGAAAAGATGGTTTCATGTTCCTTGGATAATTCACGGATATGCTGATTTTGAGTTTACTAAGAATATTTATATGCTATTTCCACAACTTTAGCAAGATGAGGATTAACTAGGTCTTCATGAATAGAAATATATATTTACGCCAAGGTGTTAGCAATCTGGTCTTTACTAGTGTTTAAAACTACAGTTCTGTAGTACTAGATCATACAATGTTATACAAATTAAAACAAAACAAAAACAGCCTTTATAGGGTGTAGATGTGGTTAAACCAATAACATCCATGGACAGTTGATACTTATTATCTGATACAGATTTGAAAATTGTAGTAGGCAATTACATATTCATATCCTGCATAACCATCTTTCCCTAGCAGAACATTTCTGTGTGGTGTTCAGTATATTCTTAGTTTTCTGTATATGTCAGATAAAATATAAATTTTATCTGTGTAGATATGCAGAAAACCAGTCTAATGTAGGGGATAGAGTGCTGAACTTAATGGGCATTTCATAGTGAAGAGATAAGTTTAGCATGTCTAGGACAAATAGATTCCTCTAGTCTAGGCCATTGTTTCTCACCCTTAACAACTGTAAGATGGGTGAACTTCAACTCCCAGAATTCCCCAGCCAGCCATGCTGAAGTTGAAGTACACTCACCTTGAAGTTGCTAAGGTTGAGAAACACTGCTCTAGGCAAAAGAGGTAAAGAAATACTTTTAGAAAGAGAGAGCAAATAATCAAGGAAACAAAGAATAGTGGAGTAGGTGAACAGATTATAACAGAACCATGAAGCAAGGTGGCAAGTTAGCCTTGGAGTTGAGCTAAAGCTTATGAACCTAGCAAACCAAACAAACAACTTGAGTCCAAACTCTAGAAGGAAAGGTTCAAATGATTTCAGAGTAAAGACTACAAGTGACCCAAAGGTTCTGAGGCAGTATTAGGCTGGGATAAAGGAGAGAAACAGAAAATCACCCTCTGAATCAAAGGAAATTTTGTGATAAGGATGGGAAACAATTTCAGATGGAGGTCTACAACTTTAGAGAGGCTAAGGAAAAATTGGACTGGCTCAAAAAATAATAATTTAAAGGATTCACAGCTGTGCTGTTTTATTAGTATTATGAAAAGAATTAAACACCTGGCCATTTAATCCATTGCTGTAGCGTCATCACTGACTTGCCAAAATTATTCATTGGAGACTTTGCAAGAAGTTTGAATTTGAATGTAGCAAAAATCAAAGGGTCAATCAGGTTGAGAAGATTTTGAAAAATGAGTGGATTAAAACCTTATGGGACTTTAAAACCTAAATAAACAGGCACCTTGTTCATAACATGCCTGAAACTGTATAACAGTCAAAAGAAGAAAATCTGGGTCATCTATGTTGATATACTGGCTGATACTATGATTTAGGAAAAAACAATTGCAAAAACGTATAAAACACCGGTAATGTGTTTGCAGATCTCAGTTGAATGTTTGTGGCAAAAGAAATCCACTGTTGTACCAATCATGATTGGAGCCCTTGGAGCAATACCTAAAAGGCTTCCTTTGTATTTGGAAATTTTGAGTTTATATGATTGATCACTCTAATTTTACACACGTACAAGAAACTCCCCTGTTTGGAATAGCCTCTATTCTCAGGTGCTACCTTAATTATTAGGTCCTTGGTTAGGATTTTAATTACTAAGTTTCTACCAGTCTTTAACTGTGAAAATTATTACTTTTACTACTACTATTAATTGGACAAAGAATTGAATAATAAAACAAGATTATGGAAAGATTCTGAAATATATTTGCCTTTGTGGTCCCAGGGGTTAAAAAAAATGTGGATAACACTTAGAAAATCTGCTCATTCACAAAATTTCCATCTGTCAATTACAAAAGGCCACATGGTTGGATCCATACATATACTATCCTAACATATTATCACTCTCTAGGTTCTTCAGAAGAACCTGATGCACATGAGGGACAACAACAGTTAAAGATTTGGCAACTGTGATTTCACATTGTTGTATGAATAATAATATCCCATCTCCTTTACATAAGCGATCTGAAGCTGCATGGAAAAATACCATTCAAAATAGGATAGCTGCTCAACATTGTCCATGTATACAGTCAAGACACTGCAATGGAGTTGGACTATATAAATGTGCCACCCTCATTATCAATATGGGAGGGGGGAGACGGACGTATAGTGAATCTGAAGAAATCAAGATGCCCTGTAGAAATAACATCAAGAGTCTGGATGAAGATGATCATTGCAAAGACCTTAAGACTTACAACATCAAGGTTAGAGTTAGAGAACATAATGCATAGCTGCTTTATATATAATTACATGGGCTGTGTATATATGTTTATACCTCTTCTATCATGTTCTCATCATGCACATAATAAAAATAATATTAACAATAACAATAACAACAACAATAACGACACGACAGATATCACAGTTGTTGAAAAATGAAGTGTACAATTTATTGATGTTGCTGTACCAGGAGACGCCAGAGTCAAAGAAACAGAACTGGAAAAAATCATGAAATATCGCAACCTGGCCATTGAAGCTACGCAATTATAGATGAAACATGTAACAGTGTTACCTACTGTCATTGGGGCACTTGGTACCATGTCCAAGAATTTTATAAAATACATCAAGGAATTGCAGCTTCCTACAATAACACCAGCGGAACTGTTAAAAACTGCGCTAGTCAGAACATTGTACATTTTAAGAAGATACTTGGTTGATATCTAGGATGCTGGCAGCAACCCATATCAACCATCAGTGTCAGTCAATGATATTTGTGATACATTTTTAAATGTTCAGTTGACTGAGTTTCATGTTCAATGAATAATGAATAATTAAAAAAAACAGCTACATGGATACATAGACATTAGACAGCACTGTGAGAATTAGGTGTTCAGCAGAGTGATGGCATGAGGGAAAAACCTATCCCTGTGTCTAGTTATTTTGGCATGCAATGCTCTATAGCACCATCCCAAGGGGAGGAGTTGAATCAGTTTATGTTTCATTGACAGACTCTACTTACCAAGGAAAATAGATGGGCGTGGAATGTTGCAAGTACACCAGATAACTGAAGAAGAAAAAAGAACACTGCAAGAATAGCTGAAGGACAGTGAAGAAGATGCATTGGAGCTGGTACTGAGTACTGGAGAGACCAAACTGGCCTATAAGAAAAAGCAAATGAAGAATAGAAAAGAGACAGGGCAAGGAAAATATTATATGGCCAGTATATTAAATAAAATAGCATGCAAAACAGATAACAATAAGTCTGCCAATAGCTAACAGCAGGAAAATTGAAGGAAAAGACAGAAGGGCTAACTTTGGATGCACAGGATTAAGCATTAAGAACCAATGCATACAAAAACAGAATTGAGAAGACAGCATGAGATAGCAAATGACATCTCTGCAAGGAAACTGAAGAAACAGTGAACCACATGGTTAGCCGCTGTAAGAAGATTGCACAGACCTGCTACAAATGAAAGCATTAAAAAAATAGCAATAATGGTATATCAGAATATCTGCAACCATTTGCCTGCAAGCAAGAACTGGTGGGATCACAAACTAGACAAAATAATAGAAAATGAAGAACTGTCCAAAATTATAACAGACATCCACAAAAGACAAGCAGCTGACACATAACTCCCCAAACTTAGTAATTGTTGATGAGAAAGACAAAGAAGTCTGGATAATGGATGTTGCAGTACCTGGTGAAAACAGAAGAGAGAAAAAATGGAGAATATAGAATAGCAATTGGCATTGACAAAAATATAAGAGAAAAAAAGTGGAAAAAGTCACAAAATAGAAAAATCTGGAAATAAGAAATAGAACAACTGTGAAAAAAGAAAACAAAGATAATACCAACAGGAATAGACGCCTTGGGTGCAATCCCAAAACATCTGGCGCATCACTTGAATACCATTGGTACTGACAAAAAACACAGTCAATTGCAAAAGGCAGCTTTATGTGGAACAGCTTACATCCTGCAATGATTCCCTTTAATATCATCAAACAAGAACATTTGCTTATCTCAGGTCCTTGGGAGGGACTTGATAGTTGGATAAAAATACCAAATCCAGTCTAAACATCTACTGTAACTGACTATGCAACAAAGCTTAATAATAATTTAGTATAGTACCCATGGTATTATTTTGCTGCTCAGAGTTGCAATTCCCAGCCAGCCATTATTTCATTATCACAAATTGCTGCTGTTGTTAGCAAAATCACATATCATTGCCAGCTAATATTACTTATTACAACTCAGAGTGTGAAAAGCACCTCTGGTGTGACTGCTTCAGCATGCTCCGTATAGACTGTTGTAGTCAGCAACTATAGAGAACATTGCAGGAATTCTTTTTGCTACCTGATGTCTATGAAATAAAGGAGGAAAAGAGAAAGAGAAATCAGTGAATTTTCTCAGTAAGTTACTGCAGCTTAATATCATAGAGGATACTACTGGAGTATCTTCAACTACATAATTTCCTGGAAAAGAAGAGGGAAAACCAAAAACAAAAAAAGAGCTGTACTGAGGAAGCACCAAAAAAGAAAAGCAACCCTTCCTACCAAATCAAGAAGAAAGTTGGGAAATCATCAAGTTAGTTTTCCTAGTCTAGTTAACAATATGCCAAAGAAATTTAGTGACAAACAATAAGGATTGCAGACTAAGCCACATTGCCATTTAAAATACTGTGTCATATTTTAACCAGAAATTATAAACCAGAACAATCTGGGAATTCAAATACCCAAATAAAATATGCAGGGGTTTTGGTTTTCCCAGTGGGTATTTGTGCTATTGTTAGAAGTGATTACTCCAGCCATGAATTTTAATGATTGTTTATAAATTGTTCGTGTTTTTCTAATTTGCTCTAATTGTTTTTAAGACATCCAGAGTCATATGTAAATGATATGGACATAATGGACATTATTTATGATGGACATGCATAATCCAACAAGTCAAGATATTTCCAGGTGCACATTCTGGAACATGCCAAAGGTTGGTCAGTTTTCTAGATTGAGAGAACAGGGATGCTAGCAAGTGATTTTCAGAACAAGTTATCATGGTAGCTAAAAAAAGATAACAAAAGTTTGGAGCAGCAGAAAGGACAATGGAGTGTCTGAGGAGAAATATTCAATGTCAAGTATGAAAGAACAGATGAAGAACATTTTTTAAAAATTAAAAAAAAAACCACAGGACAATTTATAGCTAAGTTATTCAACAGTAATTTGTTCATTTTACTTGTTTGCTTCAGCTTGTATGCTGCTCCTAATCATAACGAGTGAGCAGATAACAGCAAACCCATGCAGAGTCGAAATAAACAAAGCAATTAAAAACAACTCCACAATATATAATCATGGAAGAGATCTAATACTTTCATCTCTAATGAAAGAGAGATAGAAAGATTACTCTGAATTCCATTACAAATGGGATTATAGGATGATGGAAACATTTGTAAAGGCAAAACGTATTCATGAATCAATTCTACTATAAAAAGTAGGATATGACTAATACTGACAATAGATAATACAATAATTAGCATGTAATAGACTAGCGTAAAATAGGAAAGGTATAGATGAAATGCATATGAAATTACCATAATGTTGTGGGAAAAGAGGCAGTTTAAGTGTTAACTGTCGTATTATCAACAAATAAGGAAAAAGATGTGTGAACTAAAGATTGAAAATACTTTGTACATATCTATACCAAGATAGGTAAATCAACAAATTACTGAATTTTCTCACACATCTTTAAGATCTTACAAAGAAGAATATGGCCGTACACGGAAGAAGACCCATACATGGAGGAAGGAATGTCAAATGAATAAACAGATTTTAGAAAAGACAAAGGAAAATGAAGTTAGATAGCTAATGTAAGATGGATAATGAAGAGATCATGATAATTTAAGAAGAAAGTTCCATTTGCTTTGTTGAATACAGCAAAGCTTTTGAGTCTGAGATTATGGCAGAAAATGAAATCTGTTAAAACTGTTAAGTATGCCAGAACATCTGATTGTTCTGAGGAACCTTTACAGTGACCAAGAAGTATCATATAAAATGAATTTGACAAAACAGAATAGTTCAAAATAAGAAAAGGAATAAGATAGTGATGCATATTGTCTCCATATCTGTAAGGATTGTAGGAATCAACAGCTGAAATCAAAACACTAGCTATCTGCATTTGCAGGAAATACAACTTTACTAGTTCAAAGTAAGGAGGACTCAGAAAAGCTAATTAGGATAATAAAAATGAAAAGTGAAAAATGTGAATTAATGTTAAATATTACAAAGACAAAGCTAAAATCAGTCAGCATGCAGAGAGACTCACAGCAAGAAGTAAATAGTTTTCTTGTTTTAGGCTTAATGGGCAGTGTGCCAGAGATATAAAGAGATTAATACCAGAGAGTAAGTCAATGACAAAGTTAGACAAGGTGATAAGCGATAAGGCTACTTCTAAGATAGCAAAGATCAGAACAATAAAAGCAATGTCCATCCTACTTCCAAATTCCCTTTGTCCAGTCATGGGTGGACAAAATGGGCTGTCGTTGGGATTAGTTAATACAATTTTATTATTTTAGTGTTTTGCCATCAGCACTAGCTGCCAGTTCTTTTTCTGTCCCAGTAGTAACTTATAAGAAGTTGATGGCAGGCTACCCAATGGAGCATCTCCTGAGGAATTTCTAGGAATCCTGGCCTAATGGGAAAAGATACATGAGAAAGAACTTTGGTCAATATCACTGACTCTTCCCTGAGGCAGAATGCCATTCTCAGCTGGCATTGGATAGTATAGTTTTTTTTTTTTTACTTTCCCAGTCTTTTCAAGAACTATTTAACTATTTTAGAAATGTAAATGCACCTTTGATGTAATTAGAAAAATATAAGATTATAAAAGTATAATTCCTTCACATTGGAATGTTTTCATCATTTCTTTTTAGAGAAAATACTGGAGAACTGGAAAAAAAGAATAAAAAAAGGGAGGGGGACATAATTATTACTAAGAAGGAGAAGCTGGCCTCTAGGAAAATTCCAAAGGATTTGGGAACGCATCGTGCTGGAAAAAGAAATACTGAAGATATAAACAGAGTAGAAGCTTATAACATTTGCAGCTGTGGAATGACAGGTTTTTTTTTTCTTCTTCTATAATACATAGAGTCATCCAACAAGACTGAGTCAAAATGGTTTCAAGTTAAACCAAAAACAACAACAAACAAACAAAATCTTCATATAACACACAAGTTGGGTCATGATATTAGTCAATAAGTAATGGCAATGCAACTCTTAGCTTTAAAATAGGGATCAGAAAAATTTACAGAAGATACAGCTGTATTCTGCCCTCAGTATTTTCTTATTAGATTTATATGCTGCCCATCTCACCAAGGCAATAATAATATCACAGCAATATGCCACTGAAACCAGTTACTGGGAAACACAGAAGCAGCTATTTTGTTTATGAGTCACTTGTGAGCATTGTAGTAGAAGCATTGTATAATGGAGGTGATAATCACTGTGAAAGGAACATATCAAATAGTACTTCATGAGTTATTTTCAACTTTAGAACCTCAAAAATTCAACTATTAATCTTGTATAGATTCCAGGATAGTTTCATAAGCAGAGATCTACACAGCTTTGTGACTTTACAAAAGGAGGAGACCCTTTGGGGAAAAAAAGCTTGATGTAGTAAGCATCAGGATCCCCAAATCAGCAGAGATCAATGTATTAATCTACTAGAATGTAAAACTTCCCAACATATATTAGTCCTTTGTTGCAGCTCTTCATTTGAAGTCTCAATGTACATGTGTTTTAGAAAATTAAAACGGAAAGTGGGAAAGGTTTCTTCTTTTTAGTCCATTTTGCTAATTAATACGTCAAAGATCGTAAAGAAGAACTCATCAGCTTTTCTCCACTACTGCATCATTTTAAAGAGCTGTGTCAGCAGAGACTTCAGCAGACAGTCAATACATATTAAGACGAGTTCCAAGCATTAAATAATAAGAAAGAATCATATGAAAAATGAAAATAAAGCAAATAGCTAGAGGCTAATGGAATCCCATTTGTGACTTTGCATAAAAGGGAGGAAAGGGCAGCATTTTTCCAATACAAACAATAGCTTGAACATAAATCCTTCCAATCTATGCTATTATAACTACCATAACAGCTGTATATTTATAGCAAATTAAATTAAGATAGGCATTGTTGCCAAATCTGATTTGAAACCTGGCTTATTGAAACACACTCAGCAGAAAAGCTGTGAGAAGTAGAGTTTGAGTGTTTCTGAAATTACACAGGAACTCTGGTGTAATCCCATTGGCTGCATCTCATTGGCTGTATTGTCTGAAAGTGTAAAAGACTGGGAATGGATGCTTATGGGAAAAAATAAATACTTTTGTTTACCCTGTCATTTATTTCATTGTGTTTTTACATTCATTTGGTGGTCAAGATTAAACTGTTCCCCTGATATTCTATCAGGCTACTATAGTGGGGCAAATTTATTAAATTTATATGCCACCCATCTCACTCTGCAAAACGATTCGTTGGAGCTATAGATCTTCTTGACCAGATCTGCAGACATACCATTTCCTCTCTTAACTGACATCTAGTAGCTGGGAGTTCATCACACTTTTGTATAGGGAGAAATGGGAAATAGGGTCATTCTGGCAAACCATTTGTCTCCCCACTTTCTCAGCTGCTCCCAAGCTAATTGGGCAGTGGGTAACTTTATAATTTTAAAAATTAACTCTTGACTTTACTAAGGATCTATTTCTGATTGTATGTAACCTTTAAAAGTTATCGTGGAAGTTATTTTTTAGCTTTAAGTCAAATCTTGGCCAAGCCAAGAAGCCAGCAACTCCAGTTTAGACCACCATTCCTTTTCTTTATGCAATAGCAATAGCTAGTTCAGAATTCAGAATCTCTGTGGGGGTTTTGTTTTCTTTGAGTGTTGTGTTAAAAGCAGTGCTAAATTAGAACTTGGGAAAAAGAAGAGCTAGGCTTTTGCTTATAACCTGGGATGATGACATGGCAAAACTGAGACATGGCAAAACTGAGAAAGCAAGAGGTGAGAGATAGGAACAACAGCATTTTCCATTTCTGTCTGCTTGTTTGTTTATCTATCTTGACTACACATCCATCTGTGTTTATTATCATATTATCTAAAGACCACAGCTGGACTCTGGTTGAGGTTTGCTTGTAATAGTGTAAAAGAGACCCAGGGCCTCACCCATAGACCAGGTATGGAAATTGGAAATGAGAGCTTGTTTGGTTTGAAAACAATTCCTTGCCAACAATTATGACTGCAGTGGGCCTCATTCCAACATGGATTGACAGAAAGGGCTCCCATTTATTTTTTGGCATACAAAATGCAGCTGCTATGTTTGCAAACCGCCTCCTGAGTAGCAGGGCACAATTTCCAACTGATGAGTCACTTTTTGGAAAGATTTTCAGCTAGAGATTTAGCAGTGGTTTCAGAGAGGCGGATGAAAGACAAGACCAGGTGAGATTCTCAGTTTCAAATAGAAAAATAATCTTTTGTACACTGAAGGCAAAGGAAAGAACTACAGAGTAGGAGAAATTAAAAAGATTACATTCTTCTACCATAGAAATGAAAATTGCTGTATGCCAAAAGGATTGACTAAAAGCATCTAACTAAAAATGTCAGTGATACAGTGCAGTTACTTTGTTTAAATAAAGCTTTATTATACACAATATATTATTACCGTGATTATTAAAGCAGACAATGTCGCCTTCATTTTTTAATTTCGCAAAACATATAACAAAGTTTGTTCAAAATGGTTGCTTTCCACATATCCTTTAAAAGAAGGATATGGTTTCTAAGCTAAATAGAAAAGGCATTAAAATATTTATCTATGAGATTTTCACTGTGGTATTAATAATCTAAAGCTTTTTACTCCAAGAGAAATTAAATAGTTTTCTAAACTTGTGCTAGAATACACTGAATTTAGTTTCTACTTATATGTAGAACTCCCCCCCCCACCCCCAATATAAGATATTCTGTTTATGGGAACAACCTAGGTCATGATAGATGATAGATAGATGATAGATGATAGATAGATAGATAGATAGATAGATAGATAGATAGATAGATAGATAATTTTATTTCTATACCGCCCTTCACCCGAAGAACTCGGGGCGGTGCACAGCCAAGTAAAAAACACAATACAAATCCCAATTAAATTTAAAAATTATTAAAATTATTACATTTACGGCCAAGATTCATTAAAAACCCAAAAATTTAAAACTTCGAATTTAAAACTCCTTTACAAAGATAGCCCTGCCTGTTGGAAGAGCAGGATCTTGAGGGCACAGCGAAAAACTCAGAGGTCAGAGATTGTTCGTATTTCCGGGGGCAGTTCATTCCAAAGGGTAGGAGCTCCCACAGAGAAGGCTCTCCCCCTGGGTGTCGCCAGCTGACATAGTTTGACCGACGGCACCCTGAGGAGTCCCTCTCTGTGGGAGCGAACTGGTCGGTGGGAGGCTATCGGTGGCAGAAGGCGGTCTCATAGGTACCCAGGTCCTGAGCCATGAAGCGCTTTAAAGCTGGTAACCAACATCTTGAATCGCACCCGGAAGACCACTGGGAGCCAGTGCAGCTTGCGCAGGAGAGGTGTTACATGAGCGCAATGGGTTGCACCCATAATCACCCGCATGGCTGCATTCTGGAGCCTCCGAATGCTCTTCAAGGGGAGCCCCATGTAGAGATCATTACAGTAGTCCAGACGGGAGGTAACAAGGGCGTGAGTGACCGTGCGCAAGGCATCCCGGTCCAGAAAGGGACGCAACTGGCGGATCAGGCGAACCTGATAGAAGGCCCCTCTGGCCACGGCCGTCATATGCTCTTCTAAAGACAGCCGTGCGTCCAGGAGGACACCCAGATTGCGAGCCCTCTCTGTGGGGGGTAAAGATTCACCCCCTATAGACAGTGATGGCAACAGCTGACTATACCGGGATGCTGGAAGCCACAGCCACTCGGTCTTGGAAGGGTTGAGTTTGAGCCTATTTCTCCCCATCCAGACCCGCACGGCCTCCAGGCAGCGGGACATCACATCAAGGGCATCATTGGGGTGGTCTGGGGTGGAGATGTACAGCTGAGTATCATCAGCGTACTGATGTACCCTCACTCCAAATCCACGGATGATCTCGCCCAGCGGCTTCACATAAATGTTGAACAGAAGGGGCAAGAGGACCGACCCTTGCGGCACCCCCCCAAGCGAGGCGCCTCGAGGTCGACCTCTGCCCCCCGCCAACACAAACTGTGAGCGGTTATTAGTTATTAGTTAGAATTCAATAGATAATAATTAAATTATAGATAATTAAAGATTTTCACATTTGTAATACTGTGTTTCCCAAAAAATAAGCCCTATCCCAAAAATAAGCCCTAGCTTGATTTTACACGTGCACCCAGTATAACCCCTATCCCCCAAAATAAGCCCTAGTTAAGATCCCACCCACTCTATTGTACCTGATTGCATGGGGTGGGGCGAGGCACACAGGTAAAAATCAACCTAGGGTGGGGATGGGGGGTGGAGGTGCTTACCTTGCAGCCAGGCCTCACACACTTTGACACCTGCCTCACCTTACCAGCCCACCTCTTCTGCGGCCACTTGGCACCACTTACACGCGTCGCTTCCAGCCTTCGTTTTGCCATCAGAGGCCTTTCAGGAAAGGTCTCTGCAGCCGATAAAAGAGCTCCAGATTGACCTGCAAAGTGCCCCCTGTCCTCCGTTTCACCATCAGAGGCACCATCAGAGCTCGTTTCTTGGCTGCAGAGGCCTTTCCTGAACGCCTCTGACAGTGAAATGAGACCGAGTCTTATTTTTTGGAGAAATGCAGTATTTTGGGATAAATGAAGTAAGCAACTTTTATTCTATTATTCTGTCAGAGAGAATGATTTGGAGTTCTAGAGAAGGAAAACTAAACAGTTTTCAACATTTATGACAGTCATCCCATAATTCAAATAGGAACATCTTCCAAAATTATGCTACAATAGATAACGCAGAATAGGACCTTATACAAGGCTTTCAAATGCTTTCCCCTAATCAAAGCAGTATTTACAGTGATCCAGAATTCCATTATAAAATGTGGGTCAAGAGCAATTGAAGCTTTGGGTCTCAAAATTTTAATTATATTCTTTCAGTCTAGAACTTGAAACAACACATAACCATCACAATTAAAAAAAAAGATTTTAAAAAATCTTTTATTTAAAAAAATCTATTTTTTCAGATCAGATGGAAATCCATTGTGTGATAGCTGCTGTGAAGTAAGGTTACTCAATGTTTTATTTAGGAACTGACCTATGCTTGGAACTGAGTTTCTGAAGCAAAGAATTGGGGCTGAATCTGGAAAAGGAATCAAGTTTATGTAATATGACACAAATTTACACAACACTGACACAAGCATGTTATCTAATCTAGGAAGGTCAAGATAAAGATGGGTTTGGAAATCCAGAAAAAAACTATATTCTACATAGCTGGAATGAACTATACCAATCAGCTGACTCATATTGACAAATAAAAACATTAACATAATACACTAAAAATACCCCCCCCAAAAAGCAAAGATTTTCCTTTCCTCCCTAGCCTCCTCTTAAATTTTTAAATTTTTAGTTTTCTTCTGTTTACTTGGCACACATAATTGTTTCTAATTAAAAAGCCATATTACTGCTGCTTTTGCAAATTATTCAATTTTCAGTCAATATCCTAGAAACAGAAAAAAAGGTTAATTACAGATTAGAGTTTCACCCTGAATAGAATTTAAGTGACTCTCTATTTTATATATTTTATATAATATTTTAATTGCAAAATATGGTAAAAATAAGGGGGAAACAAATCTTACCTAGTTTCTGAACAGTCAATAAGGCAACTTTACTTTCATCTGCCACTAGAGAAAAGGAAGGAAAAGAAAGTGCATAAAAATCAGATTCAGCCCTAAATGAAGAAACCATACACCATCAGTAACATCCTAGATTATATTCCAAAGCAGATGCACTTGTGTTAGCAAAGTTTTTATTTTTGGTGTCTAATTCATCAATAAATATAAAATAGCAACAGATTTGAAACCCTAATTAAATTAAAGTTAAAAATAGGCATAGACTTTTCAAATATTTTTTGAGCAAAAATGATATTTCAATCATACTACGTATTTTTGCAGCCAATTTCAGTGGAAAGCAGGTTGGATCTCTGTACAGAGATCCTGCTGCTCACACAGTTTGGTTCTGAATGGGCCGCAGTCTGGTAGTATATAATATACTTCAATCTTAAATGTAAACCCACCTACCCCCACAGATTATTCATGTTTTCGCCAATACCATTTTTAGCCAAATTGGGCATTATGTTTGTCTTAATCTTATGCCCGATTTTTGTTGTTGTTTAGCCACAACTGGGAGGACTATTCATACTCAATCCTTGAAAACTCCTGTGGATCCAATCAGAATTGAATGCCCCTTATCCTATATATACATATGTTTTCTATTCACATTTGGAGGAAGGCTTCCATTGGCAAAAAATTCTAGAGCAATTCAACAGGGAAAACCCACTGTCTCCAAACAGTTTTGATGCCATTAACATGGAAATAGTTATTATAGAAATATAATATTCAGGTAAAACTATGAGCAGAGATTGATTTAAATCTATTTTTGCATGGTCAGTCAAATCTCCAAAAATATGCCACTAGCAGGCATCCCCAAACAAAAAGCTTTGAGTATGAAAAATTTGGCAGACCAAGATACATTCATTACTTTCAAGGTGGCTCCCTACATTGCCCCCCCCCTTTCTCTCTCTCTTTCATAGTTTGTTCTTTTTGCAGAGAGAGATTCGAAAACAAAGTTTATATGAGCTCTAATATAATAGATTTGGACAATGAAAAATCTATCCACTTCCTTCCCAAATATCTCAGTAAAATTTGAAATATTTTCTATCTGTATAAAGCGTACCAAAAGCACTTCACTTCACAGAGAACAAATTAATTAACTAAGGCCATGTTTCCACAACCCCCCAAAACTTACATGCTTTTAAGAATCTAAATAAATTACTTTCCCTGATCTAAACGTATTTTAGTCAGGGGAAAAATCAGTTGCTAGCTTTCCAGATGGATATTATCCTTACACAGCCCTTTCTGCATAATAAAGATATAGTGCCATCAATTAATTTTAAGTCAATGATTGTGCCAATAACATTACTTCAGTTGCTCTTATTTCTGCATTGCAGTGTTTCCACATCTAAGGATGTTGGATAGTAACAGAGAACATGTCAAATCATGGCTCAAATGCATCCTTTTGCAAACATTTTAGCTGTTTTATTTTTAATGGAAACTCTTTCATGGAATGCTAATGTTATTTTATCTAAAAATATGAACTCATTTTGAAGACCTCAACAAAATCAACAGATAAAATTCTTACATGCAAAAAGGCCAAAAGCTTCTATTATTTCAAGCTAAGTTCAATAGATGAAATTGGTGAATTGTTTGTTTCAACTGCTCTTACAAACATCAGAGCCAGTGTTAAGCTATGATTCGATAGCCTGGTACATTAAATGAATCATCATTAGAAGAAACCAATGTCTAGAAGTTGAGGAGTCTTGAACTTGAGCTTGCATGTATTCTGTGTGATTATGCAGGATGAATAGCAACTACTATTTGATACTGTATTGCATACTTCTTTCCTTCTCCTCTCTTCACAATAGCTCTCAAGGAATTACTTATTCTGTAGTCACTGGAATAGCTATTATATTCTTTTTAAAGTACAAAACAAGGTTATCCAAATGCTATATGTATGACTGAAAAGTAACATTTTCTCTCTCTCTCTGTCAATTCTCCTGAATACAGTTAAATGTCTTTGGATCTAAGTACCTGCAAATCTTTTTCCAAACCATCTAAAATAATATATCAGCCCTTGGCAGAAATCTATTCTGAAACAGGTAATAAAGAATTGGGGATAAAATTCTTTATTCCAGGGGCATACAGCAAAATCAAAATGTAGACAAGTCTTCACTATGTTATAATTCATAACACTATATTTTGCCTGGACTATCTCACTTCCTCACACATTATTGTTATTATCAGGACAATACAAACTTTCTTTTTCCTTAATAACACCTCTGCTTTTCATTCTAAGTAATGCACAACTAATGAAAGCTAGCATACAGCTTCCTTTACACTTTTGTTGCTGCATGTCTTTCTCATACACTAAATGAAGCAGATTAATCCCCTCACAATGAAATACCACAAAACATTAATAATCCACTTTCTAATGGAATCCGTAATAGCCATTATCACTTCCACTCAGTTTCCAGGTCATAATGATCAGCATTCTATTATAGAAAAGTTACCAGGAAAGACTGTCCTAACGGACAGGTTACCTCAGCATCCCTGGCAAATAGACATCCATTGAGCCTCTGCTTAAAGACCTCCCATGAAAGAGCTTCCACCACATTTCAGGCTACTCTGACCTATTGTTAAACAGCTCTTATCATTAGGAAACATTTCTCATATCTAAGCAAAAACTACTTCCTTTCAGCTTAAAACAGTTGTAGGCAGAAAATCTAAACTGAAGAGTGAACAGAGGTTGGAGAAGAATACAACAAGGAAAAAAGGGGGGCTCTTATTCTATACAGTCTATATTCAAGAGCGAATATGGCAAAAGGATATACTATATCATCATCCTTTGGGATCGACAAACACCATCTTGCATGATCAAATGCAGGATCTGAGTCCAACTGGGCTCCATTTATTCTGCTTTGCCATTGTTGCTTCAGCCTTCCATGCAGACCCTTGCCATCTGTGTTAAAGTGAAGGCGATGCAGGCAATAGTGTGGGGTGCTGCTTGTAGGACATGACCATATCACTGTAGGTGTTTCACCTACATCTTCTCAAATATTGGTGCAATGCCCATTTGCTGACATACTGAGTCATTACTGACATGATCAAGAAAAGAAACACCTAACAACCAGCAAAGCATGCACATCTCCGTGGCATGTACAGAGCTCTCAATTCATTTGGTGGTTGGCCAGCACTCAACACCATAGAAAGTTATTGCACGTACCATTGTTTTATACACCTTTTATTTTAGATAGATTGATGTGCATTGATTCCAGAGTACTCCAGTGCTTTGGTCATAGCCATGTTTTGTTCAAATTCAAATTCAAATTCAAATCTTTATTGTCAGTGAACAACATATATACAATGAGATTGGTTGAGCTCCCTCAGTGCACCACCCCGCAACACAATACAACTCACAGTGAAGACAGAAAATCCCTAATCCAATAAATCATATTCATAAAACACTTGGTCCTATTGCACCAATTTGGACATGTTACACATTGTGCCGGCCCTGCAGTCCATCATACTACGTAGTTATGATGTTATGATGTTATTTCTCATTCAGGGGTCTGACAGCCCACAGATAAAAACTGTTCTTCAGCCTATTTGTGCGGCTGGCTATACTTCTATATCTCCTTCCCAATGGTAGGAGGGTAAAGAAGTGATGACCAGGGTGAGAGTCGTCCCTAAGAATTTTCCTCACTCTTCTAAGGCAGTGAGCCCTAGCGATCTCATCTAGTGGTAGCAGGGGACAGCCCACAATGTTTTGTGCTGTACTCACCAACCTTTGTAATGTTTTTCTATCCACGGCTGTCAGACTGGCATGCCATACCATAATGCAATAAGTGAGGACACTTTCTATTATGGACCGGTAAAAGGAGGTCATCAATTGTTGTTCTAATGATGAAGTGCATGCAAGAGTGAACAAAGCAAAAGGATACATAGCAAACAATAAAATAAGCATGGGATTATTCAACTCCTGTTATTGTTTAGTATTGTTTCACTGTGTCGCACTAACACATTTAATTTTGAACAGCAGGATGTTTGATTAAAATGTCATCTGGAAGTACATACTGAACTTGAATGAATACAAGCCTCCCAAAGCCATATGAATTGCATCTAAGTGTCCTGAAAGAAATTTCTAATAGTCTTGCCAAATTTTATGTTTGTCTTAACTGAAATTTCAGATAATTGGAGGAGGAGGATCATTGCTTTTATTCAGAAGAGAGGGAAAAGGAAGATCCATGAGATAGAGACCAGACCATATGACACTGAAACCATAAAGAGGCTAATCTGTCAGCACTTTAAAACAATATATGAATTACCAGAAGTCAGTAAATATTTGCCAAGAATATATGTTACCAGACTAAATTTCATTTCCTTACTAAACTAGAGAAATGCTGTGGAACTGATTTTGATTTTAGCGAAGCATTTGACAGAATACCCTAGGACAGTGTTGGCGAACCTTTTTGGCACCGAATGCTGAAATGGGAGCGCACGCAAGTGGGAGCACCGGAAACTAGAAGAGCAGCTCCCCAGCGTGCATACGGGCTGAAAATAATAGGATGAAAATTAAGAGAGACAAATGCAAAGTCCTTCACTTTGGAAAAAGAAATCAAATGCAGATATAGCGTATTCCAAAAACAGTACATTTGCAATCTGGAATTATAGCTAATCTCAAGGTGAAAATCAATAAACAAGAGGTCCTAGCTTCTAAAAAGGCAAATGCCATTTTTGCTTGCTGTAGTTTGTCCATATCCTACCCCATTTGTGTTCATACCAGGTAACATATTTCAAGAAAGCTTGAGAAAAAAAACCTGAAGAATGATAGGGTCAGAAATAAGTCCTATGGCAGGGGTGTCAAACTCACATCGCCACATGACATATCAGGACTTTTTTCCCCTTCACTAACATGGGTGTGGGCGTGGCCAGCGCATGACGCATCTGGCCCATGGGCTGGGAGTTTGACAGCCCTGTCCTATGGGAAGAGATGATAGGAACTGGGTATATTTATATTTATATATTTGAGAGAAGATTCAGCTGAGAAGCCATAGAATAGAATAGCTCTTTTAGGAGCTTAGAAGTATGTCATAGAGAAATTCAAAGTTGTTCCTTATCAACCCAGAATGAAAAATGAAATACTATCTGAATGTTAGGGAAACGTATGGTGCAATCTACCATGGAAAATGGTGTGCATCTTAAAACAAAGTTTGATGTACCATAATTTGAGGAGGCTTTACTGAGATTGGGCACTAGAGCCTAACTGGATACTTTAAACTCTATGATTTTAATACTTTATGAACAATAGCCAAAGCACTATTGAGCCCTATTTTGCATTATATTAAAGATATTTATATTTTAAGTTACCCTATTATTAGATCCATGGCTTAGAGTTTAAATGCTATGCTGGTTACAAATAAATACTGAGTTTTTGAGTCATTTTCTTAAACAATTTACTCACAATAGGATTCCAACATAGACTGCCATTGTCCCCCTTTCCAGAAAGTAGTAAATATGTTCCCTAGCCTCATCAACAACTTCATCTCTAACAACCTCCATGCATTTGACAAGAATTCCTTCTCACAGCAAATTCAAATGCATTTGCCCCTGGAATTGCAGGCAAAATAAGAGCAATATCTCTATATACCTGACAAAATACAAAGTATACTCTATATACTTTGACAAAATGACAAAGACTAGTAGTCCAATTACGATTAAGCGTACTTAAAGTTGTATGTATAAGAGAGAGGAAAATAGGTAAAAATACAAATGCCTGCCTTGCTTGGGTTAGTCATTACTGGGAAAGGTAGAGCTAGAATAGTTTGCTTCTCTATGACTTTGGATTCTCTAGAGTAGAGTCTAGTTGATTTCCTTTGGATTTGTCATGTGTGACAAATTAATTTCTATCTCTCTAAATTTGTGAGGAAAGTCAGGCAACTAAATACATCTGTATACAAAAGTATGTAACTTTAATAAAATAAATAAATGCATGTGATAACTCTTACTTTGGCTCATAACTCTTACTTTGGCTATAAAAAACTTATAAAACTATGGTAATATGTAAACTCTACAATATACTAGGTTAGCAATATAAAATTCAGTCTAGGCACTAGAATTAAACTGCCTCCAACTGAATCAAGTAGAGAATAGATTAGAAATAGTGTTTTGCTTTTAATTAAAATGGACATAGAATTATTAAATATTGATTCCTTAAGAATTCCATCCTACATGATGATTCCATATGATGAGAATTAATTATCTGCCAAATATTCAAGGACAAGAGAGATTTCATAAAACAAATATACTTTTATGGAGTTGGGTAATTCTCAGAGAGAGAAACGCAACTAATCTTTCTTTGATTTGTTTTGATCCAAGATATTTCTGTAGAAGTTGTTAGCCTAGGTTGAATCAGGTGAGGAGAATCAATTCAGGAAAAAATGGCAGACGTGTTCTCAGTGAAAGACATGAGCTCCCATTTCTATAGTATGCAATTCTCAAAATGAGCAGTTTAGTAGTTATGCAGAAACAAAAAATGCAGCAAAAATGCTAGTAATTTTAAGATGAAAGGGATTCTATGCATAACTTACAATATAAAAAATACAAGCTATAATCACTATTGGTGCAATCCTCTGCATTTCCACTCAGAAATAAATCTACCAAGACAGAGGGACTTATTCCCAGTTAAATGTTGAATGTCATTGAAATCAGTTTGTTCAGGGTCAGGACTCGTGACTTTAAAAAAATTGATCTAATGTTTGAGAACTGGGTCTTTATATTCATTACATTTTTGTACTTTCATCATTCTCAAGGTGGTTTACAACAAAACATCAAAGATTATAGAAAATCAGAAACAGTTAAATGAGCAGAGTAGCAGTAAGAAACCAGTAAAACCTTTTAAGCATTAAAAGCTTGAAAAACATATTTTTAAAACAGTAATGCCTTTCTGGAAACATTTCTATACCATTCATCAGATTTCTATGGAACTACATCTGTTAAAATGAAGTAACACTGCTTCAGAATATATTCATCTCTGCAAATGTAGGATTGGCACTATTTCTTACTGTTTGCCAATGTAATTGTATAATTTGGGATGATGTTCTTTAAAACAGTGGATGAAATTTGACCAAGTGCAAGATTCATGTTGCCAGCAAAATCGGGGGAGGGGGGAGAAGTGGGGGGTGGGGTATCAAGTCTCCAAAACCACAAGTTGCTACACTATCAATTCATCTCATGATTACAATGTACATAAAGAGGGTCTCATTTTCCCTTGAAAGGTAATCTTTTTAAAAACATGTTTAAGATCAGTAATTCTATGAAGTGGCCTGTAACCAGAATAAGCCCTGCGGTATTTCTTTGACATTTCCTTAACATTTGCTCATATGGAACATTTTCACCATCCTGTCATGTTACCCTGTTTCCTTTGTAGTGTATGGAGCTTTTCAGTTAGGCCAAATTGAAGCAGCTCATTGGGTTCCTTCAGAATACTTCACTACTTCAAATCCTGTATGCTGTTCCTCATTTAAAGAGAAATCTTCCTTTCCCTCTTTACATGACTCCAAAGCTCATTCCTAGGAGGCTGTTAGACATTTATATTCATGGCATTCCTGCTTTTGTGACACAATTTCCTTTTTCTAGGCTAATATTCCCCTTCCACTAACAGAGTCCTGATATCTGGACAATTCAACAAGCACCTGATAACAAAGAACTACGTCCTGAACAATGAAAATCTAGTGATATTTCATCATCAGTTTGCTTTGCAACAGAAAATGTTTGGGATAACATCTGATGAGCTTCCAGGAGTTGCTTTGGAGTTAACCAGCATCAAATTGAATTAAGAACACAAATAAAAACATGATTAAAAAGAAATATTGGACACTCTTTCAAATCCTTAAAAGTTTTAGATTTCACATTCAACTCCCCCCCCCAAAAGTATAATATTTATTCATCTATGATTTTTTAATAATAGAAGTCAAATACAAGTATCATTTTTTGGCTAAAATCTATGGGGCATGTTAATCAAGGTCAGGTTTATCACATTATTAAGGAATGTAGCATTTTATTTTTATACAGAGCAGCATCTAACTTCTCAATTGAGCAGAACAATCTTCACAGCAAAAGTGAAAAGAAAGGGCAAAAATTGGTTAAAACACAAATTATATAACTAATGAATAATTTTCCATTGAGTGAAAGAATCAAACTTTGATACAAAATACGCCCATGCATGTCACAAGATAGAAATGTAGCACTATTTTCCTACTTTAACATTACAGGGTATTTTATACAAATTGATGCACAGCAAAATCGTTGCATGTTGATAATATTCAATTCCCTGTGTAGCTGTGAGGTACACAGGGAATAGGGGTTTCGTTCTAATAGGGCTTTCGTTCTTCTGAATATTGTTTCCTTTCTGTAGGTAGGAAGACTTTTACAAAGCCCAAATAGGCTTTGTCTACATATGTTTATGGAAGAGGGTAAATGACATTAATATAAATAATAAAATAAAATGTTAGGTTTTTTTAAAAAGTATTTCTCTTGATATGCTTGGGAAAAATTCATTTTTCATGCAGCTGGAGAAAAACACTGATGCTCACGTGATTGGTTAATGCATTTTAGTGCATAATGTGGCAATTATTGCCTATACAACTGTCCTATTGTGCATGAATAGGAAGTGGCATCATCCTTACAATAAATTGTACGGTAATTAGCTATTTCCCCTCATTTCCTTTCTGAACTCCAATAACACTCAGCTATATCATCTGTCTTGTTTATTTGCAGACGTAAGATCAAACCATCTGTACTGCCACTGTTCTAAATTGGATGGACTGTAATTTTCAGATCTGTAAAGCAAAGGCTAAAAGTTCAACCCTTGGAATTGTTCACCGAGGGTCAGATTGTATTGAATTTAGGTGCCTTAAGAGATTGCATGCATAAAGATAACTGAACCACCATGATCACCAACACCTCTATGGGGGAGAGAGAAAAAATTAGCATAACCCAGTAATTTAGGGCTTGCTAACAAAATCAAGCCTTCTCATCTCCCAGTCACACAGAAAGGGAAGCTTTGTCCACCTGCTCCTTTTGCATCCTTACCACAGGCTCTCAGGTCAGTGGCGTCTGAACTTCAGCTATAATGACATCTCCCAAATAGGGATCATCTATTATTTACATAATTATTTCTCCCAAGAAGCTGCAATTGCCAAGAATGCATAATTAACCAACAACATCTTTTCCTACAGTTTCAGCTCATTCCTCTTTAGTTAATGCTTTTCATCAGACTGGCTAATTTAGCTATTAGACCAATTCTCCTTTTCCAACCATGCATAACTAGTAAATTAATCAGAGGACAATATCTAACAGGTTTAAATCTGAAAAAGAGTAAAATATTGAGATTTTCTCATCAAGGTTTGTGAAATACTTCTCAGCAGCAATGACAACTTTCTATGGCATTTGACCATAACAAAGGTTAATTTGATTTGAATGCTCTACTACAGGGGTGTCAAACTCACAACGTCATGACATGACGTATCGGGACTTTTCCTCCTTCACTAAACTGGGTGGGGGTGGGGCCAGCACGTGACGCAACCAGCCCACAAGCTGTGAGTTTGACACCCCTGTCTACTAGTGCCAGATGCTGATCCTATTTGGGTCAGTTATTTTAATCTCAGTGATGAAAATGCAGTGGTCCACCTGCATGGACATTGATGAAATCAGGGAAAAACTGTAAAGGAGAAAATGTTGAATATTATAGAGCCATTCCATATGTCCCTTTTGAAAAGGAAAAGCATAATGCAGTGTACTGTAAACATTTTTAAAGGGACACAAGCAGATCTGGCTAATTATCTGACTCTGGATCGAGTTCCCATCTCTTCTGTGAAGCCAGTCAATAACCATGCAGAAGTGAACTGCTCCCACTTCAACAGCTGTTCCCATTTTCTGGAATTTCTTGCCACCTGAAACTTTTAAGATATAAGCTAAAGTTTTAGTTTTCCTCTAGCACTTGCTGGCTCTATTTAGTCGATGGTCCAACTCAGGGGTGTCAAACACATGGGCTGGATCTGACCTGCAATAGGCCACAGAGTTGGCCCACGGGCCATCCTGGAGATGGCGAGGACCACCCTCTGCTGCCTTGAACCTGGCCACACCCACCTAGTGAGCTGTAATGACCAGGCCATGCCCATCCTGGCCCTCCAAGGGCAAACAAAATCCCAACATGGCTCACGATGGGATCGAGTTTGACACCCCTGGTCTAACTGGTTCCCACACTTCCGACTAAGGGATATTTTAAATGGATCCATTTAATTTAATTTCAATTATGCTTTTAAAATGTAGATTAGATTTAAATTCTGTTTTCAGTTATGCTTTTGTTTTAAATGAATTATAAGAAAAGTGAGCCCAAATACGTCAAATAAGTATATAAATGAGATACATGAACTGCTTTTCTTTTACACCCAAGTTTGTCATCCAGCTGGTATTTCTGGACAGGAAATATAGTACCTAAATGCCTTTTTTATTTTGGACTCAAAGGAATTTAGAATAGAAGGAACAATTATGAAGAAATATTTGATTTACTGAGGATGCAGGCTGGCTTTCACTGCCTCCAAGAGTCACTGATCCATCTCTTAGCTGTACTTTATGTGTCATACAAGCATCAGTGTTTCTGCACCAAGAGTTCTTGGAAACCTATTCCTACAAATCAGGCAAGATTGAATGCCTAATTATAACCAAGATGAATAATAATCTCAATCTACATGTTAAAAATAAGAGACAGGTGACTGAATTTTCTTCCAGACTGGAAAGATTAATTGAGGAGAAGAACTAGGCAAACCGATCTCATGCATATTTTATTTTGTTATGTTTAATAATGAAAAAAATCATTTCAAATTTGCATCTGCAGTGACCTAGACTGATAACATATTTATCAACTAAGCATGGGTTTGTCAAATGTTCAGGAATGAGGAAAGCATTATCCCTTGGCAAGCATTTTACTACACAGTTGCATATGTGAAGCAAATTCATGTGTCGATACTTCTGGGTAGTACCACATTTGAAGGTTATGGTCCCCTAATTCCTACATCAAAAGTAGTTTTGTCAGGAAAGAAGAGACAAACTCACCATGATGTGAGTGGATAGTGCCATTCAGTTGGGATAACTGTACTGAACTATGTTTCCCTTGATGATAAAATATTAAATTTAGATTTTTTTCACTATATTTGCTAATAGAACAAAATTAGAATGAAAACAGGTGTTTTCTTATAATATTCAGTACTACAAAATCCACCTACCATCTCCATAAACCCCACTCTAGTTAAATAAAATTAATTAAAAACAGAATTTAATTAGATATATCAAGTTTTAATTGCAAGTTCATTAATTGCAGCAAAAAACCCTCGGCAAATGGAGACAAGGATCTAATAAAGAAAAAAAGCAACAGTTTGACAGTCATGCTACATTTAAAAACAAGAATGTTTCTTGCACATAACTAGCAATTGGCTTGCCTTTAGTATGGTTTAAATCAGAGGTGTCAAACTCAATTTCACTGAGGACAATATCAGGGTTGTGTTTGACCTCAGTGGGTGGGCAGGCATGGCCAGCTCAACATCACTCATGTCGGGGGCACCTCTGGTGGCCAAGTGCTAAGGCAGAACTTTCCTGAAACTCTCCTTGACTCTCATTATAATTTCCTCCCTCCCTCCCTCCCTCTCCTCCCTTTTCTTCTTTTTCCTTCTCTCTTCCTTCTCATTTTTTCTTCCTTCCACTCTTTCCTTATTTTTCCTTCCTTGCTCTCTTTCCCATCTTTCCTTCTTTTTTTTTGTATTTCCTCTTTTCCTTTCTCCTTTCCTGTTCCTTCTTGCATGCTCAAATGCAAAAGGTGAAACATTTGTCCTTTTGTTTTGTTTTTAGTTTGTTTTGCTAGCCTCTGCCAGCAAAAAAGAAGCTGCCAGTGTGTCCCCCTTCCCCCCAAGCTCCATTTTCACTGGCAGAGGCACCATGGGCCGGTCCTTTGCTGTTTCCAGAGAGGCCCTGTGGGCCAGTTGCGTTTGACACCCCTGGTTTAAATTATGGGAGAGAAAACATTTAAAAGTAGGGATTCTCTCACTTACCAGCCCACTAGAAAAATGCTGGTGGGCAAATACTTGATTGTATTCCCTTTATTCCATCCTATTCCTCACCTGAAAAAATAATAGTACCAAAGAAATAATCCTGAAAGGTTTGCTGACTGCCCCAAATCACAAGTAATCCTGGATTTACAACTATAATGGAGACTGCCCACTGCAGTCATCAGTCGTGACAGTCATAAAGTAGGTCACCCATGTGACTGGCCTAATTTTGAGATCATTTTTGTGCAGGCGTTAATTGGCCACTACAGTTGTTAAGCAAATGCCATAGTTGTTAAGGGAAGAAATTATTTGCTATGATCTGGTTTTGTAGAAAACAGAAAAATATTGGTTTTCGGAGAAAAATCATAATACAGTATGTAGCCATTTACTGCAAATGGCTGTAAATGAGAGCCAGCTGAGGTCACATGAAAATGGGGGGAGGGGCAAACAGTCAGAACTTCAGAAGCAGGTTGTAAGTAACCCTAGGGACAGTTTTGAACAGTTGCAAAATGACTGGTTGTATGTCAAAACTATCTGCATTTCACAACCTTTTAACAATCTTTTCTCTAACAAAACATAATATAAAAAATAAGCAAAAAAATAAGCCTCGTTAGAGTTTTATCATAGTTTTTTAATTAAAAAAAAAAGACTGTATATACAGGAGAAGGCCTTGCAGCTTTTGTTGTATATTAGATGACCAGGAAGGACCCAACTTCAACCCCACTCCACAGCAAAGGAAGCTCAAGGATTTGGGCCATTTAGTATGAGATATTTAGATTACAAGTCAATTTGACTGTTCATTGATGTATTAGAAAAACAGTTGTGGAAGAAAATTGCTTTTTTTTCTTTATAATTAAGCATCTTCAATTCCTGTTCTCTGAAAGCTTTGCTTACAATGTATAGTGAATAGAAATAGAATAGAAAGGCACAGTTGGCAATGGAACCAACAGACTATAAACTACCATACAGGAATGTATTAGTGTAACAATTATATAGTAAACAGTCACCCATTTTCATCAGAATATGAACCAAATATAGTTATTTCTATCTTGCAATTTGAACAATTTTAGGTATTGTGGAAAACCTTGCTGTCCATATCATTTCTGTAACATATCTGCCACATGTAGAAACTGTCTAAACATTTTGTAAACTCAAACCCAGGAGCTGTATTTTCACCTCTGTTTCATCTTCACATTAACATATTCTCTGCATTAGGACGATTTCCAATTGACACTGAAGGCACCAAGCTCTGAGGTTAGCAATAGGTATAACATGCTCAATTGCAAGACAGATGCTGATGGGCTACAAAATACAAGGCCAAGTTGAAATACCCACTTGTGCAGTAACTGTGCACAAAAGATCTGTCACCTTTCTCCAGAGAAAGCAATTTCAGATGAAATTGTTATATGCTGTGCCAAGAGTGTGGAAATTATTTTCTACCACAGTTCAATACATTCTGCACAGCTCTGACTGATAGCAAGGCACAGTGTTGACACCAATAATGTGTCTTTAAAAGTGAGCTGAGCAGATGTTGTTGTTACTCTTACTATACCCACAACAATGTGAAATCACAGCTGCCAGTTCTTTAGGTGGTATTGGCCTTCATACATATCAAGTTCTTCACAAGAACCTATGATGATGTAATGTATCGGACTACTGTATGCCTAGATCCAAGCATTGGGTCTTGGGGACATGGCACGCCCCGGTCCCCATAGCCCTTCTCATTCCCCAGGTTGCACAGACTCTCAGGGCCCGAGCCTTCGGCTGTTGTTGTGCAATGCCAGGTCTGTGGTAAATAAAGCCCCCCTCATTTGCGATCTTATTCAGGAGTGGGGAGCGGACCTGGCAGATATTACGGAGTCCTGGTTGGGCCAGGAGGGGGGAGTTCCCCTCGTAGATATGTGCCCACCAGGCTTCCGCGCATTCCACCAGCCGAGAGCTCAGGGCAGGGGCGGGGGGATGGCGGTTATTATAAAGGAAGGTCTTGAGCCGAGGGAGACCACTGTTCCACAGATAGCCGGATGTGAGTCCCTTCTTGTGAAGTGGGGCCGTGGAGTGCAGATGGGTCTGTTGATCACGTACCTAGCTCCCTGCCACATGGCAACGACCCTGCCTGAGCTGCTTAACGTTATAGCCGAGGTGGCGGTTGATACCCCCAGACTTTTGGTCATGGGGGATTTCAACCTGCCATCCATTGGTGAAACGTCTGAGGTGGCTAGGGAGTTCATGGCTTCCATGACAGCCATGGACCTGACTCCGTTAATTCAGGGCCCTACTCACATGGGCGGGCACACTCTGGACTTAGTTTTTATCTCTGGTGAGTGGTTGAGTGGCCTTGATATAGGGGATATAGTCATCGAACCCTTGTCATGGTCTGACCACTCGCTCCTTCGACTTGACTTTCTAACCGCTACACCCCGCCGCAGGGAGGCGGGACCGACTAGGTGGTTCCGCCCTAGGCGCCTGATGGATCCTGATAGGTTCCAGATGGAGCTTGGGCCATTTCCTGAGACTCTGGCTCATGACTCGGCTGAAGACCTGGTGGCTGCCTTGGACAATGTGGCCGCTGGGGCTTTGGACTGCGTCGTGCCTTTGCGGCCTCTGACCCGGCACCAAACTCATCTGGCTCCTTGGTTTTCTGAGGAGCTGAGGGAGATGAAGTGCTGGAAAAGACGCCTGGAGAGCAGTTGGAGGACCAGCCGTTCCGAATCTGACCGAACAGTGGTGAGGTCTCATATTAAGACCTACCTAGTGGCGATAAAAGCGGCGAAATCTAGCTATTTTGCCGCTCTTATTGCATCATCAGATAATCGCCCAGCCATCCTGTTTAGGGTGACCTGCTCCCTCCTCCATCTGGGAAAGCGGGATGATCCCTTGCAGGGTCGAGCTGAGGATTTTGTGCAGTATCTGCATGACAAGATCGCTCAGATTCGGGAAGGCCTGGCCTCTGACTGGGTAAGTCCAGACGAGATGACTGAGGCAGGTCTTGAGAGTGTTATCTGGGAGGAGTTCGATCGTGTGGCTCCCGAGGACGTGGACAGGATTCTGGGACAGCTGAACGCAACCACATGTTTATTGGACCCGTGTCCCTCCTGGTTGGTGCTGGCCTCCGGGAGGTTACACGAGGCTGGCTCTAGAGGATTATTAACGCTTCTTTGAACGAGGGTGTCCTACCGGCCGCCTTGAAAGAAGCGGTGGTGAGGCCCCCTCCTCAACAAGCCCTCTCTGGATCTGGCTGTTTTGGCTAACTATCGTCCAGTCTCCAACCTTCGTTTTATTGCAAAGGTTGTTGAGAGTGTGGTGGCGCAGCAGCTTCCACAGTACCTGGATGAAGCTGTCTATCTAGATCCGCTCCAGTCCGGCTTCAGGACTGGGTACAGCACGGAAACGGCATTGGTCGTGTTGGTGGATGATCTCTGGAGGGCTTGGGATAGGGGATGCTCCTCTATCCTGGTCCTGTTAGATCTCTCAGCGGCTTTTGATACCATCGACCATGGTATCATGTTGCACTGGTTGGAGGGGTTGGGGGTGAGGGGCACCGTTTTGCGGTGGTTCTCCTCCTACCTCTCTGACCGGTCGCAATCTGTGTTGGCAGGGGGGCAGCGGCCGACCCCGAGGCGCCTTGTTTGTGGGGTGCCGCAAGGGTCGGTCCTCTCGCCCTTCTGTTCAACATTTATGTAAAGCTGCTGGGTGAGATCATGTGTGGCTTTGGGGTGGAGTTCCATCAGTATGCTGATGACACTCAGCTGTACATCTCCACCCCAGCCCACCCCAACGATGCCCTTGAAGTGATGTCCCGGTGCCTGGAAGCTGTGTGGGCCTGGATGGGGAGAAACAGGCTCCGACTCAACCCTTCCAAGACCGAGTGGCTGTGGCTTCCGGCGTCCCGATATAGCCAGCTGGCGCCATCGCTGGTTATTGGGGGCGAATCATTGGCCCCCACGGAAAGGGCTCGCAACTTGGGCGTTCTCCTGGATACACGGCTGTCTTTAGAAGAGCATATGACAGCCGTGGCCAGGGGGGCTTTTTCTCAGGTCCGCCTGATACGCTAGATCGGGACTCCCTATGCACGGTCACTCAGGCACTCGTCACTTCCCGCCTGGACTACTGCAAGGCTCTCTACATGGGGCTCCCCTTGGGGTGTACCCGGAGGCTCCAGTTGGTCCAGAATTGGCCGCGTGGGGGATTATGGGAGCGACGGGGCGCTCCCATGTGACACCTCTCTTGCATGAGCTACACTGGCTTCCTTTGGTCTTCCAGGTGCGCTTCAAGGTATTGGTGACCACCTTTAAAGCGCTCCATGGCTTAGGGCCAGGGTATTTACGAGACCGCCTTCTGCCGCCAATAGCCTCCTACCGGCCAGTTCGCTCACACAGAGGGGGCCTCCTCAGGGTGCTGTCGGCCAGACAATGTCGGCTGGCGACCCCCAGGGGGAGAGCCTTCTCTGTGGCGGCACCTGCCCTCTGGAAAAACCTAACCCCAGAGATACGCACGATACCAGACCTCCGGACTTTTCGTCGGGCCCTGAAAACACATCTATTCCATCTAGCCGGGCTGGCTTGACCCCATCCTTACAGTTTTAAATTTATAATTGGTTTTAATTGGGTTATTTTAAATTGACGGCCAAAAGTATTTAATGTTTTTTAAATTGTTTTTAAATTTTATATGTTGTGTTTTTACCATGGCTGTTCACCGCCCTGAGTCCTGTTGGAGAAGGGCGGTATACAAATTAATTAATTAATTAATTAATTAATTAATTAATTAAATAAATAAAGCATTGTGGCTTTTTGCAATAAATTATGTCAGTGCATAGATTTTCTTACTGCTGTCCAAAAGTTTTTGGTATGGGACCTAGTGTATTGATAGCCAGTGGGATCACCAAGGCCAGTTTATGCCATAATGTTTTAATTTCAATTTTTAGATCTTGATATTTTGTGATGTTCTCTAATTATTTGTCTCTATTTTACTATCCTCTAATTTTGCCACACCAATTATCCACGCCTTTTTCTTTTCAACTCCACATGGTATATTATGAGCCAAGACTTCATCAAGTGTATTTGGAAATCCCACAATATTTTAACTTCTTCATTTTCAGCTACCTTTTCAACTATATGTTCCCACCAATTTTTCATTACTGGCACATATTTTTTATGGATTGTTCCAGTGAATCATTTTGGTGACTGTGTTATGTTGTTGTTTATAAACTTTTTGTGCGACATTCTTGCACATGCTGAGTATATCATCTACTGTTCTTTGCACAATCAGCACTTTGAAAGATTTGATCATTTTTCAATTTTGGCCTAATTGAATTAGTTTAAATAGGTTGCTCTTGACAGACAAAATCAAGCTTTTAGTTTCTCTTTTTAATATTACAGCGGTAAGCTATTGTTAGGTTGAATTTTTATCTACTTTATCCTTTATCTCTTCTAGAAATTGACCATGTAATATTTTTCCTTGCCAGAAATCTCCTTTAATTTGCTAATAGTTGTTCAGTGATATCTGAATTTGGACAAATGCTTTTCCACAATTCAAACATTTACTTGAATAGCCTCACTTTGTTGCTTCCAATTTGTAATAGCAGGCCATAATGGTACGATTTTCACACACAACATATCTTTGTTTTATCTATGGTTGTGCTTCTTCTAGTAATCCTAGAGGGTTAGGGGCTGGTTGCCCAGCCAAGCTTCCGAGTCTAATTTCTCACTTGCTGCCAAATGCTCAGGTCTCTAACATTTGACATAGTCCTTGTTGACCTGGGGAACAAATTATCTGATACGTGATTCTTTTTCTCTATTCTCACTATAGTAAATGGGTTAATGGGTTCTTATTGTTGCTTGCACAGTCAGCCAGCTGTTTAGGATGGATTTGACATTTTTATCCACCTATTAAGTCCTTCCCAAGGACCTGAGATAGGCAAATGTGGTTGTTTGATGGTGTTAAAGATATTGTTGCAGAATCTAAGCTGTTCCAAGTAAAACTGCCTTTTGCAATTGAGTAATGGTGATGTTGTCTCTGTCTATGGTATTCAAGTAATCATATAAATGTTTTGGGATTGCATCCAAGGCACCTATTATTATTGCTATTATCTTTGCTTTCTTTTGCTACAGACATTCTAATTCTATTTGCAGGTCTTTGCATTTTGTGTCTTTCCCCCCCTCTAGTTCCTTCTTTTCTATTTTGCTGTCTCCAGGTATTGCAATGTCCACTATCCAGAAATTTTTGTCTTTCTTATTGACAACTGCTAAGTCTGGGCTTTTATGTGGCAGATGCTTTTTCTGTTGATGGGAAATGGCTTCCTATTTTAATTGTAACCCTAAATGACTAGAAAAAAGCAATCTCTAATAACTTAAATCAATAGTGACAGAGAAACCTGGCAACTTTCCTGCATTAGAATCTTATCCCAATTTCCTTGTATGCGTGTTATTATTATTAAATTATGGTTGGTCACACAGTCAGCCAGATGTTTAGACTGGAATTGGCATTTTTATCCACCTATTAAGTTCTTTCCAAGGACCTGGGAAAGGCAGATGTTGTTTGATGGTGTTAAATTATTATTATTGTATCAAAGTCTACAGTATATGTCATTATCATATTTGTTTTCTCCCCATTTCCTAGGCTATATTTTAAACGGAGAAGCAAAATATTCTAAGGCATCATAATGAATAAAATATTTAACTTACTTCCATTTTCAATATTTATATACAGACACATACAAAATCTACATTAACAAGGTAAGGTGCTTTTATTAAGCTTTAAGAGTAAAATGCCTTGATCAAAAATTACTACGTAAACTAAATATTGGGTTCAAACATTGCACCAAATTATAAATCAAGCAAATTATATTATGATTTGGTTTAATAATTCAATCTCTACAATTACAGCTTCTAAATAACAAGTTCTGCAAGGAAAGTTATTTTTCCTTCAAATTTCCTCCTAATTTGGCCTTTCATAATTATTGTTCTTCCGAATTAGGTGTATTTAAGAAATAGAACAAGGGAATATACAGTGATCTTCTCACCACATCTTACCAAGGTCCATACTCTTGGAGGCTTTCAGGTTAATTGATTCCGTCTGTTTGGACAGGGTCAAAGATCTGAAGTTGATGGGCTGATCTGGCAAAAAAGTCTCTGAATCTGCTATGCTGTTGAAAGAAAGAAATCATAACAAGTATGAGGGGTGAGGATCAGATGTAGTAATTAAACTCTACACAACATAATGCATTTTCTCTCCTTAGGTATTATAAGTCATTCAAGGTTTTTTGCATGAGTTATTGCCTACATTAAATCTAAATTACTTTGAGTAACTATCATCCAACCCAAAGGTATTGGTTTTTACCTTTTCAGCCCACTTTATCATTATTTCAGTACTAATAAGGCATATTAAAGTTTAACAAAGTGCATTAATTTAAGTTTTAAAAGTGTACTATCATCTAATACATTTATCATCAGTTCTTAATTTGTTTCCAATTAGATAAATCTGCTAGATGCTCTATAATATGCCCATGCTTATGATTAAAAAATGTGAATATGCTGCTAAAAAACAAAATGCTTTGTAGGGAAATCAAGACCAAACTTAATTATATCTCCTTTCAATTGAAAAGATCAAAGGCATAGTCCAATATCATGCAAGCACGAGTCTTTTCACAAAATCCCTCTGTATTTAGCTCTGCTTCCAAACTTTGCCAATAAAAAAAAAAAAGGTACTTCAAAACTATCTCAGCAGGGACTTCCGGTTTGCTGCTGGCCGCCGCCAGATGTTCCTTTGGGATCGTCAGCTTCCATTGCCTGTCAGAGCCGCCGTTACAGCGGATGGCGGCTCGAAAAAACTCCGTTCCCAAGAGGAAACGGAGATAGAGCCGGCAGGGGTGGGTAGAACTCTCCGCAGTGTCCCAAAAGTTTTTTTTTAACTTTTGGGACGGAGCGGATGAGAAGCCCCATATCCCCTGCCGTTGCTCCGGGCTTTGGGAGACCTCTGCTTATGCAGAGCCAGGCGTCAAGAGCAAGCCTGCGAATTCAACAGAATAATTAAAGAAATGACGAGCTGGACCCTTAATACTGAACCGCAAGTATTTCACCCTTCCAAAATCTATCTAAGAGAAAAGAGGAGAGGAAAAGAGGGAAAAAGAACCTTTTAAAATGGCGTCTGCTGTGGCTGGAGAAGGGCTAAAAGGGAAAGTCCTTCCGTTTCTCCTTACTACAATGTAGCGGAATAAATATCACTGGCTACATTTGTAGATAAAACCTCGCTCCTGTGCTGTTGATTGAAAAGAAGTTTTTTTTTTCTTTTTTTAAGGGAAAGTCCTTTCGTTTTCTATTTCTTCTCTCTTTTTTGCTAAATCTTGTCTGTGTGGGAAATGGCATCAGGACTTACACAGCTGGACAAATGGGGGGGGAACTTCCCCTCTCAAGAAATTGCGCCAACAAATTTCAACTCTCCAGCGTCAGAAACCCGATTTTAATATATTAGAATTTATCCTTGAAGAGATTGTAAGAAGGGATGAGATTGTGAACCAGCAACTTGAAAAATTTAAGCAGGAAATTAAAGAAATTGGTGAATTGGTGAAATCAAAGTTTGACTTTTTGAATCAAAAGATTTTAAAAGCTACTAATGGTTTATCAGGCTTTCTGATTCGGGTGGATGCAAAGACTAAATTATTAGAGTCTAAAATGAAGGAAATTGAGGAGAATTTGGATGACATGACTCAAAAAATTAAAAAGGATTTGATAAACACTCAGGATAATAGCTCGGAAGACAAATCTAAAATGGAGACTGACCAAAAGATTGGTAATGAAGAAAATGTACAACAGAGGATTGAAAGAGAAGTTTTAATGATTCAATATAATTTTACAGAATATGCAATTAGACTGAGAGGTTTGCAGGAAAATAATAGAGATGATCTAAGGAAAATATCTTCTGAAATTCTGGCTGGGATCTTAAAGGTTCAACCTGATGAAGTGTATTGCAGGATTGATAGAATTTACAGAATAAACTCCTGGTTGGCAAAGCAAAGGCAATTGCCTAGAGATGTGGTGATCTATTTTACAGATAAAGAAATTAGGAATAATATTGTGCAGAACTCTTTTAATTCTACCTTGCAATTTCATGGAAGAAAGATTTGGATTTTTAAGGAGCTCCCGCCCAAGATGTTAATGGAGAGGAAGAAATTTGGCTTTCTAGTGACTGAATTAAAAAAAAGAAATATCCTATTCAGGTGGGACACCCCAGTTGGCCTAATATTGAGATATCAAGGAATAAGATATCAATTGCATACTGTTGAAAAAGCGGAAGATTTTTATCAAAAAATTTTAAAAATGAATTTAACACCTTTAGGCATAATACAGGATAAGCAAAAGGAGTTGGAAACAAAAGGAAAACATCAAATTACAGAGGCTGTGATGGATAAATTGTCTTTGGACTCCCTGGATACCCCAGCTGGACTGTCTATAAATAAGAGAGCAGTGTCATCCGACTCCAATGTAATGAACCATCAAGTCACAGACAAGTGCGCAAATCAATCAGTTGATATACAAGTGATGGAGAAGAAAGATGAGATGATAAAACTAACCCAACAAGAACAATACATAAAGCAGAATGAAAATCAACTAGCAGACACACAATTGGTAGGCAAGAAACGAGGATGGAAATTCAACCCGGAAAAGAAAAAGAAAAGAAATAGATCGCATAGAAACAGCAATTTCTAAACTATGCAACAGTGATGCCAGGGACTTTAAAAAATGAATGAATATTTGAAAAGATAGTGGAGGCGAACAATTGTTTGATACTATCCTGAGGATTGTGGCAGATCTCTGCAAGGCCATGGTTTTGGGATGTGAAAAGAGCCTCACTTTGTTGGATTGGAACCATCTAAAATTTTTTTTTTTTTTTGGTAAATATATTATAACTATTTTGAGTTATAAGGCAGGAGAGTTTCGCTGGGGCATGCAGAAGATCTGGATGTTACTCAGTAGGATGATGGGAATTAATAATCCTGATGAATACCACAACTATACCATATGGATATAATTATAATTATAATGTCACTCGGGTGGTTGTTTTTGCTTTTATACAGATGCGAGGATATTTACTACTGATGGGGGCAGAAGATGATTGGAGATTTTGAACAAACTGTTGCACCAGCATGTTATTTTACCCTATTATGGGTGATGGATTTAACAATCCAGAGGAAAGACATCAAAGAAGATACTATATGGATTATAAATTTAAAGTTATTGTTTTTTCCTTTTTTACAAAATGGAATGCATATATAGATATGTGTATATCTTAGTAATGTGGGCAGTGGATTATATCTAGAATTGTACTGCATGATTTTGTAGGAATTGAAGGGTTGAAATAGGTTAGCTTACTGATTGATTAGTTTAAGAAAAAGGATTCTTAAGTCATATATTTAGGGGAGTGGAGGACTTAATAATTCAGTGGAAAGATACTAAAGAAGATATATTTTTTTTTCTCTTTTTTTTTTCTTCTTTTTATAAAATGGGATGCATATATAGATATGTGTATATTTTAGTAAAGTGGGTAGTGGATTATATCTAGAATTGTACTGTATGATTTTAAGTCATATATTTAGAGGAGTGGAGGAATTGGACAGAATTGAATAAATGTTAAATTTGGATGCAGGGAGAAGGTCGATTTAAAATGTTATATTAATATATATAAAAGACTAAAGGTTAAATTGTAATAATACTCAATAAGCTTAACATGTTAAGGGTCAGTATTTCGAGAAGGGATTAAGGGAAAGGAAAGATATTATGTATGTAACTAGTTATGAAATAGCCTATTGTTGTGAAGAAGTCACAGGGGGGGTTGGGTGGAAAGGGTGGGTTAGGGAAGAGGGGGGGGGAAAAGGGGGGAAAAACTTGTATTTGAAAACCTTTTCAATTAAAAAAAAAAAAAACTATCTCAGCAGATTTGGAGGGCTAATGAAAAATTGTGATGGGGAAGGATCTCTGAACTCCTTTGATTCTGCTAATTTCCATCCCTGGGACTATTAGACCCCAGCCCCTTATTTGATCCATAATTGTCTTACACCTAAGTCTAAAATTAAATTTAAAAATAATACAGTCTTCTGAAAATTACATATTCCCAAAAATTTCTATACCAAAATTTCACTGAAATTTGTGAATTATATGAATTACATGGACACACATTCTGTCTCAAAGAAACACTGCAAGTCTCTTCTGAGGGAAAAAGAAAACTGTATAAAAACTGGACATTTTGAAATATCATTCTAGTCAGAAAGGCAGAACATGCGATAGGGAGAACTCTGGTGAGGACTTGTACATGTATATAGACTTCCCAGTCCTTCCATCTTATCTGTGGTTTGATTCAATCAGGTTTGCAACATAACCAATTTTTTAACCAGTTTCCAATTTTATTCAGAATGTTGATAAAGAATCTCCTATCAGAGTGGAAAATAAGATGGGAAAGGGGAAATTGCTCTAAAAAGGGAGAGTTCCATTTAATGAAATTGCAAATCCCATATGAACATAAAAACGCCTTCCCCCATTCTAGTACTCAATGAAATATAAAACTGCAAAATGCCCCCAAATGAAAATGTTTACAAGAAGAAATAATTACTAGAAGTAAAACCATTATTACAATAAGCTATTGATTCAATAGATACATTTGTTGGGTTTAAACTTTGAAGTTTTAAAATTTTAACAGGCCTCAGTTACTTCCTACCCAATGAGGATGATGATACATCTAAATTCAGTGAGTATAAATAAGAAAAACAAATCATAACAGATTTGGAAGATGAAGAAGGCTGAATATCAGAGCATATGTTATGATGCAAATGAACTGTAAAGCAAAACCAGTTTTCACATAACATGAAAGAGATTCATTGTTATCACTAGACATGAAATAGTAAACATTTTCTGACCTATGATTATAATCTGTAAATAGCTTCTCACTAGGATGTGGAGGCAAAGGGGGTGGGACTTCATTTTCAGCTGTGCTGCTTTCAAACTCTGAAATTTAAAGGGAAAAAGAGTAAACAATGGAAGAAGCAAATATTTGTCTCCTGGCCAAAGAACTGAACTGGCATGCTGCATCTCTCTTGAAGTAGCAGCAAATTTATACAAATCTCCAAACTAGCTAAACTAGAATTAAAAATACACCAAGCAAAAAATATTTCCCCTTTAGGATTTTCATCAGACCTGATTTCTGTTTGCTCGTGTATAATTAAAGATAAACATATTGAAATTTGCCTTATGATGAAAAATGAAATTCCTATGTTGATTTTAGTAATTTCACTGAATTTCCCATATCTAAGCTTGAGCTAAAACTTAAATAAAACACTCAATGGGTGCATAGATGCTCTATCAACTATGCTGCCATATAGTTAAGCTGTGATTCAGTTCTATTTTGTTATCCACAAATTGTTATGCATTAGAAAACAAATAAATAATACGTATCAACTGATAATGAAAGCATACTCAGCAATTTCTGTTAACATTCTTAATCTGAATCTGGGCATATAAACCATGTGCAAAATTACTCTCATGTTGTTACTGTCTGAAACATACATGATATGCATATTCCTCCCAAGGTAAGAAAAAAAACATTTCCAACTTAAGAGAAGAAAAACTTAATGAATTTGATATTGACCTTCTATCCCATTGAGAGCTGGGAATCTTATTAACTAATAGATGCTTTTAAGGGGGAAGTAGTTGGGGAGGGAGTAGAGAAATCTGAATAAATTAAGATCATCCACAAGCTCTTATTATCTTCATCTAGAATCTTTAAGAGACAAAATAAAGAAGTCTGACCTTCTGGAACAAATTATGAAAGAATGAGTAACGGAATATTTTATTTTAGCCCAAAGCCAGCAATTTACCACAGCCTATGGACATTGAAATGTCCAGACAATAAACAGATAGCTATATAACTGGGGAAAATTTAGTTTACCAGTTCTGCTGACAACCCTTACATGCAGCTGCACAAAATTTTACTACCTTCTAAGTTCCAGCAGACCATCTGTCTGCAAGTAAAAGGGTAAGCAGGAATTCATTAGTGCAATCTGGTAAGCGTGCTAACAGGGTTGCAATACAATTACTGGGTATAGCCCTACAAAATTTGAGAATAACAGGACATACCCACTGCTTTGGAAGTTATGCGGTTCGATTTTTTGTTTTGTTTTAATCTGCCTTTCTGCAGAGCAGGGACAGTAAAGGGACAGTTTACTGCAAGGACAGTAAATCATTCTGCAGTGGTTAGGCTACAGCTTCCAAGATAACTTAAGAAAATACAGACCCCATTCTAGTTGTGGCAGGAAGGATTCAAATGGTTCAAATTAATTTTAAAACAATAGTTTAAAAAAGTGTATTGGATAATAGCTAGAGGAGTGAACCCACTGTGGGACTAAGGATAGCAGTACATCAAGCTTTGACCCAACTATGCTGCTTTCAACCACAGAAAAGCATGGTTCACCAGAGGTGAGGATAAAAAATTGGCCGAGACGTTCAAGATGCTTAAACAAACGTTCAGGCCAAATCTAAGTATCCTTCCCAACTCTGGTATCAGGAGGCAGCCTCTGCCCCAGCTAGTCAACTAGAGAAGAGGGGCATTATTCCCAGAGGTGATATTTCTCACTACTCTGGTCTTTATAAAATACAGAGTTTTGTTTCAACATTAATGGATAAAAAATGTGAAATAATTTGGCGTGCATTTATTATCACCTTTTTTGATTGATTTTTTTATTTGAAACATTTATTACAATTTTTGTTAAAAATGAAGAAGGGATATTTTGCTGTGACACCATAATTTTAAAATGTGAAGTTCTACAACTTATTTTTTTTTCTTGTGAAAAATAATAGTGGAAACAATAATAGAAAGAATGGTAGGGAAAATAAGATAGATTGTTTGGGCAAATAGGATTCCCTGCATACATAAATAAATCTGAATCAATGACATCCGGGAGCATAACTTTAGTTTGATGAAACTGTAGCTGGAAAAAGCTGTGCATATAAAATACAGAGTATAATCTGAAACTGTCTTAATTTGATAGATTAATCAAACTTGATAGTTGATTAATCAGTGGGGAACAATTTTAATTAGTACTGCCACACAATAAATGTCTACTTGTTTATTTCTTTAAAGCTATACTATATCAATTCTCATACATTAAACTGTAATAATGAAATAGAACATCCAAACTTCCAGTGCTTATGGCACTCAAATCCAATTGTACCAGGCACTAATAAGTGAAAATAATCAGCATACTCAGGATAAACCAAGATTTGCAGATATGAAGAAAACAAGACAAATACAAAAATAAAAACCTACACAAACCTTTAGAAGTAAAATGGATCTGAATGAACTCTTCTCCCAAGCAACTACGTACAGATAGTTCTTAATTTATGACCGTAATTGAGCCTGAAATTATGGTCGTAAATTGTTGTGGTTGTTAAGTGGATTACCATGTGATCATAACCAACTTTACAACATTTTTGTGATGGTTGTTAAGTGAACACTGCAGTTGTTAAGAGAGTGCAACAATTGTTAAGCAAATCCATTAAACCCAATCAGCCTTTTTTACCAGAAACAGAAATAGACCCCAAAAACCAGCAAAAAATGATGGAAACTGCAGCCATGAGACAGCAAGATATTGCAAATGGCCGTAGCCAGTAGCCAAGTGCCCAAACTGTGATCAAATGACTATAGGAAGGGAGGTGGCCATTATCACTTCAAAATCAGGTCATAAGTATCTTTTGAGAGGGTATCTGTCACAAGTTGAGGACCATCTCTAATAACTCAGTTGGACAGCATGTTCATTGAGTTGAGGGGAGGGGAGGGCATACTCCAGGTTGCTTCTCTCAAATATGGTCATCTAGTAGAACATAGGAAGCATGTCTTCCCAGTAGTGGACTTCTTGGCCCTGTGGAAATATTTTCTTTTCTGAAATCTGGCAGGCTCCTAACTCTTCTAGACTTGGAAGGCCTTAAAAAGCTGGCTTTCCCCCGGAAAGTGTTATGGTGATGCTGGACTTTTAATCACAGTTATAAGATTAAAAAGTGTTCTTATCACTGTTGCCTTGAGCTGCTCAGAACTGTGGCTGAAAAATGGGCTGCAATTCATTTGTCATCTTCGACTTGGGAACCAGAACTTCTATCACTAAGTGAGGCAGTTGTTAAATGACTCGCTCCTGATTATACAGCTTTTTCTGCCAAAGTTATTAAGAGAACCACTGAGTGGCTCACACAATGTTGTGTGATTTTACTTGTCAGAATCCAGCTATGAAGGTCACAAATGGTGATCATATGACCCTAGGATGCTGCAACTGTCATTAATACATTGTTCTGACCCAGCTCTCCAAAGACGACAACCCTCTGAAGTTAACTCAAAGATTCCTTTATTAGGACTGCCAGCAGCCCCAGCAAAAAGTTTCTCTCTCACCGCAGGCTAACAAGTTCATCCAGCCGGGAGATGAATAGTTGTCTGCCACACCTATTTGTCTCCTCCACCCCCTGCCCTTTATCTCCAGAGCTAGGGTAGGGCTTTGCTAGCAGCGGTGGCTCTTCCTTCCCAAGGATTGGGCCACAGATTTCCACTGCTCTCCTCTCCTCTGCCTTCTGAGCATCTGTGTGTCAGATGCTGGACCCAGCTGTTCCTCCTCTTCCTCATCAGCCATCTCCAGACCTGGAGGCTGTTGACTCTCCATCTGAGGGCTGATGGACGGCCCAGGCTTCACCTCTCTCTCTCTTTCTCTCTCTGCCAGCTCCATTCCCTCTTCCCCCTCGGAGCTCTCAGGTTCCCTTGATGCTGACCCTGATTCCCACACCTCCTCCTCATCTGATTCGGCTGCTGGAGGGGCCAGCAGCTGACGGGCCACAACATAGATGCTCGTTGCCAAGCGCCTGAATTCTGACCATGTGATCATGGGGACGCTATGATAGTTGTAAGTGCAAGGATTGTTGTAAGTCACTTTTTTCAGCATCGTTATAACTTTGAATGATCGCTAAATGAAAGTTGAGGATCACTTTATGACTAATTTTAACCCTCAGTCTCTAAAATATCATAAAGCTTTTAGACATGACACATCAAAACCAGGCTCACAGATTCTACCCAAATAAACAAAATAACTGAAAGTTGATAAATACGTGCTAGACAAGAAAACTGTAAGTAAAAATAATAAAAAAATATATAGGCCTAAATGGCACCAAATGAGAGCTGGACAAATTGAACGTTTTGTGCAAATACTTTAATATACTGAAATAAATAATGCAATAGAAAAATTAAACGGTTATTGCCAATTTAGGGGAATTTTGAACAATATAATCCTGGTGGGCTCTAATCTTACCAGATGAATAAAATACTACCCTCAAATTAGTTTTGTAAACAAGTAAAGTAAGAATAACTCAATACTGTTGAAAAATTGTACAGATCACTCTATCACTCTTGAGAAATTTGATGCAGGGTATCACCTTGAGGCAATGTGCCTTTTCTTTCTAGGAGGCTCAGCAGTGCTTAAAGGTAAATTGTAAATTATCTTATTTTGAATTCACTTTTAAACCTGCTTTTTGAGATATTTAGGCAGATATTTGCCTACTTTAACATCACAAAGGCCAGTTATAATGATATTAACCTATATAGTAAAGGTTACTCATGAATTAAGTGAAGATAATTAAAAAATGCTTATCTGACTAGCCTCCTAAAATGATGCAATCTTTCAAATTACATATAAATCACAATAAAGGAGAATGTGTGTGTGTGTGTGTGTGTATTGTGTATTGTGTATCTTCATTCCTATTCTCCCTTATTGGTACATATAGAGAATCAGTATCTTGGGTTGTTGGAATGGAAACCTGTGACATAGCCACAAAAATGATAAGTTTGTTGGCAACTTCATAGTTTTCTGGGGGACTTTAGAAATCCTCTGATGAGGCAGATTCCAGTAATCTTTCAGCAACAGAAATGTGAAATTGCTGGCACTGAAATAATACTTCTTTGTAGAGGTTGTTCCAAACAAATGCTGAGTCTGCATCACGGCTTGGCAGAGGAACAAACTGAGGACCTCAGGGTAGCAAGTATTAGATGATTCATGTAAAAATAGACTGAAGGTTGGCATTTCAATATTGGATTTTTAAGTATTTCTTCCAATAATGATAGGCAAAGCAAAATTACTTTAAAGAAGCGACTCTTAATCTTTTCACGAGAATATTAGATTTCTTTTTTAAAAAGCCAAAGTAAATTGACAGAAAGCCAGGATTTATAGAAATACATGAGAAATGAGAAGAACATCAATGAACCACTTCAATTAGCAATAATCATGTCTCGGATAAACCTCACTGGCTATGATACTACCACTGCACAGTTTTCTAGAAGAAATAAATTCAGTGTATTGGTATTCCAAATTAATACCAATAGATTTCAACATTTAACAATAAAGCAGTACCTATTACATTTAGGATTAATTCTTCAACAACCCCTCACAGGTTTATTTTTTTAACGACATTGGTTCATACTTTTACATTACTCAGTCAAGCCTTTCTTGAGTTGTGCAGCAGACAACAAATCTCTTTCTTGAGTCGTTGCACAGACAACAGTGCAATCTAGCCCCTTCCTACACAAATTTTAAAACTGAGGGTTTGCCTTCATGTACATGTACTCCTTCACACTCCCATTCACATCACATCACCATTTACACACACAAACACATTCCTTTTACACAATACATGTTATATGCATGCTTGTTTTCAGTTACAAAATTTTAATCTAACATTTTTTTGCCTACTTTAATCTGATTTTCATTATTTAAAGATTTCTTCTCCTCCACATATTCTACTACCAGTGGTGGGCTCCAAATTTTTTAACAACCAGTTCTCTGCCCTAATAACTGGCTGTGTGGGCGTGGCTGGGGGGGGTCGTGTGACTGAGTGGGCGTGGTCAACTCTACATCACTTGTATAGGTGGTATCTGTATGGGACAGGCAGGATTGGGGAGGGAATCCAGAGGTCTCCAGTGGGGGGCGGGAGGAAAGAAAGATCCCACCATGTGTGTGTGTGTGTGTGTGTGTGTGTGTGAGGGAGGGAGGGAGGGAGGGAGAGACTGCGTCAAACTAGACTGGGAAAGCTTGCTGTGAGAGGAAGAGAAGCTGGGTAAACTGGACTCAGATGCTTCCCGAGTCCCCTCATCCGAGAAGCAGCAACCTCACATTCTCCCCTCTCTGCTAGCCCCCTTCTTCGCACAGGATCTCCCAGCAGTGGAGACGGAGAAGGGGGCAGTGGCAGCCACTAGCATTGAGGGAAGAGTGTCACACAGAAACAGGAGCACACAAAAAACGCCGCCCCCTTCTCCCTCTCCGTTGCTGGGCAATCCCATGCAAAGAAGAGGGGTAGCAAAGATGGGAAGAGTGCAAGGTTGCTGCTTCTGGGACGAGGGGACCCAGGACATGTCTCTTCCTCTCGCAGCCAGATTTTTCAGGCTGTTTTTCAGGCTGTTTTCAGACTGTTTTTGGACCGAAAAACGGCCTGAAAATGGCCTGAAAAACAGCCTGAAAACAGCCCAAAGAGTGTTTGTCAGGCCATTTTTGGGGCTGTCTTTTACCTGAAAAATGGCCAAAAATGACCCAAAAAACCATTTTTGGGGCATTTTGGGGCCATTTTCAAGCCATTTTCAGGCCTTTTTTCGGGCCAATTTTGGCCTGAAAAATGGCCTGAAAATGGCCCCAAAAATGGCCTGAAAAACAGTCTTTTTGAGGGCATTTTTCAGGCTATTTTTCAAAAAATGGCCCCAAAAACAACCTGTTTTTTGGATTAGCAGAGAATTTCTCATAATGCAAAGATAGCATTTGATTCAAGCCAGCATAACCACAACATACCAGAAGCAACAACTACCTCTATTCTTAAAAGCGTATTAAAAAGTTTTCTCATGTTATCAAGAAATAGAACTCTCCTATATGCATTTGTATCAAGAATGTTTTTCTCCTATCCCAATTATTTTAGCCCAGATTTGCTTATTTCTTCCTCTATATAAGAATGTGGTCAAAGGTCGGGAATGTGTTGTGCTTCATATCCAAAGCCAACAACTTAATTTTGTCTTTGGATCTGGGGTGCAGCACATTCCCAAGTTAAAGGGAAGTATTAAAATTTTAAAAATGTGCTTGAAGTCCAAAATAATGACAGGAGGAAATATGTAACTAAGAGAGATAGTTCAACACTCTAAATTTAGAACTGTATTGCCTGGAGTTTTAGAAAATATATTAACATAGGAGTGGGAGTAGGGAATGTTCTGCTAATTCCCTGGGAAGGCTTTTTTCTCTGAATAGCTGTCACTCATTATCTGTTTTGGAATCTCTTTCTCAGGGCAAAATTACACATTCAGTTATAGATGCAAGTCTGAAAACACACTGTTAAACAAATGTGAGATAGCAAGGGAAGACTAGAGCATATACCGTTCAACATCCATTCCTTTCCCGTTTTTAATTTTCCATTGTTTATGTAATGGAATTTTCAGTTTTAGATTTTGGTCCTTAATTTTATATACAAGAACTTGTCATTTTTAATCATTTACCTTTGATTAAAAATTAATATATTTTAACATTCCAGAAAAAAAATGCTAACCTACAACACTATTTGAACTGTCTTTAGTAAATTATTTTAAAAAATTAGAACATCTAAAGATTAAGAAAAACAGTTAACGTATTTTTTATTGTTCAAACCAGCTAATATATGCAGGATATTATTTAAAATAAGTCATTACAAATATATCAATACAACAACAAAAAATTATATACCACATCTGAACTTCTTATCTAAGTTTAGGAACAATGGAGTTATTTAAGATTGATAGAAAATGAATACTGAAATTACAATTTGTATTTCTAAGTTTGTTTCATAGCACTAAGTTGGAAACCTTTTAAAGCTGGAATTTATGTCAAGAAGCCAATTCATCAAGTCAGAATCAGCTCTTCCACCATTCATAAAATCTTAGATATTTTGCAATCTGTACTTTAGGAATTATTTTCTAGGTTGTTGTGAGTTTCTGAAAATAATACAATGACACCCCCATGCCCGACCCGAAATGTTAAAGGCAGAAGCCAAGCCCAATGCATAGTGCTTACCTTTTAACTTTTCCTGTGGGGAATATGTGACAAAACATTGTACAGCAGCATCAATTTGCTTAGGAGTGCTTGTGAAATTAATATTCCCTTCAACGTCTGCTTTTGGAAATAATATGTCAGGTTCTTTGCATTCCTAGAACAAAATAAAATCATATTTATTACGGTAATATAACACTTGAATGTTTTACAACAACTCTTCAGAAGTTGTTGACCCATAACTCTAAGGTACTCTTATCACTCTCTATGCTGGCTGGAGCTTCTGGTGAGCTACAAATCCCTAGTGTCAGATGTAAAACAATGCATCTGGTAGTTGACAGTGATTCACCAAGGTATATAACATAATAAATCTGGCAGTCTTTAAGGTAATAATGCAACACTTTGTCAATTTCTTCTTCACCCAATCTTTGCATTGTTTCCAAAACATTTATTGTATGTTGTGAATACTCAGACCTAAATATAGACAGACCTACATTTAAAATAGTCTTCTTCCTCAAGGAAAAAACAGTCCACTTGCCTTTTGAAAAAGCACCTTTGAGACATTTAAAATAGTTATTAATAATTTTAAAAGGAAATTGCAACTGGAACCAATTCCTGTGATTTGATCCACTAAAACTGGAATGGGCAATGTGCTTGCGTTGAAGAGCCATACCTCCTGCAGATGATACTAAGGGCTGTCTGAGATATGGCCAACAGCATTATGTTACTAGAACGGGTGGGGCCCAGAATTTTGGCTTTTGAAGGAAGATGTTGGATAGTTAAGGTGTCTTTTCCAAATTGATAAAAATGGACTAAGGCATAGGAAGGACTTTAAGGAAGAGATTAAGACAGGGGTGTCAAACCTGATTGCATCGCGGACCATATTGTGACATATCGGGATTTTTTTCGCCTTTGTGGGGCCAGGGTAGGTGTGGCCTGCATGGGCTAGATCTGGCCCACAGGCCACGTGTTTGACATGCCTGGATTAAGGGATGAGACACATGGTTTGCAGCTGACATAGGCCTAGAGCACCTACTTTTTTCCCTTAACCACCCTCCTCCATCAATCAAAACTTTTGTAGCCACACATTCCAAGGGAAAAAGCTGTGTGCAACTTTCCACTCATGAATTGCTTGTCCCTAGGTTTGTACAAGGCAGCACCTGTCAGTATTCAAGGTAGCCATCTCCATGTAATTGAGTAGTGTCATTGTGAGATGTAAATGGCACCCAAGAGCTCACCACTAGATGAAGCAGCATTAAATTTCTTCCCCAAATAACCCTCATTTTTTCAAGTCTCTAAATGAGACCTGGGCAAGGAACATGGGCTTTGCCTTCTGACTATTTGTTCTTTTTTCTGAGAATTATTGGTATTCTTGGTGAATATATTTGTGTATTCATTTAGTCTGCCATCATTTGTTTCAGTGTGCTCTAACACTTAATTGACTATCAGCTGCCTCTAATGGCAAATCTGATTGGCAAGTTAACACCAGTCATAGCTATTATGAGAAGTAATTTTTTAAAAGGACACAAAAGGGAATAAAGGAGCAGCATCCATGAGAAACAATGGCAGGAAACATTCAAATAGTTCTTTTGAGAGGGGGTTATTTTTACTGGAGGAGGGCTAAAAAAAAGAAAACTACTGAATATTTAGCAAAGTCCCATATATCATGAGAGGCAAAATACATGTAATGCATCTTCTGACCACAACTGGCTTCCCATTATTACTCCATCTGTGAAGGCAGCTTGTAGTCTTGTCAAGACAAGAAAAACTGTGCCAATGGTAATTTTTTGACAGCCAGCTGGTTCCCTTCTCTCAGTGGCTGCCACATATGTGCTGTAATGAATGCACACCAGAATGGCTTTGGAAACAAATGGCATACCCCTAAATCATATGCCAATGTATCTGGCTTTATAAAGTTTTTATTTTTCACATCAATAACCATTCCAAATTTCTTCTGACATTTCTGTTGTAAAAATAAACAATTTACTAAATGGAATTAAAATATTAATTTAAAATACAGATTAACTGTTCTTAATTTTCACAGATTAGCTATAAAAATCCTATTTTCACAACAATTAAAAGCACATTTCCTTTTTTAAAAACTATTTGCAAAGCATTGACACATTGGGCTTTGTTTTGCAGAATTGTAATCACAGGACGTGTTTCTAGCATTCAGGATACAATCGTTGGTTAAAACTATCATTAAATTTAGACTAGAGTCTATGGCCCTCTGAAATTAATTAGGTAAAGTACTATAGTCATCTCTTAACTTAGGGTTCTTCAATATTCTTCAGGTTGTGGAACCAACTGTGTACCTTGGAATGTAAAGTTGACATATTCACCTCTCTTTTGGACTATCTACTCTCAAGGAAGTTAAGGACCTCAGGGTATATAAATCAAATAAAATGAAATGAAAATGAAAAAAAAGTTAAAAATAAAGTTCAGTCTGAAGAGGTGGGTTTTGTTTGTTTGTTTGGCTATACCAACAGTGCATTTTGAAAAAGTTTTGTACAATGCATAAAAACAAACCACGATAAGACTCCAGGTTCACGTTTAAAATAAGGCTTATAAATCATTCATTGTCAAGAATCTGTTCATCTAAAAAGCAATAATAAATCAGAAAATAATCTGGATGCCACATTTTGTTCATGTCTGTCTATTCTGGAACTTTCCTCATAATATCAATATGTGTCTAAGGAGTGGAAAAAGAGGAAAATCCCATTTTTCCTTTACATCTTTCTAAATTGGTAGTTTTTAAAGTTTTTTTTTTATCGTTTTCCTTCTCTAAACTGAGAAGACCAGTGTTATAAGGGTCTCATGGGTTCATTGGAATTGTTCTAATGGACAGCACACAATATCTTTTTCCTTTTTATTACCATGATAATGCAAATTAGTACTTTCATTTGCGGGCATGTAAAGCAAACTAGACAGTATTTCATTTCCACAGCTTTACAGAAGCTAAACAAATCAGTTTCTTTCCCACTTCTTTCCTACTTCCCTCAGGCCATTCTGATAAGTGATGGTAATAGAGAAGTAGCAGTAAAAGAACAAAACAAAAGCTTGAATTATCTGTGCCTATCCAAGCATTGCAAAGTTAAACATCTCTCTACAGGTTATACATGCAGCCTTCAGTGTTAGCAAATGTGTGCCTTGCTATAGCTAGGCTCCCTTCCTACTGAGAATTAAGTTATGCTGGTCAGCAATTCCTCTTACGCTGGTATAATGTAGTCCTCTTCTCTTTTTCAGGAAGAAATTTACCAGCATGCAGCTTTGGGGGTCTTGGGTACCTTCAAATCATTCAGTGGTGTTCAAAAAGGGCAACGTTGCCTACACCACTTCAGGATGGCCAGCCAATCCCCTACTTTAACCACATTTATATATTACAGCAAAAGAAATGATCAGCAAATCTTTTTCAGAACTTTGGAGAGCAGACTGGCACAAGATATCGATTCCTCTCCCAGGACATTGTAGTAACAACCCAGAAGATTAGCAAAGAACCTGCAGGGCTCAGTACTCTCTCCGCTCCTATTCAACATCTACATGAGGCCATTGGGTGAGATCATTCATCACCATGGACTGAGATATCACCAATATGCTGATGATACTCAGCTGTATATCTCAGCCTGTGGTGAGTTAAGCAATGCTGTGACCTCCTTCTCACAGTGTCTGGAGGCTCTTAGGGGCTGGATGGGGAGCAACGGGCTAAACCTAGTGCAATGATGGCTAATCTTTTTTCCTTCGGGTGCCAAATGTATGCACGCACATGCTATCGTGCACACATATGTGCCCACACACATAATGGAATGCCCCTCCCACATGCCCCGCCCCTCTGCACATGCGCGCAACCCCCCCGCATGCGCAAATGACCCCTGCATGCACACACAATCCCCCCCTTTTGGCCTCACATCTCAAAACAGCACTGGGGGCGGAAGCCTTTACCTCCCAAAACGGCTGGGGGGGGGAAAGCTTCCAAAAGGGCTGGGAGAGGGGGGAAAAGCCTTTGCCTCCCAAAATGGCTGGGAGTGGGGGGTGGGGAAGCTTCCAAAATGGTTGGGAAGGGGAAAAAAAACCTTTGCCTCCCAAAACGGTTGGGAGTTGGGGAGGAAGCTTCCAAAAGCCGGGAGGAGGAAAAACAGCCTTTGCCTCCCAAAACGGCTGGGGGGGGGAGGGAAAAAAGCCTCGCCTCCCAAAACATTGCTGGGAGGGGAATCTCCAGAGATCTGGAAGGCATAGGCAGCAGAAAGTGAGGAGAAAGGTAGGTCTCCCCACGCATGCCGCTTGCAGGGCAGACGTGAAAATTAGCTGGCCGGCGGGAAGTGATTGCGCAGTGGAGCTGAGCTAGGCGAGGCTCGCGTGCCCACAGAGAGGGCTCTGCATGCCACCTGTGGCACACGTGCCATAGGTTCACCATCACGGACCTAGTGGCTCTTGTTTTTGGGTTCTTTGGTCCATGCAGAATTGCCACCTTTGGTCTTAGATAGGGTGGCACTGCGCCATACACACCCAGTGTGTAATCTGGGGGTTCTCCTGGACTTGCGACTCCTGCTCTTTGAGCAGGTAGCAGTTATGCCCAGGAGGGTGTGCGGGTGTGCCAGTTAAGCCCTTTCCTGGACCAAAAATCCCTACCCCCAGTCACTCATGCCCTAGTCACTTCCCATCTTGACTATTGCAATGCCCTCTACATAGGGTTGCCCTTGAAAAGCATCTGGAAGCTCCAGTTAGTGCAAAATGCAGTGGCCCACATGGTTTTGTGCAGAACAATAATCCCCTATCCCACTCTGGCGACAAAACACACTCTTATCAGCCATTTAATGGGCTCCATCTGGCTCTGGGTTCCCGAGGCCCGCTGGCAGAACCACGTCTTTAGAGCCTTCTGAAAGTGTCAGAGTGGGGGCCAGTGTAATTTCAGGAGGGATGACGTTCCATAGGGAATGAGCCACCACAGAGAAGGCCCTTCTACTGGTTTCTGCCAGATGTATCTCCTTAGAAGATGGGACTCGCAACATTCCTTGCCTCACCTCTCTAGTGGGTTGGGTGAATGTGACTGGCAAGAGACGGTCCCTCAGATAACTTGGCCCCAAGCCACGAAGTGTTTTAAAAGTGACAACCAGCACTTGAATTGCACTCAGACGCAAATCGGCAACCAATGCAGCTCCCGCAGGAGAGGTAACACATGTGTACATTGAGTTTTATTATTATTTTATTATTATTATTTTTATTTCTTCTATATTGTGTTTTTTATTTCCTGTAAGCCACCTTAAATTGCCATGAGCGAGCAGGCAAAAATATAAAAATTTTCAAATTAAAAAAAAAAAAGTTAGTAGTGTGAACCATTTTTTTCCCCTTCCACATCCAAGAAATACCCATGGAGAAAAGTTTATTTAGTTGTATTTGTGCATTGCAGATTTCTCTATATATGCATTTAGTGCAGGTAGAAAAATGCTGTCTAGGTTCCCAGGGTATTGATTAGATATGTCATAAGAGCATCCCAGGATGCTTCCTGCTACGCTATAGTCTAAAGTATTCTTGGCAAAGGTTCCATTGTCTACATTTATGATCAAGTCCCTGGTAAGATGGACTACATAGCCATCGCTAAGTGTTACTATTTAGACTCCCTGTCCCTTAAGAAAAGTATTAAAATGGTGGCAAATATCCCCAGAAAGTCTGAACCACATTGTAGATCTAGAATCCTATTCAATTACCAGCTTCCGGGGGTCCACCAGGTGCGATTCTTTTTTTAAAAAAACTTTTTTATTTTTATTTCTCATAAACACATTTACATGTACAGTCATTTCCATCATTTTTCATTCATCTTTTCTTTTAACTTTAATTTTTAATTTTTAATTTTTCAGGACTGCTCTTCTTGAGGTTCCTGGCATGCTGAAAGGATGTAAATATCTGATTCCTTCTTTTGGCCTGCAACATATCTGCTATTCTGAAGATCTTCAGAACTGTTTTTGTTGTTCATTTTTATGGTTTTGTTCTTAACAATAGTTATAATTGCTATTCATTTTTATTTCTTTTTTAGCCATAATTGTTTTTCAGATAAGAATTCTGCTGCTCTAGTTTAGGTATGTTGCTATCTGTTCTTTAATCATGTACACACCCAAAGCATTTAATTTAAATAATCTGTTAAAATGCTCATTCAGATAATTCCATTGTCAACACTAGTCATACACTAGCAATTGAACAGCCTCTGCCTCAATTTAATCCTATTACCTTTGACCAACACTCATAAAGTACCTCTGTACTTTATTTTTCCTTTCATCATACTTTAAATATCTCACTCTATTCACTGGATTCTTTATTTATCAAGTTTAATTTTGTTGTAAACTATACGTCTCAAGTATCTAATACATTTTATTTACTTATTTTAACTTAAATACGTAATACTTATAATCTATATAATATATAACAATTTATAATACAATTGTATAATACAATTTATAATATAATAATACATTGTACAACAATTTATAATATAATCTATAATAGATGTGTGGTTAAGAAGTATGAAAAACAAACAAACAAACAAATAAATACTGAATGATCCCTTTATCTAATTGGTGTACAAACACACTGTTCATATTCCATTTTCCTCTTAAAACTTCCCTCCCTTGTGTTATGTTTCCTAACCTATTTCTCCCATAGTTTGTTATAAATAAAGTTATTTTCCTTTAAATATTCTAGTATTTCCATATCTCACTCCAAAACATTATGAATAACTCATTTTTATCTCTTGCATTTTGCTCTTGAAGTCTTTTTTCTTTTTATTCTTAAATGGTATATTGAATTATTTGCTTTTCCTTCTATTACACTCTCCAGGTTGCCGATTTTGTTTTTACCTCCTTCTTTATCTTTTGATAGTTTTGCGAGTTTCAATAATCAGACTTAAAAACATCTGTATAATTCTATCTGTATATAAGGCATATAAAGATAATATCTGCCAATAAAAATATAGTCTTGCAGTGGAAACAGATTATCAAACTAATTTTCAACTAAATCCCAATTTTCTCATTTTCCCCTGTTTAACCAATCCTTCTGAGAGCTTGACCTAGCATTGTAAAGCTCCTGATGTAGACTAGCAGGAGTGGGGATATTCCTCAGCACTTTACTGAAAGTATTATTGTAGGAAATCATATAGTATAGTGATGGCGACCTTTTCGGCATCGAGTGCCCAAACTGGAATGTGCACACACATGCACGTGGGAGCACCGTAAACCCGAAGACCAACTGGCCGGTGCGCATCGGAAGCCAGAAAAGCAGCTGGTGACAGCACATGTGCCCACACAGAGGGCTCTGTGTGCCACCTCTGGCCCATGTGCCATAGGTTCGCCATCACGGATATAATAGGAGCTATTTAACTAAAATATTAAAGTTTTTATTAATAAGTAATAAGGCATTTTTATCCAGTACAGCATCTCTTCTCAATTTTTAAAAAAGGAAAAAAAAACCCATAATCTTACTATATGTCCTTTACACTACAATTTGTAATTTTTTTCTGGTGTTAAAAATACATTAAGCTTGAAGCAAATGCAGGTAGCTCATGCGGAGATACTTTTAAATTAACAGCAATGGGATGAAAACCTGCTTTTCTAGGTCTTTGATAAACAACCAAATCAATAGCTCAACAACTGATCAGTACACCGCCTAATTAGGGTCCTCAGTTAGTGAAACAGAACAGTCATGAAAAGATGCCATTAGTGTCCCAGCCAATAAAAAAAATAATGGATTTTTAAACAGGCAATAGAAAAAACAGGTCGTGGCTCTTTTTGCTATACTTTTTAGCTCTAAATGGAATTACAATTGAACTGCAAGCGTATTTTATTTAAAAAAACAGTGTTTAAAATGAGTTAATAAGATGCTCATTAGGCATTTTTCACAAGGCATGTGAAAAAGGTATATTGCATTTCATACCTCTGTTTTCATAAGAGAAGCCATAATACATATATACACACTGATACAGTTAAGACTGAGAAAATTGCAAAAATATGAATTGAAGATCATAACTCAATCATTAGCAATTGTTTAACAAAAAAAATACATATTCTTCTTTGCAATTTGGGAACAATGTTTGGTTTTTTATGGACAGCATGAAAAATAATCTGATAATTCCTGTTAGTGCATTATAGAAAATAAGATTTAAGACAAAATGTACTTATCATTTACATTTTAATGCAAGGGTATAGGGTTTCCTGCTTGAGCAGGGGGTTGGACTAGAAGACCTCTAAGATCCCTTCCAACTCTGTTATTCTATTCTATTCCATTCCACTCCACTCCATTCCATTCCATTCTGTTCCATTCCTATTCCATTCCATTCCTATTCCATTCCATTCAATTCTATTGTCATCTGGGTTTGCTGGCTGAGTGGTAAAAGGAGGGGGAGAAAGATTTATGGGCCTAGAGATGTGTTGGTCAAAAGAATTTTCACAAAGCCCTTCATCACTAACCAAATAAATGTTGGACAATTTAATTTTATATTTCTATGAAATTTCAGGCAAATCTTTATGTCAGGTGATAATTTTATTCAAGTATTTGGAAGGCAATAGTAAAAGAAATAATGACAAGAAGTCTTAATTGGGATGGTTTAAAAATGGCAGAAACAAAAATGTAACGGTGAACTTAGCAAAGTCTGCTGAAAAGGGTAAAACTTGTATTTTGTGCTGCATTTCTTGGTAATAGTAAGAAAACTGGCAATACATGAGAATATGCCCGTCTTGGACAACCTATGAATCTTCACAAAGGAAGAAGGAACAAATCAACATTAAATAAAAAAAAAATGGTTTCTTTACTCATATCTGAGATGAATCTTTTCCTATTTAGTAGTTCTCAAAAACATAATGGTTTAGCATTATGTATCAACGATCAAGGTTGGTAGATGTCACTGTTAATTACAGCAATCCCAGTTCAATGTTTGATATAATAGATACAAAGATAGGTGGATAAAAAATGTTTCCCCTACCATTTCAATTTGCCTTTCTGGCCTCCTGAGAACTACCAGTTGTATCATGCCACGAATATTTCCTTCCATAGACATTGAACGCCTCAAAGTTTCCATGGCTTCATGGTTTGATTTTCCAAGCAAAGAGTCACTATTTACTGCAATAAGCTGGTCATTTATTCGTAACCGCCCATCCTGAAAAAAAAAAAAAGACAGTGCCATCTTTTTAAAACTTTAAAGTATCAGTCAACAATGTGTTAAATGTATTTTTTTTTAAATGAAGTATTAAAGTTTCCATAAAATTCTATATACTCCAAAAACACATATCTCTCCATCACATTAAAACACTCTAGCAGAATTTTCATGATCACTATTGCTATAAGCATATTCTAAAATCTATTCTGCATTCTTCAACACATAAAAATAAAAAGAGGATAGTAAATCCCCAAAGGAACCAATTTCTGAGAACCCAGGATTTCTCAACCTTATGCCCAACTCTGACATCCAGAGTATAACAAAAGTCAGCCCCCAGATAAAATTTATTATATAAATTATATTAAATGTTCACATTGGTTGTCATATTCTTCTTTCCTTACTTTTTGATGCATGACCCTTGAACAATATAACAACACAATACAATGTTTTCTCTATAAAAATATTATTTCAATCAACCAATCAATTTTTATTACACATACACCAGCAAATGAAAGCATTAAAACATAATAGTATAATTTTTTTTAAAAAATCACTTAAAGCACCTAAATGGAATATTTGTAAATGTGAATCTTTCTCTGTGTGCATGTGTGTGTGTGTGTGTGTGTGTACCTGAATGTAAAAAGGAAAAAAAAATTCAGAGGCATGGCACGCTTGTAACAGCCATTAATTATGTGCCAATGACAAGAGCTATTAGCTATTTTTAAAATAATTAGCTTAGTCATCCAAGTCCAAAGTTACAGATTTTATTTTTAATATGCATAGAAGAAAACATGTCACAAAGAGAAGTTTGTTATTATAACCCACCCACAGCACTTGCCCAGTGTATTATTGCTAAGAAACCTAAAAGTAAGATAGAAAAAATGGTTTAAAAATCAATAATGTTTTTGAAATAAGGTGTGGTCCAAGCTGTTGGAGCAGGGGTTCTTGTGTGAGAAGAAATGTTGAGCACTACTAAAAGTTTCGAGAATGTGGGTAAAATTGGAATATTTAAAAGAACACAAATGCAACAGAAATGGTAATAATTACCTGCTAAAGCAAAGAATTAATTTGTTTCTACTTTGTTCACAATTAATTTGAAAGTCATGATGAGTATGTATCTTTCATGTTTTGGTTATGAATGGAATATATGGCTTAGATAGTCACTACAATTGTTGCACAGAAGGATGTGATGGATAATATCAGAATCCAGTTTTAAAACAATGGGTACTTGTTTTTATATTTTTTAATTTATTTAATTTTCTTTTTATATTTTTTGTGCTTTAAATTCCTTGTACCCTAACCTCCATTTATGCTGATCTTTGACCATAAAAAGATTGATTTGATCTGAATGGCAAGGAAAATGAGCAGAAATGTAATATTTATTAATGACTCTCTAGCTTGGTTTAATAAAGAATTTAAAGATAGCAGCAGTCTTGTATTTGCTCAAAGCATTTTGTTGCAGCTTGCTGAAAATATCAAAACAATGAATATCTCATTGCTATAATCAAGATATAGCAAAATACAATTTAAGTTTCCTTCTAATAAATTTAAAAAATCAACAGTGTTCTTCTTATTACAATTTTCCAAACCTTTCTAAAACAAAATAAAAATCTATAGCCAACATCACTAAAAATCAAAGGCTCAAGCATACATGAACAATATGTACAGGTTTTTCTCTCAGTAGTCTAAGACAGGTGTCCCTAACGCCCAGGCCATGGCCCGTTACTGGGCCTTGAGCCCGTTCAGAGCCAGGCCGTGGAACTGGTAGGTGAGTGTGCACGTGCACATCCCCACTTGCATGAGCAGTGGACAAATGCGTTTGGGCTTTATTTGTGCAAGCAGCAGGAGTTTGTGCTTGCCGCTCGCACAAATGGAACTGTATGTGCGCACTTGCCCATCACTCACGTGGAACCATCCCCTCTCCTCTCCCCACCAGTCCACAAAGCCAGAAAAGTTGGGGAACTCTGGTCTAAGACCAGTGATATGCAGAAGCTTTCAAGAAGTAATTCAAAATCAGCTTATAGAGCTTCCCCAGTAGTGCATGTAGCTCACAGCTGTCAGTGTATCCGGTTCCCTTCCAGACTTTCTGTTCTCACATCATGACTCTTTCAGGCCTGGAGGTTCTGCTACATCAGCCTCCTCATTGAATCCAGTTTACTTCTTTTACATACATTGCCAATGCATAAATTGCCTCTTCTTGAGTTTTCCATGTGTTAGAAGCCAAAGACGATAGGTGGCTTCAGTAAGCTAGTTATTCCAACTCCTGCTCAGTCTATCAAGGAAGCTATAGGCCAACATCAGATGGAGAAAGAAGAGGAAGATGAAGGAAATAGAAATAGAAATAGGCAGCACCTTAATGCATCCAGAGTTAGCTTCCTTTTCAAACTCACAAATCTACTGGCATTTATTGGCAATCATCTGGCACCAGTAAGACTTAGTGGCCCTTCATTCTATTATGGCCTTAGGCTTTTTCCTCCATCTTTTTCAGACTATTAAAGCAAAAGTATGTCAAATTATTTTCTTAGCAAATACAATAAAAGCCACCATCCAAGTACAAGTCTGGTCAGAAATAAACTCAATAGAGCTTGTTGTGACTTCACTTCTATATATGTATACAAGGCGAAAGCATTACTATATATAAAATCATACTTTTTGAGCATAATAATTTTTTTTGTGAACATAAACATGTCCTCTTGGAAAATATGCCTATTTTTTTTGTCATGGTAGGACAAGATTTTTTTATAGCAATAGCACTTAGATTTATATATCGCTTCACAGTGCTTTACAGCCCTCTCTAAGCAGTTTACAGAGTCAGCATATTGCCCCCAACAATTTGGGTCCTCATTTTACGGAACTCGGAAGGATGGAAGGCTGAGTCAACCTTGAGCCTGTGAGATTCGATCTGCCAAACTGCTGGCAGCTGGTGATCAGCAGACGTAGCCTGCAGTACTGCACTCTAACCACAGTGCCACTGCGGCTCTTATAGAGTATTTAGTGGAATCTAATATAAATTATCTGACAACCAGAATTTTAGAGTTGGTGTCGTTATTACACAGAAAAGATATCTAAACAAACTATTTAAACTCTAAATCAATATATTATGTTGTTGATCATGAATTGGATAAAGGCAATTAAACTGAAGTGCAATCCAGACAAATCTCCCTGGTCAGTCTAAAAATATGCTCAGGGAATGAAATTTGGGATGAAATCATACTTTCTTTGAAGTCTCCCATCTGAAGATTCAATGTACTCCTAGATTTGTTATGTATGTGCGCTACTGGAGATGTCAGAATTAAATACAATGATCTGAGCCTTAATTATGTTCTGTTTGGAACATTCAGTAAAATGTTCTGCCTTTGAAATTTGTTTGCAAACTACAGAATCCTGTAGCCAGATTATTGCTTAGGGCCTCTACAGGTGGTGTAGAGAAGAGATTATTCTGATCTGTTTCCAGGAACAATTCAAAGTACTAGTCATTATGTATAAACACTGACATCACTTAGGACCAGACTGTTTCCAAGACTGTGCTCTCCTTAAAGTGTTTTCCTGGACTGTCAATTCTTTAGAAAATGCCTTTTCAGAATCCTCTCACAGCCAGAAGCATATTTGTTGGGTCATTATGTGTGGCTGTCCCAAGCTTTGAAATTATCTACAAAGAAGACAGGTTAGGAACATCTGCCTTTTGCTTTGTTTGTTTAAATGTTACCTCTTTGTACTGATTTAATTAGAACATTGGTTTTTTAATTATAAATTTAAAAAATCCCACAGTATTCTAGGTTGCTCAGAATGGGAACTGAGTAAGCACAACAGACATTTGTTTCTGATCGAGAAACCTATCCTGCAATCTTTCCTCCACAAAAAAGATTGCAGGAACTGGCAACACATATAATTGCATAAGACTTTAAATACCATATCCCAATTCTTAATGCCATCATATAAAGGGACAAAGCTTGTGTGTATTATTTAAAAAGCCCTACTCTGAAATGGTCATAGTGTCATCCATATCCAAGGCACTCATTGCCTTAATAACATAAACATGTGATAAGTAAAAAGATGCCAGCACACAATTTTTCTATCTTTAGTATCCTTTATGTTGCCTTTTAAAATGAACTATGCCATCATTTATTCTTACATTTTTAAGAGAATCTGAAATGCTAATTAAGCCATCAGACAGCATTAACCAAATGTGCATATTAATGTTGGCATGAGGTATGTACCACCACAATGCTCAGTTCTTATTTGCTGGGCAAAAAGCACTTAACTCATAGAATAAAGAGAAATAACATGAAAAAAAACAAACTAATAGGAGTTAATTTTTGAAATTATTTTAGGTTGTAAAAAATTACCTTTATGTGACTACGTATTTAAAATCTAGAGGATTATAGCTCTAGGTCTGAAATACATAGCAGAATAGCAATTGATATATCAATCATTATTTTATTTTTTAAAACTCTTATAGACATTGCAAGTCAAATTATTCACAATGATGACATAAATTTGAAAAAACCTAATATGGATTAAAAGGGTCTACAGTTCAAAAAGTCTCACAGATGAGGAAGTAGCATTGAAAAACCATTAGCCTGCTTACAATGAATTTGATTCAATCATGCATTCATTAAGAGTTTTCTATAAGCACTTGTCAGAGTTGCTTACATCTCTCATATGTCTTAGCAGTCCATAAAATGTGTATTTTCAATTCTAATATCCCCGTAAGGCATTCAATATATTCATGTTACACTGCTGCCAAGTCTGTCTGTCTATCTATTTTAATAAACAGTCATTGAAGCTGTTATAATAGTAATGTACCAAACCCAGTACCTAAGGAGAAAATGAAAAGTAAGAACAAATGGATTAGAAAATTAAGGAACATTTTATTTTATTTTACTTTATTAATGAGGTAACTAATGATATCATCTAACAACCATATTAAACTACTAAAACATGTTTTGGAAAGAGATACAGTAGATTGACCCAACCACCATGCATCAAAACATTGCCCCCTTGATATATTACAAACATCTATAAATCTTGGAAACTTAATATTTCTACTAATCAGTCACATTTCAACATTCCACAAGATATTTTCAGATACATTCAACTAAGTTAAAATGTTTGCATGGCAACAATGTATTGACAAACACATTGGGACAGTGGAGCTAAATTAGCTTCTGAAATGATGTTAATTATCTTGAACACTTTCGACAGTCACATCTAGAAGTAGTTTATTTCCAATATAGTCACTTCACATTATATATGTATAATGAATTTTTAGCTTGGAATTTTGATTACCTGTTCTTTTCTAAATTCTGCCTCTGAGCCTATTTTTACAGAGCATTTCAGTTCAGCATGAGAGTGGTAACTAAGAAATTAAATACTAAAAAAATTTTCAAAGTGGAAAGTTTGAGAGTTAAAGTGCCACTAGGAAGTGATCTAGAAATGACTTGGAGAGATTCTCTCCATCAAAAGTATAGTCCTCAGTACAGTTAGGGACTGCTGAGAATAGGCCTTACCACAGCCAGGTATTTTGTCTCAAAGGTTATTTTCCTTCCTACTGAATTTGCAATACAGTCAGCTACATAGCTGGCAAAATTTATCTGTTGTTCTGAGAAACAGATAGCTTCTGCTTGAATATCAAGGTTAGCTCTTCCTTATCTGTTGGAAAATAATGAAAACGGGGAATTCTTCTTCCACAGAAACAGTTGATAGCTTGCCAAGGGCACCAGGTGGTTGGAAATTCTGAACAGGAGAGCTGTCATGGTAGAGGATCATCTGCCCATGGTATCTAGCCTGTATTACTAATTCAACATTGCAATTTTCCTTGAGTGGCCTTCACCACTAAAGAATTTGGCATTGGGTGTTATAATAGAAACTTTTATTCCTCCTTTTGTACCTTATATTGGTTTCTTTGGTTTCTTCTTCCATGGATCATTAATGCTTTTAATAATGCTGGAAACAGGTTGAAGGATCCTGGGGTATATGCTTAATAATGTGCAAACTGAAAAATTGAGTCATCTATTGATTTCATCGTTTGATGGATTTGTGGCAAAAAGGATTGATTTTCTAACATGTTATCAGTTCTTGCTTGGCCTCCTATTAATTTCTCTGAATTTAAGAGTTGATCAGATGTAATTATCTCTGCCTTCTGATTATCTCCTTTCTCAGAGGGGAGATTTCAACAGTTGTTTGATTGTATCTGTTCCAGCAGTTGCTTGTTTCTATGTGTTACATGAAACCTACAGTCTGTTATCCATGATGTCAGGAGTTGATAGACAATTGTTTTGCTAGCTTCATTGGAGGAAGAACAATCAATGCAAATTAGTCTATTATAAGGACATCAAGGCCATAGTCTGGCTCTCTCAACCTTCTTTGTATCAAAGAAGTATGGGAGAGAAAGAGAGTATGGGAGAGATCCTACAGATATGATTCATGTAGATAAGAATTTTTACTGCAAACAAAAATGAAATCAATAGCAATAACAAAAGCACTTAGACTTATATACCACTTCACAGTGCTTTACAGCCCCCTCTAAGCACTTTACAGCATATTGTCCCCAACAATTTAGGTTCTCATTTTACCAACCTCAAAAGGATGGAAGGCTGAGTCAATCTTGAGCTGATGAGAATCAAATTGCTGGCAGTCAGTAGAATTAACCTGCAGTACTGCATTCTAACCAGAGGTGGGTTTCAGCAGGTTCTGACCAGTTCTGGAGAACCGGTAGCAGAAATTTTGAGTAGTTCAGAGAACCGGTAAATACCACCTCTGACTGGCCCCGACCCCATCTATTCTCTGCCTTCTGAGTCCCAACTGATCAGGAGGAAATGGGGATTTTGCAGTAACCTTCGCCTGGAGTGGGGAGGGAATGGAGATTTTGCAGTTTCCTTCCTCTGGAGTGGGGAGGGAATGGAGATTTTACAGTATCCTTCCCCTGCCACGCCCACCAAGGCATGCCACGCCCACCAAGCCACACCCACAGAACCGGTAGTAAAAAAAAATTGAAACCCACCACTGATTCTAACTACTGCACCACCACAGCTCATAAAACAATTGACTGCTCACATCCAATCTACATCCACTTTCCTTCTTATATCTACTATGGTTTAAATTGATTTGTATTGTCTTCCTCCCCTCCCATTAATTAATAGACTGTTTGGTATGCACATGGTGGTTTAGAAGCTAAGACTTCATTGTAGTATGTAACTACTATCATTGGCCTGGGAAAACTGGTTCTCAACTTTACTCTTATTCTTAGGTGAATTAGTTCTTAAGGATGTTGGTTCTGATTCAGAAATGGATCATCAAAATAATGGCATCAACAATAAGATGGTGCATGTTCCTATTCCCTCCAACATCCCTGGGGGATATTGGTTCCATCCCACAATGGTCAATGGAAGAAGGGACAGCAATGGTTTCCTCTATTTAGTAATAGTTTCTGATGCAACATGAACGTTCAGTAATAAAGGGAAGCCAGTAAATTCTTCTCTACGTGTAGTCATTAGGATGCAACTATGAGATCATATTCTGCTCTATTTATTTCTTAATATTTGGGGTACCCTGTAAGGGAGATTCATTTCTCTGATTACTGACTCCTTGTATTGCCTCATATGTATTTCATCATTCTATTTCCTCCTATTTTATTTTGGAACTAGACTGTGTACTGTATTTTATCTTATTTTATTTTATTGATAAGGTAACAGGAATGTATCAATTCAATAAACTACTAGTACTATTGCTTAACATTAATCCCTCTGATAAACATACTGTACAACAATAACACAATAAAATACCTAGCAAAATATAAAACAGAAACCCCAATTGTCCAATTAGCGATCATAATACAAAAGCTTTAAGATCTAAAGTTCAATTTTATAGACAATATTTTATATTGTATTTCTACTTCTATTGATTTCAACAGGAATTACACATCAATACATTTTTGAACTTCAACATGCAATTTTGAAAATTTAGACTATATATCCAGTCGATTAGGCAGCACTACTTTATAAAATTGATAGGCAACCCAAAAAAATGAGCTGTTTTTAATGATATATTGACAGAGTGATCAATTATCACTTATTCAACCCTAAATCCTGCCAGCTTACTGGTTTTGCAGTATGAATGTCTGAGCCATATGTAGTATAACAGAATAACAGAGTTGGAAGGGATCTTGTAGGTCATTTAGTCCAACCCTGAGCCAAAGCAGAAGACCCTACATCATTTCTGACAGATGGCAATCCAGTCTCTTTTTGAAAGCTTTCAGTGATGAAGCTCCCTGAAGGCAAGCTGTTCCATTAGTTGATTGTTCTCACTGTCAGATAATTTCTTTTTATTTCTAGGTTGAATCTCTCCTTGATCAGTTTCCATCCATTATTCCTTGTCTGGCCTTCAGGTGCCTTGGAGAATATCTTGACCCCTTCCTCTCTGTGGCAGCCTCTCAAGTATTGGAACACTGCTATTATGTCTCTCCTGGTCCTTCTCTTCACTAAACTAGCCATGTCCAGTTCCTGTAACAGTGAATATTCTAGCATACAATTGCTTGAGGTACTCAGTAAACTCAAAGGCCTATCATTAGTGTAAGTCATATTTTCTTTTTGAAAATAGGGGTCACATTAGCCTGCCTCTAATCTTTTTAGAGTTTGATCAATGGATGAAGAGAACTGTCAGCACACAAACCTTCCACTCAAGATTGGCTTAAATCAATGCTCAGGATTTCAACTGCAAGAGAATCTTGTATGATTTGGAGTTTTTTTTACAGACATAAAATACAAGGCAATTATATTCCCAATATGTTTAGGAATTGACAAATAATAAAGCTCTTTTTCATTAGTGTCCTTTTTCAGACTGAGCAAATGCACTGGCTCGATCTACAAATGATTTACTGATGTTTAGTATTGCAGTTAATTATAAAGAAAGTGTTAAGTGAAGATGTGGCAGAACCTGAGAGTCAAAAAAGATAACAGCCTAGAGTCTCTACATAGTCACAAATGGACTAAGTCCAGTGGTGGGATTCAGCCAGTTCTCATTACTTCGGGAGAACTGGTTGTTAGCTTTCTGAGCGGTTTGGCAAATTGGTTGTTGGAAGAAATCATTAGGGCAGAGAACCGATTGTTAAATTACTTGAATCCCACCACTGACTAAGTCTAACCCTCATGAATCCCATTGATCCCTATCTATCACCAGAGTAGATTCTTATGCATACACATGAGTAGTAATAAATCAATTTTAACTGGAATTTCAAGTGTGGTCCTGTTCTTTTGTGCCTAGCAGAAAGGCAGACAAAGGACTTTACAAATGTAGGCAGACTTCAGAAAATAGAAGTAAATTATGTTTTGTTTGATATCTGGATGCAACAGGGGTAGTTTAGAGTTTAGTCCAGATACAATAGTCGGAAACTAATAAAACTTACTATTTTGAACCAACTGAAGCTTCCAACTACTCTTCAAAGGCAGTTCCATTGCAAACACATTACAAACCTCCAGATGGGAGGTGATCAGAGTGTAGGTGACTGTGAGAAAGGGCACATTGGTCCAGAAATGGGCGTAACCCAGTGCATAACTCATAGCTGTGCAAAGCTTTCCTGGCCATGACAGTCACCTGCTCCTCAAGCAGGGGTAGCAAGTCCAGGAGAACTGTTTGATTGATTAACTGCTGACTTCTGAAGCTGATAGCTTACTAGATCAGGCCTTTCAACCACTAGCGCTTACAATTATGCAAGACCTTTCATGGATTCTACTATTTTTTTACTGCAAAACATGAATCTGAAACTGTTGAAAAAAAAATTACTCCTGAACAAATTTGAAGAAGTCTTCATTCTGAAGAATTCTGAAAGAGATTTGTTCAATCTAGTCTACCATCTGAGACAAGTTTAATACCATTCCAGCTTAATGTTAAAAGAAAAGAGCTTCCAAACTTTCAAATAATGAACAATTCAATATGTAGGATGTTACCAAAAAAAGAAACAGAAAGAAAAGGAGAGTAAAACATACTGCAGACCTTGTGTCTGCGGTTCCTCCTAATCAGTCTCAAGGCTGTCTTTCCAGATTAAATACATCTGTTAGTATATAATCTGTACTTGCTGTCAGGCAGTTGCACTCACAAGGGAGGCAATGGAAGGTTCAGATTGATGAAAGCAGCAGTGTGATGAAAGCCTCGCTCGTTTTCTACATTTGTCACAAAATCTCACACATGCCCCATTGAGGAGGAGCTTGCAATATGACACCAAACTATTGCTTTCATCATTCTGACTAAAGCAATGAGATCTTGCAGATCTTGCTGCTGCCAGATTTTTTTTCAAGTATAATCAAATCCATGTATTTAATATCTGATACATATTGAAAAAATGATACCAGATTTTGCATAGGCACCTCTTTGTTACAATATTTTGAGGATCAGACTCAATGATGAATTCAGAAGCAATTTCTTCAGTTAAAGAAGTGTTTATTCATAATAGGCATTCTACTTATTCTTGTCAGATTTACAGTGAGAAGCAAGCATGAGGTAAAAGCACTCTCTATTTATATCAAAGGGGAGGAGTCAAGGAAGGGGGTGATCACACATGAATACATTAAAGGAGGAGGAATAAATTAACCCTTTATATCCTGTACATATATACATATCTCTTGTTATAGAATAAGGCATTTACTTATGACAAATCCCCCTCTAAATGCCGATTCGACATATAACAATGATTGCATTCGGATTCAGAACTATATAGTACTTGTAATTTTGATGTCAAGTATTTGTGTTGTTTAGAAGGTAAAGGTTTAGTTAATATATCAGCTATTTGTTCTGAGGTTTCGCAGTGGATTGCTTTAATGAATCCATCCTGAGATAATTGTCTCACGTGTTTAAATTTGATATCTATATGTCTGGACCTTTGACCAATGGCGTCAGATCTTGATATTTCTATAGCCGCCTTATTATCTTCATGTATGACAAATGGTAGTATTGGATTCTTCCAAATATCAGATAATAAATCATTAAACCACACTAAATTATTTGAGGCTTTAGATAAACAGACGTATTCTGCCTCTGTTGTGGAAGTCGCTACTAAATCTTGCTTCCCAGTGTACCAGAATATTGGGCAATCATTTAAAAATAATACATAACCTGAGGTGCTCTTTCTACATTTGACGTCACCTGCCCAGTCTGCATCAGCGTAACTGGTGATAATAGGTTCTTTAATATTATTGGGTTCTAAGAGTAGGCAGAAATCCATGCTGTGTTTTAGATATCTTAGTATTCGTTTAACTGCTTCCCAATGATACATAAGTGGTTTACTTACATGTCTAGATAATAAATTAAGTGGCAGAGCTATATCAGGCCTGGTCCAATTAGATATATACAATAGAGAACCAATAATTGATCTATATAATGTATTGTTCTCGAACTCAGGTGAAGATTCATCCATATTCCTTAGAAAATCAGTCTGCATAGGAGTATCGCAAGGTTTGGCATCTCTTAAATTGCATTTTTCCAGAAGTTCTATAATTTTATCTCTCTGGGATAATTTGAATCCCTTTCTTGTTTTATTGATTTGAACTCCAAGGTATTTGTTTACCCTTCCTAGCGACTTTAAAGAGAAATGTTCACTTAGCTTGGATACAAATAAGTCTTTCTTTTCTTTATGTTTGCCTATATACAAAATATCATCCACATAGATTAACACAAATTCTAATGATTCACCTTCCTTTCTAACAAAAAAGCAATTGTCTGCAGTTGTGGCTTTGAAATCCATATTTTTAAGCACGCTGACTAGACATTCATACCAACGCTTGCCGGATTGTTTTAATCCGTACAAGCTTTTGTTAAGTAACCAGGTCTCATTTCTATTTGTACATTGGCTATGAGGTGCCCTTACATATATCTCTTTGTCGAGCTTTGCATGTAAGTATGCAGTCTGCACATCATATTGAAAGACATCAAGATTGAGTATAGCCGCTATGACTAAAGCTGTCTTAACACTTTCGGTTCTTACATTCGGAGAGTATGTGTCAGTGTAATCCTCAGGATATTTTTGAGCGTAACCTTGTGCGACTAATCTAGCTTTATATAATTTATTACCCTCTTCTAAATCTTTGATTTTGAATATCCATCTGGTGCCTATAATTGTCTTGTTCTCAGGGGCAGGGACTGGTGTAAATACACCTAATTCACGCAAGCTGTTCATTTCTTTTGTTATGGCTAATTCCCATTTCTCTCTTTCTTCCATGGGAAGTTTCAACACTTCCTCGTATGTGTTAGGTGTTGGTGTCTCGTCATTCACACACATTATATAATCCTTATACTTATTGGGTAATTGTTTTCTGTTACACCTGATTGTTCTTATTGGAATGCTCTCATTATCGTGTAAATACCTTGCTTCCTTTTTGGTTAATGAATCTGTTTTTATCCTGGTATGGTTACCTGTCCATGTTTTGTTTTTGTCATCATGTGTGTTATGTTCATGTTTCTCTCTTTCTATTCTGTCTTGTTGTTCAATATTTGGTTTTGTATTTTGGATTATCTCGTTAAGATGTATCTTAGACCAGTTGGCCTGTTCATGAAATACTGCTGTTCTTGAGACTATGAATTTGTTATTACTGTCAATAAATCTATATCCTTTTGTGCCTGTTTCGTATCCCATGAATCTGAGCCTTCTGGATACGTTATCTCCCTTACGTCTTAATTGTTTTGGTATTTGTACGTCTGCTGTAACTCCAAATATGTGCATGTGTGATATTTTTGGTTTCCTATTGTACATCACTTCGTATGGTGTTTTATTTAGGATGCTAGACCAGGTCCTATTTTGGGTATAGTTTGAATATAGTAATGCTTCTGACCAGAATTGTTTTCCTAAACCAGCATCTTCTAATGTACATCTAATCATGGTTTGCAGTGTTGAGTTCTTTCGTTCTGCTGTACCATTCTGAAAAGCAGAAAATGGGCTAGTCGTGAAGTGTAGCATTCCTTTGTCTTTTATCCATTGTGAGAATTCTTTTGACATGAACTCGGATCCCCTATCTGTCATGATTTGTTTTATTTTGATATTGTGTTGTGTTTCTACACGTTTGTAAAATTCTTTGAATTTTTGGAAAGTTTCATCTTTGTGTTTTAAAGTATAAACAAATCCATAACGGCTATAGTCGTCTACAATAGTTAGGAAATATCTTTTTTTGTATGTGATGGATGGTGTTAATGGACCAACCAGATCCATATGTACCAGATCAAAAATTTGGTTAGAGGTCCTTGTTGCCCTCTTTGGTTTTGGGTTTGTTCTGAGTTTTGAGGATTTACATACTGAGCATTCCAAATAGTTTTTACAATCCTTTATTTTAACGCCATCAGCATGTTCAATCATTTTTTGTATTACAGGGAAACTTGCATGTCCCAATTTTCTATGCAACATGTGTGCACATTCATCATGAATTGGTTTGCCTATATTGGGTCTTTTGTTATTGTGTGTATCACTAGTGGCTGTGTCTTTGTGATTACAGTGTGTATTGGGTTCTTCATTGTCATTGTTGTTACTATGTTCACTGTCTATGTTGATGTCGTCATCAGTGTTTGTATTAATGTTATGCAACCATTTATCTTCTGTTACAAGGAAGGGTAGGCCCCCTTCGATAACTACACTATTCAATTTAGTCCCATCCTTTTCTAGTATTGCTTTTCCCCCAGAGAAGATTATATTTATGTTGGAATCTTGGCTTAATTTCACTGCACTAAGTATGTTATGTGATATTTCTGGTATCAACAATACCCCCTCTACTTTACCTAAACCAGGTATATTTACATCTCCTTTCCCTATGACTTGAACATTTTCTTGATTGGCTACTCTTATCATAAATTTATCATTTGTGAATGAAGACAGTATTTTCTTGTTATTTGTTGTATGATTAGTCGCCCCTGAATCTATGAGCCAAGTATTGTTTTTTTGATTTTTGTGTGATGACATCGTTATGTTTATCTAATCCATTTAATGATCCTGATTTTCTGTCCCTTGAATTATCTCTATCCTTTCTGCGTTCTCTGTAGTTTGGGGAGTCTCTATATCTGTATCTATCAATAGATGATTGCCTGTCTTGATATCTACCCCTATAATCACGGTTTTGTCTTTCCCTATGAAACATGGGGCAATCTCCCTTAGAGTGTTTTCTGGATCCACAATTGTAACATTCAATTGTTTTTTGGTGATTCTCTTGGAAGGTTACCCCTTTTGCCTGTCTGTGTTCTGTGTATGCATTGTATCTACTTTTCCTCAAATTATCTTCAGCTATTAACTTATTTGACAGACTTTCTATGGATAAGTATCCTAGATTGATTGAGTCTAAGTGTGATATGTAGTTATCCCATGATGAATCTAATGAGTTAAGGATAACGCTTTTCATTGTCTGTTCTGATATTATTTCTCCTCTTAGATGTAATTCTGCTCTGGTTTTGTTTAAGGATATTAAATGTTCACTTATGGTGGTTCCAGATCTTAATTTGGCTGAAAAGAAATCTTTAGACATTCTAGTGGTTGTTGCTACACTTTCACTATGAAACAATTTAAACATGCATTGAATTATTTCTGAAACAGTAAGATTATGCTTAATACTGTAGTACATGGCAGGTGATATGCTAGAAATTATTAAATAGAATGCTCTGTGATGCAGGCAGTCTATTTTTAGAGTCCAAGGTCTTTTGGGAGGATTGGTTATAAAAAATAATAAATTTTCTTTCATAAAGACAACCTGAATTTGTTGACACCATTCCTGTAAATTGATGCCATCAATTCTAAGTTTTGGGAAATCACTAGGTAGATTCCCAATATTACTATTCCCACTACTTACAACTGTGGGTAGTCCATGGTCCTGTAGATGTTGAAAATTGCAGAATGGTGTGGGTATTCTGCTGATGAGCTTGAAAGGTTCTCCTTCTTCATAAAGTTCATTGTAGTTCTCTGTGTTCATCTGCGCATGCGCGTTGGTCATTTCTTTGCTGAAGCCGCTGGGAGAGGTTCTCTTTGCTGTAGCTCCCTCGTAGTGCTCTCCTTCTGATGATTCGGTCTCCGGCTCGATCTTGGGTGTTCTGCTGGCAGCTGTGGTTCTTCTCTTTTCTTTGGAGCTTTCTTGCTTGGAGTATTTTGTTCTTTGGATCGTTTGTAGTGTGGGGGAAATTTCGCAGGGCCCTCTGGGTTCAGGCATCGTCATCATCGTTGTCCGGATCGAGTCGTGCAGGCTTTGAGGTGTCTGTTTATTTCTTCGTCTCTTTTGTATTTTTGCATTATTGGCTTTTATCGATTCTTTTGAAATTGTTAGACTTGTGCCAAACGTTTTAAATAGTTTTCTCATGGGTGTTTCGATTTCTTGTTCGGTGGATGATTCTTCTGTATCTGTTTCTGACTCTTCAGAAGAATAAATATATTTTTTGCTATTTTTTGTGTTTTTTCGCGCCAGAGTTTTTGAATGGTGCATTCTGATTGGTTCAGCCGTGTTCATTTCTGTGGCCGGTTGAAGAAAAGATGGCTGCCTTTCAAAATTTTGAGCGGGACCTCTGGTCTTGCTTCTGGTTATTTTTTCTTTCGTTGTAGGTTCGCTCACCATTTTTGTATTTTCGGGTTTGGCTTTTTCAATGTCTTTTTCTCTCGCTGCTCCATTTTCTTCCAAGAAGCCTCGGAGTTCCGCGATGAGTTTGTGGTCATCTTTTTGACTTTTTATTAGCCTCAGTATCTCCGATCTGAGGTCTTTGTCTTTTATTTTGTTCTCTTCTTGGTTGTCGGTTTCATCTGCTGTTTCTTCGATGTCTGTGGTGTTATCTTCAGATTCTTTGATTGTTGTATTTATTGGTTCATCGATCATTTCTTGATCTGTTTTTGTTTCTTTATCATTTGCCCTGGTATTGGGTCTTTCTTTTTTATTCTTGAGGTTTTCTTTCTTAGGCATGTTGGATTTTATTGAGTCAGTTCAACCATCCTCTGCTACCAATTTGTTACAATATTTTGAGGATCAGACTCAATGATGAATTCAGAAGCAATTTCTTCAGTTAAAGAAGTGTTTATTCATAATAGGCATTCTACTTATTCTTGTCAGATTTACAGTGAGAAGCAAGCATGAGGTAAAAGCACTCTCTATTTATATCAAAGGGGAGGAGTCAAGGAAGGGGGTGATCACACATGAATACATTAAAGGAGGAGGAATAAATTAACCCTTTATATCCTGTACATATATACATATCTCTTGTTATAGAATAAGGCATTTACTTATGACACTCTTAGTATGTTTCTTGTTAAATACTGTAGCTTCTGCTACATCTTTATGGACTATTGATACCCATAAAGGCATCAGTAGCAAGTGCATATAAACCAATGCAAATCCTCATAACTACTTTCATACATCATGTCTCCAAACTAAGGACTCTGAAGACTCTAGAGGCACCAAAAATAAGTGGTGACATGGCATGAAGGAAATCAATTTAACAAAAATAGGCCTGTTTATGACATGAAGGAAATCAGTTTAACAAAGTAAGCTACAAGTTTTGAAGTGTTCATCTCTAAAATCCATAGCTTCAATAAATTCAATACATATCCACTGTTTTGAGCTTTCCATTAATATAAGAGGTATTCTTATTCTTCACAATGAATAAGTTACTTCCAGCAACTGCAAGAGCAGTCATTTTACAAAACATCAATTTTTCTTTATAAGTAAGAACAGTATTTCTTTTCCTGCAAATATAGCATTAACCTCTTTTTGGGATACTATCCCAAGACATTTTGAAAAACCATGTATCAGGGTAGCTTCACATTCAAATTCTCTTCTCTTTTATAAATTATCTGTAAAATGATTTCAATTAATGTAATTTATTAAAACCAACAAAATAAAAAGAAAAAAAATTGCATTCAAACAGTAGCAGCGAGAAACATGAAATGCATTGGTGACCATACCAAGCCTCTTTAAAATTGATATTGTGAAGCATTTACATGACAAGTTGTACCCTGAACTCTACACACATAGAAATCCCAGCTTAATCTTCTCAAACACCATATTCTTCAATACGTTTGGTTTGGGGGAAAGTTCCTTGAGCTACTTATCAGAGTAAGAGAGATCAGATATATTAAATTCAAACAACATAGTGCTTATTGTTTGTGAAAACAGAGGAGAATAATGGAATGAAAAGGTTATTAGCAAATGGAAAAGCAAGTTTCTGTCCAAAGCTTTGCTTTTATTTTTTAAAATAATTTAATTTATTTTATCTTTAAAAATAAACTATATATTTCCCTGGATAAAAGAATTGATATATTAAAGTATATATGAGTAAGAAATAGAGTTGATGTACTAAAAAATTTTGTGTGGTATATAAAAATATCTAATTCCAATATTCTTGGAAAAACTATGTTCCTAATCATGATAGAACCAAATTTGTCAATAACCAGTCATAGGATAATGTGGCTGAGAACAGACTTAGATTATTACACCACACCAAAGATACTAGTTTTGAAACATTTAAACAAGAAACGAAATGATCTACAAGTCTAAATTTAATAGTACAACATCCACGTTACAATTTTAATTTGGAGTTAAAATAAATTATTTCATAATATTAAGAAGCACTAATGGGAACAATTTAAATTCCAGTGGTTAAATGCATAATTTTCTTCTCAGTTCTGTTCTGTTTATTTATTATCAGGTAATTCAAAAATAAAAACTCCATGTCAAATATTCATAAACAAATGTCAAAGTTAAAGAACACGAATATGATTATACATTTATGTGCATATACATGATATGGATGATTCATACCACATGAACAAGAACAATGGTTATGAGATCAATGAAAACCATTTGCTCCATCTTCTACTCAAAAAGAGGACAGTTGGCATAGTATCTTTTGGAGGTAAAACAATATTACAATTGATATATATGGGGCGTCAATTTGGGATTTCAATAAACTAGAAGAATTAGAAGTGGTCCAGGTTAAATTTGGAAGATCAGTTTCAGCCTTACCACTATGTATATCTGCAACAATATTGAGATTAGATCCCTTCCATCAATAAATATAAGGGTAAAGAAAGCAAGTTTATATTATAGGAAACTAGTTATCATGCCTATTAAGTTATCATACTTAATCTGAAAAAATAATGCCTTCACGAAAAATGTATTGAGAATAGATGGATGAATCTATTCTACTCACACAATTCTTGTTAGATCAGGAACATCTGAGTGACATAAAGTATTATATATTATTGAGATACCACTTATTTTTTAAAGATTTTATCCAAGATAGAGAGCAGATATGTAAGTTAAATAAGTGGCAGCAACTTTTTAAAGAAAGATAAGGAATGTCATAATATTTACAGTCTCTTACATCAGATTCCCTGAGAATGTTGTTCCCCTGTTCCCTTTAAAGAACTTCACTTTCAAACAGCTTATATGGATGGGAAATATAAAGGATTACCAAATACACATGTTTATGTAGTAATTTATAGGTGGAAGATTACACTGCAAACTTTAACAAGAACCCAGAATTAGATTCATCACACCCTTGTTAACCCAATTGGATCAATTTATTTTAGAAGAAAAAAAATCTATTTTATATTGAAGGCATAAACATGTAACAAAAAAATTGTTTGGATTGTTTGCAAGAAAGACACAAAAGCACACCTTGACAAACAGTGATGTTAATACTATTGGGATGTATTGATTGGATATGATTGCTATAATTTTATATGTACGGTATTTTGCTAAAACCTATTGTTGCAAATAAATGTTTAAATACAAAAATATGGATGATTAACTTGAGGAAAATGAGATAAATCTAAACAAGTACTGGACACTTACAATTTTTTTAATATTACTTCATAGATATCCTATAATGCATAGATTATATTGGAAATTATCTTTCTCCTCAAAAATAAAGAAACATGCATTTTTGAAACAACTGTTTTTAAGGGAAATAAAATCTTCAGGAACTGAAAACGTTTTAAAAATCACATTTATACTATTAAATCAATAAGATAGAATTTGTAAATTTTCAGGTATTTAAATCCATTCATTCTCCATTCATAAATAAACAAATAATATAGCCAATAGTATAGCTTTGTAACAGTACTACATGCATAACTACATACCTGCAGTATATATTTGGACAGCAATCAGGAGGGCACTTGGGGTATTATAGTGGAATGCAGGGTTCCTAAAAATGGTCAATATTGACACCCAAGAGTTATATCTAAGAAATCAATAAATGGCTGAGGGTCAAAATGGGGTCACTAAATGTCTGGGTATCAATAGGTGTCTGAGAAATGATGGAAGGTTGATTGGGGTTAATTAATCTTTTGGGATCTCTGTAGTAAGGTAAAGGTAAAGGTTCCCCTCGCACATATGTGCTAGTCGTTCCTGACTCTAGGGGATGGTGTTCATCTCCATTTCAAAGCTGAAGAACCAGCGTTGTCCGAAGACGTCTCCGTGGTCATGTGGCCGGCATGACTAAATGCCAGAGGCGCATGGAACGCTGTTACCTTCCCACCAAAGGTGGTCCCTATTTTTCTACTTGCATTTTTTACGTGCTATCGAACTGCTAGGTTGGCAGAAGCTGGGACAAGTAACGGGAGCTCATCCCATTACGCGGCACAAGGGATTCAAACCGCTGAACTGCCAACCTTTCGATCAACAAGCTCAGCATCTTAGCCACTGAGCCACCTGTCTCTTGTAACAGCACTGATAACATGATAAAAAAAAATCCAGATCATCATCATTGCTGCCTCCTCCTCTTCCTCCTCCTCCTCTCTCTTTCTACATTTTTGTCTTTAATGTTGCCTTTAATATAATTAATTCCACAGTACTGTTTTATTTATTTAAATATAATCAAGCTATTTTAATTTTCTGTGCCGACAGAATATATACTTTTTGAATTCATGGACTAGATAAATTACTTCTTTTAAAACTTAGAAATGAGACTCTTGATTTCTTTTGTGCTGATTTATGGCTCCATCTGTGTTGCGTGTTTTCATGCAAGTGCCCTAGTGACTTGATATTTAAGACAAGTTTGTCATGTGTGAATCTTTTAATTAAAACATGAAAACTCAAGGAACCTACTCTATAAGTGCAAACATTTTCCAATATTGCTATTTGCTAAGGTGCATTCCACAATATATAAATACCTTTCACTGAAACGTAAAACAATAATTTATCTCATCCCTATAAAAAATATTACTTATTCATCCTTTTTAAAAGGAGCAAAAAATATTTTAAGATTCAAAAGGATTGAAATAACTTCATTTAGCATCAAAATAACAAATGTAGTTGTTAATACTATATAATAGAAAGGTATATGAAATAGGATATATACATTTATGTATATTTCTTACTAAGATAATATTAGGTTACCTTAGCTAAGGTAAGCTAAGGTAAACTAATGTTAGTAAAAGGTAATGTTAGTAAAAGTATTTGATAAATTAAACTAAACAAAAATGATATAACAATCTCAGTTTATTTTAGTTTCATGTTCAAAATATATCCAAAACAAGGTATTTTGTGGTAATATGGAAAATTCCTATCTGATGTTCCCAAGAGCCAATATCAAAATAATTACAGATCATACCGAACTAAATGGAATTTCACCATATTCAAGATGAAAATAATATAAATAAAATACCTTATATGCAGCACCACCATGGATGATAGATTTGATGAAAATTCCAAGATCTGCTCCTGTCTCTCGAGATTTGTTGCCTTTTAAACTCACACCAAGTCCAGCTGAACCCGAATCATTCAAAGGAATTTCAAAAGTCAATTGCTCTGTTGCCTCGAATGAAAAAATGTTGCAACATGGTTCTCCTTTCTGTTGGATGAACAGAGAAAGCAAAACATGTTGACTAAAAATAGCAAGTAAGTACTTTTTTTCCTCTGATCATACAAGATTAAGAATGGAGAGGAATACCTCAAGAGACAGAGAATGTTTTTAATTTTAACTACATTTTAATTGGGAAGCAGAATGAAAAGTCTGTCTGGAAAGGTAGGTCAAACGATATTTATTTCAAAGTATTTCAAATTTTTGCATTTTAGAAGTAAAAAGTGATACAGAGGCAAACTAACTTTTTATCATACAGCCCTGAAGGAATCATTGAATGCAGTCATGTATTCTCTGAGTCATTAACAAGAGTGATAGCATTAGCAGGGGAAAGAACTATGATGCCATACAAGAACAGCAGAGAATTCTGGTGATGAGATGAATTAGAGCCATCAACTGCTTCCTATCATTTATAGCATGCACAGCATGTCAATTCATTATAATGGTTAAATATTTTAAATATGTTGATCATCACATTATTGATATTTACTATTATAGGGCAATTGATTATTTTAGATGTGTTAGCATTTTCCCCAACTAACAGTGAAAGTTTATGCTTACTACCCTAGATTAACATGAGTCTCCACCTACAACATACACTATTTTATGTAGTTTTCTATTTAATAAACATGTTAATAAACAGTGTATTCTATTTTTTATGCCCAAAAATTTCAGGCAGAAGGAAGACAGTAGGAACACTGCAAACCTTTCTCCCTTTCTTTTATTGACAAGCTTTATTGCATATGATGTATTTCACAGCCATTTTTATTGCTACTTTTTCAAATTTCTTACACTCACTTTATGATTCCTACAATCAAGAATCCGGAAGAAACTCAATCTATAAAAGTAATATTTATAGGATTTCACTTTCTTAGAACTTCCTTTATGGAAATGCCACTCATATCAGTGAGCAATAACACATCCACCAATATTACAAATTAAAACTGTTTATTTTTGTTCCTGTGAAAAACAAAAATAAACAACAAGTCTTCAATTTGAAAAGCATGTTATTTCAAAGAAAGAGAAAAAGTCAGGCTCTACTGAACTATAAACGTCAATTCGTATATAACAAGAACAAATATTTCATTTATTTAATGAATGCATTCTGTTTAATTGGAAAACAAAAATGATTTGATGTTGATATTAATAATATGCTGTTATATAATCTAACAGCCTATCTCTACTCTTTTTTCTATATCCAAAGCTAGTCTCAAAAATGAAAGATCATGTACACTATGTACATTTTAAACATTTAAAGACAGAATTGTATAATTAATATTTTAGAAAATAAGGTGTACACTGAAATGCACTAATATATTGTACCATATGAAAGCTTGAAATTATTTTAGTAAAAAAACAATGACTGTCTAGTATAAAATAGATCTGCTGATAGTATAAGCCTCACGATGTCAGCTGTGAGCTATCCTGTCATAAACCACAACAATGATTATGAAGTGAAAATAAGTGAATCAGAGAAAGAATTATTATGAATGCCTCATAATAATTGCTTTGTTGATCCCTTCCTCCTTGACTATCTGAAGAATTTTATGGAAATCATTCCAAATTTTGTGTGAATTAAATATAAACTGTAATATTCAGCACCTTCTCTCCTTTCCAAATTACACTGGTCTACAAGGAGAAAGCCTCAGAAATGAAAGTAGCTTAATTTTATCAGAATTGGATCACTAATAAAGGAAAATTAAGTCCTGAATATTAATTGGCTCCAGTTTCCAAGATACAGCTTCAGGTCAAAACTGCAACAAAATAATTCAAAATTATGACAGGGATGTGTGATTATGCTCCACAGCTTTTCTTCAAAATGTGATAGAACAATGAGAATGGTGCCACACCAATCATTATAAATTTATCTTTTTATTGATAGCAATAACATAACTTTCCATTAATGTATTGGTTTTTCATGTAACATTTTCATGCTTTTTGCATGAAAAACTGACAAGCTCTAACTTCAGATTAAACGACAAGATTCCATCTTCATTTGGTATCTAAATTGCGCTTTTTGGCTTTTCTATTGTAACTGCAGTAGGATCATCCCTGGGGAGATTCCAGCAGTAATCGGCAAGCATAGACAGACTCCATTTCCCTCGGTATCTTTTCTCCATGCCTGTGATACCCTAGTGGAATCTCTCCCCATGCTCATCCTTCACTTCCCCACAGTTCAAAAGGAAATAGTCTAAATGCGAGTGTAAGAAGTGAATTTTTAGTGACATGTTTGAACCAAGTGCTTTACAACAGGGGTTGCCAACTTTTCGGACCTCAGGGACCACTAAATTCATAATTTTAAATCCCATGGACTACTAATATGATCTGCCTAATGACTGGCTGGGTGGGGGGGTGGCTAGATAGTCATGTGACTGAGTGGACGTGGCCAACTCAATGTCACTCACGTCGAGGGGTGCCTCGCCGGCTTCTACTCGCCACTCCCTTCCCAGCCACTCCTCATCTGCTAGCCTGGGCTCCTCAAGGCCCCAACAGGAAGCAGTTGTTGGAGCTAAGCAGCCACCATGAGTTGGCAAAACAGCTGGCTCAGTTCAAATTGGATCTGACCGAGAAGGAGGCTCAGCAGAAGCACCTCACTGAGGATTACAAGCATAGGCTTTCCAAGCTGAGGGAAGACCTGAGGAGTGCAAGGCTAGGTAGTGGTGCCTGGAGACTCAGCAAGCTGAGATGGTCAGCCAGTTCCAGGCCATGATGCAGTCCCACTGGAACAAGGCCCTTTGGCTTTTTGCCACCAGCGGCACTTCCCTCCATCCTTCGTCGAAAGCCCCTTATCAGGAGGCTGAAGCAGACCCCGAGTTGGAATTTCTGCCCCCCTCCAACCAGCACAAAAAGATCCTGAAGGGGGAGTCTCTCTGCAGGAACACAAACATTCATTGCACGTATCTGTCCCAGGGGCTGTAGTTTGACGACCCATGATTTAGTGCAATATAAAAAATGCAAATAACTTTTCTGTGGACCACCAAAATTTTCTCATGGACCACCAGTGGTCCACGGACCATCAGTTGGTGATCACTGCTTTACAGGATCTAAGCAAATTTTCCACATGTTTTTCATAGTCATTTGCCTTGCTGTTCTCAAAACTGAAGATAAATGTATACACTTCCATGTGGTACCATTTTCATTGTTCTACTGTATTTTGTTGAGAAGTTACAAGGCATCATGATCATTAGACACCTCCCTCTCTTGTAGGCAAATATACTCGCTTGTGTATAAATCTTTATTGTGAAATATCTTGAAAACTTTAGCCAATCAGCACCTTTATCACCTGTTTTCTAATTCATCAAATCAAAATATGTAAAGTTAACACATTTTATCTTGGAAATCAATAATTTCCCAAAATTTGTAGATCAGTGTTATCTTTCCCTCAGATATTCTGCTTTTCTTATTAGCACAATATCTTCTCAGGTTTACTCTTGTTTAGGAAAACATCATCCATATTTTGATTTATCTGTCACGAAATATTGAATAATGCTTCCTGCTCAGCACCACCATCTTTGTTTCCTTAGTACAGGGGTCAAACTGGCGACCCGTGGGTCAGATGCATCACGCCCAGGCTATGCCCACCCCAGTTCCATGAAGGGGAAAACACTGCAATACGTCACGTGATGGGAACGTGAAGTTGCAACTTTTGACACCCGTGTAGTATATTCTAAAGTGCTTTAGACCATCTGCAGTGACAGACAATAGTCCATGTCTAATTTTTTCTCCACAGCATTCAGAATATTGAAAGTGTAAAGCATCAGGACAAGAACTAGGCTCCATATTTCTACCTTAGCCATGTGTAAGAGCTATGCCATAGCCAGCCTTTTTTTTTTCCCCTTTGTATAAATGTAGTATCACAGCATCCTCATTCAGCCCATCATGGATATGATATAAGGTTGTTGTTTTTTAATCCACATACGTGGATCTTTAAAAGTCAATCTTTTAAAGCTAGTTTGTTTGTTCATTTGCTGGTTTATTTATTGTTTTATATACTCCTACTTTCCAAAGAATTCCTGGTGGTTTGCTTTACAAATATAAGATAACATTAAAACATGCAAGTAATAAAATACAAAATCAACCCATAATCCATAATTAGTGGCAACAGCTCTTACAGGTTGAAAGATCTTGAATTCATCTTAATAGCCTTCCTAAAGCAAACAGGAGGATGTTGTCAAAATCTTAAGGAGGGTATTCCTCCTCAGACCCATCAAGGCAAAGTCCTGGCCTGAGTGAATTTGAACAACTTTGTCAATAACTTGTCATAACTTTGTTATGTGATTGACTCACTGGGGCTGTTGGGCGAATCTTCCTACTCATCTCTTCCATAAGGGAGCAAGTCTGTTATCCGTCCAATTAGAAACTTCAGACTAGGAAATCAACTCCACAGATAGGATAAAATTATTTTTATTGATATTGTTATAACAACGGAATTTTGCATAGCTGTTCTGTATCTCCTCTTTCTTATTGTTCAATGAATTAGAAAATCATCCACCTGTGCCACTTCCAAATGTTAACTCATTTAGAATTAAAGAATGCTTCAGCTCCTTTTGCCTAGGCAATGGATCCTGCATATCTTCATTAAGGTCATCTTCCTTACTGCCTACATCTGCCCTTATTGATATGATTGGCTCACTCTACCCATGTTCAGTCAAGTTCAATCCTAGTCTTCTTTCCCTAGCACTCCAGATGCTTCTTCTATAACTTCATTTCCTGGAACTCCCCGGTAAGGCCAAAGTTCCCAGGATTTGCAAACAAGTTGCTCAAATATTACATCTTGCCTTTGAGAACAAGAACATAATCAGAGGTTCAGCATAATTGCCTGCCAAGGTGCTTGAAAAATGTCTAGGATTTTGGTTGTCAGAATCCATTAGAATCCATGAGACAATTAAGAGAAACCATCTTAATCGCCACTAACACTTATGGAGGTCACCAGCAGCCAGGAGCTTATCTGTATCAGGAAATGATCTGATCATAAAAAACGTCTATGCCCAATGTCTTTCATCTTCCATTCACAAACCAACTGAAGCCATGATGACTATGGAGATCGTGAATTTCTAAGCCACATAGAAGTAGAGTGTACTTTTACTTTACTTTATTTGTTCTCAGGTGAATCCCCATGAACACAGAGTTGTAATTATCATGCTTTCACAGTATGCCCAACTTTTAATATACTAAGATAGACAATATTATTCCAAAATAAAGAAGAGATCACATACCCTCTTAAAAAAACCTTAAGAATTACAGAGAGATCTATGACATTATTAACTTAGAATATCGACAATGAAGATCTTGCATCATACTATAAATACCCCATAGTTTCTAACAAGCAAACTACGCAGGTTTCTTAAGAAACACTTTGACATAGCAGTTTATTTCTATATTGTATTTTATTTAGATATGTGCATCTGTTAATTTTGTTAAACTTGCACTAAACTGCTAAATTTTTTCCCATTTCCACTAGTGCAGTAAAAATAATGGCAATACCACAGTTAAATAAATATATTGTAATGCTATTCTATAATAATATTTTGTAATTCCACTCTATAACAATATTTTGTATAACTATTTATATTCTTTATACTTTTCATCATAAATTTTGCACTTTAATCTATCATTAACTATTCAATATGAGCATTCTAATATTTATTTCATACATATAAAATCTGGCCATAACTAATAGAAGCCATTGCTGGCTTCTTCCCAAATAATACTTTCTTTAAAAGTTAAAAAGTATAATTTAGAAAAGGGTGCTAAAAACAACTTTAAATACAACTTTGTTCCTACAATGCAGCTATATAATTAAATTCCAAAAAAAATTCAATAGTAAAACATGCAGTTTTGGGTGCTCTGGTGTTTCATACTTCTACTAAGGTTTATTAGTTTATTAAAACAGAATTATTTGTCAGATTAGCTCTTTGAACCAATCTTTTAGTTATGATCAGATTATTCAGAATACTAGCTCTGGTGAAATAGTTGTTAAATGTGCTGGAGTGAAGTGACAAATATAAATATACTGAATCATTTTCAAACACTAGATTGCTGATAGCTCTCCACTAATACTAAGTTTGTTGTCCATAACATTTCAGAGTTACTTATCTCTTTAGAAGAGAGTCTGGAAATGATCTGCCCATCAAATAACTTATGAGAGCATCTACTCATATTTTTTATCGCATGATTAATACTAAATTCATATACCAACATATAATAGTTCATTTATGGATCATATCGGGGTGAAATCCACTTACCTTCACTACCGGTTCACAAATGTGAATGCGCACGCCTCCTCCACGCATGTGCAGAGCCTTCTACGCATGCGCAGAGGGTCAAAAACAGGACGTGCTGACGTCCGGGCAGGTGGGCGGAGCCTCCCACTGCCAGCACAACCGGTTCGCCCAAGCCAGATAGAACTGGCTGAATTTCACCACTGGATCATATTGAATGAAAGATTGTAAAAGGTACAGCCTCAAAACTCCTCAGAGGAGGAATATGTTTTAGGTCAGACTTTTTACAACTAATGAGCCAAATCCTTGGGACAGTTAGTTACTTAGTTAGTTAGTTTATTTTATTTGTCAACAAGTACAAGGAAACAAGTAACAGTATAGACATAGACATGGACACATGAAGAAAATTTGGCACAATAAAAGGATATAAATAAGCAAAACATAGCCATAAACACATAAAATGAGTACATATAAATGGGAACAGTAGGACAGGGACAGTAGGCACCCTGATGCACTTATGCACGCCCTCTTAGGGACCTCTTAAGAAATGTGAAAAACGTTTTCCTAAGAGGCTCATCTAGGCTTCCCAGTACAATAATTAAGCTTATTAAAAGCTACAGAGGTGCTGAAGAGTTCACTGAGAAGAGAAAAACCTATTTCAGAGTAGCTCACTACAACTGGACAACTTTGCAACCAAATCAAGTTTCATGAACGCCAGTTCCTTGACAGTAATTTGAAGAAGTATGTTAGGCCTAGCATGAGCAAAGATATCTTCTGCTATTCATTAAAGCAGCATCTCTTTTTTCAGGCTTTCACGTGAGCCTGAAAAAAAGAAGTCTCATTGACTTTAATTGATCAGCTCCTTAAAATGGCCAAAATTGTTTTTCAAAAGGTTTTCTGGGAAAAAAAGAGAGGCTGCTTTAATGAATAGCAAAGAGGTGCTGTATTTGTAAGAAATCCAAAGGTTTCTTTTTTGGATATGTTTTAGAATGGGCATATTATTAATAGGCACAGCTTCCAGTATAAAGTTCACTATTTGAGATAAGCTCTTCTACTGCCTTGCAACTTATTACTCTTGCATCCTGAACCCCAAATAGATCTACTTGCTTGAACTTAATCCCAACATTTATTCTCTTATCTTTGTCCTGCAGGGTAATTACTCGTGGCTCAACTTCTTCAGGACTATCAAGTGATAGTTTGGCATATATCTGGAAAAGGATTACTGTAGGCTGCATACAGTGTGGACTGTATTTATTTCAGTTAATCCCATGTTAGTTGCTAAATGCAGTATTAGAGAAATAAGTCTTGCCTAAGGCATTAGATCTCACACTTCATCTGTTCTGCTCCAGAATGATGCGTCTTCTCCACATTATTTCCTCTTTTAATGTAGTGGCAGTGACTTTGTCCCATTCTTTTTTATTTCCATTCGTTTTCAGGAATAATTCAAGGGAAATAGTAACAACTCAACAAATGTAGAAAGATAAAAAGATTTGAAAGGTTCTATTCTGTGATTGGCACACAACTAGTATAGCTTTACAGCCTTTTTGTTGGAGCACTGAGGACCCCAAATGAGGGTAGATGCAATTTTCATGATTTAGTCAACAGGAATAGTGAGTGAAAAGCGACACAGACAAGTTCTCATCAGCAAAGCAAAGGGTTTTATAGCAGTCTTCTCTTGACACAAGAACAATCCACTGTGTTCTACTTTGTCCTTAACTATGCTATTCTGGATGTATTTTCCATCTTATATCTCACTTCCAGATCTGGCATAGGTGGTGCTAGTTTGAGAAGGCACCTGTTTGAAGAGGGATGTTCTTTAGAACTAAGTTCTCAAAAAATGCAGTTGAAGTAGAAAGCAGTCTGATAATATCATTTTTCTGGTAAACAAGTCAGAATAGTCAATCAAATAGATTGTGTGGGAGGAAAGCGGCATCCCCTCCTCCAAAATGTCTAGGGATGCTCTGATAAATTGAAGAGTCTAAAAAGGGAGGAGATAAGATTTCTGAAAATTGACTTACAATCACAGAGTTGGAAGAAACTATTTAAGCTATAAAGTCCAAAACCCACAGATTACAGGATCCATATTAAAGTATCATTAGGTGACTGTCTAATCTTTATTTCAACACGTCCAATGAAGTGAATCCTACTTCTTTGGTTTATTGTAACATCTAGGCAACTAATGCCTTCTTGCAACTTGAATTTATTATATTGTATTGTGCTCTGTTCTGTTCTGTTCAGTGAGACAGACCAGGGCTAGATGGCCTTCCATTTAAGATCCATTAGGTTAACTGAAGAATGCTGTATCCCCACCCCACCCCAGTGTGATATTGTACCAAAAATAGAGAGAATGCTCAAGGTGTAGTTTGGCCAACACAAAATAAAGTAGAATACAGGTAATCCTCAGTTAACAATAGTATAATTAGGACTGGAATTTCTGTGGCTTAGACATGTGATCATAAAGCATATCACATGATCACATTGTTTAATGATGGCAATCATTTTTTAATTGGTTTAAAAATAATGACAGAAAACAGAAGGTCATGGGCTTGATCATGGCACATTTGTTTCAATTCTTCATAGCACTGAGTTAGTAACTATCATAAATCCTCTCTTTGTCTTCTTGCAGCATACAGCTGTGTTCATCCTTCCCCTGTTCCACAATGCCTCTTTCTCAGTTCTGAAGGCTCAGAGGCTATTCAATCTGCAGCCTGAGAATTATTTTAAGTTCAGGAGGTGCAGAATATTATTTGCTTCTGCCAATGGTTTATTAGGCCTGCTTTTAGATCCTCTTCTGTAAAGTTGCTTTCTCTGTAAGCTCCTATTGCATTGCCTCCATTTCTTAATCTAATAAATCTCCATCTTTTCTGAGGCTACTCACACTGATCTTCTCATCTTTTTGACCTTCTCATCAAGCACTACTACAGATTTGCACTTCCATGGATAATGGCTTAGTCAAGAGTCCTTATCAATTTTCAAAAGGGCCAGGAACACCACAATTGAGACAGAAACTGCAGCATCAAACAACATGTTGTTGCATTTTAATGTCTAAAAATGTACCATTTACATTGCTTGTTGGAGAAATTGAAATTTTCAGGTAAGATTTGTCTACTTCTAAAATCCAACAATAATCAGATGTTCAAGCCTAAAACAGATGAGGATCCATTACCAGGAAGCTCATGACTGCAAAATGACTTACTTCTATGAAGGGATTTAGATCTTTAGAGATGGAATCAATTAGAAGTAACTTTTTAAATGCCATATGGGGTACTGGTTGACAACATCGAGTTTTATTTTAAAAGTTACAAATATAACTACTAAGCACATAGGGAACCATATACATGAATTACAGAAACCATGAAGAATATTTAATATTCACTTATGTGTAGTGAATATTTTATTATTGTTTTATTTGGTAACTAACATGGCATGTCCCAAACACTTGGAACACAATGGGTTATATTGTCATTCTCCATTCTACCGCATCTACTTTTCTTTTAACATTTCATATTGCTGACCGTAAATAAATATATATCAGAAGAGGCACAAAAGTAAACTGAAGTAAGTAATACGATACCAATGCAATGTATATAAATACATTCTGACCAAAGTAATATAAAATAAATAGTGTTTTCAGAAAGCACTAATGCAATATAATCATGCTAGACTACAAAAGCATGCAAGAAAACATTAAGCACATGATAAACCATGTGAAATACCTCATTTGCAAGTGATCTGGACTTCAACTCAAGGCAAGAAGATTTGCAAATATAAATTTCCATCCATTTTATACTATTTGTCATTACCTGACAATTCTGCAGTCCAAAACAACTGCAAATAATTGTAGTTGTAAAAATGCAATCCCTTATTACATCCAGGATATATGAAACTTGACAACTGGACTTGAATGGATTGCAGAATAAGACTTTTTGAATTTAAATATGATGTGATTTTACATATGCCAGTAAATCAAAACTCTAATAAATACTTTTATTCTTTGTACTGGCTGCAATCTGTCAATGCATTAATAATTTATTAAAGCAATGCAAAGAAAATTTCTGTATAAATAATACTGATTCATATAAAGAACAGATTTATGAGGAAACATTTTCCTTAAAAAGATTAAGAAATTAAATGATGACCAGTTATCACTATCATTACACTTACACGCCTACTGTCCCTCTTCCAAGCATTAGAAGCAAAAATCTGCTTTCTGTATTTCTAAGTAGAGATCTTTAATTCACCTCTCCCACACTCTCTTAAAACACAATTCTGGTTTGATTAATTCATATATTATCTGGATTCTCATCTTTTTGACAAGCCATAAGTAAAACACATACCTACCCCACTCTTTTACTGTAAACTGTTCTGTATACTTTGAAAATGAAAACATCCCAGTTAAGATTTATTATTTTGTTTTCACAAACAACTTGTTAGAAATATTTTTTTTTGAAATAGTAATAGCTACAGAAAAGAGCACAGTGTTGAATCTCATTTTTTTAAATTATTTTCTTTCAACTGTTGTTTGATTTAGGCTAAGAAAGCTTCTAGAATTCTATGAGACTACCATAGATTCAAATCAGACAACTGTAAATAGTTTCCAAATAATAATTAATTAATTCACTTTTCCTCCATAGCTCTATACCATTTTTGTAATAGTAAGCCAAAACAGATTTTTGTCATCTACTTATTTTCCCTTTCCCTTTCTCTAAATTTTCTTCTTAAACCGGTCAAGAAATTTTGTTTCCAGCAGATGACGTGATCATTTTTATTTAACAGAAGCTATAGTCTATTTGGAATTAGTATGACTCCTAACTCTGCTAATTTTGTTAACCCAATCACTGGAGGGAAGGGATGTGAAACTAACTTCCGATGCATTATTTTAGAAATCCAGCAAAATGTGCATCTGGTCTTTGCTAACAATTATTTAAAAATGAAATGAAACATATTCTCTGTCACATAAATCCTTCTCTGTCCAGATGATTTTAATGTATGATCAATACTATCTAAAGCTTCTTTCTCTCCCGAGACCACTTTTCAATTAAATCTTGTTATTTAATCTAAGAATACCAACACTCATTGACCTCTGTACTGTCTAACTGTGAATTTACGGTAATCTAATGCACATCTCCCTTGACAGAAGGGCTATCTTAGTTATCTTTATTGTTCTGGGGGCCAAAAAAGCCCCCCAAAGGAAGGAAACATCATCTATTTAACACAGCCAGAGACTTTTTACTAACTGTTAGATGTCCTTGACCAGCACACACAACCCTGGCCTCTTGAATGTGTACTGGCTGCCCTCTTGCCTGACTGCTGGGCTCTGATAAGAGAAGCATGTTCCCTTGGGTGCCATTCAGATCTGAGAGCAAAAGGCAATGGACTTTAAAACGTATCATTTTCAAAGGCTTATGAATTCACACTCCCTTGGTATTTTTTTCCAAAGGAAAAACATGTGATTCAAACAAGCAGGATATTGAATCCATGATAACCATTAACTTAGATAAACACTGAAAAATAAAATATTTGCTCTTAAATTCACTATACTATTATATTTCTGATTTTTATTTAAAATGTGGTGGTATTTTATTTAAATTTGGTGGTATTTGTAAAATGTTCCATGAACGTTGACATGATAATGTTGGTAGAATGGATCTGATTCTGCATGTTATCCAATGTGTCTTCTCTCGAAATTACGGTTTTAGTTTCAAGGCTCTACACTCTAGACTGGGTGCTGCAACACATAAAGAAATGAATCTAATTCTTTTCTTTCCAACAAATAATCCTCCCTTCATAAAGGCAAGTATTATACCATGAATGTTGTAAAAGCCAAACATTCGTATGCTTATTGATTTATAAATTTATTAGTAATAACTGATGTTAAGATAGCAGTGCTTTGGTGTAATGGTCAAAAGCTCTATATTAGAACCTGGGAGGCTGGGTGCGTTTCAGTCCTGTCTTAAGAGTGAAGCCAACTGGGTGACTTTGGGCCAGTCCCTCTCTCTTAGTCCTAGGAGCCAAGCAAGAAAAAACATTTTCAAAAAACCTTGGCAAGACAATGGCAGGTAGTCCAAGCATTTTCCAAGAGCCAAGATGAACTCAAAGACAGGAAGGGAAAAAATGACATAGCCCTCTTTCTCAGACACCCATATGTCTCAGATATTTTTTTTTAAAATCAAACCCAGTAGTGAAACAACACCTGGTGATTTCAGGAAAAAAATCCATACAGTTTTCTGACAACAGAAGTGGTTGCCTTTGCCTTCTTCCAGGGTGTTTTTGGACTTCCTAATCTAGCCTAGGGGTCTAGATATACTAGTATATCTACCATTCAAGTACTAATCAGTGCCAAACACCTCCCCCCCCCACATTAGTTCCTGAGCCCAGGTGCAGTCACCAACCAAGGCAAAGTCATTTAACAAGGTCTTTAAAAAGCAATTATGATGCTGTGGGTATCTTTGCTGCTTAAGCAGTAGAGGAAGATTGCAACCTGCCTTTGATCTCACTTTACCTAAACAACAAATCTAAGAGGTGGATTACTGAGAGAACCTGCCTTGCCAAAGGCTAGCTAGTATTATCCCAACAGAAGACTTCAGTGGTCTCCCAAACCTAAAACTCTATCAGGTATTCAATAAAAAAGCAAAACCAAAATCTTTCCATTGAATCCGTTCAGAATGAGCTTCATCGGCTTTAAAGACTCCATCGGGCTGGCAAGTTGTTTACCGAGTCTAGAGCAGCAGAAATCTACATTAGTTCAACCCCTCAAAAAGGTATATTTTAAGGGAGAAACATGTTTAGACGTATCTAATCTGCAAGAAAGTTAAAGCATTACAGTCATTTATTTCCTAAGACTTTCCTAGGTGCATGATTTGGCTCTCTACCAACTGAATTTCTCCTTATGATTCTCATACTGCGTACAACGTACATGTCTTGTGTTTAGACCCAATAGATTGGGTCTAGAATAAATCTGTTCACTTAATTTGGGGTCCGTTCACACAGTACTTTCAGAATCTTCTACCTTCTAAGGAGCCTCTGATTAAGAGGAACCAATGATCTTCTGCCCACTGATTGGGAACTACCAACTTCCTGCCTCCTGGGATTGTATTCTACTCAAACCACAGAGTCCATTCTATCAGGCACAGTCATAAATACTTTGAGTTTATACCCCTTTGTATTTTTTATTACATTGTAAGCATAAGTACTAAGTACTGAGTTGACATTTGCTTTGTACTGTTCCATCCCTTAAAACTTAGAAAATTATGGGAAAATGTCAGATATTATTTCTTCTACTTGAAGCTCAGCAAATGGTTATAAAATGTTGTACCCTAATATCAGAAGGAAAGAGGGAAGTGGGGCAATTCTTCAAGATTTGGCTGGTGTATTCAAGCTGATGTGAAGTTATTTAGCCCACCTTACCAGACAAAAAATGATTGTTTACTTTTCCCTACTATTCCATCTGTACAAGCATGTTCCTTATGGTAACACTTTGGAAAATAAAACTTCTCGGCATTTCACATACATATGTGCAAGTATACAGTATCTATTCAAAAATATAAGGAACTGTATACTCAGTATCGATGGTTTTATTAAACTTTGCATAGTACATTCATAATTTGAAATCACCAGAGAACTCCAGCGGCTATTGCAGTTGAGAACCTACATAATTACTTATTCTCTTTTAATGGAAAAACCTTAATCCTTTTCAGGATTTAAAAAACCCTAATCTTACAATGAAACTTATACTTTGAAAGCTGCCCCAAATATTAAAAGATATTAATGTATATGAAGGCAAAACCAAATATAGATGATTATTATTCATTCACACTACTATGGGTGTACGTGAATGTGTAACCTGGGTTTGTATTTCCATTTGTCTACAAAATTCACTAAATGTCTCCGGACCGGATTCTCTCCCTTTGCCCAATCTATGCTGTATTGAGTTCTCAGGAAAAAAGATGCGATAGGAATGCAATTATAAATAGAACCATCATTACAACAAGGCTTCTTTCACACTAATATTTCTTAGGACATTTATACAGCTGCATTAAACTTGATAGTTTCTACTAAAAGAGTCTTACTTTCTTTGGAGCAAGAATAGAAACAATACTTAAACTGATTTTTTTTTAAAAGTAGGCTCATAATCAATCTTTCTTGGAAATGATAATCAAACTGATTTGAGTGGAACAGTTGAATGTTTCTTCATTCTTCATTTTTTTTTTAAAAAAAAAGCAAGAAACATATCAGGTTAATATTATCAGGTTACTATCAAACTGTTCCTTACCCATCCTCATAATCTTTAAATTATTTTCAGAGAAATCAACTTGGTATTTATTATGTAGCTGAAAAACCAAATCTATTTTATAAAATATATTAATCACAAGGAAATCTGTAGTCTGATAATTAAGCAAATTAAAATAAGACTGAGTTTTGGAACCCGCTACTAACCCCAGCTGTTACATTGTCAATAGCTGGCACGTATTACGGTAACATTTGGCTAAGTGGATAATAAGAGGAAAGTTTGTGATTGATTCCAATTTTATTTTGCTGATCTTTACAAAGGAGTTTTAAGATTCTCTCATTCATTTTCAAGCATTCTCAAACAATAATCTGGGTTTCACTGCTCTTATAATATGAAAACATTTCATATAGCAATTTTATATGTGTTTGCTGAACTTGTACTTAAGACAGACCTATCCTTTAATCCAATCAACAGTCATTATCCTTTGCTACGCCAGAAAAAAGTTTCACAAAACTTATTTTACGTTCAGAAGTTCCCCCAAAATTATGTTAAAGCAGATCCAATTTGACACAGGAAGTATCTTTATTTAAGTTTACCAGGCTGGTACGATGAGAACAAAACAAGAGTTAATATTTTCTGTATATCTGCCACCATCTAAAGGTTATTTGGATTTTTGCAGCCCAGATATAATAGCCCTATTTTATTAATACAGGTAGTAACCAGGTTGTGATGACAATTGGATCTGGCATTACTATTGCTAAATGATGTCATAAAGTATGACATCACTGAACACATTCCTTAACAACAACCACCCCAGTACTCCCAACTGCCATTGTAACTAAAGGAATTGTGGGTCGTTAAGTGGGAAGGGTCAGGTAAGGAGAACGGCAATACTGTGGAGATGCTGCAAGGGGATAGGAAAGGCCACTGCAGGAGTTGGGGGAGGCCAGGAGAGAGCTTGGAAGACCTGATGTAGGCCACACAAGAGTCCCAGAGGACAAAGAGGGATGGTACATCAGGGTGCAAGCCCAGGAAAGCTGGGGGATGGGTAGTGTGGTAGGGTGCAAAGGCTAAAAGGCCAGAGGGTGTTTGGTATGACATGACTCTTTGTCCGAAAGGGTGGGGTGGGAATGGTGCAGCAGGGTATGAGCAGCAAAAGACCAAGGGATGGATGGCACAGCAGAGTGGAAGTATAGGAAGGCTGAGGTACAGATGGCGCAGCATTAGTGAAGGAAAGTCTTAAGTGGATAGTGAGACGCAATGCAAGCCCAGGAACGGTAGGAAGTGAACAGTGCAGTCCAAGCACTCAAAAGTCAGGGGGACTAACCAGAACAACTTGTGACCTTTACTGACTTTCCCATTGTCTGTGCTTATGGGAAGCCATTGTGGGAAGGTGACAAATGACAATTATGTGACCATAGGATGCTGCAAATGTTTTAAGTAGGAGTGAGTTACCAAGTGCCTGAATTACAATCACGGGCGAGTGGGTGCTGTGTCATCCAGAATTTTAAGGACTGGTCACAAGTCCCAGTTTTTCAGTGTCATCACAACTTTGAACGTTCTCTGAAGAGTGGTCAGTTAGCAAGGACTATGTGTAGGTGTATATCTACATGAGCTATGGCTCATCAAGATTGTTTCAAGGAGAAAAAGAGGGAAATGGTTAGTGAAAATGCAAAGGAATCACAAAATATTAATCTTGAAATACATTATTAGCCTAAAAGAAACTATGCTGTTCCACTAAATAGTGTTATATATGATTAATACTTATGTATTTATTAAAATAGGGAAGTGTTTCCCAAACTTGGCTATTTTAAGATGCATGGACTTCAACTCCCAGAATTCCCCAGCCAGTATGCCTGGTTGAGGAATTCTGGGAGTTGAAGTCCATATATCTTCAAAGGGTCAAGTTTGGGAAACATTGAAATAGGGCAATATATTTGTCTTTTGTGTATGCAATATTCCTAAAATTGCATTATCTACATATAAATATAATCTGTAAAAAAAATAAATCCTTAAAACAAGGATGGAAGATTGCAAAAGTTATTTTCAGAGCAGACTGGACAACTGTAGCTCTTCCAAATGTTGCTGAATTATAACTGTTAGCAAACCAACCTAGCAGTGTAAATGGTGAATGCTGAGAGATTTATCTCAGGAACATCTGAAGGGACACTAATTCTCATTATTAGCCTATTAGCCATTGCAATCAGTAGATACTCCTAGATTTATGGCCATTCATTCAATGACAGTTTGAAGTTATGATGGTGTTGAACGAAAGGACTTACAACTCGTGCCCTGCAGCATCCCAAGAACCATGTGAACAAACTTCAGACCCATCTCATTTACAACTGGAAGGACATTTACGATCACAGGGACACCTCAACTCCCCCCCAGACCTATTTTTTCCTCAATCTATGCTCCTTTGGCCACCCTACATAGTGGCACTCAGCATTGGAAACCCCAGGACTGCGGCTGAAGTAAAGGCTCAGGGCCTTTAACAGTCAGCATATTTTATGCCCTTTATTTTCCTGACTTTCTCCCCTGAACATATTATCCAGACTAAATTATCCTACTGCCCAGAAGACCACTCAAGTAAAAAAAAATCTGTATTATTCCTTCCACGTATTTTCTGCCTGTTATTGTGGTCCGCCAGCAGCCTATGGAGCTGGCAGCAGAGTCAGACAGCGATGAGGCTGAGGAAGAATATGGGCCAGTCCTGGAGGCTGGGAAGGCCCGGATGAGGGCTCTGCGTCGGAGGCAGAGATGGGGCCAGGACCATCGGGAAGTGATGTGCAGACTTCGGAGCCTCCAGAGGCTGACAGTAGAGAGGCAGAGAAACAGGAGGAGCCTGTTCTTACTGAACATATGAGAAGAGCTGCAAGAAGGCAGGAGCAGATAAAGAACAGATGATGACTCGGGAGTAGGGTCAAGAGATGATTGGCCCCTCCTATAAGGCTTAAAAGACCAGCCCCGCCCACATGCTGGCTCCCACCGTTCAGCCTCTGCCTCCCAGCAATTTGCCTCCTTGCAGAAAACAGCAAACAGCCTGGTCAGCTTCAGCACAACCTGACTTAGCACAAGCAGCTGATTGGGGTTTGGATCTGCTTCCTGGAATACCGCCTATCAGCTGTTCCAGGGGGATCGCCACCACCCATCACTGCCCATCGCTGCTGTCACCTATTGCCGCCTCCACGCGCCCCATATTTAGCCTCTGCGCATCCCATTTTTGGCCTCTGCACACCCCATTTTTTGCCTCCGTGTGCCCCATTTTTGGCCTATTCCAGGCGGTGGGGATTCCCGCCGCCATGGCCTATCCCATGGGACGTGAGGAAGCCAAAAATGGAGCACATAGAGGCGGCAATAGGTGGCAGTGGCGATGGGCAGTGGCAATCCCTGCAACCTGAAACAGCTGATAGGCAGTATTCCAGGAGGCAGATCCAACCGCCAACTGCTCATGCTAAATCAGGCTGTGCTGAAGCTGACCAGGGTGTTTGTTGTTTGCTGCAAGAAGGTAAATTGCTGGGAGGCAGAAGCAGTTTTTTTTTTCTTGTTTTCCTCCTCAAAAGCTAGGTGTGTCTTATAGTCTGGAGCGTCTTATAGTCCGAAAAATACAGTATATCAATTACAGAAAGTTAATTACAGAAAGGCCTCCCAAATATTTTTTTTCCAGTACAACCGCACTATCTATGTAAAGTGCATCATGAGAGCAAAATTATAAAGACAACAATCATCTGTTCAAGTGAAACCATCATGGTGAATATACTTATTTCTTTTTATTTTACCATTGTTCAGGTGGGCTTCCTTCTTGCCCCGGAAAACTGTCTGAAATAGTAAACCATCGTTTTGTGTCATGTATATTTACTTGTATATCTACCCAAATCTAAACATTATCTAAATATGACCCAATCCCTATATAATAGCTGAACTTCCCAAAGAGTGACAATAAATGAAATAAAACAAAGCATATACATTAAAATTGATGAGAGAGAAAAAAATTTAAAAATTAAATATATTTAAATTCTGGATGAACCTGAGTCTTAAATTGCACCTGTAAACAATGGAATAATAAATAATCCATACATATCAGAAAGGTGTTCATCACAATAGATGCCACCACCAGGAACCTTCACAAATTTGTAAGTAATGGAGTAAGTTACTTTTCCAGTGATCAAGATAGTATATTCAAAGAACCTTGATTAAGATTAGTTAAAAATAAATTTCTAAAAACTCTGAAGATTGATTAGAAACAAGGGGATAGAGAGCAATGCAAGTATTCCTTGTGCTTTTGTTTCCTCTAAAGTAGACTGGGGGATAAAAAGAAAACAGTATGTTGATTTCTAATTTGGATGTCTCTCTCCTAAACCTTGACCTAGGTTGGGGCTCAGTCAAGGAGTTCATAGTAGAGGTTGTCTGGTGCCTGATGGAAAGGGACAGATTAGTTTTATATTGCAGTTTTTATTGGTTGTTGTGACCCACCAAGGTTCATTGTGTGATGTTAAATGGCTTTATCATTTCAGAAAAAAAAAAAAATATTCTGAACTATATTGCCCACTAGCCTTAGCTTTTCTTCCCTCCTGGCATTGTAGATTATTCTGAAACTCTGCAAAAAGGAGCCTTTTATTTTGGCCAAGTAGGGATCTTTGTTACAAAGATGAACAGAAGAGGCTCTCCTGAAGAGAACTAAAAGGAAAGGGTTTTCTTCAGGCTATGGAATGCACTTTGCAAAGAGGTGTGTTTGGCTACCACTCTTCCAGTAATTAGGAAGATGAAAAAACTGCTTCATTTTTTGCCAAGCTTTTAATTGTTAATTATTTTAATTAGCTTTAAGTTTGGCTTTGATTTTAACTGTTTCATTTTATTATAGTATTATATTTTTATTGTTGCACATTCATTATGTGGAGGGAGGGAGGATCTCCCCCTAAAGATACTGCTCACCCGAATAAAGATGCCAACTAGCAAAACTGAAAGATAAAATTGTTTTTCAAATTTCAAAGTTAGCTTAAATTTAGCATTTCAGCAGGCAAACAGCAAACTCCATTATCAATCCATCAAAAAGGTTAAGTTCACGTATTTAATTAGTCTAGACTTAACAAAATTAAAAAGAAGCTACAAATGTATGCATGCATACTTACATATATACTACATACATTAAATCACTCTGTAGAATGTCTACTTTTTTTTGATAGGCATACCAGTCCATAGTAACCTCTCATTACAATAATGGTCAGTTCAAAATAGACTGAATTATCAAAGGAGGGCAAACAAATAAGCAAAAATAATGGGAAGAAAATCATGCACAGTAATTGATATAAAGTCTTAGATGATTTTCATATAATAGTAAAAGCAATAAACTAAACACAATTTCTTAAGAAATAGAAAAGGAAGAGTCTTACTGGAGTTTATTTTCGTTCAAGAAGAGAAGAATGAGATAAAGACAGGATGTACTGGTCTTCCTTTATGCTTTAGGTTTAAAGTATTTTTTAAGAATCAAAACAACAAAGAGGAAATCACGAGATTTACATTTTTTCTGAGATGGCAGTTACTCCAGAAAAAATATCTTCTGAATAGTGACAGACATTTCTGTCACTTTATGGACTGTTTAGGCAAGGCAATTCTAATTATAAACAGCTGTTTTGCAGCAGATCATTGGCAAAGTAACATAAGAGAAATTATGAAATATTTTAAACATTACATCCTTACATTTTAAAATATAAAGATAACCTATTCTTCCGATTCAGTACAACCTGGTATATATTGTATGAACAGTTTCGGTGAAGGGTGAATTGGTACACGGATGGTCTTGCATTTTTGTTCCTTCATTGCTTCCTTGTTTCTTGCTATGCATATACAAGGAAGAAGATGAAGGAGACTAAAATTGTGATGTAATGTAAACTGGTAAAACTGAGCTTTCTGAACATGATTGGCTGAATGAAGTGTAGGATGCACACCTAAGAACCACATCACTGGAAGTCATAATGGGAAACAGTGAGAAGCATGGTGTAGATCTTTATCTAGATGAGCATGACTTCCAGGTTTATTTGTTGTCTTTGAAGTAAGAGTAGTATAAGGAAGTAGTAATATTACAGGTAGTCCTCAATTTATGACCACAATTGAGCCCAGAATTTCTGTTGTTAAGTGAGACAATTGTTAAGTAAGTTTTGCATTTTATAACTTTCCTTGCCACATGGTTGTTAAATGAATCTGGCTTTCTCTATTGACTTTGTTTGTCATAATTTGTTGCAAAATTTCATCACATGACCCCAGGACACTGCAACCATCATAAACATGAGTCGGTTGCCAAGCATCTGAATTTTGATCATGTGAGCATAATGGTCATAAGTGTGAAAAATGGTCATAAGTCACTTTTTTCAGAGCCATTTTAACTTTGAACAGTCACCAACAAATGGTTTTAAGTCGAGGATTAAATAAGTGTCTGGACAAATCTATTAAGGAGGAAGATGTACTACACTACATGTTAACAGAATGAAAGGCAATTACTCTTGCTAATAGCAAAAATTATCAAACTAGCATTTGAAAAAAATCATAAATACTTTTTAACATTAAATACAATAAATTTATATAACCTCCTAATTTTAGTAGTACTATGGTACATTATACTGATTTTATGTCTTCATCTAGATAAGAGAATTCCAACTTCTTATTCTGATTGTCAAACAATTTTGTAACTTCATAAAATCTTCATTAAATTAACATTTTCAACTACTTAATAAACAGTGATACTTTTCCACACAGTTTATTTTACAAAGAGTATTACCAGTTCTCGGGGCAGAAAGGTTTCTTCCTGGCGAGCAATGACCAGGGAAACTATTTCTCCTTGTTTTGTGCTTCTCAAAGTAGCTACAAGTTCTTCTTGAGTTCTGCCAGTGATATCTGTACCATTCACCTAATAACACCATAAACGAGCAAATTAGCAAAAATTGTTAACAATATATTGTTAAATATTGAGCAATTTAATCTACATAGTATCAAATTGAGGATTAGGGGCCTAAACCATCTGAGCCATCCATTTTGCAGATGTTTCAAAGTTTCCTTCCCTTCTTTAGCAGTGGCATATCAACAATTTATATATCAGTATATCTACTGATATTCCCTGAAAGAATACGACTTCAACCCCATCCTATCCTCCAATGAAAGAAAGCATGGGGCTATTGAAGGGTTGCTTATGGTTGCATTGGATGAAATTTAAGGAAAATGCTGACGAAGATATAAGAATGGAGTATTAAATTTGCCTATCACATAAGTCATACTTCAAAATATTTTGCACCCAAGCCAGATGTCACAATGATTAAACTTGAATGCTGATTTCTAATTTTGATTTCTCTCCAACAATGTCATTTTACTTAGGTATGATTTGACTTCATCCAGAATTGCAGATTATCTTCCCCAAAAATAAGATCGGGTCTTATATTAATTTTAGATGCATTAGGGCTTATTTTCAGGGAAATAAATGCATCCGTTGGGCTGACGATCTTAAGTGGGGCTTATTCTGGGGGTAGGGCTTATATTATGAGCATTCTGAAAAATCATGCTAGGGCTTATTTTCCAGGTGGGTCTTATTTTCAGGGAAATACGGTATCTACTTACCTTTGCCAAATAAAGTATGGTGAATTGTTAGGAAAGGGTCTTTCTAGCTGTAGCATGCTAAGTATACTGAGAGAAACTTGCTTTGTGCTTTTTTTTCACATTATGTGAGAAACATATTTAACAAATATATCCAAAACCTGTTTGAATATTGTTGGGAAGATTTTCTTTTACAGAACAATTGCATCAGATTCAATAGATCCAAATAATCAATATCATCCAAAATGTCTGAATCTGGAAAGCCATAATTGGTTGAACCTTAAAGTTAGCATATTTAAGAAGATTTTACATCTCTTAGAGGTGGGATATCCAGGAAGCATTTATTACTTCTGAATTACAAATTTCCAATTTTGCTCAGCCAAATTTTAAAAGCAAAAATGGGAAAGTAACATGAATGTAAGCATAGGCTTTGAATATCCAAGAAACCTGACCTCATCTTCATATTATAAAGCTAACAATTATCTAGAGCAATAGGGCAAGAAGATGATAACCTTGTTTTGGTAAAAAATATGCAGTAAGCAGTTATATTTGCAAAACTATATTTGCAAAACTGCAAATAAATTGGTTATTATGAGTATTTTATAATTCACTTGAGCCTATGTTTTACATTAAACAGGTTTGTATCAGTCGAAAAAGCATCATATAATGGCCCTCACCAAATACTGTGTTTAATTACTTAATAGTAAGATATGTGCTGAGGAATAGTTGGCTTGAGTTAAATTTTAAATTGATTTTAAATTGGGTTGTTTTAATTTTACGGCCAAAATATTTAATTATTTTAAACTGTTTTTAAATTTTGTATGTCCTGTTTTTTACTTTGGCTGTTCACCGCCCTGAGTCCTAATTGGAGAAGGGCGGTATAGAAATTGAAACAAACAAACAAACAAACAAACAAATAAAATAGATTTCCAACCTCTAGTATTCTGTCTCCTGAATGCAAACGGCCATCTTTAACTGCTGCACCTCGAGGCAAAATATTCTTTACAAATATAGGGCCAGGACCGTGTATGGAGGAGTCCCTGGTGACCACTGTAAAACCTAGTCCTTCAGATCCTAAAGAATAGAAGAAGTATCTGTAAATATGAGGCAACCAATAATTAACAGAAGGCTGTTCTCCAAAGCTTTAATATTTAAATTAAAAATGGGTTTGTTTTCAATTAAGTAAGAATAGTAGGATCCATTCCTTGTTTTAGTGCTGAATTAGGACACTCTGTTCATCTTTTCTGTGCAGCAACAAAGTGTTTCTTTCATCTGGTGTCTTCAAATTCAACATTAATTCTTTAACATATGCTTGCCCACTTCCATTCTGTATGTTGTTTCTGCATGAAAAGCATGCAGTAACTCAATGAATGAACACAAGCTTTAGTCACATATTACATTAGAAAAGGTCGAAAGAACAGAAAATATATCTGAAATTTTTTAATCTGCATAAAGAATAGGGATTTCTTTCACCCCACCTTTGTTATTTTTATTAAGGTAGCAAATATATGTAATACTCCTTCCTCCTATTCATTTATCCACAACACTCCTGTGAGGTGAATTAAGCAGAGAGACAGAGAGAGTGACTGACCCAAAATCACCCACTTGGCTTTCATGCTGAAGGTGGGATTAGAACATATAGCCTACTGGTTTGTAGCCTGGTATATTTAATCACTGGATCTAATTGACCTAATTTATTACATTATTATTACAGTGTACAGTATTGAAGTCCAAATGGGCCAAAACGCTTCAGCTCTGGTGTGGGCACTCTCACTGTATCTATTGGTGGTTCCTGAAAGGAGCTTTCCTTTCTCTTGGACTTTTATGGTAACCTTGTGGATTCCAAAAAGTGTTTGCTTGAGTCCATGAGACACTGCAGAAGTGGCAACCACAGGCTGAACATTTCCATAACTAAAATGAGCCTCATGTAGCTACCATGTAGGTCTGGTGCAACAACAGGTATAACTGTAGTGCCCACACTGTATCTGAAGCATCTTTGCTAGCTTTAGATCTCAGTAGCTTAGAGCAGAGTCCTAACATAGACACAAAACTGAAAAGGAAAGCTTTCTTTGATAAAAACTTAAAACAGATAAAAACAGAATTTATTAGAGGACTTCACCAGAAGCTTACCAGCTCCAGCCCAACCTTTTTAAACTCATTTGGGGGAGATTTATCTGAAATCTTGATAGTACAGTGGTTTAGTGCACCCTGTTATTAACACAGCTGCCTGCAATTTCTGCTGGTTTGAATCTCTCCAAGGCTCAAGGTTGACTCAGCCTTCCATCCTTTCTAAGGTAGGTGAAATGAGGACCCAGTTTGTGGGGGCAATAAGCTGACTTTGTATAAAGATATACAAAAGAATGAAGGCTATTGCTTAACGCATTGTAAGCCGCCCTGAGTCTCCGGAGAAGGGTGGCATATAAATCAATTTTTTTAAAAAAAAAAATCTGAAATATCTGAAGTATGTTATGGAATACAGCTTGAAATTGTCTTTAATTGTGATCTCTACATGCAGACTTTGCAAGGAGTTCTTTGCAGCCAACATCTAGTAACAACATATACATAAGCATAAGACAGAAGGACAGAAAGAGAAGGAAAAGAATGTGACACCTCCTTAAACAGTTTTGCTCCTAGCTGTACTCAGAGTAAGTCGGTGATATATTTTTATGGAATGTGGAATAATTTTAAGTGAAAAGGTTTAAAGTTTCGAAACTGGTGCAATATCAAATCTTTCTAATTGCTAGTTTATGCATTATTTCTTTATTTTACTTTCTTGGAGTACTTTATGGACAAAAACATTGAAATAAGTAGAAACTGAGCCATGGGCAAACCATTTAGTGTTTAAGTAAATAGTCAGCTGTGTCAGATTTATCCACAGACTATCCTAATCCTCAATGGAACATTCTCAAGTGGGCTTTGAGAAGAAGTAAACTGTTGACCTTTTTAATCTGACAGATGTGTGGCTTTGAATTTAACATGTATCTTGTTGCAATAATTCAGTGTTCAAACTTCAAACTAAATTCTCTTAATTCTGTTCTGTAATATGATTTCAGGGAACACTGGTTCACTGTAGAAACTGAACGTTCCATAAGAAGCCTTCTTAAAACCTTAACATCCAGTGTTGTACAATGAAATACTGAAAATTATTCAACTAAATCTTATCAGTATAGCGGTATCAAGTTATTATTTCATGTTATTATAACATTCCAGCAGACATAATCTTTGTTGACTGAAAATAAAAATAACTTTAAAAGTAATGGAAGTCCAACTGGAAAGATTTTTAAATGCAATGTCTGCTATATAATGATACCATACTTTTTAAAAAATACCAGTTGATACATGGAAGCTATTATTTACTAACTGCCTCCAGTGCATAAGTGCTCACTTGTTTCTGTTTCCAATAGCATGCCAGCTGTTTTTGCAATGAATAAGTCAAATTTATACATCCACATCAACCATATGTAAAAAAAATCATATTTAGAAAGTATTAACAACTCATAACCATTACCTTTTTTGAGATCAATCCTTATTTTCTTTGCATTTTTCTTGCTGCCAAACCCCATCAATGGGGATAAAGATGGTGATGGAGGTTTCCTATTAATTCTTGAGAAGTTAGGACTCTTGGAAGATACATGTGTACCAGTTTCTAGATTGTTTGCTTCAGAGAAATCTGGGTCTTTCATCATCGGCTTTGGAGGGGCTGCAGGTGGAAACTTTCCTTTGGAAATATGATCAGCTTTATTTGGGGAGTACAATGGTGCGATGACTGACTTTTCATATTGTTCACGGCCATATGAAGCAACAACTTCCAGGATGATGTTTTGAGATTTCATTGCTTGGCGGAAAAGATCTTGTGCTCTTGGGGAAAAAAAACATAAAATAGTCTCAGCAATTAAGCAGTGTAACTGCTTATTAATTAATTTGTTGAACATATATCCTGTTCATCTTACCTAGATGTGACTCTAGGTGGTTTACAACCACTAAAACACCAATAAAAACATTAAAACTATAAATAGTAACACTAAAACTGGTTAAAAATTGACAAAGAGGGGAAGGAAGGGAGCGAGATGCAAACAGAGAGGAGGTGCGATATTATATTAGTCCATTAACCATGTCTGTTCCTCCAGCACACAGGAGGATTTTCCCCTACCTGCACAAAAGGAAACAGACCTCAATCCAACATCCCATTTAATTGGAAGCCTTTTAGCCAGCATCCCATTGATTTTCTGGGGAAACAGGAGGGAAGATTGCAAATGGCAATCGCATGATCACAGGGCACCTGGCATCCAGTTGTAAACCTGAACAGGTTGTCATGCACACAAAATGTGGTCATGGACCGGGGAGGGGGCAAAATGCTTTCCAATACCTGAAACTGCTTTATGAGGCGTAAAGGATCCATTCTGAGGCTGCCGTGACTGTGAACTGCTGTTAAATGGCTAGCTGTAAAATGATGACTACCTGCATATATGGAATATTTTAATTAATCAGTAAAGAAAATTCACTTTATAGTGCTTATTATGTCATTTATAGGGGGCAGGATGGCTCAGTGGTTAAAGACACTGAGCTTGTCAGCTGGAAAACTGATACCCCAATTTTGAGACTTGAGTACCATGTGGTGGGGTGAGCTCCTGTTACTTGCTCCAGCTCCTGCCAACCTAGCAGATCAAAAGCATGCAAATGTGAGTAGATAAATACTGATAATTACCACTTCGGTGGGAAGGTAACATCATTCCGTGTACTTTGGCATATAGTCATGCTGACCACATGCCCATGGAAATGTCTTCTGACAATGCTGGCTCCCTCAACTAAGAAACAGGGATGAGTATCACCCCCTAAAGTCAGACTCAGCTGGACAGGGGAAATGTTTACCTTTATCATTATATGTCATTTATAAAATATCTCTTCTAAGATTGCTTTGACTACATATATTCTGTACTTGTACACATATATTCAAATTTCAACAGAGACATGTTAGACAAAATTTGTCTAAAACTCCTACTAAGATAACTGCATATGAAAAATGAATAGACATCCTGTGAACTTTAGGAATAATAAAAACAGTCTAGTTTTAAAAGAAATGCACGTAATTTGGATATTGTTGGAACAAAAAATGAAAAACTGCCTTAAAAATAAATACCTAATTTTCATGAAATAAAACTAATGAAGAGTTTGTTAATTGAGTTCTTTGTGTTTTAAAAAAGATGGATTAATGATGTTTATTATTCTTTAGTAAGAACAATCTTTGAAGTTTTTAGATTGATTACTAAAGAAATATTACAAAATACTAGTAAAATGTTCAGATTAAGAAAAAGGATTTGAGTATATAGCAACAGGAAATAAGCATGAAAGCCAGATAGGTGACTCTGGGCCAGTCAATCTGTCAGTCAAACTCACTTCACAGGGTTGTTGTGGGAAAAATAAGACAGGAAAGGTAGGTTGGTTAAAACCTTGAGTAATTTATAAAAATAATAAAGGTGGACAAAAATAAATAAAAAATACTTTTGTTCCAGGACGTCTGTACTTGAAAAATATTAGTGCTATACACTATAAAGAGAAAAAAGAAATATCTAAAGAAATTATTTTGTTCAGTTGTTTAACTTTTGGAATTTTGGATTGATTTTCAGTGAACATGATTTTTTTTTTAATCCAAGAAAAAAATAAGGAAAATGAAGAAGAACTTACTGTGCAAAGGTTTTATCTGCAAGTTCAATATTGTTAATTTTCACAATGCATTCATTTTCATAGAAAAGTCCATCCCGCTTAGACCGGCTATTTTCCTCAATACCACGGATGAAGAGTCCTAAAATCCTGGAGGAAATGTAAAATATGTTTAAGTGAACTTTAAATCATCTGTACCAGGTTGTGAGTCAAAATTTGCTTCTGTGCTCTTTGAAAAAATAGATCATTTTCACAGATTCTCCTTTTCCCTTCAGGCCACTGAGTGTTTACTTAATTCACTGTATCTGTGCAAAATAAAACGATATGAATTTCTTCCTACTTTGTGCAGCATTTCTATACTGTATACAGAATGCTGGGGAGTTGCAAGAATCCACTTTGCCTAAGATGCCAGTGTTGGGGCAGAATATTATGATGTAGCATATTTTATTTTTGTCCTGCTTTGGATAATTTTTTACTTGTTGATTTTGAAGATCTGGACAAGTGTGAACTTTCTTCCTTCTGGATGAAGGTGTGTGTGTGTGTGTGTGTGTGTGTGTGTGTGTGATTAGTACTTCCTTATAGGATGTGAATTCCCTTTCTGCCTAAAGATAGACAGACAAGAAGAGTATTTAGAAATCATTTTATTTGCTTGAAAAGCCTGAAAATTATTGGTCAATTTCAAAAGTATTTTTTCCAGGTGAAGTGACAGAGATAGGAATGGCCTCACAACTCCAGATTTATCTGAATGACATTGTATCTGGGCCTACTTCAGTTGGGATTTTGGCTGGGATGTGGAATCAAGATTGCTTAGATTCAGAGATGTAAGGTCTCACAAAAGTTATTTCCCCCAATATTTTAATTTGTTATTCTATAGAAATATAGAAATATTCTATATTCAGTTATGCATCTCCATTCTAGGATATACATGAGTTGTGGTGAAAATCTTGACCCTTTATCTTAAATTGTAAAGTTGTAGATGGGAAGAAGCAGGTTGAGATTCAACCCCAACAAGATGAAGTGGCTGTAGATTCAGGCTGTTGGCTGTTGGGAAAATTCTAATATCAGGTCTGGACAGAGGTATGATTTCTAAGGAAAAAAAGGGTGTGTAATCACGAGATGTCCCTGACTTCATTTCTGCTGGAGGAGATAGAAGGTGAGGCTTTTGTTGCTTGAATATAGTCACTCAACACTCTTCATCTCATGGATGAACTTCAGTAATATACTCTACATTAAAACTGAAAAAATGAAAAATGCAGGGGTCCACCTGTTTACAGGTGCAATGCAGTAGTAATAAAGTAGGGAAGCATATTAATTGTTCATTTGTTTACAGGTGTACTTTAAGATCATAGTGATCACTTTTAAAGTCCAATATTGTTGGAGTCTGGCACTCTCCCCATCCAAATTTTGCCTGCAGAGTATGACAAGAAGAGCATATAGGGCATATTAGCAAATGTGTATTATTTTAGAAAAAAATGAAGAAATTGGGAATCTTTACCCATAGGAAGAATGGGAGTCTGTTCAGTGATGCATCTGAGTATCATGTCTGCCAATACAAACCACTTAATAGCTAGAGGAACTTTTCTGAACTATGTACAAAGAAATATTTCTTTTAATATCTATCTATGATGCTGAAAGGCTGTGATGTTACTTTAAATTCTTTGAAAAACTTTTCTTTTTCTCCTAGAAATTTCAACTATTAGATAAAAGCTTTAATTTAAAACTATGCTTCCCTCCATCACCTGCAAATACATTTGTAAATATTCACAAAAAGATATAGAGAACTTGGCTCCTAAAGAAATCTGGATGAGAAAAGCAATGGTCTTCTTTATGAATGCCTAAATTACTTCCACGTGCACTTAACATTCCTACTGATTTCCTCTTCCAGTTCCAGAATTTTTGAGTTTATCAGTCCAGTTAACCTACATGAGAACATTTTGAAATGCAGGGATATTGCAACAGGCCCAAGCAGTAAAATTGTTGATGCAGAAAGTAATATCCAGTCTATACCAGATGGTTAGCATACCCAGTGAAAATCCAGATTTACAACATTAAAAGTCTACTGGATATAGTTGTGAAGCAGAAGTTCAGTTTATATATGTGGTAATTATTTTCCTCAAAAATAAGCTTCACCTATTTCTAGAAGATGGAGATCCAACCACAGCAGTGCTAATGCAAATTTACATGAGACAACTGGTCTTAGTACTGTCATGCTAATGATACTCATTTCAACTTAGGCCATGACTGAACAACATATTTTTATTTGCTTTGATTTCTTACATTTTGGAATTACAGTTACTTGTGTGCCTCCCTATTTATTTTGTTCTTTGGGTTATTTATAGATTGCCTTTAAAGTTTTATTAGAAATATTTAAATACCTCACATGAAATGAAGATATTCACCACTAAAATGTTGGCTATATCATTGTTATAATGAAAAGGATGCTTTTATTAAAATTTTGTTGTGCTCTCCATGCTAAATTTGAGTTCAAAATTACTGAGGAAATTTTGAAAACAATAGCAGTTTTCTGGGTTTTATCAAATGATCCAAACAGTCTAATTAAAAACCAAAGCTAAGACTTTTTAAACTATATGTTATTGACAAAGTTGTAGGATATACTGGGAAGTTTATTTCAGGAAAAGACAATGACAAACCACTGCTATTCTATTGCCAAGAAAGCTGTATGAATGTGTCACCAGTAGCATCACCAGGAATCTACATCATTCTTTACAAAGGAAGCTCATCAGCTCAACCTCAATCTGAATTCCATGTTGGGTTAGGTGACAGGGTTGTAATTTCAGCTATCACTTGGCCTATTGGATTCTGCATAATAAATCTCAAGCATGTCAGTACATTGTATAAAGAAATTAAAGCCACAATCTGCTTTTTCAGTCCTTGCCCTTCCAAGCTGATTAAACCAGGGGTCCCCAACCTTTCGGATCTCAGGGACCACTAAATTCATAATTTTGAATCCCGCGGGCTAGTAATATGATCTGCTTAATGATGGCTGAGTGGGCGTGGCTAGGTGGTCATGTGACTGGGTGGGTGTGGCCAACTTGATGTCACTCACATTGAGGGGCACCTCGCTGGCCTCTACTTGCCCCTCCCCTCCCAGCCACTCCTCGCCTGCCTGCCCGGGCTCCTTAGGGTCCCAACAGGAAGCAGTTGTTGGCACTAAGCAGCCACCACAAGAAAGAGTTGGCAAAACAGCTGGCTAAATTCGAATTGGATCTGACCGAGAAGGAGGGTCAACAGAAGCACCTCACTGAGGACTATGAGCATAGGCTTTCCAAGCAGAGGGAAGATCTGCAGGAGTGCAAGGCCAGGTACTGGCGCCTGGAGGCTCAGCAGGCTGAGATGATGAGCCAGTTCCAGGCCATGATGCAGTCCCACTGGAACAAGACTCTCCGGTTCTTCACCACCAGCGGAGCTTCCCTCCAGCCTTCACCCAAATCCCCGCACCAGGAGTCTGAAGCAGACCCCGAGTCAGAATTTCTGCCCCCCTCCAACCCACACCAAAAGGCCCCCAAAGGTGGGGGGACTCTCTGCAGCAACACAAACGTTCATTGCACGTATCCAGCCCAGGGGCCGTAGTTTGAGGACCCCTGATTTAGTGAAATATAAAAAATGCAAATAATTTTTCTGCGGACCACCAAAATTTTCTCGCGAACCACCAGTGGTCCACGGACCACCAGTTGGTGACCACTGGATTAAACTGTTCATACCGGACTGGCCCTAAGGTTAAGGGGATCATCTTCGTTGGTTTAGCAGGAAGAGAATGTGTTCCTCCATAAGAAAGAGACAAAACAGAGAAAACCTATCCATAATATAAGGGATCTGAACAAAGATAAACCAGTCTCAAATTTTACACCTCCTGGAAAGCAAATCAAAAGAAGTTTCACCTTGTAATCCTGTTGCATGTGAATTTAGTGATAATCTTGATTATTTAAATTACCCTTTCAGCTATGCTCACCTTAGTAGATGATCTATGCTGAAAAGTGCAGGGTATAATCCTGCTAGTTTTGGTTCTGCTCTTTGGTCATTGGCTATATATCCAGTAGCTGATATTGGAGGTCTATCTGACAGACTTCACTAGAACAATTTTCTAGCAAGTATTTTGCTATCCCAATGAACAACTTGTATAGCTGCAAATCAAGTCAGGTACTGTTTCTTAGGCTCTTTCAATATAAGGAGAGGAAGCCTCTCTCTTTTGAGAAGTTGGGCCATCCTCCACCTACAGATGGTTTGGGGAATGAATATTAGCCTTATTATGGTGAAATCAGCAATCATACTCACAATTTTCACAAACAATTGATGACCTCCTTTTATCGGTTCACAATAGAAAGTGTTCTCACTTATTGCATCACGGTATGGCATGCCGGCCTGACAGCCACGTATAGAAAAACAGAGGGTGGTGAGCACAGCACAAAACATCGTGGGCTGTCCCCTGATACCACTAGATGAGATCGCTAGGGCTCACTGCTTTAGAAGAGTGAGGAAAATCCTCAGGAACGACTCTCACCCTGGTCATCACTTCTTTACCCTCCTACCATCGGGAAGGAGATATAGAAGTATAGCCAGCCGCACAAACAGGCTGAAGAACAGTTTTTATCCATGGGCTGTCAGACTCCTGAATGCGAAATAACATCATAAATACATAGTACGATGGACTTGCAGGGCCGGTGCAACATGTAACTTGTTCACACTGGTGTAATAGGACTGGGTGTTTGTTAATATGATTTATTGGGTTAGGGATTTTCTGTTTCCACTGTGAGTTGTATTGTGTTGAGGTCTTGCACTGAGAGAGCTCCACCAATCTCACTGTACATATGTGATGCAGTGACAATAAAAGTTATTATTATTATTAATTCAACATCTAGATCACAAATTTTTAAAGGTGCTTCTCTTTAGTCAAGCTTTTCATTGTGAATTGGTTTTAACATTAATTTTAATTCATGCTTCCAGGTTTATATAATGGAACCTTCGCTATTCAATAAAATAAGAAGATTGTGATTCTCATATGTACATTATGTTAAGTATATACTGGTGCTGATATCTGGGAGAAAAAAATCTGATTAGTTTTTCTACTGGTTTGCTTCTCCATGATGGAAATCCCTTACCTTCCACTTAATGATGAAAAGTATGGTACCACATGTATCCCCAGTGGGCCTCCTTCCCCAGGTATCTCTACGATTCTTGTCACACCACTAAAAGAAAGGGAAAAGCATCAATTATCTTCAAAAGAAAGCAGGACAAGCAGAAAGATTATTCTGAGCTTGTAAGAGGCACTTGTTGTACCTCAATACCTTTTACCAATCCCTGAAATAAATGGTCATTCTTAACAACTTGCAATTCCATAAGACCATCCCTTTAATAGCCAGATCATAAAGTTTGTTCTGTATATGAGGTAGATTACACGATCTCTTTAATATACTGGTAATTACTAAATATGCCTATGAAAGCCAGTTTTGTACAGTGGTTATGGTATTTACACTAAAAACTGGAGTACATTAGTTCTAGTCCCATCTTAGGCACAAAGCCAACTGGATGACTTTGGGCCACTCACTTTATCTCAGCTCTAAGAAGGAAGCAGCAATGGCAAACCACTTTTGAAAACTCTTGCCAAGAAAACTGCAGGGCCTAGCCCAGACAATCACTAGGAATCAAAGCCCCGCTGACTTGAAGCAAAAAACAACAAAGTCTATGCACAACAAAACTGGATATCCACATATTGAAATAATTAATATTCAAATTGTCCACGTGAATCAATTCTGATTTATTAAAAAACCCATAATGATATATGCTACAAATGCAAAATGTGCTACATGATACATTGGACTGTATTTATCTATTCATGTTTTCTTTTTAGATCTATTAGGAATACAACAGGGTTTTTTTGTGTTCTATAATAATAGCAAAAAGAATAATCCTTAGGAAATTGAAAATACCATAACATAAATGACTGGATTTCAGAGATATGTGATTTAGCAATTTTGGAGAAAATTATTTTTACTTTACATTATTTTATATATGTCTGTTTGAAGATGGAATAATAAACCAAAAATATTTGGGTTTTTAAAAAAAACAAATTCTAATGGGGGAGGAGGAGGGGAAGATGAAAAGGACATAATACTTTATATTGTATCAAATGAGACATAACTATAGAACCATGGACTCCTACTCCACTCATTCTACTCTCTCACAGAGAGATGTAGAACACCCAAAGAATTCATTTCCTATTCAATATCTTTAATATAAAGAACAAATTGTGGCTTGTTGTTTTTATTTTTAATGTCTACGTAACCTATTCCAAAGCTTTTAGAGGGTATATCTATGAAGGTAGACCTATACAAATAGCCCTCAATTTATGACCACTCATTCAGCAATTTTCAAAGGCTTGTGACTGCTCCATGAAGTTATGGCCTTTGTAGATTCCCTGTGCTCATGTGATCACAATTCAAGCACTTGTAACCAGTTTGCAATTACAAAGGGTACAGCGTCAAATGAATGTCATTTGCGAACTTCCCTGCCAGCTTCTCACAAACAAAGTCAAGTCACTCCTTGTTGTGGCCCGTCAGCGGCCTGTGCAATTAATAGCTGATTCCAACAGCAAGGAGTCTGGTGTGGTGCTGCACCAGCAGCCTGTGCAGCTGGCACTCGAGTCAGACAATGAGGAGGCTGGAGAAGATGTGGTGCCAGAAGCGGGGATTCAGCCAGGGCCTTCAGAACCTCCAAAAGCTCCCATAAGTGAAGAGGAAGAAGAGGAGAAGCCTCTTCTCGATGCACTGGCGCACAGAGCTGCCAGAAGGCAGGTTCCTCAGGAGGTCTCCTTGAGAGTAAGGCTTGAGGCTAATTGGCCACTCCCTTAGTCTATTTAAGGAAGGACGACGACTGAGGCAATTTGCAGGGAACAACTTCGTTCAGTCTCCTTCGCGTCCTGATTTTAGTTCTCTTATCAGTTTACTGCAAATTGCTTCTGGGCTTTCTGCCAACCATAGTAAGATTACGATTATTTATTCTTTGGATTCTTGTAGGCTGTTAAGAAAATTAATTAACAGCCTTTATTTGAAAAAGACTGATTTAATTTAGTAAACTAAGGTTTGTACAGACTTTGTGTGTGCTGCAATCTTTGGGGTCCATAGTTGGGGCAGAATACTCCTGCTGCTTTTTCACACATCTACCCACATTCTGTAGCAATAACACTTGTATACCACTTCATAGTGCTTTACAGCCTTTGCTAAGCAGCTTACAGAAACAGCATATTGCCCCCAACAATCTAGGTCCTCATTTTACCGACCTTGGAGGCTGGAAGACTGAGTCAAACTTGAGCCAGTGAGAATAGAACTGCCAAACTGCTGGCAGTCAGCAGAAGTAGCCTGCAGTACTGCATTCTAACCACTGCGCCATCATGACTCATAGCACCCATTTATGCCAACCACCCACCAGCTTGTGGCTCTGTCCCACCAGCTTTCTTTCTTATGTCTTCCAAAGACTTGGCCATGGGAGTTTCTCACTTAATGACCCATGCAGTCCTGGCAACCAGAACTGATGTCACTACATGATGTGGTCACACTTTACAACCACATCACTTAGCAAAGGAAATTCCCATCTCAATTGTCATCATAACCCAAAGATTTTTGGGATGTATTAAAAACACAATATCATAAGCTGTTTTAAAACTGACTTGCTTCAATAGAAAATAAAATCACAGAGGAAAGAGAGAAAGAGAGTATTATGCTTAGATTCATACAATATTTATTGTTGTATTTGAACTATGCCTGTCTATTGGATGAACACTAGAGCTGCTGGCATATTTTTTTTTAAAAAAAGTGAGGATGGGGAGTGGGAATGGCAGAATTAACCTTGAAATCACCTTGGAGACAAACATACCATAACATGCCAGAGCAAGGAATATTACAGAAGTGGTCTCTTTTGTTTCAGAAAATAAGGCGGAGGAGATGAGAACTTCATCTCAGAAAATTCTGTAATGTGTGGTGTTGGGGTACCTCACCAGTCACACTTTTTTACTTCAATATTTACTTATTAAACAATAATTCTCCTTCTAGGCTGAATTAATCTTTAATACTTTTGAGGAGACTATAATTGTAAATTATAATTGGTATCTGAGCATGCCACAACATTCAGATTCAGTTCAGCATTCTTACAATATATCAAGGCTTATAAAAATTGTCACAAATAAATGTGTGAATCAGCCTCTGCTATAGTTTAAACAAAAATTGTATAGAATTCTGTTAGCTAAATTGCTGAAATTAAACTAGTTGCAGTATAATAAAACAATTCACAAAACAAAGGCTGAAGTACGCCATGCTTCATGAAATCAGTAGCCTTTATGTATATTATGTACTTCTTTCTTTCAGAATTCTTTATTTATATTTTTGAAAAAAAGTTTAAAAGAGAGGATATATATTCTTCTTACTGTTTTTAATAAGTAGCCACTTTAAAAATTGCTGCGAGGTGGCAGGTGAATATTTGGCTGTATTTGGTATTTCTGTACTGTATAAACGATAATTGGAAAAAGGTCTAATTCAAATGAGAAACCGAGATTTCTTTATTGAGCATTTGCTGTAATTTAGGAAAATGCTAATCATTTCACAAATGAGACTGACTTAGGTTAGATTCATTGTAAGGCAGATCTCATATCATGTCTCCCCATGAATGAACGTGAATAAATATAAACTGCAGACTAAGATGGAGGCAGCAGTCTAGAGCAGCATCTTTCAAAGTGTGACCTGGGAGATTGCTGGAAATCCTCAAGACCTAAGAGGATCCAAGCAGTTAAATAAATAAATATTTTAAGATTTATCAGTTTTAATTTCTCATACAAACAAAAGCTCTTTGGAGTGCTCCAACATTACTAAGCATGCAAAGGGGTCCTAAAATAAGGTGACCAGATTTTAACATTGGTAAAGAGGGACATTGTGGGCGTGGCTTATTTTGTGGGTGTGGCTAGCTGGTCATGTGACTGGGTGGGCGTGGCTAGCTGGTCATGTGACTGGGTGGGTGTGGCTAGCTGGTCATGTGACCGGGTGGCCATGGCTATGCGTATAGGGTAAGGTGAACAGATTTTAACATTGGTAAGAAGGACACCATTGTGGGCGTGACTTATTGTGTGGGCGTGGCTTGGAGGCCATGTGACTGGGTGGGCGTGGTTAGCTGCTCATGTGACTGGGTGGCCATGGCTATGTGTATAGGGACTACTCAGAGGGCTGAAAAGTCATTTCTGACAGGTCCTCACACTTTTGACTGGTCCTCACACTTATGACCATCCTCACATTTATGCCCGTGCAGTATTCTTAACAACCATGTCACTCATTTCACAACTGCTTCTCTTCACCATGGTGACAAGATAGGGCAAAAACGTAAAATGTGAGGACAGTCGTAAGTTCGAGGACTGGTCAAAAGTGTGAGGACCAGTCAAAAATAACTTTTTCAGCCCTCTGAGTAGTTCATATGCACAAAAGGACTAACCAGAGGGCTGAAAAAAGTCATTTCTGACAGGTCCTCGCACTTTTGACTGGTCCTCACACTTATGACCATCCTCATATTTATGCCCATGCAGCATTCTTAACAACCATGTCACTCATTTCACAACTGCTTCTCTTCACCATGATGACAAGATAGGGCAAAACTGTAAAATGTGAGGACAGTCGTAAGTTCGAGGACTGGTCAAAAGTGTGAGGACCAGTCAAAAATAACTTTTTCAGCCCTCTGAGTAGTCCATATGCATTAAAGGATACAGCAATAGAGAGGGATGAAGGAATGGAAATTAGAGTAGGAGTGAGGGTAAGAGAGGGAGGAAGAGAGGAGGAGAAGGAGAAAGGAAGAGGAAGTAGGGAGGAGAAAAAGAGGGTGGGGGGAAGAGAAAGTAAGAAGGAAAGAAAAGAGAGTGGTGGTAGGTTTGAGGAGAAAGATTGCTGTACAATAAAAAAGATGAAAGGGAAGAAAGCCAACCCCAAGCAAATATAAAGATATTAAGATTAAGAATGAATTGTTAAACTTTAAAGAATAAAAGAGAACAAATATGAATAAATAGCAATAACTAGAAACACACATACAAACATGCAATGTATTTTCTTTGAACAGAGTATTTGGCCGGTTCACAAATTTAAACAGCGTTTAGTCATTTCAATTAAATTTACAATTTCTATATTTCCTTTTTGCCATATTTATTCCTCATCTATTTTTTTAAAAAAACAATATTACCCTTCATCCTCATCTCTAATCTTAATCAAATTCAATTTTTCCCTTCTATTCTATATTATACCCCTTCCCATTGTCATCTATTTTTATATCCATCCTCACATTGGTTAATTATGTAATTATGTAATAGTTGTTTAATACAAATTCAACATTTTAATATAAATCAATTAGTTATATAACTATCTTTTTTGTATATTAATCAATATGAACATGAATATTCCAATTATTTCCATGCAATCCAATTTCTTACAAATCAATTAATTATATTTACCAATAATAATAAACCAAATAATTTCCCCCATATATTCCTCCAAACCACAACTTAACCATTTCTGCTTTCAACAAAATATACAATTATTAATAGTATCTCAATTATTACAATTCCCTAGTTAAATAGAGCTTTTTTTCTTTTGTGTTTTAAAATCTTGAACTCTCCTCTTTTGCCCAAAATTTCCCATTGTTTGCAGTTTTGTACCTACCTTTTTTGGTGAGGAAAAAGAAAAAGAAAAAGAAAGAAATCTCTCTCTGCCTCATTTTGTCATGTTACAGGTTTAGTTTCGCTTTCGCCTTTGTTTTCAGTATAGCTGGGGGGGGGGGGGGGGGGAAATCTGCTCCAGGAACTTTTTGCAGCTTTTTGCAGCTAATTAACCTAGCGGAAGCTGTTAACAGGGGCTGTTTTTTCTATTTTTGCAGGCATGGGTCTATTCATTTTTTTTTTAACACTGATCAGCTGTAGGTCGGCCCTTTGAAGCCCCGCGGCAAGAGTTTAAAGAGTTTTTTTTCCCTCTAGCCATCAGCGGGGATTCTGGAGGCAGAATGAAAAATCGGGACTTTTTTAAAACGCCGCGGGATGCGGGACAAATTGCTCAAAAGCGGGACTGTCCCGCCAAAAGCGGGACGTCTGGTCACCTTATCCTAAAACCAAAATGTTTGAGAATCACTGGTCTAGGGTAAGGCACAAAGACAGAAATAGAAGCAGATAATAAAAGAACAGACACTTGGGGTGGGAGGGTAGCCTCACTGTTATAAATGGATTGTACTATGCACTAGCTGTAAATATAAAGTTTTTCTATCCATTTTCCAATTAACGAAGTGACTTCAGGAAGCTGCTTTGGGAGAGCATTTCCCTGGATAGTGACACATAAATACTTTATATCACAAAGGGATGCAGGACAGAATCTTCTTCATCAGATGACACCTAATATGACTCAAAGATACTATTTTCCTCTGTGAATTGCTGGCACAGGGTATTGATGATATGTCACGATTTCTAAATTTAAATGGCTACTGCAGGCTAGCTTTCTTCTTACTGACTCAGGAATGTAAGATATGATTACATCACCATTCCAGTAAAATTAAACAAGGATATTTATTTCCTCACAAAAATACCATTCCAGTTACTAGCTTGAATTTAGAGAGAGAGAAAAAAAATCTCTGCTGAGGAAAAACAAATAATTCTGAGAAAGATAAGCAATGAATCTTTGCATTGGAAATTGTCAATAACTGCTACGTTATAAAATGTATTGCAAAGTTCAAACTTATTTCTACATATTCAATAAAATGTACTGTATACTATTGCATGGACTGGATTGTCAATTGCCTCTATTTGTGCACAGGATAGTACAATTTTCAGTATTATGTGTCTGAATTTACATTTTCTATACATCCTGTGTAATTTGAGAAACACAAATTTGTCCAGTTGTATCACTCTTCTCTTGATTTGTTTTGAAACGTTTATTTGCCACCGTAGGTTTTAGCAAAACCACTCTTCTCAAAAATAATGTATTTTAATAAAAATGTTTCAATATTGTATTCAACATGAACTTCATGTCTTCAAGGAAAAAATCCATTATCCTTATAGGTAGTTTCTAAGTAATGATTAGCTGTTAAATTTCATGAATATTCCTTTTATATTTCAAAACATAAAACTATAATTTCTTAGATCTTTGGATATAATAAATATTACAGATAAAGTGATACAAGATTATTCTAATTATCCTAAGTTATTATCCTAAATTTGAGATGTAAACTGCAAATACAGTTATGACCTGTATAAACTCTGCCTCTGGGTTTATTTTTTTAAACATATACATATGTTTAAACATTTACATATACATTCTTCCTAATGTGCTGGATCCACAAGTGCAGGGTCTGTTTTTTCTCAATTCAACTGAGTGTTGATCCATTGGTTGCGATTGGGAATTTACTAATCAATTTGTTCTGAGACTAAGATTGTGTGATGGAATCCTGTCCATGTTCCCAGGATGGAGGGAATGTATTTGAGAGGGGCAAATCACAGCACAGTTTGTATGGGAGAAAAAGGGTGAAGATGGCTCCTCCCTTATAGTTTTCAGAGTACATGTTTTATGGGGCAAGTACTCTGCTTTAGTTTGGTAAGATGTTTGTATGTGAGGAATAATAAAGGAAACTATTTAGAAGAATCTCAATATATCTTTCTTTTGGAGCTTACCATGTCATGGGCTGAGAGAGAGTGACTGGCCCACAGTCACCCAGCCAGTTTTCATGCTTAGGCAGAGCTAGAACTCACTGTCTCCTGGTTTCTAATCTGGCGCCTTAACCACTTGACCAAACTAGTTCTCTTTATTAAAAATGTTCTTTACAACATATATTTCTCCTAGATTAAAATGAGGCCAATCTCCAATTGCTGTATGTCTGTAAAAATTGTTAATATGTTAGCAACAGATTTTAATTTTAAATTGATTAATCAAAAATATTACTGGACTCTCCAAAAACATACTTGTAAAAAGGGTCATCAGGTTTTTTTCTGTTCGAGATGCAAAATATTTAAGACTCACCAACCCAAATGATATGGTCTTGTAAACTTTTGAACTTCTCTGGAGTAGAATTTTAATGTACGTAAGTAGGTTTATGAGGAAATCCCTAAATGTTAAGCATGCTAATGTGATATTGAATTATATCTCTCTATATATATAAAACTCTAGAAACTGACTGTCCATGAGGAATTATGGTTATACCAGGCATGGGGGAGGGGGGCAAAAGAATTAAACCGAGAAATTGGGAAAGTGATCATACATTAAGAACTGGCCTTTTGAAATGTGCAATTTATCTGTTCTGGAAAAATACAATATTTTCTACTAATCAAAGGATGAAGTATTATGTATTTCAATAATACAATGGCATCATTAGGTGTCTATTTTTTGTATCTCATTATAGTATAATATAATAATATAATATAATATAATATAATATAATATAATATAATATAATATAATATAATATAATATAATATAATAATATAATATAATATAATATAATATAATATAATATAATATAATATAATATAATATAATATAATATAATATAATATAATATAATATAATATAATATGGTAGTTTTTATAAGTCGGTAATTATCCATAAGTTTACTATATATATTTGGTATTTAGTTCAACTCTTTAGTAACACTTCAGTATTATAATTGTTAAATTTTATTATGTACGTGAAGGGGGCTCATGTGAGGGAACAGGTTTCCCCCCTCTTTTTTTGCTTTGATCATTTAGTGGAATTTTATTATTGAGGTATATTCTGATACTGTGTTTATATTTAGAAATCTAAAATGAAGAAGAATCTATGAGGAAAAAAGATGAAGATGAAGACTACTCAGTTCAAAACTGGGCAGCATTGACTTTAATTGTGCATCATGAGAGCACTAAATACAATGAATGCTTGTAGAAAACGATTTTATCTATAGGTTCACAACAGAGAAAATTGTGACATAATGCTTAGTATATAAATGCCCGCACTTTTCAGTTAGAGACTGCTGCATTCCCCATATTTTACCTGGCAGTTCTAGGAAATTATTAGCCAGAGTTGATATTTCAGCATGGAATACATCAGGAACAAGGAGGTGATATAGACCTAATCAGGAAATTGAGTCAATCAACACAAGGCATTAGCTACTGATTAAATCTACAACCCTGCAGGAAATTAAAGTGACAACAAAACAGGAAGAGAAGCTGATGTGGTCAAGTATGGAATAATAAGTGGTTGTCCAGGCAAATACAGGCATCATAGAGAGGCTATAGAAGACTTTCAGGGAAATACCTCCTACTGAACCAAGAGTCTTTGTGGAAGAGATCCAATTACTACATTTTTACAGATATAACTGAAAAGAAATACCCTGTTATTCCAACTTAACTGCAGCAGGGGATATTGTCAAAGGAATGCTTTGCAACGTACACACTATTATTATACTGTTTCACACAGTAGCAGACAATATGAGCAAAAATAGATCTTTTCTTTGCATTTTTGAGATTTAAACAGACTAACATGGAAAATGCAGGAAAACCATTGCTAAAGCTGAGGCTTCTCTGGCCATGAAGATGGAAAGTAAGAGGGTATTTGTATTTTCAACGAGTAGAATATCACCAATTGGGAAGAAGTTTGGAAGTAGAACATTAAGGAATAACTTGTATGTGAAACTATATGAAATACTCTATTGTAGTCAATAGCAGCACAGATTTTCATGTGTGAATGAGCTATTGAGACTACTAGTCACTGATAAAGCATAGGCATAACCGGTACCAACTTAAGAAAAATACTTTTTAAATAGTCTTCTTTCACATATTCACAGCAAAAAGTTCAGTTGATCATGCATGTGTAAATGAGCACTTTATTTCAAGATACAACAAAAATCAGCGCTAGTCAAGTTTCTAGGTAAGGGGGGGAAATCCAAAACACCTACTAAAGCAATACTTCTATAAGAAATAATTGAAAAATCAGAGAATAATATGCAAGCTTTTGAATTCTTCAGAAGACTTCATCAGACAAGACATTAAAGAGAAAAGCGGGGGGCGAGGGTAGAGAAAATGTAAAAGGAAGAAAAAACAAATTTGAAGGATCTTAATTTTTAAAATAATATTTCTATTATTATAACTTTGTTTATTAACGTAATATACAAATTTAAACTGATTCAGAAATGGTTTAGCCTGGGACAATATAGAAGATAAAAATGATAGTGAATTAATAATACTAATAATCATAATCATCATCATCATCATCATCACCATCATAATCTAATAATCGCAGATTATTAGATTATTATTATTATTATTATTATTATTATTATTATTATTATTATTATTATTCACAAACTTGACAGTATACACAGCAAACAAGATAACCATGCTGGATTTCGTATCTCAAATCACTAGTCGAACACTTCCCAAGCTTTTAAGACTGTGTGATGTATCGGCGGATTATGCGAGCAGATCCCAGTAAGGTGGCTTTCTGCAGCTGACCAATGATGATCTTGTCAGCACCAATTGTTTTTTTTTAAAGTTTTTATTATAAACTGAAGACAAAAACCAAAAACAAAAAGAAGACGATAACAAAACAAAATCACATACTGTACATACAACTAGGGTTGATTCAACCCCCATATACATACTGTTCCTAAGTAACATTACATACCATCATACTACATCTTCGATTAAATTTTCCACATTGCATCTTACACTTGTTAATCTTCTTACATCTAGTATTACCTTATATATATTTAGCTTAGTATAAACAAATTTATGCTATATGCTTTCCTGACATCTATCTCATGGCATTTTTACTTCTATCCATTTGTACCATTTATCCCAGCTTTGATTCTTATCTATCTTTAAGAGTATATGTTAATCTATCACATTCTGCACACCACAAAATTTTTTTAATAATCATCTGGTCCGATGGTACTTCTTTCCCTTTCCAAGAATTGCATATGCAATTCTAGCCGCAGTGGTAATATGTATAAAAAGGTACCAGTCTATTTTTCTTATACCCCCCAGGGTTTATTCCTAATAAGTAGACCTCTGGCCTCAGTTGAAAGCTAACTCCTGTAATCTCCATGAGCCAATCCTTTATCTTACTCCAATAGCTTTGGGCTTGTAAACATGTCCACCATTGGTGGTAAAATGTACCCCTGGCTGCCCCTCATTTCCAACATTCTGCTGAAGTTCCAGGGAACATCTTTGCGATTCTTGCTGGTGGTATATGCCATCTATATAACATTTTAAATATATTTTCTTTGAAAGACACTGCCATCGTCATTTTTGCATTTCTATTCCATATTTGTTGCCATTTTTCCAGATCTTCATCAGCTACAAATCGGGACAGGAGGAGATTATATACCTTAGTGATACATTTCTTATCACCTTCCAGGAGGGCCTTATTGAACTCTTGTGGTGAAATAAAGATCCCCCATTAACTTTATCTTTTTGGTACCTTGCTTGGACTTGTACGTATGCCCAGTCCAAATTAATTCCCCGTAATTGTAAATCCACTCTAGATCTAAGGTTATCCCCACCATCCAACAATCACAGGTTTATCCAAATTATATAGAGGCGGGTATGTAATCGCTTCAAGGGTCACAAACCAATATGGGACCTTACTATACATCATTCCCTTAATCTTATCCCATACCTTAATCAAACATCCCCTTACATAGTGATTTGTGTGCCGAGTACCACTGGAACCACCTGCACTGGTTTATGCCAGAGTCTCTGCAGTTCGATTCTTAAGTCCTGATATCTGGTGACTTTCCAAGTTGTTTCTCATTGATTCTGCTGTCACCAGGTATGGCAATGTCGACGATCCACACTTTTTTCTTCTCCACAATCGTGATATCTGGGGTATTGTGTTCCAAAACTTTATCAGTCTGTATTCGGAAGTCCCACAGTAGTTTTGCATGTTCGTTTTCAACCTCTTTTTCAGGCTTATGATCCCACCAGTTCTTTGCTACAGGCAGATGGTAGTTGTGACACAAGTTCCAGTGGACCATCTGAGCGACTGTGTTGTGACGTTGTTTGTAGTCAGTCTGAGCTATTGTCTTGCAACCACTCGGTATGTGATCAATGATGTCATCTGCTTCTTTGCAGAGTCTGCATTTGGAGTCATCAGCAGATTTTTCTATTCTGGCTTTGATTACATTCGTTCTGATGGCTTGTTCCTGGGCAGCAAAAATCAGGCCTTCTGTTTCTTTCTTCAGTGTTTCATTCATCAGCCATAACCTGGTCTTTTCCTTATCTACTTTTCCTTGGATCTTCTCAAGGAACTGTCCATGCAGTGCTGTCAGCTTTGGAAGCCATATTAGGCCGGAAGCTCCAATGCTGCCATCTTCTCATGTGTGGGAAAGTAGAAGAGGGGGTTAGTAGACATAATAACATTCTTCCTGTTGGTCAAGATCAGGGCGATCCCGCATCTTGAGAAGGAATGGTCAGAGGGCTGGATCGGGATGGAATGGATGTTGATTGGAGCATGTGACTGACTGGGTGGAAAAGGGGATGGTTTTGGGAGCAAAACCATCCCCTTTTAGCTTGCTGAAGGAAAACCCGGGCTTTTCAGATTCGGTTTTCCCAGATGTGCCAGTTTGCCTATTTTAGTAAAGAGGACTTTGGAAAATGCTTGCTTCTGCGTCTTTACTTGGAGTGGGGGGGTTTCTGGAATGCTGACATGTGCTTTGTTACACCAACTGTCAGACTGAGTTTCCATCGCTGTTTTCCTATATTGAGTCTTGGTTTGCTGCACTTTGAGCAGCTTCCTCTTGTTGACCTCCATCAGAGCTGGTTCAACATTGTCTTTCACATAATCTGCCAGAGCATGCTTCTCTTCTTCGACTGTCTGCTTCACTTGCAGAAGTCCTTTGCTGCCTACTTTTCTGGGCAAATATAGCCTGTCGACATCACTACGTGGGTGCAGCACATAGTGTATGGTCATCAGTTTTCTTGTTTTCTTATCCAGGCTGTCCAGCTCTGCCTGTCCAGTTTACAATCCCAGCAGTGTATCTGATGACGGGTTTGGCCCAGGTATTTATAGCCTTGATGGTGTTACCACCATTCAGTTTGCTTTTTAGAAGTTTCCTGACCCTTTGTATGCATTCTTTGCTGACCACATTTTTCACCTGCCCGTGCTTGATGTTGTCCAACTACAGTATGCCCAGGTATTTGTAGGCTTCGGGTTGGTGGCACTTGACGGTTTGTCCATTGGGCATTTTAATTCCATTACTTTCTACGATCTTCTCTTTCTTCAGTGCCACTGTGGCGCATTTGTCCAGGCCAAACTCCATGCTGATGTCAGTGCTGAAAATTCGAACTGTATTGGTCAGTGACTGGATTTCAATTTCTGATTTTCCGTATAACTTCAGGTCATCCATGTACAGCAGGTGAGAGATTTTCTGGGAATTTTTAGCACTTTGATCACCCAGATTAGTTTTCTGTAGAATTGTTGACAGAGGGGTCATGGCGATGATGAACAGCAGAGGTGACAATCACCCTGGAAAATCCCTCTTTTGATGTTGATCAAACTGTAGCTTTCACTTCCAATAAACAGTTCTGTTTTCCAATGCTTCATCGCATTTGCAATGAAAGTACCAATGCACTTGCATAGTCCGAAGACATCCAGGCACTTGATGATCCAGCTGTGCGGTAGTGAATCAAATGCTTTCTTGTAGTCAACCCAAGTTGTATGCAGATTTGTTTTTCGGCTTATTTACTTTATTCATGAAACATGAAACTCAATCAACTGAACATTCAAAAATGCATCACAAATACCATTGACTGGTGCTAATGGTTGATACGGGTTGTTGCCAGCATCCTAGGTATCAACCAAGTACCTTCTTAAGATGTACAATGTTCCAAGTAGCGCAGTTTTTTGCAGTTCCGCTGGTGTTATTGCAGGAAGCTGCAATTTGTTGATGTATCTTATAAAATTCTTGGACATGGTACCAAGTGCCCCGATAACAATGGGTATCACTGTTACATGTTTCATTCATAGTCGTATAGTTTCGATGGCCAGGTCGCAAAATTTCATGATTTTTTCCAGTTCTTTTTCTTCGACTCTGGCATCTCCTGGTACCGCGATGTCAATAAATTGTATGTTTCAGTTTTCGACAACTGTGATATCTGGCATGTTGTATACCAAGTGACAATCTGTCTGTATTCGAAAGTCCCACAAGATCTTCACCTTCTCATTTTCTATAACTTTTTCCACTTTATGTTCCCATGACTTTTTGGATACAGATAAATCGTATTTTTTACATAATGACCAGTGGATTAATTTACTCGATCGTGTCTAGCTTTGTAATCAGTTTATGTGATTTTGCTGCATTCACATATTAAATGTGAAACAGTTTCGACTTTGTTGTTGCAAAGTTGGCAGTTTGGATTGTTGGTGGATTTTTGTAACTTTGCTTTCATAGCATTAGTTTGTAGTGCTTGTTCTTTATTATTATAATTATTATAATATATTATTATTATTATTATTATTATTATTATTATTATTATTCATCGCACAGTCAGCCAGATGTTCAGATTGGGTTTGGCATTTTTGTCTACCTATCGAGTCCTTACCAAGGACCTGGGATAGGCAAATCTGGATGTTTGACGGTGTTACAGATATCGTCACAGGACGGAAGCAGTTCCAAGTAAAGCCGCCTTCTGCAATTGACCGATGGCAAATTTGACAAAGCCTACTACTACTACTACTTCTACTATTATTATTATTATTATTATTATTATTATTATTATTATGTTTTATTCATTAAACATGAAACTCAGTCAACTGAACATTTAAAAATGTGTCACAAATACCATTGACTGGTGCTAATGGTTGATAGGGGTTGCTGCCAGAGTCGTAGGTATCAACCAAGTACATCTATATGTTCTGTAGATGCAGAATATGCAAATAATTCATTCAGGTTTTTTGCAATTTCCAAATCATCCTTCAAAATAACTTACCCTAATGGATCAATCACTTCCCTATTATTGTTTTAAATATATAAATATAGTGTATCTAAAAACATTATTATTGTTTCCCTTAACTTGCTTGGAATATTTTTCTTTCTCAGTTTGTACTCCTTTTTATTTTGTCCATTTCAGAAAGGGCCATTTTAATTTCCATAGCTTGGTGATGTTGGTTGATTCTTTCTTATACTATGGAATAGAAGCCACTCAAGTCTCAAGAAACCTCCAGGCATTATGTAAAGTTCTGGCACCTTGATTTTTCCCCTTTCTTTTTCATCATATCCCACATGTTTACAAATATTCCCTTTTGTAGTTAAATGTAATTGTGCTGAAACAGTTTATGTGTATTCTATGTGTAATAGGAATTGTGGTCATTTTTTTCCCTGTTTTTTCCACAACACTTGCCATTCATCTGACACTAGACTACAATTACCAGTTGGGATTTAACATAGGGTTGTCTCTCTTCCTACAGCTGTTTTCAAATAAGTAGAAGTGGTAGGTCCTTACTCTGGATTTGCATCATGACATTGAGTCCCAAGTTAGATGGCAACATTATGTAGTTGAACCCCAAATGAGGGTATGGCAATACAGAGGCTTTATGACATCTTGAAATCCACCAAATGCTAATATTTTTAAACTACAAGATTTCTACAGTCCTTTATCTACTCTAATAGTTATGTTAAATCAATATATGTATAAATTTGCATTCTTAAAAGCAAAAAATTATAGACTTATTTGTATTATAGAAATAGAGAAAGAACGAAATAATATAAATGGATTTTTTTTACCTGAAATTAAATTTTGTTTTCTGAGATGTCAGGGTATCATTATGTGTAGTGAAATCCCAGGCTTCTGAAGATGATTGTGCTGAACACTAAAAGATACAAATAATATGCATTTTAAATCTGTTATATCAACAGTATCATATTGAGGAATGAAGCTGTAAAAAACAACAACCCCAAAACAATGAAATACCACATTGTTCTTGACCAGGTCTTCCAAAGCTCTCTTATGATAGTTATGGAGAACTGCAAAACTGAACATTAATACTGATGTTCAGATATTTTACCTGATATTAGTGTATTTATCCCCATTCTTTATGAGAGCTGGAAACACTAGAAAGGGAAGGTTATCCATTTATTTGTCCTTACAGAAATTATTGAACATGCATAGAAACAAATATAATGCACTTGTATGGGAGAAAAGGATATATTTTGAAGAGATGCCAGAAGCAGAAATAACAATTGCTTAGGTTATGAAAATATTGTGGACTGCTTAGATGAGTGAAGATTAATATCCAAAACTACAACTAACCATTAAGAAAGGTATTAAAGTAATTTAAGTAATATGAAAAATTTATTGTACCTAGAAAAAAAATCTTAAGGAATGCCTCCTTATAGTCATTAGTATTCCACAATATATCAGTATGGTTAAAACGTAATACTACATAAATTAAGAAAATGGAAAATAGACTGGACACATTTCACCTAACTCATATTTTGTTTGACTGTCAATTATATGCCCCCATCTGGCTTAAATTCTTAACCTCCCTTTCGGAAGGAACAGCCTACTGGGATCCAAGCCACAGACTGTCATGTTTACTCCTGAGATCAACTGTACATATTGTAAGCCAGAATTGCTAAATTTATAACTAAGACGGTCCCTACGAACCCAATACATTGAACAAATTGGGGTACCCTGCAAAGGAGATTCATTTATGTGATTACTGTCTCTCTGTATTAACCCACTTGTTTTTTATCACTTTAATTCCTCCTTTCCGTCTTATTCTGAAATTAGATTAATATTTTTTATTTTATGCTTTATTTTATTTTATTGATAAATTTATAAGATTAATCAATCAATAAACTATCTATCGGTAATTCATTACTTTTAAACATGACTGTTATTTATCGAGTTATTTGATGATCCGGAATCTTATCTTTTACCGATCTTTGTTCTGTCTCACAATGAATAAAGTAGAAGACACTAGCTAAAAGCAAAACTAGTGATTTCTGCATAGTTAAGATTTCTCAGGCTCCTATATAACTATTTTAGGTTCTTAATAATCTCATAATGATGTTTTAAGATCACTTTGAAAGATTTGATATATAGAACCCAATAAAATACTGAGGAAATGTTCACCAGAAGAAAACAAAAAATGGAGGAAATTATAATCAATTGCAATTGAGATGGAAAGAGGACCAAAAAACTGATATTATGATGTATGAGGAAGAATTAGTTAGACACACAAAAGAGAAAGGCCCAATGCATATTAAAAGACTTTATAATGTTTTGTTAGAAAGGGATTCAGAAACTGAATTAGTTAAAGACTGCATGATTAAGTGGGCACAAAATTTTGAGGAACCAGTGATGTTGGAAACATGGGAAAAAATTTGGGTTCAGAATGTTAAATTTACACAGTCGCAGAATCTGAGGGAAAATTTCTATAAAATGTTTTATAGATGGCATTTAGACCCCAAAAAATTGTCGTGTATGTACCCTAATGTGCAGCCTAAATGTTGGAGATGTGATTGTCTAGACACTACATATTATCATGTTTGGTGGACCTGTAAGAAAGTTAAGGCTTTTTGGATAAAAATTTGGTGGGTCATGCAGAATGTTTTGAAGAAAAAAATTCAATTTTCTCCACAACTGTTTTTATTGGGTATAGTTAAGGGTTTTACATTGGGTGAAACAAAATTGATATTGTACATGATAACAGCAGCAAGATTGTTGATAGGTAAATATTGGAAAAATGAAGCGCTGCCTACGATTGAGGAATGGACTTTGAAGATGGCCAGTTTTGCAGAGATGGCGAAGATTTCAGCATATTTAAAAGATTGTTCTCAAGAGACTTATGAATGGGAATGGAAGAAATGGATAGATTATGTTCAGAATAAATATCAAACTAGGAAGTATCAAATAGCTTTTATTTGAAAACGTTATATCAAGATAGAAATTTTTTAAGGTTGAGGATGAAAATTTGTTAGAAAATGTTATATCAAGATAGAAATATTTTTAAGGTAATCAGGATGAAAATTTATTTGAAAATGTTATATTAAGATTGAAATAGGTTAATGTAATGAAGATGAAAATTTGTAAGGGGGAGGGAGGGGTTCAAGTTTTATATACAAAGGAGGGTTTTTCCTTTTATTTGACATGAGTATACTGTGAGGAAGTCTGGGGGAGGGGAGGGTTAGGGTGGGTTAGGGAGGCTGGGAAGTTTGGGGTGGGTGCGGGGGGGGGGAAAGGGGTGAAAATGTAACCGTAAAACTTTTGCAATAAAAAAAAATGGAGGAAATTGTCTGAACTGGGATGGAAATGTTCTGTTTAAGCATGTCATGGCTTTGCATCTTGGGTGCAGAAAAATGACAGTTTGAAGGAAATAAACCACATAGATCGTCTTACATTTCCTAGGGAGGTTTTAAAAGAAAATAAGACAATTATTCTGCTCTCTTGAAACCATTGTCATAAAACAAGGAAGAGTTCAAATTTGCAATTAGGAAACCAAGAAAAGATATCAGAAGTATACAGCATCAAAGAGCTAATCTGGTTTCCATCTGAACTTCCCCCAAACCTTCTTCCCTTTGCAACTCCTAAACAGGTTTAAAGTTATCTTGCTCTAGCTAAATAGAGCTCTACACAGAAGCAAATCTGTTAGATTTATATATAGATATATAGAGATGATATAGAGATGAGATATATATATATATAAAGATATATATATATATAAAGATATATAGAGATAGAGATAGATATATAGATATTTAAATACATATATAGATACATAAACAAACTTACACACATACTGTTGTGTTTCAAGTTCTCAATTTTATAGCTCTAAAAATAATTGCCTAGGATCAGTATTGAAGGGGAAAAATAATCCCAAACCTTTCTCTCTTAAATGAAATGCTAAGGAAATATAAATTCAGATTTTACTCTTGATCCTCCTTGCTCCAAACACTGGAACCATCATATACAAAACTATTCTGAATATATAACAACTACCAAGCTTTAATTGCAGAAAGTACAAATATGCAATATCAGGATGAGAAAATGCTGTCATTTCATAGAAAGAATAAATAGTATGGTTTTTATATTAACCCCATTTTTCAGTACAAATGTGAAATTTTAAGAAAGTAACCTATTGCAACACAAAAACACTACAGAAACATTTTTTCATTAAAGCAACTTAAGTGTTGGGTTTTGATTCTTTGACAGCATCAAAAGAAACAAACCTGCTGCTGTACAATTTTCTCATCTGTGATCACTCCAGCTTTGACTGTGCAAATAATAAGTGTAACATGGTAAATTATCTGAGAAAGAAGAATGCCATGAACAGAGATGATATATTTATTTTGAGTGTATTTAAATAATTGAAAAAAGTGCTGTGAAAAACAGGTCCTTCAATTTGGAACAAAGAAGGAAAGCGAAGAAGAGAATTTTACACTAATAAAGATAATATCTGAAATCTATATATCTGGACAGTCTTTGACACTCTTATATAAATCAAAGACTCTTCCAACGCCTCACAAGTACTGAGATATTTCAAAGCAAAAAAGTTTATATAATTTGTCACAGGCACAGACAGAATGCTATAAAAGAGATAGTCTCACCAATACGTGATTAATTACTACAGGGGTCTAAGTCCTATTTAGTTCAATGGAATTTACTCCTCATTAAATGAGCATAGGATTGTAATATTCATGTATTCAAAGAATATGAAAATTATGATATAAAATGATTAAATTGGAAAAAAATGGAATAGAAGAATAGAAGAAAGAAGTTTTTAGTTCTTCTGAACTTTCTTTCCTGTTTTTCTTGTAAATTCTACTACCAGCTGATTTATTCTATTTAATTTAAGCCATATAAGAACAGGGATATGTGGGCATATACAATACATATATTTAATAGTATTGTGTCAAAATCAAATTTATTAAAGTACACGTTCTGTATCCAACAAGTAGAACTTCTCAACATCTAAAGGAGAAATCACATTGGGTTATATATAACAAAAAATAGATACGGTTTGACCACCTCTTTACATTTTGGTAGGAGGCGGCATGTAGAACCCTTAAAGTTCCATCATTTTAAGATATTCATTTATCATCTGCATTACTGGATTCTAGGCCAACCATTTTCAAGGCTATCTGATATACTGTGTGGCAATAACCAACACTAAAGTTTGCAGTTATGGCTCAATCTATCCCAGGACTGTCTCTTCCAAGTATGGGTGCATGTAATTTATCAGATTAAAATGGAACCTTGCAGGATGCCCTTGGAAAAATTGAGCAAAACATTCCCAATCTTACAATAATAGCTAGTAATGTATGAGTAAAACTACTATAAAGTCATGCCTCTGGTCTTCATCTCTTCAAGCATTACAGAATGATATTATCGTCAAATGTTTGAAAAAAGCCCCAAGAAATCAAGGAATATAAAGAGGCTTAATGTTCCCTGACCTCTCTATCTATCTTGATCATTCATCTGAAAACCAAGACAATCTACATTCCAATTCCAGGACAGACATAGGAGCATCAGTGACCAATCAACTGGCCATTTCTTCTCCTCCCCACACACACACCCCGGTGTTTGACGAGAACTATTGGAATGACTACTTTTGTCACACTAACTTTTCTTTTTGATTGACCTCTACCTTATCAAAAGCTACCAATGCCTTCCCTCAGGATATTCTATTCTATTTGTCCTCTTTGCTCAAAGTTCTGTCTCATTGCCTTTTTAAAATACTATCAAATATTTCTTCTTTACTATTATTATGGTTCGTCATACAATCAACCAGATTTTTAGACTAGATTTGGCATTTTTATTGACCTATCCTTCCAAAGGACCTGGGATATTCCAAATGGGGAATATTATTATTTATTGGATTTACGTGCCACCCATCTTGTCCAGAGGCAACTCTGAGTGGCTTACAAACATTAAAACCAGAAACATTAAAAAGATAAAACAGTAGTAACAATAATCATAGTTATACATAAAATATAATCAAAATATTTAAAAAGGGGGAGAAAAAGCACGAAGAATAGAGGGGGTGGGGGTGGGGTCTTCTCTCAATCTACTAACCACTTCCAGAATGATACCCCACTGTTGGAAGAGCCAGATCTTCAGGCCCCTAACTGAAGGTCAGGAGGGTTGGTGCCGATCTACCTTAGGGGATATGGTATTCCAAAGGGTAGGAGCCATATACATGCCAGTTCTGCCCCAAATGGTTGATGAAGCAATGATCTTCGAATGGTTGGAGAATGTATACCATAACTAGAGATCAGAACAAGTTCTGGAAAAGATGAATACCTGGGCCATATCTTTGTAAATGCATATGGTTTACTATAATAGTACTATAATAATACTATAATAATAATTCTCTATGGAATATGATATTATATTTAACATCTTAATGTTAAACCTGAAAAATCAATAAATGCGTCAGGCAAAAGTAGATATTATTTATCAGACCCTGGATGGGAGGAAATACACCTCTTCTGGACTTGAAAGTTCAGCAACAGTTCAGTTGATTGTAAACATCAATCATTTTACCTTTCTGGACCATCTACAAGCCTTGGGGATCAAGCATTGTGTAGTAAGTGATTCTCTGCCTTCCATGGGTTATCAATTATTTTCAGGGAAGAGAGGCTAGCCTAGTAAGAACTGATAAGAGTTCAGTCCCCTCAACCTTATTTTTCCACCAATTACATAAAACCTGTAATCTGAGAATAATCTGAGATAGATTTTTCCTCAATTCAGGAGCAGGTATCATCAACACACCAACAATCTCCAGTTGCAGACTACTATCCAGGGAAGGCCAGAGATATCATGAATATCATCGCCCAATGTCTGGAGCCTATGAGGAGTTTGATGGGATGAAAGAGTGAATGTGAATCCCAACAAGACACAATTCCTGATTATGCCACCAGAAATAGGGAAACTTGACTAAACACACCTGTTTTGTTCCAGAATGGGTATCTGCTGGCTACTATTGTCATCACGGTTATCTCATTTGGGGCTTTTGGTTTTTGTGGGTGTATATTAGTGGTGGGTTGCCCCCGGTTCTGACCAGTTCACAAGAACCGGTAGTAAAACCAGCGGGAGGCCCCACCCACCACCCCGAATGTCGTCATCGACCATCTGCACATGCGCATGGGCATGCGCGTGTAATCCCGTTGTGAACCAGTAGTAAAGGTAAGTAGAACCCACCCCTGGTGTATATGTGAGTGTGTGTGACAGAGAGAGGGGGGACTTAGGATCATTTTCAGTCTTCAGGAACATCTTGAAGACAGCGCTTGTAAAACTAATTAGGTCAGACTAAAAAGACATAGGACATCCAATGTCAACACAGTTATGATGTATAGATAGAGATATGATACATCAAATAATAACTAGTATGCTTTTAAATTTAATGACAGACTTCAATGCATATTTAACACCATACTCTTACTCTAATTAACTACATAATTGCAACATAAAATAATTATCTATATTTAGTTTACAAGTGACTATTTTTCCTTAATCTCACCCAAAGATAATAATCAACTTAGTGGAGCATAGAATAATTATTATCCGCTGTAGTACTTAAAAATTATTCTTTGCTTTCCAATCATTTAAATTAATTCTGTCAGAAATTCAACTTCTAACAGTATTCTGAGTCCTTCTGTCAGCTGCAGCTATTATTGGATGTTACAGCATCCCAAACCAGAGAGTCCCCTAGTACTAGAAGCCAAGAACACTAAGCATCTAAATCTCCAGCATGAAGCTGGTTCATATTAAAGTTTTTGGCAACATGACACCTTCATATCCTATTATTTTTAAAAATTATTTAATAAAGTAATAAGTAGAAACTAGCATGTTCCAGAAAAAAAAGGACAAGGTTTAGCTGAGAAAGCATCTTGAGAGGTTTGAGGGATGGTTAGGAATAATCTAGTTAGTTTGCCTTGCCATAGATTTATTTTATGTATGTTTGATTTGCCACAGCAACCACAACAGCCATTTCATAAGAGTGATGTTGAATTGTATAATTATTATGGATGTATTTTTGTTATAGATGTATTTTAACTTGTATTTTTGGATTGTAAATATTAATAAAGGTTTATAAATAAATAAAAAAGAAGAGTGACCAAAACATGTTCTCAAAATTCTAGATGTGCCTATTTACTCAAAAGGACCTCTGCTATTGAAGGAAGCTTAGGAAAACAAAGAAAGATTCGAGAATTAAAGCAATTGCTATCTGTGTCATATATCAGCACAGATGATAATGATGTTTTTTTAATGGCAAATGCAACCCCCAAACTCTAATGCATAAAAAAACAACATTTCTCTACAAGTCATATATATAAAAGCCCATGATACCATTGGATAGCTCACAGTTACGCAAATTTTTTTATGAAGGTTGCATATATCTCCTTCTTTCCTCCCTGGACAATTATTGCCACAGTACATACGAGAGGTGATGGAATTTTGACTATAAAAAAAATGGAGCATCAATTTTCATTAGCAGTGCAAATAGTTCTCTCCCTGACCCTTTTATTTTCTGCCAGTCAGAAGAATATTATCTATCATACTGAAGGGTGGGATAAAATTGTATTAATGCATTTTGAAACTGCATTTTCAACAGCAGAAGTAAGTATAAACTTAAATCTTCCATTCTGACAACAACAATACTGCAAATCTGGTCGAATTATGTTCTTGTTTTCAATACATTTTATCTATCCTATATATGAATGAGTCCAATTATATTTTCTTTATAAATTTATGTAACTCAATCATTCCATGTATTATTGCAAGGAAACAGTATTATTTCTAAGAAATGTGCATGATTTTATAATAATGGTTTAAATGTCCATGTATGTATTTGCATGTTCATGCATGCACATAATAGCCGAAAATAACCTTTGGTAAGATATGATATTTAGTGTGATGATCAATGAAATCAGTACTGAAGGATTGAATTATATTTGAATAAATAAACTTATAAACCATTGGACAAAATAATGGCATAACCTGTAATGAAATAAAACAAAACAATAATTAAAGATAACAAATGAGAAGAATAGGCTAGCATTTGTAAAAAAATGAAACACTCACTGGACAAACATACAGCACAACTACAAAAACAACCCTCAACAATGGTTCAAATATTATATAATAGAGTATACACCCTTCTTATAATTATAAAGTTATAAAATTGAGACAATTAATATGAAAGCTACTGCTAATATCCATAAATTGTAATTAATTCAGAGAAAATTAATGTTATAAACCCCACAGCAGATTTCATTTTGCATTAGAAAATATGCTTTCTGACATCAGTATCTTCTTTGAGATTACAGATAATAGATGTAGTGCTATAAAGCAATGCCAACATGATTAAATAGACAAGTAAAGGTGAAAAAACAAATTAGTGAATGGATGTGGCATAAACCAAGTGAAACAGGCAAAAACTATTAAATTTCTGATGTTTAGAACTAGATGAAATGTTACATACACAGACTTCCATATTTGTAGCAGCATTTTCTTTCGCTCTCCTCTTTCTGCCATCCTCTGCAGTATATTTGAAAAATATATTGGAGACTGCAAAGGAAAAGAATGCACTCCTCTTTTTTCCCCTTATTTTTGTCAAAGAAATAACAATATCAGGTAAAATGTTTCCCAGCTTGGGGCCTTACAGAAGTGTGGGCTTCAATTCTTAGAATTGCCCAGTCAGTTTGGCCATGGCTAAGAACTTTTGGAGTTGCAATTTAGACATTCACATTGATGAAGGCTGTAATCAGTGATGATGCCCTGGCATCTTTACTCAAAAAGAAGTAATATATGTACAGGTCCCAGTGTTTCCACATTCAACTTGCAATCCTTGTTTAAAGCGGAAAAACATTAATTTCAATGGTATAAGGTAGGTTATGACTGCCATTTTAAAAGCACAAAGGTTGATGCTAAGTAATTGCAAAGCCACCCAAAACTAACTCATAGTTGGCATCAGAGGTGGGTGTCACATAATGTAACAACCGGTTCATCCGGAACTGAAAATGTGAGCATGCGCATGCATGCTCACTTCACTTGTGCATGCGCCTTCCACGCATGCACATGGCATCAAACACATGGCAATTATATAGGACCCGATAGCGCTGGGGTGGGTTGGAACTACCGGTTCGCCTGAAGTGGTCCGAACCGGCAGCAGCCCACCTCTAGCCAACACTTAATTTCCATTACCACTGTAGTAGGAGTACAGTTTATGATGGCAAAAGGTCAGGAGTGTGTTGTGAGCTCACAAAAGCTTAAGCCTTTTAGTTGGGAAAAGTGGTAACAGACTCCTGATATATTACTTACTTTTTTTGGTATTATTTACATTAACATGTATTTTAACCATATGCCAGCAAAATACTTCAGTAATCAACAGTATAAGGGAATCACGTAAGTAAATCCATTAATCACTTGCACAATTGTCTGCCTAAAGATTATTTATATATTAAATTTATACACACACACACCCATCTTATTTTGCAAACCGACTCTTTTAATTACTGTAAAAATAGTGAGCAGAACTTCAAAAACAGAATGTCCCTTTTGTGGCTTCTGCATTGCAATTCAGAATATGACAGTAAAGGGCAACCTCTCTGAATCCCTTTTTGAATCAAAACTGAGAAAAATCAACATTGCCATTTCCCATCTTTTTGAAGTAGGAAATGCAGCAAAGCCATCGTGCAAACCTGTTTAATCTGGCTTTTTAAAAGATCCAGCTACTGACCTATGTTAAATTTAGGGATTTCCTCTTTCAGAAATATTCCTTGCAGAACTACATGGGCTTACATAGTCCTCAAGAATCAAGATTGACACAAAGGCAAAAAGAAAATCAGATACTAATTCTAATTATTATAGGGAATTTTTCAATACTAATTCATTTAAAATTATTTTATGGGACAGCATCCTCCTGGAGACTCAAATGGGCCCAGCCCTATTAGCCTTTCACAAGGCAAGCCCTGGCTATCTCCCCAGGCATGTGGGTCAAGTGGTTGAGTGAACTATGCTATTGTTAATTTGCTATTAACAATGTTAATATGTGTGTGTGAATGAAGTTATACATTGTAGGTTTTTCTGTGCTTTTAATTCTTGTAAGCCACTTGTAAGAGAGGGGTAGTTATATAAAACAAACATTTTTTTAAAAAAAATCCATTCAATCATGTCTGAATCTTGAAGAGGCATGGACAAGTCCCTGCAGTTTTCTTGGCAAGATTTTTTAGAAGTGGTTTGCCATTGCCTCCTTCCTAGGGTGAGGCAAAGTGACTGGCCCAAAGTCACCCAGTTGGCTTCATGCCCAAGATGGGACTAGAATTTCTGGTCATCTGTCTGACATCTTAACTACTACATCAAACTGGCTCTCTAAAACAAACATACACACACACACACATACATGCATACATACATACATACATACATACATACATACAAACAAACAAACAAACAAACAAATAAATAAAGGCACATGGGTCCCACTAAAAAATAGTTAACAGTATTTTCAAGGTAAAGATTCTAACACTATAAAATAGATCATACAAAAGATGATTGTTAGATAAATTGTGTGCACAACAATTGACAAATAATGATGTCTTTATGTACCACTAAACTTTTCAAAACTAAACTGCTTTTGCTATTGGCTCTCAACCTGTGGTCCAAGGACCCCCGGGGAACTGCGATGTCACAGAAGGTCGACGAAGGCTTGAAGAAATGTTATGATTCAAAATCTGAGTTAAGTCTTGGGGTCCGTGGCCATGGTACATGGCTACAAAAAGTTATAAAGGGGGTCTGTGGTGAAGTAAAAGTTGAGAACCATTGGCTTATCTGATAAGGCTCCACATTTTCAGTCTATTTTACATATTGCCATCTTAAAGGTGGTGTCTAAACTTAATGTTGTACATATGACTAATTCTGATAATCTATACACTTCCAGACTCAAGCAAGCAAGCTGAAAGTGGCTGAATATTTAAGAACATTGTTAATATTTGTCCAAATATTAATTGTATTTTAATGTTTAACTTATTTTAATTAAGAACTTAAAAGAAGGTCACATAAACAACTTTTACAACAGTTGGTGACTTAGTTATCAAAAACTGTTTCAGGATTTCTTAAATGTGATTGTATGAAAACGTTGTTGGTTGCTGTTACTTTAAATTCAACTATCTGCTCGGCAAATTCCTCCTTGGGAACATGCACTGCCATCTCAAGACTTTTTCACAATTCACATAGGTCAAACATAGGTCAGCCATAAAAAGCAGTTAAATGTGACTCACTGTCAAGATTAAATATATGATCCATTGTTTGTCACACATAACATTTTAGCATCTATAAACCGAATGAAGCATTTGGTTTCACTTTCCTATTTATAAAAATATTATCCAGCAAAGCCGATTATCTGAGCAGAAATAAGATGGTAAAATCTTTGAATTTTTAAAAAGCTGTTTTCAAACTCGCAAATGAAATATATTGCAATCAATATGGTAATTCCCTACAATTGCCAGGGCATTGCAGGGAGTAAGTATGATTTTATTTATATTCAAAAAGTTATCCAAATAGCACTTAGGTCATATTGAAAACATAGAGGTGCATGGGCATTGGTTTTGATTCTAAGTATACTTTTGGTGATTTAAATGCTTTTAAACCAGTGAATATTTCACCTAATAAATGAGAAGATTTTTTTTTCATCCCTCTCCTAAGATTCATCATGCAACCCTCATTTTTTTCACAAATATTTTCCCAACTCTCTAGGGCCAATTTATGGAGTTTTATATAAACCTGCCCCATGCCTTTTAATAGCAGGAGTAGCTCCATTCAAACATTGCTACTCTTGAAAAGGTATGAAAATTATAATTATTCTGAATGAAGAACACAAATTATATGATTATGATTCTGCTCCAAATGTCAGCACTGTATGGTCTATTCTCTAATTTCATGTTACTTGTGAAAAAATTTATAGGCTGAAATAAGAAGCATCTGGAAAGAGAAGTAGCTTCACTCATCCACCACAGCTGACAAGCGACGTATTACTGTACATCGAATCCAGATTTTTAAAGAAATTACTCTGATCGGTGCTCATATTTGCTCTCATTTCTTCTTTTGATTTTTTTAATTTACTGAATAATTAATATTTACTTTATCTTCAGTACTCTTAAATTAAATTTAAAATACAATAATAAATCTACAATTTTCATATACTCCCAAGACATGAACACAATGTTTAAACATTATCTTTAAACAAAGAAGCAAAAATACCCATCCAGATCTTTTATACTCAATATTATCACAGGATAGGAAGATATAATATAATAAAGGGCACTGTTATATTTAAAGGAAGTGTTATATTTGCTTAATGATTATATTAAGAAATGGATGACATATTCATATTATTAACCAAAGTCAAGGAAAATTGGAACAATGAATTCAGCTTACCTTCTGCCCCTATCCCACGCCCCACTCCATCAGAATTAAGATACCTGGCAATTTATTAATTACACTGTAATAAGGACTCTAATTATCAGGGCTTTTAAACCATCTTTAATCTCTGGATTCAATTTTTATTTAATTTTAACTAGCACTAACAATGACACTATTATTGATAACATCATCAGAGTACAGGAACCTCTGGAGCACGAAAACCATTGGGAAAGGACATACCGTATCTTAGATCAAGTATGTTTGAAAGGCTGATTCTTTTCAAATTAGAAGATGATGTTTCTGCAGGAAATATTTTGTTAGGTTCACCCACAGAAAACAAAGTAAATTGTATATCAGGGAGTCTCTAAACTGTGAGTGCTACCTCCTCCAATATATTTCCAGATGTGTATGTTTTTTTAATCTAGTTCAGCAGTGTGAAGTTTGTAAAAAAAGATGCATATGCTGATGATAAGAGTTCCACAATTTTCTGTTTGCAGTGCTGTGCCCGATTTTTGCACAAACTCATACACATCTATAGCCTGTTAATGAGATTAAAATACACCACTTCTGAGTGCTAAATATTCCTAAACAGATGGGGGTTTTTTTCTCAGCAGTGTACTAGTTGAGCTCTAGGTATGAACGAAACAGAAAATACAGTTTATTTAAATCTTCACATTCTGGAAGTTCTGCTGAACTATTTTGAACCAGACACAGTTTGGCCAAAATAAAACTTTGTCTGCTACCTCTGCTCAGTTGCCACCATGTACGTCCTAGTGCAAGCACATCCCACTGGCCGACCTGCTTCTTGTGCCTTCCCTGTCTCCCCTCAGCTGCTGCTGCTGCTGCCAATCTGAAAGCCTTGTTCCTTTTTGCAATAGTCTCTGCAGAAGGGAATCAGCTCCCAGTGTGGCACTTTTTATCTACTTTTTATCATATCTAACCAGTCCACCTACTTCGTTATTTCAGTGCATTCCTGTCCCTCTTTGGCTTCCTCGTAATTACTGCCTCGGATGTCTCAGTGGAGCAGACCTCACTGGCCTTACCACTCTGATCTTTTCAGCAACTTCCATTCTCTGTCTTCCCTGACTCCCCTCAGTCATAATATTTCCACCTGCCATTGCCAAGCAAGTAACTTGTTGCAGAAGTTTTCCCTCTCTTTCCTCCCTTCTGAACCTTTTTTACCCATAGCAAACGCCTTCCAGACCATATCTGAAAAACAGTTGTGTTTCTTTCTATATTCAAGCAAAATTTCTAAAACTTAAATAGTTTGGTTTGGGCAGAGATTATTGAAAACCTACGTGTTCCATCCACAGAATGGCTTGTAATATTCCATACATCCCTATTACCTTCTGTTCTGCTACAAAAGGGGGATTTTAAAGTATCTCTTTGTGACATATTTATGTCCGTGTGGGATTGGAGAGATTGAAACAGCTTTTGAAAAGAAAAGGCATTAATACATTGGAAACATTAGAGATCTATATGGTTCTATCCTGATGATATTTGAAAATGCACTGAAAACCTAGTTACCTTCTCAGGCATTGAGATAGAGGGTGGTGAGTCCCTGAGAGATTTTGTGGTATTTTGTATAATGGTTTTCTCTTTTTGGACACATGTCATTTGTTCCTTTATTGTTCTGGCTTTTTTAATCATGTGAAACATCCAAAGTTGTTGGAAGTCAGGCATTCTTAAAATCTATGTAAATCAATAGTCTTTCATAATTTTATGCCCAACATGCATAAATTAATTTGAAATTACTGACAGATTTAAGAAACCTCCCTTTAAAGACAAATGGAGGAGGAGGGGGTTGTTTATACATTTCCTTAAACAAAGAGCATCACATTTGACATTAATATTTGTACATGCAATGAGAATAAGATTGCAAATTATTAATATGGCCTTTGGTTTTAATTGCATGGTCTACCACCATAACTGAACAGATATGAATAGAAAAATACACTTAATCTGATCCAAGCACAGCATTAAAAATATATTCATTAATAAGCCTATGTAATCAATAGTTTCTCAAAATTTTATAGAGAGCAGATATTTTCAAATTATTCAGATCCCTACACTGATATTGGATTGCTCAAAAATTAGTATTCCTGTTTATATTATAACAGATGTTACAATCTCTACAGACAAGTTCTCGAAAATGTCACTACTATGACAAACAACTGTGCCATCTCTTCTAGTAAAGCTTCATTGTCGCTCTAGCTGACAAGAAGTATTTTAAGCCTCTGCTAGGCTAAGGTTGTGATTGTGAAAACAGTGACATACTCAGACTGGTAATAACTGTAGCACTTAGCAGAATTAAAGATAATTGCTCACATTTCTATTTGTTTTATAATGCCCTTTAATTCATACTTGCCTCAATTTCAGGAAATAGATAGTACAGACATTTTACATGTTCTACTTTAAAGTTAGGATAGCCTTAGACATGCTTTGCCATCACCCATTCTAAGTAAGGGAAATAAAAGAAAAAACTAATCAGGTAAAAAACAACTGGTTTATGTTCCAATGTTCCAAGCAAAGATATAAACTCTGGCACAGATAAACCAATTTTGACCTGTTTCTGTTCCTTGCATAAATAGTAACTCAATTTAGGTTGATAGGATAATATTTGCAGACTTACTACTCTGGCAAAGGACCACTATATCAATTCAGATTATTTCAAAAGCCCCAACAGAAAATGCTGTTTGTTCTCCTTTTAATTTAGTTTTAGCTCTTTGTTTATTGCTGTACTTCAAAGCATTTTCAGCATCTGACAACTATTTAAAATTAAAACAGAAAAAGGTGCCAGCCTCAATCTGCTTCACTTTGGAAGGTATTTGAGCCTTAGTTCAGATGTGATGTCTTACGAAGCACCCTCCAAAATGCATAAAGCATTTCAAAAAAGGAAAAAGAGAAAAAGCAGCTCAATATTTTTTGCTGATGTTGATTTATTCAATGCAGAATCTCCCAAATGTGGTTCATTTGCACACTATTTCCTAGCATCCTTCCTCCAATTTTTCAGTGGAGATCATCAACTTCACTGATCCAAACTAAATCCAGAGTTCTGACCTTAGCAAGCTGAAATAGCAGAAAGAGACTGAAAGAAAACAAGCTTAGGCACCTTGGAAACATCAACATAATTGATGCAGTCAGCTACTACACAACCTGTTGAATTTCTTTCTTATACTCTGGGATATGTATTTAATCACAGTAAATACACAATTGGGTGTTTAAATTCTACCCATCTTCCTAATTATTTATTACAAAGTCTTAAATGGTCTCCTCTGAAATTAGTATTGGAGTAAAATAAAACCTTGCTGATTTTAAACAATGGCTCTGCTCTTCAACTAATTAAATTCTAACCTCTGTCTTAGCATTCATACCCTATTTCTGACTTGCACTTAGCTCCTCAAGCATGTTACTGTTTTTTAAAAGATTCATCAGTTTGTCTTCTGGGAAGTCAACAAATTGTGAATGACAACCTCTGTAAGTTTACAATTAGCCAAGTCTTCTTCCATTGCAATGATTTGAGGTAAACGTTCAAGATGTGCTCTCAAAATTCCAAATTTGGTGCTCACCAGCTACAACAGATTGGAGAATCCTCTAACAATTTTGATATAGAAACATAGGGTTGAAAGGAACCTTGGGGGGTCTCCTAGTCTAACCTGTCCAGTGCAGGAATTCTCATACCATCTTAAACAAATGACAGTTCAATCTATTCTTGAAACCTCCAGTGAGACACCCACAACTTCAGGAGGCAAGTTATACTACTGTTTAATAGCTTTCACAGTTCTCCTTATTTCAAGTTTGGATCTCCTGCCATAAGGTTTTTACCCATCAATTCTTGTCTTACCACTGTATGCTGCCTGTAGAGAATAAATTTACATCCTTATCCTATGATATCCCTTCATGTATTGGAAGACTGCTCTTATGTCGCCTTAGCCTTTTCTTCTTTAGGCTAACAATACCAACTTCTTTGATTTGGTCTTGGTAGGATTTTGAAAGCCAGAATTTGACATAGTATTCCAGATGCAGTGCAGCATAGAGCTGGCTTTATTTTCACTTCCAATGATTTTGATGCTATACCTCTGCTGATGCAGTCTAAAACTGCATTGGCTTTTCTGGCAGCACATGGCTAGCTCATACTTAATCTGTGATCTACCAGGACATAAAGATCCTTTTCACAAGTTATATGGTGGAGCCAGAGACTGCTTATCTTGTACCTGTGCATCTGGTTTATCCTGCCTAAATCCACAACTGTAATGGAATGTATGGACGATCTTGGGGAATGAGAGGAAGAGATGTTGCCTAGGAAACAATCAGGTATGAGACGCAAAAGGCCCAATGGCTTAATCGTCAGAAAAAGAAATTTAGGAAGGCCCTATCTTAATGCATCAAGCAACTAAACATAGCAGGGGGAAGTTTGTACTGCGAGATTCTGTCAATGTAATGTTAATAGAATTAATTCATCTAATCGTATTTCCTGTTTGGTCTACCTTGGAGGCTGACAAGAGCTTTACATGTCTTATCATTGACCAACCTATTATTGTCCAGTAATAAGGTGTTCAAGTCTCATAACATCCTTTTGGACCTTGAGCCTACCTCCAGCCCCACCACATTTTACTGTATATCATCTGCAAATTGTATGAGGATCCCTTCCATTACCTCACATAAGTACTTTATGAAGATATTGAAGAGATCTGGGCCCCAGATAGCACCCCAGATAGCACCACTGCATACCTCCCTTTATATAGATGTAGGCCCACATACACTGGCTGCAATTGTTCACTGAGCTGCAAATCCATCTTGTAGTAGGACCATATACCTCAAATCATTCCGTTTATTAAGAAGCAGCTATGGTCTACTTTATCAAATGCCTTACTGAAATGTAAGTACAGGTAGGGAACCATGGACATGACCTTAGAGAAAGTTTTCAGTGAGTGTTATAACATGTTCATTAATTTGGGGAATCTTTAATACTAGGGAAAGGATTAAGAGTTTAGAATAGTTAAAATTGCAAATTAAATATATTTATTAATCAAATCTATATTAACCGCCCATCTCACTGAAGGTGACTCTGGACAACACACAACAATGATTGGAACAAGTGGCTCTTTTCCAGTCTTCTGGCACTTCTCTTATACTTCAGGATTTTCTTAAAAATTTCAGTTAATGGCTCTGAGGTAACAGACTTCCTACAGCACTCTGGGGTGTAACCCATCCTGTCCAGGAAACCTGAATTCATTCAAAGCAGCTAAGTGTTCTCTCACTAATTCCTTGCCTATTTTGATCTGCAGCACACACAAGTAAGGATAGGAATTAAACAATTCAGCCTTCTCCCTGTGGCCCATCAATATCTTGCCATCTTCACCAACCATGGTCCAACTGTTTCCTTGACTTTCCTCTTATTCTATACATACCCAAAGAACACCTTTATGTTATTTTTGGTTTATACTGAGCCTTAGCCTTTCTAACTCTATTTTGCAGATTCAGGCTATAAAACCAATTGTTTAAATTTAGATTACAGAAAGCAATACATTAAGACTTGTATCAATCAGCATGTCTGAGAAGTTATTGCCTTGATGACTACACCAATGATTTTAATCACGTTTTACACATTTATTCAGGGCTAGGCTATGAGACTGCATTGGTGTGAGTTGTTTAAAATTCAAAGATGATTAAAAAGCACTGCCCTTCACACATTACAGGGTACATTTTCCACACAAGATTAATTTTCTTTATAGGTGACATTACAACATATTAAGCTGCCCCCCCAAATATATCTGTTTTACATCTTTTAAATTTTGTAATTATTATTTAGTCTTTGATATGATTTTTATGTTTTTAACTGACTGTAGCTCACCCTCATGTTGCTCTTTGACCCTAATAAAGGTTGGATTTGATCACATGCCCCCAAACCAATAGTTTCTACTTTTCTATTTTCTACTATGCTGTCAGCTAAAACCTCAAATAAAACAGAAAAACAGACAATCCAACAAGAACTGTACAGATTGCAGAAATAAAATCAGGTCATGAAAAGGACAGAAACTATTAAACTATACTTTGATCTCTTCCTGCTTTGAGTTTACCCCAGTTCCCCAAGCCTATGTAATCAGTAATGTTGAAGTCACAAAATGCATCCCATTAAATTTCACCTTTTCACTTAAATTGAAAATTTTACATGTTCATATTTACCACAGCTTTGCCAGTTAAAAATAACAAAATGTATGTTATTGCTGGCCAGATAAAAGGCATAAGGAAATTAGGTTATGAGGTATAATTATTTATGCTGAGGGGGGTGGGGGAAGTTGTTCTTAATAAGAATTGGAAAAAAATCATGCCTCATCTCTCCACCCTATCTAGCAGGTGAAAATTGCAAGAGAGTTTTGGCTTCTACAGTACATCACAACAACAACTCCAAATCTAACTCCCTCCAGATGTTCCTGTGATCATTTAATCAAACATCAAAAGCACTCTCTGGACAAGCTCTCATGCTGATTAGAAGAATTTCATACATACAATCCCACAGTTTAAATGCATACAGTAGCAACTGGGCTTTTGTTATTATCAGCATCATTTTTAAATGTACTACCTAAGTCAAAGTCTTTTAGAACACAAATGAGTCATTAAGGAAACAACCCGTTATCTCCTAAATTATAGAACATTCTTCCACATATCTCGACATCTCTGTTCTTCATAACACAATATCCAATGTTCCAAAAGAGCACTTAAAGTAGGATTAGATTAATTTTTATTATAGCCATTCAGCCAGAACACACAATACACTTCAAATATATTCAGAGACACACACTACTAAAATCCATAGATATAATAAAGGATGAGCATAAAACATAAAATAGAAGAAAAATAATAGTGGTGATTTATCAAAATTAGTCCAATTCTTTAGTCACAAGTACAATGAATTGAAAAAAATAGAAGCACAAAATCGAGGAACTTGGGAAGACATACAGAATCTTGATCAGGGAAAAGAAGCTACAAAGAAGCTTTTATACTCTTAGGTCAGGTATGTCTTCAGAATGCTCCAGATGAATGTCAACCAGGATTTCCTGTAAGGAGCATAGCAGAAGAGCATATGGCCACAGAGCCAACTCTGCATGGACATGTGGTGATGTAAAAGAATATTGTTACAATCAGAGTGAATAAAAATCAATGATTTTTTTAAAAAAATCAAAAAAATCAGATTTTTTTTATTTAAATCAGATTTTTTTAAAATAAAATGCTTTTTGAGGAAAATATATTACCATCCAAAGGTTATTCCATCATGAAATAAAGATTAGTTTTTTAATTATGTAGAATAAGGCTTTGTATGTTTAATTTTTTTGGTAAATAAATTCCATTAATCCATTCACAATGTCATGTTCTTCCAGAGGTTTTTGTAAGATTATTGGGCAGTTTCTCTGCCTACAAGATATTATCACAGATGCTTGGTTTACTTTTGCAGTTCTCAAAACTGAATTTGACTCAGCAGAGATCACATGCCTCTTCTTCACAGCAAAAATGTTATAATGTGAACAGAGTTGAGAAAAAGACCTTAATCCTATCCTGAGAGGTTCCTAATGGAGCTTGGGCCATTCCCAGATACTCTGACTCGCGACTCTGCTGAGGAACTGGTGGCCGCCTGGGATAGGGTGGCTGCTGGAGCCTTGGACCGTGTTGCGCCTTTGTGGCCTCTGACTCGGTGCCGATCTCAACCAGCTCCTTGGTTCTCCAAGGAGCTGAGGGAGATGAAGCACCGGAAAAGACGCCTAGAGAGCGATTGGAGGTCCAGCCGTACCGAATCTGACCGGACACTGGTGAGATCTTATATCAAGACCTACCTAGTGGCGATAAGAGTGGCGAAATCCAACTATTTTTTCCACTCTTATTGCATCTGCAGAGAACCGCCCAGCCGCCCTGTTTAGGATGACCCGCTCTCTCCTACGGGTGGGAGCGAGGGAGGATCCCTTGCAGGGTAGAGCTGAGGATTTTGGACAATTCCTGCATGATAAAATCGCTCAGATTCAGGCCGGCCTGGACTCCAATTGGATAGTCCCGGATGGGATGACGGAGGTGAGTCTTGAGAGTGTCACCTGGGAAGAGTTTGACCATGTCACTCCTGAGAACGTGGACAGGATTTTGGGGAGGCTTAATGCTACCACGTTTACTGGACCCGTGTCCCTCCTGGTTGGTGCTGGCCTCCCGGGAGGTTACACGAGGTTGGTTTCAGGAGATTACCCCCTCATTGAGTGAGGGGGTCTTCCCATCCGCCCTGAAAGAGGCGGTGGTGAGGCCCCTCCTCAAGCAGCTTTCCCTGGACCCGGGTGTATTAGCTAATTATTGTCCTGTCTCCAACCTCCGCTTCGTGGCAAAGATTGTTGAGAGTGTGGTGGTGCGACAACTTCCTCGATTCCTGGATGAAGCTGTCTATCTAGATCCGTGCCAGTTGGGCTTCAGGGCGGGTTACAGCACGGAAACGGCATTGATCGCATTGGTTGATGATCTCTGGAGGGCCAGGGACAGGGGTTGCTCCTCTGTCCTGGTCCTCCTAGATCTCTCAGTGGCTTTTGATACCATCGATCATGGTATCATGCTGCGTTGGCTAGAGGGGGTGGGAGTGGGGGGCACTGTGCTATGATGGTTCTTCTCCTTCCTCTCTGACCATACACAGTTTGTGTTGATGGGGGGGCAGAGGTCGACCTCAAGGTTCCTCACTTGTGGGGTGCCGCAAGAGTCGGTCCTCTCGCCTCTTCTGTTTAACATTTATATGAAGCCGCTGGGCGAGATCATCCGTGGCTTTGGGGTGAAGTGTCAACTGTATGGCAATGACACGCAGTTGTACATTTCTACCCCAGGCCACCCCAATGATGCCCTTGACGTGATGTCCCGCTGCCTGGAGGCCGTGCGGATCTGGATGGGGAGGAACAGACTCAGACTCAACCCCTCCAAAACTGAGTGGCTGTGGCTCCCGATGGCCTGATATAGCCAGCTGACACCATCACTGGCTATTGGGGATGAGATCTTACCCCCCTCAAAGAGGGCTCGCAACTTGGGCATCCTCCTGGACTCACGGCTGTCCTTGGAGGATCATATGACGGCCGTGGCCAGGTGAGCCTTTTATCAGGTTCACCTGATCTCCCAGTTGCGTCCCTTTCTGGATCGGGACGCCCTGCGCACAATCACTCATGCCCTCGTCACTGCCCGGCTGGACTACTGTAATGCTCTCTACATGGGGCTCCCCTTGAGGAGCATCCGGAGGCTCCAGCTGGTCCAGAATGCATCCGCGCGAGTAATAATGGGTGCGACTCATCGCTCCCATGTAACACTCATCTTGCGCGAGCTGCACTGGCTCCCGATGGTCTTCCGGGTGCACTTCAAGGTGTTGGTTACCACCTTTAAAGCGCTCCATGACTTAGGACCTGGTTATCTACAGGACCGCATTCTGCCACCGATTGCCTCCCACTGACCAATACGCTCCCACAGAGAGGGCCTCCTCAGGGTGCCGTCAGCCAAAGAGTGTAGGCTGGCGACCCCCAGGGGGAGAGCCTTCTCTGTGGGGGCCCCGGCCCTATGGAATGAACTGCCCCCGGACATACGAAGGATCCCCGACCTCCGTGCCTTCCAGCACGCTCTGAAGACCCTATTATTTCAGCAAGCTGTACTGACAGGATAAAGGTTTTTAAATTGGGTTTTGATAGGAGTTTTAAAATGATCTTAGTTGGATGTTTTAAATTTGGCCGAATGATTTAATTATTTTAATAAGCTTTTAATTTTTGTTGTACATTGTTTTTATCCTGGCTGTTCACTGCCCTGAGTCCTTCGGGAGAAGGGCGGTATACAAATATAATAAACTAAACTAACTAAACTAAACTAACTATTGTTCTACAAACCTATGAATACAGAATCAACCCCTTCAGTGCTAAGTTTCAAGAAGTTCAGTGAATAGAATAGAAACAATATTTTTCTGATTGTTTGGAGTGGAATAGATCTGCACAAGAAGAAACTGAAACTAAGTGAGAGGCGGAAGGGGCAAGCAGACAAGCAGTACAAAATGCAAGTAAAACTTTCTGAGCACAATACTGCACAGCCACAGACAGACAAGTCTTTGGATCTTTTTGTGTGTATGACCTGAGGTTTATCACATTCTTTCCTTGGAGGAAAAAACCTATAATGGCAGCAGGCCGTAAAAGAGACCCAGTTTGGCAATATTTTAATGAAGTTCCTTTACCTATCGATAAGGCAGGCATGCGTGCAAACTGCAAACACTGCAACAAAGAAATGCAAAGCCTGGTGGCCCAAATGAGGCAACATCATGAGAAGTGCTGTGATGAAGATGACCAAAGAAACACATTTGAACAGGCAGGATCTTCAGGTTGGTAAACATTTTTATTGAATCATATTTCTAAAGACTGCCTTGAACTGTCATGTTTGAGCAAAATTATATTTCTTATTATTACTGCATGTTACTGTCATTTGGTACAGTTACGAAGAAAAGCAAATATTCCTTTTGGGGCAGTGCTGTGTACAATAAGCAGAAATTGTATAAACAATAAAATAACAGCATTGACTTTTTTGTTTAGGGGAATTCATGGATTCTAAAAACTATCCACCTTCAAGATCACCATCCTCCTGTTCTACAGTTTCAGAGTTATTCATCCAGGATAGTGCTTCATTAGCATCATCATCATCATCAGACACCCACAGCCACATATCACTATCACCTAAAAGGAAGAAAAAACCCTTCCCTCCTGGAACCACCATAGATAAGTTTGTGATAAAAACTAGATGATTAGAAAAAGAGTTAATTGATGAAAAAATTGCCCAGTTTGTTTATGCAATGAACTCTTATTTCCGTCTGACTGAGAACCCACATTTCATTAATATGGCTCAGTCACTGAGACCAGGATACAGTCCACCCAGCAGAGCAGATGTTGTAGAGAAACTGCTGGATAAAGTGTATGACAGTGAAATGGAGCAATGTGCAACAGCTCTGGAGGGTAGAATTGTTAACCTAAGTATTGATGGGTGGAGTAATGTCCACAATAATCCTATTATATGTGCTTGTATAACAACAGAAGAAGGGAAAGTCTTCCTTGCACAAACAATTGATACGTCAGGAAATGCACACACAGCAGAATACTTACAAGAAGTGGCAGTAAAAGCTATAATAACATGTGAACAAAAATTCAAATGTCTAATACGCAGTTTGGTCACAGACAATGCTGCAAATGTATCCAAGATGAGAAGAAATTTAGAAGAGCAGGAAGGGAATACAAAGCTAATAACATATGGTTGCAGTGCTCATTTGCTGTATCTCTTAGCCAAAGACTTAAGTGTTCCAGAAATAAAGACTAATGTCGTTGAAATTGCTAAATACTTCCGTAACAATCATTCTGCTGCAGCAGTTCTGAAAAGGATGGGTGGAACCAAGCTAACGCTCCCACAAGATGTTAGATAGAACTCTGTGGTGGACTGTTTTGAGCAGTATATCAAGAACTGGCCTATTCTGATGACAGTTTGTGAAGAAAATCGAGATAAAATAGATGGGAGTGTCACGGCCAAAATCCTCAACATTGGGCTTAAGAGAAATGTTGAACATATGCTGAGCCTCCTGAAACCCATCTCTGAAGCTTTAAACAAAATACAGAAAAATAGCTATTTTATTGCTGATGCTGTTGAAATTTGGAAGGAACTGAGTGAACACTTAAAAACAGAACTACACATGGGCAGAATTAAATTACAAGCATTAAAAAAACAAATGGGACAAGTACTGTCTCCAGCTCATATCCAGTACCAGGGTCAAAACTTAAGTGCTGAGGAAGAGGAGTTAGCTATGACATAGGTATCCAGCAATCATCCATCTGTAATGCCAACTATAATAAACTTCAAAGCTAAGGGGAAACCATTCAAGAAATATATGTTTGCTGAAGATATTTTAAAGAAAGTCACACCAGTGAACTGGTGGAAGTCACTTAAGCACTTGGATTTAGAGACTATTCAAGTAATGATTTCACTTTTAACAGCAGTAGCTTCTTCTGCAGGCGTCGAAAGAATATTCTCTTCCTTTGGACTCATTCATTCTAAATTGAGAAATCGTTTGGGACCCGATAAAGCAGGAAAGCTTGTTTTTCTTTTCCAGATTATGAACAAAGAAGATGAAGATGACGAGTGAGCTACAGAGGACAGTATTTAAGTTTTTCATGTGTAGGCTGGGCTGACAGTCTAAGTTTCTTAAAATATATATATTTTGTTTAGCCAAATTAGTTAACAAACATGGATGTTTGTTTAAGCAAATAACATATGCTGTAATGTTATTGTTTCAGTTGAATAAATCTATTGAAATTGTTATTATTAAGGTAATGATTATTTTTCTCCTTCCTAAGTACAACAGAAAAGTTGTCCAAATATGAATGATTAACCTATTAAACTGGGGATAAAAAAACTAATATGAAAAGTTGTTATTCTAAAAATCTTCATCTACTTGCATATTAAAGTTATACCAGCAAGAATTAGTCTTTATGTAGAAAACTATGATTTAAATCAAGCTTTACTGACTAGTGATTTAAATCGCGATTTAAATTGTGATTTAAATCAAATCCACCCTGGTTACAATATTCGAACAAGTCAGACCTGCAATTTACATTTTCTGCCAACATTGGGAGAGATATCTTATTAGGTCTTTGAGGAATTGAAAACATCTACATGAGAATCTACTGTAATGATGACAATATTCGATGATATAAGAAGCCCAAATAGTGGAAGGATAGAATCAGAATGCACATCCCAGGTCCCTTTACAAGGACAAGTTTTTGAATGACTACGTAAGCACAGAAATTTATTTCAATCATAGATGAAAAATACAGATATCTTTGATAATATGCTATCTTCCACAGTAGATTTCTTTAGATGCATACAATAGATAATAGACACATACAAAAGACAATGTGTATCTTTAAATTTTACCAGAAATATTTGTGCAAGCATGCAAAACTTTCTTTCTTTTTTTTTTATTGCAAGAGTTTTACAATTACATTTTCACCCCTTCCCCCCCCCCTCCACCCACCCCAAACTTCCCAACCTCCCTAACCCACCCTAACCCTCCCCTCCCCCCGGACTTCCGCACAGTATACTCATATCAAGTAAAAAAAAAAAGAAGAAAAAAAACCCTCCTTTATATAAAACTTATATAAAACTTGAACCCCTCCCTCCCGCTTATAAATTTTCACCTTCATTACATTAAAATATTTCTATCTTAATATAATATAACATTTTCAAATAAAAGCTATTTGATACTTCCTAGTCTGATATTTGTTCTGAACATAATCTATCCACTTTTTCCATTCCCATTCATAAGTCTCTTGTGAACAATCTTTTAAATATGCTGAAATCTTCGCTATCTCTGCAAAACTGGCCATCTTCAAAGTCCATTCCTCGATCGTGGGCAAAGCTTCATTTTTCCAGTATTTACCTATCAACAATCTTGCTGCTATTATCATGTACAATATCAATTTTGTTTCACCCAATGTAAAACCCTTAACTATACCCAATAAAAACAATTTTGGAGAAAATTGAATTTTTTTCTTCAAAACATTCTGCATGACCCACCAAATTTTTATCCAAAAAGCCTTAACTTTCCCACAGGTCCACCAAACATGATAATATGTAGCATATAAACAATCACATCTCCAACATTTTGGCTGAACATTAGGGTATATACACGACAATTTTTTGGGGTCTAAATGCCATCTATAAAACATTTTATAAAAATTTTCCCTCAAATTCTGCGATTGTGTAAATTTAACATTCTGAACCCAAATTTTTTCCCATGTTTCCAACATCACTGGTTCCCCAAAGTTTTGTGCCCACTTAATCATACAATCTTTAACCAGTTCAGTTTCTGAATCCCTTTCTAATAAAACATTATAAAGCCTTTTAATATGCATTGGACCTTTCTCCTTAATGTGTCTAACCAATTCTTCCTCATGCAACATAATACCAATTTTTTGGTCCTCTTTCCATCTCAATTGTAGTTGATTATATTGTAACCAAGTTAAATTAATCCCTTCATCCAACAGTGTCTGTAGTGTCTTCAACTGCCATCTGCCCGCATCTGTAAAAAGAACCTCTTTGTATAACCCCCCCCCCCGAGTGACATTATATTTGTATTCCACATAATATGACCAAGATCCAGCCATAGCGGTATTTTATAATCCCATTTGTATCGGTGCTTCTTCCAAACTCTCATCAAAGAGTCTCTAAGTATATGGCTTTTAAATACTTTATCCACTTTGTTGTCATAAAATAAGTACGCATGCCATCCAAATTCAAGATCAAAACTTTCTATATTCATTATTCCAGTCTTTTTCCTTCCAAACCAATCACTTGCTAGAGTCAAAGCTGCTGCTTCATAATATAGTTGTAGGTTTGGCCTCCCCTTTCTGGAACATCTTGCATGATTTTCAATTTCACTCTCGGTTTTTTCTCGTTCCAGACAAACTTATTTATTATTTATTTATTATTTATTAATTAAATTTTTATACCGCCCCCTCTCCCGAAGGACTCGGGGCGGTGAACAGCCAGAATTAAAAACACACAATACAAATATTAAAATACATTAAAACAAAATTAAATTATCTTAGGCTTCTCCAATTTAAAACCCCTTACCCATAAAATTCACCCAATTAAAAATTTTTAACCCAGCCCAGCTTGCTGAAATAAAAAAGTCTTCAGGGCCCGGTGGAAGTTCCGGAGGTCCGGGATTAGTCGTATCCCTGGGGGTAGCTCATTCCAGAGGGCGGGTGCCCCCACAGAGAAGGCTCTTCCCTGGGGGGTCGCCAGCCGACACTGCCTGACAGACGGCACCCCGAGAAGACCCTCTCTGTGGGAGCGTGTTGGCCGGTGGGAGGTTATCGGAGGCAGAAGGTGGTCTCGTAAATAACCGGGTCCTAAGCCATTCACTCCATTTTGCCACACTTTTAGTTGTTTATCACTTTTAAGCACCGGAATCATTTGAAACAAAAAAAGAAATCTTGGCAAACTTTCTAATCTAACTAGACCAACAGTACCAATAAGAATGGTAATCACAATGCTTCCATTCTTTTGAAAAACAGACACAGATAACATATCAGACTCTTAACCACTGCCTAATTGAACAGCTGGAGATACATATTCTATAACTAATAACTCCCTGGGTCAAGAACCACTCCGTTCGTGTGTATAATTTAATACACGCATTATATAACATTATAGCTTTAAGATTTTTAAATGAATGGTGTTGCTTTATCTCAAATACAAACTTTTGAAATGCAACACTATTTCATTTGTCATATGTAAAAAAATGCAATGCTATTAATTTGGCTGGAATATGATAGATGTTATACTTTAAAATACTGAAACATAATAGCCTATAATTTAAAATTAAAATTAGCATTATAGGAACAATTAGCATTTGCCCTTTCTCTTTTCCTTTTTTATAAAGAAACTTAAAATACACCAAGCAATGGATTAACTAACTTTTCAAATTAATTTTTTTATGTCCAAAATGCATAAAAAGAAATATGAACGTTCTTTTAACTGTAATTCCAAAGTAGACAGAGTTACTAGAGCATACTCTAATTCACTACTATATATTTTAACAGAGGTTCAAGAGCAACATACCAGATGACAGGTATATTATCTTAAGATATATTTTAGAGTTTGCATGGGCACTCAAGACTCCCTACCTGGCTTGCATGTACTTCAAGTTGGTGGGAGGCAGACAACAGCTTATTTGTTTACGAGTTAATTCTTGGATCACATATCCTACCTCACCCAGAATAACATGAACATATCTGGGGTAAAACTGGACTTTGGCTGAGTTTGTGGTGTACCTGTCAAAACGTGTCTAAAATTCCTAGTATATCCTTACACCGTTAGCAGGGAATGCTTTATGTGTGATGAGTTACAATTTAAGGCTAGTAATTTAGAATATTTATTAAATTTATATGCCACCCATCTCTCCAATGAAGCCACATTAGACGGCTAATAGATCACAGATATAGAATATAGTTAAAATTTAAATAAATGTATAAAAAAGTATGCAAATTAATAATTTAAACTATGCAAAAAATAAGGAACCAAGAGATGAATGGTACAGAGATGAGGTCTTCTTACCCCGTCAACCACTTCCAGCAATAAGTGCCCCCCATTGGGGCCCTAATACAACTGGCAAAACCAAGTTTTAATACCCTTCAGAGGGCAGAGTGTGAGTGCAGTTCTCACCTCCAGTGCTAAAGTGTTCCAGAGATGGGGCCACCACTGAAAAGGCACTTTTCCTTGACCTCAGCCGCTGAAATTTCTTGGCAGAAATTCCATTAACAGGCCTATAATTCAGATTATACTTTCTCTACTAATGTCAGTATCTATAGCACATCTGGCAAGTGGCATAGTAGGTTTAGATCTTATCTCCTATTCTCTTTTCCTTACCTCACATCATTAATTTTCATGACTTACTTTTTCCCTGTGTTTGCTTATCTCAACAGGGAATAACATGATGGATATGTGTGACATGGTATATGAAAACTGGTTTTGAGGATCCATGTAGGTGGCATACACATTTTTGGAAAATGAAGGCAAATGTAACTATATGCCAGAGTTTTGAAATGTATTTACTTTTCCCCCACAGTTACTGAAGCAAATTGAGTTAGAAAATGTCTTGGGTTTAGCTTCCTACTTCCTTCTGGCAAATTACTGCTTCTCTCGTTTATTCATGTCTCCCACAACAGTCATTTTGTGATGATTATTTCATTCTGTGCTAGATTCAACAGTGCTTTTAATGCAAGTGTAGATTATCAAAGTTACAAAATGTGACCACAAGGGGCGAACTTGGACACCCAAAAAACAGCACATGTAAAAACTGGAAGCCAGTTTGCTTCTGGGTCCAATTCAAGGTGAAGGTTATGATCTTTAAAGCCAGGTAAGAGGTTCAGATTATAATTGAATACTGTCTCAGTCCCATTAACTCAGCCCATTCCACCTGGCCAGGCAGAGAAGGCAAACTGTGCATCCCATCACTTAAAAGAATTCCAGCTGGTGGGGTCCAGGAAGTGAGCCTTATCTGCCATTGTCACTGTCCTGTGGAACAGTCTCCCTCCAGAGTGAGGTGGACAGGCATGGCTCTGCAGCTATGCTTGGGGCTCACAGAAAAGCATGCAGCCATGGGGCTGGTTACGCCCTGAAAGCCTCCCCCCTCCCCGCCTTTCAATTAACTTTAATATTAATTTCTAATATATCCTTTTATATACTGTCTTTTATGTTTTAATATTGCTCACTTGTATACCACCCAGAGTCCCTCTGCAATATAAATGAATGGTTTTTAAAATTTGATAAATATAATAAATAAAATATCCTCAATTAATCAGGTTAACTTATTCTATGAAAAAGAAAAGTCAAGATTGACTACAGCCAGTCCATGGCTATATATACTGTATAGGTCGCCACCACTGCAGAGTGCTAAAGGAGAACTCCTTATATTGTAATAGTTAACTGATGTGCAAAACTTGTTTTCAGGAACAAAATATTCTACTTTCTACAGCAATTTGACTCTTTTTAAACTGGCTTTTTCAAATGTTATTAAGACTTGAAACAAAATATTTTGGAATTCTCTGGGATGTTCCATTCCTATAATGACCTAACCCTAACCCTAACCCTAAAATAGTTTTGTACATATTTTACTGCATTTTTAGGAGTATATCTTAAATTAATCCACACTCATATTCAAGTTAATTGAAGCAATATTTATGTTCATATCTCAAAGGAACACCAGACCTGAAGCTTATTAATCTTGCTGAATTTAGACAGCCAGATTGAAAATGTTTCATGCCTGAGCATGTTACAACATAATTTTGGTAAGCATTGAGTGTAAATTGTTTATTTTCACTCAGACTATCTACGCAATTCGATTGACAAATTTGTGTGATTCAAACTTCCAATTAATTTGTTATATGTTGGACATAAACAACTAAAAAGTACAATAGAGATTTAAGTCCCTACTGGCAAATCTGTTAAAGCAAAAGGTTTATGCCTTTTTTGCCTACTATAGTTCACTGATCTATAAAAAATAGCTTGAAATTCTTCTAAATAGTGTTTAAGAAATGTTAAAATTACTCCTTGAACATTGTTTAGGAAATAAATGTTTTAATTTTTATTTCATTTAAAACCATGTATATTTCTGTCTCTTTGGGCAGGATATGGAACTATGAAATGCTTGTTCAAGTGCTAGACTGCCTCCTGGGACACTCCCAGGAAATAGACCTCACTTGGTGACATCCTTGGGCAATGACCATTCAGTTACAAAGTAATTTTGCAACAATGCCACCCAAAGGTGCTTCAAAAGGCAACTGGACTTTTCCTTGAAGATGTTCACCTCTCATCCAAGAAGTTCATCAGAAACCTTCCTTCTTCTCTTCTCTTCTCTTCTCTTCTCTTCCCTCTCCTCTCCTCTCCTCTCCTCTCCTCTCCTCTCCTCTCCTCTCCCCTTCCCCTCCCCTTCCTTCCCTTCCCCTCCCCTCCCCTTCCTATCCACCCATCCATCCATCTGGTTGTATATATGTTTTAAATACTATCCTCAGTAATAATCCAGGTGATACTAGAAGGAAAAAAAGAGTGGCTGACTTACAAAGACATATAGAGGATCAGCTGAAGAAGACCTTACTAGTTATCTCACACTCTACACATATAAATCTAAATTCAGCAGTCAACCTACTCATTAGTCCAGAAGTGCTATTGATAAATGCATTGCAATGGTTATAACTTCAGGGATCAGACATAAGTACCATTCATTCAGCCCTGAGGTAGCTTCAAATGGTCACTGAACAAATTTATTTATTTGTTTTTCACATTTTTTAACCACCCATCTCCCTCAGGGAGACTTTGGACAGTGAGTTGTTAACCAAGGACTACCTATATTCTGGGTGGAAAAATGTTAACACCTTTACACACAGTTTTAAATGTTTAAATAACTCAATGAGAAAAGCACACAATAGAGAGGAGAAGGATCACCTTTTGCAAACAAAGACTCATACCTAATCACCTGTTTAGCAGTTACCTTGCTAAAAGTGCAAAACAGATTGGTGCAATCAATTTAATATTGGTGATTTATAAAGGAGACATTGCCAAACAAGAATACTCGTACTATTAAACGCTTCAGCTGCATCCAAGAAAGTTCCAAAGTGGATTTCTTTGCTTATATGTGCATTGCTAATATGGTGAGTTCTATTAGTATAAATTGAATATTTTTGTTTAATCAATCCAGCTTAATATTTGTGTAGTTACCAATTATATTATTTAATCTGTTTGCTAAAAGTCCTGAGATGATTTTATCATCTGCATTGGAAGCTGGTCAATACAACTCAGCATTTGTTGTATAATTTTCCTTCCTGAAAATGAATGCTGTAAGCTTTTTCTTCAGTTCCATGGATCTAGAATTGTCTATGCTATACATTTTCATTAATTAATACTATTTTATCTCTATAGTTTGAATCCTTTCTTTTTGTAACTAGATATTTTTTCTCGATAATAATCCTATATTTGCATTTAGATTTTCATTATCCTCCTGACAGAATTTACAGAATTTACATGTAACTTATTTTTAAAAGTACTTTATTTCCTTAGTTTATGGTAATTATTATGAAGCTTTTCATTAAGATTCATATTTTTTTTTCATTTATTCACCCTTAATACTACTCATTTAATTGGATGAATTAATTACCCCATACATAGTGAATTCAGGTTTGGCTTTTCTGCTAATTGTCAAGCTAATGAATTATCTTGTTTGGTTCCATTTTCAAAGGATCTTTATTTAATGAAAGCCATGAATTTATCTGCGTTTTATGATCCATTAAATACATTGTTTTCTTAGGTTTCAAACTGGTTCATATACAGTATATGTATAACTACAGAGTAGTTTCTTTTAAGTTGTTCCTGCATTACTTTATATTTTTTTTATTATTTGATTTGTAGTTTCCTTATTTTTTTCCTTTTATTAGACACATTTCAGTTTTCTCACTACAGTAGTACAAAGTTTTCTCACTACAGTACTATTTCAAATGCACCTCAAACAGTAGAACCTAATAAACAGGATAATCTAAAAAGTCAACCAGGATCAATCTAATTGGTACTTGAATAGGATACCACAAGAAAATCACAGTGTTATAGACTAAACTAGGAAGTTGAAAAAAATATTGAAAAAATATATGCCATTTTATTGTTAAGAAAACAACATTGAAATGTTCATATAATCAACACAAATCAAAGTTTACTTCCTCTGTGTTTAAGTTTATTTTGATTTTAAATTCTTGCAAAATCATTAGATCTTTATTTGAAGAAGATTTGGACAATTATACATGTTATATACTAGAAATTGCCACTAATTATAATCCAATAAATACAAATAATCAGGTTTCAGTAGCAAGCGTGGCTACCAGAATAAGAATTAAAATCTTTTTATTTAATTTTTAATTCATCTAAAATTTAATTAAACCTAACATAAGGAGCAAGTGGTTATATCAAGTAAACAAAATGTTTCAAATGTATACATTTATGTAGATTTTTGGGTGGGGAATGGGTGTATACGTGTAACTAGAAGTGCCAGCTGGCACCAAATGCACCTGCTACATTAATAATTATGTGAAATTGATCTGAAGAGTGATTTTTCTCATTTCTAGTAAAACATTGAAGATGTTTTGCTTTTGTGATCATGAGTTTTATAGCATCTAGAATTTTCTGTATTCCATTGAGATGAAAAATACTTGCACAACACACGTGTATATAGAAGGAGTATCAGATGTTCTACTCATCATTTCTTCAGAATTCCTCTCTTTTTTCTCTTTCTTTCAAGTGCGCCCACAGATACAGAACTGTAGTTCTTCATAACAGACAAACATTTTTAGAATTTTCATAAATTTCAGGAGCAGATTTCATATAGCATACCCAGTTGTTGTAAAAAGGATTTAAGGAAACACGTTATTGGAATTCTGCTTAAAGTATTTTGCATTTGAATTTTTACTAAGGAGAATTGAGATTGTAATCTAGTGAGCAAAATAGTACTGTAGCTTCAGAACAAATATCTTTCTTCCATTCGTTTTTTACTGGATAGAGAAACTTTCTCAAATGAATTGGTAAGATTGTCCTAGACGTTCATGATTTTTGAGTAATAGAATATAAACTGCTTAACAACTGGATTTGTAAGAATCCTAATATTGCTAGAAACAATATCAGAATTTGAAAGCACAAGATACTTACCGACACAGAGGACTTCAAAATATGGTGATTAGCATGTGAAGCTCCTGGCACAAAATCAGCTGGCTGTCCCACAGTTGGATCACTACTCCTTCTAACCAAAAGTGGAGTACCTAGAAAGAGAGAAAAGAATATATTTGATTAACTAGGGTTACTTTAGAAGCATTCACTTTTATAACATTATATATTTATGATAGCTTCTGTGGATGCTTCTCCAGTTGCCGGTTCAAATGAAGAGCTGGTTCCAGGGATGTTGGGGGAAGATGTGGAGGAACATTAGAAGATTGCCTGAGGTTCCAAGCCAGGAGCTGTGGTTGCAGGAGGACAGCCAGACAAGCGGCTGGCTGAACTAGGGACAGGAGAGGCACAGCTGTAGCTGGCCAGTGGAGATAAGGAAGAACTGCTTCCTCCTCAAGATTTGAGAGCACATAGGGCTAAGGAGGAAGATCTGCGAGCACATAGGGTTAAGGAGGAAGATCTGCGAGCACATAGGGCTAAGGAGGGCAATGAAGGTCTGCCAGGCTGCTTGTGAGGTACTAACCTCGCCCCTCTTGATAGGCTGTACCATGGAGCACATGGAGGGAAACAATACTGGGAACAACTCATTGACGCACTGCTGTACGTTCTTCAGCCGCTGTGATTTTTGACTTGCTCCTGAACCTGGATTCTGTACCTTGGACTTTGGATCATGCCTTTTGAACTTTGAACATGCCTTGCAGACTTGCCTTTGCCATGTGGATTTGTGCTGGGTTTTTCCTTGATTAGACTATTAAACCCCTTAGGGTTACACTGATGTTGAAATAGGGAATTTCTGGGGGAAAATATTCAGGGCTTGAGAAGCCTCAATAAAGACTTTTAACCCCCATGGAGTGTGCATGTGTGAGTGGGACAGGATAATATTTCTACAAGGATTTAGGAATACTTTACAAAACAATCAACTCTTGCTTTTTTTTAGTATGGAAAACAAAACAAAAATTATTTTGAGTGAGATTTCCAAATACATCAGAAAAAGAAAGAAAAATGTGTGTCAATAATACAATCATTGGTGGGATTCTGGGGGTTCTAGGGGGTTCGGCCGAACCCTTCGTTAAATTGCTGGCTCACCCCGCCCCTTGCCCCACTCCTCTGCACTACTATTTATTCCCAATAAATGGGGCGAGCGAGCCAGCAATTTAACAAACAGTTCAGTGTTTTTTTGTAATTTATTGGCTCCGCAGCACACCGAACCGTTTGTTAAATTGATGGCTCACCCACCCCTCGCCCCGCCCTGCCTCCAATCTGCGCGGCGCCAGCCTACCCTAGCCAGGGGTAGGCAATTGTGGCTCTTTTACAACCTGTGGACTTCAACTTCCAGAATTCCTGAGACAGCTTGGCTGACTCAGGAATTCTGGGAGTTGAAGGCCACAGGTTGTAAAAGAGCCACAACTGCCCACCCCTTCCCTAGCCTGAGTTCTGCTGCCTGGGATCCATGTGGGCTGCCACGTGGTTCCCCACCAGCTCCGGACGCAAGAGAGCAGGATGGAGAAAGCAGCTTCCACGCCTTCACTCACCCTCACTCTCTGCTCTGTTTGATCGCCAGCCATTCGCTTACCCCGCCCACTCCCAATCTATTGCTGCCTCCGGAGTCCCAGCTGATGGCTAGAGGAAAAAAAACTGCTTAAATTCTTGCAGCGGGGCTTCAAAGGGCCGCCCTATAGCCAGTGGTGCAGCCGAACCGTTTGTTAAATTGCTGGCTTGCCTCGCCGCTCCGCACAACTATTTATTGCCAATAAATAGTGGTGGGCGAGGGGCGGGCGAGCCAGCAATTTAACAAATGGTTTGGTGTTTTTTTGTAATTTTATTGGCCCGCGGAGCTTCAGCATAGGCTAATTAGCCCCTTGATTCTATCGGCCTCCCAGCTCTCAGCTGATTTGTTTCAGCTGTTTTGCTCAGGGCTCTGCTGCTTCCTTGCAAAGGGTCCTGGAGCAATTTTTTTTCCCCTAGCTATTCTGAAACACGAAAATAAAACTGCTTTGCTGTTGCTGCAACATTGGAAAATTAGGCAGGCAGAATTCTTTTCTTTTTCCTCACCAAAAAAGGTAGGTGCAAACAACAGGAAATTTAGGGAAAGATTTTAAAACACAAAAGAAAAAAAGCTCTATTTAACTAGGGAATTGTAATAATTGAGATACTATTAATTGTATATTTCTGAAAGCAGAAATGGTTAAGTTGTGGTTTGGAAGAATATATGGGGGAAATTATTTGGTTTATTATTATTGGTAAATATAATTAATTGATTTGTAAGAAATTGGATTGCATGGAAATAATTGGAATATTCATGTTCATATTGATTAATTTACAAAAAAGGTAGTTATATGACTAATTGATTTATATTAAAATGTTGAATTTATATTAAACAACTAATATTACATAATTAACCAATGTGAGGATGGATATAAAAATAGATGACAATGGGAAGGGGTATAATATAGAATAGAAGGGAAAAATTGAATTCGATTAAGATTAGAGATGAGGATGAAGGGTAATATTGGTTTTTTACAAAAATAGAGGAGGAATAAATATGGCAAAAAGGAAATATAGAAATTGTAAATTTAATTGAAATGACTAAACACTGTTTAAATTTGTGAACCGGCCAAATACTCTGTTCAAAGAAAATAGATTGTATGTTTGTATGTGTGTTTCTAATTATTGCTATTTATTCATATTTGTTCTCTTTTATTCTTTAAAGTTTAACAATTCATTCTTTATCTTAATATCTTTATATTTGTTTGGGGTTGGCTTTCTTCCCTTTCATCTTTTTTATTGTACAGCAATCTTTCTCCTCAAACCTACCACCTCTTTTTTCTTTCCTTCTTACTTTCTCTTCCTCCCCCTTCTTCTCCTCCCTACCTCCTCTTCCTTTCTCCTTCTCCTCCTCTCTTCCTCCCTCTCTTACCCTCCCTCCTACTCTAATTTCCCTTCCCTTCCTTCATCCCTCTCTATTGCTGTATCCTTTTATGCATATGGACTATTCAGAGGGCTGAAAAAGTTATTTCTGATTGGTCCTCACACTTTTGACCAGTCCTTGAATTTACGACTATCCTCACATTTTACGTTTTTGCCCTATCTTGTCACCATGGTGAAGAGAAGCAGTTGTGAATTGAGTGACATGGTTGTTAAGAAAGCTGCACGGGCATAAATGTGAAGATGGTCATAAGTGTGAGGACCGGTCAAAAGTGCGAGGCCCTGTCAGAAATGACCTTTTTCAGCCCTCTGAGTAGTCCCTATACACACAGCCACGCCCACCCAGTCACATGACCAGTAACCACACCTAGTCACATGACCAGCTAGCCACGCCCACCCAGTCACATGATTGCCAAGCCACACCCCCAACTAAGCCACGCCCACAGAACCTGTTGTTAAAAAAATTGAATCCCACCACTGAATACAATATATGGATTGTAAAAAAGAATTGTAAAATTGTAAAAAGGAATTAAGAAAGCATATTACTTTACAGGATCAGTGATCAAGATTAGCAGCCTGTGATAAGAAGATTCTCCATGATTTAGTCCAATTTCCTTTTAAAAGGAATAGTCCTAATCTATTCTTAGTTCCCATAGCATTTTTTTACTCAACAGATTTAATTATAATCCCTGGATCTTTAGCCAACTGGCATAATATCTCAAACTTTTCTCTATGTAAATTATGCCAATATAGATTGTTCATTTTTTCATTCCTTCAAAATCTATTTCTCAACAGTCTGTATATCAGGACATACAACTCCCTGAATGTTAAACATATATTTAGATTTGAAAATATCATAGACAGTCTGTTTTTAAAATACTATTTTAGCTTTGATGCTCTTCTAAACAAGAGCCAGCTCAAATTTGTGAAGGATTATGTCTTGGTAGGAGCAAATAGTCCTTTTCTGAGCAATTCCATTTTATTTTGGTTTGAAATTTTAAATAAAATATTCACTGATTCATTATTTTTCTTTTCCTTCTGGCTTCTTATTGCTATTTATACATTTAGTATTAAATACATCATATAGTGGGGCTGAAAAAAATCTGGAAGACCATTCGATGGCCACAAACATTCAAAGGTCCATGAAAAGAATGGCATAGTGTGATTAATGGATCACCTTATTCTGACTTCACTTGCAAAATAAGAAAACATAAAAATAACTATTCAAAAAGGATTAAATTCAGGACTTGGAGATATTTATCAATATATAAACAAAATGCACAGAAGTTATCAACGTGTAAATTTCTTATTGTAATCATATTTTCTTTCCTGTATATTTAGTGTTAGATTTTGCAATTATCTATAAAAGATTCAGGTTTTCTTAACACTAAGTAGGGCTAATTTATATATAATTTTTAAAAAATCAGATGGAATCCTAATCATACATAGAGAGGACAACATGTTTTTAATTCACATTAAAGAACAAGATTGTTATAATGGAGTGTAAAACAGAGGTATAGAGAACTTAAGAAAATAGACAATAAAAGAACATTTAACAACACTGAAATACAATAGCCGGATATGAACAAATTAGTTTTTGAAACAAGAATACACTTTATACTGCTTCTTTAATAAAAACAAAATAAAATATCTGAGTGAAAATAAGTCCAGCTGCATACACACTTAAACTATTAAGCTTTAAGTAGTTAGAATCACTTCCCTTAGAATTTGACAACTCTGAATAACAAATCTAATTAGCATGGCAAGATATTGACTGGATAGTTATCAGAGTTACCTAGATTTTTTTTTTTACTTCTCTGACCCAGCCCACAGCTACGGAGTCTGCTACTAGATGAAGTAGCATTCTGGCTGATCATGCAGCGTCAAGTCAGTGTTGACTCTAAGGAACCACAGATTTTCTCCAGAAGGATTTGTTCTAATCTTGTTTGTCAAGTCTTCTAATTGTGCACTCATCACTACTGTAATTAAGCCCATCCACCTTGGTTCTAGTCACTTTCTTTCCATATTTTATTACATTATAGACTTTTTCCAGAGAGTTAAGTCTTTGATTATTGGGTCTGAAAGAATTAATTTGAGTCATTTATGCTTTATCCCATGTCTTCCCCCAACTAGAGTTAATCTCTTTCATCAGGTTCTGTACATACTGTGGTTTTCTGACTTGTATATTGTTTTTGCACTAGGATAATAAGATGCTATGAAATTCTCATTTTTCTAAGCACATTCTACAAGTTTACATCATCAATACAACTATTGCCTTTCTATATCAATGAAATACATATTGACTTGTTTCTAGTATTCTTTGACTTTCTTAGCTATCCCTTCACCAACGTTTCTTGCATTTTTCTAAAGCCATCTTGAATATTTGGCTTTTTTCTTCCCATGTAGAGCTCTAATCTGCATTGGATTATCCTAAACATTATCTTGCTAACATAGAAATTAAGGATATTGTAAGAAATTTTGCACACCATATTAACTGCAATTTGTTGACCACTGTGTCATTCTCAGATTTGCTTACATAAATTGGTTAGAAGCTGTACTGATTCTTCCTTTGTTTGTTATAAATATTCCATCACTTATTGTGGTTTCCCAAACTGATAATGACAGAGCACTAATCTAAAACCATTTTAGAGGTTTCTGTATATTATTACAGGCCTTTGTAAATAGGGAATATCTTCAAAGGTATCTTGGATGTTAACAACTCTATTGTACAAATTTTCAGGAAATTCCTTCCAGTTTTCTTTGATCTTTTTTGAATCAGCCACTGTCTGTCCATTTGTGTCCTTTAGAATCCCAATTAATGATACAAGTTTAGAGATCTTCTGGAAGACATTCTGTCTTTTAACAGTTCTGTGAAATCATTTGTTAAGTTTCTTTCTGAGATTTTTATCGTTCCTGGCTTTGGATTTTTTCCCACTCTGTTCTTAGCAATTTTAATAGTTTGTTCTGAGATCCACTTTGTTTTCTTCTGTTTTTTCATCTTTTCCAGACTGTTTTCACATTCATCTTTAATGTGTTCCTTAAGTTCCTCTGATTCTTTATTAATAAGATTTCAAAGTAATTCCTGATGTTCTCCTTGAAAATGGTGGGTACTTATGCTCCAAGCATTATTGTAGAACATTTTTTTCAATTTCAGTTTAACGTGGAATTTGCATATGTCCAATTTGTGATCCATTCCACATTCAGTCCCTGGCTGTTATAACTGAAAAGTTCTACTTCCTTCTACTAATAATGTGCTCTGTTTGTTTTTTATACAGGTAATCCTCGATTTACAACCATTCGTTTAGCACCAAAGTTACAACAGCAATGAAAAAAGTGACTTACAACTGGTCCTTGCATTGCAGCAACCCCACGGACACATGATCAAAATTTGGGTTTTGGCCAAACTGCATGTATTTGTAATGATTACAGTATCCCGGAATTGCCATTTGTGACCTTCTCAGATGGCTTCCAACAAGCAAAGTCAATGGGGGAAGCCAGATTCTCTTAACAACTATATGAATCATTTAACAACATAGGTGATATGCTTAACCACCATGGCAAAACAGGTCATAAAATCAATAATGCCTCACAACCAGCTTGCTTTATAACAGAAATTCTGGTCCCCATTGTAGTCATAAGTCAAGGACTACCTGTATACAATTTTCTTGCACAATTGTCATTTTAGTTATTTGATGATTGTGTTATTAATTCAAAGTTAATGGAGTGGCAGAAATTGTTAAATTATTTGCCTATGAATTATGAATCATGGTGGCACAGTGGTTAAAATGCAAAATTGCAGGCTAACTCAGCCCACAGCCAGGAGTTCAATTCTGACTGGACTCAAGGCTGACTTAGCCTTCCATCCTTCTGAAGTCAGTAAAATGGCTGACTTCAGATGAGGATGCAGATTGTTGGGGGCAATATGCAGACTCTCTAAGCTGCTCAGAGACTGCTGTAAAGCAGTATATAAGTCTAAATGCTATTGCTAGTGCTTAATTTTAATTTCCTGAGTAATATTAGGTTCCTCTTTGATATTTCCAACTTGGCATTCCAACTTTAACTGATATTAGTCAGTCATTGAGTGCATTATAGGCAAGTACTGTTCTTGCTATTTCCTTCATAATTATGTCCTTTTTTAAAAGTCCTGAGTAGTAAATACTGTTAATTTCTAAGATTAAGTATGCAATTCTAGTCTATCTCAGTTCACTGATGCCTAAGATGTAAATATGTAATAGATTCATTTCACCTTTCATAGTGCTGAACATATTCACACTTCTTACATTCCATGTGCTCACTGCAATTCTGTCTTTGCAGCGTCACATTTTCTTTTTCTACATGGCAACATCAGCAACTAGACATCTCAAAGACTTAAAATTAGCTATTTCATTAACATTATTAGTACCCTAAAAGACTTTCAGGTCTACCTAAGAAGCATATTGAGTGCAATCGGATCTGAGGAGCTCATTATCTGGCATTTTATTGTCAATACAGTATTTCATATTTTCTATTAATATATTAATATATAATATAATTGCTTAATGCATTGTAAGCCACCCTGAGTCTCCGGAGAAGGGCGGCATATAAATCAAATTAAAAAAAAAAGTTTTTGGGGTAGAGGAATAACATTCCCTTCTCCCACACAGTATGAAATTATGCCTTTGTTGTTGTCATTGAAGTGAATTTGCTTTTTTTTTCTTGCTAAAAATAACAATGTATTTTAATAGTTAACCTTTCATCAACAATATACTGATCACTGACAACTTTTCCAACTTCTCTTTCCACTTATTGATATTACTGTATATCCTTGTATCAATAGGATATTTTTACTTGTCAGTTCTCTTTTTAAAAAAATTATTGTCAAGCATCATCCTAAATGCCTGCTGCCTAGTATCAATGTCTACTTGCTTTAACTGAGCAGCTGGGATGATCTTCGTGGCGTAGGTGACCTTGCTGGGATTATATATTCTTGGCAAACATTCCAGCCATTCTTTGCCTATCCCTCCTAGCTCTCCCCCCCCGCCCCCCCATAATGAGGAAGCAAGACTGTGGAGGTGGGGTAGTAATAGCGTTACTGAAACCAAAGTATATGGATCTGGACCATTTCTGATGGTAGCCACTAACACAGTATATCCCTATTTTTACATTTCTTAAAGTATTAGGTTGATGAACAAATAAATAGCATCTTTCCCCTCTATTATAAGATCTCTATTTATTCCTAATATCTATTTCTGCATGCTTAATCAATTACTAATTTGTAACATTATTTTTTCTTATGAGTCCTGGGTTTTTCCTATACATTGGCTGATTCTCACAGCATGTTCTAAAACATTTAAAGACACACAACAGCCATTTGTACATCTACTTTGGTACTTCTTCAGCAAATCTTTTGCTATATGTTTAATAATCCTACCTTTCAATAATGCTTTCCTCTAATTAATAGTTAGCTATCCTATAATTATATGGATCACTTCTAGATCTCTTTTTAAAAATCATTGTTCCAGTGGCTGCTTTCCAATCCCATTATAGAGGCTGATTTGAGAGATAATTTGCATATTGCTGTTATTTGCATATTAGCATATCAGCAATTTCACATTTGAGTTCTTTCCTTTTACTGTCAAGAGATTATCATATAAATCAGGTGATTAGTTAATTTGTAATTTGCCAATAAATTCTAAAAGATCTTTTGTCACCTGTATGTCACCTAGCACTTGGGACACCTTATCTCTAAAAGCCATTTCAGGTATAAGGTATTATACTTCTTTTCACTGTGGAGAAAAATTTAAATAATTAATTCAGGTTTCCTGAGATCCGCCTCTTCTCCTTTAGTGTTTCTGTATCATCTGACAGTCAAATGCCTTTCTGGCATTGATTCACTTAAGAACTATGGTAATTCACTTAAAAATCATGGCAAAAATCTGGTCAACTCACAACAAACTACTTGATTGGCAACAGAAATTCTGGTCTCAATTCTGGTTGTAAATTGAGGACTGCCAGTGATTACATCTAAAATAAATGTTGAAATAAAATTCAGTACAACTTGGTAGGTTAGAGGAAAGGGCTGAAGTAAGAGAAACCTATTTAATAGACACAAATGGAAAGATAGGAAATCTAAGTCGAATGCCCAACTGTAGGTTGGCTATTCCTGCCTTGGCAATAATACCTGTACAAAAGATTTTGTTGTACTACCAGACAACATTTCACATACTGTATGAGACAGCAGTAAAATGTGACTGCCACAAAAGCAAATATAATTTTAAATTGCACCATCAGAAATAGAGTTCACAAATCACAGAAATCAAATGTTCTGCTTTACTCTGCTTTGAACATAATTTTACAACCTTTGAAGTATAAAATATCTGTTTCCGATCACTTCACATTGAAACAAGTTCAAAAAAGGACAATGAGGTCATCTGGGGATTAGAAAATAACTCCAGCAAGGGGGACTGAAGGACCAATGAGAAAACTGAGATGAGATGATACAATGAGCAGTCTGGTTGGGCCCTTCTTGCCCTTGGCAATCTTTTCCTCTGGACTTGGAGGCTGCTACATTAGAGCAACCATATTCACACTCCAGCTATCAAAGGAAAAGCCTTCAAGAATTGGACGTGGGTGTGTGGCAGGGAAGAAAGAGGAAAGCATAACATGTGGGAAAGAATCACAGGTGGTAGGTGAGGTAAACCAAAGATGTCAAGGACAAAACAGGCTTGGTTAATGTGCTGGGTTGGAGTCAGCATACACTAGGAGGGACGGAGGGGGAAGAATAGCAATAGCACTTAGACTCATATACCGCTTCACAGTGCTTTACAGCACTCTATAAGCAGTTTACAAAAGTCAGCATATTGCCCCCAACAAGAAGAGTGAATTCAGAAGCATGACCAATGGACCTTTGCCAACTTCTCCAGCAACACAAACATTGTTAACATTTTTCCCCTTACCAACCAGATGTTGAAAGATACCAAAGCCCCTGAAGCAGCTGAAGCCAGATTTCTGCCTGCCAGTGAGTTTAATACACCAATTGATTATTTCCACTTCTTTCATCTATCTTGTGCTTTTTCCAACCAAATAAGGATTGTCAATCAGTAGTTGACACCTTTGCAAATTTATATTCCCACAACAAAATCACAAGAAGATGATTATATCCATGACAAGTAAAAAAAAAAAAATTGGACATAAAATTTCAACTAGTTTGTCAACTAGTGACAAACAAAAAAGAAACAAGAGCTAATAACTTATTTTGCAAGTTTACTTATGAGTTCATAATAACAAACTCATAGGATACTCATGGAAGATACAAAGAAAATAGCATTTAGAAAGAGATATAAAAATAGACATGGATTAGAAGATGAGTTTATTTCCCATTTTGTTTGAAAAGAAATAGTTATTTTTGCATAACCTGCAATAAAGGAGAAAAGTGGACTGTCCTATTTCCCAGTTGATCCCACCATCATTAACTACAAATATGTGAAACGATGCCACAAAGAAAAAGATCGAGCCCTCTGCCCTCTTTCCTTTCTAGAAGTTTTTCTTCAAAATATAATATTAAAGAATAGCAAGCAATTATTTAATTAGAGCGAAATCCATCTAACTTAGAAACACTGATCTAGTTCTGCACCACATATGGACCACCAAGCAACCTTGTGTGGCCCGCCAGCATTTGTTAAAAATCCACTCATGCCAGGATGGATCCATTGCTGCCATCACCATCCCTTCAGGCCTCACCATCAAAACCAGCTCAGAACTGCTGCTACTTTGCTAGCTGCCAAACAGCTGAAGGGTGTCCCAGTTATTCTTTTGCAGCCCATTATTATTTTTAATTCATTACTGTGGTTCCTTCCCTTCTATATGTTCTGCTAGCCTGATGTACTGTATACTGTACATCAGTAGTATCACTTGACTTTAGATTTTTTTTCCCATTTACACTCCTTTGAAAGTGTATAGCTTTTTTTTTTTTTTGCCTTAGATACACACTGAAATTTATTTTAAAAGAAAGTATGGCTTTGAAAAAGCTGACATAAAAATATGTCATCAGTCTAAGAGGTACAGTTTCCTTTTTTGAAGCTTAACATTTATGAATTAATCCTTGCTTCCCACACACCATTTGAAGGCATTCAGGTCTTTGAAACCTCGAAGTGTGGCAGGAAGACCAGGACAAATATAGGCTCTCCAATCCACTTAAAATCCTATCCTTGTCAACATGAGGAAGCTGTGATAGAAAGATGTGGGTATGATTTTCATATGTCTGAAATGGAGCTGTAATATAAACAGAGAGTGGCAGGTAACAAATAAATATTGAGCCATAACTTAAACATAAAGAATCTAGCACACGAACTTCAATATGGTTGAAGCAAACATTTTAAGAGAACTTTGTCATGGTGCACATGCGTGGCAATTATTTTGAAGTTTACATTTTCTGCTTGCTTTCTGCCAACATGATTTTCAAAATATGGTTTTAGAACTTGTCTTCTCAACTTCTTTTTCCAGAAAGCCTCAAGAAGAATAAGTGCTAAACAACAGGTTAAAAAAAGAGGCAGAAAGTAATTCTTATGTTTTTATATTTTTCAGGAAAGAAAGCTCTCTACACATCCACAATATAAAACAATAACTTGTTAGAGTATAGTAAAACATATACCGATTCAGAGGATTTTAAACATGAATATTCTGAAACCAGAAGTTTTACTCTTGGGACTGATGGATAAATAGTTGGAAAAAAGTCATGGAACTTAGTTTTTGCTGTTAATTAACTGCAGTGAGATCATTGTATGCACAAAGATCGAAAGATTTGGCAATAGGTACAACAGAAATGGTTGGTGAAGATGATGCAGTAGACCTTGCTAAAATGGTCAAGTTGATAATACCTATATTTTATCGCTGACTGGAAACTGCTTAAGAACTAATTGCATATAACAGGAAAAAATGAATTAATGATCTATGATTTTGACTATTAGATAGGGTAGTTTATAGAAAGAAGAGTCACAATGCAACTTTAGAGAAAGGGATACAGTAAATCTACAATTGTATTAATAACTGTTGTAAAGAAAATCAGAGTATTTTTTTCTATTCTTTTTTCTTTTTGCGCATCATGTTTCTCTTTTACTTCATCCTTTTTTTCCTTCTTAGTCTATTTTAGTTTGCATTAATATTTAGTCTTATTTTTTAAACTTCCAATAAAATTATAATTTAAAAAAAATAGCAAAACATAAAAGAGTACCAAAAACCAAACTTATAATTTAAAAGCTTAACATGTTAAAGAACAATTACATCAAAATAAAAATATATGTTGCAGAGGAAAGATTTAAAAAATACACACAACTTTAAAAAGGGAAAGATTAAAAAATATGGAAGAATTTAAAAGGAAGGCACCAGAAGATGATTTTAAAAAAAAAATCAGTGAGTGGGATTTCTAAGGACAGCAAACCTTTACTACTAGCGCATCTCCACTGAATATTCCACTGATTAGTTAAATAAGAAGCTACTAAAATATAGATAATTGCAGCTGAAGACCTTGCTGATGAAAGGAGCAGTTAAGCAGCATTACAGATTGCTTGCATATAGCATGTTTTAAGGAAACACTCAATAATAACAAAACATGAAGAGAAAGAGCAAGGAAGGGCACACACTTTGAAGTGTAATTTTATGAGTATGATCTAACTTATGATTCTATATCAAATGACAATTCATGTTTAAACATCTTGAGTGTTCACTTTGATAATACTTCATTTCTACCTAAGAGCCATTTAAATTACTCTATAATTGATATCAAAAGCAGTTTGTTGAAATGCCTGCTAGTGTTCATTTTATGCTATTATTGCCAGAAGTATTTTACAGACTGGAAGATATCCTTGACTCACACCATTTGTGCTGACATATACAAGCACAATAAAGTAAGTCAAGGGCAAAGGAAACAAACTGAAATAATGGGCAGTGATGAATGGTTTAAAAAATGATTATTCTAAACATTAGTCTTTGAAGCAACTAAAAAGAAATGATGGAATACATGCATTAAACAGTCTGAGATTTTAGACTTCTATTATTTTGAAAATGCTACAGAATACTTCCTTCGTTTTCACAATGAATAATTAAACTTCATATAAAAACATGGAACAAATCCTAAGGATTGTTCCTCAAAGTTAAATTACTTAAATTGGGGGTTTTGTTTTTTATGGCCACTTTTTATCATTTATCAACTAATCAGTAAGCACTGCTGGATTGCACTGAGTCTGCCTCATGTTATTATGCAATGGGTGAACTGGGCCCTACACAAAAGAGGCTCTAAATCCTCAAGCCATTTCTCAACATTCTTGAGAAGAGCTAATTTGGTGATGATGGCATCAACCCTTTATCTCCAGAACAATCTCTCTTTGCCATGGTCTTCTTGTGTATAGGTCAAGGCAATCTTTCTTTCTTCTTTCCATAGTTGATCAGATGGGAAGCCATGTGCTCAATGGTCCCTTTCCGCAGAATGAAGGCCACTGTGATCTTAAGAATTTAAGACTTTATTTTGTATATCAAGATCAGAAAACAAGAATGGAATCCAAAGACACAATACCTGCTTCTGAAGAGCCTGATGACTTGTTTCCTTAGCTCGGAATCTCTGAAAATGTCCAAAGGCTAAGAGATCACAGTCATAAAATAAAATAAAATCTATGCCATATCAACTGTAGCTTCACTGTATCTAATTTGCTGATAATACCCTGATTTATAAGCCAGATTTCTGTGAGTTTGGATTTCTTTTCTTACTTAGTTTTCAACCAAGTCTCAGAAGAGCAAAAGCAAATCCTTCTTTTTTTTAAAAAAAAAAAAAAAATCCCACCTGCAAATGGAAAAATCCTATTCCTGATTGACTTTTCAACATTTGCTTACATTGGATTTTGGATGCCACTGCCCATGTCCCTGGTTGACAAGTCAGATTTCTAGGGTATCTGAATCTCTTAGAATACAATGCATATTAGCTTCCAAAAAGAAAGATGTAAGAAAAATGCAATGTGAAGGGTTAAAAAAAAAGCCACTATCTGCAACAAAACAATTCAGAATTTGATATGTACCAGTTTTGTAAAAGATCATTTTCAATTTTTTGTTTTACGTATTGTATTTATATTACAAGTTTGTATTACAAGTTGCTTGTGACTGGCTGTTGAAAACAAAGGCCCCCAAAGGTGACATATGCAACTTTCCCTTTGAAAAGCAAGGCAGTAAAATGTGACAAAAAATAGACAAATTTAAAGTTTATAAAACATGTTTCAATGGCTGTTTATGTGCTACAAAGCTTCAATAACTTTTAATTAATTAAACAATTAATATACTACTTTTCATCATTATTTTAGTTTTTTTTAATAAACTGCTTTGATACCAAACAAAATAATAAATCCTTATAGATCCTGCCAATAAAAGTACAACTGGAAGTCAAAGATTTTAAATTATCTGGATTAAAAAATGGAAAGCTTAAACCCAGTATCTAAATTAAAAGAAACGCAGAGTTAGGCATAACTCCAGGACAATCACCAAATAAGTCCTCTTCCTTCAACAGAGTCACTGGGCAATGATATTGATGTGAGGCTACTGATTTTGCATATCTTTACCATGCGGATGGGAGTATATTGAGAATATTTTATTAGTGCATATAAATCCTTGGGAAGACTCAAGAAAATTACAAGGGACATTCTTACCTTAACAATCCATTTTTAAAAACGTAAGTACCGGTACCTACCTAATTTCAGAGCAGAGGATGTCACTTCTATCTCTCCACCAATAGGTTGAAATGCCGCTAGCTGGGCAGCTACATCAGTCTCAAAAGCATCTGGGCTGTTGCCTTCTGTTAAACTACCATTGGTGTCATCAGATTTGGGGAATACATCTTGTTCATCATACACGGCAATCAACTGTAAAATAAAACAATATTTTATAAAGCATTCATAGTGAGAATAGGATTCCTCCAAGGAGGTATACCGCCATATTACTATTTCATTTTAATCCAGAGTGAGCTATAAATTCATTGGAGTTTTCTATCTTCCCCTCCTTTTCTGTTAATCGTCCCAAAAACTAAGGAGATAATCTTAAACAACATGTGTTTTTATGTTATTTTACAATCAAGCAACTAGCAAAATCATTTCATACCACTCCACAAAGGAAGGAAAGGATCCCCATCCATCAAGATAGGAGCAAAATCAGAGAAGAACAGGCAAATAGGATAAAAGATAAACAGTTAACAAAACCAAACTGATCTGGTTTTTACATCAAACAATACACAATTCTCCCTGAAAAAGGAACTCCATAGGCATAGCATTACTACAGAGAAAACACTGCTCCCTAAAATCACTCATAGATGTCCATTGTTAGGGTCACAAGGTACAACAGTGGATGCTGTTAGGGGTCTCAAGACAAGCACCTTGAAATGTCTGAAACTAGGCAATCTGTGAAATTATGTCATAAGACATAGAGAAAGATATATTAAGATTTCTAAAATAGAGTGCTAAAAGATGTACACATACCCCAAACATGAAAGAGGCAGAGAAAGAGAGAGAGAGAGACAGAGACAGACAGAGATAGAACACACTAGCATATGTGAAACAGTATTAATTAAAAAATCAAATATTGAAAAGTGTTCTCACACAGTTCAAGTTACCACATTTATTAAGAGCAAACAATTATTTTTGGATCATATATAATGAGTGCATTAAAAGAAACAGAACTGATCCAAATAATATTTCATATTTTTTGCTACAAATCTAATTGAAACAATTGTTATAGGGAAGAATAACCAGTGACACAAACAATGCTAAAACACAACTCCTAACACTTCTTAAAACTGGATATGTTGCCTGGAATTTAAAGTCCAATAATCCTTTTTTTCTGATACAAGAGACAGGAATTGATTTTTTAATCACCTAAAGTATATTAATAGTATTAAGATACATTGTTCTATATCCAAACTAGGGAAAGTTAGAGCTAAGGAATTCATACAGTCCACGCCATGATTTATTTTTCTCTATAAGGGCCTTCCCTTCTCTGATAAGGGTAGTACCCCAAATTAGTTTACAATTAATACAAGCAAAAAGGAATTAAAACATAAATTCTAATTGCTGTAGTCCAGGGGTGAAATGTTCCCGGTTTGGATTGGATTGGGTGATCTGGTAGCGATTGTGGCAGGTAGTTCGGAGAACCGGTAGCGATGGCAGCACGAGGCTCCGCCCACCTGCCCGGGTATCATTACTTCCTGGTTTTAACCAGGAAGTAATGTGTTTTTTTACCCTCTGCGCATGCACAGAAGGTTTTGCGCATGTGCAGAGAGTCTGTGCGCGCCTGTGACACACGCGCACTGCGCGTGCACTTCCAAACCGGTAAGGAAGGTAAGTAGATTTCACCCCTGCTGTAGTGTGGATCTTTCTGATGGTCAGTAACAAAAGTAATATAAATAAAATTAATTCAATATATGATGGAATATAAGAATTCATTTATAAATGAAATAATCATGAGGATTTTGCATGGAAGTTAGATTACTTTTAAGTAATGAATACTAAAGCACAGTGTCTTTAAAATATGAAGCAAATCACATTACTCCCTAATTATTAGGACAATCCAATTAAAATGTTAGTAATTGAAAGATACTATGGAAGTATATTTATTGCAAATATGAATGAAACCATCTACATGCCAGTATCCTAGCCAAAGCCCCGACATGCTGGTGAAAGTATTGAGTTTTTTTTAATGTTTTCACCAGAATCAGCTAAAGCTTTACTGATTTCCAACATGAGTCACAAACTTCAGGGTGTTTGCAATCAATAGAGAGAGAGAGAGAGTGAAAAACCCTCTCTGAATTGTTTCCAAGTATATCTATTTGCTAATGCAAAGGCAGGTGCCAGTAAAACAAACCCCTCCATGCTTCCACATCTGCTCTGGAGGATTAAGGGATCTCAGGAACAGATTGGAAAGTGTACCAGGGTTGCAAGCAGAAGAGAGCAAAGTATATTCACTCATAAAACATTATGGAAGCTAAGTGTGTTCCAAAATAATTATTTTTCTACATATGCAGAGTCAAACCAATGATGAACATGAAATTCTAAATGTAAGCTGTACCTGTGGGAGGGAGGGGAGGGAGGATTTAACATAGAATAGATACTTAAGGCTTCCTTAGGCTTACAGGACCTTTCATCTCTTAAAAACAACCTTTCCCATATGGGCCAATTTTTCCCACCTTCCATAATGTAGATACTATTGTTAAGGAAACAGAAACATTCTTCCCAGTATTCTGCAACCTGAATGCCTAATGTTTTATGCCATCTGGAATCATCATGAACCACAAGATAAGCAACATATAAATTTAACAAATAAATAAATTTCAAATACCAAAAATGGGTTAGTATCAAATTTACTATTAAAAACCCTTATTAAAAATGCTGGAAACAGTCAAACAAATAGGAGGAGAGTTGGAGGAGATTGAGGAACTATTCTAAAATCAACTAAATAGTTGGTGTTTTGGAGGAGATCAAGCTGAGAATTAATCAAATAGAACAAGCTGGAAGATAGTTAAATATTAGAGGGAGATATAGTGGAAAATATATTAGAAATTGGAGTAAATAAAATATGCCTTTGAGAGAAATCTGTGTAATATGTAAACTGGGAGAAATATCTATTTTGGATAGATATAATGGATTTATATAGATGAAAATGTGAAATTTGAGGTAAAATTGGTTTTTTCTTAAGTTTTGAATTTCTTTTTTATCTTCTTTTTTTTTCTCTTTTTTTGTTTATTTATAAAAGATGTAATGGAAATTGTGAATTGAGCTTGTGAAAGGAATGTAAGCGTGGTAACCATCTATGACCTGATCGAGATTTTTGCTCGTGAAAGTTATCTTTTTATGTTTAAATTTGAAAAAATAAATAAAAAATATTTACCAAAAAAAATATTACTATTAAAAACCCTGATAAATCATCTGAAAAAAAATGACAGTTTGATTCCTATCTCCACATTTGGAGGGGAGGCTGACCAAGACAGGGTATCTCCAGGATCTTCTAACCTGAGGCTTCTCCTCCTGAATTCCATTTCATTAAAGTCAACAGGAGAGTAAGTCCTATGCAGCCAAGATTTTTAATGAAGGAGAATGGCAAATAGATGCGGGCTCAGATAATATGAATGGTGGCAACAGACTAGGTTGCCATTAGTATGGAAGTGGAGGTGTCTTTGTCCATCTATTAGAAAAGATAAAGGCTACATGTAAATGAAAGATCATAAATGACAGGACAATAACAGCCTGAAATACAACATTTTAACAAAATGAACAAATAAACACCTTTAAGTGGAAAGAGAAATATTAGAGTTTAAATATTTATATAATTGTAAATCAAGGCAATTAGTTTATATCAGCTGATTTCAAACATTTCAAAATGATTAGCTTTCAATTAGTTTCTAAAAGCAAAAAGAATCCTATTAATCTCTTTCTAAGTAAGTGTATGTGTACAAAACTACATGAGTTTACTGCTTTAAAAATACTCTTGGTTTTTTTTCTTAATCCCTAGAGCTGAAAATGGAGGAGGAAAAGTGATTTCAACATATACAACCAAAACCTGCATGCAATTAAATTCATCAAATCAAGTACTGCTATTTTAAAAATGTGTATTTTACCTCTTATGAACATACTAGATAATTTAAAAAAGTGAGAGTGATTGGAGGAATAGGGGAGATATACCATAATTTCTATAGTTTAAGAAAATACTAAAGAATTGTGCTGTTGCTACAATTACATTATTTTTTAATTATTCTATAAATAATTTCTACTATCCTTTTCAAAATAATGATTTTGTCCTAGATTCTGATGGTCCATGATATTATGTGTCAGAAGGCCTTTTATTTTTCAAAGAAGTGTAATCAATCAATAATTGTTTATATAGTCTACATATGTAGTAAAGTACTACAAAATATATTTTCCTCATGCTACTTCTTTTTCTGTTGTTCAGTTTAAAGTAAGTGAAACAGTGAATACTCCAAACAAGCTTTATCTTTGGTTTCACTATTTAAAATAATAGCCTTTATAAATCAAAGTCAGATCCCAAAATGGCACTATATACTAATTAAGAAGACTTAAGATAGTTTACTTATATGTTTACAGATATTTTAATTTTTCATTTCATTTTTTTTTTCATTTTATTAAATTTGTATACCGCCCTACTCCCGAAGGACTCAGGGCAGTGAACAGCCATAAAATAAAACATATAAAGTACAAAATTTAAAAGAGAGATAAAACAGATTTAATAAATTTGGCTGAACCATTTTAAAACCCCAAATAATTTAAAACCGAATTTAAAATACCCATTTAAAAGAGGAGAAAGTTTAGGTCAGGCCAGCTTGTTGGAATAGGAACGTCTTAAGCATGCGACGGAAGGTACGCAGATCCGGAATCCTCCGTATCTCGGGGGGGAGCTCATTCCAGATCGTAGGTGCCCCCACAGAGAAGGCTCTCCCCCTGGGGGCCGCCAGTCGACATTGTTTGGCCGACGGCACCCGGAGGAGCCCCTCTCTATGGGAGCGTACTGGTTGGTGGGAGGCTATTGGTGGTAGCAGGCAGTCTCGCAAATAGCCAGGTCCTAAGCCATGGAGCGCTCTAAAGGTGATAACCAAAACCTTGAAGCGCACTCGGAAGACCACCGGGAGCCAGTGCAGCTCGCGCAGGAGAGGTGTTACATGGGAGCGCCACGTTGCTCCCATCACCACCCGCGCGGCCGCACTCTGCGCCAGTTGGAGCCTCCGAGTGCTCCTCAAGGGGAGCCCCATGTAGAGAGCGTTACAATAGTCCAGACGGGAGGTGACGAGGGCATGAGTGACCGTGCGTAACGAGTCCCGATCCAGAAAGGGACGCAACTGGCGAATCAGGCGAACCTGATGAAAAATCCTCCCGGTCACAGCTGTCAAGTGCTCTTCTAAAGACAGCCGTGAATCCAGGAGGACACCCAAGTTGCGAGCCCTCTCCGTGGGGGCCAATGCTTCACCCCCAATAGTCAGCGATGGCATCAGCTGACTATATCGGGACGTCGAAAACCACAGCCACTCGGTCTTGGATGGGTTGAGTCTGAGCCTGTTTCTCCCCATCCAGATCCGTACGGCCTCCAGGCACCGGGACATCACTTCAAGGGCATCGTTGGGGTGGTCTGGGGTGGAGATGTACAGCTGGGTGTCATCAGCATACTGATGGTACTCCACCCCGAAACCACGGATGATCTCGCCCAGCGGCTTCACATAAATGTTGAACAAAAGGGGCGAGAGGACCGATCCTTGTGGCACCCCACATATAAGGGGCCTCAGGGTCGACCTCTGCCCCCCTGTCAACATAGACTGCGACCGGTCGGAGAGAAAGGAGGAGAACCACCATAATACGGTGCCTCCCACCCCCAACCCCTCCAGCCGGTGCAGAATGATACCATGGTCGATGGTATCAAAAGCCGCTGAGAGATCTAATAGGACCAGGATAGAGGAACAACCTCTGTCCCGAGCCCTCCAGAGATCATCCACCAACGCGACCAATGCCGTTTCCGTGCTGTACCCAGGCCTGAAACCCGACTGGAACGGATCTAGATACGTCGTTTCATCCAGGTACTGGGGAAACTGTCGTGCCACCACACTCTCAACAACCTTCGCCACAAAGCGAAGGTTGGAGACTGGACGATAATTAGCCAATATTGCCGGGTCCAGGGAAGGCTTCTTGAGGAGAGGTCTCACCACCGCCTCTTTCAAGGCGGCAGGAAAGACACCCTCACTCAATGAAGCATTTATAATCCCCTGGAGCCAGCCTCGCGTCACCTCCCGGGAAGCCAGCACTAACCAGGAGGGACACGGGTCCAACAAACATGTGGTCGCATTCAGTCTACCCAGAATCCTGTCCACGTCCTCAGGGGTCACAGAATCAAACTCGTCCCAGATAACATTCTCAGGACCTGCCTCCGTCATCCCCGCTGGATCTACCCAGTCGGAGTCCAGATCTTCCTGAATCTGAGTGATTTTGTCATGCAGATACTGAACAAAATCCTCGGCTCTTCCCTCCAAGGGGTCCTCCCTCACTTCCTGATGGAGCAGGGAGCGGGTCACCCTAAACAGGGCGGCCGGGCGGTTATCTGATGACGCGATAAGAGCAGCAAGATAAGTACATTTCGCTGCTTTTATCGCCACTAGGTAATTCTTAATGTGAGACCTTACCAGTGTCCGGTCAGATTCAGTGCGACTGGCCCTCCAACTACTCTCTAGGCGTCTTTTCCGGCGCTTCATCTCCCTCAGCTCCTCAGTAAACCAAGGAGCCAGGTGAGATCGGCGCCGGGTCAGAGGCCGCAAAGGCACGACTCGATCCAGAGCTCCAGCGGCCGCTCTATCCCAGGCGGCCACTAAGTCTCCAGTCGAGGCGTGAGCCAGGACCTCCGGGATTGGCCCAAGCTCCGTCTGGAACCTATCAGGTTCCATCAGGCGCCTGGGGCGGTACCATCTTATCGGTTCCGCCTCCCTGCGGCGGGGTGCAGCGGTTCGAAGGTCAAGGCGAAGGAGAGAGTGATCCGACCATGACAAGGGCTCGATGACTATGTCCCCTATCTCGAGATCACTCAACCACTGTCCAGAGACAAAAATCAGGTCCAGTGTGTTTCCCCCCATGTGCGTAGGGCCATGAATTAGCTGGGTCAGATCCATAGCCGTCATGGAAGCCATGAACTCCCGAGCCACCTCAGACGTCTCACCCATGGACGGCAGGTTGAAATCCCCCATGACCATAAGTCCATATTTTTGTCTATATAGCACATGAAATAAGGAAGGGAGACATATTGAATTATTTTGGGATCTTCAGTTCATATCATTGAATAAATTATATATACTTAGAAAAACAGCACTACTAATTTCTTGCAGTCCTCTGATGCATATCATATTGGAGCTATTAAAGAGAATGGCACACTATCCAATAGTGTGCATATTTCTAAAGATTTTAGTTTGTATTTCCTTTTCCACATAGTAAATAACAGATTTACTAATGAGTCTATCAGTCACTGACTGACACATTATTGTTATCGGTACACAAAACCAGTACATTGAGTTTTGTAATGTGAACCTGAAATTCATTATTAATAAACCTGCTCACCACACAAATTATACTCAAGCGTATCTTGGTTAATCAAGAAGATAACTTCTCAAACAAGATAGGTCTTCCCACATATCTTAAAACAATAGGAGCTCTTGTGAGTGAAATACTACTCAAAAGGAATGTTGGAGTCTCACATATGGCAGAAAAAAAAGAAATAATGCAAAAACTGGAAGAACAGCAGAAAAAGCAATTGTTTGCAGAATTTCTTGGCATTGACTCTAAAGTGATCAAAAGTTCTAAGATAGCTAAATAACACTGGAGGTGGGATTCCTGTTGCTCTACTGGCACAGGACCTATATGACCAAGCCACATTGGGATACAAAAAGCAACTAAGGAAATATTCAACCTAGTACACACAGCGAACAATGTCATCCAGAAATCAAACTGAATTTGAATTTGACACTGTTGTACTCACAAAGGAAAACTGGTTGGCAAAAATGATGAAGCTCACAGAGTTGGCTAATTTAATTTCCTTGATCAGAGAAAAGACAATATCTACATTTATGGTTCACTGGAAACTCCTTATAGACTTTTTGCATGAAACTGAAAAAGTGCACTTGGGACTTCTGGTTTTGATGACTAGTGAAAAATAGATAATAGTAATAAGTGAGTTTTTTGCTGTAAATATACAGTAAGAGATAAGTTTGTAATCATTGTTATATTTGCTGCAGAGAAAACCCAAAGCTTTTTTAAATTTTTTTATTCTTTCTCAGTGCACTTGTTTTTTGTTTTCTCTTTTTTCTCACCATTTTCTATTAGTTTGAGTTAGTTTTCATTTTTGCTTTAAAACTTGTAATGAAATCTATTTTAAAAACAAAAATATCTTTAAAATGTCAAGAAAAAATTGTCTTATTAAAGATAAACCTTTAGAACAACATACTTGGAACTAAATATAAAATTAGGTCATTTTTCTTCAAAAAGAGCCTTGATAGTACAGTGGTCTACGCACCCTGTTATTAACACAGCTGCCTGCAATTTACTGCTGGTTCGAATCTCTCCAAGGCTCAAGGCTGACTCAGCCTTCCATCCTTTCTAAGGTAGGTGAAATGAGGACCCAGTTTATGGGGGCAATAAGATGACTTTGTATAAATATACAAAAGGATGAAGGCTATTGCTTAACGCATTGTAAGCTGCCCTGAGTCTCCGGAGAAGGGCGTTATATATATATATATTCTCCGAAGAAGGGCGGTATATATATATATATATTCTCAGGTTTTCGCGGGTGTTTGTATGTAGGTCTTTGGTTATTCGGGTCTTCTCCCACGTAAAATTGGAAGTGTCTTGGCGACGTTTCAACGAAGTCTCATTCGTCATCTTCAGGCTGGTGTTCTCGGCTTCGTGCTTCCAGGAGCAATGTGAGATCGCAGCTGTCTCTTCCTTTTAACTGCTAGTGGGGGTGTGAGCTGATTGGGTGGGAACTATAATGGACAGAAATACAAACAAACAGAAGGAGCACCCATGGGATCACCCCTCTCACCTGTCATTGCCAACCTCTATATGGAATACTTTGAAACCCAAGCTCTAGAAAAATCTGATCACAAACCCAAACTCTGGCTCAGATATGTGGACGACACCTTCATAATCTGGCCACATGGGAAAGAAAAACTGGACAACTTCCTCACACACCTCAACAGCCTACACCCCAAAATACAGTTCACCATGGAAACAGAAGCGAACAACCAACTTCCCTTCCTGGATGTCTTAGTCTACAGAAAATCCAATGGCTCCCTAGGATACACTATCTACCAGAAGAAAACACACACAAACCGCTATCTGCACGCACTCTCACACCACCACCCTGCCCAGATCAACTCTGTAGCCAAGACACTCATTTCCAGAACAAAACGCTTAGCTGACGAACAACACCTAAAAACCGAACTACACACCCTCACTAATGTACTAACATCCAATGGATTCCAAAGAAATAAGATCACCAACCTAATCCAAAAAGAAAGCCCCACTAAAATCCAAGACAGAGAACAAGAAAACAGCAAAGCCCTCGTCCCATACATAAAAGGCACCACAGACAGAATAAGCAAAATCCTCCACAAACATAACATCAAGACAGCATTCTGCACAAACCGAAAAATATCCACCATCCTAAGGAATCCCAAAGACAAAATTGAGTTAGAAAATCAAGGAGTATATGAAATCCCATGCACCGCCTGCCCCACCACATACATCGGACAAACCAACAGACGAATAAGTGCACACATAGAAGAACACAAGAACTCAGTCAGAAAAGAGGAACCAACTTCTTCCCTGGTCCAACACCTTAAAGCCACAGGACATGATATTGATTTTAAAAAGACCAGAACTATTGCCAAAACTGAACACTTTAACAACAGAATAATCAGAGAAGCCATCGAGATAGAAAAACACCCACACAGCATGAACAAATGAGACGATACCTCCCGCCTACCAGCCATTTGGAAACCCGCCCTTATTGACAAACGAGTCCCTAACACAATGAATGACACCAGACCCACACTCATGAGAGCCACACAGGATGTCACCACCACACATCCACGCAGAAAGCAGACTCAAACCCACACTGATAATGAGCCACGACCAAGGACCAGAAGCCAGACCGCAGCTGCATCATTAGCCACTTTAAACCCCTCCAATCCATACATGAAGCAGACTGACACCCACCATGAAGAGCTCGCACGGCCACAAACACGAAGCCAAACAACAACAACACAGCTCACCAGCTCAAATTCCCCTGCAACTCAGACTAAGCTGAGCGCAACCAAGCCCCCACCCAAACAGAACACACCCCCAACCAATCAGAGCACAACCAACCCCCCATCCAATCAGAGCACAGCCAAGCCCCTAACCAATCAGAACACACCTCCACCCAATCAGAACACAGCCAAGTTCCCACCCAATCAGCTCACACCCCCACTAGCAGTTAAAAGGAAGAGACAGCTGCGATCTCACATTGCTCCTGGAAGCACGAAGCCGAGAACATCAGCCTGAAGATGACGAATGAGACTTCGTCGAAATGTCGCCAAGACACTTCCAATTTTACGTGGGAGAAGACCCGAATAATCAAAGACCTATATATATATTCAAGCTGGCTTGGCCTAAATCTTCCCCCTTTTTAAATGTGGAAATTTTAAATTTGTCTTATTTATAGAGTCATGGGTAAGGCATTTTAAATTGGGGAGCCATTTTGGATTTAATTCTGTTTTAAACGTATTTTAATGTTTATATTGTATGTTTTTTAATTTTGGCTGTTCACCGCCCCGAGTCCTTCGGGAGAGGGGGCGGTATAAAAATCTAATAAATAATAATAATAATAATAATAATAATAATAATAATAATAATAATAATAATAATATATTCTCATTATTCTGTTCAACATTTATGTAAAGCCGCTGGGTGAGATCATCCGTGGCTTTGGGGTGGAGTTCCATCAGTACGCTGACGACATCCAGCTGTACATCTCCACCCCAGGCCACCCCAACGATGCCCCTGAAGTGATGTCCCAGTGCCTGGAGGCCGTGCGGGCCTGGATGGGGAGAAACAGGCTCCACTCAACCCTTCCAGGACCGAGTGGCTGTGGCTTCCGGCGTCCCGATATAGCCAGCTGCTGCCATCACTGGCTATTGGGGGCGAATCACTGGCCTCCACAGAGAGGGCTCGCAACTTAGGTGTCCTCCTGGACGCACGGCTGTCTTTAGAAGAGCATATGACAGCCATGGCCAGGGGGGCTTTTTATCAGGTTCGCCTGATACGTCAATTGCGTCCCTTTCTGGATCGGGACTCCCTACGCACAGTCACTCAAGCACGCGTCACTTCCTGCCTGGACTACTGCAATGCTTTCTACATGGGGCTCCCCTTGGGGTGCACCCGGAGGCTGCAGTTGGTCCAGAATGCCGTCACGCGGGAGATTATGGGAGCGACGGGGCACTCACATGTAACACCTCTCCTGCGCGAGCTGCACTGGCTTCCTGTGGTCTTCTGGGTGCGCTTCAAGGTGTTGGTTACCACCTTTAAAGTGCTCCATGGCTTAGGGCTGGGGTATCTGCGAGACCGCCTTCTGCCGCCAATAGCCTCCCACCGACCGGTTCGCTCGCACAGAGAGGGCCTCCTCAGGGTGCCGTCGGCCAGACAATGCCGGCTGGCGACCCCCAGGGGGAGAGCCTTCTCTGTGGCAGCACCTGCCCTCTGGAATGACCTGCCCCCTGAGATACACACGATATCAGACCTCCGGACTTTTCATTGGGCCCTGAAAACACACTTATTCCATCTAGCTGGGCTGGCTTGATCCCATCCTCTCAGTTTTTAATTTGAATTTGGTTTTAATTGGTTTGTTTTAAACTTGGGCCAAAATTATTTGTTTTTTTAAATGTTTTTTAAATTTTATATGCTATGTTTTATCTTGGCTGTACACCGCCCTGAGTCCCGCAGGAGAAGGGCGGTATAGAAATAAAATTAAATAAATAAATAAATAAATTATTGTAAACAAAATCTTTGCATGAAAGTGGATAAATACTTTTTATAGGCTGTGTTGGAAACAGACCAGAGTAAAGATGTAGATATAAGATAGAATGTACACTTCTCAACCTTTTTAGCAGCACAATGTGACTACACAATAAAATTAGTAATTACATAGTTTCATAAAATATTAATTCAATAGCAGATCACGATGGCAGAATGTAAATCTAATAAATAACAAAGTATGAACTACTAACAACATTCAATAGAAGGTCCTCTTTTATATTAGTTTGCCTTTGTTCTATGTCTAATTAGAACTATAAAATGTAAAATCATGGGGAGGGAGGTTTAAAGTTCCTAATAGGTACATATTGAACAAGACCATCCATAATTCTAAAGACCACATTTTAATGCATTTTTACCATCCAGTTCCAACATGCTACCAGCCTACTTCTTGAATGTCAATAAGATTAATTGTTCCCTCTTGCACAAAGATCTGAGAATCCTTAACACCACACCTAAATTCCTTTGTCACATTCTTCTGTTTAATCTCCAAACTCTCCCAAATCTAGATTCTCCCAGCATATTAACTCATTGAGCCTGGTAAACTACACATTTTACTTTCCAACACATGTTGATGCCACAATAATATAATAAAAACTATTGGTAGATGTATCTTGTTCTATAAAATGCACTAATTCTTCAGTTTGGTCAAGGGTTCAAACATTAAAGCATTCAGCTTTATGTACATCAACATTTTAAACAGCATGTTTTTACATATGTACTCATAATTTTTCAATGTTATTATTAATTGAGGCTCATTTTGCTAAATGTCTCTTGAATGTCTAGTCCTATTGTCTTATTAAAACAAATTAACTATCAGCACTATCTAGAAAATGGAAACCATGAAGAAAATATTTTAATTGAATAACTGAAAATGTTTATTTTCTGTCTCCTCATTTCTTGCTGTATCCCTCCAATACTGAAAACCTTAGGATAAAATTTTAATTGCTATAACCAGAGATATGAAGTAAAAAACATAAAACCCATTTTGAGAACATATATTAAATAGGAGTTAGTCCTAAGGTCCTAAAGAAACACTTCATAAGTGCATCTACTATATTAAAACTGCTGCAGGCAATTATTTTTAATATTATTTTAATATTATTTTTAATAATATAACATTTATTCAAAAAGGAATCTTCTAAGAAAGCTGCAAAGTAAGTCAAGAGCAAAGATTTTAAATTCTTATTTAAGTAATTGAAAATATTTTATTTTAGAGTAAAATTAGATTGTCATCCCACAAGTATCATGCCTAGCAACAAATATAGGAAATATTACTAACTAACAACAGTTCTAAAACTTTAATGAAAAGTTAATTCTTCATGTTTTGACCATGCAGAAAGAATTCTATTAGCAACAATGGAGAACTAATGAACCAGCACTGATTATAGTTTCCATTTTTAAAGAAGGTATTCAGGAAACTGATCAACAAAATGTATCAAAGCTTGATAAAGATCACTAGATGAACCCACTTATCTACTGCACATCTGCCACACCACATTATCCTACTGTTCAAGTGTCAATTTTGCATTTCAATGCAGTAGCTCCATCAGATTAATGCCCAAGACATTTCAGCTGTGTGGCACATAAGTCAGTGGACGTAAGGAAATATTATGCATGGTCTGTATCATTGACACTAAGCAAAGGAAATGTGATTAGTACCAAATTGTATGTGACAGGGGAATCGGAAAGCTGTCAAACACAATGACATGGATTCAGTATGTAGAAGGTAGAATGGGGAAAATAAAAGGAGCGGCCAGTCTGGCTCACAGACAGCAATAACACAGAGCAGCTATGATAAATTAATTCATTTACTTACGAAAAATTAGAAGCTTCCACATGCAGCTCTCATTTATATTCCTGTCAATCAGATTAACTAAATAAAAAGCCTGCAAGATTCAACATATTTCACATGAGCAAAGGAGAAAAAATATTTTTGCATTTAATTAATTTTAGGGGGAGAGAGGAGAAAGCTAAAGTTAGACTCATTAATGAAAAGTTTTTTTTTTCTATTTTGATTATAAACATAAAAAAAAACATTCTTATGCAATGCTTACACAGTTACTCTGACCAAGTCGAAGGAACTTGCACAACACTAATATGGGAGTCCCAACAGGCCTGATAGCTGCCCTTTTATTTGAATAAATTTGAGTTTTCCTATTTTTCATCTCAAGGAGTAAGGTATTGTGTCACTGAAATCCCAATCCATTCTCTCTAAGATTTTCATTGCCAGGGTAGTTGGGTGCCAAACAATCCACTTCAAAACTTGAAAAAAAAGAAAAGAAAAGAAAACATCTTCACATAATCGCCAATTAGCCTATAACAGTCTTCATATCCACTTCCCATTCAACACAAGAAACTCCCTTCCTAATATTCATCAAATTATTAGCAGTGAAACTGACATCCAACATGTGTAGTTTTTTTCACTTAGTAATTGTAAGGAATGGCTTTCTTCATATCCCCAGGTTGTAGGAAGGATAGCAAGACGAAGGCCAAGATGTTAAAAGATAGAAAGGAATTTGTATTTTTGGTGACTGAGCTAAAGAAACAAAACATCCCATTTAGGAGGGATGCTCCAGTTGGTATAATATTGAGATACCAAGGAGAAAGATATCAACTAAATACTGTTGAAAAAGCGGAAGAATTTTACTACAAGGTTCTTAAAATGGATCCAACATCTTCACGTATGTCATCAGTGTTAGGAACACAGGAGGGGAATAAAGAAAAGCAAAATGAACAAGAGACTGAAACTCAGGCAATTCTCCTTCAGAGGTTATAGCTGGATTACCTATAAATATAAGAGAGGCGGCTTTGGATTTTAATGTGATGTCTTATCAAGTTACAGACCAGCATGGAACTCAATCAGCTGATATACAAGTCCTAGAAAGGCAACTAGGATGGAGATCTAAACCACAAAAAGTTAAGAAAAGAAGAAGCAGGTCCTACAAAACTAAAAAATTTTAAACTAAACAACAGTTTAATGCCAGTTACTTAAGAGACGATTAAATATAATAAGCCGGATTTATAGATGGCTGATACATGAAAATATAGCTGAGGCAAATTATTGACTTATACTATTTTGAGAAGAATAACAGATCTCTGCAGTAATGGTGCTTTTGGGATGTGGAAGATGGCCTCTGATTGAGTGGATTGGAACTTTCTATTTTGGATTCTTTGAAAAATGGATCACGTATATGCTGAGTTATAAGGCAAGAGAACTATGGGATTGGGGCATGCAGAAGATCTGGTTGTTACCCCAATGTGGTGGTTGGAATTAATAATCTAGACAAAAGACACTACAGAAGATACTACATGGAATATAAATATAAAGACACTTGGGTGGTTTTTTATATACAAAAATACTTATTATTGATGGGGGCAGATGGTAATGGAAGACTGAATATACTGTTGGAAGCTGAACCTGATGTTACCCTAACATGGGTGATGGAATTAATAATCCAGTTGAAAGACATTACAGAAGATACTATATGGATTACATATTTAAAGTCATTTGAGCATTTTATTTATATATGGAAATATTTTTTAGTTGTGTGGTGTGGGCAGAAGAACAAAGATATTAAAAATAATATGTATGGTAGACCTGTAGGAAAATGGGTGGAGATAGGTTAGGTTACTGATTGTTTAGTTTAGGAAAAGGGATGTTATGTTTAGATATAAATATACATAAAAGATTTGAATTAAGAGATATATGTATGGGGGTGGACGAAATGGGTAGATTATGAGTTGAATAAATGTCAAATTAGGATTTATTATATAGTTATATAGCTGAAGGTTGCTTTGAAATGTATAGTATAGGGGGGATACAATAATAATGTTAGAAAAGAAATGGTTAGCATGTGGGGGGTGGTGTAAAAGGATGGTAAAGTATTATATAATTTGATATCAATTTGGATTTTATTTTGGAGAAGCCATGGGGGGAGGGGAGGGGGAGGGAGGGTTAGGGAGGAGGGGGGGAAAAAGTGGGGAAAAATCTGTATTTGAAAAACTTTTTCAATAAAAAATATATATATATTGTCTTTTGTCTAGAATTTCGGTTCTGCTGAATTAAGCCTAAACTTTCATTTCATTTCTCAAGCAGACAGCAATTTTACTGTTGCAGAGAGAAATATGTCAGAGGAGTAAAACAAAAAGATTATTCAAATTAAGAACTGACTGAAAAAGACAAATTCAATTGAACTGTCTTTTAATTTTGTGACTTCTTACTATCTATACTTCAGAAATAACACTATTAAGCAGGAGCACCTCAGAGGTCACCGACCAACATTTTAAAATGTTCTACATAGACAATTCATGACTGTTAGGGTTGTAACACTTTTTATCTGATGCACATTTTTCTTCTCGATATTAGAAGACAGGAAATTATAAATGGTACTTCAATTGATGGTGTTACAAAATACAATCAATCAAACTTTAAAATTAGACTTACCAGCATCCTTAATCTATACTATCAAATTTTTAGCTGATAGTTTTTTTCCTACTTAGTACAACAAAAATGTGTTTGCATAGGTGGATAATTCAAACTGAAAGCTTCCAAACAAAACAAAAATCAAAGAGAATCTGTGAGAGTGTCCTCCTGCAAAAGGTACTAATTGTAAAGATTTGTATATTCAGTTTGGTTACTTTGCAACTCAATTTACCAAAATTATGCACCATTTTGATTGCTTATGTGAATGTCTTCCAAATATAGAAAAAAAAGCCTTGTTATGCTGTGAAGTTGAAGTAATCACCAAGTAATGAGAAATAATTCATCTATAATGATAGTGCAAAAAGATGGATTAATTTATACTTTATTTTCCTTTCCTTTGTATTTCAACCAGTAGGTTTGTTTTTTTTTCAGTTGATAAGCTTGCGCTATATGAAGATGCTGTGATTAGATTCTCACCGAATTTCAAAAACCATTGCTGTTCAGGTCTTCTGTATAGTAGTCAGACATTAATTTTTCCAGATGATCATTTTCAGTTCTAAGCTCTATAGAAAATTATCTACTGTGATACTTTTGGTAAAACAGACAGAAATTAATATTGCAAAAGCTACTATAGTTAATGTTAATATTTAGAAATTCAGAGACGAATGTTATATTTAATGTAATTTATTTATATTTTAAAGAGAAGATATAAAAATCATTGGCAATTAAGAAATGGCAAGTTATTGAAAACAAAACTAGCAAAAGGCCTTTAGAAAAAGCACACCTACAATTACTTGTCTAATGTTTTATTGACTTATCTATCCTAAGAGTGTTCATGCACTTTTTAGGGGTTCATCTTAAACTACAAAAAGTTCATGTATCATATACATATTAACTCACACTGAACAGAGGCAGCTTTCTGCTGTATCTGACCTTAGAGTTCCCTACAGTATAATAACTGAATCTACCCAAGGGGAAAAAAGATTAAAGGGATCTCCTACAAAAATGGAAAAAATTCTAATGCCATACTGTAACATTTATATTGAACAGATAGTGTTCTTGAAAAAACAGTAGTAACAGCCCCTTATACATGATATTCCAGTATGAAGGAGCACACAAGTTTCCTTTCTATGCCCCTTAGAACACCCTCTGACCATGACCATGGAAATCCGGCATCCAAATTTGCCATATTTTGAGGAAATAAATCTAGTGAAAACTAGTATAAGTATCTCATTTAAATAACATTATAAAAATCTCTTCAAACTACCAGCCCAGCCCATATTGTAGTCATCACCTTCCTAAAAATATTATGTGTTGCCCTTGGATACCAAAAGATTACTGTCCTGCACCGGGGTTATTCTACCTACTCGAATAGATATTTATTACTTTTCATGATTTAAAAGTCAATTTGTTTGCATTCAAGATTTTATTTCATGAAATTTCTTTGCAAACAGAAATATTCTTGATCTGTAGTTGTGTGTGTGTGTGTGTGTGTAAACTGCAGTTAAATTAAACTGCATCCACTAAACACTAATTTTTTATCTATATAAAACCCATAATATTTTATCTATATAATTGTTTTTGTCTCATAATTCTAATGCATATGTACGATTAGGAAATATTGTAACAACCAAACAATGTAATTGATTGAATTAAACCACAAAATCCATTTAAAAAAGAAACAAAAACTGAAGCTAAAAATAATTGCAACAATTGCAGACCTAACATTGATGGGTCTACGATCCCTAGGAGAATGCCATCCTAATCCCTTCCTTAGACAGAAAGTTCCATACCTTTCTCTACCAACTGACCTTCCTTGTCAGTTCGAATATAAAGGAGGATCTTTCCATCATATCTTAGGGTAAAATGATAATGGAGCAGATGGTCTCTAAAGTATCTTGGAACAAAAGGTCTTCTCGTGTCTTCTTACTTTACTTAGAATTTTGCTTCAGAGTGCAAGAATGGAAAAATCTGACTTACAATGTAACTGATTAATAGAAGAATTCCAAGACAAGAATTTTTCAATTGTCTCCTGTAAATAATTAAGTGAGATTTCTAATAATCATTTATATATAGAAAGGAGCTACATATTTTAAAATCTTTGTGGCATTATCCACTTAGCTACTACTTTTATATAAATCTCTCACCATTGAAAGAAGACTTTTTTTTTGAAAGCCAGTTCATGCTGTTCATGGGCAGCATTTAACTTATTGATAATCTTACTAATGTTACTATTAAATGCATCTTCTGCAGACAGGAGGAAGAACTGATGATAGATTCAGTAACAGAGTTGGAAGGGACCTTGGAGGTCATCTAGTCCAACACCCTGCTCACACAGGAGACCTGTACTAGGGATTCAAACTGCCGAACTGCAGTTACTGCCGAACCTAGATACTCTTCAGTATCGATCAGAAACAATAACTCTATTTTAGTCTAGCACTTTGTTTTCCATAGTTCGGTAGTCAATCCGATGCGTCTATAGTAGTTACAAGTAGAGACGGGGAAACATTCCTGTGTTATAGTTCCCCTGCAACCAGTATTTGGAAGTATGCTGCCTCCTCAATCCAGAGGGAGCATTGAAACTTTTAAGACTAAGAGCTCTGTTTAGACCTGCCTTCTAATCCCTTAAAAAGCAACATAAGTCATAAACACATCTACCAATTTAATTATATCCTGTTTGAATAATTGCTTTCTTTTGTCTGCTTACATCCTCTTCCAATCATTGGATAATGAAGTTTGGGGAAAGTGACAAAAAATACTCATAAAAATTTTTGCTTTTATGATATTCAACCCAACTGATCTGTACTTTCTTTGTTTCTTTTCAATCCTTTTTGAAATGTGATGACCATAAATGTATACACTATTTCAGATATGGCCACAGCCCATCCTTTCCATATGGACAGCTTATTTCAATATCTTTCTTAATGATTCCTAGCATGACCCTTGCTTTTATTTCTTCCAATTGCTCCATTCAACACTTTCACTGAACTATTCATTATTTTCTCAATATCATTTTCCTGGTTAGCTACCAATAATATGAACCTAGTTTTTTGGCCCCAGTTTACATTAATCTGACCCCCATTTGGTTGGCCTCCCGCCCATTTTAAAGAGATGCTTCTGGAACTCTTCCTATTCCTTTTTGGCTTTTGCCACCCCAAATTATTAGTATCTTTTGCAAAATTGATCAGGCCACTGCTTATCCCCAATTCAAGATGAGAAACTTCTAAAAGACTGGTACAAAGACAGTTCACTGAAAAAAATGTACTTACTCTTCTTCTCTCCACTGAGGAAACAGTCCTTCTAACCTGTTTTGTCTCTTTTTTAATCTCTTTAACCCAGGATACTACCATATTTTTTGGAGTATAAGATGCACCGGAGTATAAGACACACCTATCTTTTTTGGTGAGGAAAAAAAGAAAAAGAAATCTCTATCTGCGTCTGCCCAATTTTGCCTCATTGCACCAAACAGCAAACAACCTGCTTTACTTTCATTTTCGTTTTCAGCATAGCTTGATTAGCACAAGGGGAAAAAAAATCTGCTCCAGCAATTTACTTCTTTGCAGCAAGCAGCAGAGCCCTGCACAAAACAACTGAGAGCAAATCAGCTGAGAGTCGGGAGGCTAATCCAATCAACTTGTGCTAATTAGGCTGTGCTGAAGCTGAAAGGAGCTGTTTTTTCTTGCTGTTTGCTTGCAAGGAGGTAACTGCTGCCAAGGCCCAAAGGGTGGGGGCCAGTGGGTGGGCGGGGCTACATTCAGTATATAAGACGCACCTAAATTTTCATGGAAAAAGATGCGTCTTATACTCTGAAAAATATGGGAATTTTCTAAGAAGCCATTGATGAGAAAATCTGGCAAAGCCTTTTTTTAAAAAAAATAAAAGTATTTAATGTTGAAAAATTCAATCCACATGCCTACTGTCAGGTGTGCTTCCTTCAAAGTCCAGGAAAGAATGACCCAAACTCCATTGTTTATAGAGAAAGGTACTTTTACTAGAAAATGAAATGAACGCAACCAAAGGAAAGCAGAATCTAAGGCAATAAGCGTGAAAATTGCATATAGAAAGCATCCCCTCCCACTGTCCACCGTAAATCATCCAATCCAAAGGTCTCCCAGGGGTCAGGTGGAAGCACACATCTGGCAGCGTCATCAATCAGGAATGCGATGACCATTGACCCGACGGCAGCTTCAAAGATACAGTCCGGTGGCTTAACTATCGCTTTCGATTCCTCCAGCACGCTTCCCCCCCACCCATGCTATCTAGCTCTCCCCCCTCCTGTTACTATGGCAGCCAAAGCAGTAAAGGCAGAGGCTGACATTCGGCCTCTCTGCAGAAAAGATGTTAGTCCTAAATAGGGAAAGAGAAAACAACACAACACAGAAATTAGGGTTTATCAGGATATTTGGTGTGAAACAACTGAACTTTCTTTGGCGCCCGGACATCACCTTTATTCACCCATTCAGCTTGAGATAAATGGGAAATGGTTCCAGGCCACCAAATACTGCACTTTACTGTGATGCTTCCTAGAATCCAAGATTTCCTTAACTTCAAAATGTTATTCCCCTTCTATCAGTATGGGGACCGGAGGAGAGTCCTGGTTTGGACGCAGAGGGGACGAATGTTCCGGTTTCAGTAAGCTAACATGAAACACAGAGTGGATTCGTCTCAAATTTTTTGGCAATTCCAATTCAACTGTAACTGGATTAATGAGTCTAGTGATTGGGAAAGGCCCCACATACTTTGGTCCGAGCTTTTTTGATTTCTGGGAGGTCTGTAAATATTTGGTGGAAAGATAAACCATATCAACCACTTTGTAAACATGTGCTGGGCACCTCTTTTTGTCAGCTTGGGCTTTATGTGCTCGGTGTGCGTCATCTAAAGCTTTTCGAGTTACTGCCCAAGTACCCCGTAGTTGTTCAATCCACTCAATTAAAGAGGGGTTCTGTGGGTTATCCTGTGGTAGCTCTGGGATCGGCACAAACTCTTGGCCAGAGGCCACCTTAAATGGAGTGAAACCGGTGCAGCTATGTATGGAGTTATTATACGCCACCTCCGCAAATGGCAATAAGTCCACCCAGTTATCTTGCTGGTAATTTATGTAACATCTCAGGTACTGTTCTAACACGGCATTGGTTCTCTCACAAGCCCCATTTGTCTGGGGGTGGTGGGCGGAGCCTATTAACCCTAAAAACTCATTCCAAAAGTTGAAGGTAAATTGCACACCCCTGTCCGAGATTATATGTTTTGGAGCCCCATGTAATCGATAAACATGTTGAATAAAGAGTTTTGCAAGGATTTTAGCTGAAGGGATTTTAGAACAAGGGATGAAATGCACTTGTTTGGAAAACAAATCCGTTACTGCTCAAATGACTGTGCACCCCCGACTCTCCGGCAGGTCTACAATAAAATCCATGGATATCTCTTTCCAAGGAACATTTGGCCTTGCCACACTCTGAAGTAAACCAGGTGGCTTCCCTGGAGGTCTCTTAGCTGAGGCACACACTGGACAGCTAGCTACATATACCTCTATGTCCTTTTTAAGTGCGGGCCACCAGAATTGTCTTTTAGCGAGATGTAGAGTTTTAACAAATCCAAAGTGTCCCGCCGTCTTGCTGCAACACCGCTACTCTTAAACTGGCCGGAACATACAATTTGGCCCCAATCCAAGCTAGTCCATCACGGAGTGTACATTCATTCGAGTGGGTTCGAAACCACTCATCAGTCTTTAGAGCTTCCTGTAGTTTCTGAAGCAAATAGCCCGAGAGGGCTGGATCGGGCCTTGTCTGTGCTCTGGTAGTTACTGGCGCTGCTAGTTGTGTCACAGATATGATAGGCTGAACCACTTCCTCCTTGGTACTGTTGTATTGAGGCAATCTGGAAAGTGCATCCGCCATGAAGTTCTTTCCACCAGGAAGGTAGCATAAAGTGAAATTAAAACGGTTGAAGTGTTGAGCCCAGCGAGCTTGCTTTGGTGACAGCTTACGTGGTGTTTTCAAAGCCTCCACGTTTTATGGTCAGTCCAAACTTCAAAAGGATGCTTAGCTCCTTCAAGAAATTGTCTCCACTTTAACAATGCCCATCGCACTGCAAAAGCTTCCTTCTCCCATTTGGCCCATCTCCTTTCATTCTCTGACAATTTGCGGGACGTATAGCACAGGATTGTAATTTCCCTTCTGCATTCTTCTGCAGAAGTACTGCTTCTACCATCACGTCGCTCACGTCAGCCTGTACTACAAAAGGCTCTTCCATGTCTGGATGTTTGAGGACTGGTTCAGCAGCAAACAACCATTTCAACTTTTCAAATGCCACCTGACAGTCCATAGTCCATTCAAGGGCTCGTGAGGGCTTTGGTCTTACTTCACCTTTTGTTTTCAGAAGATTTGTTATTGGCAGCGCAATTTTGGCGAACGAGGGGATAAACTGTCTATAAAAGTTAGCAAATCCGAGGAAACTTTGTAGCTGTTTGCGGGTGCGTGGTGCGGCCCATTCCAATATGGCCCGAACTTTTCCAGGGTCCATCTCTATTCCCTCATGCGATATGCGATATCCAAGATAGTCAATTTTGCTTTGGTGGAACTCGCATTTAGAGAGTTTGGCATATAGTTCAGCAGCCCTGAGTTTTTTCAGGACAATTCGCACCAATTTCACATGGTCGTCCATGTTCTCAGAGTAGATAAGAATGTCATCCAAGTAAACCAGCACCCCCTTATACAGGTGCTCATGCAGTACTTAATCAATTGCATGAACACAGCAGGGACTCCTTGTAGTCCAAGAGGGAGCACTCGAAACTGGAAACTGGAAACATCCCAGTGGGCAGTTAAACTGCCCAGTGGGCAGTTAAAACGCGGTTTTCCATTCATCCCCCTCCTTAATTCTCACTCTGTAGTATGCCTCTTGTAAGTCCAGTTTGAATAGCGTTGATATTCCTATAATCAACTACCAAATGAAAGGAGCCATCTTTCTTTTCTCGGAACATTACAGGCGCCGCCACCCTTGATCTGGCTGGTTGGATAAAACCCTGTTCTAGGTTTTTATCAATGAAGTTTTGCAATTCCCCTAGTTCTCAAGGGGTCATGGGGTAGATCTTTGGCTTAGGGAGCTTCACCCCAGGGAATATTTCAATGGTACAGTCTGTAGCTCTGTGGGGGGGGGGTAGCACATCCGAGGCCTTTTCACTAAAAACTTCTCAGAGATCCCAATACTCCTTTGGAATCTTTTCCTCCCCTTCGATGTGGCCTATTGCCACTTCCGCCCTTTCGTGTTCTACTCTGTCCTCCAGGGGGTTTTCTTCCCTCTCTAGTCTCAGTTTTCCGGTGCGAATGCGCAAAACCCCTGTTTTCCAGTTAACACGTGGGTTCCATCTACGGAGCCAGGGCAGTCCAAGTATGAGAGGTCGTTCCATGCCAGGGGCCACAATAAACCTGAGGGTCTCTACGTGATCCCCCAATTGCATTTCAATGGGTTCGATCATAAAGCCTGCAATCGATCCGTCCAACTGACAGAATGCAATGGGCTTTTTTAACGTTTTTAGCCTCAAGCCCATTTTCTCCACCACTTTCGGGCTGATTATGCACCTCATGCACCCAGAATCTAATAGGGCTAACATCTGTGCATGTGCCCCTGTGGACAGCACCCTTATTTCTATGGGGATGAGCATGGGGTCCTCAGTGTGACTCACCAGATCATTGGAGTCGGAGTCCGTCCCGCTGTTGTCCGTGGTGGTCGGAGTTCCCAACTCACCCTGGTTTCGGGGAGTGAACTCAACGACTTCTCCTTTCAGGGCGGTTTCCGAAGCTTTTATGGGTGCTTTGTCAGCCTTCTTTGGTCCCGAGCCGGTAGATTTTGGCACTGGCTTGGAGAAACATTCGGCGGCCCGATGGCCTTCCTTTCCACATTTGAAACACGTGAAGGGCTTTGATTTTGGTTTGAATTCCACTCTCCCTGCGCCCGCCTTTGGCGCTCCTTTGCGGTAGAAAGGGGGTGACGGGTCCCCTACATGGCCCCCTCGGAGTCGACTTCAGGCCAGCTGGATTTCCACATCCTCAGCTACTACGTACCAACTCTGCAAGTCTTCAGGGAACCCCCATGCTTTACAGTCTTTGTATATGTCTTCATTCAGTCTGTCCTTGAAACCCTCTAGTAGGGCCGTTTCTGACCACCCTGTCATGTAGGGTGCCAGTTCGCGAAATTCTTGGGTGTATTCTGCCACCGATCTCCGGCCCTGCTGGATTCCTTTCATTCTGAGTCTCGCTTTCCGCTCAGCTAGGTGGTCTTCAAACCGCTTCCTAAGAGCCCCCATGAACAGGTTGTAATTCCTCAGCAAGGGAAAGTTATTATTGTGGAGGACCACCATCCATTCAGCTGCTACTCCCTCTAAGACATTCGTGATGCATCTCACTCATGCTGCATCTGATAAGTAATCCTCCCCCCAGTCCTGCATGTGGTTCCACACTTCAGTCAAGAAAAGCCCCAAGGTCTTTGGATTCCCATCATATTTTCTGGTTGGGGGGGGATTTGGGCTTTTTGCGTCTGCGGGGTGGGGCCTGCAAGGCTGGGGGTCCCTGGGCTGCTGCATCCCTCGCTTGAGCTCCAGAAGCCTGAGATGTTTCTTCCCCAGCTTCCTCCTCCTCTCCCCCACAGGCTGTCTCTTCTGGATCCAGTCTGGGGTAGTCTCCTCCCTTCCCCACAGGGAAGACATAAGACTCATGGTTTTTCCGGCTTTCCTCGGCATCACGAAGGAGTTGCATCGCCTGAGCAATCATGAGGCTCTCCTTTTGCTCTTGCAGCCACACCGCCTCTCCCTTACAAGGTCTGGAGCTGGTTACCTCTTGGGGGGGTCCTCCCAGGTCCGGCAACCTTCCTACTCCCCTTGACCATCTAGCTTCCTCTGGCTCCTCTCTCAGCCGAATTTTTTCCTCCATTCTGCAGCTTCCTTCTCCGCTTGAAGTGAAGTTATAGTAGAGTCAGTAGCTCCCATCTGGTCTCCTTCACTCTCTTGGTCAGACATATCTTGGGTTCAGCCCCCTCGGTGTTTATCCGGGATGGCTGGAGAAGAGATTCTGCTTAATGTCAGGTGTGCTTCCTTCAAAGTCCAGGAAAGAATGACCCAAACTCCATTGTTTATAGAGAAAGGTACTTTTACTAGAAAATGAAGTGAACGCAGCCCCATGCTACCTAGCTCTCCCCACTCCCGTTACTATGGCAGCCAAAGCAGTAAAGGCGGAGGCTGACACCTACTGAAAGTCTCCCAAAGCCTCTAGAATGTTGATGAAGCAGGATTCAAGAAATCCATGCTAATTTCCTTCAGCATGGTTTGTATTTTTATGCCCTTATGTATTATTCTTTGTTTGATACTGTTTACTAATTTGCCAGGAAAAATGTTAAACTAACAGCCCTATAATTTTCTGGCTCCTCCCAGTATCTCTTTTTCCAAACTTGATATGACATTAGTTAGCTTCCAGCCCTCTTGAATTCTTAATTTGAGATAGGAGTAAATTAGCAAATTTATCATTGTGCAGGGTAAAATACCAATTTGGCATGATGGTTAGGGTTCCATGCTAGAAACCAGAAGCTGTGCTTCTAGACCTACCTTAGGCATGGAAGCCAGCTGGGTGACTTTGGCCACTCAACTCTCTCTGCCCAACCCATCTCACTTTTTGTGTGTGGGGAAAATAGGAGAAGGAATGAATATTATGTTTGCCACTTTGAATAATTTATAAAATGTAATAAGTGGGATATAAATAAATAAAATATATCTTGGTTGCTATCAACTGAAGCTACTCTGAGAAAGAGAGAGAAGCAGTTAAGACAATGTTCAAAGACCAAATATTCAAAGAACAATTCTGGACATGGAAAAATGTCTTATTAATTGCTTCTATGTACTTCTACGACAATTTTTCTAAAAAGAAAATAGTTAACTGCTTTTTTAATGTTTGCTACTGCAATCTTTTTTAAAAATTATCTTAAAAATAAGCTTCTTTGCCATTTTTTCCTACAGGTTGGGTAATAGACAGCATTCAACACTACTACCTCAACTATTTTTGTGCCCTACAACAAAAGCCAAAGCACCCATGAACATGCTCAGGAACTGAAGTTGTCTATCAGAGTGACCATTTTGAATATGTATATTTATTTCCTGTACTAGGAATATTTTTCCCCATGCTTGGCACATCACCTAACAGCAACCCAACTCAGAACACATCACAGCTCAAGGCAAACCCAAAACCTAATTCCATCAAACTAATTACTGTATTTGAATGCAGAGTATTCTTTCTCCCAACAGGGGAGGGTTTAGGAAACAGTAGATAACAGGAAGATAAAGAAAAACTATTTCAACCATCTTCCAATGAAATGATTAAACTTCATTCAAACTGTGTGGGAAGGGAGGGTTGCAAAGCTGCAAAGATTATAACTAAGAATAACATTGCAATGGGTTGATGCTTCAAAAAGATTCAAAGACTAAAACTGTACCCCAACTAGGTTCTGTGATCTTTAAAATACTAATAATCTAAACATTCATTTAGAATATGTCTTAGTATCATGATTTTCAAAATATGTCAATTAGGTGGCAAATAAAACTCAAACTGAAGAATCCTCTTAAGAGGAATGGTTCCAGAAGTAGAGTTCTGAAGAGCTCTCCTCTTCATTTGATCCTATCTGCTAATTCACTTTGTTCATCAAGGCTCTATTTAAATGTTAGATATTAACGCAAGTTGGTACTTTTCATTTCTTGGGGTTACCTCTTCAAAACTGGAATTACTGTAAATAGGAAGATGGAACTACTTAAAAGTATTAAAATATTATAGCAAGCAGTTCTTGCTTCCACAAATACTAAATAATAGTTGGATCTCAATATACTAAGCAATATCTATCTTTCTAGAAAAATTGCTTGTATGAGAAAGAACAGAACAAAACATTGTAAAGTCAGAACACATGACCTAAATTTATGATCTAATAGCCTCCCAAATATGATGAGAAATTGTTTCCAACTGATTTTAAGTTATCTAATAAAAGTTCATTTAATCGCTTGTTTAAATATTCAAACCAAGTCTCTATAGGTAGATCTGCTTAATGGCTGCTCAATTTATCAACCGTTCAAAGTTAAAATGGTGCTGAAAATACAAGCTTATGACTGGCCCTTGCATTGATGTTCACATAGGCGAGATTCAAGCACTTTTCAACTAACAGGTGTTTATGACTATTGCAGTGTTCTGTGATCATGTGATTCCAACAAGCAAAGTCAATGGAAAAATTAGTAGTAAAATTGTGAGTTGTGGACCATGATGTCTCACTTAATGACCACAGGTTATTCATTTAACAATCACATGGATTTGAGGTTATAAATCCATCACGGTCACTTGATATCTCACATAACAACCATGTTGCTTAGCGACAGTTACTGGTCTTGTTAAGCAAGGAATACTTGTAATTACAGGGTCAGTAGTTAGAAAAAAAGAAAACAGGTAAAAATGAAGATGTATATAAATGAAAGACATTTAATACAAATTTTCCAGATTCAAAGAGAAGGAGTTAGTACAAATAACTGAGCAGAACTAGCCAGCTCAGTAGGATATTTTATTTATTAAATATATCTAGCCACCCATCTACCAGAAGGATCTCTGGGTGACAAACAAAAATACAATACACTACCAAACAATAAACACTGTTGAAGCCCTGATAAAACTCATATTAAACCACGAAACACCCCCTGCCAACCCCATCAGCATCCTGGCCCTAATATCTAGAAAAGACAGGACTTCATCTTCAGGACTTTCCTGAAGAACAACAGGTTTGGAGCTGTATGTACCTCCAGGGGGAGGCTTTTCCATAAGGCAGGTGCCATAACAGATAATGCATGTTTCCAAGGCCCCAAAGTAACCTGTCCCAATGCCATATAGTACTATAAAAGTGACAATTAACACCTTGAATTCTACCTAGAAGCCTAGTGGGAGGCAGAACAGCTCAAATGTGTGTTACGTGGATACAGTATGCTGAGATGCTCTCACTACTGCACAGATGGCCACATTCTGAACCAGCTGCAGCTTTTCGGGGTGGAAAGATTACTCCTAAAGGATAACTCTGTGTAGGGTACACTACAATAGTTCAACTGATTGGTAACTAAGGCATTATTATTATTATTTTTTATTTATTTAATTTCTATACCGCCCTTCTCCAAATAGGACTCAGGGCGGTGCACAGCCAAGGTAAAAACAGAGCATACAAAATTTAAAAACAGTATTAAAATAATTACATATTTGGCCGTAAATTAAAACAACCCAATTTAAAATCAATTTAAAATTTAAAATTTAAAATTTGGCTCAAGCCAGCCCAGCTAGTTGGAATAAATGGGTTTTCAGGGCCCGACGAAAAATCCGGAGGTCTGTTATTGTACGCAACTCCGGGGGAAGGTTGTTCCAGAGGGTGGGCGCCGTCACAGAGAAGGCTCTCCCCCTGGGGGTCGCCAGCCGACATTGTCTGGCGGATGGCACCCTGAGGAGGCCCACTCTGTGAGAGCGTACTGGCCGGTGGGAGGCTATTGGTGGCAGAAGGCAGTCTCGTAAGTACCCCGGCCCTAAGCCATGGAGCGCTTTAAAGGTGGTCACCAAAACCTTGAAGCGCACCCGGAAGATCACCGGAAGCCAGTGCAGCTCGCGCAGGAGAGGTGTCACATGGGAGCGCCTCGTCGCCCCCATAATCCCCCGCGCGGCCGCGTTCTGGACCAGCTGGAGTCTCCGGGTGCACCCCAGGGGGAGCCCCATGTAGAGAGCGTTGCAGTAGTCCAGGCGGGAAGTGACTAGTGCCTGAGTGACTGTGCGTAAAGAGTCCCGATCTAGAAAGGGACGCAACTGGTGTATCAGGCAAACCTGATAAAAAGCCCCCCTGGCCACAGCCGTCAAATGATCTTCTAAAGACAGCCGTGCGTCCAGGAGGACGCCCAAGTTACGAACCCTCTCCGTGGGGGCGAGTGATTTGCCCCCAATAGCCAGCGATGGCATCAGCTGGCTATATCGGGACGCTGGAAGCCACAGCCACTCGGTCTTGGAGGGGTTGAGTCGGAGCCTGTTTCTCCCCATCCAGGCCCGCACGGCCTCCAGGCACTGGGACATCACTTCAAGGGCATCGTTGGGGTGGCCTGGGGTGGAGATGTACAGCTGGGTGTCATCAGAGTACTGATGGAACTCCACCCCGAAGCCACAGATGATCTCACCCAGCGGCTTTACATAAATGTTGAACAGCAGGGGCGAGAGGACCGACCCTTGTGGCACCCCACAAGCAAGGTGCCTCGGGGTCGACCGCTGCCCCCCTATAAACACAGATTGCGACCGGTCAGAGAGGTAGGAGGAGAACCACCGCAAAACGGTGCCCCCCACCCCCAACCGGCGCAACATGATACCATGGTCGATGGTATCAAAAGCCGCTGAGAGGTCTAACAGGACCAGGATAGAGGAGCAACCCCTATCCCGAGCCCTCCAGAGATCATCCACCAACGCGACCAATGCCGTTTCCGTGCTGTGCCCAGGCCGGAAGCCGGACTGGAGCGGGTCTAGATAGACAGCTTCATCCAGGTACCGGGGAAGCTGTTGCGCTACCACACTCTCAACAACCTTCGCAACGAAGCGAAGGTTGGAGACTGGACGATAGTTAGCCAAAACAGCCGGATCCAGAGAGGGCTTCTTGAGGAGGGGCCTCACAACCGCTTCTTTCAAAGCAGCTGGCAGGACCCCCTCACTCAAAGAAGCGTTAACAATCTTCTGGAGCCAGCCTCGTGTCACCTCCCGGGAAGCCATTACCAACCAGGAGGGGCACGGGTCCAATAAACATGTGGTCACGTTCAGCCGTCCCAGGACCCTGTCCATGTCCTCAGGAGCCACAGGATCGAACTCCCCCCAGATAACACTCTCAAGACCTGCCTCAGTCATCCCGTCCAGACATACCCAGTCAGAGGCCAGCCCTTCCCGAATCTGAGCGATTTTGTCATACAGATACTGCACAAAGTCCTCAGCTCGGCCCTGCAAGGAGTCATCCCGCGCCTCGAGATGGAGGAGGGAGCGGGTCACCCTAAACAGGGCGGCTGGGCGATTATCTGATGATGCGATAAGAGCGGCAAAATAGCTAGATTTCGCCGCTTTTATCGCCACTAGGTAGGTCTTAATATGAGACCTCACCAGTGTACGGTCGGATTCGGAGCGGCTGGTCCTCCAACTACTCTCCAGGCGTCTTTTCCGGCGCTTCATCTCTCTGAGCTCCTCGGAGAACCAAGGAGCCAGGTGAGTTCGGTGCTGGGTCAGAGGCCGCAAAGGCACGACACGGTCCAAGGCCCCGGCAGCCGCACTATCCCAGGCGGCCACCAGGTCCTCAGCCGAGTCATGAGCCAGAATCTCAGGAAATGGCCCAAGCTCCATCTGGAACCTATCAGGGTCCATCAGGCGCCTGGGGCGGAACCACCTGGTCGGTCCCGCCTCCCTGCAGCGGGGTGCAGCGGTTAGAAAGTCCAGTCGAAGGAGCGAGTGGTCAGACCATGACAAGGGTTCGATGACTATATCCCCTGTATCAAGGCCACTCAACCACTGACCAGAGACAAAAACTAAGTCCAGAGTGTGTCCACCCGTGTGAGTGGGGTCATGAATTAACTGAGTAAGGTCCATGGCCGTCATGGAAGCCATGAACTCTCGAGCCACCTCAGACGTTTCGCCGTCTGATGGCAGGTTGAAATCCCCCATGACTAGAAGTCTGGGGGTTCCAACCGCCACCTCAGCTATGACGTTGAGCAGCTCGAGCAGGGCTGTTGCCACGCGGCAGGGAGCCAGGTACGTGATCAACAAGCCCATCTGTACTCCACGACCCCACTTCACAAAAAGGGACTCACATCCGGCTATCTGTGGAACAGTGGTCTCCCTCGGTTCAAGACTTTCCTTTATAATAACCGCCACCCCCCCGCCCCTGCCCTGAGCTCTCGGCTGATGGAATGCTCGGAAACCTGGTGGGCACATATCCACGAGGGGAACCCCTCCCTCGTGGCCCAACCAGGTCTCTGTAATACCCGCCAGGTCCGCTCCCCCCTCCTGAATAAGATCGCAAATGAGGGGGGCTTTATTTACCACGGACCTGGCATTGCACGACAGCAGCCGAAGGCTCGGGCCCTGAGAGTCTGAACAGCCTGGGTTATGAGAAGGGCTATGGGGACCGGGGCGTGCCACCGCTCGAAGATAGCGGTTTAGTGACCATAAGTGACCATAGATTAGCGACCATAAACAGTGCCTCCTTATTTAGAAAAGGGTATAACTGGAGTACAAGATTTATTTGTGCAAACACACTCCTAACCATGGCTGCCACCTCCTCTTTGAGGACCCAGATTGCACATCAGCTCTAAATGGGAGAGTGTCATGCCAGGCAGAGTTTTAAAAAATGGTAAATCATTAGATATGGGAGACCATAAAATCCACAGTCTCTCAGTTTACTCAGGGCTTTGCTAAAGACAGTTCTCCCCCATTCAGGCGGCAAAGCCTCCATGTACTGAAAAACACTCTGCTTCACTGGGAGGCTCAGGTTATACAGCTGAGTATTATCAGCATACATAACCACGTGCCAATGGCTAACATCACTTACTGTTTCACATAAATATTAAGTAGGAATAGAGAGAGACAGACACACATGCTTTAGGGAAACCTCATAAAACAGGAGTCTAGGACTAGCCCTCTGTTCTCTTATACCACTGACTGGAACTGACCATGCAAAAAGGAAGTGAACTGAAGAACAGTGTCAGCATAAGAAAACAAAAAAAGTCAAGAAGTTGCAGGAACATGTTACTATATTAGAGAAAGTCTGTTAAAAATCTGGAAGGATAAGTCCAGCAATTTTGCATCACTGTCAATTTTGAGATTTAAGATTTTCAGATGTTTATACATTTAGTCCTGTGACGCCTGAGGACGTGGACAGGATTCTGGGCAGACTGAACGCGACCACTTGTTTATTGGACCCGTGTCCCTCCTGGTTAGTGCTGGCTTCCCGGGAGGTGACGCGAGGCTGGCTCCAGGGGATTATAAATGCTTCATTGAGTGAGGGTAACTTCCCCACCGCCTTGAAAGAGGCAGTGGTGAGGCCTCTCCTCAAGAAGCCTTCCCTGGACCCGGCAATGTTGGTTAATTATTGTCCGGTCTCCAACCTTCATTTTGTGGCAAAGGTTGTCGAGAGTGTGGTTGCGCAACAGGTTCCCCAGCACCTGGATGAGACAACGTATCTGGATCCGTTCCAGTCGGGCTTCAGACCCGGGTACAGCACGGAAACGGCATTGGTCGCATTGGTTGATGATCTCTGGAGGGCTCGGGACAGGGGGTGCTCCTCTGTCCTGGTCCTGTTAGACCTCTCAGCGGCTTTTGATACCATCGACCATGGTATCATGCTGCACCGGTTGGAAGAGTTAGGGGTGGGAGGCACTGTACTACGGTGGTTCTCCTCCTTTCTCTCCAGCCGGTTGCAGTCTGTGTTGGCAGGAGGGCAGAGGTTGACCCCGAGGCCCCTCATATGTGGGGTGCCACAAGGGTCGGTCCTCTCACCCCTTTTGTTCAACATTTATGTAAAGCCGCTGGGCGAGATCATCCGTGGTTTCAGGGTGAAGTACCACCAGTACGCTGATGACACCCAGCTGTACATCTCCACCCCGGATCACCTCAACGATGCCCTTGAAGTGATGTCTCAGTGTCTGGAGGCCATGCGGATCTGGATGGGGAGGAACAGGCTCAGGCTCAACCCATCCAAGACTGAGTGGCTGTGGTTTCCGACGTCCCGATATAGTCAGTTGATGCCATCGCTGACTATTGGGGGTGATTCGCTGGCCCCCACGGAGAGGGCTCGCAACTTGGGCGTCCTCTGGACTTACGGCTGTCTTTAGAAGAGCACTTGACGGCCGTGACCGGGAGGATCTTTCATCAGGTTCACTTGATTCGCCAGTTGCGTCCCTTTTTGGGATCGGGACTCCCTACACACAGTCACTCATGCCCTCCCGCCTGGACTATTGTAACGCTCTCTACATGGGGCTCCCCTTGAGGAGCACTCGGAGGCTCCAACTGGCGCAGAGTGCGGCCGTGTGGGTGGTTATGGGAGTAACATGGCACTCCCGTGTGACACCTCTCCTGCGCGAGCTGCACTGGCTCCTGGTGGTCTTCCAGGTGCGCTTCAAGGTTTTGGTTACCACCTTTAGAGAGCTCCATGGCTTAGGACCTGGCTACTTACGGGACCGCCTACTACCACAAACAGCCTCCCACCAGCCAGCACGCTCTCATGGAGAGGGGCTCCTCCAGGTGCCGTCAGCCAAACAATGTCGACTGGCAGCCCCTAGGGGGAGGGCCTTCTCTGTGGGGGCACCTACTATCTGGAACGAGCTCCCCCCGGAGATACGGAGGATCCCGGATCTGCGCACTTTCCACCGTGCTTTGAAGACACTCCTATTCCAGCAGGCCGGCCCTTCCTAATTTTCTCCCCTTCTTTTAAATTTTTAAACTGAAATTTTAATTCGTTTTAAATTATTGGGAGTTTTAAATTGTCTTGGGCAAAAATTATTTAATTGGGGTTTAATCATGTTTTAACTTTTGTATTTATGTGTTTTATTTTGTGCCTGTTCACCGCCCTGAGTCCTTCGGGAGTAGGGCGGTATACAAATTTAATAAAATGAAAATGAAATGAAATGAAATGAAATGAAATAGTCCTCACATAATGACCAGTTGCTTTATGACAAAGTTACAATGGCCATTGCAAATGGTTGCAACATGACCACTACCCTGCAATCATATGACTACATTTAAGGCAGGTAAGTTTTATGCCAGGTCGCAGTGTTCTGCCATTAAGTAACCATGATTCATGACATTTTTTACTTGTCTTTGGAATTTTTTGCCAACTCCAGCAAAAAATGGCTATTTGAATGAATGGGATCACTCAACTCTGTGTCATTCACTTAAAAATTACTACAGAACCATTGAAAATTACTTCTGGCCACATGGTTACCTCGGCTTACAGTTGCAAGAACTTACAACAGTAAATCTGAGCTCAATTACAGTCGTAAATTGGGAAGTCCCTATGACTTATTTCCAGAAGGTGACATTTGGACAAAGAAAGCAGATTTACAATCAAAACACTTACTGTTTAGCATCGGAAATTCAAACAGAATTGACTCTAGCTATTCAGAACAAAGAGATAGACTGCTCTTCTAATCTCTCCAAACAAGGATAGGACTTGAGATTGTTCATAAAATGACCTTGGCTACAAAGACATTACAAGCTTCATAAATAAATTGGGTTCCTTATAAAAGGAAAAATCTCATTGTGGACCTACACTGAAACTTGTTAAGTATAAAGAATGTCTTCTCCCAGACAATGCGGTCTAGAATAACAGTCTAAGATATTTATGAGAATACCGCTGCTCAATAACATTCACACAATTATGGTTTTTATGATCATTTGAGGAAAAAAATAGTTTAGTTTTCTAATAATTTATTACTGTTTTTTCTTCTAAACAAAGAGAGGCCAAAGGTTTTATTCCCATCTGGGAGATGGACAGGATAACAATGTTGTCTGCATATAAAACAGCTAGGATCACTCAATTTGCTAATGCAGGAGAGTAGTGGGTGGCTCTGAATTATTGGATTGAAGTACGAATTACATAGAAGAGGGGCTAGAATATATTGCTGTCTCACACCTCTCTCAGTAGTGACCACACCAGAGAGACGCCTCCAGGGGGAACATCTGAATCGCAAATTGGTGTTATAATGAAAGGACTGAATGAATAGATGCAGACTTTTATGTATTGGGAAACCTCTTTGTTTTATCCCACACTTTCCTTTTTGGAATTAAATCAAAACCAGATTTAAAACTGATGAAGGCTGCAAAAAAGGGAATAGATGGGGTGGGAAGAATATTTTTCTGCTACATGGAGGAAAAACAATGCAGAGATGGTTGGTCTCTTTTGAAACATAACTGCTCCTCAGCTAGGATGCTTCTACTTTTAACCTTGCCTAATAGCCTTAAATAGAGATATACGCTTGCTGATTTTATTTAGCAGACTGATAGGTCTATAATTTGTCAGAGTTTAAAACATTCTCTTTGTTTTTGTAGGCTGGATTAACAATGGCATAGTCCCAGTCAATAGTGATATAGGTTGAGCTATAAATGAACAGGGAAGCCAAGACAGGAGACCAACCATCCTTGTCTTCTCTTAATCATTCTAGTGTGGGATAGAATCTCCTCCCAGCGTTTTTCCAGATTTTAATTGCAAAATGAGGTTGTTGATCTCAATTTAACAGTGCAGAAGACCAGTCAGGAAGATTATTTTGAGAGGTCATAAATGGATTAACTATTGATTAAGATGTGAACTAAAGTGCGTATAATCAAGGCTATGGTTTTCCCAGTTGCGATGTATGGCTGTGAAAGTTGGACCATAAGAAAGGCTGAGTGCCAAAGAATTGAGGCCTTTGAACTATGGTGCTGGAGAAGTCTCCTGCAAATCCCTGCTCTTTAGAAGGCCGGGTCCTGAAGATGAAACTCAAATACTTTAGTCACCTAATGAGAAAGAAGAACTCACTGGAGAAGAGCCTAATGCTGGGAAAGATTGAGGGCAAAAGAAGAAGGGGATGACAGAGAACGAGGTGGCTGGATAGAGTCAGTAGGCATGAGTTTAAATGGACTCCAGAGAATGGTAGAGGACAGGAAAGCCTAGAGGAACAACTTCGCAACTAACAACAACAAAAAAAGATGTGAAAATACTCTTGAAATAATTAACTCAGGATTAGTGGATATATGACAATTTGGACCAAAACTTCTATTTGTGAGAGAGCCATTAACTGAGCCCACTCTTCATTTATACTGACCATGCTATTCTATACATTCCCTCAAATGACTCAATATACTTCTACCTTACCATGTACTACTGTATATGTACATATACAGGTACAGATACACATACACACATGTAACAGAGACACGTATGTGGCTGTGCATGTGTGCACATATGAAAGGGGCACGTGTATTCACAAAAGATTGTGGTTCACTGGTGACAATAAAACCAGTTGTTAAAAAATATTCCTGGGTAAATGGGAGTAGCTTTTAATTTTGAAAAAAAGAAAGAAAGAAAAGGATAGCAAAAAAAAGGAAGTATGGAACAGAATTAATATTTTAGTGTTTATAGATTTTTTATACTCCAACTAAAACAGTCTATTGTATAACAGTCAGATGATATGCAACTTCAATGTAAGTCATCAATGAGTGGTTTACAGCTGTATCTTTCAAGTGGGATGAAACTAGCCATGTTTGTTGCTTGCCATGAGCCAGGCTTGCATGACATCTGAAAATGACAGTGCTTTGCATTATTATAATTTCTAGTGATCCATAATTCTGCTTATTGTATGCTGCATTTTATCATGTTCTGCTGAGTTCTATTAAGCCCCAGCTTATCTCTATATGTTTCAAGATATTGAAGAGGAAAACCAGTCTTCATTACATCTACTAATGAGTTGTGGAAAAGATAGCAGGTTTTGTCCCTGAACTAAATTAAATAAGGCTTACGGAACAGCAAAGCCTACTTCTATATTATTTGCTCATAGTAGTTTATGGAGTCTGGGTTTTTTTTGTTTTTCTATTTTCCTTGCAAAAATCCAGAGCTTTTTTAGCTGAAGAATTTGTCTTTGTCTTTATTAGCCTGTGGTAGCACAATAAAACCACTATTTAATAGACTAATCAGGAGAAAGAAATATAGATTATTCTTTCTACTCCACCAAATATATAAGCACATGATTTCTGTCAATTAGTGATATTTGCATAATGATGTCATTACACAAACTACATAAATTGCTGAGTACTGAATTTAACTCCCTCATCTAGACAACTTGGGATGCAACAGGTCTATCTGTAATTTCAAGGAGATGTTCAGTCTGTGCAAGATTTATGGTCAACTAACCTGAAATCTTGAACAACTGTGCAATGTCATGGAATTTTACCACTAAAAATTCTAATTTTCTTTCATTCTGGCAGCTGTGCCATTATGCAAAATTTTGTGATGGCACCTGGCACTTGAAAAGGCTTCCCTGCCATAACTCAGTAATAAATAGTAGACTAATAGTTTTTCTCTTGTTCATCCCAATATACCACATGGAAATCACAATAAAACATAATTGTGCTAATATCTGGCAGGAGGAAGAGGAATGTGGGTTTTTTTAAAAAATCCAAAGCTATTAAATAATTACATCCCAAAAGACTTAACTATGCTTTTAGAACAGCAGTATCTATAAGTATAGGATCCTACTACCATTCAGTCAAAATGTCACATAACTTTTAAATCTAAATATTTATGTAGACAATTAAGATATAACTTTGTGGTTATTGTTATAGAAAATATATCCTCTTCTCAAATCTAATGAAAAAAAGTACAATGGCTTTTGAGTTTTTATTTATTTTATGATTGCTACTTGTGAATCTTTATGTTTTAGGTAGAACATTCAAAATTCATTTTCACTGAAGTTCTGCAATTTTAATTGAATTAGAGATTTAAAAGGAAGGCAGCTAACTGATTAGTTATTGTGCATGTGCCAAACTTTGCCACGTTTTTAATTACTTTATTGATTTTCTATATTGCAAAGTTGTAAACTATCATGAGAAATTATTCTGAAAAGAAAAAATATCAAAATATTTTTGATATATTATTAAATATATTATTAAAATAAATTTGCTATACCTTATTTATGCAAGATGTAAATACTCCAGACAATAACTTTACTTCTAACATAATCAGACAATGATAGGATAATTTTATTTAATTTAATTTCTAAAATATACAAGTTTCCCTGTGAACAAAACCTCTTAGAATAAAAACAAAAACAGAAGTAAAATCCATATAAATAAAAATAGACACAATGAACTAAAGTAAAATCTTTGTTAATAAGAGACACCAAAAGAATACCACAAGCAATTTTTTTTAAAAAAAAATACCACAAAGTAAACTCTTTAAAACAATATTGACTAGTCCAAGAGAATATAAATATGTTCAATGAGTGCCAAAAAATGAGTAATAGAGTAGGCACCAGGAAGAGCTTTTTAGCTGAAGTATTCCATAAAAGAATACTGGAAAAGTCTGTTTCTAAGCAGTCATATCTCAATACTCAGACTCTGATGGTGATATCAGCTTCAAGAGTATGGAGGATGTGTTCGTTCAGACATGGTTCTTTGCTCATCACAGAAACATACTTGTTAAGTAAGGGGTCTATGTACCCCAATTTCACATTCATGAATACTCTGTTTATGGAATTTATGGAGCACTAATTTAAAATTTCAGAAAGAAAAATCAGTGACACTGGAATACGTCTATTGTAAAATAATTGCTTTCATGTTATACGGGTTTACACACATAGAGTGAATTGGACCAGAAGTACTTGTCCAGTCAGTTGAATGAGCTCTAAATGTAATTCTACTGTAGCAGATTTCTACAGCCAGCAGCCTGGTTGCTGAATTCTGGATAAGTTGATGTCTTCAAGTAATCTTCAAGAGAGTTTAATACAATAATCCAATTGTGTGATGATCAGGGCATGTAAGACTTCCTGATCAGGTATATTCATAACTGATTACCAGCTGTGGTTGCATGAAGACTCCCCTGTAACAACTTCCACCTGCTACTATATGTTAAGTAAGTTTTCCAAGGATCTTGCCCAATAATCACAGACACGATAGGCTTTGAGTTCAATGTATTTATTTACTCCATTTCTTTCTATTCAGATACTCATTTTGAACTGGTCCTGGACTTCTGCGCACAGCCTTATATATGGAGGAGGTGGAGTCAAGGTAAGGAGGGGTTATGGGAAGGGCTAAGTGAGGGAGGAGGGATCAGTGGGTCAGTCTATGCAATGGTATATACACAGTTAGGCATTTACTCGTAACAAATCCCCCTCTAAATGCCTAACATTTGGGGTTGATTCTGTACCCAACATGGTCACCCCCAGTTTTGATGTGAGATATGTGTGTTGCTTGTTTGGTAATGGTTTCGTTAGAATGTCCGCGACTTGCTCAGAGGTTTCACAATGTACGGCCCTAATAAAACCTACATTTGATAACTGCCTGACATGCTTATGCTTGATGTCGATATGTCTGGACCTCTGACCCACTGCTTCCGCGTTGGAGATGTCTATGGCTGCTTTATTGTCCTCGTGGATAGTTATAGGGTAAGCCGGTTCGGTCCATATTTCAGAGAGCAGGTCATCGAACCACACTAAATTGTTAGCTGCCTTTGATAGGCAGATGTACTCTGCTTCTGCCGTGGATGTGGCAACCAGGTTCTGTTTGCCGGTATACCAGTATACTGGGCAGTTATTGATGAGGAACACGTAACCTGATGTGCTTTTCCTGCTCTTGGTATCACCTGCCCAGTCAGCGTCCGCATAGCAGGTCAGCGCCGGTTCTTTGGATTTGGATGGTTCCAGGCATAGGTACACGTCTATGCTATGTTTCAGGTACCTGATTACTCGCTTCACCCCTTCCCAGTGGTATACCTTGGGTTCACTGACATGTCTGGATAATAAATTAACAGCTAAGCTGATATCGGGCCTTGTCCAATTGGCAATATACAGGAGGGATCCAATGACAGATCTATACAAGGTGTTGTCCTTAAATGACTCCCCCTCTTCGTGCATATGTTTCAAGAAGTCTGTTTGCATGGGGGTTTCGCATGACTTAGCGTCCCTCATGTTGCATCTATGTATAAGTTCTAATATTTTCTCCTTTTGAGAAACCTTGAACCCGTTCTCTGTTTTCTCGATTTGTACTCCTAGATATTTATTGACTTTCCCTAGGGTCTTGAGTGTGAATTGTTTCCCCAGTTCTCTGGCGAATTTATCGCAATTTTGCTTGTGCTGCCCCATGTACAGGATGTTGTCTATGTAAACGAGTGTGTATTCGACCGATGTGCCCTCCCTCTTGGCGAAGAGGCAGAGGTCTGCTGATGTGGCGGTAAAACCCATGTCCCTGAGTGTTTTGGCTAGGCATTCATACCATCTTTTCCCGGACTGTCTTAAACCGTACAAACTTTTGTTTAGTAGCCAAGTGACTCCCTCTTTCGCGCCTTTCCCTGGTGGTGCCCTGACATATATTTCTTTGTCTAACTTCGCATGGAGGTATGCGGTTTGAACGTCAAATTGGTAGACTTCTAGACCTAAGATAGATGCAACTACTAGGGCGCTTTTGACACTTTCTGCCCTAACTGTGGGTGAGTAGGTATCTGTGTAGTCGTCTGGATACCTTTGGGCGAACCCCTGAGCTACGAGTCTAGCCTTGTAGAGGGCCTTGTTGTCTTCGAGTTCCTTGATTTTGAAAACCCACTTCGTGCCTATGAGTGTCTTATCGGCTGGGACCTTAGAGGGGGTGTACACGTTCAGTTCGCGCAGGCTAGCCATCTCCCTTTCCATAGCTTGCTCCCACTTATCTCTCTCTACCTGTGGCAGACTAATGATTTCTTCGTATGAGTTGGGTGTTGTTCTATTTGGGTGAATGGACATGACATAATCTTCAAATCTCTTGGGCATTTTGTTTCTGTTGGGTCTGATAGGTCTCATGGGTCTTGTGTCGGTGTCGTGCATATATTTGGCCTCCTTCTCTGTGACCGTGTCTATCTTGATGATGGGGTGGTCTTCCTTCCACCCCTTGGTGGCTACCTCATGGTGTCTTGGTCTTTGTCTGTCTTGTGTATTTGCTTCTAAAGTGATGGGTTTGCTTTTGTCCCTTGATTCGTTTGTGTCTTCCTGTCTGATGAGTGTCTCGTTGAGGTGTATCTTAGACCAGTTGGCGTTCTCGTGGAACACCGCTGTTCTGGATACGATGAACCTGTTGTCCCTGTCAATGAATCTATAGCCTTTTGTGCCTGGTTCGTACCCCATGAACCTTAATCTCCTGGAGACCTTGTCTCCTTTTTGCCTCAGTTGCCTGGGGATGTGCACATCCGCCGTGACTCCAAATATGTGCAGGTGCGCAATCTTTGGTTTTCGGTCGTACATCACCTCATAAGGTGTTTTCCCTATTACGCTAGACCAGAGTCTGTTCAGCGTATAATTTGAGTAGTTGAGAGCTTCCGCCCAGAATGGCTGTCCTAGCCCCACATCCTCTAGGGCGCATCTCATCATTGTTTGTAGGACTCCATTCCTCTTCTCTGCGACTCCATTTTGGAACGCGGAAAAGGGGGAAGTCTTGTAGTGTATTATCCCGTGCATCTTTGACCAGTTTGAGAATTCCCTCGATAAGAACTCAGACCCCCTATCTGTCATTATTTGCCTTATCTTTGTGTTGTGTTGCGTTTCCACTCTCTTATAAAACTCTTTAAATTTTTGGAATACCTCGTCTTTATGATTAATGGTATACACAAAGCCATAGCGGCTGTAGTCGTCCACTATTGTCAGAAAATATCTCCTTTTATATTTTATAGAGGGCTTCATGGGGCCCACAATGTCCATATGTACCAGGTGGAAGATAGAATTGGTAGTACGGGTGGCTTTTCTAGGTCTGGGTTTGGTTTTTAACTTAGATGATTTACATATAGAACACTCTAAGTAGTTTTTGCAGTTTTTTATTTTCAAATCACTGGTACATTCTGTCATTTTTTGGATGACTGGGAAGCTGGCATGGCCCAATTTTCTATGTAGCAAATGGGCGCAGTTATCGTGAATGGGTTTGCCTATTAGCAATTTCCCTCTGTGTGTCGTGTTGTCTTCGGTGGGGTCGTCTTCCCTGCCCCCCTCTGCCTCAACGTGGGTGTTGACTTTATTCTCAGTGTTTTCTAGTTGGGCGATAACTTGGGTCTGGTTATTCCTTTTAGGGTGGAGGTATGTTAGCCCTCCATTAATGACTATTTTGCCGATGCTTTCCCTGTCTCTGGTCAGGTAGGCTTCTCCCTCTTTGAAGGTGATCTCTATGCCCATGTCCTTGCTCAGTTTAAGCGGTGCTAAAATGTTGTGGGGTATTTCGGGTATGAGTAATACCCCCTCTACTTTGCCTATTCCGCTTATGAACGTGTTTCCTCTCCCTGTCACTAGGACCTTGTTTTGATTGGCCACCTTAATGTGGTAGTTTTCCTCTGTGAATGAGGTCAGTATCTTTATGTCATGAGTTGTGTGGTTGGTGGTTCCCGAGTCGATGAGCCATGCTTCTCCTTCTCTGGTTTGTGAGTGTGTGTGTGTGTTCTCCCCGATCCCATACATGGACCCTGGTCGGCTCTCCCTAGAGCTGTCCCTACTTCCCCTTCTGTTCCTTGGGTCGGGGGAGTTTCTGCGCCTGTATCTGTTGTCTGATGGGGATCTATCGGGGAGCCCCGGCCTCCTGCCTTCCCTTTCCCTTTGGTAGGTGTGGTCCCTTCCCCTTGAGTTTCTTGGGCAATCCCGTTTGTAGTGGTTCCTTGAGCCACAAGTGAAGCATTCTGGGTGGTCTAGGTTCCTGGTTTGGAACTCAACTTTCTTAGTTGGCCTGCTGTCCCTGCGGCTGATGGAGCGGTCCCTCCTTAAGCTATCTTCTGCTATTATCCTATTTGTCAGTGACTCGAGTGTGAGGTGGCCTAAGCTTATGCTATCCAGCTGCATTATAAAATTGTCCCAGCTGGAGTCCAGGGAGTTAATGACAATGCTCTTCATGCTCTCTTCGGATATATCCTCCCCTCTTTGTATCAGTTCAGTTCTCGTGGCATTCAGGTTCAGTATATGTTCACCCATGGGAGTCCCTGCTTTATGCCTGGCAGAGTGGAATTCCCTGGATATCCTTGCTGTGGTGGCAGTGCTTTTACTATAGAACAGATTAAATATTATCTGCTGTATCTCAGACACAGTCAGATAATGGCTTAGGCTGGGGTATACACCTGGTGGGATACTTGCTATAATTAAATAGTAAGCCCTGTGATGCAAGCAATCTGTTTCTAAAGTCCAAGGTTTTGTGGGGGGGTCATCAACTAAAAACAGTAGATCCTCTTTTAAAAATAAAACCTGGAGTTGGTGATTCCACTGCATAAGGTTCGATCCATCTAATTTAAGGGTGGGAAAGTTAGCTGGTAAATTCCCTGAGTTGTGTGATGAATTACTCACAGTCTGTTGCTGCCCATGGTGTCTCAGGTGAGGGAACTCACAATATGGCTTGGGTATGCAGTTTGCAGCTCTGTACAGACCTGGATTTATGTTCCCTCCTTCTCTTCTTGCTGGAGCCAACTGAGCATGTGCGAGGCCCATTTCGTTACTGTAGCCGATGGGGGAGTGGCTGGCTGTTGCTGCTCTTAGGCCTCGGCCTAGGCCTCCAGTTGGGGGTCCCATCTCACTCCTGGGGTGTCTGGCTTCATCTCTGGAGGCAGGCATCCATCGCTGGGCGTCCGGATCCATGCAGGGAGCTGGAGAGAGCGAGGAGGCGAGGCGGTCGTAAGTCGAGGACTTCTGGGGTTCTGAGGCGTGACGGCTGCGGTGGGCCCCGATCCTTGATTGCTGGTCCCTGGGCACGTGAGTAGGCCGGGCGGAGGCCGCATGGGGGTTGAGTAGCAGGTGTGGCCTCTTCCCCTCGGGCCTCTTATGCTTGGTGCTGCGGGTGCTGGGTTCGAGTCCTGCCATCTGCATGATTCAAACGTAGTTGGTGCCTTGCGGCTGTCTTCGTGGGGGCTGGTCATCGTGTGGAGTATCTGGGGGTGTGTGCTATCATCGATGGCCCCCCCCGTAGCCCCCTCGGTTCGCGGCGGTGTCTCTGGGGTGCGTGGCTGGCGTGAAGGGGTTGCGTGCAGGGCCTATCGTGGCTGCTGGGGCCTCGGGTGTCTTTCTGGCTTCGAGCTCGGGAGGCGAGCTCCAGATGTCTTGGTGTGTCCCTTCTGGGGTGCCTTTGGCTGTTCCCCCATTTGTTCTGGGGTTTCTTTCATTTGGCGCCATTGGATTTGAATCCTGGCTCCCTATTGGTTGGTGGCCATCCCAAGATGGCCGCCCGGAGCATGGCTCGAAAATGGAACCGTTTGGCTCTTGGGCCTCTGCCAGGGGGTATCTCTGTCTTACCGGTCTGGCAGCCTCGTGGTCTTGCTCCTGGGGGCTCATCGCTGCTCCCTGGTCATCTAGAAGGTCCCGGAGCTTCGCGATGAGTTCATCCTTGCTTATGGAGGCGTCTATCATTTTCTGTATGATGTCCTTTAGTTCATCTCTCTCGGGTGATCTGTCTCTGGCGTGCCTGGCTGCACTTTCTTTTGGCCTCACGCTTCTGTTTGTTTGGTCCAGTTCCTCCAGCTCTGCCATCAGCCTGGTGGTGGACCTTGTGTTCATCCTTTCTTCCATTTCCGATTTTGGTTCTGTTTATTGGGCATAACCATCCTCTGCTACCATTTTGTTAAGTAAGTTTTCCAAGGATCTTGCCCAATAATCACAGACATGATAGGCTTTGAGTTCAATGTATTTATTTACTCCATTTCTTTCTATTCAGATACTCATTTTGAACTGGTCCTGGACTTCTGCGCACAGCCTTATATATGGAGGAGGTGGAGTCAAGGTAAGGAGGGGTTATGGGAAGGGCTAAGTGAGGGAGGAGGGATCAGTGGGTCAGTCTATGCAATGGTATATACACAGTTAGGCATTTACTCGTAACACTATAGCCAAGAGCAATGATTTGAATCCCTTTCACTTAACATAAAACTCCTAAAACAAACTGAAAATAAAACATATTATGAGTCCTATAGGCCAGGAACAAATTTGTTTGGTAATTTTATATTTCATTTTACATTATTAAACTAATTTTATGAAATGAAAAAAGTAAGCTGTCAAAATCTGTGGTCCTGCAAAGTCTTAATTTTCTGATTTAAAAAAAACCTATTAACATGTATATCAGGAAAAAAAATGCATATCAGAGGAATATATCTTTAAAATAACAGTTACAATGGAAGATTTTAAGAACTGTTTGTCAAAAAATATTAGGTAAAATGCCATATTTGAGAACCAGTTTAGTGTAGTGGTACTAGCTTAGAAACTGGGAAACTATGAGGTAAAATCCTGCCTTAGGCATGAAAACTGGCTGGGTGACACTCTCAACCCAACTCACGTCAGAGGATTATTATGATGGACAAAATAGGAGGAGAAAAGAATATTGCATAGTTTTGCTGCCTTGAGTTATTTATAAAAATAATACAGGCAAGATAAAATTTTAAAAAATAATTATATAAATTTAAAGAAATATGCAGGAAAATACATATTCATAAAATAAATATAGATGTAAATTATGAAGTAAGATTCTAACCGATATTTGGAAAGTAAATAATTGTGACTTATCTTTCGTTTAAAAAAAAGAAAAAGAAAAAATATGCCCTGGCTAAAAATTAATTTGGAATATTGATGAAATCTAGAATTAAAAACATCTTTATCAAACAAATTCCATTATAAAAGAATTACTATGCCAAGAAACTTTTCTTAAAGCTCTAATTATTTTTGTATATGCACCAATAATTTCAGTTACATATTACTACGTATGTTATGTCAGAATTGAATTCAGTCACAAAGAACTGAACAGATCAGCCTCAAACATATCAGCCATAAGAATAATAGCAACAGAAATAGGAATAACACAAATGTTGTCCAGCCTGCTTCCCTGGAAAATACATTTTATAACAGAAACAACTAAACATGTTCCACATATGTAAAAAATGAGAAGTATCAACTTTATTTTGTTGAGAAACTCCTTCTATCTGCAAAATCCTGTCCTGTATATTGAAGAGCTTCCAAACTCTTTGAATTGGTATACTGACAGGTTAACTAAGTATTTTGACAGGCAATGCAAAGCACCTGCTTCTGCTCAAGGAGAAATACTGAAGCTTTTCTTCCAATTTGTTAAATAAACAAGTTTTTAAAAAACCCTTAAAGGTAGGATATAAATTAATATACAGCCACTAATAATATAGTAAAAACAAAATAGTATTGTTTATAAATATTTTATTTATAAATACCTCTATAAATGTGTGTTAAATTCTTTTTCTATTAAAATGTAAAGTCAGAATAAATATATTTAATTAACTACATTGATGCCATATTAACTTAAAATTATTAATTGAATTTTATATATAGTTTTTTTTACAATATTTACCACTCTAGCAAATTATATTTACCAGTATATTTGTTGTTTCACTTTTTTGTTAATATCCAAAACTATTTTTTAGAATTCTGATTGTTAAATAAATGTTGGTATTTGTCACAGGTATATTTGAAATTGGCCTTAACTATTTATATAGATCTTACAGCTCCATCTAGCTCTATACAATGGAACACAGTATTAATAGTAAAAAGTGAAAATACTTTATGGAAAATCTATGCTGTTAAAAGGTCTTATAAATAATACGGCAATACTGTTGCCAATGAGTTTGCTTCCATTAATAAATAAGAAGTTTGGTAATCCTTTATTATTTCTATCCACATCAAACTAGCTCGATTCCATTTTTTGAATATTTTTACAATTGATTGGTATGAAAAAAGAAAAAAAATGAACAAGACATCCTAGGAAAGAAAGGAACTGAAATACAGTGTAAGGTTCAAAGTAAAAAGAGAGTAAGGAGAAAAGAACTAGAGAAAATTAAAATCAAATAATGGATCCATGGATGTTTAATATAATTATCTAATTATACTTGTCAATATTGTTAGTCTAAATTACTTTACTGTTGTGGGCTGGGTAAGATATGTATATCTCATAACCACAGTATGAAAGTTTCATTTAAATGCTCCACGCATGGTGGATTTTGCCTTATTTGACTGGTGCCCAGTCAAAATTCTAGGAATACTATACTAACTGAATTTTAGATTCATGATCTTTATTTATTGCTTTAATGTTTTATTTTGTATTTTTATTGAACAACTTTAAGCTGCCTGAAGTCATGTGGGCGAGATGGGCAGCATAGAAGTTTGAATGAATGAGGCTTATTTACCATCAAAACCAGACATGAAATATCACACTTGCCCATTTTACTAGAGATCATAAGAAATGTAAGCGGCTATTGAAAACTCAAGTCATATTGATTCAACAATTACAACATAGCAAAATAGTGGAAGTTTTCCTATGTTGGTGTCAACCTCTACAACAACTGCTAACCTGGCAAAACTGGGAAATTGATTGGTCAGTTTATTGGTCAGTTTATAGCAGTCAGAAATTGGGATGCAACTACCTTTTATGTCAAAGTACTCCTTTAGAACTGAGGAGGGATTTTTCTGATTTCACTTTCTGATGCTTACCCTAGATCCGTGATGACAACCTATGGCATGCGTGCCAGAGGTGGCATGCACAGACCTCTCTGTGGCCACACGCGCTGTCGCCAGCTGCTCTTCCAGGTTCTGTCATGCACATGTGCATCGGCCAGCTGGTTCATCGTGCATGCGCACCGGCCAGCTGCTCTCTTCTGGGTTCTGATGCACATGCTGGTCTTTGCACAAAGACCAGCTGGCTGGCACACATGTGCGCACGCGCTGGAACCCAGAATGAAACAGCTGGTTGGTGCGCATGTGCATGATGGAACCTAGAAGAGCAGCTGGCCGCTGTGCACATGCACAATGGGCAGCTGCTCTCTTCCGGGTTCTGGTGCTCCGGCACGGGCACGCGCGCTCCAGTTTCGGCACTCAATGCTGAAAAGGTTAACCATCACTGCCCTAGATCAATAAACAATGAAGGTTGAGATGCGGCCAAAGGATATTTATCAAATGTGGTGAAGGTGACATACCATTTGCAGTAATGTGCCAATGGTGGGTCTAGCAGAGCTGGTGGACAAGTATCTTCACTTACCTAATATCAGAGGAGCAGAACTGAATCTCTTAGAGCCAGTATGACTGGCCAGATTATGGCTTTCAGCCATAATCAGGGCCAGTCACAAGTCATTAGAGACTGAGCTCAGTGTGTTTTATGTTAGTAAATCAACAGCTAATATGACTTTCTATCAAAGTAGGGCACTGGTTGTGCCTGTTAGGTTTACTCTACTCTATGATCTGACCGTGTATACAGCAGTTGATGATATGATGCTCTTCCAAGCAAAAGATGTAATATGAGTGCATCTCAGTGATGAATACTACAATACTTAGTACATTCCTGAAACACCCTGATTGAAAATGCTAACACCACACTCCACTAGTTCTCTTTCAAAGGAAAGAACAAAGAAACAATTTTAAAGCTTTTTTAAAAATGTCATGACAAAGAAGAGAAGAAAAGAAGGAAAAATTACAAACTATCAAAAGACAAAAGAGAGGAGAAAAATGCAATTCCTTCCTGATGGAGAAAGTTCCTGATGATGCAACTATTACAGCAATCCCAAACAATTTTTTAAAATGGGAGTTATGCCTTTAGGCATGGACACTGGAATAGGCTTTCCACAAAAGGCTTAACCTCAGAAGGTTCTGATGAGATACAAAACAGAAATGTGTGATGTGTGACACCCCAGACCTGGGTGTGTATCTAACTGAATATAATTTGTGATATTAAAGAGTATATTGTCTGAAGAAAAGGTTTTTATGCTGTATTTCGAACTTCAAAGAACAGAACAAATATTAGATCTCACTCTGAATGATGAAAATGTTAATTCATGCATGGGTTTTGATACTAAACTGCAATGTACTATGGAAGACAAGTATATTTGTTTAAATACTAGAAAGAATCAGAATAATCCAGTTATATGTTTTCACTTTTTTTTAGTTAAGAGATTTTGTAATGGAAAATATAAACTGTTTCAGCTGGTCTAATCAAAAAGCAGGATTTAAACCTGATTTTTTTAAAAAGCATTGAAGACTGTGAAAAGAAGGTAGACAAAAAATAAAGGGAGAAATATGCCTAAAAGTATTTTATGGGCAGATTTGCCTTGGATCCTCCAGTTAGGATAAGAAGTATCTAGGGACTAAGAGTTGCAACTACAACATAAATGCATCCTATCTCAAAACTAGGATGCAACATGCTGAACTTTAAACTTACCTATTTTTCGGAGTATAAGTCGCACCTTTTTACCCCCCACAAGGGGGTAAAAATTTAGGTGCATCTTATACACTGAATGTAGCCCTGCCCACCCACCCCTTTGGCCTGTGCCTCACAGTAGTTACCTCCTTGCAAGCAAACAGCAAGAAAAAAACAACTCCTTGAGCTTCAGCATAGGCTAATTAGCACAAGTTGATTAGATCGGCCTCCCGACTCTCAGTTGATTTGCTCTCAGCTGTTTTGCGCAGGGCTCTGCTGCTTGCTGCAAAGAGTGATGGAGCAGATTTTCCCCCCCCTTGTGCTAATCAAGCTATGCTGAAAAACAAAACTGAAAGTAAAGCAGGCTGTTTGCTGCACCGTGGCAAAATGAGGCAGAGGGAGAAGGAGATTTCTTTTTCCTCACCAAAAACGGTAGGTGCAAACAATGGGAAATTTAGGGCAAAAGAGGAGAATTCAAGATTTTAAAACACAAAAGAAAAAAGGCAAAAATAAAAATGGGAAGGGAGAAAAAGAAAAAGAAATGAAAGAGAAAGATGTTATACATATTTAGAATTGAAATATCAATAGTAGTAAGAAATAAATGGGAAATCATGATTATAAAAATGAAATGAATAATAATTGGAATATTTTTCAATATGGGCAAAACTTTGGGTTATTGGGAGAGTTTAAGATGTGAAAATGAGTAACATAAGGGGAAAGCTCTATTTAACTAGGGAATTGTAATAATTGAGATACTATTAATTGTATATTGTGTTGAAAGCAGAAATGGTTAAGTTGTGGTTTGGAGGAATATATGGGGGAAATTATTTGGTTTATTATTATTGGTAAATATAATTAATTGATTTGTAAGAATTTGGATTGCATGGAAATAATTAGAATATTCATGTTCATATTGATTAATATACAAAAAAGATAGTTATATAAATAATTGATTTATATTAAAATGTTGAATTTGTATTAAACAATTGTTAATTACATAATTATTACATAATTATTACATAATTAACCAATGTGAGGATGGATATAAAAATAGATGACAATGGGAAGGGGTATAATATAGAATAGAAGGGAAAAATTGAATTTGATTAAGATTAGAGATGAGAATGAATAGTAATATTGGTTTTTTTTAAAAAAAATAGATGAGGAATAAATAAGGCAAAAAGGTAATATAGAAATTGTAAATTTAATTGAAATGACTAAACACTGTTTAAATTTGTGAACCAGCAAATACTCTGTTCAAAGAAAATACATTGTATGTTTGTATGTGTGTTTGTCTAAAAAATAAAAAAAAAACTTTAAAAAAAAAAACCCCAAAAAGGTAGGTGCGTCTTATACTCCGGTGCGTCTTATACTCCGAAAAATACAGTATGCATCAAAGCTTTCTATGCTTATTCTGCCATGTTCCTATTCCAATTAAACTATATGAAAAACTGAAATAAGTCAGCACTTAAAAATAGAATAATTAGAACTCTAAGATACACTCTAGGGCAGTATACTTCAATAAAATTATTACTTGTCTCTGAAACATTAAAATAAACCAAAGACAAACTGACTTAGCCTCTTGGGAAATGTAACATCTCCAAAAATGCTCTATTTAAGATTTGTCTCTTACTGGTGATGTGTGTATGATTCTCACTTAAAGGTCACAATAGATGAACTCATTGTAATTTTAAGGGTTTATTTCATTAAAGACATTCAGTATTAAAAATGTAACTAGTACATTTATATGAAGTGTAAAAGGCAATTTCAGACCATCAGCAATTTTATTTTTCTAGGAGCATGCTAGGTGGTATTTATTATCCAATTTCTATAGTGAACTCTTTTTTCAATCCATTAAAAAAATTGCTCTAAACTTAATCACCCTATTTTAAAACAACATAAAAGCAAAAGTAGACCACCACTCAACTTAAAACTAATAGCTGACTTTTCCTGAACCCAAAAAAAAGTTTACTAAAAAAAGTTTTAGCAGCCAGTTAAATGCTCTTTCTGAATAGTTTTACTCATTTAGTGGTAGACTATACTAGTGGCATAGTTTTGTATGTCGCATTACTAATTTTTTACTATTAACCATAACTATTTTTTAGGATCGTAATTATTGCTTAATGATTAATCTTGATTAATGTTACTATTTCAATATAATTATAATATAATGTATATAATAAATATAACGTAGCGTAGCATAGCATAGCAGCCAGAGGCAGCAAATATGGAGTGTGTGGGGGGGGGGGGGGGAGAGATCAAGAGGAGAAGTGTAATGGCAAGACAAGACCCTGCATGGGATGTACTATCAACAAATAGCTGAGCAGCAAACATTGGGAAATCCTACCAGTGGCTAGAAACTGCTGGACTATCATAGCAGCACAAAACAGCACTAAATTCCAGGCCACAGAAGCTGGGATCTACCACACTAGACAGGATCCAAGATACAGACTATGCAAAGAGGCCTCGGAGACAGTTCAACACGTAGTGGAAAGGAGAAAGATGTAGGATGAAACAGCAACACTGAATGGCACTACCAAGTAGCTGGCATTGTGTATAGGAACATTTGTATAGAATAAAAGTTAGACCTTCCTAAATCTAGATGGGAGGTTGTGGAGAATAAGAAAGCTAAGATCCTATGGGACTTCCAGATCCAGACACACAGGCCAATCAACCAGATGCTAACCAAAAGACAGTGGTTGTGATAAATGTAGTAGTATCAACTGATATCAGGAAGGAGTATGAGAAACTGGAGAAGTACCAGGGCCTGAAAGAGGAATTAGCGAGAGTGTGATCCCAGTGGTGGTTAACAGCACTTGCTCCTAAACTGGGAGAGTGGCTCCAACAGATCCCAGGAATGACATCAGAGTTCTATCCAGAACTCAAGGCGGAAAACATACCTAATATTCCTTCCTCCTATTTTCCCAACAACAACCCTGTGAGGTAGGTTGGGCTGAGTGTGCTTGACTGGTCCAAAGTTACCCTGCTGGCTTCTTGCCAAAGGCAGGTATAGAACTGACAATTAGAATTAACAAAGCAAAAACAGATGTCTTATTGGAACTCCCTCGTTCCCATTATGAACTGAATATTAGCAATGTAACCTCAGATACTCTTGATTCTTTTGAATGCAGCCTGGACATCTGATTCATTCAATGTAGAAGTCTGGATACAGAATCTGGAATGTTACCCACTAACAGGTTAAACAACTGCAATTGTCTGGTAGCTTGAGCTTCATCTCACGGCTCTTTTTTTAGCACTTTTTTAGCATATTTTCTATTTTATTGGCCGCTGCTGTGTTTCTGTATTAGCTTATAAACTGTATGTTAGTGCTTCAAGTGTTTCCTATTTTCACATTTAAACAATTCTCTGGGTATTTCAACATCTCCTTCAGCTTTATTGTTAATAATATTTTCTAGAGTCCATTTCATTTCATAAATGTTAGCACACATTCAGGCATCAAGCCTTCATGCATACTGTATCATTAGTTTTGGGATCTTTTTGAATACTTTTTGCTATCTTTTTCTTTGGGTTATCTCTTTGTATTTTCTTTCTTTAATAGACCTTTGTCTTTAGCATGGAAATATTTACATAAAAGAATTCTGTAATTGCTTTAAACAAAATATTGTCTTTTGCATTCAATTATCCTTTTTTTTTTTTTTTTGCTTATTTATTTATTTATTTATTTATTTATTTATTTATTTATTTATTTATTTATTTATTTAATATGCCGCCCTTCTCCGGAGACTCAGGGTGGCTTACAATGCGTTAAGCAATAGCCTTCATACTTTTGTATATTTTATACAAAGTCAGCTTATTGCCCCCACAAACTGGGTCCTCATTTTACCCATCTTAGAAAGGATGGAAGGCTGAGTCGACCTTGAGCTTGGTGAGAATTGAACTCGCAGTAATTGCAAGCAACTGGATGTTATATAGGTAGCTCCTTGTTTCTACATGTTTTTTCCTGGATCTCAACTTTTAATTTGACAAACTTTTCTCTCTCTGCAAAAATTTTCAGCATATCAGTAGATAACTATTTCACCACCTTCTGCTTTTTATATTTGTGGATATTTTTGTTTGCTTCAATTTTAATCATGTCAGACATTTCAGAGACCTTCAGGGCAGGGGTGAAATGCTCCCGGTTCGGACCGGCTTGGGCGAGTAGGTAGCGATGATGGCCGGTGGTTCGGAGAACCGGTAGCAATGGCAGCTGGAGGCTCCGCCCACACCCCACCCGCCCCATTCCCCGGACTCAGGGAATGCACCATTCCCGGACTCCTACTGCTCACCTTTCTCCCGCGGCTGGCTGTCAGGGAAGGCAAGCGCCCGAAAGGTAGCAGAGTCGCTCACTCTCCTTCTTGAATGAGCCACTCTGTTCCATGCGCCGGCTGCGCAAGCACACAGTTCATTTAATTCAGCGACAGGTTGGGTGTGCGCTTGCGCAGCCGGCACATGGACCAGAGTGGCTTATTCAAGGAGGAGAGTGAGCGACTCCGCTACCTTTCAGGCGCTTGCCTTCCCTGACAGCCCGCCGCGGGAGAAACATGAGCAGTAGGAGTCTGGGAATGGTCTATTTCCTGAGTCCAGGGAATGGGGCGGGTGGGCAGAGCAGGTGCGAGCAGGCAGCGGCTCTGCGGCAAGGCTGGAGTTGAGGAATGGTGCATTCTCCGACTCCTATTGCTCAGCTTTCTCCCGTGGCTGGCTGTCAGGGAAGGCAAGCGCCCGAAAGGTAGCGGAGTCACTCACTCTCCTCCTTGAATGAGCCGCTCTGGTCCACATGCCGGCTGAGCAAGCGCACATCCAACCTGCCGCTGAATTAAATAAACTGTGTGCTTGCGCAGCTGGCGTGTGGACCAGAGCGGCTCATTCAAGGAGGAGAGTGAGTGACTCCGGTACCTTTTGGCGCTTGCCTTCCCTGACAGCCAGCTGCGGGAGAAAGGTGAGCAGTAGGACTCTGCGGAATGGGGCAGGTGGGAGGAGACGCGGGAGAAAGAAATTTAAAAAGTTTTCCTACCGGGTTCTGTGGGCATGGCTTGGTGGAAGGGGGTCTTGTGACTGAGTGGGCGTGGTTGTGAGTGACATCGAGTTGGCCACGCCCACTCAGTCACAGGACACCCCACCAAGCCACACCCACAGAACCTATAGGGAAAAATTTTAGATTTCACCCCTGTTTCAGGGATTCTCTTTAGCAAAACAAAACTAACAAAATTTTAAGATAAAAGTTTTACCGTCAAAGCATGATCCTATGAAATACTGCTGACATCGTAACTTATTGATCTAATACATTTATTAAATTTCTTTAATTTCAACTATAATTTTACAAGGAATTTTTAATTATCAAACACAGGTAGTCCTCAATTTACAACATTTACAATTTAATTTAATGATGGTTCAAAGCGATGGAGATGGAGAAGGAGAAGGAGAAGGAGAAGGAGAAGGAGAAGGAGAAGGAGAAGGAGAAGGAGAAGAAAAAAGTTACTTACGATCTGCTACATAAAATTACAAAAATCACATCATATCCACAATCACATAAGCATGATTTTGGTACTTGGAAACTGGCATATACAACCATTGCCGCATCCTTCAGTCACATGATCATGAATGTGACCTTCCTTGCCAGCTTCCGACAGGAAATATAAATGGAGGAAGCTGGATTCACTTAACAAACATGTTATTCATTTAATGACTGCATGATTCACTAGACCAGTGGTTCTCAACCTTCCTAATGCCGCGACCCTTTAATACAGTTCTTCATGTTGTGGTGACCCCCAACCAGGGGTGGGTTCTAATTTTTTTTTACTACCGGTTCTGTGGGCGTGGCTTATTTTGTGGACGTGACTTAGAGGTCATGTGACTAGATGGGCATGGCTAGCTGGTCATGTGATCGGGTGGCCATGGCTATGTGTATAGGGACTACTCAGAGGGCTGAAAAAAGTCATTTCTGACTGGTCCTCGGACTTTTGACTGGTCCTCACACTTATGACCATCCTCACATTTATGCCTGTGCAGCATTCTTAACAACCATGTCACTCATTTCACAACTGCTTCTCTTCAACATGGTATAAGATAGGGCAAAAAACGTAAAATGTGAGGACAGTCGTAAGTTCAAGGACTGGTCAAAAGTGCGAGGACCAGTCAAAAATAACTTTTTTAGCCCTCTGACTAGTCCATATGCATAAAAGGATACAGCAATAGAGAGGGATGAAGGAAGGGAAAGGAAATTAGAGTAGGAGTGAGGGTAAGAGAGGGAGGAAGAGAGGAGGAGGAGGAGAAAGAAAGAGGAAGTAGGGAGAAGAAGAAGAAGGGGGGAAGAGAAAGTAAGAAGGAAAGACAAGACAGAGGTGGTAGGTTTGAGGAGAAAGATTGCTGTACAATAAAAAAGATGAAAGGGAAGAAAGCCAACCCCAAACAAATATAAAGATATTAAGATAAAGAATGAATTGTTAAACTTTAAAGAATAAAAGAGAACAAATAGCAATAAATAGCAATAATTAGAAACACGCATACAAACATACAACATATTTTCTTTGAACAGAGTATTTGGCCGGTTCACAAATTTAAACAGTTGTAGGAGGTTAGCACCCACCCCTTTCCTAGAAGAATGAAATATTTTGGGAAATATTAAAAAGGCAGAATATTATATTTCCCTGGATGAGAAATGGAGAAGCATATTATACAGACATAGCAGCTCCCACCTTCCTGCCCCCACCCTTTGTTAATGGGCCAGAGGCAAAAAGTCAATCCTTTGTCAAAGCACATTTGCAACACAATAGCAACAGAAACTAACACAATGGGTCCCATCTAGCAACCGAAACTCACCACACGTGACCTGGGAAGCATGTTACCTGGGAAGCACATGTGACCATCAGCCAGCAAGGCTGGCTAAGAGCCTCACCCCCTGGGAGTCTGACAACCAATCAGGATACTCTTTCAGGGCCCCCAAAAATGCAAAGCCAGAGAGAGCATAAAAACCCGAGGATTTACTGTATCTGCTCCTTTTCTGTTCAGGAACTCAAGCCATGTGATCCTGTCCACTATTAAACCATCTTTCCAAGCAGTCTCCATGTTTCCAGTGTCTTTTTCCCCACTTGGAGCAGAACCCAGAAGGATATTTCTTCCAACACAGTGTTTAGTCATTTAAATTAAATTTACAATTTCTATATTTCCTTTTTATCATATTTATTCCTCATCTATTTTTTAAAAAAACCAATATTACCCATCCTCATCTCTAATCTTAATCAAATTCAATTTTTCCCTTCTATTCTACATTATACCCCTTTGCATTGTCATCTATTTTTATATCCATCCTCACATTGGTTAATTATGTAATTATTTAATATGGTTGTTTAATACAAATTCAACATTTTAATATAAATCAATTAGTTATATAACTATCTTTTTTGTATATTAATCAATATGAACATGAATCATGCAATCCAATTTCTTACAAATCAATTAATTATATTTACCAATAATAATAAACCAAATAATTTCCCCCATATATTCTTCCAAACCACAACTTAACCATTTCTGCTTTCAACACAATATACAATTAATAGTATCTCAATTATTACAATTCCCTAGTTAAATAGAGTTTTTTTTTTCTTTTGTGTTTTAAAATCTTGAACCTCCTCTTTTGCCCTAAATTTCTCATTGTTTGCAGTTTTGCACCTACCTTTTTTGGTGAGGAAAAAGAAAAAGAAATCTGTCTGCCACATTTTGTCACGTTGCAGCAAAGACCCTGCTTTACTTTCGGTTTCACTTTTTCAGCATAGCTGGGGGGAAAAAAAATTGCTCCAGGAATTAACCTCTTTGCAGCTAGCTCTTTGAAGCCCCGCGGCAAGAATTTAAAGTTTTTTTCCCTCTAGCCATCAGCTGAGACTCCGGAGGCAGCAACAGAGGCAGAGGGTGAGGGTGAGTGAAGGCGTGGGGGGGGCAAGAGAGGGCTTTGGCGACCCCTGTGAAATGGCCGTTCGACCCCCAAAGGGGTCGCGACCCCCAGGTTGAGAAGCACTGCACTAGACCAAAGTGGCTCCTATATTAATATTAATGTATACAATGATTGTGTGTGTTATATCTTCAAAAACAATATAGTCATTCTAGTACCGTGACGGCGAACCTATGGCATGAGTGCCACAGGTGGCATGCGGAGTCATATCTATGGGCATGTAAGCGTTGCCCTAGGTCAGCTCCAGTGCGCATGCATGCACCGGCCAGCTGATTTTCGGGCCTTCCAGGCCCACCGGAAATCAGGAAATGGGCTGTTTCCAGCCTCCAGAGGGCCTCCGGGGGGGAGGCCGTTTTTGCTCTCCCCAGGCTCCAAGAAAGTCTCTGGAGCCTGGGGAGGGTGAGAAACGGGTCTACCCTCTCACCAGGCCACCACGTGCCAAAAGCGGGAAGAGCATGGGGGGGTTGCACACATATGCATGGGGAGGTCAGGGCTCATTGACTTATGGGTGTGGGCATTCACAGGCACAACCCCCCCACACTCCCCCTACTTTTGGCACATGACAGCAAAAAGGTTAGCATCACTGTTCTAGTATTTTCCCTTACACATCCAATCCTATGTTTGTGTGAAGAGAAATTGGCAACAATTAAGCAATATGAGCCTTGTGTTTTATTAAAAAAACATTTTCAACTCATTTATAAAAAGTTATGTGTATTCTTATTGGAAATCAAAAACTGAATCTGATCTAACTTACACTATTGTTCAGTCAAAAGGAAATGACGATGGAACTATTTCCTGAATGGACAATTTTGCAACAGAATTGGATACGGTATTAGTGACAAAAGAAAAAAATTTGAGCTGATAAACTTAAATTTAAAAAAAAAAATCAATTTGAACTCAGATTGCATTTTTAAGACCCTGTCTTTGAAACACTAAAACCAGTTTTACCATCTATGCTTGTTTCCCATATATTCCCTGTAGGTATTTTTAAATGAAAGGAATACTCTATACATTTCAGTAGTTATCAGATAAAGAAAACTATTCCTGGAGTTTTTTACACTTTGAAAAGTTGTCTTGCCATTATCTTTAACAGTCTAATCACATTAACTCTGAACAAAAATAGAGAATAAACACTGTTGAGCATACCTATCCATCCCTGTAGAAATAGATTGTTTTTTGCCTTTAAGAAGTCAAAACGCATACTGTTAGCTGGAGATAACATATCTGGGATTTGGAGTTTGAAGAGGAGATGTTAATAATGCTTCAGGTTATCCATCAAAAATATAGAATTCAAGATTAGAAAACAAACTAAGATTAGTGAGTTTGTTTTACACTGGTACTGTTAAAGCAGTATACAGCAACATAATAGGCCATTTAGCAACATTTAGATTTAGATTTAGCTCTTGTGATGCTAGTGGACATTGCTTCTTTGTAGATATGACATATAGAAAAGCAATCACCTTTGAATCCCTCACTCTCATGAAACTTCACACCACTGTAAACTGTGTCTGTTAGCACAGTAGTAATAAATGTATGGGACTTCTGTCCAGGCTACTTCATTACTTTCTTCCTTACCACTTGCTCATTTGTGGGCCATATCGAGTTTTTTCTCCCCATCTGTCTGAGAATCCATACTGTCAATTGGTACAGATTCACATTAAAACCTAATATAGAAGGATTTTTTAAAAAAATTATTATTGTTTCTAAGGCAGAAAGAAAATTATTTAAGGTTGTGAGAAGGGAAGACGACTAGTTGGAAGATGATAGTAAAATATTTTAATCTTTTATTTTCAAGGTAAAAAATATTTTATCAAAAAAAAAATTCTATTTTCAAAAGGTATCTAAGATTACAGTTAAGTGGAGGGCAAAGGAAGTTCTGCCAGATGAATAGAAGGATGCCCATATTGGATAAGTAATATGCCTTGTGGAAAAGAAGATGTATAAATGCTTTGGTCTTATGACGAGAACATAAATGTATTCGCTTCCAGTGTGCTCCTGGGCAAAATTCAAGATGCTGCTTTCATGGCATAGGGCTAAGTTATTTGTGGGAATCATCTCTCTCCAGTTACCCATCACATTAGATCAAGCAGGAAAGGCAGGCCTTGTCAGTCATAGAATATCATCCTGTAAATCAGGCCTTTTCTGTTGCTGCACCTGCCTTTTCAAACACCATTTCTCTCAGGATTGGATTGGTTCTAATCTGCTGGCTTTTCAGAAGGCTTTCAAGGCATAAATTTATTCCTCAGCATGGGGAATTGAATTATTAATTAGAGCCCCTAATAAACATATTTCTAGTTCTAATTTGGTCTGGCTCCTTCACTATTTTATATTATCCTGATTATATCTATATATTCCTAAAATTCTTGTGTCTGATTGTCTGTAACCTTCAGTTGTCCATAACCTCAAATGGTTCCAAACTTTTAGAATGGTTCCAAAGCCCAGGACCCATGACTCCTGTGGGATTGAAATCTGGCAAAGTTTGACCTGCTTCAGTGCTGCCATGCTATCACATGGTCACCATTTCCAATGTTCCCTGCCAAGTGAAGAAATGGATGTAAGACACTGCACAGGTGCTCAAGTATGCAATGGGTGCCTGAGGGGCACTGTGTGGGCCCAAGAAAAATGTTTGGGGATGCCTGAGAGACACTATGTGGATTTGGAAGGATGCACAGGTGTGCCAGAGAGAACCATGCAGGTTGGTAAGTGTGTGTTTGGAGGCCCAAGAGACACCATGTGGGTCAAGAAAGTATACAAGAGTCACAGCGGGGTCAGGCAGAGTGAGTGGGCATATGCAAAAGATGTTGTATGACTCAGGAGGTTGTGCAGGAGTACAGTATCTGCTGGGAATGGTGTGAAGGTTCTGGGAGGGTGCAAGGGGGTGCCATTAGTAGTAAATAAGAAAATATCTGATATGATGATACAAAAGATTACTGGCTGTCTAGTTGTTTTTAAATGTTGTAAGCTGCCCAGAATTGCTATTGTGGGAAGAACAGCTGTATAAATTGAAAAAAATAGTTAATAAATACAGGCTAAGCTTTCCTAGAAGATCTCAATAAGTGTGGAGGTTTATATAAACAAGAGGTGCTTGTTCAACTACCTACAACTTTAAATGCAACAGTCAGCATTTTACATTTTGTCCTTCTGGCAGACAGAACTTTGTTTTGCTCAACATCCAGTATAGTCTGTTCACGTTCTTCTCAAGCCTATAGTGGCTACTTAATTTTGTACCAATTGGAGGTCTCCAGAGTAGACACAAAGGCAGCACCATGTATAATACATTATTTACAGTATACTCTACTTTAAAGAAGGTTACTAGCGCACATCCCATTACTTTAAGGGGGCCCAACTGGTTTATCCATCAAGGATAATAACATTTAGATTTAGGAGGTTTTTTAAAATCTTCTTCTTGTTCAATTGCTGAGTCATGCCCAACTCTTCACAACCCCATGGACCACAGATGCCAGGTCCCCCTGTCCTCCAATGTCTCTCAGAATCTTCCCCAACTCATGTTTATTGTATCTAACCATCTCATCCTCTACTGTTCCCCTCTTTTTTCCTTCAAAATTCAAACTAGAAGCACCTCCAAATTACACCTTTGCTTTTCTGGTGGCTGATAAACCACTGCTCTGGAATTATAGCTCCTCGCAATTATCACCTCTTTTATCTGGATTAGGTTTTCTGAAAATATTTACAATCAATCAAACTGTATTGGTGTACTACACAATACAGCTTAGGCAGGAAATCCAGCTATAATTTATAGACTGAGGAAGAACATTTGCAAATCCCTACATGATTCAAAAATTATGTTCTGATCTATACCAGTACAATTATTCAATTAAAAAAAAAGTAGTTATCATAATTAAAGGAGCAGCTGTTCAGGTTTATGGTTTGTGTTTGTTAGCCATTGCCACTTCTATAATTATTTTCCAATTTTATGTTTAAAATAACTATTTCACCAAGGTAAATCTTTTTAGTGTTTATCTTGGCATGGGCAGATTAAACCAGACTACAATGAAAGAACCTGAAAAATGAACAGCTATCTTTGAAATTGAACCTGCTATCTCTGATTGTACAGCTTTAAGCCTATTCATAATCAGCATGGTGAAGGCTAGGTGAGAGCCTGAAGGCAGATAACATATAAAAGAAAATATTTTCAAAGCAAGTGAAACAAACAAAGGAGCTTTTTTTTAAAAAAAAATGGCTTGACATATTAATTCTTCAATGAACAGTAGGTTTACTTCATGCACAAAAGAGAAGCTATCTCTAGGATCAATCTTAATAGTTGTATGCTGCAATAAGGAATTCACAGGCAGAGAAAAAAACAGGATTCTATAGACTTAAATATAGATTGGCAGAAACCTTTAAATTTCCACTCTCAACACCAATGAAATCTAATTTAAAGAAGCAAATCCCAAAGGAGAGAGAGCATCAAACATGTTTTCATCCACAGCAAAATTTGAAGTTTCCATTGCTACCATGCATTTAAAAAAATCATTTGTATGGGTGCCCTATAATATACAGCCAATATTACTCCAAAATAATACATGCAAGGACATTCAGAAATTGTTTAGGCAAGGTGGGGGGGGGGTTCCTTGAATAATAGCTCTATGCATTTCAGAAACAGATCAGGCTATTACTATGACATGGCATGTGGAAGTCTTATCCAAAGGAAAACATTTTAAAACCTTCCATTGTGTATGCATATACTGCTGAAGGTGCTTAACTTCAAAATATATTTGAAAAGAAGCCAAATCATCTGGAATATCCAAAACCATTAAGTCACTCTTTTTGGTTGGAATATTACTACAAAGGAATAAATTCCAGAAGTCAATTATCTTTCATATGAAACTCTGTTCAACATTTTAGGTGAGAAGAAGAGTGATATTACTCAGATACCAAGAAAATATAAGTGTTTAATTAAAATTCCTATTAAAAGATTCCACAAATAAAGTACTTCGAACATTTTTTTTATCATGGATTGGCCATGCAGTCTTATACACAGAGTGACAACTTGTTTCATAACTTCCTTATTGCACATGGCCATCTTATACCAGCTTCAGGAAAAAATATCTGAAGATTTCCAGTTAAAAATATCATGGACATATTTCCATTTAACTGTAAATTTATCAAGTAAACATTACAATAGATATTTATATCACAATTTCAGTTCCTGAATTTTCGACATAAAAGGAAGGATGAACTAACCTAAAGGTATATCCTGAGCAATTTCTTCTATTTAGGAACATAATTTGAAGTACTGATTAGGTGTCATATTTTCCAGAAGAAATTTTGACCTATTAAAGGTTGTCCTCAATTTATAACCATTATTTTAGTAACCATTCCAAGTTACAACAATACTGAAAAACATGATTTACAATTGGTCCTTGCACTTATGACTGTCACAGCATCCCCAGAATCGCAGGATCAAAATTCAGGTGCTTGGCAACTGGTACGTATTTTTGATGTTTGCAGCATCCCAGGAAAATGTGATTGCCATTTGTGACCTTCCCATCAGGCATCTGGCAAGCAAAATGGGGAAAGCCAGATTTGTTAATCAATGGAACAGCTTGCCTTCAGAAGTTGTGGGACCTTCATCACTGGAGGCTTCCAAGAAACGATTGGACTGCCATTTGTCAGAAATGGTATAGGGCAGTGATGGCTAACCTTTTTGCCGTTTCATGCCAAAAGTGGGGGGGTCGCATACGTGCATGCCCACATCTAAAATTCAATGGGCCCTGCCCCCTGCACACAACCCCCCCATGCTCCCCCACTTTTGGCATGTGATGGCATGGTGGGCCTGGTAGGCTGGTTTTTCACCCTCCCCAGGCTTCAGAGGCTTTTTTGGAGCCTGGGGAGGGCAAAAAGGGCCTTCGCCCACCCCCCCGAGGCCCTCCGGAGGCCAGAAACAGCCCATTTCCTGACTTCTGGCAGGCCCGGAAAGCCCAAAAATCAGGTGGCCGGTGTGTGCATGCGTGCTGGAGCTGAGCTAGGGCAATGCTTGCATGCCCACAGATATGGCTCCACATGCCACCTATGGCACGCATGCCACAGGTTCGCCATCACGGGTATAGGGTCTCCTGCTTGGGTCGGTAGGGGGAGTTGGACTAGATGACCTACAAGGTCCCTTTCAAATCTGTTAATCTGTATCTGTAACAACTGCATGGTTCTCTTAACAAATGCCATGATTCACTTAACAACCATGCAAAAAAGTCATATCAGCCTCCTTCTGAAGTTGACTGGATAGGGCCACGTATAACCTGTATCATTCATTTCTTTTCCCCTGAACTGAAAATATGCTTGTTTGTAATGCCGTAAGATTCCTCCAATTAATTAAAAGTTAATGAGAGCCTAAATTCAGTCCTTCATTAATATAGGAAAAAATTATGTGTGTGTGTGTATGTGTGTGTGTGTGTATGTGTATGTATGTATGTATTTGAAACTGAAGGTAAGAAAGTAATAGCAGGGAACATTCTATCAACAGATTATGTCCCATACAAGCAACTGTTTAGTTTGTGCTTTGTTAGAAGATTCTTATATACTACTTTAAACTACATGATGTGGGGGAAATTATCAAAATTTGGAAGTGTTTCAAATTGTCTGAAAAATGGGAAATGTTCATTTTTTGTTCATTAAAAGAAATATTATGATATTCCAATTGAAAGTTTCCTTTATACACAAAAATATAAAAGCTCTTCATGTTTCAGATTAAAGTTTAAGAAAGGAGAGTGGAAAGTATGTGTAAACATACAAAATGAAAATGTATGAAATAGTGTTTTCCTATTTCAATTAAAAATATTTGTTCACTTTGAACATAGTCATACATTACTTTGACATGCAGATCAGAAAAATAGATGGAATATCATGTGATGTAACAGGTTGAAAATGTTACTTATTATTTCTTACTCTTTTTCTACAGTTTGCATAATATTTCTAACCCCCAAAAGGAATACTATGATGGATGTGTATATATGACAGACAACCTGACTACTAGATTATAATTCTAGTTTTCATATAGTTTCTTAAAAGTGGAATGTATATGTAACTGGTGCCCTGTAGTTATTGTAGAAACAGTAGAATTTGCCATATAGGCTTTCAAGACATAATTAAAGTATCAGATGGAATAATTTAATTTTTATTCTGATATCATAAAAGATTGATTTGCAATCTATGTATTCATAATCTACATGAACGTGGTATCTACGACATATGTAGGAGCCTACTAAAAAGTGTTTTGTATGATGCAATAATTGGTGCTTTTATTATGTATAAGTCATGGATGCTTCCCAAAATAAAATTTTAAAATGAATGTCTTAAAATCCATATTTTTTCCATAAAACGTCTACATGATTCTAGTTCATATTCATCCCTTCACTCAGCCATAACTAAGATATATACCTATGTTTATATATATAAGACAACTTATATAAAGTAGAAATTATAAACCCCCATCAAAGTTATCATAAGCAATATAAAAATAGAAATCACATTAAGACCTAGACAAAGGAAATAAAGTTATCTTCTATTCCCTTCCAAAAAAAAAAAGAAAAACAGCAAGAGTGTGTCAGAAAAGGAGCATGTTTGAAGGGCATAGCAGCATAATGAAAAAGACCCTGCTATTAATTACAACATATCTGGTGTCAAAAGATGGAATAACAAAATAACAAAAAAACTGTCCCAGGGACTTTAACTATAAGTCTTATACTGGAGAATTTATGTGCCAGTCTCGAACTATTTTATACTTTAAAGGTCAACATTTTTAATAGTGCTTGGACACAAACTGGTAGGCAACACATTTATTTTAAAACTTGCAAGTTGTATTCCTTCTTATTTCTATTACATGATTCCGAAGATAAAAACTAAATCTTGTGAAATATTTTCATGAAAATGCAATGGACAGAGCAGTAATCTTTGAGCAACCCCTTCTGAACTGACCCACAAAACAGGAATTCAATTATGGTACCACTAGTTCTAATCTTAGACAATCATTTATTTAAAAACAAAAACAAAAAAAGGAGATGCTATCGAAGTCTCTGAAAAATTAAATGCTCAGCAAAGATTATCCATGAAACCGACCAAGCTTCCTTCATTTTCAATATGTAGAAATCCTAGATTAGGTTTCGTTTCACATATCTTGGCCCCATCACAGACTCACTAATCAACAGCTGTTAAAACCTAATTCAATTTATGATTTGTTTTGTCATGAACTCAAGACCACATAGAAGGCTTCAGAATACAGAGTCGTCATATTATGACTGCAATAGAGACAGCAAAAAAGTATTGTTAAGCAGTATAGTCATTAAGTGAAGCATCAGGTGACCACATCCAATTTTACATTTTAGCTGCAACTGTTAAGCAAATTACTCATGGTCATTAAGTGAGGCATCATACAAGGATGGCTTGTGACCCCCTGCTGGCTTTTCCATTGAATTTACTTGTCAGAAGCCAGCTAGGAAGGTCATAAATAAAGGTGATTCCATAACTGCAGGACTCTGCAACTATCGTAAGTGCAAGCTGGCTGTCAAGCAACCAGTCACAATCACATGACAGTGGGAATACATAAGTAACTTTTTAAATTTTTTAATTCAGTCATAAGTAATTTTTTTCAGCACCATTGTAACTTGGAACGATTACTAAATGAAAGGTCAGTAACCAAGGCAGTACATTTAAAATGTACGTCTCTTCCATTACATACAAATTACTAAGTTTTTATTAATAAAAACTTTTAAAGATAAAATTAAAGTATCACTTCTAACGTGCTTGGTAAACTATTAATCCCTGAAGGACTTTCAACAGTGAAAAACACAAGTTTCAAAATCCCTAAACCTATGCCTACATAAGAACAAGCACTTGTAATACAATTCTTTTAAAGTTATCAGATATGTTTACCTACTCTCAGCCCTCTAAGGTAAACCAGACAGGAAACACAACCAAATGAGTTGGTTCTACCTTATTTTAAGGCTACATTAACAGAATTGCGTAAGTCTGAAGGTATAAACTTCCCACCATGACTTTTAACTGCTTGATCCACTGAGGTGGGGGGGAGCAGATCCTTCCTAACTTTCTTTGTCTGACCCTTAAGCACCTCGGGGTTCCATCCCCTCTTGTCAAATTGTTTCCTAGGCAGCATCTCTTCTCCCCTTTCCTCACCCATGCATTGCATTACATATTTTCAATTTTTCAACAAAAATAAACTAAAATGTTTAGAAATCTTTCAGCTAACTGGAACTGGATGGCTAACATTTTACATCACCGCGTGCTGACCTGCGTGCCGGAAATGGCACACAAAACCATCCCGCCTGGATCGCGCGGCCTTGTTGACCTTTGTGCACACGGGAAGGCTGAAACCCGGAAGAGCAGTGTTCCATCGTGCATGTGCGTGCCAGCACCCAAACTTCCGGTTTCCAGCGCCCAACGAACAGCTGGCCATCACGTGCTCCCATGTGCGTGAAGGCCAGCTGACCGGCACGCATGTGTGCACAGGAATGCGGAAGAGAAGCCAGCGAGGCCGCACGTCCCGCATGGGATGGTTCTGTGTGCCGCTTCCAGCACGCATTCCATAGGTTCGCCAACACAGTTTTATGCAATCTGATAAAACATTACAAATTTCAAAAGCTACAAAATATGTCCCCTCATAAAATTCAGTGTCAAAGTAACTAATATTTCCAACCATCCACTGATTAAAAATGACTAGTAAGCAAACAAGAGTTAAATTTGCAGAATGATCCTATTCACAGATCCTGGCAAAAAGGAAAAGGCTATTCCAACAGCTGGAAATCCTATTCAGAGAAGACTTCCCAATCCCTATCCAACAACCAGCAGGAAACTTCCAATCTCCAAGTCAAGCATAATATTTGAAATGAAATCAATGTAGGAAATGGTTAATTCACTTTGGTATTGCAATAGAAAAATAAGGGGACATTTTGATTATCAGTGTTCAGCACCAAAATGTTGATCAGATTTATCATCATCAAAGGGGCCAAGGGCCATTTTCCATGCCCTTGTATTAGATAAATACACCATTTTTTTGTGTTCATTTTTATTGAGTTCTCAAAAAAACATGAATTACTTCTTAAATCTTAAAAAAGGTTAAAATATCAGGCAAAGCTTCAATTTCTCCTTAAAAAACAAGGAGACAACTATGTCAAAAGTCTACTTGCCTCCCTCATTAACCAATGCATAGTAAAAAATGCAATATTAGACTGACTGATCCTTCCCCTCCAATACTTAATGCAATTCAACTTTACACTTTTTAAAATTAAGTAATTCAGGAATAATTACAGAATTAAGGTTAGTTTACAAGCAGTCTTTAACTTATTTATTTGTATCCTGCCTCTAATAGAATCTTTCTTCTCAGATGCTGCTTCTCAAAGCATTTTCTTCTCTAGAATCCACCTGTTTAGCTAGTGTCCTTCTCCATTCCAGAGGACACAATAGTTGCAAAGCTAGCCTTTCAGAATTTATTGATGTATTGATTTATTGCTAGCATTTTTGCCAGATTTGAGGCCTATTGTTCTAGTGGATTTTCTCTCCCTGCACAAAAGAGAGGGGGACCTCAGCACACTGGAAGAACAGATCTCAAAACCTCCATTTCCTCCTTTTGCAACCTTTCCTGCTGCTTTCCTTAGAAGCCTGCAGAAAAGATTGCAAGTTGCGATCACTTGATTGACAACCGGTCATAAATGCTAACAGTGTGCCAAATGCCCAGAATATGGTTGTGTGATGGGGGGGGGGACAACATTTCCATGGAAGACCACATATATTACACTTGACCAGAGTTAACCAAAATGCAGAGAGAAAATTTAACTTGGATAGAAAAGTAGGGCATAATCAAAGACATATTTTAATTTACTTACTCACTTATGGTCTGACTTTCTGGCCTTTCTTTACTGGTGAAAATATCCCAGTAAAGCATATATGGAAATCAAATGCATTGATACTTAGCCAGGTAAAGCAACCTTAACTTGAAGAAATGACTGAATAACTTTATGGTTACTATGGGAAATATTATAACTTTTATAAGATATAAAGGCTTTATCTTACTGAATAGCTTGTTTAAATTGTTAAAGCATAATGATGACTGTGGCAGATGGGAGTTGTAATTCAATGTATAACTGAAGATAACGGATGTTGCTTACCTGAACATCCCTTCTAGGCGCGCTGCTGGAGAATCCAAAAGCGAGGGTTATTCAACAGTCTAGCAGTCAGCTCTGAGTGTATGTATCTTTACATTTCCTTAGACATGCCCCCCCTTTGCTCATCAGAGGCTCGGTTTTTGTTCACGAAGAAAACAGTTCAAGGAGAAGTGTAAAGTTCCAGAGCCAGCAGCCTGACCGGGTGGGTAGGATTCTCCAGCAGCGCGCCTAGAAGGGATGTTCAGGTAAGCAACGTCCGTTCTCCAGCGCACTGCTTGGAGAATCCAAAAGCGAGGGTAAGTCCAAGCAAGTTTTAGATAGGGAGGGTGGAAGGCTGCACATGTGTGACCGGAGCAGAACACACTGATTGCAGGACCCGCCGTCCGAACGAGGCGTCAGCCGAGGCGCACAAGTCAACCTTATAGTGGCAGATGAAGGTATTCAGCGACGTCCATGTTGCTGCCCTGCAGATGTCAGCGATGGTGGCCTGAGTCGCCCAAGCTGCCATGGTGGATGCGCTCCGGGTAGAATGAGGTAAGATCCTACTGGGAACAGGTTTGTTCTGAAGCATGTACGCCTTGGAAATGCAGGCCTTCAGCCATCTCCCAATGGTGGACGAGGAGACCTTCCGCCCCATCGTCGCGGGCAGAAAAGAAACAAACAGCACTTCCGACTTACGGAAATGCTGAGTCCTCCGGATATACCTGCGTAAGGCCCTACGGACATCTAAGGTGTGCCATTGGGTCTCTTGCGGGTGTCTCGGATCTGGACAGAATCCAGGAGAACCAATTCCTGCTGACTGTGGTAGAGGGAGTTGACTTTAGGCAGGAACGACGGGTCCAGTCGAAGGACCACCCGGTCGGGGAAGAAGATGCAGAGGTCCTCCCAGACAGAAAGAGCAGCCAGCTTGGAAATACGGCAGGCCGAGGTGATCGCAACCAAAAAGGCTGTCTTCAAGGTGAGGAGCCGAAGGCTAATGGAACCTAACGGCTTGAAGGGAGGCTGTGTAAGTACTTGAAGAACCAGAGACAAGTCCCAGGTCAGGTAGCAGTGAATGGCCGGAGGCCTCAGGTTCGCTGCACCCCTGAGAAACCCCCGAATCCTAGAGTCGTGTGAAAGAGGCAAATCGTTCTTAGCCGAGAGAACTGTAGACAAGGCCGCCACTTGTCAATGGAGCGTGTTCAGGGCAAGTCCCTTGTCCAGGCCATCTTGGAGAAAATCGAGCACCTCCGAGACAGGCCCAGAGGTAGGTTCCACATGGAACCGGGAGCACCATGCACAGAATGAGGTCCAGGTGGCGTTGTAGATGCGGCACGTGGATGGGTGCCTGGATGCCTAGATAGTAGATATAGCCTTCCCTGAGATGTTGTCTCATCTTAGAAGGATCCTCTCAAGCACCAGGCGGTCAACTGCAGCCATTGGGGCTCTGGATGCAGTATGACCCCCCGGCTGAGAGAAATCCTGTCGTCCGGAATGCGTCATGGAGGGGCGACTGACAAATTCAGCAGGTTCGCGTACCAGGCCCTCCTTGGCCAGTGGGGAGCAACAAGTATTACTTCCGCCTTCTCGTTCAGGATCTTGCATACGAGTCGCGGGATAAGCGGTATCGGGGAAAACGCGTATAGCAACCCCGGAGGCCAGTGGCATGCGAGTGCGTCGATCCCTTCCGCTTGCGGACAAGGGTGACGAACGAAAAACCGAGGGAGCTGTGTGTTGTCCCATCATGCGAACAGGTCGATGACGGGAGGTCCGAAGCATTGGGACAGCTCGTGGAAGATGTCCGGGTGAAGGCACCATTCCGAGTTGTCTATCTGCGTCCTACTCAGCCAGTCTGCGGTCACGTTCATCGTCCCGGAAATGTGCTGCTCCCGGAGGGAGAGGAGGTGAGTGTCCGCCCAAGTCAGTAATTGGGATGCCTCATCCATCAGCGGTTTCGAGTGGGTGCCCCCTTCGCAGTTTATGTGTGCCATTGTGGTCACATTGTCTGTCTGGACCAGCACATGGTGACCCTCCACCGATGGTTGGAATTGGAAGAGGGCAAGGCGAACCGCACGGAGCTCCAGCCAGTTGATTTCATTCTGGCGATCCCCCTGAGACCAACTGCCCTGAGCAACTTGGGAATGCATGTGAGCACCCCATCCGGTCAGACTGGGATCGGTTGTCCCTGTGAGACGACGTGATTCCAGGAAGGCGCAGCCCTTCGTTAGGGCCGACGAAATCCACCAGCGAAGGGATCCATGAACCTCTGACCGGAGGGATACTTGAGCTGTGGAATTGCTGCGGCGGGAGCGCTGGTATGGGAGCATGAACCATTGAAGCTGACGACCATGAAAACGCACCCACGGAACAATGGAGATGCATGAAATCATCTTCCCGAGACAGCAGCAAGAGAGGGACTGACTGGAGCGAAAGAATCTGAAGAATCAATGACCGGATGTTGTGGCAACGGTCTGGAGACAGAAAAACTTGCCCCTTGATGGAATCTATAACGGAACCCAGGTGCAAAATCCTAGTAGTGGGGCACAAGTGGCTCTTCGGCAGGTTCAAGGAGAAGCCGTATTGTCAAAGACAGTGGCAAACCATGGCCAGATCTCACGTGGCCTGGGCCTGTGTGGACGATAAGATGAGGACATTGTCCAAATAGCAAAGTATTCTGATTGGCATCTGCCAAAGATGTGCAGCTACAGCTGACAGGATCTTTATAAAAGTCCTGGGGGCGGACGAAAGTCCGAAGGGCATCGCCCTGTATTGAAAATGACGATGATTGTAAGAAAGCCGAACCATGATGTGAAGATAGGCCTCCTTGAGATCTACAGAGGTCATCCAATCTCCCGCTCGAATGCATCCCAAGGTAGATTTCAGGGATTGCATTTTGAACTGATGGTAGAGAATGTATTTGTTCAGTTCTTTGAGGTCCAGGATCCCCTGGCAGCCTCCGGAGTGTTTTGGAACCAGGAAAAAGATTGAATAGAAACCGGTCCCACGGTGTTCTGTGGGAACCGGCTCTATGGCGCAAATGTCGATGAGATGTTGTATCTCCGCTTCCATCAATCGACGTTTGTTTGGATTGGGCGACACAGGGCACTGGATGAACCTGTTGTGGGGGCAGGAGCGAAGCTCCAAGGTTAACCCCAGCTGGATCATCTGTAGTACCCATGCATCCGATGTCGTCAATTCCTATTGGGCTGCAAAGTGTTGGAGGCGGCCGCCAATGGGAAGGTGATAGGGAGCGTCACTTGCCTCTCCGAAAGTGAAGCGTCAGCAGAATACTCCGTGGCTGCAACAATTTTATTAATGTCCTGGTGGACCCGCTTGTCCTCCGGTGGCAAACGTTCCTGGAGCTGGTGCAACCAAATGAGGGTTGCCCTGTTGAAAAACGACACCAAGGTCGCCGCCCTGACCACCCAGGCTGCCGCATTGTGTGTCTTGCAGACTGTAAGCTCCGCCTTCTGGTCCTCTGTCCAAAGGCCATTGGCGATGTCGTCAGACAGGAGCGAGGAAGATGAAGTCAAGTTCGCTACAGGATTATCCACCGCTGGTAAGACCAAGACGTCCTGGAAAGATGGAGCCGAACAGTATAACTTGCGGTCAAGACTGGTAGGTGCCAGCAAGGAGGATGGCAGGTTCCAAGAACGTTGTACGACTTCTGTGAAGAGTTGAGGACACAGAATATAGGCTTGTTCGGTCTTAGGAACATTAAACAGAGTGTCGTGTTGGCTCCGCCAACAACAGACGTTGTTGGCGGATTGGAGAGACCGTCCGAGGTGGCCATATGAGTAGATGATTTTGCCTTGTGCAACAAGGACTTAGAGACGGCCGAAAAAGACCGGTGAAGGCTGGTCTGTCAGGAAGAAGGTCTTCATCGTCAGAAAACTCCATGTCCCTCTGGGCCTCGTCATCCTCCAGAGAGGAGTCATCAGCTTGTGCAGAGTCTAGCTGAGACGAAGACCAGTCTGCCGGGTCATCGTAGTGAGAGACCTGATGATGCGGCAGAGGAGGAAGAGGTGGGGGAGGAGGAGAGGGAGGAGGAGGAGGAGGAGCAGCAGCCATTGACATCGGCCTGTTCGACAGAGGTTGTTGTGTGCTAGCAGCCAATGTCCTAGATATAGCCTGAGAAATGAGATTCTCGAAGTCACAGGCTAACATGATATGCGAAGGTCTCCCTGGGCGGAGCCCCGTGGCCGTGGGGGTGTAAGTAGCCTCTGGAGGAGGGCGCTGAGCAGGTGGTCACGAATGAGACAAATCCACTGGAACTGCTACACCTTGCAAAAGGACAGTGGGAGAAAGTACCACTGTAGGCATTGGAGAAGAGCCGGTCACGGGGGTGTGACCCTGGCACACAGAAGGCATGATCCCCGAATGGGGAGCATAAGGCACTACAAGTTAGGCGGCTGGAACGATTGCGGGCAAGGCTGGTGACTGAGCCTGTCGCTGAGCCACATCAAACTGTTGTTCGAGCGCCTTATGATGTCTGTTGGCATCTTTGGTGGCAGCCGATGAGGATTTGCGACCCTTCGTTGAGGTAGCTGGAACAGAGGTAGTCCCATGCTTATCCCGCTTTTTTGCTTTTTTCTTTTCAGGGCCCAGAGAAGCTGTAGCCTCAGAAGGCCCAGGGCTGTGCCCCAGGTCGGATGAAAGCTCACAGTCAGCCATGCTGAGTAGTGCTGAAGGAGCGAGGAGAAAAGGGTAAGCAGGTGTTTGTATGTTGTATAAACATATGTAAACATGTATACATTATGATCAGTGCTCTCAGCATATTTTTTTATTTTTTTATTTTATTTTTTATTATTATTTATTTATTTATTTAATAACGACTGAAAGATTTATTTATCCTTAGAAACAGAGGGGCTGAGCTAGGCAGCAACCCCCCCCTTTCCAGCACAGGCGGTTGATAACCTGTGCAAGATGGTGACAAACCAGCCAGGTATGCCCTAATAATAGGGGCTGCAGTAAGATAGCCCAAACAATTCCACAGAAAGGCAGGTAATTGCTCATCTGACAGCCTTTTAACATCAGAGGCTGGCAGGGAACATCACAAAGCCTCAGCGCGCAGTCGCAGCCCTTGTAGGAGGCAGAAGGGACAACGAGGACTCCCTGCGCAGCCACGGTGCTCTTGCCAGGCAGACTTGCGCCAGGGAGGCAACTGTACATGCTCAGATCAGTTGCCGGGCAGAAAAGGGCCAAAGCTAGTGAAAACGCGCCTCACTGTAATGGCGACCTCGCTAGCTATGCAAATGGCGTGAAAACAAGGAGATCGGCTGCAGTGCCAATCTGGCAACCTCCAGGCCATAGCGTGCGTGCAGCTACTCAGAAGTAGCCCTAGCGTGAAAAGGCATGCAAATGGAGGAGTGTGCCACTGAGAGCAGGGCAGGGACTCCAAAAGCGGCAAATGGGCTCCAGACACGAGTATGCCGCTGAAAGCAGGGCAGGGACTCAGTAACCGCCCCGACTTTCCAGGAAGAGAGGGGGAGATAACTAAGGAGAAGGTGCCCTGGACAAGGCAGAGCTTCGACTAGGGCAATGAAATAAACTTGGATAGCCAGTCTGGGAACCAGAAAGACTTACCCTTGAAGCAACAATGAGGAGGAGAAGGGAGGCAAACCACCCCTTTAATCACAACGAAGTCAAGGTATACAAAATCAAAATCCAAGGCAAGGTCAAGTCCAATCCAAGAGTCAGAAGAGGAGAGAATCCAAAAGCGAAGAATTTATTCAAAAGTCTAGTCACCAGAGACGAGCAAAAAAAAACGAGTCTGATTAGCTGACTGAGTGAATAAAAACTGAGCCTCTGACGAGCACAGGGGGGCATGTCTAAGGAAATTTAAAGATACATACACTTAGAGCTGTTGCTAGACTGTTGAATAATCCTCGCTTTTGGATTCTCCAAGCAGCACACTGGAGAAAAACCAAATGCAAATGTAATAGATTGGCTCCTGACCTCTGGAACATTGTGCCACTAGAGGAGAAACTGCCTCCTGAAAAGGTCTCAAAACCTGGCTCTATCAATTTGTTTGGGGTTCTGATGGAGGTGTTCCAACGCTGGAGGTGGCTAATGGACTAATAAAGAAGAACCCACCTCTGTTCCACTCGTATACCAGTTCCTAGTTTTATGCAATCATTAATTTTAATATTTCTATATTTTTGCTTTTATTGTAAGCTACCCAGGGTCACTTTGATAAGGAGATGGGCAGCATACAAATTTAATAATTATAGAAATAATAGAAATAGAAATACAAGATACTCAGATTACCAATAATACTTCTAAAAAAGAACAACTGTAAATTGATTTGCAAAGAACCAACAGTTTGCATTATCTGCAAAAAAGGCAAATGTGATTTCAGTCTGCATAAAAAGAGTTACATTTTTCAGAATCAGAAGTAATAATTCCACTCTATTCTGTAATGGTCAGCCTCCATCAAGCCAAGTACTGTATACTAGTTAAAAACAAGGCTTCAAACTAGGACAACTTCACAACAGAGATAAGCGGATTGGAAATTAAATCATGGCGAGAAATAGGGGGAACTGGAAATAATTAGAGTTGAGAAAAGAAAGGATGAGTATGATAACACTCTTCAAATATATATACTACAAATAACTAATTATTTATCAACATTCATGGCTTTGAAAGTTGAATGGGTATACTAGATGTTGACTACGGCAGCTATGAAGTAGCAATTTTTACTTTATTGTCTTTTAATCTAGGAAAAAAGATTCTTTCCACTAGACCATCTAATACATTTCTATAACTTGTTATTTATTCATCAGAATTACTTTTTACCTTTAGCAATAATGCAGAGTGTGCAGTAAAACACTTTCCCATAAAATACACTTTGCAATAATATTTCAAATTATATTTTCATTTAAAAAAAAACATTAGTTGGTCTGCATCTTTGTCTTCAGTTTCATTATTGGGAAACAATATTATTTAAAATTTAGGATTAATCTTCTATTTATCAAATTATTTCAGTTATAAATTCAGGTACAACTTCCATAATTTATTAATTAGCTTTTTTCTTTCTCATACTTCTTTTTAAGCCTCATAATTCTTTGTTATACAATAGCAGATCTAGTTCCGTGATGGCGAACCTATGGTGCACGTGCAGAGCTCTCTCTGCTGGCATGAGGTTCAAGAAGAGTGTGTAGGAATGCAGGAGTGATAGAGAAGGGTGGCAAAGCTCAGGGAGAGTGAGCAAGATTGTATAAGTGACCAGTGTGTTGCAACTGCAGAAGGGCTGTGTGTGTGGGAGTGGGGGACATGTGCACCAGTGACTTATGACTTTTCCAGCCAACTTCCCCAATTACTTTCTGAGGAAGCCAGCCAGGAAGGTCATAAATGGCAATAATGTAATCACAGGGCATTATGACCAGTCAGGTGAACCATTTGCCAAATAGCCAGATCATAATCACATTACCACAATGGGGGGATTGCTGAGACAGCCAGACCAGTTATAACCAGCATTTGTTCAGCACCATCATAAATTCAAACAATTACTGACGGTTTTAAGTCTCAAATTACCTTACTGGGTGTTAATTACTCCTTCAAGCATTGTATAATTATTCTTTCAATCAACCCCCACCCCAAAAGAGCGACAATCCTTGACATTTTAATATATTCCAAATATGAGAACTATAAATATGTGCTTTTTAAAAAATGATGGACAGGCATTATTGCATTTAGAAATTAGAGAAGACTCATACCCCCTAGTCTCTTTTTTTTCATGGTCAGTATTATCAAGAAAGCAGAAGTAATAGTGACTCATAATGAATTTTACTTTGAAGCAGAGAGCAGGACAATGTCAAGACAGATTATTGCACTGTAGCAATTAATAAGTCATGGATAATTGGCTATCCAGCATTACTGGCATAGGGTACTCAATTTATTCAAGAAAGTTTCACAATGGTATAGTTGAAGTTTGATTAATCCTATCTGCAAATAAATTCAGTCACCCATTATACTGCCAATACCAACATATCACCGTTTGTCATGACTTTGAGTCTGGATAGAGACAAAACTGTATTTGTGTATCTCAAAGCTTGACCAAAATACAAAAAGAGAGAGAGATGGTTTCCTCCTGATATGATCGAATTCTACCAAATATTTATTAAAAGCCTTTGGCACAGGATTCCAGTTATCAGCCTTTTTTTAGAATTTCCAGACTATTATTATCAAGCTTGGCAGTGGAATAGCTATAAGTCCAAAGTTGAATGCAATCAAGATGGAAGATGCAAATTCTTATGGAAAGGAACTAAATGCACATAGTTGTAATAGGATGTTAGTAATGATATAAGCTGACCAGAATTGAATTGTGATTAGGAACACATTTTTCCATCTGCTCTTTCTACAGAAGATTGGTACTTTCTTTTTGTAATTGATTCAAATATATCTGCTTTAAGGAAATGGAAAATGTACTAAATTTCCCTGTTTTGCATGAAATTCTATGATTGCCACGGTACAAGTACTTTAAAAAATAATTTCAGGGTTATCTCAACATTGTTCTACTTTTAACAACCATCTGATTTCATAGTTGAAGGGGTTACTATTACTTGATTTGTGATCGACAAATTCCATGCATATTTCCATTGTGCAACAGGTCGCACAACCAAGTGACCAAAAACAATTACTTTTATAATAAGTGCTAGAAAACATTGAAAGTAGTAGTAGTAGATTTCTAGAAAGTTAGCAAAATCTTTCTTTTTCTGCAGTTGTGTGCTGAAAACTTTGGAGAAGTCTCCTGAAGATACCATGGACAGCCAATAAAAAACAAATAAATGGATGATACAATGAATCAACCCGAAGTTCTCACTTTAGGCACAAATGGCCAGACTTCACTTAACTTACTTCAGACCTACTATGCAGACCTAGCTCTCTCTAGAGAAGATTCTAATGCTGGGAAAGGTGGAAGGGAAAGAGAGGACGGTGACCAACAGCAAAGATACAGTGATAAGAGGTGCACGACTGAAAGTCCTGAAGGATCATGGAGAAAATCTCTATGGTTACTAAGAATCAACACCAACTTGATGAATATATAATTCAATGACATTTGTAATTTGCATGTGCTTTTATTTCATTATTCATTTTTAGGACATTTTAGATGTTTTAAATTAAAACCACTTACATGAGCAGAAATATAAGCATAACAATTTTTTAAAAAATCTACTGAAATGGTTTTCTTTAATCAGAAATGCCTACTCATGGTAAAGTACTGCAATTAGGTGGGTGTCAAGGTTAGCTCTGAAGCTTTTCAGTACAAACACTGCATCAGTGTAAAGCAGAAGTGTCTTGTAAAAATCAATTTGCAATACCACATCTTCTTCATGCCACAATTTCTATCCACTCAACATGACTTTGAACAAGCAGGAGAACTGAACTACTGCTATAATATTCAACCTTCACTTGAAATTTATCTTGAGGGCAGAAAATAATTGGATGTCGCACCTATTAACTCAGTTTCATTCTGCTAATTATCCTACAGTAATAATCTTGGTTTTTTCCCCTCATCACTGTATTTGGAGATGGATTAATGAATGCACTGGTGAAATTATTTTGAGGGCTATCAAATAATACACTAAATCAAACTTCTGTGAGCATATCTACTTCAGCTGGCACCAAGGACAACTTTCATATCAAATGTTTCTAATGAATTTAGAAGTAATTGAAATGCTCTATCTCTACCTCAGTTTCTTATTTAAGCCTCAAATTAGCCTTTTCTATTATATATTCTTTATTGTAATATTCTCGATTTTCTTTAGTGGGCCATGCTTATTAGTTGATGAACTTGCACAAATTACTGACCAGAATTCTTTTCTTATTTATTTCAAAAAGTAAAACAATCTATATGGATTAAATACATTTTTGCTAAACCACAAAGCAGGGGATGTGAAGGGAGGACATATGCACTATGAAATTAATATACTTCTGTAACAAAATTAATTATATAATATTTGAGTAGCACCAGAGAAGGCCGGTTAAACATACATAGAAAAAATGGATAGCAAGAAATCCAAAATGACAAGAACAGAATTGGAAAACAAAAGAGACAATTCAAGGCACAAAATGAATTAAGAGGAACCAACTCAACTGAATGCTTTGTGACACACAGTAATTGTAGGAATGTTATTAAAATTAAGAACAAAAAAGAATCTATAAATAGAGCATAATATCCTGTTCTCCAATTTTGAATTAATGAGATTTCTCCAATTAACATGAATGTAAAAACCATCCATTTCATTTACCTACTATCATACTTATATTAGACGCAAATGGATAAGCAGATTGATAAAGGTTTTTTTTTTTTACATTTCATATCCCACAATGCATTATGTGTTTAATTTTTAAAAGAAATTAATTCAAGTGTCAACAGCATAATCTTACTTCTAGCCATCAGCTCAGATTTCAGGATATAGAACATCAATACCATATCAGTATAGTATTACACTTCCATCTGGTATAAAACCTGATACTATTTGGTTGAGATCAGCTGTTTCCAATGATTTGATGACAATGGGCAGCTGCAGGAATCTTGTTGGAAGCACAAGTTGAAATAAAACATTATAATTTATATACAGGTATGTTTTGTGCTTTGCTACAAGTCTGTGTAATTGTTGATAAGTGTTGATAAATTGTTGATAAGTTAGCACTATTTAGGGCAAAAACATAGTAATATTAGGAAAAGATTTGGTAATTGCATGTGTTAGGTGTTCTAAAAGAAAGAGGAAAAGCTACACAGAGCAGCAAACTAATCTACCTAATGTATAATCTACACTGATTGGTAGCTGCTCTCCAGAGTTTCCAACTCTGCCTGGGGTAGTCTGAACTTTCTAACTCCACTACTGAGTATCTTGCTTTCCTTTGATTTTGGAAACACTGGTGACCATTGTTCAAGAGAAATGCTGCAGTATCTACAGGGGGTGTTTTCTGCAATGGAAACAAAAAAAGGTCAAGATTGGAAGATCACCTTATTGCCACAAGGAACTGAAAGTATATATGGTCATTATACCATTGCAACAACAACAACAACAACAAATCTAATAGTGGCCTAAGACTTTTGCAAAGTACTGTACATCTGTTGTTTCTCAATAAGTAATATTAGCAATAGCACTTAGACTTATATTTTTTATTTTATTTTATTTTATTTTATTTTATTATTTTTTTATTTTTTTTTTTATTTTATTATTATTTTATTATTTTATTTTATTTTATTTTATTTTATTTTATTATTTTATTTTATTTTATTTTATTTTATTTTATTTTATTTTATTTTATTTTATTTTATTTTATTATTTTATTTTATTTTATTTTATTTTATTTTATTTTATTTTATTTTATTATTTTATTTTATTTTATTTTATTTTATTATTTTATTATTTTATTTTATTTTATTTTATTTTATTATTTTATTTTATTAATTTTATTTTATTAATTTTATTTTATTAATTTTTTTATTTTATTTTATTTTATTTTATTTTATTTTATTTATTTTATTTTATTTTATTTTATTTTATTATTTTATTTTATTATTTTATATTTTATTTTATTTTATTTTATTTTATTTTATTTTATTTTATTTTATTTTATTTTATTTTATTATTTTATTTTATTTTATTTTATTTTATTTTATTTTATTTTATTTTATGCAATTTATATGCCGCCATATCTCCGAGGACTCAGGGTGGCTCACAACAGTAAAATGCATAATTCCTGCCAATATAAAATTAAAATCCCAATTTAAAACAATTTAAAAATTCATTAAAAATAACCTCCATCAGTCCAGGCTGCGGAACAACCAGGTCTTCAAATCGTGGCAGAATGAGAGGTGGTCAGGGGCCATCCGGAGCTCCAAAGGAAGCTGGTTCCAGAGGGTGGGTGCGCCCACAGAGAAAGCTCTCCCCGTGGGGGTCGTCAGCCGACACTGTCTGGCCGATGGCACCCTGAGGAGGCCTTGTCTGTGGGAACGCACCGGGCGATTGGGGATTGTCGCTGGCTGCAGGGGGTCCGACAAATATCCCAGGCCTCGGCCATGAAGGGCTTTGTAGGTAATAACCAGCACCTTGAACCTCACCCGAAGGGCAACCAGTTACCAATGCAAGTCCCGCAGAAGGGGTGTAACATGGGAGTGTTGGGACACTCCCATCACAATCCACGCGGCCACATTCTGCACTAGCTGAAGCCTTTGAGTGGTTTTCAAGGGCAGCCCTAGGTAGAGAGCGTTGCAGTAGTCAAGACAGGAAGTGGCCAGCACATGAGTAACAGTGCATAGGGCATCTTGGTCCAAGTAAGGGCGCCACTGGTGTACAAGGCAAACCTAGTCAAATGCCCCCCTGGTCATGGTCGTTACATGATCTTCCAGAGACAACCGTGAATCCAGGAGGACACCCAAGTTGCGAGCCCTATCCACAGGGGGTATATACGACTTCACAGTGCTTTTTACAGCCCTCTCTAAACAGTTTACAGAGTCAGCATATTGCTCCCAACAATCTGGGTCTTCGATATTGTTTGCATTATTTCAGTTTTATACTACTAATATTCTCAAAGCTGCAGATTTGTTCTTGGAATGGAAGATTTTGTGTGACTATTTTGTGTAGAGAGCCATTGAGGTGATCTTCAGAAAGAGGGACACAGGCAGTGGTGGCTAAATAAACAAAAACCTATTTTAAGCCTGGGCTATATTTCAAGCATGAGTAAGAAGCACAGACTGACTCCTCCCTATCTCATCTCAGTATAAGAACAACTCAGTATAAGGGGAAGAACTCAGGTTTTCAGTCCTTCAATGTACGCCAGGTGAGAAATAAATTTCATAACTATATTGTTACAAGCCATAGGAACAGAATCAGAATTCCTGAGTTCTGTCTTCACTCTCTCTTACAAATTACAATTTCTGGTAGTTCTGATGAAAGAACAGCTTGTCAAGATGAGATAGACTTGACTACAGAATACTAGATAATGCATTTTTTAAAAATGTAAACTTCTGAAAAGGCATTCTCAAGACTACCTTGTAACCACCTCTCAAACTATATATCTGTCCTTTTTAAAGGAGTGGAACAAACTTACGGGACTGCAAGCTGCCACCACTGGCCAGAACGCTCCCATAGAGAGGGGCTCCTCAGGGTGCTATCAGCCAAACAGCGCCTTCTCTGTGGGGGCACCTGCTATCTGGAATGAGCTCCCCCTGGAGATACGGAGGATCCCGGATTTACGCACCTTCCGCCGTGCCCTCAAGACCTTTTTATTCAACAGGCTGGCCTGGCCTAACTTCCCTTTTTAATTGTAAATTTTTAAATTTGTCTTAAAACATTGGGGGTGTTTTAATCTGTTTTGGGCCAAATTATTTAATGAGTTTTTATATTGTTTTTAAATTTTGTAGTCTGTGTGTTTTATCTCTTTAGCTGTTCACCGCCCTGAGTCCTTCGGGAGTAGGACGGTATATAAATCTAATTTAAAAAAACAATCAAACACATGGTAGCAATTCGTATTTATCAGGAATGACTACAAGAATCAATCCCAGTTTACTATATAGGCAGGTCTGCTAACAGAATTATAGCTATCTTAGTTTTATAATACAACTCTAATTTCACCAAATATTAATCAATGAAAATAGTAAGCTTCAATAATTGAAGCCATATGACAAACACGATATCAGTTTAGCACCTAGAAGTAGAAAGATTAAATGAGTCAAAATTAAATGTTATATTTTTTTCATTTCAAACCACTTCAAATTACTAAAGACCGAATGCCTCAGCCTGAATTTATTTAAATGCAAGTTACACAGCATTAACTCATTATATTTATCAGCTTACATTCCTGTAACTGTTCATGAAAGGCAAATTACAATTTGAAATGTATACAGTGGGTGTCAACTACACTGTGATAGTCTAATTAATCATTACAGTCCAAGACTTAATTTTTAATGCAGAAAGTTAGGTTAAAAGACTTTAGCACAGAAAATACTTTTGAAGCAACAAAAAATAAAGAGATTTACAGTTTTCAAACTAGACAGCTACAAAATGAAATGCCATTATTATCTACTGATGATCCTACAAAAGACTACAATGTTTTGCAAACATAATTTGATGATCATGGTATTTTGAGTGATATTATTGCCAGTATCTCAATTTATTCCCAGTCTATCCACTACATAATACTGCCTTAGTCTTCTGGGAAAAGTTACTTAGAACATTAATGGGAAGTAGATTTTTTAACATTTATTTATAATGCAATCTGAAGACTGGAGGCAACAAAAAATAAGTAATGTAACTATATATAGAGAGATGCTTGAATCAATAGTTTTCTTCTATTATGAATGAGGACAAGGCATTGCCTGAGTACTATTTAATGCCTCTATCACGTACAGAAATAAACTTTTGGCAATTGTAGATTTTATCTTTATTTCACCATTCATTTATTCAAGTTTTTAAAGCATAATTGACAATATTCATAAATATAAATATAAAAGTCAATGTGTCTACAAATCTACAATGTTTACACACATTGTATTCAAAATCAGGAGAGGGTCACAATGCTTGGATAAAAAGTGAATTAGGACATTTCACATATAAGTGCATGATCAGGATTTTGTTTCTCTGTTTGAGTTCTATGAAAATATTTTTTTGACTGTTTTGACTGAATTGACTTTGATGCATCATCCTCCCCAAGTAACAAGAAATAGTGTCACTGATTTTTGAGAAACTGTAACTGAAGAGGACTCTGAGGTCTCCAATAAAAAAAGTTCATTGTCAGATGGTTATTCCATTATAACTGTATGCTTTCCTGGTCAATAGCCATAATAAAGATATGCTCTGTTTTATTTTGTTTTAATGCTACCCATACTTTAAAAAAAAGATATTCCTAATAGTATTGGAATGGAATCGTGTAACTTCAGGTTTCTGCATCTACAGATATACTGATGACTAGGGGCATTAGATAAAGGGAGAATTAGCCATCTAACTCTCTAATAGGGATTGTGCTGTTTTATCTCCTTTCCTTGCATTTCTTCAGTGGAATGTGCCTACTGTGTTGGTTAGATCAGTGTTTCCAACTCAACATCTTTGTGATGGGTGGCCTTCAGGTCCCAGAATCTGGTCACTGCTAAGAATTTTGAGAAATGAATTCCACCCATCTCAAAGTTGCCCAGACTGGGAAACCCTGAGTTAGACCAATGTTCTCAGGGTTTTCCTCACTTCCTCATTCTCTTGTAATCATGATAATTACAATTTTGGTTCTCTCTCCAAGTAGATTTAAGTAACTTAGGCTTTCCCTGTTGTTGTTGTTGTTGTTGTTGGTTGCGAAGTCGTGTCCAACCCACCGCGACCCCAAAGACAACTTTCTTCCAGGCCTTCCTGTCCTCTACCATTCCCCGGAGACCATTTAAGCTCACGTCTTGACCTCCGAACCGCTGCACCCCGCCGCAGGGAGGCGGAGACGGTAAGATGGTTCAGCCCCAGGCGCCTGATGGAACCTGATAGGTTCCAGATGGAGCTTGGGCCATTTCCTGAGGCTCTGGCACACGCCTCGGCTGGAAACCTAGTGGCCGCCTGGGATAGGGCAGCCGCTGGAGCGCTGGACCGGGTTGTGCATTTGCGGCCTCTGACCTGGTGCCGATCTCATTTGGCTCCTTGGTTTACTGAGGAGCTAAGAGAGTTGAAGTGCCGGAAAAGACGCCGAGAGAGTAGTTGGAGGGCCAGTCTTTCAGAATCAGACCGGACACTGGTAAGATCTCATATTAGGAATTACCTAGTGGCGATAAAAGCAGCGAAATGTAGCTATTTTGCCGCTCTTATTGCGTCATCAGATAACCGCCCGGCTGCCCTGTTTAGGGTGACCCGCTCCCTGCTCCACCAGGAAGCGCGGGAGGACCCCTTGGAAGGTAGAGCCGAGGATTTTGTTCAAGTATCTGCATGACAAAATCACTCAGATCCGGGAAGATTTGGACTCCGACTGGGTAGTCTCAGGGGGAGGGACTGGGGCAGGTCTTGAGAATGTTATCTGGGATGAGTTTGATCCTGTGACCCCTGAGAACGTGGACAGGATTCTGGGTAGACTGAACGCGACTACTTGTTTATTGGACCCGTACCCCTCCTGGTTAGTGCTGGCTTCCCGGGAGGTGACGCGAGGCTGGCTCTAGGGGATTATAAATGCTTTGTTGGGTGAGGGTGACTTCCCCGCCGCCTTGAAAGAGGCGGTGGTGAGGCCTCTCCTCAAGAAGCCTTCCCTGGACCCACCAGTGTTGGCTAATTATCGTCCGGTCTCCAACCTTCGTTTTGTGGCGAAAGTTGTTGAGAGTGTGGTTGCGCGACAGCTTCCCCAGTACCTGGATGAAACGACGTATCTCGATCCATTCCAGTCGGTCTTCAGGCCTGGGTACAGCACGGAAACGGCATTGGTCGCGTTGGTTGATGATCTCTGGAGGGCTCGGGACAGGGGCTGTTCCTCTGTCCTGGTCCTATTAGATCTCTCAGCGGCTTTTGATACCATCGACCATGGTATCATGCTGCACCGGCTGGAAGAGTTAGGGGTGGCGGGGCACTGTTCTATGGTGGTTCTCCTCCTTTCTCTCTGACCGGTTGCAGTCTGTGTTGGCAGGGGGGCAGAGGTCGTCCCCGAAGCCTCTCGTATGTGGGGTGCCACAAGGGTCGGTCCTCTCGCCCCTTCTGTTCAACATTTATGTAAAGCCGCTGGGCGAGATCATCCGTGGTTTCAGGGTGAAGTTCCATCAGTATGCTGATGATACTCAGTTGTACATCTCCACCCCAGACCACCCCAACGATGCCCTTGAAGTGATGTCCCGGTGCCTGGAGGCCGTGCGGATCTGGATGGGGAGGAACAGGCTCAGGCTCAACCCATCCAAGACCGAGTGGCTGTGGTTTCCGACGTCCCGATATAGTCCGTTGACACCATCGCTGACTATTGGGGGCGAATCGCTGGCCCCTACGGAGAGGGCTCGCAACTTGGGTGTCCTCCTGAATTCACGGCTGTCTTTAGAAGAGCACCTGATGGCCGTGACTGGGAGGATTTTTCATCAGGTTCGCCTGATTCACCAGTTGCGTCCCTTTCTGGATCGGGACTCCCTACACACAGTCACTCATGCCCTCGCCACCTCCCGCCTGGACTATTGTAATGCTCTCTACATGGGGCTCCCCTTGAGGAGCACGCGGAGGCTCCAACTGGTGCAGAGTGCGGCCGCGCGGGTGGTTATGGAAGCAACATGGCGCTCCCGTGTAACACCTCTCCTGCCCGAGCTGCACTGGCTCCCGGTGGTCTTCCGTGTGCGCTTCAAGGTTTTGGTTACCACCTTTAAAGCGCTCCATGGCTTAGGACCTGGTTATTTACGGGACCACCTACTACCACAAATAGCCTCCCACCGGCTGGTACGCTCTCATAGAGAGGGTCTCCTCCAGGTGCCGTCAGCCAAGTAGTGTTGACTGGCGGCCCCCAGGGGGAGGGCCTTCTCTGTGGGGGCACCCACTATCTGGAACGAGCTCCCCCCGGAGATACGGAGGATCCCAGATCTGCGCACCTTCTGCCGTGCTGTTAAGACCCTCTTATTCCAGCAAGCCGGCCTGGCCTAATTTGTCTCCCCTTTTTAAAATTTTAAATTGAAATTTTAATTGGTTTTAAATTTATTGGGATTTTAATTGTCGTGGGCCAATATTATTTAATTTGGTTTTAAATTGTTTTAACTTTTGTATTTCTGTATTTTATCTTATGCCTGTTCACCGCCCTGAGTCCTTCGTGAGTAGGGCGGTATACAAATTTAATAAAACTAAACTAAACTAAAACTAACACTGACTGCTTCCATCCAGCAACCTCATTCACTGCCGTCCCCTACTTCTTTTGCCCTCAATCATTCCCAGCATTAGGCTCTTCTTCAGTATGTCCTTCCTTCTCATTAAATGGCCAAAGTATTTGAGTTTCATCTTCAGGATCTGGCCTTCTAAAGAGCAGGTAGAGTTGATCTCCTCTAGGACTGACTGGTTTGATCGCCTTGAAGTCCAAGGGATTTGCAGGAGTCTTCTCCGGCACCATAGTTCAAAGGCCTCAATTCTTTGACACTCAGCCTTCCTTTGGTCCAACTTTCACAACCATACATTGCAACTGGGAAAACCATAGCCTTGACCATATGCAGTTTTGTTGGCAGGGTGATGTCTCTGCTTTTTAGTATGCTGTATAACTTTGCCATAGCTTTCCTCTCCAGGAGCAAGGTCTTTTAATTTCTTGGCTGTAGTCCCCATGTGCAGTGATCTTGGAGCCCAGGAAAATAAAATCTGTCACTACCTCCATTTCTTCCCCAGCTATTTGCCAGGAATTGAGAGGGCTGGGAGCCATAATTTTCTTAATTTTGAGTTTCAAGCCAACTTTTGCACTCTCCTCCTTCACCCGTATCAGGAGGCTCTTTAGTTCCTCTTCACTTTCTGCCATTAGAGTGGTATCATCTGCATATCTGAGGTTGTTGATATTTCTCCCGGAAATCTTAATTCCAATTTGTGATTTATCTAGTCCCGCCTTTCCTATTCCAGTAATATTTCTTAAATAAAGCACATCCTTATTTTCTTGTATATAAATACCAGTCCCAAGTTTTTTTAATAAAACTCATAACATTACTGTTACTGTTTTAATGTTACTGTTATAAACTTGTAACATTACTGTTCCTTCATTTCTCCATATATTATTTCCCGTTCTCTGCTATTGAATAGTCACACTACAATAGCAAAATACTATGTCCCTTTTCCCCAACTACATGCTCTCCAGATATTTGAGACTGTACTTCACAAAATTTCCAATCAGCATCTGATTTTAAAGCCTAAGAAGGCTTTTTTTAAAAAGTGTATATTTAACATTATCTCAAGCATCCCAAGTTTTGCTCCTGAGGCATTAAGACTGTTTAGAAGGAGTAGGAGGGACACTTTGAACCCAAATCCCTTTTATATACCTTCCAGAAATGTGTTTATCAAAACAATTGACAAGGCAACCCAGGTGTTTTATAGACACTAAGCTGTTTCTCCTATTATTAGTTTGCTGCCAGCAATGTTCTTTCCACCTCCCACTGCCTTTTAGATGAAGTGAACACAGAATAGTTTTTTTTTTTGGTAAGGCTGTTCCTTTTACTTTTGGCAGCAGTGGGAGACAAAATTGCAAAGAGCAATCTGAAAAAATAAAAGCAATTCTGTAATCTTGAAATTACCATTATTTTGCACTCCACTGCCTCAAGGGGCAAAAATTGTGTGAACCCCATGGTCTCTTCTTTTATGAAAGAAGTTTCGCTAGGGACATGCAATATAAAATGTCAGTCTCTCCATTCATCAAATTCAGCATTCTACTCCCATACATATATTTCTAACCACTTCTCTCATACAGTACATACATGTATTTGCAGGTAATTAGGAATAGATAAAATAATTGGAAAAGATATATTTCATTTTGAACCTTTTAATGAAATTTGCAGATGTAACAACATATACAGCTCAATGAAAACATTTTGAGAAGGGCAGGAAACTGCCAAAAGTCTAGTGGCAGAGAAATGTACAGTAATACAAGGAAATGAAATATCGAGCAACGTATCACTATAATCTGGACATTGTGATTTCTTGACAGCATGTTTTTTTGTTTTGTTTTTAGATTAGCAAAATCTATTTACTTTTGCCATAAGAGATTAATAGGTAATTTCTAAGAAGCTGCAATCTTTATTTGTGCTATATTTTGTTCAATGTGCAACATCTGCATCCCCCAATAGTTAGTAACAATGTTCCACAAAATTTAAGTTTCCAGAAAAATAATTTCAGAGACTGTATGCCAAAATGGAACATGATTGCTAAACACATTGAAAAAGTCTGCCTCTGCTAACAATGGAAGGAGGATTACAACTCAACTTAATAGGATTTAGATGCCAATGGTGAATCATTTTTAACATAGATTTCAATCTCATGACAGATAGTTTTAATAGGCTTTGTTCCACATCCTATTTCATTGAGAGTTGATGAAAGAAATATCTAGATCTGTTTCCCATGTTAATCTTTGGCTAGGTGATTTTTCTGTAATCATTGCAGCTTTTGTAAAATATGAGAGTTGTAGCTTAAAAACAAATCTTCATATTTAGTAACAAATCATATAGTTTACTGTTTTACAAATTCAAGAAACTAAGGTAATGTATTTGCAATGTATTCATCCATGTGAAGTGAGGTCTGAATTGTAATACTTCAGATTTGTAACATATATTTTCTCCACCTTCTTAACTGACCATATTTCATCTCAGAAAATAATTTCAAATGATCCAGAGAAATTGGAGAAATATAGATTGTGCAAAAACACACACTCAACATTTCCAGGTTTGAGATAGGGGCTAAACATGAATTTGTCATAGAATGTCAGTCATCACAATGAATAATATGGCAAGTTAGTGGAAGTGCTAAATGGGAATTTCCACTGGAAACCAAGAAACAATACATTCAGTCTGTGTCAGACCTGCCTCAGTTTGAACCTCTAAGTAGGAATGATCCTTAACACCTTTTATTGAGAAAAGTATAGTTTACTGGAAGTCAAGTGAATTACAGTAATGCACAGCCAGAACTGAGAATCGCACACAAAATCTCCCAGTCTAATTTTTCCCTCTCTTAGTCACCTCCCTTTACTGGGCCCCCATGTCCAATCAAATTCAAACAAGATGTTTTCAGAATGGTCAATTCAGGCGTAGGTGCAGTATGCAGCTGCATTCCATTCCCAGCTGGTTGTCCTTGAAGACCATCTCAGAGAGATACAGTGAACTTTCATTTCCCTCAAAGCATCGCCCCTCCCATCCAGCCCTCCTCCTTGAGTTCATGGCAGCTGATACTAATGATTGCAAAAAGCAAGCATGAGGTTGCAGCTGACAGTCTGATTATAAGCATATTATGAATATGACTTCACCAGATACAGCTGAAAAGCTAGGATTTCCAAGATATCCCTCATCCATTTCCTTTTTTTTTTAGTTAGGAGAATAGAGTTCTTTTCATATATTTTTTTCCAGAAGAGATTGCCAAGCTCTGATTTGAATTGCAAACACTGGGAAACAGCACCACAAGACCTATGTTAAGAGCATCATCTTGATAGAAGCAAGACATAACTTATACAAAGATAGTCATACCAATCTTTCAACAGATTACAGTTTCCAGTACTCACTGCCGTGAAGTTTTGAAAGAAGTATTCCAAAGTCTTTAGAGAATCAAAAATCTAGGACATAAGCCCCCAAATTGCTGAGGCTTATTCTGTATATCTCACGGAATTGTTCAACAAAGAAGTTCTGATTCCAATGTAGCATGGAACCTGGGAAATATTATAAAATTTGAATTTGGTATGATATAATACATCAGTTGCAATAGAAATTCAACTTTCATGTTACAACTTTCAGCTCCTCTCCCCATTTACAAATGCATTCTGATGTGTACTGAGGGACTGTAGTCACAATGACAAAAATTGGCAACCCTGTCACTGTCAGAGGGAGAGAGACTTACTTTTATTTAATTATGCAGCTGGGCAGTATAAGATCATGGAATTTAGCTTCACTTTAAATTTAGATAAAATCACCACTCGTATGTATCCCATGACTTTGTAGATAATACATCATTACATAAAGGTTTCATATAATGTATTAAAATGTCTCAGAATCTTCTGAAGTAACCAGCAAAAAAAATCTATCCATTTCAGATATGCCATGTTAAAGAGATTAATAATGTTCAAAATGTCTTGATCTGGGTTAATAAAAGCTGTTTTATGTAGATTAGAAAGGGATATCAAGTCAGCCTAATCAAGAAATGAATGAAATGCTCTAAAATCTGGATTAGAAAAAATATATAACATAAAATACAACAATTAAGATACCTCAAGAATCTCCCAATTTTAATTTGAAAGTTGAACATTTCCTTGTTTTTTCTTAATAAAAGACGATGCATGAACCTCTAATTACCAAATTTATAAGATGGATCAGAGACCTGAATCTGGCCTATTATACTTACTTACTTACTTACTTACTTACATGGCGTTGATATTCTATTCATTTATGAACCAGCTCTGCCTTTGCTCTCTATTAATTTCTGACAAAAAAAAAAAAATCTATTTTCTTTACTGAAACAAACACATTTTTATGCCTTTAACAAGGAAAATTCTCTACCCTTTAAATGCAGGAGCCCAGTCCTGAATACAGTTCTCAGCCTTAAAAAAAATGACAGTTTTCTTTTCAATCTTCTCTACTAGGGATTGCTGATCTTAAAAAAAAAAAAAAAAAAAAAACATTGGAAAGATGTAAAAAAGAGCTCAGAGAATTATGTTTAAGATCTAAATTGTTTTTTGTCCGAAAGTGAGCTACTTTCAAAATCTACGCATCACAACCATAAAAATATTTAATTCTAAGCCTTCAAAACATTCAACAGTTAAAGCTGTTTAAACAATCAGATAAACAAAATGCTTGGAGACTACTTGGGCATCTTTATTCAACACCACAAATGAGTATCAATTTCTCTGAGGAGAAAAGCCTACAATCTTTTATTATAGTCTTATTTATCTCATTTTGTTCACAATTATCTATATATAGTGGTGCTTAAAAGTGTATGAGCCCTTCTGAATTTTCAGTATTTCTGAATAAATATGACTTAAAACATGATTTGTTCTGCGCACAAGTCCTAAAACTAAATAAAAAGAGCCCAATGAAACAAAAGAGTCAAAAACATTATAATTGTTCATATATTTATGGAAGAAAATGATCCCAAGCTACAAATTGGTGTGTGGCAACAGTATGTGAACCTCTAAGATTAGTTCATTTGAAGGGAAAACTAGAGTTAGGTGCTTCAATCAATGGGATGATTGTGAGAGTTCTATCTTATTTAAGAAAGACAATTGTGGGTATTTACTATCTAAGTCTGATCTTCACAACATAGGCAATCTGTCATGGCTCCATCAAAGATTTCTGAAAATCTCCAAAAACAGATGCTGATACTAACCCAGCTAGATAAGTTTACAAAACTATTTTCAAAGTGTTTCGATTCTACCAGTCCATTTTCAGGCAAATGAAGGTAATTCAACACTACTTGTATTATCCCTAGTGGATAACTGACGAAGATCATATTAAAAGCAAGGGAGGTCTCAAAGAACCCCAAGGTAATCTAAGGATCTAAAGGTGTCTCTTGCACTAGTAAGTATCATTGTTCATGAGACCTCCATCAGGAAAATATGGAAAAATGGTGTGCATAGCAGAGTTGCAAGGACAAAGTCAATACTCTCCAAAAAGATCATTGCTGCCCATCTACACTTTGCCAAAGACCATATGGATAAGCTAGAAAACAATTGGATGAATGTTCTGTGGATGGATGAGACCAAAACAGAACATTTTGGTTTGAATGAAAGGTATTGATTGGCGAAAGGAAAACCCTTCCTTGTAGCATAAGTACTTTATCCCATCTGTGAAACATAGTGGTGGCAGGAACATGATTTGGGCTTGATTTGCTACCTCTGGAACAGGACGGCTTGCCTATGAATTCTGAACTGTCAGGCAGCAAGACAACCACTTAAAACATACAAAAATACCATCAAAAATGTTTAAACCAAAGAAAGTTAATGTTTTAGAATGGAGAGGTGAACATTTAAGTAAGGCTATAATAAAATGACATTGCATCTGTTTCATTTTGCCAAGCCTAGCCCAAAAATGAAACACAATACCCCAAAGTTCAGTCCTCTATAGACGGAATCTTGCCTAACTAAACCTACACTACTTTCATTCCAACAGATATACCCTGGGAGATTCTAGAGAGTACCTATATTAAATCACTTCCTCTTCCCACAATCCAATTTTGGACTCTGCTGTCTCTAATCTCATTCCCCTCCTTGGAATGTGCTCCCTCCTTCCTGGGAACCTGCTGCACCTTCCTCCAAAAGGAAGAAAATATCCATTATTCCAAAATTATACCAAAAGTATAATAATTATATTATTTTATTTTTAATACAATAAATGAAAAATTAGAATAGAATCAGAATAAAAGATAAAATTCTTTCTTACAATTTTGGGGCAAATAAAAAGTTATTTATCTCATTAAATATTTTTAGGTTGTTTGCTTTTAAGTCCAAGGAATTTATAGACTAGAAAATGATTTACTTATAGATAATTTCTCTATTAATTAACTGTATTGGTTTTGCTGCAGGGGAAGTGGCTAGTAGATATTTATTTTTTCCTTCCAAATTCTTCTCATCTTTTTACTTGTTTAACAATAGCATTAGCACTTAGACTTATATATACTGCTTCACAGTGCTTTACAGCCCTCAAGTCAACCTTGAGCCAGTGAGACTCAAACTACCAAACTGTTGGCAGCCAGCAGTCAGCAGAAGTAGCCTATAGGACTGCATTCTAACCACTGTGCCACTACATCTCTTGGCAAAGATGAAACAGATATTTTCACTGGACAAAACGTATCCCAAATTTACTTCTCTTAGATTTCAAGTTTTATATACTAAGAAACAAAATATAATATGCTGAGGACGAATCCATGAAATTTCTATCCTTTTGTGTATTAAAGTGTAAATAGCTACAAATATGCATTTTAATCTGCAGGAGATTTACCACTACAAAAACTACCACCTCCAAATACTACAAGCTTTTTTCTCTGGCTCACATCCTCTACACTGAATAACAGATGAAAGTTGACTTAATTTTCCCTTTGAAAAATTATTCTCTTTCACACATTTCAACCCAATTAGAGACAAGGCAGATTAGTGTGAAAAAGGCAGTTAATTTTAGAAAATGTATGCATAAAAATCAAATGTGTTTAATTATTTCAATATTTTTAGTATGTGACAGATTTATTTTAAATATGTAATGAAATCATTCTTTACAAAATGAAATGAGAACACCAGATTAAACTGTGTAGATCTCTCTACGTGGTTTTATTTGTATTTCCATTCAATATTATAGTTTGTTAATAAACAACCAAAACTGCTGATTCTGAACCATTCAGATTTTCCACAAGAAACAATGAATGTTCTGCCATGTATGTGATGTTAAATATCAAACTATGTTTTTCTATACTCAAACTTAATATTTATAATCCCTATTAGAAAACTTTCTTAAATATTTAAATGCCTTGTTATGTTTTTAGAGTATATTATTTTGCCAGTATGTGTTTGTGTCACCTGAAATGAAGCAAGACTTTCAGACACCTGAGCAGCAGTACCCAAAACCAAAAAAACAACAACAATGGTGTGCAAACTTAGAAACAGAGTCAAAGTCAAAGTGAAAATAACCATATTTTTGAAGACTTCTTGTTTTTTTTACTACATCTATTTGCCAAGTTCACTGCAGAAGCAAGATTTGATCCACAAATATTCTTGTACACAAGATCAATTCAGAAGACCATTGTTACATTAAAAGTGCTATTTTGCATTTCCCAGCTATACCATAAAGAACAATATTGACCAGTCCTCCATATTTGCTGCAAATGATATAAAGTCAGATAGTGTGTTCTAAGTACTTCCTTGCACTTTCTTAGAATTCCCATAGAGTTTTTCTGAATTTTATTATGGATATAACCGAATGATTATATGTGAGAGTGAAGTATTCACTGCTAAATGCTATAAGGCAGGGATGTCAAACTCAAGGTCCCGGGACAGGATCCAGCCCGCGGGGAGGTTAGATCTGGCCCGCAGGGCTACCTTGGAAACAGCGAAGGACCAGCCCACAGTGCCTCTGCCAGCAAAAACGGAGCTTCGGAGGGCCACTCTATTTTCACTGGCAGAGCGCTTGGGCCACCACAGGCATCTCTGACATAAGTGATGTTGAGCTGGCCACACCCACCTGCCCCCCCCAAGGTCAAACACAACCCTGATGTGGCCTTCAATGAAATCAAGTTTGACACCCTGCTGTAAGGAAATTGCATATGCTATTTAGAAGGTGGGGACAGAATGGAGACTGAATAAAAGATTTTTTAAAAAAGCAATAAGGGCACAGAAAGAGTCTAGGGTAGATTTTGCCAATTAAACTGAAATAACCTCAAGGCAATATACTGTGCCATTGATGCATCAGAAAAGAATGTCCCAAAACTAGTGAAAAAAAGCTGAAGCGAAAGGAAATATGGATATATTTGGTTAGAGAAACAACTAATAATATTTTGTAAAAGGTACAGTATATACAAAGCCAAAGATAAATGAAAAACAGAAGCTATAAAGATACTTGCCTAACCTTTTTTGATCATAGATGTTTCCTGTTTCTTTCCTCAAAGAATAGGAAATGTAGGAGTTCATTATATTACTGGAATATTTTGTTGTTTTGCTCATCACTTCCAAAGCCCTCCCCATTCTTATTACTTCAAACAGCTGTTAGCCAGCTCTTCTCAAAAAATCTCAACAGTTAATTAGCAACAAGACACAGTAAACATGTACAGCATGCCACATTTAATTATACTGTAATTTTCTTAAGTTAGAAACTGCACACTATTCAAATTTGTGTCATTTTTTCCTTTCTTAGAAAAAGAAATTTTAGCCTTCCAGTTAAAATTGCCATAAGTTTCCCTGACAACTCTAAGACTGTTGAATTGTTTGAACAACCCATTTCACCTTCATAGAATGCAAGTCATGTAAAAAGCTAATAGTTGTAATTTTTGAGGGGAAAAAAACAATCTACTTTATTTGGCAGTATGATAATTGGAAGCAGGTAATAATGCCTAAGGTTGTTTTTACCTCATGCCTGCAATTTTCTATGGTAGAAAACCATAGAAAGTAGAGTTTAAGATAATTTATTAAGATTCTGCTGCCGAACATTCACATCATCAAAATATATGTTTCAGAATTAAATATATTTTGTGTCCCATAAAAATTATAAATGAACCACCAACCTGATTCATACCCTTATCCTTAAAAGTAATTTTTATTAAACTTTTTACTTTTAAAAACAAAATAAAGAAAAATACAACAAAAACAAAACCACATTAAAAACACATAATAACATTACATCATATATTATTTTACAGCTTTCTGTATCGACATGGATATAGATTCTCTATTTTTATTCAATTGTTCATCTACGTACTTATATTTACATTATATCATTTACACAACCATCACTGTCAGGTTAACACTATTCAGTAATTTACACTTCCTAGTTTTAACCCAATTAATTTAACATTCTGAATTATTGTTTTGATTCCTTTTTTCTAACCATTCATATAATTTGTTCCACACTCTATAATATTCCAACTCTTCCCTCTCTTTAATTTCCAGTGTCATCTTATCCATTTCTGCACATTATAACGTTTTTCGAACTACTGTTTCCTCTCCTGGTATGTTATTTTCTTTCCACCCATATGCAACAGTAATCCTTGCTGCCATTAAAATATGTAGTATTAGATATTGTGAAGATTTATCTCTTTTTGGGTTGATTATTCCTAATAAATACAGTTCTGGTTTAAATTCCATTTTTAATTGGGTAGTTTCTCCAACCAATTTTTAATTTTACGCCAAAAATATTTTATCTTTACCACCACATAGGGTAGTATGTGCCTAATTTGTAACCACATCTCCAACAGGTGATAGATTTGGGAACATTTTGGCCAATCTCGCTGGTGCCAAGTGCCATCGATGGAACATTTTATACAAATTTTCTTTATAGGCTACTGCCATTGTTAATTTATAATTTCTGTCCCACAATTTGTCCCACTTTTCTAATTCTATATTGTGCCCGAGTTTTTTTGCCCAACAGATCATCGTTTCTTTTACCGTTTCATCTTCCATTTTGTATTTTAATAAGAAATTATAAATTTTTGTGATCATTTTTTTCCCCGGTCCTAATAGAATTTTATCTATATCCAATTGTTCTCTGTGTATGCCATATTGCTCCTGATCTTTTTGATTCATACCCTCATATTCCTTAGGTACTTTCTAATTACTGACCAATCAAATTATCTTTCCAACTCCCAGAATTTCCTATGCTGAAATTTAAGGGAGTTGAAAGGTGTAAAAATCTGATACAAAAGACCAAATACTACAGCATTGTCTTTACTTAGCATACAATACCATGAAACAATAATTTAAACATTGTAAATAAGACTCAGAGTTCACTCTATTAAACTGAGTAAATCCAAAACCAAGCCAAGCATTTCCTCCATCAATCCTGAACTTCACATTTCAGAGACAGACCGTTCAGGAGAATATGTTATATGCAATGGTGGGTTTCAAAAAATTTTTACTACTGGTTCTGTGGGTGTGGATTGGTGGGCATGGCAGGGGAAACTGCAAAATCCACATTTCCTCCCAATCAGCTGGGACTTGGGAGGCAGAGAATAGATGGGGGTGGGGCCAGTTAGAGGTGGTATTTACCGGTTCTCCGAACTACTCAAAATTTCCACCACCGGTTCTCAGGATTTGGTCAGAACCTGCTAAAACCCATCTCTGGTTATATGGATATGTTTTTCTAAGCTGCTCCCTAGAAGAGAAGGAGCAAAAAAGCTGACTTTCTTCTATCATCTTTCCTGCTATTCAAATCCTATGAATCAGAAGGTCTGGGTTTTGTTGTTGTTTTTTTACTTTATGAAGGAAGAAGTTTTTTTACTTTGGGAAGGAGGAGGAGAAAAAAATCTTTTGTACAAATAATTTTTCTAAACCCTGTTCAATAGAAAAATTAAGAACCAATCATTTAAAAGTAATGAATTCATTTAGAATAAGTGCATTATTTCAACTTTCATATATTTTTATAAAGAATATATGGAAGAGACACAAATGAAGAGCACAAATATGTTTGCTATTATCAATCAGTGTAGAGGCAATGGAATTTCTGTGAAAATACTGTCCTGTCGGAAGGATGCATGCACTGTTTCAAATTGTGGATCAATTAAACCTTTTATAACATATAGAATGAAGAAATATATTTATTTATGCAGGACAATGCCATTATCTTTGTGAAATCAAAGAATCAAATTTAGACATCTAAAATCAATGCTTAGTCCCATGAGCTTCTCAAATTTCAAAACCATAAGGGCACTCAAGGGTTTTTTTTCCTATTGAATACTTAATATATGCTAACAATATATATCAGGTATTTTTTCAAGAATTTTTGCTGAGTTCAACAAAAACAAAAATGAGACTGCAATATAAACATTTAACACATTCAACCTAATATTAGTCGTACAGGCAATCTGTTAAACATACAAATTTAGCCTGAGGTTATTCTATACAAATTATCTCTTAATTTAATCAGACACTTTCTCTTTAAAAATAAAGAAATTATTCTCCATCAACCTTATCTTTGTCTTCCACAACATCTGCCAAGATGTCATCTGGATCCAGGATTCCACCATCTGTGTATTCCAGATGGTGAACATTCACCCAATGTGAAGGATTCTGCAAATGAAACATAAGTATGTTTTCTCATTAATCACAATTTGAGCACACTTCTTTTTATAATGTAAAGGTTTTCACACTGTATACCATTATAGTTAAGAATATCAAATTCTAAAAAATATAATTGCTGAAAACACACTGAAAAACAAAGTACAAGTGAAATGAAAATTTAGTATCAGAAAAACAAATCCAAGCAATGTTATATCATTGCAGGATTTGTTGTGCAAGAACCAGTAAAAGAACAATGCAAGGCTTTAATTAAAAAAACAGGAAAGGTTCTGCATAAGACACCTTGCAAACTATTAATTTGTCTGTCTTATCCTAATTTAGAAGAGCATTAGTGAAGATAATCATTTAAATATTATTTAAAGTGTCATTCTTTAACCATTTCTAGTAAATCAGTCATAAGGTTCAGATACAACACTAAATCAATTCATATGGGTCCTCAGAAATCCTGTAATTTTATTTTGTTACTAAAACAGCCATTTGTTACCTAAAACATGCACTCCTTGGTAAAGCTCTGCAACAGGGCTCTTCTGAGGAAGCTACCTCTTACTTGATCTACTTGAACATACCTACGCCTATTTGCATGACACCCGGATTGATGTTAGAAGGTAAAACGTTGCCATAGGTGTATACTACAGGCAGAGAAGAGCAACCAAGATGATTAGGGGACTGGAGGCTAAAACATACAATGAACGGTTGCAAGTACGCAACATGGCTAGTCTAGTGAAGAGAAGGACCAAGGGAGACAAGATAGCAGTGTTCCAATATTTGAAGGGCTGCCACAGAGAGGAGGGGGTCAAGCTATTTTCCAAAGCACCCGAGGCCAGACAATCAATAATGGATGCAAACTGATCAAGGAGGGATTTAGCCTACAAATAAGGAGAAATTTTCTGACAGTGAGAACAATCAACCAATGGAACAGCTTGCCTTCAGAAGTTGTGGGAGCTTCATCACTGGAAGCTTTCAAGAAGAGACTGGGCTACCATCTGCCATAAATGGTGTACGGCAGTGATGGCTAACCTTTTTGCCGTGTGCTGAAAGCGAAAGGAGTGCGGAGGGTCGTGCGGGCATGTACCCACACCCATAATTCAATGCACCCACCCACCCTGTGCATGTGCTCGTGCTCCCCCCACTTTTGGCACGCGATGGCATGGTGGGCCTGGTAGGTCCGTTTTTCGCCCTCCCCAGCCTCCAGAGGCTTTCTTGGAGTCTGGGGAAGGCAAAAATGGCCTCCTCTGCCCCGGAGGCCCTCTGGAGGCCGGAAACAGCCCATTTGCTAGGTGGGACAGGAAGTCGGCAAATGGGCCATTTCCAGCCTCCGGAGGGTCTCTGGCAGGGTGGGGAAGGCTGTTTTTGCCCTTCCCAGGCTCCTAGAAAGCCTCTGGAACCTGAAGAGAGCGAAAAACAGGCCTTCTGCACCCCCCACCCCAGAGGCCCTCCGGAGGGCAGAAACAGCCTGTTTCCTGACTTCCAGTGGGCCCAGAAGACCCAAAAATCAGTTGGCTGATTTCAGAGCTGAGCTAGGACAACAGTCACATGCCCACTCATATGGCTCCACGTGGCATCACGGGTGTAGAATCTCCTGTTTGGGCGGGGCATTGGACTAGAAGATCTACAAGGTCCCTTCTGTTAATCTGTTAATCTGCTAAAACATAATGTTCATTTACTTGCTCTGGGGTAACAGAGTACTGTACTCAACTCAAGCCTAAATATTATAGGGCACTAATACAATAGGATTCATTTTAACTGATACTAAATTATATCCTATACCGAGTCCCATGCTATCACAAGAATATCCAATGTCTCAAAAAATACCATTTGCCATAGAGAAGCCTCTTGCTTCCTCCAATATTAACTTTTTAATATATGAAAAAATTGGTGAAGAATATTTTTTTTACAGCACAAGGACATTTTTTGAAGAAAGTATCAGACAACATCTTTATTATACAAAATGAAATGTTTAGGGTACCAGGACTTTCTCACAGTATAAAGAAAGTAGGCAAGCCTCAGTTTTCGTTAGGCAGCAAACAGAAGCTGTGTTTTATAAAAACTAATGAATTTTACCTGTTGCAAAGCTAGATCATTTGGTTCCATTAAATATAAACCATTACCCACCTCACAGCGTTGTTGTGAGGATAATGAGAAGGATAATGGGAAGGAAGGAATATTAGGCATGTTTTCTGCCTTGAGTTAATTATAAAAATAATAAAGGCAGGATAAAATTAAATTAAATAAATAAATCATGTACAAATTCAATAGTGATTCAAATAGTTAAAATAAGACCAATGTTTTTTCAGAATAATTTAAAACAATAATCATTTTTAATTACATTTAAAAATGCTTACATTAGTTCACATGGTTCTGCTATTGTACCTTTTAATTTTTTTCAATTAGTTGACATTTTAAAAATCAATATTGATAATTCTGATAAAGTTATACTTAAATTCATTTTTAAACTTGTGAAGTTTTTGAAATGAAACAATATCCCATTACAAAAAAGATGTTGAGACTTTAGAAAAAGTGCAAAGAAGAGCAACTAAGATGATTAAAGGCCTGGAGAACATATGAAGAAGGGTTGCAGGATTTTGGTTTGGCTAATCTAGAGAAAAGAAGGACTAGGGAGGACATGATAGCAGCATTCCAGTACCCGAGAGATTGCCACAACGAGGGGGGGTCAACTTATTTTCCAAAGCACAGAGGGCAGGACAAGAAACAATAGATGGAAACTAATCAAGGAGAGAAGCAACCTGGAATTAAGGAGAAACTTCCTAACAGTGAAGACAATTAACGAATCGAATAGCTTGCCATCAGAAGTTGTGGGCGCTTCTTCACAGGAGGTGTTTAAGAAGAGACTGGACAGTCACTTGTCTGAAATGGAATAGGGTCTCCTGCTTGAGCAGAGGGTTGGACTAGAAGACCTTGAAGGTCCCTTCCAGCTCTATTCTGATTGAATAGTTATAAAGGTATCTGACTTGAACAGTTTCAGTCTCTCCAGTTTGTATTTAAAAAAGGATTCAGACCATCTAAATCAGTTGAAAATTTAAAAATCCAGTAAAAGAAAAGGAGTTTACATTTATACACACACACAGATACACACATGTATGTGTGAGATAGATAGATAGATAGATAGATAGATAGATAGATAGATAGATAGATAGATATGTGTATGTATAATACATACATACATACATACATACATATGGAAAAGTCCAGAAATAATCTAATTTAATTAAACAACATATCTTCCCAGGCTTTTATATTCTTATGCCATCCTTACTGCTACCATGTCTATATATACATTGTTTCATACAATGCATTTTAGGTGCACATTTTAAAATTTATAAACATTCAATTTCTAACTATGCTGAACTAATTTATATAAATGTATAAACATACAAGCATTCAACCAAGGTACACAAGTTCATCCACTTGCCCTAATTTTTCAACCATTCTTTCTTTATTTGCCCTGTCACATAACAACTATTTCTGATACATTGATTTTAGATTCATAGTATTCTTGGCATAATACAATCTATTATTGAATCATCTGCGTATTCATTCATCATCATCTGTATATTAAAGTACAAACGTATTGTTGTCCCCAAACAATACACCTCTAACATTACCAGAAACATTTCTTATACATTGGTGAATGAATGAATAAAATAACCAAAGAAATATCTTGTTTTATTCTGTGCTTAATGTTACCCCATTTGCCAAGAATTCCGTTTACATTCATTCATGCTCTACCAGCACATGCTACATTTACCAGACTCAACAATTTGTCTACAATTCTATATTTATGCTAACTTTCTATAATTCACTTTAAATATAAATGTAATTTCCTTCTTCCTTAACAATAAATAATACAGTAAACTATCTGTCTCATATTTATATATTTCTCAATAATCTTCTGAAGAATAAAGTGTCAGTTGCACTTCTGCTGACCAACATAAAGCCAAATTGCACTTCATAAATTTGGCTCAGTCACCTCTTCTACCTTCCTCATTGGAATTTTGTCAAACATCTTTCTAGGCACATTTTACTAACTAACTAATTTCTGCATTCACTCTTACTACATTCCCCCTACACAGGGTAACAACAATAGCATTCTTTCAATTGTCAGACACAGATGTTATCTTCATAATAATTTTCTGAACGTCCTCTCATTCCCACCCATCCTATCACGTCACCTAAAAAAAAACATTTTCCCCTGGATCACATTCACACCAAATATTACATAAATAAATTTGTCTCTTGTTTTTCCAGCACCATCATTTAGCATAACGTGCAATTATCACCAGTACATAGACTCCTACTTTTACATGTATTCACAACAGAAATGACACTAATTCATACTTTCTGATAAATATTTTAGCCTCTTAATTCATATTCATCAATTCTATTCCATATGATCAAACCACCTTCATTTAAATATGTTAGTCTTCTTCACCCCCTAGTCTCACACTCAACATATTTCTTTTCCATTCGACACTTGTCCTTTACCAAATATTTAGTAAATATTAGTAAATATTTAGTAAATATTTAAAGCCCTGATAGCACAGTGGTTAGAATACAGTATTGCAAGCTAATTCTGTCAACTGCCCCCAGGTTGATCCTGACCAGCTCAAGTAAAGTAAAATTAGGAGCCAGACTGTTGAGGGCAATATGCTGACTACTAAACTACTGAGAGAATACTGTAAAGTGCTATTGCTATGTTCCAAGTTGTAATCTTTCATATGCCACAGACTTCAGCCAAATGATGACAGATGTTTGTCTGAAATGGCATAGGATTTCCTGCCTGAGCAGGGGAGGAAAATGTATACCATTTCAGATAAACATCATCCATCTATTGGACTAGAAGACCTCCAACGTCCCTTGCAACTCTGTTATTCTGTTTAAGAAAAGTTTAAATTGAAATATGAGGAAACATCTCTTCATCAGCATATAATGGCATCTAACAATAAGAACAAGCAATATTGAAGAGAGAAAGAAGTATCATAGAGATTGTGGATATCATGCAATCATAATAATTATATAATTATAACTGGGCTAGGTATGAGTCTATGGTGTAATTTGAATGGCCAATAATCAAACTTTATTAAGCTTAGAACAATGTTTATTTTACTTAAGTATTAGAAGACTAATCTATTGACACTGCAAAAATGTGTATGCACAATACTTTGCAAATGAAAGATATAATCGATTGGGAAGATCAGGGAGGGCAGGAAGCTCTATGAAGATTAGTAGAGTTAGGGCTATAAGATCAATACTGAGTAGCCTGACGTTGATGCACATACCCAAGGGGTGGGGCTTTTATCTTAATACTATGATCACCTCTACCACTCCACAGCCACTGGACTTACTACTGTTCCATATCAAAAATTTCTCTATGTTGAGCATACATAAGGATGATGAGAATGATGGACTGTGGTGGCATGATGGTTAAATTGCAGTATTGCAGGCTAATTCTGCTGACTGCCAACTGCCTATAGTTCAGTAGTTTCAGTAATCAACCAGCACAAGGTTGACTCAGCCTTCTAGTCTTTTGAGGTCAGTAAAATGAGGACCCAGATGGTTGGGGGTAATATGTTGTCTCTGTAAATCATTTAGAGAAGGTTGTAAAGCACTGTGAAGTGGTATATAAGTCTAAGTACTCTTGCTGGACACAACCCTCCAGCTGCTTAACTCACCTTGTCAACTACTTGTCAACTACTACAGGAAACAGTAACAAGCATAAGTCAAGTCACAGAGGAATTTTTTAACTCTGACTTACATTTCTGGTTACATTTCTTGATAACTAAATTTACAAGATAATTTACAGCAGGTTCACCCATTTTTAAAAAATATTGGCATAGAGAATCCCAGGTTTGTACACAAGAATTATATTCAAATTAGAGAGACTGTAAGAGAAGAGCCACATTAGCTTATGGTAATCAAAAACCAAGAAGACCTCGGTAGCACTTTTCAGATTGAAAAGATATCATCAAATTCCTTTTAATTTGTTACTCAAATTGGAGGAGGGAAATAGATTGATTATCTGAAGGTATCATTTTAAATTAATTTCATTATTGCCCAAATTGAAGTTTTAATCAAGTGTACTGTGGGTCTATAATCAATAAAATCAAAAACAAAAACTCTCATACAATTAGTACTGAAGGATCAAAACTAAACAGATGAAAGACTAAAACAATTCCTTCAAAGCCAATTCACTGCAAAATCTTCTGTGACAAACCTACTTTTGGAATACAAAGAACCATGTTTAAATTTACATATATTATGTAAATTTTAATATATTACAAAATAACTTATTGACAGATATTAGACTACCATTACAATATCTTAACTCATAAAATTAAGAATTTACTACATCTGCTGCCACACACTTAATAAATCCTTATCTGTTTATAGTACATTAATTGAATAACTAATTGCTAATCACATCAGTTACTCCAATTAAAATGTACTGCTCAAGGTCAAGTACTACGTAACATAACCTTCAGTTAACAGGTTTCAGTTTCCCTATTATTTGTATACTATATATTAGAGAAAGCCATAACTTTTTATTTACTTGCATGCTGTATTTTGTTCCCATACATATTTTATCCTTGTTTTATTTTTACTTGGGAGAAGTCTTTGCTTCCCAAGCACAGTAATACATTTATAACACATCTTTCAACTAATAAAAAGTCGATTAAAGATAGATATTTTTATTTATTTTCCCAAAAGTGGATTATCTCAGGATTATGAACCAAATCAATTCAAGGAGCTAAAGAAAAGCAGCTACAAAGGGATATTCATGTAGAGATAGTCAAGAGCAGCTTCTGAATCAACCACACAAGTCTTGCAAAAGACACTGATGCTTTAGCATTTCAAAACAGATCTTCCAGATGTGCTCTGGTAGAGTATAATTAAAGAATTTTATTTATTTTATTTATCATATTTATCTCACAGAAAGTAACTCTGGATGGCATACGATTAATTAAAACAATACACCACACACACACACACACACACACACACACACAAAGGTAGGCATTATTCAAAAGTAAAAAACCAGAAAAGAGAGGGGGGAGGGAGGGAGTGAGAGGGAGAGGGAGGGAAGGAGTGAGGGAGAAAGAGAGAGACAGAGACCCCATGACTGGGGGATTTTTGTGAAGGACATTCATAATATTGCCTATTAATATACCCCAAAGATTGCCCCAACTGAAAAAGGCCTAAGGATTTGGTTGGGAGAGCAGATGAAGACTAACCAGTCTTGTAGATCTCATATCGCAGAGAGTTATTATTCAAAAGTAAAAAACCAGAAAATATAAGAATGAATATTAACCATGGAGCCATCTCAATCCCATGGGAGCTCTAGGTCCAATGAGACAACCAGCTTTTAAGGAACAACATTAACAGAGATGGAACTAACCTCACTTCAGGGGATAGAATGTTCCAAAGGTGTTACAGCTGAAATGGCTTATCTTCTGGGTCCCACCAAGAATAATTCCCTAACAGACAGAACCAGCAATATGCCTTCTTTATTTGATCTGATGAGAAGGACAGATCTGCTATAATTGGGGTGAGGCACTCTCTCAGATAATATGATCCCATGCGATGAAGGGCTTTAAAAGTTAAAACAACATGTTGAATTGGACCTAAAAGCAAATTGGCAAACAATACATATACATAACAGCTTGCTAGTGCACTACATTCTGCACTAGCTGACATTTCTGGATACTCTTCAAGGGAAGCCTCATGTAGAAAACATTACAGTAGTCCAATCAGGAGGTAACTAGGACATGACTATAAGCAGTGTCCATGGGAGTCAGATAATTTACTTTTTCTAAGGTTCTCTGAAGCTGCTGTGCAACCACCTTCTCAATCACCTTTCCCCCAAAGAGAAGGCTAGATATGGGACAAAAAAATGTCCATTGTACTGGAGTCACGAGATGGTTTCTTGAGGAAGAGGCAACCAAGGCCTCCTTAAGTGGTAAAGGGACAATATTCTCACTTAAAGAATTCACCACTGCTTAGAACCCACTCACATGGCACACCCAAGGCCGCTTTAACAAACCAGGGCATTGATCTAAAGAACAGGTAGCTGAGGTCATAGTTCTAAAGACCCTATCTACTTCCTCAAAGAAATTTCAAACTGTTCCCAAATACCTGGACAAAACTCTTCTCCAGGCATCTCCTCCAGACCTGCAACAAGGCCGGCATCTAATTCTAAGAAAATTTGAGCAACGTTGTCTGGCAGATGCTGAATAAATTCCTCCACGAACCCCTGCAAGAGTTTCTCTGACTCCCCACAAACATAAGTAAGAGGCTTGTGTTACCCGAAACAGGACTGCACAATGGCTGTCTGTGGATGAAATAAAGGCAAAGAAGTACTGACACTTGAAGACCCTTACTGCCACAAGGTAGACCTTAAGAGCAGCTCCATGTTTAATGTTTAAAACATGTCTAATCCATGTTTGATCAAGCTTTTCCTTGCTGAGTGCCAAAGACGCGCTAAACATCTCTTCTCTCATTTCATCTCCCTCAGCTCCTACATAAACCACAGAGAGCGACAGGATTCCTAAGAGGGAAGATGTTGCTTGAGCACGATCTGATCCAAAGCCCTAGACATCCCCTTACTACAAGTGGCAACCAAAGCTTCAGTTAGACCATGCAGCCAACCAGCAGGAACTGTCCTCAGCTCCCTCTGAAACCCAACTGGGTCCATCAGTCACTGGGGGTTGATCAATCTAATGGGTCAGGCTTCCTGCGGTGGATTGTGGCAGCAGAGAACTCCAAGGTTATCAGGCATGATCAGACAATGACAAGGGAGACATCTAAAGTTCCCCCAACTGAAGAACCACTCAAAGCCATTGCTTTCACCTGATACCTGATCACTGTCCTATGTCAGATTCTGGATGATCTGAGATAATCCCATGCCATCATGGTAGCCATGAACTCCCAAACTGCCTCAAACCACACACTATAAAATGTAGATTGAAGTCCCCCAAATCTTCAAGTCAAGTCAAAAAGCTAAACTTGGAGTCAAGGAGCTAAGCAAGAAGTCAAATCAAGGAGCTGTGAGTGAAGGAGCTAAGCAAAGAAGTTGTTGTATAGCAGGGAGGCTGGTACAACAGCAATAATCTAAAATGATCTCTAGATCCCAAATTAATGAAGAAGGTCTCATATCTGGTGATGCAGTAACCCAGAAAGCCATAAAATATTCTCAGATGACAATCAACATACTTCTATCCTGCCAGGGGTCTCAACTGATGCCACACCAGAAACCCGGCTAGCCGAAAGGGCTACCTCCCCTTCCAGACCAAGCAAGGCCTCAATAATACATGCCTTGTTGGTCCTCTCATCAGTGAATAAATCACTTGTGAGGGAAACCTCATTACAGACCGGCATTTCGTAGCAACAGCCAAAAGCCAGGGTCTCTGAAGGTCTGCTGACGAAGTACCAGAGCTGAGACCAGGGAGATGGAATTCAGAACTGGTATAAGACAACTGTACTGCATCTGGAGTATGAACCACTCCCCATTTCCCACTATATGGTATCTCCTTATGCCTATCATCACAATATTGTAGTCTATCCCTACAATGAGATAGACTGTCCATCCAATGGCAGTCTCATCCTAAAATCTATTCCCTGCCCCCTTTTCTCAAGACCAGGAACCTCCCATTTTCCTTATTAACCAAACTGGGCACCCCGATGCCCTAAGCTTCACTAGCTCTCAACACCCCGAAACACACATCACAAGCTTCACTAGCTCTCAACACCCCGAAACACACATCACAAACAAACATGAAGACAGCATCATTCAGCACCCACTCCCACCACCATCTTACCAGAAGTAAGTTTCTCAAGGATCTGTGAGTTCAAAACGATTTCTTTTAAATACTTCCAAAGCCTCACTAAACATTTCTGAATTGCAATATTGCTGTAAGTTCAAAGCATTGCTTTTTTAAAAAAACTGCAGTCTTTTCTACAACATTCTCATAATTATGGAAATAGCAGCACTGTCTGGATATGACATAAATTACATCAGGCTGAACTTTTATCTATAGGTACCATATTACAATTTTTAAAAAGGAGAAAGGTTGAAGGCGGGAATTGTGTTTAATTTATCTCAGCACTTCTTAAATGAATACTGAATAGCAACATGAACGCACATGCTCCTTGCCTAAGGAATGCCTCCCATGTTTGTGTATAACATCAAACCATTCCGACATTATTTTATGAGCATATCCTTTATGTAAAGAGTAGTGCTTTGGGACATATTATGCAAATGTTTTCCTAATCATATATTTAAAAAATAGTCAGTTGAAATTAATAAATGCTAAGTAGAAACTATAGTTGTTTATTTAGACATCTCTATTTCTCACCTTGCGAAGGAAACTATTCCAAAAAAACAAATTAATACTAACAATTTTACCTTTCTTAAGGCTGGCACTAAATGTCAAGGTCATTATCACAATGACAACAAAGCAAAGGAATACAAGAATAGGAGTGCTTTACAAAGCTAAATTTTCTATGCCAGGCATGAGTCATTGCATTGAATAGGAAATGAAATATATGAACATTAAAATAAAGGAATGCATCTACACTAGTAATTCACAACCGGTGGCCCACTAGATAAAACACAGCAGCTCTATAGCAACCCAGGAAAGATAAAATACACCTTATTTTGCTGATTGCAAATACAAATTAGGGTTTGTAAAGTGCCTAGTTGCTCCAAAAGACACAAATCAGTGGAACACATTCAACTTGATGATCACAATGTAAAATTACAAGAGTTTCACCAGACTCTGACAAATATATTTTGAGCTTCAGATATAACATAAAAACACTGTAAGTACTGATATAATACAGTAGTAATAGCATCAGCTTAAGGTAACATGCATACAGATGTGGCCAAAAGTATTGGTAACCATCCACTTTTTCCCCAAAGAAAAGGCATTCTGGAGAAAAACATAATGCCCTGTTTTAGAAAGCTGCTTCAGTCCCAGGTTATGGCTCCAGCAAGAGAATAGTCCAAAACATACATCTAAGAAAATCCAAGAATGTTAGAAAAGCAGACATTGGATTGTTCTGAAGTGGCCTGCTATGAGGCCTAAACAAGGGTGTCAAACTTGCGGCCCGCAGACCAGATGTCTCACGTGCTGGCCACACCCCCACCCGGTTTAGCAAAGGGAGGGAAGTCCCGATATGTCACATGACACCACCATGCCGACACAAGTTTGACACCCCTGCAATAGGACATTGATAGAAAACACTAAAATGCAGTTGAGAAAAAGAACCATCAAAGCTAAAGAGTGGGACAATTTGCCAGTTGAGAAGTGTAGAAGCCTTACTCAAAGCTACAGAAAGCACTTGATTACAGCTATTGCTTCAAATGAATATGCTACAAAAAGTTACATAAGGAATAATAATGTACGTACCATATTCTGGTAAATAATAATGGAAATAAAAATGGCGAGTTACACATCAAAAGCAGGAGATTGCTCTATGTTCTATGGAACAAAGAATTTTGGATGCCATTTCCTTATGTCAGTTTCAACTTATTTCACAGCAGATTGAGATTTTTTTGTGAAAAAGTGGGGTTGCCTATATTTTTAGCAATATCTATCTTTGGCATCAAGAAAAATCATAAATTAATATGAATATAAATCACCAACATATGACTTTATTTGGACTAATTTAAATAAAAGAATTTATTATCTGAACAATAAGCCTTTAAAATAAATAGTAAACACTGCTCTCCCCCCACCCCCCAAGCAGGGCTTCACTCTTTCACCCATTTCCTACTTTTCCCCCAGCATTTTTAATTAAATAGGGTAAATAATAAATAAATTCAACTCCATGAAGGCTGAAAAGATAATATAAATTGCCTCCCCTAAACTTCAAGCGCTGGGAGTAAAAGGTGAGACACCAAATAAAACTTATATCCTAGCCCGGTGACACAATTATTGAATAACTCTAGCCACTTTCCCAGAACCATATTGGTGTTCTGCTTCATCCACACCCATCTGTTTGGATTCCTAAAAGTTTCCATTCAGATGTTAGGGCAGTGTTGTAACTTTTTTTAGACCAGAGCGTATAGATAACATTCCCCCTCATACATGCTTTCAAACAACAAAACTGCTTCTTTAAAATGCTGGCTCCTCTTTGTCTAATGCAGACCTGGGCATTTCACGGCCCACAAGCCACCTCTGGCCCTTTTACTGGCCCTGTCTGGCCCATGGCAGGGGTGGGGACAACAGTCCCTGTTTTTCATGTGGCCCCTTGGGAAAATTAATTGCCCACCCCCCACCCCCCCGTCTAATGGAAACACACTTGAGGGAACATGAATTCTGATGCAAATATTATTTGATCTAAAACCTGGTTTTACTTTATTATTTAACAAACCATTATAATTACTGATGATTCTTAATGAATTCTGCTATATTCGCTTAATATATTATTGTGAAAGGATAAAACCTTCATCAGCCAAACACAAAAATATGATAAAGGGGGAAAATGGCAAATGGGAGCAGGGAAATTATAAATACTTTCTCCCAAGATAGAAATGGAATAAAGGGTAGAACAGATTATTATTAAATTTCTCCATTCTTTAAACTTCTAGCTTTACTGTGGCTAGTAACTGTGGTCTTGATTTATGTAAGCAACTGTGGCAGTTTTTTCAATTGTAATATTTTAAATAAATAATAACAGAAATGCATGGTTTCTATTTCATTCAGCAGGCTACTTATATATCACACTTCTATACTAAATGAATTAGATTTGATCTTCATAAGCAAAACAGGTATTAAAAGTAATGTTTTTCATCTAATTGTAAAATAAACAACTCTCCACCTTTGAAATAAAAAAACCAGAGAGGTCAAGAATAGGTTTAAGGCAAATTATATGGTGTTTTTCCTGTTGCCAGAACAGGGAAAGAGACAATATTTGTCCATTCTTCCCTAACTTATGATCTTCTAAGTCTCCTAAAACATGATCCAGAAGGTTGGTGTTTCTCCAAAACACAGAGAAGATGCTACTAGCTCATCAGAGGGAAGCAGAACTATCAACATTCATCCCTACCAGACTGTTTTTACCACAGGAAGACTATTTCTAAAATCTCTAAGTCTACCCCCCAACATGTATGTATGTCTGTCACATGCCCATGTCTGCCACCATTATACTAGCTGTCTACCTGTTTTGTGAGTGGCAAAACAGATGAAGAATGGAAAGATTCTATATAGTATCTTTACAAATACAGTAAATGTGAGTAACGTAACAAATATGTGAACATTGAAACAAATGGCACTTGATAAAATACTACATTTTTATGACTGAAATGGAACAAATATGTTTAGTCTCTACTCATGCCCAGATCTTTTTAGGAGTACTGATGAAGCCATTAGTTATGATAGGAATGCCAACGGCTACAATCACTAAAGCCCATGATCTGCAAAGTCCTTTAAAACAAACAATGTCTCAATTCAAAACCAGGAACCAAGCCAAAGATTTAAATATAAATATAAATACACGCACACACCTCAAGATAATGTATCTATGATAGTTGGCTCTCAGCCAAGAGAAATACTTCAGTTCTCCATATTTATATTAAGCTGTTGAGATATAATGAGAAAAATAAGAGCACCCCACAATCCCAAGGAAAAAATATATAAAACTGTTCTTGATTTTAACAGAAGTCTGAATTTCTAACTAGGTATGAAGAAATAACTTGATTGTATCAAACAGCTGTTAGGATATATTTGCCATGATTACTTATTAATGTCAAGCCCATCATTACAAAGGTTTTTTAAAAAATTAATATACAAAACAAATTACTGGAACATATTCAAAGCAGGGGAGGGGTGATATACAATATAAATGGAGGTACCAAGTGAAAATAGATGCCTTAGGAAAGAACACATATACCAAGCATGCAATCTCATAAGAATAAGCTCAAGAACAAAAGGTTGGATTTTATTTTTGCCAACGAACATACTCAATGTAAATCCTTCTGATTCTACTCGCAATAGGATACAGATTGAATGAGCTCTCTTTATTCATTTACAGATATTTTGAAGTTCAAGTCCCATCAGCCCTAGTTCAAAGGATCATAGGAGCTGAAGTTCAAAACCAATACAACTACTTGCACTGCCACTGTTCCTTGGCCTTTTGATTTTCATCATTTATTTACTGATATGGCCTCCCAACCCAAACACTGAAACTCTGGAAAGGCTCTACGATCATTTCAACCCTGATGCCCCAGGAATACACCCGTTTTTAATGCCTTTCTGAAGGCCACTAGGACTGGAACCATATGCTGGGGAAGGGAGAAGAGGGAGAGGTTATTCCAGAGGGCAGGCCCCATAACAGAAAAGCCACAACTACTGGATCCCATCAGTTGGCACTGTTTCAAGAAAGACCATGCTTTACAGCAGTGGCCCCCAACCTTTTGGGCACCAGGGATAGGTTCTGTAGAGAGAGGTTTTTCCATGGACCGGAGGGGGCATGGTTTTGTGTGCTACCTGTATCCCATGGATGGGGCTTCACTTCTTTGCATGGCCTGGTTTCTGACATGCCGCAGACCAGTGCTTGAGATGGAACAGAAGGATGTCCGAGTCAATGGTATTGAAGGCCGCTGAGAGATCAAGGACTATCAGGACTGACAAACTACCAGGTTCTGCCAAGGCCATCAATGAGTGCCACCAAGATCTGTCTTGGTACAATATCACAGCCTGAATTCAAACTGAAAGAGTCCAGATAATCCACTTTGTCCAAAATCTTTATAGCTGCAATCTTATCATTTTCTCAACAACAAGAAATCTATCGAAATCCCCTGGATCCAACAACGGCTTGTTAAGAAGGGGGCATACAACTGTTTCTTTGAAAGCCAACAAAACCATTCCTTCTCTTCAAGAAGCATAGACCACAGAACAAATGTGTCCACACACCTCTTTCCTGAAGGCTTTACTAGGCAGGAAGGAGATGGTAGAAACACACCAGAAGACAAATCAACAGCACCAGAGATACTATCTCCTCCCCGATAACAACACAAAATAGTTGAAATAGCTTGGAGTGAAACTGAAGAACTTTATTCTCCAAGTGTCAACAGCAGTTCTTATACTGACCCTTAAATATTGCCCCAGTCCCTACTCTGGAGGGATTAAGTCATTCTAAACAGAGCTCCCAGCTGGCACAATAATACTCACCTTTTGTCACTTTTATTGACATACAATAAGTCCAGAGAAAAGTTTTTTACATACAGTGTATCTGGCCAGAGTTATTGTTTATCTTCCTTCGGTGGTATTCTAGGTACCGGTATGTCTTCCATCACTTCATTCTCTATTGGGGTCTATGAAGAGAGAGCTGCACAGAAATTACCTGTCCCAAAACCATTCCAAGCAGCAATGTAAGACCTCAGCCAGACCAGGCATCAGGGCCCCATCATTTATTACTATATTTCATTAATATAAATATTATATATACACCAACACACACACGTAATCTTTACTATTCCCAGCAGGACAACCTATTCTGTAAACCCATTTAGCTGAACCATTGAGGCAGTCTTTCGTTCTCCAAAGCCTATTTTTTAGTAACAGAAGTTTATTGGTACACTTAAAGTTTTTAAATTTAAAGTCCCGCCTGGACTACTGTAATGCTCTCTACATGGGGCTCCCCTTGAGGAGCACCCGGAGGCTCCAACTGGTCCAGAATGTGGCCGCGCGGATGGTTATGAGAGCGACATGGCGCTCCCATGTAACACCTCTCCTGCGCAAGCTGCACTGGCTCCCGGTAGTCTTCCGGGTGTGCTTCAAGGTATTGGTTACCACCTTTAAAGCGCTCCATGACTTAGGACCTGGGTACCTATGAGACTGCCTTCTGCCACCGGTAGCCTCTCACCAGCCAGTATGCTCCCACAGAGAAGGGCTCCTCAGGGTGCCGTCGGTCAAACAGTGTCAACTGGCAGCCCCCAGGGGGAGAGCCTTCTCTGTGGGGGCACCTGCCCTTTGGAACGAGCTCCCCCCAGAGATATGGAGGATCCCGGATTTATGCACTTTCTGCCATGCCCTCAAAACTTTTTTATTCCAACAAGCTGGGCTGGCCTAACTCTTTTTAATTGTTCAATTTTAATTTGCTTTTAAAAAAGGGGTGTTTTAATTAGTATGGGCCAAATTTGTTTAATATGTTTTTAATTGTTTTTTAAATTTTATATTGTATGTGTTTTATCTTTGGCTGTTCACCGCCCTGAGTCCTTCGGGAGAAGGGCAGTTTATAAATCCAAACTAAACTAAACTAAAAGTAATAGTAATATCCTCCTGTAACTTAGAACAACAGAGGAAAAAATTCTGGTTCTCCAATTTGTTTTCTTTTGATCCAGTATAATCATGTCTGAGAGTCATTTAGGTATTTATTGTAGATATTTCTATGGCATCTACTTCTACAATTGAGGATAGGGTAGGACAGGACAGGATTTTTAATGTAGCAAAATTGTTCATCATTATTTGTTAATGAAGGGCTGGATAAGAAAAAGCCGCAGGAAATCTGTCTGTCTTGCACTATCCATTCATATATTTCCCTATATCCCATTTACTAAGCTTCAAAATTCCTGGGCCCTTTATTTATGAAGACCTCCCTCCAGGAGTGTTTTGTCCCCCCATTTCATTGTCATTTTCATTAGCGTGTTAAACACGTTTTAAGATTTGATATTTGTTCAGTCTTACATTAACAATCTGCTCAAATAAGACCTTCCATTTAAAATAATTGTTATTGTTATCAGTGCTGTAAAATACTTTAGTGTTGTAGCTCCTGCAATTTCGAACAATCATTCTTATTGAGCCATTAACAAAAATGTAAAGCATTTGATGGCTGCATTTTATCTGACAGTGTACAGAAATTATGTGCAACAATCAAATTTCAACAGTAACTGAAAAAGGACTTTAGGGGTCAAACAAAATTATTGGGTGGGGCTGAATGTGTCCAGTCAGTTGTCAAACTCCACTTTAATTGATTTTTGATAGTCAATGATGAATGTTCCATTCCTTCACTCAACTGGATAGAGCTATGATATGAATTACATCAACATGTTCTGTTTAATAAAATGTATCTTCCATGATAGTTTTAAATGGGGTTTAAAGGGAACTGTTTAGGGAGGATGATATATGCTGAATTCAATATGATGTCATCAGCAATGGCAGATGGGTGATTCTTCATTCAACCCTCTCTAGAAACTTCCATTGATTTAGAAGTTCAACGAAGGTCATACAAAATAACTGCTGATTTTAGAAGATGCTGTGAATGGTCACCAATTGGCAACTTTTCAAAACAAGTTTTGAAATGTAAGATAAATCAATACCCAATGGATAGAAGATGTTTTGTTTTGTTTTTTGCTTATTCCTTATGTCTGTGAAAAAGAGATTTTTAAGAAAGGAAGAAATACCCAAGAGTCTTTGGGATCAATGCTTTGTAAAACCACCAAGAGGAACATTTATACTGCCTGGAAGACATCCAAGTGTTAAACCTAATACTATATATCTCCAGGAATTAATCAACGCTCATTTCAACTCGTTCCATATGAATACTATCATCTATATACAACAGCTAATAGCCCATCATTTGATCATAGATTAGAGAATGGTTAGCAAAAACCATATGAAAGAAAAAGAAGCCTTTGTTTTACATCTTTTTAAAAGGGTATACTACTGAGATTTGCTCGGGTTTCATCTTTTACACAAGTCACTTTTACCTATAAAGAAATCTGAGATATATAATTAGACAAAACTTGCATTTGCCTTTAATTAATTTAAGTTCTAAAACTAGCAGCATTACTCAACTTGGTTATACAGGCTGGAAAGTATAAATATTACAACTAGAGGACTATAAATTTCTCATTCCTATGATATATTTTTATATCATAAATGCCATCAGATGTGGAAAAGTATTTTTAAAATAAACATCATGTTATAGTGCACATGTTTATTTTACATATATAAATAAGGAACAGGAGAAATCAAATTGGTTTAGACTAAAAAAAAATCACCAAATAATTTTGTTAATAAAATGTCCCACCTAAAAAAATCTTAACTATAACTACAGTGGGGTGTCACAAGGTTTCATCTTAGGCCCAGTACTCTTCAGTATCTTCATAAACGACTTAGATGAGGGAATAGAAGGGGAACTCACCAAATTTGCAGATGATACTAAGCTGGCAGGAATAGCTAACACTCTAGAAGATGGGCTCAAGGTCCAGATGGATCTTGACAGACTTGAACACTGGGCCCTATCTAACAAAATGAAATTCAATGTAGAGAAAAGTAAAGTCTTACACTTAGGTAAGAAAAACCAAAAGCACACATATAAACAGGGAAAACCAGGCTTAATAGAAGTGACTTTGAGAGGGATCTTGGAGTCTTAGTGGACAATCAGCTAAATATGAACTACCAGTGTGCAGCAGCAGCTAAAAAAGTCAATGCAGTCCTAAATTGCATTAACAGAGGAATACAATCAAGTGAGGTACTAATACCACTCTATAAAGCCCTAGTAAGACCACACCTAGAGTACTGCGTCCAGTTTTGGTCACCACACTATAAAAAAGATGTTGAGACTCTAGAAAAAGTGCAGAGGAGAGCAACCAGGATGATTAGGGGATTGGAGACTAAAACATATGAAGAACGGTTACATGAACTGGGCATGGCTAGCCTAGTGAAGAGAAGGACCGTGATAGCCATCTTCCAATATTTGAGGGGCTGCCACAGAGAGGAGGGGGGGGGTCAAGCTGTTTTCCAAAGCATCTGAAGGCCAGACAAGGAATAATGGATGGAAACTGACCAAGGAGAGATTCAACCTAGAAATGAGGAGGAACTTTCTCACAGTGAGAATAATCAACCAATGGAACAACTTGCCTTTGGAAGTTGTAGAAGCTTCATCACTTGAGACTTTCAAGAAAAGATTGGACTGCCATTTGTCAGAAATGGTGTAGGGTCTCCTGCTTGAGCGGGTGGTTGGACTAGATGACCTATAAAGTCCCTTTGAACTCTGTTAATCTGTTAATAAGCAGGTGTGAGGAAAAAATATCGGATATGAATGAAATCAGACCTGGATCCACAACTGACTCCAAAACTCACAAACTTAGACAGGCAGACAGATGCTATAATCCTAAACATATCCTAAACATTCTTGGGTATAAATATTACTGAATACAATTATAAGTAGTATCAATCCATCAAGATTTATTGATAGACCAGCAAATAAAACAAAAAAAAATGCAATTGATTAAAAGGAAAAAAATGTTCTAAAATAGTTAAGAAGTACTTAGCTCTGGTCAAGGAAGCAAAATCAGATTGGTCTGATAATAATAAGATAAAACAAATGAGAACAACCAGGATGTTTAGAAAGAATGGAGATGATAATTCCTGGTAGCATCTGCATTGAGGAGAAAGTAATAGAAAGTAATATATCCCATCATTTCAATTGTTCCTCCACTGTATGGACACAGTCTCTCTTCAAAGGGGATCTTTCGGTATCTCCCCTTCAATAATGGCTGTTGGGAAGGCATTGCATCTGCCAAGGAAAAGGCCCTTCTAAATTTTGGAACTGTTATGTAACTAAAGTATCTGGCTGGCTGGACAACATTTGTAGAGTAACTATAAGTAGATACAGGTAATAAAAAAGAGTATCTTTAAATTTAGTTCAACTCCAGATAACTACTTGGATGTGTCCCTAAAGAATGGTCCTTGGTTAACAACAGCAATGGGGGCTTTTGATATTGACATTACTAAGCCATACGATTGTAAAGTGTGACATCACATGACTGCATTGCTTAGCAACAACAATTCTAGAAGTCCCCATTGCCTTTGCTAACTGAATCAGACCAGCTATTAGGCGAGGATGCAGCCTGATCCAAGTCATTCCTACCTTAGTCCACCTCTACGGTATAAGGTAAGAGACTGCCTCCTCTTGAATACTCCCCATCTGCCTATCTCATCCCCATCTCTGCCCTTTTGAACATCAGCCTGCATGCTGCCCCAGGTGCCGCCACCCAGCTCTGCCCCTGCCAAACACCACTATTATATCATCCTGGGCCCTACTCTCACACTCCACCCAGGGTTTCCATTTGTGCCTGGCACAGGGCCTTCTTTTAAAAAAGAAGCCTAGTGCATGAAAGGCCTTGCTGCACCAGAACAACAGCAGGACCCAGCTAGAAGGATCCTTCTTTTCACTGGCACAGCCAGAATCTCCTTTCACACACTGGGCTTCTTTCACAAAAGAAGACTCTAGGTGGAGCACGAATGGAGACCAGGGCTGGTGCATGAATGAAAGCCCTGGCTGGTGTGCGAATGGAGGCCTTCAGCAAGATGCAAGAGAAGCCCCTCCAGCTGATACAGTTCTGATGAGTTAGGTAGTGAGCACAGTAGTACAGTGACAGGACAGGGAGCAGAGCAACTGGTGATAAGGGGTAGGCAGGGAACCATAAATGCAGGTCTGCCCGAGTGGGCTCAGATTTTGTTCACATGAGTGCAAGGGCGCTTCAATGGCCAGAACTTCAATGGTAAATTGTAAGACCCTTTATTTAGCGCCACTGTAACTTTGAATAGTTGCTGAGCAAAGAGATGTTAAGCGAGAACTACCAGTACCTATAGATTTTTTGTATTGCCTTCTTCCAGCAGGCAGCAGCAAGCATTTTAACTTCCCAATTTAGCATATAGTCTGGTGTTCTCTAAAGGTCACCCATCCAAGTAGGCTTTATCTTACAGAGGAGAGGGCAGGGGAGGGGAAGGGAGGGGGAGGAGAGGGGAGGGGAGAGGAGAGGAGGGGGAGGAGTTTATTAGCCTGCCTGTAGCTTGTTATATTTTAGAATCTAGTAGCCAGCAGATACTTACTGACTCTCTTGATCTTTACTAAAGGTAAACACACCAGATACACTTAATAGTAGACCTATAATTATTGGTGTTCTTATTCTCAAGTAATTATTTTTATAATCAGGACAAATCCTGTTTTCTCTTTGTTTCCTTAGTCAACTATTGTAGGTGATCTGCGGGGAGGGAGGAGGTGCTATGCACTTCCAATCTCACTGAATATAAAGTGACTTTGGTAAATGTATAAGTTTTGTGTGCATGCTCACTAATACATTGGGGTATCCTGGTCCAATTGTATCCTTTCCTCCGCTATACTAATCCCACTGGAAGCCCTCTGGGAATAATTGTATTGCTAATTCACTAAAGAAAAATGTTACAAATGATCTCCATTATATTTAAGCATCTGACTTCCACACATCAGAAAGAAAATAGTATTGCTCAGTCCACCACAAACTAAGTGTGATTTACAACTAGCCCAATAATCATATCTCACTAGTTAATTTACAAATATCTGATTAATGTAAATTATAGTACTGAACTGGAGGTTATACTTTTAAAGTAGAAAATTATCCAAAAATAGTTTCAGGAATTAATTGTTGCCATAGGGGGTAAAGCAAATATTTGTATCTGTTACCTTTTGTAATTTAATGTAGTTGATTTACAGGACCTGTAAAATATGCCTATAGGGAAGGTTTCCAAACATTAAAATTTCTATAAAAACCATTCACATGTTTGTTATTACTACTGATAAACCAAATCGGAGCACCACTTAGTTTAAAAAACAGCAAGCTTTACTCAATTAGAAGACGCACAGTTTATCCAATATAGAAATTGCTGTCAGGTTTCGTTGCTATCTTAAATAAACTTCATTTTCAAACGCAAAGTCTCTAATGAATCTTTTTTTTATTTAAGGATAGAGAACGACATTTCTGAACTCTTTTGCAGCCAAACTGGCCCCTCCTTCCAACACCCTCCCATTCCGCTCTCCAACCCCAATGTCCCATTGGCCATCATGCAGATCCATCTCTTCGTCCCAGCACATTCTTTCACAGGAATTTGCCCCCCTCCCTCTATCACCCAGGTAACCCTATCTGCTGTCTGCAGAAAACTAGGTAAAAGTTCATCTCAGCAATAAATCAACGCTTCTTCTCTTTCATTCATTCCAATCATGTCAGCGCTGGAAAAGAGCCTAATTTGGAACGCTGACATCCGGCCCCTCTCCCTTTACTTCTGCATTTTAGAAGGCTACTGTGAAAAATGGGGTGAATTTTCCCCAAAAGCCGTGGCAACTGCAATTGCACTGTTACGGGGTTAATTATTTTTATTATAGGAAATGGTCCTATAAATTTCGGGCCCAATTTCTTGCTCGGGAGTCTCAGTTCATGTTCAATGAGTTTCAAAAATGTGGCTTCACTGCATGCAGTCTACTTGTACAATTGTCAGAAAATGAAAGAATTCCAATGGTGACCTTTTCAACTGTAATAATTATTTCAAAAGTGTATTCCAAGGTTCTGTTCCATATTCCATTTTTCTTATGATCAAAAAGTATCCATTTTTAGACTGGTAGACACAACACCTGAACTTAGAGCATATAGGCATGTAAAATCAATTAAAAGGGTGGGGATATTATATGATTGCAAATCCACAAATACTTGCATTATCAACATGAGATAAAGCGCTCGCTACAACAAAGAAAAAAAATGATTGTACCCTTGATTTACAACCATTCATTCAGTGACTGTTCAAAGTTACAACAGTGCTGAATGAATTATGACAAGTAGTCCTTGGAATTTGAGTCATCTCACCACCCCCACAGGAATTACATGATTGCAAGCTGGGCACTACCTGTTCACACTTATGCCCCACAATCAGGTGGTCACTATCTGCAACTGTCCCTCTTGGCTTCCACAGAAAAACCAACGGGGAAAACAGCAGAGAAGATAGGTTGCTGGGGTAAGTCTCATCCTTGCACTTTCCCCCAGCCTCTCTGTGATCATACCACGCTGGCCACTTCCCAACTCTCACCTTCCTTGCACCCTTTTCAACCTGCACCACACCTCATGCATCCTTCCCAATCTTCCCTTGCACCTTCCCCAATCCACCTGCATCTTTTGCACAACCCCTTGCAGCCTCATAAACCCTCCCTAACCTGCACTGTGTCCCTTACATATACTCTCCTGTACCCTTCGTCAACCCTCCCCTGTAGGGTCTAGGACAACTCGCCGTGCCCAACTTGCCCCAAGACAACTTGCCGCGGAACAATCCATGTGGGATAACTCAACACAAAAAATGTTATCTACCTTATTTACACTTTTGTCAATGGAAATAATGTCAAAGAAATAGTGGATAGTATTTACCACATTGAGTTATCCCTTGTAGAATTCTCCCACAGCGAGTTGTGTCATAGCGAGTTGGTCCCAGCCAGTTCTCCCATGGTAAGTTGGTGTAGTGATATGGCCATGCAAAGTTGGCTGCAGCAAGTTATCCAATTCCACCCCTGCAACCTCACATATTCTCCTGACCCATGTTGCATCTCCTGCACACCCCAAAACACTCTTGCACACCCACCCTAACCTGTGCACCCTCCACTCTTGTGCACCCTTAGCTCCCATAGTACCCTTTATGTGCCCCTCACACCTTCCCCGACCCACATTTCTCATATACACCCTCAAGCATCCTTCCTAACCTACACCTCATGAATCCCTACGCATTCCCTTGCTCCCTCAGTTACTAATCTGTGTACCAATGACTTGTAACTTCCTGCCAGGTTTCCCATGTCTTTGATTGTCCCTGCCACATAACGACATGAGATTTGGCTAATGATGGCAAGCAGGATTGCTGTCATTAAGCAATGCTGTCATGTTTTATGACCATATCACTTAGCTATAGAAATTCCAGTCCCAATTGCCACTGGAAGAAGAGGACTACTTGAACACACATTAATTGAATATACCATCTTATAGGGCTTTCAAAGAATACCTCCTTTCAAGTTGTCCAGGTAATTAATTCTATAGCACAAGGAAGCCTGAGATGGCAGTTTGCAGGGTTATATAAGTCTTCTCGGGACTTTAGATGGCATTCCTAAAGGTTTTTAAAATTGTAGTGATGTATTGTAGACAACAATTCTGGATGCCAGTTGCAACTTTTAAACAGGTTAGACTTTGGCAGGGTTAATAATGGTTATGGAACTTGCCTGATTATTAACACATGTATATATTTGTTTCATCTTTGTTATATGCCACTCAGAGTTGTTTTGACTTGGGTAGCCACATAAATAAATAATTCATCTTTGTAGTTACATCACGTACTAAGAAAAATATTTTCCCCAGCGTCACATTCAATAATTGGATGCACCACATTGTTAAAACTGGTTCTTATTTGCCTTAAACTTAGGAAAATTTAACAGTATGACAGACACGGTTATTCTAATGGTTATGATTCAGTGTTTCATTTTTAATTATTATTTATTATTTATTTCTATTTTATTTAGAACATTTATATGATTTATATTTATACATATAAATATAATATGAATATAACATAAATATGATATAAATATGTATATAAGAGCCAGTTATTTAGAATATTTATATAGAGAACCAGTTTGATCCAGTGATTAAGGCACCAGACTAGAAAGCGGGAGATCATGAGTTCAAGTCCCACTTAGTCATGGAAGCCTGCTGGATGACTTTGAGCCAGCCACTCTCTTAGCCCAACCCAACTCATAGGGTTGTTATTGTGGTGAAAAGAGGAGGAAGGAGGGGTGTTGGCCACGTTTGCTGCCTTGAGTTATTTGCAAAATAATAAAGGTGAGATATAAATAAATTAGGCCCCCATCTTTCATCAAACTCTGTAAGTTATACATAAATGCCTTATATTTCTCTTCAGAGATTGTTTTTAATTTCCTGCCAAGTTCCTCTGTATGTGCAGGTACGAGATAGTTACTTCAGCAAGCAAAATTACAGGTTTTAAATTTTCGTAATGTAATTTCACATTATAATACATTTTAATCTTCAGTTAAGCAATGAAACAAGAAATACTGAATTCCTATTGGCATAAAGCTATAGAAATAAGCCAAGCATCAGACAACAACCCACCTAAAAGCCACCAAGACTAACAAATACTGCTTAAAATTTCTTAAAACAATTAAAATGGGTATTATATAAGCAGATGTTTTAGCACAAAGAAAATGTTAATTCTTAGAAAGTTACATTTGACTGCTATCTTATTACATAACAGGTGTCAAAATACATATTTTAAACGTGACCTTGTACATTATTTCAGCATTTAATGATTTTAGTTTTTTATTTCAGATTGTGGAAATAAAATATTACTAACATTGAGGTAAACTAAAAATTACTGTAATTATTTAATAGTCTTCTATTTTATCCCAATAAATCCAGAGCTGTTCTCTTATTTTCCTAGGAAAGTAATCTAAACCTATCATTATTATATTCAAGGCAACAATGATCTCCTATTTTATTTGTTCATGACCTTTAACATATATAACTGCATTACCAAGGTAGTGGCATTGTTAAATACCTTCTTTAGTCAGCCAAGTATCATTCAATCAAAAAACTGAATTTAAGAGAGTGTGTCACAACCCACAAAATAGGAGAACACAATCACTGCATTCATTGCTGAATGACAGTGAAACATAAAAGCACATCAAGCATTTAAACATCTGCAGATGATATGCTTTCTCATATTATCTATTCTTTAGCTTTTTTTTAAAAAAAAAATAGATCAGAGGTTGAATCCAGCCTATTTAATGCCTATTCATTCTATGGGTACAGCTGTTTTACACACACACACACACACACACACACACACAAAACACACGTGCACAGAGAATAAAGATCATGAAGCCAATTCAAAAGTTGTTTTTCCCTCTGGGAATTCTAAGGTATAATGTGCATCTATGTATTTTTCAATGCAAATAAGTAATGCTATAAAATACAGATATATATGTGAACGTAATAGAAATAGTAATCTGACTACACGTTTTTCATATTTTGATGTTTACTAAAGACAGGAAAATACAGAAATGTTAAAATGGCCAAATATTTACAAAACATTAGAACAAAGCATTAGGAAATCAGTTTTTAGAAATTAATGTTTATTGAAATAAAATGAGTATGTATAGTAGAAGAACATGCTTCTGCCCATTTTATTATATCAAGTGTCACTTGAGAAATAAAAAGTTGAATGTAATGGGAATGAGATACTTAAGCCCATAGCATTCAAAAGAGAGAGAGAAAGGGAAGGGAAATATTAATAATATTTTTGGAGCCAGATGGATACCCAGCTTTCAAGTTCACCCATAGACATGGCAGCTCACTGGGGACTTTGGGTTGCTCACTCTCAGCTCACAGGACTGATGTTGTAGGGAAACAGGAGAGAAACTATACCTATTGTACCTAGGCCTTTCACAAAAAGTTTTTACAGGTGCAAGGAGGGCTAACAAAAGACTCTAAGACACCTGCATTGGTAAATCCAACTTTTAGATTCTGAATTCAGCACATACATTGCAGTTTTTCATTTTGACAATAACTGTCAGCTATTTTTCATTATTACCAGCTTTACCTCAGTTTTAAAATATATTTTAGGTTATTAATAAAAAATAAGCTTTAACTTTATTAGCAGACATAAAACTGTCAGAAATGAGAAAAGAAAGCCACAGAAGTGAAAGAAAAAATATATGCCACAGACAGACAAAAAAAAAGGAAGTAGTTGTGGTTTAGCAGTGATAACTATAGGAAACCAAGTTCCCCTAATATTATAGTCCTTACAGAAGAAATTGATATGCGTAGCACATTAAGGTTTTAGTTCTTTTTAATACCATGCTACGAAATCGCCTTTCAATTATATAGGCCCCCGTCTATGATTTATACTCTGATTTCTCTCTTAAACTTGACAAGTAATCATCCATAATTCTCACTGTACCATGAGGCACTGATATACAAAAGTGATACTTGAGCTTATTAATATGCTTGTCATGATGAGCAAATTTGAGTGTTGTACAGCTTAATTAAGATTTTCTATTCAAGAAAATATATTGATGCACCAGAGGCAAATTAGAGAATTGTTAATGAACTCTGATTTAGAAAGGGATAAATTTGTATTTAGATAGATAGGAGAGTACATAGTTCTGCATATGTTTGAATAAGCACATCTAAAAATTCAGCTCATAGTTACTACTGCTATGGCATATAATAATCCTGTCCATCAGGAAAATTAAGCATCACTCTTGCAGAACAAGCAAAAAACTTCAATCCATATTAATCTAAAATAAATTATTAAAAATAATATTAGTTATTACAACCATTAATTTTTTCTACACATTTGCACAAACACATGATATTGATTTAGAAATGTACCAGAATGCTAATCAAGAACTCAACAGTCTATCAAACTTATAGGGCTGAAACACATTTCTGCAAATTTCACCTCTATCCTTAAGCCAGCTATTAGGGTTATTTTAATCAAAACTTCACTTTGTAAAAGGGGCATAGACTGCCAGCTACCTAAAAGTAGCCTGCAATTCAATCCTAAAATTCAATTATTTGAAATAAGTATAGTTGTTTGCATTTGCAATGAAAAACTAGTGGTCTGTTCCAAAATCCGTTGGTTGATTTGGCACTGTATTTATAAAATCCATGTTAACTACTGCTAATCATCTTAGTTTTCTTTAACTGTTTGCAAAATCAGTTATAAATTATAATCATGAAGTATTAAGTTGGTTGCATGCATGAAGTGTCTCTAATTGGATTACAGGTTATAGCAAAATCCTTATTCCTTTAAATAAAAACAAAACAAAACCCTAAATCATGAATACAAATCTCTGATTGTGTTAGATTAGATATCACAGACAAGGCTTTTTTTAAAAAAAAAAAAATCTGTCATGGCAAAGACGACACAGTCTTTCATAAACATAGCATTTGTTTTAATCCAAGCCTTGTTATTAAACTCATTTGCAAAATATCAGTGATTGTTACATTCATCAAGAGTAGATTAATTTGAAACATATTTTTTTTCTTTAAGGCAGCTTAATCTCTAGTGTGCAGACTTTTTGTTATGCCCAAAATGATTTTTTCTCTTCCTGGAAATATATTAATTGGCTCTTGCTAACTTCCACCTGGCCACTGCACAAAAATTTCTAGCCAATCAGCATAAATGGATCAGTGCCTGCCATTTTATTGACTAATGCACTCTTCATGTCTCCAAAACTTTTCCTTAAAAAAATCTGCGAAATTGAGGAATGTCAGAACACATGAAGGAATCTGTAATCATAATGCTTCGTTTCCCCCCACATTTTTAAACAGGAGTTGATTTGTTCTGAGCTTGGACAATCTGGGTAAGCTGCTTTGATCTCACAGAAATGTACACTTTTGCAAAAGTTAAAGATTTAAAATCTTTCTGTTTTAACAATGTAGCAGTCCACATATAACCAATAGATAAATTTCTCCATGCTTGAAGGAATTTTAACAACATTCTGGCTATTTAAGAAAGGCATTGCAAAATAAATCTTAAAAGTGACTCATTGATTTCAATAAACCAATTCTCTACAAATAATAAGATTATCTCCTAAAGTACAATACTTTTAGTTCTTCTTAGCACTAGACTTAGACTTATATACCTCTTCATAGTGCTTTACAGCATTCTCCGAGTGGTTTATAACATCAGCATATTACCCCCAACAATCTGGGTCCTCATTTTGCCGCCCTCAGAAGGATGGAAGGCTGACTTAACCTTGAGACCCATCATGATCAAACTCCAGGCTATGAGCAGAGTTAGCCTGCACCACTGTGTTCTAACCACTGTGTCACCACTGTTGTTCTTAATTGGATGGAAACCTTATTTTAAAATAAGATGGAGGCATTCCTTACGATTCTTATTCTTAAAAGATAGGCTACAAATAGAAATAATCTAGGGGTGAAATGCTCCTGGTTCGGACTGATCTGGTAGCAATGGCGGTGGGTGATTCGGAGAACCGGTAGCAAAAATCCCTGCCCCGCCCCCCATGCCCAGCTGAGCCACGCAATCATCAGAGGTTTTATTTATTTATTTTTAAAATTTTTGGCCAAAAAAATGCTTTTAAAAGTTAAAAAAAAAAAAAACTCTGATGATTGCGCGGCTTTTAAAAGCCTCTGACGATCCTGGCTGAGTTGCCTGATCATCAGAGGCTTTTAAAAGCATTTTTTTACAACCTCTTCAGCCGAAGAGGTTGTAGAAAAAATGCTTTTAAAAGAAAAAAAAGCCTCTGACGATCAGGCAACTCAGCTGGGATCGTCAGAGGCTTTTAAAAGCATTTCAACTGAAGGGGTTGTAAAAAAAATGGTTTAAAAAAAAAAAGTTGGCCATGCCCACTCAGTCACATTACCCCCCACCAAGCCATGCCCACAGAACCGGTAGTAACAAATTTTACATTTCACCACTGAAATAATCCTAGGATTCTTCATCAAGCTTTCTTTTATATAACCATGCACCTCAAATCATACATTTCTCTCCAACTACCTGAAAAGTTTGCATTTTAAACAGAAGTTAAATATCCTTTCAACTTTAGATACAATCTCTGAAACAGAAGCAAGGCTACAGCTGAAGAGAATTGTCAACATCACTACATTTATGCAAAACCTTTAAAAGTATCAGTATTAATGATACTGTATAACAGACTTCTGCAAGCAGCTGATTTGCTCAATCACATTGTGTCATAGGCGGCAAAGTACACTAGGTTTTCCCCAACTTTATCTATAGATCTATAACAACATGTTAACCTAAGGCACACCTTGTTACACCAGATGTAACAACTGACATTGTTTTAGAAGTGGATCTGTCACTCCAATATTGTAGAAGTATTCTGTTATATTACAAATCCCAGTTTATTCCCTCGTGTCTCTTTTAAAGTATAAAATGTCTGTTTTAAAATTTCTGCTCACAGAGGATATAAGATAGGAAAAAGATTGACCTGCGAGTCCTAGCTAAACTGAAGAACCTCATTATAAATATGACCTAACAAATTGAAGAATGTTTCTTTCAAATTCTGTAACTGCCTGATGAAATAAACTGAAGAATCTGAATATTCACTTTACCATGAAGTAATTACTAGTGTCAATTCAGGCTTGAGATAAATAATTAGGCACTTCAGATACTATGTACTAATAACTCAAAACATTTATCAAAGGCAGAAGAAACTAAGTCTTCATTTTTCCTCTCTGAAAATACTGCTCAAGAGTAAAATTTAATTATCTACCCAACACAATCCCCATCCATAACTCTGATTTCACGCCAATATTTTTATTTTTACAGATAATTTGCAGGAAAAAAGATGTACTGAACTTGATAATACCTGAGGCAACTGAGCAATGAACAAGTTTCTAAGAGACCTATAAGTTTCATAGAAACGTAAGATTGTACAAGACTTTCCAGCCTCCTACTGTTTCAACACTTGTTCATTCAACACGTTAATATATTAATATTAGAATCATAAGGCAAGTATTTAAAGTTTACACAAGTAAAATGCAGATGTACAACTTCCAGCAACACAAGGATAACATCAGGCCTTGCATGCTATGTCAAAAGCCACCTTCCAGTGGACAGTGCCAAGAGAAAACTTTGAAAGTTTCACTAGATTTGTCAGTGGAAAAGGTAAAAATTCAGGTAACCATTATCAACAGTAGATTTATAGTAGAGGCAATGAATTGCTTTCTCTCTCTGCTAAGAACATCCTTGATCTTGAGGAAAAAAGCAGAGTAAAAAACAAAAACAATCTAACTGTATTTCATGAACAACTGTCCTCAATATTAAATGCAGTTAATATGATCACACTCCAATAAAATAATTACTAACTTCCCTTCCACATTACAAATTATAATTTGGCAATCACTTTTGAAGGTTTGCACAGGCATGTGCTCAAGACATTTGGGGACTGCATGTAACTCTAGAATTTCAGATTGTGCATGTCTGATTTACGAGTCATATTCCAATCATACCTCTCTTTGATTCTCTCCTAACAAACTAAGAAGAAATTCAGAAAGCAATAAGCCATGAATTCCAGTTCAGATCTAATACTGAACTAAATACATTCTGGATTTAGATAGTCACTCTGAAAAGAGAAGTCACAGAGGAGCAATAAAGTAGCACTGATCAGAACACAAAAGCATTGTGGCTTCCTGTTATATTGGAACAAATTCAATGTGTTGCTCTGTATAAAAATATTTCATTATTATTTTTGCAAAATAAGTATAAGGTGCCAAGAATTACTAGCTTGGGAGTTTTTCCTAAATTCTTTCTCAATGATTTCCATATATAGGGGATCTTTTTGATAAAATATTATCTAGAATACGCATCATCATCAAGAAGAAAATGTTCCTGCAATCAGCTCAATTCTAAATTGGTGGTATGGCACAAAATCAGGTGTCTAAGTTGCATGATGTTTACAGAACAGTAAAAGTAAACACTCTCAGAGTGCCTGATTTACATTTTACTTAGACAGAATTTACATATTGAAGTTATACTCTGGTGACAGTCTGGTAAAGACAAATTACCACAAATACATTCACTTTAATATCAAGACTTTGAAGACAATTTGCATATGAACAACTGTACTTTTGTATGCTCTACCACAGGAACCATGAGGCAGACTCCAGATTTATGGGTTACAACCACTAATTCCAGACCAGTGACCACACTTTCACTTTTTATTCACTCTTACTTAAAATAGCTCAGACAGATCACTGAGAAAATTAGCAGAATTTTCTGCATTAAAAAAGCAAGTGTCACTGTAACTCTTCATTTATCAAAAGTAGTAATCCATAATTTTGTGGCTCTGATAGGCATACTGTCTGAAAATTTGGGAACTTGTAGGCACTACACAGGACTTCAAATTTAAAGGCAAAAAGATGCTTGGAACATGCAGGGGCATACCAACAGCCTCTAGCTGTAGTACCTTAAATCATATTTTCCCTGTAGCTGCAGAGGATAACCTCATGAGTACAGAAAAATACCTGGATGCTTTAGTTAGTTACAGGCAATGCTATGTGGGCAACCCAATATTGAAGTTCCCTTTGCCTTTGAAGCTAAAGTACTGTACAGCCTTATTGGAAATTCAACTCATCAAGTGGGCAGATGTTAAAAATACTATCAATAATATGGAAGAAACAAGCTCCAGATGTCAATAAAAATTATGGTTTGCACCATTTGTGCAATTTAAGCGAGTGACAAGAGGAAACAGAATTGACACACTCAGCTTGTAATATAAAAACAGAAAGAACACAATAATAAAATCATGCTTTTTTAGAGATTGCTAGCATGGAAGCTTCAGAATGGCTGACTCCTCTTGTTTCTATTTGGGCTCTCTCCAATCACTGAGATAAACAAGAAATTGCAATCCATTATTTAAGAAGACATGAGATCAGGAAAAGAGGACCTGAATGTTGTAGGTGGTGTAGTCATCACTTAACCGGGAATGTTTTTGAAGAACACTTTTGGGATTCTGGTAAATGGTATAACTACATTAATGTAGATGTTTAGGTCTTTCACAGAGAATAACATTCTCCAGTTTAATCCATTTCTGATAATTGGTCAACAGTGACATTAAATAAGACACTGAGTGATATAATGCTCTACATCCAATCCCCCAAATTTAGTTATTCACAAAACTGTTATTTGCCAGAATTCTACAAAATACTTCTCCGGTCTCTTGCTTTTGAATTTGACTAATGATTGGGCAGTACTAAAGACATAACTAATGAGATCTGGATATCTAAGTCTGATCCCAGTCCTATTTGTATCAAATACTAAGGTTTAAAAGTGGATCAACTATCACATATGAAAGATGTGATACACAGAGAGAAAAGATAAAGTTTCACAATCTCAACCTATTTAGTGCCATTTCTGATATTAGCAACTTTTGCATAAAAAACTCAGAATAGATTTTCCCGCTCAAAATGCCTATGCATGCAGTGGAAAGATGCAGCCAATCACCCTGCACAAGGAATAGTTAAGTAACAGGTGACTTTGCCTACAGTGTGTTACAGCAGAAGTCAATGCTTACCTTTTCTTTGGTTCTTAGGTACCTCTGTAGAGCCTGGTGGGTTAAATCTCTAACCCGGATTTGTCCATCTTTACAGGGAACTACAATCCCAGTTTTGCCAAAACAAACTGTCACTTTCATCTCATCCAAATAAAAACAAAGGTAGATGAGGATTCTTTTTTAAAAAAATGGCACATTCAGGAAGGGGTGGGGGGATGAAGTACCAGTTAGTCTCGCAGTAATCGGGACCTTGTTTTGAAATGCAAAACTCAACAAACTCTAAACTCCCGAAGAGAATGGTAAACTAGTCTCGGCGACAGCAGGTGTTTATGTTTTGACACTGCGGGAAGAGGGGAGGAAACAAGGAAGAAAGAGAAAGGGGGACAGGGAGCCAGAATTCCTCAGAAAGGGCAGGACCGAGGCCTGGCAGGCAAAGACAAGCTTGAAACCACTCAGCCCTCGTCTTGGAGGGAAGGCAAAACGGCAACAAAGGTCACACACAAACACAAGTTTCTCAAGGCGGAGAGAGAGGATGGTTGGGTTTAATCTGCAGAAAGTGCCTCCCGAAGCCAACTCTGTAACTGGGAGGGATTGAGCAGCCACTCGGATTCCCGCTTTTGGACACGCAACCCCCCCCCCCTTAAACAGGAACCCAGAGATGCGAGAGCTTGGGAAGCGATAGCCCTGGGCGACCCCGGCAAGGAGACATAGAAAAGAAGGTCGCTGGACAGACCCCCGCCCTCCTCCTCAGACTGCTCTCCTCGTGGGCGGGAGGAAGAAGGAAGCTCTCGCAAGCCAAGCCTAGGGCTACAGCAAACCGCAGCCCCCGCCGCGCCCCATGCCCGGCTTGGCGACTCTTTCTTCTTCCCACCCCGCTTTTCCTCTCTCTTCCGGGCCTCTCCGCCGCCACTTCAATACGGCAACTTCAACTCCCGCCCCTTCTCGCGCGTTCGCCTCCCCGGCTCTCGCTCTCTCGTTCCTCCCGCCTCTCCTCCCGCCAGGCGGCTCAGCCCTGCAGCATCGCTCCAAAGGTCGGCGTTTGGGGGTGTGGGTGGGTCGGTGGGTGTTGCTTTCCTGACTGCTTCCACCCAGCAAGCGAGCCCTGCCTGGAACTTAAAGGGTCCGCCGCGCCGCCTCGCCTCGCCTCGCCTCACTCGCCCTGCGCTGAATTCCGGAAGAGGGGCGCATCCGCAAACCCAACGCAACAAGTCCCGCTGGGCCTCTCAAAGAGAAGGAGGGAGGAGTGTGCCTTCTGAACCGATTCGCAGCCTATAAGCCTTTGGGTTATAAGGAAGGCAGATACGGAAGAACATTTTTTTTTAATTTGATTTATATGCCGCCCTTCTCCGGAGACTCAGGGCGGCTTACAATGCGTTAAGCAATAGCCTTCATACTTTTGTATATTTTTACAAAGTCAGCTTATTGCCCCCACAAACTGGGTCCTCAATGAAGTCCTGGGCTTGTTTGTTTTCACGACAATGAAGGGAACATTTTGTAATCACTCCAGGTTTACGCACAGAAGTTTTTGCTTTATACTAAACAAGCCCGAAAAATTCTTTTGGGCAACAGTCAAATTCTCTTGCTCCAATGTTTTGGATTGGTTCCTTCGGATTACTTCTTTTGAAAAGAATGCTGCCTACCTCCTCTCCTTTATCCAAAGCGGCTGGAAAAGCAGGCAGAGAAATTCTTAAAATGTCTTAACTAGTAAAATAATAATAATAATAGCAGGAGTCTAGTGTATTTTGGCATATTGAGATTTATTTCCAGTCCTGTAGCTTAGATGCACTTATTTTGTACCTTCAAGTCAGCCTTGCCTCCAGGTGATTGCTTGGACTCCCTGCAGTTTTCTTGGCAACTTTTTTTGGGAAGTGGTTTGCCCTTGCTTCCTTTCTAGGGCTGAGAGAATGACTGGCTGAAGTCACCCAGATGGCTTTGTGCCTAAGGCAGAACCAGAAGTCTAACTGCTAAACATAACCTAATTTAAGAATAACCATTGAGTTTGCTCCAAAGCCAAATAAACCATTTATGGCTTATTGAGATATAAAACAAGCACAAAACTCTTAACCTTCCTAGACAGAGTAAAAAGATTTAACTCTTAATAGTTTTATTCCATTTTTAGTTGCCGAGATATGAAAACAGTAAACATAAAAGACAACCTAGGTCTTTTATGCAACCTAAGTCATTAAAAGACATATTAGTTGGAATCATGTACTATTTTGTGATGTACATGTAGTCCTCGACTTACGATCACAATTGAGCCCAGAATTTATGTTGCTAAGTAAGAAATTTGTTAAGTGAGTTTTGTTCCATTTTACGACTTTTCTTGCCACATTTGTTAAGTGAATCACTGCAGTTGTTAAAAGTAGTAACACAGTTGTTAAATGAATCTGGCTTCTCCTTTAACTTCTGTAAATCACATGACCATGGCGATGCTGCAGTGGTTGTAAGTGTGAAAAACGATCATAAGTCACTTTTTTCAGTGCCATTGTAACTTCAAACAGTCACTAAATTAACTGTTGTAACTTGAGGACTATCTGTACTGTGACCAATGAACTAAGGTTAGTGAATATATGTAGTAACCCAAAATTTGAAACACAACATTCCTTCTTCCCTCCTGGGTCTGAAGGTGTAATCTTTCATTCCTAGCACACAACTGAGGTGCCCATATTCCAGCTCGAGTTACATAAAAAAGTAATATATTTTGACATCCATTGCCTTAGAAACAAGGTCAAGTGACCTGTTCTGGGTGTGATCAGAAGTGTCTGGTTACAAGTTTGCTTCCACTGTAGCCATTTATTTCCCAGTCTTTAGCTTTCTCCATTAACACTTTGTTTCCTGATTTCATTTTAGATCTGTCTCCCACCCATCCCCTCCAAAACAAAACAAATGATACCGACTTCTCTTCAGATTTCCATAAATCAAGAGGAAGCAGAGCTCTACTAGCTTATGTGTGAACAAAGAAGGGATGCTTCTCACTATTTTGCTTGAACAATATGGTGAAATACATTAATCCGTTAAAGCGTAACACCATTGCTTTTCCTTGCACTTGCAGAAAACAAGAAAAGTCTTGAATACAGTAGGGATTTTGTTGTTTATTCGCCCATTTTCCAATGTTTGTCAGTTTCAAACACTTTTACTCCCCTTCCCTGAGCAAAGAGGATTGTCTACCAACTATTCATTTTCAATTGGGACACTACAGGATCCAGCCAGCTGCAAAATCATGATGAGATCTACTTCCCTCTTCTCTAGAGCTATTTCTGCCCTAGGGTTTCCCCATGATGTTTGCTTATTTCCTGTTACTTTAACTTTGGAAATAGAATGTGAGACAAAAAATAGGCAAACCAACCTAGAAAAGTACAAACAAGAATCTTAAGGCAAATCCTATTCCTGTTGCAGTAGCTTGATAGGTAGATGTTTTTTATTGCTGGCTTGTGAAATGTAAAAGGAGATGATGGTTTGCCTTGCCTAGAATGACCGACAGAATTGCTACCAGAAAAGCACTTTCATTTTTATTTTTATGACTTTAAAGATATAATGTCATTTCTTATGATATCTACCTGATGATACAATCCATCAATAAAATAGATGCATCCTCGACTTACAAACAGCCAAAGTCTGTGTCAGAAATTAGAGAACTTTCTACAGCTGATCTAGGGAAGAGGAAGGAAGGCACGTCCCACTGTTCAAGTGAAAGTCTACTTCAAGTTAGATTGACCCCATGGGAAGCCATTGTGTTTGAATTTGGCCATTGTTTTCAATTGGTCTTGCATTATGCAGAAGGACTGGTGGCTGCCTTCAGGATTTAAGAAAGGATCCCCCCCCCCCAGTCCTGCTTTGTTGTCAGAAAATAAACCTAGAACTTTCTGTATGCAAAGCATGTGCTCTGCAGGGAATGACAATTTGCCACTTGGCAGAATGTCATATCTGATCAATTCTCATCTGTGGTAGGTAAGTGGCCACCTGTACCTATCTAAGCAGCCTCTTCCCTATTTAATTAGTGTATGAGCAGCTATGTGATCTGAATCCACCCTAAGCAGATGAATCACAAATTTTGCAAAGGAGGAGGGTCTTACAAAATTGGAACATCATTCCTCTTCTAATTTGGTAGAACTTATCTAATTTAGAGGTGGTCAGATGGCAGCCTAAGAGACAGATGTGGCTCCTGTATATATTTTACCTGCCCCATCTTTTAAAAAACATATCTTAAAAATATATTTCTAGGGTAGATTTTGCATGTAATACATAAGCATTATTATGTGAAAAACTACATCTGAGCATAAGTGTTTCAAAGCTGGGAAGCGTTTACTTCTGGACAGTGCCATTTTTTTTTATGAAGCTAATCACCCTCCACCCTATCTCACCTGAAGGCAAATGGCCAATGCTACAAAATGTTAATAATAATCTGCTCTAGAGAATCAGATCAAAATATCCCATCATCTCCATAAGTAACATGCTTTATATGGGAAAAGAAAAATAATAATTCTGATTAAGCTTTTCTGCTATTTACCCTTCTCACGCTGGATGATTCATATGGAAACTGAAAGTTTGGTTCCAAAACAAATTCTAAAGAAACTGCCAAATTTTTCTGTTGGACCAAGTCCTGCTCAAATTTCAAACTAAAGTGCAGAGGATGATTATTAATGCTCAACTACCAAAACCTTTGCTATTCCTTTGACTTAAGATGATCTAGTGGTCTGGTTCACATATAACACTAAAGCATAATATTTTCAGCTTTTGTAATGTAAGAATCCACCCTTTGTGGCTTGGCAGTATGTGTGAAAGCAGTTCTATATTATTTCTCTCTCACACAGGCTTCAAATTGTTTCACAATAAACTGCAGTTATCTTATTTCTACTGATGCATTCAAGATTATGTTGCAATTGAAATTCCCAGAATTCTGACCCATCTATTGGCAATAGTTGGGGTTTTAACTAGGATTTTCAGGAGTTGTTGCTCCAGCACATCTGGAAGAAATATTGTAGAAGAAAATTTTGTGACGCTGTTTATGGATGATGACAATGGTAATAATATAATTCTAGATACTTCCAAATCTCTGTGGTATTATTTACTATGGGGAAAATTCGTTTTCTAAGAATGATGGTTTGAGTGTTGGGAAAAGATATTTGTGAGAAAAGGCAGCATGAGTTTTCCAACAGCCTCAAAATCTTAATCATCACATTCTAAAACTTAAAGATGAAATATACTAGTCGATATAGAACGTTCATTTTCAAGCAATCATTTTAGTCCAGTTTTATGTTCTCTGTCTTTTACACTAACAATACACTGTACAAGATATAACTTTTAATATTTTCATTGATTTGTGTGGGAATTTTTGTGGTTTTACAACCATTTTTTATGATTATAAAAGAACAGGATTACAATTTAGTTTCATTATATTTTATATTTCGCATTATTCTGCTGAAAATAGCCAGAAAAATTAGGTGGTTAGAACAAATCTATCCTCAAACAGGTCTGCTGGAAGTAAAGAATGGAATAACATTGACAATTTATGGCCTGATTCACACATCATACCAAACCCAAATGTGGTTGCCTTATAGTTACTGTAAATTGAGCCCTTTGGTTTATAAATCATGGTTGGTGGCTATATGCTATGTATGATCAGCAACAGTATCTTATTCAAAAAACTATTGTTCGCACATTGCCCTATCTACAAAATCTCCTACCGGTAATTCTACCTTTCCCCATAGTTTTTCATCACAGACCCCAGCAAATTATTCCTCATATTTTTATCCCTTGTCCGCTATTTTGGCAGTCCCTTTTTTTCTCTGCTCCATGCCTTTTCAGGGAAGAATAGGTAATAAGGGATCAGATTCTGAAAACTATGATAATCACTATATGATAGTTTCAGATTGCCATGCTATCTTAATACAGTGATGGCAAACCTATGACATATGTATCAAAGATGACATACCATGATGTTTAGTGTGGCATGCATTCACCAATACCCAACAACAACTATACTTCAAAGTACATCCTCTTCTTGCACAGTTTTTGGAGGCTGCAGAGTCCATGGAAGAGCATTCACTGAAGCCAGTACAGGAATGAAGCCCTCATGCAACCAGGAGCAGCTTCTGGAAGGCGGCAGGGGCCTATTAACAGACAGAGAATGCCACCTGAGGGTAAACAGTGCAGGGCAGATCTTGAAGAGCACTGGGCTGCAGTAGCAATGGGAAATGGCAAGAGGTGTTTTTGAGTGGCAGTGGTGGGACAACGGCTTCCAATGAGTGCCAGTGTTTAGGATGAGGTAAGTACAGGAGGTGATAGAGAATTGTTTCTCTTTTGGGGGGGGGGGGGATGTGGATGTAACATGCCAGCAGAATCAGGTGTTTTCCAAATTTTTGACACTCCGAACCCAAAAGATTTGCCATCACTGATGTAGTATGTGAATATAAGGTTAACTGTTCCATGGCTCCCTGAATTAATAAACTCTTAGTTTATGCACATGTTGAAGGATAAATTAAGCTGCCATATTGTACCCAAATCTGCCCAATGCCTCAATCTCAAGGACCTATCACAATCACAAGCACACACACCCCCATCACAGGCTAAAGTGGAAACTGCCAGATGTTAGAGAAGCTTGATCTGAATCTACCTATTTCATGTAATACATTAAATATCTATTGTTAGTGTCATATTCTTTAAATTTTTTAAATACACACTTAAGCAAAATGCCAGATGGAAGGTTACACATTTCCTGAGACTTAAATGGGCAGTAGGTCTCATGGTCTGATAGCAGAGGATCAGGGAAAAAACTAGTGGATTCACACTTGAAGTTTGCAATAGAGAGATCATTCAGGAATAAGCCTTATAGTACACTAGCTGGATATCTGTACTTTGCTATGAAACTATGTGATAGGGCTTGATAAATTGACACTTAAAGTTTGAAAATTAATGAGTAATTACTATCGGCCTCTCCTCTCCCCTTCTCTCCCTCAGCCTTGCCTCACAGAAACCTCCCCTATCCTATCCCCTTCTCTCCCTCAGCCTTGCCAACAGAGGCCTCTCCTCTCCTATCCCCTTCTCTCCCTCAGGCTTGCCTCACAGAAATCTCCCCTATCCTATCCCCTTCTCTCCCTCAGCCTTGCCAAACAAAAGCCTCCCCTATCCTATCCCCTTCTCTCCCTCAGGCTTGCCCCACAGAAGCCTCATCTATCCTATCCTCTGCTTGTTGTTGTGAAAGTAAAACTGAAGCTGAAACTCTGCTTGTGTTTTGCATTTGGAACAGATTTCTTTTCAGGTGGGGAGGAGGAGTAGAACTCCTTAGCATCAGAGCGTGTTAATAATAACATAGGAAATACTAATGCTCTGATGGTCATTTCGAAAAATCCTTTCATAGTGAGAACCTAGAAGCCAAGAGGAACACATGTGGCAAATTTCAAGTTTGTAGGCTTTACAGTTCTGGAGATTTCATGATTACCCCTTGAATGGTTTTCGCGTTTATATATATATATATAGATTACACTCTTTGAAAGCCATTGATTTAGAGAATATATGGGTATGAAAGATTACAAAGAACTATTTTTAAAATCACTATGCTGGACAGCCCTATTTGTTTATTGTAAAGTTCCCTTCTGGATAAGCCTTCAAAGTGTCAAGTTCTTGAGCAAGTTATTTGATTAAAGAAATAGATTTTGAAAACTACTATAAAGCAACCAAATAACAAGGGTGAGCACATAGCTGATAGGAAATAACAGTGTATAACACCAAGCATTTCAGGATTAGCAAAGAAAAGGGTATTGTAGGGAACTGATATCCAGTTAAATATAAATGGAAAACTATTTCTCAATTCTCTTTTTTTCCTTAGCCTAGTTATACACAGCCATCTGGAGCAGCCGTGCTAAATTTCCTACATCTCAACTTTAAAATAAACACAAAAATCAATGCCACTCCCTTTCATTATCCTTTCTCCAGATGGAGTTTATTCATTGCAGATAGTTAAAATATGCAAAACTAACTCTTTTTAGCTCCTGTAACCATATATGAACAACAAAATAGATAATAACCATATAGCATAATTTTACAGTATGTTCTTTGTCTTCAACACCATTACTTTTTTCATCTTTATTGTAGAACAACTCTCTGAAATTGTTCTTTTGTTCACTTGTTACCTTTAGTGTGATCATTCTGACACATATAAAAGGAAAAGTGTAACCTGTTTGATTTTGGCAGTCAGTAATGTATTCAATTTTCTTCGATAATTTTACATACAACAAAATTAAATTGCTGAAAGCAATAGCATCACTTGCAAATTCGTAATAAAAATATAATGCACTGGGAACATTGATGGCTTGTTCAGACAGGGTTAAAATGTATATCTGCATGTGATTTAAAGATATATCTGACTATGATTGCATATAAGTCTAAATGATAGATAGGACGTGTGTACATATCTCCTAATACTAACTTGAAAAATAGGACAAGACAGTATTTTCCCATCAGAAAGTAAAAGGATACAGAATCCCAAACAAGTCACTAATGTCCTCCTCCCTCGGTTTTGTTTGAAAGATCAAAAAAACAATAGGTTTTCCTGTTAACTTACTCCAAGTATGAATCATCTGTAGCTGGAGTCTGAGAGAAACTGGCCTGATCATGACCTTCTTTTGGAAAAGTATGGCTTGAGTTAATTATAGTGGATTTTGGTCCCATCTTGCCTCAGTTGTTGGTAACAGGAGAAGGCAAGAAAAGAACACAACTTTAATGAAAAATTTATGTGAATATGCATAATATATTTAAATTCTCATTGCACAAAGATTCCTTGAATTTGGTTGATTAGATTTGCTAGTATACTAGTGCTTAGGAGAAACACCTCACTGTATTTATGATATATCCAATATTTAAAAATTAAAACATACCTTGTTCAGTGTAAAATTCATACACAGGGATTTGATTGTAAATAGGTACGTTTTGTTTATTTAAACATTTATTATTATCATTCATCACCCTATGGTACTAATATAGTTTATAAATATATAGAACAAATGTAAAAGAACTACATACAATGGATAATATTTACATAGGTATTTATGTAACTTTAAAAAGAAATTTAAAATTTCTCAGAAAAAGTATAAGTTTCTGCCTAAGATGAGAGTAGTGAAAAGCTGAAGCCAAAGTAATATGAATGGAGAGGTGACATAAAATTTTAAAATTCAGAAGAGTACCAGACAAGGGTGCCTACTATTCCCATTATTGTTCATATTGTCCCTGGAAGTGTTAACGAGGATAGTACAGAAAGGAACACAAATCAAAGGTCTGGAAATTAGGAAAGAAATTTACAAACTGCAAGCTTTTGCAGGCGATCTGGTTTTTATCCTTGAGGATCCACTACAATCAAGCATGAAGCTTATGGAAGTATTAGAAGAATACGGAGATGTAGCCAGCCAAACTGAAAATTAACAAGGACAAAACTAAAATGATAGTTAAAAATATGATGAATAAACGGAAGGAGGAGTTGACCAAGAGAACAAACATACAAATAGTGAAGAAAATGAAATATTTAGGAATTTATATAACCACAAGATGCACAATCAAAGAAGGTAATTATGCCAAACTAATGAATCACATAAAAGAAGAGATGGAGAGATGGAGAAATTTGAGGCTTTCTTTAATGGGAAGAATAGTGGCGATCAAGATGAACATCCTACCAAAATTACTCTTCTTGTTTCAGAATATCCCTAAAAAATAAGTAAAAAATATTTTGGAAAATTGAATGAAATGACAGCGGAATACATTTGGCAAGGGAAGAAACCAAGGATTAAATTTAAACTTTTACAAGAAATGAAAGAAAGAGGAGGGTTCGGCGTACCGGATTGGGAGTTATATCATCAAGCAGCAACGCTCACCTGGGTAATAGAATGGATAAATTTCAAAAATACAAGATTGTTAACATTAGAGGGCCACAACTTACATCTAGGATGGCACACATTTTTGTGGTACGGGAAACAAGTAGCACATCAATATTTTATAAGACAGGCTTCATTGGAGATATGGAATAAATTTAAGCAGCAGAATTACATGAAGGTTCTGATTTGGTTATCCACATTAGAAGCGTTAGTAGCATTTTAGCATATATGGCAAAGATAATGCTAGGACTGTTACACTGTGTCCAATGTTTTAATATGTGTTTAATAAAAAAAATTCAAAAAAAAGAGTAGTGAAAAGCTGTGATTCTGGGCTTGAAATGTTTCATTTTTCTTCCAGATCATAACAATCTAGATTTATCAATGTGAGTGGTGGTTATCTAAGTGTAAATCTTCCAAAATAAGTAGTTGTTCGCATTGTTCTGGTCCCAAAAGACCTAAGAACAGTACATTTTCACCCAGTTTAGCCAACACAAAGATAATATACTCCATCTTCAGTAATAGCTAAAGGTGGTACAAATGAGGTGCTTATTACCCAACCAGGACCCTGAAGTAAAAGGCCCATTCCCCTTGCCACCATTTCCATGCCCTAAGCCTTTCTAAGCAGATTGAAAGATGATGTATAGTTGTCTTAATTTCTCCATCTTCAAATACTAAGAACAAGGAGCAAAGAATGCAGATAACTATCCTTCTCTTAGCTGCCACACCTCTTCCCCCTGAGGCCTTTCCCTTCTCTCCAAGTCCAAGAGAAATTTAAAATTGACATCCTTATTGTATTCCATATTCTGGTCATTGGTCTGGTCATGTGCAAAGCAAAAAAAATATGCCGTGACAGAAAACTACAAAGGTATTAATTTACCTTTCTTACTGATCGAACCCAGTAACTAGGAAGTGTCATGAGGCAGGAATTCGATCTACTTCCAAACTCCACAGAGTCACACCATTCAAATAAAAGACCAGTTCTTGTATGGTTTTAAATGCATAATAGCTAAGGAGTAGATCTGTTTTATCAATACATAGTCCTTGTGAGGAGATGGCCAGTGAAAGCACTCCTCTTTGTTACCATACCAGTGGTGGGTTCCTCCTGGTTCAGCCCGGTTCTGCCGAGCCGGTAGCGGTGACGATATGACATCACCGAACCGGTTCTGCCCCCCTTTGTCCCCCGCCCCCCCCACCCCCACGTTATTCTTACCTTTTATGTGGCCCCACCCCCAATCTATTGCTGCCTCCTGAGTCCCAGCTGATGGCTAGAGGGAAAAAAAACTGTTTAAACTCTTGCCACCGGGCTTCAAAGGGCCGCCCTACAGCTGATCAGTGTTAAAAGAAAACAAATGAGTAGACCGGTGCCTGCAAAAATAAATGGGTAGACCAGTACAGCTCTGCAAGCAGTTAAAAGCCTGGTAGACCAGTACCGCTGCTAAATCCTAAATAATTGTCACAGGACCATCAAGCCATGCCCACAAAATAAGCCACGCCCACAGAACCGGTAGTAAAAAAATTTAGAACCCACCCCTGTACCATACAATGGGTTATACGTAATAAGAATACCTGATAAATGTTTCCAGGATGAGATTCAATGGTCCTCTTCTATTGACAGGAATACCTGTATCAGGAAGACTGTGGGAAAGTAATTACCTTTGCTTGATATCATTTAAAAGTCTATTCCAGAGAATAACTTTTGGGAGTAAATCATGAGGCCATGAGTAGGAGTGCAGAGAGAAGAGGGCAGACATCTACTTACATTTGCTTTCTCATGAGCAGTGGATTCCATACATTTTTAATCTGCAGCTCTTCCTGGAATTTTCAGCCACATTTTCAGCTGGATTTCCCCTTTCAGTTTAGGCTTTATCAACTCTACATATAATAAAAGGTACTGAAATTGAATTAATAGTATCTGTGTTTTAGGATAAGAATGTAACATTTTGTGATTTAAGTAACACAGAAAGACACTGAAAAGTTCACAACAAGATGTTAAAGTTTGACCTAGCAGGAATAAAAAGAGATACTTAAATAAGAAAATTTAAATAAGAATACTTAATACTTAAGAATACTTAAATCAGGAAATTACTAATTTCAAATATGTTACACTATTTCAGAACACTGAATACTGTCTGAAACACTTTCTTTTCTTTATTTTCTCTAGTGAGCAACCCCCAACAATTATTAATCATATAGAAAAATATTTTTGATTTTGTTTGTTCATTTAATTAACATGTTTATTAAATTAACATAAATTCTTGATCCTGTCAAGCTAATTTGATACTTATTTGGACTCATCATTTTATAACATCAAAAATAGACTGATTATTGTTACAATTTTATGAAACTATTTCATGATGCTTTAAATTATGCAAAATTTAATTGTCAGTGAAAAATATGCCTTTTTTAAATCCTTCTACTTTTCTAATTACAAATTAATGTAAAAGTAAAAAAGTTAGGGTATCAGAATGCAACCCTGTGTTCCCCTATTGTGAATGTTTTTTCTGTCTGTTTTCCATTTCATAACTATGTTTCTCAAATTAACAGATGTTAGGACTATTTTGAATTTGGGTTCTTAGTTTTTACATCTGCATTCCCAAATTCAATACTGACATTTACCAAAGATTTCAGTGCTAGGATGGGATAATCAGACTCTTCTTCAACACTATAATATCTCATGTTGCTCTTTGATTGGTCTGTCCTCATGGAAATCTAAAGATGCCAGGATCAAACCAGTGGAATGGAAACTGTTGCAACTGATGATAAAACTCAACATGAAATTGCTTCATGAATCTATGATCCAGAGGGCAAACTAACATTTTGGGGTTCTAGGAGGACTTTTGCTTTAAATTATATGCTAATTTTTAATGGTTTTGCCTCCTATTACAAACATTTGTATATCTTTCCTCTGCTGGTCTATGACCGAACATTGATTGATTGATTCAGCTGGGTCTTTCCAACTAGCAAATGCTCACCTATCAGTAGCAGATACTTTGCTATTAATTTAATAGAGTGGAGCCAATCTTTACAAGCCCTTGATTCCCTTGCCACCAACAGTTGGTGTCCCAAAGACCTTGGGCTACAATGGTTGGTGCCCCCTTTGTTGGAAGCCAATTGCTGGTGGGATGTTTTTGGGGTTTTCCAGGTTTGCCATTTTGCTCTTCTTTCTTTTTCTTATTCGAGACTGGTTCTGTTTTTATCTCTTTTATATTGCCTTTAAATTGTTTCGGTGTATTGTGATCATTTGGAAGTGGGTGACATTTAAGTGAATAAATAAATTAAACAATTATTTTCATCCGTATGGTCCCAATAAGCTGCCTGTGGTTATGGCTCAATTCTTTGTAGCCTCAGCAGTTAATTGTTTGAAATAAACTGTTAAGTGTGAGTAACAAGGCCTGTTAAACAATCACTATATGCCAACAAATTATTATTTTAGCTCAAAACAGCTGGTAAAGATATAATTTTACCAGAACTTTTAAAATCTAATCTTGTTTGGTGGACATCTGTGCTAGCTTCCCTTTTTACTGCCATAAATATTTTACAATTCTCTTTTTTTTAAAAAAAAAATCCATTATTTCCCTAGATACAAAAAGAAAACAAGTCAAATTATCATTCTATTAGCAATCGCAATAGCATTTAGATTTATATACCGCTTCATAGTGCTTTTACAGCCCTCTCTAAGCGGTTAGCCTTTTATCTGTCATGAAAATTAATTATAATCCAAGTTTTTATAGTATAAAGTCTTGAAATTGGTATTTTCTAATAACACTTTGGCTCCAGACTAGACAAGCTTTAGACCTTGCCATTTAACTATGGATCAATGTACATATTGCATCACCTACCTAAGAAATATAGTCTCTCCAGTTGCCCACACTATATCATTTTCACAGACCTCAAGGCAACCTTTGCTTCTATATGACATGAGAGACTTTGGAAAGAATTAGCCATAACACTGATCCATCATCTTCCTAAACTGATAATATATCTATAGTTTGTCATCACCATGCAAATCAAAGTACATTGTCACAGAGGCTTAACTGAACTTATCCTCCTATTAAAAGATACAAAATAAGGCTTTATTTTGGCTCCATTATTGCTTAATCTATACATTAATGATATTGTTGAAGATTTTGCATCATCTTTTGCTCATCTGTAATGGTATGTGGGAATAATCTTGGGAGACAGGAAGGAGAACCACAGAGTAGACAGCATAAGAGGTACAAGGGTGGGCTCCACTTACCTTTACTACTGGTTCCAGCGGGATTGCGCATGTGCAGAGCACCAATGATGATGTCGTGGTAGGCGGGCGGAGCCTCCCACCAGTTTTACTACCGGTTCTATAGAACCAGAACCAGGAGCAACCCACCACTGAAGAGGTAGCTAATTTGCAGAACAGTGGTGGGTTGCTACCGGTTCACCCCAGTTCAGGCGAACTGGTAGCAGCAGTGGCGGGAGGCTCTGCCCACCCACCAAATACGATCAAATACGATCTGTGCATGTGCGAGCGAACCGGTAGCAAAGGTAAGTGAAACCCACCCCCGTTGCAGAAGCATTAGAGGCTGGCAAATGTTTCAGAAGGGGCACTGCCTACTCTCGTGGACTGTAAAAGCAAGTGGGGAGAGATGTACTTTCAGACTTGCAAGATCCTGTTATTGTAATCTTGCAATAAATTTAGAGATAGCACTATTGGGTTTGCTTCTTGTCTGGCAATCCTGAAAGGCTGACACATTTCTATTCCTCCCTATGCTGATGATGTGGATAACCTGGGTGGGCCTGTATAGATCCCTTGAAGCAAGATCTTCTTGCTGCTTGAGGGAAAATCTTGAGATTAATTAATTAATTAATTAATTAATTAATTATGAATTAAAACTAATTAGTATTAGTATCTTAGTATTTCCCAGGAAGCAGTTCAAGTCTCTACTTAACTGGAAGATTTATTGAACATGCCATGACTTTTAAGTGTTTAGGTATTCAATTTTCAGTCTTCCATACCCTGGACCAATCAAGTAAGAGAGCTCTTCATAAAAACTTTAAAATCATCTTTTGCAATTGCTCGATATGCAAGTCAACATGGCAACAACTATGTATCAGCAGCTATTAACCTATTCAAGACTAAAGTTTTAGGTTCAATGTTCTCTGGCATGGAGGGATGCTTCTATCTTAGAAATTACTGTATTCAATCTAAATTTTGAAATAAGACAGGTTCCTCATTCCATCCTCATGTGGTAGAATTTGACTGCATCTCCTTCGGGACCTATCTGAGACTATGCCCTCCTAGGCACCAGTTAAAGCAGAAGTGGGCTGCTGCCAGTACCGACCGGTTCAGGCGAACCGGTTGTTACGATTCTGTGCAATTCAGAAAACCAGGAAATCCCACCACTGGCTGACCCCACCCACTCGGCCCCACTCCACCCTGTCCCACCCAGCCCTGCTCCACCCCACCCTACCCTATCTCATCTCGCCCATCTTGGCTGGTGGCTAGAGTCACGGATGCACTAAGCCACTCTCTGGCTCACTTGCCCAGGCAATGTGGCCCAGCTGATCTCTGCACCTTGCCTGCTTGCCTGCCTTTGCCGTGGCCTACCACACTAACCATGCAGCCCAGATGATCTCTGCACCTTGCCCGCTATGCTCACTGTGGCTGCCCGTGAAGGTAAGGTGCTCAGCCGAAGGGCTGCCTTGGGATGGACATGGCAAGGCTCGACCGCCTTTTGGGCCTGGCTCTCGCCATCCTGTATGCTGCCTGCTCACCCTTCGCCTTGGGTCAGGGCCCAGGGGATGCACCAGTCCCTAGCTCTGGCCTTCCCCCAGGCCTCTGCCCATGCCGCCCATGCCGCCCGCATGCCCCCTTCTGGCCTCAAACTACGTCCCCCAAGGCTGAAGCAATTTATCTGGTCTGCGGCCTGCTGCACTCAGCCAAATGGCCGTGGGGAGGAGCATGGGAGCAGGGAGAGCATTGTGGGTACATGGGGAGCAGCGTGGGCACAGGGGGGCCAAAGCGGTTTGGGTAAAGTTCTTACCTATAAGGAGTCCCATCTAGAAAGCTCTGCAGTGGAGAGAAGCAGCTGGGTTGAATCTCCAGCAACTCTCAGATCTTGCTGCCACTTCTTCTGGCCCTTGGTGTTGGGTGAGCCTCAGTCGATCGTGGAGATGCTCCATGTGCTCTCTGGGTTGGCAGCTGTTTCTCTTTGCTGCTTCTCTTGCTGGGAGGCGTCTTGTGACAGTGAAATTTAGCAGCCGTGAGCTGCCGTTTTGGGTCCTGTAAGTCCCATCTGGAAAGCATTGCAGGCCTGCGGCAGAGAGAAACAGCATTCAAGCTGGCTGCTTCTGGATGGGACTTAGAGGAAAGCAGCAGCTCACAGCTGCTAAATTTCGCTGTGCTGCACAAGACACTCTCAGCAAGAGCAGCAGCAGAGAGAAACAGCTGCCAACCCAGAGAGCACATGGAGCATCTCTCCCAGCGCCCAAGGCTTGCCCAGCATCAACAAGGGACACAATAAGTGGCAACAAGATCAACAACTTGATGGGTGGGAGGCCTGAGAGAAAATTCCTCCAGCCATCTGGAGCACCACCGCCACCACTCTGGAGCTCGCCCTCGGGACAGATAAGTAAGTTCTTGCTTTGCTCCCCAGGAATGGCTCAGTCATGGAGGGCTGCGTGCCTAGACTAGGCGCTTTCTCTCAGGCTACCTGTCTGCAGTGGCAGGAGGAGGAAGTGTGTGGCAGGGAAGGCTGTCTGCAGTTTTTAAAGCCAAAGCTGGGATGTCTGCAAACTTGTGTATGTATGAGGTCTTCTGCCTTGAGCAGAAGGTTGAACTATAAGACCTCCAAGGTACCTTCTAGCTTGTGATGCTAAAGTCTCCAAAAGAAGGGAATTTGCTTAAAGTGTGTTTGTGTGTGTGTGTGAGAGAGGGGGGGGGGAGGGAGAGAGAGAGAAGGAGGGAGGGAGGGAGGGATGTGGCTTCTTATGGGTGCATTTTGGAGAAGTATCAAGAGAAATGCTTAAAAGGACAATCAGTTTGGGATTAAATTCCAAATAAAATTGGGTCTTCAGGGTAAGGAGACATGAAGAACTTTCAACTGCAGGTTTCTAAAAATCTTATTAAAATGAATGCCTAGAGGCAGCTCTTTAACTCAGTAGTCCAGAGGGAGCCAAAGAGATAGGCTATCTCTTAGGCAAAGAAGTTGGCCACGCCCTCCCAGCCACGCCCAGCCAGCCAGTCATTAGGGCAGAGAATTGGTTATTAAAAAATGTGAAGCCCACCACTGAGTTGAAGCAAATGCCAAAGGCAAACGTGGAACATCTTTGGGCCACCATACCTTATTAGATAGCTTCGAGCAGACCATTGCTAGGAACTATGCCAAAACTGACACTTGTCTGTCTACATTTGCTTTCATGTTTTTTTGCTAAGATCAGACCACTTCTGGCTGTCTTGCTGTTTTTTAGTTATAAAGTGAGTTTAGTGGTTTGAAAGGTCTGTTTCACATGGTCATTGGAGCAGTGACCCAAATGTCAGTTTCATACAGTCTTTGGAGCAGTGACCCAATGAGACTGGAATCAGTAACTCAGTCAGCCAGGCAGTGAGGTTTAGCAGAGGATGGAAAAAAGAGAATAACTAAATGCCTGCCAACAGTGAATTTTGTTTTGTTATCTGGACAAGTTTTTTACCAGTTATATCTCTATGTTAGGTTTCTAGGTTAGATGATTCTTTACCCTCTTTGATTAAAGTAACCCTCACTGTAGCACATTCATGATCAAACTATATTTTTGAGAGGCATTTGTTCTACATGCTACTAATCTATTTAATAATTTATTTTTATTTCTTTATTAAATTTGTGTGCCGTCCATCTCCCCTTGAGGTGACTCTAATAGATTATATTTGGAAGATCCTCAAGAGATTTAAGATGGAATGCTTAGGACAAAAAAAAAAAAAAGACCACAGAGTTGCAGAGCAATGGCTGAGTTTAAGATGGCAAATTCTATCTGTTTTATCTGTCTGATTTTTAGAATCCTTTCTTTGTGAGGGATTAAGTCAATCAACTTCATCTTGTCTGTGAACCTGGGTGTTTGTTATTAGGTTCACAGTGATAAGAAAGTGTTTGATACCAGGTTGGATAACAATTGAAAAAGAGAGGCCTGATGTAATAGCCTAGTGGTTGATACTAAAGCCAAATCAATAGTACAAAAGACCTACCTATTCCACAATCCTGTTGATGTATTCCTAGAAGTCCAATTTAGTGTTAGTTGGGATAGCCTCTATCCCATATAGTTAATGTTCCAGGGTTCAGTACAGGTAGTCCTCGACCTACAACATTTCATTTAGTGACCATTCAAAGTTACAAGAGCACTGAAAAAGGTGGCTTAAGACTGTTTTTCGGACTTCCGGTGGTGACGTCATCACGAACGGGTGAGGAAACGGAGGCTCCGTCTCTGAAACCCAAATTTCCTCATTAATTGCTCTTTAGGGGCATTCCCGAACTTGGAGGGATCGGGAAACGAAAGAGGTATTCGCGAAGCCCCCTGGTGTTGCGCTGTCATCAGGGAGGTCGAGCGATCAACCTCTTAAATTGGTGGAGAAGAAGTCGGCCTTATCGGCGGACAGGAGTGATGGCGCCCACCTAGATCGAAGCAAAAAGTGGAAGCAAATCCGAGTGACTGTCAGATAGATCACCTACAATAGAGACGGCAAACGGGACGCGCGATCGAATCAGAGAAAGACAAGTGAGTTATAACAGCGGCGATACAAGAGGAGAAGGAAAAAAGGGGGAATAATTACAGCGCGGAAGAGAGAAACCCATAGAATGACTAAGCAAATATAAGAAAAGGAGAAATAGCGCTCAAAGCGGTCTGACTGCGGACCTTTACAGCTGATCAAAGGGAGAAGCCTGTGGACTTTGTGGATATAGAGACAAGCTGTTTGATCTTGGGAATTATAACTGATTCAAACCCCAAACATCGGAAACCGAATACAGAGACTGAAATATCGGACTAAGTGGTGAATTTCACGGATACAGAAGATCTGTCGGGATTTTGAACTCTGGATTTACAAATAACTTTGGATAATAAGAACTCAAGTTTAAAAAAAAGATTTGAAAATTGAATGCAGAGATCCGATAACTGGGAGAAGAAATTAAAAAAAAAAAGACTGAGACGACACAGATTGCGTTTTTCATGATTGTGAAAGAACAGACTGAGAGAGGTAAAGCAAGAAGACAATAAGGACTAAAGAAAATAAATAAAATAAAAATTAAGTGAATTATTAATTTTGAACTGTTTAATTAGTTAATAAGTTTAATATTTGAAAGAAATATATAAGTTGACAATATTTTTATAGCTATAAATTGTATTGTGGAATTGTAGTTAGACAAGGAATTATTGTTAAAGCGAAAGACTGATTTTTATATAAAATAACAGATGAGTTGACTGTATCTCTGAGATAGACTGATTGAAAAAGGGGGTAATTGAAAAGATTGCTAATTAGAAAATTAAGAAAATTAAATTAAAATCTTGATTGATAAGTAAATAGATTTATACTGTGAACAAGAATTAATTGCTTAATCGGGATAACTGGCAATATAATATAATATAACTATATATAAGTTGTGTGGTGTATAAGTAGTATTTGGAGGGGAAAAGAGATATTAAGGAATAGCTTAATAATTGATGTTAAGGTTGGAAAGCTTTACACGAATATTAAAAATGTCTACAACATCCACCATAACAAAGACAGGGAAAAAACCTACAACTAGTACGTTAGTAATGACTCCTTCCCCCTCACAACAAAAAACAATAGATAGCATGATGGGGAAAGAAAAAGAAAAAGAAAAACTGGAAATGGCATCTAATGTAATACAAGGTATGTTTCAAAAGATCCAGGAAACACTGCTTCAAACACAAGAAAAAATAGCTGAAAATCAGGAAGAAATGAGAACGTTCCATGCCGAGATCAGAAATGAATTAGGAGAAGTTAAGGAAGATATTAAGACCATGAAAGATAAAATTGGGGGCATTCAAAATTCTATAGCAGAAAATGAACAGAGAATTAGGAAAACAGAAACAAAAATAGATCACGTGGAATTAAAAGTAGAAGCAATGGAACAAAAAACCCTACAACTAAACAAAGAAATGTCAGATTCCTTGGCCATGCTCGAAATGGAAAAGGCCTCATACTTCTTGCGTTTTCAAAATGTTCCAGAAGAAAAAAATGAGGACTTAGAAGGAAAGATGGTGGAGATTATTGCAGGAATGACACAAAAAGAGCCAGAAGAAATAAAAGGACAATTGGAAGAAACTTATCGTGTACAAACAAATTATATAAGAAGACACAGATTGGCGAGAGAAGTCCATGTTAAATTTTTTAAAAAATCAATCCGAGATGAAGCCTATAAGAAATCTAGAGAAGAAACGGTGATCTATAATGGAAAAGAAATTATAATTTTAAAATAGATACCCCAAAGGGTAAGAAATCTACGACAACAATATCAGTTTTTAACACAACTATTGATCAAATACAAGATAATGTATAGATGGCTGCCAATAGAGGGGATCTTAATTACGTGGGAAGACAAAAGATATAAAATAGATACTCTAGAAAAGACAAGAGAATTTCATAACACACATTTTAGACTAGAAGTAGAACAGGAAAGTAAGGAGGAAACAGATAGTAAAAGTCAAGAAGAAGAACCAATAGAAACAAAGGAAGAAAAAGAAATAAGACAGAGGCAAGAAAAAGAGAGAGAACAGAGAGAAGGTGCAAAACCTAGAGAACGGATGGAAAGAAGAAACACCAAAAAACAGATACAATAGGCAATGGATGAACAGATCAAACTTTTTTTGGTAAACATTAATGGCTTAAATGCCCCAAAGAAAAGGAATCAAATTTTCACAAAATTACGAAAATTAGAAGCAGATGTGATATGTCTGCAAGAAGTACACATTCAAAAAGATTATCAAAAAATCCTAGAAAACCCCAAATTAGGAAAATTATATTTATCTCTGGCCCCAAAAAAGAAAAAAGGAGTAGTGATTTACGTAAAAGAAAAAATACAATCTAAACTAGTTTATACCGATGAGCAAGGTAGAGTGGTGATGGTTGAATTAGAAATAGGAAAAAGGAAAATGTTAATTGTAGGGATTTATGCACCTAACCAAAAACTACAGGTTTTTTTTTAAAGACCTACATATAAAATTAGCAGAATTAGAATATGATGATATTTGTGTAATAGGGGATTATAATGCAATAGTAAATGCAAAGAAAGACTACAAAACTGGGGGAAAAAAACAAAAGAAAAAAGAAATACTTCCAAAAGAATTCTTTACTATGGCTGAAGAACTAAACTTGGCAGACGTATGGAGGGAAACACATGAAGAAGAGGCCCAATACACCTTTTACTCCCATCCGCATAACTCCTGGTCAAGACTGGACATGGCATGGATGACCCCAAGTATCAAAACAGAAGTAGAAAAAATTGAGATAGGCACAAACCAATGGGCAGATCACAATCCACTATTCATAAATTGGAAAGGGGAAAGAAGACGTAAGAGATGGACAATGAACCAAAGATTAGGTAAAGAAAAAGAATTTAATTTGATGTTAGAAAAGGAAGTAAAAATATTCTTTCAGATAAATAAAATAGAGGAAACCTCTTTACAAAACACATGGGATACTTTAAAAGCATATATAAGGGGCCTAGTAATAGCATATACGAGGAAAAAGAATAAAGAGAAGAAAAAACAATTAGATAAATTAGAGAAAGACCTAAAACAAATAGAACAAAAACTCCAGGAAAAGCCCCAGAACAAAACAATAAGAGAAGAATGGGAAATGATTAAGCATAAATTGAATTTGATAAACCAAATAGAACTAGCCCAAAAAATAAAAATGGTGAAACAAAACTATTTCGAGCACGCAAATAAAACAGGCAGATGGCTAGCCTATAAACTGAAAAAAGAACAGAAAAAAAGAATGATATACCAATTGAAAGATGATAAAGGAGAAATTCAACATAGTAAAGAGGCTAAAAAAGATATTATTAAGAAATTTTATGCGAATCTATATAATCAGGGGAAAATAGAGGAAGATAAAATAAAACAGTACATAGAGAAATCAGGAATGCCAAAAATCACAGAAGAAAAAAGAATTACTCTCAATAGGCCAATAACCAAATTAGAACTAGATGAAGTACTGAAAAAGCAAAAAAACAATAAAACACCAGGTCCCGATGGGCTACCGGTAGAAATATATAAAACAATGCAAGAAGTATTGGGAGAGAATATGTTGCGATTATATAATGAAGCTATGGAGAAAGCCAAGATACCAAATTCATGGACAGAAGCCATAAGAACAATCATTCCAAAAGAAGACACAGATCTCCAGTTAATACAAAACTATAGACTTATTTCATTATTGAATGCCGATTACAAAATATTTGCAGCAATCTTGGCAGAAAGAATTAAATTAGTATTAAATACATATATACACCCAGACCAAAATGGATTTCTGCCGGGACGCCAAATAAAGAACAACATGAGAATAATACTTAATGCTTTAGAATACTATGAATCACACCCGGAGAAGCAGGCTGTGTTGGTTTTTCTTGACGCCCAAAAGGCCTTCGATAACCAAAATTGGAAATTTATGATTGAACAACTACAAAATATGCAAATTGGGGAAAATTTGGGAAAATTATAGCAGAAATCTATACCAAGCAATCAGCAAGGATAATTATGAATGATGACATAACAGACAAATTTAATATAACAAAAGGAGTCAGACAAGGCTGTCCACTTTCCCCCTTACTATATGTTCTATCATTGGAAACCCTGTTGAAAAAAATTAGAGAAGATCAAGGAATTGAAGGTTTAAGGATTAATAGAGAAGAATACAAAGTTCAAGCCTTTGCTGATGACTTAGTGTTTTTGACAGAAAATCCTATGGAATCTATACCTAATTTGTTCCAAAAAATAGAAGAATTTGGAGAAGTGGCTGGACTAAAAATTAATAAAAGTAAATCGAAGCTAATTGTTAAAAACCTTACGGAAATCCAAACAAAAGATTTGATAGATAATATACAAATTCAAACAACAAAAAAAATAAAATATCTAGGAATCTGCTTATCCACAAGAACATCAGCAATTAAAGAAAACAATTATGATAAATTACTAGAACAAACAAAGAAAGACTTAGAAAAATGGGAAAATTTACACATTTCATTCCTAGGAAGAATTTCGGCCATCAAAATGATTATATTACCTAAATTTTTATATTTGTTTCAGGTCACCCCAATTAAAATAGATAAACCGTTTTTTGAAAAGCTGAATAAAATAACATCTAAATTTATTTGGCAAGGGAAAAGGCCACGAATAAAATTTAAACTGCTTCAGGATACAAAAGATAGAGGAGGAGCTGCACTCCCTGACTGGGAGATATACTACCAAGCAGCAGTACTATCATGGGTCAAAGATTGGATAGAATTAAAGGACTCTAGAACTTTAACAATTGAGGGACACGAACTTCAAACTGGCTGGCACTCCTTTATGTGGGATGAGAAATACAAAACACATTCATATTTTAAAACACATACAATAAGGAACTCACTATTACAAATCTGGCTTAAAATTAAAAAAAACATTATATGAAGATACCAAATTGGCTAGCACCGGCTGAATCAATTAGACACCCAAATTTAACAGATAAGATAAAAATAATTAGATATAAAGATATAATTGACTATCAAGGCAAACTAAAGACAAAACAACAATTGGAGACAGATTTACACAGAGGAATAGACTGGTGGACTTACACTCAAATACAATCCAAATATAGAGAGCATATAAAAACATATGAAATTTATAATCAAAAACAAGAAATAGATAAAATTATATTAGATTCAGAAAATAAATTAATTAGTAGAATTTATAAATTTATCCTACGCTATAAATTGGAAGAAGAGACAGTCAAAGAAATGATGATTAAGTGGGCTCAAAATATCAAACACACAATACCTTTGGAAAAATGGGAAAAGTTCTGGCAGGTAAACCTAAAGTTAACGAAAGCAACGGCGTACAAGGAAAACCAGCTGAAAATGTTTTATCGGTGGCATATGTCTCCAACCAGATTGGCAAAAATACAACCTAAAAATAGCCCAATTTGTTGGAAGTGCAAAAAGGCACAAGGGACTTTCTATCATTTATGGTGGACATGCCCGGCAGCAAAGAAATTTTGGTCTAACATCAAAAAATGGTTGGAACAAATAACAAAAACACAGATTGAAAAAGAACCAGAAACATTTTTATTAGGAATATTTAACAAATCATACCCTAAGGATATCAAATATCTTACAATTCACATATTAACTGCTGCAAGAATAACCTACGCAAGAAATTGGAAACAAGAAAAAATACCAAGTGAAACAGAAGTAATAGGGAAAATTTTAGAATGCGCTGAAATGGATAGATTAACCAAAGAATTACAAGAAAAAGAAGAATCAGACTATTATAAAATATGGAATAATTGGTATAATTGGTTAAAAATTAGAAATATACAAAAAATATAGGGGATATATTACTGATTGATACATATATATGTAATAAAAATATTATTAGATTACAGAAAGGTGAAGGAATATATTATAAGTAGAATTGTAGAACGTCACTCTGAAAAAATGCTTAAGAAGAAATTATATTCTTTTTGTGTATATGTTGTATAAATGTTCGTTGTGTATATGTTACGTATGTCTTTTTTAATATTTATATTCAATAAAAACTATTTTAAAAAAAGGACTGTTTTTCACACTTAAGACCATTGCAGCATCTTCATGGCCATGTGATCAAAATTCAGACCCTTTGCAACCGACTCATATTTATAACAGTTGCAGTATGCAGATTTTCCAGGTTCATGTGATCACTTTTTGCAACCTTCTGACAAGCAAAGTCAATGGGGAAGCCAGATTCATTTAACAACCATGTTACTAAGTTAGGAACTGCAGTGATTCGCTTAATAATAACTGTGGCAGAAAAAGCCGTAAAATGGGGCAAAACTCACTAAACAAATGTCTTGCTTAGCAACAGAAATGTTGGGCTCAATTGTGGTCATAAGTCGAGGATTACCTGCACTGTCTTGAAGCCATGAACATTAACATAGAGGCTAGCACTAAATTTTTCTCCATGGAGAAAAAGTGGGGGTGGTAGGGTAAACAATTGATCAGAAGAGAGATATTAAAGCAGATAAACAAGATTTGTCATCTGGCATTGAAGTCCCTGATTATTGCTTACAATGCTTGTGCTTGGCTGCAATCTGAAATGTAATCCTCCATTTTTTCCCCAATATTACAGGTTTGGTTGGCATGGTAGTCTTTGAGGAGGAAAATAGCCACAGAGAATGAATAATTTAGTTTCTATTTTTAGGAATACAACCATGGCCAATGGAAATGGTGTAAAAAGAACATGGCATAGGTTACCAGGATTAATGTACCACACAAACACACACTCAAAGGGCAGTCACCTTGAAGGGTTTGGGTTGGGCATGATGGTAGAATACAAAGTCTTCAATTGCAAGAAATGGGGATGAAAGCCTGGAGTTCATCAAATTTCCAATTTAACTACAGTTAAATTACTGCAGCATAAAAAGAAAAAAAAAACAGAAGCAATGATCAAATAGAGCTAAAAACTACACTGCTCAAAAAAAATAAAGGGAACACAAGCAGAAGACATCCGAGATCTGAATGAATGAAATAGCCTTATTAAATACTTTGTTCGTTACATACAGTAGTTTTGTGTTCCCTTTAGTTGTTTGAGCAGTGTATAAACTACTGCATGTAAAGAACAAAGTATTTAATAAGGCTATTTCATTCATTCAGATCTCGGATGTCTTCTGCTTGTGTTCCCTTTATTTTTTTGAGCAGTATATATAATAATCATAGAAAAATTATTAAAAATGTTAACAATAATATATTGATAGCATAGGTTAAGACCCTAGCCTGCTTGTATGCTTGCATGTAATGTGCATTTTAAAAAAAAAAGTCAAGAAAACTCCACTAAATTTAAGCAATCACTACTCATTACCAGTTAGTAGTATGGCAATGCTTTCACAGGCATTAGATCTTTAAATGCTATGTTAAGATTGCTATTGTCGGATGCAGGGGGAGGGGGAATATGACAAATTTGCTTCAAATACAAATCAAATACCTTTATAATGATCTTTGACCATCCTTCACCATAAAGAAGAGGAAGAGTTTGACACAACATTTTGTTATTGGGAAAATGGGGAAAAATAGGAAAATAAAATGAAATATCTAATTAAAATTTTTGCTCAGTTGTATAACTTGGCGAAGATATTTCACCACTGGATATGTGAGTGCAGTGTCACAATTCCTTAAAAAATAATAAACATAGAATTTATGTGGCCCTCATATTTGAAAATGATTGGAGAGCTTGTCTTGGACATTATAAAAAGGACAGTGTATGAGTGAGAATTTCTACCTTCCTGAATCCACAAGAGCAAAGTCTCCACAATTAAAAAATCCCATGAAATCTTCCTGCCAGTAGAGTTGATGGGAGTCTCATAAAATACCCCATACCATATACAGCTTTTCTCATAGAATTGTAGGATCTCACATCCATGCTTTGCTTTCTGATTGGCAGTGGTTTGATCTCTAGAAGCCATCCCTTTCCTTGTTCCTGCTGCCATCTCTGATCGATCAGATCTTGCACAACTTTGAAGCATCCAAACTTTGTTTACTAGAAGCAATAATACAACGAGGAGATACACCATGAACAGTAATAGTCCTTTCAACAGCTGAGAATAACTGCTCTCTGGGTAGAGGTATTCATGTTTACAACTAAACCTACTTAACTGACACATCTGAAGCTTGCTACAGGAAAGGTTGTGGAAGTGTCAGGTTTAGAAATGTTTTGCACTGTAGCAAATAGATATCTCAATTAGTAAAAAAAAAAAAAGATGGAAACAAAAAAAAAACAACAACAACAACGAAAAAACAGGTTAGCATATGTTGCTGGCTATTGCCAGAATGCATTATATAAAGAATGAAAGATGCAAATATAGTAGCATAAAAAAATACACATCACCATATTTTAAATGAAATGTCCAGCGGTGGAAAAAATAATTTTGTGTTCAAGACCCACAGGTTGTGCATTAGAAAGATTTTCTTGCTATCCATCACAGCAGGGAGTGTACTCCACAAACTGATGACATTCTTTTAATTATGCTGATGTTTCACAGGGCTCCTACCTTATAATACCTTATAGGGGTAGTTATGCACCACAAAACTGCATAAGATAGAAAAGGGATCAACGGAAAACAGATATATTTAGCAAGTTTTTAAAGAAAAGGGTGTTGATTAGTAGTGATTAACTATACAAGCAGGCAAAATGCAGTGATTAGAGTTCAGAGAATTGATATACAAGGAGCTGTGTTTTACATTTTTGGGAACTACAATCTGCTTGATATGCAAGTTTCTCAATGCTATCTATTTCCATTCTAAGTACTTGCTTCAGAAAATGAAAAAATAAAAAAATAAAAGCAATGATTTTGATGCCATATTTCTTTATATGAAACATGATCTCTAAGTAAAAAATAGATTTTTCTCACTTTTATCAAATAATGTTCATGAAGGCATTAACATTTCTAAAAATGGTTTCCAAGGGTTCTGGGGTTTTGCTTATTTATTATTTGAACTTTTGTTGAAAGAATTCTAATTTTAACAGTAATATTTTGAGACATGCTGTAAAAAGTAAAATAAGAAGCATTCCTTAGTTTTATCAGAATTTGGCCACTGTTAACAGTTAAGAAATCATACATATTATTAGATTATTTGGCATTGAAACCAGTTTATAGGTTTTGTGGTTAATAATTTACCTTTAGAGACAAATTAAACTCTGAAGAGACTCACCAGGCACATAATCAGGCTTTGCTATTAGGTCTGCATGGAACTTTATATTTAGAATGCAAACATAATTTAAATTTCTAAATGTCCATGTACAGTGTGTGTGTGTGTGTGTGTGTGTGTGTTGTATGTATGTCCACTCTTTACTCCATGTTACAGTGTCTACAAATAGACTATCATTTGCAATTTAGACATTGCACCAAACTTGGATTAATATAATCAGTATTCTGCCAGTCCATGTCAAACCATGGCTTCTTTTACAATTTGTCAGTGCTGAATACTAGTATGCCAGCTCAGACATCATGCTGAACCATAATTAATCTTCCTTTTAAAGCAATGCTTCAATTAACTGTATCTCTAATCTTCCCAGTCATAGTACACAGAAATATCTATATAATCATAATGACAGTTTAGAGCTTAAGGAACTCTTCAATTCCCCTCTCTCTTCCATTCTTTATATTTTCAGAACATTAAACCAACTCTGTAAGGCGAAGATAAGGAACTGGTGGTTTCTTTTAACTGTTGACATGAGGGAAGGACAGTGCAATAATAGGGCCCAATGTGCAAATCAATCAATCCCTTTTGAGTGATGCAGCAAGTAAAACGAATGCTCACCCAACCTGACAAATACAGTATTTCTCCAATGAATGCCTGCAATTCTACAATTGTCATATCAAAACCACCCCTGTTTACTTACAATTTTTCTCATTTTATGATCACCTCTTCTAGATAACCTATTTTGCTTCTGGTACTCATTTGTCTTTTGGGGGTTGGGTTTTTTGGTGATATTGGGGGCGTTTCAGATCAAAATCCCCTCAGCGTAATCAAGGATAATGGCATCTGGAAGACCGCAGAGTAATATTTCTGAAAAGAAGTGCTATAAAAACTTCTAATGTAACACTGAATATGTGGAAAGTATGCATGGGCACAAAAGGACTGATTTACTTCATCATGATTTATTGCCAGATAATAAGCCCTTGACATCTGAACAACAGATGCAAAGATGTCTCTATAGACCTATGTTTCATATGTATACAAGCACTTATGATTTTGATTTTGCTCACATTTTAAGGTATTTGTGCAGAATCATGAGATTGGGGTAGTACAGATATAATCTTAATTAAAAACTAATATAAATAATGAATCATGGTGATTATTACTCAAGTCTATGTGCAAAAATCCCTCTCCCTATTTTTAAATATACCACTGAGGGGTGTTATGAGTAAGGGCAGTGATTAAGATACTGGGCTTGTCAGCTGGAAAGCTGACAGTCCAGGTTTGAGACCCGAGCATTGTGTGATGGGATGACTGCCTTCCTCACTTAGCTCCTGCCCACCTAGCAGTTTGAAAGAATGAAAATAAGAGTAGATAAATGGGTAGCACTTCAGTGGGGAGGAAACAGTGCTCTGTAACATCCTGCTGGCCACATGATTGCGGAAACATTTTCAGGCAGTGTTGGCTCATGGCCTTGAAATGGAGATAGGTTCTCCCCCACCCCCAAAGTCAGCAACAACTAGCAGAGTAAAATCCACAGGGACTCTTTCCTTTCCTTTTTCTTTATGGGTAAAGAGAAATGGCAGTGATGTTGAAGTTTGATTTGGTGGACGACATAAAATAGATAGGATAAATCTTGCTGTAACTGATTCTTTGGGCATCAGGGACATATGTGGAATCTAGGATATGGAAGCATATGGAAACGTGGAACTGTTAATGAAGCACATCCAGTCCACCAAGTACAAGTGGAATATTTATGGGGATATAAAAATAGTGGCTCTGCTGACCAGAATCAAGTTCTGTTGTTACATATGCGAATGGGACAGTTATACAAGAGAGTTGCATTACATTAAAAAGAAATGGCCATTCTAAAAGAATTTGATCCCAGAACAGTGATACATGAGCTACTTGTTGACCTGACAAAAGATATTTTTGCCTCCATTTCAACTAGGACTGATTAAAAAATTCTGAAAAGTGATCAACAAGGAAGATGATGGTTTTCATTATTTGAGACAGATGTTTCCAAGTATAACTGATACCAAAATTAAGGAAGGCATTTTTATTGGCCCAAAGATCAGATATGTCATCAATTTCAAGTGGCTCAAAGATCTGCCAGTGGGACCAGAGAAGCATTGAAAGATATCATTGAGAATTTTCTTGGCAACTACAGAGCCCCAAATTGCATTCACCTGGTTGACAAACTTCTTATAGCATAAAAGACTATGGAATGTAAAATATCATGGAAGATTAATTTTCTGCATTCACACTTGGACTTCTTTTTCTAAAGTCAAGATGATGTCAGTGACAAACATGGTGAAAGGTTTTACCAGGACATTGCCAGAATGGGGAAAAAAAATATCAGGGCAACTGGAATCCATTGTTGCAGGCTGACTGTTGCTGAACACTGCAACAAGATGAGTTGGACATTGAGTATAAACAAAAAGCAACAAAACACTTCTGGCCCTGTTGAACTCATGCAGTGTGTCATAAATATTATGCAATGAAATACATTATAATTATTAAAAGTTAATTTTACATTTCACAATATTCCTATGTGATACAGTTATTCTGAAATTATATCATAATCACCAAAAGGTCTATTATAATCACCAAAAGTTTTTTAGGAAGCAGAAGTTTTTTTAAAAAATTGTTGTCTAGTGTATTATATCTGTTACTGTAGTCTTCTGATTTTGTAATGATCAGGGTGCTGAACATACTTCATATTCTAATACCAAAGATTCATATATGTAGGGAGCATCTTCTTAGATATCTTGCATGTTCACCTCCTTCCATTTTTCTTTAATCTCCTTGAATCAGTAACTAGCTGGCCATTGGCATCCTTTAACATATCAATTCAACGTTGAAACCTTTTTCAGAGCTCAGACATCTTTTGAAAGACTCTCTTTGCTTTTCCATGCCTTGTTTCCATCTTTTCTTTCTTTATAGACATACTACTGCTTCTTGTCTCTTCTAACAGTTTTCTGAAATTCTCTATTATGTTCCTTTCTGATTTTTTCTTTCTTTCTTGGCAATTTCAAAAGTTTGTTCTGACATCCAGTTTGCTTTCTTCTATTTCTTCATTCTTGGGAATCTTTTTACACATTCATCCTTAATGAATTTTTAAGTTGTTTGGTTCTCTATTAGTGAGGTTCAGGATTTCAAAGCAATTCCTAATGTTCTCCTTGAAAATAGTGTGTGTGTGAAACAAACAAAATGTTAAAAATTATAATATTTACGTAGTTACCTACCAAGCACATGTAAATTATATTAAACTAACCCAAATATCTTTACAATCCCCAAGGCATGTCACAACTTTTGAACAGTCCTAATGCTTAGAAACTGAAAGTTGAAAATTTTGATACACCCTAGTATATGCTCAAGTTCATATCATGGAAAATGGTTGGCTTTCTAATTCTTCTTTAGCTTAATTTTGAACTTGCACACGAGCACTTTGTAATCTGTTCTGCAGTCAGCACCTAGCTATGTCATTGGTGTTATAATTGAACTCCTCCACCCCTTCTACCAATAATACAGTATATTTTATTTCTAGGCATGCCATTTGGTGATGTCCATGTATAGAGGCATTATTTTGAAGACAGCAACCAAAATCATTGGCTATGAATAAATCATTCTAGTGATAGAAATTGATAGGATGATCTCCTGCTTCATTTAGGTTTGCTAAGTTATACAGTCCAACTATTTTTTCTTTAATGCTTCCAACTTTGGCATTCCAATTGCCAGTCACAAGCAGGCCCTTTGCATGTTCTGACAATTTCAAATTGAAATTGATTTTAAAAAGACTTACCAACCTTCTCTTCTTCTGCATCATTGGTTAGAGCATAAACATGAATGATCATCATATTAAAGGGTTGATCGCAACATCTAATTAAGATTATTCAGTTATCAATTGCATTATGGCCAAGTACTGTTCTTTCTATATCCTTCCCCAAAACAGTGTCATTTCTTCTTTGTCTTTATGTCCTGAGCAATAATCTACTCTAGCATCTTTTTATATTGCTGTTGCCTAATACTATACTTCCTTGATGGAAATATATCTCTGGGCATACACTCATGACATTCTTCATTCATCCCTCCTAGGAACCCCCCTTTGCCACTCTAAGGCAGCACAAAAGGATCTGAAGGGTAGAAGATACTGAGATAATGTTTTTTTTTTTTAAAAGGAAATACAAATTTTCTTTGTATTTCAGTGACTCATTTCAGTGATGGAATCTTGCTTATTGTGGAAGAAGAGTTTATTTCCCAGGCACCAAAACAGAGAACATCTATCCGTATTGTAGATTGCTACAAGCAGCAAATGCATAACTTTTCTGAAAGTCATAGTGAACTGAGTCACTGATGTAGATGTGGGTTTCTGAGGTAAATTGAATGACAAAGCTTCTTAAGGGGTTTTTACAGGAGTGGCAGCACCGTAACTCTATTTTAGAAGCAAATAGGCCATGAGTTTAGATCTTTCAGCATGGACACAGTGTAGTTCAAGGCACATTTATGCTACGTTCTGTATTATAGCTTGTGAACCAGCTCTAAGCACAGTTCTACACAGAGGAGTCCAAATATAAGGTTGCTAATATAATTCTGGTGGCTTAGAAAGTCAAGACTGGAGCACATTAGGTAAATATAGAAAAGATCGCATTCCTTGTCATTCTATGCAGAAACCAATCCGATTTCTGCAAAAATCAAAATTTAGAATCCTGTTGATTTCCTGATTTATCATCTGAACTCATTTAAATGCACTTAAATAACTAAAAGTCTAGATAAGAAGAATCAGAGATATGGTTCTTGTTTTATCATGTTGTAGAGGAACCAAGCCTCTATTCAATTTTAGAATTTTTTGTTTTGCCACATTATTGCTTTTAATTGGTTTTAGAGCATTTCAAGCATTTTTTGGCAAAGGATACTGCCTTTATGTGAAATATGACCCTATTCCTCTCAGTAAAATGTGTATGGATAGGCCTGTAGAAATTCATCTGCTTTTCTAGTATTCAAAAAACTGCAACATCCAAGTTTGTGACATCAGAGGTTGCAGAATGTTAGACTGTTTGAGATTTTATAAGGCGCACGTAAAATTAATTCTAAGTGAAAAATTATCCTCTGGTATCCTGTACTGAGATAATAAGCCTCCATTTGGATTGAAGCAAAATATCTACTTTAGGGGCTCAATTATAGTGATTTTCATATTTTCATATTTCTTTTTTCTTTTTAAAAGTTAGACTTTCACAAGCTGATGCATTTTCTCATATTATTGCAATATAGTGTAGGTCATGTAATGGATAGCTTTATTTTATGCCATTTTCTGTAATGCATAATTTTATAATCATATACTCAGAGGTGGCAATTCCACTACACTCTCACATTCCCTCCCCCCCCCCCCCCGTGTAACATGTCATGTTGGTAGTCTGATTATTTGATATTTTACAAAATGAAAGCTGTGGATTAGCTGCAACCATCTGGTTAAGTGTGATTTTTTTCCTATGGGTTCATTATCATACCTGTGAATAGTCATCCTATTTACTATAGCTAGATTCATACATATTACTAAGCTACAATTTGATTTATTTGGATTTGGCTTCACAAAACTTGAATCCAACAATCTTTGATTTACCCCAAAGTGTACAGTGTCATTAAAATTTTTAAAGACAAATTAAAAACTAAACAAAAGCTAATATTTAGAATAGAGAAAAAAGAGAGGAAAAGTAAGAAAAATAAATACAAAAGTACAAAAAAAGAAAATATAAAGAAGAAAGAAAGAAGCAACTTCTTATTTTCTTTACAGCAGTTATAAATGAAAGTTAACCTCTTACTCTACGGTCATAATTTGGCATTTCCCCCACCCACTCCTGAATCTATTTTTTTTCTAACTATCAAAACTATATATTATACTTCTGTTTTTTCTGTTTCACACAAAAAGTCTTTAAGGGGTTTTCAGTCAACATTAAACTTAGATAATGTCTTGTCTCTGACCAAAGCTATCAATTTAGCTATCTTAGCAAGTTTCATCATATTCACCATCCATTCTTCCATTTTGGGTAGCGTTCAATCTTTCCACATTCATAGATGCAATAATCTCACTGCAGTTATCATGTATAAAAATAGTTCCATGACTTTTCCCCCCAATTGTTTGTCCATCAGTCCCAAAAGAATGTTTCAACCGTATATTAACCTTTAAAAATCTTCTGAACATATGCACATCCACCGAACATGGTAAAATGTCCCCTCTTGCTGATTATACTTGGTTTATTATTTATTTATTTGCTTATTATTTGTTTATTTACTTTATTGATCACATTCCTATACCAGTTAAAAGTTTATACATTTTAGCAATGCTCATCAGTTGTACACACACACAGTTCTATTTCAATTTCAGCCTTACAATGCTTAAAACCAAATTTGTTTTATCTACTTTAAATCTCTGTAGTAATTATACATAAGAAAACCATTGGCAAGTATATCCTTCTGACACCAGATCATCTCTTGATTTTGCCAAGAAGATATATCTAAATGGAGATACATGTAAATTTATATGGCGGGGGGAAAAACCCCACAGATTAAATATAAGGTACTACAAAATGTAAAAGAAAGAAAGAGAAGGATTAGGTTACCAGATTTAAAATTATATTCTGCAGCTAATTGTTTAGTTTGGTTGAAAGAGTGGTGGTTGCTGACAAAGAAAAGATTTTGAAGTTAAAAGAGCACATCCTTAGATTTGGTACCAAGGATATTTGTGGTGTGATAAACTTAAGGTTAATGTAGGTTTAAAAAACCATTTTGTTAGGTAAAGTGAGAATATGAAATTGATATAAAATCAGATTGTGTTCAAAAATATCACTGTGGCTCTCAACACAAGAGGAATACTTTAGAAAAGAAATAAGTAAACACAAATGGTTATTTTATGGTGACATATTAGAACTTTTGTCAAGAAAAATGCAAAACCAAGTGTCAGTTTTTCATATGAATATGGATCAGTTTTAAATTTCTACCCCAAAATCTTACAGGCTGGTAGTTTTCAATCCTGGGAAAAGAACTAAACCACAAGAGCCAAGCTCTTGCCAAGGTATAAAAGGAACCAAATCATAATTTCCCATAAGGCAGGGAACCACCGAGTCCCCAACCACCGAGCTGCGGCCCACTACTGGGCCATGTCTTATTTGGAACTGGGCCACGTGAGTGGTGAGCCGGCACGCACATGTGCGTGCAGCTGTGCCCACAGCTCAACTTGCAGACGAGCTGCATGTGCATGGGCGTTCACACTGGCCTGCCACGTGCACGAGTTGAGCTGCGTGTGCATGTGTGTGTGCAGGCCTGCCGCTCGAATGGCCTGGTTTCCCCTCTCCTCCCCCCAGCCAGGCCACCAAGGTTGGGGACCACTGCCCTACGAGATTTTTGGGGAGGAAAAATCACTTGAATTCCGAAACAAAACTGAAGACTCGTCCAGTTTTATTTCTATAGACAGTATTTCATTTTTTTCCACATCATTCTTGTAAATTGATATTTCCAAATTCACATTTAAACCAGTTTTATCTAACAGAACTCTTTCATCTTTCACAACTTCATTTACAGTTAGTTTATAATAGCAAATATTTTCAAATTTAATTTCTGAGACATTTCCCCCAAATATCCTTAAATACATTTGGTATTAAAATTGTTCCATTCTTGTTAAGTAATTTAGGTATTTCTCCTTTAAATGTAATCTTTAGTTTCTTCTGGATTCCTCTAGTGTGCAAACTTCAAAGTCCCATCTTATCTATTTTTAGAGTTAAAAATAACCTCAGCAGTTTCCTATGGGGAAGATTCATATAATTAATTTTAAAATATTATTTCACATCTCTCTGGACCCTTAATCCATTTATAACTTTTCAAAATCAACACTTTAATCACCCAATTGCTATTTACTCCAAAAAGATTTTTTTTCTGAGTCTTTAAATTTGTAGTTAAAAATCTTTTTGCTGTGGACTTAAAGTCCTTAGAGGCTATATTACACTTGTGAGCCTGATGAAATCCCTCAACTCACAGCTGCACAACAGACAAGTGATGAAGAAACATTAGTTTCTGCTGCCTTCTCATGAACAGCAGCTGTTCAGAGTGCATATGGGCCGTCTGGTGAACTCTGTTTCTTCAAAAGGATTTCCATGGCTTGGTTCTATAGCAGCATCCAGCCATAATGTTTTCCTTATTGTTCAGGGACATCCATTTACCTTTCACCAGTGCTCACTGGAAGTGTCTGAATCTACACTCTTATCAAAGGTTGTTGTTGTTTTTTTGCATTCAATAAAACCACTCCTGCATAATCAGTTTCTTTGGTTGTACATCTAATGTATCAATTAGACAGCTGATACCGGTATTAACTGAAGCTTACAATCGTTTCATGGTAACAGACCAGTGGTGAAATGTAAAATTTGTTGCCACCGGTTCTGTGGGGGTGGCTTGGTGGGGGGGTGTCATGTGACTGGGTGAGTATGGCTTTTTTTTTTAACTTTTTAAAAGCACTTTTTTGCTACCTATTCAAACCGGTAGTAAAAAAATGCTTTAAAAAAGTAAAAAAAAAAAAAAAGGTTCCGACGATCGTGCGACAATCAGCTGTGCCGCCTGATCGTCGGAACTTTTTTTAAAAACTTTTTTAAAACATTTTTTTACTACTGGTTCACCCGAACCAGTAGTTTTTATCACTGCCGATTCGCCCAAACTGGAGCAAACCAGTAGCATTTTTTTTTTTTATTTGATTTATATGCCACCCTTCTCCAGAGACTCAGGGCAGTTTACAATGCATTAAGCAATAGCCTTCATACTTTTGTATATTTTATACAAACTCAGCTTATTGCGCCCACAATCTGGGTCCTCACCTCTGTAACAGACTGATCAGGATTAATGGTGATATATTCTGCAACCTCTGTGTCAGAAATGCAGACAATATTTTACCAGTTATGTTGCATAAATAAATTGCCCAATAGCTTATATTTTCAAGAGAATCTTTATCAAGCTTCAGTAGATCTTATAAAAAGAAAAGGGGAATTTGTGTTCAATTTATAAATCTGGAGTGTTCACCATGAGAGTTCTGGATAACTCTCTTCCAGAAGTGCTTCAATGATGTCTGAAAAGAAAAAGCCATGTTGGCTTCATATGAGCAAGAGCATACTGATTTCATGGAAATTCTTTTCTACATAGGCTTTTCTCCTTCAGATGTGTGCTGAGTGTGCACATATTGCAGGGAATCTCCCAGTATTTGATATTTGAGTTTGTGTGGGTAATGCTTAGGATCATCATGTTTCTGCTTTTAGAAAATATAGTTTGAAGGATGGGCACTATTATTTATTGGTCTTCTTTCCCATCACTGCAACAGACATTCTGTTTCTTAATGCTGAAAAGATAGATCCAACAGAACCAGAGAGTGTTTGGCTTTGGAGAAGAAATCTTCCCTGAAACTGAAAACAAGGTGTACTCTCCAGTAATGAGTGAGAGGAAGTGAAGGAGGGTGAGGGAAAGCAGGCTTCTTCTGAAAGGCAGGCTTCTTCTGTGGGCCTTTGGGGGCTGCCTGTTACTGGGCCACATGGATGGATTGCCTCTGTTTCGGCGTCTCATAAGAGCCTCGGGGCTGCAGCTGTTCCTGAAAGAGTGGTTATTTCTTCCATGAGCTAGGGCATATCAAAATCCTACATTTTTTTCCAAATATTTCCAAATCCTAGCCAGAGGGAGTAAAAAAATGCAGGGCAAGTCCTAGAAAAAAAAATAGACAAATGATAAAGTGGAGGTTTACCAGAGCATTCTCATGGTGAGTACTCCAGACTAGATAACACCAAAATGAAGTTATGGGCACTTTCAAAAAAAGTTGTCACCTTACATTTGCCTATATATTGCTGTTGTTGTTTTTAAACAACTTTGAACTACATAGTCTTATCTCTATTTTTAGAGAAACACAATTGTCCCACATTTCTTAGCTGATACATCTTTTGCTGGCTGACGGCTACTGTCATAATACATCCAGGGAAGGTTTACCCAAGCAATGGTCCGCTGCTCAAATTCTGAGACAAAGAGCAATTAATCTACAACTGTCTTCCATTTAGCAAGGTTGTTAGAATCTGATGATGGCTATTGTTGGGGAGACCAATTTTCATCATAAAGGAAATTTAAAAAATATGAATCTCCTTAACTGGTGTCCTCCATATATGTTGGACTATAACCTTGATATTTCCTAGCCAATATGCAAGTGGCAGTCCAACATGTTGGAGGGCATCAGATTGGAAAAAGCCAGTCATTTAACCTAGGTTTAACTTTTTCATCATATACAACCAGCTTCTCTTAAGTGGAGAGTTCTGAGATTGGACTTGGAATTTTCAATACATCAAATTAATTCTATATATCTATATAATAACTATATTTACTTGTGGGTATATAGTAGTATGGTTGTTAAAAATCATTGTTATGGTGGGATCACCATGACAGTCCGTGTTCTAGAGAGCTAATAAAAACTCAAATTGAGTAGCAAACATGTTAGACAGAGGGGAAATTCACTTACCTTTCCCTATCAGCTCGCAAAGGTGAGCGCTCATGGGCACTCCCTACACTCACATGTGCTTCCTCCATGTTAGGTATAAATGCCTAACACGCTTTGACTATGGCATGGCAAGGGTTAACATCTACACACCAGATCCTTCCCTTAATCCCTCCTTACCTTAGCCCTGCCTCCCAGGTATAAAAGATGTTGTCCAGGAGTCTCAGGTTCATTCCAGACGATTACCTGTAATAGTAAACATGATATAAATAAAGGTACTTTGAATCAAGCTTACCTTGTGTTGGAATCATTGGGTAAGATCCTTGGAAACCTGTAACAATATGGTAGCAGAGGATGGTTTATAACCCAATCGAAACAAGGTATGCAAGGGACCTCCAAACTGACTGAGAAGGAGAGGAGACCGAACACCCGAGCATACCTGAAGAGCATGGCAGCACAAGCATCCACTGCAGAGGCTTTGCAAAAGGAGATGGCAGATGAGAACAAGCAGAGCTCCACTCCCAGCACCCCAGCAAGACATGAGGGAGACGACGAGGCCGCAATCGATGAAAAAGAGGAAAGTGATTTAAAATCCAAGTTGCTAGACCTCATCGAGGCAGCACTGAACAACCTGAAACTCATCGCGAAACTCCGGGCCCTGATCAAGGACTGCGGAGCAGCAATGAGGGAGGAAGAAACCGAACCCAACCACGGAGAAGAGGACACGGTAGGCAAAACACCCCCAGAACATTTTCCCGCTGAAGAAACGGGGCCGAAAAAGGCATTTTCCCCATGGCGGCCATCTTGGAAAATGACATCACCCAAGATGGCCAACCAACAGCCAATGGGGGCTCGAGATTTGAATTTTCTGGCGGGAATCGAGGCCTACCCTCAAGCCACCGAAGAGAACCCCACAAACAGCCAAAACGGGTCGGGAGAGGAACCGGCTAGCTCACCTACCGAGCTAGAGATAGACAAGGCCATGCGGGTACTAACCGTGGCCTTCGGCGACAAAATCAAGTTACAGGGCCCGTACCAAAGGACACCCATGGGCCCAGAAAGAGCAACCCGCAACTAAGGACCTCAGAGGAGACTTACCCAGACCATGCCACCTTCGCAAACTGGGCACAACGTCTGCCTACCGGGGACCCCTACTCGCTACACCTGGGGCAGCCCTTTGAACCCAGGGAAATCAACCAGCACCTACTGATCCGACGACCTGCTCTGAGTCACCCGGGACCACCAGCCGTCGAGAACGTCAATCTGGACCCGATCCACGCCTTCAGCGCCAAGCCGTCCGGACGTCCGATTGAGCTTCACGAGGCCGACGACCACCCCGAGGCATCCGATGGACGATCCAATGAATCAATGGGCCTTCCGGCAGGACTACAACCAGCCAAGACCACCCAGGGCCGAGCCATGGAGCCATCCTACAGTTTGGGGCCTTCTACCAGGAGCCGCGAACACGAGCACCTTCTACAACGACTGCCAGACAAGAATGATCCCCGAGCATGCGCAGGAGCCTACAATAAGAAAAGAGAGAAACATAGATACAAGTCTGTACAGAGCTATACCAAGCATCCCTGTGCCATATTGTGAGTTCCCTCACATAAAGAATCATGGACAGCGACAGAATGTGAGTAACTCCACACATAGTGCTGTGACATTGCATGCTGATTTCCAGAAACTTAAACCAGATGGGACAAACCTCTTTGATTGGAATCAGCAACTTCAAATTATTTTCTTAAGGGAGGATATGTTATTTTTAATCAGTGACCCCCCTAGAAAACCCTGGATTTTTAAGGTGGACTGCCTACATCATAGGGCTTTCTATATACTTATTGCAAGTATTTCTCTTAGCATCTATCCTAGTCTTAGCCACCACCTAACAGTACCAGAAATATTACAAAAAATATACAACCTATTTTACAGCAAGAGTGTAGCCACAACCACCAAAATCTCTAGGGAATTTTACTCTGCTAGACACAAGGCTGGCACACCAATGGGGGAACACATCCTGAGTCTAAACGCCACTAGATTAGAGTTGATACAGGGAGGGGAGGCAATATCAGAGGAGAGCCTGAAAAGTATTATAATTAACTCACTTGACTCTAGTTGGGACGGGTTCGTAACACAACTGGATAGCCTCAGTCTAGAGCACCTCACATTGGAGACACTCACGAACAAATTGATAGCGGAGGACAGCTTAAGGAGAGATCGCTACGCAAGTCATAGGGAAGGCAGGACAACCAAAAGGGTCGACTTTCAGGTCAGGGAACACAACACTCCAGAGTGCTACACTTGTGGTTCCAGGAACCACTATAAGAGAGACTGCCCCAGGAACACCAAGGATAGGGAAAGGCAAGGCCGGAGGTTAGGCTTCCCTGACAGACACCCATCAGACAACAGGTATAGACGTAGAGACTCCCCCAACCCAAGGGACAGGAGATGGCGGAGAGATAGCTCCAGGGAAAGCCAGACAGGCTCTTATGTATGGACTCGGAGATCAGGAAATCACACACACCCAAATGAGAGATGCATGGCTCATAGACTCAGGGGCTACCAATCACACGAGTAACAATAGGGAAATACTCACAGCATTCACAAAAGAGAATTACTACGTAAAGGTAGCAAACCAGGACAGGGTCCTAGTAACGGGCAAGGGCAACACATACATAAACGGAATAGGGAAACTAGAGGGGAAATTACTCGTACCTGGAATACCACGCAACATACTAGCGACCCTCAGGCTGAGCAAGGACACAGGCATCAAGACCACTTTTGAAGGGGAGAGAGCCTACATGATTAGAGACAATAAGGACATAGATAAGATAATTATTGAAGGAGGGCTAACATACCTCCAACCCGAAAGGGAACACCAGTCATGCCAAAACATACACACAGATGGCATTGAAAATGAAATAGATGACAACGAGGAAATAGAGGGGGATAAGGCAGAGGACAGTACGGAGAACAAACAAACACATGAGGCAACACACAAAGGGAAACTATGCATTGGCAAGCCCATGCATGATGATTGTGCCCACTTACTGCACCGGAAGCTGTGTCACGCCAGCTTTCCAGTTATCCAAAAAATGCTTGAGTGTTCAAACGGTTTGAAAATAAAGAGCTGTAAAAACTATATAGAGTGCTCTGTATGTAAATGTTCAAAGATCAAGACCAAGCCCAAACCCAAGAGAGCCACACGCACCACAAAATCCACATTTCATTTGGTACACATGGACCTAGTGGGCCCCATGAAACCATCTATAAAATACAAGAAGAGATATTTTTTAACCATAGCGGACGACTTCAGTAGTCCACTATGGATTCGTGTACACACTCAGCCATAAGAACGAAATGTTCCAGAAATTTAGGGAGTTTTACAAAAGGGTGGAAACACAACATAACACAAAAATAAAACAAATAATGACAGACAGAGGGTCCGAGTTCCTATCCAGAGAATTCTCGAATTGGCTGAAGGAGCACGGGATACTGCATTTTAAATCATCGCCGTTTTCTGCATTTCAGAACGGGGTGGTAGAACGAAAAAACGGTGTATTGCAGACCATGACCAGGTGCGTGCTAGAAGATACAGGACTAGGACAATCCTTCTGAGCTGAGGCACTCACATACTCCAACTATACCTTAAACAGGCTTTGGTCCAGTGTAGTAAACAAGACCCCATATGAAATAATGTACAGCAGAAAGCCCCAAATAGGACATTTACACATTTTTGGGGTCACTGCAGATGTACACATCCCGAAACAACTTAGGCGCAAGGGAGATAAGGTCTCGAGAAGATTAAAATTCATGGGTTATGAAACCGGAACTAAAGGGTATAGGTTTATTGATAAAGACAACAGGTTCATTATATCTAGGACAGCGGTATTTCACAAAAATATGAACTGGTCCAAAATACACCTCAACGAAATACTACACAGGCAGGAAGATACAAACAGGGCGAGAGGTGAGGACAGGCAGGACAAAACAGACACACATAAACACGAAAAGTGCAAACCTAGGCACCATGAAATAACTACCAAGGAATGGAAGGAAGGCCACCCTACAATAAAGATAGACACTCTCACTAAGGAAGAAGCCAGGTACATGCATGACACGGAGACACCACCCAACAGGCCCATCAGATCTAACAGAAACAAAACACCAAAAAGACTCGAAGATTACATCCTATCCGTACACACTAGCAGAGTAAAGCCCAACTCATATGAAGAAGTGCTCAGGCTGCCACCGGAGGAAAGGGATAGGTGGGAGCGAGCAATGGACAAAAAGATGGCCAGCCTGAAGGAATTAAAAGTATATACCCCTTCTAAGGCACCTACTGACAAGACACCCATTGGAACAAAGTGCGTCTTCAAGATCAAAGAGCTCGAGAACAACCAGGCATTATACAAAGCTAGACTGGTAGCACAAGGGTTCGCCCAGAGATACCCCGAGGACTATACAGACACGTACTCACCCACAGTCAGGTCTGAGAGTGTTAAGAGTGCTTTGGTAGTAGGGTCTCTCCTAGGACTTGAAGTGTATCAATTCGACGTGCAAACCGCTTACCTGCATGCGGAACTAGACAAGAAAATCTTTGTCAAAGCACCCCCCGGGAGGAACACAACACAAGGGGTACGGTTTGAAACAGTCCGGAAAAAGGTGGTATGATTGCTTGGCAGCGATCCTCAAGGACATGGGCTTCACACCCACCTCTGCTGATCTTTGCTTCTTCCTCAAGAAAGAGGGCACATCGATAGAGTATGTATTGGTTTACATGGACGATATCTTATATTTTGGCCCTCACAAACAGAAATGCGATACATTTGCAGAAAGGCTAGGCAGGCACTTCACACTCAAGACATTGGGGAAAGTAAATAAGTACCTAGGGGTACAGATAACCAAAACACAGAACGGGTTCAGGCTCTCTCAGAGAGAAAAGATACTGGAACTCTTACATAAATGTAATATGGAGGAAGCCAAACCCTGCGAGACACCCATGCAGGCCAACTTCCTGAAACACATGTATGAAGAAAGCGAATCCTTCAAAGACAACACGCTGTATAGGTCTGTCATCAGATCCCTGCTATACATAGCCAACTGGACCAGACCAGACATCATCCTGGCAGTCAACCTCCTGTCTAGGCACGTCAGTGAACCAACAACTTACCACTGGGAAAGAGCAAAGAGAATTCTCAGGTACCTGAAATATAGCGTAGATGCTTGCCTACACTTAGAACCATCTAACTCCAAAGAACCCATCTTGACCTGCTATGTGGATGCTGACTGGGCCGGGGACACGAAGAGCAGAAAAAGCACATCCAGCTACGTGTTCTTCATCAATGACTGCCCAGTGCAGTGGTACACCGGAAAACAAAACCTGATAGCCACCTCCACAGCAGAAGCGGAATACATCTGCCTGTCTAAGGCAGCGAACAACTTAACATGGTTCGATGACCTGCTTTCCAACATATGGACCAAGCCAGTCTACCCAATTGTCATACACGAAGATAACAAAGCAGCCATAGACATCTCCATGGCAGACGCAGTAGGGCAAAGGTCAAGGCATATTGACATCAAGCTTAAACATGTTAGGCAGTTGTCAAGCATTGGGTTCATCAAGGCCGTACATTGTGAGACTGTTGAGCAGATTGCAGACATACTGACCAAACCACTGCAGAACAAGCAGCATGCCTACCTCACCACAAAATTAGGCGTACATCTACTACCTACACACAAATATCAACATGTTAGACATTTAGAGGGGGATTTGTTAGGTATAAATACCTAACACGCTTTGACCATGGCATGGCAAGGGTTAACATCTACCCACCAGACCCTTCCCTTAATCCCTCCTTACCTTAGCCCCACCTCTCAGGTATAAAAGGTGTTGTCCAGGGGTCCCAGGTTCATTCCAGACGATTACCTGTAAACATGATATAATTAAAGGTACTTTGAATCATTGGGTTAGATCCTTGGAAACCTGTAACACTCCATGCATGTGCAGAACCTTCTGCACATGCTCAGATGGTAAAAAACAGGATATGATGATGTCTGGGTGGGCGGGCGGAGCCTCCCGCTGCCGGCACTACCGGATCACGTGATCTGGATAGATCCGGCAGAATTTCACCATTGATGTTAGACCCAAGAATAACACATGGTAACTCTCTCAAGCTTAGTTAAGTTATTTATTGTTTCACACCTATAGACAAAATCTTGCCAGACTACTATTGGCATCTACAAGATACTATGGAAACTATTAGGGAGGGGCTATCTTCACCCTCTTCTTCTCATGTATTATATCTGAGCTGGAATTCTGCCCTTCCTCCTGGAATCACCTGATCAGTACATTCCATCATAAAACATTTCATCTTTTTTGTTTTGTTTTGTTTGTGTGAAGTCTTATGGACTACTGCAAACTGGTTTGTTTAAGGATTAGCCCAACTCTGAGGAAGGTCTTCCATTCAGGGGATGATTTTTAATATTTTATTCCAAAATCATTAATCAAAATGCACATCTTCTATAGGTCAGCCATTTATTCCTAGCTAATATTCTTTAAATTGGCAGCTGAAGACATCAGTACATTTACCTTCAATGATATTTATTTGAAAAACTGCCAAGAACTAACATCAAAACATCTTGCTTGATAAAATGAATTTACTGAAGACAGAGCTGAAAGAGGCCATAATTCAATCCCCTGCTCAGTTCAGGAATCCAAATTAAAGCATCTCCATTAGGTGACTACCTAATATCCACTTGAATACATCCAATTGTTATGAGTTGTAAAGCATTGTATTGATTCTGACTAGATTATAATAAGAAGATAACAAATCCAGTTGTACAAGTAGCTCTCCACTACTGATGTGACCTGCAGACTACAAGTAAAGCTTTTTGGCACATTGGGTTTGTCTTTCTATGTGGTGTTACCAAACATGGATTCAGAAGTCAATTGAAAAGTTTTGGGTGGTGCCAGTGTGGTAATGGACCACCTGCAGCTTCTAAACAAATTAAATTTTGTGGCAACTTACTGGAAAACTGGGGAAAGTTTAGACAAATTTACACTTATATTCCATGGAGAGAGGGGCTGATAAAAAAACTGAGAAATCACAATCCTGCATTTTACAGGGGAGCAGTGTTTAATATATTCCAATTTGAAGAGGAGTCTGATAAGCAGAAGCTGCAGGCCTTGTTTAAGAATTGTGAAATTTACAGTGCATGAAGAAAGAACACTATATATGAGAGGCATAAGGTTTTTAGAAGGAAACAAAGTGAAGGTGAAGACATGAATGCCTATGTAACAGAGTTAAACCTTTTAGCACAGTCTTGTGAATTTGAACAATTAGGTGACTCCTTAATTAAGAACTGTGTAGGATGTGGAGTAAGATTTGGAAGAGTAAGAGTGAAATTGTTAAGGATAAATCACTTAACACAGGAATATGCTGTTGATGTTTGTAGAGCTGAGAAGTTGCTGTAACTTAATTAAAACAGCTTGGGAGTACTGATAAGGAAATGGATTTTTTGTGGAGTAAAGAGAAAGCATCTACAAAACCTAAATCCCAGCCATCAGTTGTAATACTGAAGGCACAAAGTATGTAGTGAGAAGATGCAGAGTTTCTCACCTTCAAGAGACATGCCCAGCTGTTGGGAAAGAATGCAGAAAATGTGGAGACTAAAACATTATGTGCACTGGATGAAGAAGATTCTTCAGAACTTTTTATTAGACTGATTAAATTGGAGGGTATAAAATGTGAATGGACTGATGTTTTAGTTATGAATGATTGTAGAACTGTAACTCTTAAAAGACACATACAGGGCACAAACAACTGCAATGTCTTACAGACTGTATAAAACCTTACAAGTTGAATCATTAAAAAAAAACCCAAATGTAAGCTTAGTTATCTATTCAGAACATAGGTAGAAGGTTATAGGAAAATATAGACTAAATCTTATCAACATTATGCCAGAGATCCAGACCTCTGAGGCACATTTTGAAGTAAAAGCTACTTTAGACCTAAAATAATACCATTAAAAAATTGTAAGAAATTAAGTCTCCTCCCACCCAGCCTTTCTCTGCTCCCATGCACTATACCCTTCTCCTCCCTTCACTCACATAGACCATGTGTCCTCATTCCCCAGCTTCCCGGCACTTGCACAGGTGCACATATACCCCACAACCTCTTTTCCTGGCTTCCCTGCACTGTTACTCTCTCTCACACACACACCATGTCCCTTTTCTCCAGTTTCACTTGTACCCTGTGCCCTCTTTCCTTGGCCTCCCTGCATGTGCACACATGCATTCATCTACAACCCTCTTTCCCCAGCCTTTTATGGCTTTGCTAATATAAAAAGTCAACAAGTGATTTTTTCCACAGTTCTCCACTGGCAAAGTTTTCTATGTACTTCATTGGACTGAAAATATTGGCTTCAATATCCAGAAAGCATCTATTTAGAGATAGGGAATATGCAGTTGTTTGTTTGTTCGTTTGCTTACTTGCTTTGTCTCGTCAAAGCTTTTAGAAATTAACCATATTCTGCATCTAAGATCTCAGCTGTCCATAAACCTAGGCACCAATATATATGTTCTCGGCCTGACAAAGAATTTTTGAAAACCAAATTCTTGCAATGAATTTTTATAACTTTGTTGCTTCAATTGCTTCTATGGTTTTGAGAATTTTATTCTCTGGGGGGAGCAGAAAATACTTCATTGCTTTTAGCACTAAAAAAACGACAACTCTAGCCCATGGCCTAGTTCACATGTAATGCTAAACTATTATAGGTGGCTTCACAATGAACAAACATCTTATTGTTTAGTGTTATGTGAACCAAACTTCTCCTTAACAAAGCTCCTTTTTGTTGTTTTGGGATTTTCTTTTTTTTTACCTCACTTTTCTTTTCTTTAAACATATTACTGTTTTTTACTTTATTTTTTTTTTTATTTATTTGATTTATATGCCGCCCTTCTCCGGAGACTCAGGGCGGCTTACAATGCGTTAAGCAATTTATAAAAAAGTTCTTTAAAATAAAAATTAATTTTGAAAGAGAGAGGCATCTGTGTGTATAATAACAAATGATGAAATGTATAATAATGAAGACTCTGAAATTTATTGCTGCTAGCATGGACTGGAGGTTTGTAAATGTTAAGTAACGGTAATAATCACAACAGCTAACAGTTTCAAGCATGACCTTCAATTATATACTTCAGTGTTCTGCAGATTTCAGTCTGTGCCCAGGGTGATGTTCTAGAGGCTGCTTTGACATTACATTTACACATCTTCCGTCTCAAGCCCCAGTGGCTATAAACACATGCCATTTCTATTTATAATTAACTGGACTGTGGTATGCAGAATTAACCCAACTATTTAATTTGCACAATACCCAGAACCATATTCTAAATCCAAGAGCTGGGTTTGCATAACATGCTAGGATAAAATACAAGTGAATAATTTATGGTACAATGTCATGCAAACACAAGTGATAAATTCAATCACTCCTCAGCAAAGAACCTCAGCTCACATAGCCAAGCCACATCCGTTTAATTGTGGTTTACGTATGGTTTATTTAGCATGGTACACAACACTTTAAACTCTAATCTGTAATGAAATGTGTGGATGATCTTGGCAAATGAAGAGAAGAGATGCTGTTTAGGAAACAATCAGATAAGAGAGGGAGAACCCCACAGTGGCTTAATGATCAGAGAAAGGAAGGACCTGCCTTAATGCATCCTGATGTTAAAAGTGGTGGTGGGAAGTTTGCCCTCTCACACTTGCAAGACTCTGTTATTGTAGCCTTACAATAAGGTAGATTTCCCAGTTGAGTTTCCTGTCTGTGTTACCATTTGGTTTACCTGGGAACACCGATAGTTCAATAGGCTATGACTAAGTCAATATGATTCAGAGTATGACTGAACTCTATGCTTCACAGGTGCTGTCTCGGCTTCTCGTAGTCCGCAATCACCAAGACACAGGAATCACACGTGGTTTGCTCAGTGAGGTATCCTGGTTTATTAGTGACTACAGCTCGTCGAGAAACCAGAATGCAAGGCAATGCAAAGACGCGGCTATCGCACGCCAGCCGCAGCATCTCTTTATAGAGCAAGCCTAACTCTGGCCAGCTGGGTGCTTTCGAATTCCCCACTGCTCCAGGTGCACAGGAGTGATGTCATCATTGCCGGTCTGGTAGGTATCGCCGCTGGCCGCCCGGCTCTGCTCTCCCAGGTCCCTTTTGCGGCTCGTACTAACCCCCCCCCTGTGCTCCAGGACACCTAGTCGCAAGTCTGACCCCATCACCAGCACCTCGTGTCTCCCGCACCCACAACCGCCCCCCAGGAGGCTGCTGTATTCATGGTGTTCATGATCATGGTGTCGAGTGCTGCTTGGCACTCGAAAGGCAGCTCCCCCTACCAGGTATCCGCCTAGAAAAGACGAGAAACAAAGACAGGTTAATGTTTATGCTGTGGCTTTGGTTGTGGTTTTTGGGGGTTGTGTCTATGGAATCTTCTTAAGAGATGCGGAGCATTGATATCGGTTAAGGGAACCCATGCCGCATCCGTATCGGGATACCCTGTCCACCTAACTAGGTACTGTAATTGGCCTCTATGGTATTGAGTATCGACAATATCATTTATTTCATAATGCGATCCTGTTACGGGTCCTGGGGTTTCTTGTGGAACATGGGGTTTCTTAATGGGTTTCAATAGACTCGAATGGAACACTGGGTGGATTTTTCCTTGCAAGGGTGGTAGTTTCAGCATAACCGTTACCGGGTTTATAATCTTTATTATTGGGAAAGGGCCTATATATTTGGGACCCAACTTTCGACTCAGTACTCGTAGTCGCAGATACTTAGTCGATAGGTATACCTGGTCTCCGAGTTTAAACTGTGGACAGGTAGACCGTTTTTTGTTCGCTTGTGTCTTGTATTCTTTTGATGCCTTATCTAGAGCTTCCTTTACCAGGGGCCATTGTTTTCGTATATTTTGGGACCAGTCGTGAGGGGTAGTGGTCATCAGGGTGTGGAGATCCAACTTGAGGATGGCAGTAAACTCTCATCCCATGACCACCTGGAACGGGGTGTTATTCTGTACTTCGGTGTACTGAGTTGTTATAAGCCGTTTCAGCTAAGGGTAACAGATCCACCCAATCGTTCTGCTGATATGATACATAAGAGCATAAATAACGCTCTACCATGGCATTAGCTCGTTCTGCGGCCCCATTCGTACTGGGGTGGTAAGCAGAGCTTAAGCCCTGTGTGGCTCTGATAACATTGAGAAACCCTTTCCAAAATCTGGCTGTAAATTGCACCCCTCTATCTGATATGATTCGCCTGGGGACCCCATGTAGGCGGTATACATGTTGTAGAAACAGTTTCACTTACTGTCGTGCAGATGGCAGCCCTTTACAGGGAATGAAATATGCTTGCTTTGAGAAAAGATCGAGTACTTTCCAAATCACAGTATAGCCCCTACTGCTAGGAAGATCCACAATGAAATCCATTGAGATTTCATCCCAAGGTTTCTCGGGTTCTGCTACTGTTTGCAGCAGTCCTAATGGCTTTCCGGGTTTGGGTTTGGAGACAGCACAAACATGACACTTTTGGACATATTCCTCAATTTCCTTCCGCATTTTAGGCCACCAAAACTGTCTCTGGCTAAATGTAACGTCTTCAGGAATCCAAAATATCCCGCAGTTCTAACATCATGGCATCATTTTAAGACCTGCTGCCTCAGTGTAGCAGGGACGTACAGCCTATTCCCCCACCATGCCACACCGTCTCGATGGGTCAGTGTTGCTTGATTGCTTAGCAGCCATCCATCAGATGATAACGCTTTCCTTAACGTGGGCAGCCAATCGTCAACTTGTCGGGTTCTACCGGCGCACTTTTCCGTTTGCATATGTGGTATTAAAACCTGTAATGATTCGTCTCTTTTACTTCCGTATTGCGGCATTTGGGAGAGACCGTCGGCTAAGAACATTTGTCCTGCAGGTTTGTATTTCAGAGAAAACCGGAACCGGTGGAAGTACTGCGCCCATCTGATTTGCTTAGGGGATAGTTTTCGGGATGTCTGGAGGGCCTCCAGGTTTTTGTGGTCTGTCCAGACCTCAAACGGATGTGTGCCGCCTTCCAATAAATGCCACCAGGTTTGCAACGCCCATTTCACAGCGAAAGCCTCTTTCTCCCAGATAGCCCAATTCCATTCCGATGAGGTAAACTTCCGTGAAGTATATGCACAGGGTTGCAGAACACCCGAGACACCTTTTTGTAGAAGGACGGCGCCAACGGCCACATCACTAGCGTTGGCCTGCACGATAAAAGGTAGTGATGTGTCTGGATGTTTTAGGACAGGTTCTTTGGAGAATAGGTGTTTGAGTTTCTCGAAGGCCTCTTGACACTTAGAGGTCCAGGGCAACACGTGCCCCAGTTTAGGTTTAACTCCAGGTGGTGACAGTCCTTTTGTGTGCAATAAATCCATCAATGGCAAAGCCGTTTTAGCAAATGAAGGGATGAAACGTCGATAGAAATTTGCGAAACCAAGGAAGCTTTGCAATTGCTTTCGTGTTCATGGGGCCTGCCAATCTAGTACTGCCTCTACCTTTTTTGGATCCATTTGTATCCCTGTGTCCTTAATTCGGAACCCGAGGTAGTCTATCTCGTTACGGTGAAATTCACACTTCGAGAGCTTAACAAACAAGCGTGCCTTTAGCAGTCGAGCGAGTACTTGTCTAACTAGAGCGATATGTTCTTCCAGTGTGTTCGAGTAAATGAGTATATCGTCTAAATAGATTAAAACCCCGCGATATAAAAAGTCATGCAATATCCCATTGATAAGTTGCATAAAAACAGCCGGAGCCCCCTGCAACCCAAACGGCATCACAAGAAAGTGGTAACTCCCCAGAGGACTATTGAAGGTGGTTTTCCACTCATCGCCCAGATGTATACGCACCCGGTAGTAAACTTCACGGAGGTCTAATTTGGTAAAGATCTTTCCGGTCGCTAATGTTGTCCACAGGTCATTTATCAAGGGTAGCGGATACAACAGTTCGACACATACAGTGTTTAATCCCTGGTAGTCCACACATAGACGTAGTCCTCCGTCCTTCTTTTCGCGGAAAAGTACTGGGGCTGCCAGGTGTGACCGGCTGGGACGTATGAAACCCCTTGCCAGGTTTTTGTCAATATACTTCCTTAGTTCCTCCAACTCTCTTGGCATCATGGAATACATCCGAGGCTTTGGCAGCTTTGCCCCGGGAACCAATTTGATTCCGCAATCTGTATCCCGATGCGGCGGCAAAACGTTGCATTCACCTTCACTGAACACTTGGGCAAGGTCATCATATACCCGGGGGTATGCTTGGTCAGCTACCACCCCATGTTGTGCCAGTGGGCATGGCTCCATTGTTATCAGAAGCCGTAACTTATGAAAAAACCCCTCCCACCAAATGGTTGGTTCCCATTTATCCAACCATGCAAGCCCGAGGATTACAGGCTCAATCATTTGTGTAATGACTATGAAGCGAATAAACTCTTGGTGTTTTCCTATTCCTAATATGACTGGCTCAGTTATATGGGTGGTTGGGTCTCCACCGAGAATGGTCCCATCGAATGTAGCCTGCACCGGGGGTAAACCCCAAGGGTTCTGTGGGGTCCATACTCCAGGGCCCCATTGTGGTAGCGGGTCTATTTGGTGGGGCTGGGGTGGTCTAACTCCCCCCCGACCATGGCCCTGCTGCCCATCAGCCCCGGGATCCGCTCCTCTGTCCCTGCGGGGTCTAGCAGCCGCCCTTGGTGGTGCGCGGGTGCCGTCCCTGCCAAATGAGATGCTGGCACCGGTGGTTACTGGGAGGTGCTCCCCGCTGGCTCGGCTTGTTCATCGTTCAGGCTTAAACTTCGGGCTAGCAATCCGTAGTCTTCCTTCAGCCCCACTGCCCTGCCACATCCCGGATGGCTTTGTGCTGGGTGCCCAGGGCTGCCAGGAAGGCATCACGGAAACTGGCCTCCCCAAATCTGTCCCGCAGCACATCCATGGTGGTAGCTCCCGGGCCCGTGGAGTAGCTCCATTCCCCGTCTTCATTGTCGACCCATTGACGCTCCCTCCAACCCTGGAATTGGGCGCCGGTGTAGGGAGGGGTTTGCACCCATGTGCCGGTTAGGGCTGAACTATGCCACCAATTCCCAGCTCCAGCAGGGACTGCCACCCGAAGTCCATGCATCTCCTCAAGCCCCGTTTCTGTTCGTGGCTCTGTTATTACCTCCCTCTGCAGCTCCCGAAGTTTCGGCCGCACCACCTGTTGCTCAGTTGCGTTGGGTGCCTCAATAACCATATCATCGGCTGTCTCCTCCTCTGTTTCAAGCTCTTCAGGCAGCGCGTCTGCAGAGACGCCCTCCGCCATACCGCCGTCCCAGTCCGACGTAGGCTTCCAAACGGGAGAAAGGGGGAGCCGCGTCTTCCTCTCGGCTTCTTGTAGCCCGCGATCACCAAAACACAGGAATCACACGTGGTTTGCTCAGTGAGGTATCCTGGTTTATTAGTGACTACAGCTCGTCGTGAAACCGGAATGCAAGGCAATGCAAAGACGCGGCTATCGTACGCCAGCCGCAGCGTCTCTTTATAGAGCAAGCCTAACTCTGGCCAGCTGAGTGCTTTTGAATTCCCCGCTGCTCCAGGCACACAGGAGTGATGTCATCATTGCCGGTCTGGTAGGTATCGCCGCTGGCCGCCTGGCTCTGCTCTCCCAGGTCCCTTTCGCGGCTCGTACTAACTCCCCCCCATGCTCCAGGACACCTAGTTGCAAGTCTGACCCCATCACCAGCACCTCGTGTCTCCCGCACCCACAACCGCCCCCCAGGAGGCTGCTGTATTCATGGTGTTCATGATCATGGTGTCAAGTGCTGCTTGACGCTCGACATGCTGTATGAATCATCTGGAAGACACCAAATCAGATCATCCAAGGTACTGAAGTATTTATGTACTACTTTCATATCCCACCATAATTTGATTGATAATATAAATTTGATCGATAAATATCTATATAACTATCTATAGATAAAGATAAATATTATGTAACTGGTTGTATAAATTTGATTGATAAATAAATACAATACACAAGTACAATTAAAATACCTAGGATCAGATTAAAAGGTAAAATACATGAATAAATGTATTTATGGGGGAATATTAGGCATGCGACGGAAGGCTTGGATATTTTGGGGATGGAACATAGGGTGTGTAAGTGACTGTGAATGTGGTGGATACTTTAGAGGAAAAGAGAAATGGGGTGTGGGGAAGGGAATGAGGCAGGAACTTCGAACCCATGACAGGCAGAGTTTGGAAGTATGCAGGGACTTGAGGGTGGAACATATTCAGGGATGATGGGTCCTACAACTGCTGCTCTGAAAAGCCAGATTGGTTTGTAATAAATCTCCACTAGTTTGTATGTGTGATGATGTAATACAGTATCACAATGTCTCAAATGTAGATTCTGAAGTTTTAGCTTTGGTAGATGTTCTGGTTTTTTTTTTAAAAAAAATCCCTTTTCTGTAGCTATTTTCTCTTTATTGTTCTTGTTCCTCCTTAATGGTAGCACTTTTCTAATTTTGATTGTTCTCTCAGGTTTATGAGTGTTTACGTGTTTACTGCCTTTATAAACCCTTCTCTAATTTTCTCCAGTATATTGTTGTGAATAGGTTCTTGATAATTTTATATACTTGCTGAAAGTTACATTCTTCCTTCTGTTGTGGCTCAGCAGCATTGTTTGGGCTAAGATGCCTGCTAATGATAGATCTTTATCTGGTTTTCTAATTAGAATCTAATTTTCAAGGTGTACTTTTGTAACTGCACGATTATTTTTGCAATTTGGCTGGTGTTTGTGCCAGTAGATTTCTCACGATGCTCTCCAGTATTAGGATCAGTTTCTACATTTACAATTCTGTCTCAATGTACATTCTACTTGTTTCTTTTTTTAAAGAAAGAAAGTTTCCTTCTTCATATTGAAATGTGTGCCCCTATACTGGGCCTTATTTTATTCTGAAATTTTGCAAGACTGGTATTTTTGTGATGAATTTTTTTTAATCTATTTGTAAACAGTAAACAGTTTCAGTAATACTTTTCTTACCCACTATGACTTTTTTAAAATTACTGTGCTGGTGCTGGTGCTAAACCTGGTGAGAACTTTGTTTATTAACCAACACAGTTTTTACTATCTCAGATTCTGCACGTTTTGTGTTCTGCACTTTGCCTTTTATTCCGGGTCTGATATCTAAAATATGACAAGCTGATCGCTTTATTTTGTTTGGATAGACTGAGCATCAAGCTTTTCTCTCTCTGATCTCTATAGAAGTATTTCAGGGCCTGCAATGTCAACTTTTATTCTGATGTGACCAGTTGTCTTCTTATTTCAAGAACCAAGATTTAAAGGCGGTACTTAGAAGACATTCAGTTGGTTTTGCTGTGTTGTAGATCTCTTTTCTGACACTTGCACCTACTCAAACAAAATTAAAACCACTGCTGAACACAGACATATATTATTCAATGCATTAATTACTGTAGGTATCTGGACTTAGAGAAAACATTTCCATGAGGATAGTAGCAAAATCACTATAGCATATGAGTATGTGCATGTTAAGACAAGAGGGAGAATCTCCTAAGGAAGGTACGCTCTGTATTTTGGATGACATGGCTGCTTTAATGCTTCAAGGACTATGCTTCCATTGTCCCAATTTACTTGACCAAGAACTCTTTTCAAATGTTTTCTGCAGTTCTATACATTACAGTTGTGAGGATAAAATATGAATGCAGGAGGATACATCCCAGCCTTATGAAAAAAAGAATTTAAAAAACCTTAAAGTCTCTAATTAAAACTACAGGTGTTCCTCGATTTACAACCATAACTGAGCCCAGATTTTTGGTCATAAGTCATTGCAGTCATTAAGTAGATGATCATATGACCTGACCTGATTATACAACTGTTTGTACAACAATCATTAAGTGAATTCAGCATATCCAATGGATGTTGGGGAAAAAACAATGGGGAAAAACAGCAAAAGAATGTTGTAAATTGCATTCATGCGACTGCAAAACGCTGCAACAGGTCCTTAATGTAAGCCAGTTGCCCAATACCCAAAATGTGATCACATGACTGCAGAGATGTGAAGCAGTTATACCTTTGAGGACATGTCTTAAGTATATTTTTAAAAATGCTTTGTAATTTTGAATGGTCATTAAGTGACCGGTCCTTAAGTGAAAATTACCTGTATACAATCCCTTATAGAACATCTAGAGAGTAGGGTACCCATATATCATGTATGACATTTATCTCTTAGAATTTCCTTTTCTTCCATTACAAGGACAAATCTACTATTAAAATAAGAAAGAACAGAGAGAGGTCCTATGCTGGCTATCAGCCATTAGCACTTCGATTATAGACTGAGCAGTCATGCAGGCCACAATTTTCCTAGTTATAGAAATATATAATTATGCTTATTATTTCTCTATAGAAAACAACATATGTCAGTCTATGTTCTTTTTTTAATGTAGTTCTTCTTTTGGGGGAAATGCCAAATTGACCATCCTACTAAAATGCTCTTGACTACTGAATCAATAACTTTTTAGAGAAAATGTGAAATCAGGAAGATAGATTGAATGCATGTCAGCCAAGAAGGAAATATAAATAAAGAATGACAACCACCTATGGAGAATCTATCTCTTCCTCCTTACCCAGGGAGAACATTACTATAGAAGTTTTATTTTTTTGCTTCTTATATTTATCTGTTTCAGTAGTTTTGGAGACAAGTGTCCCAGCAGGCATTCGCCTTTGCCATCAGTTATAGAGAAAATTGTAGTGCATTTTCCCTTTCCATTTTGACATAGTGTGTCTGTTCAGGACACCTGGCATTGTCAAGATAGGGTAAGGTGAACTGCTTTGAGTGCCTATCAATTTTGCTTCAATTTATACTTAAAACCTACAGGATTTTACCCCACAGATCATCCTTTTATGTGGGCATAAAAAAGAACTGTTCCCAGAATACATACTGCTTTTCCTCCTCATAATGATCCAGAGAAGCATCTGACTTCCCTGAATCAAAGAATAGAAATGAACCAAAAAATTTAATTCCACATCAATATCCCAATTTAGATCTTTAGAATGAAGATGTTAGACACGTGCATGTTAGAGAGGAGCACAACTATATATGGATGTATACTTGAGCATAGAATGCCTCATGCCTTGATTATTTATCAGTTGAGATTTTTATTTCTCCTTCTTTGAACTACAGTTCCTAATTAAAATTTGGAATGACAACAAAACTATGGTCATGCACTTTTTATCTGAAATACATATATTTGTGCATCTAATGCTTTCTTGTCAGCAAATCCTGAATGCAGCTGCTTTTGTCTATGGAGGCTCCTAATGCTTTTTGAGAATTAAAATGCCCAGTGATGGCATATTTGCATTAGTTTTCAGCCACCTACTCAGAGAACAACAACCACTTATTCCTCCTTCTGACAAAACAAGTAAACCACCCACCCCTTTTTGTGGGCCTGTGTTCTTTGCTTGTCTAAATTCAATTTATCAAATTAGAGCTATTGTAATATAAATAAACTTCTCTAATTCATGGGATTCAGACATGAAGAAGAAATATATTTTGTTGGTCCTTCATTTTACATACTATAGAATATATATAGAAATGGATATGTTGGCATTTGGCTTTATATTTTCTATATTTATTCATTTCAGTCTTTCTGTTTATTTCATTATTAAACTTGCATGGGAGGTATTATAATTTATTTTCTAAAATGATACACCAAATGATTTTAGAGAGGTTTTTTTTTCCTTCTCTGACAGACTGCAGTTTCTACTATCTGCAACTTTATTCTTTCTATTCATTTTGTGACGTCAATGAGAACTAATCAGATATCAGAGTAGTGTGGTATGGTGAAACAATGAAACATGGATATTTGGGGAATTCACCGTGTTCAAAATGTTCTTGCAGACAATAGGACACTTGTGTCTTCTGATAAGCTTTCTAGCTCCCAAATTTAGCCAGATCAGTTGAGAACAAATGCATGTGATTTGTAACAATGTGTGTGATTTTAAGTAGAAAAAAACATAATTCTGACTTACTTGTGGGATACATCATGGACAGTGTCAGAGGATGCTTTTTGAATGTGTGTCTTCAGAGCGGGAATCTAACTTCAACAAGGACTAGTAAATCATACTTTTGTAATTTTAACAGAAAGAAGGTTTATTACAGGTGATACATGGGGGTTGGAGTAAGGCACAGCTACCTTCATCAGACACCAAATGTGCTTGGAAAGACAAAGATAAAGGCAGGAAAGAAGCACCTGGCAATCAGTAACTCCACACATAGCAGGTAGAAGAAGAAAAAAAACAGTGAACACAGAATTTTTACACATCACTGCCCCTTGTGGCCTCTAGGCTGATAATTCTGAAGAGGCAGGGCATCTGAAGCCACACTTCTAAGAACAAATACATGGAACGGTTTACAGTTTAAGTTCCACTGAAATTACTGTAGCTTTTGTAATTCATCGTAACTCACTGTTTTTAAGGACTATAAAATATAATCCTAAGAATTTTTACTAAGACCTACATTCCACAGAAATAATTTCAGTAAATATTCAATTCTTACAGAGACATAATTTAGGCAGAAAGGATTTTCTGGCTGATCTGCATTTTTAAAAAATAATAGCTTGAGTCACAGTTCCTGAATGACTGCACACATATATATCAATTATTGTTTGGATTATGGATATCTCCAAATTCTGCCTGTACAACTCTAGGTTTAAAATAAATTAAATTGATGCAAAAATCCATGTAAATATATTTAACTACACTCTTGACCACTTTTTTTTTAATTTAAAAAAGCTGCAGAATGATGTGTAAATGAAATGGAGTGGCCCTGTGAGAAAATACACATTAAACCAATACAAATCAGTAAGGTCTGTCTTTATTTGGTTATTCTGAACTCAACATTTGCCATGGGGCTTATTCCCACATTAATTTTTTACTTTCTCAGAAATAAGATTTAGTTGAGTAGTGGGGCTTTCCATAATTCCAAGCAAATATACATAGAAGTGGATAACATCTCTTATACTGAGACTTTTTAGTGTATCTTGTAAATCCCCCTCTCCTCATCAAAAGCAAAAGCAAAACAAAACAAAAAGGGAGAGAAAGAAACAAGAAAAGGGTGAAATGTTTTCAGCTTCACCAAAATGTTGTCACAAATTCAGAAGAATTCTGAAGCCTTGTAGGTTAACATTAACATTAACCCTAACCCTAACCGTAACTCTAACATCTTGGTTCAAAAAGGTTGTAACTAAACTCTAGCCTAGATGATTGGGTGAACACTGCCATAATTATTTCTCTCCTGCTGCTTATTTCATGAAGAGTATGAGTTTGGTGGGATTCAAATTTTTTTTACTACCGGTTCTGTGGACTCGGCATGGCTTGGTGGGTGTGGCAGGGGAAGGATACTGTAAAATCTCCATTCCCTCCCCACTCCAGGCGATGGTTACTGCAAAATCTCCATTTCCTCCTGATCATCTGGGACTTGGCAAGCAGAGAATAGATGGGGGTGGGGCCAGTTAGAGGTGGTATTTACCGGTTCTCCGAACTACTCAAAATTTTCACTACCAGTTCTCCAGAACTGATCAGAACTTGCTGAATACCACCTCTGACTTGCCCCCTTCACAGTAAGTCATAGTAAACTAGAGAACCTGTGGGTCAGTTCCAGGATTCTGGAATCTTCCATGATTCCAAGGAAACATCATACTCTAAAAGCTGGATAGAATATCATGCCATAGTACTGAAGAGAAATATACACTTTATATTAAGATAAAAAGTATTTCTAAACTCATACTCAGTCCAGGAAATTGTTTTTTTAAAGCTAGAACTGAACTCATAGCTCTTCTGTACAAAAAAAAAAAAATCATTGCCAATTCTACCTTCCTCTATTCACTTCTTAATTACAGCAGCCCAATTTAGAAAACACCTCAGCTGTCTCAGGAAAAGAAATCTTTTTGCTATTTGCTAAATATATAGATAGATCCACTAACAAAAAGTTCTGATTGATTAACTATGAATCCCTCAGAGCTCCAGCAGAAGATTTCAATCTTTGCTCCTCTTATGCCTGCAATAGGGCATGAGTAACAACATGTCCTGATTAACATGATAGGAAAGAACTTAATGAAAATATATAACATGCCTAGAAGGTCTTTATATTTACATTAAAAAACAATAAAAGATAGCAGGTGGTAAATACCACATCATGTGAGATGGCTGCTTTGCCAATATGTTTAGTGAATTGGTATGGAAAACAGGAAGGAATAATGAATGGTCCAAGGCTCCTTAGCCTAACAGAAATGCCAACACAACAGTAGGGTTACTGTGGCTCGCAGAAGGGAAGGGAACAGATAGCTTGTTTTCCTTTCACACATCATCATTCAAGATTCTTGGCTTACTCTTGGCCCAAAACAAATCATCCCCCCCAATACATTTTAATGTTAATAAATCCGGAATTTTAAGCCCAGCAATTGATCTTGAACAACTACTGTGTTTCCCCGAAAATAAGACCCGATCTTATATTTGAACTCTGAACAGTCATTAAATGTACTTGTAAATTGAGGACTACCTGTAACTCTCACCTCCTATGTCCACTACTTACTGTGTTTCCCCAGAAATAAGCCCTATCCCAAAAGTAAGCCCTAGTAAAGGAGGTGGGCATGGCAGAGGTGTGGTGGGGGAGGCAGGTAATCTGGACATGCCACACAGGCTGCAGGAAAGCAAAGAGTTGTGGGCTGGGAGGCTCGACTTTGTGTGGTGGCACCGGCAGCAGACAGAGGCAGAGGCATAGGGCGGATGGCAGGCAATCCTGATACACCATGCGGGTCACAGGCAAGCCAAGAGACATGAAGCCGAGCCTCCCACGGCCGCCCAAGGCTAAAACAAAATCTTATTCTGCCTCTCGTCTAACTGAAGGTCTTTTTCACTATACCTACCCCTACGATTGTCATTTGCTTTACTATGAAGCTGCATCCCAAAGCTGGAGATATCAGGAAATGAATGTGAGAGCTCCTGCATGTAACATCTATACAATACAGGAATATCTTCCCTCCATGAGAACTCCAAAGCCATGGCCATACTATTTCTTCCTGTTTGTTAAACCTTTTTGTGGTGTCATTATCTTGCCTTTTATGTATTTAAGCCTTGAATCCCCAACAGGGTGCTGAAGGGCAAATTGTGCCAGAAAACAGCTCCCTTGGCATCAGTAACATCTCTAGGACCCCAATGGATGCAAAAAAAAAGTTATTAGAAAAACCAATGATGGACACTAAGCTGAGCCCTGTGCTTTGCTTAGGCAAAATTAAATAGGGGTAATAAGTGGCATCTTGCAGGGCCAGAGCTCACATTGTTTAAAAGGTTGATTTGCAATTAAACTCAAGAATAGTACTGTCAGATCAAGCCAAGGCCCACCTTAATCCAGTCTTTTGTTTCTCTTAGTGGCCAGCCAAATGCTCCTCAAATGCTGGAAGCGGGATATGGCAAATTGTTTCTTTCTAGTATTTGCACCTATCTATCCATAACACAAATGGCTCTGGCTTTTAGGAAGACCTGAAAAACCTAGCTCTTATTGCTTACACTGGGAGCCTTCTGTCTTCCCTGGCACAGTTGCTCATTGTCTTGATTTTTTAAAAAATGTATCATTTTGATGTTCTTCTTTTAATCCTCATTCTGAGTTACCATGAATGACTTGGCAATTGTTTGTTTGTTTGTTTGTTTTATTTATCAAGCATACATAAGATAACAGGTAAAAGTATAACATAATTTGAATACATGAAAAGAGTAAGAGTAAAAAGGAATATTAGGACAGGGATGGTAGGCACGCTGGTGCACTTATGCATGCTCCTTACAGACCTCTTAGGAATGGGGTGAGGTCAACAGTAGACAGTTTAAGGTTAAAATCTGGGGGGTTTGGGAATGAAACCACAGAATCAGGTAGTGTATTCCAGGCATTGACCACTCTGTTACTGAAGTCATATTTTCTGCAATCGAGTTTGGAGCGGTTTACCTTGAGTTTGTTTAGTTTAGTTTAGTTTATTTGATTTGATTTGTATACCGCCCTACTCCCGAAGGACTCAGGGCGGTGAACAGCCAAACAATAAAATACATAGATACAAAAAATTTAAAAACCAGATAAAATCAAATTAAATCATTTTGGTCCAGACAGATTAAAACACCCTGATAATTTAAAAACAGATTAAAATGTACATATTTAAAAAAGGGAAGAGATTAGGCCAAGCCCACCTGATGGAATAAAAAGGTCTTCACAGCGCGGTGGAAGGTGCACAGATCCGGGATCCTCCGTATCTCCGGGGGGAGCTCATTCCAGACGATAGGTGCCCCCACAGAGAAGGCTCTCCCCCTAGGGGCCGCCAGTCGACACTGTTTGGCTGACAGCACCTGGAGGAGACCCTCTCTATGAGAGCGTACTGGCCAGTGGGAGGCTATTGGTGGTAGAAGGCGGTCCCGTAGATAACCAGGTCCTAAGCCATGGAGCGCTTTAAAGGTGGTAACCAAAACCTTGAAGCGCACCCGAAAGACCACCGGGAGCCAGTGCAGCTCGCGCAGGAGAGGTGTTACATGGGAGCGCCATGTCGCTCCCATTACCACCCGCGCGGCCGCACTCTGCGCCAGTTGGAGCCTCCGGGTGCTCCTCAAGGGGAGCCCCATGTAGAGAGCATTGCAATAGTCCAGGCGGGAGGTGACGAGGGCATGAGTGACCGTGCATAACGAGTCCAGATCCAGAAAGGGACGCAACTGGCGAATCAGGCGAACCTGATGAAAAATCCTCCCGGTCACGGCCATCAAGTGCTCTTCTAAAGACAGCCGTGAATCCAGGAGGACGCCCAAGTTGCGAGCCCTCTCCGTGGGGGCCAATGATTCGCCCCCAATAGTCAGCGATGGCGTCAACTGACTATATCGGGACGTCGGAAACCACAGCCACTCGGTCTTGGATGGGTTGAGCCTGAGCCTGTTCCTCCCCATCCAGATCCGTACGGCCTCCAGGCACCGGGACATCACTTCAAGGGCATCGTTGGGGTGATCCGGGGTGGAGATGTACAGCTGGGTGTCGTCAGCATACTGATGGTACTCCACCCCGAAACCATGGATGATCTCGCCCAGCGGCTTCACATAAATGTTGAACAGGAGAGGCGAGAGGACCAACCCTTGCGGCACCCCACATATGAGGGGCCTCGGGGTTGACTTCTGTCCCCCTGTCAACACAGACTGCGACCGGTCAGAGAGAAAGGAGGAGAACCACCGCAACACAATGCCTCCCACCCCTAACTCTTCCAACCGGTGCAGCATGATACCATGGTCGATGGTATCAAAAGCCACTGAGAGATCTAACAGGACCAGGACAGAGGAGCACCCCCTGTCCCGAGCCCTCCAGAGATCATCAACCAACACGACCAATGCCGTTTCCGTGCTGTACCCGGGCCTGAAGCCCGACTGGAACGGATCCAGATACGTCGTTTCATCCAGGTGCTGGGGGAGCTGTTGCGCAACCACACTCTCAACAACCTTCGCCACAAAACGAAGGTTGGAGACTGGACGATAATTTACCAACATTGCCGGGTCCAGGGAAGGCTTCTTGAGGAGAGGCCTCACCACCGCCTCTTTCAAGGTGGCAGGAAAGACACTCTCACCCAATGAAGCATTTATAATCCCCTGGAACCAGCCTTGTGTCACCTCCCGAGAAGCCAGCACTAACCAGGAGGGACACGGGTCCAATAAACAAGTGGTCGCGTTCAGTCTACCCTATCTATTATTTGCTTGTGTATTGTTGTGGTTGAAGCTGAAGTAGTCATTGACAGGTAGGACATTGTGACAGATAATTTTATGTACTACACTTAGGTCAGACCAAAGTCGGCATAGTTCTAAGTTGTCTAAGTCCAAAATTTGAAGTCTGGTGGCATAAGGTATTTTATTGCGGGTAGAGGAATGGAGGACTCTTCTTATAAAATATCTCTGGACTCTCTCAATTGTATTTATGTCCAATATTCAGTGCGGGTTCCAGACAGATGAGCTGTATTCGAGAATTGGTCTAGCAAATGTTTTGTATGCTCTAGTTAGTAGTACAATATTACCAGAGAAGAAGTTATGCAAGATTAGGTTAACAACTCTTAATGCCTTTTTGGCAATGTTGTTACAGTGGGCTTTGGCACTTAGATCTTTAGAAATGAGTACTCCAAGGTCCTTGACAGAGTTTAGTTTAGTTTAGTTTAGTTTATTTGATTTGTATACCGCCCTACTCCCGAAGGACTCAGGGGGGTGAACAGCCAAACAATAAAATAACATAGATACAAAAAATTTAAAAAACCAGATAAAATCAAATTAAATCATTTTGGCCCAGACAGAATTAAAACACCCCAATAATTTAAAAACAGATTAAAATTTACATATTTAAAAAAGGGAAGAGATTAGGCCAGGCCCGCCTGATGGAATAAAAAGGTCTTCACAGCGCGGCGGAAGGTGCGCAGATCCGGGATCCTCCGTATCTCCGGGGGGAGCTCATTCCAGACGGTAGGTGCCCCCACAGAGAAGGCTCTCCCCCTAGGGGTCGCCAGCCTACACTATTTGGCTGACGGCACCCGGAGGAGTCCCTCTCTATGAGAGCGTACTGGCTGGTGGGAGGCTATCGGTGGTAGTAGGCGGTCCCGTAGATAACCAGGTCCTAAGCCATGGAGCGCTTTAAAGGTGGTAACCAAAACCTTGAAGCGCACCCGAAAGACCACCGGGAGCCAGTGCAGCTCGCGCAGGAGAGGTGTTACATGGGAGCGCCATGTCGCTCCCATTACCACCCGCACGGCCGCACTCTGCGCCAGTTGGAGCCTCCGGGTGCTCCTCAAGGGGAGCCCCATGTAGAGAGCATTGCAATAGTCCAGGCGGGAGGTGACGAGGGCATGAGTGACCGTGCATAACGAGTCCCGATCCAGAAAGGGACGCAACTGGCGAATCAGGCGAACCTGATGAAAAATCCTCCCGGTCACGGCCATCAAGTGCTCTTCTAAAGACAGCCGTGAATCCAGGAGGACACCCAAGTTGCGAGCCCTCTCCGTGGGGGCCAATGATTCACCCCCAATAGTCAGCGATGGCGTCAACTGACTATATCGGGACGTCGGAAACCACAGCCACTCGGTCTTGGATGGGTTGAGCCTGAGCCTGTTCCTCCCCATCCAGATCCGTACGGCCTCCAGGCACCGGGACATCACTTCAAGGGCATCGTTGGGGTGATCCGGGGTGGAGATGTACAGCTGGGTGTCGTCAGCGTACTGATGGTACTCCACCCCGAAACCACAGATGATCTCGCCCAGCGGCTTCACATAAATGTTGAACAGGAGAGGCGAGAGGACCGACCCTTGCGGCACCCCACATATGAGGGGCCTCGGGGTCGACCTCTGTCCCCCTGTCAACACAGACTGCGACCGGTCAGAGAGAAAGGAGGAGAACCACCGCAACACAGTGCCTCCCACCCCTAACTCTTCCAACCGGTGCAGCATGATACCATGGTCGATGGTATCAAAAGCCGCTGAGAGATCTAACAGGACCAGGACAGAGGAGCACCCCCTGTCCCAAGCCCTCCAGAGATCATCAACCAACGCGACCAATGCCGTTTCCGTGCTGTACCTGGGCCTGAAGCCCGACTGGAAGGGATCCAGATACGTCGTTTCATCCAGGTGCTGGGGGAGCTGTTGTGCAACCACACTCTCAACAACCTTCACCACAAAACGAAGGTTGGAGACCGGACGATAATTTACCAACATTGCCGGGTCCAGGGAAGGCTTCTTGAGGAGAGGCCTCACCACCGCCTCTTTCAAGGTGGCAGGAAAGACACCCTCACCCAACGAAGCATTTATAATCCCCTGGAACCAGCCTCGTGTCACCTCCCGAGAAGCCAGCACTAACCAGGAGGGACACGGGTCCAATAAACAAGTGGTCGTGTTCAGTCTACCCAGAATCCTGTCCACGTCCTCAGGGGTCACAGGATCAAACTCATCCCAGATAACATTCTCAAGACCTGCCCCAGACCCTCCCCCTGAGACTACCCAGTCGGAGTCCAGATCTTCCCGAATCTGAGTGATTTTGTCATACAGATACTGAACAAAATCCTCAGCTCTACCCTCCAAGGGGTCCTCCCGCGCTTCCTGGTGGAGCAGGGAGCAGGTCACCCTAAACAGGGCGGCCGGGCGATTATCTGATGACGCAATAAGAGCAGCAAAATAGCTACATTTTGCTGCTTTTATCACCACTAGGTAATTCCTAATATGAGATCTTACCAGTGTCCGGTCAGATTCAGAAAGACTGGCCCTCCAACTGCTCTCTAGGCGTCTTTTCCGGCGCTTCAACTCCCTCAGCTCCTCAGTAAACCAAGGAGCTAAATGAGATCGGCGCCGGGTCAGAGGCCGCAAAGGCACGACCCGGTCCAGAGCTCCAGTGGCCGCCCTATCCCAGGCGGCCACTAGGTCTCCAGTCGAGGCGTGTGCCAGAGCCTCAGGGAATGGCCCAAGCTCCATCTGGAACCTGTCAGGTTCCATCAGGCGCCTGGGGCGGAACCATCTTACCGGCTCCGCCTCCCTGCGGCGGGGTGTAGCGGTTCGAAGGTCGAGACGAAGGAGAGAGTGATCAGACCATGACAAGGGCTCGGTGACTATATCCCCTATCTCGAGATCACTCAACCACTGTCCAGAGACAAAAACCAGATCCAGCGTGTTTCCCCCTGTGTGGGTAGGGCCATGAATTAACTGGGTCAGGTCCATGGCTGTCATGGAAGCCATGAACTCCTGAGCCACCTCTGACGCCTCACCCACGGACGGCAGGTTGAAATCCCCCATGACCATAAGCCTAGGGGTCTCAAACACCACCGCGGCGATGACGTTGAGTAGCTCAGGCAGGGCTGCTGCCACGTGGCAGGGAGCCAGGTACGTGATCAGCAAACCCCTCTGAACCCCGTGACCCCATTTCACAAGGAGGGATTCACAGCCGGCCGTCTGAGGAACAGTGGCCTCCCTCGGTCTCAGGCCATCTTTAATGATAACCGCTACCCCCCCCGCCCCTCCCCTGTGACCTTGGCTGATGGAATGCGTGGAAACCTGGTGGGCACATTTCAATGAGGGGAACCCCCCCTCCTGGCCCAACCAGGTCTCCGTAATACCTGCCAGGTCCGCACCCCCCTCCTGAATAAGATCACAAATGAGGGGGGCTTTATTTACTACGGACCTGGCATTGCACAGCATCAGCCGAAGGCCTGGGCCCTGAGGGTCTATGCAACCTGGAGAACGGGTGGAGCCTAGGGGGCCGGAGCACGCCACCGCTCGTAAACAGCGGGTGCGTGCTCCCCTAACACGATATGGCCCCCTGCTCCCGCCATATCTACCCCTCCCACTCACAGTATTGATGTTTGAAACACTATCCGGATGAGCTCTTGACCCCCTTGACCCCAGGTCCGCCACCCCCCCCGCCGCACTTCGAGGCCGGACCCAACCCTCCCCCTTGTGGGTTTTCCCCCAAACCCACAACCCGATTTCTAATTCGACCCTCCCCCTCCCTGGGACCCCTTAAAAGTTTAATTAAACAATTTGATAAAAAACCCCTCAACTCCCTGGTTTTCACATGCCACCTCTCTGGGTCCCAAAACCCGTCCTTGAGGTAGGCCCTCGATAATGTGGAGGGCCAGATCTGCGAGAGGGAGGAATCTCGCAGCGCAAGAAGATCACAAGTAGTATACATCTTAGGTTACAACAAGGGAGGCGGAGGTCATAATCGGGGTCCATTTGGTAATTCCCAAAATCAGATGTAACACACAGCCATGCGGCTCCACTGGTAGATACACTGTCCTCTGTCCTCTCACAACAGTTTGAGGGGTCTTTCACAGTTTCAGCCAATGGAGAATGACATCCAGCCCGCCCTCTCATGGCGGGAGGCCCTTAAATAGCCCTAGAGATAGAAATGCTCCATCCATCCGGTGGTGATGATGAATTCATGATGTAGAAGAAACGACCCCCTCAGTGGTTGCCACAATGGTTGTCCCAAGGTTGGAGAGAATGATTTATAGTTCAGTCAGTCAGTTCATCCGGGGGTTAAAGATGACAGTCCCTGCTCTTTATAGTCGCACCAATATGATAGTTCAGTAGGAGACACAAAACATACGAGGGAAGGGGAGGGGAGGGGGGGAGAAACCCCTTTACCTGGGGCCAGATGGTAGCCCATTTCACGGCCTAAACAAAGTCTGGGAGGGAGGGGGGCGGGGGGAGAGAAGGGCTGGCATCAATGCAACAGGAAGAGAAACCCCTCCACCGGCCACCAGCCCTTTCTCCCCCAGTTCTTCCAAGTAAAAACCCCCAGTTCTTCCTGATAGCATAACCCAGTGCCATGTCCCAGCCTCCAGTACATTTCTCGGAGGCCTCCAGGTCCTCTGCAGCCGCCAGGATCTTCCTGAAGGGGTCTCTCACTCACTACCCAAAGCCAGAAACCGGCTGCTGGAATCCCCTCCGTCACTAGCCCCGCCTTCAAGGCCACCATTGCCTTCGCCTTTCGCAATGCCTCTAGCAACGCTGCTAGCAATGCCGCCGCTGCCGCTGCCGTCGTTCTCTCACAGCCGGTAAGCCACCTTTCTCCCTTCTCAGCTGGGACGCGGCAGCAGCGTGGTAGCAGCAGGGCTGCAATTCTCCATTCGGTCGACTCCGGGTGAACCCTGAGGGGCGAGAAAGGTCTCAAAACGCTCACCCCAGTCTCATCCAGCCAAACGGGGGGTCGTTGATGGTCAAGACCCCCCTCGACACCCCGAAACGTCCAAAAAACGCCCCCATCTGACCGCAGCGCTCAGGGAGCGGCCACCATCTTGCGCATGCTCAAAACCAGAAAAGGTTGTCTAAGCCCAAAATTTGAAGTCTGGTGGCATAAGGTATTTTATTGCGGGTAGAGGAATGGAGGACTCTTCTCATAAAATATCTCTGGACTCTCTCAATTGTATTTATGTCCAATATTCAGTGCGGGTTCCAGACAGATGAGCTGTATTCGAGAATTGGTCTAGCAAATGTTTTGTATGCTCTAGTTAGTAGTATAATATTACCAGAGAAGAAGTTATGCAAGATTAGGTTAACAACTCTTAATGCCTTTTTGGCAATGTTGTTACAGTGGGCTTTGGCACTTAGATCTTTAGAAATGAGTACTCCAAGGTCCTTGACAGAGTGAGAGTCATCTACAAGTTCATGTCCATCTAATTTGTATTTTATGTTTTGATTATTATTTTTTTTGCCAACGTGTAAGACAGAGCACCTTGAATAATCAAATAAATAAATAAGTAAAACTGGAGATATCGCTGGTTCCTCAGGATCAATAGCCCTTCACAAATTTCTTCATCATGAATTTATTGAGTCTCCTTTTGAACTTATCTAAATTAGCAACCATCATCCCATGCGGTAATGAATTTCATTTTTTCTATCAGCCTTATTGGATGACCCCTAGTCCAATTGTTTTGGGAGAGAGAGAGGCAGAGGCAGAGAGAGAGAGGCAGAGAGAGGGTGGAGGGAGGCAGAGGGGAGAGAGAGAGAGAGAGAGAGGCAGAGAGGCAGAGGGTGAGAGATACACCTTGATCATATCGCCTCTCTATTGCCTGTTTCAAAGCTAAAGTATTCCTAACGTACTTCCTTCTTCTCAAAAGGAAGGTGGTCAAGTTCCCTAATAGTTTCGATTTCTTTGCATTTTTTCTAGCTCACTTATCTCCTTTTGTAAATGAGTGAAAAGAATTTTGCATAATAGGGCTGTAGTACAGCAGTCTGAATTTGAAGATACATGGACATTTATTTATTTAAATTGTTAAAGCTCTCTGGGTCTTCTACAATATTATGCATACAGCACCTGTCAGCTCTCCTTAAATCAAACACTTTCTCCTGTAGAGTGTAAGGAAGATGACCTTCATGGAGACAGATAATCCAGGTGACAATGAGAAGGAAGAGGAGGTTCAGCACAATTAGACTTGCCAAGTTATTATTATAACCAATCTTAATAAAAGTTAGTTTAGACTTGTGGAACTGATTTCATGGTCTGATCCATCTAGCGGGGCTGACACAGCCCTTAATAGACAATATTCCAGATTCGCATATCAGGCTGATAGTTTTATTTTCAGTGCCTTATTCACAACCAGTGGACATTGATTTATCCACTATGAGTCCAAGTGTTTTTCCTGATTCATTTTGGATAATTCAGTCCTCATTGGTGTACATTTGAATTGAGCCTTGTTTATTTGTGTTTCTTTGCCCAAATGCTTATCAATTTACATTTATTTTAATTGAACCGTATCTGCCATTCGGTTGATTATTCACACAGTTTACAGAGATGTTTCTGGAAATATTCACAATCACTTTTGGCTTTCATCGCCTTGAATGTTAATTTTTATTTAATTTAAGCTCTGCCTGATTCCAAATAGACTCTGCATGGTATGCAATAAAACCAAACAAAGTAGAAAAGATAATATAATTAAAAGATAATAAGAAAGGGATAAGAAAGAGAACAAAAAACAAGAACAGATGATGAATCTAGCTAACAGTTTGGTCTTATCCACAAATACACTGTGCACACCTTCATCCCTAAATCAAGATAATTTAAGAACAGGTTTAACAACACTGGTTCAAATGCAGACCCTGGAGAGATACCACTTCTACATTCTTTACATTGGCAGCAGTATCCATGAATTCATGTGCTGTGCTTTCTCTTTCTTAATCAAATGCAATGCATAAATGGGGGCATCCAGAAGAGCCTTCTCTATTGTGGCTCCAGCCCTTTGAAACATCTTACCCTCTGAGGTGAGATTGGCTCCCACCCTCCTGACTTTCTGCAAGAACCTTAAGACTTGGTTCTGCTAGATGGCATGGGGCCTCCATGGGGGAGCTTCATGCTGGAGGAGGTTGATTAATTAAGAGCCAATCCCATCTCCCACTCCACCCCATCCTGCTCCCTCCTTCCCCATCTATCTCTGATGGTTTTAATGTTTTTATGGTGTAAACTGCCCAGAGTCACTTCGAAATGAAACAGGCAGCAATAAATTTAATAAATAAGTAAATGGACAAGAGCTCTTATCCACTGATCATAATGTTTATTCAAAAATTGGACAGAGATTTATCCATCGCTGATTAGAACAATAAAAAAAAAATCAAACATATTTGTTGAAGGATTTTGAATGTCCAAGGATATAATGTCAATAGGGTCAACTTCATCCATGTCCCTATTCACAATCTGCCAAAACTAAAAGGTTGATGAATCAAGATTTATTTTTTGCAGAATCCATGTTGATTTTTATTCAGAAAGGCTTCCTCCTCCTAATTTTTTTAGTTGCCTATTGTTTCCAAAGTTTATTAAGAACAAATGCTAAGCTGATCCGTGTGCTCTAGATCCTTTTTTTAAAAATTGGATACATACCAGCCTCAATCATTCCTCTGCCACTGGCCCAATTTAAGGGATAAATTACGTATTTTTTCTAGGAGATGACCAATTTTACATTTAAACACTTTAAGAATTTACAAGTGGACACTCCTGGGATACATTGATTTGTTACAGCATAGTTTCTCAAGATGTTCTAGAAATATTATGTCAATTTATTAGTTGAGATTTGTTTCTTGAGGATGTTAATACAGGTAGTCCTTATCTTAACAATTTGGAATGACTAAATCAATGGAACTGGAAAAAGTGACTTATGACTGTTGCAGCATCCCCACGGTCATGTGATTGAAAGTCAGGTACTTGGCAACCAGCATATATTTGAGATAGCTGCAGCATCCTGGAGTCATGTGATCACCATTTGTAACCTTCCCAGCTGGCTACACACAACCAAAGTCAATGGAGGAAGGTGGATTTGCTTAATGACCATATGATTCACTTAACAACTGCAGTGATTTGCTTAACAACCATGGCAACAAAGTCAGATGTGACTCACTTAAAACCACCTTGCTTAGCAGTAGAAATTCTGGTCCCAATTGTAGCTGTCAGTCATGGACTACCTGTATAGAGCCTGGTGGAGCAGTGAACTAAAGCGCTGTTAAATAGCACTTAGCTTAAGGTGACCAGATTTTAACATTGGTAAAGTGGGACACCATTGTGGGCATGGCATGGAGGTCATGTGACTGGGTGGGCGTGGCTAGCTGGTCATGTGATTGGGTGGCCATGGTTATGTGTATAGGGACTACTCAGAGGCTGAAAAAAGTCATTTCTGACAGGTCCTCGCACTTTTGACTGGTCCTCACACTTATGACCATCCTCACATTTATGCCCGTGCAGCATTTTTAACAACCATGTCACTCATTTCACAACTGCTTCTCTTCACCATGGTGATAAGATAGGGCAAAAAAGTAAAATGTGAGGACAGTCGTAAGTTCGAGGACTGGTCAAAAGTGTGAGGACCAGTCAAAAATAACTTTTTCAGCCCTCTGAGTAGTCCATATGCATAAAAGGATACAACAATAGAGAGGGATGAAGGAAGGGAAGGGAAATTAGAGTAGGAGTGAAGGTAAGAGAGGGAGGAAGAGAGGAGGAGAAGGAGAAAGGAAGAGGAAGTAGGGAGGAGAAGAAGAGGGGGAGGGAAGAGAAAGTAAGAAGGAAAGAAAAGAGAGAGGTGGTAGGTTTGAGGAGAAAGATTGCTGTACAATAAAAAAGATGAAAGGGAAGAAAGCCAACCCCAAACAAATATAAAGATATTAAGATAAAGAATGAATTGTTAAACTTTAAAGAATAAAAGAGAACAAATATGAATAAATAGCAATAATTAGAAACACACATACAAACATACATCTATTTTCTTTGAACAGAATATTTGGCCGGTTCACAAATTTAAATAGTGTTTAGTCATTTCAATTAAATTTACAATTTCTATATTTTCTTTTTGCCATATTTATTCCTCATCTATTTTTTAAAAAACACAATATTACCCTTCATCCTCATCTCTAATCTTAATCAAATTCAATTTTTCCCTTCTATTCTATATTATACCCCTTCCCATTGTCATTTATTTTTATATCCATCCTCACATTGTTTAATTATGTAATTATGTAATACAGTTGTTTAATACAAATTCAACATTTTAATATAAATCAATTAGTTATATAACTATCTTTTTTGTATATTAATCAATATGAACAATATGCCAAGGCTCAAGGTTGACTCAGCCTTCCATCCTTTCTAAGGTAAGTAAATTGAGGACCCAGTTGTGGGGGCAATAAGCTGACTTTGTATAAATATACAAAAGAATGAAGGCTATTGCTTAGCGCATTGTAAGCCACCCTGAGTCTCCGGAGAAGGGCAGCATATAAATCAAATTTTTTTAAAAAAAATATTCCAATTATTTCCATGCAATCCAATTTCTTACAAATCAATTAATTATATTTACCAATAATAATAAACCAAATAATTTCTTCCATATATTCCTCCAAACCACAACTTAACCATTTCTGCTTTCAACACGATATACAATTAATAGTATCTCAATTATTACAATTCCCTAGTTAAATAGAGCTTTTTTTCTTTTGTGTTTTAAAAACTTGAACTCTCCTCTTTTGCCCTAAATTTCCCATTGTTTGCAGTTTTGCACCTACCTTTTTTGGTGAGGAAAAAGAAAAAGAAATCTCTCTCTGCCTCATTTTGTCACGTTGCAGCAAAGACCCTGCTTTACTTTTGCTTTTGCTTTTGCTTTTTCAGCATAGCTAGGGGGAAAAAAATCTGCTCCAGGAACTCTTTGCAGCTAGCAACAGAACAGCGCCCTGCGCAAAACAGCTGAGAGCAAATCAGCTGAGAGTGGGGAAGCCGAGCTAATCAACTTGTGCTAATTAACCTATGCGGAAGCTGTAAGGGGCTGTTTTTTCTATTTTTGCAGGCATCGGTCTACTCATTTGTTTTCTTTTAACACTGATCAGCTGTAGGGCGGGGCTTTGAAACCCCGCGGCAAGAATTTAAACAGGTTTTTTCCCTCTAGCCATCAGCAGGGACTCAGGAGACAGAATGAAAAATTGGGACTTTTTTAAAACGCCACGGGACGCGGGACAAATTGCTAAAAATCGGGACTGTCCTGCCAAAAGCGGGACATCTGGTCACCTTAACTTAGCTGCCAGCTGCCTGCAATTACTGCAAGTTCGAATCTCACCAGGCTCAAGGTTGACTCAGCCTTCCATCATTCCGAGGTAGGTAAAATGAGGACCCAGATTGTAGGGGCAATAAGCTGACTTTGTATAAAAAAGAACACCACTTGGGGGGGCCAAAAGCCCTACTAAGCAGGCATATACAAAAGTATGAAGGCTATTGCTTAACGCATTGTAAGCCGCCCTGAGTCTCCGGAGAAGGGCGGCATATAAATCGAACCAATAAATAAATAAATAAATAAATAAATAAATAAATAAATGAATGAATAAATAAATAGACTGTATAGGGTATTTATTCTGTTTCTTCTATAGTAAAAACAGGTGCAAAGAATGTATTTAATTTCTCTGCCGTTTCCACATTGTCCTGGGACATTCCTCTCACTACTTTAATACCTAGTTTCCTGGGCTGTTTTCCACTTCAAATTTGCAGAAAAATAGGCAGAGAACCTGCCTAGTCTGTGAACCAGTGGTGGGTTGCTACTGGTTTGCCCTGGATTGGGTGAACTGGTAGCGGCGGCAGCGGGAGGCTCCACCCACCCGCCCAGACATCTCTGTGCATGTGCAGAAGCTTCTGTGCATGAGCAGAATTGTCATGCGTGAGCGCACCTGCACCCGCAAGCAAACCAGTAGTGACCGAAATTGAAACCCACTACTGCCGTGAACGTGCAAGTTACCAACCTCCATTTTCTGAGAATATTCACAACATGCTCTCAAAGTTTTGACTGTATCTACCAGCCCTGAAAATTTAGGGAGCCACTTTTTAAATTCATAAACCTTTTCCTAAGGCACAAGGAAATTATCTGGCATATGTATTGATTCAGCTTAATCTTAACTAGATTGTGCCCCTAAATGTGTCCTCCCCTCCTCCCCACCCCCCGCCCCAGGACTCTCAGCTCTTCATATTCCAGTTTATCTGATTTTAAAGTAGGTTACCAGACAGGGAACTCTCTCCAGGGCCTAGCCTTGTGCAGAGATTCTTCAAGAAAGGAATTATGCAGGGAGGCTCCAGCATGAAACTACTAAATTATACCTTATCTAGAAATTAAATTCTGCCACCTGTGGCTTGAAACAAAATAGCATTTTTTAATCTCACTACTTCTGTTAATTAGTTTCTCAATTTCAGGCTCTTTATGTTATCATCAATAATGCAGTGGTTGCTGTAGTACTTTTGTCTGCATGCAGATTGATATTTCATTTCATTCCGACATCACTTCTAACTGTTCTCCCACCCACCACCATGTGTACATATGCTTGTCGAGTAACATGTCATCCATCTGTGAAATCTATAAAAGCCTGTGCCATAAAATGTATGTTAGTTTTGAGAGTGCCTTTCAATTATAATTTCTACAATAGAGTAACAATTTATAAATGTGCAGAGGACTGCAGTCTGGCTCAACTGCTTCTCTGGGTAAAGGATGAGTATAGTGCGTGTTTCCTCCTGCTCATCAGTGGTAGCCTATTCTTAATCATGGACGTAGCTAGAAATCCTGCCATTTGGAAATCAGTGAAATGAACAGGATCTGTTTCCAAGGTAGTATGCTTCAGGTGGTGATCTAAAGCTGCAGCACATCAAAGCTCATTTCAACAAATCAAATAACAATGAAATCATTAATTTTGCCACTAGTCAAAGAGCAAGGATAATGTTCGTCCTATATTTGCCAGTATCTCCAGAGCCAGTGGAGGATACAATTGTAATGTTCAGCTGAATGATGGAGTAACGATAATTTCCCCATTTGTCCAGAAAGAAAAGAAGGACTTATTTGTAATTTCAACATCAAAGAACTGTATGGGGACAAATGATACGTTGGGAGGAAGAAAAGGCAGTAATAATAATAAGTAAGTTGTGTTGCCCATAAAAAAAGGTCCACGGTCAGACAATATCTTTATTAGGATGAACCAAAATGTCACAAAATGTCAAGTTCTCTGGAGCATATTTCTCAGCAGACATTAAGAATTGTACTTTCAGTCTGGCTCTTCTTACAGTTCATCTTAGGAATGTTAGAAAATGCAAATATTGAAACTTCAGTCTTAAGTCTTTCTTCCCCTGCCTTCCTTGTCTTATTTAGCATCCGGCTTAGTAAGGAGTTCCTAAATTTCCTAATTTTTCATAATAAAAACATATCCTGGTAGTGAATTAAGAATAATGCTTCTTAGAATGATCATGTAGAGCAGGGTTTTTCAACCTTGAAGAAGTGTGGAGTTCAACTTCCAGAATTCCTCAGCCAGCTGCCAAGATTGGGAACTCTGGATGGAAATGTGCAAGAATGATTACTTATGCAAAAGAGGCTGAAACATTTTAAAGACCTGAACATTGAGATAATGTTGGGTCACCAAATGGCTCCCTGATTCATGGAAGTGTGCGTGGGGAGATAAAGCATAACCCTACTTGCAAGATTCTGTTATTATAGCCTTCCCATGAAGTTCATGGCTTGATCTACTTACTGGGGCTGACAGATCAAAATGATATTAGCTGACTTTGGGAAGACAATTGCAGTAACCAAATCCAATAATTTCTTTTATTTCTTAAATAGGAGAAAAAAAAATCTTTGAGAAAAACATTTCGCCCACCATTTTGCTCCCAAATGTGCTTTAGTAGCAAATGGTAGTTCTTAGTTTTTATGGAGGAGAGCACAAGTTGCAAATTTGGATCATGAAGAAAAAATGACAAACTGATATTTATTTTAAAAATCATACCCTAGAACAGGGGTATCAAACTGGCGACCCGCCGTCTGGATGCATCACTCGCAGGCCACACTCATTCTAGTTCCGCGAAGGAAAAAACATTACAAAATGTCATGTGACATCAACGTGACACCGCGAGTTTGACAGCCATGCTCTAGAACAGTGATGGCAAATCTTTTCGAGTGCCAAAAAGGTCATGCGGAAATGTCGCACGCATGGTCATCAGGGCCATGCTCCGGAAAAGCCGAATTTCTGGGTTCTAGCATGCATGCACGCCTGACTATCAGCTGGCCAGCGTGCATGTGCAGGCCAGTTTTTGACACTGCCATGTGCGCGAAGGGATCGCGCTCTGGAAAAGCTGAACTTCTGGGTTCTAACACACGTGTGCGCCAATAATCAGCTGGTTGGCGCACATGCGCATGTCGTTTTTTTGCACTGCCGCGTGTGCGAAGGACAGCTGATCATCATGCATGCATGCGTGTCAGAAACCTGGAAGACAAACAGGCAAGGCCACATGTGCCAGGCGACATAGCTTCGTGTGTCACTTTGGGCACACATACCATAGGTTCGCCATCACGGTTCTAGAACAATGTGGGCTGACACTGAAGAAATGCTGATTCATTCTAGAAACCTGATGTCAGTTTCAGAACAGGCATTCTTCACTGCTTTAGAGAAAAAGCTCCCCTCCCTGTTACTGAAAATGCATATAACTGAAAGTCTCTGCTTAAAATCATTGTAATGATCACAGTGAACTTTAGGAGAGAACATTCTCCAGAGGAGAAGGAATTTATGTCTTTATGGCTGTATCCAGATTAAATATTTTTTATGTTCAAGTAGAAAGTAGAAGTAGAGTTTTAATTGTTTGTATTATTTTATACTATTACAAAAATTATTTGTAGCTGCACATAAAGTAGCAATACACATACCACTCTATAGAAGACAGAAATTAAAAAAACAGCAATAGGACTCTGCTCAATTCAGCAATTGGGGGCTATCAATTTTTCCATTTCATTTAGGCTCTTATTCTAGAAAAGAACAGAGTTGGAAGAAGGAACAGATGTATATTACATCAAAATATTTATCTTTCATAACTTTTCTTGGCTGTCCTTGAAAACTAAGCAGGATCAACCACGTTAACACTTGGATGGGAGACAACCAGGAAATCCCCAGGTTACAAGCTTGAGTGGGAAGCCAAGAAAATATCCTTGAAGAAATTAAAGAGAAATCTTTTCCAAAGTGTTGCAAAGAAAACATCTGGGTAATCACCAGGAGTTCAGTTTGACATGAAAAACACTTTTATTTTGTAAACTTCAGAAATATCTTCCATCTGCAGTGTACAAGATGGCACTATTTTATAAGTTTAATATGGATAAAAAAGGAATAATGTATATAAGTTCTTTTTTCAAGAATCAAGAGGAAGGCTGAATTAGTTACAGTGCCTATCCTACAGTACAGCTGCAATTTAAGGCTAAATTTACATTGTAATTAGTTTCTTAGAAATGTTAAAAACTTGAATATCCATTGAAGTTTTGTCCATTAATAAGCTCACTGCTGTTAGAAAGTCCATTTCACCCACACGTGCTACTTAATTAAACTCTCTGTTCTTCATTCATATAAGATAGATATGAAGAACAGGTGGTACTTAATGTGAAGATAATGGATATATGGCTTTTGATATAATTTTATTATCCTAACAGAAATTATATTACACACCTTGCTTGAACCTATTTCTATTTCTATAGGAATAGGAAATAGGAATGCAATTTCCCAACAGACAAAAAAATAATAATTAAAAAGACAAAACACCAACCACCATCACAAAACCCAGTATTTAAGTTTTTTATTTTTATTTTTTAAAAAAACACAGTTTTCACCTAAAGTGATTCAGGTATAATGACTTACTATTATTTTACTTGTTCTGATATCACCAAATCAGAGTTTTTTGTCTCCATTTCCTAAACCCCTTAGATAGGGAGGAATAAGTAAGCAGCTAAACTGTTAAGTCTTGTCTGACTTTTTACACTCAAAAGTTCATTCAAATTGTGAAAACACGTCTCCCAAGTATTTAGGTGAACATTAACAGGAACATGCTAAAGGATATTGTGGGATGGTATATATTACATGGAAGCCAGTGGGTGGGTACAAAAATGTCAGCAATGTGCCAAATAATTGAAACCAATGAATGAACTGTTGTTTTCTCAAGTAACAGCATATATAAATAGTGCCTAAGAGCATAGAATTGTTCCTTTTATTGGCTGAGAGGTCAGCAATAGGGCCCTCTTTACTTGTGTACATAAATATTTTTTTTAAAAAAAATTAACCTTGTGGGTCGGAGCCTACTTGTGTGAAGGTACACCCAGTCCAATGAATCACTGGCTATTTTGGCTAACAGTTCCTGGATGCTTCATGAATGAACAAATGAATTTTTTTTCACTGTTGTATTTTATCCAGCTGGGTATTTTATCCTGCTTGGAAATTAATCTCATATTCATGTAAACTGTTTACCCTTAACACAGTTAGAAAATCCATTCTACTTACACTTACAAATACTAATAGTATTTTCATTTGCTGTGTGCTTATACCTAAACTAAGTGCAAACAAACAACAGCATTGCAACATTCCGTGTGTATGATTATATAAGATAATCAATTTAACAAGTGTTATCTAATCCCAACTTCACCATACTATAAACTGCTATGGGATATTGCTGTTGAAAAGATTGATTCTGCCAGCTTCATAAAGGACCTGAAAAAGAAGCATTTTAGGCCCCCTTTTTAACCTCCTAAGGCTGATTGATTGTCCTGCTTGGTGGCTGGGGTTTATGCTGCTTCAATAGCACAGGACTGGCGATCAGAATGAAGAAGGCCTGTCAACGAACTACAGGTAGTCTTTGATTTATGACCGGTCACTTAGTAACCATTTGAAGTTATGACAGACCATCCCAGGGCTACTTAGGACCTGGATTTAAAGTTCCAGTGGGCTCATGATCACATTCTGAGCACTCAGCAACTAGCCCACATTTATAGACTAGAATAGAGCTGGAACAGACTTTGGAGGTCTTGTAGTCCAGCCCCCTGCTCAAGCAGGAGAAACTATACTATTTCAGATAAGTTACTGTCTAGTCTCTTCTTAAAAACCTCCAGTAATGGAGCACCCACGACTTCTGAAGTCACGCTGTTCCACTGATTAACTGTGCTCACTGTTAGGAAGTTTCTCCTTAATTCCAGGTTGCTTCTCTCCTTGGTTAGTTTCCAAATATTGTTTCTTGTCCTGCCTTCTGGTGCTTTGGAGAATAATTTGACCCCCTCTTCTTTGTGGCAGCTCCTCAAATATTGGAATACTGCTATCATGTTGTCCCTAATTCTTCTTTTCTTTAGACTAGCCAGACTCAATTCCTGAAGCCGTTCTTCATATGTTTTAGTCTCCAGGCCTTTGATCATCTTAGTTGCTCTTCTCTGAACTCTTTCCAAAGTCTCAACATCTTTTTTGTAGCATGGTGACCAAAATTGGTTGCAGTATTCCAGGTGTGGTCTTACTAAGGTTTTATAAAGCGGTACTAATACTTCACATGATCTTGATTCTGTGCCTCTGTTTATACAACCCAGGATTGTATTAGCTGGTCACCTGACCACATTTTTTTTTTTTTTGCCAGAAAGTGGCATTTACTTCAAGTTTCTGGGGAAAAACAGCCATTGTGGACAATGGATTCACTTAATGATCTCCACAAAAAAGATTGTAAAATAGGTGTGGCCATGTGGTGACCTGCTTAATGACCAGCATGACTTATTCATATCTGGCTCAATTACAGTCATAAATTGAGGACTATCTATAGTCCAAATAAGATATGAACTAACTGGTTGTTTCAATAGTAAGGAATGGCTGAATTCTCACACCTTTGGGAGATAAAAGTTGTAGGTTATCATGTTTTCATTGATGAAAAGATTTAAAGAAATTTGTCATCAGCAAGAACTCCCAGATCTCATTCCACCGTGACATTGGCAGCTGATATTCCTGGAAAGTAAAAGAAATATACTGTAGAAGACGACAGGAAAAAAAAGAACAATCAGGATAAAGGTTTGTCCAAAGTAGAGGAACCACATCCAACTGGAAATCCAAAAAGGGAAGATCACATGCGCTATCCATGATCCAGAGAAATCCACTTGGAGATTATTATCATAAATAAGATAGTTGAACTGAAAGGAATAAATAAGAAAACCTAAAGACAAAGAAAGAGAACAGAAGTGGACCTCAAACCAAATCCCAAGGACTCTCATAGATAAAAGGGAGTCTGAAGAACAAACATCCCTTCCATGGAACTGAGAATATTTTTTTTTGCCTCTCCTTGCCAGCATATTGAAAAGTAAAGCTGTAATTTTGAACAACTGTCTAATGTTTGATAGGACTTTTGTCCTATCTTATCTTTTGTAATAATTGCAATGGTTATTTTTCTCCATGAGTAAAAATTAATGATAAAATGCCTTTGGAAGAGGGCCTGTAGGTTAGCAGTTGCTCCTCTAGAACTCATTCTACCATGTTGCCCTTTCATGAATTCTTGCCTGCTAGTAGAAAGACATTTTTGAGGCCTCTTCCTGCCTTCTGGAAAGAGAGCCAAATCACACATGATGATGAGGACTGAAAGACAACTTGTCCAAAGCCCAACCAGAACTGCATAGGGAATGTACAGAAGTTGGTTAGAGTTGAAATTACTGTCATCATTCTGACACATAAGCAAGGATCCATGCCCTGAAATAAAGATTATAGACATTTATGTCAAAACTTTCAAACTAACTAAGGAGACAGAGAATACTACGTATACCTAGCTTTAGATTGTTGCTTTTATAGGCTATACTGATTCACAGAAACAATGAAGCATTTTAAGGTCTGGAAGATTATTTATAGAAGAAACAAATGGCTCTTTTAAAACCTGATTCTAACAGCCATTTAAAAGAGAAAATATAATCACAGTCTAATCAATGAAGTGAGTTATATTTACTGGTTGAATGATGAATGGCACTCTTGGGGAGAAGGGATATTTTTATGTATGAGTTCTGACAGCTAGGGTAGCCTTAAGCAGCAGCAGGTTCCAATAAATATTTTATTTTGAGGAAGCTGGAGCCTTCAAATAGGGCAAGCAAATCTACTGATGCCTACATAAGCTTGCTTCCTGGAATTTGCTGTTGCTAGCTCACAAATTTAAAGAGATAGACTGCTTTTTTTCACCACAGCAAAGATGGAGGATGGTTAATTTTAATTTTTGACAAGTCATTTTTAGATGGTTAATTTGATCTCATCACAGTCACATCATAGTAGCAGTAATGCAGCTCCCAGAAGCCAAAAAAAAATAATAATAAAAAAATAAAAAATAAGGAAGTGCAACCCTGGCCTATGGCATGCCAGTCCAACTATTCTGTATTCTCGCAAGAACCATGATTTTAAAAATGTTATGTCCTTATAAGGACATCCGCCGGGGATTGGCTAATCCTCCAGCGGGAAATTCAAAATGCTGTCTCTGGGCGGTGTGACTTGCCGGGAGCGCTTAAAAGGAGAGCTCCGGCAGCGCAGCCGCCAGTCTTATTCTCATTTAATAAAAGTGCTGAATGGACCACACTGGTCGTGTCTTCTTTTCCTGCGCCTGATCTAACACTGGCGATGAAGGACACAAAAAGAACCACAGCGATGATTTCGGGGCACAGCGCCAACCAACTAGAGAGCTGAGCTGAGCTGAAGTCACTGAACCGAAGCCGACAGAAGCATGGCATCGCCGCAAGCTCCGCTCGTATCGCTCAACCCATTCAACCCCAGGAAGGAGAAATGGAGATCCTACATGGTCCGTTTTCGCCAATTCCTGAGGGGTAATAACTACCAGGACCTGAACAACGACCGTAAAAGAGCCTTGCTCCTGGCTCACTGCGGCTCCGAGGTACTGGAGATGGCCATTGACCTTTTGGCACCAAGGGACATTGAGGAAATGCCTTGGGACGACCTCCAAGAAGTGCTACAAGAGCACTATGCCCCAACGGGGACTCCAATCGCAAACCGCTTCACATTCCATCAGAGGAACCAGCGGGACAGAGAGCCCATCAAAGATTTTGTGGCAGCCCTACACCAAATCGCAGCAAATTGCAAATTTGATAATGTGGACAAAGCCATCAGAGACCGAATTGTATTTGGCATGAAGGACGTGAATCTACAGAAGAAATTCCTGAGCCGGAAGAGGATACTGCTAAAAGAAGTCATCGAGGAAGCCACGGAGACTTCGGAGACTTCGGAAAAAGCGGCGGCCGCAATGATGAAAGCTAAAGCGGTCTACAAAATACAGAAGGCTCCCCAAAATTCCACTGATGACTCCACTGCTGCATCCGAGTCCGATGAGGAAATGGCCGTCCATAAGGTCTCCAGACCCCCAAGGCGGGAAACTGCACAAAATGGCGACAGGGGAGAGTGCTGCGGCAGCTGCAGAGGAGACCATGCAAGGGCCACTTGCCAATGGAGAGATGCTACCTGCAGATGCTGCCTGAAGAGGGGGCACATCGCAGAGTCCTGCAGAGCCGCAGACCCGGCCCCAGAACCACCCAAGCACCGGAACCGTGAAATTCGGAAAGATCACCAAAGATCATCCAAACGGTCCTCTTTCCAACCCAGACGCGGTGAAGATGAATTCTTCAGGAGCGGGGCAGTCCATCAAATGACCATCGCTCACACCAACGACGACAGCGCCACCAAATTCCATGTGACCGTGCACGTGGAAGGGACGCCATGCTCAATGGATGTAGATTCAGGATCGATCTACTCCATAATGGACTGGCATCAGCTGAAGCGATTGAAAGCCGGCTTCAGCAAGAAGGATCTGAAACCCCTGTGATCGAGGCTCGTGGATTTTGGAGGGAATCCCATAGGAGTCCTAGGAAGAACCTCTCTTCAGATCTCCTACCACAAGTTCCATGGCAACCTGCCCATCACCATCATGGAGCACAGCCACCCGAACCTGTTGGGAGTGGAGTGGTTCAAGCCATTAGGGCTCTCAATTGGAGGGATCCATCAAATTCGCCAGGATGAGCTCGACAACATCATCGAAGAGTTCAAGGAAGTCTTCGATGGTAAGCTGGGGAAATTTGTGGGAAAACCCATCTCTTTCAATTTAGACAAAACAATCACACCAATTAGACTCAAGCCTCGCCGGGTTCCATTTGCCTTGCGGCCCAAGGTAGATACCCAACTGGACAAATTAATTGCCCAGGGCATATTGGAACCAATCGATCATGTAACATGGGAGACCCCCATTGTGACCCCAATGAAGCATGATGGTTCTGTTCGCATCTGCGCTGACTATAAATGTTCAATAAATAAGGCGTTGCATCAGAGTGCGTACCCGGTTCCAGTGGTGCAACATCTGTTGCATTCACTTGGGAGCGGGTCAATATTCGCTAAACTGGACCTGGCCCAGGCTTACCAGCAACTGCCAGTGGATGAAAAAACGGCCGAGACTCAAACAATTGTCACCCACAGGGGCACATTTAAATGTAACCGCCTCCAATTTGGAGTCAGCGCAGCCCCAGGCATCTTCCAATCAATGATGGAACGCCTTCTCCAAAGCATTCCAGGGGTGGTGCCGTACTTCGATGATGTCTTGATCTCCGGGGACTCGAAAACCCAACTAATTGAGCGGCTCAGGCTTGTCCTGCAGCAGTTCAAGGTGAAGGGTTTGAGAGTCAGGAGAGACAAGTGCATCATTGGAGTCCAGGAGGTCCAGTTCCTGGGCTATCTCATTGATGGCACGGGCATCCACCCCACCAAAAATAAAGTTAAGGCCATTCATGAAGCTCCCAGCCACAAAAACAAAATGGAGCTTCAGGCTTTCTTAGGATTACTTAACTTTTATAGTGTTTTCCTAAAACAGAAAGCCACGACTGCTGAGCCACTCCATTGCCTGCTGGGGAAAGCGGCTCCCTGGAAATGGGAGGAAGAAGAGGAAGCAGCATTCAGAGACGTTAAAAGACTGCTCTCTTCAGACAGCGTACTCATGCAGTACCACGAGATGCTTCCCCTAAGACTGACCTGCGACGCATCACCCTACAGGGTCGGAGCAGTGCTCAGCCATGAACTTCCGAACAGATCTGAAGCACCTATTGCCTATTTTTCAAAGACAATGTCCAGTGCAGAAAGAAACTACAGCCAGCTGGACAAGGAAGCCTGGCCATCATCGCAGGCACCAAGCGCTTCCACGAGTACCACTACGGCAGAAGCTTCAACATCATCACAGACCACAAGCCTCTGCTTGGACTACTTGTGGACGAATACCGACGCCGACGTTCATGCCACCCAAAATGACAAGATGGGCGATTTTCCTAGCCGGGTATTCCTACAGACTGGTACACAAACCCGGCAAGTCCATAGGAAATGCAGACACCTTAAGCAGATGCCCGTCCAAAGAACCAGTGGAAGACCCAGCCCCCATACTCAGGCTCTTCCACATTGATGACGACAAAGCCTGCCCAGTAAACCTCTGCAGATGTGGCAGCCCATACACAAAAAGACCCGACCCTCAAACAAGTTAAATCATGGGTCCTGTGGGGCTGGCCAAGGGAGAAGACGGCAGAGAAATTCAGCCCATTCATCAGGAAGCAGCAGGAGCTGTCCACAATGAAAGGCTGCCTCCTATGGGGAGACAGAGTGCTGATTCCCAGCACCCTGCAATGGAAGACGCTGGAAACCCTCCACAACGGGCACCCGGGCATCGTGCGGATGAAGGGGCTGGCACGGAGTTACATCTGGTGGCCATCCCTGGACAAGGACATCGAAGAATGGGTCTCCAGATGTGACCCATGCCAAGAGGTACGTCCCGCGCCTCTCCATGCCCAACCATCGGAGTGGGAGACACCAAGCAGCCCCTGGGCAAGGATCCATATTGACTTTGCGGGCCTGATGCAAGGGAAGTACCTCTTGATAGTTGTGGACGCTTTCTCAAAGTGGCTAGAAGTAGTTCCCATGGCATCCACCACATCAGAAGCAACAATCAGGGCACTCCGGCGGCTGTTCGCAACTCACGGGCTGCCGGATGTCCTAGTTTCCGACAATGGCCCCCAGCTTACGTCCAAACCCATGGAAAAGTTCCTGGTGGACTGGGCATCCATCATGCCCTCTCAGCCCTACAGACCAGCTGGGAATGGACAGGTAGAGAGAATGGTGAGGCTTACCAAGGAGGCACTCACCAAAATAGGCATGGGCAACTGGCAAGAAAGAATCGACAACTTTCTCCTCACCCAGCACATCATGCCGCACGCCATCACCCGCAAGAGCCCAACAGAACTATTGATGGGGAGAAAACTACGCTCATCCCTGGACCGGCTGCATCCCCAGTACAACCCAGAGGTGCCAACAACTGCCAGCCACCTGCTTTGCGCCTTCGCCATAGGAGATCTGATATTTGCCCTCAACTTTCACGGCTCTCTGAAATGGCTGAAGGGGAAGATAGAAAGCATAACCGGCCCAAAGTCCTACAGAGTGGAGCTGGAAGATGGACAGATCTGTAGATGTCACATCGACCAGCTCCGGAAAAGGTGAAAGGAAGTAGGACGAAACCAACCCGACAAGGTAGACCTGCAACACCCCGTCGATGTAGACCTGCAACACCCCGTCGAGGTAGATCTACAACACCCCGTCGAGGCAGGACTGCAACCCCCCGACGAGGTAGGCCTGCAACACCCGATGAGGCAGGCCTGTGACACCCCGTCGAGGCCGACAACTACCCCGCAAGACGAGCCAGCAGCGTTCCCTGGGGGTAGACCGGCAACATCCTGAAGGGGGTGAACCACAACACCCCAGTGACACCGGCTGGCGACCCCCCAGCAAGGAAGACCATCATCGCAACAAGGCAGTAGACCAGGGACATCCGGAAGAGGGGGTCCCGCAACACTCTGGCAGGGTCGGCCTGCGCCACCCCGGTGAGGGAGACCTCCACCACCGCCTGACAGTAGACCGGGGACACCCTGAAGAGGGAGTCCTGCAATACTCCGGCGAGGTTGGCCTTGTTCTCATTTAATAAAAGTGCTGAATGGACCACGCTGGTTGCGTCTTCTTTTCCTGCGCCTGATCTAACAAAAAACCCCATTGATTATTACATCATGTGAACTCAGTCATCATAAAATAGCAGTAAGTTCATCTGATTAATAAAATAAGGTCAGGCTTCCGGTTTGCTGCTGGCCGCCGCCAGACGTTCCTTTGGGATCGTCAGCTGCCATTGCCTGTTAGAGCCGCCGTTACAGCGGATGGCGGCTCGAAAAAACTCCGTTCCCAAGAGGAAACGGAGATAGAGCCGGCAGGGGTGGGTAGAACTCTCCGCAGTGTCCCAAAAGTCTTTTTTTAACTTTTGGGACGGAGCGGATGAGAAGCCCCATATCCCCTGCCGTTGTTCCGGGCTTTGGGAGACCTCTGCCTATGCAGAGCCAGGCGTCAAGAGCAAGCCTGCGAATTCAACAGAATAATCAAAGAAATGACGAGCTGGACCCTTAATATTGAACCGCAAGTATTTCACCCTTCTAAAATCGATCTAAGAGAAAAGAGGAGAGGAAAAGAGGGAAAAAGAACCTTTTAAAATGGCGACTGCTGTGGCTGGAGAAGGGCTAAAAGGGAAAGTCCTTCCGTTTCTCCTTACTACAATGTAGCGGAATAAATATCATTGGCTACATTTGTAGATAAAACCTCGTTCCTGTGCTGTTGATTGAAAAGAAGGTTTTTTTTTCTTTTTTTAAGGGAAAGTCCTTTCGTTTTCTATTTCTTCTCTCTTTTTTGCTAAATCCTGCCTGTGTGGGAAATGGCATCGGGACTTACACAGCTGGACAAATGGGGGGGGGGAACTTCCCCTCTCAAGAAACTGCGCCAACAAATTTCAACTCTCCAGCGTGAGAAACCCGATTTTAATATATTAGAATTTATCCTTGAAGAGATTGTAAGAAGGGATGAGATTGTGAACCAGCAACTTGAAAAATTTAAGCAGGAAATTAAAGAAATTGGTGAATTGGTGAAATCAAAGTTTGACTTTTTGAATCAAAAGATTTTAAAAGCTACTAATGGTTTATCAGGCTTTCTGATTCGGGTGGATGCAAAGACTAAATTATTAGAGTCTAAAATGAAGGAAATTGAGGAGAATTTGGATGACATGACTCAAAAAATTAAAAAGGATTTGATAAACACTCAGGATAATAGCTCGGAAGACAAATCTAAAATGGAGACTGACCAAAAGACTGGTAGTGAAGAAAATGTACAACAGAGGATTGAAAGAGAAGTTTTAATGATTCAATATAATTTTACAGAATATGCAATTAGACTGAGAGGTTTGCAGGAAAATAATAGAGATGATCTAAGGAAGATATCTTCTGAAATTCTGGCTGGGATTTTAAAGGTTCAACCTGATGAAGTGTATTGCAGGATTGATAGAATTTACAGAATAAACTCCTGGTTGGCAAAGCAAAGGCAATTGCCTAGAGATGTGGTGATCTACTTTACAGATAAAGAAATTAGGAATAATATTGTGCAGAATTCTTTTAATTCTACCTTGCAATTTCATGGAAGAAAGATCTGGATTTTTAAGGAGCTCCCGCCCAAGATGTTAATGGAGAGGAAGAAATTTGGCTTTTTAGTGACTGAATTAAAAAAAAGAAATATCCTATTCAGGTGGGACACCCCAGTTGGCCTAATATTGAGATATCAAGGAATAAGATATCAATTGCATACTGTTGAAAAAGCGGAAGATTTTTATCAAAAAATTTTAAAAATGAATTTAACAACTTTAGGCATAACACAGGATAAGCAAAAGGAGTTGGAAACAAAAGGAAAACATCAAATTACAGAGGCTATGATGGATAAATTGTCTTTGGACTCCCTGGATACCCCAGCTGGACTGTCTATAAATAAGAGAGCAGTGTCATCCGACTCCAATGTGATGAACCATCAAGTCACAGACAAGTGTGCAAATCAATCAGTTGATATACAAGTGACGGAGAAGAAAGATAAGATGATAAAACTAACCCAACAAGAACAATACATAAAGCAGAATGAAAATCAACTAGCAGACACACAATTGGTAGGCAAGAAACGAGGATGGAAATTCAACCCGGAAAAGAAAAAGAAAAGAAATAGATCGCATAGAAACAGCAATTTCTAAACTATGCAACAATGATGCCAGGGACTTTAAAAAATGAATGAATATTTGAAAAGATAGTGGAGGCGAACAATTGTTTGATACTATCCTGAGGATTGTGGCAGATCTCTGCAAGGCCATGGTTTTGGGGTGTGAAAAGAGCCTCACTTTGTTGGATTTGAATCATCTAAAAAAATTTTTTTTTTTTTTTTTTTTTTTTTTTTTGGTAAATAGATTATAACTATTTTGAGTTATAAGGCAGGAGAGTTTCGCCGGGGCATGCAGAAGATCTGGATGTTACTCAGTAGGATGATGGGAATTAATAATCCTGATGAATACCACATCTATACCATATGGATATAATTATAATTATAATGTCACTCGGGTGGTTGTTTTTGCTTTTATACAGATGCGAGGATATTTACTACTGATGGGGGCAGAAGATGATTGGAGATTTTGAACAAACTGTTGCACCAGCATGTTATTTTACCCTATTATGGGTGATGGATTTAACAATCCAGAGGAAAGACATCAAAGAAGATACTATATGGATTATAAATTTTAAGTTATTGTTTTTTCCTTTTTTATAAAATGGAATGCATATATAGATATGTGTATATCTTAGTAATGTGGGCAGTGGATTATATCTAGAATTGTACTGCATGATTTTGTAGGAATTGAAGGGTTGAAATAGGTTAGCTTACTGATTGATTAGTTTAAGAAAAAGGATTCTTAAGTCATATATTTAGGGGAGTGGAGGACTTAATAATTCAGTGGAAAGATACTAAAGAAGATATATTTTTTTTCTCTTCTTTTTTTTTTTTCTCTTCTTTTTATAAAATGGGATGCATATATAGATATGTGTATATTTTAGTAAAGTGGGTAGTGGATTATATCTAGAATTGTACTGTATGATTTTAAGTCATATATTTAGAGGAGTGGAGGAATTGGACAGAATTGAATAAATGTTAAATTTGGATGCAGGGAGAAGGTCGATTTAAAATGTTATATTAATATATATAAAAGACTAAAGGTTAAATTGTAATAATACTCAATAAGCTTAACATGTTAAGGGTCAGTATTTCGAGAAGGGATTAAGGGAAAGGAAAGATATTATGTATGTAACTAGTTATGAAATAGCCTATTGTTGTGAAGAAGTCACAGGGGGGGCTGGGTGGAAAGGGTGGGTTAGGGAAGAGGGGGAGGGAAAAAAGGGGGAAAAACTTGTATTTGAAAACTTTTTCAATAAAAAAAAATAAAAAAAAGAAAAAAAAAGGCAAAAAAAAATAAAAATAAAAATAAAATAAGGTCCATTTTTCAGAGTAAAAGAGGCACCTCCAGTCTTATTTCATTCTGGCTTTAGCTTCAGTATCCTGCACATCATTGCCCTTCAAGAGTCTGCTCTTTAACTGAAAAAAGGCTCCCCTCTTCTGCCTTAAGAGAGATGCCAGGATGAGATAAAAAGCAGCAAATAGATCAGTCTCCTGCATTCATCCTCCCCATGGGATATATTGATCATAAATATACCCTACAACAGTGACTTCCTGTGAGGAAACAGCACCAGCAAATCAGCTGGGAGGTTTATTTGTTTGCTTATTTATGGCCTAACATTTGCCAGTGCTGGCAACTAACAAAAATAGTACAATAAAATTCAGGCTAGATTGTTATGGATGCAGCCCCTAGTCCCCGGTTTTAAATATTTTTTGACAGACCCTTCCTTCCTGCAAAGCCTATTTCTCATTTTCTCCTTTTTAAACAAGTGCAACATCAGCCAAGCTCTTGATACCTATTTTCTTGCTTTGGGGAAAAAAGAGATCTCAATAGCTTGGTGGTCAGAAATAATGACAGGCTGACATCATCTGTATGAGTTGTTCAGAGAAACTCTTTGGAAATGGTGCCACATGATGAGGTGCCCCCAGTTGGGTCCTTGGGAAAAAACTAAAGAAGGTTGCCAATCCATTCTTCTCAACCAGATGTTTCCTTTATTACAAAGCCTCTGCAGAGACAAGAGATACTCGCCTTTGCCAGCTCACCGCCACGATATCTCCTTGCAATACTTTGTTTCCTAACTACCTTTTCACCATTCTTGTTCTAACAAGGACAGGCGCTTTAGTGAATAAGTGTAATTAGCTTGATGATGTGTCAGCAGGCTGGCACGGTGGCAGCATGCTAAATTGCTAGGCAAAGCTTTGTAATAAAAGGGCTCCTACACCTTGCTTGGTGATAAATAAGCCAAAGAAAAATGGATTGCTGTGCTCTTGTAGCACTTCCCCCACCTCTCCTAGGGAAAGGGACATCATCTCCAGGATGGTTGTTTACAAAACCTGCAAGCCAAAGGAAGGGAAGACTTTTAAGACCTTATAATGTTTGGTAAGCAATCAAGAAGCATGTCAAGAAAAGAAGTTGCAGCTTGCTCTTGAGCTTGCTTACTTGCTGATGAGAATGATTTCTGATGAAGTGTTCTGTTAAATCCCACTTGATAGCTGCAAGAGATCCCCAACATCGCAACCTCCACTGTTTAAATCTGTCAGTCTTGCAAGGAAGGCCAGATAGGAAACACAAGCAAATAAGCTACTTCTACTTTATTGTAAAGCAACATTAACAGAATCTTACAAATCTGAAAGTACAAGCCTCCCACCATCTCTTTTACAATCTGAGAAACCACTGTAGGGAGGGTCCTTTCTGAGCCTCTTGCTCTGTCCACTATCCAGTTGCAGGCTATGTGCCCTCTATTCCCTGAACATGTGTAGAGGGCATTACAAAACCAGCCACAAACTCCTGAGTATTATGTGCTCTTGCCCTTCCCTGGCATCTCTCCTTCTCTAGCCTCTCTCTATAATAAGGCTTGATAAGGATTTTCAGATGGGGAAAGTGGGCAAACTCCTTCCGGGTTTTGTTACCATAGACCAACATGACACTCCTTCTACAATGTCTGCAAGACTCCGTATGAGATGGGGGCAGATCTTCCTTTAAATATTTTGTGTTTGTTTGTTTGTTTGTTTGTTTGTTTGTTTGTCAAATACTTATAAGATAACAAATATAAGTATAAACATGATTATACTTATAAGGATACAAATAAATGGGGACAGTAGGACAGGGACGGTAGGCACATTTGTGCGTTTATGCACGCCCCATACAGACCTCTTAGGAATGGGGTGAGGTCAACTTATGAGGACAACATTATGTCTGTATGTTGGAACAAACACTGCCTAAAGAGGATGTCAGCTGAGATGTGACTGTGAAGGAGACAGCATAAGCCTCTGCACTTTGCAGGGGACCTTAGAAAAAGGCAGTAGGTGGGTTTTAGAAGAAAAACTCTGCCCTCTTTTTGGCAAAGTTGTGCTGGTCTGCCCGCAGCTTTGCCCATGTGTTTAATTTTCATCCTTGCCAGCCATTCTTACATGTCTGTCTATGTATACATGTACCCATGCATATAACAAAATGGTCATCCCTCCCCAGGGCTATTTCTTTACCCAAAAATGGGGATCTGTAATGATTGCTGGTCCTGGTGCTCACAATGACATGGATTCATCTAAGTTTAGAAATAAAATAAATGATTGTCAAAAGAAATTACTTTTTTTCTATTTTGTTTTTCTTTCTGCTTTGTTTGTGACAATGAAATTTGTTAAGGTTACACAGCCTAGGCTGATCCCTGATTTGGAATAGATACCTCAGAATAGTTCACTAATGTCACATCTTGCCGTTCTGTCACACCTGTGCTTGTCACACATATTTTCCAGATCTCATTATGGATTAGGAGTCCTGTGCCTGCTTGTTATAGTTCCAAATTCGGTTTCTATAATATCTACAGTGTGAGCTAGCCCTGTGTTTCTTAAAGAACACCAGCATTCCCTGTATAGCTTCAAGATATTCCACAAATTAATCACAAATATTCAAGGTACGTTGTTTGATAAGTTTGGGATCCATTCAGGTGCCCCAGTCAAAGAAATATTCTGTGCATGAAGAAATGTCAGAAATGTCAAAAAAGAAAAAAAAAATCATGGAAATTCACAGAGCAGATGAGCTTTTATTTGAAAAGGCCCAGCTAACTTTCCTTTTAACATGTTTTATGTGTAGAGTAGCTTTTTCAGCACTCAGTCTAAACCAAATATTCAAATAATCTCATGTATTTGTTAATTTACAGTATATTCCATCTATTGTTCAAAAGCTCAGTGTAGCATATATAATGCTTGCTCCTATCTTTTCTCGGAAGAATATCCCTGTGAGGTAGATTGAGCTGAGAACTCTCTCTACCTTCTCATGGATGAGGGTAGACTTGTCTCCAGGTCTCCCCAGGCCAGTCCAACACCTTATCCACTACACCAAAGCTTTAGACATTCTTTAACAAAATGATGTTGATGAAGTATGCTGCTTTCTGTGTGCATTAATATTTACATGAAGCACCAAGGCATTTCCAGGTTGAAAGGATTAGCCGGTGACATCACCCTTGCCCTTGGCATTAATATTTATTAAATGTAAGAAGAAATGAAGAAAATTAGTAAAATATCTTAAATAAGTCATCACTATTTCTCTTTTTTAAAGCAAACAAATAAACAAACAAACAAACATGTTTGTTGTTCTATGGACTTGAAAAGTTTAAGGAACACTATTGAGAAGAGCTGCAGCACAATCCTCATGTCCTAAATGCCTCTTTCCCAACTGTGTTTAGGAAATACTAATACTAATCCTCTCCCTCCTCCTCCTCCTGTCTCCATTGGAATCTGTTCAGTCCAAATTCCTTAGTTCTGCTTTTGGTTCTGCCAGCTGTATCTGAAACACAGCTCTTTAGGCTAGGAGCAGGATTGATCAGAGTAAAAACAAGAGTCTGCCTGACTCCATTTTAAACAATATTTTTCAATCCATTTGAAAAAAATCCCATAAGCAGAAGCTCTTTCTGGGTGGCTGTTTTTAGACTCTTCTTAAACTATTTCATGCACCTTGGCTGCTCTCATGTTAAAACTCTGACTGCACAATTACTTGAAAGTGAGCTGAACTGAGTTCCAAAAATTATTTGTTACCAAAAATTAATTAGTGGAAGAAGCATGGCTCCCTATATTTACTACCTCACTTACTCCAAGTACTGCTGTGCTTTTACAAGGCCTCTCTGTAACACCCTTCCTTCAGCACGAGTACGAGGTAGACATCACAATCTCTCCATGACTCATTGTCTCTGCCTTGAGATGCCACAAAAATAGAATTCATAGCACAAGTTCTTTTAAAGGCAGGTCTCATACAACATTACAACATTACTTTCCCCCTTCTAGCAGCAATCTCACAGCAATTGGTAGTTTCTCTGTTTATTTTCTGCTGGCTGATAAGGTTTTTTTATATAACCTGCTATGTTGCAAAGTGTTGTTGTTTAGCATCAAGGCTTTGGCAGAGGATCTACAGTAAGATTTAAGAGAGATCATTTTATATGCTTATTGGTACTTAAGCTATTTTAATTTTCTATCCCTCTTTTATCTTGCTGGGTAAAGGCCATAACATTAATCTATCTCTTCATCCCCCACACTTTTCCTAAACCCAAGCCACAAAAATGATTCACTTACTGCCAGGCCACAAAAGCATTCATTGGCCTCCCTGATGCTCCTCTATCTTTGGTTCATGAGGCCCAAGGATTCATGAAGAAATTTTTATCTCCAGCAAGCAGCAATGCTCACTCCTTCCATATTCTGAGTGTTGCGAACTGTGGGGAATTTTAAAACTTGCTCAGCTGCAGCAATGAGTCAGGGGAGCTCTCCTTTGTGCTTTGCTCTGTTTAATGGAGGAAGAACTGCTTCCTTTGGCTAAATAAATATTAGCTTGTTGGCAGATAATTTCCCATCAGTAGGGATCTCATTCTACAACAAGCATAAGTTTACAGGGAATCCCCAACCTGGATTTTGCACAAGCCATTTAAAATATGCCCTTTTCTAAAAGTGGCTAGTTTGCGAATGACAGCTGCATGAAACTGGTCTCAGAGAGCCAATCATTCTGTGCAGATTATTTCCTAGAGAAAGCAATGGTCTGTGTTTTTCAGAAGGCCTGTGTGATGAAAGGAATTGGGAATTGGATTTATGTCAGAACGACTCAGCCCATTATGTTACACCCAGTCATACACAGATGATGAGCAAATGAGTAGTTGATTTTAATTTATGCAATTGAAATGCTTTATGGGCAAAGAGGCACAATATAAATAGTGAAATGAAATGACATTATTGACAATGGGATACCCTCCAGAACAAGTTAGGCTTGCTTAGAGGGTACAAAGATAAACTAAACTGAACACCCAGGGAGGGAAACAGCCAGGAGCCTTAGTAAAAGCCGGTGGCTATTATCACTTTTCACCAAGGCATGGCCTCACTGTAGTGTTGGGGGTTGTACTAGAACTTTGTGAAGAATAGTGGTGTGTATGTATTTCCCTTAGGTGCTTATAGAATTCTATATGGTTTTATATTTTCATGTAGTAATTCAGTATGGTAGGGCAGAATTAACCAAGCATTTATCTTAATCATGAAATATGATATTTGAATTATATTTTGTTTTGCCGTGTCTTTGGTGGGATACCTATGCAGAGGAGGATAATCTTTATAATCTTCAACCCAATTAACCTTGAGAAACAGATACTTATGGTATTAACTTTGAGATAGTTTCATTGCCACCTGTATAAACAAAGACTCCTTAGCCTTGATGGTCTCATTCTTGGAGAAAGGCAAAGCTTCCAAGATAAGATAGGCTTGTTGTCACAGGTAAATGCCTTATTCTCAAATATAGGAAATGTATGTATATAGTACATCAAGGGTTAATTTGTTCTCCTTTCCTTAATGTATTCATATGTAACCACTCCTATCCCTAACCCCGCCTTATTGATATAAAAGAGCATACATGCTCCTCCTTCTCGCTTCTATCTGCAATCATCCAGAGAATATAGAATGCCTACTGTAAATAAATAATACTTTGTTTGAATACTACTTTTTCTGAATCCTTCATTGAGTCCGATCCTCAAATTATTGCAACAATCTGGTAGCAGAGGATGGTTGGCTGACTCAATAAGAAACAAACATGCCAAAGAAAGAAAACTCCAAAGAAAAGAGAGAAAGACCCAACACCAGGGCACACAATAAAGAGATAGAAACAGATCAAGAAATGATCGATGAATCCACGACTGAAACAACAAGAGAACCTGAAACCTACACCACAGACGAAGAAGAGGTAATCGATGAATCCAATGATCAAGAAGAGAGCGAGACAGAAAACGATACGCTCAGATCTGAAATATTAAGACTGCTGAAGAACCATAAAGATGACAAAAATCTCATCGCGAACCTCCAAGACATTATAAAAGACAACGGAGCAGTGAGAGAAAAGCACATCAACACACCAGAGCCTAAAGAACCCAAAATGGTGAGCAAATCACCTACAGATGAAAACATAACTGAGAGGAAGACTAACGGTCCCGTGCAAAATTTTGAATGGCAGCCATCTTGGATTAGCCAGCCCACCAAAATGGCTAGCTCAGAACCAATCAAAGGACAGAATTCAAAATGGCTGGCGCGAAAGACTTTACCCAGCATAAAGAATAAAAAGGAGAAATCCTATTTTTCAGAAGAATCTGATACAGACACCGAAGAAACGCCTACTGAAATACAAATCGAAACAGCTATGAGAACACTCTTCGCAGCCTTCGGCCCGAATCTGAAAATCACAAAAAAATCAGCGAAAGTACCAAAGACTGTAAATCGAATAACGAAGAAAGAGCAAACTACTCAATCCAAGGACACAGAAGCAAGCGGACAAGCGTCCCTACTTCCATCCACTCCAGCCCAAATGACGAGAGCGCTGACGCCCGAACCCAGGGGACCGTGCAAGTACTCGCCCACACCGCAAATAATCCCAGGAGCCAGAGGCCTCAACCGAGACGACTATGACAGAACGAAGCAAGCTCCGATCCCCATCTGGACACCAAAAGCCGAGCCAGAAAGCGAATCGTCAGAAGAAGAGCACTACGAGGGAGCTACAGCGACGAGAACCTCTCCCGACAGCTTCAGAAACAAAATGAGCAACGCGCATACGCGAACTCACGCAGACGAATATAGAGACAGTGAAGAACAGAGAGAACCATTCAGACTGATCGCTAGCATACCTACACCATTCTGCAGTTATCAACATTTACAAGATCATGGACAGCCTCCAGTTGTAAGTAATGCAACAAATAACATTGGGAACTTGCCTAGTGATTTCCCAAAATTGAGAATAGACGGTATTAATTTACAGGAATGGAGTCAACAACTCCAGGTTGTTTTCCTAAAAGAGAATTTATTATTTTTCATAACTAACCCTCCCAAAAGACCATGGACTCTAAAATTGGACTGCCTGCATCACAGAGCATTCTATTTGCTAATATCTAGCATATCTCCTGCTATCTATCATAGTATTAAGCATAATCTAACTGTCTCAGAAATAATTCATTGTATGTTTAAATTGTTTCATAGTGAAAGTGTAGCAACCACAACGAGAATGTCTAAAAATTTCTTCTCATCCAGGATAAAACCTGGGACTACTGTAAGTGAGCATTTACTATCACTAAACGCAATTAGAGCAGAGCTTCATTTAAGGGGAGAAATAATATCTGATCAGACAATGAAAAGTGTTATCATTAATTCATTAGACTCATCATGGGATAATTACATATCACATTTGGACACAATTAATCTAGGATATCTATCTATAGAAAGTTTATCAAATAGACTAATAGCTGAAGATAATTTAAGGAGAAGCCGCTACAGCACACACAAAGAACACAGACAGACCAAAAGGGTAGTATTTCAAGACAGGCATCAAGAACCAATTGAATGTTATAATTGTGGGTCCAAAGAACACTATAGAAGCGATTGTCCAAAATTCCTTAGAGAAAGACAAAACCATGACAATAGAAACAGATACCATAACAGACAATCATCTATTGACAGGTACAGATATAGAAACTCACCAAATTTCAGAGAACGTAGAGGGGGCAGAGATAACTCAAGAGAGAGAAAGTCTGGATCATTAAATGGATTAGATAAGTATAACATAAGCAAAAATCAAAACCCAAAAGATAATGCCTGGCTCATTGATTCTGGGGCAACAAATCATACAACACATGACAAGAAAATATTATCTTCTTTCGGTCCTCTCGCCCCTTCTGTTCAACATTTATGTGAAGCCGCTGGGCGAGATCATCCGTGGTTTTGGGGTGGAGTACCATCAGTATGCTGATGACACCCAGCTGTACATCTCCACCCCAGACCACCCCAACGATGCCCTTGAAGTGATGTCCCGGTGCCTGGAGGCCATACGGATCTGGATGGGGAGAAATAGGCTCAGACTCAACCCATCCAAGACCGAGTGGCTGTGGTTTCCGACGTCCCGATATAGTCAGCTGGTGCCATCGCTGACTATTGGGGGTGAAGCACTGGCCCCCACGGAGAGGGCTCGCAACTTGGGCGTCCTCCTGGATTCACGGCTGTCTTTAGAAGAGCACTTGACAGCCGTGACCGGGAGGATTTTTTATCAGGTCCGCCTGATTCGCCAGTTGCGTCCCTTTCTGGATTGGGACTCGTTACGCACGGTCACTCATGCCCTCGTCACCTCCCGTCTGGACTATTGTAACGTTCTCTACATGGGGCTCCCCTTGAGGAGCACTCGGAGGCTCCAACTGGCGCAGAGTGCGGCCGCGCGGGTGGTGATGGGAGCGATGTGGTGCTCCCATGTAACGCCTCTCTTGCGCAAGCTGCACTGGCTCCCGGTGGTCTTCCGAGTGCGCTTCAAGGTTTTGGTTATCACCTTCAGAGCTCTCCATGGCTTAGGACCTGGCTATTTACGGGACCGCCTGCTGCCACCAATAGCCTCCCACTGACCAGTACGCTCCCATAGAGAGGGGCTTCTCCGGGTGCCGTCGGCCAAACAATGTCGACTGGCGGCCCCCAGGGGGAGAGCCTTCTCTGTGGGGGCACCTACGATCTGGAACGAGCTCCCCCCAGAGATACGGAGGATTCCGGATCTGCGTACCTTCCGTCGCGCGCTTAAGACGTTCTTATTCCATCAAGCTGGCCTGACCTAAACTTTTCCTCTTTTAAATGGAATTTTAAATTTGGTTTTAATTTATTGGGGTTTTAAAAGGGTTCAGCCAAATTTATTTAATTAGTTTTATCTCTATTTTAAATTTTGTATCTATATGTTTTATTTTATGGCTGTTCACCGCCCTGAGTCCTTCGGGAGTAGGGCGGTATACAAATTTAATAAAATAAAATTTAATAAAATGAAATAGAAGATAAATTTGTACTTAAAGTAGCCAACCAAGAAGAAGTTCAAGTCATTGGAAGGGGAAATGTAAATTTACCCGGTCTAGGGAAAATAGAGGGGGTTTTATTAATACCCGAAATACCCCATAACATTCTTAGTGCAATAAAGTTGAGCAGAGACTCTGACATAAATATAGTGTTCTCAAAAGGAAAAGCATTTCTAGAGAAAAACAAAACAAACTTAGGCAATATAGTTATCAAAGGAGATCTACCATACTTAGTCACTGAAGAAAGATGGCTACACAACATTGATTCAAACATGGAGGATGACAATAGCATAGAAAATGAAAATGACAGTGACAGTAACAACGAAGAACATGAAACAAATCATAATCATGAAAACACATCAATTAAAGATACACACATTAACAAAAGACCAATAATTGGAAAACCAATTCATGATGAATGTGCACATATATTACACAGAAAATTAGGACATGCTAGTTTTCCTGTAATACAAAAAATGGCTGAACATGCTGAAGGTGTTAAAATAAAAGATTGTAAAAATTATTTGGAATGCTCAGTATGTAAGTCCTCAAAACTCAGAACTAAACCCAGACCAAAAAAGGCAACAAGATCATCAAATCATATCTTTAACCTGGTAAATATGGACCTAGTTGGCCCATTGACCCCATCAATTACATACAAAAAATGATATTTCCTTACTATTGTAGATGACTATAGTCGTTATGGATTTGTCTATACTTTGAAACACAAAGATGAAACATTTCAAAAATTTAAAGAATTTTATAAACGTGTAGAAACACAACACAATGTAAAAATAAAGCAAATCATGACAGACAGGGGATCTGAATTCATGTCAAAAGAATTCTCCCAATGGCTAAAAGACAAAGGAATGTTACACTTCCTTTGTAACCCTTTACACCTCTAACCCTTTCTCTGCATTTCAAAATGGAGTGGTAGAACAAAAGAACTCAACATTACAAACCATGATTAGATGCACATTAGAAGATGCTGGTTTAGGCAAACAATTTTGGTCGGAAGCTCTATTATATTCTGATTATACCCTAAACAGAATTTGGTCTAGTGTCATAAATAAAACACCATATGAATTAGTATATAATAAAAAACCAAAAATAGCCCACATGCATGTATTTGGTGTTACAGCAGACGTACATATACCAAAACAATTGAGACGTAAGGGGGATAATGTATCCAGAAGGCTCAGATTCATGGGATATGAAACTGGCACAAAAGGAAACAGATTTATTGACAATAACAATAAATTCATAATTTCTAGAACAGCTGTATTTCACGAACAGGCCAATTGGTCTAAGATACATCTTAATGAGATTTTTCCAAGTACAAAATCAAACATTGATAATCATGATAAGACAGAAAGAGAAGAACATGACCACAATACACAAAAGAGCAACAATAAAACATGGATAGGAAATTGTCCCAAAATCAAAACAGATTCATTAACAAAAAAGGAAGCAAGATATTTACACGATAATGATAGCAGACCAGAGAGAACAGTTAGATGTAACAGAAATCAAACACCAAATAAATATAAGGATTATATAATGCACATAAATGATAATACATCAACACCCAATACATACAAGGAAGTATTAAAACTCCCCATAGAAGAAAGAAAAAAATGGGAATTAGCCATGGCCAAAGAAATGGACAGTCTGCGAGAACTAAATGTATTCACTCCAACACCAGCTCCAAAAGACAAAACAATTATTGGCACTAGGTGGATATTTAAAATTAAAAATCCGGAAGAAGGCAATTCATTATATAAAGCAAGATTAGTTGCACAGGGCTATGCTCAAAAATATCCTGAGGATTATACCGACACATATTCCCCCACTGTAAGAACCGAAAGTGTCAAGACAGCTTTAGTAATAGCATCAGCTCTTAATCTTGAAGTCTTTCAATATGACATACAAACTGCATACCTACATGCAAAACTTGATAAAGAAATATATGTAAGAGCTCCTCATAGCCAAAACACAAATAGGAATGAAACTTGGTTACTGAACAAAAGTTTGTATGGATTAAAGCAATCCGGCAAACGCTGGTATGAATGCTTGGTCAACGTTCTCAAATTTATGAACTTCAATGCTACAACTGCAGATAATTGTTTCTTTGTTAGAAGGGATGGTGATTCAATAGAATTTGTATTAATTTATGTAGATGACATTTTGTATATTGGCAAACATAAAGAAAAAAGGGATACATTTGTAACAAAATTAAATGAACATTTTTCTTTAAAATCATTAGGGAAAGTAAATAAATATCTTGGAGTTCAAATCAGTAAGACTAAAAAAGGATTTAGATTATCTCAAAAAGATAAAATTATAGAACTATTGAATAAATGTAATATGAGTGATGCAAAGCCTTGTGATACTCCAATGCAAACTGATTTTTTAAGAAACATGAATGAAACATCTCCTGGGTTTACTGATAATACACTTTATAGATCAGTTATTGGTTCCCTTTTGTATATATCTAATTGGACCAGACCAGATATTGCTCTACCCCTTAATTTATTATCCAGATATGTCAGTAAACCTTTAATGTATCATTGGGAAGCCATTAAACGAGTACTAAGATATTTGAAATACAGCATAGATTTCTCCCTAATATTAGAACCCAATGATGATAAAGAACCTATTCTCACTTGTTACGCTGATGCGGATTGGGCAGGTGACACTAAGTGCAGGAAAAGCACTTCTGTGCTTTCTTAACAACTGTCCAGTCTACTGGTATACTGGAAAACAGGATCTTGTAGCTACATCAACAACTGAGGCAGAATATGTTTGTTTGTCAAAAGCCTCTAATAATCTTGTATGGTTCAATGATTTATTATCAGACGTCTGGAAAAGTCCTTCATTGCCATTTATTATACATGAAGATAATAAAGCTGCGATAGAGATATCTAGATCAGATGCTATTGGTCCAAGATCTAGACATATAGATATCAAATTCAAACATGTAAGACAATTATCTCAGGATGGATTCATTAAAGCTATTCATTGTGAAACCACAGAACAAATAGCTGATATATTGACTAAACCTTTGCAATCTAAACAACATAAATCTCTAACTTCAAAATTACAAGTTTTATATTGTTCTGAACCTGAATGTAATTATTGCTGTATGTCGAATCGGCATTTAGAGGGGGATTTGTCACAGGTAAATGCCTTATTCTCAAATATAGGAAATGTATGTATATAGTACATCAAGGGTTAATTTATTCTCCTTTCCTTAATGTATTCATATGTAACCACTCCTACCCCTAACCCCGCCTTATTGATATAAAAGAGCATACATGCTCCTCCTTCTCGCTTCTATCTGCAATCATCCAGAGAATATAGAATGCCTACTGTAAATAAATAATACTTTGCTTGAATACTACTTTTTCTGAATCCTTCATTGAGTCCGATCCACAAATTATTGCAACACTTGTCCTTGGCAAATTCCAGTGAGATGAGACCATCAAAAAGAGGTAGGAGTATTGATGATTCAGAGCCTAAGTAAATTAGTTAGAAAACTTGGAGGCAGACCTAATCAGGATGGTGGTGCATGCTTGCTGAAGAGATCCATCTACAATCACCTCTATATGGTTCCCTGACTGGCAGAAAGGGTATAGTCTTTTTTGGGAGGTGTCTTATTGTGCTCTTGGATATTCTTGAATATTATTTAATTGTTGACTTGAATTGTGTTGCATTACTTCAGTATTCCTGAACATTCTTTAATTACTATTTAATGTCATGCCAGTGTTATTTTTTTAATATTGCTTGGAATATTAAGTATTTGAACTTGGTGTTGTCATTGCTTCCAAAGCTTGGAAACCAAAGCTAAAAGAACCTGTAGATCCTATGACCAAACCCTGCTGAGCTGCGACAAGCAATACATCGCCAATATCTGCTGCCTGACATAGGATTGAGCACTCAGGAAAATGTGGGGTTGCATCCCTGTAATTTTATAAGCAAATTATCACCTTTTGCTAAAGGGTTCTCTTCTTCCATTTTGTGGATGTACCCAGAAGTGCAAAAGCATATTAAAGAATAATTAACATCTGTTAAGTGATCTGACAAAAACCACCATGAAAGACTGTCACCAGCACCAGGAATCAAATATTTGTCAGTCTTGTTGAAATGAATGAATCACAGCTAAAACCTGCCTGTCTTTTCCAGATCCATAGTCTATTGAATTTAGAAAATTGGAAGCACATGTCTCAATTAAGAACCAATTAATGTGACATCACAGTGGGAAAGAGCTATTCTGAAATTGCAACCTGCTGCAAGTTAGATAACTTAAAATCCCATCGATTTTTAAAACTATGGTTCCACAAAATTATGAAATGTGTTCCAACTAAACCATCTGGACAATAAACTGTACATTTAAGCCAAGTTCAACACTTCATGGGACAACATATCTTCAAGATGCTCAGCCCTAACTGGTTGAAATAACCCTCAATCAATGGCTCTCTATAACAACAAATTTTAAAACACCTTGTTTGGCATAGAAACAGTACTATTGTGCAATATGATACTGAATGAGTACTATATTGTAATTGTAAGACTTGATTATAAAATAAATATCCAGGATTAATTTTAAGTAGAACATTAGTAAGACTTCTGGGAGAGTTCCCAGAAAGATAAAGCTTAGGAGACAATTGTGTAAACAGAGTTGAGGGCTCCTCTGATATCAGTGAGAAGATTTACCTCTTTTCCAGACTGTAGAAGATGGTTAGAAGGATTTTACAGTTCATTGTTGGAATTCTAGAACTCCATCCCATTCATTTCAATACATCTTGCTGTACTCCATGAACTCCATAAAAATTACAAATGGAAATAATTGTTTTCATTTTTAGGCAAAAAATGTAGTGAATATTAATCTTGGTCACAAAATTGTACATATATATGGCCTCCCAAAACCATTATTTCCAAAGTTTAACATATTGTGATTAATATCAGTTATTTTTATATAATGAAAACAAGTTTGATGTTTTCTTTTCCAAAGACAATCTATAATAATTCTATTTATGGGTGAATGCCACAAATTTTAATAATTTTCTCTACACCTTTTAAAATCTTATGGCTTACTGACCAATGCCAACGAAAGTCCTGTTTCTGACATTCAACATAATATATTGATATATAGTAAAATACCCAATTTCTGCAAGGTGATCTGAGACAATTCTTGCATGCATGACACATGGAGTATTTATTCATGACACATGAATAAACTCAACAGCATTGCTGTCAGTACAATGGAATACTGCTTAGTCTCTGTTCCAGAATAATAACTAACATTATTCTGAATTAAACCTTTTAATATGAATATATGTGGTGGAACTATAATAAAAAGGAAAAACTGGTTAATTATACAAAATGCTTGATCATATTTGCCAGACTTATTTATGAAAGCTGTCTGGATGACTTTGGGTCAGTCACTCTCTCTCAGCCCAACTCATCTCATAGGGTTGTTGTGAGGAAAATAGAAGGAGGTAGTATTAGATATGTTCATTGACTTGAATTATGTATACAGTAATAAAAGTGGGATAAAAATCTAATAAATAAATAAAAGTGGGATATAAATAAATATTTAATATTCAACAATTGGGCCTGCACTGTGGGGAGACCTCAAACCTCTTTTATTTTGAAGAGAATTATTGTGTTCTGTTTCCAAATCTTGATGATTTTAACTGGTCTTCTTGATCATGCTGCCTTCCAGAAGTTATCAGTCAAGCTGGTAAAAGAAAAACTTTTTGAAGAGCATCTTATCATTGAGAAGAGTGTCCATGTTAACAAGTAAAATCTGTTCATTGCCATTGGCTTTGCAAGTTGGGACTTCACAGTGACCCGTTGTACTGGTTTCTTTTGCTGCTATGGTAGAGGAACTGTCTTCTAAAATATAGAAGATTGCTTGGGTATAAGCAGATCACAATGTAAACAGAAACAGACTATGGCAGCAATCTCACCCTCTCTCCCTCCCTCATCTCTCAAATAAGTATCCTGGGATAATTGCTGGTTTTATGCTGCCCAGAGATATTTTAATATGGTTGGCTATATAAATGTGTTAAATAAACAAACAAAATGGTGACAGCAAAGATATTCAGCTGATAGACTGTGCACACATTTCAAATGCACAGTACATTTTTACATAGGTAACATTTTAAAACGTGTTTCGTTCTCTTGCAAATGAAAATGTAGTAGAGCTTCCTCAACCTCGTCTGGATGGATTTCTTGCTCTCAGCCTCATTCAACTGCCTGTGTAAACTAGGCAATGCAAACCTAGTGTATATTTGTAATGGCTGTAGAGGATTATGATAAGGCTTAGGTCACTTCTGTTTGACAGCAGTTCCCTTTGACTGATAATAGTTTGTTAGCTGGTTGAGAGACCTCCTAAGAAAGATAGTATTTTATTAAACAGTCCTTCTAAGCAAAATATACCAGTAGAAAAAGCATGGAGTAGGGTCTATACTGCTGGCCCAAAGTTAGGCCGTATTGAGAGGAGTCCTATTACTGTAATCCCCAATACTTTGAGTCCAGTGAGAATTCCAATATCCTAATATTAAGAAGTCATCCCTTAGCTAGTCTTAATCTTAGCTTCTGACCTGCCCAAGGATGACTCAGCCTTCCATCCTTCCGAGGTCATTAAAATGAGGACCCAGATTGTTAGGGGCAATGTGCTGACTTTGTAAACTGCTTAGAGAGGGCTGTAAAGCACTATGGAGTGGTATATAAATCTAAGTCCTTTTACTATTGCAAGTATGTTTAGCTGCTTCTAAGCAGATTGCAACTAAGATGTGGTCATACAACAAGGGAGCCCAAGGAGATTAATTTGATAACAATATCATAACCTCCTGTCATTCTCTAATGCATTTTACTGGTATTCTTAGTGTCGGTCACAACTGACGAGGCTTAATGCTTAAGCAAACAAAGAAAACATTCAACATATTAAGGACTTATAGTCAGCAATAAACTTATACCTTTCCAGTTACCCTGACTTTGTTAAATCTTCCCTGCTTATGTCAGTGAAGCAGATCAGAGAAAGTATGTTTTTATAGCCACAAAGGAAATTTGGGAATAGATTGCATGTACCCCAGCTTCTTCATCAGATTCTTTAGTTGGCTTATATTCATTATTTCTGTGAATTATCCTTTTCCTTTGAAGGAGTTGGTGCATTATTGCATACTCAGTAATAACTTGATATATATCATTAGCATGACAATGTCTTGATCCTGCAACAGTATAGATACAATGTGTTCCATGCCATTGGGATGCTTTTAAATGATATGTCTTGAAATCCAGCTCTTTAAGTACTTTTTGTTTGAGTCTTTTCATTATGTCATTCATAGAGAGGGCTCCAACTTTTAGAGTTTGGTAGAGACATCTGGAATTTGAGAACATGTTGCAGGTACTACTGGGGCTTTTGCCTGTTCACAAATAGCCAATTTTCAACTAGAGATTTACAATATCTTTGCTGCCTCCCCTTGCTGGCCTTTGTCCTTTTGGAGGGCAGGCAAGCAGAAGCAAATTACAGGGCCATGGCCTATAGAGTCCAAGTGAGAGTTAGAAACATTTCTGAAAAGTTGATGCCGTGCCCTTGCTTTGCAGCTAGCCAGATTCCCCTTGTTCCCCTGCTTGGACAGCATCAAAGGAGGGTCCCTGGGTTCAGTGATGCTAAAAACCCTAGATCAACAGTGCTTGGAACTATAAAGTTGGCAGCTAGTCAGACTGAAGTACATTTTTTGAAACAGAGAAGGGAGGAGACTTTGCTTTTCTTCAGCAATGGGACAAAACCACCTTTTTTCATACCAGGGTCCCCACTGCAGGGAAAGGAAAATCATGAAAAAGACATCTGATGTGGGTACACTTTCATTCTGATTGCTGTTTTGTTATAAAGATGAATTAATGCGCTGCCATTTTCGAATCTCATTATAATGTTTGTCCTGAGATGAAATATGGGACTTCTCTAATGGCTGTATGAATTACAGCTGCGTGCTGTGCTATGCTGACCTTTTCAATATTCTGTATTTTCACTGGCTGGCATTTCCACTTCCTCTCTGTACAACAAAGGCACTGAACTTGCTGGACCTACTTGAAGTTACACAGAGCCAATGGAAACCAAGAATGTTGAAAAGATCAGTGATACACAGTTCCCATCTCTTCTTTCTCTGCGTGGGGAAAATGGCTTAGCTCAAACATTCTATCTTATTAGTCACCAGTGTCTGGAGGTTTTATAGCACTGAAAGTAAAATGTGGAAAACAGTAAATTAAGAGGTTTGCTTATGAACAGTTACAGTATGAATTATAAACACCCTCTGAGTTAAACAACCAGCCACAAAAGATTTTTGATACAAAATAATAAATCGCTATCTAACCAGAATCTGAAAGGGATTTCATGCCGAGTTTGGCTTTCTAAAGTGTCTGCCTTGTTCTACTTTCCAACAGACTAGCATACAATAAAATCTATGTCTGTAAATTAAGCAGAAATCCAGATAAGTAAGGGGTGAATCCTTTTGGAATATTTCCAGAGAATAGTGATACCAGGATAGCTGGAAGCAGAGTCCCATGCCTGCCTGATATGGTTTCTCACATGACTTCCTCCCACTGTTACTAGCTCCTATTGGATGAGAGGAGGATGCTGGTTTCTTAGCACAATAGTGGTGGACCAAATTCAGTGAGTTTTTAGGTAGGAGTACCATGATTGTTGAGTTCAAGTTCAGGGACAGGGACCTGATCAGCATTTCTGTACTGGGCCACACTGTCTCTCCTGAACCCCCCCCCCCCCCAATGTAACCTCTAAGGTTCTTCCAACTCTGTTATTCTGTTGAAATCATGTTTGGCCACTTGGTTGCAAAGCTAAATTATGCTTTCATTCTTTGCTAGCAAACAATGGACCAACAGCTCATTGTTTTACTAATCCTAATCCTAACTCCAGGCAGTTTTAACTTCATAGCTGCTTCTGGTAGCCTCCTGGAGGAGAACACTGGAAGTGAGTAACCATGGAGGAATGCTGCAGATTAGCCAGCAATCTTTGTTTAACAATCACAATAGCCTTGGATGTGCTGCTGTCCAATGATTTTTGTCAAAGTGAAATAGCAAGAGTTGAGGGCAGAGGCTAAGAACTGGCAGAACGGAAAAATTAAAGTCCTCCCTCCTTCACTGTGTGCTATCCAAATCTTTTTGTTCTGAGTAAACTGGCACTTGTTTTGCAGGGAAACCATTACATTAATACTGACCAATAGCTGTAGAGCAATTAGCCAACCAGGATTAGCCAGCAATTCACTAGCAAGTCAGCAGCCAGAAAAAAATAGATTGGCATGAAATCTCCAAATCAATTCAACGCAGCAGTTCCTTTTAAGACTTAATCCCATGCTGGAGAGGAAGGTGGATACTACCTACAAGGAGCACAATGCCTTTTTGGAAAATACTGCCTTATCAGCTCTGCTGCCTGTCAAATATGTCTCCGCCTTCCCTCTAGTTGCTGTGCATTTGAAGCCTCCTGGAGATTCTTTGTTTAAAAAAAACCCAAGTTATCACCAGTCAGAGCCAGACAATTCAGTGCACACATCAATCTCAGCAACAATGACTGTCAAGGGGGAGCTTAGAAACACCCTCCAAACTCTTATTAATGAAATTATGGCAGGTGCAGCAGCTGACGGTGTAGCTGTTAACTCCTTCAGCCCTCCTTTTCGCCTTTCTATTCTAGTAGACGTGTTTCTTCCACTTCACTTCTTTAATTTTCTTTAGCAACTGGTATCTGTGCCATGCATTACAGAATTGTAGATGCTTGTAGGAAATCAGAGTTCTATTGCTGGATGGGAATGAAAGACACTGTAGTCCAACAGCGTGGGGAGGCACCAGCTTGGGGAAGGATTATGGCATGATTCTTGGGTTGTGAATCACCTGCAGAATCTCCTCAGGGTTCCTCAAAATCTACCATGGTTATGACCTTTTGTGTTAATAATGTGCTGCATTCAGCTATAGGCCTCAGCAATTATTTCTAATAATAGCCTAGCATGAGACAGTGTCAGATGATGTGGGGGAATAATGCACACTGAGATGCTTCAAGCCTTCCAAGTAATTAAAAGTCAATTTAAGAGAGAATTAAATAATGAATAGTTCAGCTGAAGATGAAGAGTATCTGGGATTTCACGAAAAAGAAGGGCAGCAATTAAACACGGGAAGTTTTTGCTGACGAAGAAGACATGCTTAGCACTGTTGCCTTGATTCAGCAGGGTTGACGGGGAAGACCCACGTGGATGGCAGAAGACACCGGAGAATTTGTCTGGGCAGTCCTAATACAGATAGGTATGGTGAGATTCAGGCTGCTATCAGCCTCCTGTGCCAGAGGGATGACATGTCCCTTCTGTAGCTCACATGGAACAGGCTACATGAACTTTGCAGAGGGTCACTTTGAACATACCTGTACTAACCCAATTACCAGTGCAAGAACAGCACAACATCTGAAAAACTTTTGTGTGTACAAATTATGAATATCATTTTTTAAGTTTTTCTGAACTGCTTGATTCAATTCTGCATAGTTTTTATGTTTTGATGTGTGAACCAACTAGAGTCTTTGGACTGGGGCATTATGTATGTTTTCTCTGTTTCAAAGTGGAGGAGGAAAGGAATTTTGCAAGAAAAACTCAAGTTCATCATGCTGCAAGAGTCTATTTACATATCAAGAACTGCAAGTTCTGTTTGGTTGTATCTTCTCCTGAGAGGACTATTATAATGATCTCTACATGGGTTGCCCTTGAAAAGTATTTCCAAGCTTAGGGTGTTGCAAAATGTGGTGGCATAGGCAGTTATGTGTACTTCTAGAACAGCACATGTTACACCTCTGCTCTGTGAGCAGTATTGGTTGCTTTCAGATCCAATTCAAGATGCTGTTTTTGACATTTAAAGCACTCCATGGCACAGGGGACAGGTTATTTGAAGGATTGCCTCCTCCTAATTTCATCTGCTCATTACATTGTATTTGGCAGAAAAGGCTTGTTGCAGGTACTGCCTGTTAAGGAATTCCATCTGGTAGGATCCAGCAGATGGGCCTTTTCTTCCATGGCATCCGCACTCTGGAACAATCCCCCTGAGCAAGAATGGTAAACTTCCAGAAAACGTGACTGTCAACAAATTTGGAGTTCTCAGGGAAATGGAAAAATGTTTGATATGGCTATCTTGCCTGTAATGCTGGAGAAGTTATCTTCTAGTCTTCTAAAATAATATTGATGTTTTAATTATGGAGTGTTTTTAATTATTGTTTTATGGTTCATTTTTTTACTACACACTGCCCAATCATATTTTGTGAGATGGGTGGCTGTATAACTGTGAGAAATCAATAAACTCTTGAGTTATATAAATGAAACAAATAGATGTGATTGGACTCACATTTCATCCTAATCTTTTATGTTAATCATAGTTTGTTGAATAAACTGCAGCTGACTGAGATTAAACATCATACTAACTAACTAATTGAGCTCTGCCTTTAAATTATTATTGGGAAAATATGTTCTCTTATAACTATATGCATGGCTCCTGTTGTGGCCTGCCAGCGGCCTGAGCGGATCGTGGCTGATCCTGACGACGAGGAGGCTGGTGTGGTGTCGCGCCAGCAGCCTGCACAGCCGGCGCTCACGTCGGACACCGAGGAGGCCGAAGAGGATGTGGTGCCAGAGGCAGAGACTCAGCCAGGGCCTTCAGAACTTCCAGGGGCTCCTTCAAGTGGAGATAGCGAAGTGGAGGAGCCTCTCCTCAATGTTCGAGCATGCAGGGCTGCCAAAAGGCAAGAGTGGCTACTCAGAAGGAGGAGGTCTCCTCGAGAGTAAGGCTTGAGGATAATTGGCCACTCCCTTAGCCTATTTAAGTCCCACGCAGTTAGTAAGTTTCTTGCTAGAAACAACTTGTAATTATCATCAGAGCATTTTTGGAAAAGTCTTATCTTGCTTTCTGGGCTGGTTGCCAACCTTTGCCAGACTTTAGTTTATTCTTGCTACTTAATAAATTTGATAAGGACCGTTGGTGTGTGTCAATATCCTCGGGAATCCGGAGCTGGGGCAGAACAGCTCCCTTGTACACTGTTGCTATGTGGGGAAATTTCAATTTATGTTTTAGACTTTAATTTAAATCTGCTAAAGTTTGTAAAATAAAGGTGATGAAGGGAGTCAAAACTTTGCCCAACACATATGATACTAAGTGAAATTCAAACAAATCACAGTATGATTCAGTATGTTTTGTAAATCCAAGTAACTAAAATTCACCTTTTAATAGAATTGACATTTAGAAAGCTATTGAAGTACCTAAAGTCTAGATGCTTCAATAGCTTTTTAAATGCCAATTCCATTAACAGATTCTAGAGTCTAAACAGTTTAGATAAGCAGGGCCTCTAAAACAGCGGTTCTCAACCTGGGGGTCGCGACCCCTTTGGGGGTCGAACGGCCATTTCACAGGGGTCACCAAAGCCCTCTCCCCCCCCACGCCTTCACTCACCCTCACCCTCTGCCTCTGTTAGATCGCCCGGTCGCCGTTCGCTTACCCCGCCCACTCCCAATCTATTGCTGTCTCCCAGCTGGTGGCTAGAGGGGAAAAAAACTTTAAATTCTTGCCGCGGGGCTTCAAAGAGCTAGCTGCAAAGAGGTAAATTCCTGGAGCAAGTTTTTTCCCCCTATCTATGCTGAAAAAGGGAAATTGAAAGTAAGCAGGCTGCAACGTGACAAAATGAGGCAGAGAGATTTCTTTTTCTTTTTCCTCACCCAAAAAAGGTAAGTGCAACACTGCAAACAATGGGAAATTTAGGGCAAAAGAGGAGAGTTCCAAGATTTTAAAACACAAAAGAAAAAAAGCTCTATTTAACTAGGGAATTGTAATAATTGAGATACTACTAATTGGTTAAGTTGTGGTTTGGAGGAATATATGAGGGAAATTATTTGGTTTATTATTATTGGTAAATATAATTAATTGATTTGTAAGAAATTGGATTGCATGGAAATAATTGGAATATTCATGTTCATATTAATTAATATACAAAAAAGATAGTTATATAACTAATTGATTTATATTAAAATGTTGAATTTGTATTAAACAACTGTATTATATAATTAACCAATGTGAGGATGGATATAAAAATAGATGACAATGCGAAGGGGTATAATATAGAATAGAAGGGAAAAATTGAATTTGATTAAGATTAGAGATGAGGATGAAGGGTAATATTGTTTTTTTTAAAAAAATAGATGAGGAATAAATATGGTAAAAAGGAAATATAGAAATTGTAAATTTAATTGAAATGACTAAATACTGTGTTGGAAGAAATATCCTTCTGGGTTCTGCTCCAAGCGGGGAAAAAGACACTGGAAACATGGAGACTGCTTGGAAAGATGGTTTAATGTTGGACAGGATCACATGGCTTGATGGGGCCCATTGTGTTAGTTTCTGTTGCTATTGTGTTGCAAATGTCCTTTGACAAAGGATTGAGTTTCTGCCTCTGGCCCATTAACAAAGGGTGGGGGGCAGGAAGGTGGGAGCTGCTTTGTCTGTAAAATATGCTTCTCCATTTCTCATCCAGGTAGGGAAATATAATATTCTGCCTTTTTAATATTTCCCAAAATATTTCATTCTTCTAGGAAAAGGGTGGGTGCTAACCTCCTACAACTGTTTAAATTTGTGAACCGGCCAAATACTCTGTTCAAAGAAAATACGTTGTATGTTTGTATGTGTGTTTCTAATTATTGCTATTTATTGCTATTTGTTCTCTTTTATTCTTTAAAGTTTAACAATGCATTCTTTATCTTAATATCTTAATATTTGTTTGGCTTTCTTCCCTTTCATCTTTTTTATTGTACAGCAATCTTTCTCCTCAAACCTATCACCTCTGTCTTTTCTTTCTTTCTTACTTTCTCTTCCCCCCCTCTTCTTCTTCTCCCTACTTCCTCTTTCTCTTTCTCCTCCTCTCTTCCTCCCTCTCTTACCTTCACTCCTACTCTAATTTCCCTTCCCTTCCTTCATCCCTCTCTATTGCTGTATCCTTTTATGCATATGGACTACTCAGAGGGCTGAAAAAGTTATTTTTGACCAGTCCTCGAACTTACAACTGTCCTCACAATTTATGTATTTGCGCTATCTTGTCACCATGGTGAAGAGAAGCAGTTGTGAAATGAGTGACACGGTTGTTAAGAATGCTACAATGGGCATAAATGATGACCAGTCATAACTGCGAAAACTGGTCATAAGTGTGAGGACCTGTCAGAAATCACATTTTTCAGCCCTCTGGGTAGTCCTTTTGTGCACAGGGACTACTCAGAGGGCTGAAAAAGTTATTTTTCACTGGTCCTCGCAGTTTTGATCAGTCCTTGAATTTACGACTGTCCTCACATTTTACGTTTTTTGCCCTATCTTATACCATGTTGAAGAGAAGCAGTTGTGAAATGAGTGACATGGTTGTTAAGAATGCTGCACAGGCATAAATGTGAGGATGGTCATAAGTGTGAGTACCAGTCAAAAGTGCGAGGACCTGTCAGAAATGACTTTTTTCAGCCCTCTGAGTAGTCCCTATACATATAGCCATGGCCACCCGGTCACATGACCAGCTAGCCACGCCCACAAAATAAGCCACGCCCACAGATCCGGTAGTAAAAAAAATTAGAACCCACCCCTAGTTGGGGGTCACCACAACATGAGGAACTGTATTAAAGGGTCGCGGCATTAGGAAGGTTGAGAACCACTGCTCTAAAAGATTTTGAAGGATTACTTTTACTCTAATCTATATGGACTGCAAAAACCCAGATAGCTGCCAGATGGCAGTAAAGGGCTACAGAACCCCTTTGATGCCATCTAACAATTGTGCTGGTTTCTGTATCCAAAATCTGGCAGCCATAACAAAATTCCCTTTTTCCCCACTCCATCATACTTCTTCCAAAAAGACATTAGGTGTTGAAACTGGTATTCTTTTTGTTGATCTTCAACCATATGTGTACTTGGGTTAGGTGGCACAACATTTTGTCAGTGTAATTGCAGAGAAAACTTTGGCTATGGCAGATGTTTTTCAGAGCAATAGCTTGCATTATTTGAATATGTATTATCAAAATACTAATTCTGCTGTGGAATAGTTCCCATATAGACCTTAATGAGAGAAGCCAATTTAATATTGGCTAGATATCAGGGGTGAAATCCAGCAGGTTCTGATAGGTTCTGGAGAACAGGTAGCGGAAATTTTGCGTTTGGAGAACCGGCAAATGCCACCTCTTTTTTTGCAGTATCCTTTCCCCTGCCATGCCCACCAAGCCACACCCACCAAACCACACCCACAGAACTGGTAGTAAAAAAATTTGAATTTCACCACTGATAGATATCATATCAGGGCTGCAACAATCCAGTAGTATAGGACAGCAAAACGACATAGAAAGCTTTATTATTCTTTACCGTTCTCTAGTGGTCTTCTGGAATTATGCAGTCTTCTGTATTCCAGAGAGTCTGTAAAGGTGAAACAATTCCTTCAAAGGCAACTTTTCAAAGAGGAAAAGAAAAGGGCTGACAAGGTACATACATGTTCATGGGGGGAAAAATGAAAAATGGGGTAATAGGAAAAAGTAGAGAAGGCGTACAGATATATTGTTAGCTATATAGAAGGAGAGAGGGAGGTAGAAATGTTTGAAAGGCAAGCAATGCAAAGTATTTGTTGACTCTAAAAATGATGGATGCCTGGTAATGATCACGTAACTCTTCTAAAATTTACACTTGTTTTCTTTATTGATGTGACACTATAGTAGGGGGAAAAGGATAAAACTGAATTTGTCCCAGCACAAGTAGTGTAAGAGTAAATGGTGGCCCTTTTGGCTATGTTTGTCCTTAATTTCTGGTTTCTTTTGGACATGGCTCCTCATCCTGCTTAGATGAGGTCTTGCTTATTAATAGGTGCAGATACATATTAACACCCCCTGGAATTGGTAGCTAAAAGTATTCCTTCATTTTTGCCTGTTTTATTCATAGAGATTGCCGGTGGGTTCCCTGAGCTACTTTATTGAGTTAAAAGGGTTCTGCTGTTGTTGCTGGGTTTTTAAAACTCCCTCAAGAGCTGCTGTTTAATGGAAAATGTACTTCATTCTTTGCCACAAGTCACCACAGTATGAAGCAGCATGGATCTTTGCAAATGCTATTAGGACAAACAGGTGTCAAGGCTATGTGGGCTGGAGAAGTGTAATATGGTGCTTTGTAGCATTTGTGGAAGTGGAGAAAAAACCATGAGTCAAATGGATATACTAGCAGGGGGCAGAAATATCTCCGATAATGGAGGCCAGATGCTTCTGGCAATGATTTAATTCTAAGAAGTAGAGAGTTAGCAGGGTAGAGGCTGCCCTCGGTCTCCTTAGGACCTTCCTTTTTCTCTGAGCCTGCCACTTCTTGTGATAGTATAGATTTCTCTATTTTATGTGAAATATCCCTCATGGGGCTCTAATGAGGAGGAGGAGGAGGAGGAGGAGGAGGAGGAAGGGAGCTTTAAACAAGAGATTATTCATTTATTTGAAATATAAAATTATGGGTTTCTATTGCATTTGCAGTGCTCCAGGGACTTACCACAGTTCCAAAAACATCTAAAGGGGCAAAATAATGGTTCCCAAAGAGATTACAATATGTTCTGCCATATTGTAATTTCTTTGGGAACCATTATTTGCAGAAAATCTGAACATAGCCTTAGAGGAAGCTTTCTCCCAGACTGCAACCACTTCACTGTGGACACTGACCTGCCTTACAACCATAATGGTGCCCAGAATTTCCATCACAAGTCATGAAGTCAAGACACCCATGTGACTACCTGATTTTACAACTTTTTTGTGGAGGTAGTTAAGTAAAAGTTGAGGTTATTAAGCAAATCCGTTCATTCCTATGGGCATTTTTTTTGCTGGAAACTGGCTGAAAAGACTGGAAATTGGCAAAAATAAATAAATAAATCATGGTAACGTGACAGCAAAACTCTGTAACTAGCCTTAAAGATGAGCAGGATGCCAAGCAGCCAAAATGTGATCATGGGATGGGTGCTGCCATCAGAACTCTGGCACCAGATTGTAAGTAGCTTTTTGAGGGGAAGGGGTCCATCATAATTTCAAACAGTCGCTTAACAACCAATCATTAAGCAAAGACTACCTGTACTTCCAGGACATGAAATAGAGCCTTCCAAATCTTGAACCTTGAAGGAGAGACGGGCAGACTATTACCACACATTGTCAGGGATCCTAAGCACTGAGGATTTTAAAGGTCTACCACAAACAAACCCCATGCTACTTTTTGCCTTGATCTGCTGCATCTTCTGCAACAGATTCTGTCTATGTGCAGAGATGCATGTATGTCAAAATTGCTATTTGAGGGCAGAATTATAGCATGCAGGACTGGCCAAATGCCTGTTCTAGGATCAAGCCTTCTCCTGATCAGGACCATTTATCTCGACTAAGCTTCTATTTGTTCATTGTTGTTTATAATATTACTACTAACCCCAAGCCTTAATACTTGAATCTTGTGACAAGGAAAAATAGAATAATGCCAGCTGCATATGAATAGCAAATGTGCCGAAACCCAGTCATTCCTTCTGAGGGTTTAGTACAATTGTTGAATAGCTTGGTGCATCCTCTTTCCCCTCATAAGCCAATGGGACTGACTATTCAGGAAGAGACAGAACATAATGGTGATCAGCCCCCATCCCTGCCAAATACTGAGATTGATAAGGCTTGGACACAACTGAGAACTCCAGTACAAATCTTCCCATTCTAGGAATCCTGGGGAAGATTGTCCATGAAAGAGAGGATGGACATTATTGATTTATACCACAGCATTAGAGTTATCAAAATTTCTGTCATCCTCCCTATAAGAAGCATAATTTTAATCTCTGGACCAGGAATTGACAATCTTGGTTGCTAAGTGATCAAAGGAGATTAAAAAAAATATATTATGAGTTGCTGAACTCTTCTGTGGCCTTGAGACATTGTCAGAAGGCTATGACAGTTATGCTGAAGGTGCCAAAGAATGTGTAGCTTTGTAACTGTTAGGTGTGATGAATTAGGTGAATGGGAGATAGAAGCTCAGTTGATTCCAATTACTATATTGACTATACAGATACATGTAGGAGGATATCATGTAAAAGTTCCCTTTGGGAGTGGGGGATTAAAAATTGGAAAACTAGCACAAAAGAGAATTGGTGAAAAATAAGGAAAAGAGATCCAGTTTGATGTAGTGCTTAAGGCACTACATCAAACTGAGTTGGATGATGGAAGACAATGAATTCTTCCCATCTTGGGCACAATGCCAGGTGACCTTGGGCTGTCCCTCTGTCTTAGCCCTAGGAAGTAGACAAGAGCAAACCAGTTTGCAAATTCAGTGACTCTACTGGAGCTCAGCAAATACATTTAAATAAATTAATAATAATATATAATGATATATTATATATCATGGCATCATGGCATCATTATATCATGCTAAGCAAATGTCAGGGACTTGTCCAGCCAGTTGCCAGGAATCAACCTGTCTTGAAAGCGCCCCGTCCCAGTCACCTCACACCTGGACTATGCGTGAGCTGCACTGGCTCTCAGTGGTCTTCCAGGTGCGCTTCAAGGTGTTGGTTACCACCTTTAAAGTGCTCCATGGCATAGGACCTAGTTATCTTCAAGACCGCCTGCTGCTACCGATGACCTCCCATCGACCTGTGCGCTCCCACAGAGAGGGCCTCCTTGGGGTGCCATCAGCCAAACAATGTAGGCTGGCGACCCCCAGGGGGAGGGCCTTCTCTGTGGGGGTACCTACCCTCTGGAATCAGCTGCCCCCTGAGATAAGGAGAATCCAAGACCTCGGTGCCTTCCACCATGCCCTTAAAACTTTCTTTTTTCAGCAAGCCGGGCTGGCTTAACATATTTTTTAACATATTTTTAATCTTTAATTGGTTTGTTATCTTAAATTGGGGCCAAATTAATATATGTCCTTTTAATTGTTTTTAATGTTTGTATTGTATGTTTTTTATCTGGCTATACACCGCCCTGAGTCCCTCGGGAGAAGGTGCGGTATATAAATTTGAGATAAAATAAAAATAAATAAATAAAAAAGGGTGTATATGTAGATCAAGGATGTCAAACTTGTGGCCCACAGGCCGGATGCATCATCTGCTGGCCATGCCCATCCCTGGTTTAGCCAAGGGGAAAAAAGTTGCCCTTTTTTCCCATCATTTTTCATACGTCACATGATGACAACATGACACCATGAGTTTGACACCCCTGGTGTAGATGGAGATAAACTTATATACTGTGGATAACCTAGTTGATTTTTCTTGGATTATACATTTGTATTAATATATGAAGCTGCATGCATATTTAAATTCCTTCTTGCTCACAACGAAGGATGACTTGAAATTAACACAACAGATACTGAAAATACTTGGATCTGGACTGAAACTCCACTGTATGAATATTGCTGCAGGCTGAATATTCGTAGAGAGCTATTGGTTACCCGAGTTACCTTTTTTCCTTTTTGTCTTTCTCCCCCAAAAGATTAGATTTAAATTCCAGTTAGTATTTTTTCCCCTTTCAGCCCCAGAGTTCCATCACTGCTAACAATGGATTCAGGAAATCCAGCAAGAGCCCTCTAGCTCCTCCATCTAGAGTTTTTATTTAAAAATCTAGCCTACAAATCTTTGCACACTGCTTGTTGCAAAATAACACTTTTCCCCTAAAGGAAACTCCTTCAATGTATTAAAGTAACAAAGCCTGAGCCATATAAACAACTTCACTCAAACCAGCTCTACTGGAATCAATGCCTGTCGGCAAGGTGTCCCCTTGATAGAACTGCAGTGGTAAACAAAGCCTCTTGCAGAGAAAAACGCACAACCCTGCCAGGTATATTTATGGTATTTATCCATTCATATCAATGCACATTCTCAAATTCTGTCATTAAGTTCCTCACCATGCTTGATGTCTTCCCGCTCTCCCACATTAAGCTAGGGGAAAGGAAGCTGCCTTCCCTGTGAAATTAAGAGCCTTGGGAGATAACTCTGGGTTCTCTCGTTTCATTTAGTTTGCCAAATGATGGGGTGGGGGGGGGGGAGAAAAGTAACTAAAACCAATTTTCTGTTTTTCTTGCCTTTTGTCTGTCCATCATTTTTAATAGATGGCATTTTTAATTCACATGATTTATGGATTAAGCATCATTTTTAAACAGAGGCAATTCACACATTTTAAAAGCAAACAAAAGAATAAAATCAAAGTGCACACAGCATGCTTAGTAGCCCAGAGGAGACTGTTTAGAGGTATGTCTGCACTAATATTACTAACCAGAGAATCAACAGGCCAAACAGATGGAGGAAGGCTGGAGCTTTGATTGCTTTGACAGTAGAGTCTTATTTTCTACATCTGTCAGAAGAAATAGCAATAGCACTTAGATTTATATACCTCTTTACAGTGCTTTACAGCCCCCTCTAAACGGTTTACAAAGCATATTGCCCCCCAGCAATCTGGGTCCTCATTTTACTGACCTCAGAAGGATAGAAGGCTGAGTCAACCTTGAGCTGGTCAGGAATCAAACTCCTGGCAATGTAAGCAGAGTTAGCCTGCTATACTGCATTCTAATCACTGCGCCACCATGTCTCCTAATGGATGCCTCATTTGCCTGTCTATTCCCCAAACTGCAAATGCATATCAAAATCTAGAAAATCTTCTATGAAATCTGCCACTTCTAGTTGTCATCTCTTTGTCCACTGATCTGCTGTCTCTGGCGCCAGTGTCCTGCAAGTGTAGAAGGCTCAGTGTCAACTCACAAAGCATCCCTAGCCTGCTCTCAAGTTGCGATAGGCCAGGGGTGATGGGAAACTGGCGAAACTGCACAGCAGTCAAAAACAGATGCACATTCCACGCTTATCTCCCTCAAGGCTATATCCCAGGGATACCTACAGCAGTTGAAGGGGAGTGACCTCTACAACCCGTGAAATTGCTCCATTGGTGAATGTGATTGATGACACATCCTGGGGGAGGGGCAAACGGAGTCATAATTGGAGCGTAAATTACATAGGGTCAGAGCTGGCTTCTACTGGGAACGTGCCAACATGAAGCTCCTAATAAATAACTGGCTTTCTTTTGAAGCTTGGCTTAAGACTCATGATTTAATTAGGGCATCCATCGGAACCCTGACACTTAGCATCCTGAGAGGTGGCTTTCAGCCCCCACCCCCAGCAGTAAAGGGACAATTACATCCTTGCATTGCAGTTAAAATGAAACTTCTCTCAGATGCTTCACCTTTCTAATCCAAATATTGGCAGTCTTGGGTGTTCATTAGTTCAGAGCAAGACCCAGAAATGCTCCAAAGGATAAGATAACAAACAGTATTGTATTTGAACTGAATTTTATCACCAACCAGATTATTAGCAACATAAACCAACTCTCCAATTTATGTTGTTTAACTCTGTGCCTGGCATTAACAAATTGTTTCATTTGCTCTTTGTATTTTTTTTTATTATGGTCTCTAATAGCCAAATCATCCACTTTTATATCAGGACAGAGACTACGAAGTTTAGTACAAATGTCCCTAAAAAGAAGCAGCCTGGTAAATACCTCCTTTGAAGCCCTGAGTGGAGTAAAAGAAGGGGCCATTAAAATCTTACAGTAGTTTACTCCTTTTTCCAAGTCTTCTTTTTCATAGTGTGCAGCACACAAAGGGTTTTTTTTTCTCCAAATAGTGATAAGATTGTTTTATCTTCATGTTATGCTTAGGAAAGTAAGGTGAAACACAGTTAAGTTGAATGCTATAAGAAAACTGGAAAACAGATGAAACACAATGAGCCATAAACTACTGGGTATTATTTGTAACTACTTGGATATCCAAAATAAGCGAAAATGTCCAACACTCAAGTGGAAAGGCATCAACCAAAAAATATGTCAGAAGCTCCTTCTAAAGAGGAATAATTGATGACCAACCAAGCTGCTTCTAAAGAGGAATAATTGATTACCATAAGCATATGTGCTTGTTATATGGATCCGACAATAACAAAGTCCAGTTTACTCCAAAGCTGAGATAACCATGGAAGTGGGCTGACCATCAGGTAAAGGTTGAGTCTACGCAGAAGGAGCACCATTCTTGATGAATTCTTCTGCATCCAAGTTCACGTATAATCAGTAAAATTTAACATACAAAACCTAACTATTTGCAAACTTTAGATTGAGTTATAATAATCCACTTTCCATGCACCAGGAGGTCATTGCCTACATTTACAGGAACAACACGCTTAAATAAGTGCAATGGATCAATTTATTATTTTTATTTATTTGATTTTATTTGATTTCTATACCGCCCTACTCCCGAAGGACTCAGGGCGGTGCACAGCCAAACAATAAAACACATACCTACAAAATTTAAAAATAGAATTAAAATCAAATTAAATAATTTTGGCCCGGACAAATTAAAACCCCAAACTATTTAAAACCAATTTTAAAATTAAATATATAAAATACTAGAAATTATTTAAAAATTAAACATCTTTTATAAAAGATTTAAATAATTTAATAATTATTTAATAATTGTTTAATATATGTTTAATAATTGTTTTAATCCAGTTGCTGGACTGAACAATATGTCAATAACTTCTGAGCAAAACATCATGCTGAGAAACTAAATGGAGTTCTTTTAATAACAATTCCTCATAATCCAACACATATAAATCAACAACTTGATGAATTTACTCTTCCACTAATGAAGTAATGGAAGACACAGTTAGAAATCAACTAAATTCATTTTTTCCAGAAACAAATGGAATACTAAAATCATAAAATCAGTTCCAACTGAAAAGCTGAATATGAGGTGGTAATTTGGAGGTTTTTTAATAGTTGAAGCATGTGTAGGAATGTTTTCCGATCTATCAAAACACAAATAGATTCTCCATAAATAAACACTAAAATGGTCTACAGTCCACACCCCAAAGTTTCATGCTTAATCCACAGCTTTTGCAAGATTGTGATGTCTTCCTGGGAGAAATGAGTGGAATTTTAGAAGAAATGGCATTGATGTCCCAAAGCATTAATGACATTGTGACAAAGAACCACAGAGAGATAAAGAACCTAATGCATGGCATAGATGGAGAAATAGAAAATATTCTACAAGAGACAATGAATAAAAATCAAAATGTCCAGGAAAGGGAGGAGACAACAGAAAGAATGGAGGAAAAGATAGAACTAACAAATCAGCAAATAAAACAAGAAGACAAGAAGGAGAAGACAGACAATAAAGATAATAATGACTGATGAAACAAATGAAGGGGAAAGTATTTTAAGAGATTTAAAAATGGAATTGGATAAGCAGGAAGATACTTTCGAAAGGGAGATAGGGGGCAGATACTCTGGAGGTCTGGCAGCATAAGATGGTAGAGAGGGGAGAAATATTTAGACTGAATAGTAAAGATGCAGATGTAGATAGAGACAAAGATCCAAGAGAGGAATATGGGAGGCAAGCCAAAATAAGAATTAAAGTATTAAAATGGGCAAGAGATTATGGATAGAAAGGAAATGCCTTTTAATATAATGGTGGCCTGACTAAAAGCTAGAATAGAGGTAGAAATAAGAATACACACTTTTATATACCATAATAGAATAAAAGCAATAGCTAGACCGGAAGATTAGAGGTTGAAAGATGATATTATTATGTATGTTTAAATAATCTGGTGATTGGCATTAGAATGGCGCATTGAAACATTGAACAACTAAATAATGGATTATATCTCAATACAAACACGTGTATCAACACTGGGACTAGTAATGGTGGCCTGACTAAAAGCTAGAATAGAGGTAGAAATAAGAAATAGGGGAAATATTAGTATACACATTTATATATAATAGAATAAAAGCAATAACTAGATGGAAAGATTAGAGGTGAAAAGATAGTAATGCTATGTATGCTCAAATAATATTGAAACACTGAACAACTAAATAATGAAGGATTATATCTTAAAACAAATGTGTATTAACACTAGGATTACATAGGTTTGACTAATGTATTTATTTATTTATTATTAAAATTTATATGCCGCCCTTCTCCCGTGGGACTCAGGGCGGCTCACACAATAAAAACAACATCAATCATCAATAAATACTAAAACCAATCCAATTAAAATCCCCAAAATTAAAAGCCTCATAACTGATCAGAGAATTTGCTGAAAAAGCCATGTCTTCAGGCCAGTGCGGAAAGTGCGGAGATCGGGAGCCATCCAGAGCTCGGTGGGTAACCCATTCCAGAGGGTCGGTGCAGCCACAGAGAACACCCTCATCCTGGGCACCATTAGCCGACATTGTCTGGCTGACGGCACCCGGAGGAGGGCAGCTCAATGTGAACACATTGGGCGGTGGGAGGCCGGTAGGAGGTGGTCCTGCAAGTACCCCGGGCCCATGCCATGAAGGGCTTTATAGGTAAGAACTAGCACCTTGAAGCGGATCCAGAAGGCCACCGGCAGCCAGTGCAGCTCATGCAGGAGAGGTGTTACCTGGGAGTAATGAGAAGCTTCCGTGACAACCCACGCAGCCGCATTCTGGACCAGCTGGAGCCTCCGGGTGCACCCCAAGGGCAGCCCCATGTAAAGGGCATTGCAATAATCCAACCGAGAGATAATGAGAGTTTGAGTGACTGTACGGAGGGCATCCCTGTCTAGGAAAGGTCGCAACTGACACACTAGGCGTACCTGTGCAAAAAAAACCCTTGTCACAGCTGTCAGATGATCCACCAAGGACAGCCATGAATCAAGCAGGATGCCAAGATTGTGTGCCCTTTCTGAGGGAGTAAGCAACTCCCCTCCCATCAAAAGTGATGGGGTAGCTAAAGCAGGAGATGCCAGAATCCACAGCCACTTGGTCTTGGAGGGGTTGAGTCTGAGCCTGTTTCTACCCATCCAGACCCGCACCGCCTCCAGGCACTTAGACATCATGGAAAGGGCATCCCTAGGTTGGTCCGGGGTGGAGATATATAATTGGGTATCATCAGCATACTGATGATACCTCACCCCGAAACTATGAATGATCTCACCCAGCGGCTTCATATAGATGTTAAAGAGCAGGGGGGAGAGAACCGACCCCTGTGGAACCCCACAAGTGAGGGGTCTCGGGGAGGATCTCTGATCCTCTGCCCACACAAACTGCGTACAGCCCGAGAGATAGGAGGAGAACCACTGTAAAACAGTGCCCCCCACTCCCAACCCCCGGAGCCACCACAGTAGGATACCATGGTCGATGGTATCAAAAGCCACTGAGAGGTCAAGTAGCACCAGAATGGAGGAACAACCCCCAATCCGGGCCCACCAGAGATCATTCACCAGGGCGACCAATGCCATTTCCGTGCTGTGGCTGCATCTGAAACCCGATTGGTACAGATCTAGGTAATCCGTTTCCTCCAGGAATTGTGGAAGTTGGCCACAGCCTCAACAACCTTCACTACAAAACGAAGGTTGGAGACAGGACAAAAATTGTTTAAGGAGGCCGGATCCAGCGTTGGCTTCTTGAGGAGAGGACGAACCACCGCCTCCTTAAGTACGACGGGGAAGACCCCATCCCTCAAAGAAGCGTTGATAGTCGCCCAGATCCAGTCTCCAGTCCCGTTTGGTTGCCACAACAAGCCAGGAGGGGCATGGGTCCAACAAACATGTGGAGGTTCCCAATCTACTCACAATCCTGTCCACTTCATTTATGGAAACAGGGTCAAATTCAACCCAGATATCATCTTCAAGACCTGCTCCCATTTCCTCTGCCCAGATGGATTCTGCCCAGTCAGAGTCTAACCCCGTCCGGATCTGAGCGACTTTGTCTTGCAGAAATTGTACAAAATTCTCAGCACTGCCTTGTAAAGGGTCCTCCCTTGCTCCCTGATTGAGAAGAGAGTGTAACAAATATTATTAATATCATTATTATTTGTATCAAAATAAACGACATCCAGATGTCATACTGTTCATGTATTGATGTTGATGTATATTTAAAAATAAAATTATCTATCTATCTATCTATCTATCTATCTATCTATCTATCTATCTGATCACAGTTTTTTTAAAAAAAACAACTATTGTTGATAGCAACTTTTTTTGTAGGTGAAGGACTTTGATCCCAGATCTGACAGAATTGGCAGTCTCCAGAACCCATAGCTGAAGCAACATCATCTGGGGGTACCCAGGAATCTTCTCTGCTCCTGCTTCTGCCTTTGGACAGCATCCCCCTTCCCAAGACTGGACTAGCTCTGGCTCACCTTTTGAAAGGCATTAAAGCCCTGCCTTTTTTCGTTAGGAATTGCAAATGGTATGACCCATTGGATGATTTTTTCTGGTACTGTAGGTATCTATATGTTTCTGTTTTTATGACATTTTATTGTGTTTTTTTAGGTTTATTATGTTTTATCAAATTTGGTTTTTTTAAATGATTAATGATATTCTGAGCCATGTGCTGAGTGGGCAACTATACATTGTAAATCAAATGAATAAACTTTCTTGTTTGCAAATATTGCATAAGAAATTGTTGCAAATAACATCCTATGAACTCCCAGTATCAATCATTATCTCTAGTTGTTTTCTATTAGTATTCACAATTTCTCTCTCTAGAATCGACAAAAATATTCATCTTCATTTTTGGTTGTCCTGTTAGGTTATTTTATGACCTTCTTGCAAAATTTATCCTTGGCTTCAAATGTTTGTTCTGACAGTATAAACAGATAGTGTTCAGTGTATCATATTGCCCTCTGGAATAGTGCAATAATCTGCAGAGATAAGAAGAAGTTTCTCCTTGTACCTGACCTGAATCCTAAAATATTGTCCCCAAGCATGTTTTGATCCCCTGTTGCTGGCCTTTCCACCACTGTTTGCTAATGAACATATTGAATGAGATGTGAGATGTTACTGTTAGCATTAAATGAATTTATTCTTGAGCATTTTGTATAATCTTGGCCATGGTAAATGCTTTATTCAATATCAGATGTTTCTGTTGCAGATTGTTATCACACAATCTTTTGTGAATGCATTTCCTCACCACTTGATCTCAGATCAGATCTATTTTATACCCACAAGACTTAGCTAATTCCCTAAGTGCCTTGAACATATGCACCTATAAATTCATTAGATGATGAATTCATTAGTTTTTTTGTCCAGATTTAAGTCATTCCATCACAACGTTGCTGTGTGAAATGAAATATTTATCCGAAGCAGCTGTAGCTTGTAATTTTTCTCCTAGTGAGTTTGAAAAAAAAAATAAACTTACTGTGCTGAAGCACAAAAATAATGCAGCTTTCTAATAGTATTGCCTTCCTTGTCTAGTTTGAGAGCAGTTTAGCAGAAGTGGCCATCTGTAGCTGTAGAAAACAGGTCATCTGCCTTCAGATTGAGACGCTGGGGCAGCAAGACCAGAGGGAGCCTGCTTGTGTAATGGTCCAGGATCCGACATTCATTCCTGGTCTTTGTTGCCAATAGTTGTATTACTTCTTAGAGGGTTCTTAACACAGGGTTAACAACCTATTCCAGGGTAAATTGTAATTTAGAATTCTTTATTATGTAACATTTTTCAATTTCATGGTTCTTCATTTGTCTTCTTCTCTGCTCCTTCATCCTCCTCCCACTTGTTGAAAAGTCGCCTGGGACTTAGATTACACTCTAGTACATTAAAGATAGTGTGAGGTTTTTGTTTTTTGTTTTTTATTCCAACAAGTGCAACACTTTGCATTTTAAAAGACCCAAGAGGAAAAAAAGGAGGGAGGTAAGTGAAGAAATAGGTCAGAAATTTTCAGCCCTGCTCTGGTGCTATCACTACCTCACTGGGCATGTGTCGACAATCTCTATGAAATGTGAAAAAATAAAATAAAGTGCGGCCCCTGATCAGAAAAGAATGATCCATCCTTGTCTTAATAGAAACCACATAGACCTCTGCAAAGATTCCATGATCTAACTGCAACACTGCTTGTGTTTTTGATCACCACAAGACCTGCAATTTAGCAGCCTACTTTGCGTGAAAAGATCCTACCTAGACTGAACTTCTTTCTCCCTAGACTATGCTTCTCTCTATGAGGCAGGGAAAAAACCCTGCCTAAAAAACAGTTGTCAGTCAGTATGGGCATTGCTGAACAAGATGGATGCTGGCAAGCGGATTTGTAGAGAGGCAGTAGTTAAATTTATCGTTGCTTATGGCCAACAGAGGACAAATAGTTTGTTCCTCCACTGGATTAAATGAGTTTATATAGCAAGAAGATTTATTAACAAATCAATAGTCGGCATGTTTTAAAAAACAAGAGCTGCTTTCCTACATTTTTGTTCCATCCATCCAAGTGATAGTACGGAAAATACAGGTAGAAGTTGGATGGCTTCCTTCTCCTTCACAAGTAGTTAGTGGACATGCAAATGATGGATATTCTAAGAACTAAAACATACCATTGGAAGTAGCCTCCTCATATCATCAAGCCGTTCTTCTCTTCCATATTCAGGAGGGTTAAGCATTTCATTCAACATGCAAATAAGAAGGAATACACTAGATCGGTTTGGATTTGACAAAAATAATAATAATAATGATTTGTATATCACTTTAATGTATTGAATCTGCATTTCATGTATGCTAATTAGATCGTAATGGGTCTGTTTGAGCACAGACCAGTCATCATAACGCTGTGCAGGTTTCTGGAAGAGGAGATAGAGATGCTTTTCCCCAGTCGTTTTTTTGCCTTTCGCATGCTGTAGCCTGGCAAATCTGTGAGTCCCGATTTTCACCATCCCCTCCACTTTGTGCTCAATTGTTTGGAGAACGTGAGGTTTTCATCTATCAGCGTTACAATGGCATTTCTCCAACCGCCTGGATTCTGCAATACATCCTAGCCAGGAGAGAGTACAGTAGGTATATCTAAATGATTGATTCGTGGACTTTTAAAGCTGTCAAGGTAGATCTCGTAAGGCAGCTGTCAGCTTCTCAGATACATGAAGTTGTATTTATGCAGCACATTATGAAGGAAAAATCTAACTCTCTTATTTATGGACAGGGGAAGCTGTAAAACCTAGAAAACAAGAACCACAGAGAATTCCAGCCAGGGCTCTATTTTATGCTGTTGCTGAAAAGGCTTGCCTATCTGGCTGCTGCAGGAAAGTAATACCTCAGCTTTTGCATGCAGATCTTCTCTCTAAGGTAGGAACACAAAGGGAGGCACTACAAAAACAGCTTAGAGAGAGAGACAATTAGCCTTCCAGCAACAGGAAGCAATGCATCTAAAGATAACGTTGTCATGTGCTTTCACAACGATTTAGGGAACCTCAGCAAAACCACAAAGTGAAATCCAGGCCACATTTTGCACTTACTGCTCATAAGTAGTTGCTAAAGAAGCCAAGATTTACTGATAATGAGCCCTGAAAGAGACATGCGGCTTATTGGTTGTTGTTTTTTTAACAGTATTTACAGCCACCCCAATCCCTGTCTCTCCACAGCATACAATACCCCAAATATGTCCTCTGGGATTAAAAACTGAGGAAGTCAATAATCAAATTTCAAAACAGAGCATTCTACTGCAATGCCATATAAAAACTGAGAATCATGTTCATTGGAGTAGAATGATTAATTCGTCATCCAGTGGGACAGTTATAATATCCCAGCCCGAGCCCCTTCCAGTTTCGTAAAAGAACCAAGTTTCACTATATTCTCTGGTTCTAATGATGGACCAAAAAAATGAAGTCTGCTTCAGCACAAGTTAGGAGGATTCACAGCAGTGGTGGAATTCAAACTGTTTTACTACTGGTTCTGTGGGTGTGGCTTGGGCGTGGCAGGGGAAGGATATTGCAAAATCTCCATTTCCACCAGTGGTGGGTTGCCCCCGGTTCGTACTGGTTCTATAGAACCAGTAGTAAAACCAACAGGAGGTTCCGTCCACTGACCCCAACGTCATCAAAATGCTTCTGTGCATGCACAGAAGCTTCTGCCCTTGCGCACGGCCCTTCTGTGAACCGATAGTAAAGGTAAGTAGAACTCACCCCTGATTTCCACCCCACTCTGGGGCCAGCCGGAGGTGGTATTTGTCGGTTCTCTGAACTGCTCAAAATTTCCACTACTGGTTCTCCATAACCTGCTGAATAATACCCCTGATTCACAGTTTTAGAACTGCCTAGTTAAAAGGCAAAGTGTGACTCTCATTTCACTTGTAGCATCTGTCTAACTGGTAGCTATATCAGGGCATAGGACAACAGTCCTTCCCACTTCTAAGGGCAAAGACCTCGCTTAAATGGAATAATCTGCCTAATGACCTTCCTGATTTATGGCCAAAAGTCCAGGCTCAGTTGAAGTCATAAATCAAGGACATTTTTCAGTGATCAGAACAATTTCTGTGATTCTTTTGCCAACTATTAAAGTTGGGCCATACAAAATGGGAGCATTACCATTGAATTATACAGAGCCACCCCTGTCAGGTACTTTAGGTACTTGGTATGATACACTGTGGCCAGCAGAGCTGTTCCTATTAACTTGAGTGGCTGTGATGCTTGCATGTTGATTGTTGTGCTTCCTACTGAATAGTCCAAAGACTGTGGTTCTCGTTGAGAGAGTAGAAGGAGAGGCAGCCATCCAGCCCATGTGTTCTCAGTGAGTATCACCTAACGTGCACTCTAGTTTGTTTCTACAACATATCATATTAGAACCTCCAATGTTACACTGTGGCATTTATTTCACTAGAAAGAGAGCAGGTAGCTGTTGAATCAATGAATATGCAGTAGTGAGACACTGAAGCCACAGCTGTGCATGGAAAATAATCCACCCTGACTTGATTTTATGATTATTTTTATGATGGTTGTAAAGTGAGTCACTGCAATTGCTAAGTGAACCATGTGGTCATTAAGAGAATCCAGCATATTCAATGAGCATTTTTTTTACAATTTTCTCCTAGAAAATGGCAAAAAAACCATCACAAATGTGGTCACATTACCATGGGATGTTGCAATAAGTCGTAAATACAAGTAGGTTGCCAAGCATCCAAAATACATATGACCATGGGAGAGGCACATGACATTTTATGATGGTCAGAACTGCTATACAAGTTATAAAAGACTTTTTTCAAGGCCACTGTAACTTTGAACAGTCATTGGGCAACTGGTCATTAAATGACAACTATCTGTAAACAGAATCTAGTTCCTGTAAGTTATAATAGAGCTATTACTTTTTATGGTATCCGAAGCATCGTCTTCTTTTTGCTGGAATATATAGAATGGGAGAGAATGGGAGGACTGGACCAATTGTCTAACTATATCCCTGTTAGAGATTGATAACCTTACCTTTCAGGGAATTCTTGAGGGATCAGCTAGTGATAAGGCTATTCATAATAGTGATGATATTTTTTTTAAAAGTATTTGAATGCAAGCGGTCCTTCAGCTACCTTGGTTCCAAATCATGAAGGGCTTTAAAAGTCAAAACAAGCCTTTTGAGTATATTTCAGTTCAGTGAATGCAGCTTGACTGTATGACAGAAGTATCTGCCTTTCTCAGAGGAGAACCGATGGCCTTGCTTGATATTTCTGTTTTTTTTCTGAACAATGAACCTTGAATTTCTGAAATGCATATTGTAAGATCCATTTTGCTTGTTAAGCTAAGAGCCATAGGCATTTGGAAAAATAATTAGCTATATTTCTACAGCATGTAGAAGGGCCATTTGAGGGCATGCCTTTTCATGCAGGAGCATTTAGCCCTGGATACGGTAGCTTAATTTAGTGATGTATATCTTTAAAGAAAGAGAGGACAAAAGCTTTCTAATAATTATAGATTAGCTCACTGATAGTATTTGATGCTGCAATACAAACAGATTTGTTTATGTGATCATATAACACCAGAAATTTTTTTATACCAGTAATATTTGATAATATATGCATGGGTTGAATGAGCAGAATTCTGCTTATAAAAAAATATAATAGATCTATTTGTCTATTAAGTTGCTCAAGTATCTTTATCATGTTTGCTAATTGAATAGATAGCTGAGCATTTTTATATAAACCCAAGCAAAAGGCACTAATATAGAGCACATATTATGTTAGGCCTTGGAGAAATCTGTTTTCCTATATTTACATACCTCACTGACTATTCATAGATGACTCCTCTTAACATACCTAGGCCAGATGTTGTGAAGCTAAAATATCTTTCTCTTATTTATTGAGGAATACTAAAAAAATCCTGCAAAATTATTTTTTTAAAAAGAGAAATTCAGGGCAGTGCTAGGAATCTCTCAATGAACAGGATATTTGAATTTCAGCTATGTTTTGCTCCTATGTGTCTTTCCTCTTTTAGATTCCTTCAGGGTATAATGTTAATGTTTGCCTGGAGCAAGGAAAAATTCTCTCTCTCTTTTCTCTCTTTTTCGTTTCATACATATAAATGTGTTCAGACTCACTTTAAACTTCAGCAAGTCAGATTTGACATAAAATGCCTGTGGGCTGTACTTTTCTTGGTGCATATATAGTGCCCTGAATCATTGTCACAGGATATGAAAGCATATTTTGAAATATAATTTATTTGAATGTCAGCAGAAAATTGTCTTTCTGCATCATTATTCCTTTCTTTTGTATCACTGATAAGAGATGGTGATACCTTTAGCTGTGTGCTGTTGACAATATAAATAAGGTAAGTAGCATTTCATTAATCTAAAACAGCCACCACCACACAGCAAACATGGATCAATTGATCAAATAACACTAAACTATTTAAAGACATAAATTTGTTTGACTGCAATTCTGTTGTTAAAAAATGACTGCCTTCCAGAAGATTCCAGAATCCAGCTGTGACAAGTTGAACAAAGCACCATGTTAGATCATGATTCAGACAGATTCAGTATTTGTTTACTTTTATTATGATAATAATGTATGGAATAATTTTCCATTATTGCTCCTTCTTCTAATGCTGCGAGTGATTCACTTTTCTTCCGATACTTTTCTTCTGTGCTCCATAACACTTGGAAATTCAGAAGCCGAGTCCACAGCTGAATTTCCACTTGTTCTCTGAACTGTCTAGGTTTCTGGAACAATGAGCAAAAAGGCAATTGGAACTGATGTCAGATGAGCTCTGAGGCTCTGCGTGGAGTGCTACACAAATCCCCCATGATATGCTAATTTTCCAGGGATGGAAAACATCGTCTTTGCTCCTTACTGAATTTTAGAAATGTTCTATCCTTTTCCCAATTTTACGGCCATTGGGTGTTATCTGTTACAAACCCTGTGATTATAACGCTGCAGCTTTTGCCAACAGGGGTTTCTTTCATCAGTGGTGCTCAGTTACACGAGAATCTTTTGGACAGATGGATGACTTCTCTTCTAATTTGGAAGAATGACTTCTCAGCAACAAATAATGGGTGCTGTAGCAAATCTATCTTGACAGCCGACAAGCATAGAGAATGGCCTAGGCTTTGCCTTCTTTAATAGGAAACGGTGAAATGAAAAAGCCAGAGGATGGAGAGCAATGCTTTCAGATCTTAAGGAATAGCATGTTTGTTTCCGGAGCTTGAGAGGCCTCTGCCTGCATATGGTCCCCTCCAAATACAGTTTTTTTTAAAAAAAAAATAGATATACCTTGCACACTCATTTTCAATTCATGGTAATGATAAAACAAGACACCTGTGACATTGTGGCAAATTAAAACTCATTTTTACTGACAAAAGTGACATTTTGAACCTTTGGGTTTACTCAGGAGGCTCATATGATTTCTCTTTTTCAATCTTGTAGTACTGTAGATAGAATTACTTTGGTGTCCTTGCTGCTTGCCTTTTTTCTATACTGCATTCATAGCAATGGTGGGTTCCTCCCGGTTCGTCCCAGTTCGGCCGAGCCGGTAGCGGTGACGATATGACCTCACCAAACCGGTTCTGCCCCCCCGCCACCCACCCTCCCTGCTCCCCCGCCCCCTCCCCACCCTCACATTATTCTACCTTTTATTTGGCCCCACTCCCAATCTATTGCTGCCTCCTGAGTCCCAGCTGATGGCTAGAGAGAAAAAAACTGTTTAAACTCTTGCTGTGGCAAGCGGCCACCCTACAGCTGATCAGTGTTAAAAGAAAACAAATGCGTTATTCTTACCTTTTACTTGGCCCCACCCCCAATCTATTGCTGCCTCCTGAGTCCCAGCTGATGGCTAGAGAGAAAAAAACTGTTTAAACTCTTGCTGCAGGGCTTCAAAGCGGCTGCCCTACAGCTGATCAGTGTTAAAAGAAAACAAATGAGTAGACCGGTGCCTGCAAAAATACGTGAGTAGATCAGTGCCTGCAAAAATACATGAGTAGATCAGTGCCTGCAAAAATAAATGGGTAGACCAGTGCCTGCAGAAATAAATGGGCTGATCGGTACAGCCTGGTAGACCAGTACCTCTGCTAAATCCTAAATAATTGTCACATGACCATCAAGCCACACCACAAAATAAGCCACGCCCACAGAAGTAAAAAAATTTAGACCCCACCCCTGATTCATACTCTGTGCTAAACCATAATATAGCTTGAGCTTTGCATATGATATAAATTGTAATTTGTAAACTTTGATGTATTAGTTAGTATTGCCTACCCAGCTGTGATTTATTCAGTTAAAAAAGAAGCAAACCACCTTTAACTAGAGTTTCTGAAAATGGGTGGAATAGTTGCCTGTCTTTTTAAGGTGAAAACCATACAGACAAAAACCCTTTAGTATCTTAATTCCTATAAAATTTAATTTTGTAATAGAGAAAAGAAGAAACAAAATAACCTCCTAAATTGTTCCCCAGACTGAGGCCCCTTGAAAATCCTGGCTCCACTTCTTTGGCATCATTACCCTGCCCACAGTAGTCCCTAACCACTTAAAAATGTGAAATGTCCCCTCCACCATCCAAGTTAACTACCCTGGAACACAGTTTTTACAGCTACTTTTTATTTTGTTGTTTCTTTTATATATTATTCTTCCACTGTGGTTGAAGAGAAATTCTAACATCTTGACTGAAGTTTTTGAATAAAATGTCACTCACTTTTTTAACTTTTCTAGCAGGCTTCTGGCCTTTACTACAGACTGAGTAAAGAAATGTATGTATGGCAACCATCTTCCCACCATCCCTTCTCTCCTGAGTCTGAATCTCATGGAACTACTAAAGCTAGATGGTAACAAAGGGCTCACTGCAATAATTAATTAACCAGGAACATAGTCCTGGACTAAACCAACTGGCCTTGGGGACTTGTTTCATTTTATTAATTTGAGAGGAAATGCATCAGTATGAGCGTAATTGCTGTATTGAGCATGTCCCTGTACTTTGGCAGGAGAAACCAAGACAAGGATGTTATCTCAGAGTTCTCCCTTTTTGGACCTGTGCAGCTTTTTAAAATATTAGTAATAAAGCCCACCATTTATAGACTATCATGTATTAGTAATATTAAATGTTCAGATAATGCATCCTTTAGCTCAAGTCCATGACCATAGTTTAATGAAAAGAAGGACTAGGGGCAACATGATAGCAGTGTTCTAGTATTTGAGGGGTTGCCACAAAGAAGAGGGAGTCAACCTATTTTCCAAAGCACCTGAAGGCAGCACAAGAAGCAATGATAGAAACTAATCAAGGAGAGAAGTAATCTAGAACTAAGGAGAAAATTCCTGCCAGTTAGAACAATTACTCAGTGGAATGACTTGCCTCCAAAAGTTGTGGGTGCTCAAATATGGAGCTTGTTTTAGAAGTGATCGGACAACCGTTTGTCTGAAATGGTAGGGTTTCCTGCTTGAATAGGCGGTTGGACTAGAAGACTTCCAAGATCTTTCCAACTCTGTTATTCAGCTATACCTTGTAATGTAGATGATCTAGATAGGAGTAGGCAAGAACTGTTATCTAAGCATTTTTTTAAGTCCAAAGAAACATGATAGCATTCAGAAGTGGCTCAGGCAGACGTTGGTCTTATCCTCATGGGAAGATGAAAAGGGGGATGACGACGACAGGTACAGCGCTAGCATACTTGCAAGAACCTGCTATTATAGCCCAATAAAATAAAATGCATTTTATTTCAATAAAATGTTTTTTGCCTTACAGTGGAATTGATTTCCTGGTGTGTTCTATCTAGTGGGACTAACATACCTGATATTCCCTAGATGCTTCCCATCCAGAGATTAACTTGGCCCAATGTTGTTTTACTTTTAAACCCAGATAAAGTCAGGCCAGTTTTTCACAACCCTAACATTGAAATGTGCCTCAGCAGGTTTTTCATTTTATCAGCCACCCCAAGGGTTATGGCATCATGTCCAATATAACTACTTACCCAGCTTCTGATTAACTGCATGTCTGCTCTCAATACACCTGAGACTACTGGATATATGGACATTCTGGGGAATTAACAAAGAAGTTCATTTCATTACTGATCCTTTCTGATGTCACTTTCCATGGCCCTGGATTGTGTGATCACTGTGGTCCTTGCAACTGACTGCAAGAAAAGCATTTGTATGATCAATCTATACATTTCTTCTGATGTGTAAGATATTTTTCAGTTTCAAAGAAAGGCAGCATCTCCCATCTTAAAAATGAAATTACATGCAGAATCAATTACATGGCAAAGGGAACAAACAGATTTTAGACCATGACCTAATTCAGTGGAGTGGAATTTCCAAGTTGTACTAAACCAGCCCAAATTGTTTGTTAGTAAATTAGGGTAGACAAAGCAGCTTGACCCAGTCTCTACAATGCAATAGATCAGCCTTCCTTGAAACTATTCCTGGAGAGCAATTTCCACAGCCTGAAAAAACACTCCAAAGAAAATCTCATGAGGAAAATGGTGGTTAGTGAAAAGGTTAGGCATGCCTTCCCTGCCTGCTGCTGGTACCAAGCCACGGCCTCCTGCCGGTGTGTCTGCTGCCAAAAATCTATTTTGGCTCTTACAATCCTTAATTCAGGATTGTACTTATTGGTGGAAAGGGCTGTTTAAAATTTGGCCCTTGTGCTCTCAATGCACAGCAGCCTTTGCTTTTAAAATAATTCTGCAATTTCTACTTTTTATTTTTTTAAAAAATAAATCTGTGATTAAAAACAGAAACAAGTCTAATTTCCCCTAATGTGAGCCAAGGAATAGAGAAGCTTTTAAATGTGTAACCTACACACACACATACACACACACACATAAACATGCACTCCATCTAAAGGCTGTTCCCCTTTACTCTAAATAATTCACAAAACTGCTTGTAACCATACTATCCAGAAAGTTTAAATGATGCCTATGAGCTTAAAATAGTTTCTTGTTGCCATAAAATATTTAAGATTGCTTTGTGGTTGTCAGGCATGAAGGAAGAAGATACTGAGCAGGTTTGGGTGATGATAAGGCAACCTTGAGCAATCCACCCCTTCCTGCACTCTGGTGATGCAAGACTCATGAAAATCAGCCTAACTTGCCTCAGCAAGGGAATTTTAAGGATACATCTCAAATATTTTCTTACAAATATATTCATCAATGACAGGAATTATGCAGCACCTTTCAAACAGGATCAGATTCACTCACAGTGCAGCTGACAGATACACTGAAGGTTTGATGAAAATGTATTTGAAAATATAATTTCTTGGTTGCTTATTGTATTATTGAGCTTCAGGCTGGCTGGACCATTGGGAGAGGCAGCAGAACAATGAATGCTTTTTCTCAAATTACTTTCAAAGTATCTGGGCCACTAATATGTTGTATATTCAAAAGAGCGTGTTCTATTTTTATTTTTTTTTTAAAAAAAATACCAAAGTTCAGCTGAACGGCAGATTCAAATCACAAAGGTGATGGGCTAAGAATTGACCTTTATCGTGACTGTCTATCTGGAATTTCCAATACAAATAAGTAATGCAGAGCAGACTTCCTTGCTGCAAGAAAAGACAGAAACCCAACCTGCAGCTCCTGCAAGGAACACGGGCTGAGACGAACAGATGTTTGTTTTCCTTTAATTCAAGAAAGGAAATAGCTAAAATGGTTCCAAGTCCTTTGAGTTGGGAGCATTGCTTGTAGAGATGCAGACTTTTATTGATTTAGCCAGTGCAATAAATCAACTTAGGCTTTAATTGTGCAGATTAAAATTTACCCCTTGATTAATTAGTGTAGCTGCTGACAATCAGAACCAGTCTTTTAGAGGACAGAGACAGGTTTGGAATTCTTAAGCATTCTCTGTTTATGCGCTGTACTACTAAAAAGTTTCAGGACAGATATCTGTCACAAAATCTATTCCTAATTTATGCCAGTGAGCATTAACAACGTGCCACTTGGGTTATTGGTATGCTATGGCTGCCTCCATTTTGTTTCAAGATAACAGGTATGGCATTTTTATGGCCCCTTTCTTTACCATAGCAGGGTAGTGCAATCTGGATATAACATGAATGTGGGAATTGCTGCAGGAGGACCAACAATTTGAATGTTTGAGCTCTTGAGTAGAGAGCTTCTTGTAGATAAAAAATTCTTCTTGTTACAATTTATTTCCTGTAGCTTATGCAAAATATATTTCCAGCAGCATTTTTCAAATATATATCAAAGAAAAAGGGGTCAGTCTGTTCTCTAAAGCACCTGAAGGCAGAACAAGAAGCAATGGATGCAAACTAATCAAGGAGAAAAACCAACTGAGAAATAAGATGCAAGTGGAATGACTTGCCTTCAGAAGATGTGGATGCTCCATTACTGGAGGTTTTTAAGAAGAGATTGGATAGCCATTTGTCTGAAATGATATAGGATCTTCTGCTTCAGCAGCTGGTTGGATTAGTTTGTGAGTGAGTTCTTTCCTGAATTCCCCTTTTTGGCCAGAAGTAATGCTCCCCAGATACAATCATACATCTTTGTCTTCTAAACCTGATATATAGAACTAGGTGGGTCCAAGACCAAGAAGCTACACGAGATACCTAAAATCTATTACATCCCTAAATTGAAGTCATCTGAAAGTGATGGAAATTAGTTTCTAACGTTATCTGATGGGCCATTAGGTCCTAACCAAAGATTTAAGACAAGGTCTAAATGTACTTCACTAATGGCATTGACTATTACCTTCAAACATTTGCTACTAAATCATTCTGCACAGTCTTGGGGGCAATTTTGGGAAAGACTGATCATCTAGCCAGCAGGCCCAAGACAAATGATGTCTTTCAGAAAATACCATGCAAGTCTATGTAAAAAGTTCAGTAGATAATTATGTAAAGAACTCAGAAAAAAAGAATTCTGAGTGGGAGCTGGGTAATTAAAAATATAGTTGAATGGCAGGCTAACTAACCTTATTAAATAAATAGACAATCAATTCAATATGTTCTTCCCAAAAGCTAGCTATCACCATTGGTATGAAGGTGGCTTTATCAGTAAAAGGCATGGGAAAATAAGTGTCAGGAAGGTAAGAATTTCTCAGCTGGGTATAAATATAAGGATTGTGTGTTCTTTGTTCTACGTCTCAATTCACTGCTCCAAATGAAAAAGAGTTTCATTTCCTGAGCCAATGTGGCATGCATGTAGAACGGTGCACTGATCTGCCAAATGGTTGAAGGGTTAGAATAAAAACAATGTTGAAACAATAATTAATTAACTGACTCTCTTTAGAATATTTGCTTTGGGAGAGCCATAGTAAATTAAGAGCACATTTTTGAATGTCAAGAGCAGGAAGGATGACAGAGGAAAACTAAGCATTAAAAAACGGGGGAGGGGGATAACCTTTGAAAAAGAGTGGCTGTATTTATGCTTGCAAAGTTTACTGGACTTTCCTCAGCCATTGGCTTTTTGTTTCAGTCCAATTTTTCTTGATAAACAACTTCAAGCTGTTGTTGGTGTCTATTCCATTCTATCAAGAGCAATTTACTGTGTGCAAAATAAATTGACAAGATTGTGATGCCACTCAAGGCTTTTGTAGGCTGTTACCAAATTTCTTAAGCTAGTTTCTGAATGTGGCTAGTGCATCTTTGATCTCATGGATAGCATGAGTCCTATAGAACTAGGGAACTCAGAGAATAAGTACATAAAAAGGAAGGTAGTCTTATCCTTATAACAAAAGGATCCTATACAGATGAGTTTCTGACTATCTGTTGCAGAAGAGATAAACATCAAAGTTGAACTGAAAAGAAACAACACACGGTCCCTTCATGATCACCTCAGGCCTTCTTTTGGAGGGAAGGCATACAGCATCAGATGCTGTGTCCGGCAGCAGAAGGCGTCACCTCTACTCCAATTTATTCTCAAGAATTAGGGAGTACAACAAGAAGTCCTCTACAGCAGTGGTGAACTCCAATTTTTTTTTACTACTGGTTCTGTGGGTGTGGCTTGGTGGGTTTGGTGCGGCTTGGTAGGCGTGGTTTGGTGGGAGTGGCAGGGGAAGGATACTGCAAAATCTTCATTCCCACCCCACTCCAGGGGAAGGATACTGCAAAATTTTCATTCCCTCCCCACTCTGGGGCCAGCCAGAGGTGGTATTTGCCGGTTCTCCAAACTAATCAAAATTTCCGCTACCGGTTCTCCGAACTGCTCAAAATTTCCGCTATCAGTTCTCCAGAACCTGTCAGAACCTGCTGGATTTCACCCCTACTCTACAGGTAAACAAATCCAGTCTATGTCAGGATGGTCATTTTTACATATTATTTTATTCTATTTTTTAGAAAAATAGAGACACTGTAATCTGGTAACCCATATTGGTTACTGTTTACAACTTTTCCTTACAAGTAGGATGCAATTTTTTTCCCCAAAATATAATAGTTTAAACACAACAACTACATTTTTTACATGCAACTTGTAAAATCTTTTAGCAAATTTTGAATGAAGAATTACAAATACAGGTGGACTCTGATCCATTTTAACACAGTTTGCTTTAGTGGACTATACGTTTCTGCTTCTATTGAAATCAATTTTATTTATTTTATATCTCTAAAGTCCCTTCAAGTGATGTTGGGTCTGCTTCAATCCTCTCTCTGCTGATATGAGAAACTGTAGGAAAGCTGGGAGAGAGTCAATTGCCTTAGAAAAGGCAACTTCATTGAGGTGCAAGGAGAGAAGAGAAAATACACTCCAAAGAGACTCTACCTTAATTAACTCTCTGTAATTGAGACTGGAAAGACCTTACTGAATGTTGTTCTTATTTCCTTAATCTTGCCAGCTATGTGGCGTCTGACAGCTCTCTTCTCCATTTAATATCTGAGACAACATTGACATGTCTGGTCAATTCACTGAGTGTTTGTTTTTATAACAATTCAGTAGGCCTGTGTACTAGCAATGCATGCTGAAGATAAAAATTCCCTCTCAAACATAATTATTTAAATTGCCATGTGCTGGAGATTTTCATTATTTAAACTGCTAAAATCAGGACTGATGGTATTTATTTTTAAAGTGTTTTTAACATATACATGGCAGAGCATAATAAGGCAATATAATGATTAGCTTAAATCATAACTATGTTACTATATTTACTATAACTTCTATGCCAGTTCAATGGCACCATTCCAGCACGTTCTGACAGGTTCTGGAGAACCGGTAGCGGAAATTTTGAGCAGTTTGGAGAACTGGCAAATACCACCTCTGGTTGGCTGCAGAATGAGGTGGAAATGGGGATTTTGTAGTATCCTTCCTCTGGAGTGGGGTGGGAATGGAGATTTTGTAGTATCCTTCCCCTGGAGTAGGGTGGGAATGGAGATTTTGCAGCATCCTTCCCCCAGAAGTGGGGAGGGAATGGGGATTTTGCAGTATCTTTCCCCTGCCATGCCCACCAAGCCACACCCACAGAACTGGTAGTAAAAAAAATTGGATTTCACCACTGCACCATTTTAAATAGTTATAAGGTACATAAAATGCAATAGCAAAACAAAATCTTACAACATAATACTGTTCACAAGTTGGATGGTTAATTTAATCAATTATAATAATGATAACAATAAGCCTCAATAAGAGTGTCAGTTTCTGGAACTCTCTATACATCAGTATCATTCTTCCTTTGCAATATCCATATCTTCAGTAGCTTCCTAAACATGAGGGAGGGAGCAAACCACTCCTCAGGAGACAAGCTGTCCCAGCAGAAGAAGGCTAACTCCAAGCTTAACCCACAGGGAATTCTTGTTTCTGAGTTCTGAGCATTCTCTAATCAAACATTTCATTAGTGCATATTGGGGAGATAAATTCTGTTTTCAATGGGCAGCCTCAAAAAGACCTAGCTCCAATGTACATACACGGTTTTATAGGTGATTTTGAATTGTACCAAAAATAAACAGCTAGCAAATATAGCTCCCATGGGGTAGGTAAAGCTTCACTTGTTCTTCTGGCCAAAGCCATGAATTCAGGACTACTCACAGATTATGAATTCGACTTCATCAAGCCCCTGTGGACAAGGGGCCATTGAAACTCTAGCTTACGTCCTGCTGCACTGTGTATTCTGTTAGGACTCAAGGACTCAATTTATAACAGTTTACCTAATAAAACATCTGGAAAATACTTTTTTTAAATGTGCAACTACTGTTATCAGATCAGTAATAAGTGATTTCTCTGAATGTGTCCAAATTCTGCTATGCTGCATTTAAAATTAGGCAAACTTTAACTGCTCACTGTTAATCCACCATCAATTGTAATATATTATTTGTCTGTCATTTTATTTTTTATTTACAAGTAGTCCTCAACTTGCAACCACAATTGAGTCCAAAATTTCTGTTGTTAAGTGAGACATTTGTTAAGTGAGTTTTGCCCTGTTTTACAACCTTGCTTGCCACAGTTGTTAAGTGAATCATTGCAGTTGATAAGTTAGTAAGCTGGTTGTTAAATGAACTTGGGCTGTCCCATTGACTTTGCTTGTGAGAAGGTCACAAAAGTTGATCATGTGACCATGGGACACAGCAACCATCATATATATGAAAAAGTTGCCAAGCATCTGAATTTGATCACATGACAATGAGGACGTGGCAAAGATTGCAACTGTGAATAACGGTCATAAGTCACATTCTTCAGTGCTGTATCTTTGAATGGTCACTAAATGAACTGTGATAAGTCGAGTACTATGTGTATTATTGTTGTTTTAATGCTTTTATTTGCTGGTCTGTGACCATAATAAAACTGATGATAAAAACTCTTCGATCAAGCCAGTCAAAACTGGAGCTACCTTTGAACGGGTTGACTTTGCATCTCGGGCCATCACAGCTGGCTTAGGCTGAGTTTCAATCTGATTTAATTGATTTATTACTGATGTTTCTATGTTTCTCTCCTTCAAATTGCTCTGAATGGAATTGATTGAAATCAGCAGAACAAATAGAAGGCAGTGTCCTTCTGTTTTTCCTAATCCACGCTCGAGCTGACTCTGAAAGCCAGGTTAAAACATCTACCACATTTCCCGTTTGTCCCAGGGTAGTGATATAAAACTGGCTTTCATCTGCATGTTGATGATAACTTATCCCAAGGTGATAGATGACCTCTCTCAGATGTTAAATAAAACAGGAGAGAGAGATCTATGCCTTGAGATATCCCATATCAGAGTACCTAAGGGCTCAATTTATTTATTTTAATTCATTAGATTTAGAAGCCACCTATTTGCAGAACAACACTACTCACCTTACAATTAAAAAACCAAAAATCAATAGAGATAATCCAATGTATTAAAGTAACCATATCCATATCCCCCAATGAATAAAACAAACAAACAAACAAACAAAAACAAGATCTACCATCAAGTTCTATAAATACCCTACTCCAAGGCCTGAAATAGTAGCCAAATTTTAAAGGCTTTTGGATCATCAGAATGGGGATACATGGTGGATACCAAGAAGGATATTATCCCAGAGGACAACGGAGAAGTCCACCAGCATTTTGAGGTAGTCCTGACCTTGAAACCAAAGTTATGAATGCTAATCATATTTTTATTATAAAGTTATAGTAACAAAATCTTGCAAGTCTGAATGTGCCTTTCCTCTCCCTGACTTTATGTTCAAGAGAATTAGGAAGGATTATGTCTGAGGCTCTTTCCCAGATTATGTTTCTTATCTGACCATTGCCTTCATTGTGATTTTTCTTTCTGCTCTTCAGGGTTAATCTTACATTCCATTCCACTGGCATACTTCCTGATCCCAATAGAGGGCATTGTTTGATTGAAGACACTCAAAATGAAGTGATTCTACCTGATCTTACCAAATAGGCAGAAATCATGAGAGACAAGCAATCCCTAAAATGTCACAGAACCATATGAGGCATGTCCATCATTGCCCACATTGTTGCATTCTGGACCAGCTGTAACCTACAAGTGGGCTTCTAGGGCAGGTCTACATATAACACATTGCAGTAATCTAACTGTGAGGTGACTAGAATATGACTGACTAACTGAAGGATCTCCAATCAAGAAACAGGTGCAACTAGCCCTTCAGATGAAGTGTTCAAGACCCTCTTGGCTACAGTTGTCAACTGCTCTTTGAGCAGGAGCTATGCATCCAGTATTGATTGGGAAAATTAAACTCTGTCCAAGACTAACAGTATCTGGTCCCCACAAACCTACATAGTTATTTAGAACTGAGCCTGAGCCTGTTCCTTTACATCCAGTCTTCAAGCATTGGAATAGGACAATAATGACATCACTTGGCCAGAGATAAACAACTGGGTATCATCTGAATATTAATGATACCAGATCCAAACCAATGGATATACTTTCCCGAATGGTTTCCTGAAGATGTTAAGTAGGAGGAGAAAGTGCACCAAGTCCCGAGGCACCTCACAAATTGAGGGACAGACAGGAACAAGCTGATGAGAAAGGAGAATCATTGTAACATGGTGTCCCAAGCTCTCAAACCCCATAGCCAGTCCAGGATACTGTGATCAAAGCTACTGAGAGATCAAAGAGCACAAGGACGTGAGTACCATTCTATCCTAGCTCTGCTAAAGGTTGTTTGCACTGTTGAACAAGCATATCCAATGGCATCACCATACTGAATCCCAGCTTGAAACCTGGCTGAAATGGATCTAGATAATCAGTTTCTTCCAGGTCCTCTGCAATTGCTGTCTGACTGCTTTCTCAACCACCTTTCCTAAAAAAGGTTGGAGACAGGACGATGATTGCCCATGATCATGGGATCCAAAGATAGCTTCTTGAGGGGACACACTACCACTTCTTTCAAAGTTGAAGAAACCACTATCTGTCAAAGAAGCTGATAAAGCATGGGCCAAATTACAAGCCTTTTCCAGTGAAAGTTTGACAATCCTGGAAGGAATTGGATCTCAAAAACAGATGGTTAAATTCACATGTTTGATGACCCTGTCCATCTCAATGGAGAGGCACAGACTCAAATTCATCCCAGTTGATCAAAGGTATTGTGTTTATTACTTACCAGAAGTCAGTAGTAAATGTTCTGCTTCGGTGTATGTATTTTGCATGCAAACACACTGAATTTGTATTGCAAATAAAACCATAGTGGGAGAACTCAGGGGATGTGGTTCTAATAGATTCACTAGGCCAGCTTGTATAAATGGATTTCATTGTATTACACAGATGATTTTTTCCTCTAACTATGTGATTATTCCAGGCTTTATCCTCTTGCTGTGATATGACCACTTTTGGCACTGTGCTTCACGGCATGGGATTAGTCTGCCGGCTTTGTACAAAGTGACTTAGACATATTGTCTTTCTTATTAGCAAGTGGTATTGTAGATCATTTTACAGAGGCAACAGCTGCAACCATTATTCCTACAGTTATGTCATAATTTGGTATGTTAGATGCTGCTGGCAGCAGAAATTATTTGACTTGCTTATCGATACGTTGAATTTTCTTAACCTTGAGGCTATTCATTCTCTTCAGTTAATCCACTCTTCTTGCCATAGCAATAAAAAGAAAAGGTAAAAGGCTGGTCTGGAGGATTAATGAAGATAAATTTGATAATTCAAAGAGTAAATAAGGTTGAATACAATGCTAGTACTTCATTCACATGATTTAGTCTGCAAACGTAAACACAGTCTCAACCTGTAGTTCTGCAAAATGCACACGAGCCCATGGAGATCCTGGGCAAACCACTGTGTTCAGGTGTGATATCTAACCCTGAAACTTTAATTGGTTTGAGGCTTCAAATTTGTGCTCTAGAGCTGGGGAACTTGATCTTATGAATTCAGTGCCTTACCAATTAAATAGAATTAAATAAAACAATTCACTGTTGTGAATTCACTGTTATGTTTTACTGTATCTTTTAATGTCTTTGTGAGTCACCCAAATAAATAAATATCTAAGTGTTTTCTGATGGTCTCCCACATTGACCAATGCTATTAGCATCAGCTGTTTCAAGAAGCTTTTAAAAATGAAGGCTTCTTTTACAAAATAGAAATATTGCCCAGAGAGAAACACAAAATAGAATATAAATCTGGAAAAAAATAAGGGACACAAACAAGGATTTTTGACTGTATAACACATAATTTTAAGATAATTTTTTTTTTTTTTTTTAAAAATTGAAATGTAGAAGAAGCAAGAATTGAATTAGGGATCATCTTGTAGTGTTGATTGATGTACCAAAGGACAATAAGGGGATTGCATTAAACCTGAATGGATCCTCTGCATTTGTCAGTATACCATTGTCCTTTTGGTATTTCAATCAATGCTACAAGATGCATAAGATGTAGAGCAGATTTTTCATGGAGGAACCTGTATTCCCAAAAGGAAAGCCAAACAATTAAGGCAAATAATAATCTTAAACCTAGTATGACATATGCACCAGAGGTGGGTTTCAGCAGGTTCTGACCAGTTCTGGAGAACCAGTAGCAGAAATTCTGACTGGCCCCACCCCATCTATTCTCCACCTCCCAAGTCCCAGCTGATGAGGAGGAAATGGGGATTTTGCAGTATCCTTCTCCCAGAGTGGGGTGGGAATGGAGATTTTACAGTATCCTTCCCCTGCCATGCCCACCAAACCATGCCCACAAGCCACACCCACAGAACTGATATGTACACCTTCTAAAGTGCAGTTAGCAGGATTTTTAAAAAGAGTTCTAACTCAGAATAAAGCAACAGAACATTCTCGGAATATGTTCTCATGTAATAAAAGGTCTTTCATGCATCCTGTCCTATCAAGCAATGAAAACTTAAAACAAGCCCTTAGCTCCTTTAATTTTGTCCTAGGTTCATGGCTATAATATTTTGGAGTCTATGGCTCATACTACCTGCTACCTAAGTTTTTAATTCTTTTCTTAAAGCAATAACAAATAAGCAGCGGTTATATACACTTCTGCAACCTTTCTCAGCCGACAGCCAAAGAAATGATATGTTACTAGCAAACATCCTGCAGCAATGTATTCCCATTCACAGAGCATACTGAACAAAGTAAAAACAGCAAAAATGCACAGGCTGTTGACTTAGCTTCCTAATACATATTCACAATGTACCTTTTTTACATTTGGCTGCCTGCCTGCAAAGCTCAGTAAGCAAACAAAGCAACGTAGTTTCTGCATTTATCAGTCTGAAAGGTCAACAGCATAGCAACCCTACCTGTTATGCACATATGCAATGTGCACTTTTGCATTGGGCAACTTGCAGGGGGGAAAAAAGAACAGTACGGAGAGAAAATAAAAGGACAATAATATTATTCTTTCCCCATAGGGCAGGCAATATTTGACTCACTAATAAATCTCATTTTCCAAATCTTTCTGTGATCTCTAACTTGAGTCTGAACTTGGAGCACTAGTCCAAATGATTCTCAAATTCACGTACTTAACTGACTCACACTCACCCCATTTCACTCGTCTTTTCATTTAGATTTGGTTGATGTTAATAAGGATGAAACTGCCTGTGGTTTTATTGGCAAATTTATTCTTTGAGTCCCCGTGATTTAAATAAATGTTTATTTTTTAATAGCCCATCAAATGATATTGGAGCATTCAAAACAAGTGGAATGAAATTACCCTTTCTCTCCTGAGCTCAAGATAAAACACAGGGTCATTCCAAGAATGGAACACTTCAAACTCTGTAAAAATGATGAATATGTGATTGTAAAATGTATACACTTCTGTTATGATTTGAAATTGAAGATGAGAAAATTAAGGGTTGCATGATAAAATGGACAGTGGAGTTTGGTTACAACATACAGATGGATAAATGGGAAAGAATGTGAGTAAATTGAAATTCATACTGTGTTATACTTTAAAAGAAAACTTTTGTAAAATGATCTGCCATTGGCACATGCCAAGACAGAAACCATCGAAGATGTATAAAAGAACCTAAAATCAACAATATTGGCAATATGAATCAGATGTCACTTGTTTTTTCATTACTTAATTTTCTTATGTTTTCTTTTTGCTCTTTATATTTTCCCCCTTTTCTTAGTTTCTTTTTTATTTTTTACTTTAAATTTTAGCTCTGTATTTTATTTTTTGAAAAAAAATTATCAATAAAAAGTATATACAGTATATTAAAAAAACAAACCCCTCTGAACATTTTACACTATCCTAACATTAGATTCCAGATTTAATAGTCTTATGGCAGGAAATCCTCTTCTTTTTACACGGTAATATATACTGTAGCTTTCAGAGTGTATCTTTATTTATTTAATATAATTTAATATATTAAATATATTTTATTTAATATATTAAAATTATATCAAATAAATAAATCTTCTAATTGATCTGATGCAGATAACAGCATGCTAGTTTGCAAGGTAATCTCTAGATTAGAGATTCTATACTCAATAACATAAGTATATGGTTAAATTGTGCCAAAATAGTCCCTACATCACATTAAATTAACAGAGAATGCTACATGTGGCACAAGTACAACCAATGCTGGCTGCTTAGTCTACACTTCCAGATTACTAGAATGTGTTATTGACACCCTCAATTGATCAAAGCCACATGGCTATTGATGTTCACAATCTATGATTATGGCCTATGGAATATTGTGACTTGATATGTCAGAGAAGTAAACAGTAAAAAAGATGCACTAATAAAACTGAAAAATGAATAGGCAGTGCTTCTATGAAATTAAGAGAAAGTGGAAGAATGTAACAAACCTGAAAATGGTGATTTGATTTTTATGGAGGTTGAAATACATGGTGAGAAACTAAGGTATAAGTTTATTTATGAATGAAAATGCTAAAATATATGTCATTACACATCCCATGACTGCAAAAAATACAAAGAAGTCCTAGACCAGTGATGGCTAACCTTTTCTGGACCAAGTGCCCAAAGTGCGTGCATGTGTGTGAATAAGTGCGCGCATGCCCAAACCCCTGAAATTCAATGTGTGCATGGCCCCCATGCATGCGCCCCCTGCATGTGCCCTGCACATGCCCCGCACATGTGCAGCAAAAACCAGCTGGCTGGCGGGAGGTGTGTGCACATGTGTGGCAGAGCTGAACTGGGGCGACAGCTCACGTGCCCACAGAGAGAGTGTTGTGTGCCACCTCTGGCATGCATACCATAGATTCACCATCACAGCCCTAGACTGAACCTCACAAAAAATAATCACTTGAAGCCAAGATCACCAAACAGAGGCTGTTATACTTTGGTCATATCATGAAAGCTGACTCATTTGAAAAGTCAATCATGCTAAGAGTGATCAGCAGAAAAAGGAGAAGGGCCACCCTAGCACCTGCTGGCTGGATATCATAAAGGATAACACGGGGATGAGTATGGCTGATTTGAAAGAGACAACATGAGGCCTATGACAATTTGCCATGGCCAACTTGCTGGGGTCAATTTGCTGCAGAACAACTCACTGCAGGACAAAAGTTACACTAATATCAAAGAAATAGTGGAACAGAATTATTAAAGAAAGGATGCAAAAGGAGGAACAAAATTAAATGTGAATTGCAAAAATTAAAATATTTTACTAGTTATTTTAAATAATTAAATATAATTGTTAAACTGTCATGCAGCAAGTTGTCCCACAGTGAGTTGGCCATGGTGAGTTGGCCATGGCAAGTTGGCTGTGCTGAGTTTGCCATGGTGAGTTGTCCCATTCTGGTGTGTTACAAAGGGGCATGGAGAGTGCTGATCCATAGGGTCAGACATGACTGAACGGCTGATGACAACAACAAGTTAATATCAGTGGGTGGGAATAAGATGAGTATTGAGAAATTATTGTATATTCAGAGACCCAAGGATGCATGCAAATAGTGAATTTGTTGAGTATCTGCTCAGAAAAATGTTGTGATGGGTGTAAATATATGATTTAAACATGAGGCTGTGTATATTTATACACAGAAAACAAACAAACACAAGTTTAAATCAATAAAAATCACATTTGATTTGATTGTCTTTGACCCCCAAAAATTGAAAGAATTAGTGAAAATTAGAAAGATGATGAGTGGTGGCAAATGTAGAACAAATCCTGGTTTGGTAGTGTCAAGGGAGTAGATCTTTGGAAATATGATTGTGAAAGAGAAAAAAAGTGAAAGATATAAGAATGAAAAGACAATGACTGCAAGGAAAGGATGTTTGAGTCCTGTATGAAAAAGAATGGTTTCTCAACAAAACAAATGAAAATGAATGTAAATAAAAAAAAACCCTCTGGATGTTGCCTGAAATAAATTATATGAGCAATTAGGTTAATGAAAAATGAAGTTTGGTGAAATGAATATCTGAGAGAAGCTGTGGATGAGAAAAACATATATAAATGGATATGGGGAAAAAGACTATATGATTTATCTACACAGAAAAATACATTTTTGCAAAGAAGTCAAAAAAGAGAAAGGAATGGTTAAACAGCAAGAAAGTGGAGGACAATTTTGATGAAAATAAAATATGTTTTAGAGGTTAGTAAAAAAGAGTGAACAGAATAAAAAAGGAAAGTGATATTGATTTCAGATGAATGGAAATAGGGATATTCTGAAGACTGGAATTGAAATGAGTGCTATAAATTAGTATTCAAGGAAAAAAAACATGAACAAGAAGTCATAAATGATGTGGAAAAAATGGAAGATGGTAAGGATACTCTTTTAGAAGGTATAATTGAAGAAATCTTAAAATACGGAGGTGGCTTGTATGTGGAGTAAGATTGTATGTATAAAAACTGCATCTGTGCTTAACAACAGGAAGAATGCTATTATTTTTCTCCTATTTATGGAGGTGGGTAGCCAAAGTGAATTCAAAAACTACAGTGGGGTTTCTTTGCTAAGTTGCCTGGGAAAGTGTTTGGCAGAACTGACTGAAAAGATACAAAAGCAACAATAAGCCAAAATTGAGGAATGCAGGGCAGATTTATGCCATATTTGTGTGTGTGTGTGTGTGTGTGTGTGTGTGTGTTATGTCTGTTGATTTAGAAAAAAGTATATGATAAAGGGAATAGACTTGAATTATAGAATCTTTTGCATGACCATGGAGTTGCAGTAGCGACATGCCATAAGAGCAATATATAATGGAAGTATGAGAATAAATTGAATATTTAATGAATGGTTCCATGGGGAATAGGGATCAAGATGAGTGTGTATGGTGTATGATGGATGTATGGTTGTTTAATGTACTTATAGGTGAAGGTATAAGAAATGGTTGTGGTGGCATCAGAGCTAAGTGGGTTGAGGATATGAACGTAGGCATACTTTTGTATGCTGAACCTGATTTCCAGAGAAAGTTGGATATACTGTATGATGCAATCTGGATTATGAATCTGAAAAATAATATACCAAAGACCAAGGTACAGTAATGTGTTTCACAGGGAAAACTGAGTGAACATTTAAATGCAGAGAGAATGGGGCACTTAGGGCACTTGTCTGTGATAAGGGATTTGGCCAATAATGAAGGGTGCAGAATGACTGAGAATCAAATACAACTACGAGTGACCAATATGAAAGGGAAAAAAGTGGAGGATTGAATCGCAAAATAAATATACGAAGGAGGAGTGAATGGAAGGAAGGAAGGAAGAGGAAGAAGAAGACTAAGAAACTCATGGTTGGGACAAGTTGATGAATTCCTAAAAAAAGAAGAAGAAGAAGAAGAAGAGGTGAGAAAATGAAAGAATAACAGTCAATGGTATCCATGTAAACTAATGTCACTTGTATTTCCTCTCCACTTATACCTGTAATGTCTTTGCTTTATCATTTCTTCCTTCTTTTTGATGCTCTACAAAACATTACTTACTTTGGAAGAGAATGAGAGGTAGATATATAAGTAACGTGCATTGCTATTTCATACATGTCAGCCTCAGGTGATGGTCCAAAAATACTAATTTGACCAATTTTATTTTGAAATATTAGCAGAATATTGTAAGTCTGAAAGTATGTCCTCCCCTCTTGCCCTTATAATCAAAGAAATAAGAATCCCTTCTGAGATTTTTGCATGCCCGGTTACTTCTGTGGACTCAGCTGCTGCTTATCCGACTGCTGTCCAGTCTGTGGCTCTTCCTCCTGTTTCTTAAGATGATTCCCACATACTATTACACCATGCTTCAAAACAAAAACAAAATTCACTATGAAAGATGGACTACGCATATGTTGAGCTATAAGGCAAGAGAACTATGGAATAGGGGCATGCAGATGATCTGGTTGTTACCCTAACGTGGTTGTTGGAATTAATAATCTAGACAAAAGACATTACAGAAGATACCATATGGAATATAAATATAAAGTCACTCGGGGGGGGGGGGGTTTATATACAGAAATACATATCAATGATGGGGGCAGATGGTAATTGAAGATACTAAATACACTGTTGGAAGCAGGATTTGATGTTACCCGAACATGGTCGATGGAATTAACAATCTAGTTGAAAGACATTACAGAAGATACTATATAGAATACAAATTTAAAGTCATTTGAGGATTTTATTTACATATGGAAATATCTTTTAGTGATACGGGCAGAAGAATAAAGATATTAAATATATTATGTATGGTAGACCTGCAGGAAAGTGGATGAAATAAAATTGATATGGTATAAGGAGATAGGTTAGGTTACTGATTGCTTTGTTTAGGAAAACGGATGTTATGTTTAAATATTAATATACTTAAAAGATTTGAATTAAGAGATATACGTATGGGGGTGGAGGAAATGGGTAGATTATGAGTAGAATAAATGCCAAATTAGGATCTATTATATAGTTTTATAGCCGAATGTTGTTTTGAAATGTATAGTATACGGGGGATATAATAATAATGTTAGAAAGAAATGTTTAGCACATGGGGGTGGTGTAAAAGGGTGGTAAAGTATTATATAATGTGATATCAATTTGGATTTCATCTTGGAGAAGCCATGGGGGGAGGGGAGGGGGAGGGGGGGTTAGGGAGGGGGGGGAAAGGGGAAAAATCTGTATTTGAAAAACTTTTTCAATAAAAAACAAAAAAACAAAAACAAAAACAAAATTAATGCCTATGTTTTAAAAAAGCATCTCTCACCTCTTTATTTATATCTATCTAAACTTATTTTATATAATAATATCGTCATATCGTCACCGCTACCGGCTCAGTAGAACCGGGCTGAACCGGGAGGAACCCACTACTGATTCTAGTGTTATTGAGCAGCATCTCTAAGATACAAGAGGAATAATTTTAAAAAAACCTCTTAACAATGTATTCCCTCTCAAAGTAGACAGGTTTCTGCCTAACTGCTGAAGAGGAGGAAAAACAAGTGAGAAGAGAAACAGATTTTTATGGCTCGATCCAAATGAGAGAAATCTACTCACTCATTAAGTAGTAGCAAGGACTTGGTAGGATGCTTTTTTTTTTTTTTTTTGCTTTAATTTATATGCCGCCCTTCTCCGGAGACTCAGGGCGGCTTACAATGCATTAAGCAATAGTCTTCATACTTTTTGTATATTTATACAAAGTCAGCTTATTGCCCCCACAATCTGGGTCCTCATTTCACCTACCTTTGAAAGGATGGAAGGCTGAGTCAACCTTGAGCCTGGTGAGATTTGAACTTGCAGTAATTGCAAGCAGCAGTTGTTAATCACAGTGCTTTAGTCCACTGTACTACAGGCTCTTCCACTGTACTACAGGCTCTTTTATGAAGCCGAGATTATATTGGCTGCATGAATTCCACCCTATAAACTATGACCTTTCCTCCCAAATGAAGAAAATATTAACCCCCAAAATCATGTCAAAGACATCCTAGACTGAGACCATACGCAAGATGCTCTGATTATACGTGAGAGAGATTCCGCCTTTTTAGTAGAGATTGTTTCAGGAGCTGCCATTGGTGTGTGTGTGTGTGTGTGTGTGTGTGTGTGTGTGTAGGTGATTGGCTGATTGGTTTTTCCTGAAGCAGTTGGAGAGTTTGAATGGGACAAAGCAAAGGTAGATGAGCAGAAGCTGGCATTTAGAGCAGTCTTTGTTTGCTTTCTGTCATGAAAGAGTAAAAGGAGGGAAGAGGGGGATTCAGATGGCTAACCTGCAGCAGCTGACGTTTTTATTGTTGTTTAATTAAATGTCCTCCTCCAGCCAGCGAGCTGCAGCAGCAGGCCTCTCTTTCTTCGTCCCTGCCCCCAAGCCTGCTCTGTTGTCTCCTCTTGAAACCTCATTAAGATACAGGACCACAATTACACTTGGAATCCAGGGTCACCTCTCCTAGTTCCACTCTGTTGCTTGATCTGTTTTGTATGAGTGAAGACCAGCCTTGAGTAATGCAATATATATCACATTCTCATCAGATTATCTGGACAAAGGGCAAATTGCTGAGAAATTCAATATGGATCTTTTGCTCAGCATGCAGTAGGCAAAGGAGAAGGTTTTCGTTCATCCTGGGCGAAGGAGAGATGCAGGTTTTTTAGGGCATCGAGACATGGGGCCTGTTACCGTAGTTATGACAGCAGCTTTAGACTACAGTGATAATTAAGATTTAATGACAAAACCGAAGACCATGACAGAGGTGAATGGGAACATGGTATAAGTGACTACATTCTTTCCTCAGAGAAATCTCAGGTGGCCCTGCTGAAAAATTAGTCACCCGAAGTGCTTTTTCCTGTGGCAAATACAGAGGTGACCAACTGACCTACTAGACAAGTCAAAGTTGTACTGCTGTGCAAGGTAATTCGATAGCAACAGGTAAAGGATGAATAGCCTTGGTTCTACAATATCCATCTATGGATATATGTGCACCTTCCCAAGCTGACTGAGAATCCATTAAGAGCTGTGGTGGCGCAGTGGTTAGAATACAGTACTGCAGGCTACTTCTGCTGACTGCCAATTGCCAGCAGTTCGGCAGTTCGAGTCTCACCGGCTCAAGGTTGACTCAGCCTTCCATCCTTACGAAGTGAGTAAAATGTGGACTCAGATTGTTGGGGGCAATAGGCTGACTCTGCAAACTTCTTAGAGAGGGCTGTAAAGTACTGTGAAGTGGTACATGTGTCTAAGTGCTATTGCTTTTTCCTGAGAGAACCAACCAGAGAAGGTTATGTTACACAATGCAAGAACAAGACCCACAGTATTCATTCTAGGTTGATCTCTTCTACTCCACTGTTTCTATTCCAACGACTGCTCCCTCAATGAACCCCCACATCTCATGAGTGATGCATTCTACTCTTAGTATGATTTGTGAACATGCCCTGAAATGATCTTTCTCCCTGCAGTTCCCAAGGTCATCTCAGGGCATCAACATTGTCCCACTTCATTATTACAAGAACCTAGTGAGAAAGGCAGATGTACAATCAAGGAAGGCTGGTGAATGTTGTGGCTAGGTTTGCTGTTTCTGTCGAACTGTCAGAGGCATAAATGAAATGCTTCATTTCAGAAGCTTAAGTAAAAAGGAAATGGTCGACAGTGAATGAAAGTGACATTTGATTCATTCTTAGGGTATTTTGACAATTCATCACATGGTGGGTTTCCATTACACTTGCTCCCTCCTTGATTGATAAATACCGTGTTCATCTTAAAAATTTACTTGGGTATTGAAAGAGATATTTGAGCTTGTCATACAAAAAAGTTTCATTGGTTCTGTTTCTCACAGTGAGCTTTCTTTTCCTTTCCTTTCCTTTCTTTCCTTTAAATGCAGGTTCATGTGAGCGCTTGTGCTGTTTGATTCCTAGCATTTCACTTACCATATTTTGATTGTCTTTAAAGGAACAATACACTTTAACTCTTTAGATTAAAATACAGAGATGGAATCCAGTTGTTATGGCAACTCAAGTTCTAAAAATATTATAAAGAAAAGACCACCTTTAAGATTGCAAGAAGTTGTTATGGTAACTTGCATTTTTAAAGTAACTGGGTTAAACCACAGTTTTTATTCACAGCTTTGCATAAACAAATTCTGATTAAAATATCAGGTTTAATTTAATCAGTTAATTAATGTCACTAAATGTCATTTATCTTATAACTCATTCATATTCAGTGCAAAATTACCCAACTTGCTGAGCCCAGCGGTGTTGTCATCAGCTGGTATTTTGGAAAAGGAGGATAGATTTACTCTCGCTCCTCTTGCCCTCATGCTGATTTTTCAATGTTTCTTTATCTTTCATGTGCCTTAGTACCTCACTTAAATATAGAAGAGCTCCACAAATAATACTTCTACAATGTAATGCTAGTGATGTCGTTACACATACGGAGAGGCAACATATGTTCACCATTTGCAAAAGTGAAACAGTTCTACCACACCCACCCTGCTCTTTGAGCGGGATGCTCACAAATGTGTGGAAGTGAATTAGCAAATGTGTCTTTCACACAAGCCTAGCTGAAAATCTAGGTTTTCCAAACATTTAACCTCTTAGTTGGAACTTGATTTACTCAATAAACAGCTTATAGGCACAACTCAGCAAGATCAGTTTCTACTGCAGACAGGAACAAAGCCAACTGGAAGGTGTATCTGCTGTATCCCCAAAAAAATAAATAAAAAAAATTAAGCCCTACATATAGGTCTGTGCTTCAAGATTTAAGTTCTAGGCTTTTTCTTTCCATTTTTCTGAGTCAACTGAAATGTAGCAGCTCCTTTGCTGGTTCGGGGAGACATCAGTGTTGAAGTTCTAATAGTTCTCTCTAGCTTGCACATTCCTACCTAGCTTACATGCCTTTATCAGGCCACTTTCATAGTTTGTACCAGCTACATCCCTCTGTTGTGGCCCCGCCCTCTGAGCCTGTCCCATCGGAGGAAGAAAACTCCGAGCATGAGGAAGAGGAGTCAGCCAGGCCTCCCTCTCCAGGCCCCTCCTCTCTGGCATTGTCTCAGGTGCCGGCCGAGGGAGAGGAGATCAGCAGGGAGACAGCTGGCTCGTCTCAGAGTGACGAAGAAACATCATTCCTGGACACACGCCTCCGAAGGCGTGATAAACGATTGCAGCAGCTTAGGAGGCGTGCTAGGGATTAGAACTGAGTCACTGGACCACGCCCCAGAGACTATATAATAGAGGGTAGTGGTCAGGGATCCTTGTGACGAACAAAAGCAAACCTTGGATAGTCACTAAAGCCTCGTCTGGAACTGCTGAGAGAAAGATTTATAGTGTCGGACATTTGGACTCTTGAGTATTTATCTTTCTGTTTTACTGTGAAAATAAAGTCACTTGGCAGACGGTGTGTCTATCGCTGCCAAGTGGGAGATAAGACCTGGGTGCGTTCCAAAGTGTTTCCTTAACCCTCGGCTGGCTGTGTTTGTGTGTGTGTGGGTACGGGGACAGATCACCCTCCTCCTGTTCTGGAGGGACTCCCAAACATTCAGAGTCGAAGTTCATGAGCATAGAACAGGGCAGGAGGAATCTTTCCCTTTGGCTTTCAAGAGTGTCATGTTTGTGCCCATTTTACATAATTATGGAGCCAGCTTTTGGGGATTTTTAATAATAATTTCAGTAGCAGCAACATTTGAAGCCTTGGAATTCTTATTCTGTTTCTTATATGGGCAATAATCAAGAAAAATAATTTTCTCATGAAAGAAGAATGCATTCGTTCATATTTCATGCAGTATAGTTACCTTCTAGAGACAGATTTTATAACCTGATATTTTCAATCTTGTTAATAACAGACAAGAGCAAATCAGTCAAAGGAAATGCATAAATATCAAATATTAATCTTTCCATTTATAATTTTTTTTGGGGGTGGGTAGACTCTCATACTTATTGGGATCTAAGCCATTGTGGAGGATGTAGTAGCCTTTCCTTGTTGAGATCCTTAGGAAAATTTTTATTTTGAAGCTGGTATTTTGTACAAGGAAAGAAGTCTGCCATTGGTGTAAAAAGTTGTCCATGTGTGTGTTTTGCTGTTGGAAATGGTAGGCTAGTGACTCTTGAAACCATTATCTTAATTTAAGAGTGTTGTATGCTCATTTTTTTGTTTTTGTTTTTCCACCTGGTTGAACTGAATTAAGGAGTCTTACAGTGAATTATTTATGCTTTTTAAAAAGTATTAAATATAAATATTTAGAACTTGATTTTAAATTGGTTTTAGTATGAGCATCTGCATAATCATATGCAAATTTTTGGTATATAATTGGAGAACATTGATCAATTAGACCACCCAATATAATTTAGAATGGAGGTCCATATTTAGGTTTTACTATCCATGTGTAATATGAATTCTTGCAAGATGACCTCATGATAATTTTCCCATTTATATCATTTGCAACCAGCTCTACAGTTATGAAACTAGTCTGAAAGGGAAGAAGTACAACATGGACTGGACCAGTGGTGGGTTGCTATCGGTTAGCCCTGGATTGGGCGAACTGGTAGCAGCAGCAGTGGGGGGAGGCTCCGCCCACCCGCCTGGATGCTTCTGCGCATGTGCAGAAGTGTTGCATGCACACGCAAGCACCACAAGTGAACCAGTAGCAATGGGTTTTGAAACCCACCCCCTCTAATTGATGTAAAGAATATGATTCCAGAAAGCCTTGATGTTCTACATATAGAATCTATGTCTTCTTTGACCATTGGGCAGATCAAATTCCACGGAGACACTTCTTGGAAAGAATAGATTGTTATTTGTTAACTTCAGCTTAAGCTGAAGTTGACTTCAGCTGTGTAATAAGAGGGAATGTGAATGCTGAGAAGAGTCAGGGAGTATTACACCTGACAAACACTTAGTAGTAATGATCTCCCTTGATTTCACCAACTATGTAGCCCTACTGCAGAGCTGCCAAAATATAGTGGGAAGCAACAGCTGGAGAAAAGCAGGAAAGCGAGAAAGTACTCAGCTGTAACTTCACTAATCTTTTTGGACGTCCCATTTATCATATTCCTCAAGAAGGACAAGAAAGGGCAACAAGTCCTGCAAGAAAAAAAAGGGGGGGGGGCGGGATGAACACTTTGGAAAATGCTTTCTTCCCTCTATTGCCAACTTGGCATGGTGATGCCAGAATATTGAATGAGAAGTTCAGTGCAAGACTGCTTTTCTCAGCCATCCTAATCAGTTTTCCATACTATAAACAAACTGGGAAGGTAGCACACAACTCAACAGTTTTCTTAGAATATAGCCTGTAGGCCTGGAAGTCAGATGACTAAATGTCCACACTTTTCTCAATTTTTGAATATAAAATGCATTTGAATATTTTGTGTGTCTTAATGGATGTCAGTTTGCAGTTTATTCATTTGCTGTTGGGCCAATTTGATCTCCTGTGTCTTATTTTAGCATATGACTGAGATGCCTATATTGATTTCCTTTTTGACTTCAAGTATATATTCCTTTTCTTTCACTGCTAAATATATGTTTATTCTTCTAATGGGTTTGGGAATAATGGCATAGAATTAATTATGGAACCCAAACAGTGAAAAATCCAGCTAGGTTGACCAGATACAAAATGGATGTAGAAGAAAGAATTTCAGCAGGTGTCACCTGTAGGTCAATGGCACCTGCTGACATCCTCTATTTAGCATTTCTGTGATTCAAGGTGCAGGAACTGTGTTCTATTCTTCATCAGGCCCCCTAAGTCCAGAGCTAAGGCTTCTCGATTCTAGTTCCTATTGATGAATGCAAGATTTATAGCACTTTCCAAGTTAGCTTATGCTTGCTTACCTCAAAGTAAATCTCAATTTGCTCAATAGAATTTACTCCCTTGAAAGGGAGTAAATACATTTTTGATTGCAGTGTTTGAAAATCTCCTTTCATTACAAATCAATAAGCAGAGGAAAGGCTCTCCCACAGCAAATAAGAAATTCTATGTTGAATTTTTAGAGAAAAGCAGTACATTCTCAGCCATCTCACAGTTATCTACTTCCATTCCACAAATGCTCTGAATGCTTTTTATTTTCCTGGCCCCGTTAGCTTGAGCATGTTATCTTTCTTAATTCTCACATGGGGTATTTTCCAAAAGCTGCAGAGAAGTTTCCAGGCATCAGAGAAACAACATTAATGATTTGTTTTCATTGATGGAACACTTGCTTAATCCTGGAATATTTGAAATCCATTAGGGCTTGTGTCTCTCTGTGTGTGTGCCTGCCTGCCTGCCTGTCTGTCTGTCTCTCTCTCTCTCACTCTCTCTCTCACTCTCTCTCTCTCTCTCTCTCTCTCTCTCTCTCTCTCTCTCTCTCTCTCTCTCTCTCTCTCTCTCTCTGTGTGTGTGTGTGTGTGTGTGTGTGTGTGTGCATGAACATGCATGCACAGATACACAGTGATCTCTCAGCTACTCATTTTCTTCTGATTTAGAGTGATTGAGATCATGCTCCCATCCCATCCCATCCCATCCTGCCTGGGCACAGCAATGGTCCATAGAAATGACCTTGGAGACAGGAGGGAGAGCTGCAAATGGGACATAGGCATGTAAAAGATGTATCCACCCACAGAAGGGGTGTGTGTGATGTGGAAATTTTTTCAGAAGAATCCCTCCTAGTTTTCCAGAGAGTAAAAGCAAAGGAGAGGGGGAGAAATACTTTCAGTCTTTTAAGATTCTTTTAAAGATACAATAAAAGATAGGAGGTGATGCTCATGATTGTGCTTCTTATCTGGACTACCTTGCTGGGCTAACACTTACCCAAGCAAAGCATGAGGCAGAGCTCAGAGACAGCTTTGGCAGTGCTCTTGCTCTGTCTAAGAGGGCACCCAAATTCACGTAGCATTTTATGAGCTGAGCTATTTATTTATTTATTGGTCCGATTTATATGCCGCCCTTCTCCGGAGACTCAGGGCGGCTTACAATGCGTTAAGCAATAGCCTTCATACTTTTGTATATACCTGCTTAGTAGGGCTTTGCCCCCTCCCCCAAAGCAGTGTTCTTTTTTATACAAACTCAGCTTATTGCCCCCACAATCTGGGCCCTCATTTTACCTACCTTGAAAGGATGGAAGGCTGAGTCAATCTTGAACCTGGTGAGATTTGAACTTGCAATAATTGCAGGCAGCTGGTGCTACTTAACAGCACTTTAGTCTGCTGTGCCACCAAGGCTCTTTTCAATGCTACCCACTCTCCAAGGACTCTGGGCGGCTTACACCAAAGACAGTATACTAAATAGCATAGTGTTGTGGCTCCGTTGCCTGAGCCTGGGCTATCGACAGATGCAGACTCTGAGAGTGAGGGGGAGGAGTTGGCAAGGCCTCCCTCTCCAGGACCCTCCTCTCTGGCAATGCCTCAGGAGGACACCGAAGGCCAAACGATAGGCTCAGAGCCAAGCACGTCCCCGCAGCCACAGGTGGACAGCGACGAGGAAAATATGTGCTGGCTGGACCCTCGCCAGAGGCGCAGGGAGAAGCGTGTGCAGTAGAGGGGAAGGCGTGCCAGAGATTAGCTGAGTCACTGGACCACACCTCACAGGTTATAAAAGGGAGCGTGGCGGCCATTCGGACTCTGTGACGGACAAAGCTAATCTCTGGTGAAGCACTTTGCACCTTCGGACACAACACCTATTTTGCTGTGGATTTAATTACGAACTGGACTATTCAAACTGTGTGTATTTTTGTCTGTGTTATTGGAGTAAAAGCTCTTGGCAGGCAGCCACGGAGTTGCTGCCAAGTTCCTTATCACTGACGTTGTGTGTTTGAAGAGTTTATTTAACCCTCAGCTGGCTGGTTGGGTGTGTGCTTGGTGCGGGGACAGAACACATATTGCCCCCAACAATCTGGGTCCTCATTTTACCCACCTCGTAAGGATGGAAGGCTGAGTCAACCTTGAGCCGGTGAGATTTGATCCGCTGATCTGCTGAACTAGCAGTCAGCTGAAGTAGCTGCAGTACTGCACTCTAACCTCTGCGCCACCTCAGCTCTATTCCAAAGATTGAGAGCTCCTGACTTCATGCTTACTGCATGAATGTTGCATAATCTGTTAAAAACTCCAGAGCTACAAGCAAAATACATGGCAAAAATGGATGCCTGCATCACAGCACCACAAGAGAGCCACCATCAGTACCTGGCATCATTGGGCTCTAGAAGTCTCAAAAGGATCGCCATTAACAACTATTGTGTTAGTGTTGTGTGTCCCTCTTTGTGTACCTAAGAAGATTTCTGATGTATTTCCCAGAACGTTTGGGCATCAATGGTATAGAATGAAAAGTTCTTTATTTGTGACTATAGATAGTCCTCATTTGACAGTTACAGTTGGAGCTGGCAACTTGGTTGTTAAACAAAGCTGTTGGTAAGTGAAACAGTGACTGTGTTTATGAACTTACTTCACCTTTGCTTTACTTTACAGATCTGTGAAGGCTGTAAATTCAAGGATTGGTTGCAAATTTACTTTTCACCATAATAGTAAATGCAAACAATTGCCACATGCCATTAAATGAGGACTACCTGTAACATGGTAGTGTAGAGCAGGGGTCACCAACCTTTCGGACCTCAGGGACCACTAAATTCATAATTTTAAATCCCATGGACCACTAATATGATCTGCCTAATGACCGGCTGGGTTGGCATGGCTAGGTGGTCATGTGACTGGCTTGGCACGGCCAACTCGATGTCACTTGCATCAAGAGGCGCCTTGCTGACCTCTACTCGCCCCTCCCCTCCCAGCCACTCCTCACCTGCCTACCTGGGCTCCTTAGGGCCCCAACAGGAAGCAGTTGTTGGAGCTAAGCAGCCACCATGAGAAAGAGTTGGCAAGACAGCTGGCTCAGTTCAAATTGGATCTGGCCAAGAAGGAGGCTCAGCAGAAACACCTCATTGAGGACTACGAGCATAGGCTTTCCAAGCAGAGGGAAGACCTGTGTGAGTGCAAGGCCAGGTACTAGCTCCTGGAGGCTCAGCGGGCTGAGATGGTCAGCCAGTTCCAGGCCATGATGTAGTCCCACTGGGACAAGGCCCTCCTGTTCTTTGCCACCAGTGGCGCTTCCCTCCAGCCTTCGCCCAAAGCCCCGCACCAGGAGGCTGAAACAGACCTCAAGTCAGAATTTCTGTCCTCCTCCGACCTACACAAAAAGGCCCCCGAAGGGGTGAGACTCTCTGCAGCAACACAAACGCTCATTGTACGTATCCAGCCCAGGGGCCATAGTTTGAAGACCCTTGATTTAGTGCAATATAAAAAATGCAAATAACTTTTCTGCGGACCACTAAAATTTTCTTGCAGGCCACCAGTTAGTGACCGCTGGTGTAGAGCATTTGATAAGCAATTTACTTAAAACTCACAACAATTGATGGGAGTTAAAAGTCAGAAACATCTGAAAGTCATGGTTTTTGATACCATGTAGTGACTGGGGTGTTCAGCCAGCCACGGACATCTACAGACATTTATTCTGCTTTAAAAAAAATTTTTTTTTTACCAATTTAACCACCAATTTAACCACGGATTGGTTCTTTTCATTTACTTGATCAATCTCACAGGGCATTTATGAACATTAAATTGAATTCACATAAAAAAGCATGAAAAGGAACAAATAATGCATAAATAACACTTTCACAGTCTGAAGACAGCACATGATTTTATTATTAGTGTAATTGGTACTTGCTCTGGAAATTGCTTGGTACAGAAGTGTCATCTATGGGTGGATTCAGGCTGGCTACCAGATTGTGCAATTATTTGTTGTTTACAAATGTCTGATTCTGAAAAAGCCTATGTATTGCTCAAGAGACAAACAGACAGTGTTCACTGTTATGGGTGGGATTTCCAATCCATGATGCTCAAGAGATTGATTCTTTTCTATTTACAAGGTATACTGAGCTGGTGTATTGAATGAAAAAAATTTAAAAGTTAATTAAACTGCTTAGTGTATTTACAGTAACTAACCAGGAGTGAAAAAAGAAGGTTGTCCTTTAAAAATCTTTGATAACAAATATCAGTTTGTTATAAAGCATAAAATAAGAGGATTTGGGAAAAATTGGAATTAAGATAAAAGATTTTTCTCCAGCCTTAGTTAAGTTAAAGCACAAAATAACCTAACCTGGAGGTCCTTCATATACTGTTATCTATGAAGGAATATACTTCATAGAGAAAAGACTGAAATCAAAGAGATAAACAACTCTCCTTTTTGAATAGAGAATTTAATGTCAAACATCTTTACATATTATAGAGTGGTGCGGTGGTCCGGAGGTGGAACTCTCACCTCACAATCCGGAGGCTGTGAGTTCGATCCTAGCTAGAGGCAGATATTTCTCTCTCTGGGTACACTGAGAATATATCTGCTGGAAAAAAAAAAACTCCGCATTGGCAACAGAAAGGGCATCTGGCCAGTAAACACTCAGCTCCACTCAGTTGCCCAGACTCCACCCTGCAAGGGATTATGGGGTTGTTAAAAGAGGGTGATGATTTTTACATATTATAAAGTAGATAAAAGATAAAGTTGCTATAACTTCACCACCGAAGAATGTTATTTGCCATTTTCTACTTTCTGCAAGACGTGTGCAAAGAACACAACTAGCATGTGGCTGCAATAACATTCCAACAAATTAATTGCTGACATGAATTGTTGCATGAATATTGTCAGGATTTATCACTGGGGAACTGGTGTGGTTAAGGGCCTCATTGACTGTTGCTGTTACAGCCACCTCCCCACAAACACTTTTGTGTCCTTTTTGTCTTATCCGAAGCCTGAAACTAGAGGGGAAATGGCCGTTAATCGTGTGGGTTATATAGCAGACAAGGCAAAAACTCCTGGATTGAAAGGTATGAACAAAGGTAGAGACCAGGTTTGTAGAGATACGAGTCTACGGTTGGAGGAGGTCTTTCCTAAAAAAGGAAAGTGCTTCTTCAATAGGAAAACGCCCAATGCACATTTCTTCTGTTAGGGTGCCAGTTCAACTGGTAATGGTTTTGATTGTTCTTCTCCATCCAATATAAATGAGAGAAATAATGATGTAACTCACATTTGGCTGTGGTGCTAACAGCCAGTGTATTTTTTCCGGACCTTCAGACAGCAGCTCCGTATGCCAAAAAACACAAGAAGCAGGCAAGGTGCAAGGTGACTCTGACTTTTTGCTTTCGGAGCAAAAATGGCCTGAGTTGCAGTGACTTAGCCTTTATTGCAGGAAGGCCAGGATCTGGCAGCACAGAGATGGATGTGTGCTATCTATCAAGAAGCAGGCAAGCAGAGCGGGAACACAGTTTGACTTCCAGTACCCAGCTGGAAACCACTGCGTTCATCAGCCTTGCAATTTCAATGTTCACCAGGTGTAAGAAATGAATATCATTACTTTGTCTCCATCTCTGCAAGTGCAAAATGACAAAAGGGAGACACCATTACAGCCTGACTCACAGATCTGTGGCCTGTGGGAGACATAAAAGTACCCACAGGATAAAGCGTGCTGACCTAGGGGAACGCACCTATTATTGACCATTCTGCCCTGCTGCACCATTAAAGCTACTTAAGCGAGTTACTCCACCGTATCTGCTGAGCTAGGGGGAACTAGCTGGGAGTAGGGAGAAGGTTTTTCTGAAACCTCTGCAAATATGTTACTTCATCTGTCTTTATTGTCACTATTAAAAGTGAAGGTATACAAAATGCTGCATCGGTGTGTATATTTTTATGTATTGATTTTAACTTAGTTCAATTAAGCTTCTATGCCACTCAAATCAGGGGTGAAATCCAGCAGGTTCTGACAGGTTCTGGAGAACCAGTACTGGACATTTTGAGTAGTTCGGAGAACTGGTAAATACCACCTCTGGCTGGCCCCAGAGTGGGGTGGGAATGGAGATTTTGCAATATCCTTCCCCCAGGAGTGGGGAGGGAATGGAGATTTTGCAGTATCCTTCCCCTGGAGTGGGGTGGGAATGGAGATTTTGCAGTATCCTTCCCCTGGAGTGGGGTGGGAATAGAGATTTTGCAGTATCCTTCCCCTGCCACACCCACCAAGCCATGCCCACCAAGCCACACCACGCCCACTGAGCCACGCCCACAGAACCAGTAGTAAAAAAAATTGAATTTCACCACTGATTCAAATCATGCCTGGCTCCAAGTAGTTTATGATTTCAAAAGCTTGTGAGATACAACTGTATCCCATACGTACTTTCAACAGAGACAGAAACAGACTCTTGGAGCCCAGTGGCCTATGAAACAGCCAGGTTTGGATGGCTTTATGAAAAACTAACTTTGTTGAGGGTTACCTGATATGAGGAGAAGAGAGACAGCAACAGAGAAGGCCAAATCTAGGTTCCAAAAATTACATATCCTATAGGTAGCACCATAGTGGGAGCCTTCTGCTCCAAATGCCAAAGGATAGGCTGAAACCTCAGGGAGATGGCTGCCTGCCAGATATTTAAGTTCTAAACCAAGGCTGACAAATTCCCGGCCTACGGCCAGATGCATCACACAGTGGCCACACCCGGTTTAGCAAAGGGGGGGAAAGTCCCGATACGTCATGTGACGACGCCGTGATGTGAGTTTGACACCCCTGTTCTACACCATGGGGATGTTAAAGATGATGACTAGCACCTTTAACTGCACCCAGAAAGCTCTGCTCTTCAATGTTACACCTGTCACAAATCTAAATTATATAAATAACATGTTCCCCCTATTGTGCAGTCTATGCACTTTACTTTTTCCCTCTTATAGGTAAGATGAATGAAGATACAGCTAACAGTGGGCAGGCAGATTATTCCTCCCACTATGATAGAGCAAGAAAAAGTAGAACTGTGGAGGTGCTGAGGAAATAATGGGCTTCTATACAACAACATATGACATGACTGATTTTTTTTCCTGGCTATTTCTTGATTCTTAAGAGTTTGTAAATCATTACTTTTTGCTCTGTTACTCCAGGAGCCAGTCATTTTTTGCAGACCTTTCTTACTTCAGGGCAAAATAATAAAGGTCTGCGTCTAAGAGTTTTCTAGTGCCCTTTAATTTCACTTTCCTGATGCTTATAATTGGTCCATGAATATATGCAGCAAGTACAGGAGTGGTAGCTCTGGGCTGCGTATAATCACTTTCCCTATGCATTACTGTATCTAAATAGCCACACCACTGTTTATTCGTCTCCCTGCTTTGCCATCTAATTACAGGCACTTATTCAAAGGTTAAAGTGTGTAGCCAGAATGCTCGGAGTGGGGAGGGAAGTCAAGTGTAATGTCCCAGTGCTACTCTCTGTCAAACCAAGTACGGAAATCCTTTTAAAAGGCTATTTTCATTTAGGCCAATTTTTAAATGGAAATGTGCTGTCAACTAGAATCAGGCTACAGCAACACCTTTGAGTTCCTCCCAAGGGAAGGAAGTGCCTCTGCTATGTATCTTAAAACATTTTGGGGGTACCTCAGCAGAGGTACCCCCTGAGGTGAAGATAAACAGTGGATGAAGCGTATGCCAGGGAAGGTGTGAACAGAACATATTTTAGAATATTCACCTAACACAAGAAGATGTTCAAGCAAGATAGATGGTGTTTTTTGTTTCTCCATGGTCTCCCCAGGCCTAGGTTGGATAGAGCACACACAAAAGCTTTTGGGAGTCAAATTACAGCCTGCAATTGCTGCATTACATTTACAGGTAGTCCTTGACTTACAACAGTTTATTTAGTATCATGACCACTTTTCACACTTAGGACCATTGCAGCATCCCCATGGTCACATGATTTACATTCAGCTGCTCGACAACTGGTTCATATATATGAAGGTTGCAGTGTCCTGGGATCATGTGATCGTATTTTGTGACCTTCCGTCAAGCAAAGTCAATGGGGAAGCCAGATTCACTTAGCAACCATATTACTAACTTAACAACTGCAGTGATTCACTTAACAAATATGGCAAAAAAAGTCTTAAAATGGGACAAAACTCACTTAACAAATTTCTCACTTAGCAACATAAATTCTGGGCTCAGTTGTGGTTGTAAGTTGAGGACTATATTTCTGGCAATGAAATTTAAGCTGCATGTTGGAAGTCATGCTGACTTATTCCACAAAAAGGAATTATAAAATAGAAATAATAAAGCTTTAATTTAGGTGGCAAAATGCAATGAAAAATGAATAATGTAAGGAAAACAAGCACCTTTCTAAATTCACATTTGAATTAGGAATGATAAATGAAAATGCAATGCTTAAAATAGCTTAATCTTGTTTATTTTCAGAGGCCCCTCAAAATGTGAGGCTCCAAGTTGTAAGGTTGCCCAACTTATTTCCTGCTTAAAGACAACAGACTGGGCAGGCAAATAGCCCCATCGGCACCCATACTTTAAGGAGAAAGGCCTGGTAACAAGAATCTGCAATGCCTTTCCAGAAAGAGTTAATATTTTAAGCACAAAAAGGATTCCATATTGTCTGCATTTAATAAGTTGTTTCAAAAGCTTTAGAAACCACAAACACCTCACTTTCCTAGTGCAGTTATTTAAACACTATTTGTATGTAAAAACATTTGTGGGCAGAGAGGAATTGAGGGATAGGCTTCCCTTGCAATTTCCTACCTCCAAACTCTTCTTCTGTATTTAATTGCTAAAAATAAAACTAAGTAGATTCCACTTCACCATTTATCTGATCTTAAACAGAAGAGAAAGCCTATCAGATCCCTGATGCTAACAGTCCCTTTATCCAGGTTTTGTTGAGTAATATGCTAAAGCCCTGGTGATCAATCTCTTCTTTTCAATTATCGGGAATAAATTCCTCATAAAATATTCTAAACAAGCCTGTTTTGTTTCTAGAGGCTCTAAATTATTAATGCATTACTTTTGTTAGACTTGTCCTTAAAGCAACTCATTTCTCAGTCAGGAAGACAAACCTAACAGCATCCCACGATGGGAAGGTTCTCCAACAAGCGGCTGGCTGCCGAACGCTCACACCCGCACCGCGCGCACACACAAATACGAAAACGGAGAGCGCCCTCTGGAGGTGGAATCCGCTCATCACCACCGAAGGGAGAAAGGAAATCTGAGTCGTTTGCAAGGAAATTTATTTGGTCTTTAGTTATGGCAAGGCGTTGATCATAAACCAAGGCACATGTAACAGTCTCTACCATGGATGCAGGGCTTCGTGCCATCTTCCTCTTTTCCATCTCCTTCTTCAGCTTAATTTTAAAGTTTTACTGAGCGAAAGGGAAATATGTTGCAAAAATAGGTTACTACTGATAGATCCGAGGAGGAACGTAAGGTAAGTACAGAGAGGTGTATATAACAAAAGTGTCTGCAATAAAGAGCTGATGGAACATCCATCAGCAACAGTCTTACTTTGAAACTGGAATGGTTAATGGGCCTATTTTTATTGTACCCAACTCTAATGCGAATGAAGGCTTGAGATGCCAGGACTCATCATCACCTCTAATCAACGGCTTGAGGATGATGGAATCTGAACTCTTTCCCACATCAGCACACAAACTGATTGGAGTGAAAGCTGCTGCCAAAGCCCCATTCCTGGAAGGACAACTAGCTTCTGATGGTCACAGCTGATGATAAGGTTGCCCCTAAGAGTGGACCTGCTCAGCCTGCCTACGTCCTGTCAAATTCAAACACACGGTTAAGAAATTGCAAGACTCTGCTTCTGGGCGTGTCCAAAGGTCACTGGTTCCAGCCTGGGCAAACAGGGCCATGAGGGGTTCTTGGCCACTAGAATATAAACTAAAAGCAAATATTACAACTTACTTGCACCAATGATGTTACCTAGTTTGGGTAATGAAACGTCTGCAAGAAAACAACCAAGCTCAGAGAGCATCAAGGGCCCTTCAGTTCAACCCTGAGCTACAAATGTTCTCCTTTATTGGAACCAAGCCTATATTGCTGCCACTAGTTACTCAAAGCCCTAAACTTGGCACAGTGGCCTCTGAGGAAATGCCCTGCCTCAACTCATTCAACAGATGGTGCAGGCTAATGTTTGCGGCCGCGCGGGTGGTTATGGGAGCGACGTGGCGCTCCCATGTGACCCGCTCCTGCACGAGCTGCACTGGCTCCTGGTGGTCTTCCGGGTGTGCTTCAAGGTTTTGGTTACCACCTTTAGAGCGCTCCATGGCATCGGACCGGGGTATTTACGAGACCGCCTTCTGCTACCAATAGCCTCTCACCGACCAGTACGCTCCCATAGAGAGGGGCTCCTCAGGGTGCCATCGGCCAAACAGTGTCGACTGGCGGCCCCCAGGGGGAAAGCCTTCTCTGTGGGGGCACCTACCATCTGGAACGAGCTCCCCCCAGAGATACGGAGGATCCCGGACCTGCGCACGTTTCGTTGTGCTCTCAAAACTTTTTTATTTCAGCAGGCTGGCCTGGCCTAACTCTCCTCTTTTAAATTTTTAATTCGTGATTTTATAAATTGGGTGTTTTAATCTGTGTTTCGGCCAAAATATTTAATGATTTTAAGGGATTTTTAATATTTGTATTATCTGTATTTTATCTTGGCTGTTCACCGCCCTGAGTCCTTCGGGAGTAGGGCGGTATAGAAATTTGATTAATAAATAAATAAATAAAATAAATAATGTTTGATAGTCGCAGATGGACCAGCATGCACCTTGCCCAAATCTCAACTACATGTTGTACGGCGATTTCCTGCATGCTGATTGGTGAGCCAACTTCTTGTTGGAAAGTGGGCAGAAGGCAAGGCACATTCAAAAGACAAAATGGAGCACTAGAGGAGATGAAGTGAGGAGACAGAAAAATGAGGAGGTTACAACCAATTCGTGGAGGGAAATTGAAAGAACTTTGGAGGAAGACCCAGACAGATTCAAAGAAACATGGAAGCAACTGCAAGACAAGTTCATCAGTTTCCTGCCATCTTCTATGTTATTGGTGCTTTGTTGTTTGAATGCCCCCTAGCCAAAATGTTAGCATTTGCAGAAATATAAATGCAACAGCTATGCGATTGTCTCCGAATGACAGACACATACATTCTCTGACATGCAGTGAGTGCAGAAGTTTAACAAAACTTTTAGTCCCACTGAACTTCTCTGGCCACCAGAGCTCTAATGCTGCCTTCCCACAGAGAAGGCCACAGAGAGGGTTGCTGTGGGTTCTACTGCCCAGATCAGTAGACCTGAAGGAGTTCTCTCAAATTTTACAGTCTCCCTGGGACATTAGCAGAGCAATATGTAAGGAAATAAGGAATCGTCATCTTCAATGTCTTCTTCATCATCGTCATAAGGGGCCAAAATCATCACACTCAACATTTATTTAAGTGTTTTGATTTTCCTCCACCTCTAATTTAGATCAGTTTCACGACCAGAAGACCCAAATCAAATGAAGATCAACATAATCTTTTTTGGGGGGGCGGAGGATGCGAGTAGTTGCTTGGGCTTCTGTGGGGGAAAAGAAGACAATAATGATGACATGCATTGGGTATCAGAATGCATGTACCTGATGATGATGTCATTGCATGTATGTCTTAATTTTGGCATCATGGCAATTTGCTGCAGGTGCTGCTTCATTATGTTTTGGATCTTTAGGATGATTATACTATTTATTACATTCATTATGTTTTACTCAATTGGTTCAGCTGTACAAGGTAGGTTAAGAGTCAATGATAGATCATTGGTGGAGTTTCAAGAATTGAACCTCGAGGTTGGTAGTAAGAGTGTCTAGCCATGACATTCTCCTTGCTTTCAGCCTCTGGCCCTGGCCCCATTCACAGGTTTCACTTACTGAGGCAGTATTTATTCTTCAGGATTCATTCACAAAGTATTCATAACACATTCCATAAAAGCCTTTTCTTTAAGAAACATTTTTAACCTACCATTCTAGTTTACACCTTAATCTCCTATCTAAGCTCTTGAACATTTACCTTCTAATGTGTACTGAAATATGGAGTATTGTCCTTGCAGTAAATAATAGTCATTTCAGGATCTTAAAATGGCCGCCAAGTCCAAACCATGATCAAAGTGTTCAGCCTGATCCCATCGTTCAATACAGCCAAGAGGGTTTTATTGTCTCAGAAATCTACTTTGCAATCTTATAAAATTTAGAACATCCTTCCGGGATTTGACACTCTTGATATCTTTTTTTCAGCACTCCATTATATTTGATGTTAGTGCTACTTGATTATCTGATCATTGATTTTTGACAATATTTGATAGTTATCATGAAGCGTTTTTTCTCTTATCATACAGTATTGAGAGCTATGATGTAACAGTATAATAATAAACAGGATGTCAAACTGTAGGTTGAATTGGAACATTTTTAATATCACTTGTTGTTTTTCTCTTTTTCTCTCGCCCTCCCTCCCCCCTCTGTGTTGTGTGTGTGCCCAAGAGCAGATGGACAGGTATCTATTATAGAGGATTTTGAGGCCATTCCCTAGATAGAGACAAGTTTTATTATCATCCATCCTTGCCTTCCTTTTTGTATAAATTCCTGAAGTGCTCTGTAAAGGATCAAGGAAAAGATTGTTGCAACCAGGGCCGGATTTTCCTATAGGCTAACTAGGCTTCAGCCTAGGGCCTCAAGATCAAGAGGGGCCTACACAGTGGTGGGATTCTGGGGGGTCTAGGGGGTTTGGCTGAACCCTTTGTTAAATTGCTGGCTCGCCTGCCCCTCGCCTCCCACCCACGCGGCGCCAGCCTACCGTAGCCAGGGGTGGGCAATTGTGGCTCTTTTACAACCTGTGGACTTCAACTTCCAGAATTCCTGATGCAGCTTGGCTGGGAGTTGAAGGCCACAGGTTGTAAAAGAGCCACAATTGCCCACCCCTTCCCTAGCCTGAGTTCCGCTGCCTGGGATCCACATGGGCTGCCACGTGGTTCCCCACCGGCTCCGGACGCAAGAGAGCAGGATGGAGAAAGCAGCTTCCACGCCTTCACTCACCCTCACTCTCTGCTCTGTTGGATCGCCTGCCGTTCGCTTACCCCGCCCATTCCCAATCTATTGCTGCCTCCGATGGCTAGAGGAAAAAAAACCTTCAAATTCTTGCCGCGGGGCTTCAAAGGGCCGCCCTATAGCCAGTGGTGCAGCCGAACCCTTTGTTAAATTGCTGGCTTGCCCCGCCCCTCCGCAACACTATTTATTGCCAATAAATAGTGGTGGGCGAGGGGTGGGGGAGCCAGCAATTTAACAAAGGGTTCGGTGTTTTTTTTGTAATTTTATTGGCCCATGGAGCTTCAGCATAGGCTAATTGGCCTCCCGGCTCTCAGCTGATTTGTCTTAGCTGTTTTCCTCAGGGCTCTTATGCTTCCTTGCAAAGAGTGCTGATTTTTTTTCCCCTAGCCATTCTGAGAAATGAAACTGAAACTGCTTGGCTGTTGCTGCAAGGTTGGAAAATTAGGCAGGCAGAATTCTTTTCTTTTTCCTCACCAAAAAAGGTAGGTGCAAACAATGGGAAATTTAGGGAAAAAGAGGAAAGTTCAGGATTTTAAAACACAAAAGAAAAAAAGCTCTATTTAACTAGGGAATTGTAATAATTGAGATACTATTAAGTGTATATTGTGTTGAAAGCAGAAATGGTTAAATTGTGGTTTGGAGGAATATATGGGGGAAATTTATTATTATTGGTAAATATAATTAATTGATTTGTAAGAAATTGGATTGCATGGAAATAATTGGAATATTCATGTTCATATTGATTAATATACAAAAAAGTACATATAACTAATTGAGTTATATTAAAATGTTGAATTTATATTAAACAATTGTAATATTACATAATTAACCAATGTGAGGATGGATATAAAAATAGATGACAATGGGAAGGGGTATAATATAGAATAGAAGGGAAAAATTGAATTTGATTAAGATTAGAGATGAAGATGAAGGGTAATATTGGTTTTTTACAAAAATAGATGAGGAATAAATATGGCAAAAAGGAAATATAGAAATTGTAAATTTAATTGAAATGACTAAACACTGTTTAAATTTGTGAACCGGGCAAATACTCTGTTCAAAGAAAATACATTGTATGTTTGTATGCGTGTTTCTAATTATTGTTATTTATCATATTTGTTCTCTTTTATTCTTTAAAGTTTAACAATTCATTCTTTATCTTAATATCTTTATATTTGTTTGGGGTTGGCTTTCTTCCCTTTCATCTTTTTTATTGTACAGCAATCTTTCTCCTCAAACCTACCACCTCTGTCTTTTCTTTCCTTCTTACTTTCTCTTCCTCCCCCTCTTCTTCTCCTCCCTACTTCCTCTTCCTTTCTCCTTCTCCTCCTCTCTTCGTCCCTCTCTTACCCTCCCTCTTACTCTAATTTCCCTTCCCTTCCTTCATCCCTCTCTATTGCTGTATCCTTTTATGCATATGGACTACTCAGAGAGCTGAAAAAGTTATTTTTGACTGGTCCTCGCACTTTTGACCAGTCCTCGAACTTACAACTGTCCTCACATTTTATCTTTTTGCCCTATCTTGTCACCATGGTGAAGAGAAACAGTTGTGAAATGAGTGACATGGTTGTTAAGAAAGCTGCACGGGCATAAATGTGAGGATGGTCATAAGTGTGAGGACCGGTCAAAAGTGCGAGGCCCAGTCAGAAATGACTTTTTTCAGCCCTCTGGGTAGTCCTTTTGTGCGTATGGACTACTCAGAGGGCTGAAAAAGTTATTTTTGACTGGTCCTCGCACTTTTGACCAGTCCTCAAACTTACGACTGTCCTCACATTTTATGTTTTTGCCCTATCTTGTCACCATGGTGAAGAGAAGCAGTTGTGAAATGAGTGACATGGTTTTTAAGAAGGCTGCACGGGCATAAATGTGAGGATGGTCATAAGTGTGAGGACCAGTCAAAAGTGTGAGGCCCAATCAGAAATGACTTTTTTCAGCCCTCTGAAAAAAGTCTATGCACATAGCCACGTCCCCCGGTCACATGATGAGCTACCCACACCTACACAGTCACGTGACCAGCTAGCCATGCCCATCCAGTCACATGATTGCCAAGCCACACACCCTAACTAAGCCACGCCCACAGAACCTGTTGTTAAAAAAATTGAATCCCACCACTGGTGAAAGGGCCTCATAAGTGGAATAGCCTAGGGCCTCTTTTCATCTAAATCCGGCCCTGGTTGCAACCTCCATTTCATGACACCTCATGGTGCTGCAGTGCGGCTTGGATGATCCAGTTTGTCTTATGCTTCTATCTCAATGAAATCTCTGAAATGGGCTCCCAAAAGTCCCCTAAATTATCTTAGTGAATATGTAGAAGAAATATAGTTCCATCTTCTCAGTTGACAGATGTGATGCTCCATGGAATATGAAAGATGTTAACTGGCAGAAAAATAAAATGGTATATATTTGGAACCAATTAGGAGAAGCAGAGAGAGTGACATAAATATAACAATCAGTTATTAGGCTGCAATCTATAGAACTCGGCCGGGTGTTCCAGAACTGAAGCCATGAAATAGTATTGAATTCCCCCTTCACTGCAGAAAGGGATTTCCAACTTTGAAAAGTGTAATTTAACACAAATGAGTCTTCCCCCCCAAAACCTCAGCCCTTAATCTCTTTGATTTTGGAGCTTCAATGTTAGGGAAAATTGGGTAGTTCAGTGGCAATCCTGGTGCATAGTCAAAGAGGTTTTGGATACCTTAAATGTCTGTAGAGATTCTCAGTCATCCAGATGGTGGTTGTCCCAAAGGTGCTTTTCCAGGAGGCAACTGGACTTTCTTGTTTTTTCTTTGAAGACGTTTCACTTCTCATCCAAGAAGCTTCTTCAGCTCCGATAGGATAGTATGGAATGGAAGGATTTATATTCCTTGCAGACAACTGGAGATTTGCATTCTTAGAGCGTCGTTGGATACCTTGTTAATAATTCCCACCCTATTGAAGAAGTTGGGACTGTTGTTTTAGGCTACTGTGAGACAGGAGACTGGAGTCAGACTGCAAAATGGTTCAGTGATCCCAATATCCTGGGTTGGCTTGATCCCATCCGTTCGGTTTTAATTTGAAATTGGTTTTAATTGGGTTGTTTTAAATTGTGGGCCGAAATTATTTAATTACTTTTTAAACTGTTTTTTAAATTTTGTATGCTCTGTTTTATCTCAGCTGTTCACCGCCCTGAGTCTTGCTGGAGAAGGGCGGTATAAAAATATAAATAAATAAATAAATAAACATCCTCTTTGATAATTTTCTTCAACAGCAATTCCTCCCTCCAGCCTGGTCTGGTATTATTTTGGAAACTCAGTGAGATTTCTAAAGTAGTTTTTATTTTACTCCAGGAGAAGTCACTTTTTTTCCCCATTTCACTTCATTCTTTTATTTTTCTAAGCAGTGGAAGTCAAAGAAGACACAGGTCTCAGAATCTTCAGATATATATTTTATTAAAAAAAAAAGATTGGACTTCAGGATGCAGTTCAAGGTGCTTGTGATCAGCTCTTAATTCCTTCCTAGAATAGGGCTAGATTATTTAGCATCAGGCTTGGCAGAATTCCAGTTGTGCCTGTCAGAGTGGATGTGCTCTAGATCCCCTCCATCAATTAAGATCCTCTAATGAGACCCAGGAGGTGTGCCTTCTCTGTGGAGGTGCCTGCCTTAAGAAAAAGCCCCCCCCATGAGATTTGGATGGCCAGCCTTTCATAAGGCTTTCCCCCTGAGTTTTGGACTTGGCTATAGCTAAGCCTGTTTCTGGCTGTTTTTTTGGGCTTTGCTCCAGTCCTGTAAGGGATTTTTTAAAATGTACGTTAAATGTCCATTGTGATTATTTTATTAACTGTTAGCAGTCCACAGTTGCATGCTGTTTGGGTGGCATAAAATATGTATAATAAATAAACTTTCTCTTTCACACATACAAATACGCATCTTGTGTGATTCCATTTTAGCAGTTTGTTCTCTTTTAGTAATTGGTCACCCAGTTGCTACTGAACACTATGATATCAAAACCTTCTAGTTGCCCTTCTTTTGTCCGCTTGTTTCGAGAGGAAAACTGAATTTTCTCTTTCATGAAACATGTGCCTGTTCTATCAGCCACGCTAGACCTCTGCCACCTCAAGGGAGGCTTCTTCTATCAAGTCTTGTCTTGTCTATTTTCTTAATTGATTTTTATATAAAAAACCCCACTGTCTTACTTGATTAATCAGCCAGCTGTCTCACAACCCAGGGAGCTCTGTGCAGTAAAAACATCTATATGGGGGGTGGGGAGGGGGGAAGGGAAGGGAAGGGAAGAAAAAAAGAGAGAAAACTGTTTCTTATCCATACTTCTTTGCTTTAGCCATTTTCCTTTCTAAGAATTTTATGCTGAATGCAGCCTGCGGATATCATATAATGGCATTAACCTGCACATGAGCAAAGCCGTATAATACATAAATAACCCAAAATGGAATACTTTTTAATTTAAAGGGAGAAGAAGAATGGAAGAATCAGTAGCTCACTTGTGATGAAAGACAAGCAAACGTTATAATAATAAAATATCTCCTTTTCATGTCACTGCTTGTCCAGATAAAGCTACATGCTGCAAAAGAGGCATCTAGTAGTAGATATTGTTTTCCTAAGGAAGCAGGGATATTCAGCCAATCCAATCAGTTTTTGCAGACTGATAACCCCACTTTAAGAAGGTTTAGGGCCCTTATATGTGCCTTTGTTTCTACTCCCCAATTTCTCCAAATGTTTTGAAGTCAGCTTTTCAAAAGCCAGCCTCCGCTCTGGCTAATATATATATATATATATATATTTAAATGGTGTCTTTGAGTCAGCAATGACTCCTAGCAACTGCCTGGTTTAGTTCCTGCACTTTTCTTGGCAACATTTTTGGAAGTGTTTTTTTTCTTGTCTTCTTCCTAGGGCTGAGGAAGAGTAACTGGCCCAAAGTCACCCAGCTGGCTTCATGCCTAAGGCAGGATTAGAGCTCAACTCTCCCAGTTTCTATCCTGGTACCTTAACCACTACACCAAATTGTCTCCCCTTGCCATTCTGGAATGCTGAAAACCATCCGGGATTCTTTCACTTTTAATCCCCCAATCTACTATTTGTGGCCAGCCAAAAGGAAAGTGCAAAGTTACTGTCATGTTGCTAGAGCTAGGGTTGCTTGTGGAGTACAGAAGCCTTATGATTCCACTCTACTAAGAAAGGGGAGAACAAAATTTTCTGGCACTTTTCTCCCAGGTTTTTGACACATGTATGATTGCTGGCACTAGTGGGCAGAGTTTCCCCTTTCCTCAGAGCAATAGGGCACGGTTACACAAAGTGAGCAGCAGAAATGCATGCATGACTGCCCAGAGCTTTCTATGTAACTCTTCTGCAAAGATTTGCTGATATACTGAGCATCATCCCCATCAAGCACAAAGATAATCTGAAGAGATACATACAGTATAAAACCCCTATTTAAAGGCTACAAAACAACAGCAGTCCTATTCAAATCTTGCAGACATCATTCATCAAATGTATCCAGAGTTGTAGCCATGCAGAGAATGCAACTATCAAGGATGGAGTGATCTCTCTTTTTCTCTCTCTCACATCTCTTTGGTACTATCAATGTCTTACTCGGAAGTTTCCCCTTTATTAGCAGCAGGACCTGGGGTTCCAATATGAGGATTCTGCATCCATTAGAAACAATTCCAGGGCAGTCCAAGGACTGACTGTGGCTCACCTGAAAGCAATAGGCATGCAAAAATTTCAAGATTCACAAAAACTCTGCAAAGACAGAGGTACTTGGTTTTCCCATCCCAATGAGCTGTTGCCGAACCTGCCCTGACCCCAATTTCCTACTGCCTGAACTCAGAGCTGCCTAGTGATTAATTTCACAGGCAAACTTACTAAACAACTCTTAAATCCTTTTTGTTGTGTGTATAATAACAGCAGTGATATAACATCTGTATAAAAACCGTGTGATCATAATTTGCAGCATAGAGAACATATTGTTAACTGGTACTATAAAACACTATTTAAAGGTAATTGTCCACTACTGATGACTATTTTGGACTACCTTTCATTATCTTGCTTATTTGTAGGAGTGTGCTAACTGTGAACTGAAAGATCTGTGAAAACGAAGGCTAATTTAGGCTGGAACAATAGGATCTGTTCTGCCATTACATTTCCTCAATTTAAATAGCCTTCTTGCTGATGTTTCAGTCATGGCGTGAAATGTCCTGATGCCTTATGGTTGCTGCATCAGAAAAGAATGTACTTATTCCTTTTTTTTTTCTAGCCCTGCTGAAGAATGTACTCATTAAATTTATATGCACACATCACAAATGGCCATGAACAAAATATCACACAGTGACAATTGCAGAATGCACATGTTCAAGATTCTAATACTGCATCTGTCTCCTTCTTCTCTGTCCTCATATTACCATCTCATTCACCTTGTGCTCCTCTCTTTCTGCTTTGGCTCCTGTGACTTGATGATACTATAAAATCAAGGCCATACATACCAGTGGTGGGTTGCCCCCAGTTCGGACCAGTTCTATAGAACCGGTAGTAAAACCGGAGGGAGGCTCTGCTCACCGACCCCAACATCATCAGAATGCTTCTGCGCATGCACAGAAGAGTGTGTGTGCAGCCCCGCTGCAAACCGGTAGTAAAGGTAAGTAGAACCCACTCCTGATACATATCTGCTGCTATTTCTACTATAGCTGCTCTGAAATCATGTCAATGGTAGGTCGTTTTAGCTAGAGTTGGGTACCAGGGAAGGCAGGAATATTTCAGACATGGATATTCCTTTTCTGAGATATTCCTCTCAGAATTAGAAATTTAAATTGGAAAATATAGCCCAATCAGTTTTAAATGGCCTTCATATCCATCACATTCTTCCCAAAAACCAAGGATGTCATAATGTATCTTGGTAGTATATATGCAGATCCAAGCAGTATGGCTTTTGCAATTGACTAATAATTTTTTTTATTGGTGCACAGATTTTCTAAGTGCTGTCTGAGATTTTTTGGTATGGCATCTAGTGTACCATCTAGTCCAGTGGTGGCAATCCTATGGCATGCATGCCAAAGGTGGCACACAGAGTCCTCTCTGTGGGCATGCGCACTGTCACCCCAGTCCAGAGTTGTTGTGTTTCTCGCCATTGTTTGCAGGGAAACAAAAGTTTGTGGGACTAAAAAAAAAATTCACTCAATCAATTCCAACTGCTCGCAAAAGAAAAAGGTCTCGCAGAATTGGAATTGATTGAACTTTTTTACTTTTTCAACCAGTTTTTTATTACTGGGACATGATAATTCTTGCCAATGTTCCAGTGAATAATTTTGGCAACTGTATCATGTCATTGTTTATAATCAGTTTGTACAACCTTCTTGCACAAGCTGAGTATTTAATCTACTGTTTCTTCTGCTTCTTTGTACAATCTGCACTTTGAAACATTTAATCATTTTTCAGTTCTCGCCTTGATTGCATTAGTTCAAATATTTTGCTCTTGAGCAGCTGGAGTCAACCCTTCAAATATTTGTTTTAAAGTTCCAGTAGTGAGCATTAGTAGTCAGGGCAGAGATGGGCACTTGGAGTCCTGTAGGTCACAAATCCACATGGGGCTTCTCCACCATGTGACACAGAGTACAGCTGGTTCCATTTCTGGATGGATGCCTTTTTGTAGGACTGTTCCTCAAGAAATGGTAAGCTGTCCATCTTGAGACCGGAGCAAGGAGAATAGATATTAAGTAGTAAATATCATTGTGGGAAAGTTCTCAAAAATAATTAAAAATTAATTAGCAATAGGTTTAAAAAAAGTTATAGTTTTTCTATATTTCCCTTTTTATTCTGTTAGTAGACAATAAATGAGAAATGTTTGAATCTTCAAGAAGATATGCAAAAAAAGAAGAAATAATAATAATAATAAAAAACACAATGGTATGAGGAAGTAAAAAATTATTGCAAGGAAAGAGTCATACTTATATTTTTCTTCCAGCTCAATCACTCTCTATATAATTAGAGTGAGTTTGTGTGTGCATGTTTTTAGAGCAATGAGTAGGTAATGCAACCTGAAAATCTTACATTGCTGGAATTACATCTTTTGTAGCCATTTCAGATCTCTTTATTGTTTATTAAAAAAAAAACCTCTAATGCTTTGTAAAACAGGTTTTGTTGGGCAGCATGATGATGTGGGAGCCCATTAGAAAAGCGCTAGCCATAATTGCTATAGGTCCTTTAAGTTCTCTTGCTTTTAGTAGGAGAAAATTATGCCTCCGTTCTCCCTTTGAAACCAGCATAGAGTGAGATGCTTTGTAATAATTTCTACTTACCTACTGGCAAAGGTGTCTTTACACAGGAAATGGGAATACAACCCCTGTTGTATTCCTGGGATGAAAGCGGGAATGTGCCTATCTGCCTGTTCACTGAGAAGAAAAAGCTAATATTAGCCTTTTGAAGGAATTTGTTAGATGACTTTAATTAGTAATTATGTTATGGGCAATCGTAGCACTTTTAGGAATTAACCTTCAGCAGGGCTCCAAAGAAAGGTCAGCAAAGCGATGATCTCGACAGGTTTTTTCCCCCAATGAGAGACGTTCGGTTGTCATGCAGCGTTGATTGCCTTTAATTCAGTGGAGATTTTCCTCAAACTAAAGGTTGGTCGTCAGCTTCTCCAGATGGAGAGATACTGATTTTCACTGTGAAAATATGTGCCTCTTTATTTCATTGCCCCTTTCTTTCTTAGGATAGATAGGATTGCCTCTAAATATCTTTTATGAAAACCAAAGATTTGCAGCAGTGTGGGGTGGCTATAGACTGGCCCTTTCCTCGTGCCTTGAATCATGGAAATTCTCTTTTATGGACTGAGCAAAAACAGCAGGAAGATGTCAATTGTTTTTTCTGATAAAGATGCTTTGGAACAGGAAAGATCTGGGGGTGGAGGAGGGAGGATATGTCAGTGACATCCCTTCTCACTATAATCAATCTCTCGCTTGGTAAGCTCGTTTGTAGTGGCAGGGTATATCGCCCAGTTGTATGTCCACTATGAAGTCACCTAGCAGGCTTGTTTACTGTTATAAAGGAAAGAGAGTTGAAATGTGCTTTACCAAACGGTAGTGGTCTATAAACATATTGCCAGCACCCAGTTTCCTAACTTTACAGTGTTAAGCTGTCAAATGATGTCCCTTCCTTTTCCTGGCTACTCATATACTGCAAGGAAGTGATTGCATTCCAAATGGGTTAAAAACTCGCCTGTTTACGGTCAGCCCTCTGGGGTGGAAAATGGCAGGCAAGCTGGTATTGTCAAATTGGAGTGATATAGACACATTAATCTCTGAGGATGCTCCCAAAAAAGACTTTTATTGAACAACATTCCCGTACATTGTAAATCAGTTGTCATCCCATTACAGCCTTTTCATGTTTGCCAACCACCGCTTGAATCTCTCCTTTTTTTTAATCACAAGAAATGAAGGAAAGGTGAAAAATTTCCCAGAGACCTTTGGCTGAAGAGGGCTAGGAACTCTCCAACTGGAAATACTCTGGTTTAGGGAAATCACAAACAAGAAAGGTGAAACTTTTCTTGTTGGGATATTGGAATATGTTTCTCTACCCCTTGTAGGGAAACAAATCATCTGAATTGACTCTGAGTGGCTACACAAACATAACTATTCTTGTTTTTTAGCCCCATTGCAAAAGTAATTTGCTGTCACCAGTTCCTTGGATGATCCCCCTGCCCCCAGTCTAGTGTAGGATTTTCCAGTAGTTTCCAGTCCAAGAATTGTCTTGTTAGGGAATTTTGAAATCTGTCTGTTTGGCTTTTGGGAGATTAACAGAATAACAGAATTGGAAGGGACCTTGGAGCTCTTCTAACCCAACCCTCTGAACAAGCAAGGGCCCCTATTCCATTCTAGACAAGTAGCTTCCAATCTCTTCTTTAAAACCTCCAGTGATGGAGCACACACAGATTCTGAAGGCAAGCGGTTCCACTGATTAATTGTTCTCACTGTCAGGAAATTTCTCTTCAGTTCTAAATTGTTTCTCTCCTTGATTAGTTTCCATCCATTGCTTCTTGTCCCTCCTTCTGGTGCTTTGGTTGACTCCCCATCTTTGTGGCAGCCAGTGGTGAAATCTAATATTTTTTCCTACCAGTTCTGTGGGCGTGGCATGGTGGGGTCATGTAACTGGGTGGGTGTGGCTGTGTAGTCATGTGACTGGGAGAGTCAAAAGACAGAAACTCACTTTAACAATGTCCTGCTGGAGCAGGGAGTTGGACTAGATGACCTCCAGGTCCCTTCCAGCCCTAGATTGCTGTGCTCTTTCAAGGTATCCTCTGAAGCTGTGTCTAGTGCCAGGTTTGGGGTCCTTCCTTCCTCTCCTTTTTCCCTCCCTTTCTTTTTCTTTCTTTCTTTCGCTTTCTTTTTCCCCTCCCTCTTTCTCTTTCTTTCTTTCTTTCTTTCTTTCATTCATTCTTTCTTTCTTTCTCCCATTCCTCCCTCCCTCCCTCCCACTTTCTTCCTTCCTTCCTTCTCTCCATCCCTCTCTCTTTCTTGCTTCCTTCCCTTCCTTCCTTCCTTCCTTTTTTTTTCTTTCTTTCTTTCTTTCTTTCTTTCTTTCTTTCTTTCTTTCTTTCTTTCTTTCTTTCTTTCTTTCCTTCCTTCCCTAACCCCCGTTTTTGGCCTAGCAGGCCTCAGGGAAGCCTCCTAGGAGCAAAAATGGACCCCCAATAGGTAGTAAAAATGCTTTAAAAAGTATAAAAAGAAGTTCAGACGATCAGCTGTGCTACGCGATGTTGGAGCCTTTTTTTTTTTTTTTACTTTTTGAAGCATTTTTTTACTACCGCTTCAGGTGAACCAGTAGCATTTTCACTACCAGTTCAGGAGAATTGCCCCGAACCAGTAGCATTTCACCCCTGGTGGCAGCCCTCAAATATTGGAACACCACTATCATGTCACCCCTCGTTCTTCTTTTCACTAGACTAGACATACCCAATTGCTACAATATGGAGAAATTTTCTGATAGTGAGAACAATCGGCCAGTGGAACAGCTTGCCTACAAAAGTTGTGGATGCTCCATCAGTGGAGGCTTTTAAGAAGAGACTGGATAGCCATTTGTCTGAAATGGTATAGGGTCTCCTGATTGAGCAGGAGATTGGACTAAAAGACCTCCAAAGTTTCTTCCAACTCTGATGTTCTGTGTTCTATGTTCTAAGATAATGTCAAAAATAGAAACTAGAGCCAATGTTTAATTCTTATTTGAAACACTTGAACACATACTGTATAGCAGCAGACAAATTGAATGTAGTACAGTTCTTACTTGGAAAACTCTCAGTTTAATGGCCTTTGGTTTTATGGACATATATTTTTCTTTTGGAATATGGATAGATTTATTTTTGCAATAGTGACAAATATCTGGCAAGATTTATCTATTAGACTGATGGCCTACCAGAAATGATATCATATTATTTATTTATTTATTATATTTATATTGCCGCCTATTCGCCCGTGGCGACTCAAGGCAGCTAACAGAATATAAAAAAATCACATTTAAAAAAGTAAAACTCATAAAAAATCAAATAAATTAATGTAATCAAATCACTCAATAAGGTAAATATGCAAATGATGTAAATTTCAAATCAACAGATGCCCCTCCCCCAAATGTATCTATTAAATAAGAATTATTGCCTCCTTTTTCAACCAGTCATTTAATTGGTTATGTGGCATTTCCATTCATATTGCACTTCAGTATCATTTTGTCACTTTGAAATAATTTCCTATTTCATTGATTCCAAATTTTAATTATTTTCATTGCCCTGAAACATAAATAAACAATTGTTTCACTTAGCTTATAAAACGCAAAACATTCCATAATAAAAAGTATGCTAAAAGTAGAGAAAAAAATGGAGAAATAGTGGCATCTGTAGGCAAGGGGACCAAAACAATAAAGATGGCAGTCACAACCATGCAATTAATCTGCCCATTTTCTACTGGTGTTGCACATACAATTCATGGGGGGAAAGGTACAACTTTGATTGTACAGCCATGGCCACCATGTTGACTGTTCTAACCTCTCCAAAAGTACCCACTTCTGGATACTGTTAAGATGTTGTAAGTCAGGTAGTCCTTGATTTATGACATGATTGGGACTGGAATGTCCATTGACAAATGAGGTGTTTGTTAAGTGAGTCACACCCAATTTTACAACCTTTGCTGTGAATTACCATAGTCGTTAAGTGAAGTATGTGGTCATTAAAAGAATCTGGTTTCCCCCCATTGACTTTGCTTGTTGGAAGCCAGCTGGGAAGGTCTCAAATGGCAATCATGTGATTATTATTATTATTTATTAAATTTATATGCCGCCCCTCTCCGGAGACTCAGGGTGGCTGATCCTGGTTTGCTACACCTTGTCCAGTTTTACCATATCTTTTCAGAGGAACCTAAATAAGATTGCGTACAGTAATCACACCATAAATTTGGAAAAAAAGTAATATTTATAAAAATATGTTTTATTCTGATTCTAACAATAAGAGAAGATTTTATATGAAACTATGGTTATGGTTGTAGTTATATATATATTTTATAACTATGTAAAAGTAGGACTTTGTGTTCTAATATGTATAGTTTTATATTTATTCTGAAGTGAGTCTGCCATTTTAATACTTGTTTCATCCACTTAGAACAATTATTTTAGAGCTGCTTGCTGTCCCTTGGATGTCAGCAAATCTGGCTCCGTCATGCTTTTTTCTGCCTCCAGATCATTGAGGAGCAACCTGAAAAGCATCTTTCCTTGAGGGAGTCCAGTGTTTGTACCCTATTAGTTGAGTGAACTGGCCATTTATTCATAGACAGGTTCCATAACAGCAGCTTTCATTTTAATCTAGGGATACTGCATATATTCTGCTGGTTCTGGTATGGGCCTTTGAAAGTCTAAGAAAGTGGGCCTCATTCGCATAATTCTTGATAATTCTCCAGTCAACAAGGGAAAGAATCTAAGCCAAAACATGTGGCTTGTTTGTGTCATGTAAGCCCTGGCTTTGCAGCTTTTCCCAACATTTTGCTCTCAGGGTGTTTTGAACTATCATTCACCTTAGCCCAATTAGCTTGGTGAATAGGCAGGGATGATGGGAATTCAGTTGAAAGCATCTGGAGAAAGATTGCCTGAGTATTACATTTGAACAAGGTCACTGATACGGAATTAGAAAGAAGCTTCTCTATCAGCCTGGATCCCTCTTTCACAGATGTGCCCTTCTGCCTACTCCTGTTCTTTTATTTAGGACGTGTGATTTATTTATTGCTACATAAAATGTATACTTAATTGAAGGCTGGTGCTGACTAGATAAGTTTTTGGCAACGTATAAAAGATCTGAACGTAGAATGGATGTGGATGGCTGATGCAGGTTCTCATTTGAAATCTCAGGTTTGTGCAGAAGAGTGCTATTTATTGTGTACTGTGAGAGGCGAGGGAACAGATCTCATTCTATTACAGAGACAAACGTAAAAATAAGATGTGAGGGATCAAAAGGAAGTTGAAGAATGAGTGGCAGATGTTATATTATTCTAGTAAAACGGTGTCAAGTTAGAGGCATGTGGCAGGCTAATGGATATATATGCCAAGAGTTACCATTATTTTTAATGAAAAAAATATTGAATGCGAGTAGACCAGTAGCAAACATATTATTTCAAAATATATTTCTGCTTATTTTATTTTCATTAAAAAATTGGATGAAGCTATGTCTGCTATGGAATTACGTCTTGGTGACTACATTTGTGTCTTTTCTGAGAAGACTTCCATTCTAGGAATTTGTAGTGTCATTCAATCATTGTGGGGTTATATAAAATTATAAGGAGGAGAAATCCCATTTAGAAAGGTTCAGATAAGAAAAAGTTAATCATCAGACCTACACTTTCCAAACCAGATAGTGGGCAGAGACCAGTAAAGTCTGAGAAACTCAAACTCTGAGCAACCAACTAAGAGCAGAAAGTTTTTCCCTTTCTGGTGGGCTTTCAACAGAGAGTGGAAAAAACACAGTTTCTGCTTTTTTCTTCTTAGTCTGATTTTCACCAGCTAAGATCAGGCCCCCCAGCCCAGAGGAAGGTTGTAGAGAGAAGAAAATAGTCATTTCAAGAAGTGCAGAACTAGATGCAGATTGAAATGTTGGTCATAGACGTAGAGTGGATTGATCTGAGCTGTTTCTTTGTCTCCTTCTATGCATTCTTTCTACCTGTGCGCTCTCTCTCTCTCTCTCTCTCTCTCTCTCTCTCTCTCTCTCTGTGTGTGTGTGTGTGTGTGTGTGTGTGCCTGGAAGATTAGCTGGGAATTAGAGATTGCAGAGATTTTCTTTTTCATTTATTGTCTTCAGTCCTCCTTTAGCTCCTTAACCTTAAACTGACTGGTAAGCAGTCTCTGGCTGATAAGCAATTTTGCCTAGTCACTCTGCTGACAAAACAAAAAGGGTTATTCACCTCACTTATATATTATGTGGATTGATAAGGCTGCTCCAATCAACACTGATGCTGGACAGGTTCAAGCGTATGCTATTTGTTTGTTTGTTTGTTTGTTTGTTTGTTTGTTTTTCATATTTCTTCACAGCTCATCTTCCTATACACAATACTTATATGCCTCTAAAATTAATACCTCTAAAATTCCTCCTGAATAAAGGAGGATTTTTTTCTGTAAAGGTTTGAGGAGGTGGAGCAGGATTTGTGTGGCCAAACAAACTCTCTCCAGGGTTATGGGAGGGTGCAACAATGGGTCTGGTGGGACCCTGTAGGGCCAGCCCCCCCCTATCCTATATACATACATGTGCAAGTAATATGCTCCTACACAAAGGTCCTCCACTGTTGAGATATAACACCACAATGATGGCGAAGTGACACCACAATTTGCTAGGGTGGAACTGCCCTGAGTCTTTCTGTCTTAACAGTAGCCCAAATTACAATAACATGTAAATACTCACTGGAGACACTGGAAAGTGTATTTTTCATATAACATGCTATGCCATTGCTCGATCCAAGCTTGAGGCTTGAGTCAGTCCCCTCCAGAGGTGGGTTTCAGCAGGTTCTGACCAGTTCTGGAGAACTAGTTGTAAAAATTCTGACTAGCCCCACCCTCATCTATTCTCTGCCTCCCAAGTCCCAGCTGATTGGGAGGAAATGGGGATTTTGCAGTAACCTTCCCTTGCCATGCCCACCAAGCCATGCCCCACTCACCAAGCCACACCCACAGAACCGGTAGTAAAATTTTTTGAAACCCACCACTGGTCCCCTCCAATGACCCCTTCAGTGCATTTACTGAATACTGGGCTGATCCATGTGCTTCCATCCCCTTCTAACCCTCTTTCTGTGATGATGGAACAGGCACCTCTACCTTGTCCCATATAGCTATGATGTTGATCCTTTCTACGTCATTTACTTTTTCTAGAATGCATTTACAGGGTGCCTTTCCATTTCCATGGTGCATTCTTAATTGATGGAAAAGATTGGCTTTTTTGCTGGAGTAATCATATGTATGAAACCATACTTCTCACCTAATACATACTGTAGCTCATATGGAGTCTTTGGTCCTTTGGGTCTTTTTCATTAGTGAGTGTAGTCATTGAATAGTTGGAGCTATTGTAACAGGCATCTTATACAAGCCCACCATCATCTGCAATAAAAGCCTTTTGAGTTTCATCTTGAAAGTGATTATGAATAAACATACTGACATTATTTGCATCTGGAAGATGATTTATGTGATGTTCATGTAGCTGTTGGATTTCAATTATTCACTTGATTATCAATAAAAAATAAGTGGAGAATAGCACAGAATTATAAGCAACGTGAACAGGGTATCCACTTCTTTCAGAAAGCAAATTCTAATGAAGACAACGTTATTCCCTTTAATTCCCCTCCCCCCACCTCCCTAATGCTAGTGAAGAAACAAATTCAAAAACAGATTCTGCACTTTTCGACTTTTTTCAGAAGAATTATCTTGCAACAAAACCATCCAACCTGTTAATTTGTTCCCTGTTGACAGGCAAATGTTCCAAAAGGAAAAACGCCAACTATCAATTCATATTGGCTGAAATTCAATTGGACCAAATGAATTGAGACTGGCATTCCATTTGGCACAATGCAATCACAGATCAATAGCAAGTAATTGGGCACTGCTTTGTGCAAAAGAAAAAGCTGAAGCTGTTACATTGCCGTCCACTACTGTAGGGATGAGATTTATTCCTGTTTGATGAGTGTTTCGTCAATGTCCTTTCTTTCCATTAATGTGCCTTAGTATTAAAATGCTGTCCAGAAAGCCCTGAGCTTCTCGTCAGTTATTAACTTAAAATTAAAAGCGGAGATGCCCAGTAAAATGTGGCCATATTGTCACATACAAAGTAATCACATCATCATGCAAAGTTATACAATACACACTTGGAACAAGGAAGAAAAAAAATCACACACTCACAGATCAAATCAAATAGCAGGCACCCCATCTGCTATTAAAAAACATTAACTGAAACAAGCTTTTCTTCCAGTTTTCCCTAATTGCAATCACTGAAAGACCAGCAGGGGAAAAAGAATACACATTTTCCTGAAACTTGAGTTGGTTTGCAGGTGTCAACAACTTTGGAAAATCATGAATATGTGTATTAGAAGGCAGATCAGGAGTTTCTTTTTATGATTCAATGTCTGGGAAGCCTCCTGTCTCTGGTACATGAAGATGAACCCATTCTATAGGGAATAGTGCCACTTAAGAGACTGTAAGAGAGAGCGAACTTGGTGACATGTTCAGGAATCAAACTAGAAACCGGGAGTTCTAGTACTACCATGGGTGCAAAGCCGCTAATGACCTTGGGCCAGTGTCAGACTTGCAAGCAAATAAACCTCTAAATCAGAACGATCCTTGGCTCCATTTATTTGGAAAGGTATAATTTTATTAGAAGTCAAGTGTATTGCAGTAATGCATAACCAGAACTGAGAATCGCATGCCAAATTCCCTAAGTTTAACTCTTCCCTCCCCTAACTGCCTCCCATCACTAACCTCCCCCCAACCAATCAAGTTCAGGCAAGATGTTTTTAGAACAGACACATCAAACATCAGTTTGTACACTGCTGCCTTCTTCTTCAAGACCTTGAAGCAGCATCTTAGGGATATAGAGCATTACTTTCACTTTTCCCCAAGCATCCTGCCTCCCCTCCCTCCTCCCCAGAGTTCATGGCAGACTGTTACTTGCAAAGCACATAAGCAAGCGTAAGGTGGAAGTTTTTCTCAGCCCTTGGAAAGAGGCAATGGCAAACTACTTCTGAAAATCATTGCCAAGAAAACTGGAGAGACTAGTCTAGGCACTCCACAAGAATCAGACATGACTGAAGGAAAAAAAAGACTGTAATACATGCGAAGGACATGCTTTTTTCTAGGAAAAAGTGGGATCTGCAACAAAATAACTGCAATCTGAAGCACTCCTGATCACTACCCTATTTCCAAAAGGACCACATGATGCAAATATTTGGATCACTCTGCCCCAGCTTTATTACTTACCTTGGACTTTGCAAAGACAATGCAGTACTAGAATATTAGTAGGGCAGCTTCCAATCTTAAGGTAGATTGTTAATAGGCTCAGGACTCTGCCTTGAACAAACTAACAAGTCCATTGCATCTGCTTTGCCCATAGGCAAGGGAACCATATTTGCTCCCCACCACCAATGGTTAGTCCCCCTGCCCTTGCCTTGTTCAGAGAGGATATCTACCAAGTACATTCTCCTAGAGAGGCATGTGTCACTCTATAGTAACTGCCTTGCCTAAGGCCTTAGTTTACTCAGAGCCAGGCATCAGAGCAAGCCTTTGGATACTTATTTAATACCTGGCTCTAAAGGTAAATGTCAGATCAGCTCTGTTCCTTGGATGGTTCTGTTGACTGTAGAGGCTTATTTGATATGTGAGAACTTCAGTGGGAGAAAGTCCAACTTTGGGCTTATATATTGACTTGTTTTTATTCTTCCACGTCTGCTACTCAATTTGGCTTTGTAAGAATTCATTGTCATGGGAGAAAGTCACTTACTTTAGGATTAAGAAGGCAAACATTTAAACAGTTCTATTACAAGCATTTTGTATCTAGTTATAGCATTAGAACAGAATAACAGAATTGAAAGGGACCTGGGAGATCTTCTAGTCCAACCCCCTGCTCAAGCAGGAGACCCTATACTGGTGGTGGCTAACCTTTTTGCCGTCACATGCCAAAAGCGGGGGGAGCGCGGGCAGTGTTGCGCACGCATGTGCCCACACCCATAATTCAATGCCCCCCGTGCCCCACCCCCCACTCTTGCATGTGTGACCCCCCCCCGGGAGGGGAGAGAAGTGGGCAGGGAAAGCTGAAAATCAGCTGGTGGAGCTGAGCTAGGGCAACGGCTCATGTGCCCACAGATATGGCTCCACATGCCACCTGTGGCACGTGTGCCATATGTTCATCATCATGGCCCTATACCATTTTAGACAAATGGCTGTCCAGTCTTTTTTAAAAAAAGCCTCCAGTGATGGAGCACCCAAAATTTCTGAAGGTAAGCCATTCCACTGGTTTGTTGTTCTCACTGTCAGGAAATTTATCCTTAATTCTAGGTTGCTTCTCTCCTTGATTATGTTGGAAGAAATATCCATCTTTCCATCCATTGCATGGTAATCCATCGAAAGGTGTAACTAACAAGACATTGTGATGTTATCACATAATTGTGCTGCCTGGATGTTGACATCATAGCATCATTTTGATTGCTGTGGTCACATACTGTATGACTTCCAGTAGAGTAGTTATTGTAGCACTGTAGCAAAAATAAATAGGCTGCCAAATTTATTATATCATAAGCTTTTGGATGTTATGATCCACTTCAATGGAGAAATTATTGTCCACTCTCAGACAGGGAGGGCAAATTACATATTCCATGCAGTGATGCGATTATATATGACTGCTGACTTGGAGATTTAGTACAGGATGACAAATGTAGCCTCTGACATTAATACATTTGATTGTGACATGTGCATTTTCCAGTTTGGGTTCTGGATTTTGCATACTTTGAATTAAAACTACTCAAATTCATTTTGCCTCCAGCAGAGAATAATTCCTCCAGCAAGAGTGAGTAAGCCTAGGGCTACTTGCAGCTTTTGGCCTAATTTCAAAAGCCCTTTGCAACTTAACACTTCTGGCAAGAGTAATTGGTCTTTCCTTAGCTGGGGGGGGGAGGGATGGGGGCGGAGGGAGGAGCAGACAGACAGCAAAGTAGATGAATCAAGGGAGATTGAGAGAGGATTGTCAGAAAGAGAGAAAAAGAGTTAACCTTGGAGCTGTGACAAATTATTCCCCAGAAAATGCAGCCTTTGGATGAAAGAGAGAAGTTCTCCTTCTCTAGTCAGGTTCATCATGGCAATGTAATGTTGCAGAGATGTAAATGCATTTCCTGGTTTGCTGATTTCTGGAAGCTTCTGAATAAGATGTGCAGTGGAATTGTGGACTGGCATTCCACTGGGTATTTGACATTATGAAGCTCTTCAAAACATTATTCTCAACTTGGATCCAATACTCATGGTGTCCTGCCCAAGACATGCATAGAGCACATTAACTGTTTAGAGAGGAAGTGTGCCTTGCCAGCCTCATGGCTGCAGTTGCTTTCTTTTTAATTAAGACACCCAGACAGTGTGGATTTGGAGAGAGAAAGAGAACTTGCTCACATCTAACAAGTCTGCAAAGTGAGAGACAGATTCTCCTAAGGAAAATTTGATCTAGGTGACAACACTGTAAAATCATCCAGCTTTATTTCCTCCCTCCCAGTCCCTTCCATTTTTGTTTCTGGCTTTTATATTTTAGCATCTAATTATTGTAACAGGCATATAGAAAGGCCTCCAAATGTAGAACAGCTTGCACAAGGGAACCAAGACAAAAGGTGGTTATGTGAATTGATGCATCCAAAGCTAAACCACATTAATGACAAGTTACAGGTGTTATTTTCCCCCTGGAAAAAAAAGAAAAGGTCACAATATAATTAAGAAGGGTGTGCTCATTGTTCCCTGTCCCTAATGCATTCACTCCAAGGTACCCTTTGCATTTGCTCTGCCTAGGTATTTCCTCTCTGTTTGCTTTTAGCAAAAGCAGTGGAGGTATTTTGAAACGGTTGAATGCCAGCATTTTCAATCCCACTGTAAAACAGAGAATGCGAAAGAGAGTATTCATAATGTATGAACAATGCTAATTTATTTAGAGGCAATCATATGGTCCAATGTTTAGAACATAGTATGATGGTGGAGCCAACATTTTCATGTGGATTTGTCTCGCATTCTGATCACCAGCCAGTTTTAAATGGAAGACATTCCCTGGAATTAGAGCGTGCGTGACCTCTCGGAATTGTCTCCTGGGCTTGTGGGCAGAGAAATTAGAGGTCAATTCTTCTGAATTTTCCAGTGTAGGGTGAGGGAGAGAAACTCTCTAATACTGTAATTCCTTGAAACTGGAGCTCATCGTCACCAATCTCTATAGCTCTTCCCAAATCAGTCATGTTATTTGTTAGTTTGACTTTGGTAGTAATGGTGCAGCACTAACATTTTGCATTGTCCACCATGCCCTGAGCACACTATTATTCTGGGGTGTTGTATATACCATATGTGGGATGGGGGTGGGATTGAAATACTGCCCAGCAAAAAAAGAAAAGAAAATGGCTAACAGGGAAAAAAAAATATGCAAACTGGAATATCTCTAGGGAAGTAAGAAAAAAGTCAGAGGCAGAAGTAAGTACAAGATCATTTTTATATATGAACTTTTCTTTTTATCTTAAAGGTTTTTCTATGAAGTCAGAGCACTATCTGCAAGGAGGATCATTTTATGCCCCATAGGATTTTATTTTTTTTAAGGTGAACCGTTTATTTCTTTTCACTCCACCAACCACTGTTTTTAAAACGAATTTACAACTTTGGGTGACATCAAGATATTAACCCTGAAGATGTGCTTATATTTTTTTAAAAGGTTCTTTTAAGAGAGACAGCTCCCAATGAGCTGTACTATAACTTTGACAGCTCATCTCTCATGGGAAGTATATTAAAATGATGGCCCAAGTGTGGCACCCTGACTTTTAAAACTTTATGCCATTTAACGGTCATTCAGATGTTTGCACCCAGGTATAGTTACTCTTCTTTCAAGTCATCCAGATATGTATCCAATTTAGAGACCAGTCATCTGACTCTCAGAGCAACTCAGAGCAACTGAGTCACTTTTGCAGTTGAAATATGGCAGTCCTAGTTTAATAGCCTGAAGTATTGGAATGCCTTAGGAATTCTTCTGCCATAACAACAATCTGTAAAATGAACTTCAAAGGAGGCTGGGAAGTATCCTCTTTCTTAAGGCCAATTGCCATGCTAACAGGGGATAATGGTAGTTGTAATCTAAGATATTTTGATGGACTCCTTCGAGAATGGCTGTTTTAGAGATAAGGGAGTCAGAAAGCAGCATTTCTCCCCATCTTTGGGGAAATATTTCTGCATCTCATAATGGTGTGAATAAAAAAAATGCTGTGAGCCTCCTCTTTTACAGTATGTTTCCCCTGTCATAGTAGTTTCAGTATTTAGAAAGATTTTTTTTAAAAAAAATGCTCTGTTTTCCAATGTTCAGCTGTAACCAAGAATTTTACTGAGGAAGGATACCAGCTTTGATTCAAACGTTGAACAGTTTGGCAACAACCAAAGGGCATCAGGATTTGCCTGCCAACCCATCTTCAGGCTCAGTTGGCCTCCATTTTATGTACGGATTGAGGGAGTCAGTCTTTGAGCCTTGAAGTAGTTTCCCTTTATGCACTGGCATAATACCTTAAAGTGATATGAAACTGACATTCATTCTGTGGCATACATTATCTGTGTGGTGGAAGGTAGACTGGATTCCCAGGAGTGAAGGAGTGCATTCCAGAGGAGCAGGAGACAGAAAAATATAAATAGTTTGACTGGGAGGAAGAGAGTTAGAACAGCTCTTTCCCAGGCCTTCTCAGAATATATCTTTGATGCAAGTAGTTTGCTTCAGTTTGGCAAGATTTCTGTCTATGTGTGAGGAACACATAAAGGAAAATGCTTAGAAGAAACTCTAAATCTGCAGATTTACCATCTACTCTCTGCCTATTGGATCGTCTTCTTCTAGTGCATGCTCCTTCCCTCCTTCCTTCCTTCCTTCCTTCCTTCCTTCCTTCCTTCCTTCCTTCCTTCCTTCCTTCCTTTTTCTTTCCTCCCTCCTTCCCTCCCTGCCTGCCTGCCTGCTAGGCCATCCCATCCCATCCCACCCCATCTAAAGGAGACCGCATTTAGTCTAGTGGTTAAGGCACCAGACTAGAAACCAGGAAACTGTGAATTTTGCCTTGGGCAGGAAAGCTGGCCAGTCACTCTCTCTTCACAGGTTTATTAGGGGAAAAGCAGAAGAAAGAAGAGATATTAGGCATGTTTATTATTTGAGTTATTTATTTATAAAAATAATAAAGGCAGAAAATGAATGCATACATGCATGTATGAATGAATGATAGCCTAGGACAGGGCTTTCAAACTCCTGGCCCACGGGTTGGATGCATCACATGCTGGCCACACCCCTGCCCGGTTTAGCGAAGGGGGGGGAAGCCCAAATATGTCATGTGACGCTGCCATGATGACATGAGTTTGACACCCCTGGCCTAGGAGAACAAACATAGTACAGGTAGTCCTTGACTTACAATAGTTTACTTAGTGATCATTCAAAGTTACAATGGCACTGAAAAAAATGACTTATCACCATTTTTCATACTTATGATCATTGCATCCCCACAGTTACGTAATCAAAATTCAGACAATTGCCAACTGACTCACATTTATGACAGTTGCAGTGTCCCTGGATCATGTGATCCCTTTTTGCAACCTTCTGACAAGCAAAGTCAGTAACCAGGTTCACTTAACAACCATGTTACTAACTTAACATCGGCAGTGATTCACTTAACAACTGTGTCAAGCAAGGTCGTAAAATGGGGCAAAAATCATTTAACAACTAACTCACTTAGCAATATAAATGTTGGGCTCAGTTGTGGCCGTAAGTCAGGGACTACTTGTATTTGGCTGGCGTTATCCACCAGCTTTGGACAAGGAATTCTCAGAGAGATTGCCTCAACTAAAATTGTCCCAGCAGTTTGGGTTACCTGAAAGAGCACTGGGTAATCTTTCCAATGGAAAAGGAGGACAAAGGCAAGTATTCCTGATTATGGGACCCACCTATTGAATCTGAGATGGGGGTAAACACTATTTTTTTAGGCAAAATTAAGAATTAAGCCTTTTTTTTTAACAGAGAGAATAATAAGGCAAGTAGGAAATGAAATGGGGGAAATAAGATGTTGAGGCAGACATGGATAGCATGTGTATTAGGGAAACATAATTTTAAGGCAATAGATTGGGAGAAGGATCTTAGACTTCACCTAGTGACTTGGGCGGGGGGGGGGAGAGTCTGCCATAGAGAAATATCAGACAAGACAGGCCTTCATCATTTTCAGTCTCTGAGGAAGTGGCTGCCCTCACTGGGTTTCAAAAAAATTTGCTACTGGTTCTGTGGGTGTGGCTTGGTGGGTGTGGCATGGCTTGGTGGGCGTGGCAGGGGAAGGATACTGTAAAATCTCCATTCCCTCCCCAATCCAGGGGAAGGTTAGTGTTGAGGGTAAAACTGCCCTCTGCAAAGTGGTGCAACGAACCAGAGAGCGAATAGATACGTTGCTTAGCAAAACACACCGATACTCACAGACTCTGAATGTTTAAAAAAAAATAAACAGTCTTTACTTGTAGTAAAACAAACAAACAAACTTGGCTTCTCAAAACAAAGATAACACTTCTTCAAATAATCACGGTTCAACACAAAAACATAGTTTGCTTACAATTCCAGTTCTCTTCGGTAACACAGACACAGTTCCTTTCAGCAGTTCAACCTTCTAATAGCAGGAGCAGAAGTGAATGAACTTCCTGCCTTCTTTTATGCCCGCTTAGCACAGCCAGTTAGTCATCTTGTAGCAGTTAAAGTTACAGAACATAGTTTTCTATATATTACCTACCCAACCATAGGATAAGCATCCAACAGTTATTGCAAAATCCCCATTTCCTCCCAATAAGCTGGGACTTGGGAGGCAGAGAATAGATGGGGGCAGGGCCAGTCAGAATTTTTACTACCGGTTCTCCGAACTACTCAAAATTTCCGCTACTGGTTCTCCAGAACTGGTCAGAACCTGCTGAAACCCACCTCTGAAGCAAAGGAACCTTTTGCTCTGATGAGCATGGAGGGTTTAAACTGCTCACAATTAACTTGGCTTTGCCGTAGCCAGAGGGATTTTGGTGATTTGAGGACTGAATTCTGGAACTGAATCGAGATAGCTTGGATGACCGCTTGGGGGGAAACACTCCTTCTCACAACAGGTCCTAAACTGTATAGAAACACACTTAGAGATGGCATATTTGTATATCAAGGTGGAAAAGGTGGGAAGTGCTACTATTTCACCTTATAGTGTTTGAATGTAAAATCAATCTGTACCAGATTCTATAATGTATATAGAGATGCAGTGTATAATTACCCAGAAAGATGGATTTCTACCTTATATATCTTGACACAGACTATTACAACTGTCACTGAGCACCCATGCATCATTCTATGCTACTTTTTCTCAAAAGTTCAAGACAGAAGTCATCCTTCCGTCAATTTTTCCTCTCCACAGCCTTGTAGGATAAGTAGGATTGAGAGCAATATTGCCCTACGTTATCCAATGAGTTTCTGTAGCTAAAGCTAAACTTGAACCTGGGTTGACCTTGGCTAGGGCCAACACCTTCACTATTATGCTACATTGGTTCCATTGTGCCATGTTTGAATTCTATGAGATTAAAGTGGCAGTCTATTGGTTTGGGTCTTATTTTTTTGTTTTGTAGAATAAACCCTTTTAAAGAAAGATGGGATTAGGCAATCCATGTGAGAGTTTACTTGATTTGCTAATCATGTATTGTTTTAATATATTGCTCCATTTTAAATTAAAAGATGGTCGCAAACAGACATTTTCCCCATCATGAAGAACAATGAAACTTACAGCTTCATGTTTATTTTTTGGGGGTGGGTAGAGATGATAGAACTTTGTTTTATGTCAACTGTAACTTTTGAGAAAAGAAAGAAAAAGCAATTTTGAAGTAAATTTTCTTACTTATCTCCATGTGGCTAACCCACAAGCAGAGGTAGTGGTTCTTTTCTTGTTCTTTTCTTCACAGTTCCTCACAGTGGGAGATGACAATTTGATGATACTTCATCAGGTTAGGTCTCCTGCTGTGGAATAGATTGTGACAAAGGAGAATGCTTCTCACTGTAGCAATGAATGGAAAATCTGATTTTTGAAAAGTTATCGTTATTGTGTTATAAAGGATGCTTTAGGTCAATTCTATGGAAAAGCAACAGTTTTTAATGTACTCCAGGTTACTTTTGCCATTTGGAATCAATGGTTGTGTGACTACTTGTTTCCCAGTCTTGAAGGTTTCTGACACCTGTCCCTTTCTCTTACATGAGAAACAGAGATTCCTAACTCATCAGCATTAGCCTTTACAAGCCTTAGCAAACAACCTAAGGCATTCAATGGGATCCAACAGCTACACCTGGGCACAACATACTTATTTTGCCAAATCATGCACCAATTATTTTCTTCATTGGAGAGCTACATCCCAGCACTGCAGAGGTGTATAACATACTGGTAGATGTTCTGTGCAGCTCCATAGTCTCACTTCCTGGCTGCTGGCAACGTTTTGGCAAGAAAATTAAAAACAGTTTATTTATTGGCTTTGCAAATGGCCAAATCCAAGCCTTCTCATGGCAACTTGCAGAATAACAATTAAAACATCAATAGAATGATGTTATAAATTATATGCATCAACAATACAACCTAAAATATAAAACTATGGTCACTAACATAGCATTTAAACAAGTAACAGTTGCTAGCAAAGTCCACAGGAATGTTCTAGCATAATTAAACTAATAATATTCATATTTATTATTCCAAAACTATCCCAGAATACATTCTGAAAAAGCAATTTTACACATACAAAATGGATTAGGGTTAGGGTTAGGGCAAATACTCTTCTGAAAAAAAAGTTTCTCACTTCCTAGAAGGCCAACCTGGAAAGTCAGTGCTAGCCTGACATCTTTGGGGAGACCACTGCATAAAAGCTGAACCATAACTGAAGAGCATCACTTCCTGGCTTCCAACCCTCCAGAAAAATGTCTTACGGTAAAAACTGGTCCTGTGCTGGGCATATCCGACAGCTCATTTCCAGTTGAAGAAGGTAGTTCTGGAGATAACTTGGCGCCAAGTCATATAAAACTTATATAAAATGGTGAACTGTCTCTCCTGGACCTTTAAATGTACCATCATTGAATCCTTAGCCTGATTCCATTTCCCCAGGCGGACTTGCAGGAATGTATTCACCGGCTGAGCTCTTTGCCTTGCGAGACTCCCGCCTCTCGCAAGCCTGGCCTTCCACATTATCGAAGGCCTTCCTCGATGAAGGGCTTTGGAACTGAGAGAGGTGGCATGTCGCGAAGAGGAGGTTGAGGGTTTTTTTATATAAAGTTTTAGCGAATGTCTTAAGGGGTTCCGGGGGGGGAGGGTTGGATCAGGAGTAAGGCCGTGGGTATGGGGGATAACCCACTAAGGGGAGGGCTAGGTATGGCTGTGGAGCACAGCACTGGGGGTGGGGTGGGGGTCAAGGGGGGGGCTAAAGTTCATCCAGATAAAGTTTTTACCATCAGTACTGTGGGTGGGAGGGGTAGATATGGCAGAAGCAGGGGGCCAAATCGTGTTAGGGGAGTGTGCACCCGCTGTCTTTGAACAGTGGCGCGCTCCGGCCCCCAAAGCTCCACTCGTTCTCCAGGTGGCGCAGATCCTCAGGGCCCTGGTCTCCGTCTGATGTTATGCAATGCCAGGTCTGTAGTAAATAAAGCCCCCCTCATTTGTGATCTTGTTCAGGAGGGGGGAGCGGACCTGGCAGGTATTACGGAAACCTGGTTGGGCCAAGAGGGGGGTCCCTCTCGTTGAATGTGCCCACCAGTTTGCGCGCATTCCATCAGCCGAGGTTGCAGGGTAGGGGCGGGGGGGGTAGCGGTTATTATTAACGAAGGTCTGAGACCAAGGGAGGCCACTATTCTTCAGACGGCCGGCTGTGAATCTCTCCTTGTGAAATGGGGTCACGGGGTTCAGATGGGTTTGCTGATCACGTACCTGGCTCCCTGCCATGTGGCAGCAGCTCTGACCGAGCTAGTCAGCGTCATGGCGGTTGAGACCCCTAGGCTTATGGTCATGGGGGATTTCAACTTGCCGTCTGTCGGTGAGGCATCTGAGGTGGCTCGGGAGTTCATGGCTTCCATGACAGCCATGGACCTGACCCAGTTAATTCATGGCCCTACCCACACGGGGGGAAACACGCTGGATCTGGTTTTTGTCTCTGGACAGTGGTTGAGTGATCTTAAGATAGGGGATATAGTTGCCGAGCCTTTGTCATGGTCAGATCACTCTCTCCTTCGTCTTGACCTCCGAACCGCTGCACCCCACCGCAGGGAGGTGGAGCCGGTAAGATGGTTCCGCCCCAGGCGCCTGATGGAACCTGATAGGTTCCAGATGGAGCTTGGGCCATTTCCTGGCTCTGGCACATGCCTTGACTGGAGACCTAGTGGCCGCTTGGGATAGGGCAGCCGCTGGAGCTCTGGATCGGGTCGTGCCTTTGTGGCCTCTGACCTGGCGCCAATCTCATTTGGCTCCTTGGTTTACTGAGGAGCTAAGGGAGTTGAAGTGCCGGAAAAGATGCCTAGAGAGTAGTTGGAGGGCCAGTCTTTCAGAATCGGACTGGACACTGGTAAGATCTCATATTAGGAATTACCTAGTTGCGATAAAAGCAGCGAAATGTAGCTATTTTGCTGCTCTTATTGCATCATCAGATAACCGCCCGGCCGCCCTGTTTAGGGTGACCCACTCCCTGCTCCACCAGGAAGCGCGTGAGGACCCCTTGGAGGGTAGAGCCGAGGATTTTGTTCAGTATCTGCATGACAAAATCACTCAGATCCGGGAAGATTTGGACTCCGACTGGGTAGTCTCAGGGGGAGGGACTGGGGCAGGTCTTGAGAATGTTATCTGGGATGAGTTTGATCCTGTGACCCCTGAAGACGTGGACAGGATTCTGGGTAGACTGAACGTGACCACTTGTTTATTGGACTCGTGCCCCTCCTAGTTAGTGCTGGCTTCCCGGGAGGTGACGCGAGGCTGGCTTCAGGGGATTATAAATGCTTCGTTGGGTGAGGGTGACTTCCCTGCCACCTTGAAAGAGGCGGTGGTGAGGCCTCTCCTCAAGAAGCCTTCCCTGGACCCAGTAGTATTGGCTAATTATCGTCCGGTCTCCAACCTTTGTTTTGTGGCGAAGGTTGTTGAGAGTGTGGTTGCGCGACAGCTCCCCCAGTACCTGGATGAAACGACGTATCTGGATCTGTTCCAGTCGGGCTTCAGGCCCGGGTACAGCACGGAAACGGCATTGGTCGCATTGGTTGATGATCTCTGGAGGGCTTGGGACAGGGGTTGCTCCTCTGTCCTGGTCCTATTAGATCTCTGAGCGGCTTTTGATACCATTGACTATGGTATCATGCTGCACTGGCTGGAAGAGTTAGGGGTGGGGGGCACTGTTCTATGGTGGTTCTCCTCCTTTCTCTCTGACCGGTTGCAGTCTGTGTTGGCAGGGGGGCAGAGGTCGTCCCCGAGGCCCCTCGTATGTGGGGTGCCACAAGGGTCGGTCCTCTTGCCCCTTCTGTTCAACATTTATGTAAAGCCGCTGGCGAGATCATCCGTGGTTTCGGGGTGAAGTTCCATCAGTACGCTGATGATACTCAGCTGTACATCTCCACCCCGGACCACCCCAATGATGCCCTTGAAGTGATGTCCCGGTGTCTGGAGGCCGTGCGGATCTGGATGGGGAGGAACAGGCTCAGGCTCAATCCATCCAAGACCGAGTGGCTGTGGTTTCCAACGTCCCGATATAGTCAGTTGACGCCATCGCTGACTATTGGGGGCGAATCGCTGGCCCCCACGGAGAGGCTTGCAACTTGGGTGTCCTCCTGGATTCACGGCTGTCTTTAGAAGAGCACTTGACGGCCGTGACCGGGAGGATGTTTCATCAGGTTCGCCTGATCCGCCAGTTGCGTTCCTTTCTGGTTCGGGACTCCCTACACATAGTCACTCATGCCCTCGTCACCTCCTGCCTGGACTATTGTAATGCTCTCTACATGGGGCTCCCCTTGAGGAGCACGCGGAGGCTCCAACTGGCGCAGAGTGCGGCTGCGCGGGTGGTTTTTTTTTTTTTAATTTGATTTATATGCCGCCCTTCTCCGGAGACTCAGGGCGGCTTACAATGCGTTAAGCAGGTTATGGAGCAACATGGTGCTCCCGTGTAACACCTCTCCTGCGTGAGCTGCACTGGCTCCTGGTGGTCTTCCGTGTGCGCTTCAAGGTTTTGGTGACCACCTTTAAAGCGCTCCATGGCTTAGTACCTGGTTATTTACGGGACCGCCTACTACCACAAACAGCCTTCCACCGGCCGGTACGCTCTCATAGAGAGGGTCTCCTCTGGGTGCCATCAGCCAAGCAGTGTCGACTGGCGGCCTCCAGGGGGAGGGCCTTCTCTGTTGGGGCACCCACTATCTGTAACGAGCTGCCCCCGGAGATACGGAGGATCCCGGATCTGTGCACCTTCCGCCGTGCTCTTAAGACCCTCTTATTCCAGCAAGCCGGCCTGGCCTAATTTTTCTCTCCTTTCTTTTAAATTTTAAATTTTAAATTTTAATTTGTTTTAAATTTATCGGGATTTTAATTGTCGTGGGCCAATATTATTTAATTTGGTTTTAAATTGTTCTTAACTTTTGTATTTCTGTATTTTATCTTGTGCCTGTTCACCGCCCTGAGTCCTTCGGGAGTAGGGTGGTATACAAATTTAATAAAAGTAAAAGTAAAGTAAAGTAAAACTTATATGTCAAAACCAGCTCTTTGAATTACATTTGGGAGCCAAATGCAGAGCCTTCCGTGTAATACGTTTTTAGGAGTTAAGACCTGCCAGTAAACAGGCTACAACATTGCAACTTCTAATAGTATTCAAAGATAGCCTTATGTAAACCATATTGCAATAGTCTAAACACATGTTGAAAAGAGTGTGAGTTACTACTGCACTCTGAGTAGGACCGCTTTGTTTTCACTTAGTTAGCAGTTGCAGCTTTTTAATGCTCCTGCAGTTGATCCAGATGTGGTCTATTACAGTAAGTCAATGGACTATCTTCAGTCCTAGAAGCTCATGTTCTGCTCAACCCTTACATCCCTCCAGTGGGCAGCCTTTCAGTTTTTGTCCACGGATGGAGCATGCTCCCCTTCCTTACTCACCCTCTGACCATCGACCTTCAAGGTTTCCCTCCCCTTAATGTTTTTCTCACATTTTCAGTGGTAAATAGGAACCTTGCTATTCTGTTTCTACAAAGAGATTGTAGGAAGAAAGCCATGTTAATTTATGGGGGCAAAAAATCAGGAATGAGGCAGAATTTTTTTTTTTTACTAACGTGCTTTGTAAATAGACATATGGTTCACTTCATCCAATGGATAGAGTGCTTGGCTGAAACTGGATATAAACCGGGGGAGATGGAGGGGGAAGGTAGGTTGGTTCTCTAGATCCAGGTTACATGGGAGACAGATCACAGGGCCCTTGTCAATCAACAATTCTAAGGCATCCAAAATCATTGTATTTGCAGCGACCTTCTGAGGTTTTCACTTAATAACACAGTTAAAGTCCTGTTTTTCCAAAAACTGTAACTTTGAGGTCTTCCATACAGTATCCTGTGAGGCTGAAATACTCTGATATTACTTTGTCCATGTTTGGGGTCCTGATGTCAAACTGCCTATTGCTTTGGTTAGTGAGGCTTCAAAGTAGTGGGAGGGGAAAGGAGTAAAAAAAAAAAAAGGAGAATCTGTGTTAGAGCCACTGGAGATAATGCGTGAAGGATGTCTGTGTGAAGGCATTCCTGCATGCACACATCTGGGAGAACACAGGAAAGGCATGGGGATGGGTGATGGGGACCTATCTTTTGAAAGAAAAGCCAGGCGCTGGTACATTGGCCTACCCAAGAGCCAGCCAATGGGGCTTGCCTTCCCTGCAGGGACAGGAGGGCAAGAAGCAGGGGAACAATCAACCCAGCCCTGCCACATTGATAATCCGTAGTCATTGAGTCTGGAATTTCTGAAGTTGGGTCAAGAAACAGCCAAGAGCAGCATGGGAAATAAGCAGCTGAGCCAGCAGTATGAATCTGCCCCAAGGACTATATGCAGTTAGTATCCAGTTTCTATAAATCAGCTACATGATTGCTATTTAACAGAAAAGCAAACAGCTGGTAACTTTAGAACCGAAGCATCTCTCTGAATAAGGCTGCTGAAAGTCAAAATCAAAATAAATTAGGCTTCCATGAAGGCGTCCCAGATGAGACCAGGGGGGTCAATTTGGAACGGGTGGGGAGAATGCTATTTTCCCTTGACACTGAGTTGGTTTAAGAATTTATCTGCAGAAATGGGAGAAAAGGCTCTGAGTTCTTGCAAAAAGAGGGACGGCCTTCGAAAGGCTGATTATAATGTGCGGCTTCTGGCAACAGAGAAGCTTCAAGCTGCATTTTTATATCGACGGGATTAGCCCTTCCTGCCTTTCCTTCCCCAAAAGAAGGAAGGTCTCAGCAGTCTCGAGATCTGCCTGTGAAAGAATTTGTAGGCTTCCAAAGCGTTTCTTTCCCCACCGTGCTCCCAGTAGTCCTCTAATAGCAAAATGCGTGCACTGCAGAGCTTGAAATGGGGCTGCAGAAGAAGCCATACATCATCGGCTGTAGCTAGTAACACTGAACATAATCATATATTGATAAAGGGCCCTGTCAAGTCCACTATGGTTCCTGGCCATAAAGCCACATGACACTACATTTTCATTATTGAAAATGAAATACACAATGGCCAGCTTGTTCTGTTTCAAGCCTGGAGGTGCTCCTTGAGAAATACTGACTCAATCCCAAGGTTTTACTGCACATTTCCACGATATAATGAAGTTGGCCTTCAACTGGCCCATGCAGGGACTTACTGGGGCTGAATTTTTTATGAACTGTGTAAGCAGAAAACATGGAATAAAATGGGTGATTGGTCGCCTGGCTCATAATTCCCACTAGGCCCTTGTCTGCTGTATGGAAAGGAGGCTGGGTCCATGGGCCTCTTGCTTTAAAGCTACTTGGATGCTGTTTGTACAAAATTATCTTGCTAACAGAGGTGGGATGGTGTTAAAAATAACTTGCACAAAAGAACCTGAATTTATTTATTTATTTATTTATTTATTTATTTATTTATTTATTTATTTGTTTGTCCAATTTATAGGCCGTCCTTCTCCGTAGACTCAGGGCGGCTTACAATGCATTATAGCAATAGCCTGCATACTTTTTTGTATATACCTGCTTATTAGGGCTTTCGGCCTCCCCTAAGCAGTGTTGTTCTATACAAAGTTGGCTTATTGCCCCCACAGTCCGGGTCCTCAATTTACCTACCTCGAAAGGATGGAAGGCTGAGTCAACCTTGAGCCTGGTGAGATTCGAACTTGCACTAATTGCAGGCAGCTGGCAGCTAAGTGCTAGCACTTAACAGCACTTTAGTCTGCTGCACCACCGAGAATTGTTGTTCTTATTCCCATACATGTTTTTCACTAAATATATGAAATATTAGTTTTAAGATCTTGCATGGTGTTTGTGTGGTGCCAAAGTTCCCATCCATTATTTCCAAATAATGGATAATTCCAAAATTTAAGCCTTAATAAAATATATAGGAGTAAACAAACAGCCAGGTTTAATCTAGTGATCAAGGCACTAGGCTAGAAAGTGGGAGACTGTGAGTTCTAGTCCCAACCTTAGGCATGACAATTGGCTGGGTGACTTTGAACCAGTCCCTCTTTCTCAGCCCACCCCACCCCATAAGAGGAGGGAGTATTAAGTATGTTTGTCACCTTGAGTTGTTTATAAAAATGATAAAGGTGGGAAATAAATAAAGTAGATAAATAATCATAATTAAAACAAGGAACAATCAAAGACAGAGATCATTTTTTCAGGTAAAGCATCTCTCATTTCAAGATTTCTTATTTCATCTCTAGATGAAAGGGATCTGGCAGCAGAAGGGAGGGAAATGTGTGTTGGGAAAATATATCCTGGGATTGTCTCCCATGATCAGTCTCAACCCTCACAGAAGTCAGCAGCAAAGATACTGCTATACAGCCACAGGTGAAGCACAGGGTGCAACAATATGGGAACATATCTAGAAGCAGGTGATGGGGGCTTTTGTGCCTGAAAATCCTGACTTATGAGTCTTCATCACGTAGAACTATACTGTAGAAGCCCAGTGGGTTCCCCGGATAGGTCAATCCCACTTCGCATAGGATTCATGCAGAGCAGTTGATGAGAAAATTCCCCTCCATATCCCAGCCTCCTGAACCTTTACAATTTTTCTCTAGGCTCATCTAAGCCAAATGGACAGTCTGAATCGAGTGTAAATTTATTTCTGCTGGTTGAGGAGGTTCAGTTCATGCCGGTAAAGCTGCTTTGAACAACCAAACCAAAGAAGTCATGCAACTTTTTTTCAGAGAGAGAGAAAGAAAGAGATACAGGCAGAGGCAGACAAAGAGAGAGAAACAGAGAGAAAGAGGCAGAGAGAGGCAGTTGTTGGTGAAGGGACTGTTGATTTAATCAGAGAGCAGCAGACAAGTTCTTAGCATTTCCAACATTGTGGGTCCTCCTGCTCGTCAAATGTTTTTCTTGCCTTCCATCTTTCACAATGTGAAGAAAAAAGCATCTGGCTATGCCGAGTCTTGATGTGGAGCACAGTCCACAGAGAGATTAAGTTCTTCGATTCAACTATACAGCCTCTGAAGCTTCATTTCAGTCAAAGTAACAGTCCGTGTCGCATCTAATTAAGTACTCCATCTTGAATTCCTCAAATATGAACAAAAAAGTTCAATATTTTAATTAACTCAGAAAGCAGCATTGAACTGGTTAAATCTGTTGACCTGAAAAAGGATGAGGGAGCACACACTGTTCTGTCTTGAGCTCCTGAATGAAAGGCAGGGTAGAAGGCTAATAAATAAATACAGTTGCTTCTGGACCTATTGGTTGTACCACCTATCATCAGTTGATGGCTTCAACCATCACGTCTCTAAAGCCAATTCATGACCTCCTCTGTAAGCCACTCAATGGTGTTCCATTTCATATTGGATTCCTGTTTTGTATATCTCTCAATGCATCTTACTTTTTCTTTGGCACCCACATCATAGACAGTGAAGTTTAAAAGGGAATAACATAAAAAGAGACATAACATTGCTCTAAGCAGGCGACATCTGCTGCAGCATGAGATATGTTTTAGGGAACTGTAAACAGGCAGAAGCCAAACAGAAAAATAATAAAGTGGCTTTTAAGTAAAACCAGCAACAACTTGGATTTATATAGTACTCTGTATGTTCTGCATGAATAATACCCTAAGGCATTTTAGAGGGAAAGAAGGTAAGGAGCTGGCTGGGGGAAAAAAGAAGTAGAAGATATATTGAAAAATAAGCAGAAAACCCTTTAATTTTTTAGTAGGCATCTACTCTTCTTATTAAAGGTAGCTTTTAAGTTGTAGCATCCAGGCATTGCTCAGGGCCAACCCTGTCCTAAGCGAGAGTGAGACAGCTGTCATGGGGGAGCAGATTGGAGTGTTGTGAAAGGACAGCACATTCTTCATTTCTTAATTATTGTGGGTTTTGTTTTGGGGGAGGATTTTTGCTGACAAAGGCATGAGAGAAGGATTTTCCTGTCTCAGGTATCCACATGACATGGCTGGCATTAAAGATTGTGCTCTTTGGTTAGCAGAGACAAGGGGTGGGGGCTGCATCAAGTTTCCTGTGCCCCTTGGTCCTTCCCTGGCATTGTTCTGTGCTGGGGATGGATGCACTGAGCATCCTGAACAAATGAAGGTTGGTTTCTATTAAAAAGAAAGAATGAAAAGTGAAACAAAAAGGGGTGGAAAAACCAAATACTTACACTTGTCTGGTATCTAATGTTTGACTTAGGTATTTGGAGCTCAAACTCTTAGAGATGGGCAGGCTTTTGTTCTTTAGTATTGAAGCTTGAAGCACATTTTGATGCCATGGAGAAAAGAGGGATGCTATGTTATTATTAACTTTTCTGGAGCATTGCTGAGATTTTGGATTGGGTGGAGTGAAAATAGAGAAAGGAGGCAGATGAAGGGGCAGGCTGATCCCATGGGTTATTATTCTCTTTGTTTTCATTGTAATTCAGGGATCTGCAAAACTGCAGTTCTCAGTAAAAGGGCAATTTTGGGTGGATTTGCTTAGAAGTCACCTGAAATAAGCAGGCAAGAGAAATGAAGGAGAGATTCTGCATCAAAGGCACAAAACAAATAACCTTGGCACAACCACCTGTCCTCAGTTTTGTTTAATATTGTTTACTACAATTCATCCCTGATCTAAGGTGTTCTCTGATTTCACTAGAGAACTAAAGAATAAAACAAATCCGTCATTTCTTTCAAATGAATATTTTATTCATTCATTTTGCATGACATTGTAAGGTTCTCAGAAAAGAGTGGATTTAATGGAAGAGAATGTCTGTAGCTAAAGACTGAACGGTGGCGTGCTTGGTGCTTTCAGAGCGCTTGCCGATTTGCTTGCAGATGCTTCATTACCCAGGTAGTAGGTAACATCATCAGTGCAACCAGCTTGCTGCCTCTTTATATGCAGTAGCTTTTGATCTGCCAATTTTGGTGGGGGCGTAGTTTCCTTCTTGGTGGTTCTTTGATTACTCTTGTTTTCTGCCTGATTGCTTGTTTGGCACTGATAACCTGCTTATCTGTAGGAGGGCTGCAGGAGGGGGTGCATTCTAGTCTTTCTGTTTCCTTCCTATGCTTTTTATTGTCTTTTGAATGGTATGTAAATGTGGTTTATCTCTACAGCAGTGGTGGGTTGCTCCCAGTTTGTCTGGTTCTTGCAAACTGATAGTAATGGCAGCGGGAGGCTCCGCCCACTTGCCCGGATGTCATCATGAATGAGCTGCGCATGCACAGAAGCTTCTGCGCAAGCGCAGTGAGTGTGCACTCCCGTTGCGAATTGATAGCGGAGATAAGTAGAACCCACCACTGGTCTACTGGTAATCCTTGCTGAGCACCCCTTTGTTTGGTGACTATTCAAAGTTGTGCCAGTACTGAAACACTGGTACTTACAACCAGTCCTTGAAGTTCCAGCCATTACTCTATCCTTGCAATCATGTGATCATGTGGGCCCTTGACAACCAACTCACACTTATGAGAATTCCTGTGCCCTACGGTCATATGATCACCATTTGTGACCTTCCCTGAAAGCTTCCCATAAGCAATGGGGAAGCCAGCAGAGAAGTTTGCAAGTCACTCTGGCAAATCTTGCCTGCCCAAGATTGGAGTGGAGCAGTTCCACTCCAGGCTGGAAAGTGCACTTCTGCAACTGTCCATACACCCCGCCCCCCAGACCAAAATTGCATGTGCCACTTCAGCCACCTGTGCACCATTCCCCACCCAACAGCAGCCACCCCTGGGCCTAAAATTGCTTGTGCACACAGCAGTCCCATCCCTCCTCCAAGCAGGCATCCTTTGACTCAAAATTGCACACCACTTCCCTCACCCATACATCCTCCCTCACCTGGCAGCAGCCACTCATCTGCCTGCCAGCCTGCTTGCAAGTTGTCTGGACTTGCAACTTCTTGCTGGCTGCTCCACTGAATCTGGTTATTTGAAGGAGGAGATCCTCCTTTAATTACCCAGGTTCCTGGCTTAATGACAGCAACGGGACTGCCAGGATTGACATCCCTACGTGTAACGCAGTCATGTAACATCGTGTTTTATGACCACACTGCTTAGCGTTAGAAATTCTGTTCCCAATTACTGTTTCTGAGGTGCTTTTCAGCCATGGGAGGGTTTTCCTTTTCATAGGTTTTAGTGATTGTACTGAATCAGGTTGTGTAGTCAGGTACTTTTTGATGAAGTTGCATGTCTATCCTTACTGTTGGAAGATGGCGGCTTGCTTTCTTCTTTTTTTACTGTTATCCCTGCAAAGTGGTCAAGTCAAGAAGTACAACCAAGACTACTAACTCCATCTTTATAGTTAGGTTAACAAAATCTTGCAAGATTGAAAGCATTTCTCTTCTCCTTCCCTTTTACTATCTGGAAATCGAGAATGGTCCTCTTTGAAATATTTCTCATGCCGTTCTCCCTTCTGTGGGCTGAGATACAAGCTGGTTGTCCAGTCTGTGACTCTTTTTCCTGTCTCCCAAGATAATCTCCACAGGTCAATACTCCGGTGTTCCCAGTTGCTGTAGTATGTTTATGCTAGTCTGAATAACTTTCTTGCAAAGGTCTTCATATGGGAGAGTTATTATTTTGATAATGGAGCACTTGGTTATCATCGGTTGCTATCAAATCCCAGACTTGGATAGAATTGGGTTTCTAGATTATTTATTTCATTCCCACCTTTATTATTTTTAGAAATAACCCAAGACAATGAACTTATCCAACGCACTTTCTCCCAGGGGTGAAATCTAAATTTTTTTGCTACCGGTTCTGTGGGCATGGCTTAATTAGTGGGCGGGGCTTGGTGGTAAGGTGACTGGGTGGGCGTGGCCAAGTCAATGTCACTTCTTTGCCCTTTTTAACCTACAAAACACAACACAACACAACTGGCTCACCCACAATGTAAAAGCAGCTGTGCTAGACCCAAAATGGCCCCTGCAACAAGCAGGAACCTCACATAGCCACAAAAAGCCCAAAAAAAACAACTTTCACACTTTACACACACAAAATTCCACATACAGCTTTGTGAGATTTTGTGTGTTTGTGTAGTTAGAGTGAAACACTACAGAAACACACTAAATCTCAGAAAGCTGTACAAATATTATTTTATTTTATTTTATACTTTTATATAAAAGCAGCTAAATTTAAAACTTCCTAAACTTTAAATGGCTAGGTCTAAAGAAAGAACAACTAAAAAAAACCCCCAATTAATTATTTTTTTTAAAGCTCCCAAAGGGGAAAAAAACTTACCCAATAAACAGGAGTCTCCAACCTTGGCAACTTTAAGATTTGTGGACTTCAACTCCCAGAATTCCTCAGCCAGCTTTGCTGGGAGTTGAAGTCCACAAGTCTAGGCAGGAAGGCAGACAGGCAGAAAGAGCTGCTCACCGATGAGCTTGATTGCAGGCAGGGAGATTCAGTTGCTTGCTGATGCATGGATTGCGATCGTTGTGCGATCAGCAGCTAAGGTAAGCAAGCTGGAGGTGGGGGAGGAGGGAGAAAAAAAGAAACTTTTTTTCTTTTACATGGCTCTGGCACCCAAGCTGAGTTCCCTGATTAGCAGGCAACTCAGCTGGGATGTCAGAGCTTGGCTGGTCAGAGCCATTTAAAAGGAAAAAAAGGCTCTGATGATTGCGGGGCTTAGCTGGGCATGGGGGGCGGGGGCAGAGATTTTTGCCACTGGTTCTTCGAACTGCCCGCCGCCATCGCTACCTACTCGGCCGAGCCGGTCCGAACCGGGAGCATTTCACCCCTGCTTTCTACCTCCTATTTTCTCCTGTGAGGTGAGTTAGGTTGAGAGAGAGAGAGTGACTGGCCCAAAGTCACTCAGCTAGCTTTTGCTGGGTGTGTCCTCCTTCCACTGGTGAGTAGTATCAGGACTACAGAGATCCAAATACCAGATGTAGAAGTAGCATCTTCGGGATGTCTTTCAGAGTGTTTAAACTTGCCTCTCAAAACTTTCCGAGAGGTGTAAATGCTACCCTCCTAAAATTTCTCATCGCTCTAGGAAATAGATGAACATAATTCTTCCCCATGCTACCTCCATTTTATTTTGGAATATTTTTCACAGCCATTCACTCCCAAGCACAGGCAAATTGTTTCCTTGTTCAGCCAAGTGATGAGCTGCTGACTTTATTTGTTAATAACTCCATTTGCACACACACTCCTGGCTTGTGCTATATTTGTCTGGGGATGCAACCATGGAATAATCCCTATTGCCCTCGGTGCAACTTACTTCTCAGTAAACAGCCATCCAGGTCTGGCAGATCACAATACTTAAAAGAACACATTTGCATGAGAATTGAAACTGCACAACGGAAAAGACAAATACGTTCAGAATTTTTATGTCCCCTTATGGCTTGGCATTTTGCTGGGGCTTAAAGGTCATATCTGTCAGGAGTGGATGTGGGGAACAGACCTTCACCCTTTCTCAAGTAATTGGGCATCATGCTGATAGGGAGAATAGAATATGCTGTGAACAGCTTTTATTAGACATTTATCCAGGCTTTAATGATAGACAGTTTCAGGACAAGGCCTCATATTATGCACAAGTTTGTTATACCAGTATAAATACATAACTCTTTCCACCAGAAGCCATGTATTTTGCAATATTCTTGGCCAGATGCTAACAATGAAAGTCAATAAAATTCATCAGACACTTCCATTTTATTAGGCACATCAATCGTCCTAAAAATCTACTCACTTAAAATGCAGAGATTTGAGGGTAGATCACTACCAACTTCCTTCTAATACAGGTCTGTTTCATATATGGGAAATGTTTTGGATCCAGTCTGAAATTATTCCCTGGACAACTTTATTGTTTAACTATTGATCTCTGAAATTGAGGCCTGTGATACACCTAAAATGGTATAGGGTTTCCTGCTTGAGCAGGAGTTTGGACCAGAAGACCTCCAAAGTCCCTTTCAGATCTGCTATTCTGTTAAAAAGGAGACGGGGCTTCAATCATTTGGTTTCAGCAGCTCTCTTGATTTTGGTTAGATGCACCCTGAGGTACGCTTAAATTAGAGCAGGCAACTGGCCACTCATATTGGTCCTGATATCCATTCTGTCACTCTGGGAGGTCACCACAAGTCAAGCAGACATTATTTTCAGAAAATAATAAGTCAGATAGATTTTAACAGAATAACAGAGTTGGAAGGGACTTTGGAGGTCTTCTAGTCCAACCCTATATCATTTCAGATAAATGATTGTCCAATCACTTCTTAAAAACTTCCAGTATTGGAGTGCCCACAACTTCTGGAGGCAAGTTGTTCCATTGATTAATTGTTCTAACAGTCAGGAAATTTCTCCTTAGTTCTAAGTTGCTTCTCTCCTTGATTCATTTTCATCCATTGCTTCTTGTCGTGCCCTCGGGTGCTTTGGAGAATAGCTTGACCCCCTCTTCTTTGTGGTAGTCCCTTAAATATTGGAACACATTTTGACCAGGGGAAGTAAATAAATTAAATAATATCATAAATAAAATTTTAAATTAACACATCTATAGATTTTCATGGAGTCTGCAGCAGGCTGATTGCTTCTTAACTATGTATGTAGTGTTAACTGTATGCCCAGCAACTACTAATATGGTATGTACTGTTCTCTTTTGCATCCTGTCTGCTTCTTTATTTCATTGCAATTAACAAACTCCATCCAGCCCATTTTAAAAGCAAGTTGTTAACAGAAAAGATTATCTTAAAAGCAGATCAAAGGAATCATGTAGACGATTACCTGATTATTGACTTCACAGCAAAAGAACTGAATTGATTACTCAGAATATGTTCCATACAAACAAATCTTCTTGTATTTCAGAGAATAATTCACCATAGGGAAAAAGCACTAGGCAACTCTAAAAAATGTAACAGCTTGACAAAGAAGTAAATTAGGCTTATCATTCTACCATTTTGAAAAGGATTAGAAACAAAAATGAGAGATAAAGTAAATGTTTTTCATCCTGGACATAATCCCAGAAGAGTAATCTTCGTGGTTCTTCATGGCAAATTATAAAAACAGTGCCAAAGATTATAATTTGATTCTAGCTGTGCTTTATATTTTAATTATTTTTCTTGCTACATAGACAAATAACTCTTTCAGAAATGCACATAAATGAGGTGTATTACATTTGGAAACAGGAAATAAATAGCTGGAGTAAAAAACAAAGACATCTGTTTTATGATGCAATGTGAGGTGTTATTGGTGTTTGCTATGGATTCAGCTATTTCATATAGGAAGCTATTGTTTAGCTGCAAGGGAGTTATCTGCTGTGGATCAGGGGTTTTAGGAGACCTGAAATGTTTGGTACATGGCACATCCGTAACTACATGCTGGCTTTCTTGGTACTCTGGGGTGAACACCAGGACATTGCTCTCAAAGAAAAAAAAAATCAGCTTGTTAAAGTGTAGCCATGACCTTCTACAAAGTCTAATATGATGACAAGCAAATCTTGAGGAAGAGAGCTGCAGGTATAAATTTCATACGTGTGGCATTAATTTGAGACCTTTCGTTTAAACAGTAACTCAGCAACTGTTCTTTACCCACCCACAAATGTTGTTGTTGTTGTTGTTGTTTTGTTTTAAGCAGGCTGTGAAAAAACAGGCTGGACCTGAGCTGTTTAGCCAAACACAAGAGAAAAGCTAACACAGAAAACTTTCTGGATGTTCAAGGTGTGGGTGTCTGGAAAAGAGTATCCATTGCTTCTGGATTAAGCAAAAGACCACCATTATGCTTTTGAAAGTCTGCAAATGAGTAGTTAGCATCTTCTAATGCAGGGGTCTCCAACCTTGGCAACTTTAAGACTTGTGGACTTCAACTCCCAGAATTCCTAACTTTGCTGGCTGAAGAACTCTGGGAGTTGAAGTCCACAAGTCTTAAAGTTGCCAAGGTTGGAGACCCCTGTCCTAATGTTCAAAACAAGACAACCCATTGCGAGACCAGAATGATTAAATCAGTAGGGTGCCAAAGAATTAATTTTAAATTCAAGTCACTTCGAATTGTTTCTTCTGTAATCTTAATCTCCAAGCTCTTCTGGTCTTCTGAGGTACAATGTAGTCTTTTGAAGTTTAATAGGATCTTCATGGATGTGGAAACTAATGTTTTGGTTGTATTATTTCAAAAGGTATTCCATAACTGAATGATCCTCAGTAAGGAAGAAAGAAATCCCCATGTTGTAGCCAGAAAAGCAGGACAAGTGTGACTGTTGATAGACCATGATATAAATTATACATAACTCTGATATCTGGTCTTATTGTAGGAGGTGAGAAATTGGATGCTAGAGAATTTACTACACCCTTAAGAGTTGCTGGGAAAGCTGTCAGACCCATTTTTAAAATCAAAAGTAAAAGGCCCAACCTAAGAAGGCTAAGAAATTGCTGCCGAAGGTGACTCATCATTTTCTCCCTTGCTGTACGGAAGAAGCAGAAATATTGTTTCAGGGTTGGGGCTTGCTGGCAATACTTCATATTAGTTAATTAGCAGAAGACAGCAGTAAGATAACATAGGGAAGGTCAGTGGCACAGAGACAAGGAAGCCACGGAAAAAGAGAAGCATTTATGACATTGCTTTTCCGCCTTTATTTTGAAAGTAGTAAAAAGTCTAGACCAACATCTATAAACATTACTCTAATACTCATTCACTCATAATCAGGATACTGAATGAAGTTAAGGGGGAACAAAATTAAAGTTTGAGGCTGGCCACAGAGCAGAGCCCCAAATATTGTTAGCATTGTCACCCCAAAAGATCTTTGATATGCCAAGAGCTGCATCAGGAGACACATCCCTTTGGCTGCCCAGTGCCAATATAACAATCCTAGAAAGGCACCAAGAGGCTACAAAATATTTGTATTAATGCATTTTATTTGTTTATCTATTTCTAATTCTTAATGACTTCCAGCAGATTACATTTTAACATGAGAGCATAAACATGTATCAAGAATAAAATCAGCTATGTAGTCCCTGCTTCAGCTCTCAAATCTGTGGGTGATCTGACTGAAGCTTCCTCAAATCAAAATGTTTCTGCAAGGCCCTGTTGGAAAACCTGGCTGGCAGCAGGTTCTACCTGCCATGGGAAGCTCCCCATGCTAGCTGTATTGCAAGAGGTACAAAGAATAGTTAATGGTGGCTGATGTACATCAGACCATTGGAAGAGACTTCAAGAGATCTCTTGAAACCATTCCTTTCATTAGAGAAACATTTGTGGTAGGACAATTAAAGGAATTTAACTCAATTAACTAGCCAGGATTTGAACTGATTAATTGCCTAATTAGCTGATTACATTAAATGCTATAGCATCTTAACCCAGCTGATATTTTGAGGACATTTTGAAGTAAATTAGGTTTGCCATGATTGATTAATCCTAGTGAATCGCTTACCATTTGGAAAACTTTCAACACTCAAATCCCAAAGGCGTGAATGTAGATACCATACTTAATGTTTCATAACAGACAGTCCAGATATAATCAGTTAATAAAACAATGCAGTTTGTAAAACAGATTTCATTAATAGATGACCAAATCCAAGGAAAATCAGGGACCTCTCTGTTTGATGGTCAGGTGAAAGAAGGCGTTGGCAGATCCAAATTGTCAAGGGAAAGGTTGCATGGGGGCGGGGGCAGGGCAATTGCCCAGAGACTGAATTTTGTTTTGCCATTACATATAATCTCCAAAAGTCAGACAATCACTTTTTGCAACACTAAAATATCATTGCCAGAGTATAATTTGTTAGGGTGGCCTTTCATCTGCATAGTGCAAATGCTTTTTTTTTCTTTTTTTCTTTTTTTGTAGTTTTAAACCAGGTAAAAAATGGCTGGGGGCATTTTAGACAGCAGGAGCCATGCCTGCTGCTGTTTCTTATTTTCTCCTCATGTGGGATAAGACCCTACTTCCTAAATCCTCTGGGCTTAACGGTAGAGTAGGAGAGGGGGATTGTAAATACAACTTAATAGATTTAATTATGTGCAATCAAATCAGTATTAATTCTTAGCAACCACCAAAAAAAAAAAGTTTTTTTTTCTAGGTTGGATTTTCTCCAACCCAGTCCTTCAGGTCTTTCAACTCTGCACCCTCTGCCACTGTAAGTGAGTCCACCCACGTTGCTGCTGGTCATCCTCTTCTTCTCTTTCCTTCAATCTTTCCCAGCAGTAGAGCCTTCTCCAGAGAGAGAAGCCTTCACTTAAGGTGTCCAAAACAGGATAATTAGACTTTGTTCATTTGTACCTTGAATGAGAACTCTGGGCTGATCTATCAGTTGGTTTTCTTGACTAGCCACTACATTTTCAGTCTTTTCCAACACAAAATTCAAAAGCATCCATTCCATTTCCTGTCTTGCTTCTTCAAATTCCAACTTTCACTTAGAGCGTCATAGAAAGAAACATTGCCTACTCAGTTTTGACCTTTTTAGGCATAGACACATCACAGCATCTGAATATCTTTTCCAAAGCTTCCTGGCTGATTCTTCCAAGTGGTAGCCTGTGGTGCATTTCTTGACTGCTGAGTCATTTATTGTTGATACCGGTAGTTGATTAAAGGCAGAAACTATCCACCACTTCAATATCTTCATTGTCAGTTTTAAGGCTGGTTGTTTTCCTGCTGTCATGAGTTTGAACTTTATGAACCTTAGGCCCATTTTTCAGTGTGCTCTTTGATTTTCATTATTAGAGCTCGCATTTTCAGCTATCTGCAAATGCAACTAATGGCTGACTGGCTAATAAACCAAACCATTGTTTGTGAACTTCCATGCAGTGCCCATAATAAATCTTGATTATGATATATTACTCTTTATACCAGGGCCCCCCAAACTTGGCAGCTTTAAGACTTGTGGACTTCAACTCCCAGAATTCTCCAGCTATAAGGGACCCTTTATACAGTCATTCTGTATCAGGTGTGACTAGATAGAGTATTACGCATTCACTTCTTCACTGGGTCTTTTTACAAGCATATGTAACTGTGGCCAGACTGTTCCTGTGCCAAAGTATCTGATATAAAAAAACTACCAGTATAGTAGGGTGGCTTCATTATAAACTAGTCTGAAGTTTGTTTACGTTTAAAAGGGCAAAAGGGAATGCTGTAAGTTGTAGCATGGTAGTCTCAGACTCATCTACACAACTTGCTTGCTACAATGTGAACATGTCCCAACTTAAACCATTTGCTAAGACACAAGAGAGTATGTTATAATAAAAAAACCACTGCTAAGGCAGGTTGAAATCGATCTTTGATATTCTGATGTAAAAATGGTGTTTCTCTGGAAAATGAGAGATCTCCCATCTGGACAACCTGTGGCAGAGGGGGGAGAAGGCTTGAGATAATGCAGTTGGAAGTGGGGCTCTGCTTGGCTACCATTAACCCAGCACTAGGACTGCCAACTTTATGTCTGATTCCTGGGCTTGCTATCTCCAAAGGGAGGGAGGAAGACTGAAACCCCAGTATTCTCAACCATTTCCTTTCAATTTTTATGAATTGGTTGACCTGCTGAACAAGTGAATCCAAAGCCTTGAAACTGACTAGCCTGACCTAGTCTTAATGGATATAATTGAAAATGTATTTGGAAAGACCTGGCAGCCTGTGCCTGGAGGAATTTCTTTCCCAGATGTGCATTAAAGGTATGCTGCAGGTGCAGTGTGATTTATGCCAGTGTGATTTCTTCCGGGCTCTGGGATGGAGGCAAGCGCTGTGAATGAGCCCTTAAATGCATTTAAAAAAGAAGTAAGTTTTCAGCAGAAAGGCAACTAAAATAATAAAACAACACAAACTGAAATCCAATTACATATATTATCAGATGGGATTGATTCACAGGATTATTAATCTTAACAGAGACCACAGAAAGCAAAGTTTATTGGAAATACAGAGAAAGAAAGTGGGAAATGTTGTATATATTTTCAAGCCAACTTCTTTAGTAAGAACTTTATCTTCTCTCTAGTCATTAATATGAGAAAATTCACTTATCTTTTAAGGGAACCTCTATTTTCTCAGATGGGAACTGGCATATACAAAGAATAAGAGCCATATTTTTAGAAATAAGGAAGAGAACTTTTTAAAAATCATTTTACTGGTAAACCATTTGGTAAGTAATCATCTTATAACTTAGACATCCAATACTGTAAGTCAGAATCTTATGCCATCTTCAACTTCCTCATGGAGATGGGACAAGAGCGGGAAGAACTGCCAACACCTCAAAAGACTGGCTAAAAATTCAGAAGGATTTTGCTAGTTTTGAAATTGGACCCACCCAACAAAATTTATTTTGCTGGTGATTACTATAAGATTCTGCACTTAAGTAGGAAAAACTAGATGCCCAGGTACACATAATAGGCAATACTTCACTTAGTAACAGTATTTATGGAAGTATCTCAGCATCCTGATAAACTATAGAGTAACCATGAGCCAGGAATGCTGCAGCTGCCAAAAATATAAAGTAATCTTGGGTTCCATCAATAGTATACTGTCAGAGTCACAGGAAATGATAGTTATGTTCTACACGGCACTGGCCAGAATCTGTCCAGTTCTGGTTGTCATAGTTGAAGAAGGATGCAGAGGAACTGGAAGAAATGCAGAAGAGGCTAAATTCTATGGAGATTGATTAAAGGAACTGGGTATGTTTAGCTTAAATAAGAGATGGCTAAGAGAAAACATGGTAACAGTCTTCAAATTCTTGAAGGGCTGCCACAGGGAAGACAGTTTGGATTTATGCTTCAGGGCTTCTGAAGTTTGGAAAATAGCCAATAGATGAAAACTCTATAGAGAAAGATCCAAACTCAAAATAAAGATCTCATGATCATGAGGGCAATTAAACAGTGAGGCAGCCTCCTGGAATCATGGTGCCATATCACTAGAGATCTTTTCTCAGACAGCCATTTGTCTAAGGCTATAAGATTCCTTTCCTGGGTAGAAGATTGGACTAGAAAACCTCCAAGGACTATTCTAGCTCTGTGATGTTATTGTTATGTTCACTGTAGAAAGCAGCAGCAGCAGCAGCAGCAGCAGCAGCAGCCTCCTGTGCCAAATTGCCTTATTTCTATAATTTACAACAGAATAAATGTTGGCTCACTTGAAAAAGACAATCATGAACCATCTTATGACTAGTTGTAATGGTCTAAGCATCTGATCCAACAGTATCTGGGTTTGAGAGAAGGTATTTCTATTCAGCGAGGCTTTCTAGAAGGTTACTGTACCGTTTTCCTAAAAAGTGTTGCTTTACTTTTGTTCATAGGGAAGAATGGATTAGCATAGCAATGAATTCAATTTAGAATTAGAATTATTCTGATCTCCCAATCTATAGCATGAGGTAGTTGATTAATGCAATTAATGGTAGGAAATACTCTGGGGAATCTCTGGGAAGTAAGTACATAGGAAAAACACAGTAAGAGTGCTATGAGTTTGTTGAAGTTAACTTGTATATACCGAAATTACTTTAGGTGCCAGATAGAGTGTTTCTTGGCTTCCATTGATGTTCCGCTTGCCTCTTTATAAAAGAGGCTAATCTTATACATACCTCTTTCAGTGCAGCACACACCATGAGGACATTTCTCATTAAAGAGAATGATGAATCCTGTTAGGGCCTCCCTCAGAAGTGTCTGCTTGCTCTAAAAGTCAGAGGATGCAACAATAAAATAGGCATAGGAAGTCATAAATGAGAATAGACTTGATTAGTGAAGGGCTCTTCATGAAAGCATTCCTGACTTCTACTGCATGTCACATACTACCTCAAGGATTTTGGCACTATTCCTGCACTTGAATTTTTCCCAAGAGAATCGACAACTGGTGAATGTTAAAATGTAATTGGTTAACACATTTTTTGTTGAAGTGGTTCCTCCTCCCGGTAAACACTAAGAGGCTATAACTCTGACTGTGTGTCAGTGCAGCCACAGATTGTGCCCTTAATGGCAGCCTGCAAGGAAGTGTCCTGTCTTTTTCCTTGGTGATACAGCTGGAAAGGCTCAAGTCATTTCTGAGAAGGAAGCCTTCCAAGGCAGAAGCATGACATTTTTAAACTGCAAGGATCCCAATGCAAAGCCTCCAGCTTTCCTGCGTGACAGCCATGCAGAGTATCCGAGTGCTGACAATCACATCCATCACAGGCAAGACAGATATCTCTTAGGCTTCCTGGCAACCTGCCTTTGTCCTGATTCCTTGGCTTCCTTCCAGAACTGCAAGACTTTAGGTCAACAGCCACACTTGCATGACATCTCTGGCATGGCTCTTTCCAGAGACATGAGTCAAACGGAGGCCACAAAGAGGAAGGAACAGAAAACTCTAGAAAGTGGCCAGAGGGCACAGAGAAATTTTTCCCCACTTGCTCACTTTAGGACTTAGGTGCATTGGTGCAATGACAGTGTTGAAATGAGAGAGTTTATTATGGTTGCATGCAGATAAGTATTATGTACAGTATGTATTGGTACAGAAGTGTCAAGTTATTAAGATAATCTTTGTCTAAGGGTATCTACCTGATGGAATAGCCTCCCTCCAGTGATTTGGAAAGCCTTCTGGAAGGTCTTGAATATTTGGCTTTTCCCTCAAGCATGAGGATTGGGATGTTAGCTGTACTCCTCTGTAGGCTTTATGATGCCTAGTGGACAAATTTTGTTGAAACTTTGGTTTCATTGTATTGCAACAGTACAGCACTGCTGGTTCAAAACCCAACTGAATTATTTTTCAAAACTTATTACTGTTCTTTCCAGTCCTCTTTCTTCTGCCTTTTCTTTATTCTTTTTTTTTAAAAGTATAGTTTCACTGTTTCTGTCTTGGTCATCTGAGACATAAGGATTTTGTTCTCCAGCTTCCCGGTAGCTGATTGGTTACCTCAGTATGGAGAACATTAATTGTTTGGTGACTTCATGGTTAAGAATATTCAGATGAGAGTGATTTGTCGCCATCTTCTTATGAGATATTTTTTTTCTCCACAGTGTGGTCTACTATTCTGGTATTCCCTGGAATCTCTCACGCAAATAATCAATTTAGCTTGGGAACCAACTCAGCCAATCAAAAATTGCTATCTACAGAGTTCTTACTATATCTATTGAAAAGATATTTCTCTGTGCATATCCAAGATGGCCGCTCTCAGCTGAGCGGGAGCGATGCCGGGGGGAATATTCCCAGCTTTTGGGGGGTTTCAGGGGCTGGACCAGCTAATTATGCCCCATGCCTGGTGAGGGGAGCTTCTCACCGATCTCTTTCGACATCTTGAGAGCTCGTTGCTCTCCAGGACTTGACGGCCAGGACGAGGGCGGAGGCTGCTATGCTGTGGTTTTGCAGCTGGGTGAGAGCGGCCTCGGCGTCTCCCCGCGGTCGCCAGGCTGGCGGAACGGCAGCAACGGCGTCGGCAATGCTGCCCCTCGTTGGCACTCCAGGGGAATCCATGGGGATGGCAGGAGTTCCTGCGAGACCCAGCGGTGGATGGAAGCGACTTCGGAGGGCTGGCGGCGCTGGTGTTGGCGCTGGCTTTGACGCTGGGATGAGCAGCTGCAGGGGATGACATCAGAGAGGGCAAAGAGGAACAGGAGGCCTGCATTGGGAGAGCGAGGGGCACTCTGACCATTATACCAACTATGCTACCAACGCTGTTTTTGGGACTCCCTGTGCGGCCATGGGGCAGTGACCCACTTGGAGAGGGCCCACCCCTGGTCGTTCCAGAGGCTCTCCCCCCTCCCTCATATGGACAGGGGTGAGCTAGAGCTAGAGGCATTATGGACCCTATTGACCATGAAACATCTTTGGCCAGGTCTTCCGTGCCTCGTGTGGTCTATTAGCCTCTGTGAGGCTATTTATCATCTGGAGGTGGCCTCTGGACAATGTGACATCTGCCTCCCATGGACTTTTTATGGCCTCCCGATTCGCCTAAGGTGCAGCCACCGGAGTCTCTTCCTGGCCCGTGGTCCTGTAGATTGGTGGTTGTCATCAATTGCTCCCCAATTATAGAGGGATATACCCTGGATTTCAAGTCTGGTATGGAGTTGGACGATGACTTCAGTTCTTGGCCCTTCCCAGCTTTCATGAGAGGCCAGCTGGTGTTGACATCTGGCCATGAAATGGCTTAAGACTCCATCCACTGCTGTGAGAGAGCAGTGGAGTTTATTGGCTTGGACCTAACTGGATATCCCTTTTCCGGAATTTGGACCAACTTGTTTAACCCCCTGGCCGTGGGCTTCCCCCGATTATTTAGATATACTCGCCAGCAGAGCTTCTTATTCTGCGAGATTCCCCCTTCTCGCAGGTGTGGCCCTCCACTCTATCGAGGGCCTACCTTTATGACAGGCTTTGGCACCCCAAGAGGTGGTATGCTGCAAAAAGGGGATTGAGGGGTTTTCTGGGGAAATTTTTAGTTAGATTTTTAAGGGGTTCTAGGGGGCGGGAGGGTTGCGTGGGTTTGGGGGTTAACCCATGGGGGGAGGGATCTGGCCCAGCTGCCTGTCAGGCCATGGAGGGTGCAGATTCCGGGGGTAAGGGGGGCATTAGAGTTCATTCTGCCGAGGGCTTTACCATCCCTACGCTGAGTGGGAGGGGCAGATATGGCGAGAGCAGGGAACCATATCACGTGGTGGGGGTGCGCACTCACTACCTTTGAGCGGTGGCACGCCCCAGTCCCCATAGTCCTTCTGGTTCCCCAGAGTGTTCAGACTCTCAGGGCCTGAGCCTTCGGCTGTTGTTGTGCAATGCCAGGTCTGTGGTAAATAAAGCCCCCCTCATTTGCGATCTTATTCAGGAGGGGGAGCGGACCTGGCAGGTATTACAGAGACCTGGTTGGGCCAGGAGGGGAGAGTTCCCCTTGTAGATATGTGCCCCCCAGGCTTCCGTGCATTCCACCAGCCGAGAGCTCAGGGCAGGGGCGGGGTGGTGGTGGTTATTATAAAGGAAGGTCTTGATCCGAGGGAGACCACTGTTCCACAGATAGCGGGATGTGAGTCCCTTCTTGTGAAGTGGAGCCATGGAGTGCAGATGGGTTTGTTGATCACGTACCTGGCTTCCTGGCACGTGGCAACAACCCTGCCTGAGCTGCTTAACGTCTTAGCCGAGGTGGCGGTTGATACCCCCAGACTTTTGGTCATGGGGGATTTCAACCTGCCATCTGTCAGTGAAATGTCTGAGGTGGCTCAGGAGTTCATGGCTTCCATGATGGCCATGGACCTGACTCAGTTAATTCATGGCCCTACTCACATGGGCGGACACACTCTGGACTTAGTTTTTATCTCTGGTCAGTGGTCGAGTGGCCTTGATACAGGGGATCTAGTCATCGAACCCTTGTCATGGTCTGACCACTCGCTCCTTCGACTTGACTTTCTAACCGCTACATCCCGCCGCAGGGAGGCGGGACCGACTAGGTGGTTCCGCCCCAGGTGCCTGATAGATCCTGATAGGTTCCAGATGGAGCTTGGGCCATTTCCTGAGACTCTGGCTCATGACTCGGCTGAAGATCTGGTGGGCGCCTGGGACAGTGTGGCCGCTGGGGCTTTGGACCGCGTCGTGCCTTTGCAGCCTCTGATCGGCACCGAACTCACCTAGCTCCTTGTTTCTCCAAGGAGCTGAGGGAGATGAAGTGCCGGAAAAGATGCCTGGAGAGCGGCTGGAGGACCAGCTGTTCCGAATCCGACTGAACACTGGTGAGGTCTCATATTAAGACCTACCTAGTGGCTATAAAAGCGGCAAAATCTAGCTATTTTGCCACCCTTATTGCATCATCAGATAATCGCCCAGCCGCCCTGTTTAGGGTGACCCACTCCCTCCTCCATCTGGGAGCGCGGGGTGATCCCTTGCAGGGTGAAGCTGAGGATTTTGTGCAGTATCTGCATGACAAGATCGCTCAGATTCGAGAAGGCCTGGCCTCTGACTGGGTAAGTCCAGACGGGACGACTGAGGCAGGTCTTGAGAGTGTTATCTGGGAAGAGTTCGATCCTGTGACTCCCGAGGATGTGGACAGGATTCTGGGACGGCTGAACGCGACCACATGTTTATTGGACCTGTGTCCCTCCTGGTTGGTACTGGCTTCCCAGGAGGTTACACGAGGCTGGCTCCAGAGGATTATTAATGCTTCCTTGAGCGAGGGTGTCCTACCAGCCACCTTGAAAGAAGTGGTGGTGAGGCCCCTCCTCAAGAAGCCCTCTCTGGATCCGGCTGTTTTGGCTAATTATTGTCCAGTCTCCAACCTTCGTTTTATTGCAAAGGTTGTTGAGAATGTGGTGGCGCAGCAGCTTCCACAGTACCTGGATGAAGCTGTTTATCTAGATCCACTCCAGTATGGCTTCATGCCTGGGCACAGCACGGAAACGGCATTGGTCGCGTTGGTGGATGATCTCTGGAGGGCTCGGGATAGGGGTTGTTCCTCTATCTATCAGATCTCTCAGCGGCTTTTGATACCATCGACTATGGTATCATGTTGCACCGGTTGGAGGGGTTGGGAGTGGGGGGCACCATTTTACGGTGGTTCTCCTCCTACCTCTCTGACCAGTCGCAATCTGTGTTGGCAGGGGGGCAGCGGTTGACCCCGAGGCGTCTTGTTTGTGGGGTGCCGCAAGGGTCGGTCCTCTCGCCCCTTCTGTTCAACATTTATGTAAAGCCACTGGGTGAGATCATCTGTGGCTTTGGGGTGGAGTTCCATCAGTACGCTGATGACACTCAGCTGTACATCTCCACTCCAGGCCACCCCAACGATGCTCTTGAAGTGATGTCCTAGTGCCTGGAGGCCATGCAGGCCTGGATGGGGAGAAACAGGCTCCGACTCAACCCTTCCAAGACTGAGTGGCTGTGGCTTCCGGCGTCCCGATATAGCCAGCTGGTGCCATTGCTGGTTATTGGGGGTGAATCATTGGCCCCCACGGAAAGGGCTCGCAACTTGGGCGTCCTCCTGGATACACGGCTGTCTTTAGAAGAGCATATGACGGCCGTGGCCAGGGGGGCTTTTTATCAGGTCCGCCTGATACGCCAGTTGCATCCCTTTCTAGATCGGGACTCCCTACGCACGGTCACTCAGGTACTCGTCATTTCCCGCCTGAACTACTGCAATGCTCTCTACATGGGGCTCCCCTTGGGGTGCACCTGGAGGCTCCAGTTGGTCCAGGACGTGGGGAATTATGGGAGCGACGGAGCGCTCCCATGTGACACCTCTCCTGCGCGAGCTGCACTGGCTTCCTGTGGTCTTCCGGATGCGCTTCAAGCTGTTGGTGACCACCTCCATGGCTTAGGGCCGGGGTATCTACGAGACTGCCTTCTGCCGCCAATAGCCTCCCACCGGCCAGTTTGCTCACACAGAGAGGGCCTCCTCAGGGTGCCGGCGGCCAGACAATGTCGGCTGGCGACCACCAGGGGGAGAGCCTTCTCTGTGGCAACACCTGCCCTCTGGAACGACCTACCCCCAGAGATACACACAATACCAGACCTCCGGACTTTTCGTCGGGCCCTGAAAACACATCTATTTCATCTAGCCGGGCTGGCTTGATCCCATCCTTTCGGTTTTAATTTGTAATTGGTTTTAACTGGGTTGTTTTTTAGTAGTAAGCTTTATTGCGGTCAGAGACCAAATTAAAATAGACAAAGAAAGGGAGCATATTTTACAAATATGGATAGATCGTGGGACAGTACACCATCTACTGCCTCAAATACAATCTGTACTGGTGATCCTCTGTCGTTGGGGTTACCCGTCTCTTTTCCTGTTTTTTCCAGCCACGACTGTAGCAAAATTTTTTGCCACCTTTAGAGTTATATTGGGGTCTGCATCCTGGAGTAGGAAATAAAGGCTGAACATATCAGGTGAACTAGGGAATCTCTGTGAAATAGGAGAAATGAGTCTTGATCTTATATCCCGGTAGTGGGGACATACGAATGTAATATGGAACAGGGATTCTGGGGATCGGCTGTCACATGTACAGTGTGATTGGTGGGTTGTTTTAAATTGATGGTCAAAATTATTTAATGTCTTTTAAACTGCTTTTAAATTTTATATGTTATGTTTTACCGTGGCTGTTCACCGCCCTGAGTCCTGTTGGAGAAGGATGGTATACAAATTAATTAATTAATTAATTAATTAATTAATAATAATAATAATAATAATAATAATGAAATGGCCATTTTCAAATACCCAGGAAACCCAGAAAATAATGATCAAATCATTTTAGTTCTTGATACTAAAACACAAAACAAAAAGAGTGAACCCCTCCCCCAAGTTATCCAAAAAGATCAGTTACCACTGCTTTGATTGATTATACGAAAGAGTTGGATTAGATTAAGGGTGTCAAACTTGATTTCATTGTGGGCTGCATCAGGGATGTGTTTGACCTCGGGGTGGGTGGATGGGTGGGCATGGCTGGGGTGGGGTGGGTGTGGCCATCTTGACATCACTCATGTTGGAGGCACCTGTGGTGGCCCGGGTGGGGCTGGGGGGAATCCATTGTCTCCAGCGGAGGAAGGCAAGATCAGGGAGAGCATCAAACCCTTGTCCTCCAGAAGAGCCTTGTCGTCCCTTTCAGGCCACATGGAGGGCCTCCGGGTGGCAGTGCAGGCTGTCCGGAGCCCTAGGCAGCAGAGGACAAGCACCCAGCCCATTCTCAAGTGCCCAGGGCACTGGGACCCCACAGCCCAGCGCAGCCCTGCTTTTCTGAGGGGGTGCCCTGCTGTGCTTACCACCTCCTCAAGGCTGCTGCTGCTGTACTCGCTCTCTTTGTCCAGGTTGCTCATGGTGTTTGCGGGAGGGCAAAGTGTGTGTGTTAGAGGGAGGCTCACTCCCTCTCCACGCTAGGAGACCCAGCTTTGTAGCCGAAGCATCCTCAGTGATAGGATAGAAGACCACCAGAAGAGGCCAGGAGGAGGAGACAAGGGGATGGTAAAGGGCAACAGGGCTGCTGATGGCCAAGTGCTAAAGCAGGACTGACTTACTGTCTTTCTTTCTTTCTTTCTTTCTTTCTTTCTTTCTTTCTTTCTTTCTTTCTTTCTTTCCCTTCCTTCCTTCCTTCCTTCCTTCCCTTCTTTTCCTTCTTTTTCCTTCCTTTTCTTCTTTTTCCTTCCCTCTTCCTTCTTCCCTCTTCTTTCTTCTTCCTTCCCCTCTTTCCTTCTTTTTCCTTCCTTGCTCTCTCCCCATCTTTCCTCTTTCCCTTTCTCCTTTCCTGTCCCTTCTTGGATGCTCAAATGCAAAAAGGGAAACATTTCTCATTTTGTTTTGTTTTGCTAGCACTCTGCCAGCAAAAACAGAACTGCAGGAGGCCCCGAGCTCCATTTTTGCTGGCAGAGGCACCACAGGCCAGTCCTTCATTGTTTCCAGGGCTGCCCCGCGGGCCAGATCTAAGCACCCTGTGGGCCAGATTTGGCCCGCGGGGCCTTTAGTTTGATACCCCTGCATTAGACTCTTAGTGACTCACTGTTGCTTTAAGGATCTGAAATTAGTCTAACTTTCTCTCCAGTATCCTAACAGGACTATCAGAATTATAATCCTGCCACATAAGTTGGCAAAGCTGAATTACCTTCCTAATGCCAGCAGGACTCTGTTTCCTATCTCCAAGAGGTAGAGGAAGATGAAAAGGGTGGTGGAAGGGGGATTTGTGGTATAAGGCTCATGAATCACATCTGCCTTTTAACAGTATAACAGATTTGGAATGGACCTTGGAGGGCTTTTTATTCACTGGATCCATCCACTCTTACAAAAAGGAGGCATGAAGGCTTGTATTGTGATTTTGTGAGTTTGATTTAACAGAAAGAAAACACTAAATAAAAGAACACCACCCTAATATTCAACAGTGAAGGACAGATAAATGTACTTTTCAGGTCTCAAAAGTAACAAAAAGAGGAATCAACAACTAGAATAGGATAGGATAGGATAGGATAGGATAGGATAGGATAGGATAGGATAGGATAGGACAGGACAATTGGAAGGGACCTTGGAGGTCTTCTAGTCCAACCCTCTGCTCAGGAAGGAAACCCTATACCATTTCAGACAAATGCTTGTCCAATCTCTTCTTAAAATCTTCCAATGTTGGAGTATTCACAACTTCTGGAGACAAGTCGCTGATTAATTGTTTTAAACTGTCAGAAAAATTATCCTTTGTTCTAGATTACTTCCACCCATTGCTTCTTGTCCTGCCTTCAGGTGCTTTGGAGAGTAGCTTGACTCCCTCTTCTTTGTGGCAGCCCCTGAGATATTGGAACACTACTATCATGTCACCCTTAGTCCTTCTTTTCATTAAACTAGACATACACAATTCCAACAACCGTTCTTTATATGTTTTAGCCTCCAGTTCCCTAATAATCTAACTTGAATTTATCTTGCATTCCATATGTTCTTCAGACATAATATCCATGATTCTTTAGATAAGGCACCTTCTTAAAAAAACCGACCCTGCAGCTTTTAGGAAATCAACAGATTTTCAGCTTTTAGCAGTTCCTATACTTTCTGGAAAACAAAAACAACAATTAGCATCAGCAGGGAGATGCTTTGTTTTGGAATAAAATTGGCACTGGAGAAAAGCAATGTCCCTGAAAGAACTGAGTCAGAAACACCTACACACACACACATACACACACACACCCCGAGCTGGAAAAGAGACTTCTGTGGCACATCTGAGATTTAGATTGTAAGGTGGCCAGATAGAAATAAAAAAAGAACTAATTATCTTGTCTCATAATTGTGCAAAATAAGGAATTTGAGCAATGGGCTCTGAAGGGGTTGAAAAAAAAATGTGCTAATTCTTGGAAGCCTCCTACTCTACTTTGGATCTGGGTTTTCTAAAACTCCTGGATTTAAAAAATAAAATGCTATGCCCAGAGTGTTATTCACCACAAGGGCTTAAACCTGTCGGGCATTCTTATAACTGGTGCAATTGTTTTTAATCCTTTGGGAGTAATGTTCTGTCCTGCATATTAGATGACTTTTTGACTAATCAAAAGTATAATCCTTACAGTCATGTCTTAAGGCTGATTTTTCAAGCCTACTGAATGTAACTTTGCCCAGGATACAGCACTCTCCCAACTGCTTTCTTTATCCATCTGTCTATCTCTGGATCTATGGCCAACTTTGCAGAATTTAGAAATCAGTACGCTTGGCAGTTTCTGTTCTGTATTTCAGTACCTTGGTTTCTTTCTTCCTCTTGCCAAAATATGCCCTTAGGAGTTATGGCAAATGTCCTGCATATCTTAGCTTTTCTGCTAAGCAGCTCAGGTACTACCTGTTCTAAAGCCAACAGAAGCTGGCTTTTTCGTTGACTGAAGAACCCTGCATGGAAAGAAGGAATGGAAATCAGAATTTAGCCTCATATTCTTGGATTGGAGTAGGAGCTTTTTCTACACTCTTTCTCCAAGAGGATTAATTTCATTTCTTTGAACCATTTATCTGCTCTTTCAAAGCAAAGCGGTTTGTAAAAAAGAGCAGAGGGGGAATATGAGGGATGGCTGTTTTTCCTCTGTTGCTATCGGTACAAACCTAGTTTTGGTCACTATCATCCATTTGCCTATGGGTGGTTGCTTCGATTAATTTCTGGAATGAGCATTTCCCCTGCATTACCAGCATATGTGACAAATAACTAATCTGGCTCATCAAAATGCATGAGGATGCAGTGTTCTGGCTAGTTAAAGGCATTCCTAATGCAGCAGCTTGATCTGCTTTTAAAGAATTGTCTGAACATACATTAGAAAATAACCAAGAGCAAATAAAACCCCAAGGTGGGAAGATTTTTGTCTGAAAAGCAAATAAAATCAAAGTTTATTTATATAAAGTTATTCCTGTTCTGAAAAGCAGTATAGCAACCTTTTGTCCTAGCACTGATGATGTTACCTAGTTTGGGTAATGAAACGTCTGCAAGAAAATAAGCACGCTCAGAGAGGACCAAGGACCCCTCATTTCATCCTTGAGCTACAAACATTGGCCTTTATTGGAACCTTTTGTCCAGATGTCTAAAGCAGTATAAAATTCCTAGTAAACATTTGGGCTTTTTCAATGGGCTGGAGAAGGGTTTACCCTTCTAACAATAGCAATACCCTGGATATGGGAAAGAGTGCTAAATATGTAATGCTAATATTTGATTCAGGTTGTTAGCATGAGACGAGCCGCAAAAAAGTTGGCAGATTTTTTAATGAGTTCCTGAAGAAATATTGCCGTTTACTCATGGAGCATCTGGATCACCCATGGGCCAGGTCTGGCTTTTACTTAGAGACAGCTGCCTTCAGATAATACAGCCTTTTAGTACAGCCAAAGAAATGAGGTTGCCTGGACCAGCCACTGAGGATGTTTGATAACAAATGAAATATTTGCCTGGATAAAAAGGAACATCTTGAAATATCTTGGGGGGAGGCATTGAAACAGCTGCTGCCTTCTTTGTTCTGGTTTTGTCCTTTCTGTTGTTGCTGTCACAGTTGATAACCAAAAGCACATTGATCTGCCCTTCCGCTGGCCCAATCTAATTTTAGGGAAATGTGATGTAAAGCCTTTTGTTCAGAAATTCTAATAAGATGAACTACATCACCATGCTAGATAAATGAGCATTGGTGTCATGTCATACTCTAGTCTATAGCAAGGGTTGGCAACCCACAGGCCCCAGGTTGGAAGTAGCCCAGCACCTGATATCACCTGGCCAGTAGTTCAAAAAAAAAAGAAAAAAAAAAAAAAAAAAGAAAGAGTATCCACCCAGCCCACAACCAGGAGAAACTGCTCACCATCTCCCAGGGCAGACATTTTTAAAGATGGCTTCACCAGGTACCTTCGTAAGGGCAGAACAACAAATCCCCCACCTAACACAGGTGAGAGTGATCTGGGCAGAGAAGTGGAAATGGTGGTGGCAGCAGCATAGCCTGTGTCCCATATGCCAAAGAAGATTGTGAAGCCCTACTCTATAGGCAACAAATTGATTAATTTGAAAAGAGCTGGATATGGCCAAACCCAGCAAGGCTCTTCTGAAGCAAATTTGGTTTCAGGCTTCTGATCTAATATATGCCCTCACTATAAAGTCATTTTTGCCAGATATTTATTTTTTTCCTCCATTCTAGCAGCAGTGCCCTTCGGCAAAGAAAAGACAGGCGGTAGCCTTAAAAAGGCTCAACAAGGCTACTTCATGTACTTCCTGAGTTTATAATACTTCTTCAACAAATTCTGGAGAAATGAAACAACTGGGCACATATATGCTTGCAGAAGTGACCCAAGAAATTCTTCAGATTGAAGCAATTGTACTAAGCTTTCAGGAGAGGTGGCTGCTTCTATTTTGAAGCACCCCGTGAACATTTTCCTGAACCCTATTCTTTATTCCACTTAGAACAGTGATTTTGGTGAGTTTGCTTTAATAAAACATTTGCACAAAGTCCATACACATTTTCATGTATATTTCTCCTGATGCACACTTTATAAATAAAATATAACGCTTACATTTTGAAATAAATTTTCTATAATGACATCAATGTACATATACAGTATGCAGAAATATAAATGTATGTATACACAGGCACATATATGTGTCCATGTAGTGAATCAATTCATGCTGATAATTATAATTTACAATTATATTATGATTATTAATTAATATTATAATTGTATAATTATTAACATTATCAGCATGAAGGATATTCATTGCAGGATGTGGACCATAATATACTATGCTGCTCCAGTGTAGGTTGGAAAATAGATGTTTTTCAAATTCTCATTTTATGGCTGAGAGTGACTGGCCCAAATTCACCCAGCTGGCTTCAACATAGTGTTTAGGTCTTCTAAAGCATTTTAGAGGTTTGGATTATGCTTTGGTCTGGAAAGAGCATATTTGCAAACTTGCATTGAAAGGTGAACCAGATGAATCTCCTCCCACCTCTTTCTTTAATAGAGAGCTTTTGTTAGAATATGGACTTCAATGCTTCAATTTCTGTATTTATTTTCAGAATACAGAAAAACAGAGTTGGAAGGGACATTGGAGGTATTCTAGGAGGTAGTCAATCCCTTATACCATTCTAAACAAATGGCTGACTCCAATCTCTTCTTAAAAACTTCCAGTGTTGGCACACCCATGACTTCTTCGGTGCAAGCCGTTTCATTGATTATTCCCATTGTCAGGCAATTTCTCCTTAGTTCTATGTTGTATCTCTCTTTGATAACTTTATGTTTTGTACTGTTCTCAGATGCTTTGGAGAATAAGTTGCCCTCCCCCTCCATTCTTTGTGGCAGTTTGTCAAAAATTAGAACCCTGCTATCATGTCACCCCTACTCCTTTTCTTCATTAGATTAGACATACCCAGTTCCTGCAGCCATTCATCATGTTTTAGCCTCCAGCCCCCTAATCATCTTAGTTGCTCTTCTCTGCACTCTTTCCAGAGTCTCAACATCTTTTATGTATTGTGGTGACCAGAACTGTTTGCAGTATTCAAAGTGTGGTCTTACCAAGGCAGTATACACCAGTACTGATACTTCACATGATCTGGATACCATTGTTCTGTTGATCCAGCCTAGCACTACATTCACTTTTTTGGCAGTTGATGGCTCATACATATGTGGTTGTCCACTAGAGTACCTAAATCCCTCTCACAGTGACCACTGTTGAGCCAATGACCTATTCTATACCTGTGCATGTTTTTTTCTGTCTAGGTGTAAAACCTTACTTTTCTCACCACTAAATTGCATTTTTAAGATAGGACCCAGTGTTCAAGTCTGTTAAGAACTTTTTGGATCTTAAACCTAACTTCTAAAGTGTTGGCTATTCCTTTTAGCATGGTGTCATCTGCAAATTTGAGGAGTTCCCCTTCTATTCCCCCATCTAAATCATTTATGAAGATGTCAAAGAGTACTGGTCTAAAACAGAACCTTAGGGTATCCCACTTCATGCTTCCCTCCATTTAGATGTAGTTCCATTGAGGACTATATGCTGAGTGCTGACTGATAGTGATAACCAAGAAGTAGCTTGTGGTCTACTTTGTCAAATGCCTTACTGAAATCCAAGTATACTATATCCACAACATTTTGGTGATCCACTAATTTAGTCACTTTGTCAAAGAATGCAGTAAGATTTCTTTGGCATGATCTGTTTTTGACAAACCCATGTTGGCTTCTAATAATAGTTTTTCTTGTTTCTTGCTTGCTTATCTTTTTCAAGATCTTCTCAGGTATTGATGTTAGGCTTACTGCTCTGAAATTTCCTGGATCTACTTTTTTCCCTTTCTGAAAATGGAACCACATCTGCTCTTTTCTAGTCCTCTAGTAGTTCCCTGGTGTTATTTGAAAAAATATGGTTCAGTGGTTCTGAGCTCCTTCAGAACTCTGGGATGTGATCTATTAGTTCTGGTGACTGATGATTTCCATCTTTCCATAGGTTCTCAGGATAATCTACAAACATAGTAACACTGCAATAAAACACACACATACACATATATATGCTGGTATATATACTGGTATACCTTCGAGACCAACTTCTGCCACCAGTAGCCTTCCACCGGCCAGTCCGCTCCCACAGAGAGGGGCTCCTCAGGGTACCATCGGCCAAGGTATGTCGGCTGGCAACACCCAGGGGGAGGGCCTTCTCTTTGGGAGTTCCTGCCCTGTGGAATGAACTGCCCCTGGAATTACGCAAGATCTCTGACCTCCGTGTACTTCGCTGTGCCCTCAAGATCCTGCTGTTCCGCTAGGCTGGGCTATCAATGTAAATGATTTTAAATTGGGTGTTTTAAATTTTTGGGTTTTAATTTGGGCCGAAATTATTTAATAATTTTAATTATTTTTTAATTGATGTCTGTATATTTTTGTGTTTTTAATAGGCTGTACACCGCCCTGAGTCCTTTGGGAGAAGGGCGGTATAGAAATAAAATAATAATAATAATAAGATGGTTTATTTTATACTTTGATTTGTTACTGAAATACCAGGCACTAGGATTTGTTTAATCCCTTTCTCTTATTTTATGCTGATGAGATGATCTTTAATTCTCTCTCTCCCTCCCTCCCAGTCATGGTCTCCCAATTAGAGTTCCTAGCCTGATGTCTTCACCTTTACATTAAACTGACTCTCTCTGTCCCTCCCACTTTTCTTAGTATTGACTAATACAGAATAGCTTGATTTAACCTACCATAAGAATCTTATCAAAGAGCATTTTAACGAGCATTTAGTGCCATTCCCATTTAGCAGACTTCAGATGCAACTGTTCAAATTTTTGCTTGGACATCCAACTATCATCCCTATACTGAAGACATACTGGGCAGCATGGGCAGGAGAATGCTATTGTTTCAAGTCTCACTCCTGGGTTTCCAGAGGCATCTGCCTGGTTGCGGTTGAAAACAGTGCTGGACTGATCCCTCATGCTTGATGCTTGGATTTACATAGCCTTTTTCATCTCTTTTCAAGGATCTTGAGAGTTGCCCCCATTTGGTACTTGAGCATTGCTAGACATCATGTGACCCTCCTGAAATGGTTGAGCAGTTGGCTCTAGCCTTACTGCTGCATTCATTATTCAAGGAGAACAAAGTTGCAGACAGGGAAAAGTTTCCAAGTTTTTATGGAGCATTACCTTGCATGCTGTAATATTTATTGCTGAAATTCTCTCTCAAGTCACTCTTAGCCGCCTACAGACAATGACTTTTGGTGGCCTGACAATGCTGAAATAATTGTAGACTCCAGTGATTATATTGTCACTACATGGAAGACTCTAAATAATCTGAGCACATATTTTTTTCAGCTGATTGATCACTAGCAATGATATAATTTGTTCTAGCTGCAGTTAGATTACTAATAAACTGTCTCATCTGTTATATGATTAATAGAATATTGGGAGTGCTTGTAAATAAGCTTAGCAGACCATTTCATTTCAGAAGGAGTAAAAAAATGATTACATTGTTATTTTAAGAGAATGTCCCTGAGAGGGCAATAGGGCAGAAGGTAATTTTTCACTCACTGTTATTTTTCCCCCTTTTGGGATTGTGTTTGAATTGGATTGTCTGTGGAAATACAGGAGTCTGGAGATCTTTTTTCAATAGTTCCTGAAAGGCTCACTTACTTATTTTCCTTTCATTCAAACGTTTCATCAGACTCAGTTCTCTTCTCCTTTCTGTCCACATGATCCAAATGATTGCGGACAGAATATAGTTGAGCAATATCTCAGGTCACTGTGGAATCATTGTAGATTTCTGGACTCAATAAGGATTGTGCTATTGGCTTCTAGGATATTTTCCCCATTGGGGGTCTTCTGTTAAAGCGCCAGCTTTAGGAAAAGTTGGAATCCTTGGATTCCAAGGAAAAAGCTTGGAAACGTTCTGGGAAATCCTTGGTGACATTCCAAGATACCCTGTTGGTCCTCAGCCTTCAGGGCACATGAAGTTCATAGTGGAAGGAGCACAGGTCCTTAAGAAGCTTGCCTTCATAGTATTCAGTTCATTATGGGGAGGGTCTCGTGGTTTGTGTTCTTGGGTCTTGGCAACTTCCTACAGCAAGTGACAAGCACTTGCCTTACAGCAACAAGAAGCATGCAAAGCGCCATATAATTGCCCTGCTGAGAATGTTGGCTGAAACGTTTCCAAGCCACGAGTGTCAGAATGACAACAGCAGAAGGCAAGGCTGAGAATTGTGGGGAGCAGGTGGCTGGCGATCCCACATGGCCTTGGAGCTCATTCCCTGACATTTAGGAAACATGTAGCTGTGCCTTTCCATGCCAAAAACTGGGCTGATATCATATGTGCCCACCTACTTCCTTCATCTGGACATTTGTTTGCACACCCACATGAGAAGGAAAATGGGAATGGAGCACATTCAGGGGGTGGATTTGTTATTGTGTTGTGGCTGCAAAAGAAGAGGTTTGTTTTGCTGCAGAATGAGAGAATTGTGTCCAAAAAAAGCAGTACAAATGTTCCATGTTTAAAAAACTTCAGTGGCACCAGATGCATAGATGTAATACAAGCACAGGCTTGGAAGGAAGGCACTGTATTACCTGGCAAAGGGTGGGAGTTTTTAGGAGCACTGCTGTGCTCCTGGGTTAATGTAGAATTTAACACAAACATGGTGGTTTGGGTTTTAACGAGTCTCTAGGGGCAAAAATAGACTTTTAAAAAAAGTGCTAATGACCTATGGGATAATATCTAGGTGATTTATTGGTACTCCCAAATGATGGACCATTAACTGTTACAAATCGTCCTTTTCACCAATGAGATCATAATGCACACAAACATCTTCACTTCATTTCAACCTTCATGTATCCAATCGGGAAGGGGCTTGAAGAGAAGTTGAAATCATGTTTGCTTGAATGCAGGTATAGTACAATTATTTGCATCCTGGAACCCGAGGAGTGCAAAGCCTGGAATTGTGCTGTGTTGCGCTCATGTTCACTCAGTCAGGAGCACTACTTCCATTTAGATTCTGGCCTGCATAAAGAAAGGCTGCAGAGAGGCAAAGCAGCTGCAGGAGTGAAATGGATGCTATAATGACTGGCCTGAATTTATCCAATGATCTCATGGCTAAGATTGGGTTTAAACTGAGTTCCCCCAAATCTAGACAATGTAGAGAGAGTGAACACTGGCACTATTGGTAGAAAGATGATCCAATGAATATCCATTGCCAATCAAATATCGGACAACAAGAAAGTATTGTTCATGTGTTTAATTCATGTACTGATCATATGCTATTCAATTGCAAATGGCAATTTGAGAAACAAATACCCTCAATCCCATTAATATTCTTAATAGTCCACAAATAGCTATTGTTTCTCATGTTCCTGACGTTCAGAATAACAGAAAAACAGCATTGGAAGAGACTGTGGAGATTTTCTAGTCCAACCCCTTACTCAAGCAGGAGACCTTATATCATTTCTGAAAAATGGTTGTCCGATCTCTTTTCTGAATTGGGGATTCACCCAGGTAGGACAAACAGAAAACATTCCTGAAATTCTTGTGAGACACAAAATATACCGTGGTTTCTCTTCAAATCACATAAGGTTTTCATCTTCTACTGTAAAGAGGTTTTTGTGCTATGTATCTTTAATTTCATTTAAACGGGTTTAAAGAAAAATGAGCAAAACTGAATAAAATTTATTGGCATGTTTGATACTTCTCAGAGGGTCAGCCCCCATTATGTTTCAGTTTAGGGTATCTTTACAATATGATGATTTGACAAAAAATAAACTCATTTCGTTACATTTGTTGGGGGCAATTGTTATTTATATAAAGCTTAGAGATGGTTAAGATAGTTAAGAATCCTGAACATTTTCTCCTGAACTGATGAAATGGTGTTTGGGGAGGAGAGGGGAATTATTTCATAGATAAATACATGAAATGCTTAGTTAGAAGGAAGTTGAACATGTCAGATCAGGAAGCTTTGAGATTGCTTAGAACCACTTCAATTAAAGGTCAAATAAATTATAAAAATTACACGAAGCCACTTTAATTGTGGATCCAATAACACTGGATATTTTTCCTCTAATGTGTGGCATATAAACTATCCATGATGCCATGCTATGTGAGATGCCAAGCCTGTCTTGATTATATCTACATTCTTTTACCTTCTGTATTTTAAGAAAAAATAATGTCTTGTACAATTGTTTTAGCTGTTTATGGTTTTAATCATGTGGGTTTTATTAAAGGTTGTAACTTTTTATTGTAACTTATTTATTAATTGCTCGCTGCTTTGGGATTATTTTAATAATGAGTATACAAGTTTGAAATTGTATGCCTGAATGAATGACAGTGTGATTAAACAACAATGTGAATTAAGCTATGTATGGCAAGAAGACTATTCTTCTTTTGAGAATAGTTCTAGTCTTAAAGAAGGTGAAATAAAATATAAGTTAACAGCTTGTGAAATCAGCCTGTAATCTGAAAGAGTAGATTGCTAACGGCATCAACTGGGATATCTGAAATCCTATGGGACAGCAGAGTAGGTTATTGATAATCCAAACCACTGGACTTGTGGTTATGGCAGTATATAAACATGCAAATATATACATAAATGAAGGGAGATGAAGAAAACAGCACATGGTCCTGTTAATAACACAACTCATTATATTTTGAAATTGTCCATGCAGCAGGTCCTTCCTTCACCATATCCCCATTCTAAAATGCACAACGTATGTCTTTCTTTCCTTTTTATATAAAGCATCTTCAATAAATGTGTAGCTTTAGCATTAGGCAGATCATTAATACTTTGGACTGTTGAAATCAGCTGAATAAGCTGGATGTCAGATTCAGGTAATTGGCAATCTAGCCACCTGTCAGCTTTTTGCCTAGAACCAGAAGCCCAAATTGCCTCTACCTGGGGTGTGATTCTATTCAAGGAGACAATGGGGCTCTGTTAATTAAATTAAGCAGAATCCCTTTTGCTTTTTAAAAGGATGATCACCCACAGTTTTTTTTTTTAAAAAAAGGGATGGTAGAATTGTTAGTCGGATCGACAGACACAATAACCACAACATGTCATACTACTATACACAATGATTAACGATGAATTTGTGTGGCTTGAGAGAATGATTATTTTTTTTTTTTTGCATCCAGAGTTCAACCTTGCCTTGGCTAAAGGTTTCTCTTTGTAAATGAGTGCATTAATTGTGCCCACAGGATATTTAGTGGCATGGACTTCATCTGGCATTGTAAAAAGTAATAAGGCGTGCCTTGTTTTGTTCCTCCCTCTGGGGCTTAATAGGAGGACTTGCAAATAATAAAGGTTGCGGTTAAAGAAAGAGACTAAATGGGCTTAATCTCACTAGAGAGCTGTCCTAGTATCTTTTTTAAAAACATGCATATATACTTCAGAGGTTCTGTCTATATCTTTTCTTAGTTTTCTTTTTTTGTGGGGGTGGGTGGAAATACCTTCTTCAGCTATCTAGGTTGTTACTAATCCCAGGTTTTCAGTTGTTGCTGGAGTTCAAGACCCATAATCTTCTGGTAGGGATGGTGGGAGCTGTTGTCCAATAACAGCACAAGAACCAAGCTGGCAACCACTGTGCTGTCTATAGAATATTTTTAGTGGGGGACCTGCAGACTAAACTCGACGGTGTGCTAGTGAGACCTGAATGCATCTCCTAACAGTTCTTTGTGCAATAAGCAGACAGGGAAGGCATAGTTGGATTAGGTGAGCAACAGGAGACAATTTATGCTCCTGTATAAAGACCACATAGAAAAAAAAAGAACAATAGAAAGCGAACCAAGGGGAATGAAGAGGTTTCTCAATAAAATAATAAGATGAAATAAAGACAGAAGCATTCTCCTCCCCACACTCTCGAAAGACAGAACAAATCTAATCACCACTTCTGCTGCTCACTGGAACTTAGTAGAAATCTTTTCACGCTTTCCCTAGTGCCTTCAGTGACAGCTGGCAGATACAAAAATAAGAAAAGCTCCCACCTCCCACTTCCTGAGCAGTTGACTTACAAAGCTGGTTAGAAATAAGCAACAAGTATTGCAACTTGTGGGAGAGTAACTACCTTGTGCTGCCACGTGGTGGCAGAAATATGAACAGGCATATCCCGTAAAACGATCCAACTTCTTAATCCTGAAGGGCATGATAGCACAAGGAGGAAATATTTGGGCAATAAAATGGTGAAAATAATGAATGCCAGTCTTAAAGCCTAAACAAAAGCATTGCTGATTTGTTTACATATTATATTTATAGTCCAAGGAGCCCAAGGCAGCACATATGATTTTCTTTCCCCCTGATTCTTTTAACAATCACGTGAAATAGTTTAGGCTGAGAAATACAAAGTGACTCAAAGTGATTGAAACATTCAGAACTGGGTCAATGGGTACAGGGTTAATAAATCCAAAAAGGAGTTAATTAGCTCTTTCAACTAATTCCCAAAAGAGACCCAGTCATGGACAGAATTAAGCTGATTCCATTCATTCAGCCACGTTGTGGGAAGACTCAGTGTCTGGCATATCTAATCCTCCAAGAAAAAATGAGATTTAGAAAAAGAGTGGCTCTAAATGTAAGATGTCCTGTTACAGAAGTCACTGACGAGGCTCTGCCATACACAACCCGGGGCACATTTCCTAGCTCTTATTGACTGCATGCAAACCTCGGCTCTTGTGGTGCGCCTCATGAACATGGAAAAGGGGAATAGCTAATTCTGAAAGTATTCCCTTGGTCAGGACTCCTGGAGAAAATGAGTGGGGGATCATTGTTTTCAACAGGATGGTTTTGGATCCAATTAGTGTGTCTATGTGATGCTACTGTTTTATGAAGTTTAACTGGGAAGTTGGATGGGGATGGGGGAGACCTTAAATATAAGTTTCTTTGTTCAAATTCCCTTGTTATTGTATTATGTTTCCTCTCTTTGATATGGTTATTGGCTTAAATTTTTTGATTGGCATTTTTTAAAGGTTGCTGATTTCTATTTCAAAAAGGCATTTTTCTCTTCGGCATATAGGTGCATCATTAAAAAAAATAATATGACATTTGAGTTGCAGGCTTATGTAATTTGGGACAACATCCCAAGGGCTACAAATGTATTTATTTATTAAATTTATATGCCACCCATTTGGCTATCAGGTGAAACTCACATGCGGAAGAGGCCTTCATCCTGCAGTGGATAGACAATGGATAAGATGATGATAGATAGATAGATAGATAGATAGATAGATAGATAGATAGATAGATAGATAGATAGATAGATACTCTGTATATATATATATCTATATCAGTGTCACTTGATAGCAAGATTTTAATAAATAAATAATTAAAAATTATTTAATTTTAATAAATAAATACATTTGTAGTCCTTGAAATGTCCCAACCTACATAAGCCTGCAGCTTAAATGTCATTATATATGTATATACACATGTGTCTATGTGTGTGTATTCATTCATTCTAATGTATCTCTCCTAGAGTTTGCACAGCCCTTAGAAATGCCTCCAACTCTTGTCATTCTCCAGGAAGTTATTTTATATTTGATTTTGTTTTTTTTATTTTACCACTCATCTTACAAAGGGATTCTGCTCATTGTATAAAGTTAAAAACACAAAATCCCATTTTTCCTAATATTAGGGAAAAGTGATCTTAGAAGTAGTAAAAGGATCAGTGGTGAGATATGAGCAGAGAGTATGGACAGAAGGCTGAGAATCAGAAGAATTGAAAGTTCTCTCTGCCGTAACCACCCCAAACAATGTAAACATACATGGAAAGGAGGAAGAAAAGATCCAGAAGAATGGAATTGTGATAAAACTTGTTTATTATACATGCACGAAAAATCTTTCACAGTACTGTTTTACCCACAAATATTTCTGAAGAAAATTCAAAATTGCTCTGTTATCATGTCTCCCAAGCAGGCAGTGTATAATAGCGCATATCGCTATTAATGAGCCCTTGTTCGAAAATGAATAGCTCAGTAAATAATGCTTGATGAGCTGAGAAAACACAAAACAAATGGTAGGGGAACCATTTATGAGCAACTTTAGATTCCCAAGTGATAAACTTTTATTATTGTTATGATTATGAGAATTCCATGGTTTTTTTAAAAAATAGTTTTTATTAAAAGTTTTTATATATATAAGTACATTCAAAGAAAAAGTACAGTAAATGTGAAAGAGAAATAAGAGATAGAAAAGAGAAAATAAAAGAACAGAAAACCTGAAAAGAAATATAAAGAAATTGCTTCTTGGCAGTTATGCAGTTCTAATCAAACCTCTCTCTCGAAGGTTACATCATAATTCCTTCCTTTCTTTCTATAACCTATTCTTTCTAATCATCAAAGGCATAAGTCACAGCGTCATCTTCTCTTTTATGCAGAAATTCTGTAAGGAGTCGATCTAATCAAAGAAGCCAGTCTGGCCATCTAGTAAGTTCTGTCAATTTCACCAACCATTCCCCCATGGTGAATGCTGCCAAAACTTTCCATTTTTATGCTTATAATATATCACTACAGTTATCATAAGTTAAAATAATCTTCTGTGACTCTTTTCTAACTATGTATATATCAGTCCAAAAAGAAATTGTTCTGGCTTCGATGGAACATAATCTTTAAAATCCATGTGTGTATTTGAATCCAGACTTTTAAAGCTTTTTTACATGTCCACCATGCATGATAGAATGCCCCTTCATGTTAAACACATTTCCCTTTGTATATTCCAGAAAATTTCCCTGGCATCAAGTACCAACAATACAGGGGTGGGTTCTACTTATCTTTACTAACGGTTTGCAGCGGGACCGCGTGTGTGCGCTCCTCTGCGCAAGCGCAGAAGCGTTTTGATGACGTCAGGGTTGGCGGAGCCTCCTGCTGATTTTACTACCAGTTCTATAGAAACAGTGCGAACCGGGGACAACCCACCACTGCATCAATACACCATTTTGTAAAAATCCTCTTTAAGATCATACTATAATGTACATTTCAACTCTTTTGACCTCCTAACATACAAGAGTCCTTTAATTTTCCCATTAATGTTTCTATTCCCTCTAACAGATCCTCAAAACTAACACCAGATCATTAGCAAAGGCTTTTAACTTACAAGTTTCTTTTTTAAATCTTTGCTCGCACAGTTCTCTTATCTTATCTTTTTCAGTACCTCAAGTATTAAAGAGGGGAGACTGTGGCCATCCTTGTCTTATCCCTTTTTGAATCTCACAAGATTTCATTAATTCTCCATTAAGAATTATTTGTTTTTTTCTGTGAGGTATCAATCGATTTTACCCATTTAATAAAATGATCTTCAAAGTTCATATCCTCCAGAACTTTAAACAAGAAAATCCAATTCAAATTATCAAAGGTCTTCTCTAAATCTAAGAAGATCAATGCCTGCTTTTTATTGTCCTGCTCCAAATATTGTAGAATATTTAACATGTTTCTAATATTATCTAGCAATTGTCTTTTAGGTAGAAAATCTATGTATGACGTGTGGGATCCAGAATTGTGTCTTCCTTTTTGATTATGATTTAAAATTAAATCACGTTGCTAGTTTACAAAAAATATGAGCAATGATCTTAACATAAAAGAAAATGATGACAATAATAAGGCTGATGAGGATGACATTGACAAAGGATATCAATGAAGTAGATGAAACTTACCTCCTAAAAGCGTAAAAAGAAATCTGATTTAGGCATATGTGTTATGATTTGAAGAATACCTGGAAATAAGGACTCACATTTTGAGAGTACAGTTCATTGAGCCTTAGTTTATGAATCTGGATGCAAGAGGAGAATTTAGGAACAACGGCAAATGGAATGATTGGAAATTCCCTGCTCAAAGAGAAGTGGGGGGAGCACAAGGATGATTTCACTCTTTTAAAAATTGTACTGAATTTTTTCCACTTGATCTTTCTCACATTTTCATCCTCCTCAAATGCACTGTATAGAAGCTGAAGGATTGCTTGTTAGTTGGAGCACACAACCATCTCTATTACTGTTAGCTCATAAGTGGAAGGCAGACTACGTAGTCTTCAGTTCTAAGGACAAATGTGGAAAAAAGTTCAAAGTTATGTGTAGAACACTGCTGGGCCAGACAGCTGGGGTCCTAGACCCACCTCCTTTTGACTCTGGCCACAGTGATGAATGTCAATACTCATTAGAAAATCCTTGTTCACAGGATGCTTCTCTCTGTTCAGAAAGAAGAGTTGGCGGAGTTAGAAAGGATGGCTTTAATCTGTAAGCCATTTACTGCGTGCAATAGAGACAAATTCCTGTCGTATGATATTTCTTATGGATTCTGCCTCCTCATTAGCCGACAACATCTGCTTCTTATCATAATTAGTTCAGCAGGTAGTTTCAGCTCCTTACACCTGTACTTACAATCAACACAGAAATTTCAGAAGCACATGTAACAACTCCTTCCTTAATTTTTGCCTGCTATGAAGCTTGCTTCACTTGAATAGGTTGAGAAAACTTGTCTGCATCTTCTGGAAGCATATGCAAACACTACCTTTTTTATTTTTCTCACAAGAAGAAAAAAAATCCTGGATTCTGCTATTCAGGCTGAACAGACGGCACATAGAAGCAAATATTGCCCGCCGGTGAAGAGATAATTGAACAGGAATCCTTAAGATTTCCAACCGGAGCCAGCCTGGGTTAGGCCAAAACATTATGTTGTACACCACCTGCACAATGGTGCCGAGAGAAGTAGGAAGGTAGCAGAAGGCGGGAAGAGAGAAGACCAGCTGGCCCTGCTGGGGAGGCATTTTTACTGGTTTCTTTGGAGTGGAAGGGTGTGAGGGCTGGGGTCATTTCCTGCCAGGGCTGTTCTAAGCAGGATGGGATACATAATTACACTGTCTCGCTCAGCCATTAGTGTCAAGACTCATTAGGAACTCTATCCACTCGGCAGGAGCGGTAATAGGTACACACACACACACACACACACACACACACACACACACACACACTGACGCAGAAAGCCAGCCAAAGTCTACAGACGGCAGAGCAGTTTTTAGATGGGAGTTAGTGGAGGGAGCAATTGTGAAACTCCCATCTGGATAATTAGAGCCAGCAGGGAATTGGATTGGCTAAGGCAGGCCTTTCATTTCTCTTCTTGTTGTTTTAGCAGGATTGGCACGTGCTGCTGTATTCCGGGGGTGAGGTGATGCGCCTGTGTCATCATTCACAATGAGAAATGATCACCAATTTGCAGTGATGCTCCTGGGGTGAGCTGAGCAGGCCGAGTCTGATTACTGTGTTTATTAGGGCCTTGTTAGACAGACAAGCTTGTTTGCTGGAGGCAGTTGGCTGGGAGAGAGGGTGGGCTTTCTAGGGGAGCAGATTGCAAACCAGGAACTGGGGTACTAGCTAGGTAGTTTATTAGTGGCAGAGGCAGAGAATATTACATGCTTTCTAGGTAGGTATCCATTTCTTACTTGCAGAACACAGCAAATGTACTAGAAGGATTATCCAGTGTGTAAAATATGATAGACAATTAGTTTCCCTTGAAGAAAATTGGCATTGTTTATTCTATTGGAGTTCAGTGTTCAGTAAACAGAAGCAAATATTTTAATGTGGCACAGTGTTTATTGTTTATTATGTTAGTTTAGAAGATGCCTTAATAATTAGTATAGGATTTACTTTTGTCTGCTATATACTGTATATCCTATTGAAAATATAGGGATTGAAAATTCAAAAGCTACTCTGGTCTCTACTAGGCCTTTGATACAGGGCTGCAAAAATCCAGGGAGCTACTCCATGAGAGCAATCGGATCTTTTGTGTATGTCTTTGCTGTCCCCTAATATTTGTTCAGATTTTTGTAGCCAAGTCAAACCACCTCTTGTTTTTGTTTGGCTTTGTCTGTGATTCTTAGCTTTTATTGTGAGCCTCCATGATGAGAAGTAAATCAAAGGCAAAAGAATTTATTCCAATATTCTTAGAATCTTCTAAATGTTATATGGGCACAGTTACTGCGGTTTAATAGTTTGTACTGCTACCTACCTTCCTCTTGGTTATGACAGCATATTTTATCATACTATGACTCTATTTCAATTTTCAGTATTTACATTTCCTCCTATATGCTTGCCAAAACATTCACATTCTAGAAAACATGATCTATTTGAGTTGATTTCTAAAATGAATTAACTTCTTTGGTTAATTAATTTTGATCAGTTAAAGAGGTGCTAGCAAATTAATTGGGTGCCAGATTTTAATTTGTTTTAAAAATTATATGTAATGTGCAAGTAATTATAGAAAGTGGCAAATGTCCTCTTAAAAGAGATAGTTCCTCCGGTGTAAGAGAAAAGAGGAAGATACCTTCCATTCTGTGAGAGAGAAAAAATGGTGTACATAAAAGAAAGCTATGCTTTTCTCTACAATGGCGTGAACAACCTCTGCCCCTCCTGATGTTATTGGATTGCAACTCAATCTTGTCAAGGAATAGCTATTGACCTAGAATGAGTTCCAGTCACCAACACATATAGATTGGATCCTAGAATACTATACTTGCAGATGATCTATCTGAACCTCTGTCAATTATCCTTGTGAAATCCTGGAAATGACTAGAAGAAGACAAAAGTTGCATTTATCTTCAAAAAGAATGGGAAAAAGAAAGAAGGACCCAGGGAATTATGAACAAATAAGTCAGACTGATAAGTTTTAGAGCAGATCATAAAACAATTGATCAGTAAGCGAGGCACCCTAAAATAATGCAAAGATTGCTAGAAGTCAGGATGGATTTCTCAAGAACATGGTTTCTCGAGCTAAGTTTATTTCCTTTTTTTGATTAGGTGACTCTTAATACATTGTATTATGGGAATGCTAGACCAGAGTTCCCAAACCTTTCCAGGTTGGCAACCTGGAGCAGGAGCAGGAGGGAAAGAGGGGATGATTTTGTGAGAGGGGCAGAGGCATGTATGCAAGTGCCCGTGACATTCATGACACTCATGTGAGTGGGGCTGCAAACATCCAAAGTGAGGGTCGCATGAGTGGGACTGCGAGCATCCATGATGATGCTTGCATGAGTGGGGTCATGAATGCCTGCGACAAGGCTCATGCAAGTGGGGCTGTGAACTCCCATGATGACACTTGCATGAGTGGGCCATGACTGCCTGTGATGATGCTTGCACAAGTGGGGCCATGTGTGCCTGTAGACACGAGTGCATTGGTTGGACGCTCATGCAGCCCAGTGGCAATTATGCCGTGGCCCGGTAGTGGGCCCAGTAGTGGGCCACGAGGCCACAGGTACTAGACATTATTGCCTTGGTTTCAGCAAAGCTTCTGTGTAAGTACTTCATGCATTCTGATGAGGTAGTTGCTTAAATATGAGCTGAAAGCCACACAGATTAATGAATCCACAGTTTACTTAGGACCATATCATTAATGGCTCTCCACCAGTGGTGGATTTCAAAATTTTTTACTACTGGTTCTGTGGGTGTGGCTTGGTGGACATGACAGGAGAAGAATACTGTAAAATCTCCATTCCCTCCCCAATCCAGGGGAAGGTTACTGCAAAATCCCCATTTTCTCCCGATCAGCTGGGACCCGGGAGGCAGAGAATAGATGGGGGTGGGGCCAGTCAGAGGTGGTATTTACCGGTTCTCCGAACTACTCACAATTTCTGCTACCAGTTCTCCAGACCTAGTCAGAACCTGCTGAAACCCACGTCTGTTCTCCATTAAACTTGAGGGAGGTACCTGTGGGTATCAAAGGGTTTTGTCTTAGCTCAATTTAGTATTTTCATTAATGTCTAGGATGAAGAGAAGGAAGGAAGGTTCATCAAATTTGCACTCAATAGAAAAATTGGGTGGAAAAGTAATGCTCTAAATTAAGACAGAAATTAAATTCAAATGATCCAACTGCATTGAGCAAAGGATTAGATATGATGATTTAAATAGCCTATTCTGATTCGATGATGTTGAAGGGCTTATCTAATGTATTTTAGAATCAAAACTTTGGTATATCAGCCTATTGAAAAGGCTTAGGATAAGCAACATTGTGCATAGTGCCGAAAAGGAGTAATAATAAGCAACAGGAATTAAGGGCAGCAAATAAGAGGAAAGAAAGGAAAACTATATCTAATATAAGTCAGTGCCTTCTATTATAACTTTCCATATCCTTCTATACTTGCTTCCACCACTTCATATATTGCTTTTGGTTCTGTACATTTCTCATCTCTTTTTTTTTTTTGAGGATCTCAACAACTCTATCCAATCACAACTTTCTTAGTCTTGGATCTTTGTTCATTCTTTCTAAAGGACTAACTTGTGTACATTTGTTACTGGTCATTTATTTTTATATTAAGTCTTCATTAATTCAATACCTATTTCTTCTTATTTTACCATTCACACTTCTGACCCCATTCTCTACAGTAATAAACTTTTATGCTTCTCCTAATACTCCACTCTTATTACCATATTATAAAATGGGAAGAACAAGATTTTATGCACAGCTGTTTTGATTTCTTTTAACAAACATTCATTCCCCCCCCCCCCAATAGACTACATACTACTGGTAGTCCTTGATTTATGACCACAACTGAGCTCAAAATTTCTGTTATTAAGTGAAACATTTGTTAAGTGAGTTTTGCCCTATTTTATGACCTTTCTTGCCACAGTTGTTAAGTGAATCATTGCAGTTGATTGTATGTCTGGAGGGGAGTTGGTCAATGGCTCCAAGCAGCCTTCTGAGAGGGATTTGGCTCAAGCATAGCTGCAGTAGGACAGCTCTGTGGCTTCAGGTGGAGAAAGCATGCAGCTGGAGCAGGTCAGTGATGAGGAAGAGGAACTGCCTTCTTCACCTGATCCAAGAACATGTAGGCCAGAGAAAAGGCAGGAGCCGAGAAGGTCAGCCAATTACTCATAAGGAGCAAGCCTTGCCCTTCTTGATGGGCTGTACCAGAAGCTGGCTATTTAGCACAGCAGACAGATGGAAGTGATGCTGGGAAAAACATGTTTATTTGCTATCTATGTTTTTGCTGGTTGTTGTGATTCTTGCCTTGCTTTGGATTGACACTGTGTTTTTTGTGAAGGGAATTGTGGGGAATATTAATAATCCTAATAAACCACAGGGCTGTGTATGTGTGTGTGTGTGTGCGCGCGCAGGACAGGACATCCACAGCCAAGAGTTTGATCCTGACCGACTCAAAGTTGACTCATCCTTCCATCCTCCTGAGGTCAGTAAAATGAGGACCCAAATTGTTGGGGCTAATATGTTGACTCTGTAAACTGGGTTAGAGATAGCTGTAAAGCACTGTGAAACAGTATATAAGTCTAAGTGCTATTGCTATTTTTACCACTGTTTGCAGGTCTTAAGATTTCTCATTTGCTTGCTCTAATTTTTTATAGGATATGCCTACTTTACCATTGTTCATTTTATTTGCCCTGTCAAATGTAAATATCATGCTTCTAATAGCATTATATAGTCTAATATTTATTTTAAAATATTTGGGTTCTCGGCTGACAGCATGGCATCATTTCCACACAAATGTACATTCAAATGCAACAGTGAATGCACATTCATATCTTTAAGCAACATAGCAATATAATGTCTGCACAAGTCTTCTTTATAGATATATCTATTCATACATTAAACAATCAAAGGAACATTACACATTCTTGTTTTTCTATGCTGAGTCTTGAGTAATTCACTAAGCATTCCATTCATTTTTATACATGCTTTAATTTTATCATTTATTACTCTTAATGTGTATTCAGGAATCAAACTTGAATTCCATATTTGCACACAGCATTTCATAATTCAATCCTAACTCTGGAAGATAAGATGAAGAAAACTAGAATTTAAAATCTAGAATAAGTGAAGATTTTAAGTACTGCATGCTTCTGAGAATATATATTGTATTATAGCTGCCTCCATTTACTGTATAGAGTTTTTGCATTAGCTGAGTTATGCCTGTGAGGTTTATCACCAAATAAACAAATCCCAGAATAAGGGTGGAAGAGCCTAGATTTAGCCTGGCTAGGTGGCTCAGTGGCTAAGATACTGAGCTTGTCGATCAGAAAGGTCGGCAATTCGGCAGTTCGAATCCATAGTATAGGTCTCCTGAGTGAGCAGGGGGTTGGACTAGATGACTTCCAAGGTCCCTTCCAACTCTGTTACTGTTACCTGTTACCTTGGCAACTTTAATCACACTACTGTAGCCTGAATTATGACAGCCATGTCCCTACCACTTGTTCTTCCATCTAGATGATGTTGAACCAGAGTCACAAGTAAAACTTCAAGTCCCACAAGCCTTCCCATCCATGTCTCAGTAAAATGCATGAGTTTGGCCCCCTAACTACAATGAACTTAGGATGGAGACTGACCTGGCATTTAACAGCACTAGCAGTAGACTGGAAAGAAAACTCTGACCTTGAGAGAAGAAGGCTGGACCTGGAATGAGGACAGACAGGAAGGAAACTAACCACCAGATTACAAGAACATGAGCAAGCAGTTACATAAGGACACTGGAACTCATTGGTAGACTCACGGTGCAATGAATAAGGACATGCATTCAATTTTGCAGTTACTATGATTGTTGGCCTAGCAGGGACAAAAGTAGCCAGAGAAATTATTGAAGCCTGAAAAACAGGCCCTTTGTCAATCAATAGGAGTGCTGATGAACCTCCTGCTTAGGTACTTAGGAGCTGAGGGTGCAGCAGAACAAGACAACAACAATTGATGACTTAGTAGTGAGCCATCAACACCCTAATTAACAACTAAAAACACAACCAGGAACCATATAAACACAATGCATAAAGCAACACAGTGTACACATTCCAGTGAGAAAGAGAGAGAGAGAGGTTCCCAGATGATGGGCTCCAGCACGAGTCCGAAAACTTTGATCTCAGCCTGAACCTTGCAATAGTATCCTGGGACATGTGTATTTACCTTCATTCGTGAGGTAGCTTTCAGTCATGTACCATAGTGTCAGGCTTCTCCTGGCAGGCTAGACTGATTAACCGAGGACACAAGAATCCAGGAATTTCAGGAAAGTACTCTTTTGCAGAAAAGCTAAGAATCCATTATGAATTCAAATTCAGTGACTGCTACGTAGCAAGTACAAGCTCTTTTATAATAAAATGAAAGTTCAAATTCTTGTACTTCTTTCTCCCACCTGAGCTAAGCAGCAGGCTGTGAGGAGGCCTAATTTCCATCCATCTCCTTGTACTGCTAATGGCCAAAACTGATGTCTGACCATATGAGAACTAACCTCCTACACTAAGATTCCATTTACTTGTTCAGTTCTATACCCACTTTCAATTTATCCACTTCCAATTTATCCACTGTATTACATTGAACAAACTATTTTTTAAATGGGAATTGCATAAGACGTTCTAAATTTCATAGTGATAAAGGCAGAACCAAACAAAGGCAGTCTCACCCCCACCCCCTTTCTTACTAAGAGCAGATGCTGTGGTTGTATCAGACAGCTGAATTTATATAAAATTCAAAATATATATGAAATTTATATAAAGTTCGGAATATATATATATATATATATATATATATATATATATATATATATATATATACACATACATACATACAAACATACATACATACATACATACACACATACATACACACACACACACACACAGTATATATATATAGGTCTTTGGTTATTCGGGTTTTCTCCCATGTAAAATTGGAAGTGTCTTGGCGATATTTCGACGAAGTCTCATTCATCATCTTCAGGCTGGGGTTTTCGGCTTCGTGCTTCTAGGAGTAATGTGTGATCGCAGCTGTTTCTTCCTTTTAACTGCCAGTGGGGGTGTGAACTGATTGGGTGGGAGTTTGGCTGTGTTCTGATTGGGTGGAGGTGTGTTCTGATTGGTTGGGGGCTTGGCTGTGCTCCCCCATCCAATCAGAGCACAGTCAAGCCTCCAATAATCAGAACACACCTCCACCCAATCAGAACACATCCAAACTCCCACCCAATCAGTTCACACCCCCACTGGCAGTTAAAAGGAAGAAACAGCTGCCATCACACATTGCTCCTAGAAGCACAAAGCTGAAAACACTAGCCTGAAGATGACAAATGAGAATTTGTCGAAACGTCGCCAAGACACTTCCAATTTTACGCGGGAGAAAACCAAAGACCTAAATACAAACACTCGCAAAAACCTCAGAATATATATATATATTCTGAGACCACAGCTGCATCATTAGCCATTTTAAACCCCTCCAAACCATACATGAAGCAAACTGACACCCACCATGAAGATGTGGCACGACCAAGAACGCGAAGCCAAACAACAGCAACGCAGCTCACCAGCTCAAATCCCCCTGCAACTCAGACTAACCCGAGCACAACCAAGCCCCCACCTAAACAGAACACACCCCCATCCAATCAGAGCACAGCCAACTCCCCATCCAATCAGAGCACAGCCAAACCCCCAACCAATCAGAACACACCTCCACCTAATCAGAACACAGCCAAACACCCACCCAATCAGTTCACACCCCCACTGGTAGTTAAAAGGAAGAAACAGCTGCAATCACACATTGCTCCTAGAAGCATGAAGCCGAAAACACCAGCCTGAAGATGACGAATGAGACTTCGTCGAAACGTTGCCAAGACACTTCCAATTTTACGCAGGAGAAAACCCGAATAACCAAAGACCTACATACAAACACCCGCAAAAACCTCCGAAAACATATATATATGTTTATATATATATATATATATATAATTGTTGACTACGGCCAGTATATATATATATATATATATATATATATATATATATATATATATATATATATATATATATATATATATACTGGCCCTAGTCAACAAACGAGCCCTAGTCAACAAACGAGCCCCAGACACAAACATTGACACCAAACCCAGGTTAACACATGATGCCACCACCAATCATCCTCACCAGATTCAAATCCAATCCCATCCCATAAACGAAATGCAGCCACCATCCAGGAGCCGGACCATTGCGGCATCACCAGCTGCTGTGCCCCCCTCCGATCCCCACACAAAGCAAACTAACACACACCATGAGCACATGACAAGACCTCAGACTTGGAGCCAAACCAAAGCCCGGGATGTTGCATCACAGCCATCTGCTCAAGACAATACATCATAGAACTCAGGATATTACAACACTAAAACTCAGGATGTTACAACACAGCCAACTACCCAGGATGTTGCAGCTCAGGACTCAGGATGTCACAACACTGGAGCTCAGGATGCTGTCACACGGCATTATCCAGGTCGTTACAACACAAAAGCCTAATGGGCACAGAGCTAGGACCTCGCCCACACAGGATGTTACGAAACAGCTGACTAATCTGCAAACATCAACTCCATCAACTAATCAAGATGTAACAACACAGCCAACCAACCCGCTTACAACAATAAAGCCAGCACTTCACACACACACACCAGTATTTATAGAGAAATGGCATCTCCGATCACGCTTTGCTCGCACATGCACGAAGCTGAAGACACCAGCCTGAAGATGACGAGTGGGACCTCTTCAAAACGTCACCAAGATACTCTCAATCTTACACGGGAAAAGACCCGAATACACCAAGACTTTCATATACACTTTATACTGTATATTCTTCAGAAAATATTCTTATTTGTGTTATTCTTTTGTTATCATTTATCATGTTATCATTCATCATTTACTATTAATGGTATGTGAGCCAAAATTGAGTTGGCTGCTATATTCTAAGTAAATAGATACTATTACTAATGTATATTTTAAAAAGTGTCCAAAATCTAGGAACGTAAAGAAAAACAAGGCAAAGCAAAGGGATAATCTTAAACAGGTGTTCCATGAATGTCACTTGCTAAGGGGAAAAAGATAGTATTTTGCAGCATCAATCTATGGTGGATGATTGTTGCAATTTCCCTACCATACTTGTGTAAAAGAGATTCACATTTGTAATGATGGCATGCTTGTTACACAATGTAATGATTGTCTGCAGTGCTTCTTTCTATAGGTGATCTCTATCACAAAATGCTTGTGAGTATAAGGGAAGATCTATGTAAGTTCAGCAGACAGGATACCTTCTGTTTAAAAAACCCCACCCCCACCCCCATTCTTAGTGCAAAACAAAGAAATCCCTTTTTTTCCTTCCACTGTTTTTCATCTCCCTGCTAATTTAACAGAGATAAAGAAAACCATATATGGTCTCTCACATGAACCCATCCCTTTTCTGTCTGTCTTGCTTTCAACCTGATCTGGGCTTTTGGGCATTTGGATTAACTCATTAGTGGAGTGGTGTTTTGGCAAAGTTACTAATCTATGGCAGTGGTGCATAGCAGTGTGACAGAATTAGACTGGAAATGAAAGTCTAATGAAATTAGGATGTCATGCGTACAGGCAGGCTGTGATGCTCAAATGATCTGTGGAAGATGTGCATATGTCTCTGTGAGCCTTGAAGGGAAGAAGATGCCTATGCTGCTTTTGCAAACTGCCTTGGAAATGTGTTGTCTTGAAGAACAGGATGTCTGTCTCTTACATAAATCAACAAGAAACAGGGCCACTGTGTTTCATCACAGAGGAGCAGGACTTCTAGGAACACAGAGAGACACCTATCACAGAAAAAGACAAATTGCTATCTGAAGCAGAGCCAGAGACAGCCCCATCATTAAAAAAATAAATAAATGAAATGCTCTCCTTAGGCACCTGATTTGAGATGGCATGAAAGGATGGACCGTTTTTTACAGTTCAGGATAGAAGAGTGACACTTAAAAGATTGTATAAAGTGTTAATCTAAGTTGAGTAGCTTTAGTTACTATCTTCTTCACATTTCTTGGAGAACTCAAGGGCCTTTCTTGCTATGGACCAATGCTTCTGAACTTCCTTTCCAAAGCTGATTTTAGCAGATTTTACATGACATAGGGCCTGGTTACTTGAAGAACTGCCTGTCTCCCATAACATTTGCCTGGTCAGTCCAATTCTGCAGAGTTCCTTCCATTAAAACATCTTCTCCATAGTAGCACCTGCCCCCTGGAATGAAGTTTCCCAGATGACAACCCCCCCCACCCAATTCTGAGGCTGTTTAGAAGAGCTGTAAAGACCAAGCTCTTCACCCTGGCTTTTGGTGAGGGACAGTGCGGCCCCTCTCTTCATCACACTAATCTTTTATCTTTTAGGTTTTATTGATTTGGTTGCAATAATTGTTTGATTGTTGTGAGCCACTCATAGTCTGGCTACAAATTTCATACATTATTTATCAACATTGTTGTCATAACACTGGCACTGTGGGATCTCAAGAAATATGAATCTTTTAGAGCCGGATCTGTATTGCGTGCTGCCAGCTTGGACTTATCTGGTCAGCCCACTGACAGCCATGAACAGAACCTCTTAATGGGGGCAGAAGTAACTGCATTGTCTGTTGTTCATTTCCACAGTTCACGGACTTTTTTCCTGTTACAAGGTGCAGTGGCATCCTTCCACAATATAGTGCTCTCTCCTTGTGTTGGAACTCAATTCCTCTAATTCCAAAACAGAAACATTAAATGAAGGACTATACAAATTAAAATCCAACAGGACGTTGATGTTTCCTTATAGACAAGAAGTCCTAAGAGTCATTGGACAGGCTGTCCGGAACAGAGGTGGGTTTCAGCAGGTTCTTACCAGTTCTGGAGAACTGGTAGCGGAAATTTTGAGTAGTTCGGAGAACCGGTAAAAAGTCTGACTGGCCCCACCCCCATCTATTCTCTGCCTCCCACGTCCCAGCTGATCAGGAGAAAATGGGGATTTTGCAGTAACCTTCCCCTGGATTGGGGTGGGAATGGAGATTTTATATTACCCTTCCCCTGCCACACCCACTATGCCATGCCACACCCACCATGCCACACCCATAGAACCGGTAGTAAAAAAATGTGAAACCCACCACTGGTCTGGAGGCCACAGGCTGGGGAAGCCTAGATGAAATTCCTCCTTTTGGAAGAAGCAGAGGGAGGCCTCTGGCAGATCTTGATTGTCCTGTGTTCAGAACAAAAGGAATCAAATGTAGACATATATGTGTTGCACGGAAAGCAACGCCACCTTCTTCTGAACAGTTGTACCTGGAAGAGCAATTGTTCAGATGCCTATTTCTTACCTCCTAAGAACCTTGTGCGTTTTTTATCTCAATGTTCAAAATTAAATGAAGTAATAGAATGCAAATAGGTGACATAGCAATTTTGTTCCCAAGGAATGCCTTATTCCCATAAAGCAAAACTAAAAGGTTCCCATGTAACTTGAAGCATTCACAACCACCACCATAAACAAAAGAAACAAAAGTAAATCCAAGAACAAAATACCAGAGCCACATTAATACCATGCTCGTCTGCCACCTAGTGGAGGCATCTGGCATTCTTCCAAATATCTATAGGATGAGTATGTTCCACTGTTTTGGATAGAAACAGTTTTGTGTTAACTTGGGCTAACTAATCCAGGTCAGGGGTGGCATATTTCTGTGGACATCAATTAGACAAATTTAGCTAATTAGAACTCTCTCTCCAAACATTTTCTTTTCAAGTGATATACAGGGATGGAGAACTTGCACATCGGAGGGAAATGAGACTATTGTGAAGACTACTCTGAAGAAGAATTCTGAAAGATTGCATGAGGTATATTTATTTTCTCCAGAAATTAAATTAGAATTGTTCTTATAGCTATCAATTAGATTAAAAAGCTCTCCTCTCTGAGAACTGCCTATCCCTATTAAAATGAATGTTGGAGAACATTTCTATATTGGTCAGTCCAAAGTTTGATGGGGGAAATGGCCCTTTCTGAATCCTTTGTGAATACAAATTGCAGACGAGCGTTCCACCCAAGCAAATGTGCCCTCATTTCTCAGTGGATCTGGCTGTTATTAGATACGAATCAAACAAATAGCTACAAATCAACTTCTTTTTAGTATACTCTATTAATTCATTGGCCATCTTATAACTGCCCTTGAATTGTGGATACCAGCTGTCCTTCTAATACTTGGGAATCTAATATATTCATGGATTTCACTAGAAGACATATTAGACTGCTCCTTATTCTTTCTGGTGTCACCTTCATTCTATCTATTGGAATACTTAATCCATAATTCCTGATCCCAATTTTCCTACTCCTTTCCTTTTCTAACTCATTGCCTAATTTGCCTAGATAGATCCATTTATCCTGTACAGCCAAGAAAACATTCTCTCCCCTAGAAGAGCATCTATGAAACCTAAAGCTTGGTTTTGTTCTGTAATAATTTGCCTGATCAGTTTTTAGTGCCTGTAAGGAGGTACATCTTGTATCTGAGTTTTGTTTTCTTTAATATGTACCGTATGTGTTGTTGGATTTAAGAATAAACATTATATTGGTAAAGCAAGACATTTTACCAGAGAGCTTAGTTGCAAACTAATTGCATCTAGTTAGCTTTCTTTAATCTATTTTTATTAGAGTTCTCCATGCTTCAAAAATTATCTAGAATACACATTCAGTTCTTTTGTAAGCAGATCACGGCTATTCATCACAATGGTCTTTTGAATGAGTGTGAAAAAAGGTGTAGCTCCTTTCAAATTTGCATTAATTTTAATGACTCAATTCCTTCCTTCGTTCTTTCTTTACTTGATAAATTTCTATACCAGTTCCCTAAGCCATTAACAATAAAAGATGCAATAAATTAAGACAATGCAGAATTACATTCACCAGATACTCTGCAAACAATCATCATTCTCATTTATTCTTACATCTTTGAATGGCCCAACCACTTTTTGTGCGCTTTTTCATCTCACTCCTACCAATCCATTCATGTCATGTAGCAGAGTAGCTTCTCCCTTTCCATGGATCACATTCATTCATAACATTGCACAATTTCCTCACAACCTCATATCTGACAATTTTTCATTGTCACTATTCACTGAAATGTGACATGCCACTATCATCATCCTATGAATACTTACTTTCATACACACCCATAATAATCTAAATAGCATCAATTCATGGTTCTGACATACAGTTTAGTCCTTCTATTCACAATTAAACCTACATCTTCATTTCCCTGCATGTACCCATAAGGTAAGATCAGATCACCTTCACTCAGATTTATTGCATCATTCTCTTTCTATCTCTCACTAAGTCTTATGTGAAAGCTTGGATTGAACAAAGCCATAATGGCGAGTAGAAGTCATTATTTCTGAGTCCCTCTGTGGGAAACCATGGCATTTGGAAGATTATGACTTGGAGTCTAAGAAGACAAAATGGTAAAGAGCATGAATTAATGAAAGAAAGAAAAACAGTTTGTTTGTGAAATGAAATGATTACATTACCAGCCTTATCTATACCCATTCCACATCCATCATCCTCCATTAATAGTGAGGACAACACTTGTAAATGTTGCCATAATTGATTAGAATGCCACAGGTGCAACCAAACATTAGTTTTACCTCAAGCATGTTCACATTGTTCTATGCAAGCTAAGATCTCTAATCTAGAAACTGCCTTGAAATCCATTTTACTGTGTCCCACATTCCAGTAACTAAGAGGCATATGCAATGTATTGAGTCATTCACAGGATGTGGATTTGGTTTTTCAAGAGTGGTATGTAGCGTATATGGTTGGAAGTAAGGAAACGGTAACAGGTCTAAGCTGAGGTTTGGGAGAGGACTAAAATGTTTCCTGGATCTTCATATCCTCTCTTCATCCACTTCATTCCTTTGGATACCTATGCATATAACTTGTTAGAGGAGAGGAGGAAAAGATTGACTTAAGAATTGGAAACTCTGAAGTAAATAAGGGAAGGCTTTTGTAGTTGTTGGATGAAAATCCTTTCCCAGATCTTCAAGAAAGAATCAATGGTCAGTTTCTAATCTCATTAAAGAAGCCTGAGTCTAGGATCAGCATTTCAAGTAATCCAAAACTGCTGTGACATTTAACAAAATATACAGCTTACCTGGGAAAAGAAAGAAAGACCCCAAAACCTGTGATAAAGGATAGACAAGCTACAGAATGGAATTGGCAGGCTTTTGAAAATCATCTTTTGTAATTTATCTGCCTTGAATGACAGTGCGAGCTACGGAGCGTGTGCAGAAGAGAGAAGAGACTGCAAGGTTTAATAGAGCAATAGCGTCGCTGACCATAACTCAATGTTCAGCCTTGACAATAACTTGGGGATTTATCTCGATGACCAGACATGCTGAGCTTTGGGTTTTTAATATATGGATTGAGTGAGGGGTTATTGTTCTTCTTGATTTACTGGGACAGTTTTTATCAGTCACAGAGCATGAAAGAGAATGGGAGGAAGAAGAGGAGGAAGGGAGGTCAAATCAACGCTTGGATCAGAAATTGGGGCTGAACGGAGGACTGAGCAAACCAGAGGAAGACAAGGCTGGTGTGTGGGCTGCACTCATAGGAAACAAAACACAGTAACTCACGGCTCCCATTAATATGTATGGTGCATCTTTAATCCATTCTGTTGTTTAAATGTTGGATTAAGTCATAGGGGGAGAAAATTTACATTTTGCATTACCTCCTAGATACATTCTGTATGTAAAAGGTGGCATAGTCAACTATGCAACCTCATGAATTGTTCTATAATAGCAATAGTTTCTGTAGGGGGAGCAAATATCAGAAACAAAATAAATAAATAAAATAAAATAAAATAAATCAGCCAAATGAATACAAACTTAATTCCGAGCAGCACCAACACTCCATCTTCCAGTAATGACACAGATGAAGGCTGAATTCCTACAATTTACAGTGAATTATGGGGCAGCAAAGCTACTAAGGCTCCAGCTGCTTCCCCCCCACCCAAAAAAAAAAAAAGAAAAGAAAAGAAAATCACACCCCACAGCTTACAGTGTCCCATTAGGAAAAGGGGATATAATGAATTCCTGTTTTTATAGCCGTGAAATGGCACATTTCATTCAGCAGGTTATTTACTCTCTGGATTACAATGATGAGGTTCTGAATAATGTGCTAGGGTTCTTTGAAGAAAAAAAAAAAGAAATAGTTTATTCAGCTTCATTTACATATTTCATTTCATGAACTGCAGCAGTGCCCCTCAGCTGAAGAGGTTGTTTGGGCCAGTGGGGTGCAAAGTGAAGTGATTCATGCCATCTGTGGCCAGGCCAAAGAAAATGTACCACTTTGCTGCATGCATGCTTCCATCTTAGCCCTGGATGGGGCCTGTGCGGGAATCTGCCAATGCTACCTTTCTCTTTTGTTAAATTAGCTTTTCCTTGCCATAAAATGTTACTTGTTCTGTTCCAAGCCATGCAGTTGTAAATCAAGTTCCACATTATGGAAAGAACCACTGGTCAGTGTAATGGAATGATCATTTGCCACCTCGGTCAAAAATTGCTCTAAGCAGTCTATAATGAAGGAATATATCTAATAAAAATGGACAATAGTTATTGTTGTAGTACAAAAATAATAATAAAGAATACAGTACAATAATTATTAAATAAGCCAAGAGGTGTCAACTAGGACATCTTAAATATATTCTACTATATGTGGTAGATTTCTTCTGACATTACCTAGTCTTTAGGTAATGAAGGTACTTTGAACATGGTATTATCATATTATTTTTAGACAACTTTCTCTATCCAGGAATCACTTAATTTCTAAACCAGCTTTTCCAGCTCTAACTTGCAAACACAGTGCAGAATGTATCAGATGGCCTTCTCAACCTTTACCAACTTGTTGGCAAACTCACAAGTCATTGTGTTATTAAGTCATTAAATATACCTGACAAGTAGCCATCCAAAACAATAGCCATCTTAACCTTTGCAACATCAGTTATGCCATGGTGATGCAGTGGTTAGAGTGCAGGATTTGCAAGATAATTCTGCCAACTGCTAGCAGTTCAATTCTCACCAGCTCAAGGTGTCAACGTTCCAAATTAGGCTCTCTTCCAGCGCTGACATAGAAAGAACAGTAGCTTGAATTATTGCTGAGATGAACTTTTACCTAGTCTTTGTATGTTACAGATAGGGTTTCCTGGGAGACGAGGAGGGGGGCACATTCCTGTGAAAAGAATGTGCTGGGATGTAGAGATGGATTTGCATGATGGCCAATGAGACATTGGGGTTGGAGTGCGGAAGAGGAGGGGGTTGGAAGGAGGGGCCAGTTTGGCTGCAAAATGAATCAGAAATGTCGGACTCTGCTATTCTTAAAATAAAAGTGATTCATTAGAGAGCTTGCGCTTGAGAATGAAGTTTTTTTCAAGATAGCACCGAAACCTGACAGACAGCCAAACTCTCCCCCAAATCCAGGCTGGCTGAGTTTAAATCATCCCGTTCCCTCCCAGACATCTGGTCGGATGGACTATGGCTGAAGCCAAGCTCTCGGAGGAAAGCCTGCTTCAAGAGACGGGAGGAGCAGAAGCGGTCGTGATTCCAGCCAACTTGGAAAATACAAAGGTTCAACTTTCTCCGCCTTCCCTCCCCACAGAACTTCAAGCAAAGAAACGTGAGGCAGATAAGTACCCGGGGACTGTGCCAAAAGCCTTAGAGGCAGAATTTTCTTTTGCAAATGTAAAAGATAAGGAAAAACCCCTAAGTGAATTGAGAAGGGCGAGCTGGGGATGGGAATGGCAGCGAAGCCCAGAGAAGGCAGCACCTCCCCACCCCAGAATGAGAGACGAGGCAGAGGACTATCAACACCAAGGCTGGCCCTCCAGAGCTCAGCACAGAGAGGAGAGGGCAGAGAGGGAGGAGCCACCCCAGTTCAGAGGGAAGTTCGATGGTGACCCAGACAACCTCGCCCAATTCCTCGATTCAGCTGAGATATACATAGAGCGGTTCGGACACCTCTACCCTTTCCCCAAAGCCCTAGTGAATGCTATCTCGGAAGGGCTGGAGGGAGAAGCAAAGAGGTGGTCAGCATCACTCTACAAATACAGGGCCCCCCAGCTACGAGATGCAGATGGGTTCTTGCAACTATTGAGAGCCCGTTATGAGGAGGAGGAGGAGGACCCCTATGTGGAAGACGAGCTCAGAAACCTAATGCAGAGGGGGAAGCCTATCAGAGAGCATATCCGTGAATTCAGGAGAGTCATTGGGACACTGCCTCCCCTACCAGAGCGATTGCTGGTGTATTTTTTTAGAACAAGCCTAGATAAAAGAATTTCCCAAGTGACTGCCTATCGTGACATCCCAAACCGACTCGCTGAATGGTTCCGGGTAGCGATAAAAGTCGACAGAGGGCTGCGGGCAAGTGACACGTCAAAACCACCAGAGGGAAAGGAGAGAGGCCGACCAGACCAGGGGCCACTCAACAGACGAGAAACCCCAACATCACAGCCCTCCTACAGACCAACTGCCCCAAGGAGCCCACTGAAATGCTACAGATGTGGAGGAAGCGGCCACATAGCAGCAAGATGTGGAACGCCTAGACCGGGACCAGCTCCACCACCCAAAGCACGACCGGAACGAGGGCCCAAGCGCGTCACCCACGTACCGCGGGAAGCTCCCCAAATCCCGGAGTTTTTCGCTCATCTGACCGAAACCAGAGGAATCCCAGATGAGGGAGATCAGTCCCCCGAACCCTATGACACAGAGGACGAAGGCGAGGATGACCCGATGGTGAGTGGACCCGTCCATCCTTTTCTTTTCCCCATACGCCTAACAGCCCCCAAAACAGGGGCCCAAGAGACTTTCCAAGCCCTAATAGACTCGGGTAGCACACGGTGCCTAATCAACCTACCCACAGTTCTAAAATTGGGAATCCGAGCTAAACAGCTCAAACAACCAATTCGCTTCGAGCAAGTTGATGGGTCCCTAGTGGGAGGAGCGTACGCCACACACTTGACTGAACCCGTGAGACTAGAACTCGCAGATCACTGGGAGACGATCCGCTTCATAATAGCCCCCAAGATGACAGAACCAGTCATATTGGGGCTCTCGTGGCTCGACAAATGGGGCCCAATCATTTGGTGGCAAGAGGGAACCCGCAGGCTGAGAATAGCAAAGGGGCCCCAACCCCTGCCGCCCCGACCAGAAGAATTCCCTCCCACGCTGAAACCCCAAAGCAGCCCTCCACTACAGAAGAAAACACCACAAACACAAGGGTCCCTCCCAGAAGGTGCAGCAAAGCAATTGGCAGCCGTACCCACCACCGCTTGTAACGCAAACCAGATCCCAAGGGAGTACCAAGACCTGGCAGGGGTATTCAGCGAGGCCGAGTGTGACATTCTGCCCCCCCACCGCGAGACCGATTGTGCCATCGAAATTATCCCCGGAGCGAAACTACCCAAACCTAAAATGTATGCCATGATGCCCCGAGAAATGCAGGAAATGCGAGACTACATAGACAAAAACTTACAAAGGGGATTTATTGAGCCAGTAAAACCAAGGGTAGCAGCGCCAGTCATGTTTAAAGAGAAAAAGGACGGCTCCATGAGACTGGTGGTCGACTTTCGAAGTATCAACGCTGTTTGCGTACACAACTTGTACCCCCTCCCCCTCATGAAAGACATGTTAGCCCACCTAGCTAAAGGGAAGGTTTTCACCAAACTAGACCTTCGAGAAGCTTATTACCGAGTACGCATAAAGGCAGGAGATTAATGAAAAACAGCATTCAACTGCCCCCTGGGTAGTTTCCAGTTTAAAGTAATGCCTTTTGGATTGCAAGGAGCCCCGGCAGTATTCATGCAGTTAATAAACGAAGTCTTACATGAACACCTTTACAAAGGGGTCCTCGTCTACCTGGACGATATTCTTATCTACACGGAGACCATAGACGAACATATACCCCTTTTCCGCCAAGTACTGAAAAAACTGCTATGGGCAAACCTATATGTCAAACTGCCAAAATGCGATTTCCACCAATCACGGCTAGACTACCTGGGCTACCGAGTATCAAATGAGGGGATAGAGATGGACCCAGCCAAGGTCCAATCAGTTCTACAATGGCAGCCCCCTCGCACCCGCAGACCACTGCAAAGTTTTCTAGGCTTTGCGAATTTCTACAGACAATTCATCCCCTCGTTCGCGAAGATTGCCAAACCTTTGACGGACCTCCTAAAGACAGGAAGCCCAGCGATGAAACCTCGCCCGGGACAACCCCTACAGTGGGACCTGACCTGCCAACAGGCATTTGAGACACTAAAAGGACTGTTCGCGAAAGAACCTGTCTTAAAACACCCGGATCCGGAACAGCCTTTTGTCATCCAAGCAGACGCAAGTGATGTGGCAGTAGGAGCCGTGTTACTCCAAAAGAACAACCAAGGTGATCTACAACCCTGCGCCTACACCTCCCGCAAACTCACCGATACGGAGAGACGATGGGCGGCGTGGGAGAAGGAAGCGTTTGCAGTAAGGTGGGCCTTGTTGACCTGGCGGCACCTTCTAGAGGGAGGCCAGAAACCATTTGAAGTCTGGACTGATCATAAAAACCTAGAGGCCCTAAAAACCCCACAAAAACTGTTGCCCAGGCAAGTGCGGTGGGCACAATACTTCAGTCGTTTCAATTTCGAGCTTAAGCACATCCCAGGAGGGAGAAATTTCCTGGCTGATGCCCTCTCCCAGATGCCCCAATACAATAGTGAGCGGGAGCAGGTAGTGAATGCCATCATCCCCTCCACCCAAGCTGCGGCCCAAGTGATCACCAGACGGCAACGACGTGATCAGCAAGGCCAACTTGCAAGTGACTTAACTGCAAAATTAAAAAATGAAACCCTGACAGACCCCTGGTATCGGGACAATCAACATATCTTGACAAAAAGAGATGAACTAGCATGGAGGGGGACAAAGCTCTATGTCCCACAGAGTTTACGCATCCTGATTCTCAAGAGGAGCCACGACGTTAAACCAGCAGGACACTTCGGATTCCTAAAGACTCTGCACCTAGTACGAAGGCAGTTCTGGTGGCCACACATGAGGAAGGACGTAGACAGTTACGTAAAAAGCTGCACCATTTGTGCCACGATGAAGACAAGGCCAGGGTGCCCGCCTGGATTGTTGCAACCAGTAGCTGAACCAACAAGACCATGGGAGGAGATTGCAATGGACTTTATAGTAGACCTACCGAGGAGCAGTGGTAATACAGTGATCTGGACTGTAATAGACTTATTCTCCAAACAGGCACACTTCATTCCTTGTAGTGGACTGCCTTCAGCTCGTCAGTTATCCAAACTGTTCCTGAAACACATTTACCGCCTACATGGAGTCCCCAGGAGAATCATTTCCGGCAGAGGGGTCCAGTTCACAGCAAAGTTCTGGAGGGAGTTTCTACGATCCATAGGTTCATCCCAAGGGCTCAGTTCAGCATTTCACCCGAGCACCAATGGGGGGGCAGAAAGACTGAACGCTATGATAGAACAGTATTTAAGATGCTACGTCGACTACCAGCAGTCCAATTGGGCAGACCTCCTATCTTTTGCGGAGGTTGCATATAATAATGCTGTCCACAGCAGCACGGGGCTAACCCCATTCAAAATAGTGAGTGGCATGGATTTTGTTCCCATGCCAGAATACTCGAGGGAGCCCCCTTCCTCAGTCAGTTTGACCGACTGGATGGCAATGTTGAGACAAACTTGGGAAAATGTTAAGAGGGCGCTGGCAAAGGCGGCTCAATCTTATAAGGAACAAGCAGACAAGCACCGAACTCCCCAAAGACCATTTCAACTGGGAGAGAAAGTTTACCTCTCCACCAAGTACTTGAGACTTAGACTCCTGAGCAGGAAATTGGGTCCAAAATTTATAGGACCATTTCCTATAATAAAAATAATCAACCCCGTTACAGTTCAATTGCAGTTGCCATGGCTTTTGGGGAAAATTCACCCCGTTTTTCACAGTAGCCTTCTAAAACCTGTAGTGGGGTCTACTTTAAGGCCAACGCCACGTGAACCCCCTGGGCCCCTGGTTGTTGGGGGCCAAACGCACTACGAAGTGCAGCGGATTCTTGATTCAAGATGGCACAGGGGGCGCCTCCAGTACTTAATTAAATGGAAGGGTTACCCAGTGTCAGAGGCTTCCTGGGTGAAGAGCGCAAACATTCAAGCTGATCGCCTTATAGCAAAATTCCATGCAGACCACCCAGGAAAGCCGGGGGGGGTGTGCACAACCAGGGAGGGGCTGATGAGACTAATCTTGTTGTGTTTTCCCTATGGGATAGGTGATGTCGCAGAAGTGAAGGGAGAGGGGCCGGATGTCAGCGTTCCAAATTAGGCTCTCTTCCAGCGCTGACATAGAAAGAACAGTAGCTTGAATTATTGCTGAGATAAACTTTTACCTAGTCTTTGTATGTTACAGATAGGGTTTCCTGGGAGACGAGGAGGGGGGCACATTCCTGTGAAAAGAATGTGCTGGGATGTAGAGATGGATTTGCATGATGGCCAATGAGACATTGGGGTTGGAGTGCGGAAGAGGAGGGGGTTGGAAGGAGGGGCCAGTTTGGCTGCAAAATGAATCAGAAATGTCGGACTCTGCTATTCTTAAAATAAAAGTGATTCATTAGAGAGCTTGCGCTTGAGAATGAAGTTTTTTTCAAGATAGTACCGAAACCTGACATAAGGTTGATTCAGCCTCCCATCATTCCGAGATCAGTAAAATGAGGACCCAGATTATTGGGGGCAATATGCTGACTGTAAACTGCTTAGAGAGGGCTGTAAAGCACTGTGAAGCGGTATATAAATCTAATTGCAGTACAGGTCTCCTGTGTGAGCAGGGGGTTGAACTAGATGACCTCCAAGATCCCTTCCAACTCTGTTACTGTTAAAAATATTAACAGAACAACTGTGATGATGATGATAATAATGATGAAACAGTTGATCATGATGATGAAACAGTGGCTGCGGCAAAATCTCAGAGACTGATTATCTACAATGTCATGATTGAGTTGCCACAATTATACATTGGAAGCTTTGCCAGAAGTTTGGGTTCAAATGCAGCAAAAATGACTGGGAACAACAAACTGACAAAGCTCTTGAAAATGAGCAAATCAAGATCCTGTGGAACTTTCAGATCAAAACAGACAGACATCTGGCCCACATTACACCTGATATCAGTATTGTGGAAAAGAAAAAGGTCTGGTTTATTGATATTGTAATACCAGGTGATACACGAATTGGAGAGAAACAACTAGAAAAAAGAATGAAATACTGCGATCTGCAAATTGAAGTTGAGTGACTATGATGGAAGAAATCAATGGTTGTACCAATAGTAATAGGAACCCTTAGAGCAATACCCAAAGGGTTGCCTAGATAGATGGAAATTTTGAATGTATCAGACCTGAATATTCTGACTTTGCAAAAAACCACCTTACTCAGAACTGCCTGTACGTTCAGATGCTACCTTAACAACTCTTAGGCCCTTGGTTAGGACTTGAACTGTTAAGTTTTTACCAGTCCCAGACTGTGAATTGAACTAAAGATTAAATCTTAAATAATAATAATAATTAGAGTCTGTCAAGATGATGATGATGATGATGATGATGATGATGATGATCTCTTTTATTCATTAAACATGAAGCTCAGTCAACTGAACATTTAAAAATGTGCCACAAATATGATTGGTATTAATGGTTGATACAGGTTGCTGCCAGCGTCCTAGGTATCAACCAAGTATCTTCTTAAAATATATGATGTTCCGAGTAGCGCAGTTTTTTGCAGTTACACTGGTGTTATTGCGGGAAGCTGCAATTTCTTGATGTATTTTGTAAAATTCTTGGACATGGTACCAAGGGCCCCGATGACCAGTGGGCTAATTTAGCAACTCGATCATGTCTAACTTTGTAATCAGTTTGCACAATTTTGCTGCACTCACATATTAAGTGTGAAACATTTTCAACTTTGTCATTGCAAAGTCGGCAGTTTGGAAATCCACTGACAATCCAAACTGCTGACTTTGCAACGACAACGTTGAAAATGTTTCACACTTAATATGTAAGTGCAGCAAAATCGTGCAAACTGATTACAAAGCTAGACATGATCGAGTTGCTAAATTAGTCCACTGGTCATTATGTTGTTGTTGTTGTTATTATGGTTAATCTTCAAATCAGTAGGCTAGATTGAATTGAAGTTAAACCATAGTAATAATAATAATGTTGACAGACTCTACCTAGCATGGAAAATAGGTGGATATGGAATGTTGCAAGTATACCAGATGGTTGAAAAAGAAAAAAGGGCATTGGAAGAATCTATAATCTATAATCTATCTATCTATCTGTCTGTCTGTCTGTCTGTCTGTCTGTCTATCTGTCTATCTGTCTATCTGTCTGTCACAGATTGGTTAACTTCTGGCAAAACCAGATAATGACAGATCTAATAAAAAAGCAGCACCAGGTAACTGCAGGTCAATTACCTACTTACTGATGACTTTCAAATTGCTTACTGGTGTGGTAGCTAATGCATTCCAACAGCATCTAGTTCCAAACAAACCCTTTCCACCTGAGGAGAAAGAAAAATGCCCAAACAACAGAGAAACAAAAAAATCAGAGCCTAACTGACTAGATCAGGGGTGTCAAACTCGTGGCCTGCGGGCCGGATGTGTCACACGCTGGCCATGCCCACCTCCAGTTTAGCGAAGGGGGGAAAGTTGCAATACATTATGTGACGACAATGTGACACTGCGAGTTTGACACCCCTGGACTAGATGGTTTTGGAAAATTGTAAGAGAAGGAAGACTAACTTGAATATAGCTTGGACTGATTACCAGAAGGCATTCGACTCCCTTCCACATGACTGGATAATCAAGTGTCCAGAAATTACAGCAGTTAGTAAAAATATCAAAAGCTTCATGGAAAGATCAATGGCATGATGGAAGGCCCAGTCGCTAATCAATGGTAATAGGCTGATAGAAGTTAATAACAAGAGAGGAATATTTCAAGGAGACTCGCCATCACTAATGTTTGTCATTAGTATAGGAGTAAGACAACATGTGAACTTTGACAACATTGGCTTTATTCAGCATTCTCTATCTGAACCTCCAAAGTCACATAAGCAAAAACATCTGATAGAAGCTAAAAAAAAAAAAGTCACCCATGTTATGAGGTCATTCTGCAAATGGCACCAATTATGTAATTTACATCAGTCATGTCATTTGTATAAATACATCATGAGCAAGTGTTTTCATCCATCTCAGAAATAAATATACACATTCTCTCTCACACGCATACATCGTTTCCTCTTGACTTAGAGGTTCTTGTCCTACAAATATTATTTTTGAACCATTTTCCATCTATTTAGGTATGCTATAAACTGACCATATATTGTAATCCATGAAGAAATAGGCAGACTCAGTGGTGGGATTCTACCGGTTTGCACCGGTTCGGTAGAACCTGTTGTTAAGTAGTTAAGTAATTAAACAGTTCAGAGAACCGGTTGTTAAAAGAAATCTCCTTTTGTTTTTTCCCACTTTACAGGGTTAATCCTGTAAGGAATTACAACATTCGGTGTTGTTTCCTAGCCTACTTCCTGTGCCTAAAATGGCCGCCGCAGTTTTCTGAGCTCCACTGGGGATGGGGCTTCTTGGTGAGATGTGGAGGTTTAGGAGGGACTTTGACTATGTCCCCCGTTATGGACTGGTAAGGGCAACATTTGGGGCTCGGCAGTTCCACTTTTTACCTACCTAGGTCCCCAGGGGATGCCAGGCGAGCCGGAGCTGCCTCCCCATGAGGCAACACAGATGGTGGTTTCTTCGCCGCGGTCTTTGCCCGAATCAGCTGGGCGGTGCTGTGGCATGGGGCGCGGTGGGGTAGAGCCCCCCCCATGGACTCCAATTCCATCAGAGTCTAGAGATGGCCGGAAGACCGCTCGGCAACAGCCTCCTTGGAGTCAGCTGGCACCCGCCGAAGTTGAAGGAGTTGTCGGCGGTGTGCTTGGAGGGCTTGTCGGTGGCGTGGAGGGCTGGTCGGTGGTGGAGCACCCCGTCCCAGTTGCAGCTTGGTGGACGAGTGGCCGAGCCGAGGGAGACGAGGAAGGCTGCGTACCGAGATCAGGCTCCACCGCCTGCAGCTGGGGGGGGGTCCTTCTCCCCCCCTTACCACCCCTCACCATGGGACTGCAGCATTTTTGGGGCCGGTGGAAGCACGAATCCGGAATCACTGGCTCCCCTGTGGAGGGAAGGTGTCTTAGAGGCCTGTCTGCACCGTCCAAGCGGGATGGGCTGAGCAGGGGGGTCGCAGGCGGTTGAAGGCTTCGCCTGGACGTTCCATTTCTACTGCTTTGACCCCCGGACTGTTTCTGCTGCAACCACCTGGACTGGTGATGGCATCTAGAGCCCTTGCCCCTTTCTTTTCCAGCCTTATAATGGTCAGCTCTCTGGGTGTGGTTGCCCGCCGCCGTGAGAGGGCAGTTGTGGACCTATTACATGATCAAGTCGTGTTGTGGTGGGAGAGCATCAACGACCTGTGGATCCCACCCGGATGATTGTCCACCTGGCCTAGGAACCTCGCTGCGGTGAGAGGGCAGTGAGGATTACCATCGTCTGTCTTTTTCCTATTGCCGTGAGAGGGCATTGGAAATGCAGGCTTTATTGCCTATTTCTAGGATGGATTTTGGATTTTAGACCTTGAACTACTGACCTGTGATCTTGATAGCCCCCACTACCATGGACATTCCCATCTCTATGTTTGAGTATGACTGTACGAACTTATACAACCGCGGACTTGAGAAGTTCCCCCCATTCTTGGGTGTGGCCAGTGGGCCTTGCAAAGACTTACCTTAAGGATGGGTCTTGGGACCCCGAGAGGTGGCACAAGGATTTTAAGGGTTTTAAGGGTTTTAAGGGACATAGATTGAGAGGTTTTTTTTAACAAAAATTTTAGCAAAAATTTTAAGGGGACCCGGGTGTGTGACTAGGGTGGGTTTGGGGGGGTAACCCACAGGGGTCAGGGGGGCTGGGGGGGCTAGTTCTTATATTGGGGAGAGCGTTGCCATCTACATTGTGGGTGGGAGGGGCAGATATGGTGAGAGCAGGGGCCATATCGTGTTAGGGGAGGACGCACTCGCTATCTGCGAGCATTTGCATGCTCTGGCCCTCAATGATCATCTCGCACCCCGGGTTGTTCAGATCCTCAGGCCCTAGGCCTTTGGTTGATGTTGTGCAATGCCAGGTCTGTGGTAAATAAAGCCCCCCTCATTTGTGATCTGGCTCAGGAGGGGGGTGCGGACCTGGTAGGTATTACGGAGATCTGGTTGGGCCAGGAGGGGGGAGGTCCCCCTCGTTGAGATATGCCCTCCGGGTTTCTATGCATTCCATCAACCGAGGTCCCAGGGGAGGGGAGTTGGGGTGGCAGTTCTTGTAAAGGAAGAGGCCACTGTACCTCAGATAGCCGGATGTGAGTCCCTCCTTGTGAAGTGGGGACATGGGGGACAGATGGGCTTGCTGATTACGTCCCTGCCACGTATCGGCTGCCCTGCCCGAGCTACTCAACGTGATTGCCGAGTTGGCGGGGGAGACCCCCAGGTTTATGGTCATGGGGGATTTTAATCTGCCGTCTGTCGGCGTGACGTCTTAGGGTGACCCGCTTCCTCCTCCACCTGGGAGCGCGGGAGGACCCCTTGCAGGGTCGTGCTGAGGATTTTGTTCAGTATCTGCATGATAAAATCACTCAGATTCGGGAAGGCCTGGTCTCTGACTTGGTAGGTACAGGCGGGATGATGGGTGCCGGTCTTGAGAATGTCATTTGGATGAGTTCGATCCTGTTGCTCCCGAGGACGTGGACAGGATACTGGGGCGGCTGAACACAACCACATGTTTACTGGACCCGTGTCCCTCCTGGTTGGTGCTGGCCTCCCGGGAGGTTACGTAAAGCTGGCTCCAGGGGATTATCAACGCTTCGTTGAGGGAGGGTGTCTTGCCATCCGCCTTGAAAGAGGCGGTGGTGAGGCCCCTCCTCAGGAAACCTGCTCTGGACCCGTCTGTTTTGGCTAACTATCGTCCAGTCTCCAACCTTCTTGGCGAAGGTTGTTGAGAGTGTGGTGGCACGACAGCTTCCTGGGTACCTGGATGAAGCTGTCTATCTGGATCTGCTCCAGTCCGGCTTCCGGCCTGGGTACAGCTCGGAAATGGCATTGGTCGCGTTGGTGGATGATCTCTGGAGGGCTCGGGATAGGGGTTTCTCCTCTATCCTGGTCCTGTTAGATCTCTCAGTGGCTTTTGATACCATCGACCATGGTATCTTGCTGCACCAATTGCAGGGGTTGGGAGTGGGGGGCACCGTTCTGCAGTGGTTCTCCTCCTATCTCTGACCAGTCACAGTCGGTGTTTGCAGGGGGGCAGAGGTCGACCCCGAGGTGCCTCGTTTGTGGGGTGCCGCAAGGATCGGTCCTCTCGCCCCTTCTGTTCAACATTTATGTGAAGCTGCTGGGTGAGATCATCCGTGGCTTTGGGGTGGAGTTCCATCAGTACGCTGATGATACACAGCTGTACATCTCCACCCCAGGCCATCCCAACGATGCCCTTGAAGTGATGTCCCGGTGCCTGGAGGCTGTGCGGATCTGGATGGGGAATAACAGTCTTCGACTCAACCTTCCAAGACCGAGTGGCTGTGGCTTCCGGTGTCCCGATATAGCCAGCTGGTGCCAACACTGGCTATTGGGGGCAAATCATTGGCCCCCATGGAGAGGGCTCGCAACTTGGGCGTCCTCCTGGATACACAGCTGTCTTTGGAAGAGCATATGACGGCTGTGACCAGGGGGGCTTTTCATCAGGTCCGCCTGATTCGCCAGTTGCGGCCCTTTCTGGATCGGGACTCTTTACGCACAGTCACTCAGGCACTCGTCACTTCCTGCCTGGACTACTGCAATGTTCTCCTCCAGTCGGGCACGGCAGTCAGGATGGGTGTTGACCTGGTAGAGTTTCTATTGGACCAGGTTAAAGAAGAAGACGGAAGTCCCTCCTCCTGCCTCTGATTGGCAGTTTTTCGACTCGGTCGAGTCAGGATCGGTCGTGTTTAGGGAGAGCTCTCTCGCAAGCCTCATAAATTACAAGGAGAAAGAGAGAGTTAGTAGGACTAAACGAGCGAGGCTGCCTCTTAGCACAGCGTGGGAGCTTAGCTCCGCTGTTTCCTCGCTAGGGGATTTGCCGGCTGGCGATCCTCTTGCCATGCGCACGAGTTCGCTCCGTCGCGTCGGCCATTTTACCTTGCAGCCGAGAGGAGCGCTTCGAGCGCCTGGCTGCTGGAGGTTAGCGCGACGTGTATCCGCGCTATTCCGGTGCTTTGCCGGCTGGCTAGCACTCGGATCGCTCATCGGCCTGCAGCAGGAGCCTCCCCTCAGCGGATTGAGGCTCACGGTGATTGCGGCGGCGGCGGGAGACCTGACGGCCGCAGCGAGGCTCATTAGAACAGCGATCGCCTGAGTTGGCGCGTGGGCGGCCTCGGCTGTGTTTCAAAGTGCTAAGTCCGGCTGGCTAGCACTTTAGTTATCGCCCTGTTCATTTATCTCCAGGCGCAGTGAGTACTTGAAACTAGTTTGGGCCTAGTGAGCAGTGAGAAGCCTCCATTTTGCCGCTGACTAATTGGGGCCGCCATTTTGTGTCTCCTCAGGGATCTTCGTCTAGTCCAGCGGCCATTTTATTCTGGCTTTTAATATGGCTGAGACCATTAATCCTCATAAAGGCAAGAAAGGAAAACGCCATTACCATCAGCGAGACGCTGAAGGGGAGCTTGCTTCTGACCCTCAGGCTAAGAAGGCTAAATCCTCTAGCTCTCTAGAGCCACCTATGTCCAGAGATGACCAGAGGAGACACAAGGCCATGGAAAAGGCCTGTAATAAGGCAGCTTCTTCCTCTAGAGGAATTCTGGAGGCCCACTCAAATTCGGAACCCATTCAGACCTCTTCTGGAAGCAAAGGCTTGCCACAATCCAATCCACTTCCATCTCTCTCTCCGGATATCTCCGTTACAGGGGATTCCTGGGTTCCTGACACAGCCACAGGTTTTCCTACTGAGGTTCCGGAGGCCACTGCCCCCCAAGAGGCTCATGACCCAAAGGCTGTCCCTAGTGAATTGGGTAATCCTGAATTGCAGGCCCCTCAAGGTCAGAAACTAGAGGTCACCCCTGCCTTAGCTCGTCTAATAGCTGATTCTATACAACGGGGCATTGCCCAGGGGTTACAGGAAAGATCTTCTTCTAAAGTCTCAGAATACTTAAGCCGCCATGCGCCTTCAGTTAGTTCGCAGCCCTTACAGGCCTCTTCTCAGGCTCCTGCTAGGGCTGCTTCTCCATCCCGAAACAGCCAGGGTTCTCTTTCAGGAGAGGAAGACCAGGCTGTTATAGACAATGACTTGTCAGAGGATGAGGGCTTAGAGCCGGATCAGCCCTCCTTTGTTGGTTTGTTCCGGCCCCAGATGTTTCGGTCTCTCTTGCACAAAGCCCAGGTAACCACAGGGCTTGGTCTTCCTGCAGCCTCCGACCATCCTCAACCTGGGCCTTCAACATCCTCTTCTTCCTTATTTGATGTGCCTACGGTGCAAACCGAGATAGTGCCAGCACCTAAATTATTTACAGAGGTTTTGCAGAGGCAATGGAAAAATCCGAGTACAGGGCCTGTCCCTAATAGCCTGGATAGACGCTTGTTTAATTTGGCTGCGGAGTATGCTTCGCTTTTGCAGATTCCCTCCGTGGATGCACCGGTGGCGGCCTTATCTTCCCCTTCTCCTACTTCGGGTCCTGCGGAGGAATCCCTATGCCCGGAGGAGAGAAAGGCAGAGCGTACTCTCATCAAGGGCCACCAGGCGGCTGCCTGGTCCGCCCAAGCAGCTTCCTCGGCATCGTTTTTTAACCGAGCTTCAATTCTATGGCTGAAGCAGTTGCAGGAACGGATTCCGGCCTCTGAGGTGAGAACACACCGTGACATTAACAAGATATTAGCCGCAGTAGAGTATTCTGCGGATGCCACCTTATCTGCTGCCAGATTCTCTGCCAAGGCCATTGGCGCTGCGGTCACTTCTCGGCGGCTGCTTTGGCTTAAATACTGGCAAGCAGACGTTCGTAGTAAGTGGCGCCTGGCTTCTGCCCCGTATTCCTGTGACAAGCTTTTTGGCCCGGCTCTGGAACCTCTTCTAATCGAGACCCGGGATCACCGGAAGATATTACCAGCCATATCGCACAGATCGGACGGTCGCTCTTCGGGCTCCTTTCGTACACAGTCCTTTCGAGCTTCGGACGCCGGCTACTTTCAACAGAGGTCCCACCGTGCCTTCCAACAACGAGGGAACTTCCACGATAATCAGGTCAGACAGGGTCCCAGATATCCCCCAAGGAGAGGTCAGAGAGGCGGTAGAGGTCGCCCCTTTCGGCGGCCCCGTTAGTAGTTCCTCACGAGTGCAACTTGGGGGTCGTCTGGCCCTTTTCTCCCAGGCCTGGGAGGATTCGGTTTCTGATGTATGGGTTAAGGACACCATTAAATTCGGTCTTTCCCTGGAATTTTTGTCCAGTCCACCTAATAGGTTCATTCGTTGCCCAGTGTCATTTGATAGTGCCAAAGGACCCCTGGTGTCTGCGGCAATCCATCACTTGTTAACTATAAAAGCAATCGAACCAGTGCCTCCCTCCGAATTAGGCCAAGGGTTTTACTCTAGGTTATTTTTAGTTCAAAAGTCTTCGGGGGGCTGGCGTCCTATCCTGGACCTGAAATCCTTGAACCGGTACATAACTTACCGCCGGTTCAAGATGCACTCCTTGCAGTCAATTTTACTGGGCCTTCGGGAAGGGGATTTTTTATGTTCCGTGGATTTAACTGAGGCCTATCTCCACGTCCCTATCCTTCCCGACCACTGTAAATTCCTCAGATTTTGTTTCAGCAATAAACATTACCAATATAGAGCATTGCCCTTCGGCTTATCCTCGGCCCCAAGAACCTTTACTAAAATTATGGCGGCCCTCATGGGCTATGTAGCCACGCTTTCAATTAGAGTGTCCTTTTATCTGGATGATGTTTTGATCTTATCAAGGTCGTCTCAGCAGGCTCACTCTGAACTGTCTACGACCCTTCAAATTCTCCGGTCTCATGGCTTCTCCGTAAATGTCGCTAAGAGCCATTTATCCCCTTCTACCCGGATCCTTCACCTGGGGGCGGTGATTGATACTCTGTCGTCGGAGGTCTTTCTATCTCCTGACCGAATCGACAGCCTTAGAGGGTTAGCGTCCCGAGTTCAGAGCCAAGGGTCTTCTTCTATTGTAGTCTTATCACGACTCCTTGGCAAAATGGTCTCCACCTTTGGGATAGTCCCTTGGGCCCGATTGCACAGTAGGGACTTACAATGGGCCCTGCTGCCCTTCCAACGCTCACACAGGGACTCTTCAGCCACAGTTCTGGTGCTTCTTCCCTCGGTGGTACGGTCTCTGTCCTGGTGGACTTCAGCAGCGCTACTGAAAGGGACCAAGTTCCGAGAACCGAACCGCCTTCAGATTACGACGGACGCCAGCTTGTCCGGCTGGGGAGCTCATTTAGGCCCCCACCTAGCGCAAGGCCAATGGTCAACGGAACAACGGATGAACATCAATGTGCTCGAACTGCGGGCTATCTTCATGGCTCTAAAGGCTTTTGAAGCTCAGATTTCACGTCGGGATGTCTTAATCTTAACCGACAATGTAACAGCCAAGGCGCATGTGAACTGCCTGGGGGGCACCCGCTCCAGAGCTCTAATGAAGGAAGCTCGGCGGTTAGGCCTGTGGGCGGAGAACCACTTGGCGTCGATACAAGCTGCCCACATCTCCGGAGTTCTGAATCGCACAGCCGACTCCCTCAGTCGGGCTCTACTCGACCACTCAGAATGGTCCATTTCTCCCCAACTATTTCAGGAGGTGGTTTGTCGCTTCGGTCTTCCAACGGTGGACCTATTCGCCAATGCCACCAACCACCAGCTGCCTCGGTTCTTCACCAGGTTCCCCTGTCCCGGGGCAGAAAGGGTAGATGCCCTGCAGAGCCCGTGGCCAGCCAATCAACTCCTTTATGCATTTCCCCCAGTCAACTTGCTTCCCAGAGTGGTACAGAAGTTACTTCAGGAACGGGCGGAACTGATTCTCATCGCCCCTTCTTGGAACCGTCGCCCCTGGTTCGCGGATCTCAAGCAGCTGTCGGTGTTGGCGCCTTGGAGGATACCGGGCGATCTGTTGGTTCTCACGCAAGGGCATTTGGAACATCCGGACCCGCACTGGTACCATCTCACCGTGTGGCGATTGAGCGGGAGTTTATGAGCAAGCTTCCCCTCTCGTCCAGGGCTATCTCAACCATCCAGGCGGCACGGAGGGCCTCGACCACCCGCATTTATGATGCCACCTGGCGTGCCTTTTCTATGTGGTGTGGCAGGCGGGGTGTCTCTCCGGCTTCGGCATCTGTCCTCTTCGTCATCGAATTCCTGCAGGAAGGCTTGGTCTCGGGCCTTTCGCCGAACACTCTTCGACGGCAGGTTGCGGCTCTTTCCACGGTTCTATCCGTTGCCTCGTCGGAGCCAATGTCTCGGGATCCGCTGATTCGCCAGTTCCTGCGAGGCGCCACAAACATCCGTCCGCCTGCACTCCACTGCTACCCATCTTGGGATTTGCCCAAGGTCCTCCGAGCTCTAACCGCACCGCCGTTCGAACCACTGAGGGACGTTTCTTTGAGGCACCTTTCCTTCAAGGTCGCTTTCCTGGTGGCGGTCACCTCCGCACGTAGGATTTCAGAAATGGCGGCTCTGTCCGTTCGTAAGGAGCTCTGTATTTTCCACCAAGATCGAGTGGTTCTGAGATTGGACCCTTCCTTCATTCCAAAAGTAAATTCTATATTTCACCGAGCACAAGAAGTGGTGCTTCCGAATTTCTGCCCTAACCCTCGACATCCTCTGGAAACACGATGGCATACCCTAGACGTCCGCCGGGCACTTAAAGTGTATATTTCTCGCACAGCAGGCTTCCGTCGATCGGACGCCCTATTCATTTCCTTCTTACCAGCCTCGCTAGGATCGAAGGTATCTTCTACCGTCTTGGGGCGTTGGATCCGGGCGTGTATCTCGGCAGCGTATGAAGCCTCGGATCTCCCGATACCACGCAGGATTATGGCGCATTCGACAAGGAGCGCGGCCACTTCAGCGGCCTGGTCCACCAGAGCCTCCATTGAAGAGATTTGTCGGGCGGCAGCTTGGACATCGCCTTCTCCCTTTGTGCGCCACTATCGCTTGGACAAGTTTGCGTCGGCAGATGCTGCATTCGGACGAAGAGTTCTCCAGGCCGTTCATTCAGCCTCCTGACTTCGGGTCGGCCTCCTCCCTCCCGACTGGACACATGGCTTTGGTATGTCCCATCCTGACTGCCGTGCCTGACTGGAGGAGAATGGGCGTTGGTTCTTACCTGATACGCCTCTTCTCGGACTGTCGGGCACGGCAGTCAGCCCCACCCTACGTGGGGAGGCCGGACCCGACACAATTCCTTGGGAGGGGGCTGGGGTCTTCTAACGTTGTTGGTTTCTCTCCCTAGACACGTCTTCCTGGGTTTACTCCCTCGTCTCAAAACTGCCAATCAGAGGCAGGAGGAGGGACTTCCGTCTTCTTCTTTAACCCGGTCCAATAGAAACTCTACCAGGTCAACACCCATCCTGACTGCCGTGCCCGACAGTCCGAGAAGAGGCGTATCAGGTAAGAACCAACGCCCATTCTCTACATGGGGCTCCCCTTGAGGAGCACCTGGAGGCTCCAACTGGTGCAGAATGCGGCCGCGCGGGGGATTATGGGAGCAAGAGGACGCTCCCATGTGATGCCTCTCCTGCATGAGCTGCATTGGCTTCCAGTGGTCTTCCGGGTGGGCTTCAAGATGTTGGTCACCACCTTTAAAGCACTCTATGGCATCGGACCTGGGTATTTGCGAGACCGCCTTCTGCCGCCGATAGCCTCCCACTGACCAGTACGCTCCCACAGAGAGGGACTCCTCAGGGTGCCGTCAGCCAGGCAATGTCGGCTGGTGACCCCCAGGGGGAGGGTCTTCTCTGTGGCAGCACCTGCCCTCTGGAACGATTTGCCCCCGGAGATACGAAGGATACCAGATCTCCGGGCCTTTCGTCGTGCCCTAAAAACTTTTCTTTTCCATCAAGCAAGGCTGGCGTGAAACCCCCCCCCCTTTTAGCTTTTTTTTTTTTAGCTCTTTTTAGCTTTTTAAGTGTAAATTGGGTTTTAATTGGATTGTTTTAAATTGTGGGCCAAAGCTGTATAATTCTTTTAATTGATTTTAAATTTTGTATTGGTATGTTTTTTATCCTTGGCTGTGCACCGTGTTAGGATATGGTTTGAGCCTAACAGTTGTCCAGGCAATATATGTGTACTGTAACTTTAATCTGTAAATGTATTATGTTACTTTAAAGGTATTCATTATAATGCTGAGTCATACTGTAATTAGGTAATCACTGGTTGTGAGAGTATTTAAGCAAGGTATTGTAACGTATTCAGTTTGATGATGAAGCTGCTATGATAAGCTACCATTGAGAAGAGTTGCTATCTGTAATCATCGTTTGATGGATCTGCTACCATCGTGGTTTGTGAACCAGAGTGAGTTTGTTATTCTAACCAACTACTGTTTCTTGAGTAAGAAGATTCTGTAACTACTGGATTGATTTACTGGCAAAGACTTGGAATTTGTTTAAAGACTATGAGACTGTTTATCTACTATAAAGTAAGCTTTTGATAAACCAGTTTGCATAACTCTTATTCATTGCTCTCAGCAACGTTTCCTTGTGCATTTACTCTGCTGGTTGGTAACACAACACCAATATCCTTAACACACCGCCCTGAGTCCAATAGGAGAAGGGCGGTATATAAATTGAAATAATAATAATAATAATAATAATAATAATAATAATAATAATAATATTTCACAAACTGACTACCTACAACGCCATGACCGTGTTGCTAAGATCATTCACTGGAAATTGTACCAGAAGTTTGGATTTGAGTACAGCAAAAACCACTGGGAACATCAGGTTGAGAAAGTTTTAGAGAATGAGAAACTCAAGATCTTGTGAGACTTTAGGATTCAGACTGACAGGCACTTGGTCCACAACACACCTGACATAACAATAGTTGAAAAGAAAAAAGTATGGTTCATTGACATTGCAATACCTGGTGATGCACGGATTGAAGATAAGCAGCAAGAAAAAATCACAAAGTACCAGGATTTGCAAATTGAAATTGAGCGACTATGGAAAAAGAAATCGTGTGTTGTCCCAATTGAAATTGGAGCCCTTGGACCAATACCCAAAGTGCTACCCCGCTATTTAGAAATTCTAAATTTGCCGGACTTGAACATTTTGACTCTACAAAAAAACACCTTACTCGGAACAGCTTACATCCTCCGACGATACCTTAACAGTTCCTAGGTCCTTGGTTAGGACTCGAGCTGCTGAGCTATTAACCAGCCTCAAAGGCTGTGAATCTCACTAAAGATTAAATAATAATAATAATAATAATAATAATAATAATAATAATAATAGGTTTAACAAGCAACAGATACTCTGTTTGCTCCTTTGCTTTATTCTGGAGAGCTTAAATGATCTCTCTGCTAAAGGGTTTCACTCTTTGAGCAAGAGTTGGCTGCTGATAGTTATCATTGCATTTTAACTATTTTAATTCCTCAAGGTGCTCTGGCACCCTCCCTGATTTGTAACTCCAGTTTGCAGGTATTTCTAATCTAATGATTGGTATTTAGGGCAGCTTTTTGCAAGCAAAGAAGCTTTTTGTATTTTTGTACAGATAATCCTTGAATTACAACAGTTACAATGGCACTGGAAAAAGTGATTTATGACCATTTTTCACACTTATAACCATTGCAGCAAACTGTCATTGGGGCAAAGAAGCGATGCCACATGACCACCTCGCCACGCCCACCCAGTCACATGAAGCACTGCAGTTGTGAAATGAGTGACACGGTTGTTAAGAATGCTGCAATGGGCATAAATGATGACCAGTCATAAGTGCAAGGACCAGTCAAAGGTGCGAGGAACTGTCAGAAATCACTTTTTTCAGCCCTCTGGGTAGTCCCTTTCTGCATATGGACTACTCAGAGGGCTGAAAAAGTTATTTTTGACCGGTCCTCGCATTTTTGACCAGTCCTCGCATTTATGACTGTCCTCACATTTTACGGTTTTTGCCTTATCTTGTCACCATGGTGAAAAGAAGCAGTTGTGAAATGAGTGACATGGTTGTTAAGAATGCTGCAAAGGGCATAAATGTGAGGATGGTCATAAATGTGAGGACCAGTCAAAAGTGTGAGGACCGGTCAGAAATGATTTTTTTCAGCCCTCTGAGTAGTCCCTATACACATAGCCATGGCCACCCGGTCACATGATCAGCTAGCTACGCCCACCTGGTCACATGACCTCCAAGCCACGCCCAGCCAAATAAGCCACGCCCACAGAAAACAGTTGTTTAAAAAATTGAATCCCACCACTGGGCAGACTGGTTTACATTAAAGTGTCTGGAGCTAGGAAGAAGCATCCAATACCACTGAACAATCCTAATAAGAGAACAGACAAAATAAAGCAGAAACAAGATAGAACATTTTACTCAGTTGAAAGAAGAAACATTTCACAAACTTAACATTGGAGTCTTTTTCACATATACCATAATAGCAAATGCAGTTATAAGGTTGACATGGCTTGTATGTAACAGGACAGGTAACCGCACCAGTCTTAATGCATTGGCTATTACTTGTCTGAGGCCGTGAACTTCCCCAACACTCATTACTCATTTTTAGTGGTATGTAGTAATCCAGCAGTGACCACCTCAGAAAATTAGATGTTGCATGTATTGTCAACAATGGTCAGTGTTCTGGTATAGTTTGTAACATAACTGGTTTTTTGTTTCTTTGTTTGATATTATGGTTCTTTTGTATTATGGTTCTCAAGAAATGTGTTATTTTCATAGAACAAATGTTGTGCCTATTGTAAGTTTACTTTGGTTTCCCCTCTGATGGGAAAGCAGGTAATATCGGTCTTACGACCTTTCTACAACAGATAATAAGCACAAGGAAAGTATTCCTCTGTCTGCTCCACTGCTGCTAGTATCAGCATGCAGAAGAGTGTGCTGGTAGATGTCATAAAAAGCCAGCCCTGGTTAATCCTTGGCTTAAAGATTGTTTGACACTCTAGAAAGCATTGTTGTATTGATGCTGTCCTTGAAAAATGGAATTTGTGATGAGCACTTCATTTAAATGGTGCTACAACACTGATAATTGTGGTGTCAATCTCCCAAGATTTAAAAATTTTCCATGCTTTAAAGTCTTCTTATTTTAGCTACAGATTCTGGAGAGTTAATCACTGATATATAGTTTGAAATATTCGTTCAATTAAATATACTAAAAAAGTAATTAAGTCAGGAACAAGAGTTGGAAACATTTGTGCAAGTTCTACTTTTAATTAAAGAATGAGGGTGATTAAAGGATCTGATTTTTTGCAAAATCCTGTCACTTGGCCTGATCTGCGCCTCTCAAAATAACAGGCATGTAAGAATATCCATGTGTAACTTTTATGGCTGCCTGCTCACACAAGGCTGTGGGAGGCAAGAAAGATTAACACAATAGGATTATTAAAACAGAATTCTGATAACTAAACTGCAGGAGGGAAAACAAAACAATTTAATAATAACCTAATAGTGGGTACACCAATAGTGGGTACCCCAAAAATCCTAGTCCAATGCCTATAGAAAGAATGAGGTGCTTAGGTGCTTTTCTTAAAGGTAGACAATAGCAGAATTGTACAAATATGGGATGAGGTGAGGGAATGTTGTTCTAGGGCCATGATGGTGAATCTATGGCACATGTGCCGGAAGTGGCACACAAAGCCATCTCTCTTGGCATGCAAGCCGCTGTCCGTAGCTCTTCCGGGTTCCGGTGCACTGGCCAGCTGGTCTTCATGCATGTGGGAGCACCAGAAACTGGAAGAGCAGCCACCTCTGCGCATGCATGCACTGGGAAGATGATCTAACAAAATCTCCCATTTCAGCACTCGGCTCACCAACACTGTTCTAGGGGGCAATTGCGATATATTATGATCTGATGCATGTCAACTTTGCTAGATTTTACTATACAGGCTTTGTAGATGACAACTAACACCTTGAATTTCATCTAGAGGCCTTTTGGTAACCAGGGCAGCAAAAAAAAAAAAAAAAAAAGGAAAAGCAAAGCAAAGAACCACCACAACACCACAACACCATGACTCCTATTAACAAACCCCATAGTCCATGGGTGTCAAACTCGCTGTGTCACGTTGCTGTCATGTGACGTTTCGTGACCTTTTCCCCCTTTGTAGAGCTGGGGTGGGCGTGGCCTGCACGTGACACATCCAGCCCGTGGGCCAGCTCATTTGACACCCCTGCCACAGTCAGTCCAGAAAGATACTGTAATTGATAATATTTAACACCACTGAGACAAGAAGAACCAGGAAGGTTGTATCACTCCATCCCAGGTAGTCCTCAACTTACAACTATTCATTTAACAATTGTTCAAAGTTATGATGGTTTTGAAAAACTCTGGTCCTCACACTTATGACCATGACACTTTTCTCATATTCACACTATTGCAATGAGGATGCTTGACTACTGGCTTATATTTACAACCAGTGGCAGTGTCCTATGGTCACATAATCAAAATTTGCAACCTTTTTTTGCCAGTTTTCAGCCAAAAAAAAGAGAGTGCCCAGTTATTAGTTTATAAAAATATAAAATAGAGAAATACAAAGAAAAATGAAAATAATGGGGGAAAGGGGGAGGAGAAGGAGAAGAGGAAAAAGTGTAAGATAAAGGGGAGAAGAAAAACCACTCATTTGGAAGAAGGGGTTTGCATTTATGACCACAGTGTTTGCTTAATCACTCTGAATTCATTTAATAACTATGGTGATTTGCTTAACAGCCACCATAAAAATGGTTATAAAATTGAGTCTGTCTTGATCTACAAACCAAGTGAATTATAATGGAAATTTCAGTCCCAATTGTGGTCATAAATTGAAGATTATCTGTACATCTCTAAGAGGGGCGCCTCCCACTCTGGGCTCAGACAGATCTTGGTTATGCATGCCATGTCAGCACTTTGATCCACAGTCAGATTTAACTGAGGAAGCTTTGTCACAGTTCAACCTGGCATTAAGTAGCCCAGTGCTACTAAGGATCCAAACACCTAGCCCTGGGGATGATCGCTGGAAGTTAGGAGACTGGATCAAATTCAAACAACAGATCTGTCTCCTCTGAGAATGGACTGCCCCCAGCCTTCCCCGTATTATTTCTGATCACTGCAATGAAAATCCTATCACCTTCTTTATCTCCTGACACCCTCTTTACAGATCATCAGGTGCCATCTTATACCCAAATAATTCCTTGGCCAGGATACCAGTATACCTGGGCTGCTTCTGTCTAACAAGGTAGCACTCAGCTTGTCCTCCCCCCCTCTATTTCATATTTCTAATCATTACCCTCCCCTGCTCCCCTCTATCCCAGCTTGCCTTACTTCATTAGGAACAGATCAAGCTTCAATTCTGTTGAGAGAGGCACCAGAAACTCCACTGCTGTCTTTCCAATCTAATCCTGGGCATGAATGGCAACTCTTCTTCTCTGTCAACCCAATGCTGAATCTGGGACGTCCACCTGAATCAAGACTCCTTGGCCATAACAGTCCATGGAGTCTGACAGCCCTACTGTTGAAAGCAACCAATATAGTCAGTTCCTCCTTCCCTATGGAGGCTAATGTGGAGCATATATACTGAGATGGCTTTAGGAGACAGCTGCAGGATGAGGCCAACATTCAATCTCTCCCCTAACTCAAAATTCTCACCCTGTGCCCAAACTTGGGTGATTACCAGGCATCTTTCATGTTTATGTTTTCATTACTGTTGCTCCTGCTATTGGCAGTCCTACCATTTTCCCTGATCCAAACATCAACGCATTGCCCCATCTTCATTGTGCTGTTACCAGCACCATGGTCTTTGACAAAGTTGTTCAGTTGCTACACTGAAGTTTCTTGCATTTGCTTCACAAAACCTTGGCTCGTCAAGGGCCAGAGATCCTGGAGGCCATTCCAACTTTTGTATTGGCTCTAGTACCTACCATTGCAGTTTGAATTCAAAGTAGTATCAGGATCCTTAATCACTGGAAAAACAAATGAAATGCACCAATAAAAGTAAAGTTACACCTGCAAACTGCTGCAATGGGTTTAAAACAACTAAACCTTTGGAGGTAGTCTTTTTAGACTTAATAGGGCCAAAGAAACCCAGTTTAGGGGGAGCATGCTATATTTTGAGTATAGTTGATCACTTTCAAAGTTATATACATACTTTTGGTGCACCAGCCTGGGTGCATATACTGGTTAGTCAGAGAAGGAAGGACCAACAGAGAGCAAAGAAAATGATTTTTATTGGCTATGAGGCTAACCATAGGTCCTATAGGTTCTGGGAAAAAGGAACAGCAAAAGTTTTGTGTAGCGCCAGTGCTAAATTCCTAGAACATGAAGGCTGGGACAGGTTAGAAAAAGCAGACTATAGTTTTACATATGTGGATGTTAAGGTAGACCATATTCCTGATGATAGTTCATCTGAGATGGATGATAAACCATCTATTAAGGTTGAAGAACAGGAATCAGGGTTAGGGGAGGATGAACCCAGTATACCTGATGTTAGTCCTGTTATGCCTAGACGATCTTCCAGGGACCGGCATCCACCAGATCGCTATAAAGCCACAGTGGTTTGCCAAGTAGATATCAAACCATCCAGTTATCATGATATAAAATTATATCCAGAAAAGGAGCAAAAAGCCTGGCAATGGATAGAGAAATTGATTCATTGAAGAGGCTTGGTGTCTATGAAGTTGTAAGAATACCACCAAATGAGAAACTTATAGGCTGTAGGTGGGTCTACAAGGTAAAGAAAAGTGTAGATGGGGTAGTAACCCATAAAGCTTGGCGTGTTGCACAAGGGTTCTCACAGACAGATAGAGACTATGATGAGGTTTTTGCTCCAAGTTTACGAGCGAGCACTTTGAGAACAATGCTGGTTTGGGCAGCTAGAAATAAATGCTCTATTACTCATATAGATGTCGAGACAGCTTACTTGAACGCTCCATTGAGGCATACAATATATATGAAGAAACCTCCTGGTTATGATACACAGGATAGCACTGAGTGTTGGAGGCTACAAAAAAGCCTATATGGTTTAAGGCAATCAGGTTACGAGTGGAACCAATGTATAGTGCAGGCATTACATAACATTGGGTTCTATGAGGGCGTAGCAGATAAATGTTTGTTTAAAAAAGAACAGGATGGATGTGTTTCATTCTTGTTATTCTTTACAGACAACATTGCCATAATTACCAGAACTGACACTGAGGCCAGAGAGATTATTGGTCAGTTGCAAACAAAATTTAAACTTAGAAATCTAGGACATATACGGCATTATCTAGGGCTGGATATCCTGAAAACATCTAGAGGATTTAAAATTTCACAATCTAATAAAATCTGCAAATTGTTGAAAAAATATGGGATGGAATTATGTAAACCTGCCAAGACTCCTATGACACAAGAATTCCAGCAGGATAGTTTGCAGAGTCCACAGTTCAGTAAAGAACTGTATCAATCATTAATAGGCAGTTTGTTGTATTTGAGCAACTGGACATGGCCTGATATAGCTTTTAGTGTTAATCAACTAGCACAATATAGTTCAGAGCCTACTGATAGGCATTGGCAAGCTGCAAAACGTATTCTTAGATATCTTAAAAGAACGTTACATTTTGCTATGTATTTAGAACCAAATGCCAATATGGTGTTAAAGGCATATGCTGATGCCAGTTTTGCCAGAAAATCTATGTCTGGAATAGCAATCATGTTGGATAACTGCCTGATTGGATGGAGATCAATTCGCCAGAAACACATCAGTTTGTCTACCATGGAAGCGGAGTTTTCTTGTCTATCACTTACATGTACTGAACTGATTTATTATAAACAGTTGATGGAAGATATTGGATTCAAAATGGACTATCCTATTACGGTTTATGAAGATAACCAGGCAGCCATTAAAATGGCAACGAATCTTGCTGTAAAGACAAGGACTAAATACACTGATATACGTTATCTGAATGTTCGGCAATGTGTTAAGGATAACATGATTACATTGGAATATTGCGCATCAGAGGACAATATTGCCGATAATTTTACCAAAGCGCAAGGTGCCATTAAACACACCAATTGTTGTGAAAGATTTGGATTAAGAATCTGAAATGTAACTGATACCACTGTACAATGTATGATTTGGATGTGTATTTTTGTTTCTGTATCTATTGTGTATATTGTCCTGCCCAAGGGGGAGAATGTTAGATTCAGCTTGTAGCTTACTCCTAACTTGTTGGTCAGGCAATATATCTGTTTCTTTAAGAAACAATTGAGCCATGTAATCAGGGTTTGCTGAACCCTGTAATTAGGCTACAGTGCATAAATAAGCAGCGCAGAGAAGCGTTCTTTGCTCCTGATTGTTCCTGTTGCTTCCTGCGTCTTTCTGCTGATTGGTGTTAGACTGGACTCGGTACTGTATACCGAGAGTTACTAAAGTCTGTTTGCTTTGCTAAGGGAAGATACTTACTGGACTGATATTACTGTTTATGACCTTGGACTGTTTTACCTACACCGAGACTGCTTATTATCTTGTATATAAAGTATTTTTCTCACACGAGCTGCACGTTTATCTCCTTCCCTGTGTGTTTCTGCTCTGCTCGTTGCATAAGCAACAAATACTTTTTACACACGCCCTAACAAAGACTCCTTGGCCATAACAGTCCATGGAGTCTGACAGCCCTACTGTTGAAAGCAACCAATATAGTCAGTTCCTCCTTCCCTATGGAGGCTAATGTGGAGCATATATACTGAGATGGCTTTAGGAGACAGCTGCAGGATGAGGCCAACATTCAATCTCTCCCCTAACTCAAAATTCTCACCCTGTGCCCAAACTTGGGTGATTACCAGGCATCTTTCATGTTTATGTTTTCATTACTGTTGCTCCTGCTATTGGCAGTCCTACCATTTTCCCTGATCCAAACATCAACGCATTGCCCCATCTTCATTGTGCTGTTACCAGCACCATGGTCTTTGACAAAGTTGTTCAGTTGCTACACTGAAGTTTCTTGTATTTGCTTCACAAAACCTTGGCTCGTCAAGGGCCAGAGATCCTGGAGGCCATTCCAACTTCTGTATTGGCTCTAGCACCTACCATTGCATCTTGATTTCAAAGTAGTATCAGGATCCTTAATCACTGGAAAAACAAATGAAATGCACCAATATGCCTTTTGAAAACAATATGCTTACAGACACCAATATAAATAAATTTCCCTGGTGATACTTTGGATTATACTTGCACTTATACCAAGTATATTATATGCTTTCCTAAAAGTTCTTTGTTTATGTCTCCAAGTCAAATTCTTTCATTCTTGGCAACAGCCTGGGCTAATCCCTGGAGTTTTCTTGGTAAAATTTCAGAAGTGGCTTGCCATTGCCTGCTTCCTTGAAATAAGAGAGAATGACTGGTTCCAAATCACCCAGATGACTTCTGTTTCTCAGGTGGGACTAGAACTCAGGGTCTCCCGGTTTCTAGCCCAATGTCTTCTCCACTGTACCAAATTGACTCTCTAAATGTTCTTTACAGTTAGCAAAGTACATTTAGAATAATTATAGAAGAGTTTATGCTAAAGTGCTGAGGTAGTAGTAGTAGTAGTAGTAGTAGCAGCAGCAGCAGCAGCAGCAGCAGAAGCAGCAAACCTTATTATGGTCTTTGACCAGCATATATACATATGTTCATAATATTCTACATAGTTGCTAAAAATAAGACTTTAAAGAAAAATAAAAAAGAATGTTGAAGGTGTCGAATGCAATTTAAGTAGGCAATATCTGAGGCCTCAGCCTCATGGCAGCAAAGGCAGAATTTGACTACGTTATCGGTAATAGAGATCTTAGGATCTGCTAGGAGGTCGGAGATGTACCAGTGATGATCTCTCTCCTGGGAGAGAAGGGGCTACATTAACACATTGTGCAAGTTTGAGTAGAAATTACAGGGCCACTGATACGCTGCACATCCTCTCTGGCATGGGAGCCACAGGGGCAATGCCTTTCCTGGACGGGTATGTTTCCCATCAATGCCTGCTGAAGGAAATGCATTCGATCCAGCAAGAGCAAATGCTTTGCGATGCTTACAGTATATTAAGGATTGGCAAAAATCAGATGGGCTGGTGTAAAAGATGGCATCCAAGGCTTGGCTTGGCTTGGTACTAAGATAATATTTCTTGCTTTCCTGTGTCAAGGATCCTCCCCATCAAATGATATTTTGGACTTCCTTTGTATTGCCTCACTAGAGAAGCCATAGGCTGCTAGAGTCTTATGGATGGGACACAGACCAATTTGCTCTGTTCTGTTCAAGAACGGAGAGCTGGAAGAGCCAAGAATCTAAGTAGGCAGTGCATTTCTGTACCTTAGATGACCTTTTGGTATTATGTTTTACAGGTAAATATTCTGTTGCTCATTTAATGCAGCAAAGTTTATTGATTATGACATTCCCATTCTTTTTTATATTCAGGTAGTCCTCGACTTACAACCACAATTGAGCCCAGCATTTATTTTGCTATGTGAGACAGTTGTTAAGTGAATTTTGCACCATTTTATGACTTTTCTTGCCACACTTGTTAAGTGAATCACTGCAGTTGTTAAATTAGAGATGTGGTTTCTAGGTGAATCTGGCTTCCCCATTGACTTTGCTTGTCAGAAGGTTGCAAAAGTGATCACATGACCCCGGGACACTGCAACCATCATAAATACATGCCAGTTGCCAAGCATCTGAATTTTTATCATGTGACTCTGGGGATGCTGCAATGGTCTGAAAAATGATCATAAATAACTTTTTCCAGTGCTGTTGTAACTTCAAACAGTCACTAAATGAACTATTGTTAGTTGAGGACTACCAGTATTGCAAGGCACCCCAAGAAATTTCTGAGCCCTGCTGAGGGCTACAAAGTTTTAACACAATTAAACTATAATCTGTGCTGGAAGTAGCCCTGAAAGAAATTAAATGCAAGATATTTTAACATTATGTTTTATCTTCCCTGGCCTACATACAAACTGTGGTTAAGTTTTAGTGGACATTCCTCATCTCTCACTAGAAAGATTAAAAGTTAACATTTAATCTAATCAGTAGGACTGTCAATTCTTTTACTGGCCCTTTCTGTGGACTTTTATAACTGGTTAACATTCATTAATAGTGCTGGTGATATTTTTGTCTGCCTGCTTTGTACTTCAGATACATTTCTAAAGAGCTAGTCCAAAGCTAGCATCTTTATTGATAGATTCAGCGCCAGAGAATATTTATGGATAATTACTTTGATTTGTTCTGAAAAGCAGCCCTTAGACCTCAAAGTATCCCTCAAACATGCAGGTACAAACTTTTTTTATTAAATCAAGACAAATAAAAGTAATTTCCCCATTTTTTTTTCATTATAGCTTTGCAAATTTTGGTTATGGATGATGTTTATCCATGCTCACATCTCTAGGTACATATTCAGAGGATGAATATTCAAAGTTTCACTGAATATAGAGTGTCATTCTCTAGAGAAAGAGGAGAGCAATCACAGCTGCTGCAGTATTACCCGTAAAAAAAAAAAAAAGCAGCCCTCAGATCAAGCCAGGTCCTTTAGTCCTATTTAAGTTTTCTAAAAAATTGCTTTCCCTCCAGAGAGCCAAAAAACTGAATATATTTTCCTAGCTGATTGATGCTTTTCCATTTATTTTTTTAATGTAATTTTCCCCTGGTAAGGAATTGTTCTCTTGAATGTCAAGGAGGAAATATTTCCCCAATCATGCTCTCTGATTGGCTTGCTGCTGCCTAATCAGATAGCACATTTGTGGGGGGAAGAATGGGGGGGAGGAGAAAGAGCGGAGGGAACAATTTGTCATGCTGGTAGATTTTTCTTCCCCCAGCCATTGCTAAAGAGCTGCTTTGTAATGCATGCCTGCCAAAGCCTCTAGCCTCAATCAAATTACTCCTTGTCCCCACATTCTCCTCTCCCCTTCTCCCCACTTCTTCCTGCTGTAAGCACACTTGCATATAAACACAACCTTGCTTTCTAGATCTATCACTGACACAAAGGTTATTAAACAAAAACTCAGCCCATAGAATTATTAATTGCAAAGATTCATTTCTTTATCAAATGCTGTGGCCTGAAGGGAGAGCTCTTTAAGTTCTCAGAAAGAAGGGTACACATTTATCACTAAAGCAGAGGGCGTGGCTGGGTATTTTCAATATATCAGATTAAAAGCAAGGAATTTACAAATCGAAAGCTATGTTTAATATTTTCTGCTCCAACTGACCCATGTGGAATGGGGTGGGTGTTTGTGCTTTGGTGAAATTCCTGCAGTTTCTATCGTTACATTGGAAGGACAGCCTCCAATCGGAATTACTACTAGTAATGTTTTAAGATGCAGTGACATAATTGGGGAGATTTAGGTTTATTTTATTTATTTATTTGTATCATGCCATTGTTTTACAGATAACTCAAGGCAACAAGCATATCCAACACACCTTCCTCCTCCTCTTTTCCCTGCAACAATAACCCTGTGAGATGGGTTGGGCTGAGAGAGAGTGACTGGCCCAAAGCTGCAGTGTTGTGGTCCTTTGGAAGCTGCAGTGTTGTGGTCCTTATTACAGAAACCCCAGATCACACACATACCAGCATCTCTCATCTATTGCTTTGATGCGAGGTACATTTTAATCTTTGGAAACAGTCCCAAAAGAGCCAGATGGAAAAGTTACCAATAGTAAATTTTATAAGTTTGATTTCTAAGTCAGTCAGTCAGTCAGTCCGTCGTCCGTCCGTCTGTCCATCCATCTGTCCGTCATTTACAGTGTTCATTGCTCAAGATTAGTCTGAAGAGTTCTACTAAAACCAGGCTCAAGAATTCAGCAACAGGTACAATATCAGGTACAACAACACAAGAAGAATATACAACCCTGTAGTTGCTTAAATGCCTCTCCTTGATGCATATGGGCCCTATATCTAATGCCTATTCTTGTTTTGTTTTTTTAAACCTCCCCCTGTAGCCTTTTGAGGGTACAAGATGTTATGGTAAATGCCTAACTGTATTGCTATCATGGGTACACAACCTTGTAAGGGTTAACAAACCACATATCCCATCACTCCCATAGCCACTCCTTACCTCCTAGCCCCTCCTCCTGGGTATAATAGCTCACACCACGAGGTATTCACGTTGTTCCAGATGTGTACCTGAAAGAGAAAGGTCCAAGGTCAGTGACCTCTGGTTCCAAAAGGCCTAGGATCAATCCAGGCCTGCAATAAAAGAATTTACTTAAGAAAAGAATTTGCCTTGTGAGTTATTGGGCTAGATCCATCACTACAACACAAGAGATTTGGGAAATGTCTTTCAAAATCTGTCCCATGCATTTCCTTCAATTTCCTGCCTTCCCAAAGTAATCTATAAAAAAATGGAAAGAGGAATTGTTTTGTTTTGTTAGAGAATAGATTTCACATGGATTGGCAAGGTAGGGAAGCTAGGTCTACGGGTGTGATCTTCCTTCTCTCTAATTTTCAGGGAGTGGAGGACTGTCTTAAATTTAAAGTTACCTTCCTAGGTAATATATTGTACTTAGTGTTGAAGGAGTATGGTTCTGGGAAGTTATGCCAAAGGCATCAAAGGAAACATCTCTATTGAGCCACTGAGGGAGTAATCATTCCAGTAAGATTTTGAAAAAAATGTGTGAACTGAAAGCCAAAAAGGAAATGAAATTTAAAACTCAATTTATAAAAGGTGTGTGTGTGTCATATAAAGTCGCTAATTGATTAGGGGTGGGAAGAAAACTGTTATGACAAGTTAAGGCTGCAAATATTTGTATGGCCACAAAATAGCATGCATACCCCAAAAAAGATCCCTAACCTTTTGCTGCTTTCTACCTGTCTAGATTTTTGCAACCCAGATCTGTTTGCCCTGATGATTTTTGCAGAAATAAACATGCAACTTTGTTACAACATGGGCAGTAGCCTTTGGATTTCTACAGACAATGCCATTATTAAAAAAAAAAAAAATACACAGCTGTATGAATTGTTGGGCAGGATGCGGAAAATGAACTGTGCTTCTGATCCTGAGATTGAGGTTAATGGCCAGGAGCGTGTAGAATTCAAGAAAGAACTCTGGTGGAAATCTTTCCAATGAACCAGGTTTGCTGGAGAAAACAAATGTTCCCTACTCTACACAACTATCAAAGCAGGCCAAGGCCTAGGAAGGCATTCATATGTGTGTGCCAGAAAGAAGTCTCTCTCCTTCAAAGCTTTCACTGAGCATGTTTACTTAAGAGAGGGGGAAAAATGAGTAGAAGAACTCAGGGGTCCTCAGTTCACCTCCAGTCTTTGTTGAAATAAGATGAGCCTTCATGCATCCATATATGCCAGCTTGGGCAGGGAGCACCTACTGCATGGGGGGATTCCTTTCATCAATTGAAAATGTTTTGCCAAGGACCCACTTATAGCTGGAGCTGGCCCTTTGGGAAAAACAGTCATCCAGATCAGCAGAGTTGTGTACTCAAATCTTCCCACATCTGAAGCAGCAATCTTGCCCCTTGCTCAGCTAAAGCTGAGCCCTGGAATGTCTGCATCAGTAGTGGGATTCAAATCCTGTCACTACCGGTTTGCTCATGGGTCCTCACGTGCTCTCACTCTCGTGTGAAGCTTCTGCACATGCACAGAGACATCCGGGCAGGGGGGCGGAGCCTCCCACAGCCGCTACTACCGGTTCTCCCGATGTGGTAGCAACCCACCACTGGTCTGCATGATGATGCAGAGGAAGAGCAAAGATGGGTTAACAGAATAACTGTGCATGACTGGTCTTCTTGAAATATGAATGCCTTCCATGCTTTCCTGAACAGCAGTGATAAAGTGGGAGGAGCAGTGGAAAGAACAGCTACTTCAGTAATGGTTATTGATGTGGTTCTCCTCTAAATGTCTTGTTTCTGATCACCAAGTGATAGGGAAGCAGGACAGTTGCAGAGGACCTGGCAGTGGGGTCCTTCTCATGGTGCCTTGACTGCAGCAGGAGAGTACTTGCTTTTCCCATTCTCCCTCTATTGTTCCCTGTGTCTGAATGCTGGCAAGCCAATCTCTTTCTCATTTCCTCTTTCTAGGTTTTAAAGCCTTCAAGCTTTAAAGGAGGGCAGCGATCTTAGAGCACTTCCAGATAGTAGTGTTTTCTTTCAGTTTTTAAGCTGGCAGAAAAGTAAGCTGGAATACAATGCAACGTCCACATTTCTAGCTCTTATGCTTTCTTGGCAAGGGAGCAGGAAAGCAGTTCTGTCTGAAAGAGAAGTAAGAGCAGAGGGAGATGCAGTGGGAACCCCTTAGTTACTAGATGTCTAAGGAGATTCTCAGTCATCCAGGTCATGGTTGTCCCAAAGATGGTTTTTTTCAAGAGGCAACTGAACTTTCTGTTTTTTTCTTTGAAGATGATTCACTTCTCATCCAAGAAGCTTCTTCAGCTCTGACTGGATGGTGAAGAACGGAAGGATTTATACTCCTTGCAGACAGCTGGTCATTTGCATCCTTTTCTCAAACTGAAGTGTAAATGGTTCTTATAATCTGCAATTTTTCTGGAAATCTGTTCGTATTCCTGCATCATTCCCACACCATTCGAAGTTACTAACAGTAAAAGATCTGCTTAGTTACTTAGTTATCTTAGTTACTAGCAGTACCAGATCTGCTTCCCACTTCTGTTGCCATAGTAAGAATGGTAGAAGTCAGGGGTGAAATCCAGCAGGTTCTGAAGGTTCTGGAGAACCAGTAGCAGAGATTTTGAGCAGTTCCGAGAACCAGCAAATACCACCTCTGGCTGGCCCCAGAGTGGGGTGGGAATGGAGATTTTGTAATATCCTTCCCCTGGAGTGGGGTGAGAATGGGGATTTTGCAGTATCCTTCCCCTGCCATGCCCACCAAGCCACACCATGCCCACCAAGCCACGCCCACAGAACCAGTAGTAAAAAAAATTGGATTTCACCATCGGTAGAAGTGCAGACTCTAAGTGCATATAATCAAACAACAATAACAATGCTACACAGCCCTACATATCTTTCCCTGGATGTTGTTGTGACCCAGGCCCAAGTAGGTAGTAGTCAATGCAAACAGTTCCAAAACAAACAGACTTTATTCGAACAGCTGAGAATTAACTCATTCTCAGCGTAGTCCAAACTAAATCAAAACAAATTCTTCATAACACAAATTCTTCAGTCTAATCACCAACCTTGGTATAATTAGGCAAACTGCCAAAGGCTTTTCTTGGCAAAAGTTCAGAAGCAGAAGACGCCGACCAGAGATAAGTGCAGAAGGACAAGAACAAGTCTATCAATGTTGTTTTCCGACAAAGAGCCCAAGAGCCATTGCTGGTCTTTTAAGACTTATGGGAGGGGCCAATCATCTCTTGGCCCTACTCCCGAGTTGTCCTCTCTGCTTTAGCTGCTCTTGCCTTCTGGCAGCTCTTTTCATACATGCACTAGGAACAGGCTCCTCCTGTTCCTCTGCCTCTCAGCCTCTGGAGGCTCCGGAGTCCGCACCTCACTCCCAGATGGCCCTGGCCCCATCTCTGCCTCTGACGCAGAGCCCTCATCGGGGCCTTCCCCAACCTCCAGGACTGGCCCATGTTCTTCCTCAGCCTCATCGCTGTCCAGCTCTGCTGCCAGCTCCGCTGCCAGATGTAAGTCTCAATGTGGGATGGAAGTGCAGGGTTCTAAATCCTTTCTATTTAAATGAGGATAGGTTCTACTTTAGCTAGATATGGACTGTGCCGATAGAAGATAAATGCAAACATGTTAGGTTAATATTGTGTTCTAATGTGATCTATCTCCAGGATTATCATGTAAAGCAGAATGAGTCTTTGGGGCTTCGATGCTGACAGTCTGAAAGGTGGAACTGCTTGTGTTTGCTGAGTGAGTGTATTTGTCAAACAGATGGCTAGCAGTTAATGTTGAGGCTGGTTGGCATCATAGGGGAGAATGAATGAGTAAATCGTTTCCCACTCTACTTTTCCCTGTTAGGCTTTTTCCTAAAGAGAGCAATCCAGGAACAGCTATAGGTGTAGAAGGAAAAACTTCCGGGCAAAGGAACCTCCCCTTTTGACAGCTGGGGTAGATGCTCCAGTGGAAGAAAAGTAATTTATAAACAGTCAAGGAAGTATGTCTCTGCTTTCTGTTGTAAGTTCAGTGACTGACTTCAAGGTTAGAATGAGCCTCTCAGTTCACCGTGGTAACTTGCAGCAGCTATAAGAGGCAGAGCCTTTGGGCTGTTGGTAGCAAACTCTGCCATGATTTTCTTGTAGGGATGGCCGAGAACACTATTTTTTAAAGTGTGGTCCAAGGACACTGGGGGACACCCAAGACCTTCTCAGGAGTCTGCAAAATCAAAATTATTTGACAAATATTGAAGGCATTTGCAAAAATTTAAATGTCATTCTTCTTATTTTTATTTGTTAAAAAATAAAAGTTGTTTTATGAAAAACATTTTGTTTAAGTTGATATTTAATGAATTTAAATGCTATTTTTCCATGATTTAATAAATATTTTATGAGTATACCAACTTTAATGTTCAATACAGAAAACATTAATAAATGTTACCTATATAAACAGAAGCTGTTTTGGGTCCTAGATAATTTTTCAATGCAAGAAGGGGTCTTCAGAGCAGTGAGATTCTTGATCCTGCTTCTTGATTATTTTTTCAAACTTATTACTTAGATATATACTTAATCCATAATATTATCTATAATATAATATATATTATTTATAATATATCTATTATTTTTAGTAGTGCTAATTACATGTTTGTGTTAATTATTCTTGTTGGTAATATTGTTTATGGTTTGTCTTCTTTGCTTTTTAATTATTACTGCCTGAGTTGAGCAAATTGCTTAGTTTAGTGGGATGTATGTATACTGCATTTATTAGAGCAGGATATCAATCACAGCAAAATGGACTGATTGAAAACACTGATAAAAAAGAATAATTTGTAGGGAAGAATGAGCAGACATGGAGATACTTAAACATTTCCTGCTTGCCAGTTATTCTCTCTTAGCAAGAGTTTGTTCACTACCAGCCTTTACATAAGCCATTTGAAGCTACAGCCCATCCAATCTGTTCAATAGTCCTTCCATGTGTTCACCTAGTAGATTGCATTGTGAAACTGTCTGCTTTTCCCTGTCTCTCCACCACCCTCGTCCTCTGTATGTGTATATAAGTGAACAATATGTTTAGCAAATGTGGCTTGTATATTATTACATGCTGCTTCTGGACTAGCTACGATTACTTTTCTGGAGGGACAAGCACCAGCCAACATATCCATCCTTCTCCATTCTTCAGATGTGTTTGACTAAAACACCTGCCATCTTCAGACTCTTGAACTATGCTAGCTGAGATGATGGGAGTTGCAGACACATAATCTCAGAACCCCACAGACACATCATCGGACACCACCATATTGGAAAAAGATATATTAAAATCAGCAAGGAATATTAATTAGCAGCAGTGACTTTAATATTATTGAATTCATAAATTATATATCAGTATGTACACAGGAAATACTGGGTAAATTTCAGCACAACTCAGCGAAAAATTGTCCAATTTTAATTTTTTTAAAAAAAATAATATTTTTTTTTAAAAAAAATGTTTCAATGGAAAAATTAGTTAAAGAATGCTAAAAGACAGCTGCGAGGATCCAATCCAATTTCCCACTGAGAAGTCTAGAAACTAATAAAAATTCCATACTCTTAGAAACAATCTTTTGTGACTTTATTCTACTGCTCCTGTAAGCACTTTTCTGTGCATAGTAGTTTAACAGTAGCATATAGGCAGAACTGACCATTGATCTCTTCTACTCGCCTATTTATTCTATTTATGATATTTAAACATGGTGAAAGTTCCTGACATGGAAAGCAAACCATGTCACTTGGGTCTGGCATATGATATAACTCTTTCTATATGTACATCAGAGCTCTGAGTTCTTCATTTCATCAAACGGGGGCAGCTGAATTTTTTGAATTCCAAAATGGGAAAGAAACCACAGCTATTTCTTCATCCCAGCATATATATGTACCATTTCAAATACCCGTGTTTCCCCGAAAATAAGATCCTGTCTTATATTTTTTTGAACCCCAAAATAAGTGTTTGGCCTTATTTTCGGGGAGGTCTTATTATTTTGGGGTGCATGGAGCAAGATGGGGCTCCTCTTGCCGTCTTACCTGATTTCCAGCTCTGCATTTAAATATCTTCAGGGAGGGCTTATTTTTGGGGAGGCTTATTTTAGTGCATGCGCTCAAAAGCCCGATTGGGTTTATTATCAGGGGATGTCTTATTTTTGGGGAAACGGGTACTACCTCAGAATATGTGGCCACAAGGCTAATATAAACAACTCAAGCCTTTTCCCAAGACTGGGGCTTGGTTCCTGTGTCATAATAATCTATAAATGTTTCTTTGCACAGTGATTTACTTAATTTTGATTTATTGAATAAACCACAGTTAGCTGAGCTCATGCATCATAGTAAGCAAAAACTAATAAATCACATAGAGTTTAGTATGATGTGTCACAGCAGTCACTGTGCTTTGCAAACTATGGCCTATGGTTCAATATGTAAGAACTTAGCCTTTTTTTTTTAACCAACAAACCATAGCTAAAATGGTTTAGAGCATTTATGTGAATTTAATCAGTTACTAATGCCAATTCCATATCTTCAATATCAGCCTCTATTTTCCTTTCACTCCAACTTTTGCTTTAATTGACACAACAGATTATTGTGGATAATCTGTCTACTATTTGAAGAATGTTGACTTGGCTGGTATAGTATGTTCTCTTTTTTTTATTAGATAATTAGAAGGGGAAAAAGGATATTCAAGTCAGATGTTCTCCCATGCTAGTTTAACATTGACAGTGCTATGTTCAAAATCATTGGTAGTTATACTGTACTTTCTGAGGCAACTGATTCTTTGTCCAATCAGATTCTAGATCAGTGGTTCTCAACCTTCCTAATGCCGCGACCCTTTAATACAGTTCCTCATGTTGTGGTGACCCCCAACCAAGGGTGGGTTCTAATTTTTTTTACTACTGGTTCTGTGGGTGTGGCTTATTTTGTGGACGTGGCTTGGAGGTCATGTGACTGAGTGGGCGTGGCTAGCTGGTCATGTGACCGGGTGGCCATGGCTATATGTATAGGGACTACTCAGAGGGCTGAAAAAAGTCATTTCTGACAGGTTCTCGCACTTTTGACTGGTCCTCACACTTATGACCATCCTCACATTTATGCCTGTGCAGCATTCTTAACAACCATATCACTCATTTCACAACTGCTTCTCTTCAACATGGTATAAGATAGGGCAAAAAACGTAAAATGTGAGGAGAGTCGTAAATTCGAGGACTGGTCAAAAGTGTGAGGACCAGTCAAAAATAACTTTTTCAGCCCTCTGAGTAGTCCCTGTGCACAAAAGGACTACCCAGAGGGCTGAAAAATGTGATTTCTGACAGGTCCTCGCACTTTTGACCGGTCTTCGCAGTTATCATTATTTATGCCCATTGTACCATTCTTAACAACCGTGTCACTCATTTCACAACTGCTTCTCTTCACCATGGTGACAAGATAGGGCAAAAATGTAAATTGTGAGGACAGTCGTAAGTTCGAGGACTGGTCAAAAGTGCGAGGACCAGTAAAAAATAACCTTTTCAGCCCTCTGAGTAGTCCATATGCATAAAAGGATACAGCAATAGAGAGGGATGAAGGAAGGGAAGGGAAATTAGAGTAGGAGTGAAGGTAAGAGAGGGAGAAAGAGAAGAGGAGAAGGAGAAAGAAAGAGGAAGTAGGGAGAAGAAGAAGGGGGGAAGAGAAAGTAAGAAAGAAAGAAAAGAGAGAGGTGGTAGGTTTGAGGAGAAAGATTGCTGTACAATAAAAAAGATGAAAGGGAAGAAAGCCAACCCCAAACAAATATTAAGATAAAGAATGAATTGTTAAATTTTAAAGAATAAAAGAGAACAAATAGCAATAAATAGCAATAATTAGAAACACACATACAAACATACAACGTATTTTCTTTGAACAGAGTATTTGGCCGGTCCACAAATTTAAACAGTTGTAGGAGGTTAGCACCTACCCCTTTCCTAGAAGAATGAAATATTTTGGGAAATATTAAAAAGGCAGAATATTATATTTTCCTGTATGAGAAATGGAGAAGCATATTTTACAGACAAAGCAACTCCCACCTTCCTGCCCCCCACCCTTTGTTAATGGGCCAGAGGCAGAAACTCAATCCTTTGTCAAAGGACATTTGCAACACAATAGCAACAGAAACTAACACAATGGGCCCCATCAAGCCATGTGATCCTGTCCACCATTAAACAATCTTTCCAAGCAGTCTCCATGTTTCCAGTGTCTTTTTCCCCACTTGGAGCAGAACCCAGAAGGATATTTCTTCCAACACAGTATTTAGTCATTTCAATTAAATTTACAATTTCTATATTTCCTTTTTACCATATTTATTCCTCATCTATTTTTTTAAAAAAACCAATATTACCCTTCATCCTCATCTCTAATCTTAATCAAATTCATTTTTTCCCTTCTATTCTATATTATACCCCTTCCCATTGTCATCTATTTTTATATCCATCCTCACATTGGTTAATTATATAATACAGTTGTTTAATACAAATTCAACATTTTAATATAAATCAATTAGTTATATAACTACCTTTTTTGTATATTAATCAATATGAACATGAATATTCCAATTATTTCCATGCAATCCAATTTCTTACAAATCAATTAATTATATTTACCAATAATAATAAACCAAATAATTTCCCCCCATATTCCTCCAAACCACAACTTAACCATTTCTGCTTTCAACACAATATGCAATTAATAGTATCTCAATTATTACAATTCCCTAGTTAAATAGAGCTTTTTTTCTTCTGTGTTTTAAAATCTTGAACCTCCTCTTTTGCCCTAAATTTCCCATTGTTTGCAGTTTTGTTCCTACCTTTTTGGTGAGGAAAAAGAAAAAGAAATCTCTCTGCCTCATTTTGTCACGTTGCAGCCAAGACCCTGCTTACTTTAAATTTTGCTTTTTCAGCATAGCTAGGGGGGAAATTTGCTCCAGGAATTTACCTCTTTGCATCTAGCTAGCAACAGAGCCCCCCGCAAAACAGTTGAGAGTAGGGCGGCTCTTTGAAGCCCCGCGGCAAGGATTTAAAGTTTTTTTCCCCTCTAGCCATCAGCTGGGACTCCGGAGCAGCAATAGATGGGAGTGGGCGGGGTAAGCAATAGATGGGAGTGGGCGGGGTAAGCGAACGGCGACCGGGCGATCCAGCAGAGGCAGAGGGTGAGTGAAGGCATGGGGAGGGGGGTGAGAAAGGGCTTTGGCGACCCCGTGAAATGGCCGTTCGACCCCCAAAGGGGTCGCGACCCCCAGGTTGAGAACCGCTGTTCTAGATGTAACCAATCTGATGGTTAAAAATGATGTCAGAAAGCTTGTACATTTCAAGACTGTTCATATAGTCTTACAATAAAATAAATTTGACTCATCTAATCGTGTTTCCTGTCTGTTTACCCAGAGGGGCAGACATTAATCTTGCGAGTTCCTATTCTCTTCCAAAGAGAGGAATTTCAAGTATGTCCTCTGATCTTCAGGGAACCCTGCTAACTGATCAATTAGGGCAGTTCTCCCAAAGTTTCTTTTTCTGACTGTTAAGCCTTTGGGGGTTTCCCCATCTCTCCTCTGATTGTTTCATAGGCAGCATCTCTTTCCTTGATCCCCCAAGGTCATACACACATTCCATTACACTCATGAAATATTAGTTTGAATTACTCATGAAATATTAGTTTGAATTACAATTATGAAGCAACTAAAATTTGGTGAAGAAAATCACCAAATCTCTGGAGGGCTCGGGACAGGGGTTGTTCCTCTGTCCTGGTCCTATTAGATCTCTCAGCGGCTTTTGATACCATCGACCATGGTATCATGCTGCGCCGGTTGGAGGGGTTAGGAGTGGGGGCACCGTGTTGCGGTGGTTCTCCTCCTTCCTCTCTGACCGTAGGCAGTCTGTGTTGGCAGGGGGGCAGAGGTCGACCTCGAGGCGCCTTGTTTGTGGGGTGCCACAAGGCTCGGTCCTCTCGCCCCTCCTGTTCAACATTTATGTGAAGCTGCTGGGTGAGATCATCTGTGGTTTTGGGGGGAAGTTCCATCAGTACGCTGATGATACTCAGCTGTACATCTCTACCCTGGACCACCCCAATGATGCCCTTGATGTGATGTCCTGGTGCCTGGAGGCTGTGCGGATCTGGATGGGGAGAAACAGGCTCAGGCTCAACCCCTTCCAAGACCGAGTGGCTGTGGTTTCTGGTGTCCCGTTATAGCCAGATGGTTCCATCGCTGACTATTGGGGATGAGATCTTAGCCCCCTCAGAGAGGGCTCGTAACTTGGGTGTCTTCCTGGATGCGCGGCTGTCTCTAGAAGATCATGTGATGGCTGTGGCCATGGGGGCTTTTTATCAGCTTCGCCTGATTCACCAGTTGCGTCCCTTTCTGAATCGGGACTCCTTGCGCATGGTCACTCATACCCTCATCACTTCCCGTCTGGACTACTGTAACACTCTTTACATGGGGCTCCCCTTGAACAGCACCCGGAGGCTCCAACTGGTCCAGAATGCAGCTGCGCGGGTGATTATGGGAGCAACACGGCGCTCCCATGTAACACCACTCCTGCGCGAGCTGCACTGGCTCCCGGTGGTCTTCTGGGTGCGATTCAATGTGTTGGTTACCATCTTTAGAGCGCTCCATGGCTTAAGACCTGGGTACGATATCGCCTTCTGCTACCAATAGCCTCCCACCGGCCAGTGTACTCCCACAGAGAGGGACTCCTCAGGGTACCATCAGTCAAACAATGTCAACTGGTAACACCCAGGGGTAGAGCCTTCTCTGTGGGGGCACTTGCCCTCTGGAATGAATTGCCCCCAGAGATATGCATGATCCCTGACTTATGCACCTTTTGCCGTGCCCTCAAGACGTTATTGTTCCAACAAGCTGGGTTGGCCTAAACATTAATTTTAATGGGTTGTTTATGTTTTAATGACGTTGGGGCCAAATTATTTAATGTGTTTTTAAATTGTTTTTAAATTTTATATGGGTACTTGTTTTTATCTTTGGCTGTGCATTGCCCTGAGTCCTTCGGGAGAAGGGCAGTATAAAAATTAGATTAAATAAATAAATAAATAAAATAAAATATATTAATGACCTTTCAACAGCAGCCATTCATAAAAGAGTTCTGGAATAATTCTACGAACAGTTCCTGCAGCTATTTAGCATGTTTGAGGGTTTTTTAAAAAAATATTTCAGCCCTGAAATTTAGTGATCTCATTTTTATAACTGAAACTCAGATGGCAGACTCAGAGCATCAATTTCCTAAAACTGAGTTAGTGCATGATTTCTATGAAAAGACACATTCCATGTACAGGGCCATTGGAGAAGATTTTCAGAGAGAATTCATGGCAAACTAGACATCTCCAAAGAAGTGGAAATGGCATTATGGAGAGATCAGCAGTCGGATGACAATTTCTGGCTGGCCAAATCTCTCCTGATAAAGGAGAGATTATGAGATTGTCCACTTGTATTCCAGACAGCTACTCCTTGTGAGCAAATTGCAGGAACTGGCTCATCTTCAAATTGAGGGATTCCCAATAAGTTCACAGCTGCTAAGTTTAAGAAAAGGAAAAAAAGGCCACCCCAACGATGCCCTTGAAGTGATGTCCCGGTGCCTGGAGGCTGTGCGGATCTGGATGGGGAGACACAGGCTCAAGCTCAACCCTTCCAAGACTGAGTGGCTATAGCTCCCAGCATCCTGATATAGTCAATTGACTCCATCACTGACTATTGGGGGCGAGTCTTTGGCCCCCTCAGAGAGGGCTCGCAATCTGGGAGTCCTCCTGGATACGCAGCTGTCCCTGGAGGAACATCTGACATCTGTTGCCAGGGGGACTTTTGGTCAGGTTCGCCTGATCCGCCAGTTGCGGCCCTTTATTGATTGGGATTCCCTGTGCACAGTCACTCATGCCCTCGTCACCTCTCGCCTGGACTACTGCAATGTTCTCTACATGGGACTCCCCTTGAAGACCACCCAGAGGCTCCAACTGGTCCAGAATGCGGCCGCGCAGGTAGTCACGGGAGCCGCATGGCGCTCCCGTACAACACCTCTCCTGCGTGAGCTGCACTGGCTCCCAGTGGTCTTCCGGGTGCGCTTCAAGGTGTTGGTTATCACCTTTAAAGCGCTCCATGGCATAGGACCTAGTTATCTTTGAGACCGCCTGCTGCTACCGATGGCCTCCCATCGACCTGTGTGCTCCCACAGAGAGGGCCTCCTCGGGGTGCCATCAGCCAAACAATGTAGGCTGGTGACCCCCAGGGGGAGAGCCTTCTCTGTGGAGGCACCTACCCTCTGGAATCAACTACCCCCAGAGATAAGGAGAATCCAAGACCTCGGTGCCTTCCACGGTGCCCTTAAAACCTTCTTTTTCCAGCAAGCCGGGCTGGCCTAACACTTTTTAAAATGTTTTTAATTGTTTGTTATTGTTTTTAATCATGGGGCCAAATTTATATATATCTTTTTAATCGTATTTTAATGTTTGTAGTTTATGCTTTTACTTGGCTGTTCACCGCCCTGAGTCCTCAGGGAGAAGGGTGGTATACAAATTTAAAAAAAAAATAAATTAGATAAACAGTAAAAGTGTGATTATAATGTTAATTTTGGAAAGTTATAAACGGAGGTCAGATTTCTGCTGGCCCAGAATCTTCCTGGTTGTGATGCCCTTTTGCAAGGTGGCTCTGAGGAGGGAAAGGGCTTTATATCAGCATTCCCCAACCTTTCCGGGTTGGCGGCCCAGTGCAGGGGGGAGGGGTGAAGAGGGGATGGTTTTGTGCGAGGGGCAGGTGTGTGTGTGGATGCACATAGCTTTATTTGCCTGCTGGTTATGTGAGTGGAGCTGCAAGGACCGGCATCCACAGCTTGTGTGAGTGAGGCTGTGAGCATCGTCACCCATCATTCATATGAGTCGGGCTATGTGCATGTGCACCAGCCCACTGCTCATGTGGCCCAGTTGCAAATAGATTATGGCCTAGTTTATTGACATTGCAGAAGTGGTGGGTTTCAAAATTTTTTACTACCAGTTCTGTGGGTGTGGCTTGGTGGGTGTGGCATGGCTAGGTGGGCGTGGCTTGGTGGGCATGGCAGGGGAAGGATACTGTAAATCTCCATTCCCTCCCCAATCCAGGGGAAGGTTACTGAAAAATCCCCATTTCCTCCGATCAGCTGGGACTTGGGAGGCAGAGAATAGATGGGGGTGGGGCCAGTCAGAATTTTTACTACCAGTTCTCCGGACTATTCAAAATTTCCACTACCAGTTCTCCAGAACTGGTCAGAACCTGCTGAAACCCACTTCTGCATTGCAGGAACAACCAGTTGTATTTCTGATGCAATATTAGCTCGCCCTCCTGTGGTGTACCTTGAGAAGTGCACCAACATGTCCTACAACAAAGCTAGTAAATTGGCAGCCAAACTACTACTTTGCATTAGCATTGTAGTCTCATCATATGCTAAATAAATAAAAATAAAGCACCATTATATACAGACTGTGTTTAAAAGATGTTATCAGAAAGAACAAGCTTTATCAGACAAGACTGAGACTGATCTGAAAATATATTTATAAATGATAAATTACAGGAACGATAAATTATAAGAAAGATGTTATACTGGACTTTCAAATGAAGCTGATTGATGTCTTAATAGCTAAAAAGGATATACAAATGGGAAACCAAAAGAGTGACTTGGATAACTCTCTTACATTTGATTACAAGAGAGATCTATTAAAGCTCTAAAGAATTTTCTGAGAAGGGACAAAGGGAAAATGAAAAGAAAACAAGTTCTAGGATATCATTGAAGGGATTAAAGATAAAAATTGTTAAAAGTAAAAGGAAGAATTATAAAGTAAGTTTATCTGATCAAGATTAAAATAGATATGTGGTTATTTCTGGTAACTCTTAATAGGATTTTACTGACCAAGACTGAAGACTTTAAGGATCTGTTTACAGATAAGAAGTTGGCATGAAGAGGTTGTTTGTTGTATTTTAAGAAGATAACAAGTTGTTAAAATTATTTATACTTGTGATTGGTGGGAGGACTAATTACTTTATATATATTTCTTTTTCTTTGTTACATCATTATTTTTTTTCTTACTTTCTCTTTTTTTTCTCCACTTTCTACCGTACCTTTTTTGTAATTTGTATTAAAGATTTTATTTAAGTATAATGTTAAAAAGATTTTATTAAACATTACAGTTAAACAGATAGAAACTCTGAAAGAAAAAACTTGAACGGGCAGAAAAAAAATAAACTAAGAATATATAATAGTTGTACATATTATGAATATAACATAAAATTGTGGGAAAAGATAGAAAACTGTTAATATCATAAATTCATTATATAAATCCAGGGGTGAAATGCTCCCAGTTTGGACAGGATCGCCTGATCCGGTACCAATGGCGGCAGGTGGTTCGGAGAACCGGTAGCAAAAAATCCCTGCCTCCCTCCCCATGCCCAGGTGAGCTGCTTTTTTAAAACTTTTAAAAGCATTTTTAAAATCATCAGAGGCTTTTAAAAAACTTTTAAAAGCATTTTTTCTTTGGCCGAAAAAATGCTTTTAAAAGAAAAAAAAAAGCCTCTGATGATCACTCGGCTCAGCTGGGATCGTTCAGAGCCTTTTAAAAGCAACCTCTTAGGTTGTAGAAAAAATGCTTTTAAAAGTAAGGGGGAAAAAAGTTGGCTACGCCCACCCAGTCACATTACCCCCCTCCCCCAACAAGCCACACCCACAGAACCTGTAGTAACAAATTTTATATTTCACCACTGTATAAATCTATATTGCAACCACATTTGGAATACTAGGTGCAATTCTGATCAACATACTTCAGACATTCCCAGAGACTGAAAAGAGAAATCAGAGCTATTAAGAGGCTGGAGCACTTTGTCTGAGCACAAGATGTGATATCATGTATATGTGCACACTCAAACCCCAGGAAAAAGGTGAAGGGAGGGGGAAGAAACCTTGGAAACCAAGGAGAAGGGGGATTTAGGACAGGTATATTCAGTTATATTGAATTTTATGTATAGCTTAGTGTAAATAGCATTCATACTACACATACCAATAAATATAATATATATATATACAATTATGTATAACTGAATATATTTACTGAGTGGGAAAAGGTTTAGAACAAAAGGAAGTATTTTTTTCCCATAACCCATAATTATACTATCTAACTTGCTATTGCCACATGCAGTCATTGCAGCCAATTTGGATGTTTTTAAAAAGGGGATTAGGTTAGATTAGATCCGGCAGTCACTAACTGTTTCCAATCACATGACAACATTTATTACTACTGAGGTCAGAGTAGTGCATATGCAGCTTTTGCCCTGGAGAACCAGAGAACAGAATGGTCTTCCTTTGAGGTCCTGCTTGCAGACATCTATTTAGTCCCCATGGAAACAGAAAGCAGGCAGAAGCAGGTAACATGTCATCCAGCAAACAAAGCAGGCTCTAAACAGATGCTGTTTTTCTTCTTATGGAGATGTTAGAGAAAGCTTCTCTTTTCAGGATACCCAGAAGAGTGGAAGTGAAGCCCTGTTAGCTTTGCTGGATCCTCAGTGTTCCAGTAGTGAATCCTGTACTAGTTTTTTTTTTTTTTTTTTTGGCTTGACACTTTTCTGTATGTAGGCTCCTTTCAGTCTTGATTGGAAGCCTGAGCAGTACTCAGTTGAATTTGACTCCTAGGAATAATGAGTACTTTTCAGAACTCTTAATCAGATGAGGAAATTAAAATAAAGGTTGTAAATTAAGCACAGTACATTTCCCATCTACTCCTAAATTAAGTCAGAAGGGATAAATCTAATCATAGCAGGGTGAGGAAAGCTGTGCTTGCTAAATTCTAATAGTTGCATGGATCTTAAAGGACAGGGGGCTTCGTTCATCTTTGCATCTGCTCACCTTAATTGAGGTCCCTAGTAGATTCAAACTGGCCAGCATTCAAATTGGTTTTGACACTGGGGATCTGCAAACAATCTCCTGACCCCTCTTTTAAAAATGAAGAACAGCCCCAGAGAGCTATAAACCTGATTAGAGCAGTGGGTGGAAGGGATGACTCTTGACCCCGTGTCCCCCCAACCCTCAGGGTACTTCCCAGCCAAGCTGCATCATCCTGTGCAGGGAAAGGGGTTTCTGCCCTTGCTGGCTCCTGCTAACAGCAGCTAACTCACTGAAATACTGTCAGAAATGATTTAATGGATGCACAGGGGAACCTGGATTTCAGCTTGCTTGCTTTTTATCTAGTCTAAATATGTACGTCCCATTTTCCTTGGGAAATGTCCAAGCTGCTTACCTCAAAGTTGTATGATTTGTCACTGCCTACTTCAACCTAGTAGACTCTAAATGAGGTATGTTTGTAACTTTCAGAAGGCCAAGCTAGGTGGCACACTTGATGTACAACCATGAAATAACTAAATAGTAGTAGTAAAAGCAACAATAGATAATAGGAAAATAGGAAAAAAGATACAATAGAGGCACCGCAGCAGCAAATCAAAAAGACACGGTATATTCCTCCCATAACACAAACTCTTTATACAGGTAGTCCTTGACTTATGGTCATAATGGAGCCCAGAATTTCTGTCGTAAGTAATGATGGTTGTAAGTGAAGGCAACCTCACGACCAATCCAATTTTACAGCTTTTGCAGCGGTCACTAAGCAAACACTATGGATGTTAGGCAAATGTATTCATTACTATGGCCATTTTTTTTTTGCTGGAAAACAGCCCCAAAGGGGCAAAACCTGTAAGTCATGGTCACATCATGGAATGCTGCCACGGTGCATAAAGGTGAGCTGGTTGCCCAGCACCCAAATAAGGGGTTTTGTGCTGCCATCAGACCTCCAGAACCTGGCTGTAAGTTGCTCTTAGAGATCTGTCATTATTTTAGTCTTTAATTGAGGACTAACCATATTCCTATGTCATAGCTTTTAAAGCAGTGCTTAATTCTATATCGCAAGTTAAATTGTTTGAAATTGGAGGCCTCCTGGATTGATTGATGTCTACTTCATTTAATACATGTCCTTCACGGAGAGACGTCATTCAAAGTAAGATGTAATCCCCAGGGCCGCCTCACTAGTGCCATCAGAACTGAGAAAGGCATCAAGCAAGAATGCATATTGGTTCCATTTCTATTGTATATGAACTCCATGGTGGGCCATCTCCTCAACATGAACTTTCATCTCCAAAAACCTGCTGGAAAACACCTTTTTTACTGTAAACAGACAATACAGCAATACTTTCAGGAATACCTAATAGTACCGCAAGGAAGACTAACTACAGTTACTCAAGTTACCAGAAAATCAAAATAAGGACATTTGCGAAAAAACACAAGAGCCACTCCTAGAGATAGATGGCCACAAGGTTAAGCAGGTCTCCTGTTTCATTTAAAAATAAATAAATCTTTATTCAGCTTTTTTAGTTTTAAAATCACATTTCCATTTTTACAGCGTTCAGTTATCGGTATCAATTCTAATTACATATTTTCCATTTACAGCCTTCTGTATTATACATTTATGTAATTTCTGTATTTATACATCTAAATTTATGAAACCTTTTACTATGTCATACAGTTATTCACCTTTAATATACATTTTATAAATTCCTTATATCTTAACTATACTTATTGTCTTTTCTCATATTCATAAATTTATACGCTTTTCCCTTTAACATGATTTCTATATATATTCTAGGCATTAATTTTACATCTAGTTTCTAGCCATTTATACCACACACTCCAGATCTTATAATACTGTTTCCTCTCTGTCTTTTAACTCCATAGTTAATTTATCCATTTCAGCGCAATCAAGTACCTTTTTTATTATCATTGCGTTTGTTGGTATGTCTGTTTCCAGTTCTGGGCAAATGTAATTCTGGCTGCTGTTATGATATGAAGTATGATGTATTGGTTCTCTTTACTTATATTTCCTTTTATAATACCCAATAAAAACAGTTCTGGTTTCATCTCAATTTTTTGTTCTGTAATGTCTTCTAACCATTTTTTAATTTTCATCCAATACCTCTTGGCTTTTGGGCACATCCACCACATGCAATAAAAGGTCCCTTGTTCATAATTACACCTCCAACAGTTTGGCGGTCTATTGGGAAACATTTTCGTGAGCCTTGCCGGGGGTAGGTCTCCTGTTTCAAATACCTGGGCATAGTCCCTCACTCTGCTAACCACAGGAAACCCAATGGAGACTATGAACTGAAATTTATCAGCTGATATCAGATTTCTCAAGATAATAGATGGCAACTATATAATTGCTGCACTCAAACTATTCAAAACCAAGCCCATATCACCAATATCACAAATTCTGTATGGTGCCCAGCTTGGCCCTGTCTTCAACTTTGCATTGTTAGAACTTGTTCAGTCCAAATTCCAAAGATTGGTCCTTCAAGCCTAAAATTTCATATATATCTTTTAGCTTTTTAAAAGGTATTTTTTATGCTTTTTAACCTTGTGAAACTTGTGTTTTTATACCTTTTAGCTTTTTAAAAAATATTGTTTGTATTTCATTTTCCTTATGCTGGTCTATGACTGTAATAAAGATTTGATTGAAGATGTGGATGAATTGCCTAAATATAGAAATGGATCATTTCTATTTTGCTTGGCTCCAAATGCTTGGCTCTTTAAGTACTGCCAGCATTGCAGTTTTCCTTGCCAATGGCCACCATGTCACTCCAGCTTCAAACTCTGATCCTCAAACAAGGAGGATCTTTCCAGCAGAAGCTGAAATTTGTCCAGTGTTTGCTAAGAAACACCAAGAGCTCATAGAACCTTTTCATGAGTAATGAGCAACATTTTCAATCGCTAGTCTTGATTATAATATGGATGGCATATTTGGGGTTAGTTAAAATTTCTGAATTTTTTCAAGGCCAATCTCATCTCCCACACATGGCATTGTAATCAGCAGGAACCATAATGCAAGCCAAAGCCATTGTAGCTGCCTGACTGTAGCACTGAAATCACATGACTACTGACAATGCTACAGAAGAACACTGTAAATGCAGAATTAAATATATCAGGAAAAAAATCATCATCCCATCGAACTCTCCTTTCCATAGTGGTCCAAATCTGTTCTGAAAAGGTTCAGTTTGTTTGTAAGGATCCCACAGGGAACTGGCTTGTTTCTTTACTGACTGAAGTTGTTCCTTTAAAGCGAAACTCAATCCGGACTTCACATATTTTTCATCTCGTCATCTTCTGTCTCTTCTTCTTAGAGAATAATTTTGCTGAAGTACAAACTGTAAAAATATTTAGAACATTACTCATTCTTCACTCTTAGTTCAAAGAGCAACCTCTGGGTCTTGATTTCGAAGGCTGCTTCCCCCTCCCTTCACCCCTTTCCTGGGGTATGAGTGTGCACATGTACATGAATGATTTCTTTCCCATTGCAAATTCCACTTTCCCCATTGGAGAGAAAACTAAAGAGCAGGAGAGTTTGGGATTCCATAAATTCAACTTTCTTTGATCTGCTCATTTCATGCCCTCTGCTCTTCCTCTCCACCCCCACCTTCCCCAGTGTCATATCTACAATGCTGAGAAGGAAACAGTCATGCATATTTTCACAGAGAAGATCTAAGATTTCCCCCTTCCAAGCTGAAGCACATTTTTTTTTCATTTCAGAGAAGAAAATCCAAAAATGCCCTTGGCTTTGTGAGACGCCATAAAAAGGATCATAACAGTACAAAGGAATATAGCTCTATAATTCTATGCCATAGAATAGTTCTACTCTATAGAATTCTGAAGGGCTTTCTCCCAAATTTGAACTTCTCAGACTAAAATTTGCCGGGGAAAGCAAATGTTCACATTTTGAATTAATTATCCAGGTTTTAGAAGATGCAGTAGCAAAACTGGGATCCAAGCCATTCAAAAAATCTGCAGCCTTCATTTCATAAGCTACTTTAAATGAACAGATAAAAGTAATTGCTATTTTTACCTCACAAAAAATCTGGAGAGCTATATATTCTCTTAACAACAAGCACTGAAATGGATCCAAATGAAACATTTATATGGGAGGCATGTGCCAAGGCTTAAATAGTCTTTTGTGCTAAGATGTTCAGAAAAACAAGATATAAATAAAACAATGTCTTTAGGCTACACATGGCAATTCTATAGGACACAATGGATGTTGTCCTTTCCTGGTGCATCCCCACCTGATCTGGTGCTCCACAGATGGCTTTGATCTACATCCACGTTGCATCCTGGTAAGGCATCTGTCGTAGCCTAAGGTGCTTCTCTATTTGTTGTGATTTTGGAACCTGTTCTCAGATTTTAATGTAAAGGGTATCTGACTCCAAAATCTTCCTGCTGAACTGCAAGAAATTGCCTTGAAAAAAGCTGAAACATTGGTCTGCTTGTTGGAGTATCCCCATTGACTTCAATGACACACGTTCATTGTAACAATCTGAGAATTAGGACCTGAAGTTGCATTTCCTATCACTGTGTAGAAACCTAATTAATCTCTGCAGTATGGAACTGCAGATGTCAAAATTACAGAAAAGGCACAGATCTGACATTTCAGCTAACAACCACATGTGTTAGACAGTTATTTAACATTAAAATATGAGCCAGAGGTGACATTTTCAATACCTTCAAGTATGCAATATTCTCTATTCTACTAGGATCCTTAACTGCCTCCTTCTCTTCCAAGAGAGATACTAATTCCAAGGGGCAAGGACAGTTCAGAAAAATGATTTTCACCTTCTCTTCAATTGGAGGCCCAGGTGGGGCATATGTAAGATTTAGCATGTGACATGAGAGCTATATTATCATTAGAAGTGAATGAGGTGATGGCAGCTTTAGGAGGAAAGGTGGGAACAGACAAGCAATTGAAAGGGTCAAAAGGCAAATGTTGGGCACACCTAGAGAGCTCTCAGGGATACAGCTTTAAAACAAATCACCTCCTTTGAAGCTTCGGGCTCCTGAATAATTAATGATCACCAGAGATAATTAACCTGGGATAAGGTGTCCAACAGGGAAGTCAGGAATGTCAGCCTCACCAGAGGAGATTTAGGAGTCCTTTCTCATTACCATAGCCAGCATCATTGCTTCCCATCTGGCATGCCTGTTTGAGGGGAAGGTAGGGGGAGTTTTTCAGGCATGAATAGAGAAGGCTGGTAGCAGTTTATTCTACCTATACCTTTCTCCTTGTTGCCCTTTTGGTTGTGCTTTCATCCTATTTGGTGCTTCCTTTCCCTTCCTCCTTAAAACTCAGCCTCTTACAGCCTTTAAGATCATCGGGTCCTGATCTGAAACATGCTCCAATGAAGAGGTTTACCCTCAAGGAGGATGGGGTTTTTTTTTATGATCAGTTTTATGATCAGTTTTTACTCCAGTTTGACACCCCTGCTCTAGACTGAGCACCAGCATATTTCATCCAGTAGCAATACCAACTGAAATTTCTGAAATTGGTTTAAGAAATGGCCAGAAGCAGCTCAGGAGAAAAGTTGTTGAGTCCATATTGTAGAATCACTCTAAATTTGGCAAACTTGTTTGATCTGTTCTAGCAGCATTTTTTCACAACCATAAATTTAAAAACTTTCTGTCCAACCCTTTCACCTTCTAACACTTACAAAATCTCATTACAATATTGTGGGCAGTGTTGGTGCTGTCAATTCCAGTTTTCTCCTAAAAGGTTATATTTGTCTCTAGTTTTCAATTCTATTATGGAATTGAATATCTGTTTGTCAATGTGGATTATGTGGTTTTCTCAGTATGAATGTCTGTAACAGTTGATTCAGCTCTGAAATAATGTGTACTCCTTGTCTTGGCAGCTTCCTAAATATAACTTTTTAGAACGTATCTTTGTAACTAGTCAAAATGATCGCATGCATTAATAGAAAAACATTTTCATTTAATGACTAATAGGATATGCCTCACATTTTTAAGCACCTGTTCTTGAATTTTTAAACAAGGCTTTACTTTATTGCCTATTTCCCTCAAAATCAGAAAAAAGTGAGATCACATAAGGCATCACTCCAGCGGTGAAATCTAAAATTTGTTACTACTGGTTCTGTGGACGTGGCTTGGTGGGGGAGGGGGGGGTAATGTGACTGTGTGGGTTTGGCCAATTTTTTTTTTTTTTTACTTTTAAAAGCATTTTTTCTACAACCTCTTCGGGGAAAGAGGTTGTAAAAAAATGCTTTTAAAAGCCTTTGACGATCCCAGCTGAGCTGTGCGATCATCAGAGGCTTTTTTTTTTACTTTTAGAAGCATTTTTTGGCCGAAGTGGTTGTAGAAAAAATGCTTTTAAAAGTAAAAAAAAAAAGCCTCTGATGATTGTGCGGCTCAGCTGGGCATGGGGGAGGGGGCAGGTATTTTTGCTACCAGTTCTCCAATCTATCCGCCTCCATCGCTACCGGATTGGGCGATCCTGTCCAAACCGGGAGAATTTCACCCCTGCATCACTCCCATGTCTTTATCAGAAGTAGAGATGGAAAGGCCTGGGGGGGGGGAAGTGGGGGGGCATTTGGAAAAAAAATGGAAAACAAACAGAAAATTTTTCTCAACTTTTCCAGTTTTTTTCCAGGCCTTCCCATCTCTAAGAAGTACAGATAGATTGGACAGGCCTACTAACAGCTTCTTCTCATACTGAAATAACTGTTTACAGATAACTCTTTGGCTATTTTTAGATGGCCAGTTGGTTCTGGACTACAAGTTTGATGACTTTGTTGGCTGGCTGAAGTTATAGAATTCAACAATATTTTGAGAATAATCAGTTTCCCCCATTTGAATAGGCCGATAACCAGGAAGATAGATGTCCATGTCCAGTCTTTGTCATTCTCTATATTTGGATAAATGTGAAGAAAAAAACTTCTCTTGAAATCTATACCCACATGCCCTCCCACACACAATTATGTTAGTCCAAAGATCAATCCTTAGTGAAGCATAGGGTGTGCAGAATTATGAACATTCCGCTCATAAAAATGCCTAGTTAAATCATTTTTTATTTCTGTATTTTTCCTTTCTTTGATTCTACCCTTGCATGCATTGCTGCTTCAATTAAAATCTGTAGACATGCTTTCCTATCCCATCTGAAAGTAATAGCAACGTAATAGTTACATTGCTTGGTTATGAATCATAAACTTGCTCATCTGCCAGCCCAAGATTCATATTAGAAAAAATCAATTTGGCATCCTCATTTACTTTTTCAACTACATTTTTAAAAAAATTCTAGCAGCTTTATGTTTTAGAGTCCTTTGGTATCTATTTAAATCTTTGGCATATAAATATGGAGAGCAAACATACAACAAATCTGTTTCCCTCCCAACATCCAACTATTAATCATACTTACAAATGATAAGTTAAATAATGTTAGATATACATGCTTGAGGTATGTCCAATAGCAACGATTAGTATTATTCCAATAATGTGGTGTCCTAAATGGGTATTGTCAGAGAGTAGTCAGAGACCTTTATTTATTTTAATAGCAGGTCATGTGGCCTTTCCAGTGCATTGTTTGCATGCCCAGTTATTGTAGATGGGTCAGTGTTTCAGGAACCTCGTTGTTGTTGTTAGTTGCAAAGTCGTGTCCAACCCATTGCAATCCCATGGACAAAGTTCCTCCAGGCTTTCCTGTCCTCTACCATTCTCTGGAGTCCATTTAAGCTCATGCCTACTGCTTCAGTAACTCCATCCAGCCACCTCATTCTCTGTCATCCAATTCTTCTTTTGCCTCAATCTTTCCCAGCATTAGGCTCTCCTCCAGTGAGTCCTTCCTTCTCGTTAGGTGGCCCAAATATTTGAATTTCATCTTCAGGATCTGGCCTTCTAAAGAGCAGTCAGGGTTGATCTCCTCTAGGACTGACTGGTTTGATTACCTTGCAGTCCAAGGGACTCGCAGGAGTTTTGTCCAGCACCATAGTTAAAAAATTCCCATTTCCTTTTAAAAGCCCAATGGTTTTTTTTAATTGTAAAGGCAAGATTAGGGCCATAGAAAATTTTCACAGTGTTTGAAATGATGGCAGTTTGGAAACCATGGAAGTGACACCACCCCCCACCCCCATCCACCTCACCCCCCAAAGGAGAGGGATAGGGAGATGGGAAAGGTGCTAATAAGCAAAAGATCCCAGCATGCATTGCAAAGCTCTTTCTTGATCAATATGTTCTGCAAACGTCATGGTATTTTCCTATGTGTTATTTACTTAAACATTAGAATTCCATCTGTTGATTATATAGTATTGAGTACTGAGCTTAGCATATGATAATGATCTGAAGGGAAGAAAGGAAAGAAAGAAGGAATGAAGAAACTATAGGACATTAGATTTATATTAATATTTCTATAACTGAAAAAGGAAGGAAACTATTCTGTTAAAAAATATAATATTTTCCAAGGAAATATAATAAGAGCAATAACAAATCTAAAGGTGTGTACAGATAATCAGATGCAAAAATACCAAATGAAACAAAAAAATTAAAAATGAGTTCTGGGTGTTTTTTCTCATTCTGTTAAGGGTTAGGGTTAGGATTAGGGTTAGGGGGTGATGGACAGACACAGAAAGTCTTACCAAGAGACCTGAAAAATGCCTAAATGTGCCATATTTAACTATTGCAATGTGAAATGTAACCCTATAGATTTCCCCAGAATTTTCTGAAGAGAAAATTTGAAATAAGTGTTCATTCAGCAGTACTGTAAAAAATACAGCTCCTCTGGATGCATTGAAACCAGCCTTTCTTTTGTTTTCACCTTCTGTTCTTAAATATGCATCCCACATTCTCTTAAAGAGAAACATTTTCCCAAAACCAAAGAACATAAAGGATGGATGGGAAATTTCTACATTCAGTCTTCTTTGGAAATGACTACTCCACCCTGGCCTCTCTTTGGGAATTTTTTAAAATCTGTGTATCTGATGGCGATCCTATAATCCTACGTAATTGTATTAGTCTCAATAGCAGATTAACTCTAAGTGCCCCTACAGACAGGGAGCTGTCAGGCCTGCCATTGTTTCCCACTTAATGTGATTCTGAGAGGCAAGGAAGAGCAGCTGAGGACCCCCCTCCCTCTCTCTCACATTACTGCCCTAGCTTCTAAATCAATTAAGGGAAAAGAGATTTCCAGACAACTGGATTAGAGGGCTCTGTTTATATATCATCCCATATTTCTTTGACTAACACTCCACCCCTCATTGTCTTTCTGTCCCTGGAATCAAGTATCGTTATCATGCACCTTCTCCTTTAAGAATATCCCACCTATCTGTCTACCCATTTATCAAGCCTTCTTGACAGGCATTATTTCAGTTTAAATTGGAGGTGGACAATGTATGTCCCCACCCCCACTCCCAAAATGGTTTATAGGGAAGGATTTGGAGAGTTGTAATCCCACAATGTTTGGAGGGACACATATTATCCACTCTGGTTAGGCAGCTAACTGAGAGCTACAGTACATATTCTTCACCAAAGACATGAAAATGTAACATGCAAGCTGTATAGACCTTTACTTAGCAAGACCACCACCCAATATTATGAGATATTTGGGAGGAAGACCTCAGCTGAACCAGGCAAGTTCCAGTGCAAATCATGTGAACATACAAGCAATTTTTCACTCAGTTGGGCTTAATAGAGACCTGTGAATTTGAAAGCTTGAACATCAGGACTGGAGGAACAGTACTAATTTTATATGCTACTGTAAATTCATTTTTCAGGCAGAGTTCCCACTATTGTGAGTGGCACAAAATTTAGGAAAAAATTATTTCAACCACCTGATGATGTGAACTACAGTTCATGAAACATTTGCTGTTCAGAAGACTGTTATATACCAGTATTTGTAAGCCTTTTGCATGCCAGTTAGTTGTTTCTTCTCATCAGATTAGCATAGTCATGCACTGCCAACTCTGATGTTTTAAGGAGGTCCTTTGTCCCATTATTTAACTACACTGAGATAATTCCAAGAATTTGAACATGCCAGCTGTAGCCCATGAAAACCTGTGCCACCATAAATATCATTAAGACATTATTAGTATTTGTTTTGTTAGTCAAATATAGTCCATTATTTTTAAAAGGACTAAGTATTGACCTAAAACAAGCCTAATGTGCTTTGCATTCAGAGCACACCAAAACAGTGCTATAAAACAAGAGAATTATGGCTATGGATTCTGAGTCTGTTGATATATGGAGAACCTGATCTATCCCTATAATTACTTTTTGTTGGTTGCAGAGGCTTGAACTATAACTGAGTATGCATGTATAATGTTATAGCTCTAAGAGTCAGTTGCAGGAAAGTAGGCTCATTCTTTTCACTTCATTCTTGAGAAAAATGTTAGACCAGGTTGTATTTTTTCAGTCCCAGAAAATTCTGCATGAGGCAAGTTTTCTGGATCCTCTTATTTGAATCTGACTCCAGGCCTTGTTAAAAGTTAGAAGCTGCTTCAGTGACCTTGAACTGTGCCAGGAACTGGAGAAGTGGGAGTCTCATTGCCTAAATTAAAAAAACAGAGTGCTTTCACACCAGCAGCCACACCCAGGGTTGTATACCACTCTTGGATCCCCATGCCTGTGGACAGAACCCAGTCTTTATACTCTTCCGAAAGGCCCTAAGAGTAGGAGCAAAAACTTCCTCTTGGAAGGCAAGATATTCCATAGGAGAGGAGTAATGGCAAAGGTAGTTCTCTTCCAGTTGGAAGTTTCTAACTGATGGGGTCTATAACATACCCTTCCTGCCTGTCTGGGTGGGACTATCATGGTTCTGCTAGACCTCTCAGCAGCTTTGGATGCCATGGACCATGAAATCCCTCTGAGAAGGTAGTATGGAGTGCAAGAGATTACAACTGGGAAGCACTGTCTCTATTTCCACCTGATCCCTGCAGATACTATTCCATGCTTACCACTACTACCTGCCCCTGCTCCAGGGGTGAAATCCTCCCGGTTTGGACCGGATTGGGCAATCTGGTAGTGATTGTAGCAGGTAGTTCAGAGAACAGGTAGTGATGGCGGTACGAGGCTCCGCCCACCTGCCCGGGTGTCGTTACTTCCTGGTTTTAACCAGGAAGTAATGTGTTTTTTACCCTCTGCACATGCGCAGAAGGTTTTGCACATGCGCAGAGGGTCTGTGTGTGCATGTGATGCATGTGCACGTGTGAGCGAAGCACACATGCGCACATGGCGCATGCACTTCCAAACTGGTAAGGAAGGTAAGTAGATTTCACCCCTGCCCTGGTCCATGCTAAAGTATCAAGACACATTTTCTTCCCAGCAGAAAACTGTGCAATGGCAATAAGAAGAGAATATGCCCAGCAGATTCTGGTCTTAGAAGAACCTTACCACAGTATATTTCTTAAGGAAATTAAAAGTGCTGATAATAATCCAGAAACCTCCACAAATTTTGCAACCAGGGAATCTGAAATATTATCTTCTTCCATACAGTACAAGATTCTGGGTTTTAAGAACTTGGTTAGAAATTATCTCAGTACTTCAGTGCTTACTGAAGGTATGGTGGATGAGAATTTGTAAGAAGTCTTTTCAGTAGCTTTTTCTGGATTTTTGAAATTCCCTTCCAAGGAAGATCAGGCTAGTTCCTGCCGCACTGACTTTCTCCCGGACATATGGCCTTTAAATTATGTTTTATTTATTTGAGAGTATGTACATGCTACCTGATTAAGAGAATATAAAATGCATCATAAGAACATATTAAATAATGACACTATAAAAATAATAACAAATCACATAACTGTGACAGAATGCCAGTGAAGATATATATTAAACATCACCAATCTAATGCAATCTATCCTCCAAAGAGCTGATAAAAAATGATGGTCTCCAGTGATTTTTCCTAGTTACAGCAAATCATATCTGACAATACATTCTACTTTGGCACCTTTAAGTCATCTTGCTGACTTTTATACATTTTTCTCTGTTTTTAAATGGCAACTGTCCTGCTTTACGGGATGCTCTTATAGCCATATGGGGGGAAGGAACAACTCACCCAGAACAGAGATTTTGCTATTGAATTCCGTTTCTCAGACCTCCCTTCCTCCTCATTCCAGGATTGCTTCAATATTTAAACAGGTTTAAATTTTAAATCCTCTCACTTATATGTTTAAATTACTGTAATACTTCACCAGGTTTCATTTTTAAGCCAATGCAATATGTATCACCCATCCCCTGAATCTTAGATGGGTTTGGTAATCTGGTCCTGAACTTCTTGTTCTCCTTTGCTTTGCACATTGGGGGGGGGGCGCTTCCCTTCCAGGCAACCCCTCCCCCCTTCATGCAGCTCTGCTTGCCTGTATGGCAGCCACTCTGCTTATCCCTAAAGGGAGATAACTTCATGATGATGAAGAAATTGCCAATTGCAGCAACATTAGCTTTTTTAATACTAGTGACATTTCAAGGGCTGGGAGTGGGAGGAGTGTATTCAGAAACATACCAACCCAGCACTTGCACCTCTGTCAAAGATGCCATATTTCAGGGACACCAAATATCCAAGGATGTGAGTAACATCTGGAGGGATTTCAGGGTGGTGAAGCTAAATCAGGGGAACATGTTTATTTTAGATCACCAAAAAACAAATCCTAGAGGTCAACCTCAAAGCCACTCTAAAATGTGCTTTTCATGTCTAATTTCTACTATAAAAGAAGGGAGAAAATATGGCTACATTTGAGAACATCCGTGTTAATTGTAATTAATTTCATTTTAATTTAGTTAAAATGAAATGCTAGTTTCATCCAGGTCTTCTTCTGATCCTATTTCCTTTTTCTGAATAAGACTCTTGGTACACCACTCAAAAGTTGGAAGCAGCTTGTTTAATGGTGTTTAATAATCCTTATGCTTATTATATCAAGGAAACACTCTTTTATTCTGATCAATTAAAAACTGCATCCAATCCCTTCAGATCTCCTGGAAAAAACAGGTCTTAATGACTGGAGCTGCTCTAAGTCCAGAGGAATGCTAGTCCATTGGAAGGAGGTGGTGATGATAAAGAATGACTGCTTTTGAAGTCCCTGTTGTTAATACTTTCTCAGAGTAGGGATCTGAAGAGATCCCTCCTTTCCTAAACTTACTGGGTATCACCAAGAGCAGGCAGTCCTGATAATCCATAAGGTAAAGGTTCCCCTTGCACATATGTGCTAGTCGTTCCCGACTCTAGGGGGCGGTGCTGATCTCCATTTCAAAGCTGAACAGCCAGCGCCATCCAAAGATGTTTCCATGGTCATGTGGCTGGCATGACTAAACGCCAAAGGTGCACAGAACACTTCCCACCAAAGGTGGTCCCTATTTTTCTACTTGTGTTTTTTACGTGCTTTCGAACTGCTAAGTTGGCAGAAGCTGGGATAAGTAATGGGAGCTCACCCTGTTACGTGGCCCAGGGATTCGAACCGCTGAACTGCTGACCTTTTGATCAACAAGCTCAGCGTCTTAGCCACTGAGCCACCATGTCCCTCATTAATCCATATAAGGCTTTAAAGTAGCACCACCACTTTGAATTGTACCCAGAGAACTACTGACAACCAGGACAGCTCTTGAACGAGTGGTGTTAGATTCATATCCATAAGTATTGAAGCTGCTATATTCCGGGCTAATAGTTTCCAAGTGCTATTGAAGCCAGCATAGAGGGCATTGAGGTAAAGCCAAGCAAGAGTTGAGTAAGGCATGAGTGACTTTGTGGGATCTCCTGGTCCAAGATGGTAAAACTGGCGTACAAGTGAAACTAGAGCAAAGGGACTCTTGTTGCATGTCCCACGACCTCTGAGAGGACCTCCAGATTATGGACTAGTTCCAAGCAATGGAATATTGGGGTTATTCATAATACAATAATTTCAGAAAGGAAAAAATGGAATAGTTTAGGAAACCATTGCAGATTTCTTGATAACTTTTGAATGAGCTAAAAAATTAAAAGGGTGTTGTGGCCCGTCAGCAGCCTGTGCACATTTGTAGCTGATTCTGACAGCGAGGAGGCTGGTGTGGTGTTGCGCCAGCAGCCTGTGCAGCTGGCACTCGAGTCAGACAATGAGGAGGCTGGAAAAGATGTGGTGCCAGAGGCAGGGATTCAGCCAGGGCCTTCAGAGCCCTGTGCAGAGGACGAAGTGCAGAGGACGAAGAGGAGGAGCCTCTTCTCGATGCACGGGCGTGTAGAGCAGCCAAAAGGCAGGAGTGGCTCCTCAGGAGGAGGTCTCCTCGAGAGTAAGGCTTAGCATATTTAAGGAGGAACGCCGACTGAAGCAATTTGTAGGGAACAACTTTAGTTCACTCTCCTTCGTGTCTGGATTCTCTGCAAATTGCTTCTGGGCTTTCTGCCAATCTTAGTAAGATTGTGATTACTTTATCTTTGGTTTCTTGTAGGCTGTTAAGAAAGTTTATTAACAGCCTTTGTTTTGAAAAAGACTGAGTTATTTTAATAAATTAAATTTTGTTCAAACCTTATGTGTGCTATATTCTTTGGGGTCCATAGCTGGGGCAGAACAAAGGGACATATAGAGGAGATGTAGCAACAAGTAATTAATGACTGCAGAAATGAAGTTAGAAAAGATGAAAAGAATTTAGGCTTGCAAGAGAAGCTAAAAGCAGTAACAGCAAAAAAAACAACAAACACCGTATTGAGGTATGTCAGTAGAAAAGGGAGAAAAAAGAGGGGTAGGCCTGCTGCAGGAGAGATGATAAGATAGAAACAGGTGACAAGAGGAGACCACTGGAGTATACTCCGAGAATCTTATTTCTGAAAAATTCCCAACATCTTACACTTTCTTTGACCTGAGGATTTGAATATATGGTATTCCACCTACTAATTTTCTAAGCTTTTTTTTTTTTCATTTAAAAAGCAATTGGCTTTGTTTTGATGATCTTGTAATATTTTTTTTCTGCCCTCAAGTTCATTTTAGCCAATTTTATATCAGTTTACAAGTTTGTTGTTTTTTGACCCACAAAAAAATGTGTCTCTGTTTTCACCTGCGTGCCTCCTACATGATGCAGACAGATACTACAACCATAATATGACTGCATTAGAATTTCCACAGAATAGATCTATTTTATGCGCATGTTTTTGAGTTGCCAACCGGAATCACAAAAAGTGCCAATTTTGGTGTGCAAGAGCATTCTGCATCCTCTACACATTTGAAATGGGGGGGGGGTGTTTGTATAAATATTCTTAAAAACACAGAGCTGCTGAATTTCTCTGGTTCCTTTGGCCAGTGAATAACAGAACTGCAGAGAAAAAGGAAGCTGCAGCTCCTCTTGTTTTAGCTGGACATGCTTTGCGCTGGCCTCTGTAAACCATTCAGAAATAGGCTTCAAGGAATGGGCTGAAGTTGCCAGAAGACCCTGGACCTGGTAGCCAGGAGGTTTATTACTGGGAGATGTCCCAGTGATGAGGCTGCTCATAGGTGATTGCTGATGGACCTTGTAGCTGCAGAACTGTTTTGTTCTCCTAGGATTATTTCTCTCTGGAAGTAATCTTGGACATATTGAATTATCACTCCCTCAGCAGCTTCAATTCATTATGAGCAGTTCACCTACAAGTTCCCTGTAGGAGCTTTATACATTTCTAAAAATATATATTTTATTTCTAAAAATGTAGTTCTCCCTGTGCTCCGAATCGAACAATGCAAGCACAGATGCAGGGTCACGAGGGTGAATGTTTCTCATCTTGCAGGTGGGAAACTGAACAGGTCAGTGGAGAGAGTTTAATTTTACTGTCTCTTTGACACACAAGTACAGTTCTCATATGTCAGGTATTTTAATTTTATTTTTGTGCGAGTGCTTTGTGCAAGCCTTACCTTCCATTTGAAGTAAAATAGTTCAGATACAGTTTTACTTCTAGAGTTGAAAGCTAGACTCTTTCCTCACATTAATAAGAAGCATTTAGAAAAAAAGCCCTCAGGTGTTCAGGATACATACTGACTATAACAAGTAGCATAAGAAATTCTGAAGTAAATCTATTAATAGGTTAGATTTAGTTAAAGAAAAGCAGAGGCATGGGATGGAATACAGTTGAGAATATATTGTGCATGGGCACAATATGGAATGAATGCTCCCAATCTTCCAATGTTTAGGAGGATAATTTTGAAAAATTCTCAACCATGCACTGCATTTGCTGAGACAAGTTGCAATGGGCTTTCATTCTAGGAAGGCAGATTTGAGTTAAAGACCATTCTCAGCTTTCATGTGCACTTAGCAACAGTCTCATCCATGAAGCAGATACCCCAATCCCTTGTTTTTCTCCTTGTAGATTTCTGCATTATTTCAAAAGCCTATAGAGCCAGTTGACCATATATGACTGCCGGTGAAAGATACAATACCTCTTTCACATTCCCTTCAACTTCCTTGATTTGTTCTGTAGAGTAAGGCTGATCTATTGCTCATGATAAAAATATCATTTGAAGTCTGTGCTGTTCTTAGTCTCCATATGATTTAGATAAAAATGTGGCACAGGCTAGTCTTATGTTTCTTTTCACTCCCACCGACCACCTTACCCTTATGTTCAGGGTATATCTGAGCAAAGAAACCCCTTTGTTCTTAACCCATGAATATGTGGATTTGTTCTGTAGACTTGGCCCCATCGTGTGAATGTTTGTGAAAATTATTAAGTTGGGTTTAATAAATTGAAATAAGTTGGAGCTGAATGATTTTTTCCCCTCAGCTATAAATATTAATAAATAACTCATTTGTACTGCAGTTCTGAAGTTTCTAGAAAATACTTCAGTCTTAAGTCTTACCAGTTGGAGTTAGTAGCTAAATTATGAAAATGATTCACATAATGTCTTGTGATATTCTGCCTCCTTTGTTCGGTGGTGGGATCGCAGCCTTTGTGGAAAATCATTTCAGCTCTGGTCTGACTCCAACTGCTTAAAAAGGGCACTAGCACCTTAAATGGTTCTTTCCTTCACTGTGACATTTGATGTTCCCCTGAATTTCTAGCTGTGCTATGGTTTTGAATCTTGTTCTTCAGCCTTGACTCTAATTCACTCCTGTTGTTGACAACTCAGCAACTCAAATTTGTGGTTTAATCCCAACTGCCTGTGCAAGAGACTCAAGGAGAAAATTCATTTGCTGCATTCATTCAGGGAGGGCCTGGGTGATGAGATGGTTCTTCAGTAGATGACTAAAAAACTTCAAAGGTGCCTTCCATATATCAAGAGTTGGAATTCCAGAGTTGGCACCCCTACCAAGAAGATCCACTTCAGAAAAGCTACAAGAAAAAAAAGTATGTAAGCCCTGCCTTAAGCAGCAGGACCTCCTCTGATGACTTAGTGATTGCCCAGGTCTAACATGCAGAAGGTGATCTAAAGACAAAACCATGGAGAATAAGGTGGTCTCCTGCCAACTCTTGTTTCCACTGTCAGAGATGATACATCTTTTAATATAAATTTTAAGCAGACATTGGCATGTTTTTCTTTTGTTTCTGGTCTTATCAACAGCATTTGTTGACCTGGTTCAATTGGGCTTTTGCATTTTTATAGTTTGTTGTGGGCATAAAGCATATATTGATGCTACAAGATGAATTAAGACTCATTTCATAATGTAAAGGGGATGCCGGAAAATGCGTTTCTGTGTATCCCAAAGCTTCTTGGATGAGAAGCGAAATGTCTTCATAGAAAAATCAGAAAGTCCAGTTGCCTATTGAAAAAGGAACTTTGGGAGAACCATGACTTGGATGACTGAGAATCTCCATAGACACATTTCTGTGTAGATGCAGCCTGCAGTGACTTAGTTTCTTAGGATTCTGGAGACATAAACATGGAAATAAGGTCAGTGTAGACTCTTTTGATTGGCGGCTGTTCATCATGTATTTCAAACAACTATTGTCCGCGATAAGCACCAATAGAGGCTTTCAATTTGTCAATATGAGATGATATCAGGAAAGAAAATCCTTCAAAAGTAGTATAAAAAAGACAGCAAGATAGTGTAGATGAGCTACTGTCTGTAGAATGACCTGCAAGGTTGCAAAATATGCCTCTCATACCTTATTATGCTTGTCTCTAAGTTTAGAGTATACATTATTCTATTTAAAGATAATATTTTTGCCTGTTTTTGCACTACAGAATCAGAAGATTTCCCACCTCCTGATGCAAGATAACATTTTTTAAAGTAATGTGAGATTTTAAAAAATCCTCAGAAGAAGAATAGACACAGCTAAGCTATTTTGAACACATACACATGTTTGGAAATGATCTAAGTGTAACATTTCTTTCCTCTGTCCAATTTCTTTTTCTCACTCCTTGCTGCTGCAGTTCCTCTCCCTCCTCCTCCTCTTCTTCTTCTTCTTCTTCTTCTTCTTCTTCTTCTTCTTCTTCTTCTTCTTCTTCTTCTTCTTCTTCTTCTTCCTTCTCTTCTTTAGTCTTTTCAGCACAGGAACTGAAATACTTCTGGCAGTTTCTTCTATTAGAAAAAAATACACTGCATGACAGCCTGACAACACTTGGAGATCATTCCATTCTGCAAACTATTTCATTTATAAAATTTGTAAACTACATTTTTTCAAAGTATTTGGGACAAAAAAACCACATAACAATATTTCTTTAAAAATGATGTTATATGCATCCAATCAACATTCTAGAACGTAAAGTGAACTTTATGTATTAAAATAGAATAAACACAACACATAATGAAATTAAGAACCTATGTTTATTTCTAATTTTTTTTTGGCATGTCGGTGTTAACTTTGGTCTATGTTTCTAGAGATGTAATGAGGGATCTGCTCTCTTTCTGAGAAAACAACTGTAGTACCACCACTAAGAAGGCCCTGCCATGAGCATTCATATACTTTAGACACAAAATAAATGGAAGTAACATGATAGATGGAAATACAAGTTTTGCTGAATACTGATTTGCTGATTGGGGGTGAATCTTTGCCCCCCACAAAGAGGGCCTGCAATCTGGGTGTCCTCCTGGACTCACGGCTGTCTTTAGAAGAGCCTATGATGGCCGTAGCCAGGAGGGCTTTTTATCAGGTTCACCTGATCCACCAGTTGCGTCCCTTTCTGGACCGGGACGCCTTGCGCATGGTCACTCACATCCTCGTCACCTCCCGTCTGGACTACTGTAATGCTCTCTACATGGGGCTCCCCTTGAAGAGCACTTGGAGGCTCCAACTGGTCCAGAATGCGGCTGCGCGGGTGGTTATGGGCGCACCTCATTATGCCCATGTAACACCTCTCCTGCGCGAGCTGCACTGGCTCCCAGTGGTCTTCTGAGTGCAATTCAAGGTGTTAGTCACCACCTTTAAAGTGTTCCATGGCATAGGACCAGGATGTCTACGGGACCGCCTTCTGCCACCAACAGCCTCCCACCGACCAGTTCGCTCCCACAGAGAGGGACTCCTCAGGGTACTGTCGGCCAAGTTATGTCGGCTGGCGATACCCAGGAGGAGAGCCTTCTCTGTCGGAGCTCCTGCCCTTTGGAATGAATTGCCTCTGGATATTTGTAACATCTCTGACCTCCGGGTCTTTCGCTGTGCGCTCAAGACCCTACTGTTCTGACAGGCGGGGCTGTCTAACTGAATGAGTTTAAATTGGGTTTTAATTTTGGGTTTTAAAATTCGGCCAAAACTATTTAATGATTTTAATTAATTTTAACTATAATATTATATATTTATGTTTTAATTCTGGCTGTACACCGCCCCGAGTCCTTCGGGAGAAGGGCGGTATATAAATAAAATATTATTATTATTATTATTATTATTATTATTATTATTATTATTATTATTATTAAAAAATAGGCGCCCCTAGCTGATCTCAGGGAATGGAGAAATAGATAGAAGAGGCACACTTCTGACATTGCCCAGATGTTTCAGATCTTGTGGTTGCTTATCACATTTATATATTATCTTTTAGTCCAGTGCACAACATTATCAAAGAAGCACAACTGCCTGCTTTTCTTTACCTATTTCTTTTTTTTCCAAAGCTAGCTTCTTCCAGATTTGGGGGCAGGCTACCCTTAAACAACCTAGTTTTGAAATCTTAGTTGTGCTGCATTTTTAACTGATCAGTGATCTATTGAATGTTAATTAGGCCAGATTTATGCATATGTAGTGTTATCAGTTAGCAAGAATCTTCACATACATGAAGAATGAAAAGCCTCCATGTGAGGTATGAGAGGTCTTGCGTTCTCATATGGGAACAAACTTAGGGTTGATTAATATTCATTTTCCCTGGCTTCAACTCTGGATCAAAAGAGCATCTCTGCAACTGTTCCAATGGAGCTAGCAAGTTGAACAGCGTGAAGAGAGCCCTTGTGGTGGAGACTGGGTTTAGCAGGGCAAGGTTTTGATCTGCCCCAACCACAATGAAATGAGGAAAGGAATAGTGTTAGGATTGCGATGGAATGACAAAAAGACAGAGAAGGTGAAACTGTGACTATTTTAGATAACTTAATATAACATTAAAAGGGGACAGTGCTTTGTCACAGTCTAATCAGAAGACTTAGAATAAGTGGGTATAAATCTGATCTGTTCTACCTGTTATGCAGTGTAGATTTTGCACTGACAGATTTATCTCTGGATCCTTAATAAAAGTTCTAGACATGAATGTGCCTGTCCTTTTAGGGTCAGGAAAGAGGGGTTGTTTGTAACAATCAAATTAAGAAATTACAATAAAATCAATAAAAAGAAAGAAAAGTTAGCAAGCAGAGCAGACCAGATGGAATGAAGTGAGGGGTCTCACTGCCTCTCACCAAAGGCCTGGGTGACGAGTCAGGTCTTTGAAGCTCTTCTGAATGACAGCAGAGTCAGGGCCAACCAGATCTCAGGGTGAATCTCATTCCAGAGCAGGGTTCTCCAACCCTGGCAACTTTAAGACTTGTGGACTTCAATAATAATAATAACTTTATTGTCATTGTACGTGTATACACAGTATACCCATACAACGAAATTCACTTAACACCCAAAGTCCAGGTCCAACACACATAACAATCCCCAAACACACTCCCACCCATCACAATTCTCCACCCCTAAACCACCCAGACATCCACACAACAGATCAAGTAATACTGTCCAACAGCTCACTGATGGTGGCCCTTTCCAGTTCCTCTGGAACTCTGGGAGTTGAAGTCCACAAGTCTTAAAGTTGCCAAGTTTGTAGACCCCTGTTCCAGAGGACAGGTGCAGATATAGAGAAGAGATGAACTACCAAGTCTACCAAGCATGACTTGGTAGAGTCATAAAAGTACGAATAAAAATTTCTTAGGGAAACTCCACTTCTCCTTACTGATTGTAGTAAATTTACTATAATGAAAATAATTTTAACTATGACACATCTCTCGCAGTTAAAATGGTACAGTTTGCCTTATTCTCCCAACTTTTGCTACCTTGCTGTGTTGCAACAAGTATGATTTGGCTTTATGTTGCCGGCTTTGAGTTCCTTCATTTATACTGGCCTTCTACAACTTGTTATTCTCCATATTTGTTGAGTTACACGTACTGGCAGTGTGGAAGATCACCATTTTTCAAGAAGTTTGGTGATATATTTTGATTTCTCCTTTACATTAAAGAAAGTTTAGAAGTTTAGAGCTCATTCTGGTGTTTTTTTTAATTATTATTATTATTATTGTTTACTGAATAGCTGAGAAGAAGTGAGGGAAATCTGCACATAGCTGCATCTCATGAGCTACCCAGTCAAAGTTAGGTTTGCAGTTTCATGACTATAGCAGGACCATGAAGTCATAGTGCCGGCTTTTAATAAAAGCCTTGGGGTTATTGTTTGTGGGGAGCTTCTGCACAGACCTACTATGGAAGATGGCCAGTCTTGGGGTATCTCTATTGTTGTTATTAAGGAACTCCTAACAGCTTGTAAGAGATTTGGATATCATCTTATATATGCTTTTTCTGTTATGACTGTAACTTTGTTGCTAGTATCTTTAGGTTTTATACAGACTGTTTTATACAGACTATCATTAAGTGTTGTACCTTATGATTCTTGATGAATGTACCGTATTTTTCAGAGTATAAGACCCACCTACCTTTTTTGGTGAGGAAAAGAAGAAAAAGAAATCTCCCTTTGCCTCTGCCTCTGAGCAATTTTGCCTTGTTGCAGCAAACAGCAAACAGCCTGCTTTAATTTCATTTTTGTTTTCAGCATAGCTTGATTAGCACAAGGAAAAAAAATCTGCTCCAGCAATTTACCTCTTTGCAGCAAGCAGCAGAGCCCTGCGCGAGTCCAGAGGCCAATCCAATCAATTTGTGCTAATTAGGCTGTGCTGAAGCTGAAAGGAGCTGTTTTTTCTTGCCGTTTGCTTGCAAGGAGGTAACTGCTGCGAGGCAGAGGCCAAAGGGTGGGGGCCAGTGGGTGGGCGGGGCTACATTCGGTGTATAAGACGCACCTAAATTTTCACCCCCTTTTATGGGGGGAAAAGGTGCGTCTTATACTTCGAAAAATACAGTATCTTTTCTTTTATGTACACTGAGACCGTATGCACCAAGACAAATTCCTTGTGTGTCCAATCCGACTTGGCCAATAAAGAATTCTATTCTATTCTATTCTATTCTATTCTATTCTATTCTATTCTATTCTATTCTGCTTTTAAACCTGTTTGCTTGAATTAATAGTTGGTTTGCTACCAACGACCTCCCATCGTCCCGTGCGCTCCCACAGAGAGGGCCTCCTCAGGATGCCATCAGCCAATCAATGCAGGCTGGTGACCCCCAGGGGGAGGGCCTTCTCTGTGGGGGCACCTACCCTCTGGAATCAGTTGCCCCCAGAGATAAGGAGAATCCAAGACCTTAGCGCCTTCCGCCGTGCCCTTAAAACCCACTTTTTCCAGCAAGCCGGGCTGGCTTAAGAAGAAATTTTAAATGTTTTAATTGGTTTGTATTTTTAATTTTGGGCCAAATTTATATATATTTTAATTGTTTTTAATATTTGTATTTCATGTTTTTTAATTCTGGCTGTACACTGCCCTGAGTCCTCAGGGAGAAGGGCGGTATATAAATTTAACATAAAATAAAAATAAAATAATAATAAAGCTTAAAATCCCTTTGTTCACTAACATGCTCATTGTCTCTGGATCCAAAAGAACCAACTACCTGGGCATGTGATCATTGCCCTGACACTTGGCAAAATATTTCAGTCATCACTATTCTCAGCCAGGATGGTCCTTTTTTTACTGGGAAAGATAGAAATGGGAGTATACTAATTTGAGAGGCACCAGAGGAGTTCAGGTATGAATAGGAAAGATTTTCTTCTTCCCTTTTCATGTCTTAAAATTTATCTTAAATGTGATATCATAACTTCCATATTTGATGCAAATATTTGTAGTACTTTTAATGGTCAAAGAAGTGTTCAAGGCAGAGTCATCTTTAATCTTTAGTGGAGAATGAGATAAAGAAATATTTTTAAACAAATGTTTGAAGATTTTTTCCGAACTATCTTACTAATAGTTATTTGAAATAATTTGCTACGGATTAAGATATATTTCCTGCTAATAAAATCTTGTCCAAATTGATTTGCGGATGCTACAAATCAGCATTTCTCAGCCTTCAACATTCTGTGAGTTGTGGTCCAGCACATTTGGAGGATCTAGTGAAATGCTGCAGTTTTATTTCTGTAGTATACTGTATTAGATCCTTTCTATTTAGGGTTTTCCCCATTTAATCTATTCACATCTGTGAGCCTGTTCTCCAATGTTTAGTTTTCATTGAGTCTGAAATTCTGAAACAGCCTTTTACTGAAATCTTTTGCCTAGCCAAGGAATCATTTCTAAAAAGAGAGATGTGTCTTGTGAAGTATAAGGATTGTTCACTGATTTAATGTGAAAGGAAGTGCAGGGGGAACTAGTTCACTGCTTTTGTTGAGGTTTTCAAAAATGAATTCTTATAACAGCAGCTAAGTATTCAATCAAAAAATGTTTTACTTGAAGCTTTTAAAAATGATGCTTTATTTTGTTTATCTTCTTTGAGATTGATCTATCTCACCAAAAGGAAAGGGAAGAAGAGATGATTTCTCTAGCCATATGCCTTGAAGCTAAAGGGCAAGAAGGAGGGGTGCTATAGAATTTATTTCACTTCTCTCTTTCTTTTCTGCTTAATTTGCTAGAAAAGTAATAGAGTTGAAGAAATCCTTTCTCATACCAGGATTAGCAGGAGATATCAGATGAAGTATTACAGATATTTTGTAGAAGTAGTACAACATTGATTCCCAGTTGGAAACAATGCACTCCCAGATTTGCAAGTGGATGACTAAGATCCAATGACAAATATCCACTTTCTGTTTATGAACTAGTTTTCTATTAATGTAAAGAAAATACTGATCAATGTTCTTCCATCTCTCCCTCCCTCCCTCCCTCCTTTCTTTCTTTCTCTCTTTCTTTCTTTCTTTCTTTCAAAATATAGACCAGTAATTTGGAATTTTTAAGTAGAAACTATGTCCAAAAGATTTAAATGATTTTTTAAAAAAAATTTGTAGAGGAGGGGGAAAGGACAAAATAAAAAAACAAAATGCCTCCTGTAAGAGGATAAATCAACCAAAACAATAAGACTGCTCAGTATGAAAAATCTTTTGTTCTGTTTGAAGGAAATACATATGAATCAGGTCATGCTAGAGATTTTTCTGAAAGTGAATGAGTTGATGCAGCTAGCACAAGAATAGAGGAGATTCCCAAAGCACTGTTGGAGGAAGACTTTTCTCAAGTCTAACAGGACTCAGATATGAGCTCCTGCTTAAGCCTACACAGTGGTGATTTGAATGACCAATATATATATGTCTTTATATATATGTCTTTTACTGTGTCAACCGAAACCCAGCAGTCCTTTTCAAGGTGACTCATTCCCTTCCTTGGGAAGATTAAAAGTCAAGGCAATCCGAAAAACTGTTGTAAATAATTTTTGTACCATTTTGTGGTGCATTCCAGGTCAGTTCCCTCAGATGCTGTCACTTAGTGGAACTCAGAGCCTGGGAGGCACACCTTCTTCATAACTATCCCAACCCTTTGGAATAACCTCCCACCTGAGATTTGGGCGGGGGGCGGAGTCTTTCCTTTTTAGTCTTCTGACAAGCCACAAAGATATGGTTGTTCTCTTGAGCATTGGAAGTTAATAGTATGGATGATTTGGTGCATTGTGAGAAGATATGTGTTTTTATGTTGTTGCTTTTATCAGTTTCTGTGAATTGTTCTAGGTTCACTGTGTAAAATAAGCAGCCATAAAAAGATGGATGGCCAGAAGGAAGGAAGATGGAAAGGAGGGAGAGAAAGAATAAGGCCCTTTGAAATGTTGGTTCCGCCACGTCTTCTATGAATCCAAGTCCATTATGATTGAGTAAGGCCTCTAATGAGGTGGCAGGAGATTGAATTCATGCCACAATAAAAACTTCTTTGTGTGTGGGGGGGGGGAGTATTTTTATCATCTCTGAAGGAGGTGATAACCTCTTATATATATTTGTAGAGTTTGAGGGTACTTTATCTGCTTTCATTTTTAACCACCTAGAGCAGGGGTCTGCAACCTTAAACACTCAAAGAGCCATTTGGACCTGTTTCCTACAGAAAAGAAAACACTGGGAGCCACAAAACCCTTCCCATGCCTGACTATTTCTTGAGCAGCTACAAAACTAGCATATATAATTGAATTAAACGTTCTTCTTCTGAAACTTTTCTGAAACTTTTCTTTTCTTGGATTTATCCATGGTTGGCCTACCGGGGGTTGAAAAGCTCAATAAATTGTGTGCCGGCGGGTGTCACACATTGGCAGTTGTGACACATATTTTGAGTGACAGGGAGCCACAGCAGAGGGGTAAAAGAGCCTCATGTGGCTCCAGAGCCACAGGTTGCTGACCCTTGACCTAAAGTCTATAGGAATGGATGGCATACAACAATGTAAAAGAACAAACTAACAAAGATACTACATTCCTAAGTAGTTTCTTTGAACATATGAACTCTGTTAGAAATCTAAAGGTACACTTATAAGCTTTCTTCAGAAAAAATGCCATTTAAAATAAAATTACAGGTAATCCTTTTTTTTTTATTGAAAAGTTTTACAAAAAGTTTACATATTCCCCCCCCCCCCTCTTCCCTATCTCAACCTCCCCCCTCCCCCCTCCTCTTCCCAGAGCAAATTACAGGGTATAAACTTCAACAATCATAATCAACCCTAGTCTAAACAATTTTGACATTCCACATCTCTTGTTCCTTCAATTCCCTAATTACCCACCTAGCTTTATTACTTAAAGACACACCAAATATCTATATAATCATTCATAACCTATCTGCAATTTCTTATTCCGGTATTTATTTTGAATATAATCTATCCATCTTCTCCAGTCTCTTAAATATCTTTCATTTGAATGATCCTTCAAGTATGCCGAGATTTTTGCCATTTCCGCTAGATTTGTAACTTTCATTGTCCACTCTTGGATTGTAGGTAAATCTTGCTTCTTCCAATATTGTGCCACCAACAGTCTTGCTGCAGTTATTAAATTCAAAATCAATTTAGTCTCTATGACTGTATAATCCGTAACTATACCCAGCAGAAACAGCTGTGGTGTAAATTTCAACCTCTTTTTAAAAATATTTTGTAAAAATATAATCCTTGATGGTTCTTAATGAGCATTCAAAGTTATAACTGACCCCAAAATGAGAACCTATGACTTGGATTCTAAATTCTTGCATTTGGGCGCCCTTCATGTCACCATGTTTACTTTAGTTTTGCAAAAACAAAAAAACAAAAAAAAAAACCCAACCCCAAAAAACGGTATTTACTTCCAATTTTTGAAAAAACTGCATCGAAACTGAACCATTGGTTCACTTAATGACTGCAGCATTTGTTTAATGACTGTGGCACTCACTTTATGACCACTTATTTATTTTATGACTGGTACAACATACAACCATAGTAGGTTACATTATAGTCAAATATCAAGGACTACCTGTGGTTTTTCACTATGAAAAGACAACTACTCTTTGTGTTCAATCGGTCCACTTCATATGAAGAAATGTTTGAATAGACATTTATTCTAGGTTTTCAACATACTGGATGCGATAAAGGTTATAAAAGACATCTAAGTTGTTATTTTAACTTTTTGAAATCAATACTAAAACAGATGAAAAAAGTTTCTACCTATCACTGAGCGAAGACATATTATCAAAACATTTAAGAGTGCCTGAATGTTTTTATATTGACTATAGGTAAAATATTAGAGGTCTTAAATTTCCCCTCACAGATACTTTCTCTGAATACATATCCTAGTCCCACTTCCAGCCTTGGTACAATGACTTGGTAATTAAAACTATCATAACTTGTCATCATGGGATGGGGAAGGTGGGACTTCTTCTAATCCTACTACGTTAAACATATATGGTTTCTATAACCACTGTTGCTCTTGTAGCAAACTAAACAAAAAAGAAAGGCAGAGAATGATACAGGGAGAAAATGAAATAAATTCTAAGCACACACTCCTGGCTTTGTAGCATTTGTGATATGATGTTATAGAAATCAGCTTTTCTTCCTTCTTTGTTTTGGGAGGTAGGAGGTAGACCAATCTCTCATGACAGAAACAAAATCAAGGTTTATTGTTTTTAAAAAAGAAAAAGGCCTAATGTTAAAATATAGTCACATGCAAGACATTCAGTGAGAAAGGGGAAAAAAATATAAAGCTGCTGAAATTACAAATGGCAAATTAGGAATTCTCCTGTCAGAAAATATAAAGAAGAATATACAGGTGAAACTCAAAAAATTAGAATATCGTGGAAAAGTTCATTTATTTCAGTAATGCAACTTAAAAGGTGAAACTAATATATGAGATAGAGTCATTACATGCAAAGCGAGATAGTTCAAGCCTTGATTTATCATAAGTTTGATGATTATGGCTTACAGCTCATGAAAACCCCAAATTCACAATCTCAGAAAATTAGAATATTACATGAAATCAATAAAACAAGGATTGTACATAGAACAATATCGGACCTCTGAAAAGTATAAGCATGCATATGTACTCAGTACTTGGTTTGGGCCCCTTTTGCATCAATTACTGCCTCAATGCGGCGTGGCATGGATGCTATCAGCCTGTGGCACTGCTGAAGTGTTATGGAAGACCAGGATGCTTCAATAGCGGCCTTCAGCTCTTCTGCATTGTTCTGTCTCATGTCTCTCATCTTTCTCTTGGCAATGCCCCATAGATTCTCAATGGGGTTCAGGTCAGGCGAGTTTGCTGGCCAATCGAGCACAGTAATCCTATGGTCATTGAACCAGGTTTTGGTACTTTTGGCAGTGTGGGCAGGTGCCAAGTCCTGCTGGAAAATGAAGTCAGCATCCCCATAAAGTTCGTCTGCAGAAGGAAGCATGAAGTACTCCAAAATCTCCTGGTAGACGGCTACGTTGACCCTGGACTTAATGAAGCACAGTGGGCCAACACCAGCAAATGACATGGCTCCCCAAATCAACACAGACTGTGGAAATTTCACACTGGACTTCAAGCATCTTGCAGTGTTTGCCCCTCCATTCTTCCTCCAGACTCTGGGTCCTTGGTTTCCAAATGAGATGCAAAAGTTGCTCTCATCAGAAAAGAGGACTTTGGACCACTGAGCAACAGACCAGTTCTTTTTTTCTTTAGCCCAGGTAAGACACTTCTGACGTTGTTTGTTGTTCAGAAGCAGCTTGACAGGAGGAATATGACATTTGAAGCCCATGTCCAGTCCACTCCTTGTGAAAGTCCCCAACACTTTTGAATGGCCTTTTCCTGACAATCCGCTCCAGGCTGCGGTCATCCCTGCTGCTTGTGCACCTTTTTCTTTCACACTTTTCCCTTCCACATAACTTCTATTAATGTGCTTTGATATAGCACTTTGGGAACATCCAACTTCTTTTGCAATTACCTTTTGAGGCTTTCCCTCCTTATGGAGGGTGTCATTGATGGTTTTCTGCACAACTGTCAGGTCAGCAGTCTTTCCCATGATTGTGATTCCTACTGAAGCAGACTGAGAGACCATTTAAAGGCTCAGGAACCCTTTGCAGGTGTTATGACTTACTTAGCTGATTAGAGTGGGACACTTTGAGCCTAGAATATTGAACCTTTTCACAATATTCTAATTTTCTGAGATTGTGAATTTGGGGTTTTCACGAGCTGTAAGCCATAATCATCAAAATTATGACAAATAGAGGCTTGAACTATCTCGCTTTGCATGTAATGAGTCTATCTCATATATTAGTTTCACCTTTTAAGTTGCATTACTGAAATAAATAAACTTTTGCACAATATTCTAATTTTTCGAGTTTCACCTGTAAGCTCTGAGCAGATCACTAGATGATGTGGGTCTGCTCCTAATTTAGAGACAATCTCCTGCAATGATGTTGGATAAAGCACACAAGTATTGAAATTGTAAAGAGAAAATAAATATTTGAGTGAAAATATTGAGCTTTAATATATTCACAGTCAAAATAAAAATTGACTATATGCAAATTTGATATTTTTTTCAACTTATCACTTTCAGAGTTATCAATATTTTCCTAATACAAATTTCCCTGTATCTCAGTTCTTTTTGGAAAAGAACTTCCAATTCTTGGAGAGTCTAATTAATTTTGAGGCTGCATGAGGGAGATGGCATGAACCCTGTTTCTCTTCTCATCCTCTATTCCCAGCTTCTTCCTTGGTTTAGAAGAAATGAAAACTTATTTTATTTAGCAGAAGGAAAGAGTTGGGGGTAAAGCCCACTTGCTTTACGCAGCTTGAATGTTGATTGAAACTGAGGCATAGGTGGCCGTTGTTGGAATGTGGAATGAGGACTTGCCTACTTCCCTACAGCTTTACATATGCAATATTATACAGAGCTAATGGGCACTAGTATTTGTATAATTTATGGCACTTTGCTATACCATGAAAAGTGAAATATTTAGTTCATGGTTGGGAAATGGATGATTTTCCCCGACCCTCATCCCCCAACTGTATATAAATCAAACCTTAACTCTCTGAAGCCTGGCCAGTGATGAGGGATACTGGGAACTAGAATTAACATCATCCGAGGGCCATGTTTTCTTCATCCCTGCTGCTGCAGTAATTTTCAGCAGCAGCCCAAGTGACTATGCAGCCAAAGGCAGAGCAGTAAATGATCCATACTGACACCTCGGTCAGGATGCATAGTACAGTATATCCAACACTCATGATCAGTTGGGTTATTCTGACACTCCAGGCAAAATGCAGCTCTTCCCTTTTCTGACCATAAAAATAAATCATATACTCAAAGGCACCCACCTCTAACAATTTGCTACCCTCTGCAGCCTAAGGCAAAAGCTTCACTATTGATTTCCCAAAGACGAAAAGATGTGCTTTCTTTTCCAATGGCAACCATTGAAGGATCTCTAGAGTAGTTTTCCCAAACCAAATAAGTCAGGCTCTTATATTTCTGAAAAACCTGGAATCTTGCCCCTCCCACCCCCAGCCTCATTAATCTACTAACTTTTAAGCTCCTTTTAATATATCTTGAAGATGCAGGAAAGAGCAGGAGCATTTTTCAGCTTTTAATATACATCATAAAAGTACAGGAAAGGGCAGAAACATTTTTCACCACTGCCATGTCCTTTTGCAGGTCAGCTTCATAACCCTTCTCCAGAGACAGCCGACCTAAGAAGCCAGGGGCTTAAAACTATTAGCCACAGCAGCAAAGCCATCATTTAACTACTTCAAAAACCCATTTGAACAGGATGGTGCTCTTCTTCTGAACTGAGGTCAAGATCAAAGAAGGGAATTAAGCAAATGATTGATGTCTCTAAAAAGGAATTTTAAAAATATCAAAGGTGCATAAAATCAAAGTACTAAGAAATAATCTCATCTTTAGTCATGTGGGTAGGCTTAAAATGATCACCTAACATTTTTTAGGAAATCCAGTACCTATTTTCGTTTGTACTCTCATCCTTTCTATTCCCTTGTTTCCATGGCACTTCTAATAGGCTGTAGAATTCTTTCTAATGCTACAAAAATTTGTTTCAATATAGCTAAATTGTCATATATGCTTTAGACCTAATGAGTAAGTATAGTAAAGAGTTTAGATAATAAATCAAAGACATCCGTAAATGTATTTGCAATTTCTTTTATGATTACTATTTTACAGGCTAGGAAGCACACATTTTATATGACATATGAAAGCATGCTGGATGCAGGGTTGGAGCAATCAAGGCAATTCGCCAGAGGAGATGTACCTCAGTAGCAAGAAATTGATTTCATGGAATTTCATCTTATACTATCAACTTTATTTTAAAACCAGCTGTGTCATATCATAACTCACATGTCTCTGTAGTTTAAGGATTACTGCACATAACGACTGCACCAATGGACCACTACAGTTGTGTTTTCTTAGTCTCATGAGCAACATCTAAGCACTACACTGTAGGAATAACTGCTGCTGGAAACATCCCAATTGCTACTTTGTGCACATATGTTAAAATGTAGATGAGCATCTGTAAGGAAGGCTCAGCGGAATTCCAGATAGACATTCTTCTTAAGACCATTGGGCCATCATGTTTAGACTTCTTCTTTGATATGAAGTAATAAGTAGAAGGTTAGAATGTTGTTACAAATCTTTTAAGCTCCAGAGTGTCTACACTGTTGTTTTCTTGGTGATGAATAACTAATGTGAACTTTCTAGGTTTATTTATAGAGAATCCTGCAGAGTCTAAATGGACAAGCTGTTTTCCAGTCCACCGCAATCAAATGCCGAGTGTTTCTTCTTTGCCTGGTGCTAATGGTGGGCTAGAAATCCAGGAAACCTAACTCACATCCCCATGAACTCTAGGGTTGTCTATTTTAGGAGAAAAGAGTTACGGTGGTTACTCTCTGGGACGATCTTTGTATTCCTTGTATTACACACACCTATATTATACATCTATCTATCTATCTATCTATCTATCTATCTATCTATCTATCATCTATCTATCTTTGCAGAAGCCTGCCACAAATAGTGAAATGTAACACATTGGTGTTTAACTATCTTTCCTTTGATGTATCTTCTTTACTCCAGTGAGGGAAGCATGAATGCCTCTTGCTTGATATAGTTTAGAGGAAGGCTTGAGAATAGGAAGATGAATAAAGAAAGGGGGGCAGAATAATCAGCCACTACGTACTTTCCACTGATGAATGGAAAAGTTAATCCTACAGTGTGCAGCACTTTGCAACCAGATAAGTACCTTCTAGCTACAACCGCAATCTCTTCCTTCCACCTCAAAAAAATGTCCAGTGGAGTGTATTAAAATAAACTAGACAAGTGGCCTTTGAGGAATTGCACAAGGACTAGGAAGTAATAAATACAGGGATTGAATCTGTGAATTATTTTTTTGTTTGTCATCTTTTACTAGTTCTAAATCCACACAAACAGGTCAAAAAATAGAAGTTTACTTGTGTGAATTTATTGCATAAACCAGCTCAACAGATTGCAAAGTGCTTCCCCCACTCCACTGCCTTAGCATTGATTTGCTGGGAACTGAAATTGATGACTCCTGTTTAGATAGAGCTGTAAATCTTTCATAAGTTGATGAGAGTGTAGGCCGTTAAAAACACTAGAGCTGTGGCAATTCACATAAAATGGAAGATTCGATACACTATAAAGGTAATAGCATGAGAGTGAGCAGAAATATAATTTCTCTCTCCCTCCCTCCCTCTCTCTTTTAGAAACCAGACAAGGCAACATAACCTGGAATTTCCAGGCCTTTGTGAGTTGCCTCTCACCATAGATGTTTGTTTGTTTGTAAAATTGGATTTGTAGTGATTTGCCCACCCGGCAGTCATCCCAAATAAGATAAAGTTTATTAGAGTTGGTGTTGCCCTCTTGCAAGCAGATTAAGTATAACTTTTTTGCACCATATAGTTGACAGTTGAAGAAACTGGAAACAGAACTGACATCAGAAATCCTGTTCAAGAATTACATAAATTCAGTGCAAGGTAAGATGCATATTGTAATTAAACTTTTGACAGTTTCTACCAAGTTCCTCGCACATTTAGGAATTGAACTGTTTTTCAGTTTTTCACACCTGAAAAACTGTTCATCAGGAATGTGAACAATTTAATTTGTCCATTTATTGGAACTCATCAAGAACTGTTAATGAGTTTGCAAACTTTTGAAGAATAACACTAAGACATCTCCTTTTTAGGACTGCCCATCTAGATAGTTTTCCTCCCCAACATGATGCACATCAATATCATTAAAAGTCTATTTCTTGGAATCGCTTGGCAAAATTATTTACATTGCTGAAGCTCTAGCTGATCTTGTGAGGTTATGTTCAGCTCATCAGAGCCCTGGTGGCACAGTTGTTAGAATGCAGTATTGAAGGCTAATTCTGCTGACTGCCAGGGGTTCGATCCTCACTGGCTCAAGATTGACTCAGCCTTCCATCTGTCTGAAGTCAGTAAAATGGGGACCCAGATTGTTGGAGATAATATGCTGATTCTGTAAACCACTTAGAGAGGGCTGTAAAGCACTGTGAAATGGTATATAAGTCTAAGTGCTATTGCTATTTTGATGCCAAACCATGTTTTCCACTAGACATGATTTCAAATATAAATACAGAGAAACTGCAATAGCTGAAAATGTTTGTATAGGTTTATAGGCCTATATAATGTTGTATGGTCAACATTCTTGTATTTAAATATATTACACAGCTTTATAAAAGTAAAGTAAAAAAAATCTAGCTGAAGACAGTGGATGACAAATTAATTAATTCATTGTTGCTGTCTGTGCCACATTAAAATGCATTCAGGTAGATCACAATATTTTGAGATTTTAAAGAATCAAATCTTTTACAGCAGTTTTATGATAGAAGTGAGTACACATGGATTTTTTTAGTGAAATAGCCACTAGAGGTGAAAAGGGAAACTTTGTTGGAAAGTCTTAACTGAGGGAATCTTTAGTCCATTCAGTCTAGAAAGCTTATTATGTCCTGCTGTCATGCATGGTTTTCAGATGCTGCAAGATATTTAAATTTCTGCTTAAGTATTCAAACCCTGGCTCAAAGAATCAGATTTTTTTTTTTTAAAAAAAAAAAGCAGGGTGGGGGGGGAGAAATTGCTACTGTTCTGGTGCACAATTCTCATCTTCAAATTCCATAAGTGTTGGAGACCTGAAAGATATTTGTTTGTTCTACTAGTGCCTTTACAATAAGGAGAATGGTCAAATATGATTTAAGGACTTCAAAGGGAAAGTGTCTTTGGTGTTTAATCTAACTGAAGGATGCACATGGAACAGGTTATCATAAGAAGCGGTGTTTCTGAGTTGTTCGTCTGTTTTAGATTACCACAACCACAGCAATATCATGCTTATGACCCAATATTACAGACTGTATTTTGGTGGGTGTTTCTTTCAACATCACCTTTGAGTAAGACATGAAAATTCTTCCTCCATTGAATGGAAGAAGGAAAAGTATTTTGAAGCCTAGCTAAAATGTCTCCATGATATGTTGGGATGCCAGCTTCCTATGAAGGGGTGTAGCATAGGATCTTTGAGTTACATCCAACTCATTTAAAAGTTAACATTCCACTCCCTGGATATGGAGGCTGTCATTCATTTGGTTAACTGTGTGGCCTGAGAGACTGAGGGCCACAAGCTCTCATTCTATAGTATTTCCTTCTGAAAATGGTGAAAACAGGCTTGCAGGATAGTGAAAGATGGAATTATCTCTGTATGTTTGTTCATTCTTCTATGTGTTAAATAGCATGCTTCCCAAATATCATGACTTCTAGATGTGTTGGACCATGACCACTATTCTGCATTAGTGTGGTCAATGATTTCCATCAATGGAGTTGATGGGAATTATCCAAGACAATGGAAAGAGACCTGGTTGAAGCAGGTATAATGCACTCTGTGGCTAGAGGAACTTGGAGGGCCAACTGGGTCTAGTTAATTTATTGCTTAGAGCTTTAAAGAGAGCAGATTCCCATAAAATATTATCCATAGTAGTTCTATTCAAACTTTGATTTACTGCCCTGAGATCCTCTACATACTTTGTCTTAAATCTCCAGCTTCTCCTCTTACCCATGCTGGCTTGGGCTAATTAAAATTGTAGGTCCAAACATCTCCTCCTTGAGTGGTGGTGGGTGGTGGGGGGGGGTTGGACTAGATGACCTATAAGGTCCCTTCCAACTCTGTTAATCTGATAATCTGAAAAGCTCAAGGGTTTCAGATTGGTAAAGAGTAGTCAGATCAAGTATTCTTGAATCAGTGAAACAAAAAGCATCTGAAAAACCTTTTAGCATTGATTTAACACCTAGTAAGCAGTAAAATATAAATACCTTTTTATTTTGTTATATTTAGCCAGTATTTCTTTTCTGTGGCTAGATACAATACCAGCATAAGGTAATAAAGGAAACTTGCAATACAGCCCAACTTGACAGTGGTGATATTTTTCTACAGGGTGTATTGTAATATTTTTTCTGCTGTGTATCAAATAACTTGGTACCACTGTTGAATGACAGATAAACAAGCCATTGAGCCAAGTCAGTTGGCCCTCTGCACCTATTAACCTGTACAATTTGTACTTGCATCCCAAGCTCACATTTCTTAGTAGGTATATTAAAATAATATGCATATTTAAACATTATTTATGAACGAATGGAGTTCTGACCCACAAAGGGGACATCTTTCTCATCTTCTCATCTTTCCCATCTTCTCATCTTTCTTACTATCTTCCTCTATTGGTATCTTACGATTTATCACTTGTTGTTTGTATCTTATGATTAATGATAGTAACTATGATTTATGATCTATAACCTATCACTTTGTTGTTTGTATGTACACTAAGAGCTTATGTACTGGAGACAAATTCCTTGTGTGTCTAATCACACTTGGCCAATAAAGAATTATATTCTGTTCCGTTCCGTTCCATTCCATTCTAAAGAACTGACTATTCTGGTGTAACTGAGGTTTTAAGAAGGCAGTAGCCTTATTCCCCAAGAGCTGCTAAGATTTTCCTTCTCCTCAAAACCCTAGAGGATGCACCTGTAGCTCTTCTGGCTCCTTTTGCTGGACCCAAACAGAATTTGAGATGGGGACTGGACAGGGGAAGAAACCAAAAGGCTTTGCTATTTCTTGGATAGAGTCTTTCTGAATTATTTATAATCAACCAGGGAGCTTATGCAATGACATCTTCTTGAAATATAGACTGCCCACTAGTTCTCCTTTGCATGCCTCCCTTTCAGGTGTTGTATCCTTGACTGAATCCCCTGGTTAACCACAAATACAAAGAAAGCATTCTAAGGGGCTTTCAGTTCCAAACAGATTCAGGTGAGAAGTTAAGGGCTGTAACTGAAAGACTAACAAAAATCCAGGAGGTTAAACTTTGAATTTAGTCCTATAATTGCAGTCTTTTCATCCTTACTCTATCTGTAAAGATTTATTCACACAAACACAAAAAACAGAACATTGATTTGAATAGCTCTCAATTGAATCCAGTCCTTATGTGATACCCCCTCTTGTTCTTGAAAGTATGAGAGGCTTGGAGAAACTGAACAGTTTGGAGGCTGGGACAGGTCTAAATGAAAAGACTTGCAGCCATTTCATGCTGCTGTTTTCCATAAGAACGTACAGCTAATATTCCATCACCCACTGGATATTCCCCATAACCCCTAGCTTAGCCCTCATCTTTTGCATTAGCTTTACACTGTAATGTGAGGGCCCCTACTGTTGAGCTCTATTTTTCCACATTGTCAATCACCATAGCCATCACTTAGCTGAATGAGATTGAAAAATATTGGTCTCTAGGTGCCACACACACCCACTTTTGTTCTTTCTTCACTACCGGTTCTCTTCATGAGAAAATAAAAGTTACAAGGCCCAGACTGGGCACTGGGTTGGGAGAGTGGTCAAGCTGCCTCTCAAAATATTTGCAGGGGGTAAAAGATGGTAGCAAGACAACTTAGTGGAAGAAGGGAAAATCCCGGAGGTGGGAGTCGAGATGATGAAGTTGAAATACCAGCCACTGAGAAGCTGCCCACTCCACATTTCCAGAGTTCCAGCTATAAACACAATTGTTTCCCTGGAGTAGGATCTGAGTTGTTAGTGAACGAATTGGCTTCTCACCACACAGCACTTGGGGGATGCTGGGAAGCTGCACCACCTCAGATTGTTTGGGAATTAACCTCTCCTTTGTCTTATGCATCAGTAGACTGGAACAGCCATCTAGTACTTCTACCAAATCAGGACAAAAGCAGTAAAGCTGGCAGCAGAGGAGCTGTGTGGGGAGGAAACATATCTATCTACTTCTCTTCTTCTGGAGCACTTTCCTCTGCCATCTTTGGCACCCTGCCCTTCTGGATTCCTATTTGCTCTGGTCTGAGTGGATATGAATTGAAAGCTTGAGCGTGGGAGTAAGATGGCAAATTGGAAAAGAAACAGTTCAGGTTCTCAGGTGTCTTGTTTGGTCTTTTAAACATTCTGACCGTCCAAGAAGCAAATGGGAAGTGGCTATATAAGCAACCGTATACTAAACTGTAAGAAGTCCAGAATGTCAAGAACATCTTTCGAGTTTATTTTTCTTGAATATGACCAGGGCCCTGAAAATCCCAGAAGCTATGTTGTATAAGAAACATTGGAATGGATGTTGTTTCAGAACTGTCATTGATTTAGAGAGAGTAAATTTGGGAAATTTAATTCTATGTGTACCAGGGACAATAGCTTAACTCTTTTCCCTAAAGTTATAGTATATAATTAGATGTCTTTCTCCAGCCCCAACATCTTAATAGCATTAGAAAATAACAGCAAATTATTGATTTGGGAAGCACAGAAAAAGCAAAATTACTGGCTGAAATTCTGTGGGGTTAACTAACTTTTTTTGCTGTTGTCTGAGGCCATAATCAAGTTGTTGATGTGGGGTGATCTGTAATGATAATGCAAAATGCCCTTTTGGGTTGTACAGAAATCTCTGAAAACAGCAAAAATGAATTAGATTTTAAATCTGAAAATAGCCTTGCTTCTTGCTTACTAAACCTTTATTTGATTATAGCTTATGCCTCCTTAGCAAATCAAAAGGAATTATCTTAAGTATGTTGCTTACTCACCAAACTCTTTACAGGAATACTTTGCCATGGGCACTGCAGCTCTTCTGTTTCTCCCCCTCTCCCCCCCCACTTTCCATCGTTGCACCCTTCACTCTCTTTGATCTGTTACTGTGGCCTTTTCTCTATCCTGCTGTTAATCTACATTTAAAGGTTTTTTAGCTTTGTTATATAGACACTAACCCTGTGGAATTGCAAAATCCAGCCGAGTCACTGATTTTAAATCAGGCTTTTTAAAAAGCCCTCCTTTATGAAAAAATAAAGAGCTCTTGATTAAATATTGATCAACTGATTCACTTTTTCCCTCTTTTTAAAATCTTGCCACTTATTGTCCATTAAACCTAATTTGCTGTAAAACTGAAGAGCATTCCATCTTCTTCTATGGCTTGGATTTATTTATATATGTAAAAGGTTTGGGTTGATTATGCAAGGAGCTGATGCATTAATGAGCTTTCACCAGGCAGCTTAGGCCATGTTCACAAAATGAGTCATGCGGACAGAAGCCGACTGCTCTGATATCTGATAGACCTTTCCAGGGTCACACTATTTTTGTTTTGTTTTGAAACTGGAATTAATTCTCAATAATGGAATAAAACTAGGGCAATTTACATCAGGAAATTGAAAAAAAAAGTCTTGAATTAGTGGTTAGAAGTTGACTTCTTAGCACTAAGTTACAAAGTTAAGTATTCCCATAGCTTATGTTTATTCTAGAACTGCTTGGTCTTCTCTTTTATAAAGTCTAATCCTTCATTTGAAGGCGTCTCCTATTTGAAGAGCTGCCCAGATGAAGATATTGTAGGAGGAGATCTTTGTTAGTTTTCAGTACCCCACACTCGGTAAAAGTCTGATAGGACAATTTCATACTCAAAAAGTTTTTGCAAACTACAGCTCACTTTGTTAGATCCATGGAGTGGCTAAACTGATGTAGCATTTAATCTGGGATTAGATGGGAGAAGACATAGTGGTTATCCAGATGGAAGTGACATATGAAATAGATTACTAGTACCTTATCAATTAACAATTGTGTTGAAAAACTGGGTTTGTTGGGAATTTCTGAGACTGCCTGAAACATTCTGAGGTGTGGCAGTTCAGCAGGTTCTCACTCAAGAGTGCTGGTGCTAGGTCTTTTGTTCTAGAAGAGCTTCTTTGAGATCTTTAATAGACTATTTTGGGAGATTAATATGCTCTGCTGTAATTTGTCTTTGTTTTGAGTTCTGATGTCAAACTAGTATTTATTAATTCTTTTGTACAAACTTTGTCCCTCTTGTCCTACGTAGGGGGCAGATGATGATATATATCATATTACAGGCAGTCTCTGGGTTAAGAACGAGATCCATTCCTAAGTCTGTCTTTAACTCAAATTTGTGTGTAAATCAGGACTTGACTTATGAATGGGCTGCCTGTTATTAAAAATAGCAGATAGAGTTCTTCCTTGAGCTGACAAACCACTGAAGCCTCACAATGTTTTCATGAACTGCTGAAAATAGGCTGTATATTAAAAAAAATACCCATCTTCAGAGATTCATGAAAATATTGTGCAGCTTCAGCAGTTCATCAGTTTGAGTGGCCAGGGCCAGGTGGCAGTAGCCAATTGTTCCAATACTCACTCCCACAGTCCAATTTGCTTCTCCAAATATCAGAATAACTAACAAAGCCTTCAGGTTCAGAAGGTTCATTGGGATTTGGACAAAAGTATTGATGTAATGATTTTAAATTGGGTGTTTTAAATTTTTGGGGTTTTAAATCTGAGCCAAAATTATTTAATAATTTTAATTATTTTTAATTGATGTCTATCTTTGTGCTTTTAATAGGCTGTACACCGCCCTGAGTCCTTCAGGAGAAGGGCGGTATAAAAATAAAATTATTTATTTATTTATTTAAATCACTCCTGCTTTTTATACAAAGAATAATTTCATGTGCACACTTCTACCTAAATTCCTATCCCATCCCATCCTTCCAAGCATTGGAAAGATGGGATGGTGATGTTGGATATTGATCTTGAGCTACTGTAAGACCATCCTATTTATGCCTAATTCCTGATTAGATAACATGAATATGTAAAATATTTGCTGTCTTAAATCAAAGTGAAGTAGGTGGATCAAGCAGAGGATTTTATGCATCATTAACGTTGTCATGGAGGATACAAAATAAAGGAATTGGGACTATATAAGAATATTGTAAGGACCTTGCAAGAGACATCTGCCCAGTGGAATGTGCTCAATAGAAAATGCCATTTGGTTTTGGAAACCAAAAAGTTTCAAGTTAATGATTGACTATGTGACACATCATGAGTTTAGGAAACAAAGCAGGGGGGAAAGGGAAGAGAGAGAAAATAATCAGGTTTGTTACTGTGTGTATGAGCAAAGAATTTGGAAGTGTCTGAGAAAGACTAGAAATCTACCTCAGAAAACTGGGCTGCAGAACTTGAGAAAGGTTGGAGAGCTCTAATTTTAGTTTCTGCAGAAGCTGCCTTGCATTTTTACTGTAATACATTATTTTTCCATGCAGTTGTGGCTTCTCTGAAATCCGTCCAGTGTTTTTGTTCTGGATAAATAGCAGGGGGGAACAGTGCCTCAGATAAGTAGACTTCCAGTTCTTCAAAAGCCAAATCCTTGGAATTCCTCCTATGCGGAACAGTTTGTTTTAATTATATAAATTGCAAAATCTCTATCCCTGAATTTCCCCATCCACTATTATGACCCAACTCCCTACAAATAAAGGTAGGACAAAGACTTTTTGTTATGTAGCAACAAGGTTTATAATTTGAAATATATGCTGCCTATACAAAACATTTATGGCAGCCTTGATATTAGAATAGCCCACACCGCAATGATATATTATAAGAACCATTGAAAATAATGTGTCCCTCATCAGTGAGCATTCACATATATATCTATATAATATATCTATACCCATAAACATTATATATAGTCTCTCTTTATGTGCATATATACATAAATAATAAATTGCTTTCATTATCATTATTGTGTGTTTTTTATTTTTGTTTTATTCATAATTTCTAAAATATTATCTTACGTTAAAGATAGCATTTTATATTAAAAAAGTAATGTGGGCAGCTGAAATTCACAATGTATGACAGAAAAATCTCTCCTTCACTATCTGTGTAGTTTATCTTTTTCATATACCATTGAAAATTTAAATAACATCAAGTATTTGTGTGTGTGCGTAAGTGTCTGTGTGCATAAATGCATATACATGTGTATTGTTTGTGTCTGTATGACCAAGACCCACAGTTTTGAATCAACACTTACAGACATTTAGTTGGTTGGTTGGTTGGTTACATGTTGGAATAGGTTCCAGTTCCATTTTTTCCCAATCCAATAGGCAGTAGATAGAAAGAAAAAACTAAGCACAGATACTTTGTGGCTGTTCAGGGCAATGCTTCTTTCTTTCTTTGGTCTATGGCCATAAGCATTAGCTGACTCAGCATGGTCTATCAAGCTTATCTGATTCTTACTGAAAGGGTGTCCTTGACTGAGAAGGTTCTTAACTTTTCCCTTTTGAAGTTGTCAAAGGCTAGAAGGTCAAATATGTCAAGCAATAATGCCTAGAAGGGAGCTTGTGGTGTGGAATAGATGTGAAGAATTTGCAAGTGTCTCAGTGACTGCTTATCAGTTTTGGGATGATTTTGGGCTAACTTCTTTAGGCATCCGATCATATCCCTGAAATTCTTCAGCTATCACTCCATCTCTCCAAGGCCATGCAAATGAAATAGTGACTACATTGGGGAGGGGGGAGTTGGATGTAGCTCCCTGTTCCTGACCAGCCCCATTCCTAATGGTGCCACATAGATTTTTATCTTTTTCCTCAGAAAGCGGAAAAAATAGAAAGGCAGGAAATGGGACCAAAGAGGCAATTTCCCAACCTCCTACAGGAACTGAAACGTGTACTGCCAGCATAAGAAAGTGAGTGAACTGGCAGGTAGAAGTACACTTAAGTCAGCAAGATTGGGCAAAAAGGCTCATTCAGTTTAATGGTACAATATTTCTTTTGCAATTAGTAAACATGTTGGAGAGCAGGATTAGCTTTGCAACAACTAAGAACAAGGACAGGAAAACAAACAATCCAGACACCTCCTAAATAATACTGATTGCATTGGGTGGCCTTGACCTTCTTTCTTGAGTGGAATTGAGGTCATCTACCTTAAATTCTATGTGATGTCCTGCAGTAATAGAAAACAGGAAGAGAAAAAAAAGGCATCTTTATTTTTTTCTTCTACTTTATGTTGTAAAAGAGTTTCTATCTCCATTGGATAACAGTGGCAGGCATTTTAAAAAAAAGATTGAGGGGGAAAAAAAACAGGAGGAGACAGCTTAGCCATTTTTTTGATGAAAAGTGCCCAGGAGCTTTCCTTAGGATTTTACCAAATCCCCTGGAAATAAAAGAAAAAGAGTTCCCAGACTTTCACCATGAAAACACAGATGAGAAAACAGGAAGGCACATTTTAATGATCTGCCTTAGACAGAATCTTCAGGATCCCCAAAATAATGGGCAGAATCTCCATTAAAGTAGGGATTTTATACTAATCAGGTAAGAAAAAAGTTGTCCTCTATATATCTTAGTTCATATGTTACATACGTTGGTCCATATGAGTGGACATAAGCATTTTAAATTCCATAAATGGACACATTGACAAGAGACAAATGCAAGAGCCATAACAATTCAGATTTTCCCCTCCTTGATCCTCTTTAGAAAACTTTGAAAGGAATAATCATTTTTAAAAAAGAAACTCATGGATAGCTTTTCTTTTCTTGGTCCATCCTTAAGAAATGGGGGCAAGAAAATAGAAGAAAAGAGAGAAAATAGAATAAAGAAAGTGGTGTCTTCATGCTTGCTTTAGCCATTGTAAGTATGCTGGAGCATTGCGAAGGAAAATAGCACAAATGCCAACGAATAATATCTTTTATAAAAATGAATTTATTTGGGAGCAATGATTTACAAAACTATGGTAGCTGAGATGGTGTTTAACCTTCTTGCGCTGATATTTATATGGATAATGATAGGCTTGCCCTTTCACTGTGCAGCTATTACTCATAATTATGCAGTTCCCTGAGGTCTGGGAGTAAACAGGGGGATTTGGTATGTGTTCTTAATGTGCAAAGGGTTGTAAGAATTACATACCTAAAATGCAATGTTAAGATGGAGTAGAGGAAATATATTACACATATTATTATTTAAATGAATCATAGAGCTGGAAGAGCAACGTAGCCCACTAAGTTCAACTCTCAGATCCTGTGCAGGATTGCAAAATAGAGCATCTGATGGTTGGGTTTTCTTTTTGACACCTCAAGCAAAGGGGGGGGGGCACTGACTCCCTAGGAACAATTCCGCTGGTTCTTACTGTGGATAAGTTCTAAACTTTCCAACAGAGCCTGCCTTCCTGTAATTTAAGACCATTGGTCTGTATCCTGTATTCTGGGGTGATAAAGACCAGCTCTTGATCTGAGTGCTGAGGTTCAGCTATTTGAAGAGTGATATAGGATTACCTCTATTCTTTCCCAATTTCCACCTCTGTTTCATTCTCTCTATCCTAGGATTGAGTTTCCAATCTCCTGATTATTTTTTTGCCTTTCTTGGAATCCATTCCAATTTGCAGTATTTGCAGTACTGTTTCTGAATGTCAAGTCAGTCCCTGAAAAGGTCTTTGCCATTTCAGTTCTGATCCATGAAAGGCACCTAACTTGGGCCATTCTTCATTCTTCACATGGTGTTTTAACCAGATTGTAAAAAATGTTCTCGCAGTAATCTTCATATTTGGTTCCCATCTCAGTTTTTGGCAACACTGACTTTTATTTTTAACAAATTTCTGAATATTTGAAGCCCCAATCTGAAGGATTCTCCATATACTTATCAGTTAGTTTCAGACTTCAATAACCTACAGTAGCTATTGTCTATTTATGTCCTTCCTATGTCTATGTTAATACAATTCTGAATTTTTCTAATTGGCATCTGTGTATAATTTGAAAGGCAATCTGGAACTCAATCAGACTGATTTGGGGCAGTTGTGCCTCCAAATATTAATTGATAGTTGATAGCTTGATCTTGTTTTTAAGTCATTAACTTGTTGCAAAAGCCTAGTTACAGTTAATACTTTGATTTTTAAAAAGTTCTTCACATATTTCTTATTATAATTGTAAGATCAACAATAAACTCAAGGCCCTTCCCTTAAAACCAGTTTTAAAATTACCAAAACTAACAACCACAAACTGCTGTAAACAAGTAGCAAAAGTCCACTGCTCCATCCTGAACTAAAAGAGTTTGGGGGATGAAAAATCCTCTCATTCTCCAATTCCATACACAAGGGAAATAAAATAAATTGCTTGCACACATCCACAGTTATCCACACCTTTATTTCACACTGAGCCCAGAGGTAAATTGGCCAATGTTGTGATATCACAGAGATCCTCAGTTCGTAGATGGAAGTTCATCAATTTTTGCATTCATCTGGTGATTTTCTATCAATGGAGAATACTTTTGTTTTTGCTCTCTCACTCAGATGCTACTTATTCAGATTATACTATGGACTTTAAGATTCATTTGTGGGTGAATATAACAACCAGATCAGGATCCTCTACACAGTATCTGAAGGCAAGCAGGAATCCACAAGCATCATTTCTTTGCTGTTCCTCAAATGACTCTTTCTGGTAACCAAGTTAGTCCTTGAGCCAACAGCAAACTATGCTGCCATAAAATTAGCTGCCCCCTACTGACAATCCCTAGCCTGCCATGGGCACAATGCCAGAACCCAATGAATGGTTGTTGAAGTGTGCCAAATTGCACCCATGGCAAAACTGCAGCTTGTTGTCTGCTTAAAAGGCACAATTTATGTTAACACCAGAACAAGTAAATATGAGCGGCCTTGGATGTGGTTGGAGGATGAAATGATGAAGCCAATATCTCAAGGTAAGGAAGAAATAAGAGGCTGCCAGCTGAGGTATCCACAATATCCAAAGCTTTTGTCAAATAACCAAAGCAACATTCCAATGTGATGATGCAAGTTCTATGCCTTATATCACAGTACTCACACAAAAGGACAAATTTTGCTTTCCTTGTCAGTCCCACCCAATCCCACCCCACTCCTCAGCCCCCTGGAAATGTCTGGTGTGTTTCCTGTTCCCAAATGTTCTTTTTGGAATTTGGAGGAATTGCTTTTAATGCTTTTTTTAAAAATAATAACCTCAGGTGTAAGTCCATATACTGTACATTCTTGGGAAAGGAAGGAAAGGGTGCAGGCTAGGTTGAGTTTCTGCTTTTCTCTCAGGACTCTCCACACCCCTATCTTTAAAATAATAGAAGAAAAAGGAGCAGCTTATGTCTCGTAGCATGGGGAGGGGAGTGAGGGAATGGTAGGTTCCTATTATTGTACATTTGAGAAAAGGGATTTGGGTGTTACCTGGATAATTCTGTGCCAGATGGGAATATTATTTTAGGAAAGATGTTGCCTCTTAGTGTTGCATATTTTCTTTAGGCAAGTTGCCTGGAGGGGTTTATGCAGAATGTAAACTCTTTTCTGGACAAGGACACGTCCCTCAATGTCTGCAATTTTTCTTCTGAGAAGTGGATATTTTTACAGTGACAAATGAGTGGTGCGAAGTTTTTCCCCCCCAGTACATCCCAAACTGCCTTGCATAGTTCTAATACACACATTTTCACAAATTCACACTAGTTTGGACATTTTTTAAAAAGATATTTCCATAGGAAAATGTATTTTATGGGTACAGTTCAGTGATCTATGCAGCTTGATATGTTTTTCCAAATGCATTCATGAGCATATTTTCTGAATTGTGAGTGATATATTTCAGGAAACAGCACCTGTATTTCTTAGTTTTCCTACCATATTAATTCAGCAAGGTAAAAATTGTGTTGCAGCAATTTTCAATCTTCTCCTCTAGATTGTCATTACAATCTGAGAAATTCATATGTAGCATCTTCAAAAAGTGTAAGCTACATATGCAAGCCTGTGAAACCCACTCTAAAATTCAAAGTGTCCCTGAGTGCTTGAGCCTAGACAGGACTTTCCGCCCAATAAAGAAATCAGCAACAAGCAACATTTTCATCTGAGGAACAGGATAATGATCACCAAAGGGAGTATTGGGCTGCATGTATGCAGCAGCAGGAACAACTCTGTCCCTCGTTTTCTTAGTTAGGGTCTCTCCTAAGCAAATTCTCAGAGGCCCCACATTTATACTAAGCTTATACTTTTCATTTATCATATACTTCACATTTATACTTCTCTGCTAAGTTGATCAACATCTGTTTTTGAACTACAGGGCCTTCTTGAAAAAATATTAAAGTAAAAGGACAGGGGAGAATTTGTCAAGAAGCTGTCTAAATGGAGGAATGGAGAAACACTTGGCAACATTTTTCTGCCTGTCTCAACCGAGTCTTCCATCTTTTCAGAGGTCTCTGGATCTGTCTGGCTGTGGTGCTCCACAGTCATTGGAGATCCCTTCTTTCCTGCTGGGAAGATAATCCAGCTATTTTCAGCAGACTGTAAAATTGTAATTGCACCTTTTGAGTGGAAGAATTTCCCTTTCAACCACTGCCTAAAGTTTGCTTTCATGGAACTTGATCTCGGACACGAGGATGTTATACCCCATTAAAATGTCAACTATGCAATCAATGGGTCCAATAGACACCATGGGGAGCAGATACTAGAAGCTGAAGAGTAGAAAGGACTTAAACGGGGCACAAGAGAGAAGAATAACATGCTCTGGTTAGGGAACTTTATGGCTCAATCGTTTGATTTTCATATTCCGGGTCTTGTCAAAGGTTTATTTCTTTCCCACCCTTTGATTATGCTGTGTCTTAGAAGCAGAGTAATATTTTATTGCCTTGTGTATATCTTGGGTCACCGTGTCTGCTAACTTTTTTTTTTATTGCTACAGCCTCAGGGTTGCTCTGAGCTTTGTTTCCCCCCCCCCCCCCATTAAGATCTCATAGCTCATGATCCATTGCAGGTCTTTTAAAGATGTGGACACATAAGTTTCAGATGATTTCTTAAACATGTTCATAGCACCTACAGGCTCAATGCAGGAAGCCATACTTCAAAAAAGCCTGGGCAAATGAATAGTTTAATCCACACTGCAGAAAACTTGGCACATTTGTCTTAATATCTTATTAATATCTTAATAAGAGCAAGAGCTCCTTTTCCAAAGGTCAGAATCCTTTATTTGAAAGCAAATCCCTTCCTGGCTATGATGAAATACCTAAGGACTTCCCTGGGGAAGGAGCTTGCCTGCCCAAAGCCATTCTACTCCCCAGGTTCCTCCTTTGATTCAGGGCTGTAGGAACGTAATTTCAAGTTTGAATTTGGGAATAGAGAGATTTTATTTATTTATTTTATTTTATGCAATTTATATGCCGCCCTATCTCCGAGGAATCAGGGCGGCTCACAACGGTAAATGCATAATTCCTTATTAAAACAATATAAAATAAAAACAATATAATAAGAGTCTTGGTAGTACAGTGGTCTAAAGCACTCTGTTATTAAGACCAGTTGCCTGCAATTACTGCAGGTTCGAATCTCGCCAGGCTCAAGGTTGACTCAGCCTTCCATCCTTTCTAAGGTAGGTAAATTGAGGACCCAGTTGTGGGGGCAATAAGCTGACTTTGTATAAATATACAAAAGGATGAAGGCTGTTGCTTAGCGCATTGTAAGCTCTGGAGTAGAGCGGCATATAAATCAAATTTAAAAAAAATTAAAACCCAATTTAAAACAGTTTTAAAGTCTCCGGAGAAGAGCGGCATATAAATCAAATTTAAAAAAAAAATTAAAACCCAATTTAAAACAGTTTAAAATTCATTACCCCACCCCCACCATCAGTCCAGGCTATGGAACAACCAGGTCTTCAACTCACGGCGGAACGAGCGAAGGTCAGGGGCCATCCGGAGCTCCAAAGGAAGTTGGTTCCAGAGGGCTGGTTCATCCACAGAGAAAGCTCTCCCCCTGGGGGTCGCCAGCCGACACTGTCTGGCCGACGGCACCCTGAGGAGGCCCTGTCTGTAGGAACGCACCGGGCGATTGGGGATTGTCGCAGGCTGCAGGGGGTCCGACAGATATCCCGGGGCTAGGCCATGAAGAGCTTTATAGGTGAGAACTAGCACCTTGAACCTCACCTGAAGGGCAACCGGTAACCAATACAAGCCACGCAGGAGGGGTGTAACATGGGAGTGTCAGGACACTCCCATCACAACCCGCGCAGCCACATTCTGCACCAGCTGAAGCCTTCGAGTGATTTTCAAGGGCAGCCCTAGGTAGAAAGCGTTGCAGTAGTCAAGACGGGGGGTGGCCAGTGCATGAGTAATGGCGCGTAGGGCATCTTGGTCCAAGTAAGGGCGCAACTATCGCACAAGGCTAACTATCGCAAATGCCCCCCTGGTCACGGTCGTCACATGGTCTTCCAGAGACAACCGTGAATCCAGGAGGACACCCAAGTTGTGGGCCCTATCCACAGGGGGTAACACCTCACCCCCGATGGTCAACGATGGAATATCTCAATCGGAACAAGATGCCGGTACCCACAGCCACTCAGTCTTGGCAGGGTTGAGTCGAAGCCTGTTCCTCCCCATCCAGGTCCATTTTAGAGGGAAAGGAAACTTGCTGTCAAGATTGACAAATCCTTCCATGGTCAAATTTAAGATTGAGTGGCAATTTTAAAAATATTGCTTCTGCTTCATGCTTTAGAGTATTTGATGATGCCCTTTTTATTGCCATCAGCTTGTTAGAGTAGATGCTGAGGAGGTGTGGATTTGAGTCCATCCTTTGCAGATTAGAACCGAAATTTTGGCAAAACCAATGTGGGTTCTCTGAAGCCAGAGCCAAGTCATTTTATGTCCCACAAAAAGAAGGCAGTCCTTCTTGGGGTAAATTACTTTTGTATTTTGTGTTCTAGCCCATGGCTTACATTTCGATTTGCTTCGGGTCCACTAGTTGTTTTCATGGATTCACATAAAGACGGATACTGTTTGATGTATGTCCTGTTTCCACTTTAAACAAATGACATCTGCAAGTCTCAGCAGATCCTATTCAGAATTAAGGGCATGTGCCATTTGGCCAAAGCTGTGCAATTTATCTCCCTGTTCTATTTTAGTCACAGCACTTAGATTTCTGCAGCCTCTGCAAACAGCACGGCCTGCTAAGCTTTGGAGTCCCAACGCTCCAGGCGTTGGCGGCTGCCATTTAAAAGCAGCTGTTCCCAGGTGGGAAGAGGGAGCAAGAGATGACAGCAATTCTTCCCTCTCAGGATCAGATGTGCTGTCATGTTAATGGCTTGAATTTTCAGGAAGCTCCTGCTGATCACTCAGTGGAGATATCTGAGCACTCTACATTCCTCATGATGATGGTTTCCCTGTTTAGATATTATCCAAAGTAAAGCTTAAGGAGAATTGATTGATACAACCTTTCCAAATAGATTAGCCAGAACATCATGCTTATATAGACATATCAGACTGTGCTCCTTGGGAAAAATAAGGAATAGAAGGAGGCAATCTATGTAGATAATTTTGGTTAAAAAACTTAGACATAGTCTATTTGCTATGGCAAGCTATGGCAACTTCATGGCAAGGAAGCCCTCGTACACTTGCCTAGAAGTACAATTCAGTGGCACTTAGCATTCTGCACTGAGTGGGACACGCGCAGGGGTGTCAAACTGGCAGCCTGCAGGCCAGATGCATCACATACAGGCCACGCCCACCCCAGTTCCACAAAGGGAAAAAAAGTTATGATACGTCATGTGACAGCAACATGATGTGGCCAGTTTGACACCCATGGTATACAGTATGTTAACCATGGCTTCAGCCTCAGCTTTCTCCCCATAAGTAAATAAAAAGAACAGAGATTTAAAGAGAAAGAATGCCTGCCTAAATTAAAGGATTAATGAAAGGAACATAAAATAATAAATATGAAACACTTGATAAAGTTGCATTGTAAACAGACAACAGTGTTATAAAAATACCAAATAGTATTTTGGTACCAAAATTCAGTTTTCCTAATAATACATTTTCTAATAGGAGAATGTTGTTGCGCTCCCAGGTTTACTGCTAAAATTAATAATGTGTACAATGAGGACACCTGCTGGATAAATAAGGATGTCTGGATCAGTAAAAATCTACTCCCTTTTACTATCAGCTTTCCTAATCTTATTCTTTAAAAAACCATTAAATATATTAATATATTAATATATTTAATATAAAACTTTATAGCTGTAGAAAAAAATCAAGAACTTTTAGGGTCATACTTAATCGATGAAATGTACAAATTGTCTGACAATCTTCATTCTTCTAGCATGTGTGAAATATCCTCTGAGTTCAAAATCATCCAGAAGCTTCATAGAGGTGTTTCTCCTTCGGAAGCAATTCCTGGCCTGCCCATGTCACTATTCCAGGAAGTGCTGCTAAACAAAAAGTGGTTCTGAGAAAACCTGTGTGCTTCTGAGCATTTTGAAAATACAGGAAGATCCTGTATAGTTAGTAAAATAATTGTGGCGCTATTTAAATTTATTTTTTAGTAAATACACTGTTCCAGTTTGCACAGCAGTAAAAAGCCAAAGTAGCAATGGGCAGTTCATTAATAAATGCTTTTTCTTGCAGTAAAACATGTTTTTTTTGTAAAGGAGCACAGAATAAGAAAAAGAATACCTGAAGCCTTTGTGTATACTGAAGTGTTTGTTGGTGATTCATTTTTCAATAACCCATATCAAATAGGGTTGCACAGAGATAGGTAAAAAGGAACTAGACTTTGTATAGACAGGCAGGTAGCATGCACTGGGAACATCATCTATTTTATATAATTGTAAACTGGTATTAGTTGAGTAGCATGGACAGTCTCGAAATACAGTAAATAAATAAATATGTGGCCGAATGTATGTATCTCTTAAGTGAGGAATATCTCTCCAAGGTCCATATTTTAAGGAATTTTAAAAGTTAATTTTAATGTGTATGTGTGTATGTGTGTGTCAATAGATGAGAGATAAATAGATTGATAGGCAGATAGTTAGAGAAAGAGACAGAGACAGAGATACAGTAGATAAATTGTGTTAGATAGATAGATAGATAGAGAGAGAGAGAGAGAGAGAGAGAGAGAGAGAGAGGGAGGGAGGCAGGGAGGCAGGCAGGCAGGCAGGCAGGCAGGCAGGCAGGCAGGCATAGCTTTACATATACATTACATATACACATACACAAAAATATTCTATGTGTTTCGGATAACTCATAGCATAGTTGAAAATAGTAAGTGTAGAAAAAAAAAGCATTGAAAAGTTCTTCCGAAAACATCTAGAAATGGTGAATGAGGGCTATACATTAGAGTGTGAAAGTCATGAACTTCTTTTGGGAAGGTATTCAAGAACTTAAGAGCAGCTAGTGTGAAGACAGCCAACTGTGACTTCCCAACCAACAGCAAGAAATATCAGACCTCTATGCTTCCCCCTACTTTTATCCCTGTCAGCTTTTCATTAGCCATTGTATGCTGTGTTTTCAAGGACCCAAACTGTGATTAGCACTAACTGTGGTTAGAACCATCAAGCTACTTTTAGAAAGGTGGTTTGAAATGGATATGTTAAACAGATTATAATTAGCATAGCTGATGCCAAACTGCAGCTAACTAAAAATAAATATATATATGTCTGAAATAGTTCTCAGGTTTTGTCAAAAATAAGCTTATCTGATCTGGGTTGACTGTATACAATTTTTCAGCCCAGAGGGAGTAGCCCAAGTCAGACAGAGAGAGGAGATGGAAGGTGTAAATCCAAGGCTTACATAGGTTGTTTCTCTTTTAGCTTGGATATGTTGTGCTAATATATCGTTTTGTCCATCCTGTTATCCTCCTGTAGCTGTTTGCTCTGTGGTGCAGATTAGGAATCATTCAAGCCAAGAGTGTTGGACTCTGATGTCCAAGTAGATAAATTTTAAAAGTCACACCTTTGCTATAATGAGTCTGTGGATCATCCTTTTCTCAGATTTAGATATTTTCATCATATTTTCCATGCCCTGCACAGAAGGGCATTTACGTTGGTATAATTCAACATTATGTATATATCATGACATTTCCCAGCCTGATCACTTCTGGTTGTTTTTAGACAAGTTTGAGTTTTTGTCACATGTTTTACTAGATTGCCCCCGTATCACACTTTATGCCTTGATCTCAACTGAACTGAGTAAGCTTTCCTACTTATCACAATCAATGATTATAGATCAGCTGCCACAAGATCATCATATTGAAGCATTCTTAGCCATAGCTACCATCATTAGAAGCTGGTGGGTTTAAGTGCACAACCAACCAAGTCTGGATTTTAGCTTTTTCATACACTCACTTCAGGGTTGGGTTCTACTTACCTTTACTACTGGTTGGCAATGGAGCCCTCGCATGCACAGATTGTCAATTATCACATCCGGGCGAGTGGACGGAGCCTCCCACCGCTTTTACTACCAGTTCTAAAGAACCGGATAGAACCAGGAGCAACCCACCAGTGACTCACTTTTACATTTATTGACTGTCTCATTCCGAGTTGTTCCACAGATCTGTGTATAGATGTTGTGACCTAGGCCCAAGTAGGTATTATCAGACACAATCAATTCTAAACAAACAGATTTTATTAGAAAGCTGAGAATTAATTCATTCTCAGCGTAGTCCAAACTAATTCAAAACAAATTCTTCATAACACATTTCTTCGGCCTTATCACCAATCTTGGTCTATTTTGGCAACCTGCCAAAGGCTTTTCTTGGCAAAAGTTCAGAAGCAGGAGACGCCGACAAGAAATAAATGCAGCAAGACAAGAAACAAATCTATCAACGTTGTTTTCTGACAAAGAGCCCAAGAGCCGTTGCTGGTCTTTTAAGCCTTATGGGAGGGGCCAATCATTTATTTATTGGTTTATTGGTTCGATTTATATGCCGCCCTTCTCTGGAGACTTAGGGCGGCTTACAATGCATTAAGCAATAGCCTTCATACTTTTGTATATACCTGCTTAGTAGGGCTTTCGCCTCCCCTAAAGCGGTGTTCTTTTTTATACAAAGTCAGCTTATTGCCCCCACAATCCGGGTCCTCATTTTACCTACCTCGAAAGGATGGAAGGCTGAGTCAACCTTGAGCCTGGTGAGATTTGAACTTGCAGTAATTGCAGGCAGCTGGTGCTACTTAACAGCACTTTAGTCTGCTGCCCCACCAAGGCTCTTCTTGGCCTTACTCCCGAGTCGTCCTTTTTGCTTTAGCTGCTCTTGCCTTCTGGCAGCTCTTCTCATGTGTGCACTAGGAACAGGCTCCTCCTGTTCCTCTGCCTCTCAGCCTCTGGAGGCTCTGGAGTCCGCACCTCACTCCCCAATAGCCCTGGCCCCATCTCTGCCTCCAATGCAGAGCCCTCATCCGGGCCTTCCCCTGACTCCAGGACTGGCCCATTGTCCTCCACAGCCTCCTCGCTATCCAACACCGTTGCCAGGTCCACAGGCTGCTGACGGACCACAACAAGGCATCCTTCAAAGCAGAGGTCTCCAACCTTGGCAACTTTAAGCCTGGTGGACTTCAACTCCCAGAATTTTGGGGAGTTGAAGTCCACCAGGCTTAAATTTGCCAAGATTGGAGATCCCTGCTTCAAAGCATTCTTTCTTTTGTGCCAAGTTTGATTTATCCACATCAACTTATCTTGTTGTATAGTAAACACTGTTGCTTGTATGTTTTTTTTTACTCCTCCCTAACTATTGTATAATTTCACTGACATTTTTATCTTTTGGCAAACAAACAAACAAACAAACAAACAAATACTTTCCCCAACCTGTGTGCTCTCCTTATATGTGGACTTGAGCTCCCAGAATTTTTGGCAGCTGAAATCCACACATACTCAGTTTGAGAAAGATTGGATTCTCTGCCTTCTTCCCTCTTCTCTACTAGACATGGGCTGCAAATCTGTGATGGAATGTGTACCTAGAGAAGGAGTAGTGGTGGGAGGAAAGTATTGGCAAGATCTTCATGGTTTCCCAGGGAGAAGGCAGTACATTCCAGATAGAAGCCTAAAATAAGAATCCTGAGCAATCCTGGACTGGATGGGGAAGTCAGTAATGGGTTAAGAATAGCCATACCTAGAATTTCTCAGGGTGTATAGCTTTACTCTGGCAAGATTCTGTCTGTTAGGTGTAAGAAAATAAAGAATCAGACTTAATTTCACTGTGTTGTATTTGGACTTAGGTCTGACACCTTGAGAGGCCCATGAAATGGCAGAGGAGAAATATAGAAGAATCTAACTTTTTGCTACCCACTAGTGATCATGGAATTTTGCTGCCCAGACTTAAGAGTGTATCTTTCACCCAAAGCTTAGCCTCAAAATCTTGTTCATATGCTCATGATAATCAGTAGTGGGTTCCAGTTACCTTTGCTATCGTTTCAGAATTGGGAGCATGCGCGGGCGCGTGCTTGCTTCGTGTGCACGGGGCACTTCTGCGCATGTGCAGAGCGTCCATGATGACATCCGGGTGGGTGGGTGGAGCCTCCCTCCGCTGCCACTACTGGTTTACCCGAACCGGGGCAAACTGGTAGAAACCCACCACTGATGATAATATATAAACAATATATTTACACTAGCATAGTAATATTTTTCATGTTGGTGTTTGTTTCTTTGTTTTTTTAAGATAATATATTTTCCTACCTTTGATTCTGTCTCTTTTATTTTTGGGGTTATGGGGAGTTTTGTACTATTAAATCATAACTAACTGTGTTAACCTTCTTTTCTAGGTCTAACAATCCTCCACCGAGAAGGCACAAAACAATGCTGTAAATGAAATGAACTAAGAAGCTGTTCCCTCAGAAAATGTATGTCATTCTACAGTTAGTTAATAATGATAACATCACTCAGTCACTAGCTGTCACATTAGTCATTGACTAAAACTGCTAAATGGTTCCCTCCCTTTAAAACACGAGCAGAATAGAATATGCAAAGAAGCACTAACTAAAAGTAAAATCCAGCCAAGCAGCCAGTTTGGCAACCCTAACATTCTGCAAGGGGGAAAAAAATTATTGGAAAAAGATTTGTAATTGAGGTTGAGGAAAATGTTAAATAACTTTCCTCACTACCAAATTCTCCTCACTTCCAGTTCAGATCAGAGTCTCTCCACGTTGATTTGTAGCAGGAGCTTCCAATAAAGATACAGGCAAACCTGTCCATTGGGTTACAAGGAACTGGAGGCAGCTGAATGCCTAAATGACAAAAAAGTAGCAGATTGAACTCTGTCGTGCACATCTAGTTCAGGCTTAAAGTATGCATTGGGAGCAGGAAAATCCTCTAAGTACTAAGTTCAACAGATGGACTATACTGATTCTGACTTGTTAATTAGACTTTTATGTTCTGTGAAGCAACTGCATATCAGTAGCTTTCCCACATAAGGATTTTCTTTAAGAAAAAAAAAAGATCAGTGTTCGTGCAAATGAATTCATTTGCAATCCAGGCCATGCAAAAAGAAACCACCAAAACCCAACGTGATAGCCCCTATTGAAACATTTATTAACCTCTTGCCTTTCTGATCTCATAATACATCATAGCACTTGATTCTGAATTTTACCAGAATAATCCATAGCCAAGCACTTCACCACACTGAAGTCAGTGTGGGAAGATAGTACTGTCTCCTGCCTGCCAGGCCTCATTCAGGCAACCTAAGAGACGATTCCTCTGTAAAAGCACAGAAAAAAAAATCAGAGCAAAAAGGAAAACAGACAAGGATGGGAAAGAACATAGAGGACAATTTCTAAAGCTCTCATTGGTGCGCCTTTAGTAATTTTTCACTTCTGAACCGACCACCTGCTTATGGAAAGTGAGTCCACACAGTATTCAAGGCATGGGGCATGAACATAAGCCCATTCTACAGTTAAAACTGATCCTTCTTCACAGAGGAACATATATCTTTAAAAACAATCCCAAATGCGTTCCGCTTAATGCAGCAAAACTGCTTGAAAGCGTGCGATTCGCTGAACCATTGAATTTTCTATCTAACCTGCCAGCATCTTGCAATCTGCAATCATTATCTTGACAAGGTCAATTAGTAAGGGGGGAAAAAATGATGCAGATCCTTGGCTGCTTCTTTTCCTTTTTAGCTGCTATTTCTTGGGTACCAAATGATTTGAAGGCTGCATTGCACCAGAGGGAGTTTCTTTGGCTACTCTGATGCCAGAAGGAAGCTAACATCCGCACAGATATTCTTTCCCAGGACTGTAGTTTTTCAGCAGAAAAAAGAAGTCCTCCTGCAATCTGGATTGTTGTCCTTATGGTCTGACAGCAAGCAAGAATTCAGGGTGTACCTGGGATACAAATGCATTCCACGGTCACTTGCAGGGATTCTAGAAAGTCTGCAGGAAGTAAACATGAATCTCTCCACACCCTCTTTCTCTATCTCTCTCCCTCCCTCCCTCCCTCCTCCCCGCCCCCTCTTTTTTTTACATAAATGAGATATGAGGGCATGACATTCCCATCAAATATTTGAGCAGGAGGGCTCTCTTCCTCCATAGTTGAAACTGTTGCAGTTGCACAATGTGTCGAGTCTCCCTAACAAGCACATGATGATCTGGACAGCTTTCCGTAGGCAAATGTTTCATTACCTTTTCCCGAAAGGAAAACATCTGTATGTGTTTACTGCAAGATAAAAGGAGCACCTCCTAATAGAAGCGGACTTCAAGAGTGGTTTGAACAAGAACCCTTAAGCCTTTGTGTTACTTGGCTAACACAATATCAGAAAGATATGACCTCCACTTGGCTAGAAGCCAAGACTGAAAGGCTGTTTTGTCTGAGAAGAACATCTCCTCAAAAGTTTTTTTTTTTTTTTGCTTCCCTCCTCCTGTACTTTTGCTAGTAGGTCCTAAATTAATTTGTAATTCAAACTTGGATGGAGTCAAATGCTATTTCCTTCAGTCTTATTTGTTCCACATGTGAAATTCAGCAATTTAAACACCTCATATCCTTTCATAACTGAAGCAGAAAGAAAAATAGCCAGGAGTTGCTGATTGAATCCATATTTCTACAATCATCCAACTATTTCATGTGATAATGTTTTTTTTAAAATGAAGAAAAAACTTTTTGCATAGAGATGTTTTAGGATATTTAGATAGCTATAAATATCTGGAGTTAAATATAAATAAATAAAATATTGATTTATTTCTACTAGCAAATAAATCAGGAGTGTGATAGGAAACTAATATTTTGAACAAGACATGGGCAAAATTGATCTTGGAGTACAGCCAAGGATGAGATTCAGAATGAACATAATTCTGGTTTTAATCTTGAGAATTGTGATAGGATAAAGATTCCCAATAAATTTCATATTCAATAAGAACTATGGTTGGAGATTGCCTAGTAATTCTGCTGAACATTAAAAAGCTGCTGCTTTTCAGAAAAGCCAAACACTAGCCATCATTTATGGCTGTGCCCAGAAAATTTGCATAATATATTTTCAGCTAAAATCAAGAGGCAATCTAATTTACGAATTGCTTATTTTTCATATTTCATCTACAGCAGTGCTAATGTAGTCCCAGTATTGAATCTATTGCAATGTTAATGTATTCCAGATACTGGAGTTTATGATGAATTTCGGATATATATTTTTTTTGTTTTACTGAGAAGACTGCATCAAAACAAGTAGGGAAAATTATTTGGGAAAGACCTTTTGATATGATAAAATCACAAGGAGGTGAACAAGCATCAATGGCTGTATAGAACAAGGAAGCAGTTCATTTTTGCAATGTCTACCTGATCACTAAGAACATCTCAATCATTACTTTCATGGATTTGTCCATATAGGAACACAAGTAGATCATCATACAATCCCTACTTCATTTCAGCCTAGGATTCAGAGACAGAAGTATTGGGAAGGGATAATGGCATTACTCTATGAGAGATGCAGATGGAAGACTGCCACCAAATTCAAAGAATATTGTCTCTGAAATTGTTTAGAGGTACAGTTTTCAGAGGACTTGGTCATAGGACTATTGCACACATCTTTAGCTCAGTTTCTGCAAGTTTGTTACAATAGGTACTTTGAGACTGAATTCTGGTTTCTAATATGTGACAGCAATACACTGAATATTATGTAATTATTTCCTTTATTATAGGGAATAGAAATTAAATAAATTAAAAATAATGAAATACTCCTCAAATACTATTGGAAATATAAGTGGGTATTTTTCTATGAGCAGATTCATCGGATGAAGATGCCAACTAGAATGAATTGTGGCTAGTGATATCTTCCATAGGAAAAATAAATCTGTGGTAGGAATAGGAGATCGTGCTTTGTAAATATATATGGAAGAAAGTTTTGTTTTATTTATTTGTCTGTTTGCATCACACCTTTATTATTTTTACAAAAAAAAATTTACCCCTGTGAGGTAAGTTGGACTAAGACAAAGTGACTGGCTCAAAGTCACTTGATTTCATGGCTAAGCAGGACTTGAACTCATGGTCCCCTGCTTTATAGCCTGGTACCATAACCACTAGATCAAACTGGTTCTCTTTATTTTATTTTAGAAATTTAAATGCAATTTGCCTTCATTGAAAGAATCAATATGAATATTTTTGGATTGGCAATATGTTCAGAAAAATGGACATATACAACTTATGGGCTATCTTGATCTTAATAAGCCATATTTAAGAATCAGAATTCTCTATCAGGCTATATGTCATATTTCATCTACTTGTGAAATGAATTTAATATTTCTTCTGATATTTTACTGCCATTAGAAAGACCATCAACATAGTAATGCTGTAATGAAATCATTAAATTGCTAGTAATTAAAATAGTAATAATGAGGATGTTTTCAATGTACGTATGTATATTTTATATACATCCTTCTAAAGGGCGGTACTCAGTGCAATAAAAACATTTCATCGTTACCTCACAATTGAAAGTAGTAAAATTGCCTTTTTAAAAAAACATAAAGCCCAAATAACTTGATTTCAACATTTTAATTTGTAGTCCAGAGTATATCTCAACTATTTAGGCATGCAAACAGGATGAAATAGTAAAATACAAGTTCCAAAGTGGCTCTGCTCTCAGCATATAACAGGACTGTCATATTCTACAAAACTGCCGAAATCCACATTTTGTTCAAATGTGCATCACTCGCAAAAACTGCAATTTATGTATTAGTGTCAAAAGGTATCAAAAGACAAACAATACAAGTGGAGTTTACATCATGACATTATTATGTGTGTCATCATTCTGAGGGCATCTCAGTTTCTGCAGATGCCTATGGGATTATTGTTGATGATGACAAAAGAAGAAATGAATAATAGAATTTAAAAGGAAAAGAGAGCAGAAAAGGGAGCGGGGAAAAAAGAAAAATGGGGAGGAAAATAGATCCTCTTGCATGGATGATTAGACAGGAAAGATACTCCTAGTCTGAAAGGCAAAAGACTCCTGGCCTAAGGGAAACCATTGCTTCAGTGTCTATTGACAAGGAAAGATGCGAGTCTCCCTGGTTGCTCCTTTACCGGAGGCTGAAGTCATCTCTCAGAAGGTGAGATTTCAGGGACAGCTGAAATTCTGAAAGTATTCTTCATTTTCACCATATCTCCCATCAGCTCCATGCCTCCTCTCCCCTCTACTCCCAAAGCCAGTGCCTCTTGAAGCAAAAATAACTGCTTAACTGTAGTCATGCAATAAAAATACAAATGTTCAATCCAAGGGAACAGAATTGTATGAGGCCATTTTATGCAGTGATTGTCTAGTTTTATTTGTTTCCAGTAAAATATGTCCCAGTCATCAAGGCAGTGAATATGCTTCTTTTTATTACACTGATAAGCAAATTTGAATACATGAGCTTCCAAGCGTGAAGTAATGCTCTCACCAGGTGTTGACAATCCAAGCGGAAATGTACATTTCCCTCTTTGAGTAGAAAAAAGCCACATTTTTGATGGTTTCTCCTCCCTCCTCCCCTTGCTCCCTTTTTTGCCAGGGAACTTATCTTCCCTGAGTGTAGGTTCTTCTGTTAGGAAACAGTACATACCATTATGTGATCTGCTCAGTAAAGTTCTTGTGAATCCCTCATCTCTGCCAAAGAAAACAGACTGGCACCTAGTATAATTCTGGTTTCAACAGGTGGCTATTAGGCTCAAGGTTAATTACTTACAGATGGCACAAGGCTGCAGTTACTATGAGGAGAACCTCTTGGTAGTATACAGTAAGGGCCAGCCTACTCATAAGGCAACAGACTACTGAATGGAGCATTAAACTGTTGGACAATTTTCTGTAGTAACAATGGAGATAAACTGAATGAAAGAGTTAACTAAATGAATCTCACTTGCATTTCAACTTGATTACCAATAGTCTCTGGGTGCAATTTAAAATTATGGTTTCAATCTCTACCTTATATGGTCCAACTAGATCTGATCTGCCCTGTAAGAACATTTTGAAACAATTATTTAGAATTCCCCACTACAGGTAATCCTTGACTTATAATCACTATTGGGACCAGAATTTCTGTTGTTAAACAAGGCAGTTGTAAAGTAAATTGTGCCTGATTTTATGATCTTTTTTGCCACAGTTCTTAAGCAAATAACACAGTTATGTGAATCCAGCTTTCCCCATTGACTTTGTTTGTTGGAAGCTGGCTGGGAAGGTAGCAAATGGTGAGCACGTGTCCTTGGGATGCTGCAACTATTATAAATACATGCCAGTTGACAAGCACCCAAATTTTCATCACATGCCCATGGGAAAAGCTGCGATGGTCATAAGTGCAAGGACCGGTTTTAAGTCACTTTTTTCAGTTAACTCCATTGTTCCCACAGGTGATCATAATTTCAATCATTTCTACAGATGACTGTAATTTCAAACAGTTGCTAAATAAATGGTTTTAAATTGAGAACTACCGGTATCTGTACCTGAACTAAGGCCAGGAAATGTTTCTCAGTGATACCCCATATGTTATAGAACAGCCTCCCCCAAGACTCCAGTTTAACCCCAATTTATTGTCCTACCAGATGCAAGTTAACCTTTCCAGTTTTCCTTAGTTTTTTCATAAATACTGTATGTCTTTTCTCCACACATCCTAAATAAAGGGAACCTAATTAAACAAATGAGTAAAGAAAGGTTTTTATTATGTATTTATTAAGAAAAAATATCCAAAGCTATATATTGGATGTCTTGGAAAGAATTAAAATGGGCCAGTACAGACCCCTTTAAATCAGATGATTAAATGAGGATAGCGAGATCGTATGAGGGAACAGGATGGCAATGATAATCAATGAGGACATAATTAAACAATAAACTCAACTGGCACCTAATAATAGAAGAATCATATCCTAATTAGTAGGCTTTTGGAGAGCACCAATGTTACATTCACTAGTTTGGAGGAAGACACTGAGGACATTCGGTAGCCAACCTTTATTATATTTTAAAACTTATGCCTGCATTTAGGAACTAACCTGACCTTTAGGGGTACCAAATTTGGGCTGACAAAGTCCACTAGACCACTAACTCTTTACTGTCATCTATTGGTTTTCCAAATTTTTGCAACCCAATCTAGAAGCCCTATCATGGCCACACTTGGAGACACAAAATTATTGTCCTATTTCTAGTTAGAGGAAGACAACTCACTGATATTAACAATTAAGATCTGCTCCCTTTCCTGTTTATTTAACAGCCACTCAGCAGTGAGAATTCTATAAGTGCACTAGGCAAATGAAAGAAAAGTTTAATGTTTGCAGCCAAGCCCCTATTTCTAGAAGGATCTAAAGAAACTTATGGACAAACAGTAATTGTGACCCCTATATCCACAAAGAATGAGGCAAAGTTGGTAAACTAAATTGAGTCTGTATTGAGAAAGCTGAGAGCTGAGATGAAATTCAGTTATGATGGCTGAACCTGCAAAGAATTCTATTATTAGCATGCACAAACACAAAGTTAGAGTTTGTCATAGGCTCAAGTAGAGAAAGAACCGAAGAACCGAGAAAGTAAATGAAGCACAAACCAATGTTGAACTTGTCATCCCAAAAGAGCTAATTGGTTTAATTGGTCAGCTACTTCTGTCAGTATTGTCCATCTCTAAATAGGCAACCGAGGATGCAACGTTGTGTGTTGTTAAGCAAACATTCTGCACAGTATTGTTACAGAAGCAGCAGAAAAGCCATACAATCTTGGGAGGGCTTTGAAGGCTTCCAATTTGGTTTCTTGCCTTGAAGCAGGTTGCAAGTCTGCTCTAAAGAAGGATTTGCTGATGCTTTGTCAAATTGAATCACACGTTGAAAACTTCATTTCATGCACACCCCCTAATAAAAACTAACAAAAAATGTTATTTGTAAAATGTTTCTCCACAGGTCACTCTTGAATCACAATCAAAAGTTAGCAGTAAAATTAACAAGAGTTAAAATTACACAAAAGCAATATAATCAATATACCTCATATTTAAAATCACAGTAAAAATAATACTTGAAACTATGAAAATCCAAAAACAATAAACCGGATACCCCTGCCATCTACCTTCACTAATCCGATCTACAGCAAAACAGCCCTGTCACTTAATTTTCCCCACTGCCATTCTCAACATCTGCTCACAATCAATTCCATCAATCCACTGACTTTATTTAATAAGCAAATCTTCAAATCTTTTTCAAATGTATCCAAAAGTAGATAAAGCTGGGAGTGGGAAGGGAAAAAGCAGGAGAGTTCTGTAATCACGGACCCAGTCCTGAAATGCTCCCAGATAGGATGAAATAAATAGCAGAAAAGGAATGAAAAGAAGCTCTATTCCATTGATCACCCTGTATAAAAATGATGGTGTCGAGATAGGTACAAGCAGCTGAGATAGGTAGTAAGGAACAGCTAGCTACTGCATTAGTACCAAGAGTTTCCTTTTTTCTCTGTGGTCTAAGAAAACATGAAAAAAAGTGGGAGGTCAAGAACAATAAATTTCTGGACCAAGGTCAGCTGTTTAAAAGGAGGACAAAGGAAGATCTGCCCATAAATCTTGGCAGCAGTCCAAATGAGAGACTCTAGGACTTCAACTAATAAATGTGTAGTGACATTGGACAGGGACCACTGAATTTGGTGGATATTAAATAAATGGAAAAGACATTTTCATAGTTGCTGTTATAAATTCTGTTTTGATCATAATATTAATCCACAGTATCTTTTGCAACATTGTATGAATTTGCACTCACAATTTCTTTTCTTTTTCACAAGTCCTCCATCATGATAAAAAGTCTGCCTTTTCTTTCTATACTTTCAACACTGATTTACTATTCCTTTATACGCTTTAGACAATTTAGCTGGTGTCATATACCATCGATACATCATTTTATAAAAATTCACTTTTAAATTATGACACAATATAAATGTAATACCAGTTTCCCACATTTTCTCCCATATATCCATATTTATACCTAAATACTAATAAAACTCTCATTGCCATGACCTTTAATGTCATGACATTAGTTTTAGTGCTCTTGGCTGCTGCTAATATCATGTGATCTTCATTTTCAACGTTCCATGATTGCTTCCCAGCCAGTCCTACAATCTCTCCCTCTCTGACCCATCCAGCAGCAGCCACGTACCTGCCTGTTGGGAAGGGAAGGAAAGAACTCCTGGGGATCCTTACCAGCCTCTGCCACCCCCTGCATGCCCTTCAAGCCTGGGCTACCCTTCCATAGCCCTTTCCCATCCCACAGAGCATTTCTTGTCATCCCCATACCCCCACACCGACCCAACCCCCCCCACCCCGTGATTTCTAATTGACTCATGTAGCACCTCTTACTCAGTCCAGTGATCCCCACACAGCCTTTTTGACCACACTGCCCTCCCTCATGCTCCTCCAACCTGCCCAGCACCTCTTGTATACCCCCAGGCACCCTTCATGACCTATGCAGCCCATCTGTACGTCTTCCCTAACCCATGCGGCATCTCTGACATATATCCACACAACCTTCCCAACCCACATGGCACCTGTTACATATCCCCACATATCATTCCTGTCTCACACTCTCTCACACACCGTCTCATCTCCTTGTTCCCTGCCCTACACAGCAGCAGCCACCTATGTGCCTGCTGGCCTTGGACTTGCAACTCCCTTCTGGCTTCCCCAATAACTTTCTCTCTGCAGGCTTCCTAAGCAAAATACAGGTATTTATTTATTTATTTATTAGTTCAATTTATATGCCGCCCTCCTCCGAAGAGCAATAGCCTTCATTCTTTTGTATATAGCTGCTTATTAGGGCTTTCGGCCCCCACAAGCGGTGTTGTTCTATACAAAGTTGGCTTATTGCCCACACAATCTGGGTCCTCAATTTACCTACCTCGAAAGGATGGAAGGCTGAGTCAACCTTGAGCCTGGTGAGATTTGAACTTGCACTAATTGCAGGCAGCTGGCAGCTAAGTGCTAGCACTTAACAGCACTTTAGTCTGCTGCACCACCAAGGCTATATCAAGGCTGCCAAATGTGGTAAGAAAAGTCATAAAATGGAGCAAAACTCACTTTGGGGCTCAATTGTGGTCATAAGTTATGGACTACCTGTAAATAGGGGAAACAGCAGGAATTCTATGGAGGGAGGGAGGAGGAATTACATTCACTTTCATTTGTCACACACAAGAAACCATGTTACCCAAACCAGATTGCCACTTTCTACCTCCATCTCAGTTCTATGTCTGTAGTCCTTAGAAGCCCTCAATCACATTGAATGTTCGATTTTTTTTCCTCTTATCTTGTTGGGCTGGATTCAAATAACATACTGCCTTAGGGCATGTCAAATTTTTCAACTTTCAATTTCCAAACATTAGGGAGTACTCAAAAGTTGTGTCATGCCTTGGGGATTGTAAAGCTATTTTAGTTACTTTAATATGATTTAGATGTGCTTGGTAAGTAACTACACAAATATCATAACTTTTAGAGTTAAATTTTGTTTGTTTCATTTGTCTATGCTTTTATTTCTTCCTTTAAAGTGCTCGAGCAATTTCTCCCACTCCACCCTGTTCTCTAAACTATTTTCAGTCTATTTACAGTGTTATCTTAGCCTAAGGGCTTGCTGTAGGAAATCAGTTTTTCTCTCTCTTGGAGGTTCCAGATGGGATGTAAACATCACCTTTTATCTCAGATAGTAGAAGCTTTCTTTTTTCCTTGCAGGTTGCTCTCAATGGATTCTGCTTCTTTCTGTCGGTTCTACAACAGTTCAGCTATCCTCATAGCTGTCCCACAACTTTCTCATGTCTTCTGACTTCTTTAGATATGAATTAGGCTCAGTTACACCAGCTCCTTCTCTAATATGTTCCACATCAAGCACCACTAGCAACTCAGCAATCTTGCCTCTAGCCATTCTATCCTCTGTTGGACTCCTAGTGCTCAGTTAGTAATAGGCAAGTAGGCAGGGAACATATAGAGATTCCTGCTTCTTGTACAACAATTATGAATCAGTTGTGAAGAGAAAAATGTGTATTGGTGGAAGAGAACATTTGCAGTTCAAGGTTGAACTATAGGGTATTTGATGCTCTCTGAACTTGGTTGTTTCCTTGCAGATACTTACATACAGGCACAAACATGTATACATATTTTAGTATTGATAAAGGGCCAGAAACAGAAAATGCAAAAGAATGAAAACATTGAAAAGCATCAAGATGATCTGCAACTAGACTGAGTTGCAACCAGGAAAGACCTTGCATCAGTCAGTGTCTCATTTTTACTGTCACTGCACAATATTTCCTTATTTTGAGTCAAATTTGTTTTCATCTGATGTCAAATTTATCTCCTTTAGTTTTGTCTTGTTACTTCTTTGTAAAATCCAGAGGAGTATTGCTAGTGGGTGATGGCATATGTCATGTTAGAAGACACCTCTAATCTTGTATGTGAACTTGGGCCTGGGCAAGCGTCCTGCTGCTGGTGCCGCCCTGCTTGCCACCGCCACCAACCAGTGCCTCCTCGGCAGAGGCCTACTCCTTGTAGTCCCGATTGGCTGCTGGGAGGCAGAGCTGCTTTTTTTTTTTAATTTGATTTATATGCCACCCTTCTCCGGGGACTCAGGGCAGCTTACAATGCGTTAAGCAATAGCATTCATACTTTTGTATGTTTATACAAAGTCAGCTTATTGCCCCCACAAACTGGGTCCTCAATTTACCTACCTTAGAAAGGATGGAAGGCTGAGTCAACCTTGAGCGTGCTGAGATTTGAACTTACAGTAATTGCAGACAGCTGGTGTCAATCACAATGCTATCAGTCTGCTGAGCCATCAGGCCCAGCAGCCCCTTGGGGTGAATCACTGGAGTGCAGTGTTCTCTCTGCGAAACACCCACAATGTGGGGGTGGAAGTGAAGGGCTGGGCATCCATTGGTATTGGAGAAATGCTGGCAGAGGTTCTGCTTAATCTGAATACTTCCTGTCAATTGGGTGTGGCTGGAGGAAGGAGGGGAAGAGGGCACAAGAATGTGGCGGAGGCAAAAAGTCCAAGACCCCTGGTTGGGTCTGTGATGGTTCTGTGGTTATAAATTTGGGTGCAAAATGAACATGTGAATTTGCTTCAGGGGCTGGTTCCCATCTTGGTATCATTGTCTCATTGTTTCTTATTGTTTTTCAAAATACCTATTTCAGGTTGGTCTATATGCAGTTACGGATCTACCATCCAGGCTCTGAGAAACTACAGAGTAATTGTCCAATCTGGATTGTCCTTTATTAATAATGCATTTGACTAGTTTAAACTATGAATGACAGCTGATGACCAGTGGTGTTCTGTTGTGATGTTTTTATGACTTGTTTTTGTAGGAAGGCATAACACCGTGATTTCCATTCTGGAAATAGTTATACTTTGGTTTAGTTCAGTGGTTCTCAACCTTCCTAATGCCGCGACCCTTTAATACAGTTCCTCATGTTGTGGTGACCCCCAACTAGGGGTGGGTTCTAATTTTTTTTACTACCGGATCTGTGGGCGTGGCTTATTTTGTGGGCGTGGCTAGCTGGTCATGTGACCGGGTGGCCATGGCTATATGTATAGGGACTACTCAGAGGGCTGAAAAAAGTCATTTCTGACAGGTCCTCGCACTTTTGACTGGTACTCACACTTATGACCATCCTCACATTTATGCCTGTGCAGCATTCTTAACAACCATGTCACTCATTTCACAACTGCTTCTCTTCAACATGGTATAAGATAGGGCAAAAAACGTAAAATGTGAGGACAGTCGTAAATTCAAGGACTGATCAAAACTGCGAGGACCAGTGAAAAATAACTTTTTCAGCCCTCTGAGTAGTCCCTGTGCACAAAAGGACTACCCAGAGGGCTGAAAAATGTGATTTCTGACAGGTCCTCACACTTATGACCAGTTTTCGCAGTTATGACTGGTCATCATTTATGCCCATTGTAGCATTCTTAACAACCGTGTCACTCATTTCACAACTGCTTCTCTTCACCATGGTGACAAGATAGGGCAAAAAACGTAAAATGTGAGGACAGTCGTAAATTCAAGGACTGATCAAAACTGCGAGGACCAGTGAAAAATAACTTTTTCAGCCCTCTGAGTAGTCCCTGTGCACAAAAGGACTACCCAGAGGGCTGAAAAATGTGATTTCTGACAGGTCCTCACACTTATGACCAGTTTTCGCAGTTATGACTGGTCATCATTTATGCCCATTGTAGCATTCTTAACAACCGTGTCACTCATTTCACAACTGCTTCTCTTCACCATGGTGACAAGATAGCGCAAATACGTAAATTGTGAGGACAGTTGTAAGTTCGAGGACTGGTCAAAAATAACTTTTTCAGCCCTCTGAGTAGTCCATATGCATAAAAGGATACAGCAATAGAGAGGGATGAAGGAAGGGAAGGGAAATTAGAGTAGGAGTGAAGGTAAGAGAGGGAGGAAGAGAGGAGGAGAAAGAGAAAGAGGAAGTAGGGAGAAGAAGAGCGGGGGAAGAGAAAGTAAGAAAGAAAGAAAAGACAGAGGTGATAGGTTTGAGGAGAAAGATTGCTGTACAATAAAAAAGATGAAAGGGAAGAAAGCCAAACAAATATTAAGATATTAAGATAAAGAATGCATTGTTAAACTTTAAAGAATAAAAGAGAACAAATAGCAATAAATAGCAATAATTAGAAACACACATACAAATATACAACGTATTTTCTTTGAACAGAGTATTTGGCCGGTTCACAAATTTAAACAGTTGTAGGAGGTTAGCACCCACCCTTTTCCTAGAAGAATGAAATATTTTGGGAAATATTAAAAAGGCAGAATATTATATTTCCCTACCTGTATGAGAAATGGAGAAGCATATTTTACAGACAAAGCAGCTCCCACCTTCCTGCCCCCCACCCTTTGTTAATGGGCCAGAGGCAGAAACTCAATCCTTTGTCAAAGGACATTTGCAACACAATAGCAACAGAAACTAACGCAATAGGCCCCATCAAGCCATGTGATCCTGTCCAACATTAAACCATCTTTCCAAGCAGTCTCCATGTTTCCAGTGTCTTTTTCCCCGCTTGGAGCAGAACCCAGAAGGATATTTCTTCCAACACAGTATTTAGTCATTTCAATTAAATTTACAATTTCTATATTTCCTTTTTACCATATTTATTCCTCATCTATTTTTAAAAAAAAAACAATATTACCCTTCATCCTCATCTCTAATCTTAATCAAATTCAATTTTTCCCTTCTATTCTATATTATACCCCTTCGCATTGTCATCTATTTTTATATCCATCCTCACATTGGTTAATTATATAATACAGTTGTTTAATACAAATTCAACATTTTAATATAAATCAATTAGTTATATAACTATCTTTTTTGTATATTAATCAATATGAACATGAATATTCCAATTATTTCCATGCAATCCAATTTCTTACAAATCAATTAATTATATTTACCAATAATAATAAACCAAATAATTTCCCCCATATATTCCTCCAAACCACAACTTAACCAATTAATAGTATCTCAATTATTACAATTCCCTAGTTAAATAGAGCTTTTTTTCTTTTGTGTTTTAAAATCTTGGAACTCTCCTCTTTTGCCCTAAATTTCCCATTGTTTGCAGTGTTGCACTTACCTTTTTTGGTGAGGAAAAAGAAATCTCTCTGCCTCATTTTGTCACGTTGCAGCCTGCTTACTTTCAATTTCCCTTTTTCAGCATAGATAGGGGGAAAAAAACTTGCTCCAGGAATTTACCTCTTTGCAGCTAGCTCTTTGAAGCCCCGCGGCAAGAATTTAAAGTTTTTTCCCCTCTAGCCACCAGCTGGGAGACAGCAATAGATTGGGAGTGGGCGGGGTAAGCGAACGGCGACCGGGCGATCTAACAGAGGCAGAGGGTGAGGGTGAGTGAAGGCGTGGGGGGGGGAGAGAGGGCTTTGGCGACCCCTGTGAAATGGCCGTTCGACCCCCAAAGGGGTCGCGACCCCCAGGTTGAGAACCGCTGGTTTAGTTAATGCAATGGATGAGAGTTTCATTTTTAAGAACTTAGCAAATCTAATGTATTTTGTCATAAATTAAGTGAAAATAATTTGAATTTTTAAAATAAATGTGAGAGAAAAAGGAACACTAAATAATATTCACATCCCCAGATAATATAAATTAAAATTCAAATGTAGTTCCCAAGGGCTATTTCAGTATCGAGTTTAAATCAGAAGACATGCAATAATTTTATTTAGTGCTTTGCAGAATGAGATGGGCATATAACTTTAAAAATACAACATGCAATGCAATACAACATAACACAATGCAACACGACACAGAGTAACACAATGCAATGCAACGCAGTGCAACGCAACGCAGTGCAACGCAACGCAATGCAACACAATTCAATGTAATAATCAACAAGACTTTTTGCAAATTTCAGAACTTTTCCTGGCCCTCAAAGTTTAATAACTTCTTAACCATATAAATCAGCAGTTCTCAACCTGGGGGTCGCAACCCCTTTGGGGGTCGAACGGCCATTTCACAGGGGTCACCAAAGCCCTCTCTCGCCCCACCCCCCACGCCTTCATTCACCCTCACCCTCTGCCTCTGCTGGATCGCCCGGTCGCCGTTCGCTTACCCCGCCCACTCCCAATCTATTGCTACCTCCGGAGTTCCAGCTGATGGCTAGAGGGAAAAAAAACTTTAAATTCTTGCCGTGGGGCTTCAAAGAGCTAGCTGCAAAGAGGTAAATTCCTGGAGCAGATTTTTTTCCCTCTAGCTATGCTGAAAAAGCGAAATTGAAAGTAAGCAGGCTGCAACGTGACAAAATGAGGCAGAGAGATTTCTTTTTCTTTTTCCTCACCAAAAAAGGTAGGTGCAAACATGGGAAATTTAGGGCAAAAGAGGAGAGTTCAAGATTTTAAAACACAAAAGAAAAAAAGCTCTATTTAACTAGGGAATTGTAATAATTGAGATACTATTAATTGGTTAAATTGTGGTTTGGAGGAATATATGGGGGAAATTATTTGGTTTATTATTATTGGTAAATATAATTAATTGATTTGTAAGAAATTGGATTGCATGGAAATAATTGGAATATTCATGTTCATATTGATTAATATACAAAAAAGATAGTTATATAACTAATTGATTTATATTAAAATGTTGAATTTGTATTCAACAACTGTATTACATAATTAACCAATGTGAGGATGGATATAAAAATAGATGACAATGGGAAGGGGTATAATATAGAATAGAAGGGAAAAATTGAATTTGATTAAGATTAGAGATGAGGATGAAGGGTAATATTGTTTTTTTAAAAAATAGATGAGGAATAAATATGGCAAAAAGGAAATATAGAAATTGTAAATTTAATTGAAATGACTAAACACTGTTTAAATTTGTGAACCAGCCAAATACTCTGTTCAAAGAAAATATGTTGTATGTTTGTATGTGTGTTTCTAATTATTGCTATTTATTCATATTTGTTCTCTTTTATTCTTTAAAGTTTAACAATTCATTCTTTAACTTAATATCTTTATATTTGTTTGGGGTTGGCTTTCTTCCCTTTCATCTTTTTTATTGTACAGCAATCTTTCTCCTCAAACCTACCACCTCTGTCTTTTCTTTCTTTCTTATTTTCTCTTCCCCCCCTCTTCTTCTTCTCCCTACTTCCTCTTTCTTTCTCTTTCTCCTCCTCTCTTCCTCCCTCTCTTACCTTCACTCCTACTCTAATTTCCCTTCCCTTCCTTCATCCCTCTCTATTTATGTGTATCCCTCTTTTATGCGTATGGACTACTCAGAGGGCTGAAAAAGTTATTTTTGACTGGTCCTCGCACTTTTGACCAGTCCTCGAACTTACAACTGTCCTCACAATTTACGTTTTTGCCCTATCTTGTCACCATAGTGAAGAGAAGCAGTTGTGAAATGAGTGACACGGTTGTTAAGAATGGTACAATGGGCATAAATGATGACCAGTCATAACTGCGAAGACCGGTCAAAAGTGCGAGGACCTGTCAGAAATCACATTATTCAGCCCTCTGGGTAGTCCTTTTGTGCACAGAGACCACTCAGAGGACTGAAAAAGTTATTTTTGACTGGTCCTCGCACTTTTGACCAGTCCTCGAATTTACGACTGTCCTCACATTTTACGTTTTTTGCCCTATCTTATACCATGTTGAAGAGAAGCAGTTGTGAAATGAGTGACATGGTTGTTAAGAATGCTGCACAGGCATAAATGTGAGGATGGTCATAAGTGTGAGGACCAGTCAAAAGTGCGAGAACTGTCAGAAATGACTTTTCAGCCCTCTGAGTAGTCCCTATACATATAGCCATGGCCACCCGGTCACATGACCAACTAGCCACGCCCACCCAGTCACATGACCTCCAAGCCACACCCACAAAATAAGCCACGCCCACAGAACCAGTAGTAAAAAAAATTAGAACCCACCCTTGGTTGGGGGTCACCACAACATGAGGAACTGTATTAAAGGGTCGCGGTATTAGGAAGGTTGAGAACCACTGATATAAATAATCCTACTGGGTGGTTTTCTTTGCTGTTGTTGTTAATGTAACAGACAAAAAAAGAAGAGAATCAAACAGAAGAGAACAGAAGTCTTTGTATATTGAGGACCACCTGTAAGCAAAATTCATTAACTTGCTTAAAAGTAGAAAAAAGCAAGGTAGAATAAATACACAAAAGGTTATCATCAAGAAACTACATTCCCTCAGGAGATTTACTGCACTTAAACTCAATAAATTATGCCTAGATTTTCTGTACTTATACATGACAAGCCCCTATGTTTTTGGTCTGACATAAAAGTGCCCCTTAAAGAGAGAAACACAATAGAGAGAATTCATCGTCTTTGTTTCCCCCAGTCTGTTTTGTACAAATTTTCCCACAATCTGTTTTGTACAGTGGCACAAAATATTTAGTGCCTTTATCATTCCACCATTGGGTTGTTAGGAAAGTAAATTCAACCATTAAATAACTTTCTGCTTTGCAGTTTAAACTCAGATATCAAGAGAGAGCATTTATCTTGTTTGGACAAAGCAACAATCTGTTTCCACAAATTCAGGCATTCATTTTTCCTCCCTATTCCATAAATCTAGAATAATGCTCCAAATATATATATATATATCTCAATGATTCATTTTGTAATGTACTGGGATGTACTAACATGTGCTGCAAACAACTTCTTACCCAAAGAGATAGTAAGTAACTTGCTCATTTAAGCTGACTGCACTTATTTTATTTGGAGGTTTTTGTGTGTGATTATTGTTTTTCTTCTATATTTTCCTATATTTCCTTTTCCCAATTAATCTATGCACTACTAAAATGTTCTTCTCTGTTTTTTTCTGTCTGCAGCCTTCAATTGAATGAAACTCAGAGAGCAACCATTTTTGAATCAAGGTACCTCAAATGGACTAACTTAAAAAATGCATCCAAATACTGGGACATGTTACTCCTGTGGGACTGAAATTTCAAGAACTTCAGACCAGTTACACGGGCAAAGTTGTGGCTGCTGCAGCACCCTGTAGTCATGTGATCATAATTTCTGATCAGTGGTGGGTTGCTACCGGTTTGCCCTGCTTCAGGCAGACTGGTAGTAGCGGCAGCGGGAGGCTCCGCCCACCTGCCCGGACGTCATCAAATATGCTGTGTGCATGTGCAGAAGTGGCGCATGTGTGAGCGAGCGAACCGGTAGCAAAGGTAAGTGAAACCCACCAATGTTTCCGATGCTCCCTGCCAACTTCCCACAAGCAAAGTCAATGGGGAAGTCAACCTGGAAGTTGAAACTTGCTCCCGCTGCTTCTTTGCCCGCCTCATTCTGTTTAAGTTTAGGTAAGGAAATATTTCTGAAAATGATGACACAATGGGTCACAGGTTGTCTAGTTCTTTTTCTTAGTTTCATTTGTGAAATGACAATTTTTTAATTATATTTTCCCCATCTGAGAAACTACATGGTTGCCCAGCCATTTCTTGAGTTTCAAGACTGGCCTGTGGTTTGAAGACCCCAAGCACTTATTTCCTTCTTTCTGTTGTTCCTCAAGATGGACTGGAGAGAAAAGTGAAAAGTAAACATAAAAAAATAAGAATTCCCCCACTTGACGAAATTGGGATGGTTAGGAGATTCAGCTTGACTGGTGACATCTCATCATAGCTATTTTTTATTGGGAAATAAAAATGGGAAAAGGGCTCTAGCAGGGAAGCTTTACATTATCACCATTGTATGTAAAAATAAATTCTACCTAGTTTCTCCTTTGCATTTGTAAGGAACCAAGCTAGCTAACAACTCAGCCCTATAAGACTATGAATCGCTGCATTAGAAATCCTTCCTTTATCTAATCAAATCATTCTAATGAGCCACTTAACCATACACATTTCCATCTCTGACATAACATCAAAGGTAAGGACTGTTTAATTATAACCAGGAATAGATGATTTTTTTTTTTTGGAAAAAAATCCATTTCTATAATGCTGGCTGAGAAAATATTAAAGTTAGATGGGCTCAGGGAAGATTTTAATTACGACAGCTTTATAACCATGCTAATGGATGAAAAATATTCTCATCCACTTAATGAAGGACAATAGAAGAAAGCACATTCTAATGTATCAAAGGAACAACAAACATGCAAAACTCCATTTATTAAATCCAGCCCATTGTGACCTTTCTACAGCATGCTATTGACAATTCTATTCACATTTTTAAAAATGTAATTCACTTGCCCAAGATATGACAGAAGGGATGATGCATTCATCTCAATTGTAAAATTTTTCACTTTAATGCCCCTTGGAATTAATTGAGCACACAGACTTCACATCAAATATAATAAACAGGTTAGTAATTGATTAGAGCCTCAGGGGAACAATGGGATGAGGCTGGCTAGTAAAAAGGAAGCAACCTATAAAAATGTTAGGAATTTAAAATTTGATGGGGTGCCTGCATTAGCTCTTTCAAAAGGCACGCTAATAAAGAAATGATCTCCAGGGCTTAAATTAAATATTCAGATTTTATAAGCAATGTCAGACAGTAGAAGTGTGCCACACTATCTGATGTAACTCAAAATCTTGGGCTAGCTTTCCATCTTTGCGCACAAAGAGATAAGTCAGTCCGCAAGCTCCTGTTGTGCGAGTTGGTGAGAATGCATTATAGCTCAGCGTGGGCTCCCTTGTCTTCTTTTCCTTCTTTCAGTACAGTTGGGAGCTGTTAAACTAGAAAGGCAGGCTCATGCAGTGAGGGGAAGCAACTCTAAATCTTGTGCTTGTTGAGAGTATGGAGCACCAAAGCCAAGTGAGCATCAGTATTACTTTGCACCCAATGCAGAAAATTGTGAGGTAACCAGAGTGGCGTTTTTTTTCTATTTGTAGGTCCAGGACCCATTTGTTCCAGGATCTTGTATTTATAAAAAAATAAATAAAAAAAATTCAAGTGACATTAAGTGACAACTCAGTTTGGAAATAGCGGTCTTCACTTGTTACTGGGTGATACCTTTCCTGGAGCCATCCCTAATTGGCCAACTAGCCATTGTATTCAAATGCCTCTGAGATGTCTCCCTAGTCAGAATTATATAAAATATAGTGTAATAATTTTAATCTTAAAATAACTAGGTCATGCATAGGCCTTGGGGTAATTTAAGATAATTTCAAAGCCAGTTCACTTGTTTCACAATAAACAATTTAATTTCTTCAACATTTTAAGGAAATGAAGGGAAGGCTGCATGCTCTGGATCATGCTTGCTCTTACCTTCTTGGATCAAAATCCTAGCGAAATATTCCACTTGGGCAGCAACAAATAGTAATATTTTCCTATTTATATCATTTATTTTGATCTTTAATGTGTTTTTTCTGCTTTCCTCAGTTTTATTGCAAACCTTCTCCCTCTGGGGCAGCTACCATTTTTTCTCTTCTTTAGAAGCTGAAATTTATGGTGTAACCCTATCTTGACCTCACTTTTTCTTTCTTGTTTCCTTAGTGAGAGGCCTTCAGGAGAATTGCCATCACTGTTTTGTCACACTCCAAAAATTAATATTCAGTTTCTTGAAAACAAGGGGGAATGGCTGAAGTTAACCGAGTTAATTGTTAAACAAACATACAAAGGGATGGGGTGTCCTTCCATTCATCTGCACTTGTTCATCTAACATATTACAAAAGTGTTTAAGGAAAACACACAGGACACAGGACAAATTGTAAGTGAAAGATAAGAGTAATAGATAAGAGTACTATAAAATTGAAAAGGTAAGAATAATGAAAAACTGGCTTTTGAGCTTCTTAATAGCACTTATAAGTACATTCATATTTGTCTTTCTTTCCATGGTTACATCAAAGTTTCCTTCTTTTTATAATCTACTCTTTTTAATCACCAGATCTATAAATCATCCATAAGGACTTTCCAGTCAGTAATAAATGTAGCAACTGATCTTTCTCTAAGCAAACAAGTTAACTTTTGCCATCTCCGCTAATTCCATGAGCTCTACCAATCATTGTGGATATTTCAGAATCTTTCCATTTTTGTGCGCATACAGTAGTTGTCTCACAGCAGTGATCATATATAAAAATAATTTTTCATGGCTTCTGTCTAGTTCTCTATCCATTAATCCCATTCCAGATACTTTTTTTTAGAATCATATACCAATGGTACATCATTTTATAGAAATTTTATCTTTTAGGTGATAATATAACGTGAATTTCAATCCTTTCAACCATGTTTTCTCACTGTTCCAATGATATGTTCAAAATTCTTAGTCCATTTTATCATGCCCTCTTTCACTTATTCATCCTTCATTTCAAATTTCAGCAAGATTTTATACTCTTGGCAATACATGTTCATCATTTATATATAAGTTCATCTTCAAATTCTGTCTTCTGTTGCTCATTTCCAAAGGTCCTGTTATCTGTCTTGAATTTTTCTTTTAACTGTGTGTATAAAAACCATTGAAAACTAAATCCCTCTGCAACTAGTTGTTCTCTTGATTTTATCTTATATTCTCCATGCTTTTCTTCTAACAACTCTCGATGAGTTAACCATTTATTTTTACTTACTGTTTTTTCCCTATAAAATGCAGCTCATGCTGAGATCCAATAAAAAATATTTTGGGACACAATCTAAGTTTATCTTTATTCTCAATAAGGCATTTCTAACATAATGGTTTTATGAAATCAACACTAACCTTAATGTTTTAGGACCATACAAAGTCTAATCCTAAAATTCTATTATTTCCCAGCAGCATCTATTCTTTTATCCAAATCAAACAGCAAGCTGCAAAATACAATTTTAAATCTGGCAATCCCAACCTTCTTGATGTAACTGTTTTCAACAGTGGTCAGGAGTGGATAGTCAGAGATAAAGAGTTTCTGCCTCAGAATGGTTCACTAGTCCCAACTGGCATCCACCTACATGATATCACCAACCATCCCTCATCTGTGAAGGTGGCTCAGTTTTTCCTTAATCCAAATGCTCTAAATTCTTTGTGGTACCAATCACAGGTCCAAAAATGTCAAAACTTCTTTTCTTAAGGGGGGCCTTTCTGAGGCATGATCAACTAGGTCATTCTTTCAGTTCTGTGGTAAGTTTGTGTTTTCTAATTTACCAACTTTCTCTCCAGTTTTGCAAGTCCTTGCATGTTTCCATCCTATACAGGGTTAATTCACCACACTGCTACAGTGGCAATCTGCTACCCCATTCTTTCAGAATCTATATATTGATCTTGCTTTTCCTCTCCATCTTTTTGCTTTCAAAGACTGGTTATAAAGGCTAAGCCGGTTCCAAAGACTGGGCTCCTTTAATTCAAAGGGCCTGTGTTGCATTTATAGCAGACAAACAAATGAACTGCCTTAGCCTGAGAATAAGACGGGAATCTCTAGTTTTAGCTTCTTTCTATGAAAGGAGAGGCTAGGTGGGCACGTATAATTGCTAATATAATGGCAATTATATAGACAGATCATCTGTATCATTATTTTTTTTAAGCTCCTTCAGATGAGGAGGGGCTTTTAGTTAGCCCCTACTCCAGTCAGATAAACTGGAATAGGTAGGATATGTAGGATATTCCATTCCAAAAACAAAAGGTCCAGTTTAATAGCCCTTGGATATTGAAAAACAAATTGCAATTAACAGAGAAGATTTTAATCATACATTAATTAAAACTGAAAGGAGGGGACGCTAATCATAATTTGATATAGATTTCTTTCTATTTCCATTTCTGGCAGAGAAAAATCCACTGGTGTCAATCTTATTTCAATAGCATATCCTATAATTGGAATTTTGGGCATATCCAGAATTTAACAAGCATGTTGGAGAGAGCATGGGCATGTATCAGGAAGAGGCTTGCCCATTGCATGTGATTACCTGAATTCAGATTGACCTCTGAACCTGAGAGGGTGCCAAGGGAGAAGTCTGTAATCAGGGGAGTATCCATGAGCTCCAGCTTGAAAACCTCAGCCTTATTCCATGTCATTGTGACATTAGAAGATCAAAATTGCTCAAGCCCAAACCTGGGATTAGCTTTTTAAAGTTATTCTTGATGTTGTCAACTCTAGGAAAAAAAACAAAGACTTGAAGCCAAATTCTTCTCTCTCCCCACTTTCTGATCCTGGCAACAATGGGAGGAATCACTGAGAAACAGTTTAAATCTGTATTGGGAAGGAGAGGAAGGTTGAGTTGTCAGACTTCCTCACATGACAAATTTATGGAAATCCACACTGGTTTGTTTTAGAAATATGTTCTAACCCCGTTACTGTTAGCTGGGAGGTCTGGACATTTATTTATTTATCAAATTTCTAAACTGCCTATCTCACCTAAGAGACTGGACAGGGGTTTCCAGTTACTTTGTCCCCTATAGTTTTGATGAGTGAATGAATTAATTAACATGCAATACTGAAGGATGGTGTGTATAAAAATAAAAGTCTATAGAGAGGATGAAATAAATTTCAGTCCAAATGTGTCTGATTTTGGCAGGGACTGGCATATTGTGATAATGGCAAGGCCAAACCCAGAAAGGAAGGAGTACTTTTTCAATTTCAGGCTGCCCTTGAATGGAAGATATACTGCTTGTCGCACAGCCATTTTTACATATTCAAAGAAGCAGAACAAAGGGCTGAGATGATCAATGGATAGGTCAAAGGAAGAAGGCTGCTAACATTGTAGCTATGTTTGATTTTACAAGCAGATTTGCCAAATGGGGAGAAGTCTCCCAAGGAAGCCCCAAATATTTTTTAAAAGAGCCATTGATTATCTTGCTTGGTGGTCTTCTCAAGCTCACATCCAGGTTGACACGACTAGCAGGATGAATGCTGTTCCTCTTAGGGTGAGTAGCAGCTTATTTCAGACATACATATTGTCTCAAAGGGAATAAGCAGGGGAAAGGAAAATGGTGACCATAAAGCAATATGTTGTTATTATTGCCCTCTATGCCCTTTTATATCAATAGCACTTAGACTTATATACCACTTTAAAGTGCATTACAGCCCTCTCTAAGCAGTGTACAGAGTCAGCATATTGCCCCCAACAATCTGGGTCCTCATTTTACTGACCTTGGAAGGATGGAAGGCTGAGTCAACCTTGACCCTGTGAGACTTGAACTGCTGAGTTCAGGCCGCTGGCAGGCAGCAGAATAAGCCTGCAGTATTGCATTCTAACCACTACGCCATCACGGCTCATGTGCTTCTCTTTATGTGCTTCTGTTGTGATTTTATTTGAGGGAAAGAGGAAGGGAAGGGACAATATAGTATTAAATGCCAAAGATGTTCACTCCAAGAATAGAAAAAAAATCAATGTGAAAACACAACCAGGCAAATATAAATTGTGGAGAGGGGGCAGGAAAAGTGGTTAACTTAGTTTTCAATCGGCAACACAATCACCCCTACCATCAATAGCACTCCACAGCCTATGCCACCTATCTCCTATACTTTTCCCATTTAGTCTCAGTTATGGAAGAATGGAGCACAGACTTTTCTTTGAATAAACCCATATCGTAGCAGATGAAGAGTTGTGGGAGGAGTGCATAAAAATTATATCATGCATGTGGGGATCCATGTGTTTTATACCTCCAGTTATTTAGCAATCCCCAGGATCTGGTGATATTTCCACTTTGTTAGCAGTTAACTAATCAGTAGGAATGCATTTTGCTCAGTTCCATATGCTTTGATATTGTATGGTTAAGGCTTACACAAAGATGTTGTACTCTGGAAGAAGAAGCAGTATGACCTTTTCACGTGTCAATTTTTCACAATACTTAAGCTTACTCTGAAAGGGGCAAGAAGCCAAACGTAGTGCTGTTCTGAGTTTAATCACACATCACACTAGCTATAGTCTCTTCTTTCATTGGTTGAGGTTCATACAACATGTTACATTAAAATGGAGCAAGCCATATTTTGGCATGGTGTAACATTTGCACTTGGGCTACATATGCAATCCTGGCTTTTCCTCGTCTCTGGCAAGCATCACCCATCACACTAGTCATCCTTGGTGCTCTCTGAGCTGCCCTTTTTTCTTGGAGACATTTCATTACCCAAACTAGGTAACATCATCAGTGTTCAACATCAACATCTTCATTTCAACTCTGAGCTACATCAGTTTTCCAAACCAGAAAAACCTTGAATAATTCCGGAGGAACTGTGCTCAGTGAAAGTAGCTTCAGTTTTTTTATAATGAGGGGACAATGGCTTGGTAACTGTTAGAGAATCAACGTTGCCTTATTATTATCTTGCTTTACAATAGCCCATGCATACATGCACGAGAACAAAGGAAAAGGTATAGAAGGAAAGTCTCCAAAATGGCCGAGGACTGATAGCAGACACAACCTTTTGTGAAAGCGTCAAATTAGATAAGAATTATGACAAATGGAGGTGCAGCTCCAGGGTCAGGCCCCTTTCAATAACAGGATCCCAGAGCTCTCAAATATTTGGTTTCGTTCAGTTACATAGGAGGCTTCTGGTCTCTTGTGACTGAGCTTTTTCATCTCACTTTGCTGAAAGGATAAAGCAGAGCAGCTAAACAGGATAATTCCCACATTCTGCTGGGTGAGTCATTTCCCTTATTGCTTTTCAAAAGCTGTCTTGACAGGCCAAGGGGAGCTTTGCTGACAAAGCAAAGGAAGTGCACTTTGGGGTGGGGGTGGAAAGGAAGGGGGTATTTTACAGGGTGGCTGGTTCAAAGATGCGTCGTCACTACCAAGAGCACCTGCGGTCCAGCTCAGGAACAATCTGACAAGTGCAGTTTAGCTGCCTGCAAGGACTCTGAACTATCCATTCTGATGTTCGGACAGAAACACTTTGAATGGCTTCCAAGCTAATGCGTGCCTGTCTTTTCATAAGATGGAAAGCGATGGTGACTGAATTAATGAAGCTGCTCTGCAAGATATGAGTTTCTGTGGGAAAGGACTCTGTGGTAATCGCAGAGAGGAAAAAGACCCAGAATCATTGCGCTGAAATAAGGCCAATGGTCTGCTATGGGGCTCTGGGGATAAATTGCAGATGCACTCTTAGTCCAAGCTGGTAAAGTCAACTGATCATTTATGATGGCTTCAATTAATGGCCCTGCATCAAGGCTTTACCAAAAAAAAAACCCCAGAACTCTTTGCTAAAACACAAAGAATGAAATAAACTTTCTGTGCTTGGCAACCTGTGAAAGATCCTGAAACCTGTACCTGATTGCCCTCTGATGCTTTCCCTTTCCTGTTTTTTTATTCATACAATGTAGCCATATGTCTAAGTTGCCGTCAATAGATGTGGGCAGAAATTTGACCTGTGATGCATGAAAAGAACTCCAAGTGTGACTTACATGTCAGTACACTTGTTTTCTGCCTCAAGCCATATCAATTCAGGACATGATCTTGTCAGATGGTATAACTAAAGCAAGGTTGAATTAATTAATGCTTTTGAGGAGGGAAAGATCTTAAAAGGAGAAGCCAGAGGCTATAAGAGTTCTCCTTAATCCATGTAAAGGATTTCCAGAAGAATAATTTGTCACAAACTGAGATACTGGGGTGGGGGGGAGAGGGGGGAGCTGATATGTTATGTTGGACTACCTACAACGTTGGTCCATCAATCCAGAAATCTGTCAACAGTAGATGGTAAATTTCATAATTTTTTACAAGGAGTGCTGTGTCTAGTTTGAAAGAGTCTCCAGATAATGGCATCAAGAAGTAACATTTTAAATGCTGAGACATTAAAACAAGTAGGGTGAGGCAATGAGACAAAATAAGGAGGCAAATGGCATCGACAAACAGCACCAGCAGTTAAAGAAAAGTGCTTCTAAATAATATCAATATAGTGTAAACGTTTGGCAAAGAGATTGTTTTTACATCTGCAAATGCTTTGAATGTGCTATTTTCAGAGTGAATGCGGGAATTAGAATTCTTCACAATCTTCATTTTATGTTATATACACACCTGCTAGGGCATATCCTAATCAATCCAAGCTTTCAAATTTTTCTGTAACACATAAGAAAGCTTTGTTTTAAATAGGAATGCAACTTACTTACTGTGAATCGAAGTGTAGTAGAAAATAATCAGGAAGTATTCCCCAAGTATATATCCATGATTTTGTAGGAACATCCTAGCAATGAAAAGGAAATTGAAATTTTAAAACACCCTTGGCCAAGTATAGGAGTTTTGATAACTGATTTAATTAATAAAATAATATGAAACATCTGTACACAAGTCTCTTGAAGCCAGGTGGTGCTTTTATGGGATTGTCAGCAATCATTCTTCCCATTTAATGTTCTGCAATAAAATCATGTAATCCTAACCAACATGGCTAGAGGAACTCTTGGAATTATAATAGATCTGGAGATCAAGAAGTCAGAGAAAACTGCCTTAGGTGATATACTTTTCATTTCTTTCTTGTTGTGTCTTTGTGGTATTAGAAGTCAGATATATTTTTGTAGTGCTTCTGGAAATGAATGTAGAACATTTGCAGTTCAGAAGGAAATATGTCTCTTGCTTTGCCTTCTGCCCAGAGAGGATTCTGCTGTCATTAGCATGAAGATTCCCTTGAAAGATTTGTTTCCAAGACAATTTTACCAAATCTCCAAACTAAATCAAAGTTCCAGATAGAATTGGAAGTGTTGAATAGTGCCTGATACCAAGATACAATTTGGAAGACTGAATCAGTGTGATCCTTATAATTGGTTGCCAAAACTGCAGTATTTTGAAGTGATAACTAAATCATATGGGTAGACAGGGAGATGTATGCATTTCCAATTACACCTCCTACATTTGACTCATCATTCTCAATTCTATTTTTGCTTGATTCATTCTCACTTGATCCTATTTCATTCCTCATTCTTCAATTATTTTTCATTATGTGTGTGTGTGTGTGTGTGTGTGTGTGTGTGTGTGTGTGTGTGAAAAGTTAAAATCTCGGGTGTTTTCCCACGTCATTTAAAAGTCTGTTAGTTAAAATGCTTAAAATCCTGGCTAAGATCTCAGCTCAAAATCCTCCAAAATCCCAACAAAACACTTTGTAAGGTCTTTTATATATATATAATTCCAACATTTTTCAACTTATTGATTTTTCATTTGTATTATTTCTTTTACTTAACCTTTTCCATTATCCATTTATCCCACACTACGCTTAATTAGTTTCTTCTGTCTTACTATATTAAATTGTTAACCACATAGGTATATCTCTTTCCCATTTATGTACAGTACCTTTTGTTCTTATATGCAGAATTTGCCCTTATTCCCATTTGGTTCCTATTGACAGAACAATAGGAGTGTGTAAGGGCAGGTTGTAGAGTGCCAGCTTTTGAGGTGGGCCAGGTCAGGAATCAGACATTGAATATTGATACTCTATTGTTGTAGGTTATAATAACAGGATCTTGAAAACTTGAGTTAATTTCCCTCTGTCCTTTTATGCTATGCAGAATCAAGACAGAGTTATTTTGAGTCTCTTTATTACACATATGGCTTTCCCAGGGCTGAGAGTAGGTCTTCACATACAGTGTCCAAAGTAGGATAGTTTGAGCCTGGTCATTTGTGTCTTGACTGAGAACTCTGGATTGATTTATTCAATGATCTGCCAGTTTGTTTTCTTGGCTGTCCATGGTATTTGCAAAAGTCTTCTTTTACACCAGATTTCAAAGGCTTCATTGCTTTTCCTATCCTGTTTCTCCAACATCCAACTTTCACTTCCATAGTGTGTCACAGGGCATATCATGGCTTGCATGATCCTGATATTTCTAATAATAAACACATCAAGGCATTTGAATATCTTTTCAAGACCTTCATTGCTTGACGTGTTAGTGTGCAGGTTCCTGTACTGTTGATAGTTGATCCTAAAAGAAAGAAGCTATCTACCACTTCAATATCTTTAGTGCCAATTCTAAGGTTGTTTGTTCTACCTGTTGTCATGAGTTTGGTTTTCTTTAAATTTAATTTTAGTCCCATTTTTTTCACTGTGCTCCTTCACCTTTGTTATTAGAGTTTACAGATCCTTTACATTTTCAGCTATCAGAATAGTGTCATCAGCATGGTGAAAGTTATTTGAAATTTCTTCTGAATAAATGTCAACTAGAATGATTAAAACAGTATGATTAAAATATCTGATCACAAAATAGGAACCAATAAAACTGAAGCAAAAGCAAGGACAAAAAAGGGAATAAGAATTCTCCTTCTGTTTAAAAGTTTAAAAAGTTGATGCTTGATGGTCTTCAGATGGTCATGGCTTTCACAGAGTTTCATTATGGATCCCAGTTTGGTCTTATGATGGATGATGGCTAGATACTCAGCAAGAAGCTTCTCTATCAGTCCATTCTGTTGTGTGGTCAAAGGCCCATTATGAAAAGGTATTTTCCCAGAAAATGTAGAACAATCATGCTTTAAAAAAATAAAAACTGTACAACATAAATGGTGGAAGCTTAAAAAAACCATCCAAACTCTAAATAAATTTACAAGGAGCAAAGCAAAAGGGGAGGAGGGTAAAAATTCCCTGGCGCCGGAATATCCAAAATTGTAAAAGGAAGCTCTTCTTATAGACCAAATGCGGGAATATTTGGGCTATTTAATTAGCTCAAAATGAATATTAATATTCTTCTTCCCTATGATGGAAAAGGAGGGGAACCAGTCTGCTTATGCGAGGAGGTCATGTTGAAGAATGACATCATCATCATCATTATCATTATCATCTCTGATTAATATTCTAGCATTTCTACCCAGAGGCTGAGCGGTCAAGCTGGAAATAGGTTGTTGGATTCATTTATCATTGTTGTTCTCCATGACCTGAACCTCTAGCTCAATAAGAGAAGATTGTGGCTTTCATAAATCCTTGTCTTGATTAGAAGAACTTGCTTTGTGCAAGATGTAGAAATTCAATAGCAGTAGTCATCAGGATGATGATGCTATATTTATAAAAACAAAAGGAGCAGGTGCAATGCCAATCCTGGCTGTTTCTGGTTCCTCTTGAAATGCTAGCATTCAGTGTTTTCATGACAGAAACAAAACCAAGACAAGCAGGGCAACTACACAACTGTACAATTCTCCACAGATGTTCAAAAACAATTAAAGGGTAGATGCCTATGGAGGAAAGTGCAAATTAAGACAATCTGGTTACCTCTGAATAATTCAGTTGCATGTAGACTGTAATGAAGAAGCAGACAACCTGATTTGTCTTAAGTTCATTTGGACCAAATAAACTAAAGTGACAGTGTGCCAAATAGATGGAAATTCATTTTGCTTTCAGTGAGGACATATGTTTCAATTTATTAAGCACATAAATGGGTGGGCCTTCATGTACACATATGATGTCCAAAAATACTTGCTGTTTGTTTGTATTTCTTTAACACTGGAGTGTAAGCTTCATATAGGCAAAAATAGGTTCTCAAACATCCATTAAAAAAAACTATTGCTAAGACTTAAGATCGAGTTAGAGTTCCCCACAGCTGTCTGTAGCCATCATCGCATATCTACGCTACAACGGGGTTGATGGATAAGTGGAAGTTGCAGAGGGTGCCAGATAGACCAATGAAAATACCTCCTGAATGCCAACTGCATGTTGTGTAGAGGTGTTCACTCTCCCTGCTGTGATTGGTTCCAACTTCCTGCTGGGAGGCGGAGAAAGATAAGGCACATTCAAATGGGGAATGTTAAAATTCACCGACATACAAAAAGAACACCTATGCAACTGTCCCCGAATGACAGCCACATATGTTCCATGCAGTGCAATGCAGCAGAAGTCTATTCCAGCCTTAATACAGATTATAAGTATCTATTAATACACTTTCTTTCTACAATGTTAATTAATTAATTAATTAAATTTAATTTGTATACCGCCCTTTTCTCGGAAGGGACTCAGGGCGGTGAACAGCCAAAATTAAAAAACATACAAATGCAAAAGTTAAGATAATTAAAAGAATTAAATCACTGGCTACCCAATTTAAAACCCCAAATCCATAAAATTTAAAATCCCAATTAAAAACCATTTAGGCTAGGCTGGCTTGATGAAATAAAAACGTCTTCAGGGCTTTACGGAAGGTATGGAGGTCCGGGATCAGTCGTATTCCAGGAGGCAGCTCATTCCACAGGGAATGTTGAACCTTTGTTGTAAGATTATAATGTTGTAAGCTGCCCAGAATCATGTGTGCACAAGTTGGGTGGCCATATAAAATTGTTTAATAAATAAATAAATAAACAGCTTATTAATAAATCTGCAAGAGATATTTCCCATTGTCAACTGCCCATCAACCTCAATCACTATAATTTCTCACAATTAGGATGACAAGACTGCCTCAACAAACAGCGAAGACTTTTCCTCTGATGGGTCACAGTGGCAGGTTACATTACATTAACCCACTGGCAGCTTAGTTTACATGAATTGTGCCGCTTGAAAGTAGCTGAGCCATATAGTCCCTTGCTGCATTTCTAAATTTGAGAATCAAAGGCATTTTCTCCTCTGCTATCAATATTTTGCTTTGCCAGCATTATTAAATACCCAGACAGTGTAATTCCCTCAAAGAAAAGAAACGTATTTTGTCCCTTCTCTCTCCAGAAATAAAACCTTTTTTCTGTGTGGACTGATCCATTTTGCATTTCTCGGTGATTCAAAACATCGCATGGCCTTGTTAGACATTGCTCATGGAAACAGCTTGGCTTTCCAGTGGTCTTATCTTCTCTTGATTCCTAGCAAGAGGAAGTGGCAGGTTTAGAAAAAGGGATCACCCACATTCAGCCCTTTCCTCTGTACCATGGCCCCTTGGTTCAGGGAATGAACCCTTATGTGGCCTGGAACTTTTTGTATTACAAGCCATTATCATATTCTGTGGTCAGTCTGCAGCTGGCTTTCCACTAGGGAAAGATGCCAAAACCACACGGTTCTAGCTAAAAGGAAATGCTCAGTTGGCAAGTGACAGTACAAATATGGAAATAAAAGAACCTCTTTGTTTCTTCCCTAATACAGGTGGAGGTCAGAAAAGGCAATGAGCACACCAGTGCGGTTTCTTAGCTCAGGATCCGCCTGCCATTTCCTTAGTGGTAGCCACGATATTTGTAGCCTGAGTGCTCAGCATTTTAAGTGGCATTGATTTGCTGAAAATGATGTCACACTATGAAATGCATTTTCTTATCTGCTGGTGTCAGCACTACAAGAAGAGAGAAACAGGGGAGATGGAGAGGGAGAGAATCTTTTAACTTCCATGGTTGTAAATCACCCTGGTAGCCAAGCTATACATTGTGTCTCTGTTCCAATGAAAGGACTAAGTCGCAAACAAATGAATGAGAGACATAAAGTAGATAAGGCAATACTTTTTATTGAACCAGCGTCAGTTGGCGAGAGTGTATAATAATTTCTGGTCTCACTTAATTCCCAGAAAGAATACTCTCAGTATTCTTTCATGTAAACTGCAATGACACTATATTGCTTTATCACTGTGCAACAGGCGCTATCTAGTGGATGCTTCCACTGAAAATCTGAAAAGAAAAAAGAAAGAAAAATTCAAGACCGCAAGACATTGGAGAAAGAGTGTTCAGGAGAAATAAAGGGAGCTGGGGAGGAATTGGGAATGCGTTTTGGAATATTATCAAATTGAATGTACAATTGTGCTTGCCAACCTGAATGCCTTCAACATTTGGTAGTCAAATTAAATATGTTTCAAAGAAGCAATCTGCCCTATTTTTCCATCTACTTGCCAAATACAGCTTGCAATTGATAAACCTTGCTTGTTTGTTAGTAATACAATTTAAGCTTTGAGGTCTGCATTATGTTATTTAAAAATGTCTATGTGGTTTCATTTTCTGCAAACAGCCTTCAGGAATATAGCAAACACCCCTATAGTAAAAAAAGGTGATCAGTACCATGATTTCAGCTTCTTTGAACATTGAGAGGTAGACTAAGATTTAGGAATGACACCAGCTTCATTTCCAAATGTAATCATGTGGTAGGGGTGACATCTGGATTGTCAAACTTTTCCTGAATGGTTGGGAAAAGAAGGAAGGAAGACGATATTCCAAATACAATAGGAAGGAAAAGTACAAATTATCATCCATACTAAAAGTTATTACATATATAATACATCATTAACCCAATGTGTCATTTCTGCCTCCTCAGCTGCTGAACTCTGTTTTTTTTTTAAAGGGGATTTTTTAAAGGGAATTTAAAGTTCCAAGCACAATCTGGGAATATTGGTGATAGATCATTTTTTAAAGGCATCACCACTTCTAAAATGATTCAAAATAACTGTTTTGGATGCTCAGCAAGAAATTTCTCTATCAGTCCATTCTGTTGTGTGGTCAAAGGTCCATTATGAAAAGGTATTTTTCCACAAAATGTGGAACAATCATGTTTAAAAAAATAAAAAAAATAAAAACTGTACAACATAAATGGTAGGGAGCTTTAAAAAAATACTAAATCAAAAGCAATCCAGCTTTTTTCAGGTTTCCATGGCTGCCTTAGAAAAAGTTTCCACCATTTTAGGAGTTACATTATTGAGTTGATCTTTTTTTAAAAAAGCAGAGGTATTTTCAACTGGAAACAAGAAAAAGTGAGGCTACTTTAATGAAAAGCAAAAATATCTGAAAAACTTCTGCATCAGTTTCAAAGTATGTGCATTTCTGTTTGGTATGTAGCTAAGGAATTTGTATCCATTTGGAAGGTGGCTATCCAGAAAGTAACAGTGAAATAGTAAAATGAGACCAAATGGTCAGAATGAATGAATTAATGTAAAAAGGATTTAGGCCAGAAGTAGATTGAGCAGGCAATCCTAACCCCAGTCTCTGCAATGCTGAAGGCAGAAATAATCAGTTGTTAAGACATAGAAAGTCAATTTTACACGAGTTACCTGGCTCATTTAGCTCTAAATAATTGTGCTTAGTTTTTTGAGCAAAGTGGATGAGCATAGAGTGAAGGCAGTCTTCTAGAAACAGAGATAAATGGATTTCCTTTTCCTAAATCATCTTCCATCTGCAATTCATCAAGGTATCCTAAAAATAACTTTAAAAATTACAGGAGACATCTTGTTATAGATTCACAGATATTACTCTGTGTGGTCTCATTTGATATCTGTTAATCCCAATATCGCCTTTTACACAAATTGGCATTAATAATAAAAAATCATACAAATCAGACCTGTATACTACACGAGTCAAAAAGAGGGCTGAGAAAGTATCTACTTTCACATCCTGGACATAAATTGTTTCAACTTCTACCTTCAAAACAACTCTATAGGGCACCGCACACCAGAACTAGACACAAGGACAGCTTTTTCCCAAATGTGATCACTCTGCTAAACAATGAATTCCCACAACACTGGCAAATTATTACTAAGACTGTATTACTATTATTTTTCTCATCCTTCCTATTACCTATCTCCTTCCACTTATGACTATAATCATGTTGCTTGTATTTTTACGATTTATATTGTTCTGTTTGATTGGATTGCTTATCAGTAACCTATGACTATCACTAAGTGTTGTATCTTATGATTCTTGATGGATGTATTTTTTCTTTTTCTTCTTCTTTTTTTCCTTTTATGTACACTGAGAGCATAGGCACCAAAGACAAATTCCTTGTGTGTCCAATCACACTCGGCCAATAAAGAATTCTATTCTATTCTTAAACAATATATAGAGGCAGGATATGAAAATGGAAGGAAGAGACAACCCAAGAAGGTGAATGTACATGAAAAAAAAAAAAGAAGAGATACTTACAAACCTCTGTTCGTTTACAAATGCTAAAAATAACAGTTGTATTACAAATTAATATAGGATACTTTTTGAAAAACAAAGTCTTGTTTTGTAGGTTTACCGTGCACACCACACACTGCAGTTGCTATGGTAATAATTATGGGCCTTTTCATTGAACAGCACTGTTAGAGGTTACAGAAAACTGCAGCTGGTAATTTTTATAAGAGGTTTCATTATGTATGGCAAAGCGACAGTCTTAAAAGGCATAGAGAGAATAAGGAGAAAAAGAAAATGGAGAGAACTGACTTTGTTTTACAATATTATGCTCCTAGAAATGTGACATGGGAACGAGTGTGTATACATGTGTTGCAAATAGATGGTTCAAAGATGTACATTCATGGGGCTGGATAGCCAGCAACTGTTTTGATGTTACACTAAGCAGGACAGTATCCTATTCCTTGTGTGGGAACGATTTCTTTCTCATAAGCTTTGATATGCAGATCCTCGGGATAAGTTATAAGGATAAATGCAAAATTAAAAACCTCTCCAGAAACAAGTTAACAGTACATTGTCCAAAAGCATAAAAACAAATAGTGAAAGCAAACCTACTTCACCTCCCGATGAATTTACATCAGGATATATACCTGGGAAACCTCTTTGGGAAGGGAGCCAGTTTGGTCTACAGGTGATCTCTGTTATACAACCAAAGATTGTATTAGCTTTTTTGGCTGCTGCCACACACTGCTGGCTCATGTTTAAGTGATTGTCCACTAAGACTCCAAGGTCCCTCTCACAGTTTCTGTTTTTGAGCCTAATCTGTACTTAAACCAAAGGTACAAATACAGATTAGGAGAAACCTGGCTCAAAAACAGTAACTGTGAGAGGGACCTTGGAGTCTTAGTGGACAATCACTTAAACATGAGCCAGCAGTGTGTGGCAGCAGCCAAAAAAGCTAATACAACCCTCAGTTGTATAAACAGATACATAGAATCAAAATCACATGAAGTATTAGTACCGCTTTATAAAGCCTTAGTAAGACATTACAAAAAAGATATTGAAACTTTAGAAAAAGTGCAAAGAAGAGCAACTAGCATGATTAAAGGCCTGGAGACTAAAACATAGGAAAAACAGTTCCAGGATTTGGGTTTGGCTACCCTACAGAAAAGAAGGACTAGGCGGGGACATGTATTCCAGTATTTGAGAGGCTGCCACAAAGAGGAGGGGGTCAATTTGTCCGGCCAAAGGGCAGGACAAGAAACAATGGATGGAAACTAATCAAGGAGAAAACCAACCTGGAATTGAGGAGAAACTTCCTGACAGTGAGGACAATTAACCAATGGAACAGCTTGCCTTCAGATGTTGTGGGTGTTACATCACTGGAGGTTTTTAAGAAGAGACTGGACAGCCATCTGTCTGAAATGATATAGGGATCCTGCTTAAGCAGGGGGCTAGACTAGAAGACCTGCAAGGTTCCTTCCTGCTCTATTCTGATTCTGGAGGACCAGGCTAGAAACCAGAAGACTGTGAGTTCTAGCCCTGCCTTAGGCATGAAAGCTGGCTAGGTGTCGTTGGCCACTCACTCTCTCTCAGCTCAAATCACCTCATAGGGTTGTCCTGGTGAAAATAGGAGGAGGAAGGAGTATTAGGTATGTTCATCACCTTAATTTATTCATAAAAGACAGGATAATAATTAAATAAATTCCACAACTTGGGTGTCATCAATAAAAAGATCCTTTTTAAATAGCCACTTCACCTGGGTCACAGAACTTCTGGGCCATGTGGAGGAAGATAGAATGGAAATAGAATAATTGTAGAACTGTGAAGGCATTATAGATGACAAAAAAACACTTTAGATTGAGTTCAGAAATGAAGATCAGAAAGTTCACAAGGAGTAAAATGCAATTGTATTTTGATCTATTTGGAATTTATTCAAAAGCAAACCCACAACACTTCACTGCAGTGGCTGAAAGAATGATTGCAATGACTCTACATTCTTCTCAAATTAAACCAAAAATTATTTCTTTCAGATTGAGGATGAAGATCAGGGACTATATTTTCCTTTGTCAAAATCTTGATATTGCAGGATTTTGTTCTTCCCATGCAAGACATAAAATGAGACAGAAAGGAAAAAGAAAGCAGCCATATTATTTTGTTGCATTGCTCCTGGGTAGCAGCTGCCTGTGAACAGCTTATTTTGAGTAGGACAATCAGTCTTTTTGTTCCTGATTGTGTGTCCAAGGATAATTAAGACATTTGTTTGCAGGATTAAGGGGGGGTGGATCTGAGTCCACATTAGTCTGAGATCCTGTAACTGCCAGTAACAATGAGGCATCATCCTTTGTTTTTTATTCTAGTTGAAGATATCATTCAGCTAACAAGTAGGGCTAGCTGCTTGATAGCAGTTGTACTATTATAGAGAAGTTCCATGTCCTATGAGAGGCCTGAAGTAGGGGACACACATGCTGGAATTCATGTAGTTCAGTGTGAGGCAATTGGATACACTTAGAAGCTTCAGAGAGTCTTTTTTAAGTCCTTTAAAATGCCAAATGGGCTTCTATATCTGAACATCATCTTCATAGTTCATTTCTGCAATGGAAAAATAGCATTAGTAATTAGTTTCTTTGGGAAGTAACTTCCCAAAGAAACATTTTGTTCTGCAGTATGTCAACACTCAAAGGAGTCAATGTGTTCAACTAATTTATTCTGAAGATAAATGCACAGGATCCACTCAGCTCGTGTCACTGGAAAGTTCTGTAGAAGTGCCTTTGAATTAACAGTACACTTTGGGAGTAACACAATCCTCTGGAAGGACCATCCTTTGAATCCAAGTTTATGACAGACTTCCATCTCTTGGCATGGATCCTGTTACCCACTTTGACAGAAACAGCTGCTTGAAAATCTTTGAAACTGTACAGCATGTACGCAGATAAACATACATACAGACTTGAGTATTCTGAGGCTTCAAGAAGCTTTTTGACTTTCCTATTAGGCATTAGTCTGTTTTTCATTTCAGAAGCAATTCTAAAAACAAAAAGACAAACAAATATGCACATGTACCAAACTGAATTACAGACATTGGAGGCAATAGGATTGTTTTTTAAAAATATGGTGCTATATTTACCAGACATGGAAGTGATTCGGCCAATTTTTTTTCTCAGAAAATTTTTCACTAAAAACAAAATAAAAGATATGCTAAAAAGGGATGGATTTTATGGCAAAACAATAAGCAATAAATTGCATAAGAAGACAGTTCAGCAAATTTAGTGAGTCAAGCCCATTTTATATATAATGCAGGACAAATCTTGGTCTGTTATTGAATCAGCAAAGAACAGAATACAATATGATTTACACTTTTATTACCTTCATAGCTTAATTTATAAAAGTGACACTTAATTGTCCTTGATATACACCAGTTCCACAAATTCCACATAGTTGATCTCAAATACGTCTTAGTTTGATCATAGGTGAGTCTGTTCAAATTTGGCATAGAAAAATATTTTTAGAAAAACAAGCACCAATTAAAAACGAGAGCAATTCAGCTGTTCTCACCATCCCCATTCATTTAATATTGGGGGAATGAAGAAGAGGGGTATGCTTCAGACCCATCATTTTCTCACTGCTGCTCCAATAAATATCCACGTGTTGAGAGTGCATTCATATAGACTCAATTTTAATTGCCTAGAATCCCTATACAATCTAGAGTTTGGAAGAATAGATACAATTTCCTAATCAAATCTCCCCAATCAAATGGGGAGAGCCAATACTCTGATACCAAGCCTGAGGTGAAAGGGAGTAGATGGATACATCCTTCTTTTGCCTTCTTAGCTGAATGGAGAATAGGAGAACAACTGAAGATTCCCATGGAATGGACACACAATTCAGCATCTGACACAGAGGACTCTGGATTTGATTTCTAGTATCTCTGTTGTTGCGGTTATTGAAAAGTATCAGATATTTAGTTATGAAGAATACCTCCCTCATGTATCTGGATAAACCTTTGAGAGTATTGGGTTAGCTGGACCAATAGTCTAACCAAACCAGCTCACATATTCATTACTATTGGTTTGTTTACTTACCATACTTATATTCTGCTTGTCAGAGAACTATTTTTTTCCAAAAAAATATGAAGGATGGAGAAACAATGGAAATTAGTTCAAGATTAGAACAAAGCTGGAGCTGTAAGCCAGCATTTCTTTTATATATATATTATTTATTGTTTTGTCACAAAAAGTAAAATACAAAACAGAAAAACAAACAAACAAAATGAAACAAAAGCATACATTCAACCCTAACAATAACAAAAAAGAAAAACAAATACTGTACAAAAAGAAGAAGAAAAAGTGATTAAATAAACTTAACATTTAACATGTAAGATCCACCCTGGCTGGGTGCTGGGGGGAAAAAGCAGTACATTCTCCTCCCCGTTTACATATATACACACACACACACACACACACACACACACATACACATATATATATATATATATATATATATATATATATATATATATATATATATATATATATATATGTAAAAACCAGGGTTAACTTTTAAGTCATCATTTCTATTGAGATCTGAGCTGACCGTTCCTTGTTTAGTAGCATTGAATGCTACTAAAACAAGGGTGTCCTTGTTTTAGTAGCATTCAATGGTCCTTTTTTTCTTGATTGAGGAATGGGGCCACAATAGCTTTTCAGATCCCGGGTGTCTGGCAGATGGAATCAAGTGTCCTTTCAGGTAATACCTGGTGATAAACATTACCTGCAACTGGTAGTTCTGCCCACTGAATAAGGCCACTTCTTGATGGAAATAAGGGAATGTTTCTTCCTAAAGTCCCTTGGTCTGTTCATTGCTAGTGGATGAAGCTATAATATACTATCCTTCAGTTCTTTTACTGCCGAGGCAAATGTTTCTTAAGTCCTCAATAGGGCAATCTTTCATTTACAACCTTCCCTGTGTATCATCCCAGAACTCAATTTCTTCAGAAATGCAGTAAAATGGGGAAGGCACAATTATTTCATTTATTGTTAGAGAATAATAAAGAGAAGCTATAACTTATTGTTTTATTTTATACAAAAGTCTTGGATACTGCCAATTGCAGAAACTTGAAGCAATCCACAAGGAATTGAAACCCATAAAAATAAAACCATCCCAGGCAGAATGTTTCTGCCTCCAATTGCCATAGTGGTGAACGTCAGTGGCGATGAAGAAGTATTTCTCTATAATTAGGGAATCTGCCTTTTACAAAAGCCATCTACATAACTATGTCTGTACACAAGAACCATTATTAAAGTGATTTTTCTGGATTAAGTGAATGATAGGCAAATCAGATTTGATTTCCCAGTAATTGTTCCTTTTATTTTTTTTTTATTTTTTAATTATCTTTGTTACTCCTGAAATAAGATGTCTGATTATGAAATGGGGTCTGGAACCTATGGAGTAACCTCTGATGCATATATTGTACAGTGCAATTGAAAGGTGAACTCCCTACAGAGAAAAGTAAGGAATGTTTCCAGCTAGTATTCACAGCTTCCTTTTTCAAGGGTGGGTCTATAAGCATCTTCAGCAGCATGCACTAATTCTGTCCCTTAGTCTTTCATCTTCACCAATCCCATGATATTGCCCTCATGTGTGGCTGTCAATTAACACAGTGCTTCCTAGTTTCTAAGGTATAACAAGATGAACCGCTGCAGCCTTAATGGCTTTTCAATACCATTTTGAGCTACATGAATTCATTTCATTGGACAATCACAATTTTACAACTGTTCTCTAGGTCTGAAGACACCACTGTGTTTATGATGGATGGAGAATAAATAGCATTACAAGGCAGTCCAAATGTCCGAATACTCTCATTTAGAACTTTTAAAAATGTTTAAGAGCCATTAGTGCTTGAAAGTGGATTTGTTGGAGTATGATTATATGTTCATAACTAACTGGAACGCTTGTCAGTTCATTTATGTGGAAGGGAGCAAGGCAACAATTGCATGTATTTTTAACACAGTGTGGGACATAAATAGCAATCTTAAGAGGGATTCTGCATTTAGCATGAGCAAAAGTAACCATCAGTTCCTGCCAAAAGAATTCCATTGTAACACAGAAGATTTTGTGAGGCCAGATTTCATGGAAGGTCCATAGCATGAAATATTTACATAACCCATTAAAGGCAATGTGCTGTATTTACAACAGAGACTTTTAGTGTTTTCACTGAGTGTTTCTTAAACTTTATATAGAATGAGGCCAATGTTCCAGTCTTCTTTTGGACAAGGAGATGGTAGCTGATGTTATACCACTTTAAAACAGAAAAATATATCTGTTAAACTATTACCATGATAATATTGTTATTTTGTATTTTATTTATTAAGCTTCTCCTTTCTTTCTTTCTTTCTTTCTTTCTTTCTTTCTTTCTTTCTTCCTTCCTTCCTTCCTTCCTTCCTTTCTTTCTTTCTCTTTCTTTCCTTCCTTCCTTCCTTCCTTCCTTCCTTCCTTCCTTCTTTCCTTCCTTCCTTCCTTCCTTCTTTCCTTTTTTCTTTCTCTCTCTCTCTCTCCCTCCCTCTCTCTCTCTCCCACTCCCTCCCTCTCTTTCTCCCTCCCTCTCTCTCTCCTGTATGCTAAAACAGGCCAGCTTGATTAGCTTGATTTTCATGTTCAGTTACTGCTTTCTTTTCCCTTCGAAGCTACCATTGTCAGACTTTGCAATTTAGATTCTCCTGCTCCTAAATTTACTATGCTATTTCACTTTCCTATTTTTTTATTATAGACACTCTATGCTGGCTCCTTGACATTTTTTGCATATTTGACTCTTATCTCGAAGCACAACTGCCCTTTCCTCCTTTATCAAAACCTATTTAGATTCAACCTGCAAGACTTCATATCCCATTTGAGAAATACAGTACTCTTAAAGTAATATCCTGTCTATGTTCTATATAAAGAAGTCTGGTATATCAACTGGCTTGCTAAGGGCTCAGGTTGTAGTTAAGTGCAAAGTTCCATTAGGAGCAGATTAAAAAGTAGCCACGTGGAGCTAAACTTTCAGAGCATTCATTGGGGCAGGGGAAGCATTTCAATTGCATGTGCTACTTCTTTTCAACAATAAGTGTAATTAATTGGCAGACATTAAACTTACTCTAAGAAACAGACTCTTGGGGGGTAGGGAGGTCATATAATTCTGTAATATTGAATTAATTGATTTAATTATAACAACATTGAGTAGAACTGAACTCAATGGACATTCAATTCAAATTGATGTGAGGTAAGAGCAAGCTTCTACTTACTATACATCCTGGGTTCAATTATTAAAAATAAATAATTTTATAGTGTGGAGGGGAATTAAACAAGAATTTCTTGATAATTTTTCTCCTGCCAGTTGGTATGTTTTCTATTTTTTAGAGAAAAAGTTACAAAATTCTGGCCTAGGAGCACTCCTTGAGCTTTCTTTGTGTCAAGACATAATTTTATGAATCTGACTGATGGCTTGAATGCAATGATAAACTGACTTTCTGTAGAGTAATTCCCTTTGCCAGCTTTGGACTTGATGATGTTATACGGAACTTGGCCTAAGTTCCCTGTTCTGCTGTTTCAGAGACTCAAGAAGTTATTATTAGTATTGCTGTTGTTATTATTATTTCTGTGGTCCTCTAATGCCTTCTGCCGCATAGCTCCCAGCGACCGGTAAGATCCCACAGAGTTGGTCTCCTCCAGGTCCCGTCAGCTAAACAATGTCAGCTGATGGGCCCACGGGGGAGGGCCTTCTCTGTGGCTGCCCCAACTCTCTGGAACCAGTTACCTCCTGAGGTAACCATCCCCACCCTATTGGCCTTCCGAAAAGCGGTGAAGACCTGGTTTTTCCGGCAGGCCTGGGGCCGTTGATCTCGCTCTTGTGATCTGGCGAGATCCGGCCATGAATGATGTGAATGAGTTTTTAATGTTTTTAATTTTTCAATGTCTTTTTATAATGATTTTTTAAATGTATTGTGAGCCGTCCTGAGTCTTCAGAGAGGGGCGGCATATAAATTTAATTAATTAAATTAAATTAATTAAATTTAGTGACCTTTCAAAGTTACAATGGCACTGAAAAATGTTACATATGACCATTTTTTACATGATCCTTTCAGCATCCCCATGGTCACATGATCAAAATTCAGGCACTTGGCAACTGGCATGTATTTATGATAGTTGCACTGTCTCAAGGTTATGTGATCACCATTTGTAAACTTCCCAGCTGGCCAAGTCAATAGGGGGGAGTCAGATTTGCTTAACAACCATATGATTCACATAACAACCGTAGTGATTCACTTAACAGCATTGGCAAAAAAAGGTCATTCAATGGGACAAAACTCAATATCTGCCTTGCCTAGCAAGGACTCAATTATGGTTGTAAGCCAAGGACTACCTGTATATGCTCAGAAAGGCAATCAACACAACACAGAATAAGGTTTTTTTTTCCTTTTCCCTTAGATAGGAAATTTAAATTTGCTAGCATTTAGCAATGCCTGACCTCAAGAATTTAAAGAAAGTGTACACATGCCTAAATAAGCAAGTTCAGATAAAGGAGGAAACTGCTTTTTCATTTATTTCCCCATCTCCTTTTCTTACATGCATCAGAGGAAAGCATCACAACTTTCCACTTCAGATTTGAAACAAATGGCAATTATTGCAAAGTCATATCTGGGAAAGCTTAAGAAAAGAGATAAGAGTGTGAGATTTCAGTTTCCTCTTCAAAACATCTCCCTTCAGCATTCAGTTCTTAAATATTGGACTTGATGGGGCACATCTGGCACCTCCTTCAATTGGTGTAGAATATGAGGCTCATCAATCCTCTCAGCCAGTTCCTCTGCAGAGCAATGCAAATTGTGCCAGGGACCTTCATCTCACTGCTATACTGATACAGAGCTCTCATTCCTGGCACCTGTTCCAGGATCCAACAATCAAACAACAAGGTCATTAAAAATGCAATAATTAGATCTCTGTGTTTATGGGCTTGGCAAGAGAAGCAGGAATGAAGATTAATATATGAATCTGTAGGATGTTCAGATTGCACCGTAAAACTTTGCCAGGGGCCAGAGGGATTCCACCACCCACCACCCTGAATACAGTGATGCCTTTTTGCTGCCAATATCCTACCTGGCCAAATGGAAGCAGAGAAATTGCCTAGGTTAGTAACTGAAAATTGATCTACAAAAATAATAAAATAAATTGGTCAGTTGGGTTAAATGTTCATGTTAAAGGAAAGCAGGCTCTTTTGTCTATTCCCCTAGTCTGGGAAATGTAAGTCTGGGAATATGGATATATTACATGCATCAATTACAGGACAATGATATCATTACAGAAAATTCTTCTTGATTTTTTTAGTTCTGCAAATTTCAAGGTTCATTTCAGCATCAAAGTATATTATGTCTCAGGAGCCCTATGTTATTCAGAAACTGTCAACATGGGACAGGGAGCTAGATTAAATTCTATATTAGAAGAAGTGATCATGATTGTAAATATTTCTGGAATTACCTAGAGCAGGGCTGTCAAACTCGCAGCCTGCAGGACCGATGAGTCATGTGCTGGCCACGCCCATACCCGGTTTAGTGAAGGGGGAAAAGTCATGATACGTCACGTGACGAACCCCTGATCTAGAGGTTCCTTCCTTTGTTCTTTTTTAAAAAACTTAATATGAAAGAGAACAAAGGTTGTGGCATTCAAAGAACATCCCAACAGCTCTGACAGACAAAATATGTAAGGAACACTGTGTCAACCCTGAAGCTGACCTGGCCGAAGCCATCTTGGAGATTCAGTGTTGCCACACTGGAGCGAGGGATAGGGAGGGAAGATTAGAGATAGCTGGGGTTGTGTAGTCAAAATAAAATACTTTCCACTGGGAACAAAGGATGTTCTCACACCTGGCTGGAAAAAGGAGGAGTGATGTCACCAGACCTGCAGACATTGCCTTATTGGGCCATGTGACTGATTGGGGTGAGGGGGGAAATTTTACTTTTAATTAGGTGAAAACCAAGGGGCCTCCCAGAGTTGGTTTTCACCAGATATGTGCCAATTTGATATTTCCAATAAAGTTATTATTTGAGGAATCTACTTGCCTCAGAGTTCTTGGTATCCTGACACACTGATGTGAATAAAGATATCTGCAACAGAGTAGAACCCTCCAAATGATCTAATGAGGGTTGTTACATTAGTCAATGATCTCTACCTGTAGATAACTATAGTATGGACCAACCAAATAATAAATAGCATCTAAGGGTAGGCATTCCTAGTTAGGAGGTCCCAAAGTTTAATGATGTTTTTCTTCTTTTTATTATTGGCTATTCAGTGAGGTAAAGTGAGTGCTTTTGGGAGAGAGAAAGATATATAAAGAATGGCATTTGACATCATAACCTTTACTAATTGGTAATTTACAATTTAATTTAGCAAATATATGTCCTCTAGTTTTTTGGAGTCAAAAGATCTCTTCATGCTGAAGTAGACTTTTTGGATAATAGATACTCCTTCCTGTTCACTCCATAAACTGGTTATTAATTAGTTACCGTACAGTTCATTTGTCACTTTCCAGCTACATTTCTTTTCTTTTTTTTTTTTTCTGGCCTGTCAGAAGCTCTGAAATTACTTGTTCTGTGAACTTGTAACTTCCATGTTCATTGTGTGAAATTTTTTTCCTTCATCATTTACAAGTATCAGAGAGAGAGGGCGAGGGAGAGAAATACTGTGCCAACACATTTCCTTCATTCATCTAGAATAGCTATTGGTTTTGGAAGCAAATAAGAGAGGCATTATTCTGCTAATAAAAGAGATGTCAGGGTTCCAAGTAACACCCCCAATGAAAGAAGACTCTGAGGCTAAAAATTCCTCAAAGTTCCATTTTATTAGAGATGCCATATTGGCAGATCTGGGAAAACCCAAATCTGAAAGCTTTCAGGTTTTCCCCACCCATAGGAAAGTTCAAGTCCCTTAACAGCACCCACATGTCAATCACATGGTCCAATCGTTGCACCATCCCAACTGGAGATTCCTCCCAGTCACACCACTACAGGTGCAGGGCAAGATGTCCATGACTCTCAGAGAAAGGAATGTTATTATGACTATATATCTCCCTGCTCCGTGTAATCCCTCCTCCCAGTTTCCCACAGCACTAAATGTGGCAGGCCTGAAGATCCAATGCAAAAGATGGCTTCCAGGCCTGACAAAAGACTGCAAATAAGTGGGCTTCCGGTTTGCTCTTCGTAGCCACCAGACGGTCCCTCGGGACCGCCAGCCCCTTCGCCTGTAAAGAGCCGCCTGTACAGCGGAAGGGCGGCTCGAAAAACTCCATTTCCAGGAGGAAATGTGAGACAGAGCAGGTGAGTGTAGGTAGAGCTCTCCGTAGCCCCCAGAATTTTTTTTTTACTCCTGGGGGTGAGCGGATGACGCTCCCTATAGCACTCGCCGTTTGCTCCGGGCGTTGGGAGACCTCTGCTTTTTGCAGAGCAAGGCTGCGAAGACAAGCTTTCCAAGATAATCAACAGATTAATCAAAGAGGATGAGATCTGGACCTGGACCCTAAATTGCAAGTATTAATACTGATTTCGCAAAGGATATTCAATAAAGTAAAAAAGAGCTTTTAAAATGGCGACTGCCGAAACTGGAGCAGGGAAGCTGAAAAGGGAAAGTCCTTCCGTCTCTTATTAAGCCACAAAGTAGCGGAATAAATGCTCCTGGCTACATTTGAAGAAAAAGCTATACTTTTGTGTTTTCTCCTTCCTGGAGATTTGATTTGATACTGATCCTGTTTGGAAAGAGGTTTGGGTTTTTTTTTCTTTTCTAAAAAGTTTGCCTGTGTGGAAATATGGCGTTTAGGCTTATAAAGCTGGACAAACAAGCAGGGGGGGGATTCCCCCATCCACAAATTATATAAACAAGTTCTTAACTTACAGTCTCAGAAAACTGATTTTAATATAATTGAATTTCTTTTGGAGGAGATTGTAAGAAGGGATGAGATTATGAATCAGAATTTTGAGAAATTTAAGCAGGAAACTAAAGAATTGGTGCAATTAAAGTTTGATATTTTGCATCGAAAGATTTTAAAAGTGGCTAATGGTCTCTCAGAATTTATGATTAGGCTGGATGCAAATACTAATCTATTAGAGTCTAAAGTGGAGGAAATTGAAGACAATTTGGAAAATAAAATAGAAAAAATTGAGAATGATTTGATAAATACTCAAGACAATAGTTTAGAAGAAAAACCTGAAATGGAAGCTGATTGTAATGTAGAAAATATACAGCAATGTATTGAAAAGGAAGTTTTATTGATGCAACATAATTTTACTGAATATGCGATCAGACTGAGAGGATTACAGGAAAATAACAGAGAGGATTTAAGAAAAATATCTTCTGAAGTTCTGGCTGGGATTTTAAAGGTTCAACCTGAGGAGGTACTTTGTAGGATCGATAGAGTTTATAGAATAAACTCCTGGACTGCAAAGCAAAGGCAATTGCCTAGAGACGTGGTGATTTATTTTACAGATAAAGATTTAAGGAATAATATTGTGCAGAAATCCTTTAAGTCTACTTTGCAATTTTTTGGAAGAAAGATTTGGATTTATAAAGAGCTCCCGCCTAAGATATTATTGGAAAGAAAGAAATTTGGCTTCTTGGTGGCTGAGCTTAAAAAAAGAACTATCCTATTCAGATGGAATATTCCAGTTGGTATAATATTGAGATATCAAGGAGAAAGATATAATTAAATACTGTTGAAAAAGCGGAAGAATTTTATCAAAAAATTTTAAAAATGAACTTAACATCTTTATGCACAACACAAGACAAGCAGAAGGAGCTAGAAATAAAGGAAAAATATCGAGTTACAGAGACCTTTGCAGATGAATTGCCTTTGGATTCTTCAGATACCTCAGATGGATTATTTATAAATAAGAGAGAAGTGGCATCGGATTCTAACGTGATGACTCGCCAAGTTACAGATAACCATGGAAACCAACCAATTGATATACAACTTACAGAAAAGAAATATGAGTTACAAAAACAAAACCAACAGGATCAAGTTATAAAACAGAATGAAAATCGACCAGTTGATATACAACTGGCAGGAAGGAAATCAGGATGGAGATCCAACCCACATAAAGAAAGGGGAAAAAAAAGAAACAGGTCTCACAAAAATAAAAATTTCTAAACTAAGCAACAGTAAAGCCAGTTACTTTGAAAAAATACATGACTGAATATATGAAAGGATGGATGAGGCGAAGTAGTGGTTGATATCATCCTGAGGAGAATGACAGAACTCTGCAATGCTGTAATTTTGGGATGTGAAAAGGGCCTATGAATTGTTGGATTGGAATTATCTACTTTTTGTTTTTGTTTTTTTTATTGATTAACGTATTATATCCATGCGGAACTATAAGGCAAGAGAGTTATGCTGGGGCATGCAGAAGATCTGGTTGTTACCCCATTACGAGATGGGAATTAATAATCCTGAAGAAAGACACTATTACAGATATGGATTACAATTATAAAGTCACTCGGGTGGTTGTTTTCTTTTTTCTTTATATATATGTGAAGATATTTATTATTGATGGGGGCAGATGATAACTGAGGATTTTGAATCTGTTGCAACTGGGATGTTATGTTACCCTAATCCAGATGATGGAGTCGGCAATCCAGTGGAAAGACATCAAAGAAGATATTATATGGATTATAAATTTAAAGTCATTGATTTTGTTTATATAAGGGAATATTTTTTTAGTAGGATGGGCAGAAGAATAAAGATATTAAGAATTGTTGTACATGGTAATCTTGTAGGAAAGTGGGTGGAGACAGGCTAGTGTATTGATTGTATAGATTTAAAAAAGGGATGTTTAAGAGATATATATATATGGGAGTGGAGGAAATGGATAGAGTAGAACAAATGTAAAACTAGAATTCATGGGGAAGGCTGCTTTGAAATGTTATATTAATATACGCAAAAGATTAAATGTTAAAGTAGGATTTATTATATAGTTTTAAAGTGGAAGGTTGTTTTGAAATGTTATATTAATATATAGATATAAGTATGGGGAAGGGGGAAAAAAGGGCAGACTATCGATAAATTGGGAGTTATAATAATATTACTGTGTTAGATCAGAAGTTATCATATAGTGTTGTAATGGAATGTTATTTTGAAGTGTTTGGTAAGAGGGGGAAGTAATAATATTAATAATATTACTAGAAGTAAGGATCAGTATTTGGAGAGGGGAGTAAGGGGATGGTAAAATATTATATAATCTGTTATGTATTAGGTTTTTATTTTGAAGAAGTCACAGGGGGGAAGGGGTGGTGAGGGGGGGTTAGGGAGGAGGGGGGGAAAGGGGGAAAAATTTGTAATTGAAAACTTTTTCAATAAAAAAAAAAGATTGCAAATAAGTAAAAAGAATAACATCTGCCACCTGTTCAAAGTGTTATTTGCTAAAATAATGGGGAATAGGCAAGTGTAAAAATAATTATTGGGTTCTAAGTATAGATGGCTTCTTAAGTTTACAGAAAGGATTTTCAGCCTGACATTTTGACCTCTTGCAAATTTAAACATATGAAATTGTGTCCAATATTTCTCCTTGCGGATCTTCCTTTTTCACTCTTTCCTTCTGTAATCCTTTCATGCCGGAAAATTACAAGCAGGGTTGGCTTTGTATGGGACTTCACAGGAGAGAAGCATCAATTGTGATGCATATGCAGGAGAATCTTAACAGGAGTGAAATTGTATCGGTGATTCCCATCTTCCTCCCTTGAGTTGAAATAGCTTCTTCTTACAGTTTCTGTCTACTTGCTAGCAAAATTACCATGGAAAATGTGGACTTTAAGAATATTGTTTTTCTCTCTCATATATTCTGAAATTGCTTTTTGCCACATATAGTGAGATCCACTACTTTATAGTGGACCTCAATACAATCAACTTCAGTTTGGTCAGTAGTGAGGGATTATGAGGATTTTGATCTGTCAACATATGAAGAGCCACAGATTATCCAATATCACAGTAAGTGATTAGCTTCAAGAATTCAGTAATGATTATATTCATTGATTCACAGTTAAAATGCCAAGAGTGGGTCTCTCTCTTATTAGTGAAGGGCCTTGCCATTTCCTTTTTATGAATGACTAAATGAGTGCAAGGGAAGCCATCCTTTTGTCACCTGTTTCTTGGTTTACACACACACATACACACACACCAGCAAAATATTTGTAATAAGATATGAACTTTTTATTGAACAGTCAAGCAAAGTTGAAATCCAGTTTGGGAAAAAAAAGTGTGAGAGGAAAAAAAAAGATAAGGAAAATGACACTGTTCAAAAATTGAGATTTTTCCACATTGTCAACAGTTTATAAGCAATTTACAATAATGTAATGCAAAGAAAAATAGAGTATATATTCATATTTCATTATTTCCTCCCAATCTGCTTTCATTTCCAATCATTTTATGACCTTAAAATACTAATTACTGGGAATATAAATTTGCTGTGCCGTGATTTATAATTAAATGAAGGATTAAGAAAAATGATTTTAAATTAAGATGAGTATGAAAGTCTAATCTAAAATAAATTAATATCTATTTCTGTAGTGGTGACTATTCTTTCATCTTGAACTTGAACTAATTCATCCATTCCTGGATAATGGAGTCATACAGAACTGATAGCCCATGACATATCAGAATGAGAAAGTAGATTGCCCTCATCTTTAGGGGTACCAAAATTTCAAGGCTGAACTCATACCTTTGTGATTCTTACCCCCTTCATTACAGTGAGGCTGCTTACATGATTATATATTAAGATACTTTTACACACCATAAAATCTTTCCATATTAGCTAGGCCTTTACTAAATATTAAACTTCTCTGGGCTAAATTAAATGGTGCTGGAAAGCAATTGTTCTTTAACAAAGCCTTAATTAAATGGAACCTGACAGCCTGTGAGGTATAGGAGGTGGAAGGGAAGGGTCTATGCTTCAAATTTGATTCAACCACGAAGCACACTGGGTGATCATGGAGTACATTTGTTTTCCTTAACCTACCTTTAAGGCCCATAAGAAAGATAAAACCTATGAGATTGGCATATAATTTATGCCAAGCTCTTTATAAGGAAAGGTGAGATAAAAATGTCAATCAATAAAATAAATGACCTCTTAGTTCACTTTGGGCAGATTCACAAAGAAGAGCACCCCAAAATTTAGTGAAAAAGCACATTTACTGTGTAGGTGGCTGCAGCTGATCAAGGGATTAGATTGAAGGTAAGAAATTGTGAGTTGGTAGGAAGGGAAATGCAGAGGATTGTTTTCACTTCACAATCAATTTCAGATCATGGGAGAAATAGTCATCTTGCTTTGAAAATGTAAATTAGGATTGAACAAAGAAAATATGTCTTGCATCTGGGGAATAAATGGATTGTAAAGCTGCAATTAATATAAATTTGTCTCGTGTGTGTGTGTGTATGTGTGTATGTGTGTGAATTAGAGAGTGTGTGCACACACATACCTCTACATCAAGGGTGTCAATCTTGCGATCTGTATATTCACATTGCCATCATGTGACATATCGTGACTTTTTCCCCCTTCGTTAAACTGGGGGTGGGCATGGCTAGTGTATGACGCATCTGGCCCACAGACTGCAAGTTTGACATTCCTGCTCTATGTAAACATACATACATTCTCTGAATAAAATATTCTTTATATGGAAGAAAGTGATATCAAAAATCATTGCAATTCAGTAGTTAAAGAGCAGATTAACGTATTTTCTGATTTTGGAGTGATGTCAGTCCAGTCCTCCTACTTCGATACAGAAGACAAACCTTGCATTCAGGCTCTGATCCCTGGAAAGCATAGACAACATTTACTGTTTGCATATGTAAGGGATTTGGCCATGGTTTTGATTCTGTAAAACACTAAGGTTCACAGAGGGCCATTCTGCAAGGAATCCAAATTTAGGCACATTTCAGTTTCATATTAGTTTCAGTAGCAAAAGCTTAATTTCTTCCTTCGAGATGAATGGGATTGAGAGCTATTTCTTTTTGGGATAGATTGTATTCCTGCCAGTTACTACACTGGTAAGGTATCCTTTTTACATGCAGTTTCTGTTTTTAGAACAATTTCATATAAATGTTTTGAAGGCCAGACTAAGTCTAATAGTAGGATATTTATTACTGAATGTTCCAGAACTTTTTGAAAGGTTAAATACAGCCAATGGAGATTGTGATTTCGGTTGGAGAACAAGGGGATATTTTGTTCCCTCTTGGAGGGTAAAAGTTATTGGGAAATGAGGTAGGACATTTATTCTACAGCTCTGTCTGATTCCTGTACCTCCATTTCAGCAAAAGCAAAAACATCAGAAGACCCATTTGTAATTCTTACATTCTACGTGGTTTGGCTCTGAGGAGATCTATTTTTAACTGTAGACTTTCCTGCTCACATTCTTAGCAAATTTTTTCATGTAACGTTAATAGTGAGTCAATGGATAAATGCAGGAAAAACCCAGAAACTAAAACTATGAGTACAGCAATTCAATGAATTGTAATTGCAATGCAAAATTCTCCTATCATCTTTTTAATTGTGAAAATAATGCCACTTTTCCAGGGCGAGGCCTATCAATGCTTTTGGAAGGATACTGTACACTTGGTTCTATTAAACTGAAAATAGGTATTTGGTTTTGGTTTTGTTCATTTGGGCTTTATTAATCAATGTAAGGGCTACCACAGAAACAATAGTACATTTATTGATTTTCATTATCCTATTCGGGCATTTTAATGACATATTTGCATTCCATATGCAGAGAATCACAACATATGTCTTACACTACTCAAAGAAGGCAGCCTGTCTGCTTGAATGATAACACAGAGAACCTTTCTGGAATTTTCTGCCAAAATGTTTATAAATTACACTGAGTTGATCTCATTTGATCTGTATATTCACAGATTAGCTTCCTGAAAGTTATTTTGACAGTGTCCATGGAATGGGAAAACACACCGACAAGATGGATCTCTAAAACCATCATTTTCCATCAGACCAAGGAATTGACAAATGAGTCTCATTGATGAGGATAGGACAAAACTTGTCAAGAGATATATATTTACCCTCACAAGCAGCAGGGACAGGCCAGAGGGGAACAGGAAGAGTGGGGGAGGAGGGGAAGCAATGTTGGAAATTAGGACCGCTTCTGATTTCATTCACGTTTCAGTCCAGATGTGTCATTCATCAGTTCAGTCAAAAGCCAAAACCAATATTCTCCCTAAATATCTCATGTTATATTTACATATTTGAGAAGGTCATTAAGGGCAGATTGCACAAGGGGTTCAGGCATTTTTCCACTATAGAAAAGGATGGCTCCAAGGGGTGTTGTCTGTCAAATGGCATCCTACAAAACAACAGAATAACAATCCAAAATGCTTCTCTCAGGAAATATTTCCTTTTTATCACAAGCATCATGACCATCTAGCCATGGCAGTCACTTTTTTGTGCTGATAAAGCTAGACTGCCCGAAAGGAGGTAATTGGGGAAAAGAAGAATGCAGATTTAGAACTCAATAGCATATTGTACAATGTTAACTGTAGATCTTTCTGCTTCAGAAAAATAGGGTGCTGGTTTATTTCCTTAACATCTATGTATTCTTCCTCAGGAGCTAAAAGGGATTTGGGAGGCATTTACAATCAATCAAAGACATACAGTATATAAAATCATCAAGAAGATAGCATAACCTCTCTGTTCTCCCATCGTTCCATTCTGGTTGTAGCTTCTTTCAAGATTTCAACCAGGCAGAGCTAATTTCTCAAATCTGAGAATTGAAAAAGTACATATCATTTCATACAAAATCTAACTCAGTTTTCAAACTGATACTTCATTTGAATCCATTGTGATTTTATATGTAAATCTGTTATCAATTCCATGTCAGTGTCCACATTAGAATGGAATTACTCAGAAGTCCCCAAAACTTTAAAAAAAATATGTCTGCCACAAAAGACTGTATCTATTTGTTATCTGCTATTTTTTCTAATAAAAATGGGTAAAAACTTCCCAAATACACATTACTTTTTTAATTATTTTTCCTGATTATCTTTTCTCAGTCCATTTCCCTGTTATATTTTATGTTAAGTTATTTATTATTAGGAAGTTGTAGGTCTAGATCAGGGGTCTGCAACTTTAAATACTCAAAGAGCCATTTGGACCCATTTCCCACAGAAAAGAAAACACCGGGAGCCACTAAACCTGGGTGGGTGTGGCGAACTCGATGTCATTCACTTCCACCAGTCACATGACCCCTAGCCACACCTATCCAGCTGGTCATTAGGGCAGAGAATCAGTTGTTAAAAAACACCAGGAACCACAAAATCCTTTTGATACATCTCTCTCTCCCCTCCCTCCCTCCCTCCCTCTCTCTCCCCCTCTCCCTCTCTCTCTGTATCTCTCTATGTGTTTCTCTCTCCCCCTCTCTCTGTATCTCTCTATGTGTTTCTCTCTCCCCCTCTCTCTGTATCTCGCTGTCTCTGCCCTGGTCGCTTCTCCATCCCCTGCTGCTACCCTTACCTTCTCAGGCCAGGCAAGGAATGACTGGGAGGGGAGGGTGACAGGCAGGGCCAGCCAGTGGTGGGATCACCTGACAGGGAGCCACAGCAGAGGGCCCAAAGAGCCGCATGCGGCTCCGGAGCCACAGGTTTCTGACGCCTGGTCTAGATCATGTGGGATCCTTGGTTAACAACAACAGCAAAGGGGACGGTTAGGATTACTATCACTAAGCAATGTGGTCATGTGATAGCATGCTTTACACCATATTGTTTAGTGATGGAAATCTGGTAAATCTGGTAAATGTTTCTGTTACAGCTAAACCATCAATGATAAAAATTTAGAGGTTCCCTGCCCTCTTTTTCTGTTTCTTATCAATTTTATATTATATGCCATCATTCTTTTTGAGTCAGACATACGTTTGTTAATGGATGTATTACCCTAAAAGATTATTTTATCCCACTTTGATACTATTATTTTTATTTGTGTAATAATAAGTATCCCAATATGTTTATTTTCAGTTCAGTTGTCTGATCCCTACTGTGTTTAAGAGAAAGTTGTGACCATATTTGTTGTCCTAATTTGTTCAACAGAGAAGCACCTGAAGGCACATAATTTATACATAAATTTTAAAGCCCCATTTTCAGTTACCTGACAGAAACCAAGAGTGACTATTATAATTAATTTCACTGGGAAATAAGATTTGATGATGTCCCACCACTCCTGTTTGGTCTATGAGTTTTATGCTATTATGGAAATAATTTGTTCTTAATATGCTGGATTTTTAGTTGATCTTCTGAACATATTATTTCAAAGCACAAATTGTATGCTTTTGAAAATACGTTTCCAGTCCTCTATCTCTTGCCTTACTAGAGAGCAGCACCAATGATATTTTTTCCCCACAGATAATTCTGTATATTTTACCATTTTTTAAATTTGAATGTTGCTTTCAAACTCTCATGTTTGGTTTCTGCTCCTATTTTTTAATACTGTAATTGGTATATTTTTCTACCTTCCATTCAGAGACTGTTAGGCTAAGCAAAGTCATTTATAAACCCAATCAATGAATATTTCAATTTAGTTATATTTTTTCAGTTAGCACTGCAATTACCAATAGAAATTATTTCATACAATATTTGTATTACATAAATGTTGGTTACTATGTGACTAGCATTTTAGTGAATGCTTTTATTTCGGGATATATCCCTAAGAATATTTTGTATAATGCCCATGAACCATTTCTGGACTTAAATATGGGGAACTAATTAATTATGAGAACCAGTTTGATGTAGTGGTTAAAGCAGGGTTCCCTATGGTGATTAATAGTGACCCTAAGGGTTAATAGTCAATTAAAGTCAATCCAAGGGGTCAACATTGTTATTATCATTTGTAGTACTATTATGTAAAGTAGTATTTATTACATTATTTTCATATAATAACTTGTTTCGGAGTAATAATATAATAAATGTTTGGGGATTGATGAACAACCTGAAACCTCAGGAAGGGGTTGATGGGCTGAAGAGTTTGGAGGCCCATGGATTAAAGCCACCAGGCTAGAAAACAAGGGAGTGTGAGTTCTAGTTCCCCCCCCCTCCAGCCACAAAGCCAGCTAGGTGACCTTGAGCTAGTCACTTCCCTTAGGAAAATGACAAGGGCAAACCACTCCAGAAGTCTTGCCTGGAAAACCATAGGAACCCACAGTCATTTCCTAAAGGATCTTGTTTATTATTACTAAATTCTCTGTGCTGTTCCTTGTGATATCTGATCAGAGAAATACTGTTGCTCCAAAAAGTACTAGGATTATCCCAAGACTACTAGATGTTTACCTGTTTATCCATTGGATATGTTTCACATTTACTCCAGGAATAATAATAATAACTTCATTGTCATTATACGTATATACGCAGTATACCCATACAACGAAATTCACTTAACACCCAAAGACCAAGTCCAACACACATAACAATCCCCAAATAGACCCCCACCCACCACAAATTCCCCGCCCCTAAACCATCCAAACATCCACACAACAGACCAAGTAATGCTGTCCAACATCTCACTGATGGTGGCCCTTTAGTTCATTGTTGAGTGCAATTATAGTTCTGGGATAAAAACTATTCAGAAAACTTGCATGAGCAAACTTCTGTTTAGCCAGATTCAGAAAAGTGCAATTAAGAATAGAGAAGAATTGCATTTGTTCTTAAATGAAACTAATTTACACTTCCTCTCTTAATCTGTATTTTAGAATATAGTGATTATATATTCTGCTATTTTGCTTAACAATTACATACAAACATAGATAGAGAAAATGTTGCACCTAAAATACCTCTATACAGATATGTAAATGAAGGAAAACTGTATGTGAAAATAAATGTGATAAAAACACTCATTCTATTGCTATTTGTCTGAAGAATAAATGCATATATTTTTCTATATAATATCTGTGTCCTATATCTATATATAAGCAATGGTAACAGAACTGCAACTGAATAAAGGAGTTTTTTTTTCCCCAATGTATCCTGGTAAGAAATCTTCTGACACAAACATAACCTTGATATTATGAAATTCCAATGTTCATTTAATAAATGTCCAATAAACAAAAAGATGAATACAGATGGCTCACATGACTGAAAATTCCATGTGCAGAAAAAAGTGAATATTTCAGAAAAGAGCTTATACTGTTTGATCCTCAATACCTAGTTTTCTATGTTCGTGGAATTGTGTTATTCTAATGGCAATTTTTTTGTGCAAATTTTAGTAAAATTATACAACCAGTAGTGTGAGATATGCCTCCGCAAAGGATGAACACTTTCCTCCTTGGATTTCATGGTTGAAGCTGGAAAGACAACCAAAGAGCCTGCAGTTGACATGGCTCTCCCTTTTCATGAAGGAACACCTCCAACTTCCAAGATTCCCTGGAGATACCTCCAGCTCATGCAATATGCCCCACATGGCAAGTACCTCTGGCATTTGTTCATTTCAGTGGGGGCAAGATAGAGCAATTGCCATTAATGTCTCAGAGGACATTATTTTCTCAGAATGTCTCTGAATATTTCCCTTTACCTCTCCCTCCTTAAACTTAAAAACCCACATTAGGATTAATAGAAGCAAGAGAAAAATGTCTTTGTCAGTGGAATTACTAATAAGGAGGAAGCCTAGTTTTGGTTGTAGTATAATTGTCCCTGGTCTCTGAAGAGAAAATTCCCCCACCACATTCCAATGAGAAAAAAAGACAGATTTTCCAAATCTTCCCTGAATATTCTCCACCATATTTTTGTGAGAGCTCCTATTAAGGCATTTGACAAAGTAGACCACAACTTACTTCTTGGTAAGCTAGAAAAATGTGGGATAGACAGTATCACCACCAGATGGATTCGTAACTGGATAACAAACCACACTCAATGTGTAGTCCTTAATAGAACTATATCTACATGGAGAGAAATAAGCAGTGGGGAACCTCAAGGTTCTATTTTAGGCTCAGTATCTTTATAAATGATTTAGATAAGGTAATAGAAGGGGAACTCATCAAATTTGCAGACAAACCAACCTGGTAGAAAGAGCCAACACTCAGAAGATAGGTTCAAGATCCAGGTGGCTCTCAACAGACTAGAATACTGGGCCCAATTTAACAGAATTAAATTCAATTTAGAAAAAAAGTAAGGTTTTATACTTGGGCAAGAAAAACACAAGGTTTTTACAGGTTCAGATTAGGTGAAATTTGGCTCAATAGCAGTAACTGGGAACTTGGAGTCCTAGTGGACAATCACTTAAATATGAGCCAGCAGTGTGTGGCAGAAGTCAAAAAAGACAACACAATCCTAGGTTGCATTAACAGAGGGATAGAATCAAGATCACATGAAGTAATAATACCATTTATAAAGCCTTAATAAGGCCACACTTTGAATACTGTATCTGGTTTTAGGTCACCATATTATAAATAGATGTTGTGACTCTGGAAAGAGTGCAGAAAAGAGTAACAAATATGAGGGCTTAGAGGACTGGAGGCTAAAACATATGAAGAATGGTTACAGGAATTGAGTATGTCTAGTCTAATGAAAAGAAGGACTAGGGGATGACATGATAGTAGTGTTCCAATATTTGAGGGGCTGCCACAAAGACAATGTCAACCCTGAAGCTGGCCTGACAGTATTGACAGACAAAGGGGTGTGCTTCATTACTGGAGGCTTTCAAAAAGAGACTGGTCAGCCATTTGTCTGAAATGGTTTAGGGGCTCCTGCTTGAGCAGATGGTTGGATTAGAAGACCTCCGAGGTCCTTTCCAACTCTGTTATTCTGTTACTTATTTTGTTAACAAAGAATAATGCTCTAGGAAACTGATGCAGAATTAGGGCCAAGCTGAAACACAAAACAATAACAGTAGTAGCAGCAGGAAGGGGAAAAAACACTGAGCAAAAAAGAAAGAAGCTTCTCTACTGCACAAAAAATGCTTTTTCAAGAGACAACTGGACTTTCTTGGGGTTTTTTTGTTTTTTGTTTTTTGAAGATATTTCACTTTTCATCCAAGAAGCTTCTTCAGCTTTGACTGGAGGGTGGGGAATGGAAGAGTTTATACTCCTTGCAGACAGCTGGTCATTTGCATTCTTTTATAGAGTCATTGAGGCCACTTGGAGGATTATCAGGGTCCTCAGGGTCACCTAAGTAGTGCAAAGAAGAAGCTTCTTGGATGAGAAGTGAAACATCTTCAAAGAAAAACAAGAAAGTTCAATTGCCTCTTGAAAAAGCACTTTTGGGACAACCATAAGCTGGATGACTGAGAATCTCCATAGACATTTCTCTATTGCGTTTACTAATGGAACCCCATCCCTGAGAAACTATTAGAGAATTTCTCCCCCAACCCAATATCTCTGATGGCCATGGGTTATTTAGGAAGCCATTTGCACAGGGCTTCCATGGAGCTCAGCAGTGACAAAACTGCATTGGCCACTTTGTGGATTCTTCTTGCTCCTATAGTAACATTCTCACTCATAGCTTGGAAACAGATTGACTGTTGGGCAGCTGCTTTGCAGCTGAGTCCTTTCCTCTGCATTGTTTAAAAACATATAGGGAGCAATTAACTGGGCGAGGAATTACCTGCTATTCAGTTCTTAATATCCTGAAGGAACTTTTTCAACAATGCTCTTTTCTAATTCTCAATTTCCTCTCATCCCACTAAGGCTAGAATTAATTAGACTGCATTCTTTCACAAGAGCTTAATTGTGAAAAAGGAATCTGATATCAATTTGTATTTATTCTGAATCAACAAATCACATCATAGAAACTGGCTTTCCTTCCTTGAGTTTCCCTGGCTCAATTGTCTGCTATTTCATCCCATATTAATGACTCAGCATACTTTCTAAAGTTTAGGGCATGCTTTTTTTCATATTCTGATAGGAGATGGTTTTCCCAAAGAACCAAGCTGTACATTATTTTGATCTGATATTAGCTAGTGACAATGATGTGATTCCCTAATGCACAAACAAGCATTGGTGTCCAAGTAGGCTGTATGCAGAGCATGACATAATGGAAGACAAGTGTTCCAATACAAGACTCTGCAGTCTGGAAGGAAAATTTCATATCATGTGCTGGATATGCTTGTTTATTGACTGCAATATTTTACCTGTTGTGTGCCATGAGGCATCTCCATGATTGGTATGAGGGGTGATTTATGCAGTTTCTTATCCAACTGGGCATTGAAAAATTGTTCAGGTAGTAGATATTTCAAGTACCTTTAGCACTTTGTGAATTACAGAAGGAGACAATCTTGATTATATTTTTCTCAAAGCTGGATAATTTTCTCCTTGTGAACATCTGGTTTCAGAATATAGTGTGGGTCTGGATGGGGAGAAACAGGCTTCGACTCAACCCTTCCAAGACCGAGTGGCTGTGGCTGCTGGTGTCCCGGTATAGCCAGCTGACGCCATCGCTGGTTATTGGGGGCGAATCATTGGCCCCCACGGAGAGGGCCCGCAACTTGGGTGTCCTCCTGGATGCGCGGCTGTCTTTAGAAGGGCATATGACAGCTGTGGCCAGGGGGGCTTTTTGTCAGGTTCGCCTGATACGCCAGTTGCGCCCCTTTCTGGACCGGGACTCCCTATGCACGGTCACTCAAGCACTCGTCACTTCTCGTCTGGACTATTGTAACGCTCTCTACATGGGGCTCCCCTTGGGTACACCCGGAGGCTCCAACTGGTGCAGAATGCGGCTGCACGGGGGATTATGGGAGCAATGGGGCGCTCCCATGTGACTCCTCTCCTGCGTGAGCTGCATTGGCTTCCGGTGGACTTCCAGGTGCGCTTCAAGGTGTTGGTGATCACCTTTAAAGCACTCCATGGCTTAGGGCCAGGGTACTTACGGGACCGTCTTCTGCCACCAATAGCCTCCCACCGGCCAGTTCACTCCCACAGAGAGGGCCTCCTCAGGGTGCCATCGGCCAGACAATGCCGGCTGACGACCCCCAGGAGGAGAGCCTTCTCTGTGGTGGCACCTACCCTATGGAACAATCTATCCCCAGAGATATGAGTGATCTCCGACCTCCGGATTTTTCGTCGGGCCCTAAAAACTTATTTTTTTCAGTTAGCCGGTCTGTCTTGATTTTAGGGTTAGTTTTAAAATTTTAATATTGATTTTAATTGACAAGTTTTAAATTACGGGCCAAATTTATAAATTATTTTAACTTTATTTTTAACTGTGATGTTTGTATAGATATTTTTATCTTGGCTGTTCACCGCCCTGAGTCCGAAAGGAGAAGGGCGGTATAGAAATTTTAATAATAATAATAATAATAATAATAATAATAATAATAATAATAATAATAATAATAATAGTCAGTAACAGGAAACAGGCTAAAACAAACCTCCAGTGTTCTTTTTTTTATTTTTATCCCGCTTCATTCTCATATACAACTCAAAATGGTGAACATATCAATACTCCTTTCTTCTCCTTTTCCCCCTTAACAATCACCCTGAGATCTGAGTTGGGCCGAGGGAACTCAGTCACCCAACCAGCCTAACTCATGCCTAAGGTGAGGACTAGAACTCTAGTTAAAATGGCTCAAAAAAAGAGCCATTTGGCCTAGCAGTTCCTGGGCTTAATTCCTAGACCAGATGTCTCTCTTTCTGAGAAATTCGTAGCTTTTGAGAGGATTTGTTCCAATATTGTTATATTATCCTATGTTATTTTTTAAATATTTCATTTTCTTCTATTTTGTAGTAAAGACAGAATATCACTATCATCATCATGCCCAAAACATTAAAAAAGATGAAAATGCTAACATTTCTTGAAAAGACCAAGATGAAAATATGTATTTTCATATATAAAACTGAATAAAGTATATATATATATGTATGTATGTATGTATGTATGTATGTATGTATGTATGTATGTATATGTAGGTCTTCTAGGAGCACGAAGCCGAGATGACGAATGAGACTTCGTCGAAACGTTGCCAAGAAACCTCCAATTTTACGCGGGAGAAAACCCGAATAACCAAAGACCTACATACAAACACCCGCGAAAACCTCAGAAAATATATATATATATATATATAAAATATGTGTTCCTTATTCTATGTTTAAACACAGAACAAGAACATATCATTAACTCTATACTGTTGCATGGATAATTTAGGGTGGAGGGAAAGAGATTTTAGATTCCACTTGCTACCACTGACCATTAACTGACTAGATCATACTTCTGCTGCATCCATTCCATGTTCTTTACTGAGGTCTCCCAAAACAGTAGACTTGGTGATGATCAGGGTATTTAGAGTCAGGTTTTTTTAACCATTTCTGTGGAGTTGTACTTTCAAAGTACAACTTGCAATTCTTTTCCTGGATTCTCTGAAATCTGGCCCATCCCTAAATTCTTGTTTATCTACTGTACTTACCTTGATTGCAAAATCATGGAGAATTTTGCAAACAGGATAAATAAAAGAACAATATTGTTTCCAACTCAGGTAGAGTTAGAGAGATTACAGGTAGGAAGGGGATCTTCCCATTTTATCTATTAGTGAATGTTAAGCTTTAATTGAGTCAAAGCAATTACATGTCTTTATGTAGTTCAGACCTGATGGCTGCAACTATGAATAAACCACAAACTCTCTTAATTAGGCCTGCACACAAGGATTTATTTAAAATAAAAAGCTGAGATGGCCCCATCAGAAAATGGAGTCTTGCAATTGCAGGCTCGGCTTTACATTGAAAGGGAAGCTTTTGCCTTTTCTTCTTAAATGACCTCTTTCTGAATTGCTTGCCTCCATAAAGCAGGCTGCAATGAAGAGATGTAACATGTCACCACAATCTTTGTCTGTATGCTGCCTCAATTTAGAAATCTAATTTAGACTTAAAGTCATGAAAAATTGGGTTTCTCCCTAACCCCCAGTTCTTTGGCACAAATGATAGAACTAAGCTGTTTAAGTTGTTTGAAGCCTAAGACAGAACAATAAATGATCCCGACAAGCTAAAACATTTTGTTGTGTTGGCTCTTCTACACATTAAAGATATAACATCACTCTGCCTCAATGATAGTGCTGGCTTTTGTGCTAAGCATACCGCTCTGTATCCAGTGCCTCTTCCCACCCCAACCCCCGCCCCATGCCCCAACCCTGGGATATCCAAAGATAGTAAACAAGGGAAGTCAGACACAGGGTCTGCCTTTCCTGTCCCAGCAGCAGTTGCTGCTAAGTCTGCATATTTTCAGTCCATGCGCACCCTTCCTTTTGACCCTTCTGCAACCCAGTTGCCTATGTGTCAAACACTCCTGAAGATTGTGATTTCCTATCCTGACAGTCAGCAGGAAGAGGAGAAAGCTGCCAGGCAACCTTTGCTTGAAGATCACAGGAGGCGTTATTAACAAAACCAGTCATGACAGATCTGTCTTAGGAAATACTGATAAGATCAGGGGAGAAGAGGAAGCTAAGCAATTCACTTGCTGCAGGGAACAACGGTGCCATTTTGAAACTGGGTCAAATAAAGCATCATGTATTTAATGTGTACTGTATCACTTTTTCTCCTCTCTGATGTCACTTTTGTACCCAATCTACAAAGTGTTTGAATACAACAAGCCAAACAGTGCATTTATATTGGTTTTTAAATCAGAGGCATGTCTGTCTACAATCCAGAAATCTCAAGAGGACACTTTTCAGTAGTAGAATATAAATCTTATGTGCAGACTGTTGAATTATCTCCATTGTTTTTATTTTGTTTTGTTTTTAAATCCATTAGGAATATTTCTATGTGCTCAGCTAATGGAGAAAATTACTGGGCAAGATCAAGAACTCACAAGTTAGTCAAATTTGATTTTGCTATTTCCAATTTTTATACTTTTAGTTAATTTTGGTCTCCCTCCTCATCAGTTACATCATTTGGAAATTCATAGTAATTTTCATGCACACAGCTCCCAACATGCACATTTAAATATATGTATATTCTGCAGATAAATTCCCCTAATATAATGTATTTTATATATTATTTTTTCTATTTAATATTTTACTAATCTATATCTCCCAGATGTCCATATTTCCCTAATATGCATGTTATTGCCTGCACATTGACTGTGTGCTGTTTGGCTCAGCAAATTGAACATTTGTTTCCTCCTATTCTTAGACTAGATAAAGTATTTCATTTGATTTAAGTATAAGTATCTTCATACTTGCCCTGTGGGCCAGATTTGCAAAATAGAGAAAGAGAGTGCATTCCTCAGGGTTCAATTCTCCATAGTCATCTGACATTTCAGTATAGCCAGTTTCAAAAGATGAACTTTGTTCTTTTTCTTTATGAATGTAACTGCTTCCCTACTATGTTACATTTTGTACTGGAGTTCATCTTCAGGCTTTTAATGGTTGTAACTTTGTGTGTATGTGTGTGCTCACGCAAGCATGCACATCCATGAAAGCCCTCGGAGAAGAAACTAGAGAATAGCCATCACTTTCTCAATTTACGGAAAGCTTAATCATAGATAGATAATAATAATTGTCTTGACAGTCTCCTAGTAAATCCCATTGAATGTTTTACTTATTTTGGTCTCAGCTATAGTTATAGTCAGAAGATAAGCTTTTTGATTACATTTTTGTTTTTAGTTTTGTCTACTTGTACCCATTTTTGTAAAAAAGAGAGAGAGAGAGAGAGAGAGAGAGAGAGAGAGAGAGAGAGAGAGAGAGAGAGAGAGAGAGAGAGAGAGAGAGACCAATTTCACGTAGAGATAAACTTGCCAGAATATATTTCAACTTGATTTAACAGATGGCCAAGGACTATACCCATTATATCAAAATGCTTACAATACAGTATTTACAGGGAGCTTTTCCTAATTATCACAGACGTTGCCATAGTAATTATATCATCACATATCCTCACAGTAATTTTTGCAAGACGGTAATCCATATTACCTGCAGATTGCCAACCAGAAGTAGGAAGTTAGAGTCTCCCAGGAACTATCAACAGAAATGTCTTCCTCTTTTTTCCCCCTGCTAATTCTCATTTGGTTTGATGAAAGAGAATTTTCCTCAGAAATTCTTTCAGACAAGAATTGAAGAAAAGGAAAATTCTCATTACAGAGCTGTAATGTTCTTGCATTTAGGGCAGGTTGTGCCTGTTCTGTCTTTCACTGCATCAGCATCTTTCCAACAGATTACAGCTCTGCTCAGTTTTGCATTCTTTCATTTAATCCTAAAGAGTAAACTTTGTCATGGAGCATTTTCAGACTAGATAATTCAGGAGGCATCAGAGAGACAGAAGGCAAGACTAAGAGTAGCATCCTCTGCTTCTCCACCAATAAAATATGCTCAGAAGATCATCAGTCTTATCTGAAATGACCCTCAGAATACTATAGAAAAACAAACCAGAGGATTCTTTTGCAAGAAAAAATATATATATTTGTGATAAAGCAAGAGAGATTTTGGCATAGCATGGCATAGTTAAGAGGAAAGCCAAATAAAATCCACATCATACCCCAGACTCTTAACTAGTGCACTGCGGTACACCAGTATATTGCTCAGGAATTCAAGAAACCAATATTTCTCCAACAAAACAAAAGCAAAAATTGAATCCATCTATACCTAATAGAGTGTCACAATCAAAAGCTTGTGGTAAAAAAAAGTGCAAGCCACTTTTTATACAAAGCCGCTTTGTTATGCTTGTGCATTTATCCAAGACTATATTAACAAGTACCACAAACATCTGAAAAAACTGTTGAACCTTTAGTCTTGAGTCATGATCATTGGGAAATAGTGCCTCATAATCTTAAGAGGCCACTGGAAATGTCCACATGTGGTCCAGAGTATTTTGCAATCCCCAAACAAACTGAGCCAATTAATTTGGTGTCATCCCTAATCATGGTCAGAATTTTCCATGGCATCTGAAGAAAGAAGGCTGCCTCAGAAGATGTCCTCTAGGCCACCCCTGAGAATGCCTTTTCTTTTTTCTATTCAGATCTAAGATCAGTGGCAGAGAGGCGCCAAGGAAGGCAAGGGAGGTATTTGAGATTTTTAATGGGAACAGGGTATTTATCAGATAAAGGATCCTAAAGACCATGTCAGAAAGAAACCTCTCTTGTCAACTAAAATGGTCATGTCACACCTGCATTTATTTAATGTCCAGGCAGAATTGCTTTATGTCAAAGTCCTATCTTTTAAGATGGGGAGCTTTCTCCGTTCTTAAAAGAACGTGACAATGAAACATTCACGAGGCCTGATGCTGAGATTAGCCGATACATTTTTGCAATGGCTGTTGTTTAGTGTGTCTTGTCATGTTGTCAGATAAAGGGATGCACAGATTCCCATAACGATTTATTAGTCTAGATTCAACCCGTTTTTCTGCTGAAAATGGATCCCTCCATTCTTCATCTGACTGACTTTTTACATTAGAAAACTAAAAATAGCCCTGAGTGTTTATAAAAAAAAGACCTTCCAATATCTCTCAGCATCACTCCAACCTTCCTCCTGCCACGCACACACAGTCACACATACACAATTTTCTGGCACCTCATGTGTCATTTTCTTCTTTCTACAATGTAAAGATACACACTCCAAATATTTCATCTATTCCATCTCTCTATTTTTAATGCATTTATTTCACACACACACCTTAAATGGGGGGAAAAAACTTCACATTAGGAACCGAACCTACTGAATCCCTCTCTTACATCTTTGTATTTTCTATTCCAATAAAAGTTGTGGCTTTTCACCCCAACACTCATCTTCAGATACTCCTGCGGTTACTTTTTATTGCTTGCTTATCTCAAAGCAACTTGGAAATGTGGCAAAGAGGATTTAGAGTGGAGTGAGGGGACTGAACTCTTCCACTAGTTGTGCTTCCCCTTCCTGATGCTGTTTGCCACCCGGTGGAAGTAATAAAGTGGGAATAGGATCCCATGTCATCTCTCCTCTGAAAAACAAAGTAGGCTGACTTTTAACTGGGAAAGGCAACAATCAAATCACCTCTTTTTGCTGTACGCCATGCGACAAGGACACTGCATGGTACAGATCTGAGGCTCCAGTCTTTACCAGCCCTTTGAACCAAAGATTGTAGCATCTGTGTCTGAGAATGTCTCTACTACCTGCTGTAAGCTCCAGTACTGAGCTCCAGTTCTTGTCAATCGTCAGCACTGCCTGAGAACCTGGACTCAGGATTAGCTGCTGAGCACATTTGATTCTTCCACTGTTTTGCTGTTCAGAAGGGAAAGATCCTGTCAATAGCCCAGCAATTAAAATAGCCCAGTTTCAAAGTGGGTTTGGTGGGTGGGTTACTTTTCCTTTTGCTTTGGGAGATTAGCTTTAAAAAAAGCACAGTGCTGCCAATTCTTGTGCCAAATCCCCATTTCATTTTGAAAATGTGAAACATAATCTTCTTCACAGTGTCCTGGTTATGACAATGCACTGCTCTTTCATAGACAAAGATTAGGAATAATGGTAGGCATTTAGAGTGGATATATAAAACCTTAATAATGCTATGTCTGTTTGTGGTGATGTTAGACTCGTCATTTTAATTTGGGGGAAAATCCATTTCTCTTTCTAACATGGGCTGTCACCTTGCTTTATATTTGATGGGCAAGACTAGGAATAAAGCTGTCTGTTTCACTTCTGTTCATATGTGCATTTGCACACATGTAGTCATATATGTATATTCTGAAATGGCTTCTCCTCTGTTTAAGAAGTAGTTTCTGAAATTGCATAAAATCTTTTTCAAAAAATATTAGCTACTTTTAAGAAGTTCTAGCATAAATGCCTCAGGAGTGAAAAATCTATTGAGAAAGGAAAAATAAATCTTGGTGCATCTTGTTTACTGTTCAGTACTGTTGATTTTATTTCCAAAGCATATTAGGTTTCAAGAAACATTTGAGAATCTCTGTCTTTCATTTCATTGCACAGAGTGCTTTTTCTCATTTTTCTGTATTTCTTTCAACAAGCCATTTTTTTTTCTCCCACTGCAAATAGCATTATGAAAAGGACCAAGAATGTAATGGGGTTTTTTTTCCAAAACAGAAGTAGCTTATTGTCTCTTGGACTAAACAACTGAAATGTCTCTACTACCTGACAAAGAAGGGAAATCAATTTTTTTTAATGGATGAAAATTTACTAAGAAGTGATAATCTCTAACTTAATACTATGGAATTAGCTTTCATTTTTCAAGATTTTAAATTTCATTTTAATTAGTAATCTGAAAAATCAAAAATTCAAGCCTCCCTCTCTCCCTCTCCCTCTCTCTCTCTCTCTCTGTCACAAGTAAATGCTTTATTCTCCATCATGTAAATAGTATCTGTACAGTATATCAAGAGTTAACTTATTTCCATTGCTTAATGTATGTATGTCTAACCACTCCCATATCTAGCTCCTCCCCTTGTATATATAAGGAGCTGTATGCCATTTTCCAGTGCTTCTATTTGTGAATATTCAGTGAATATAGAATGCCACCTGTGATTAAACAGAGCTTTATTTAAACATACTATTCTTACTTTAATTATTGAGTCTGATCCTGAAAATATTGCAACAATTTGGTAGCAGAGGATGGTTAATTGACTCAATAAAAAATTCAACAATGTCTGAGAGAGAAAAATCAAAAAGCAAAAAAATAAGACCCAACACCAGGGCATATACTAAAGAAATGGAAGCAGAACAAGAAATAATTGATGAATACGCAACTGAAATATCGAGAGAATCTGAAGACTGTACTACAGACAACGAAGAAATAATAGATGAGAACAATGATCAAAAAGAAAACGAAATAGAAAATAACAAACTCAGGTCAGAAATACTAAAACTTTTAAAAGATCAAAAGAACGATGAAAACCTCATCGCGAACCTCCAAGACTTACTGAAAAAAAGCGGAGCAGCGAGAGAAAAGCACATCGTTACAGATGAAAATAAAGACTCAAAAAAGGTGAGCGATTTGTCTACAGACAAAAATGCAACGAAGGAGAAGAACAACGGTCCCGCGCAAAATTTTGAATGGCAGCCATCTTGGTTTCAACGAACCTTCAGTCTAAGCGATGAAGAGCCAATCAGAAGACAAGATTCAAAATATCTGGCGCGAAAGGACTTACTTGATGCAAAAAACAAAAGAGAAAAGATCCATACATTAGAAGAGTCTGACACAGAGACTGAAGAAGAATCAATAGAAAATCAAGTAGAGTCTGCAATGAAAACGCTTTTTGCAACTTTTGGGTCAAAATTGAAAATAACTAAAGAATCAGCGAAAAACTGCAGTAAAAAAACAAAAGGAAGAACAGTGAGTAAACGAACTTCCCGAAGATCGCACGCCTCTATGCAGACAGCGAAAGCATCGACGCCTGAACCCAGAGAGCCCTGCAGATACCAACTTACGCCGCAAACAATTCCAGAGACCAGCGCTCTCAATAAAAGGACTCCCATCGCCACCAGGACTCCCAAGGCTGAACCAGAGACCGAGTCTTCCGAAGAAGAACAATGCGAGGGAGCTGCAGCGACGAGAACCTTTCACCATGACTTCAGGAGCGAAATGGACAATGCGCATGTGCAAAGCTACACAGACAGCTTCGAAGCAAGAGAAAGACAGAGACTGCCATTTAAAGTCGTCGCTAGCATCCCCATGCCATTCTGCGGTTACCAACACTTAGAAGACCATGGACTTCCTCCAGTTGTAAGTAATGGAGCTAACAACATTGGGAATTTACCCAATGATTTCCCAAAACTGAGGGTAGATGGTGTTAATTTACAAGAGTGGTGCCAACAGCTCCAAGTTGTCTTTATGAAAGAAAATTTATTGTTTTTCATTACTAACCCTCCAAAAAGACCTTGGACTTTAAGATTGGACTGCCTACACCATAGAGCATTTTTCTTACTAATATCCAGTATATCTCCTGCTATGTATCATAGTATTAAGTCAAATCTAACTGTATCAGAAATTGTTCAATGCATGTTTAAGCTGTTTCACAGTGATAGTGTAGCCACTACAACAAGAATGTCTAAGGATTTCTCTTCAGCCAGGTTAAAATCTGGGGTCACCATAAGTGAACATTTAATATACTTAAACAAAGTCAGAGCAGAATTACAACTAAGAGGAGAAATAATTTCAGATCAAACAATGAAAAGTGTTATTATCAATTCATTAGACCCATCTTGGAATAATTATATATCCCATTTAGATACAATCAATTTAGGGTATTTATCCATAGAAAACCTTTCTAATAGGTTGATAGCTGAAGACAATTCGAGAAGAAATCGTTATAATAATCACATAGAGCATAAGCAATATAAGAAAGTGGCATTTCAAGAAAGGTACCATGAACCAATCAAATGCCATAATTGTGGGTCCAAGGAGCATAATAGAAGAGATTGTCCTAAATTTCTCAGAGGTAAACATAGGACAGATCATAGAGATAGATATCACAACAGACAGTCATCCACTGACAGACATAGATATAGTAGTCCACCCATCTATAAGGAACATAGAGGGGGTAGAGATGATTCAAGAGATAGAAAATCTGGTTCATTGAATGGACTGAACAAACACAACAACAACAACATACATAGACCAGAAGATAACGATTGGCTCATTGACTCTGGTGCAACAAATCACACTACACACAACAAAAATATATTATCTTCGTTTGTTGAAGATAAATTTGTAATCAAAGTAGCTAATCAAGGGAAGGTCCAAGTCATAGGTAGAGGAAATATAATCTTACCTGGCCTAGGAAAAATAGAGGGGGTATTGTTAATACCTGAAATACCTCATAACATACTTAGTGCAATAAAACTAAGCAGAGAATCTGGCATAAACATAGTCTTTTCAAAAGGGAATGCAGCTTTAAAGAAAAATGAAACAAGCGTAGGTACTGTCATTGTAAAAGGAGGCTTACCTTACTTAATAACAAATGAAAGATGTTTACACAATATTGATTCCAACATAGAGGATGACAATGACATAAATAACGAAGAAAATAGTAATAGTGATAATGAGGAACATGAGGTAGTTCATAACAACAAAAACCCATCCAATGATAAAAGACCTAATATAGGCAAACCCATTCATGATGAATGTGCTCATATCTTACATAGAAAATTAGGACATGCTAGTTTTCCTGTAGTACAAAAAATGATTGAACATGCTGATGGTGTTAAAATAAAAAACTGTAAAAACTACCTAGAATGCTCAGTGTGTAAATCCACAAAACTCAAAACTAGCCCCAGGCCCAAAAAATCAACCAGGTCAACCAAACAAATCTTTGAATTAGTACACATGGACTTAGTTGGCCCATTGACACCATCAATCACATATAAAAAACGCTATTTCCTAACCATTGTGGATGACTATAGTCGTTATGGGTTTGTCTACACATTAAGACATAAGGATGAAACATTTTAGAAATTCAAAGAATTTTACAAACGCACAGAGACACAACACAACATTAGAATAAAACAAATTATGACAGATAGAGGATGTGAGTTCATGTCAAACGAATTCTCACGATGGCTAAAAGATAAAGGGATGTTGCATTACACATCTAGTCCTTTCTCTGCATTCCAGAACGGAGTGGTAGAGAGAAAGAACTCGACACTACAAACCATGATTAGATCCACATTAGAAGATGCTGGTTTAGGTAAACAATTCTGGTCAGAAGCTTTACAATTTTCCAATTACACCCAAAATAGGACTTGGTCCAGCATAGTGAATAAAACACCATATGAAGTAATGTACGGTAGGAAACCTAAGTTAACACACATGCATATATTTGGAGTCACTGCAGACGTACATATACCTAAATAATTGAGGCGTAAAGGTGAAAACGTATCCAGAAGACTTAAATTCATGGGATACGAAACAGGCACAAAAGGATACAGATTTATTGATAACAATAACAGATTCATAATTTCAAGAACAGCAGTATTTCATGAACAGGCCAATTGGTCCAAAATACACCTTAATGAAATATTCCCAAACACCAATTCAGACACTGAACATCAAAATGAGAATATTGAAAAGAAAAACAATAACAGCACACGCAAAAACAAAGTTAGAACATGGACCAATAGTCAACACAAAATAAAAACTGATTCAGTAACAAAAAAGGAAGCAAGGTATTTGCATGACAATGATAGTATACCAGTGAGAACAACCAGAAGTAACAGAAATCAGGTGCCTAATAAATACAAAGATTATGTAATGTGTATGAATGGAGAAATAGTAACACCAAACACTTATGAAGAAGTGCTGAAACTTCCCCCCAAAGAAAGAGAAAAGTGGGAATCAGCAATGACCAAGGAGATGAATAGCTTACAAGAATTGAATGTTTTTACACCCACTCAAGCCCCAAGGGATAAGACTATTATTGGTACCAGGTAGATATATAAAATTAAAAATTTGGAAGGAGGTAACACACTGTATAAAGCCAGACTAGTCGCACAAGGTTATGCTCAAAGATATCCTGAGGATTATACAGACACTTACTCTCCTACTGTAAGAACTGAGAGTGTTAAAACTGCTCTAGTTATAGCATCAGCACTTAATCTTGAGGTATTTCAATATGATATACAAACTGCATATTTACATGCCAAATTAGATAAAGATATACATGTAAGAGCTCCTCATAGTCAATATACAAACAAAAATGATATATGGCTATTAAACAAAAGTCTATACGGATTGAAACAATCTGGCAAGCGATGGTATGAATGTTTAGTCAAAGTACTTAAAACTATGAACTTTGTTGCCACTACTGCTGACAATTGTTTCTTTGTTAAGAGTGAAGGTGATTCTCCAGAATTTGTATTGATTTATGTTGATGATATTCTATATATAGGCAAAGATACAAAAAGGAGAGAAACTTTTGTAACAAAACCTTCATTGCCTTATATCATACATGAAGATAACAAAGCTGCCATCGAAATATCTAGATCTGATGCTATTGGACAGCGATCTAGACATATAGATATAAAATTCAAACATGTAAGGCAATTATCACAAGACGGATTTATTAAAGCTATTCATTGTGAAACATCAGAGCAAATAGCTGACATCTTGACAAAACCTTTACCTTCTAAACAACACAAATACTTAACTACCAAGCTACAAGTTTTATATTGTTCTGAATCTGAATGTAATTATTGTCATATGTCGAATCAGCATTTAGAGGGGGATTTGTCACAAGTAAATGCTTTATTCTCCATCATGTAAATAGTATCTGTACAGTATATCAAGAGTTAACTTATTTCCATTGCTTAATGTATGTATGTCTAACCACTCCCATTCTAGCTCCTTCCCTTGTATATATAAGGAGCTGTATGCCATTTTTCAGTGCTTCTATTTGTGAATATTCAGTGAATATAGAATGCCATCTGTGATTAAACAGAGCTTTATTTAAACATACTATTCTTACTTTAATTATTGAGTCTGATCCTGAAAATATTGCATCTCTCTCTCTCTCTCTCTCTCTCTCTCTCTCTCTCTCTCTCTCTCTCTCTCTCTCTCTCTGTGTGTGTGTCTGTGTGTGTGTGTGTGTGTGTGTGTGTTGCCTCAGCTGTCCATTTGAATGGTGGGTAGTAGAAAGAAGCTCAGATTCCCTATTCAAACAATAAAATATTCAGCAGGTTAGAGAGACAAGCCCTAAAGATAGGTACATTTTTAATGCACATACTCAATCACTATACCTATAAAGCTAGTACAACTGAAAGAAGTTTGAAGACAGCAACAATACTTTATGTTTTGGAAGTGGGAGAAGTATAGGACAGGTGCCTCTCTTTTTAACTTGCTATCTCTCCCACACCACCAGCATATTGATGCAGGTTTTTATACATTTCTTGAATATGGGTAAAGTTTAAATCAATGAGACAAGGCAATCAAGGAGAGAAAAATCATAGAAACTTTGACAGAGGGAACATCCTGATGACATTTAGTGGTCAAGAGATTGAGGTATTAACAGTTATTAATAAGAAAGCTAGATACAATTTTTTTAATACTTATTGAAATATAAATGTTTAACAAAAGCCTTGAGGAATGTAAAAGGAAGAATTTTAAGCAATGTACCATATACTTATGATCAGGTAATATTCTGTTGAGCTTCATCTGAGAGATTTATGGGAGAAATGCAGTAATACTGAGATCCATTGAGATAACAAGAAGCAGAGGGGGAAATTCAAAGATGGAGGACAAAAAGGAAGAAAATATATCTTTTTCTAAACCCCAAGATGGCCATGATTAAAACAAGGGGAAATTTGAAGAGGCTTTTGTTCTTGAAGCTGACAATGGTTGCATTACTTCTCATGTTATTTATGATAATTTCTTGTTCAAAGAGCCTTACACATTCTATATTGGTTAGGCCACAAATCCTATGTGTACTCACACGGACATTAGGTTGCATTAAATACTGCAACAAATGTCCAAGTAAATATGCAGAAGAAAATACTGTAGGGTTGCTACACTGGTCTGAAAACATTTATTCTTTTTATAGCGATGGCCAAGGGATTTTAGCAGAGAAATTATGTCACCACACAGCCCAAGATTTTTTTGAGAAAACCAGAACAACTAAGTGACCTAAATGTACTTTATGTGTTAATGTAGACATGTTTACAGAACTAAACAATAACCAAATATGAAACAAGTATGAATTGCAACTGTTGTGTACACAATGCATCTACTTGGAAGATGATGTAAACGCCAACAAGTCTACAGTGCCAAGTACTTACATGCTCCTTTGCCTTGCTTTGTTTCAGATTTTGTTTGAACAGCTTACTGTTATCCAGCTAGGCACTAGAAAAAAAGCAGATTGGGATGTCTTGGGTTTTTTGTGGTTTGTTTGGTTTTTTTTTTTTTTTTTTGGCTAAATCCACTTTATTTAGTTGCTCAAAAAATAAAGTAACACAGCTGTATGACAGAACTCTGCTGCTGCTTCAGTGTTTGCCATCTCTCTCCCCAAATGCACTCTGTCTCTCACTCTCTCTCTCTCTCTCAGACAAAAACAGCAAAGAGTTGTCACCATAGAAATACCTGCTAATTGAAATGAAAAGCAGGATAGCTACTATTGAGTCTACATATTTTCTTGAGCTTGAGCTCATTTTGGCAAAATGTATTGGAAACTTTGGAAATGGTTTTTGCTCATTTGCTTCTCATTCGGAAGTTTAACTCAAGTATTTTCTTTCCATAGGAATAGAAGAAGAGGAGCAAATCCTGTACCCTTGCCTATAATTTAAAGTGGCCTGACAAACCCTCTTCTGTATATACAGCACAAATATTCATAGGGAGGGTCCCTTTGTGTACATTGTGAGATATCAGAAAGTTATCATGCAATCTGAAACTCTGCAGATTTAAAGACACCCCCCCCCCATCACAGGGCTTTTCTTTACACCCACATTTATCATTCCAATGACTCCATCCATGGCTACTCAGGTTGTATGATACTGAGGACATGCCAGCTCATTTAATGGGTTGCCTATATGGGTGAGAGGCTGTCAAACAGATGGTCCTGCATGACCTGTGATCTCTCCTTCGCCTCTGCTATTCTCTAATATCTATCTAATTTGGCAAGTATAATCATGGTTTCTGGAAGGAGACTTTGCAGACTTTTGTTTGACTGTAATATAATGAGCTTTGGGGGCCAAATTAGTTATATGATATAACTGAAATAAGAGGCTTTACATGGAGGTAACAAGAAACATATTTCACATGTGAACAACATAAAAGAAGAAGATGCTGGAGAGAAGCCGGAAATCCATTTTCCTTAAGGAGAGCACATGCATTCCAGAGCTGGCATGCTGACAAAATGTCACCCTATCGGTACCAGACAAGTCTTGAAATCCGGAGTAGCCCAAGGCCAGCTTTGTCATGGGAAGTGGGATGGGAGGGAGGGGAGGGGGAGAGAAAAGATGAAATATAAGAAATGTGAAATGTCAACATGATCCATAGAAAGAGCTGAGAATTCTGCTGCCAACCAACCCAGAATTGCCCGGAAAAGATAAGATTCTTGCTGGGAGGAGAGACAATAATTGTTTTTAGTACAGCAGATAGGAGATTAGACATCCTTCCTATGATCTGCTGATTTGGAAACAGTAGCTTCCAAGTCTACTGTCTCTAAATATTTAAAATGAAGAATACAAATACCCATCTTTTCTCCCATTCATTTATCCATCTATCCATCCCTTACCCATGGAAGCTGACTTCCATTTTACTGTAATTCAATTTTGAACTTGCAGGTAGTTTTGCCATTTCTTCCTCCCTGTGATTGCAAAGACTACCTGAAGGAAAGGGGGGAGGATCAATGACACAGAAAGCAAGATCTGAACATCCCTAATCTATTTCCAGAGGACACTTGGACTTTGCAAGACTCCTTAAGATGCCAGAAAACCTTTTATTGTTTTTACTGCAGATGAACAAATTTACTACTCTGCATATTTTTATGGATGTGGAAGTCATAAAAACCATAATGCATGAAAGCCATGAAAGTAAGTTAATTATTAATCTATTAATCATACTGGTGTCACAGGAATCTATGGAAACATGTCCCACTAACTATAACACAAAAATTGTCCAATGTTTTTGGAGAACTGATTTTCCTGATGCATCTTTCATCTCATCCACATGCCACTGTGAAGGCAGCCTGAATCAATGCTTAGCATTTCCAGCTTCCAAGTAGTATTTCTGCCTTTTCCCAACAGAAATTCACGTGTCCATTAAGCTTCCTTCACAATCTTGGGCTGGTGTCTGCCTTTATCTCCTCCCCTCTGATTATCAGTCATTGTCCTCCTCCCCTCCCCACTCCTCCTTTCCAGTGTTGAGGGACTGTTTTCCATACCAATTTGCTTTTGCAGAGGCATTTGACCCTAAAATAACTGAACCATGCTTCACAACTATACATATATATTGGTATACCAATAGACTGACTAATGGTACAGGTTGTAAGGAGAAACGGAGCTAGAGGAATCTAGCAATAACAGGGGTTAAATCATTTTGCTGTAAAGCTCTAAGGATGGGAGTACTACAAGCTGTGTTGCTGAGGCAGACTGCAACATCACCAGGGCAAAGAAAATTATGCCAGCAAACATGGCCATGAGGATATATATTATAACAGCAGTTTTATACATATAATTGAGGACATTTGGGGGATTCAGCTGAAACTCTGTTTTCTTGCATGGAAATTATAGCTATTTTAAAGTTAAACTTTCATGGAAAGCTGGATATCCTGGGAATGGATTTCTAGCTCATTGACAGATGACCTAATGATCTTGGGGTTGCAGAAATGAGAGGTTAAAACAAATGCAGAATTGTGGTCAGTCTGAAAGTCCATTCCCTGTGAAAATATGAGATACAATGACATTATCGTGTTTTGAGAATTCATGTTTGAGACTAGCCCAAATGTATTGGACACAGCTAGAGTTAATACCAAGAAAAGGAAGAGAAATAAATTCCAGTTTCTTCCTTCAGCAGGTGCCATTTCCCACCCACATTGATTATACACACACAGTTTATAACATATATAAGAATATAACCCAAGACACACACATACACAATAGATACAGACCAAAGTGTCACATGTGTGAGACTCTTTGCATCATCCCTTCCACTCCCCACCATTGCCCAATCCTGTCTCTATAGGCTTCTCTCTCTTTAGCCAAATATTCTGCACCTCCATCACTTACATGCTGGAAAAACAGTAGTAACTAACATTTGTGACTTTGGCAATAAAACGGCAGGCCTCGCAACCCCCAAATGGCAAAAAAAAACATTTCCATTCCAATCCAAGTTTTAAATTAAATGGTAATGAAAAATCAGCAGTGGCAGCTGGGACCAGAGGCAGAGATTGTCTCCAGAAACAAAAAAAGAGAGATGGCAAGGAGAGCTCAGCCTGGCAATAAAACAGTTGGTAAACTCACAAGTAAAAAAGATATTAGGAAAGCAAATCTAGAAGGGCATCAAGCAAAGAGATGGACAATCACAGGAAAGAAGGGAGGCTCCACCAATCAGCCTCTCCTTTTTGAACTGGTGTTTAGAAGTTTAGGGGGAGGAGGGGAGAAGAGCAGAGCAGAGCCGTTCTGTAGACTTGTGCTGACATCTGGAGGAAAGAGATGGGATTAGTAAAGGGAGGCACAAATAACTTCTCAAATCAGGGGGACCAACACAAAAATAATGATGGTATAGGACCCCTTCCCTCATAGATCTCCATGTCAGTCATTAATTCAGTGTTTATTAACACAGCCCTCTAAAGGAGGTTTGCCAAAGGCTCTTGAAAGGAGTACTGACATAATAATATATGTGAACATGATTGCCTTCATTTTAAAGAGGACTACAGAGAGTAACTTGCTATGGATGACTTATCTTTTCCTAATACCTTCTTCAGTCCAGCTGATCCCACTCCTGTGATCATCATTTTACATCAATGAGTGGGAAGTGAAAAGCACGGATGCAGGTGGAAAAGAAAATGCCCGAAAAAAGGAGAGTGAGGGTTTTGGCTTGGATGAAAAAGTATGTCTGATCTAAGGCTCCTTCTTGTTTTGCCAAATAAGAGAAGGTTTAGCTACTAGGTCACCCAGGAACAATTGTCTGATGTCTGGAAACAATTACTTCTTCCATGAGGAGGCCAGATCAAATGGCTTTGTTGGCCTTAAACATCGTCTCATTGGAACAAAAGCTGGCCAGGAATTATAAAGTGGTTGGCTTTTTAGTTCCTCCAGGAACATTAGAATCCACAACTGTGCAAGACTTAGTGTTCCTCCAGTACAAATGCAGCACCTGACTTTTGCAATTCTTTAAATTTAAAGTGAGCTTTAAAATGTCGATGGCTCCTTCCTTTCTGAAGTGGTTGTGCTAATCATTTCCGTAGAAGATGTTTCATTGGGTGCATGGTGATTTGTGGGTTTCATCTCAGTTTCAGGAAAGAAAACTAAGTTTCTTCTAAAGGGTGCATAACCAGAGGTCTGCCTACACTCAGTTCACCAAGAAGCTACCATTGGAAGGAAAAGGTGAAGTAGCAGCAAAAATTACTGTTGAACCTCCTATCACTCTCCAACTGAGGAATATGTAGAGCATCTTGACAGGCAAGGAGAGGGAAGGCATTCTGAAGAAAAGTAGGAATATCATATAAACTGAATCTTGTCTTGCTACTTTTCTTAAAAGCTGCTGTCTCTTTTTTGACTTTGGACTCTCCTCAGTCACATTAAAATGCTTTCCTCTTATGCTAAAGATGGCAGAGAGGTATGCTAGCATGCTTCATGCTGTCCTCATCACTCAATCCTATTCTGCCTCAGTAATGAGATCAACTAATGAAGCTGTTCTTTCAGTTTTAATTGAAGACTTGGGAAATAGGGAAAGCTGATTGGAAAGATTCAGATTCTCTCGCTGTCAAAAGCCGAACAAACCTTGTCAACTAAGCTCAAGAATGGAAAAGAAGGGGCATGTCCAAAACAGCACAGTGGCCAATGCTGAAATGTTAAGGCCCTGAGCCAGCCTATCAACTGCATCATGGATAAAACATCCTAGACGGTGTCAATAAAAAGTACACTATATAGGAAGAAGATGAAAAACACTTCTAAAAGTCATTTAAATTCTAAATGTCATTTAAAAATGGTTCATGGGGCATATTTGTGCTGCAGTTGGAAGGATATGAGAAGTTTGTAGTCCAGTCATTTCCTTTCTATGTTTGGTGAAACTGGTTCTCCAGCTTCCTGACATTCTGCCACATTTATGTAATGCAAGGCTGAACTGCTTCAACTGGGCTGGGAAAACAGCTGAGGTAAAAACTATTCAAAATTTTAGAACTGGGCCAAAGAGACATTTCTCCTCCCACTTCCTTTTTTGGCAGGGAAGGGATGCTTCTTTTGGCATGTGGAGAAATACATTCATTTACATCAGTGATGGCAAATTACTTTGGCTCAGGAAGCTGATTCCTCCCTGGCCATGCTGGTCAGAAGCCACAACAATCTACTCTGTTTTTGGTTTGCAAAATGTTTCTTCCTGAAGACCTGCTTGGTAAAATGGGCTGCTCAGGCAAATGAGTGAGAGAGAACTGGCACTCTGGAGCATGCAGCTGAGAGGACTGTAAATATTTTGTCCTCCCACATACCCAGTGGCCAAACTGATCTCTCTTTTTCTTTCCAAGGGAACTAGATTGGGTGGGACCATGCATGAGGGCAGTAAGGTTAACTTTCCTGCAGATTTCAGCTGGGCTGGAATGGACTTTTTTTGTCACTCTACTCTTTCATTCTCTTTCATTCCCTTGGACAGGAAATGAAACCAGTCTAGAAAAGCTGACCAAATACAAAATGACACAGCAGTGATTTCGAAGAGGAATGGGTCTCATTCTCTGTCTATAAAGGGAAGTTACACAAGCCAGAATTACAGAGGTTTTTTTTTAAAAAAAAAAGTGCCTCAAAAAAATAAAGCAGACATTTCACATTCAGCAAGGCTTGCTTTCCACAAAAACAAGCTGTGTGTCACAACATCAGTAAAAGAATAGCTGCTAATACCTGACAGATGTCTGGTTAAGGGACTTAGTTACTTCACAAAATATGTTCTGTCAAGGGTTCTTAATATGAAAAAACCATCAAGAGGTTAGCTTCTTATCACAACTTCATTGCCAACATAAATAAATTGGCAATGTTTACCCAAACTACAGCACAGTACATCAAACTTCCTCTTGTGGAACGGAAAAAAAAAATTGAAAGAGCTCAATATTGCACATGAGGATAACTGCTGGCTTGGGGCTGTTGGCCTGAGGCAACCGTTTCCTAAAGAAAGTCACTGGACAATCCCAGAGCATTAGCCTTTCCATTTTTCATGCCTTCACAATACACTTTAAAAACAAGTTGGAATTTTCCTGATCTGTCTTATCTATCATTCACTTTTGGCTCTGCTGATCCCTTCAGTGTTAAGATAATTAATCTGAGGCCAAAAGTCCATGTTTGCAATGCTAAGTCCCCAAAAGGGCTGTTTGATTTTATGCACTTTTGTCATGGCCATGAGGTCCAAGAGGGTAGTATGGCTGCATCTGGTCATTGTCACCAATTAGCACCACCCAGGGAGACTTGTAGCTTAAGGAATGCTACAGACATGGGCCACTATTGCTCCCCAATACTTTTCTCCTGTCATGCTCTCATCATATGCTAAATAATCATCTATCAATCATCTACTGTATCATTTGCCAGGTATATGGTACCATTAAGATGCTATAATTACAGAATATATCTTAGCAAATCCAGAATTTGGCAGAGAGAATTTAATCAATTCTCTTCTTCACTGACTTTAACTTGGCCAACAGCAGGTTGTGTTGCCCCTGGTGTTCTTTTTGCGAGTATATATGAAATATACAGATACTTCTAAAAAGCATTACTATACATACTTGTAGATAAGCCCATCCAGGGATAAGCCTTTCGGAGTGTATTTTGGCACTTAAAATTCTTGGCTTGTCCATGAGTATATATGATCAGCTAAATTAAACTAAATATAGCAAAATAAATCACTCACGACTCCTGCGTTTTTTAGATTACAAAAGAGAGGTGGGGGGAGGGAGGGAGGGAGAGAAACCCTTCTAGAAGCTGGTATACAATGTGTTAGGAAGAACAATTGAACAATCTGTAAATCTGGATGCATCAGCTCCATTGCATGATATAAAAACAGCAAACCTGAACAGAAGATCTCTGGTTGATTCTATTAATAGTGTTATGGTGGCATCAGGGCTAGCTTGAAGCTCAGGCACAGGCCTGGGGTTCCAGTGCTTACAGGGTGCTGAGGCTGCCCCTCCTTCCAAATCATTCTAAAAAACGCAAGTGTTCACATTCATTAGCCAATCTTCCCTAGGGGAGCCAGCTCTGGGTGATATGATTATATTTAAATATCTTTTTTGAATGGCTGTGACCATGGTAACATCCTACTGAGTCAGTGGGAGAGAGGGAGGGTGAAGACCAGTCCTAAACAATTCATGAACTTACAGCAGGATATTGGATGCTGCTCACAGCTGCTGTAGCCATGGTTGATTGGCTTCAGGGATTAAATTGATGATAGGGTAGGGCTGGGAGTCAATGTATGTGATAAGGTCATCCAGTGGGAAAAAGTCCACTATTTGTGCTTGCAAAACCACAGCGTAGTACATGATAGTAGCAAAGTGAAAAGTTAAACTTATTTACTTGCATATAAATGATAGTTGTATACTACCAAACCTGTGCCGGTTTGTGGTGGTTTACAAAACAATCAACAAAAACATACCTAACACTTAATGTATCAATTGTGAATATAAACAAATTTTAACAACTAATAGCTAATCAAAATTGTAACAATTCAAGAATAAAATGTGATACTAGACAGTTCATAAAACTGCTACATAAATAGCTGTTTTCCTTGTTAGTGGAAATGATGAAGGGCAAAAGACAGGGCTTTGCAGGTGAAACAGATGTCATTAGAAGGGCCAGTAAATAGAGCATTTTGTTGGCAAATTAATATGTTTATCTGGAAGTGCTCCTGTGACCCCAGCAGCACTTGGGTCAATAGTTGAGATCCATACGTTGCCAGTTAGTTTTCTTGAATTAGTTTTTCTTCTTAATTGCTTGTTTGTGCTCATGATACAATCAAACTTAAGTGCCTACAATTTTATTTAATCCTGTACTGTGACATTATTAGATGGGATGTAGCTTCCTTGGGTTGAACCACTAATTAACTAAGAAAGAATGGAAGATGTTGTAATTTTGTTTAGTGTTAACATTTGTACACCACATCACATTTCTTCTATTAAACTTATGGTGGAATACCTAACGTTCCTTAGTAGGTATGGAAGTGTGCGTGCCCCTGCATTTCATCCTTGCAGTTTCTAAGATGATAGGCAATAAGGCAATTATATTAAAAACAGGATAAAATTAAGGTGACACTAAGCAATAAAGAAAAAAGAATAAGTATACACTAAAAACAGCAGCAGTAGTAGTTGTTCTGGCCTCCACAGAGCCTGATTTGGAGGAGGAGGAGGAGGAGGAGGAGGAGGAGGAGGAGGAGGAGGAGGAGGGGGAGGAGGAGGAGGAGGAGGAGGAGGAGGAGGAGGAGGAGGAGGGGGAGGAGGAGGAGGAGGGGGAGAAGGAGGAACTGGGACCATCCAACAGGGAAGGCATGCCAGGAGCTGATGACAATGCTCAGACATTGGGGGAGGTGGTCGACCATTTTTCAAACTTATGACTGTTGCAGCATCCTCATGGTCATGTGATCAAAATTCAGATGCTTGGCAACTAACTCATATTCATGACAGTCCTGGGGTCATGTGATCCCCTTTTGTGATCTTCTGACAAGCAAAGTCAATGGGGAAGTCACATTCACTTAACAACCATGTCACTAATTTAAGAACTGCAGTGATTTACTTAACCATGGCCAGAAAAGTCATAAAATGGGGCAAAACTCACTTAACAAATTTCTCACTTAGCAACATAAATTTTGGGCTCAACTGCGGTTGTAAATTGAGGACCATCTGTATTCCTTTTAAAAAAAACAACAGGGCTTCAGATAGTACCACAAACTAGACAGATATGAGTGGGAAAGCTTGTCCGTTTGGGGAAGTAGTGTTTCATGTTCACTTTGAAGAGCAACATTTCTTGATCCAGAACTAATGGCAGGGTGAGATTTGAACTATGATGCATAGGAAGAACATTGTTTAGTGTTCTTCTATGTGATGATCCTGGAAGAAAACAAATGCATTGATTTACCAAAGGAAAGAAGCTTCCTTTGTTGCCTATTGTAGATAGGTTTCTCTCCTATAATTATGTATCATCTTCAGGAGATATAGACTGTTATTCCGAAAGTGGCATGGAAAAAATTAAAGAAAAATTTAAACACCCTCTCCCCCAATGCAGGCTATTTCCTGAATCCTGATCACAGCCTTTGCCCTCCCTAATTTAAGAGAAAATAGATCTGCAAACCAGAACTCTTGGTTTAAAGCAACACAAAATTTGGTCCACAGAGTCAGTGCTTTACCAAGTCACTTGTAATTCAAGTATCTCTCGCTGGCAAAAGAGAACAGGATGGTATCAGTGTGTGATGAAAAGGAACAGGTGGATGAAACAGACTGTGTGAATAGTGAAGAGTTATACAATCAAGAGTCTATAGTGATACAATATAAAGTCAATAAAAAAGACAATAAAGGCATTCAAAAGGTCTCTTGGGCTTTTTACAACCAGCGGGAATAATTATATGTGCATCCTGAGGCTGCTTCAGATGTGATTAGACAAAAGGGAAAGGGAAAAAAGGAAGGAAGGGAAAGGAAATCAAGAATGCTGGAATTTTTGGTGCTCACTGTATTTGTATGGCAATTTCAATGGTGCATAGAAAGCAGAGCGTTCTTTCTTCTCTGATTCCTTTTGTTATTGCAAACGGACCACACAATTCTTCTTGGAAAGCAAACCTTACTCCTCCCTCCTTTAAAAAGAAAAATAAGAATAAAAGTAGGGGAGTTAATGGTCCATTTGTAGATCCTTTTTCAAATATTTAATGTCTATATACATTAGGGCCCCAAGCAAATATTAAGCACTGCTGAGATCCTTGGAATGTAAGTGAACTTCATCCACCAGGACTGATTTTAAATCAACAAATCTTGGCATAGAAGCATTTTCCATTTATTTACTTTATGGTCATTTTATGTGTCACTGAGTCTCAAAAAAAGTTGGGATGCCACTTCACTCTCACTTTACCCAAAATGATTGAAAAAGAGATGAGCTACATTTCACAGCTGTTTTGCCCCATTCTTTGATGAGGCTGATTGAAAATATTTGCATGATAATGTCTTAGTTGATGCTGGATTGGATAGGATCCTTTTGTTCCTACAGTTGTTTTGTTGTCTTTCACATCACTGCACGTTTTGGCAGCAGGCCAAATTCTGCCACTTATTGTGTGCAAGCACAAAGCACAGATCAATTAACTCTAAGACAATACTTGAAATCAATAGAAATTACTTGTGGCTGTGTGCATCTGGGGGCTGACTGTAAATATCTATCCATGACTTAATCATTTGGTGCTGGGGTTTCCAAGCAGGGTACCTTCAGGAAGCTACTCATGAAGTCTGCATGCAGAGAAATGACTTTTGAGATCTGCTCCTAAATATTAAATGCGCCTACTTGAACAGGTTGCAGTAGTGCAACACAGCAATACTCCAATGGCTATTTTTTTTTATTGTACAGCCTGGATAATTACACCCAACAGTTTGTGCTAATTGTGGGATGTACAGGTGGTAGCCAAGTTGAAGAAGTTTCTCATTCAGTACCTTTAAATAACAGCAAGTCGTGGTTTTGTTCCTTTGCCTCATAAGAGCTGGGTAAGAAAAGGGGATATTGATGCAAAAAGACAGACGCCACAACAGAATTGGAAGTGAGCAAACTATCAGAAAGTGACAGTCATGCAAACAATATGTTTTTGGAGTTTCCCCAGTTAAGATCATAGGAGAAACAATGTAGAGGACTTCTCATGGACATCAACTTACAAATCCCTCTTCTTAGTTGAATCAAGACAGAAGGCTCTGCTTTGATGTCTTGAGGATAGCTGGCACTTACTCATGATACAAACATGCCCTGAAAATTGTCTGTCTGTTTATCTGCTGTATCCATGGTGTTGCCTTCCTCGCCCATCAGCAGGAAAGTCTTGACCTGATTCAACTGTCCCAGCATTTGTGTTTCACCCACCACTAACCAAAAGTTATATGAAATCTGTTTTGCTTCAACCCCAGTTATGTCAGAGTCAAAATTAGGTGACTAGTAGTGAGCAGGTTCAGAGAAGTATTTATTGATCATTTCATACTAATGAGTATATTTGTTTCTCCTCATGATCAGCCTCATCTCTGTTACTGTGCTATTGTTTCTTAGAGCTGGACTTGACAGAAAAGGCTCTATCAGAATTGTGTGAAATATTAGGCTGTTCAATAATCCCAGCAATTTAGCAGAAGGCTGAGTAGCAAAACATAGGATTGTCTGGACAGATCATGGAAATTCTGTAGTTTGATCTAGTGGTTAAGGCACCATCTATAAACTGGGAGACTGTGAGTTCTAGTCTGGTCTTAGCCCTGAAAGCCAGTTAGGTGATCTTAGCCAGCCACTCTCTCTTAGCCCAATTCACCTCCTAGTTTTTTTGTGATAAACATAGGAGGGAAAAGGAGTAATATCTTGAGTTGTTTATTTAAAAAAGTGAAGAAAGAAAGGAAGGAAGGAAGGAAGGAAGGAAGGAAGGAAGGAAGGAAGGAAGGAAGGAAAGAAAGAAAGAAAGAAAGAAAGAAAGAAAGAAAGAAAGAAAGAAAGAAAGAAAGAAAGATCTGTTGATTAAAGGGAGAAAAGAAAGAGGAGAAATATCTGGAAAAAAGCCCCACTGTTTATGAGTCAGCTCCCCTTCTGAAGATATAAATGGAGGAATCAATCACTTTGTACTCACTGCTCACACAAAATCAGGACAGCATCATTTGGTGATGAGTGAGAACAGATGTAATAGAGGCAGAACAGGATCAATAATGGGATCAGCAGATTTCATGCCAGCACAATTCTCTGCTGATGCAAGCATGTGTAGATTAACTCATCTCAGATGAAACAGTATGATCCATCAATATGGAACCTATCACATAAAGATATTGCGTAATTCTTAGATTCATGAGCTTATTTTTTGCCACCATAGATTACCACAACAGACCTCCTAAAATGGGCCCATTAGCTCATTATCTCAAAATGTTTTTCAGCTAAAAATTCATATACATATACTTATATGAATGCTATATACTAAAATGTATGCAAAGTGGTAATGAAACCTGTGTACAAAAATATGGATTTCTTATATGTGTTGATGGTACAAGTAGCACAATGCAGAGGCTGATAGATGATAGCTTGGAGATAATCTGTCCAAATGTAATTTACCCTTTAAAAATCTTTATGTCAAATGTTATAAATATAAAATGATATTTATTATCATTATGAAACTAGGGTGGTTTTCTTCTAATGTTTATTTATGCCTAGTAACATGATTCTAACTGCATTATGTAGTGCTAATATTTTCATCTTTGGAGGAAAAAAAGTTAATTGATTCGGATAGGAGAATTTGGATTTCTCTTTTACACTTATGCAGAGGAGGCCAGACAACTACAGTGAATATCCAATATTATTTTGTGTCATTTTGTGACATCGCACATTTGAGATGGCAAAGGAAGGGAAATATGTTGCTATCAAATATCTGTCATTTTTTAACTCTTTAGATTGCAAGAAGTTATTTCTTGACCTCACAAGTACAGTGTCTGGTACATTAATCATATTCACAAAGATATAGTACTGTTATTATTCATGATGGACAACCCATGTGATCCCCAAAGTCCTTTTCCTGCCCAGCCACAATTTGATCTTCCAAATTGTCCATTACTGCCATCCTAACTGTTGACTGTTGGTGCTAGAGGAAAGAAATTCATCTGGTTTTCTTTCTTCTTATCAAAAATTGGTTGTTATCAGAACATTGATTTTACCAGAAGTGGGTTTCAGCAGGTTCTGACCAGTTCTGGAGAACTGGTAGCGGAAATTTTGAGTAGTTCGGAGAACTGGTAGTAAAAATTCTGACTGGCCCCGCCCCCATCTATTCTCTGCCTCCCAAATCCCAGCTGATTGGACGGAAATGGGGATTTTGCAGTAACCTTCCCCTGGATTGGGGAGGGAATGGAGACTTTACAGTATCTTTCCCCTGGAGTAGGGTGAGAATGGAGATTTTGCAGTATCCTTCCCCTGCCATGCCTACCAAGCCACACCCACCAATCCATGCCAATCCATGCCACCCGCCAAGCCACACCCACAGAACCGGTAGTAAAACCCACCACTGGATCTTACTGAGAAGCAGGTTTCATGAACAAGTTTGGATCTGATGGCATACTATATAGGATGGGGTAGTTGTGATTATGATGGTTCTATCTGTTTCAGGATTTTTGGGATGAGAGTGAGGTTAATTTTTTGCTTCTTCAACTATCTCAACACTATTATTCAGGTATGGAGTGGGGGAAGCCATCCCAGCTGGTTTGAAATTGTCTTGAGTCTTGAACTGCATCATTGCCAGTTATTTTTTTAATATGTGTGAACCTTGACCCATCACAAGGTATCTCATATGAATCTGAGAAATTTGCCCATCTAGTTTTAAATATTTGAAACTAAAAAAAAGGGGGGGGGGGCGCTTGAAAATCTTTCTAGCTCTTTAGAGTTTTCCACTTGAAATAGATCTGGTTTGCTCAGTGCCTGGATAAGGACCATTTGGGAAAATGGGTGTCATTAAAATATATAGTACATGTTAATCATTACTTAATCCATTGATTTCAGTGGGAACAAAGTTCAAATAAATTTGTTTGCACCTGACTTATTTTGTTCAAGGGGATACTCAAATTTGGTATATCAATGGTGATATGTTTATGTGAGCCAATTGTTCTACTTGTAAAATACTAGTATTACAAGTAGGTCTACATTACAAGTATTTTATGCATATCTATTTTAGCACTATCCTTAAGACTGCTTCAGATTATATGACTGTAAGCTTTTAATTTTGCAATAGTCCAAATGTCACATAGTGTTTTTCTGATTCTTCAGGAAAAAGCCATCCAGAACTAAGCATGTTAATTTTATAACCAATCAGTGCAATTTTCTCTGAGCCTGGCAATTTGCTGTATATCTGTTGTACAATAAATCAGCAATGTATTGCCAATCATTACAGGCAAATCTGGTTATTCGCTGAAATCTCATATATAACATGTAAATAATGTTATTGTTGTCATCTGGCTTCTAACTAATCTGGCATTTGAGGATAATGGAGCCAATCTTATAATATGAAGGACTTGGTTTTGTGAACATTTAAGCAGTGCCCTCCCCCTTCCCCAAGTTTTAATTTTCTAAAACATTTTAAGCTTTTAGGGGTGTCATTTATTCATTTAAATTCTTCTCACTTGCCATCAGTGATGCTATTAGACAGCCAGATCTGATTAGCAATATTGAAATATCATTCTGATTTTGCCTCAGGGAGTGGGAGACTGGATTTGGTCCAATGCCACCTCTGAGACTTAGCCAAGTGAAGTCATCCCCTCTATTAAACCTTGCCCTATGATGCAGGGAGAGAAGTTTTCCAGCATATCTGATGTAGGCAGAGCATGTGGTTTCTTTCTGCACAGATTCATACAGTCTTGTAATGCAGGGTTGAACAATCCTGTGCAACTCATCTAAGCAAAAGAAACAGCAGTGGCCGTAAATATTACAAAAACTGCAGCTGAAAGTAAAATTAAAACAGAATTAAATCTTAGGACAATTTGCTCTCTCCAAGTATCTTGAAGGGAATAGCTGAAACAGATCCCTTTTACCTGATTTTTTTTCGCAGGCCAGAATATGGATGGATGGATGGATGGATGGATAGATGGATGGATTGAATTTGTAGGCTGCCCCACAAAATGTAGCAGAGAAAAAATGATAGATGACTGGAAAGACTGAATGATGTAAAAGATTGTCCATGGCCTGATGATAGCACTCCATTATTCCTCACTATTGCCCATGTTGGTTGGAGCATACAGATATTGTAACCGTAATGTCTGGAGAACAGCAATTTGCGTACTACTAGCATCTACCAGTAATAAACAATTTGCTATTCTTACGTTCACTGATTTGCTTTGGGTCTTTCATTGGAAATATAATGTCTAGCTACAGATGGAAGAGAGCTGGTTTTTCTCCAGGTCTCCTGAGGGCAAGGAAAGAGAAGAAATGGGCATATTAAGCAGCATAAGCAGAGGAGAAGTCACCTACTGGTATGGAGAATTTTAAAACCATAATTATAATATAGCAGCTTGGAATAAATGATCATTATTTATCCATTTTCTCTATTAGATGGGACAGTTTTGACAGAAATAGTAATCAACTTGAGGAAGCCAAAGGCTATTTGATATTAATGCAGACAATGATGAATTAAAGATCAGAATAGCCTTTCACTTATAATGAAGGTCTGAGGCCATTAGTAGAGGAGTGGGCCATTGGTTTTCCCTCCACCACCAATTCTCAGATGTTAATCCCTTAAACATATAAAAATTATTGATAGTCACAAATAAAATTTGGGGTTGCAATTCCTCTGACTTAGGTACATGAGAGAGTTAAGGTTTTTAGCTTGAATGTTCCTTTTTTTTCTCCCCAGCATAGCTGACATTCTTCTAAGATTAGCAAACTGCTGAGATTTAGCTTTTTGGCCTAGTAAATCAAATGCCACAATGCACAAAGGTGTACCTCAAGGCATATGAACTAAAATTTAGGCAATATTAATCATGGCCATGACCTATCTGTTGTGAATGTTGGAGTTTCCTGAAAGTTTGATCCGGTTTTTTTTTTTTTTAGATTTATTATTTATTAAATTATTACTTTAATTTTAATTTTTCACTCAAAGTTCATCCTGGATTTATCTGTGTCCTCCAGAATCTATAAGGCTGATTCAGACCTCTCTGATTAGTGAAGGGAAATGGGGCTAGGAGCATTTAGACAGGAACTCCTTCGTTTGTATTTGCATATCCCATTTTTGAGGTCTCCTGTACTGAGATGAGCACAGATATTGATACAGAACCAGAATTGGTTGACCATATAGATTCTTTTGGGCTTATTTTCTGCCAGTTTATTTGGAGGCTTTTTAAATAATATCCCTTCAGTCCATCAGTGGCTCTATATCTACTCCCGTAGCCTACATATATATACCACACTTTTGGTGAGAAAAGATAAACCAGAGACATATTTGTAGCACACTAACTTCTAAGGAAGAAAAACCATTGGAAATTTGGCAAAAGTCTTAACTCCTGCAATGTTGATATTGGAGATATGGACTTTAAATAAAGACCATATGAAACTGTCCAAAATGAAGCACTTGTATGTCTTTCAGATCCTGAGGGCCATTTATTTCTGTGGTCTTTCCCATATGTAAACCCTTTACCTGCAATTTAACTGTTTGTGCTTTAACCATTTATCTTGCCTACTTTCTTTAACAGTCATGTTGAATTATCGGTGCTCATTATACCTTAGCTAATGCATCTTCATACACAATCTCTGCATCAGTTCCAAGGTGGAAGGAGAGGAATAAAACCAATTCACTCTATGCATCCTCCATATGATTGAGCAACCCATTTTATAACATTTCCAGAAACCACTGCAGAAGTAGTAATCTATGTCAATGGAGGGGGAAACAAAGAGTAGGAGAAAAGATGTTGTTTCAAGGTCTAGGATTGTGATGGCGAACCTATGGCACATGTGCCACAAGTGGCACGCAGCACCCTCTCTGTGGGCATGCAAGCCATTGCCCCAGTTCAGCTCTGCCGTGTATGTGTGCATGCCTCCCGCTGGCCAGCTGGTCATCAGGTCTCTGTCGTGCATGCAGGAGCGCGCGCGCGGGGGGGGTCTGCATGTGCGGGGGGACAGCGTGCATGTTGGGAGTGCATGCATGCGTGGGCACCGTATGCCCATTCATTTTGGGGATTCGGGTGCTTTCGCACACATGCCTTGGGCACTTGGTCTGGAAAAGGTTAGCCATCACTGGTCTAGGATATAAGGATGTAAAGAGGTGGAGTGATGGATAGATCCAGTTTTTAACCACAGGAAATGTATTGATTGCTGGTTAAATTTTATGCAATAGTTAATTTATATCTGGTCTTTGCTTTTTACTAGTAGTAGATAGTAGTCTCTCAACTAAAATTAGCTGGTTTGATGTAGTGATTAGGGTACTAGGCTAGAAATGGGGAAAATAAGTTCCAGTCCTGCCTTAGGTCCAAAGCCAAATAGGTGACCTTGGATCAGTCACTCTCTCTCAGCCTTAGGAAGAAGCAGTGGTGGGCTGCTGCCAGTTTAACAACTGGTTTTTCCAGCACTGAAAATGTGAGTGCATGCCTTCCGTGTGTGCGCGCGGCTTCAAAAACACAGCAATATAGGATGGGATAGTGCCGGGCCGGGTAGGCAGCCACCTGCAGGTCACAATTACCGGTTCGCCTGAACCAGTCCGAACCACCAGCAGCCCACCACTGGGAAGAAGGCAAGGCTAAACTGCTTCTGAGAAAACCTGCCAAGAAAACTGCAGGGACTAGTCTGACTCAAAGACACACACACACACACACACACACACACACACAGACAGACAGACACACACACACACACACTCCAAGTACATATTGTTAGATCGGCGCAGGAATGGAAGACGTGACCAGCTCGTTACATAAGTAACTTTTATTAAGAACTGAAACAGTAGCAAGACTGGCTGTGCGCTGCCGGAGCTCTCCTTATATTCGCTCCGGCAGTCGCACCGCCCCCTGCCTGGGATTCAAACTTTTCTGCCCGATGGCTGGCAGCCAATCTGGGCGGATGTCCTTATAAGGACATAACACTCCTCCCCTCTTAGTCTGCAAATAGTCAATGTTCATTTATGAAAGTCACGTAATCACGCAGGTACGTAGGACGCCTCGGCGCCCTAGTTGACCTGCGCAGTCTCATTTCTTCTCCGTCTCCGGCCTGGATGGACGGGGCTCTTTCGTCTCCTGGTTCCCTCTCCGGAACCGGGCTCGGTTCGGCTGTCGAGTGAGCGGGGTCCCCCCCAGCGCCTCCGGCCGGACCACAGACCTTGGATGGCTGGTTCTGATGGTCTTCCTCCTGGCCTGTGGGTCTATCGCCTCATCTCGCTTGCTCGGTTCCGACCCGGGAAGAGCGTCTGAGTCTCGGTAGGTCTGCCGCTTGCTCCTCCCTGGTCTCCCGGGCGCTGCGGTTCGGTTGCGGTCCGGCTTGCTGCTGGTTGGGTGGTGGTTCCGTTCGGTGCCCTTGGGTCCGGTCCGCCGGCTGCAGGTGGTGCTGGCTTGCGTTGTGCTGTCCGACCTCGCAGGGGTGGCGTTGGTCCCCTCGGTTGGGCTGGCGTTGGTCTACCCCGTCTGGTTGGTGGTGGTCGACCTGGTCGGGATGTTGTTGCGGGACTCCCTCTGCGGGGCGGCAGAGGTTTCCCCTGCCGGAGTGGTGTAGGTCTCCCCGGCCGGGTTGTTGTTGGCTTCCCCTTCCCCCTAGTCCCTGGTCTCCCATCGGATGGTGCCTGGGGTCATCCGGGTCGGGTTGATGGTTCTTGGCTGTCTTCTGAGATGGGCGGGGGTCCCTCTCGCCGGGGAGTCGCCCATGGGTGGTGGGGTGCCCGTCGTGGCTGGGTCCCGGTCTACTCGCCTGGAGCTGCAGTCTCCCTGGCTGGGCTGGTGTAGGCTGCCCCACTGGTGGGGTGCGCTGCTCCTCCACTGGGCAGGTCCCGGTCTACTTGCGGGCTGGGTTGGTGGTCCCTGGCCCTGTTGTGCCGAGTGCCCACCTGGCTCGGTTGGTGCCATCCCCCGTGCGGTTGGCCCCGGTCTACCTCGCTGGACTGCCGACGTGACAGTGCCTGGTAGTGTGCTGGGCCGACCTCGTCGGGATGGCGTTGCTCTGCCTCGCAGGGGTGTTGTAGGCCTACCTCGTCTGGGTGTGGTAGGTCTACCTCGCCGGGGTGTTGGAGGCCTACCTCGTCTGGGTGTTGTAGGCCTCCCTCGTCGGGCTGGTTTTTGTGTGCTCCCCCCCACCTTTTCCGGAGTTGGTCGATGTGCCGTCTATAGACCTGTCCATCTTCCAACTCGACGGTGTAGGATTTGGGGCCGGTTGTGCTGGCAATCCTTCCCTTCAGCCACTTAGGAGGGCCGTTGAAATTCAGCGCGAAAACTGAATCTCCCTTGCTGAAGGCGCGGAGCGGGCAGCTGGCGGTTGCGGTCACTTCCGGGCTGTACTGGGGGTGCAGCCGGTCCAAGGGTGACCTCAACCTTCTGCCCATCAGCAGCTCGGCCGGGCTCTTGTGGGTGGTGGCATGCGGCGTGATGTGTTGGGTGAGGAGGAAGTTATCTATGCGTTCTTGCCAGTCTCCCGGGCCCATCTTGGTGAGGGCTTCTTTGGTGAGCCTGACCATGCGTTCAGCTTGTCCGTTTCCGGCCGGCCTGTACAGGGCGGACAGGGCGTGGCAGATGCCCAGTCCTGCCAGGAAGGACTCCATTGCCAGGGATGTGAGCTGGGGGCCGTTGTCTGAGACTAGCACGTCCGGTAGTCCGTGCGTGGCGAACAGGCGGCGCAGGGCTCGGATCGTCGCTTCTGTTGTGGTAGATGCCATGGGTGTCACCTCGAGCCACTTGGAGAAGGCATCTACCACGATGAGGAGGTGTCGCCCTTGCATCGGACCCGCGAAGTCGATGTGGATCCTCGACCAGGGATTGCTGGGGGTCTCCCACTTCGCGACTTCGGATTGCGGCGGCGCTGGGCGAACTTCTTGGCACGGGTCACATCTGGAGACCCATTGCTCAATGTCTCTGTCCATAGAGGGCCACCAGACGTAACTCCGTGCCAGGGCCTTCATGCGGACGATGCCCGGATGCCCTTTGTGCAGTGTCTCTAACGTCCGCCGTTGCAGGGAGCTTGGGATCAGCACCCTGTCTCCCCATAGCAGACAGCCCTTTATGATGGACAGCTCCTTCTGTTTCCTGGTGAATGGGCTGAACCTCTCCTCTGTCTTTTCCGATGGCCACCCTCTGAGGATCCAGGACTTCACTTGGCGGAGTGTGGGGTCCTTTTGGGTGTGAACGGCCACATCTGCGGATGACACTGGGCAGCTGGCGTCGTCATCTATATGGTGTAGGTGGAGCGTGGGGACTGGGTCTTTGACTGGATTCTTCGACGGGCATCTACTGAGTGCGTTGGCGTTCCCTATGGCTGTGCCCGGCTGGTGCACGAGCCTATAGGAGTAGCCGGCTAGGAAGATGGCCCATCTCGTCATCCGTGGAGACATGAAGGTCGGGGTGGGTTGGTCACCTGCGAGGAGTCCCAGGAGTGGCTTGTGATCGGTGACTATGGTGAAGCGTCTTCCGTAGAGATATTCGTGGAAGCGCTTCACTCCTGCCACGATGGCCAGGGCTTCTTTGTCCAGCTGACTGTAGTTCCGTTCTGCGCCGGACATGGTTTTCGAGAAGTATGCGATTGGGGCTTCGGTGCCGTTGGGCAGTTCGTGGCTGAGGACTGCCCCCACCCCGTAGGGCGACGCATCACAGGTCAGCTTGATGGGGAGCGTCTCGCTGTATTGGATGAGGACACTTTTGGACGTCAATAGTCCTTTTATGGCTCGGAATGCTGCTTCCTCTTCCTGGCCCCACTTCCAGGACGCCGATTTTCCCAGCAGGCGGTGAAGTGGCTCAGCAACTGTGGCTTTCTGTTTTAGAAAGATTGCATAGAAGTTGAGCAACCCAAGGAATGCCTGAAGCTCCGTTTTGTTTTTTGGGCTTGGGGCTTCATGGATTGCTTCCACTTTTGATTTGGTGGGGTGGATGCCCGTGCTATCAATGAGCTGGTTCCTCGGCTCTGCAAGCTTCGGCGATGTGACCCCTTCTGTTGCAGCGTCGGCAGGTCGCATCTCTCCACTTGCAGGTCGCCCTGGCATGGTCCCCTCTGCAGCTGGTGCAGCGCTCCCCCTTGTAGCTCCATTGGGCGGTTTCCTGCCTTGGGGGTCTGGATACTTTGTGTACGGTGGACTCCCCCTCCGACTCGGATCCAGCTGTGGAATCCTCTGTTGATGATTGCGCTGTGGAGCGAATCTTGTGGATTCCCTTTGCTCTGCTTACTGCGGCCACTGCTTTCTCAGAGATTTCGGATGCGGTGGCTTCCTCCACCACATCCTTGAGCACGAGTTTCTTCCTGCTCAGGAATTTCTTCTGCAGGCCTCTGTCCCTCATGCCGAAAACCACGCGATCAGCGATGGCATTGTCCACGTGGTCAAACTCACAGCTGGCTGCGATCTGGCGTAGGGCGGCCACGAATTCCTTGATAGTCTCACCTTCCATCTGGTCCCTCTGATGGAAGGTGAAACGGTTCGCCACCGGTGTTCCTGTTGGGGCATAGTGGTCATCCAGGATTTGCAGCAGGTCTGCCCATGGCACTTCTTCGATGTCTCGTGGTGCTACGAGATCGATTGCCATGTCGAGGACCTCGGAGCCGCAGTTGGCCAGGAAAATGCCCTTTTTCCGGTCATCATCGGCATCCCTGATGTTGTTGCCTCTCAGGTATTGCCGGAATTTCACTACGTAGGATTTCCACTTGTCCTTCCCTGGGCGGAAAGGAGCAAGGGCTGGCAAAGTGACTTCAGCGGATGCCATGCCTTTGGAAATGCCTACTGTAGTTTCAGGTGCTGGAGTCTTGGTCTTGTTGGCTTGGTGCCGTGAGGTTCGTTTCTTCTCTCTAGTCCTTCGTCGCCAGTGTTAGATCAGCGCAGGAATGGAAGACGTGACCAGCTCGTTACATAAGTAACTTTTATTAAGAACCGAAACAGTAGCAAGACTGGCTGTGCGCTGCCGGAGCTCTCCTTATATTCGCTCCGGCAGTCGCACCGCCCCCTGCCTGGGATTCAAACTTTCCCGCCCGATGGCTGGCAGCCAATCTGGGCGGATGTCCTTATAAGGACATAACACATATCTCAACAGAGCAAGATCATTTCAAGAAATTCAGTGGATTCATACACTGGTGGGAGATCTCTCAACCTGTTTTGGTCTCTGCCCAAACCCCAAGACAAGTTTGTCCTGTGCTTTAAAAGGGTACCTAAATATTACCTGCACCATCAGTTATAGGGCCATTTGGATTATGTGGACACATGGCCACCAGTGATGGGATACAGAATATTGCTAATGATATCCCTGCTAACTGGCAGCCAATCTTTTTGACTGAAAATTAGTAAGAAAAGGGTAGGAACTCACATATTCTGTGTATGCAGAGGCACATTCGATGGAACCCAATTCATGAATATTGGCCATCAAGGGAAGGCGCTCCAAGCACATATCACACCATATGGCAGTTAAATGCAATGCTTTTCACATATATATACGATACACTGTTCAGTTCAGCTTAGTCCTGTTACAATAACAGCATCAGCCGGCGGGGCTGTTAAGAAATTTGTTTTTGTCTTTGCCTTTAATTTTATCTTTTTATAAAGAATCTCTGTTAGCACTGCAGCTGCTCCAGCATTAACAGCCTTGAAATAGAACATGTTCCTTTGCCTAGCAGATGACAGCTGCGTGAGATGGAAGTGGGGAGAAGAAGAAGAAGAAAACCCTTTAGGATTGATTAATCCAAGAAAATGACTCTTTATATTTAACATTCGTGTGGTTTAAACTTGAAGTATGTTTGCCTCTGAGCCATTTCTTGATTATCTTGCTTCCTAAAGCAATGATAATTTTAGAGTCTAAAAAATGAATCCAAAGAGCCCAACATCTCCTGCAGCAGGTTGGCCACAGTTGTTTCAGTGCCAGTGGCTGAAGTTTTGATTTTGCTATCCCTGGAACTCCTTGTCAAGTGTGATGTGAATAGTGACTCCCAGTTTTAGGCTGTTTTATCTCTTTCCATAGTGTCATTATGAAACTGGCCTCTGCAATGAGCTAGGGACTTCTTACTAACAGCATCCATTTCTGAAGAAACGGGCTGGATATTTGAGAATGCAAGGAACATAAGCCATGGGAGAACAAAAAGAGAAAATCAAAAATGTCCACATTGATTTTAGCCACAACTCATCAAAAACTGCCTTTAGAGCAGGGGTCTCCAACCTTGGGAACTTTAAGACTTGTGGACTTCAACTCCCAGAATTCTGGGAGTTGAAGTCCACAAGCCTTAAAGTCCACAAGCCTTAACGTTCCCAAAGTTGGAGACTCCTGCTTTAGAGAGCATGTTCTGACTTTCTTCCTCTAGTGTCCCTGTCACTTGTTCTGCAGCTGAGCTTGAGTAACTTACAATAAAGACAACCTCTTTGCAATGAATGAGATATGCTTGAAAGATTCTGGATGCTGGACTTTCATGGACAAGCACCACCATTGAGATTCCCACATAACTTAGTGGATGTGAACTTAGAGCAAGTCAGTAAGAAGCAAACATTTCAGCTACTGAGCTTAGAGGCTGCTTTCAAATATACTGAAATTCTCTTGCACTTTAGCTTTCCAACAAGCAGAGCATTCCTTTGGTTAGCCTCAAGTTTTTACATCCCCCATTCATCAGTTAGCACTGTATATTGTCTCAAGGGCAGAATATTTTTTTCCATATCTTGAATTTCCATAGATTTCATGGGAATCAAATCTATAAAATCTTCCAGTAAATGCAGAACTATCCTCTGTCTATGGATGTCTTTGAATGAAGATTAAACTACCCAGTCAGGGGTGATAGGAATTGTAGTTCAATACAACTGAAGAACACCAGTTTGTGGAAAATTATCCTAAAGCATACATGGAGAAGAGAAAAGCCATTAATTCCCAGAAAGTCTTCCATTTATTTATTTATTTATTTATTTATTTATTTATTTATTTATTGGTTCGATTTATATGCCGCTCTTTTCCGGAGACTCAGGGCGGCTTACAATGCGTTAAGCAATAGCATTCATACTTTTGTATATACCTGCTTAGTAGGGCTTTCGGGGGGGCCCTAAGCGGTGTTCTTTTTTATACAAAGTCAGCTTATTGCCCCCACAATCTGGGTCCTCATTTTACCTACCTCGAAAGGATGGAAGGCTGAGTCAACCTTGAGCCTGGTGAGATTTGAACTTGCAGTAATTGCAGGCAGCTGGTGTTACTTAACAGTGCTTTAGTCTGCTGCGCTACCAAGGCTCTTATCCTTTCCAGAGTGGGAATCTGTTTCTCTCTTTGCCACCTATGTAATTGGCGTGATCACAAATAATTGGAGATGTTTTAATGATCTTTCTGTGGTCACTACCTTATGTATGTGCTTATTTATTTATCACAACAAATTATTCAAGACAATATTATATCACACATTGTGGCTTCTTTTTAGCTTCAACTTTTTTTATCTTCAGGTGTAACACCTTTGTATAACAAACTTTTCATCTCAGCAGTTCCCCCTTGCTGATTCTATGTCTTCTTTCTGTTAAATTATTCCTTTTATCCTGTTTAGTTTTTTGCATTTTCTTTTTGTGATGGCAAAGACACGCAACCTACTCCACATGAATATATGTGTGCATTTTTGGGTTTTTTTCTTGTTTCCCTTAAAAGATGTTTTTAGCTGTGCTTATTTATTTTTAATAAGAAATTTATTATCTAAAGAATGCAAAAGGAGTTGACCTACCCTTTTTTTTTTCACAATAAGTGAAATAATTATGTGTCTATTTCTATTGCCCAATAGTTTCTGCATTCTTATATAGGAACTTTTTTTATATTAAGTGATCAGAATAGCATGTGGTTCTTGAAAAGTGGTTTCCTGGGTAGTTAACCAGTGTGCTAACAATTTCCTGTGACTTAGATTTGATCCCTTCAATATTGATGTTTCCCAGGATTTGATGGTGCATTGAGATTGTTTTCCTGTTTTCTTGGAGTTATTATTTCTCCCAAGATTGGAAACCCCACATTGATTCATGTTCTCCTGCACAGAGCTGCATAAACCCACTGTCTCCAAATGCAGGTCTGAACTAGACTGTGGATTATGTATAGCCTTTTCTCATTCATCTCTCATAAGAAAGCAATTATAAAGGGGGAAAAAGGTAATATAAGATTTTTTAGAAAAAGTTTCCATATGGCCGAGAGACCAATCTGATACTTTATAAAGGCTACTATACAAGTGTAGTGTAGTGTAGTGTAGTGTAGTGTAGTGTAGTGTAGTGTAGTGTAGTATAGTATAGTATAGTATAGTATAGTATAGTATAGTATAGTATAGTATAGTACCAAGAATATTAATTATCCAAAAGTCTTCATTTTAGATGGAAAGCTATTGTCATCAGAGAATTCTAAAACTTTGAATGGATGCTGTGTCTGGACAAATTTTTGATCAAAGTAACTCTTTTAAGTGCTCAACAAAGTTAGGACTCCACACAGCCCACAGAACAGAGTGGCCACACCGCTCAGATTAACAAACAAAGCTTCTGCATTTGAACAATACATGTATAGAAGCCCTACTGATCAACAGGAGCTGGCTAATTAGGCAGATTGGCTCTGCCTCAGCACTTTGGGGAGGTGGATTGATGCAAAAGAACTTATCCAACTTGGGATAGCATTAATTAACTCATCATAAATCATTATATAGCTTTGTTCTTTTTAAGTAAGGAGAGGGAAAAGATTTCTTCATTTCCTATTTGGATGCAGATTTATTTAAGCTAGCACTTTTAAACCAGTTTATGAAATATAACTGTCAGGTATTCAAGATTTCCATTTCTCTGAATAATGTGCTACAGTTCTCTATATATTATAGCAGGAATGAGTGAAAATATATAACATAGAAAAACTGAAAATTGCTTTGAAAGATGTCTGTGAAAATGTATTCATCTTTTCATATGAAAGTTTTTTTAAAAAGCAAGCTGATATGGATATGAAAGGGGCTAAATGTAGGAAAAGACTAATATAAAAAACTAAGCAAAACATAAATTGATAGATTCATCACTTCTCATTTTAAGAACTCTACAAACATATTATAATAGTTTACTTGAGTACTATAATTTATAAACTCTTCACTTATTTTATTCCTTATATCCTTAGGTGCAACGTATACTGGATGCTAAAGATCTATATTCACACATATCTTATCCAGAATGTGTACAATTGATCCTAGGCTTATTTCAGCCTTTGATATGAAGAATTTTGACAAATAGGGATATGTCCATAAAAGGTCAAAGAAGGAAGCAATGCTCCTGGAAATCAAATTCTCTGGAAAAAAAAAATCAAAGGTAATAGGTTTGTCTTTAGTTTGGTGAAACTAAAATGGTTTTACTGCTGCCTTCAAACATCTGAATGGTTTTATTTAGATGTTTTAAAAACAATTTACTGTGGTCAAAGTGGCAATTGTAAATAAGATATACATTAATTGTACTGATGCTATGAACTAGTTCACTGCTCAGAGGGTGTAATAGTCTCATTTGTTAGACGTACTAGATAACTATCAATTTACTGTATCAGCATGGATTTGTAGTATTTTGAAATCTCTTCTAAACCCATCATTCTATGTTGTTCCTATTAAATTGGGTATAAGTTATATAAACCTAGCATAAGTTCTTTAGCTTTAGAAAATGTTCAAAAATCATCTACATCACTCAAGGTAAAGTTGACTATTGAAGGGGGAGAAGCTACGAACTAGATACAGTGATGGAAAGAAGAATAGACAGAATTGTATAGCAATAGGAAATTTGCAAGGTTGCTTAACAGTTGGGAAGACTAGCTCTCCACTGTAGTGCCTATCCCAATGGAATGAGGTAGCAGAGTTAGAGGAGGAACAGAAGTAGCCTCTCTAGAGGCTAAAGTGAAAGAAGGCATGAAAGGACTGATGGGACAACAGATGAGGAAATGCCAATCATAGTGTTTCATGGTGGTTGAAAGGTAATGGAAAAGGAGGTGGAAATAGAATAGGGGAGCAGGGAAACAGCTTCACTGTGGATATTGATAGCTAATAATTGTAAACAAAAGGGGGGAAAGCTGCATAAGCCTGAGCCTCATTTTCACCAACATGAAAGATTTTTAGTCAGCAGTTCTTATGTTGAGTCACCCTAGACTAATTTATTTTAGTATCTGGAAATACCAAGTCTTTGGACCTGAATATGAGAGTCTGGTTGTTTATGAAATCCACATTTGATATTCTAGATGCTATTGCTTTTCTTCCAGCAGTTTGCTATGGACCAGGCTGCATATGTCCTGAGATTGGAACCTGAACCTTTGCCTGGAAAGTAATCTATCTTTGGAAATAACTCTTGTTAATACCCTTTTAAAAACACACAGAGCAATTCTACACAGCATTATTACACAACCCCCTAGCTTCTTCAGCTTAGCATCAATTCCTGACACAGTCCTGCTTTGTTGAAGGTGAACTTTCAAATGTGGATGATAGAGATCTCTTCTGTTTAGAAAAGTAACTGAACAAACCCTTCAGTTCATATTATTAATCTACGAGATAGCTCCCCTTGGGAAACACGAACATATTTGCTTCTATCAATCCTGAAATGCCAGATAAAAATAAATACAGAAATACCAGTTTGTAAATATATTCATAAGAGACTTTCCCTATGGTAATAACATCTACCCGTTTGAAGGAGCTCTAAGGCTGGTTTTAATCCAGGTCTGGCATTTTGTTGTTGTTGCAGATTCTGTAACTAAGTGTGCAGGAAGAATACTGTGGATCTCTAACATTGTTCCCAGTGAAAATCTGGATGTGAAAGAAATTGCATTCAGAGCATCAGGCTGAAAATCACAATTGCTAAGCTACCACATTCATTGAACTTGTTTTCAGAAATAATGATGATATAAAAAGGAATATTGCAAACCAGCAGACTGAGAAATGAAAGTGACATCTGAGGTTGCACAAATGTATTTGCACGGTAGTATTTTTCTATCCAGTCCTTCCATCACCACAACTTCTTCTGAGTCCCACCTCCCTGAGAAGAAGTGAAAGGGTTGAGATGGGGAAAATGTTTTGCTGATAAATTCACCAATTCAGTTCACCTCCAGCTGTTCCAAATAATGTTGCACTAATGATTAGTAGAAATGAAATCAGTTCATTACTAAAAACATGCTAGTTCACAGTATGCTCTGCATCTTACTGACCTACACCTATCTTGTGGGTAATACTGTTTGTTCACAGAAGATTTGACAAACTAATGAGAACACTGTAAACTATATGAACAGTGATTTCATTTAACTTTGTAATTATTCAGAATGTGATCTCTAACAACTAGCAAAATCACTTGCAAAATTATTGATGGAGATGTTTAGTGTATTTGGACATTCTGGTACTGATCATTTGGGTAAGCATATGTAGTGATAACAAATCTCAGTTTAATCCACATTATTTCCATGCACCCCATTGGACTGCCATGCCCCCACCCAAATAATTATTATCTTCCCATCTGCTGATTCACAGGCAAGTAGGTATATCCATCTATATCTTCCTCTCCTTTGTGATGTATATATGCATGTATAGTAGCATTACTTAATGCTACTATAGCCATCACAACAAACTGATGACAAAGTCTGGCCATCTTGGGAGAAGAAATGAATAGGCTGATTTTGAAGAGGATTTGAAGTTTACTAGTGTCACTATTGCAATTGGTGTAGCTATGTAATGTTCATACAATGATTTGTAGTTCAATGAATTCCGCCATGTATCTTTGTGATGGAATGAATGGATATATATGGAAGATGGAACACATGAGATTCACTCAAAGAAAAGGCATAAGGATTGTTCTAATATGGATTCTTCTAATGCTATAGGTTCTGCAGCACATGAGAAATGCCAGAATGAAAATGTGTACAAAGGCAGAAATGAAGCTTCTAGTTCAGAAAGAAAACAATAAAAACAATTCAGTTGTATTTGTTCTTATATATCCTAATAAATGTTCTAAGTAGTGATGACAGAAACAGCCACTCACAGCTTGCAGAACCCAGCTCCTTTCCTGATTTAAATCCATTTTCAGTGCAGCCCAAAATTAGCATCTTCTCCAGAGGATGCTAGTTCTATTTTTTAAAATAAAAATCTAGCCATGTATAAAGAGGCTACATATAGCCTAACAAAGGCTTCAGAAGATGCCAGTCATGGCAGATATTTCTACAGAAGTCAGATTTTCAGTCTCCTCAGAAGCCCAACTAAAATAGCTATGGGGTGAGCACTGACCAGAGGAGTGGGGACTTGCCCACAGAAGCCAAAAATTATCAATAGGAGTTGGACAGATCACAGCTTCTCATTGCCTCATCAACCACATAATTGATAAAGTGTCCTATATTTGATTCATGACAAATTGTGCTGGGAGCAAATAGAAAATACTACTTTGAAATTGGAACAGCTAAATATGACTTCAAATTGCCTTAACTGTGGGCTGGAGATGAGATAACTGCAACACCGTGAGGATACATTATATAAAAGTAGTTTGCGCCACACATAGGAAAATGTAAGGATGAGTCTTGTAGGTCCCTGGAGGGTGAGGAAAGGGATTTAACTTTTACAAATCCTCAGTGACATATTTGGAAAAATAAAAGTTTGAACAGGCTTGAAATTGTATCAGAAATAAACCCTTTTGAAAGAAAATAGCTCTGTTAATTAAGCATAGTTCCAAATCATACCCAGAGGATGTATTGGTGCAATCCCAAATTTTGTTCTGGACATCCAGATGAGATCTACCACAGTCCTGCTACTTCAGTCTTTTTCATCTGGAATTAATATGAAAACTTCTGATCCTTCCCTTCTCCCCCTTCCCCTCCCACCATCAATTTGGCAATATGGACTTAAATCCCTACATTACCCTAAATACGCACTGCAAATGTCACAAGGAATCTTCTCCTTAAGCTTCCAGATTGTGAATATAACAAGTATTAGAAAGAGCTAATGCCTCTAAACAAGCAAGATGGAACTGTAGATCTGAATTTTTGGCATGTGATGTTTTCTTTTTAAAAGGAAGTATTGGAAAAGCAGAAGCAGAAGCAGAAAAATGAGCAAAAAGCAGAGCCAATGGCTACAAATTGGATAATAAATTGGTTATCAGATTTCCTGAGGTTTGGGGGGGGGGGAGTTTAAATCTTGTGTTCCTTCAGGCAAAATTATCCAGCCTTCTTGAATAATTCAGTCTTTATCAAAACCTCTGGCAAATAATGCTGTTGTATGCCCAAGGGGAGCTTATTCCTGTGGGTTGTTCTTGAGGTTACCTTTCTATTCCTAGAACAGGGATTGACCTGAAAAGGTGGTTCAGAAAAATGCTACTCCAGCTACTATTAGCCCTACCAAAGGCAGAAGTCAAAATTAATAGAACCTGATGTCTCCAACATCTGGATAAACATAGTTTGTTGACCCCTGTATTTGTAGAAAAATAAGTCATCCTATACTGAGATGAAGGGAAAGAAAGAATATTTAAGCAAATAAGCCTCTGGCTTCATTGTGAGTGAAGAAAACATCTGATAGTTTTGATGGGGACATATAACTCAGGCTACCTTGAATCAGGGGTGGGTTCCACTTACCTTTATTACCAGTTCGCAGCGGGAGCGCGTGCATGCTTTTGCTTCGCTTGCGTGTGCACCCCCGCTTCTGCACATGCACAAAAGCTTCTGCGCATGCGGAGATCACCCATGATGATGTCATGGCAGGTGGGCAGAGCCTCCTGGCGGTTTTACTACTATAGAACCGGACCAAACCAGGAGCAACCCACCACTGCCCTGAATGCAAATGTGAGAACAATAGACCAAATTATAGCTGTACATTTGCAAAACACTGTGGTGTTCAGCTCTGGTGTCCTCATTTTCAGCTACCCTGTTCTGTTCCTTCTACTGCTCCCATGGGCAAAACCATGTTGGGGGTAGAGCAAGTGACAGCAGTGTGACATCACTATGACCTCTACCAGGTGCCTAAGCTTTTTTCCATGTTTTCTGCTTCTTTCTCTTGTTTGTGTAGTCACCAAGCACACTCCATCCTTATTGAACTGTTTGTGGATTCTCCTTTTCCCTTCCCTTCGGGTTTTTGTAAACTTTAAGGCTCTCCAAGCTAATCCATACCCATGTCCTTTATGTGGGTACACCTACAATTTAACTTTTGATATGCACAAGAAGTAGTGTTTAGTATTTAGAGCAGTGTATCTCAGCCTTAGCAAGTCTAAGATTGGTGGACTTCAACTCCCAGAATTCCATGGCCAGCATGACATGCTTTGTGAGAAGAAGCCTCCTCACCTGATACAAAACATGCTCATTAGCCACCTTTTGGCCTATCATTATCCTGGCATCACCCTTGAGCCTGATAGTCCCTCCCTTCCAGCTCACACCTCTTTTGACCTTGCCCATGGATGCAACAGGGCTTATTTCTTGGCTCCTCTCTACTCAATCTTAAAATAGCTTTTTTAATTAAGCCCTGGTTTTCACAAGAAAATTAAAGGAATATTATCTTTTCAAACCAATTCGGTATTTTAAAAGGTCTAATAAATAAGTGTGCTGGTTCAAAATTAAACCCAATATTTCATCTTTGGCTGTTAAGATCATTAAATATTTAATCAAATTCTTGGGCAGATTTATTGCTGTGGGCGAAGGGGGCTGTTGATTATCTGCCTGACACTGATACTCATCAGAAAGCAGTGGCTCTGATGGAGTTTTGCTCTGAGCGGGGGGGAAAAAACAGTTGTAGACAAATCAGTCAAGACATCTAGGAGCCTCGCCTTACAAACCAAGAGACTTGAAGAACTAAAATGAGGCCATTTCTCATCCTGTCCTCTGCTAGAATTAGCAGATTCAGTCCTGAGCTTTCTGCTCTCACCAGCAGTTTTCCATATTGTTTCCTCACTGCTTCTCAATCCTTTGCGGTGACTGACTTCTGACACTATCTTGACCAACCTTTCTGTGTAGTTATGTCTTGAATCCTTGGGAAATGACAGATGAAGTAGATATGAAGCAAAGACTCCCTTCCTTCCTTCCTTCCTTCCTTCCTTCCTTCCTTCCTTCCTTCCTTCCTTCCTTCCTTCTTCCTTCCTTCCTTCCTTCCTTCTTTCCTTCCCTCCCTCCCTCCCTCCCTCCCTCTCTTCCTTCCTCCCTTCATATCTTTCTTCCTAACTACCTACCTCCTTTTTTCTGGGCAAAAATGGCAAGGAGCTCCTCTGACATTTTAGAATGTCATTTATTTGCTTAATGTTTATTTGCCCTTGCGGAAATTTAGCTCTCAAGCAAATATATTATCATACCTAAAAATCATAACAAGGTGAATTATCATTTTCCGGAACTTGTGTTTAGAACATCAGCTTGATACTTACTTTGTACAGTAAAAGAGTCTCCCTATGTACCAGAGCTACATTGCACTAACTTTGGAGCAGGGGCGGGTTCCAAATCCCATGGCTACTGACTAGTTCACTCATATGCGCGGTCTCGCATGTGGCACTTCTGTACATGTACAGAAACTTCTGTGCATGCCCAGAAGCATCCGGATGGGTGGGCGGAGCCTCTCGCCACCACTACCAGTTCGCCCAATCCGGTGTGAACCGGTAGCAACCCACCACTGCTTTGGAGGCTAAAGACAACACTTCCCCTTTGAATCTATGCTGGTCAAAGACCAAAATAAAAGTTTAATCCAAATGACCAGCGAGCAGGCCACCACCAAACAATGGCCAGGCTTACAAAAAGATGAGATGTGGTCAGGCCACAGGAACAACAAAATTTGCTTCAATTTAAATATAGGTATAATGCACTTTATAATTGCCATCTTTATCACAACAAAAATTGCCATTCAGCAGCAACTTTTAGAAGGGCATTGTGGGGCTCAACAGAAGACCAAGAGCCACAGGTTGTGCTCTTTGCTGCTGGAGGTTAAAATATTGTCTCTTGTAGGGGGTAAATCAGAAAAGCAGTGCAGATAGTCCTTGACTTACCACCACAATTTAGGCCAAAATTTCTATTGCTAAGCAAGACAGTTGTTAAGTCAATTTTGCCCCATTTTACAACTTTTCTTGCCACGGCTGTTAAGTGAATCACTGCAGTTGCTAAGTTAGTGACAAGGTTGTTAAGTGAATCTGGCTTCCCCATTGACTTTTCTTGTCAAAAGGTTGCAAAAGATGATAACTTGCCAGTTGCCAACTGTCTAAATTTTGATCACATGACCCCCAGGACACTACAACCATCATAGATTTGAGCAAGTTGCCAAGCATCTTGATTTTGATCACATGATCATGAGGTTGCTGCGATGATGATGATGATGATGATGATGATGATTATTATTATTATTATTTCCAATTTATATACCGCCCTTCTCCCTGAGGACTCAGGGCGGTGTACAGCCAGAATTAAGAACATGAAATACAAATATTAAAAAAACAGTTAATATATATATAAATTTGGCCCAAAAATTAAAAATCACAAACCAATTAAAACATTTAAAAATTTCTTCTTAAGCCAGCCCAGCTTGCTGGAAAAAGTGGGTTTTAAGGGCACAGCAGAAGGCACTGAGGTCTTGGATTCTCCTTATCTCTGGGGGCAACTGATTCCAGAGGGTAGGTGCCCCCACAAAGAAGGCCCTCCACCTGGGGGACACCAGCCTACATTGTTTGGCTGATGGCACCCCGAGGAGGTCCTCTCTGTGGGAGCGCACGGGTTGATGGGAGGTCGTCGGTAGTAGCAGGCGGTCTCGAAGATAGCTAGGCCCTATGCCATGGTGCAGCATCCTCATGATGCTGGCTGGAGAATTCTGGGAGTTGAAGTCCACATGTCTTAAAGCTGCCAAGTTCTATTGAAATAATAGAAGGGATTGATCTTCAGGATTCAGGAAAACTTTTAGGCAAAATTTGCCATTTATTGTACATCAGACCCACAGTAATTCAGTTCCTTTGGTCATGTCTGCCATTAGATGACAGAGGAATTTTAATTTTTCCTTGATATTTGGTTTTATTTTTTAAATTCCCAAGTAGGTTACAACATACAAAGTTCCCCTCACAGCAATTCAGTTGCTGCATCTCCTGGAATGTTATGAAAAGGCATCCCAGCCAAAACTCTCTGAGAAAGGCATCCTTCAGGCTCTTCATACCACTTTGAGAGTGAAGAGTTTGTTTGCTTAGTTTTCAGTCAATGGAAAACATGGAAAGCTATGATTTATTTCTTGAGGTTACATAGGGTGAGCAGGAACCATAAAATGAATGAAACCCTATCATTCATTCATTCATTCAATATAATTTATATGGCCACCCAAGTCACTCTCAGTAACTCTGGTGGCTTACGAGGATAAAAACCAAATATAAAAAACAATTTAAAAAAGCAAAAATTCCACATGCGCCCACCCTGGAGACAACAGTTATCCAAGCCATTTGGGAGGAAAGAACTACTTCAACCTCAGATATCTTATCAATAATAAAAATTACATATCTGTTTAGACATTCATACCAGCACATATTTTCTTCCATAGATGGTTCAAATCTAGCAATTCTAATGGTTCAAGCAGTCACACAGTCAGATTTTTCATATACCAGTTCAGTTGATCACATGATTTTCCTTACCCTTCATAACCAGCCCATGTTTCTGATGTTTTTATTAAAAAGAGTAGCTTTTCTCCAGATGAATTTTGCAATCAGTTCAGCTTGGAGTTAGCACCAAAAGGGAAGGGAAGGGAAGTATTGTGTTTGTAACGTTTACCTATTATGGGAATGGTTAATTACTGATTTTTCAGGATCTACTATTAGTCTTGTGATTTTAGTGATCAGCATGAATTTGAAATTATGTATTTAAAATCGAACACAGTCAACAAAGAAAACAGATTGTGGTCAATGTTGTGGGGATTTTTTTTTCACAGATACCTGTTTCTTCACAGAATAAGATCATTAATTATTATCCAAATATTATAGGCTAACATCATCATAAAATTAAAAGTTTTCCTACTGGGTTTTATGGACAAGGAATTAGGACAGAAACATGGGAAACTAATATTATATATGGTAACTATGGCAAGATTATTGAATGCAAAGATTTGGGAAAGCAATAAAATGCCTACAGTGGAAGATTGTGTCATAAAATGAACTGAAATTGCAGAAAAGATGAAGCTGATCAGCTTGGTTTGAACAAAAATGATAAAGCTTTTTTCAAAGACACGAAATCTTTTTTGTTCAAAGAAGAAAAATGAATGGATGATTTTAGGATTTGGGAATTAGAAAGAGATGAAGGGGATGCAGAAACATTTAAGATAACTACTAGATAGAAAGAAGGGTGAAAAGCATAATTTATTTTTTTTCTTTTTTAATTCCCTCTTCCTTATTTTTTAATCTCATTTTTTCCAAAGCCTTCTTGGAAAATGCAATATATATTGCATTTTGCACTATATATATATATATATATATATATATATATATATATATATATATATATTCGTATGCAAATATATATATAATGCATATATATAATGCATTTCCAAGAAGATTTATGGTCCCTTCAGATATAGTAGGTACTTCCCCCGAAATAAGAAGAAAGTAATTTAAAGAGGATAGAAAAACTATATATCCCACTTTGGAGAGGAGAATTTTTTGTTGTAAAGGCTGTTCAGTGCAAGTGTGATTTAAAGATGAAACGCTTAAAGAAGCACAGTAGGAAGTCATCCCTCAAGAACACCTACAAGCAGTTTGAGCAAGTACACAGGTCACAGCCTTCTTCATTACAGAAAGATGAATTATATCTTTTTAACTGCTATTTAAATTACAGCTATTATTTATACATTTGCATTCTTTTATTAATTAGCATCTAGAAACAGTGCAAATATATTTCCCCCATTGTACAAAACAGCTACCTTACTAGGCGTTGTTCTCAATGCCTGTTAATAGAATTGTTTTCAGGCTGTATAGCTGGGTATTTCAAGGCTTATCATTTCTCTTGGGGCCAAATGCATGCTATTATGTCTACCGAGTACCCAGAATGCCAATGAAACATGAATAGACAGCAAAGAGCAGGGCTCCTGAGAGCAACAATGACTTTCCAATGCTTGTCTTCTAGAACACATTACGGCAACAAGCAGAATGAGTTGTGTCTTTCAAGCCACACTAAATCATGCTGCAGTTCATGAGTTCACCTTTCACCTCTGTGAAATTGCACTGGAAATAAATCCCTGGTGGAGGAGTGCAGTAGGGGGAGGGCGACAGGCTAATTCAGCTGCCTGCTCTCAATGGAGCTCTACACAACCCAAGCGAAACGCTCCATCACCTTGCTCTGAGAGGCCCAGCTGAAATTAATGGATAGTCTCTTGCAGCAGTTCTCTCTTGCACAGTACCCCCAACTATGCTCCAAAGAAACTACAGAAGTCAAACATAGGGGAGGGGTCTTTGGGAAATTGCAAGCAGGTCATTTTTGCAGCTCACCCCTGTTCTTGCTTTTAACACATTTGATCCACCCTCTCTTACCTTCCCACCTGTTTGATATGGATTGGAACTGCAGCAGCATATAAAGCATCCATCTACAACAAACGATGCTTTTGCTGGCTGGGAAAAAATAGTGTTAAGATACATCTGAAAGGCCTCCCTTTGAGAGGAATTAGAATCATTGCTCAGCAGTTGTATCTCTGAAGAGGACAGTGGGTGGCAGGAAAGCAGCAAGAGACGCAGTGGTGCAATGGTTAGAATGCAGTAATGCAGGCTACCTCTGCTGACTGCTGGCTGACTGCAATTTGGCAGTTCGAATCTCACCAGGCTCAAGGTTGACTCAGCCTTCCATCCTTCTGAGGTCAGTAAAATGAGGACCCAGATTGTGGGGGGCAATATGCTGATTCTATAAAACCACTTAGAGAGGGGTATAAAGCACTGTGAAGTGGTATATAAGTCTATTGCTATTGCTATAAAGAGTAGATGTCTATAGAGATTCTCATTCATTCAGATCATCATTGTCCCAAACGTGCTTTTCTTCAAAAAGCAACTGGACTTTCTTGCTTTTTCCTTTGAAAAATCTCACTTCTCATCCAAAATGTTTCTTCAGTTCAGCAAGTTTGGGACTTTAGGAGCAGGGTACAGTTTTTCTTCTGTTAGCAGCTTTCCCAACTGAAATTAGCTTTTCCCTGTCCCGCCCCCCACCCCCAAGAATTTTATGAGGTAAAAATGAATTGCTGGGCTAAAAATGGAAAGAGAATGTAGACCAGGGGTGTCAAACTCAAGGCCTGGGGGCCAGATCGGGCCTGCGGGGTGCTTAGATCTGGCCCATGGGACCATCCTGGAAATAGTGAAGGACTGGCCCACAGTGCCTTTGCCAGCAAAAATGGAGCTCTGTTTTTGTTGGCAGAGAGTTGCAGGAGGCCATTGCGGCTAAAAACGGAGCTCAGGAGTCTGTTTTCGCTGGAAGAGCACTCAGGCCACCACAGGCACCCCCAACATGAGTGACGTCAAGCTGGTCATGCCCACCCCAGCCCTCTGAGGTCAAACACAACCGTGATGTGGCCCTCAATGAAATTGAGTTTGACACCCCTGGTGTAGACTATAGAATTGAGGAAGGGTGAAAAAAGTGTTCCTGTATTCCCGAGGACATCTCCTACTGAAGGGGAAAAGGAACCATTAACTGAATATTATTTGCAATTGTAATGTAGTTTTCAATTTGGCCCCCCAACCTGCAGGAAATGAAACCTGGCAGCAGTAGCTTTTTAAGCCTGGTTCACAAAATCCCCATTTAGAGCCAACTCAGTATTATTCCATTGCAGCTGCTTTTGTGGTTTTCTAGAAGTAATTTGCAGGTTTGGGAGAAAATGGATCCCAGATTAGGATCCTGGCATAAGCAGAGAGGCTATAATGCTTCCTTTGCTCTGCTGGGTCCTTCCCACCTGCCATTTTTATTGCAGGCAAAAATGCCATTTGCTTTAATGGGACCTTTTCCTCACAAAAACAGGTTCAGAAGCTCCAGCCTGCATCTATATTAGGGGGCAACAGGTTAACTCTTTTCCCCAGCCATTTTCCTTTTTAAAAGCAATTTATGAAATGGCATGAATGGTTTCTCATCATATAAAATAAAAAATAGGTGACCAATCTGCCTTGTCTTCCATTATCAACAAGTTTACCTGATTTGCTCTCTTCTCCAAATTGTATTGCTCTGATGTGATCCATGTTTACCCAGCCACAAACAAAAACATTGGGTGCGTTAGCTCAGCATACTTCTATGGTGAAATTGGCACCTTTATGCTCCAGAAGGAAACTGAGAGGCACGTCTAGTTGGCCTGCAGAGGGACCTTAATCTGGCAGTGTAGCATGACACCATCAGAGACTCTTTCTGTCATCCTCTTTGCTCAGAAAATTATGGCAGCTTTGGGGAATAAAATGATTCTTCAGTGACCCAAAATTAACATTTCCAAGTAGATAAATTATTATAAGATTTCCCATTTGCATCACTGACTGCAGGCTCTTCATAAGACAATAAAAGAGCTAGCAGGAGATCATCTGCATAGGAAATGGCTCAGAGCCATGAATTCTTCCTTGGCAATTTCTTTTGTCAGTCAAATGAAGAAGTGTGAGCAGTATCTCAGGGGGGCTATTACTCTATTTTTCATTCCAGGTCCATTTTTCCCCCAAGATCCACTTATAACACTGCCAAACAATGGTCTTTCCCACACATAGAAACTCTCATCACCTTTGTATCATTCATTAATTCTCTCAGTCTTTCACCATAAACAAATCAAAACAATCATTCCATTAGATTTATAATAATTCCTTTCCCATGTTACAGATGAACGAACTTCTGCTCAACCTACGGTATGTTAGAGATATGCAGAAGATTCTAAGCATGTAGCAGTCCATGCACCCAAAAGCCAGCTTGATGTGGTTTGTGCCCATATCAAAATACACGTTTCGTCTGTATGCAGACCTGAAACACGATGTGTGGGTAGAAATATACTAGAATGGAAAAAGCAGGAAAAAAGCATGGTGATTAGTGGTGGGAGTAGTGTGTGGTAACAGTTAAGAGGGGATAGAAAAAGGAAGGCACTGGGAAAATCAGGGGAGGGTTGAGCAAGCTGCTTGAGTTTGCTGCTATCATCCTCACATTCAAGTGTGTCACATCCATCTAGCCCACCACACCTCTATGGATGAGTAGATTGTATATGTCTTACTTGAATTCAAGGACAGTGATGATTAAGAATGGTGAGAAAGGAAGGTGCTATTAAAACTAGGAGATGGACTGACACAGGAGAAAGAGGGAGACATTCAATCCTTTCCCAATGTGCCCTATAAGACCACTTTGGAATTTGTCATGGCTGACATGCAACTATCAGAAAGCTATGTTCCTACTTGCTCATATATATGATACCAATTAATTCTTCCAGATATACATCTTAGTCTTTTTATATCTAATTAAACCTATACATTCACTTCCTTGCATGTAACTCCAGTCCACAAAATCTGTCCACCTTCATTCAGATCAATTACATTCCCCCCCCTCTTCTATCTTAGTTTCACAAACATACAACATACAGTGGTTTTCTCTCTTTCATTCATTGCTTAATTCATTGCATTCTTTACATATTACTCCTCTCACTTTTTTAATCACAATTTTCCATATAATTTTGTCATTGCCAGATGGAGCCATAAATATTCACCTCCCCTGCCCACTATGGCTTTAGGCAATTCAGGCTTTCAAATAATGCTTTTGAGTAGTGTAAAGCAGAAAAAGTGCAAAGTTGCTAATTTAATCATTCCTGTATCTATGCAGCCTTCCCTGTTAATTAAGGACAGAAAGTACCAATCAATCTGGGCACAGTTTGGATAATATGCAACAAGCTCAGCCAAAGCCCAATTTTATGGCCAGCATCTCACATTCTTGTATGCAAATTAAAATGTCTAATCTATGTCCGGATGCTGTTACCTGCATGCTAGCCCTCCAGAGGTAGGTCCAGTATAGGGGCCCTCTCAGGAAAAAGCTGTTCTAATTAATATAGAAAACATTCCATATACACAGCCTTTAGTGTAAAGACTTGCATGTTTATTTCTTTCTCTATTTATCTTTTCTATATTTTGACTGTAAAACTTCAAAGGATCTTGGCAGGGCAATAGAGATTTTTTAAAAAAATAAAAAATACTCCCTTCTGCAAACCATTGTTACTTAGAACTTTTGCCGCCAAGCAATACTAGCAGTCACAAGACATAAACTCTTCCTGTGCCATTCTTCTGAATTTTTCTCAAGTTATATTTTAAGTTCCTCCATTAAATAAATTTCCAAACACAATTTATCTCCCATAGCCCTTTTCATGTCCTGCTAATTTATGTTCCTTTATCATAACTCACTTAACTACCGTCTTGGTTGTTTTTATGGCTGCAGCAGAGATTTCTAGAGTGGGACATGGCCCAAAAGCTCATTACATGCAAGTCGTCTGTCGAAGTCATTAGCAAAGCCCAGAGGTGACCTCCCTTTTGTACTTCTGTTAACAGGAGATTTTCATGGAAAATCCACCTGCCAATTAAAAATCTGACCTTCCACTTCCTTATTTTTAAAATGTTTTTAGTTGATTTCTGTCCAGAAACTGAATGTGCATATAAGTACTGTTTACACTTGCAGTAGCAATGGGTGTGGGGAAAGGAGATGGGCTCTCTGCATCCCTGCAATCCCTTTTCTTTTTACACACCCACTTCGTCCCTGTCTTTGATCATGCACACCCCAGTAGATAGTAATAGTCCTTCCCTGTCCTCAAGAAGGTAAAAGCTGTTTCTGTTTGGTTATCCTCATTTCTGACCAGGAAAGCTCACCAAGGGCTGAGTACAGGATTGCTGCCATTTATTCTTTCACTTTTTTGTGACATCCTCTTTTTCTCCCCTTCTCTTTCTGGTACTCCCACTGTCAACGTTCCAGAAAACCCCAGCTCCAATTAAAAACTCAGAGACAGGCATTTTCTCAAAGTTCCCATTTATTAGAATAGGTATACTGGCACACCTGGAAAAACCCGAATCTGAGAGTTCCGGGTTTTCCCTCAGTAAATCAAAACCTCCAAATCCAGCCCCTTCATCCATCAGTCCATCACATGGTCCAATCACCATCCGTCCCATCTCGAGACACCGTTCCAACCACTCCTTCTCCAGATGCAGGACTGCCATGACCTTGACCAAAAAAAAGAATGCTATTTTGTCTAACTACATTCCCTCTACTAAATCTCCCTTCCTAATTTCCCATGCACAAGAAGGTGGCAGCATGGAAGCTTCCAGTGTTAATATGGCTTCCAAAGCTGACACCCACTGTTTCAGTCACACTTTCTTCTTCTTCTTTCTTTTCCAATCAATAGACAGTCTAGGAAAAGATGGATAGCACTTACTGATGATCTGATCTAAACTGAACAGCAGAAGAAGGCTTTTGATATTGGCCATCTTGGTCTAGCTAACATATAAAGAGGGTGTGTGATCTCAGTAAGGTGCAGCAAGATTGGTTGGACTGTTCTGATATAGAATTGTCTCTGCCTTTAGACAGGAGTGCATCTGAAATGCACTGATATTTTTCTGTGTCTGGCAAAATAGCATTTCGTAGCCTAGAAGGAATGACAACCTCCATCCTCTGTTTACCTGTTCCTTCATTCATAAATGGAAGATCAACTTTGTTTCCACAGAACTTATAATGATTTCTCTTTAGCTTTATTCAGGCGAATCAGTAGTAAAAAAATTTGCATTTGGCATGCTCTGTGCATGTGTATGCATAGCGCGCATTTGGCACACGCCACACATGCATGGGCAGCAAACCAGTGGCAAACCTCAGAGGATTTCACCACTGCTTTATCTGTACCTCTTGAACCCATGAGCCCTGGCCACTGTTTCCTATACCTATCTCTGTTGCAATTTCACTTATATCACCCATTGCTTCTTTTAGACGGCTGCATCTCTGCTCAGATTCTTTAGCCCAGCACTCACACCAGTGATAGGTTACTATCAGTTCTCCCCGGTTCTTGTGAACCAGTAGTGAAAATTTTGAGTAGTTCGGTGAACCGGTAAATACCACCTCTGCCTGGCCCTGCCCCCAATCTATTTGCTGCCTCCCAAGTCCCAGCTGATCGGCTAGAAGGAAAAAATCAGGGCTCACCTGACAAAGAAGAGGAAAAAAAATCAAGACACCTTAACTTTAAATTGAGAAGCCAAGAAGCCTCCCAACTGATCGGCTAGAACCGATTCGCTCCTTGTAAACCACTTGGTGATGGTAGATTGGCAATTGAGGCCAAGCTGCCTGAAAGCGGTTTCCGATGCTCTCAGTGGTGGCAGAGCGGCAAAAAACTGTTTAAACTCTTGCCTCAGCACTTCAAAGCTGATCAGTGGTAAAAGGCAATGTGGTAATAGATCAGCGCGTTCCAAAAACAAATGGGTAGACCGGTACGGCTCTGCAAGCAGTTAAAAGCCTGATAGACCAGTACCTCTGCTAAATCCTAAAGAATTGCTTATCACATGACCATCAAACCACGCCCACAAAATAAGCCATGCCCACAGAACCGTTAGTAAAAATTTTAGAGCCTATCCCTGACTCACACCTCCTGATTTAGTGGCTTCTGGTTGAGATCAATTTTCATATTTTTTTTAAAAAAAAACATGGCTAGGTAGCTAAGAATTATAGAAGTTGTAGTCCACTACATCTGAAAGCCTGGCTCTGTTAATTCCTCTTCTAACTTCTTGGGAAGCTGGTTGCCTGCTAGTAACACTAATATCTGCAGATATTGCTACTTTCCTACTGGGAAAAGTCAAGGGTAGAAAGATAGTCAAATATTAAATACCAGTCCTAAAAGCAGTGTATAAATAGGCCAGCAATCACAGTCAATGCGAAATATGGTCAGTGTGAAATGTTTACATTATGAAAGATGGGAGGGGACAATAAGACTTCAATACACACAATGGTGGAAAGGTTTAACATCATCTAAAATGGAAGAATGGATGGTGAAGATGATGGAATTTGCCACAATGGCTAAACTGACAGTTTTGATTAGAGAAGACACTAATTACCGTATTTTTCCTTGTATAAGATGATACTTTTTCTTTAAAATATTTATCTAAAAATGGAGGGGCATCTGATACACAGGAGGGGGGGGTGAGAGGAGAACCATGGTTCTGATACCTTATCTTCGCAAACTAGCCTCACGAGCGAAGCTTCCAATTGCAGAGACAAGCTAGCAGGTTTCCTCCAATCATGAGCCTTATGTAACTGATGTCAGCTGATGCTGTAGAGAGTGTGTAGACAGTGCCCAGATGTGACAAGGAATGGTAATGTTGGAGCGTTCTGAGCCCATAAAAATGACAGAAACAAAAAATAAATAAATACCGGTACCGGTAAGCGAATGTCTTACTCTGCAAAAGTAATGTCTTCTATTTAATGTTTAAAATATTGATTTCTGAATTTTGGATAAGAAAAATGTGGGGGGGCATCCTATGCATGGGGGCATCTTATAGGCGGAAAAATATGGTAAGTTTAATGCCTATTGGAAGAAATCTCTTTTGGACTTTTTGCATGAAACAGGAAAAAATGAAATAATAAGATAAGGTTTTGTTGATTAGAAAAAATAGTATTGTACTGGAAATAAATCTATAAATTATTATAGGAAAAATGAAAGTTGTGTTGTAACCTTCGAGCTTTATGTTTATACTTATAACTGCTGTAAAAGAAAATCAGAAGTCTCTTTGTTCTTTTTTTCTTTTCTTTACTTTTGACTTTGTTCTTTTTTACTTTCCTTATTTTTTTCTTTATTTTAATATTAGTTTAATATTAGTTATTAATATTAGTTTTTATCTTCCTTGTTTAAAATTTTAATTAAATTATTTTAAAAAATAAAGGGACTAAAAGTTCTGCTTTTTTTTAATCCACTGAGTTCTCATAATACCTGCATGAAAATTACATACTTCAATTACTTGATGGTTGATACATTTTATTACTGTATTTTCAATGTAGGGGGGGAATAGGAGCAACCTATACTATTCCCCTGAAGTTCTAGGTTCTGTTAATTTTATTGAGCGGCCTAAATTATATTAGACAGGCCCATTAACACACAAGCAGAATCGTCCTTGTTGTCCCTCCGTCACAGGCATTCAAGATGTCACTTGCTCTGTAATGACTCCCAAAAGTCATTTTTCATTTTTATAACTGAATACAAAAATATGCATCATTAGTTCATCTCATTCATAACTGGGCCAGCAAGAGAGATAGCCTTGTTTTCCTCTGTATGTCTTTCATTCTTAAAATGCTCTGCCTTGCTACTCTTATTTATATTTTAATACTTCCCATATGCTTTCTCCTTACAGAGTTTACATTCCTTTGGTTATTTCCCCAGAAAGCCACTTTTCATTATAATATATTTCCCCAAGAAAATTTATTCATCATCCTTTTTTCTATGACAGCCACGTTTTTCCACAACGGGAAATTAAACACTGTGCCATATGGCCAGAGCAACAAACTTTTAGTACTTGCTTGCTCAATTGTTTTAACACATTGCCGCCTTTCTACAACATTCTGTTTGCCCAACTAGCATCAGGCTTGTGCCTGACATATGCATTAGGCATGTTAATGGCACGGAGGAAATGAAGTGAAGTTGACAACATGAGGTACAATACAGTACAATCCCATTAAGGACTTATCATTTTTAGGTTTATATGGTTGGGGGAAGGGAAGACGGCTTAAACTAATCACCCCCAGAACAGGTTCCATTGTTAACCAGCTGTGCAGCCAGATGTTACTGCCATTCAGAACCCAAAACAGGGGCTCTGTTCATACTGTTACCTCTGTGTTGCTGTTCTACTTTTGTGTCATTCATTTTGTCCTTAGTTTATCTTTTGAATCGTTTGCTTTTATTGAAGCCCATGTCTCTTTTCAATTTTCTTCCAGTTTCGAGTGATTAGGAAATGCCTATGACTTATTCACCCCTTTCTTTACAGTTATTACTTCTCAGTTGTCTTACATAACATGATAAACCTATGTGCCACGTTACATACCATATATACCATATTTTTCGGAGTATAAGATGCACCAAAGTATAAGACACACCTTAGTTTTTGGGAGGGACAATAAGAAAAAAGCTGATTGGCAGGTGAATCGGCTTCCTGGAATACCCCCAAGCAGCTGTTCCCAGAGGTGAATTTTTTGCAATAGGTTCCTTGGTTGTGAGCTCTGTGCCTTGCTTTTTTTTTTCCTGCCTCTGAAAGCTTCCAAAACAGAGCTTCAGAAAAAAGCCTCTGAAGCTCTGTTTGGGAGCTTCTTTTCTAAAGCTCTGTGTGGGGGCTTCTTTTCTGAAGCTTCATTTCTGGTGCTTTTTTTAGCCTCTGAAACCTCCGTTTGAGAAGCTGAGCGGGGCTACATTTGGAGTATAAGACACACCCCGATTTTCACCCTCTTTTTGTGGGGGGAAAGGTGCGTCTTCTACTCCAAAAAATACAGTAATTTTGACTTTTACTAGAAATCCCTGGGTTCATTCTGAATGGCTCAAAGGAGTTGCCCCTCAAGAAACTTGGAGAATAACATAGTTATTAAGAAAACATATTCCTACCTACAGTCTGATGTGGTCCCTTACTCTTAAGTTTTTCAATTTTTTCCACCCTAATTATCGAGGGATCCATTGCTTTCAACTGTTATAGAAAATGTCATATAAGTCAAATTTGTGAGTGGTTTAACATGACTGTTGTAAGAGCTTGAAAGGGCTCTATTTTTTTTGCAGAGCCAAAAATGTTGTCAAACTAGGCTAAATGAAATATGACTTGACCCATTCCTTGTATGTCTACCCTTTGAAAACATTTCGTTAATCCTTTGCCAGCTTTTTCAGTTTGTTTTTTGTAGGCTCAAGAGCTAAAAGATTAAAAATGTCATCTGAAAAGTTAATCTGGCCAGATATTTTGCTCACTCAGGAGAACTGGAATCGTTTTTTAAAGCTGGGAATATTTATTTAAGCATAGGTTTCTTCTTTAATTTGTTATTCCTGGATGTGGTAAAAATGAACTATTAACTCATTATTACTAATAATTTAAAACAATGACTATTTGTCATACTTTAGCACTTTCAATTAAAGTCAGGTTTCGCATGAATAATTTTACAGCCATTTATCAGGAGGGAAAATTAAGAAGTATTCATAGTGTTCTAAATTATATGATTTGGAAACTTATATTGTTAACTTGGTCTGTTTATCTGGAAATAAAAAGGGGTGTTAGGTTGGCTTGCTTCTTTCCATTTATTTTTCCTCTGAAACAATCTGATTTTTTTTTTCAGGTGACTTTTGTTTTCCCTCAAATAGCTACATTATTATCCAAGTCATCTCCTCCTTTATTATTGTTTACTGTGTTTTTTTTTCTTTAAAAACAACTGTTAAAACCTGTCTTGAGGTATGTGGCTTTATGCCTGACATGATATCCAATTGATGAATCTCTTAAGGAAACAAAAAATTGCCTGGGGGGTGGGGAAGGGAATTTGATAAGAAGCAGAAAGAAAATTGTCTTATATTTCAGTTTTAAACACTGAATTATACCCAGGCATACCATGTAAATTTGTCTTATTTAAGCATGAGGTTTTCTTTTTCTTTTTTGTGATATGTCATAAAACTTTTTCTTTGACTAGCTTTGTTATCTTTTTTAATTACAAGATGGGTAAATGGTGCAGAGGATTCAGCCAAATTCTTGGGGAGCGGGAGGGGGTGTAGGGGCAGAATGGGGTAATTCTGAGCATGTTCATTTTCTGAAAGCAGAAAAGATGAGTAATTAATTCCATACTGAGCCTCCATGAAATTCTTGTCTAGATGTTTTTTCTAAAGCTCCATAGCACTGAAGATTATTATTATGATTTGTCACACGGTAAACCAGATGTTCACAGTGGATTTGGCAATTTTGTCTACCTATCAAGTCCTTTCCAAGGACCTGGGATAGGCAGATCTGGATGTTCAATGGTGTTGCAGATATTGTTACAAGATGGAAACTGTTCCACGTAAAGCTGCCTTTTGCAATTGACTGATGGTGAATTTGTTAGTGACAATGGTGTTCAAGTAGTGCTCCAGTTGTTTTGGGATTGCACCCAAGGCCCCTATTACTATTGGTGCTATCTTTGCTAGTATTGTTATAGTTACTCTTTAATTCAATTCACAGCCTAGGACTGTGAAAAAAATAACACTTCAAGTCCTAACCAAGGACCTAAGATCTGTTGAGGTAACATCTAAGTATACAGGCAATTCCAAGTAAGGTGTTTTTTTTTTTACAAAATCAGAATATTTATGTCTAATAAGTTAAAAATTCCCATGTATCAAGGAAGCCTTTGGGGTATTTCTACAAGGATTCCTATTACTATTGGTACAACCATTGATTTCTTCTTCCTCCACAATCGCTCAACTTCAATTTGCAAATCACAATATTTTATTATTCTTTCGAGTGGACCTGAGGAATACTGTGGATATAGTTTACTTGGACTTCAGTAAGGTATTTGATAAAATAGACTATAACTTATTGCTTGATAAGTTAGAAAAATGTGGGTTAGACAGCATCACCACTAGATGGATTCGTAACTAGTTGACCAACTGCACTCAGTGTGTAGTCCTCAATGGAACTACATCTACATGGAGAGAAGTATGCAGTGGGGTATACCAAGGCTCTGTTTTAGGCCCAAAAACTTCATCAACGATTTGGACAAGGGGATAGATGGGGAACTATCCCTTGAGTCCCTTGGGAGTTGGGCGGCATAGAAATATGATAAATTAAATTAAATTAAATTAAATTATTAAAAAATTAAATTAAATTAAATTAAATTAAATTAAATTAAATTAAATTAAATTAAATTAAATTAAATTCATCAAATTTCCAGACAACACCAAGCTGGCAGGAATAGTCAACACTCCAGAAGACAGGCTTAAGATACAGAAGGATTTTGACAGACTTGAATATTGGGCGCTATCTAACAAAATGAAATTCAATGGTGAAAAAAGCAAGGTTCTACATTTAGGCATGAAAAACAAAATGCACAGGTACAGTATATGTGGTACCTCTCTCAATAGTAGTAACTGTGAGAGGGATTCTGGAGTTCTAGTGGACAATCATTTAAATATGAGCGAGCAGTGTGCTGTAGCTGCCAAAAAAGCCAACACAATTCTAGGCTGCATTAACAGAGGGATAGAATCAAGATGACGTGAAGTGTTAATATCACTTTATAATGATTGGTAAGACTACACTTGGAATACTGCATCCAGTTTTGGTCACTACAATGTAAAAAAGATGTTGAGACTCTAGAAAGAGTGCAGAAAAGAGCAACAAAGATGATTAGGGGACTGGAAGCTAAAACATATAAAGAATGGTTGCTGGAATTGGGTATGTTTAGTTTAAGGAAAAGAAGGACCAGAGGTGACATGATAGCAGTGTTCCGATATCTCAGGGGCTGCCACAAAGAAGAGGGAGTCAAGCTATTCTCCAAAGCACCTGAGGGCAGGGGTGGGTGGAAACTAATCAAGGAGAGATGCAATCTAGAACTAAGAAGAAATTTCTTGGCAGTTAGAACAATTAATCAGTGGAATAACTTGCCTCCAGAAGTTGTGAATGCTCCAACACTGGAAATTTAAAGAAGAGATTGGACAACAATTTCTCTGAAATGATTTAGAGTTTTCTACCCAAGCAGGGAGTTGAACTTTAAGACCTCCAAGGTCCCTTCCAACTCTGTTATGCTATTCTTCAACCCATGCATCACCTGGTATTGTAATATCGATGAACCAGACTTTTTCCTTTTCCACAATAATGATGTCAGGTGTGTTGTGAGTCAGATATTTATCTGTTTGGATCCAAACGTTCCACACGATCTTGACCTGTTCATTTTCAAGAACTTTGTCAACTTGGTGTTTGCAGTTATTTTTGCTGCATTCGAACCCAAACTTCTGGCAAAGCTTCTCATGTATGATTTTGGCAACTTGATCATGACATTGTAGATGTTCTATAGAATATACAGTGTTAATCATACATAGACATCTACCCTACTGCTTTAAATGGTATTTTAAATTGATAAACTCAATGGAGTTCTGTCCTGATGGATAAATTAATTACCCATTTGTAGCCATCTCAGACTCAAGGAAAGTCTTATGTGTCTCATGGCACAAGTTACTTCCCCTCTCACCTATGTAACATAATGCCCAAAATTCAGCCCAGATAATAGCTGTTGAACCACCATTTATGGTGGTATTCCTGGCATCATAAAAATCAATTATCACAAATCCTCTGAAAAATGGATCATGTTCCACATTGGTAACCACCTCACTAACTCTCCAAAATACACAGAAAACAACCATGTACAGTCAATAAGAATTATTAGAGTTCTGGAACAGGAATAATTTTGATCAGCCCTGGTTGGTCACACCCATATTTAGCCTGTTATATAGCTTATATGAAAATCTACAAGAAAATCAAGGGGACCCTTCATCCTGGAATGACTCCATAGATGCTAAATATCTGCCAAATGTTCAAATAGCTAGGCCTCTATTGCTGACATCCAGGCCGACAGGCATCCTCGAGACAACGGATAGTTGTGTAAAATCTGCATGCATGAGCTTTTAGTTGGAGCAAATGAGAACCATTTTTCCAAGCCAAGAATTGAGAGTTGCTCAAGGATCACTCTGATTCCTTGGCTGAGATGCAGCACCCTCAAGTGGTCCATCTGGAGAGAGAGAGGGAGGGAGGGAGGGAGAAAAAGAGGGGGGGGGGCTCTGCTACTGTTAAAATCATGGCTGTGTCTTGCCCCAAAGAATATATGATAATTCAGGTGCAGCAGTACAACAGCACAAAAAAGACTCATGACTTCAGCTTCAGTGATTTGGAGGTTTGCCAGCTAAATAAAGGAACCATCACGGTATTGTTACAAGGGTGCGGGGGGGAGTGTTGATCCTCAGATGGTAAAATTGAGGGTCTGGATGAAGACAGCTACTATTGAAGAGCAAAACTAAAAAATGTCAACTTCTGAGTTACCCCCCACTGCAGGCCAGGCAGAAGGCCAAGTGTCAGCATTGCATTTCCTCTCCAAAGAAAGCCCAAAGATTACACCAACCTTTCCAACATTTCAGTGAGAAACTTCCTCCTAGTTGTTGCTATACTAAACAATAAAAGAATAATAGAAAATGTTTTCTGTCTTCTGGGAATAATAAATGCATAGATGTTCACTTGCAGGAAATGCTAAATATATAGCAGGCCTCCAACCACCATGATGAGATTGTTTGAGAATGTGAAGTGGTACATGCTTTCACAACCTGCCAAATGTGAAATTATGTAAATCACTTTCAAAGCATCTTTCCTTTTCATATGCTGATAGCATTGGGAGTGATTGAACATTGGATTTATGCCATGTCCCTTTGAACGTAAACATATTTTTAATTTGTTCTTTATCAATATATGCATTTCTGACATTGCCACAATTCTTAAGTCATATTCAGCAAAATTTTGCTGTCTATTTCGGCTTTTTCTTATATAGCATACATATATTATTTATAAATTTAAAAAAATATTATTTATATTATAATATAATATAATCATAATATATCCATTATTATGATTTAATTAATTAATTAAATTTATATGCTGCCATCTCCATAATAGGGTGAATCTGGGTGGCCTACAGAATTTAAGGATGCATCAAACTTATTGCCAAATATGCCAAAACATTTCCAGGACAAATCATACTATAAGTATAAATTAAATTATTACATTATTGAGAACTTTGCCATAACTGAGTACATGCTAAAGGTAACTGGTGGTGGGTGCACATGGAGCACCAGACATGACATTGAAATTTGGTCTTCATTTAGAGTACCTGCATCTCTTTTATTCTGTCCTACAATTTTCAGGACAAGATGTTAACTGGTCCTGAAGAACACTTCAAGTATTCTACCAATAATCCAGACAAAGTTGGAATGTAATCATTATAATACCTTTATCCTCACCTAACATTTAGTCTGCTACTCAAAGATTCCATTAACAAGAATGGTTTCATTACCCATAAGACACATTTTGTAGTCATTTTAATTTAATGAACAATCCCCTAATTCCTCCAAATTTTCAAGAATGTGAATATGAGCACAGGCACATTCCAAAGAGGCACATATTTACCCTGTTTCCCCCAAAATAAGACATCCCTTGATAATAAGCCCAATTGGGCTTTTGAGCACATAGTGATAAGGCCAAGCGCTTATTTCAGGGTTCAAAAAAATATAAGACAGGGTCTATTTTGGGGAAAATATGGTAGATCTTTTTTCATCTATGTCATCATGGGAGTTTTTGTTCCTGCTTTCTTAGACAACTTGTTCCATTATGAAATGAAATTGCACTTATAGGATTGGATCACAAGAACTTTATGAACATGTGTTTCTTCCAGCTATAACTTCTTGGTTTGAACCTACAAATGTAGCTCTTTGATGAGGTGAGAAGCATTGCAATGTTAAGGGAGGACTGAAATGTTCTCAAGGCATCTGGGACTCTACCTCTATAGAAAGAAGTCATCTTCAAGTATGTTTTGTATGTTAAAGGCTCATGACACTATGGTATCAAATGCTTGTTAATCTTCTTAAGTTCTACTTAGCTGCATACATAGAAAATAAATGCTTTATCTTCATTTTATTTCAGCTTTAACTTTTCCCAAGACAAGAACTATCACTGTGTGTTTTTGACTGCTCACCAAACAGAAATCCTCCCTTCAACCACAGAACAGGAGAAGTCCCCACAGGTGACAGATGCAAGAAGCATCAACATTCCCTAAGATCTCTCTCTTTCTCTCTCTCTCTCTCTCTCTCACACACACACACACACACACACACACACAAAGAGACACACACACTTTTCCATTTTAAAGGAATGGACCATTATCCTTTATTTGACAGACTGCACCTACCTTAAAGATCCCAACTCTCACAGAACATAATAGACATAATAGTTATTATAGCATCTCTTTTTTTTCATGTTCAGCTAGTATCTCTATCCTATTCAGGCTACATTTGTGTCTGTCTGTCTGTCTAATCTGTCTCTCAGACATGCAGCACTCACACAGGTTATGTTTTTCATTCATTCTGTGTATCAAATTTCCATTGTGAGAACTCAACTGCTGAATTTGTGTAAAGGAGATTTGGGAAGAAGCCAGTTCTATTTTCACAGGCTTCTCTCTCCTGCTCTCTCCCCACCCACCCCACAACTTATGGTTTTGCAGTAGTACCGTATTCCCTCTGAGCCCAATTTACATCTGGGAAGGAAGTAGTTATAGCACAGTTAGTCTTGCTGCAGTTAAATACTATTAAGTTAACATTATGCACCTATGGGTAGGAGGCGATGGGAGGGGTGGTATAATTTTTAAAAAGGGCAGTGATTTTTAGCTACTTGATTGCATTATCTCCCCATTTTTCTCCATTCAAAGCCCCAACCCCTATTTCTCCAGTCAGAAATCTATTCTATTCAAGTTTTTATTATGCCATATGTGTAGCTTGAGGTTATATTGAAGCACATAAATCTCGGGTGAGCCGCAAAACATTAAGCCACCATTATCCTTATAATTTCATTATCTCCATTTCTCTACCCTATGACATTTTAAACTAATTGAACACCCGAGATTTTCCCGCAAAGTTTATTTCCCAGACTTTATTAAAGTACCGTTTGAGAGAGCCAAAAATGTCTACGCTCAGCATTTCCTAACACATCCCAATTTATTAAATGGGTTTAGGTATGGAAGGAGAGCCCAAGAACCAGAATGTTCATTTTCCCCATTTCTGAGCTATGTTTGTTTAAACTCACATTTTCAAGGGAAAATAATACTAAATTACAAGATACTTTGAACTTGTTGAATGTTTTCCATAAAACAATTTTGAAAACCTTGGCTGCTATTTCTTCAGAAATCATTTTTTTATGGATTTCATTTATTGTATCAGTTTAATCGTTGCCACAGAATGTATTCTTTGCATTTAATTGATGCAGTTAATAGCAACTCAGTCCTCCTCTAGCAGTTGACATCAGGGGTGGGTTCTACTTACATTTACTACCAGTTTGCAAAGGGGCTGCACGCATGAGCGAAGCGAGTGCACGTATGTGCTCTTCTGCGCAAGCGCAGAAGCATTTTGATGACATCAGGATCAGTGGGTGGAGCCTCCTGCCGGTTTTACTACCAGTTCTATAGAACCGGTGCGAACTGGGGGCAACCCACCACTGGTTGACATGTAATTGTTTTGAAACAGCCACACAGCCTAGAATTCACCGGTATCTTTGACCATAAGACCTGAGATAAGTGTTTGATTCACCCTTGTTGCAAATGGGTAGCTGCCTGGCTGAAATGCATGTAGAAATAGAGAAACAAAAAAAATAAATAAATCATAGCACTATCAACAATCTCCAGCTCAAACAGAAAGGCATCAGAGAGTGGTATGCATTGCTGGCCTCATCTAATGCAGAAGTGGAGAATTTTGGCCCCTTTATGACTTATGGACAAGGTGACCAGACGTCCCGCTTTTGGCGGGACAGTCCCGATTTTTAGCAATTTGTCCCGCGTCCCGCGGCGTTTCAAAAAAGTCCCGATTTTTCATTCTGCCTCTTGAGCCCCAGCTGATGGCTAGAAGAAAAAAAAACTGTTTAAACTCTTGCCCGGGGCTTCAAAGGGCCGCCCTACAGGCACTCAGTGTAAAGAGTTCCCGAAGCAGTTTTTTTTCCCCTAGCTAAGCTGCAGAAACGAAACCGAAACCAGGATCTTTCGTGCAACGTGACAAAATGAGGCAGAGAGAGATTTATTTTTATTTTTATTTTTCCTCCCCAAAAAAGGTAGGTGAAAAACTGCAAACAATGGGAAATTTAGGAGGAGAGTTCAAGATTTTAAAACACAAAAGAAAAAAAAGCTGTATTTAACTAGGGAATTGTAATAATTGAGATACTATTAATTGTATATTATGTTGAAAGCAGAAATAGTTAAGTTGTGGTTCAGAGGAATATATGGGGGAAATAATTTGGTTTATTATTATTGGTAAATATAATTAATTGATTTGTAAGAAATTGGATTGCATGGAAATAATTGGAATATTCATGTTCATATTGATTAATATACAAAAAAGATAGTTTTATAACTAATTGATTTATATTAAAATGTTGAATTTGTATTAAACAGCTGTATTACATAATTACATAGTTAAACAATGTGAGGATGGATATAAAAATAGATGACAATGGGAAGGGGTATAATATAGAATAGAAGGGAAAAATTGAATTTGATTAAGATTAGAGATGAGGATGAAGGGTAATATTGGTTTTTTTAAAAAAATAGATGAGGAATAAATATGGCAAAAAGGAAATATAGAAATTGTAAATTTAATTGAAGTGACTAAACGCTGTTTAAATTTGTGAACCGGCCAAATACTCTGTTCAAAGAAAATAAGTTGTATGTTTGTATGTGTGTTTCTAATTACTGCTATTTATTCATATTTGTTCTCTTTTATTCTTTAAAGTTTAACAATTCATTCTTTATCTTCATATCTTTATATTTGTTTGGGATTGGCTTTCTTCCCTTTCATCTTTTTTATTGTACAGCAATCTTTCTCCTCAAACCTACCACCTCTCTCTTTTCTTTCCTTCTTACTTTCTCTTCCCCCCCTCTTCTTCTCCTCCCTACTTCCTCTTCCTTTCTCCTTCTCCTCCTCTCTTCCTCCCCCTCTTACCCTCACTCCTACTCTAATTTCCCTTCCCTTCCTTCATCCCTCTCTATTGCTGTATCCTTTTATGCATATGGACTACTCAGAGGGCTGAAAAAGTTATTTTTGACTGGTCCTCGCACTTTTGACCAGTCCTCGAACTTACGACTGTCTTCACATTTTACGTTTTTTGCCCTATCTTATCACCATGGTGAAGAGAAGCAGTTGTGAAATGAGTGACATGGTTGTTAAGAATGCTGCACGGGCATAAATGTGAGGATGGTCATAAGTGTGAGGACCAGTCAAAAGTGCGAGGACCTGTCAGAAATCACTTTTTTCAGCCCTCTGGTTAGTCCTTTTGTGCATATGGACTACTCGGAGGGCTGAAAAAGTTATTTTTGACTGGTCCTCGCACTTTTGACCAGTCCTCGAACTTACGACTGTCTTCACATTTTACGTTTTTGCCCTATCTTGTCACCATGCTGAAGAGAAACAGTTGTGAAATGAGTGACATGGTTGTTAAGAATGCTGCACGGGCATAAATGTGAGGATGGTCATAAGTGTGAGGACCAGTCAAAAGTGTGAGGACCTGTCAGAAATGACTTTTCAGCCCTCTGAGTAGTTCCTATACACATAGCCACGGCCACCCGGTCACATGACCAGCTAGCCACGCCCACCCAGTCACATGGCCTCCAAGCCACGCCCACACAATAAGCCACGCCCACAATGTCCCTCTTTACCAATGTTAAAATCTGGTCACCTTACTTATGGACTTCAACTCCCAAAATTCCTAAGCCAGCCATACTAGCTCAGGAATTCTGGGAGTTGGTCCACAAGTCATAAAGGGCCATAGTTCCCCACCCCTTGGTCTAATGGAAAGCTTCTCTTCTCTAGGTTCTTTAGAGAAGAAAACTAGGCCTGGTTTAATGGAAGGCATCTCTTCTGCCCAAAAGGAGTCCAGAAAATCTTCATGAAATCCACCAGAAGGAAGCAAGCAGAACAATCCTCTCCTCTTTATTTCCTGGTGCTGAGAGAGATCTTGATGTTGATACTCAAGCAAATCTATGGCCCTTACTGACTGCCTTCCCTTCATGGATGTGCATAATTACCTTATAAAGCATTTGCCACCACTGAACTGCTTGGAAGAGAATTAATAAGGATGGAAGCATTTCCTTTTATCTGACCTGGATCTCTGCTCATTCTATTTGGTTGAATCACCTGAGGTCATGTACATCTCTATTACATTATATTCAACTTCCTCCTGTATTTTTCCCCTTCAGTTTGCGCCCTCTCCTTCTCTCACACACACACACACAGATACACAAAATAAAATAAATTTATTTTATAATTAAATTAAATTACATAAATTATAAATAAAAATATAAATTTTGTCAGGGAATACAGGGTTGCTGTAGCTCTAAAATCACATTGATAATCCTGTGAAATTCACACTAAATGTGGCAGTAATAGGATAAACCCAAACCTATAATGTTCCAAGTTTTCATTAGCACCTCCATAACTATCTCTTTTTAAAGAATACATATGAAATCAAAATACCAGTGGTATTAACTTCTAGTTATGATCAGAGGCTAATTATACACTTTTTTTTAAAAAAAGGAAAACCTAGGCAATCTGAAGTTACTTTGCAAATTATGGGAAAGCAGAGCTCTCCAAGGAATAATGGCTAAGTTGCAGATGTTGTCAATGAGCTTTCCCAAGGTAGTGACCTCCATATGTATTGGGAGTCCAATTCTCAGACCTCCTTTGTAGCATGATCAGTGTAAATCCCAGCACATTTGGAGCATACCACTTTGAGGAAGGCTTTTGGATCTCTTCTTGACTCTTCTGCAGATTGACTACAAATTTTAGATTAATCCCACCAGGCAAAACGTGAAGGAAAAAGAATAGTAAAGCAATTGTGATTGCAAATGCAAAGACATCAGCTTAAAATGTTTTGGCCTACTTCAAATATTTGAGAAGTGGTTATATATATATTAGGAAACAAGGGACCTTTCACACTAAATTACTAATAAAATCACATATAAAGCAAACTATTGGTTCAAACTATGACATCATCCTTGTAAATGCCCCCATTATTGTATATATGGCCTGAAAAAATAGATGGCAACATTATTTTCATCTTAAATCAATCTTCAAGTTCATTAACTTGTTTTACTGTGGTTCTTTGTATTCTTTCAAGTTCATTAACATCTTTCTGAGATAGAGGTAGTTAGCTCAGAATTTTAAATGTGTTTGTTTCAGATCCTTACTGAAAAATCTAGCAACATCTGTGGCACTTGAAGTGATGTGATAATATCTATAGAAATTATTAATGAAAGGAAATGTGTGATGTAGTCATATCCAGTCCCTTTTGTGTTGAATGGGGCTTCCTTCCATGAAGGATTGGAGCTTCAATGAATTAATCCTGATGATAACAGTGTTACAAACTATGAAATTGCTGTATAATTGCTGACAGTGTTATTGATTTATATATTTGCAAACTGGGGAACCACATAATTGATTTTCTAAGAAGAAAATTGTATTTAAGATGATCTCCTGCCAAGTGCTATTCCTATGGAGAAACATCCAAAGTACTAGGCTCAAGTACTAGAGGAGAGTAATTAAGAAAAACCCTAGTTGGACTTCCACAATTCTGTCACTTGCAGAAGCCCCTTTTTTAAAAAAAAAAAATATTATGCTGATGTAAAAGCAGGTTTCAGGATCAAAACTATGCAATCTTTTAAGTTATAGGGGGAGTTGTTTTTATCCCTTTCAATTTATGGCCTGATATTTTCCACTGATCAATATTTTTTCTGTTTCACCGCCTTGGATCCCACACTTGTGAAGGAAGTGCTTTCCAGAGTCTTTTTTTTTAAATCTTCAAACTTTAATCATATTTAATCTATGAAACATTCCAGGAGATGGCTTACATGGCAATTGTTAGCCTTATGATGATATGTATCTTTTATTGTTGGACTATGTTAGAATTATTACATTTTTAAAAAATAGCTTTAAAAAATACCTGAAGATAGAACCCCCTGTAACTGTACCAATGAAATGTCTTTCAATAGATTTGCTCCGGATTGACACATTTTAGTTCTTTTTATTTCAAGTGGACAAAGTGAAATTTATCTCAAACCTTAGGACACTACTGGAGTTAAGCTTGTGAAAAGTACTGAATTCAGTGAACTTAAATATAGAGAACTTCATTTGAGTTCTGGCTTTAATTATAATAAATTCCCTGGGTGCCCCACTATCAACTCAAGCTGGCCTATTTGAAAATCTGATTAATTCAGTAAGAAAACAGTATCTGCTAGCATTTAGACAGTTATAGCTGAGATTAACTGGGTGCCCCAAACTACAGGTTCTGTCCAATTACTTTTTATGAGTAGAATTCCCAGATCCCCGGCATTCAGGAGACCAAAAAAATTATTGGAAAAGGGGATAGACTCTTCTTTTTCAACCTTATTTTAAAAGATGTAAAGGATGGTTGATATCAGTGGTGGGTTGCCCCCGGTTCATACCGGTTCTATAGAACCGATAGTAAAACCGGCGGGAGGCCCCACCCGATGTCATGAAAATGCTTCTACGCTTGTGAAGGAGAGAGAGAGAGAGAGAAGCAAGCATGAGCGCACGTGGCCCCATTGCAAACCGGTAGTAAAGGTAAGTGGAACCCACCCCTGGTTGATATAATATACTTCTTAACAAAAGAGAAAAAGAAAAGAAAAAAAAACATTCTCAGTGGCTACATTTTTTTCCTGAACTAAGATTAATTAGCTTTGCTTGGATAGCAGGTCTTCAGTAATAATTCTTTAAGAGCAATTCCTATTTGACTGGTTTATAGCAGCTCTTTAGCCCCAATTAATAGATAAGATAAGATAACCTTAAAATTTATTAATCAAGGAGGATTCTTTTAAGAAATAAAAAGCTGCTTCTATAAATATGAATTATGGATGTCTACAATCGTCTTGAAAGTGAAAGAATGAAGCTGAACTGATCCAAGGAATCAATGCCCTATAATAGCAGTTGCATTTTGCTTTGTGCTCAGAGCATCTCAGTCATGGATCCCGAGGAAAATTCTTCCTACTTCTGGCAGCCTAATTAGGGGACCCTTGAACCTGTGCTTCATGACGTGTGCTGCGGAGCCAAGGAGGCATGGCTAAAGCCACTCTTTAATTCAATTCATTTTCACAAACCATTTTTCTCAGTGTGCCGGTGGTTGCATGGAGACTCAAAATTGCACAAAGAGTTGGGGCTGAGATTACAGAGGAGCTTTGCTCTGGAGGGCTGGAACAAAACAATCAAAATATCAATGCTAATTATGCTTGGTGGAATTTGTTCTAGAACTAGTAAACCTGTAATAATTATTTAAATTTTTCAGATCCTTTTTCTCTTATTTAGTTAGGTTGTCTGACCTATTTCATCTTGTACCTATTGGCTTTTTTTAAAAAAAAAAAATTGCTATGTCACTGGCTTCCTGCTCACAGTGCACAGTTAATGCACTGTTAGAGGACTGTTTAGAAAGGCTAGCACTGGTGTTAATAATTTTTAGACATTTTATTACTTCCTTCTATTGCCTGAGGAAGGAAGATTTTCTTAGTAAATGCTGATTTTACCTTCCCTGCTGCAGAAGAGAAAGGAAACAAAATATCAACAAGAAAAATCAATCTGACAAAACGATCTTCATCCATTGCTCTTTTCAACCTAGAAATCTCGGTAGAGATAGGCTCCCCCCCACAAAGATAAATCCAAACACAGGTAGAAATATTCTGTTATCTTTCCAGGACATTGATAGACTATCTGGCATGCAGAGTCGTTACCCTTCCTTCACATTTCAGTTCAAGTCATCTCAGGGGTGTTTTCATGTTAATGGAACATGATCACTGATGCATTTTTAGAAGGGGTGAGACTCTAGACTAGGCAGTTCACCTAAGACATCCATAGCAGTTTTCCACACTGATCTGTAGCTTTTCCTAGCAGTTGTTGTTTTTTATTATTATTATTATTATTATTATTATTATTATTATTATTATTATTATTCCTGTCCTTCTTCCTATTTATTGCCTGTGTGGCTGATGGTCTGGGGGTTGCCATAGTCCTTGGGGCTGCTATCTCTGCTTCCCAAGGAATTGGACACATCTTGGACTCTAATCTGGTCTATGGCTATCACTGAAGCTACTCATAAAGAACTATGTCCTTAGTCAGATTAACACAGGCTGGTAGCCTGATACTAGAGAGGACTTACGACTTGACGTGAAGTGGGACTTTTCTCTATGCAGCCAGGAAAACATTTGTGCTGATTCATGCTCTTCCCTTCATTCTTGCTAAAATTGACCAGCAGACAGATATTTCATTTAGTACAAGGTCTAGCAGGACATTTCACCAGCTGCAAGAGGCTCCTCTCAATTAATCTAAATTTTCTACACTCAATTATATTACACAGATTGGTTTTGTACTGTAGATGACTTGACTTTGTGTATTATTGACACCTGAGTATTGGATATAATTAAACACTGGCAAAATACTGCATGTAAACGTAATGTGATCCTTTTTGTTATTAAGGTTCTTTCTTTCTCTGGAAGCATTCACTATCTTCCCTGCTACTCTTGATCAGTAATTGCATTCCTCTTGTTAACCTGCAGAGAAGTGCTTTGCATTCAGGAAACTCCAGAAATTTGAAGTAAATTTCAGACTGATACCCAGACATCCAGAGCTCTGAATTTGAAAAAGGATTCTCCCCTCCCTCAAATAGAATAAATCTGGGGTCTCCAGAAATCTCATTAGTAACTGGAGATTGAGAGAAATGAGAGTAATGGAGCTTTGATCAAATGATTTGAGTCAGTCACCTCTTGCTCAATTAACAGTCGCATGTGAAGCAGCACAAATCTTGAATAACCCAGTCAATGATGTAGAAGCCATTTTTAAATCATCCCAGGCTTTGCAAAGGAGGCTGGGAGGCTGACATGTTTTGGCTTCGGGTAGAGATGAACTAAAGAAAAAACATTGTACATTCGGCTGAATTTAAACAATTCTTCTTCTTGCTTGCCATTGGTTGTTTTCCTGCATATGTTATAGGCAGTGGTGGATTCCTCCCGGTTCGGCCCGGTTCGGCCGAGCTGGTAGCGGTGACGATATGACATCATCAAACCGGTTCTCTTTGTTCAGGAGCTGGGCCCTCCCGCCCTGCCCGCATTATTCTTACCTTTTATTTGGCCCCGCCCCCAATCTATTCACTGCTTCCTGAGTCCTAGCTGATGGCTAGAAGGAAAAAAAACTGTTTAAACTCTTGCCGCAGGGCTTCAAAGGGCTACCCTACAGCTGATCAGTGTTAAAAGACAGTGTGGTGGTAGACCAGTGCACTTGAAAAACAAATGGGTAGACCGGGATGCTCAAAAAACAAATGGGTAGATTGGGACGCTCCAAAAACAAATGGGTAGATCAGGACGTTCCAAGAACAAATGGGTAGACCGGTACAGCTTTGCAACCAGTTAAAAGCCTGGTAGACCAGTACCTCTGCTAAATCCTAAAGAATTGTCACATGACCATCAAACCACACCCACAAAATAAGCCATGCCCACAGAACCGGTAGTAAAAATTTTTAGAACCCACCCCTGGTTATAGGCTTAATGAATGCTCTTGCTAGATCTTATATTTGAGGCTGATTTTAACTGTATTATTGTGATGTAGGTACTGATGAGTCAATACGAAATTCTTGCATCTACCTCTGTTAGTTTTTTGGCTGTATTGTTTAAATTATTAAAAGGGAAATAATTATTTTAAAATTCTTCTTTTTTTGGCCATTTTTCCATTCCCCAATTGACTGCTGTGATGATAAAAACTTAAAATGAGATAGACTAGCAAGAAAGGACCTTTGTGTTTTATGGCCTTTTGAGGACTTCATCTCTGTTTTAGAAACAGGTTGTGAATTAACAGTCTTCTCAGTCCTGTTTGCAAGACAAAAACAACAAATTTGGCATGAAAGGACCTGTAAAGTGGGTATTAATCCCATGGGACTAGTTTTATATTTAGTTATAGTGACCATGCAATAGAAGGATCCCCTCTTCAACCATTTAAGCATGTCATGATAACACACCAGATGGTGTGCCTGCAAAAATAAAAATGAATTCTCCTTAATGTCTCCATATATTGAACAATCTAATTCCAACTTCTAGTCATCATGAGCATTTTCCCCAAGGCTCACCAATCAAATGATTTGAGAGAAGAATATTTAAACAGTATCCCAGGATTGGTTTAGAGTTCTGTGCTTATTCATAGTTGTTCAACACATACCCCACTCCCTCAGCTGGGGTCAAAACCCAATTTGTGTTAGATCTGAAAGTGTACAGCACTGGAAGACAGAATCACACAGTTGGAAATATTCAACACTGATTCCAATCCCCTCCTCAGTGCAGCAATCCAGATTGTCAACTGATAGCTATATAGCCTCTGCTTTAACATATCCAGTGATAAAGAGTCCACCACCTTTTAGGTATTGACTCCACCATCAAACTGCTCCTATTATTGAGAAGTTATTCCTAGCCTTCAACTGGAATTCTTGTAATTTAAAACCATAATTCTGGCTCATGCATTCTGGAATAATAGAAAACATAACAGGTATGATACTCTTCAGGTAATTTAAAGGATGTAATTGCATTTTCCAGCTGGTGGTCTTGTTTGAGGAGTATACCTAGTTCTTTAAATTTTTCTAGGTTTCTATTATTGCTGCCTCTCTCTGAAAAAGTTCCAATTTAGCCACAGCCTTCATGAAGTGCAGTACCAAAAGTTTCAATAACAATAACAAGATAGAGTTTAGTCAATAAAGAACAGAATATAAATACCTATAAAGATAAAGGTTCCCCTCGCACCTATGTGCTAGTTGTTCCCAACTCTAGGGGCAGTGCTCATCTCCGTTACAAAGCCGGAGAGCCAGCACTGTCCAAAGACGTCTCCATGGTCATGTGGACAGCATGACTAAATGCTAAAGGTGTACGGAACGCTGTTACCTTCCCACCAAAGGTGATCCCTATTTTTCTTCTTACATTTTTTCGTGCTTTCGAACTACTAGGTTGGCAGAAGCTGGGACAAGTAACAGGAGCTCACCCCATTACATGGCACTAGGGTTTCAAACCGCTGAACTGCCGACCTTTTGATCGACAAGCTCAGTATCTTAGCCACTGAGCCACCCTCTTTTGTTAAATATCTATATAAATATGTAAACAGGTATTTCTTGCTTACTAGTAGAAATTGGTGCCACAATTCACTAAGCAATGCAATCATGAGAAGCAACAACACGTGACCATGTTGACTAACGACAACAATTCTGGCAGTCCCACTTGCCAACATTGGGTGAATCCCATGAGTTGCAGTGTTTTATGGTCACATTTGCAGCCTCCTGTTGACTTTGCCTGCCAGAAGCCAACAGTGAATGTTGCAAGTGGCAATCATATTGCAGATCATTTGCAATATTGTAATTGCAATCCAGTTACCAAATGCACAAGTTGTAATCACATGACTGTGAGAATGCTGTGACCGCCATGACTACAAAGACTGATCATAAGTAACTCGTTTATCACCATTGTAACTTTGAATGGTTGCTGTACAAATGGATGTTAAGCGAGGACAATTTGTAGAGAATTTCATTACTGGAAATTCCATTTGTATTGATGAAAACTCAAATTCTGTTTGCCTTTTTTGCAGCCACACCATTTTGTGTATTCATGTTCAACTTGTGTTGAAGTACAAATGGAAAGCATGGCTTCCTATTAAGTCCCATTATCACTCCAGGTGTTATCCATTCAATACTTGCTCATTTCTTTTCCTTAAAGACATTTTGTTTTCTTGGTAAAAATTCATTTTGATATTTTTAGTCCATTTGTCTACTAATTTTGAATTTATTTTTTTATTTCTGGAGCATTAACTGTGTGTCATTTGCAAGGATAATAAACATTTCCTTCAATTCCTCATCCAAGTCATTAAGAAAAATATTGAAAGTAGGCTCAGGATTTCATTCGGAGGCATCTTGTTCAATAGCTCTCTCTGGTTTCATAAAAAAAACTATGGATGAGAATTCTTTCAGTACGATTTTCAAAATATCTATAAAGGTCTTGCTCAGAAATCCTCTTAAGGTTTTTCCTTCTACATCAATAGTCAGTTTTATATAGAGTTTAAGATGTTGGGTTAGTATCTAGGAGTTTCCATTGTCAGTCATGAAAAGTTACTGAGTGACTTTGAACAGTCATTATCTCTCAACCTAACCTGGGAAGTTAGGGGAAAAATATTGAACGAGAGAATGCATGCCACATACTGCTTCAAGAGAAAAAGAAGGATATAAATCTAACATCATAGACATCCACCTTAATGGTCATGTCAGTAGCTCATATTTAACTAGCCTACTGTTCAAAATTTCATTCGCTCCTAAACATTTTACACAGTTATGATCACCAAAATATTGGTTAAGCATTCACATAGCCTAGTAAGGAAGTTGCCCACTGAAAATAAAATGATAAGATAAGACTTAAATTTGACAGATCTGTTCTGACGCCTTGTAATCACTGACTTTTGCTAATCTCTAATTTTTGCCTTACACTATTTTTCATTCATAATTACTTCTTTACATCTGTTCCCCATTTTCTTGCCTAGAGTTATGTCTCTGCTGAATGCTTTTTTCATTTAAACTGCATATTCTATAAAAAAAAAAAAAGGAGACAAGGAATTAAATTTCTCTCCCCAGATTAAAAAAAAACCTCTTCTTTAAAAGGACCACTGCAATTATCTTTCAGATTTTTTGCAGGTTTTGCAGGCCATATTGATATGTTTAATTTAAACGCATTCTTGGATTGCTCTTGATTCCATTTATATGGGATGCTGAGAATTATTAGCCAGTAGTTGTCCTAAGACCTCATTAGTATATGATCTCATCCTTCAGTCTCAGGATGAGAAATAGTTTCATATAATGCTAAAATGTATTATGCAATCCAGGACTAAGTTGTAGAAAACTGTGGTACAATATTCATAGCCATCCCATGAATTTTTAAGTTTTCTTTTCAGATTACTGAATGCAAATATCTTATACAGTCACCCCATAAGGACAACATAAAAGAGATCAGGTTTCTTTGTTTTATAAAGGAGAAGCAAAGCAGAGAGGGGATTCCTGCATTGAATCCCATTCATATTTTTAAGAAGTATTTTATATTAATGTACTAATCAGAACAATGTATCATTGGAGTGCTGGATTTACCCTGTGGTGTGGGCTATTCCTATGATTAGACAAGTAAATCTTACACAGGAATGGGTGTAATAAGGAACTAACAAGGTTCTGTGCTCTTGTATGAAGAGATCCAACTCAAAACTTCAACAACATAGGAAGGTAGATTGGTGATTGGCTTTAAAGGAAAATTATAACTACCGGTATATTCTATTTCTTTACAAAGAAAAATAGTGAAAGATTAAAAGCATTTTATCATAATGTTTGAATTTAGTTCTCCAAAACCAGGATCATAACATAACAACAATTTGCATCTTGATGCTTCAAACTTGATGCTCGTTGCTTTCCTAGGCAGTAACTTAAAAAAGAAAAAAAAAATTGCTGAAACCAAAAATTCTTCACACCACGATGGTGATTGTTTAGAGAGGGCCTCCTCGGGGTGCCATCAGCCAAACAGTGTAGGCTGGTGACCCCCAGGGGGAGGGCCTTCTCTGTGGGGGCACCTACCCTCTGGAATCAACTGCCTCCAGAGATAAGGAGAATCCAAGACCTCAGTGCCTTCCACCGTGCCCTTAAAACCTTCCTTTTCCAGCAAGCCGGGCTGGCCTAATTTTTTATGCATTTTTAAGTGTTTTGTTTATTGTTTTTAATTAACGGGGCCAAATTTATATATGTATATTTTTAACTGTATTTTAATATTTGTACTTGATGTTTTTACTTGGCTGTTCACCGCCCTGAGTCCTCAGGGAGAAGGGCGGTATACAAATTCAAAATAAATAAATAAATAAATAAATAAATAAATTGTTTAGGTGTTGGCATAAAGTATTTGTATCCACAAATGTTATTGATGCATGAGGAAGCTAGTTCTCTCCCGTTCTTCTCCCATTTTCATTTCAACGCATTTCTGAAAATTATGAATAATTATGAATAACGTGCATGTCTTTTATAACTATCACAACTAATTGTACCTAAATTAACAAAGCCAAAGGAAACAGGCAAAGAAACATAAAAAGAAGGAAAATAACAAAAAGCCAACCCTTGTGATTATTTGTAATTATTATTAATGGATAATTTGCTAGTTCAGTGTTCAGGGAAAATTCTATATTGTATGCTTCTGTGGTCTGACATTTACTTTGGACAAGTGATCTTTGGTGAATTGGTTTAAATGCTGTGGTCAGTTGAAGGAGTGAAGATCAGAGTCAGTCCCAGAGAGGCATTTTCCACCCTCCAGACTTTGTATGCATTGCTGAGAATCAACTGAAGAGAGAGAGGGGAGGGGGTGATTTAGAAGGCCCACCATGGAAGGGTAACATACTCTCCAGTGATACTTCTCATTTAAAGAAATAAAACTGACTAGTTGATAAGACTATCAAGAGGTTACTATAATCTTGCAGATGTTTCCATAGATTCTCCTTTTACTGGCCTATTAACTTTAATTGGGTTTTTTTTTTTTAAGGGGAAAAATACATTATGTTAGAATGCAACAAAAAGACATTGGTGAGGGTAAAGGAGGTAGTCCAATGAATATCCTGTCATGGGCCTCCTTAGGGTTTCAGGTCTCTCTGGGAAAAATCCAGGAGTCATATTTTTTCTTCCCTCCATACCTTGACCGAACGGTCATAGATTACATTAAATAATTGTGTGGCTTGCTTGCTTGTGGTCTCGTGTGGTGTAAATCCAACCATTTACATTTTCTTTAGGTTAAGCCTTTAACAAGGCTTAACATCATGTGTGAATTCAGCCTGATGCTAACAAAAGAGTTCTTGTCTTGCTGTTTTTTTAAAAAAGTCTGGATGACTGATCTTTTGCCTGTAGAAAACACTGAGGAAAATAATCTAATTTTTAAAAGTTATGTTGTAGTCATACTGGAGAGTGACATGTTGAATTATTCTGGCCTAGCCATCTGACAAACGATCATAATTTCCAGCAAAAAAAAAAAAAATGCCTGTGAGCCCAGCAATAATTCTATAGCATGGACTCCATCAGTCAAATATATAACCACTCTGCCTTTGTGTTGTAAAATGCCTACCCTCCTCAGATTTGGGGAAGTATTCCCATGCCAATGTAATTCATTGATATCAATATCATCCACATCCTTTCAGAAGGCTTGTCCAATTTGATCAAACTAAATCCCAAGTTTTCTGATCCAGATGAGGCCTTCCCTCTAGTTCTTTAGTCACAATCCCTAACATGGATGCACTCCGCCATTACGGGTTGAATTTATGGGGCAAGGTAGTCAAAAGAAAACAGCAAAAACACCCTTTGTCTAGAAACTTGGTTGACTTCCAATCATCAAGAGGCCTCAGAAGCCTCTCACCAAACCTCACTCATATACCTTTGGGAGGCATTGACCCTCCCAGATTAGACACCCATTTCTAACTTTTCCTGCACTAGGGGGTACTCTCAGGCAATACTTTCCCAAAATATATCTGGTTGGAAAAGGCTCATAGGAGTGGGTGCTGTGAGAGATCTACAGAAAATGCTGGTGAGATTTTTTTCTACTCTGGAAAAGTTTTTGTTTCCCGCCCCCTTTTCCTCTTTTAAAAAAAAGAAATTTAGGCCTTCAGTGTTTATTCAAAGAGAGAGAGAGAGATTCGTATGTGTGTGCCTGCCTGGTCCCCAGCCATCAGCACAATATTTAAAAAGGCTCTTTTCATTTTTTCTTTCTCTCATTGAGTCCCTACAGATGGTTCCAAGGCTTTTAAATAGCCTTCAATCACTGTTTGTTCTCATTATGCTGTTGTAAAATGTAACATTTTCCTTCCTTTTTATAATCCTGACAGTTCGACAAGATAACTTGATCTTGGTTTTGATAATCCAGCCTCTTGTGAAAAGTTCATTACCAGATCTTATGGCATGTCATCTGGCACAGTCAGGCATCAGTCTTTATTAGTCTTCTTACCCGCTCAGCCTCTTTCTATATCATCCCATATTATTCATGTTTTAATCTTATAATTTGCTATTGTTTATCAGTTTATACAGCCTGTCTCACTGCCCCCACTTTTCTGTATTTTGCCTCAATTCAAAAGCCCATCATCATTCATCATGTTCAATGCTTCTTTCAATAATGGGTATAATTTTAAATTCACAATATAGCTCTCTTTGTGGAAAGCAGGCATTCCAAACAATGGCAGTTTAGGATACTTGGGCTTTTGTTAGCTTTACCACGCACACTCTAAACAGGCAGAGTATTAGGAAACATGGTCCTTATTAAGTAATGCCTGCTGAGAATGGAGTCAGTCACAGACCAAATAGCAGCCAAGGTGAAAGCATTCTTGGGGTTACACAGAATTTGCTTCCTTTTCATAATACATGGTTTGCATTGATCATTTTCCTTGCTGGAAACCCTAGACCAGCAGCCCCAAACCTTTCAGGCATCAGGGACCAGTTCTGTGGAGAGAGGTTCTTCCACAGACTGGGGGGCGGGGCATGGTTTCATGTGGTTCCTGCATCCTGTTTCGCTTGTTTGCACGCACCAGTTTCTGGCATACTGCGGACCGCTGCTGGTCCAGGGGCTGGGGGTTGGGTACCCCTGGCTTAGACTACTGAATGCAACGGTAAACGGATTGATATAAACACTCCTTTTTCAGTTGCAAACAGTCCGTTGAAATCATGATGTCCTTCGGGGATGTCTGAGAGAGCTGGTTGCTACTGTGTAGGAGGAAAGCAGACTATGAGAAAGGGTCTGGTAGCAACTTTTCCAATTAACAAGTAACAAATGTTATTAAAATAAGGTGACCAGACGTCCGGCTTTTGACGGGACAGTCCCGCTTTTGAGCAATTTGTCCCGCGTCCCGCAGTGTTTTAAAAAAGTCCCGATTTTTCATTCTGCCTCCTGGTTCCCGGCTGCCTCCTGAATCCCCGCTGATGGCTAGAGGGAAAAAACCTGTTTAAACTCTTGCCGCGGGGCTTCAAAGGGCCGCCCTACATTAATTAGCTCGGCTTCCCCCTCTCAGCTGATTTGCACAGGGCTCTGCTCTTGCTAAATTGCTCAGTTTTTTTTTCCTCTTTGTGCAAACCAAGCTCAAAACGAAACTGAAAGTAAAACAGGCTGTTGGCTTTGCGGTTTGCTTGCAACGTTGGAAAATTAGGCAGCAGATTTATTTTCCTTTTCCTCACCAAAAAAGGTAAGTGCAAACAATGGAAAATTATTTAGGGCAAAAGAGGAGAGTTCAAGATTTTAAAACACAAAAGAAAAAAAAAGCTCTTTTTAACTAGGGAATTGTAATAATTGAGATATTATTAATTGTATACTGTGTTGAAAGCAGAAATGGTTAAGTTGTGGTTTGGAGGAATATATGGGAATATATGATTTGTAAGAAATTGGATTGCATGGAAATAATTGGAATATTCATGTTCATATTGATTAATATACAAAAAAGATAGTTATATAACTAATTGATTTATATTAAAATGTTGAATTTGTATTAAACAACTGTATTACATAATTACATAATTAACCAATGTGAGGATGGATATAAAAATAGATGACAATGGGAAGGGGTATAAAATAGAATAGAAGGGAAAAATTGAATTTGATTAAGATTAGAGATGAGGATGAAGGGTAAAATTGTTTTTTTAAAAAAATAGATGAGGAATAAATATGGCAAAAAGGAAATATAGAAATTGTAAATTTAATTGAAATGACTAAACACTGTTTAAATTTGTGAACCAGCCAAATATTCTGTTCAAAGAAAATACATTGTATGTATGTGTGTTTCTAATTATTGCTATTTATTCATATTTGTTCTCTTTTATTCTTTAAAGTTTAACAATTCATTCTTTATCTTAATATCTTTATATTTGTTTGGGGTTGGCTTTCTTCCCTTTCATCTTTTTTATTGTACAGCAATCTTTCTCCTCAAACCTACCACCTCTATCTTTTCTTTCCTTCTTACTTTCTCTCCCCCCACCCGCTTCTTCTCCTCCCTACTTCCTCTTCCTTTCTCCTTCTCCTTCTCTCTTCCTCCCTCTCTTACCCTCACTCCTACTCTAATCTCCCTTCCCTTCCTTCATCCCTCTCTTGGTGTATCCTTTTATGCATATGGACTACTCAGAGGGCTGAAAAAGTTATTTTTGACTGGTCCTTGCATTTTTGACCAGTCCTCGAACTTACGACTGTCCTCACATTTTACGTTTTTGCCCTATCTTGTCACCATGGTGAAGAGAAGCAGTTGTGAAATGAGTGACATGGTTGTTAAGAATGCTGCACGGGCATAAATGTGAGGATGGTCATAAGTGTGAGGACCAGTCAAAAGTGTGAGGACCTGTCAGAAATGACTTTTCAGCCCTCTGAGTAGTCCCTATACACACAGCCATGGCCACCCGGTCACATGACCAGCTAGCCACGCCCACCCAGTCACATGGCCTCCAAGCCACGCCCACACAATAAGCCACGCCCACAATGGTGTCCCTCTTACCAATGTTAAAATCTGTTCACCTTACCCTATACACATAGCCATGGCCACCCGGTCACATGACCAGCTAGCCACGCCCACCCAGTCACATGACCAGCTAGCCACGCCCACAAAATAAGCCACGCCCACAATGTCCCTCTTTACCAATGTTAAAATCTGGTCACCTTATATTAAAAGGGCATAAACTTTGTAAACTGCAGCTTTCTTCATCAGAGGCATAGAGTGGCTAGGCTGATGGCAGATTTAAATTGGAAGGAGGTGGGGGGAGAAAGGGGAAAACAGGTTGGTTATGAAGATGTAGATTATATATTGTATCATCACAAGCCACAGCAAGTATTCATTGCATAACCAACCTATTTTCTATTCCTTCCTGACCACCACCACCCCATTTAAATCCTACATCAGCCTAGTCACTCTATGCCTCTGGTGAAGTTTGCTAAAGCTAAAGCTCATGAAAGTTTATTATACTCTACCTTTTAATAAAATATGTTAGTCGGAAAAGATGCTACCAAACTCCTTCTGACTGGTTGCTATTAGAAACTGTACTGGGAAACATCTTGACTGCCTCCACCCCCTTTGAGAATGTCCTGGAGGGCTCCATAATGTCTTATGTATTATTGGGATTTTATTTGAATCTTTCCAAGAAAGACCAGTTGCAGGTTTGGAGGCTCCCTGTATATGCTGAGAATATTCAGCTGTGATGACCTGGGACAAGGCACGAAGATCATACAGCCAGCTGAGAGTTCAAACTCCCCCTTAATACTCCAAATTTCCCCCCAAACGCTCCCACATTCTTGGCAAGTCCCAGAGCAAAGTGCACACACACACACGGCAGCCTCTAGCTGCACCCAGTCCAAGCAAAACAAAGGAGCAGGGAAATGAGTCCATGAAACAAGGAACAAACAATGAGTCCACGAAGTAAGGAACAAGGCACTGAGTCCACGAAGCAAGGAAGAAGGAAACAGTCTTGCAAACTCCAAATGTCTGTACCGGCACATCAAACTCTACCAATTCAGCATTTGTTCCAACAAATGCCCCTCCCCACATCATCTCCTTAAATCTCAGTCTCCAGGTGTGCCTTGTGAAGAGGGACAGGGCGCTCTGCTCCCAAGTCATTGGGTCAGCCTGTGCTGTTCCTGCCTTCTCTCCACTCTCCATGCTCTGGGATCAGGAGGGGGAAGTCCTTACTCATCACCTGAGCTCCATCGCTCCTCGTGTCCACTGCCTGCCTCTGTTCCTCCCTGCTAACAAGCTGTCCCAATCCTGAGGGGCCCTGAACTGCCTCAGCCTGCTCCTCCTCACATTCCTCCAAAGCCAATGAAGCCATCCCCTCGATCTCTGTCAGCTCCAGCTCCAGCTCATCCTCCTCTGCAGATTCAGGCTCTGATGGGGGCATGACACTCAGCTGTTCTTCTCCTGAACTGGGCTGGAAATGTCCAGAGCCAATACAGTAAAGCAAGAAGCTGAAGCTGAATTCAAATCAAGCAAGGTGGACTTGTCTTGACTTAGAAGCTGGACTTCAGGATTCAAGAGAAGTGTTATGTTCTGAATTTAGCTGCATTCCTCCTTACAGGATGATTTGTGAGTTGGTGGCAAGAAAGTCATCACATCTACATAGTGCAAAAACACTCTTGCAGCTAGCTCATTGGATTCCCTGCTTCAGAGGACTCTCGGTATGGATTCACACGTCTATTTTGATTTAATTAAAACTTCCATGAATTTAAGTATTTGGAGGTTTTGCATAGTCCAACTACTCTTGTATCACAGAGTAATGTACCAAAAGTCTAAGCATGTAGGACTTTTGTCTACCAGTTTCACTGGGCCAGAAATAAAATATGTCTAGAAACAGCTCAGCAAAAGCACTCCTACTTGGCAAGCCTAAGACAGGAGAATTATGTGTTTGCTAAGCCATTAAGATACAGTAGTGAATTTGTGGCTTAGTTAGCGAGAGCCTATGAAATATGTCTTACTTTAATCAGTGCTTTCAAGTAATAAAACGTGAGGAGTTAACTTAAGGAGATTTCTTCTATTTATTTCCTGAAAACTACCCTAGTCATAAAACTGGGGTTGGAACTGACAAAAATGTTGTCTATGTGCCAGAAGCTAAGCCAATATAATTGCTAAACTCTAGTGGATACTGTTAGAAGGATTATTTTTATTGTTTTGTTTTGTTTTGTTTCTGCATTAGCTTCACTTTTCATTTTTTTTTAATATTGTGTCATTGCAGAAATATAAGTGGAATGTTAAGTGATTATTAGAAAGCTTTTAAAACACATACACACATTCACACACACACACACACACACACTGTTAATTGTTTTCCAAGGACCTTGCCCAATAACCACAAATACGATTTGTTTTCAATTCAAAGGCATTTATTTATACCATGTCTTTCTCTTTCAGGTGAACATCTGGAACTGCCTGGTCGGTCCCTGGGCATGGACTTATGTACCACGGAGGCGGAATCAAGGTAAGGAGGGGTCAAGGGAGGGGCTAGGTGGGAAAGGTGGAGTTAACCCATGCACTGCCACAAAGTTAGACATTTATTCATAACAAATCCCCCTCTAAATGTCTAACGTTTGGAGTTGGCTCCGTACAATGCATAGCCACTCCTAGCTTTGATTTCAGATACGTGTGTTGTTTATTTGGTAACGGTTTTGTCAGGATATCTGCAATTTGTTCAGTAGTCTCACAATGTACAGCTCTGATGAAACCGACGTTCGATAACTGTCTGACGTGCTTGTGCTTGATGTCAATGTGTCTGGATCTTTGGCCTACTGCGTCCGCGTTGGAAATGTCTATGGCCGCTTTATTGTCCTCGTGAATAGTTATTGGATAAGCTGGTTTGATCCATATGTTGGAAAGTAGGTCATCGAACCATACTAAATTGTTGGCTGCTTTTGACAGACAGATGTACTCTGCTTCTGCTGTGGACGTGGCAACCAAGTTCTGTTTTCTGGTGTACCAGTGTACTGGGCAGTTATTGATGAGAAATATATAACCAGAGGTGCTTTTTCTACTCTTTGTGTCACCTGCCCAGTCAGTGTCCGCATAGCAGGTCAATATGGGTTCTTTGGAACTTGTCGGATCTAGACATAGGTATGCATCTATGCTATATTTCAGATACCTGATTATCTGTTTTACACCTTCCCAGTGGTATATTTTTGAATCGCTGACATGCCTAGATAACAGGTTTACCGCTAAGCTGATATCTGGCCTCGTCCAATTGCCTATGTATAGAAGGGATCCAATGAAGGATCTGTACAGAGTGTTGTCCTTAAATGACTCCCATTCTTCGTGCATATGTTTCAGGAAGTCTGTTTGCATGGGTGTCTCACATAGTTTGGCGTCCTTCATGTTACACCTGTGTATGAGTTCTAATATTTTTTTTTCTTTCTGTGAGACCCTGAACCCATTATCCTTTTTGTCGATTTGTACCCCTAGATATTTGTTAACTCTTCCTAGGGTCTTGAGTGTGAAATGTTCCCCTAGTTTCTCGGCCAATTCATCACATTTCTGTTTGTGTTGGCCTAAGTATAGGATGTCATCTACGTAAATGAGTGCATACTCGACTGATGTGCCCTCCCTCTTGACGAAGAGGCAGAGGTCCGCTGAGGTGGCAGTGAAATACTGAGCGTTTTGGCTAGACAGTCATACCATCTTTTTCCAGACTGCTTTAGTCCGTACAGGCTTTTGTTCAATAACCAGGTGTCTCCCTTTTTCATGTCCTTCCCTGGGGGTGCCCTGACATAGATTTCTTTGTCTAGCTTTGCATGGAGGTAGGCAGTCTGAATGTCAAATTGGTAAACTTCTAGGCCTAGGATGGATGCTATTACTAGGGCACTTTTGACACTTTCTGCCCTAACTGTTGGTGAATAGGTATCTGTGTAGTCGTCTGGATACCTCTGTGTGAATCCTGGGCTACGAGCCTAGCCTTATAGAGGGTCTTGTTGTCTTCGAGTTCCTTAATTTTGAAAACCCATTTTGTACCTATGAGTGTTTTGTCAGCTGGGGCCTTAGAGGGGGTGTACACATTTAGTTCCCTTAGGCTAGCCATCTCCTTCTCCATAGCCTGTTCCCATCAACTTCTCTCTTCCTGTGGCAGTCTGATTACTTCCTCGTATGAGTTGGGGGTCGTTTTATTTGTGTGTATGGACATAACATAATCCTCAAATCTCTTTGGGATTCTATTTCTGTTGTGTCTTATGGGCCTGTTTGGTCGTGTATCTGTGTCGTGCATGTATTTGGCTTCTTTTTCTGTGATTGCATCTACCTTAATGATGGGTTGATCTTCCTTCCACCCTTTGGTGACTATCTCTTGGTGTCTAGGTTTGTGCCTTTCTTGTGTTTTCGTTTCTACTGTGGTATGTTTGCCCTTATCCCTCATGTTGTCTGTGTCTTCCTGTCTGATGAATATCTCATTGAGATGTATCTTTGACCAGTTGGTGTTCTCATGGAACACTGCAGTCCTGGATATGATGAACCTATTGTCCCTGTCGATGAACCTGTACCCTTTTGTGCCAGGCTCATACCCCATAAACCTTAATCTCTTTGAGACCTTGTCTCCTTTTCGCCTTAGCTGTCTGGGGATATGTACATCCACCCCAAATATGTGCAAGTGTGCAATTTAGTGGCTTTCTGTTGTACATCACCTCGTAAGGTGTTTTCTCTACTACGCTAGACCAGAGCCTATTCAGTGCGTAATTTGAGTAGGTGAGTGCTTCTGCCCAGAATGATTGTCCCAACCCTGGGTCCTCTAGAGTGCATCTCACCATTGTTTGTAGGACTCCGTTCCTTTTTTCTATGACTCCGTTCTGGAACGTGGAAAAAGGAGAAGTTGTGTAATGTACTATCCCATGCATCTTTAACCAGTTCGAGAAGTCCCTTGATAGGAATTCAGACCCTCTATCCGTCATTATTTGCCTTATTTTTGTATTTTGTTGTGTCTCCACCCTCTTGTAAAATTCTTTAAATTTTTGAAATACCTCGCTTTTATGGTTAATGGTATACACAAAGCCATAGCGGCTGAAGTCATCTACTATTGTCAGGAAGAATCTCTTTTTGTATTTTATAGAAGGCTTCATGGGACCCACAATGTCCATGTGTACTAGGTGGAAGATGGAGTTGGTGGTGCGGGTGGCCTTCCTAGGTCTAGGCTTGGTCTTTAGTTTAGAGGATTTACATACAAACACTCTAAATAGTTTTTATAGCCTTTTATTTTCAAACCATTGGTACAGTCTGTCATTTTTTGGATAACTGGGAAGCTGGCATGGCCCAACTTTCTATGTAGTAAGTGGGCACAGTCATCATGAATGGGCTTGCCAATTAGCAACGTCCCTTTGTGTGTTGTATCACGGTTGTGTCTATCTTCGGTGGCATCATCATCCTTGTCCCCCTCTGTCTCGTCATGGGTATCGGCCTTGTTCTCTGTGCTTTCTAGTTGAGCATTTATACTGGTCTGACTATTCCCTTTAGGTTGGAGGTATATTACTCCTCCATTAATGAGTATATTGCCGATACTTCTCTTGCCCTTGGTCATGTAGGCCTTTCCTCCCTTAAAAGTGGTCTCTATATCCATGTCTTCGCTGAGTTTGAGTGTTGCTAATATATTGTGAGGTATTTCGGGTATGAGCAATACCCCCTCTATCTTGCCTATTCCGCTTATGAATGTATCTCCTTTCCCTGTTACTAGAACTTTGTTCTGATTGGCTATCTTTATGTGGTAGTTCTCTTCTGTAAATGAGGTGAGGATCTTTCTGTCATGAGTTGTGTGATTGGTGGCTCCTGAATCAATGAGCCACGCATCTCCCTCTCTCGTTTGTGGGTGTGTGGGTGTGTTTTCCCCGATCCCATACATAGATCCTGATCGGCTCTCCTTGGAGCTGTCTCTATTTCCCCTTCTGTCCCTTGGGTTGGGGGAGTCTCTGTGTCTATATCTGTTCTCAGGTGGGGACCTATCGGGGAACCCTGACCTTCAGCCTTGTCTTTCCCTATGGTAGGTGTAGTCCCTTTCCCTCAAATTTTTGGGGCAATCCCTCTTATAGTGGTTCTTGGAACCACAGGTGAAACATTCTGGGGAGTCGTGGTTCCTGGTTTGGAACTCAACCCTCTTTGTTGGTTTGCTGTCCCTGCGACTAATGGAGCGGTCCCTCCTTAAACCGTCTTCTGCAATTATCCTGTTTGTTAGTGACTCAAGTGTGAGGTGGTCTAGGCTTAGGCTATCCAGCTGCATTATGAAGTTATCCCAGCTAGAATCCAGGGAGTTAATGACAATACTTTTCATACTCTCCTCTGAGATATCTTCCCTCCTTTGTATCAACTCAGCCCTAGTGGCATTCAGGTTTAATATGTGTTCACCCATGGGAGTTCCAGCCTTGTGTGTGGCTGAGTGGAACTCTCTAGATATCTTGGCTGTGGTGGCTGCACTTTTACTGTACAATAAGTTAAATATTTTCTGCAGTATTTCAGACACAGTTAGGTAATGGCTAAGGCTGGGATATATGCTTGGCGAAATACTTGCTATGACTATATAATAAACCCTGTGGTGCAAGCAGTCTATTTCTAGAGTCCAAGGTTTCTTGGGAGGGTCATTAATTAAAAATAACATGTTCTCCCTTAAGAACAAAATCTGGAGTTGATGATTCCACTGCATAAGATTTGTTCCATCTAGTTTAAGAGTGTGGAAATCAGTTGGTAAATTTACTGAGCTGTGTGGCAAATTACTCACAGTCTGTTGCTGTCCATGATATCTCAGGTGAGGGAACTCACAATATGGCATGGGGATGCTGTTTGCAACTCTGAATGGACTTGAATCTATGTTCCCCTCTTCTCTTCTTACAGGTGCTGATTGAATATGCGCGAAACCCATTTCGCATCTGTAGTTGGTGGGTGAGTAGCTTGCTGTCGTAGTTCTCAGGCCTCGGCCTAGGCCTGCAGTTGGGGGTTCGGACTCACCCCTGGGATATCCGGCTTCGTCGCTGGAGGCAGGCATCCATCGATGGGCGGTTGGATCCCTGCTGAAGGCTGGAGAGAGGCGAGGAGGCGAGGTGGTCGTATGTCGAGGACTTCTGGCATTCAGCGGTGCGGTGAGGGGTCCCGATCATTGGTCGCTGGTCCCTGGACGTGCGAGGAAGCCTGGCGGAGGTCACATGGAGGGTGAGTAACCGGCGTGCCCTCCTTCCCTCGGGTCTCGCGTTGCTGGTGCGGTGGGTGGTGAGTTCAAATTCTGCCATCGGCATGTCTCGTATGTGATCGGTGCTTGGCGATCGCCCTTGCGGTGTGCGTTCCTCGGGTGGGGAAGCTGGGGAGATGCATCGACATCGATGCCCCCCCCCATAGTCCCCTTGGCTTGCGGTTGTCTTTCTGCGGTTTGTGGCTGGTGTGAGGGGCTCGCATGCGGAGCCGGTTGCTGCCGCTGGAGTCCCATATGTTTTTTCGACTTCGAGCTTGGCAGGCAAGCTCCTGGTGGCTTGGTATCTCCTTTCTGGGTTATCTTTGGTTGGTCCCCCATTTGTTTTGGGGTTCTTTCCATTTCGCGCCATTAAATTTGAATCTTGGCTCCCTATTGGTCAGCGGCCATCCCAAGATGGCCGCCGGGAGCATGGCGCGAAACTGGAGCTGTTCAAGTCCTGGGTTTCTGCCAGGGGGCGTCTTTCTCTTACCGGACTGGCAATCTCGTGGTCTCGCTCTTGGGAGCTCATCGCTGCCCCGTGGTCATCTAGTAGGTCCCGGAGTTTTGCAATGAGTTCCCTTTTGCTGATGGAGGCCTCCATCATTCTTTGTATGGTCTCTCTCAGCTCATCCCTCTTGGGCGATTCATCCCTTTCGTACCTGGCTGCATTTTCTCGTGGCCTCACGCTCCTGTCTGTCTGGTCCAGGTCTCTCACTTCCATGGCAGTTTTACCGACCTTTGAAAGGATGGAAGACTGAATTAGAACACTGATCAAAGGTGAGATGGGTTTTCAACATCCTGCATTAGGTTGAGGGTTCAATCTTTTTCTGTCAGTTTCACTACCATGTGTATTTATTGACAAGTTCATTACACTCCGTTTCCACAATGGTTTACAACTGGGAGCGGGAATATGACAATGAATGTTTAAGTGCATATTTTTATAAACATTTTGTTTTATAATTTTCATTTTCATGTATTTATCATTTCAGAGCACATTTCTATTTCATCCTAAGTTTCTAGTAGGTCTTGTTTGTCTGTTCAGCTAAAAACTATATTGCAACCTACAGAGTATAGAAGTTGAAGAATAGCCACTATCTTACTTCAGTCTTGCAAGGGCAAGTAAATAGACAATAACAGAATAACAGAGTTAGAAAGGATCTTGGAGGTCTTCTAGTCCAACCTCCTGCTCAAGCAGGAAAACCTATTCCATTTCAACCAAATGGTTGTCCAATCTCTTCTTAAAAGCCTCCAGTGTTGGAGCACGTACAACTTCTGGAAGCAAGTTGTTCCACTGATTAATTGTTCTAACTATCAAGAAATGTCTCCTTAATTCTAGGTTGGTTCTCTCCTTGATTAGTTTCTATCCATAAAGACAGTTCATACCATGCGTTCCTGCTGCTCTATGAAATTGCTTGTTTCTTCTACGCATTATATTACCAAAATTAGGTAACATGGTCAGTGCTAATAGAGAGTGGGGTTTCCATTTCAGGGTAAGTTGTATTTCAGTTATTATTCTTGGGTCATTGGGGAAAACCATCCTCTGCTACCATTTTGTTAATTGCTTTCCAAGGACCTTGCCCAATAACCACAAATACAATTTGTTTTCAATTCAAAGCATTTATTTATACCATGTCTTTCTCTTTCAGGTGAACATCTGGAACTGCCTGGTCGGTCCCTGGGCATGGACTTATGTACCATGGAGGCGGAGTCAAGGTAAGGAGGGGTCAAGGGAAGGGCTAGGTGGGAAAGGTGGAGTTAACCCATGCACTGCCACATACAAAGTTAGACATTTATTCATAACACACACACACACACACACACACACATGTACCCTTTCACATGTACATCTTGAATGTCATTTAAACATTTTTCAGACTTTTACTTGAAAGGAATATATGTGGTATTAACATTTAATTTTAGTATGGATTACTGGGTCCAGGATATTATTGATATTTGAGTGAGAGCCTTGGTAGTACAGTGGACTAAAGCACTGTTATTAACATCTGCTGCTTGCAATTACTGCAAGTTCGAATCTTGCCAGGCTCAAGGTTGACTCAGCCTTCCATCCTTTCAAAGGTCGGTAAAATGAGGACCCAGATTGTGGGGGGCAATAAGCTGACTTTGTATAAATATACAAAAGTATGAAGACTATTGCTTAACGCATTGTAAGCCGCCTTGAGTCTCCGGAGAAGGGCGGCATATAAATTGAAGAAAAAAAAAATTAGTTCAAAAGTTGGATCTTTCTTTTGACTCATAAGTGAAAGTAGAAAATAAAGCTGTGTGGATTTTGTTCAATGTGATCTTTAGGTTAAAAATCTCTGAAATAATATTATTTTAAATACGAACCAGCCACAGAAGCCAAAAAAGAAAAGGATTTATGATCTTAAGCACAGGAAAAGCTGAATCTTTATGTGCAGTAATTATACAAAAATGATTCACTGTCTGTCATTAAAAAACATCAAGGGCAATTAACAAATAGTGTAATAAAGTTATACCTTCTAGTAACTGAAAGTGTGGCATCATTAAATACTAATTTTGTTTTCATACTATGTGATCTAAGAAAATAATGTGCCTTGTTTCACTGGGATTCTTAAAGCTCAGTGGTAACTTTGTGCTTTTAAGATCTCAAAGTATCTCTTAGAGATGCTATTGTCCACCTCTCTGCCCTCCATCCCATAAAATTCCTAGACTCCAGTTCCAGCAAGCCCTGTGTGGCTGAAGGGGAAGGGGTGAGAAAGAAGAATGGAAGTCAGTTGGACCCCAGGGGGCACTGAAATTACCCCTCTCTGCTGCTGAGATTTTTCCCTTGCCATATTTACAGTAGATTTAGATACAGCATTTCTTTCTGCCATTGCTTAAATGATACATCACTTATCAGAAATGAGGATTGTTTGAAACAAAAACATCATCCTTTGCAAAACATTCATTTTTGTCACATAAATTGTAATTTCTCCATCATATCATGTCCATTCTATGTCTTAACACAGTTGTTTTATATACAATACATTTCATATTAGTCATAATGATAGCAAAGTATCTCTCTATTTTCTTAATCTTAAAACCATTTTTTTCCCATGAATTCAATTTGCTTTTTGATCTCCATGTTCTTTGTTAACAACTTTACCTTTTGTTTATTAATTTTAAAGCCAGTTAATACCCCCAAGGACCATTAGTTTTTTCTATTAATGTTTCTATTCCTTACAAAGGATCTTCCAAAATTACTAGGTAGTCAACAAACAACCATAATTTATTAGTTTGTCTTTTAAACGTCACTCCAACATTTCTCTCATCTCACTTGATATTTCTATTCAATACTTCCAAAGCTAAAATAAGCAGCACTTATTTGTGTCTAGTTCCTTTCTGTATCTCACAAGGTTTTGTTAATTCCCCATTCACAATTACAATATAGAGACATTTTATGAAGTGTAAATAAATTTTAGCCATTTGATAAAAATCACACCGCAGTCTATATAGTCCAAAATGTTAAGCAAGAAAGTCCAGTTCAAATTGTCAAAGATCTTTTCTGCATCAAGAAAAATTTGGTCATTTTTTCATTGTGTTGTTCCAAGTATTCCAAAATATCCAATACATTTCTAATATTGTCCCTCAGCTGCCTTTTAGGCAAAAACTGTAAATGAATGTGAGAATGGCCTTGGAAAATGGAGGGAAGAGATGCTGTCTAGAGAGCAGTCAGATAAAAGGGAGAAGATGCCACAACCAAGTAATGGACAGAGAAAGAAATTTAGAAAGAATCCGCTCTAACTTATCACAAGAGTAAAAAGAGACAGTAGAAGATTTGTATTTCAGACTTGCAAGATTCTGTCAATGTAATGTTACAATAAAGTAGAATTAGTTCCTCTCATCATGTTTCCTCTCTGGTCTACTTGGGGGAGAGGGGGGGCTGACAAAAAAGGCACATTGGTTTTCATCAATAAGGTCCGGTAAAACATATCATTCTCTTAGCTAAAGTCATTGTAAATAATTATAACTTATAATCACTATACAGTAATGATATTGGGCAGTATCTTTTTGGCGAGGTCAATTCTTGACTTTCTGTGTGGATTAATGTTATATTAGCCTCTATGAATTCTGTTGTTTCCAGTCTGTGAAATAGAGTTCATCATATGTTGCAACGGTTGAAATAGTTTATCTTCAAAATGTTTACAATAAGAGGCTGGTAAATTACCTGGTTCAGGCACTTTCCCAATTTTCCCTACTTTTTTATAACTTCACAAATTTCCCTTTAATTGTTTCTGGGGTTTTTTATTATTATTTTTGCTTCTTTAAGTATTTATGAATCTTTGCCAGTGTAATTTCTTCTTATTTATGTAATTTAGAGTAATATTGATGAAATATTTTTGCATTTTAAAATTCTCAGTGGTTATGATATATCCATCTTGTAATTTTATCTGATTTTAAAGATAAATTTTATCTGCTCTAAAATCATCTGTGTTTTCTTGTCTCTTTTTAAAGTTATGTTTCTTTAAGTAAAAAACAAAGGTGTTTATGGCACAAGGGTAGTACAAGTATGTACGTATGATGAACAGATTTGCTTTTCTATGGGAAGTTGGGTTCCTGAGTCAAAACAATCCCACAAACTGACCAATTATGGACAGAGTTCAGAGAAGCTGAATATTCTGTGCTGTTGGTTGTTCATCAGCCAATCAACATGCTCAAATTTCCCCTCCATTAATGAAGACAATAAAGGACAATAGTGAGAAGTATTGCAACATATCACTACTCTGGTAACATATGATGATCTAAATACATTAAGAAATGAGTTACAGGGGGAAAAAAATCATAGAGTTAGTTTGATGTAGCAGCAAAGGCACCAGGCTAGGAACCAGAAAACTGTGAGTCTTCCCAGCTTTCGCACAAAGCCAGCTGCGTGACCTTAGGCACAAAGATTCTCAGCCCTAGAAAGGAGGCAATGGCAAATCACTTCTGAAACCTTGCCAAGAAAACTGCCTGGATTAATCAGAGGCCAATTCTGACTCAAAGGAACAATATATATATAAAAAAGTTATAGTAATGGTAGATTTAATCTTGAGAATAGACCTCTTGAAAAGTTTTGGAGGTGAATGAACATATAGTTTGGTCTCTTAGTTTAATACAAGCAAAACTCAACATGTGTTCATAATTGCAGTGGAATTATTTGAGAATTTTAGGAAATTAGCAGTAAGCTTTGGAAGTTAGCCATTCCATAAGTTTATCTGTCCTTGTTGCAGAAGCCTAATGACACCAATTTTGTACATAGCAGTGTAGGGAAAGCAGGCAATTACAGCAAAAGTGTTTTTTAAAATAGAAATGAAACCTTCTACAATTCCCATGTTTTGTTTTGTTTTGTTTTCTTTTGTTTTGTTTTGTTTTGTTTTGTTTCGTTTCGTTTCGTTTCGTTTCGTTTCCTCTCCTCTCCTCTCCTCTCCTCTCCTCTCCTCTCCTTTCCTTTCCTTTCCCTTTTTTTGAGGGAAGGCAGGATTTTGAGGGGTACGTCCTACAACTGGTCCTGGAAGGTAAATAGACACATGGAAGAACTATATCAGAAACATTGTTTATTGTTTTTTTAAATATTTTTATGTTTTTCTATTATTATTTACATCTAATCAGGGAGGAAGGGTGGGTTGGTCTAGTTTAGCAAATTTGTGATTGGTATTGTTTCAGCCCATCTGTCATTTGCAAATGTATGTGATATGTTTCATACCAATATTTTTGTTTGTTCCCATTGTCAGCAAGCATTTTTTTTTTTTTTGGTCACTAGTCAGTTCCAGTTTGGCAGCAGAAATTGTCCCTTGAACCATTTGTATTTCTTCCTTGTGCCCACAGAGCTATTATTTTCCATTTCCTCTGGCCTATTTGCAACAGTCGCCAACAATTGAATTTCCCCTTGCGAATGCAGTGATTTTGTAAAAAGAGCTCCTTGGCACTACTTCATACACTGTCATTTTTGTTGTTGTTGTTGTTTATAATTCCATGAACCCATGGATTGTGATGTCCTGGTAGACAGGATACTTGAATAGTGTCCATCTCTTTGGTTATGTTTTCCTAGACTCAGATTGTAAGTTACTCTGATTTCTTTATGTTTATCCTTGGTTTTAAAATAAAATGAAGAAGAATCTGGGGCAGGTTCCACATTGGATGTTCTTGTAAAATAGTGATGGATGATTCCAGTTGTCGTGAGTCTTTATCACACTGTTCCTCCTTCTTCGAATAAAGTATCCCTTTGATGGAGAAGGCAGATGAACAACAGAGTGCAGAAGGGTGGATTCATGCTAAATCCACATTCAGAGTATCTCTAGACTTGTATGCTATTTGAGACTGATGTGGAGAAAAAGGATCAGTGGCTAAGACACTGAGCTTGTCGATCGAAAGGTCAGCAGTTCAGTGGTTCGAATCCCCAGTGGCGTGTAATGGGGTGAGCTCCTGTTACTTGTTCCAGCTTCTGCCAACCTAGCAATTCGAAAGCACATAAAAAATGCAAGTAGGAAAATAGGGACCACCTTTGGTGGGAAGGTAACAACATTCCATGCTTCTTTGGCATTTAGTCATGCTGGCCACATGACCACGGATACGTCTTCGGACAGTGCTGGCTCTTCGGCTTGAAACGGAGATGAGCACCGCCCCCTAGAGTCGGGAACAACTAGCACATATGTGTGAGGGGAACCTTTACCTTTAAGGCTGCTTCTAACTCTGTTATTGTTACCTGTTACAGATGCCTATGGGATATTGGTCATTTGGATGCTCTTCAAACATACATACAGCATCCCTAAACTGTGGTCAAAAGCAGATCAAGAAAACCAAGTATTGCTTTAGTAACCATTGTCTCCTAATGTGCACACTCTGGAAGTGAAAAATAAAACCTGAATTGCTTCACTTCAACAGAACAAAGGAAATTTTATTTCTGTTTGCATTCCTTGTTTGCATCTATGAAATGGAGAAACCTTGTATCTTTTCATCCACAGGTGACAATTAGGATGATTTTGAACTGATGAAGCAACCCCATGTGCATGCTCTTCTCTCACACAGATGCAGCCAGCCTTAAAACTGCTTTGGGGTGAAGGAAAAAAAATTAAAATTGGAAATCCCCATAATGTGTTATTTGAATCATGATAAGTCAGTAAAATTTTCTAAAGTCCTCGCTGATTCTATATAATAAATGAGCTTGAACCTAAATCTCATCATTCCAGTTTTAAGGATTGTTCATGTCAAGCTTTAAAACTTATTTTTGGCTCCTTCTGTTACAATTTTTCTTTTACCTCTCATTTCAGAGAGAACTTTAATTAGAAGGAAATTGGTGTTTTAAATAATGGTGCTTTGGTACCCTCTAGTGGTTTAAAGTGGTTTAAACCATAAAGTGGTTTATCTCGGGAGGAATAGCATTTGGTTGTGATCTTAAATATTTGTGCAGATAGAACTTCACAAAGTTGTTATTACCAGCAAAAGGGTATCAGTTGGGTCATTCATTTACCCATTAAAGTTGCAGTCAGATGGCAACTTTATAATACAGAGAAGACATTGTAGAAGGAGTGCCCATTTCCCTTTCCAAAAGTTGCTAGAAATTACAGAAGCTGGTTCAGCAGAGGGCAAAGCCTACTTTTGGTTTGCAAGGGCTCTGTCATTTTTTTTTAAAAAAATTGATTTATATGCCGCCCTCCTCCGGAGACTCAGGGTGGCTTACAATGCATTAAGCAATAGCCCTCATACTTTTGTATATTTTATACAAAGTCAGCTTATTGCCCCCACAAACTGGGTCCTCAATTTACCTACCTTAGAAAGGATGGAAGGCTGAGTCAACCTTGAGCCTGGCAAGATTCGAACTTACTAATTGCAGACAACTGGAGTTAAATTACAATGCATTAGTCTGCTGAGCTATCCAGGCTCCTACTGTCATCAACCAGAGTTTCAATTCACTCACTTGAATGGTACAACCTTAATGTAGTAACCAAAGCAGTTTTAAAGGAATCACTGCCATACTTATAAGCCCATGCTTGTAAATGAAAATATGCACACCATAGTTAATATATGTTGGAATATGCTATGAATGCAATCCACCCTGAGTGCATTCACACTGTATAGATCTATGGAGACAGAACCATTGAAAAGGGAAGTAGAATGGCGTCTGAAGTCAGTTTTTAAGTCTAATCAGCAAGATTAATTAATAATTGTACAATTGTATAACTTTAATTATAAGCCACCCAAAGTCCCTTTGTAGAGTTAGATGGACAACTTATAGATTAAATAAATAGCCTTCCCTTAAAACACAACAAATGATCTCTTCCCATACATTCTGGAAAGAGTGCAGAGAAGAGCAACAAAGATGATTAGAGAGCTGGAGGCTAAAACAAATGAAGAACGGTTGTAGGAATTAGATATGTCTATTCTAGTGAAAAGGACTAAGGGTGATATGATAGTAGTGTTCTGATATTTGAGGTGTTTCCACAAAGAAGAGGGGGTTCAACCTATTTTCCTAAGCACCAGAAGGCAAGACAAGAAACAATGGATGGAAATTAATTAAGGGGAGAACCAGCCTAGAACTAAGGAGAAATTTCCTGACAGTGAGAGTAATAAACCTGTGGAACAACTTGCCTTCAGAAGCTGTGAGTGCCATTTCTCTGTAATGATACAGGCAGTGGTGGGTTGCCCCCAGTTCACACCGGTTCTATAGAACCAGTAGTAAAACTGGCAGGAGGCTCCGCCCACTGACCCCGATGTCACCAAAATGCTTCTGCAGCATTTCTATGCAGCACCGTTGCAAACCGGTAGTAAAGGTAAGTAGAACCCACCCCTGATGTCAACTGCTAGAGGAGGATTGAGTTACTATTAAGTTCCTTTCTCTATGAAAATGGAGTCAGGGTTTTTCTTTCTTGAGTGTTGAAAGGAGGCATACCTGACATTAAGCAAGGTCTGCAATTAACAGCCATCCCAGAAAACTCTCTTTAAGAAAAGCTGCCTGCTGTTGTTCAGCATGATTCAGCTTTTATGGAAGTCATTTTCAAAATAATCTTCCCCAATCCTGAGATTGCTTCAAGAATAGCCACATGGCTGAAAAATGTTTGACTCCCTTTCATTCTAGAGCTTCAGCAGTCCAGAAAATTATATAACAAAAGAGGCAGCTCTGCTTGCTATAAGGCAAGAAAAATATATCACCGTTTCTACAGATCTCCAGTTGACTTGATGAGACCCAGTTCCAAATATAAGAATGACTCAGTCCACTATTAAAAGTATGTCACCAGATTGTAGCTTCCTGTTTTCCTGCTTTGGGAGTGGCCCAATTGTAGCATGAACTTCTCCTTTTCCATTTCCTCCTGAAAATCCCGGTCATGAACCTTGGGCATCTAACAAGAGTGGACATCATCAGGATTCCAATTCTGGCATCAGTTGTGTTGATAAAATTACACACATACTCATGCATCTATAGTAGCTTGGATAACTTCATTTGTGATTTCCTTTATCTTCTTCTCAAACCATTGTAAGCCAGTCCAAATAAAATAATCCCACAGAGCTCATAGACAGGGGGCAGAAAAGGCCACTAGTCTCATATTAGAAAAAGAGAGAGAAAGAGAACAAGAGTGATCATCATCCTGCCTTTGTGTGCCAGTCATTGACTGTTTCATTTCATGAACGATGCAGCCTCCCTCACAGAGTGACTAATAAGTTCCTAAAGTTGTTTATACTTGTTATTATGAAGGGAAAAGTCATTTTGTTATATATTTCTTTTCCTTTTCTGTACTCTATTTTGTATTCTATTCTTATTTTTTTCTTCCTTTTCTAGTTGTCTTTTTCTTTTTTTACTTTTTCCTGCACTTTCTAAAAGTTTCTTTTATTCTTTTTTCTTTTAATTTAGTTTGTATTAGTTTTTACTATGTTTATTAAAATATTTTAATTTTTTTTTAAAAAAAAAGAAAGAAAAGAAAAGAAAACTCACTGGATGATCTCCCATTCCAGAACTTGTGCTGGTCACTTTTTTCTTTCTCTACCCAACTTCATGGAATGTTGTAAGAATAAAATTGCTGGCTATATAATTTCCTAAGAAAATGAGTATGTAAACATAGGGTTCCTTTTGCCTTTTCTTTTGTTCTTTTATTTTAAAATCATTTTGTTTTTCTCTTTATCTTTTTTATTATATGGAAATGACCATTTTAGTTTATTTGTTGATTTATTATTAACTGGTCATTTAGTTTCCAGAATAGGAGAAAGAAGCCTGTTTGTAGTTCAGTAGCAAAACTGAGTTTATTGTAAAAAAAAAATATTGGGCTTATCCTAAGTTACATGTGAGCTTTAGTGTGTAAATAAAACAGAAAAGTAGTAGTAAAGAGACTAAGCAATAGTAAGGAAACTAGGAACAATTTTTCTCCTTGCCAAAATTCCCTCTGAATTACTATTTGTATTTCAAGAGAGATTTCAACTAAAGGGTTAAAAAATGCATGTCAAAATCTAGGTTGCTTATTTATATAGAAAGGGCAAAAAAAAAAAAAATCCCACCAGTTTATCACATTGATCTCACAATCCTCAGGTGGCTCAGTGCGTTCTGCTGCTATTACTTACAATAATGCTACATCTTATTTACCTAGCTAATGATAGCTGCCCCTTAGTTTTATTAGAGACAAAAAAGTTGCTGCAATGAGATCTAATTTAGGATGCTAAAGTTAGGACCAGAATCCATGTCAGTCATCAGGGCAAGGAGACGGCATGGTAAATTACTATTTTTTACTTCATCAGGTTAATGTGAAATCTTCCTGAGAGCTATTCCAGAAATATACAGCAAAGTTCCATATTAAATAGAGAGATATATGAGATCTTGAATTATGACATCTATGTTAAGATAGATTTAGCACCACAAATATTTAGAATCAAGCCTTTGACCAAAAAAAAAAAATCTTAAGTGTTTAGGAATAATTGCTATTTGGAGCTGGATATTTTTTATTTATTTATAACTTCCTTCATCTTCATTTTTTTACCTTTTCCCCCATCCTCCATTGCATTTCCTTAGCTGTATTCAGAGGTGTTCTATGATGTCAGAAGTACGTTTTAGAATATATGTGAACATATGCATTAATTCTGGGTCACTTTTCCTATAGGTTTCTTTTTCCTTGGAATTTTGGAATGTGAATAGATTGCACCCATGGTCTTTTTCAGGGGTGAAATCTACTTATTTCCTTACCGGTTCGGAAGTGTGTGCGCGTCACATGCGCACGCAGACCCTCTGCGCATGCGCAAAACCTTCTGTGCATGCGCAGAGGGTAAAAAACACATTACTTCCTGGTTAAAACCAGGAAGTACCGACACCTGGGTGGGTGGGTGGAGCCTCACGCTGCCATCGCTACCGGTTCTCCGAACCACCTGCCACAATCGCTTCCGGATCACCGGATTCGGTTCGAATCAGGAGCATTTCACCCCTGGTCTTTTTCCATCAGCTTCTTGTTCCATATTTACTTTAGGGTGCTGCTTTGGAAACAATATGATCTCAGGAGTCTTTGAAATGGCGTTTGAGAGGGAAGATGTTACTGTTCAGCACCACAATGCATGCTACACAATGAACTTTGTGTCACATCCCATTTTTCTTCTACCTGCCACTTCCCTGGTTCCTTGTCACGTTAGCTAAACAACATACAGGTACCTAATGATTTCCACCTTGCCACCTACAATCTTGATACCGCATTTTCCTGTTGAGCTGCAAAACACTTCTTTCAGAATGACGTAAATTAGTAACATGGGTCATTTGAAAAGGAAATGAAATGAAAGACAAGAAAACCCTATTAGTTGTCATCAAGACACTGGGAATTGAGGCCCACTTTGAAATCATACCACCTTGACTGAGTCAGTGAAAACAGAGGTAAGAGATAAACATGCTGCCTTTGAGAATACTTTCCACAGACGTCTTCTCTACTGGTAAATGTGTTCCAGGAAGAGAACTAAGGCAAACAGTATGTTTCATATTCAAAGAGTGATTGTGTCACCGAGCTTAGCCTGTGACTCAATTGTTATTTACTTTCTTCTACCATAGAGGGGGTATTTTGTGTGGCCAGGAAAACAGCACAATCCTAATGGCACAGGCCACTTATAGAATAGCTAGCAGTATCTGAGCAATCAATGAAAGGCAAGCTATTGATGTACTGGAAGACAGAGGCAGTAGGAATTGGCCATGATGGAGATTAGATCTGAATCAAAAATGAGCCATGTCATATTACTCTGGTGATTTTTTTATATATATAAAACCTGCTTCGTTGGCAGTTGAAATCCCTGCCTTTTTACTCAGGAGTAAATCCTGCTGTATTTAGATAGCATTACCATCCCTGATTCTATCCTTGCTGTTTTGGCTAAGGCATGTTTAGCATGTTCTCTTTCAAATCAGTAAGAAGATCAGTTAGATACATCTTCCCTTTTAAATAAACCAGATGAGGAAACAGATTCCACATATAATACCAAAAAAGGCAGGGGTGAAATCCAACAGGTTCTGGAGAACTGGTAGTGGACGTTTTGAGCCGTTCGGAAAACCGGTAGTGGACATTTTCAATAGTTGTGAGAATCGGCAAATGCCACCTCTGGCTGGCCCCAGAGTGGGGTGGGAATGGAGATTTTGCAATATCTTTCCCCCAGGAGTGGGATGGGTATGGAGATTTTGCAGTATCCTTCCCCTGCTACGCCCACCAAGCCACGCCCATCAAGCCACACCACACCCACCAAACCACGCCCACAGAACCGGTAGTAAAAAAAAATGAATTTCACCACTGCAAATAGGCTTTGGGACAGAATCTTGAAAGATGGAAAGCATTTTCCCTCCCTTTCTCTTATACTAGAAAGTTAAAGTGGGTTTAAGTGTCTTTCTAATGTTCATTTTTAATCCTGGGTTTAAATCCTGTACTGTTAACTGTCGCATTCCTTCTCCAAGGTCATCTCTGACTTCTTTACACCATATGACAATAGGACTGTAGAGCACCACTTTCATGCCATTTGCAGCTCCTTTTCATCATTCTTACAAAATTGGCTGCCATGTTTTTCTACTGTTTTTCTGAACAGAATATACAGGTGAATGCCAACATTTGAGGAACTTACTATCAGATCAGGAAGTCAAAGGAGGATGTTGGACTTGAGCTTGGACTGATGCAAGTGAAGTGAACTGAATCAGTGTGACAATTTTAAGGTCAAAGCCTATGTAAGTGCAAATCGAAGCAAGAATTGGAGGAACAAGGTTTAAAGATGAATTGGTTTTCTTATATGCAAATACATTCTAGATATGATAAAGATTGTAAGGCAGAGGGTCTTTATAATAATTTGACTAACTTAGATAAAATTTTAATAGGTTCTGATGACTATGTAATTAAAAAAATGTATGGTTATTTATTAGAGGTAAAGTTGGAAGAAGAACAAAAAGAAACAATTGCATGGGGGGAAAATTTTGGTTATGGAATTGATTTAGAGAAATGGCAAAAATTGTGGCTGCAAAATTAAAAAATGACAATGTCAACAGCATTTAAGGGAAATTTGTATGATATTTTACAGGTGGCATCATCCCCTGACAAGAATAGCCAGAATGTTCAAGAACAAATCTGAAAAGTGCTGGAAATGTCATCAGACATCGGGCTCATATTACCATATGTGGTGGACATGTGTAGAAGCTAAAAGATACTGGACTATAATCCACACATGGTTGGAAAAAATGATAAAAAAACACATAGACTTTAAGCCAGAGATTTTTTTATTAGGGATTGTGCCAGAAATATACAATAGAGAATTGAGATATTTGATTGTGAATGTTTTAACAGCGGCCAGAATTGTGTTTGCTAAAAACTGGAAAAATGAGAAAATACCAACACAAGATGAAGATATTAAGAAAATCATGGAATGTGCTGAAATGAGTAAATTGACATTTGAAATTAGAAAACAAAAAGATAAACAATATTATAAGATATGGGATTTATTTTATCAATGGCTAGATAAGAAAGCATGGAAATGAAATATGAAACATAAAATGAATGTTATAAATATAATATTTGAAAATATTTTTGAAGCGGTAAAGCCATAGTTAAATAAATGATAAATGAGGATGTTTATTTGTTTGACAATATGAGAAATTATCTAATTAGTAAACTCTGAATATAGAGATGAAGCACAAAAGATTTGTAACTGATTTGCAATTGTAATGGATGATGGATTTATGTTTTATGTTCTGTTTAAAAATAATAAAAAAATTCAAAAAAAAAAAAAGCCTGTGTAAGTGCAGAGACTTTGTCTTCGAAAGTCAGCACTCACAGCAAGGGAAAAGATTAGCCAGACTGCCATGGTCTATTTTCAGCCTAATAAAGATACAGCAGAGGGTTGGGAAAGTTCCCTACACATTCCTCAGTTGTCTGGGAAACAACAGAGTGTCTGTCAGCACAGAGAAGAGGTAGTAGAAAGAAACTGAAGAAAACTGTACCCTAATGTACCCTAAAATTAAACTAGATTCTAAAATGAATGGTCCAGTTGTTGAAAATTCTGTACTAATACTCCTGACCTTATCAATAAATCTGGTCTTTAAAAGGGCTCAGTGGAAATCTTACTTTTGACTACCAAGAGTCTGACCTTCATTCCCTCCTTTCTCCTCTGTGATATGATGGCCCCTGAGCAGAAGCAAAAGTTGAAAATGGCTTCTGTAGAAAGAATCTGAGAACAATTTTGCTATATTTAACATTAGAACACTGATCAAAGGTGAGATGAGTTTTCAACATCCTGCATTAGGTTGAGGGTTCAATCTTTTTCTGTCAGTTTCACTACCATGTGTATTTATTGACAAGTTCATTACACTCCGTTTCCACAATGGTTTACAACTGGGAGCGGGAATATGACAATGAATGTTTAAGTGCATATTTTTATAAACATTTTGTTTTATAATTTTCATTTTCATGTATTTATCATTTCAGAGCACATTTCTATTTCATCCTAAGTTTCTAGTAGGTCTTGTTTGTCTATTCAGCTAAAAACTATATTGCAACCTACAGAGTATAGAAGTTGAAGAATAGCCACTATCTTACTTCAGTCTTGCAAGGGCAAGTAAATAGACAATAACAGAATAACAGAGTTAGAAGGGATCTTGGAGGTCTTCTAGTCCAACCTCCTGCTCAAGCAGGAAAACCTATTCCATTTCAACCAAATGGTTGTCCAATCTCTTCTTAAAAGCCTCCAGTGTTGGAGCACGTACAACTTCTGGAAGCAAGTTGTTCCACTGATTAATTGTTCTAACTATCAAGAAATGTCTCCTTAATTCTAGGTTGGTTCTCTCCTTGATTAGTTTCTATCCATAAAGACAGTTCATACCATGCGTTCCTGCTGCTCTATGAAATTGCTTGTTTCTTCTACGCATTATATTACCAAAATTAGGTAACATGGTCAGTGCTAATAGAGAGTGGGGTTTACTTTCTTATTCACCAGTATCTTTCAGAGCACACTTCCCACCCAAAACAAGATAAAAACATCCACAAGCATCAGATTAAAATGATACCTTCTCAAATATGAGAAGAAACGAATTGCAGTAAGATAATTTATAAAATGCAGGTTGAAATAAGTATGATTTTCTTGACTTCCTAAAAAAAAGAGCAAAGAAGGACATACACATATATCCTAGGATATTTCCTAGAAAAGGATATATCCAGGGCTGGACTGGGTGAGGAGCAAAGCAAACACACAGGAAATCGAGCTGCTCAGTAACCCAGACTTTAACCCTCAACAGCAGGCCAGAGCCCTGGTACACAATGAGTATAACACACAGTTCCGTGCAAAGTCAGGGCTGGGAGCTCTCGACTCCCAGTGCACTTTATAGTCCAGGACCACACCCTCCAGCCAGCCTGCCACGTCTGCTGATCACCCAACATCCGGTAGCCTATGGAAAACATTCAGCTGAAGCAGCATGGCCCAATCGGCAGCATGCTTCATGATCCTGTGAATCCCGACCGGAGGCCCGTGCATGGAAGCAGGGGGGCAATCAGTTGGTGAGTGGCTGTTTGACGCTACCACCTGGAACTTTCCCACCACCGTCACTTCTCCCTCCTCTGAGTTCATCACTGAGGACTCTGCCTGCTTGCGCCCCGGGATCTTTCAGGGGTCTGTCAGGGAGGCCTTGCAGTCTTACTGGAGCTGCGGGCTAGTAACATCGGTAACTGCAGCAAAGGCACCATGCATTCAGCTGCACGGTGTCCTGGCTGGTTACACTGAAAACACTGTAGTGGAGGTCGAACAGGCCTCACCGTAGGGCGCAGGGCACTAGGGACAGATTATGTTCCACGAGTCAATCTTTCCATGGCCTTCTGGGGGCCAAGGCCCACGTTCCCAAGGCCCACGGTCAAAGGAGCCCCAGAATGAGGGGGGATTGGCAATTGTGACTCAGAAACCCCAGTCACTGATGAACTATGCCACCACTCCCCTGAGGGCCCTGGGGCCTTGCAGGCCTCTGGGCACTGTCGCCCCTCTGTTGGCTGCACCGCTCTACATGCCTCACATTCCTTTGACCTCACAACTGATTGTGCGCTGTCCTCCAAAGCCTCTGGCTTGGGCACCTCTTCCTCTGTATCATGCTCCACCTCAGCCACCTCTGGCACTGTCCCTTCAGCCATCGCACTGGCTTCGTTCCTCCTCTCTGGCCAACCATGAAATCAGTGGAAGACAACAAGGGGAAAGAAAAAGGAAGAGTGCTGATTTTCTCTCAAAGGTCCAGGGCCAGACCAGGCGAGGACCAAGGCAAACACACAGGAAACCAAGCTTCTCAGTAACCCAGACTTTAATCCTCAACAGCAGGTCAGAGCCCTGGTACATGATGTGTATAACACAGTTCCATGCACTTTATAGCCCAGGACCACACCCTCTAGCTGGCCTGCCATGCCTGCTGATCACCCAACATCTGGTAGCCTGTGGCAAACATCTGGCCACAGCAGCATGGCCCAGGTGGTGGCATGCTTCAGGCCCCTGTGAATCTCAACCAGAGGCCCATGCAGGGAAGCAGGGGGGCGAGCAGCTGGCGAGCAGCTGTTTGGTGCTGCCACCGGAAGTCTCATCACTGCCATCGCCTCCTTGTTCATCATGCTGGTCGCCTGCCCCTCTGCCTGCTGCTCGGTGCCACTCTCAGAGGACTGGCCAAGGGAATGATCTGCTGATGAGGGGCTGGTCAGCGCTGCCCCAGAGTGTCCAGCCACTGCCACCGCAGCCTTGTCTGTCACTTTGGTGGTCATCTCCACTGTGTGCTGCTCCATGCCCTTCCCACCATCATCACCCCAGGTATGGCGAGCCCCAGATCAGGGCTCCACAGTCCATAGAAATGAGGTCAGTAGTATAGAAATTCAGTTGTTCTCCGAGCTTGTGGGTTGGTTTCTAAACATTTTGTTCCCAGGCTAGGTAACATCTACAGTGGATTTTAGGGGATATCAGTGTTCTTTCTGTTTATAACTGCTTCATGTAGTCAGTAGGTCTTGTGATGATGAGGTCCCATCAGGTCAGGGTCCTATCAGATCAGGGTCTTGTGATGGGTCAGGTATGAGTCACCAGTGAGAGTCTTGTCATGGGTCTTGTGATGGGGACGTTAGGTCAGATGAGGGTTATTAGGAGGTGAAGTGCTGGTGGGGGGTTGCAAGGTTTGGTAGAGAGTTGGTGCTGTCTCTGGTTGGCTGTGCGATTGATTTGGGTTCTGAGGGGTTCATAGCAGTAGTGGGTTTCAAAAACCGTTGCTACCAGTTCGCTTGTGGGCACTCACGTGCTCACGCTCACACGCAATGCTTCTGCGCATGTGAAGAAACATCCAGGCAGGTGGGTGAAGCCTCCCACCACCGCCACTACTGGTTCACCCGAACCAAGGAGAAATGGTAGCAACCCACCACTGGCTCGTAGGCTGGTTGTAGGTTAATGTGCCTATTGATGGAATTGCTTGTGGAGTGCCAGGCTTCGATGAACTCATGAGCATGGTGGATGGTAGGGTGGCCAATGTTTTTTGTGTTGCTCAAATCAAACTGGTGCTATTTGGTGTCAGTGTGACACCAGAGATTAAGGATTTGGGATTGTGGCATTTCAGTGCCAAGCTGGTCTTCATAAATACTGGTTTTTAACAAAGCCCTTATAAACAGAAGAAGACTGACACTGACATCCCCTAAACTCTGCTGAAGATGTTACCTAGCCTGATATCAAAATGTTTGGAAATCAGCTTGGAAAATGAACTTTCACCCTGATCGTACACCCGAGCTACAGTTATTTGCCTTTATTGCATTCGTCAAAAAGTATCTGTACTCAATGCTATATACCACAACTAACACAAGCTGTGAAAATGATACCACTGCCATACATCAAAAACATTTCAGAAACCACCAGCAGACTATTAAAACCACATAGCACCATCATAGCACACAAACCAACTAAAGCCCTCCAAAACATTCTAAGTAAACCAAGACCCAGCAGCCCCAGAAGAAAAAAACAGGGGCCATCTACAACAGAGTTTCCAACATCTGGGCCACAGATTGGTCTGTGGCCTGTTAGGAACTGGACCACACAGTTGGAGATGAGCGGTGGGTGAGCGAGCTAAATTTCATCTGTATTTGCAGCTGCTCCCCAGTGCTAACACCACCTCCTCAGCTCCACCTCAGATCATCAGGCATTAGATTGTCATAGGACTGTGAACCCTACTGTTAATTGTGCATTCGAGGGTTCTAAGTTGTGCACTCCTCCTCCACCCCACAACCCCAGTCCGTGGAAAAATTGTCCTCCACACAGGCACCAGTCCCTGGTGCCAAAAAGTCTGAGGACCACTGATCTACAACATACAGTGTAAAGACTGCAACAGCTACTATGTAGGACTAAGGGGCAGAAAACTATCAGAGTGCATCCATAAATGCCAACTAGCAGTCAGAAGACAAACGCCTGAATTTCACAACACATGGGCAGACTTAACCATAGTTTCAACTGGGAAACTATAAGCATCCTAAACTAAGCCAAGTCCAAAAACACTTTCTGGAATTTCTGGAAGCCTGGCACGCTGAGAAATAGGCCATCAATAGCAGTGATAAAATGTAAAATTTGTTACTACCGGTTCTGTGGGTGTAGCTTGGGGGGGGGTAATGTGACTGGGTGGGCGTGGCCAACATTTTTTTTTTTTTACTTTTAAAAGCATTTTTTCTACAACCTCTTCAGCCGACGTGGTTGTAGAAAAAATGCTTTTAAAAGTAAAAAAAAACCCCTCTGATGATCGTGTGCTCAGCTGGGCATGGGGGGGTGGGGTGCAGGGATTTTTGCTACTGGTTCTCCGAACCACCCACTGCCATCACTACCAGATCAGGTGATCCAGTCCGAACCGGGAGCATTTCACCCCTGATCAATAGGCACATAAACATAAACAACATCTACATACCATTCAAAAGAGACAATGAAAAAGCCAAAAAGAAAACAAAAATACTTAAACACCTCCTCACCAGCAAGCAACACTCAGATAAGCAGAGATTAACACCAAGATTAATATTAGACCAACAATCAGGAAGCGAACAATATCTCAATCAAGGAGCTGCCAAACAAGCTAACAGTAAACAACAGCCCAATCAAGGAACTGCCATAATTATCACCCCACCAACACTGATAGGGCAAGCCACTAATATATAAAATGAGATCAAATCCCATTCCTTACTAGCACTGATGGTATTACCTAGTTTGGTAACGAAACATCTTGAAGAAAGCAACCAAGCTCAGAAAGTACCAAGGAAGCCACCGTTCAACCCTGAGCTACAACTATTTTCTTCCATTGGTACAGTTCATAACAGAATCCAAAGGTTGAAAATCCTCAAGTGTCTCTCTCATTTGGGCATACATGGGTGTCTGCTAGATCACATCTCTCACAATTGGATGCTCACCAGATATGTTGTTGTAGCCAGAACAAGTTGTAGGCCAACTACATCTAGAAGGCAAACACCAGATCAGAACACATACTTTTGCTGTTAGCAAAATGCATCATAGACCAAATCTCTGCACTGTATGCATTTCATTTTTTCTGCTCTAAAGGATATAGATTTTGTTTCTGCAGTTCCAGTTCCAGGAAGCAGTGTGGTTAATCACTCATTTCAAAACTATTAATTTTATCGTGTTAATATTGAGTTTAATACTTTCAATATAGCATCAATCTGTCAGTTTTCATGAAAATTATAGCGTGACCTAATTGCATTTCTAAAGATTAGGTTTGCTGAGGTTACAGATTTTAATTCTAAAGCTGTCTGCTTCTGTGAAAAAGGCAACATGGGTAATAATATCTAATTTCTAACCCAGATCCTTCATCAGTATCCAAGCTTGCAGACAAGTACCATGACCAACTAAACTTAGAAGGAACATGACAGATGAAACCAGGCTCCCTTTTTATAACATTCAGAACAGCTGAAAGGAAACATAAGAGCCAGTACTCTGAAGAGCAGGTACCATTATGTAACGGTAAAGGAAGGATCCAGAGGACAGAAAATAATATTTGTCTAATCTTCATCATTTTATTTATATTCATGCAGCCATATTTGAAGATGGCATTTGTCATAATGCTTCACGCAGAGCTCAGAAGAAGCCTGGATCATGGTGAAACTGACTTTTACATCGATTACCGGGCTGACTGTATCAAACACAAAAGCAACGGCTCACGTCCCTACAACCACAACAACCCAATAACCAACAAATGACAATCCCATCAATCAAACATCCCAACAACCAACAATCAACAACCTCAACACCCTAACATCCAAAACTAGGTATGCATGCCCCCAAGATCATCCAGGTTCACCGTCACAGATCTTAAATGCAAACTACTCAATGCAAGAAGCCTCGCAAACAAAATGGCAGAATTTCTTCTTCTTCTAAATACAGCTCAACTTGACATTATATTTGGCTGTGAAACATGGTTTAACAAATCCTTTTCAGACTCCGTTACCACTACAAGTGACTACCATGTCCATCGGTCTGACCGTGGAATCAGAAGAGGAGGTGGTGTTGCCATCTTTTATAAAAAGTCCCTAGATCTGAAAAATACTCAAGTATCACAAGAGCTAGTTCTTCATGAGACCTTTCACTAAATACCACAATTCACTTCCTATTATGTTACAGAGCCCCTGATTATGACCTTGATCATGCGATTAAACTAACTACTTTACTAACACGGGTAGCCTCATGCCCACATCCTATTATTTTTCTTGGTGACCTCAATTTACCTCTTATTAATTGGACCCTAAATGAGTGCTCTACTGAATCAATACATATGACTCTGTATAATGCCGTCACTACTTTAGGACTTGATCAGTTGGTATCTAACAACACTAGATTCAACAACTGCCTTGATCTAATCTTCTGCAACAGTTTAAACACAATTTATAACCTTCATATCAAAGAACCTTTTTCCAACAGTGACCACTGCATGATTGACTTTTGTCTAAATTTACATCCATACAACAAATCTCATAATAGGACTCCTAAATACAACTTTAAAAAAGCAAATTACGATCTCATAGCTGCCGACCTTTCATCTCTAGATTGGCAAATCCTATTCAATGACTGCAACACTGCTGAAGACAATTATAACACTTTTCTACTTGAAGTTCAAAGAGTCGTTAATCTATATGTAGCATTAGTAACAGCCAAAGCCAAAAAGAACAAATTATCCATATCAATAAGGAAACTCCAATAAAAAAAATCCCTTTGGCGGAAAAATAAAACTGGCTATGTTGCTAACTTAAAAAAACAATACAAATCCATATGCCGCCAAATAAAAACAGAATGTATCAATTACCACTGCAAACAGGAGGAAGAATTGTTACACACGAATTCCAATCGTGCCTTCTATAATTTTGTAAACGCCAAACTTAAAGACTCAAAAATCATTCCACCTCTAAAAGGACCAAATGGTGAAGGTTGTAACGATGATGCCGTTAAAGCTAATCTCTTCAACACTTTTTTCAGTTCAGTCTTTGTCAACAGCAACAGCATCTCCCTCTCATTTCCTAGTCGTATCTCATCCAATTGCAATGATCAAATCCACATTGATTTTACTGAAGATAACACCATAAGGGCACTACACAAACTAAAGCCATCTCTATCTATTGGTCCTGATGGAATATGTACCTTCTTTCTTAAAAAGCTTTCCTCCGCCATAGCTGAACCTCTAAGCACTATCTATGAAGTACCTTTTAGAATGAGCTCCTTGCCTGACATATGGTCATTAGCAACAGTATTACCTATCTTCAAAAAAGGTGACCCCAGCCTTGTTGAGAATTATAGGCCAATCTCTCTTTGTTGTGTCACGTGCAAAGTCATGGAATCCATCATAAACCAATCCATCACCCTCCACTTAGCGACAAATAACATACTCTCTGATAAACAATTTGGTTTCAGGAAAAATTTGTCATGTAATCTGCAACTCATACACTGCAAAAACATCTGGACCTGTCAACGACCAGGGCAAAGCAATAGACACAATTTACATAGACTTCTGTAAAGCCTTTGATTCAATAGTACACAACAAACTACTTCTGAAACTAAAATCTTATGGCATTTCTGGACCCCTGCATAATTGGTTAGCTGCGTTCCTGTCAAACAGGCAACAAGTGGTCAAAATAGGCAGCGCCCTATCAAATCCTGCACCTGTTAACAGCGGTGTTCCCCAAGGCAGCATTCTAGGTCCAACACTCTTTCTGCTTTATATCAACAACCTTTGTGACCAAATTATAAGCAGCTGTGTCCTCTTTGCTGATGATGTTAAACTATTCAACACCACAGACAACTCTACTACCCTTCAAAATGACCTAAACTATGTATCTGAATGGTCAAACAATTGGCAACTTCAAATCTCTGCTAACAAATGTTCAGTCCTGCACATTGGCAATAGAAATAAGAACATCAAAAATTTGCTGGCTGGAAACGATCTAAAAGTTGACCCACGCTCTGACAAGGACCTAGGAGTACTCACTTCAAAAGATCTAAGTCCCAGAGCTCATTGTAACATCATTGCAAAAAAGGCATTAAGAATTGTCAATCTCATTTTACGAAGTTTTCTCTCTGGTATACTTCAAACTAGGGCATATAAAACCTTTGCCAGACCTATACTTGAATACTGTTCACCTGCCTGGAATCCTCACTGTATTTCAGACATCAATACATTAGAGAGGGTCCAGAGATATTTTACTAGAAGAGTACTCAAATCTTCTGCTCGAAATAAAATTCCTTATACCACCAGGCTTGAATTTTTAGGTCTGGATAGCCTCAAATTACGCCGTCTACATTCTGACCTATGCGTAGTTCATAAGATTATTTACCAAAAAGTCCTACCTGTAAATGAGTACTTTAATTTCAACCGTAATAACACAAGGGCTATCAATAGATTCAAACTCAATGTAATTCGCTCTAATCTTGATTGTAGGAAATATGACTTCTGCAATAGAGTGGTAAATGCCTGGAACACTCTACTGATCCTGTTGTTAGTCTCGCTAATCCCCATACCTTTTACCTTAAACTGTCTACCGTGGACCTTTCATGTTTCTTAAGAGGTCCCTAGAGGGGTGTGCATAAGTGCACAAGCGTGCCTACCTTCCCTGTCCTACTGTCCCCATTTATATGTAATCATTCTATTTGTTTTGCCTATTTATATCCTTTTATTTGTGGCATTTTTTTTCATGTGTCCATGTCTATGTCTATAATGTTACTTGTTTCCTTGTACTTGTTGATAAATAAAATAAAATAAAATAAAATAAAATAAAATAAAATAAAATAAAATAAAATAAAATAAAATAAAATAAACAAAACAAAACAAAACAAAACAAAACAAAACAAAACAAAACAAAACAAAACAAAACAAAACAAAACAATACAATACAATACAATACAATACAATACAATACAATAATCAATTCTGAGAGGGCCAGGAAACTAAGAGAATATTGAAGGCATCACAAAACACACAAGTTTCATTCTTCTCAATTTTAGCCATGCATTAGCCATGAATAGGTAAACTAGAACTTCAATTTACTAATGCTAATTATTAACTTACTTATTTACTAACTTCAATTTACTGATGCTAATTTACTTGTTCAACATGGAGCAAGGTGCCACACATACTCATACATATATGCATCATCCAAGCCAAACATATTTAACTAAGTATTAATGTCCACCTATTTGACTTGAACTTTGGGATTCTGGACTGAGCTGAGAAACAATAAATCAAAGGAATGCTTATTCTGATTGATCTTGCCATCATTGAGATGTTTGGGTCCTGTCTTGGATCTTTGAGATGGCTAAAACTATAAACCCCAATAAATAACTTTCAAACATTTGCAAATTGTTAGGGTAAGAGTTTAGCAGAATATTCCAACAAAAATTTAGATGGGGTAAGGACATTATAAGGAGAAGGGAACTGAAGGCTGGTTCACAATGGCTCCTGTTTCCTTCACACCCATGGGAGTTCATCAAAATAGTCTTGAAACTGGAGAAAAGAGAACAGAGGAGAAGAGAGGGAGGGAAAGTCTCCTACAGATGAACACAACCAGAATTGTATTTGATTGTAAGTTTTTCTGTACCAGTTGAATTTCTATAGTTCCTTTCACTGAATCAAAGCTGTTCAACTTTCATTTTATCCCAAAGGAAAATTCTGTGCTGCAACAATGGTCTTCATAACTGTCATAAGCATGAATTTGTGGTTCAAAGTTTTGGAGCACTTCATAGCATCACATCAATGTACTCCTTCCAAAAGCCCAGTAGAACAAGTTAGTGTTATCTCTTATCTGGTATAGGAGGAGATTGAGGTTGAAAGAAGGTGGTTTGGTTCTTGGCAAGAGTGATCTTGAATATTCTAACTTATAGTTCAGATCTATGCAATTTTCCATTTCTCTTTTCTTCAATGCAGACTTTGGAGTTGTTCTATGGGATTCTCTAACTAGCCCGAACAGATGAAGAATTTCATGGATGGGGGGAAAGGAGAATTTGGCTGTAATCTTTTGGTTCATATCCCCTCTGCTATGCCAACTCTGTGGAAAGATTTATTTCTAGATTTTGAGAGGGCTGCTAAAAACTTAACTGAGTTTTTCTTTGTTTTTTTTATTTGCTGAACTGCTCCATCATAATCAGAACCTGATTATGCAGAAACCATCTCAGTATGAGTTGAACCGAAGTATAAAAGGTAGAATGTGCTACTTATTGCAACTATCTAAGGTTATTCAAATGTGTGGGGAAAATACTGTACAATGAAAGTTTCAGTGAGCACCACAAACAGAGTGACTAATGTTCATTAGTCCTGTAGGTGGTGTTAAACAACAAAGCATTGCTGGGAAATGACACTCAGTGGTAGCATTTTCCAAGAAGAAAAAACAATATTAAACAACCTATCCCTGAGTATGTATTTCCATCATGCTCAAAACAATTCTCCCCTCCAACTAAATTAATGATATTAAAGTTATGTAAAAGAGGAAGATAGAGAGAAAGCCATATGTGCTATCATTCTCCAGGATGAGGTGTTATCACACAAAATTATTAGAAATAATTATTGAAAAATTGTATATAATGTGACTGAACACTTGAAACTGAGATATATAGGTAAAAAATACCAGCAATAAATCTTAAGGGCTAAATGGAAGAAAATAGTCTCTGCTGAATGATTATAAAGTGAAATCATGTAGATCACGGTCCAAAGAGACAGTCTGATTGAAAATCTGAGATTGAAAGTGCTGCATGTTTTGCTTTTAAAAATGTCATCATAAAACTGAAGCTGGATTTACATAATGAACCTTTTTTCAATATTTCAGGGCTGTCAAGAGTTTGAGTGTCTGTCTGCGTGTGTGTGCGTGTGTATGTGTGTGTGTTAAGAAATGCCAGTTGGATTAATGTTTGGTGCAATTTAAAGCTTCGTTATTGATTGTTAGAATGATTTATATCTTATTAAAAGTTGATCTTCAGCCAAATGAGAACTTACTTGCTGACGAGCTAAATATTATGGAGATACTAATCTAGATGAAGCTTTATCAGTCCCCCACACAACATCCACATTAACTCTTTAAATATAAATAAAGTGCTGGTCTATGTTATTTATTTGAAAATTGACTGTCTTTTTCCTATGCCTATAGAAAGTCAAATTGTAATCATAGAAGGGAAAAGTGTTCTTTGATTGAACCCACCAGGAAACTGAGATAGCTTTGGACTGTAATCTAGATGGCACAAACAGAACGTGAAGGGAATCTAAGTATTATTTTGTTAAGGCTGGTTAATATACAGACATAAATGCTTTGGGACCAATTTATCTAAAAACTCATCTACACCAGCATGGACTTAATCAATATTTTATTCTCTGCAAGCAAATCAGTAAAATACTGGATTTCTTTGCTACTGGCCTCAATTTCTATCAACTTTCATCTTCCAAGATATATGTCTATGTCCAGTGATAGGATTCAGCTGGTTCGCACTGGTTCTGGAGATCTTTATGGAGTGCTGCAAACCGGCTGAATAGTCAAGGCTGCCTTCCTAACGATTTCAGTAGCTCACACACACCTCAGATGTTCCTGCTCGTTTGTAATTAACCAAAGGAAGGGAACAGAAAAAAATGAAATAACCACATAGCCATTTCCTCAGCAGAAAAATTCTAGCCCCTTTAAAACTTGGGAGGGGGGATAAAGTGAAAGAGAAGGTTTTTTTCTTCTCTCTCCCTTGAGTTAATAGCTCCGAGCAGACAGCCAAGAACCATTTAACAGGTGAATACTTAGTTACAATAACAAAACTGCAGGAATGCAGTCAGCACAGAAACAATAGAAATTTACAGATCATACAGATTAACAGAGTTGGAAGGGACCTTATAGGTCATCTAGTCCAACCTCCCACCCAAGCAAATGGCAGTCCAACCTCTTCATGAAAGCCTCCACTGATGAAGCTCCCACAATTTCCAAAGGCAAGTTGTTCCATTGGTTGATTGTTCCTCCTTATTTTTAGGTTGAATCTCTCCTTGTTCTTGACTGGATTAGTGTTACATCGGCGCAGGGAAAGGAAGACGTGACCAGCTCGTTACATTAGTAACTTTTATTCAGTAAAGAAACAGTAGCAAGACTGGCTGTGCGCTGCCGGGGCTCTCCTTATATTCGCTCCGGCAGACGCACCGCCCCCTGACAGGGATTCAAATCTTCCCGCCCGGTGGCTGGCAGCCAATCCGGGCGGATGTCCTTATAAGGACATAACACTCCTCCCCCCTAGTCCAAAGAAAAAAACAGTTCAGCGTTCGTCAATGAACGTGACGTAGTCCCGCAGGTACGTAGGACGCCTAGGCACCCTACTTGACCTGCGCAGTCTCATTTCTTCCGCGTCCCCGCCCTGGACGGACGGGGTTCCTGTGGCTCCTGGCTCCTTCCCCGGAGCTGGGCTCGGTTCGGCTGGCGAGTGTGCGGGGTCACCCTCAGCGCCTCCGGCCGGACCGCAGACCTTGGATGGCTGGTTCTGGTGGTCTTCCTCCTGGCCTGTGGATCTTTTGCCTCGGCGGTGCTGTTCGGTCTCAACCCGGGAAGAGCGTCTGAGTCTCGGTAAGACCCCGGCTGTCACTTGCTCTTCCTGGGTCTCCCGGTGGCTGCGGTTCTGCTGCGGCCCGGTTCGTTGTGGTCCGGAGGGTGGTTCGGGCCGGTGCCCTTGGGTCCGATCTGCTCGCTGTGGGTGGTGTTGGTTCGGGTAGCGGTGTCCGACCTTGCAGGGGTGGCGCAGGTCTCCTTTGCCGGGCTGGCGCTGGCCTTCCCCGTCGGGTTGGTGGTGGTCGACCTGGTTGGGGTGTCGTTGTGGGGCTTCCTCCTCGGGCTGGTGGAGGTCTCCCCTGCCGGGGTGGCGCAGGCCTCCCTGGCCGGGTTGTTGTCGGCTTTCCCTTCCCCCTAGTCCCTGGTCTACCGCCAGTTGGTGGTTGGGGTCGTCTGGGTTGGGTTGTTGTTGCCGGGTTGTTTCTTGCGTTGGGCGGGGGTCCCCCTCGCCGGGGAGTCGTGTGCCACCCTCGCCCATGTGCTGTGGTGTGCCCATCTGCGACGGTCCCCGGTCTACTCGCCTTGCGTTGAGGTCTCCCAGGTAGGGCTGCCGTGGGTTGCCTTCACTGGTGGGGTGCGGTGCTCCCCTTCTGGGCAGGTCCCGGTCTACCTGCGGGCTGGGTCGGGGGTCCCTGGGCCTGCTGTGCCGGGTGCCCACCTGGTCGGGTTGGTGTTGCCATCCCCCGTGTGGTTGGCCCCAGTCTACCTCGCTGCACTGCCGACGTGACAGTGCCTGGTAGTGTGCTGGGCCGACCTCGTCGGGATGGCGTTGCTCTGCCTCGCAGGGGTGTGGTAGGCCTACCTCGTCTGGGTGTTGTAGGCCTACCTCGCCGGGGTGTTGCAGGCCTACCTCGTCTGGGTGTTGTAGGCCTACCTCGTCAGGCTGGTTTTCGTGTGCTCCCCCCCACCTTTTCCGGAGTTGGTCGATGTGACGTCTCACGACCTGTCCATCTTCCAACTCGACGGTGTAGGATTTGGGGCCGGTTGTGCTGGCAATCTTCCCCTTCAGCCACTTAGGAGAGCCGTTGAAATTCAGCGCGAAAACTGAATTTCCTTTGCTGAAGGCGCGAAGCGGGCGGCTGGCGGTTGCGGTCACTTCCGGACTGTATTGGGGGTGCAGCCGGTCCAAGGGTGACCTCAACCTTCTGCCCATCAGGAGTTCGGCCGGGCTCTTGTGGGTGGTGGCATGCGGCGTGATGTGCTGGGTGAGGAGGAAGTTGTCGATGCGTTCTTGCCAGTCTCCCGGGCCCATCTTGGTGAGGGCTTCCTTTGTGAGCCGGACCATCCGTTCCGCTTGTCTGTTTCCGGCCGGCCTGTACGGAGCGGAGAGGGCATGGCGGATGCCCAGTCCTGCCAGGAAAGACTCCATGGCCAGGGATGTGAGCTGGGGGCCGTTGTCCGAGACCAGCACGTCCGGTAGTCCGTGTGTGGCAAACAGGCGGCGCAGGGCTCGGATCGTCGCTTCTGTTGTGGTAGATGCCATGGGTATCACCTCGAGCCACTTGGAGAAGGCATCTACCACGATGAGGAGGTGCCGCCCTTGCATCGGGCCCGCGAAGTCGATGTGGACCCTCGACCATGGGTTGCTGGGGGTCTCCCAGTTCATGACTTCGGATTGTGGCGGTGCTGGGCGGACTTCTTGGCACGGGTCACATCTGGAGACCCATTGTTCAATGTCTCTGTCCAGTGAGGGCCACCAGACGTAGCTCCGTGCCAGGGCCTTCATGCGGATGATGCCTGGGTGCCCGTTGTGCAGAGTCTCTAGCGTCCGCCGTTGCAGAGTGCTTGGGATCAGCACCCTGTCTCCCCATAGCAGACAGCCCTTTATGGTGGACAGCTCCGTCTGTTTCCTGGTGAACGGGCTGAACCTCTCTTCCGTCTGTTTCGCTGGCCACCCCCTGAGAATCCAGGACCTTACTTGGCGGAGGGTGGGGTCCCTCTGGGTGTGCGCGGCCACATCTGCGGAGGAGACTGGACAGCTGGCGTCGTCATCTATGTGGAATAGATGGAGCGTGGGGGCTGGGTCTTCCACCGGGTTCTTCGATGGGCATCTGCTGAGTGCGTCGGCGTTTCCTATGGCTGTGCCTGGCTGGTGCACGAGCCTATAGGAGTAGCCGGCCAGGAAGATGGCCCTTCTTCCGGTCATCATCGGCATCCCTGATGTTGTTGCCTCTCAGGTATTGCCGGAATTTCACTACGTAGGATTTCCACTTGTCCTTCCCTGGGCGGAAAGGAGCAAGGGCTGGCAAAGTGACTTCAGCGGCTGCCATGCCTTTGGAAATGCCTACTGTAGTTCCCGGTGCCGGAGTCTTGTCTTGTTGGCTTGGTGCCGCGAGGTTCGTTCTTCTCTCAGTCCTTCGTCGCCAGTGTTAGATCGGCGCAGGGAAAGGAAGACGTGACCAGCTCGTTACATTAGTAACTTTTATTCAGTAAAGAAACAGTAGCAAGACTGGCTGTGCGCTGCCGGGGCTCTCCTTATATTCGCTCCGGCAGACGCACCGCCCCCTGACAGGGATTCAAATCTTCCCGCCCGGTGGCTGGCAGCCAATCCGGGCGGATGTCCTTATAAGGACATAACAATTAGGCCAGGGAAGGAGTTTTGAAAATGTTTTTTTAAAAAAACAGGAGTTCCTTGCCAGAGTTCCTATGTCTTTTTAAATATATGTTCTAATTAGCAGAACTGATTTTATTAATTTGGAATAGGGTTGCAATGCTGTTTCAATATTTATGTATTTTGATCCCGCATTTTCAGCATTTAAGAGTTAACTTACAGTATTAGACTGTAAAGATTTCAAATTGACTTGTCACTGTGTTGCTTGTGTGTGATGGAGCATCCACAACTTCTGAAGGCAAACTATTCCATTGGTTGATTGGTCTCACTCTTAGGAAATTTCTTCTTAGTCCTAGGTTGCTTCTCTCTTTGGTTAGCTTCCATCCATTGTTTCTTGTCATGCCTTTTGGTGCTTTGGAAAATAGATTGATCCACTCATTTTTGTAGGAGCCCCTCAAATTTCCTGACAAAACAATTAATCAATGGAACAACTTGTCTCTAAAAGTTGTAAATGCTCCAACACCAGAAGTTTTTAAGAAGAGATTGGATAACCATTTGTCTGAAGTGGTGTAGGGTTTTCTGCCTAAGCAGGGGGTTGGACTAGAAGACCTCCAAGGTCCCTTCCAACTCTGTTATTCTATTCTAAATATTGGAATGGTGCTATTTTATTGTGCTATTTTATTGTGAGTTGGACTAAGGAGAAATTTCCTAAGGGTGAGACCAATCAAGTTGGCCACGCCCACCCAGCCAAGTTGGCCCCTCCGAGCTCTCAGATTGCCTTGATGCTGGCCCTGACTCTCACGCCGCCTCCTTATCTGATTCAGCTGCCAGAGGGGCCGGCAGCCAATAGGCCACAACGCTTCAGCTTGTTATTCTGCCACTGTTTTCTCTTAATACATCATTTTCCCTTGTTTGTTTGTTTTCTCATTATTCTTCAGCTCCAATATATCGCCATGTAAAGTGTATTTCAAATATGAGATGTTTTAGCTTTCTGGGAAGATCATCCACCGAAGCAGCCATTGCCTGCACTTGGAGACACAGCATTTCTTTTAAATCCCCCCAGAGGACGATGGGCAAGGCAGAGCAGTGGGAATAAAGAAACAGGAGGATGCAGAGTAACTGGGGCAGCCAAGGATTAATTTCTTCAGTTCTCAGGAGAAAAAGGATTAGTGGGCAGTAAATTATTAAATTTCTTTTTCCTTTTTAGTTTTTTCTCTATTTAGATAAGAGAAAAAGGATTCAACAGTACAGGGAGGGAATTTTGAAAAAATTGATTGCATATGATCACTGTCAAATATTGTGCTTTTAAAAAATTCTGAAGGAATTGCAACTGCCATGCAGTTAGTTTATTTTTAAAACCACAACCCTGTTAGTACATTTTGCTTCTCTTGCTAGTTCTCCTACAACTATAGTCTCATCAGCTTGAAAAAGCGCAGCAGGGTAGAATCAGCCAGGAAATCTATATACAGAAGTAAAATCTTAACCACAATTCCTTTAGACGAAGTTTTTTTTCATAACTTTATTGGAGAGCTACATCTCTGCTTTTTAAATATATGATACAATACTATTTATTTCTTTGTTTGTTTGTTTGCCTCTGACTCAGTCTGAACTTCTGAAAACTGCCTGGACAAGTCCCTGCAGTTTTCTTGGCAAGATTTCAGAATTGGTTTGTTGTTGCCTCCTTCTTAGGGCTGAGACAAAGTGTCTGGACCAAGGTCATCCAGCTGGCTTTATACCTAAGATGGGATTAGAACTCATAGTCTCCCAGTTTTTATTCTAGGACCTTCAACACATAGATCAAACTGACTCTCAATACCATTTATTAGTTTATATTTCATACTATTGGAAGTTAATTTCAAACTTCCAATACAGGTTATAGCAAGGTAATATATAACTTATAATATCAGATAAACAAACAATGAATTGGTGAACTGGTCTGTCATATGCTTTAATATAAACAAAAAGTTAGAAAGATACAAATTCAGGCAAGATAAAAAAAAGATTTAGAAGAATATGGTTTCTACAAGGAACAACAAGAGCTTGATAAAATAATATAGGGGACGGAGGAAAAAATGATATCCAAAACATATAACTATTTACTGAGACTTAAGATGGAGGAAGAAACTGTCAAAGAAACCATGATAGCCTGGGCAAAGAATTCTGGGGAAAAAACTATAACATTGTCAGCAGCCTATAAAGAAAACCTATATAAAATATTTTACCGTTGGCATTTACCTCTGGCTAGACTGGTCAAATGTTTCCAAATCTATCTGTGGAATGCTGGAAGTGTAAACATAATCAAGGTAACATATACCATATATGGTGGTCATGTTCAGAAGCCAGGAAATATTGGATTAGAAGAAGAAAATGGTTAGAAGAAATTATTTCATTTTTCATTTTTTCATTTTATTAAATTTGTATACCGCCCTACTCCCGAAGGACTCAGGGCGGTGAACAGGCACGAAATAAAACACATAAATACAAAAGTTAAAACAAAAATTATGAATCAACGAATTGAGTTAAAACCAGAATTATTCCTATTAGGGATAATAAGAGGAAACCATAGTAAGAAAATTCAATATATCATATTACATGTAACACAGCGGCCAGAATTTCATATGCACAAAGCTAGAAACAGGACCTCTGAGAGAATGGTGATTAAAAAAGTGTTAGATTACACTGAGATGGACAGGTTAACATTGGAATTAAAAGAAAGAGGGGAAACGAAATATTATTTAGTCTGGGAAACGTAGTACAAAAGGCTAGAGAACAGATGTAAAGATTAAATATGAAGATAGCTTGAAAGAAATACTAAAATTTAACGATAATGCATATAGTTAAAGGAAAACTAAGGAATGTTATGTATGTTATGTATATATGAGTATCGATGCTGAAACGCTGAAAAAATTGTAAATGTGATATAAAATGATGAAATATGTTGAATAAAAATAATTAAAGTATAGAGAAGAGAAAAAAAGGTTAGAAAGAAATTTGCCAAATTTCTACTATCTGAGTTACAGATTGGACCACCACAAGATAAAAAACTTGCACAGGGATTCCATCCTCAAGTTTGGCCCCAAACGTTTCTTTATTGAATGCAAGTTATCTACTACAACTAAGTTTATTAGTTTTCATGAAGCTGCATAATAAAAAATAAGTCTACTGCTGGTTAACAGGCTGAAAAGGGGAATTCATATTCATTTTTTAATTATTTGCAAAAATGTAGGCAACAAATGCATTTTATTCATTCATGTATGCACTGAAAACTATTGCAGCTATTCTATTGCGTACTTCATTGAAGCAGGTTCTCTTAGTTAATAATAATAATATAATTTTATTTCTATACCTAATTTTATTTCTAGTTGTTGGTTAAAGCAAAATCAAAGAAATAAAAAAATCTGACTAAAAGCAATATTTCAATTTTAATGAAGTTACAACCATTCATGACTGAAAAATATATTGCAGGTGTTTAATTTATAAAGAAAAGCTAAGATGAACACAACAGTAACCTGTTCTGCTTTCTTCCAGCCCAGTGTCTGCAGAAAAGTTTGAAGCCAAAACTCAACATTGGAAAAGGGTGGACATTTCTCACATTTTATGCTTCCTGGCTTATCGAGGAACTCATACAGAAAACCCAAACTCTGAATGTTATAAAATTATTTTAATTTTTTAAAAAAGCATTGTCCCGATATAATATTCCAGATTTCCATTAATCCTTGAGTCTTTGATTCATAACAGAAATAACAGTGGGACAAGACAATCCTAACCGACATTAAGGAGGAATGCAAAATTAACACGTGGAGAAGAATCCTGATAGCATGGAGGCCTTGTGCTGGGTTGCTCCTCTGCAATCATTCAAAGTAGTTTCTTGCTTTAGGAGCTTTTCTGATGAAGCCAAAACTGGCTGTTCAGGAAGAAGAGATAAGCAAGGAAAGAAACCAACCCCTTGAAAGTAAATTAAGTCCAAGGTCAGCTTTGACCCCACTGCTTCATGGAACCCACTTTACGTATTATTTCTGGATACTGCATTTTCATCTAGGTTTTACTGCTGCCATGGACATGTATTCAGTGTTGTTGTCATAACTCTTGGCACATTGGCAAACCTGGGAACAAAAAGGAGATGGTGTGGATTCTGATTAATAATTTTGATGAATGATCTTAACTCTTTTCTTTTCTTTTGAAATGACCAAAACTATGAAAAAGTGAAATAATGGCAAATTCAGGGTAAAAAATAAAAATAAAAGGATTATCACCCCTGTTCACTTTCTGCTGGATGCTTTCCAAGTGACTTCAGAGCTTGGCTGCACCCACTATTATTTATCAATTCTTTTGCAGCCAGCAATCAGAGGAATTGCTTTCTTGGATATTTTTGCTGATGTTCACAGCATTCTTTCTCCCTTTGCCCTAGTTCTAAAACTTCAGGCCACTAAATCAATAAACAGCTCCATCTTATGCAAATTAAAAGTAAACTGCTATCACTTGTGACTGAATTCCAATAGTAAATAAATGCTTAGATTTATTCATCAAAGTGATTTCCAGTCCACATGCTGACACTGTATGTCTCTGAATCTCACAAAATGGAAACTCTGTTACTATGTCTTTGGCAGAAACTGGACTTGAAGAAGGCTGTGGAAATCACTTACCACACTTCTAAAACACCATATTGAAGAAAAGATGCAGGCAACAAATAAAAAAACTACGAGCCCAATAAGTATCCATGATGTAAGTTCCGATAGCCAGCAAGATTTTTCTGAATCTGGGAAAGAATCAAATTGGTGTTTATAATTAAGACTTGGGACTAATAGCCACCATTGTGAATTGTGTAGTATAGCCCAAAAACTTGGCCAATTTTCTTTTTGAACTGGCTGGTGATCAGCAATGTCCATAAATACCTCTTGACATATGATTATAGACACAGGGAAAGGGAAGGGATGAAGCTAAGAGAAATTAGCCAAGCTGCCAACCATCCTGTTCTTGTGACTCAGAAATGAAGTTTGACTAGAAGAATCACTGCTCTGCTACTCTTCCATCTTCAGCAGTGTATTTTGGATTGGATTTCTTTCTTATTGGATATCTTTCCTGCTTTTTGTTGAGCAGCTCAGAATATATAGAATCCCCTCCTTAGAAGTGACCTGTCAATAATCCTGGCTGAGAGTGTGACTGGTCCCAAATCACCAAAGATCTTTCATGGTTGAGGAGGGACTTGCCTGGCTCACTTTGTTCCTTGTCCAAAACAAGGCTGCTCCCCTTAACTGGCTGAGTTGATCATTCAATACCTGGACCAAAATGATTACCATGATACCATTTAATCTAGATTTAGGTGTGCATAACTTGATTTAAAAAAAAAAAAAGTGGTTAGTTAAGTGTCTCTTTAGAGATTCACATGCAGCACTTTACACTCTCTGTCAGCAATCTTTCATTTTCCTTTGGGTTCCATGGCTTCAGGAAAGTCTTCCAATTTATTTCCAATGGAAATCATTATCCTCATCCAAAAATAAGAACTTTATCAATAAAGTTATCAATAGCGGTCTTTCCTAGAAAGAATTTTAATGACAGGAAAAGATACAAAGGATGAAATTTCCCCGCTCCATACACATCTTATAGATATGTAAAGGTTTTCAGACCTGTATTTGATAAAATAAATACATAAAATAGCTCTTTTATCTTTTTCTATATTGCTTAATGTGTAGAAACATTCTCTATATGATGAATATCTTTATAATTATGTATCTATAAGAAACAAGCTTTTTATTTTTAATGGGAAAAATTCCATTTAAAAAAATAAGAGGGTGGTTTTTTTTAGATAAGGAGTATGATCCATAAATACTCTGTGGCATGTGGCACTCCTCAAAGAAGGCATTCCATACAGTGGTGGGTTTCAAATTTTTTTACTACTGGTTCTGTGGGTGTGGCTTGGTGGGCATGGCGTGGCAGGCGTGGCTTGGTGGGTGTGGCAGGGGAAGGATACTGTAAAATCTCCATTCCCACCCCACTCCAGGGGAAGGATACTGTAAAATCTCCATTCCCACCCCACTCCAGGGGAAGGATACTGTAAAATCTCCATTCCCTCCCCACTCCAGGGGAAGGTTACTGCAAAATCCCCATTTTCTCCCAATCAGCTGGGACTTGGGAGGCAGAGAATAGATGGGGGCAGGGCCAGTCAGAATTTTTACTACCGGTTCTCCAAACTACTCAAAATTTCTGCTACCGGTTCTTGAGAACTGGTCAGAACCTGCTGAAACCCATCTCTGATTCCATACCTTCCATTTATATGCTACTTTACAGCCATCTGGTAGCTATAATCTTATAATAATAATAACATACTTCTATTAGGTAAAAGTAAAGGTTCCCCTTGCACATATGTGCTAGTTGTTCCTGACTCTAGGGAGCGGTGCTCATCTCCATTACAAAGCCGAAGAGCCAGCACTGTCCAAAGATGTCTCCATGGTCATGTGACCGGCATGACTAAATGCCAAAGGTGCATGGAACACTGTTACCTTCCCACCAAAGGTGGTTCCTATTTTTCTACTTGCATTTTTTATGTGCTTTCGAACTGCTAAGTTGGCAGAAGCTGGGACAAGTAACGGGAGCTCACTCCGTTACACGGCACTAGGGATTCGAACCACTGAACTGCCAACCTTTTGAACGACAAGCTCAGCTTCTTAACCACTGAGCCACCACGTCCCTTAGTTCTATTACAATGCAATAAAACTGCAATTAAAATTACATTTACCATCTTTCAATTTTTTGAAAAAAAATCAGTTTCAAATATGGCCATCAGAAAATAACTAGAATAGAAGCAGAATCCATTAGCTGCAAGGAACGTCTAGCCAGCCGTTCTGTTAATCCAGGAGTAGAATCTGGACTGGTGAGGATCACGCCTTTGATTGCCTTCCCATAGGGACTACCAGTGAGCATGGTAAATGACTTCTGTGTTAAAACATTGCATGTCAAAATATTGGTGGATGGGAGAATCTATGAATCTATAATTGTGGGTATATATTTAAATATGCAGGTCATCAATGGATACATATGTATTTGTGAAGACCTTAGAGCGAGAGAAAAAGAACTCTGCTCCTTGAGCACTATGCTCCAGCTGTGTTTTCTATCTTATTACTGTTCAATCACTAGCAGTCCTGAGACACTAAAAACTGCTTTCAATTTTATTTGGGTGGAAGTGAGGGCATGTGTGGAATAATGATGAAGCAACGGCTCTCAATACATGGACCTAATGGGATTTGTGGAACTTAGACTTCTCCTAAATGATAATGTCATGAGTATTATTCCTTTACACATTTATATTATGTGCCTCTTTTTAGAAAGGCTATTGTTGCCAGTTGAGAAGAGCTGCTGGCATTTCCCCAGAATTCAGTGTACCTTCCTTCCAAAGGAGATGAAAGAAGAAAAATGGTTTCTCTAAAATAAGGTGAAACAGTCTGACAAGTAAGAATTATTTGACAAAAGGAATTGTTCTGCCAAATCATACTTTGTTAGATTTATTTAATTGTGTTCTCAAAAACAATGATAACTTACCTTGAACATAGAGATGCTTTTCATTCGATTTGCAACAACGATAGACTGGAGTAAGAACTTCTAGGCAACAGATATAAGTATCACTATGCTTGCTTTTTAAATTTCTGAGAGTGAATGATACCTTGTCATCTGAATGGATTGGTTCACAGGATTCATTTGTTCTTTCAGAGTTGTTTTTACCATTGTCTACATAAAGAGAACAGACTTCTTGATTGCTCTGGCCCTTATACAGCTTCATATAGAAACCTTTCACATTCCTGGGCAAAGGACAATTCAATGTAAAATTTTCTCTTGGAAATTCATCTTTGCGCCGAGAATGATTGCTGATATTCTCTGTAGAAAGAAAGAAACAGTTAACAAGCAAAAGTAAACATTGCCATGGGAAGTTAGCAGTTGTCTGCTTTGTTAACAAAGAAATATGTAGAGGAAAAACATAAGTTAAAAGAAGGAAATGGACTAAGGCTTTTTCTAAATATCCTGTCGCATATATTATTTAATCCTTTAAGCCTTGATAGTACAGTGGTTTGGTGCACCCTGTCATTAACACAGCTGCCTGCAATTTCTGCTGGTTCGAATCTCTCCAAGGCTCAAGGTTGACTCAGCCTTCCATCCTTTCTAAGGTAGGTGAAATGAGGACCCAGTTTGTGGGGGCAATAAACTGACTTTGTATAAAATATACAAAAGTATGAAGGCTATTGCTTAACGCATTGTAAGCCGCCCTGAGTCTCCGGAGAAGGGCGGCATATAAATTAAATTAAAAAAATAATAATAATCCCATTATTATCTATATTATCTATATAATGATGTAGTATAAACATCTTATAATTAATGCGATCAATTGCATTAATTTGTGTGAGCTCATTCAAGCCAATACAGGATCCTTGTTTTGCAAACATTTTTCGATGTCTCCAAAATGGCTGAACTGATTGTCAGATTTTATCCCAGTTTGCTGATAGTTTTTGTGCTTTTGATCTCCTTCAAAAATAACTTGATATGTTTTCTTTAGAATTCCAGCTTTTGCGATTAGTTTTCACAAGCCTGAAGCTGACTTGTCCAAGGTAGCCTTGCCAATCCATGACATCACAATATTTAAGCAAGTAACAACGAAAAAAAGCCATTACATGAACAGGGCCCATTAAAATACCAATACAGGTAAGCAATTTGTTACTTTTCATTATATTTCTTTTAAAAATAATGAACGAGCTGCCTCAGGTACTGAAACATTAGGTGGCATAGAACAATATAGTAAATTCAAAATTAAACAGCAGCAAAATAATGATTTTAGAGAAACTAAAAAACCTCCCACCCATTTCAGGGAGACAACACAGATGTTACACAACCCTCGAAACATAGACTAGTCAGAATCAATATCAAAAGCAGATCACAAATCAACTTCTCCTAGGGCTGGTGAAAAAGACAGGTGAAATGATATGTTATCTCAAGACACCAAGAGAAATATTTTTATGATGTTCATTTATTAACAGACCTGAAACATTAATCACAACTCAATAGCAGCTAACCATATACTGGATTAAGTTTGATGTTTCAGTCCCTTGGACATAGAGTTTAAATCATATTGACTCATATAGCACTTATATATATGTGGAATTGCAGATCTCAGTTGTTAATTCTTGCTTGTCACACTCATTTGGATATAATGTCCTTAATTAATATCATTAAAATATAATAAGTCATACCTGTGCAAGATGTAGTGCAGGATGAAATGGATGGACACTGGCTAACACCTAAAAATAATATATCAATGCCACTTAATCATTTTTAAGATTAAAAAAACCAATGTACATAAACATTTGAATTGCATAGTAGAAATTAACAATACATTAGTTTAAGTAAATTATCAATCATTGCAAAGTACTCTATAATTTTGCATATCATGAATTCTTTTAACATTATTTATGTTATAAATTCTGTTAAGGTTGTGAATGTAAATAATATTTGCAAAGTTTTGATTGCAGCCAAGGATGTGTATATTATGCTCAGAATTAAAGCACATTGTGCAGAGAAGTCAAGAAAGGGCATGCAACGTCCAGAATGGGCTTAAAACAATTTAACAACCGGTTCGCCTAGTGCAGAACCCGAAAATGTGAGTGCATACATATGCACCTTCATGCTTGCGTGAGGCTTCAAACACACAGCGATTTCATGTGTGTGGCTTCCAGTACACCTTCTCTGGCAGCCACGGTAAATAGAGCTGGCAAGGCGCGGAAATCAGCCAGGCTGCGTGGGCGGGGCAGACGAGCCAGAGAGTGAGATATATAGGACGGGATAGTACTGGGGCAAGTGGGCAGGCCCAGCCGGTGGTCGGAACTACCGGTACAAGTGAACCAGTCCAAACCAGCAGCAAGCCACCTCTGGTAACATTGCAAGATACTGCAATGCAAGTATAAAAGAGTGGGTTATGTGTCATGATATTATCATTGTGGCATTGTTGTGGTTAGGAATGATGACCTAAAAGCACAAGTGCATGCAAGGCATGTTGCCAATGAATGGGGCTGCAGTAGGAGAATTTTTTAAAAGTCTTTTATACTGCAGGTAAAAAAGTTTACCTGCAGTATATTCTGCTTGTATAAATCGAGTCCTACAATATGTACCTGGAGTTATACCCAGCATGTAATACAGACTTCTGCTATGGAGAAAACCTTGGTGAAACTAGCAAGACCAAATGAAAGAGGCATGGAAGTGAACACAGTTATCCCAATTTCCTTCTCAAAGTTTAGGAATGCAAGGAAGTTGTAGGTAACATAGAGAAAGTACCAGGGTACAACTCAAGAGCAAATGGGAATAACTTGATTACAGCAAGATTAGAAAGCAATAACTGCTGAAATTGGATATTCTAGCCCAGTGGTAAAATCCAAATTTTTTTACTATTGGTTCTGTGGGCGTGACTTGCTGAGCATGGTGTGTCTTGATGAGCATGGCAGGGGAAGGATACTGCAAAATCTCCATTCCCACCCCACTCCAGGGGAAGGATACTGCAAAATCTCCATTCCCACCCCACTCTGGGGCCAGCCAGAGGTGGTATTTGCCAGTTCTCCGAACTGCTCAAAATTTCTGCTACCAGTTCTCCAGAACCTGTCAGAACCTGCTGGATTTCACCCCTACTCTAGCCACTATTCAGCTGATACATGAATCTTAACTCTTTCATACTTTCATTTTTTTTTCTCTTACCTCAGCTATCTTACCCTTATCTTTGAATAGATTTGATTAAAAGCAGAATATCGGATCTATTGGATTCATAACTATAATGCTAAAGCATAAGTGAATGATAAAAGGCCATTTTGTGTTTCCCAAAGAAATCCCAAAGAAATTACAAAACCTTAAGCCTTGGTTCCAATTAATTATTTTTATAATTATTGCCACTGTTATAGAAATGAATCAGTGACCGAAAAAAGGTGCCTAACACAGTGAAACGATGCTTGACCTCTCAAAGGGGTTTGGACATAATAATACTGTGTATAAATGGAATGACTCAGTCTATTCAGCAATTTCCAAGACTGAATAATTTAAAGTATAATACAGAAAAATCTAAAATGCTAATAGTAATATAGAAATAATATAATAAATAAAGATGTGGTTTTTTATTAATTTCTAAGACTTCACAGAAATGAACCTAAGTGAAGTAGCAGAACTATCACAATCCTAAGGCCACTTCATGAGCCTGCCCACAGGGGTCATTCTCCCATTCTGTGTGAACTGCAACCCCCAGCATTCCAAGTCAGTATATGGCTATGCAAATTGGGAATTCTGAGAAGTGCAATTTCACCACATCTAAAAAAGCATGATGCGCTCTTGCACAACCTCCTTGGGAGACTACCAGCTTGCTGCAAATAGACATGAATTAGTGGAGGCATTTCTTTCATATGCAAGGTTTGGAGGTGAGAAAAGAGGTGCTAAATGCTTCCTTTATAGTGAGGTGACAAGATGTCCTCATCTCCTTTCTTTGCTTGGTTCTAATTTCTGTACAAACAATGATTGGTCTGCTTATTTTCTCACCTATGTTCCTATGTTATTTATGTTATTTAATGGTATAAAGTAAATCATGCCAATAGGTTGCCACAGTTATACAGCTGGCCAACCTTCAATGATCCTTCATCACTCTATTTGGGGGGATAAATGGTGGTATTCCATGAAGCAAAATTAGAGTCTATCGTGTAGGTCAGAAGGCAACATCATTCTATTCACATGCAGCACATCATACAGTGCCAACTCCTGACTTCCACACTGATTGTTTTGAAGCACCATGAGATAATACAAAGGGTGTATTTCTTGGACAGCCATCATTATTAAAATATAATCTAAGTAAATTAAAGCAGTACTCCAAAATATATTCACCTAGGGGTAAGTCTCAGTGAATTCAATGAGATTTTGAATTAGATATTCTATGTAAAATGGTGTGATGTTGGTCCTTCACACATGTAACTAGAATACTTCAGAATGATCCGGGAGTGAAAAATAGATATAAAGTAATATAAACCAACTTTATATGATATAAGCACAATGTTGGAAACAGAAAATAGTGAGCATCTTAAAAACCAAGTAAACAATATACTAGAAATCTTGTACTGGACATAGGCCTTCCATAGACAAGGAATTCCAACTGAGAAAAGTTTGTCTCTTGTTAAAATACACCTGACAATTTTGGCAATCATTTTCTGGAGTTGTTTATAGTATAATTTTTATAATAAAGTTAAAATGATTATTATAACTCTGTTCAAAGACATTACTATACAATATACTAGTGGATACAGTTTTAGTAAACTAAATAATGCCACATAAGAAATATCAACCGTTAAATATGGTCCTATAGCTAGAGAATGATACAATTTTTCATAGTACAAATGCCTGTTCTTTGCCGTAGCTTCAGGGTCACTGCTTCTAAACATTTCTTATACAGTCTTTAAACTCAATAAAATCACAACCAAAGGAAATTGCTGTCAACAGAATCTGCAGTATCACTTACCATGCAAAGCTTCAAAGCAGCAACACAAAAGGCAGAAAGCCACAATGCCTATTTTCATATTCACGAACCTAGATGCTGAAATTAATGTTTTGTATTGTCAAGGAGCCTGTAGTACAGTGGAGTAAAACACTGTTATTAACATCTGCTGCTTGCAATTACTGCAAGTTCAAATCTCACTAGGCTCAAGGTTGACTCAGCCTTCCATCCTTTCAAAGGTAGGTGAAATGAGGACCCAGAGTGTGGGGGCAATAAGCTGACTTTGTATAAATATACAAAAGTATGAAGGCTATTGCTTAACGCATTGTAAGCCGCCCTGAGTCTCCGGAGAAGGATGGCATATAAATTAAAAGCAAAAAAAAAGAGGAGCAAAGTTTTATACAGGAAAAAAAGATGGTGCTTCTCTCTTTTTTTAGGTTCTCAGTAGTAGAAAAGATCACTGTTTTTGTGAAAAATTACTGTTCTTTGTTTAAATTCCACATGTAGAAATATGGAATTTATATGTCACCGTGAAAGGTGTGATCTGTCTGAAGCGTTGGATTTCCCCAGTTCAGTTCTTGCTTATTTCGCTGAAATGATAGTCCTTTTCCTGTCTCAGTTTATTTCAATGAATCAGAATCTGAAACTAGTTCCAGTTTAATCTGAGCGAACAGAAATCAAGCTGATGACAATATTTGTTATGCTGAACCTTTTCTTCACGATAATGCTGTAGTTAGAAAATAGAGGCTGGGCTGAAAGAGGAAACATTAAGGACTAGGGTGTCAGACACTAGTCCTAATAATTAGAGGTCGGTGGTCTGCAAATTATTTTGACTTTATTCATTCGTTTCAACATTTAATGGGTTTTTTGCTATATTTGTTTGGAAATCCATAAAATATTATTTTAGTTTTATACAATATTTAAGACTTGAAACAGCAAAAAAGACCTCAGCACAGTGCAGCAGAGTGAGCTCCAACCATATAGTCATGCTGGCCATATGACCACGGAAGTGTCTTCAGACAACTCTGGCTCTCTTGGCTAAGAAACTGAGATGAGCACCAACCCCTAGAGTCACACACAACTGGACAGGAAAAACCTTTACCTTTACCTTTAGAAAGAACAGAAATCTATTCCTTGCTCTTTTTGATATACTTCAATAAACAGAAAATTTCCATGGATTTCTATAAGCAGCTTTTGTTATCTCTTCCAGAACATTTCAAAATTTGTTTTTCTTGAGGTAAAACAGGAAGTTACCTATCATGATAGCAATGTTAACCTTTTTTCCCCCGAGAGTTACCAAGTTTCCTTTATATCAAAGAGAATTGGTTTGCAGTGCAATGGAAACAAGGCCTATCAACATCCTAAAGTGAGCAGATGAGTTCTTCATACAAGAAAGTTTAGGAAAAAATAAGGTCCAAATACAAACCAGGTCTAAGTATAAATACTCAGTCATAGGAAATGAGGCAAGTTTTCTGGCAGCTGATAATCAGACTACACAAAGTCAAGACAATTTTTTTCAGTACTTGTTCATCTCCACAAACCACTTTTTGTATCATAAGCTTCAAGCTCACGCCCTAAACCAGATGGACTGCATTGACCCAATTAAGACTAATGGTCTACTCAAGAGCCATAGTGATTTGTGAATCAATCACTCTCCCTCAGTCTTGAACATTTGTGTCCTTCAGCCTTCTTTTGACCCAGAATTGCTGTTGGCCTCTGGATTTAGACACTCAGGAGTCACTTCTATGCTTGCTATCTGGGCTTTAACTTCTTGTCCCAGTCAGTCTCCAAGGACTCTATGGATAAGGCTTCAGTGGGAGACATGGTGCGTTTGCCAGAGATAGTTGTCCTGAAACCCCCCCCCCTTTTTTTAAAAAAAAAAACAAATCTCATATCCCTTTCTGCAATAGCAAGGAAAACTGAAAATAGGTCAGCGGGTATAGTTGCTCATCTACTAAATTTCTCGTTGTCAATTCTGCTTAGGTTCTTTAATGATTCTCTCCTTTGGTTGTAATTTGAAGCCTCCTTGTGAATTAATCCAATTATCACTACCTTCAATTTTCTTGAAATATGTAAGGCACATAGAAGTAAAGAGGAAAGAACAGAAATACAAGAAATTCTAATGTGTTTAATTTGGGAAATTAACAGTTCACATTAACTACGTAACTTTTTAAAGTAATTTAACAATATACAAAATGAAAAAAGGAATAAACCAAAGAAATTATTGTTCTTTGAACCAAAGAAATAGAGATAAGAGATAAAAAGAAAAAAAGAAATATAGCAGAATCTGGCTTACAGCAACAATATTCAATATACTTTCCTATCTGAATGAACTATCTTTGCACCCAACATATCAATACTTGGTGTCATACATTGCCTTTTACTATTCAAAATTCTCATATCAAATCTATCTAATCACAACTTCCTTGATCTTCCACTTCCTCCCAACCCATTTACTTTGTCTTTCTATATTTATTTTAAATATTTGAACCTCATTCATTTTCAGTGTCCAAATAACCTTCTTTTGCATTGTACTTCTTTTGCATTGATCTCTCACTTCTTTATTCAATCCTCATTCATTCTGCACCCATTCATTCCTAAACAATATTCTCTTGTTTTATCAAGAAGTGATCATTCCCAATGAATTCAGATTACTGAATGACACATTTCATTTAATTGTTTTATATCCCACTGTTGTAAAAAAAACTCTACTTTTAATAGTTTGTAAGATATGTAAAAAGAAACTAAAACATTGATGATACATCTAATTAAAGCTAGTGAAATAATATACGGTATATACCTATGCCAGTGGTAGGTTGCTACCGGTTTGCCCCAGATCAGGCGAATTGGTAGCAGCGGCGGTGGGAGGCTCCACCCACCCACCCAGATGTCTCTGTGCATGCGTAGAAGTATCGCACACGCATGCCCACGAGCAAACCGGTAGCGATGGGATCTGAAACCCACTACTGGCCTAGGCCTATCATCTTTTTTTTTTTAATTTGATTTATATGCCGCCCTTCTTCGAAGACTCAGGGCGGCTTACAATGTGCTCAGCAATATCTATCTATCTATCTATCTATCTATCTATCTATCTATCTATCTATCATCTATCTATCTATCTATCATCTATCTATCATCTATCTATCTATCTATCTATCTATCTATCTATCTATCTATCTATCTATATTGGAGTTCCAATAGACCTTGGAAAATCAGATTATTTGGACCCATTTCAGTTAAATTTCAAGTCAAGCCATAGCATGGAGATGAATTTACTGCACATGACTTATGGCAGAGCTGGAGTTGTGGCAGAATTTGGACAGAGCAGTCCAGCTGGTGGTCTTTGATCTCTCAACAGCTTTTGATAACACTGATTATATTATCCTTCTGGATCAACTACAAAGGGACTGAGATCAAAGGCACAGTGCTGTGGTATTTCTCTTTCAGGTTCCAATCATTGTTTGGGAGTGGGGGAAATAAAGTCTGAAGCCTCTTATTATAGGGCAGCATGGTGTTCAACACTATCAGAATTCCTGTTTAACATCTATCTGAATCTGCAGGGAGAAGTCTTCCCATGACACAGAATCAGGTGTCATTAGTATGCCAATAATAGTGGTATAGTTCAACCCTTGGTCAACCAAATGATGCTGCTGAAGTCTTATCCTAATCCCTGGAGTCTTTATAGGATGCAATAAGTCTTGTCTCGCCTCTTAAAAGACCAAGTAGCTATGATTCTTCCGGTGCCAGATATTTCCTGTTTTTATTTCTGAATAGAATCAATTTTTTCCAGACAAAACTGGCATGAAATTCATAAATCTTCCTAGATTGACTGCTGCTACTTGAAATGTTGGTGGCAGCTATTACAAACAGAAAGGTTTTTGCACAGATTGGTCTGATGCACCAATTGCATCATTTCCTGGGCTAGAAGTATTTTTTCAGAGTTACACACCCATAGTCTCCCCCAAATGTAAAATATTGCATACAAAGCAGACTGTTCTTAAAGACCATTTGACAGCTGCAGCTGGTCCAAATGCAGATGTGTGAGCAGTTGTGAGTGTGCTTTGGTATGCCCGTGTAACTTCTGCTATGCGAGCTGCAATGCATTTTCAGTTGTAATTCAACCTGTTTGTTGCCACCTACTACAAATACTGTAGTCCATTTATCTGAGGGATCATCTTTCCCCCATTATTTATGTTGTTCCCCTCAGATTGAGCAGAGTGGGTACATTTCACATCCCATCTATTAAGAAATAGCATCTAATTTTTGTTACAACACAAGCTTTCTCTGTCACTATATCTGCCTTCTGAAACAGCATCCACCACTAAGAGATTCCCTGACATCATTTAAACAATTAAATTAAAACTTCTTGTGGAAAGGTAGGTGTCCATCATCTTGGAGAGCTTCTAAGGAGCAAGAAAATTGGAGTAATTTTGGGACAAGTTCCCCAAAAGGGATATTAAGAAACTACATCATTTTGGAGACTGTTGAGGCTGTTTAGCAGAATTTGGCAGAAAAATTGATTTGAGGAAAGGGAAAAGATTACCCAAAGGATGCAGATACCCAAGCAATATAATTCTCTACAGATTCTTGCAGTATTTAGGAGAGACTGTAATGCAGTTCTGAGCCAGCCTCAGAACAAATCTAATTCTCTATTCAAATAGCTACTTAAATAGCTAGATACAACAGGGAGGTTGAAACAGTGATGAATTCAAAAGATCCAAAAAGCAGTTGAGCCACATCCTAGACTGACTCTGCTTAATTTCAAATAAAAGAACAAAAGGAAAAAGAGAGAGAAAGTGCTCACAAAGACACAGAGAGATTTTGAGAGGAACTGGCTCAAGAGATAAAGAAATAATTTCTAATTTAAAGATAGAATTCCTTCTGAAAGATGGGGGGATCAAAAGCTATGTTTTTAAAAGACTTAAATGACTTGATCTAACAAGAAATCCTGGAGAGTGGATACCATGGAACTGTACCTGCACAACAGTATGATTGTTTTTTCTGCGTCTGCTGAATAGGATTATGCCATACGGCTTCCAAAATGAAACAGGCATCCAATATGCAGGTGACAAAATGGGTAATAGGACTTCGGAATGCAAACTCTGCCCCTTATATTTTTTCTTGCAATGTTGGGATGCGAAAACAAAAGGCAGCGCTGTCATTGTGACATCATTCATGATGCTTCTTTTGTGATTTTATTGTCAAGGAATGGTTACATTTAGAAGAAGTGCTTCAGACCATGTGTAAGTATTCTCTGCTAGTTATTAAAGTAACCCATTTTTTTTCAGCCTTCCCATTAGAACCCTAACCCCTGTTTTAATGATTCCATTCTTTAAACTTAATAAAGCTCATTTCCTCAGATTCATAAACAATCCTGAAAAACCTCAGGCTCAGAAGCAATCACCAAAGAGAGTATGATGAGCATAGTCATAAACTCCTTAGACAGTAGCTGGGACAACTTTGTGACACACCTAGACAGTCTCAGTCTAGAACACTTATCCTTAGACACACTCACCAATCGCCTAATTGCAGAAGATAACCTAAGGAGGGACCACCATCTATCCAGGAGAGATCCAAGACCTACCAAGAGGGTTGAGTTCCAGGATAGGGCAAAGGGTACTCCAGAATGTTTTTCTTGCGGTTCCAAGAACCATTTAAAAAGGGATTGCCCCAGAAACAATAGGGACAGGGGATACAATGATCGCAGAGGGGGACAATCACCAGACCGCAGGCCCTTTAGGGAACGAGGGCGTGGGTGGTCTCCCAACCCCAGACAAAACAGTGAGCGTAAGGACAGTTCCAGGGACAGTAACCCAGGGTCCATGTACGGTTTCAGATATGGGAAGCCAAGCTCCAAACAAAAAATAAGCAAGAACATGTGGCTCTTAGACTCAGAAGCCACTAACCACACCACACATAACTCAAATTTATTCATTTCCCTCATAGAGACAGATTTTGAGATCAGAGTGGCCAACCAGAGCATTCCAAGGTAATAGGAAAGGGAAGTGTGCATATCCCAGGAATAGGAGAAATAGAGGGGGTGTTATATGTGCCAGAAATACTCTATAACATGCTAGCCACCACAAAACTTACAATAGACACAAACACCTAAATAATGTTCAAAGAAGGCAGAGTATACTTATCCAATCAAGGGAAAAAGGTTGGGAAGGGAACATTCCAAAAATTCAAAGAATTCTATAGAAGAGTGGAACTACAACATGGCACCAAAATCAAGCAGATAATGACTGACTGAGGTACAGAATTCATGGCCAGAGACCTTACAAAATGGTTAAGGGAAAGGGGCATATTGCATTTCACTTCTTCACCTTTTTCCCCCTTTCAAAATGGAGTCGTAGAACATAAAAATGGCGTGCTCCAAACAATGGTGAGATGTGTCCTAGAAGATGCAGGGATGAGCCAATCATTCTGGTCAGAGGCATTGCATTATTCCAACTATACACTGAACAGATTGTGGTCAAGTTCAATTAATAAAACCCTATATGAGATAATGTATAAGAGAAAACCTAATCTAGCTCACCTGCATATATTTGGTGTCCCAGCAGACATTCATATCCCCAGACAATTAAGAAAGAAAGGTGAAAAGATATCCAAAAGACTAAGATTCATGTGTTCTGTCCCCGTCTCACACACGCACGCACACAAACAGACAGCCGGGGGTTAAATAAACTGGCAGACAACCAATTCTTCCGATAAGAAGCTTGGCAGCAACCCAGTAGCTGCTTGCCAAGAACTTTACTCATAAAACAAAATACACACAGTCAAGAATTGTCCAATTCGTAAAATAAATCCAAGGCCGATAATGTTGTTTCCAAAGATGCAATGTGACTCAATAGTAGTTAGTTTTGTCCGTCACAGAGTCTGAATGGCCACCTCACCCCCTTTTATACCCTGTGGGGTGTGGTCCAGTGACTCACACCCCACAGAGCTTAATCTCTGGCACGTCTTTTCTTCTTTTGCGCGCGCTTATCTCTGCAACACTGCCGAGGATCCAGCCAAGACTCATTTCCCTCATCACTGTCCACCTGTGGCTGCATGGACGTGCTTGGCCCCGGCCCTATCTCTTGCCCTTCGGCAACTTGCCAACTCCTCTCCTTCACTCTCGGAGTCCTCTCCTGCCGATGACATAGGCTCAGGTAACGGAGCCACAACATCATGGGGTATGAACCAGGAACAAAAGGTTTCAGGTTCGTGGATTGCAATAACAAGTTTATTGTGTCTAGATCTGTGGACTTTCATGAACATTCAAATTGGTCAAGGCTTCATTCCAATGACATTTCTCTTGGCGGGTATACGCACTCACATAAACAAAAGGATGAGGAACCAACCACTGAAAAGAAAAAGAAACCAAAACACACAGGCCCAAACACCACGAACTAAGGGCCGAGGAATGGAAGGAAGGGCATCCCACTTTGAACTTAGTTAGCCTCACTAACAAAGAAGCTTAGTACCTGCATGAAACAGACATGCCTCCTGACAGACCAGTCAGAATGAATAGAAAAAAATACCAAAGAGACTTGAGGATTACGTCATGTCTATACATACAGGCAATATCACACCAGGTTCCTATGAAGAGATACTCGACCTTCCCCAGGAAGAGAAAGAAAAATGGAAACAAGCCATGGAAAGAGAAATGGAGAGTCTTAGGAACCTGCGAGTATACTCTCCAGCTCAAGTACCAGAAAACAAAAAAACAATAGGGACCAAGTGGGTGTTCAAGGTCAAGATGCTAGAAAACAATAAAGTATTGTACAAAGCGAGGCTAGTCACATGGCTTCGCCCAGAAGCACCCAGAGGACTACACAGACACCTACTCGCCCACGGTCAGGGCTGAGAGTGTCAAGAGTGCCCTAGTAATAGCCACCATCCTGGGACTAGAAGTATTTCAATTCAATGTGCAAACTGCATATCTTCATGCAGAATTGGATAAGGAAATTTACGTCAAGGCCCCATCAGGATACAATGAAGGAAAAAACAACATGTGGCTTCTGAATAAAAGTTTATATGGACTCAAGCAGTCAGGCAAAAGGTGGTACGATTGTCTAGCCAAAACCCTCAACTCTATGGGCTTCACCGCCACTTCAGCGGATAAATGCTTCTTCATAAAGAGAGAAAAAGAATCATTTGAAGGCATCCTTGTCTATGTGGATGATACATAGGGAAGCAAAAAATCAAATGTGACAAGTTTGCCGCTGAATTAGGGAATCATTTTTCATTAAAATCACTAGGGAAAACAGACAAATACTTAGGGGTCCAAATGATCAAAACTGACAAAAGTTTCCGACTCTCGCAAAAAGAAAAAATCATAGAGCTATTATCAAAATGTAATATGTCAGAGGAAAAACCCAGCAAGACCCCCATGCAACCAGATTTTCTAAAAAATATGTACAATGAAGCTGAACCCTTCATTGACAACAAACTGTACAGGTCTACCATAGGGTCACTACTGTACATAGTTAATTGGACAAGACCAGACATCGCTTTAACTGTCAACCTACTATCTAGACACGTGAGTAAGCCTACAACTCTACACTGGGATGCCATCAAAAGGTTACTCAGGTAACTAAAATGCAGTATTAATGCCCACTTATACCTTGAACCAGACCTATCCATGAAACCAAAGTTAACCTGTTATACAGACGCTGACTGGGCGGGAGATATCAAAAGTAGGAAAAGCACTTCTGGGTACGTACTTTTCCTCAACAACAGCCCTATACATTGGTACACAGGGAAGCAAAAACTAATAGCCACCTCTACCACCGAGGCAGAATTCGTCTGCTTGTCTAAAGCCGCAAATAACCTAATATGGTTTGATGACTTACTCAGTGATATTTGGACTGAACCATCATACCCAATAATTATCCATGAGGATAATAGAGCAACCATAGAAATATCAAAGGCCGATGCCATGGGACAGAGATCAAGGCACATCGACATTAAGTGTAAAAATGTTAGACAATTCTCAGAGATTGGTTTTATTAAGGCCATACACTGTGACACTGAAGAGCAAACAGCAGATATACTTACCAAACCTTTACCTCACAAACAACATGCATACCTCACGTCAAAAATATGTGTCTATATGTAAACCATATAATTTTATGTATGTAACATGTGTGTATGTGAATATCATGTACCTGCCATCAGTTAGACATTTAGAGGGGGTTTTGTCAAGTTAAATGTCTAACCCATTTGTATCACATCCCCTCATAGTCCTGCAAGGGTTAACATAACCACATATCCCATCATTCCACCTTACCTCTGACTCCTCCCCCTGGATATAAGAGGTCCCACCACGAGGCCATCCAGCAGTTCCAGATGTGCACCTGTAAGAGAGAGACAAAGGTCAGTGGTTATCAACTGAATGGGCCTAGGACTAGTTCAGGCCTGCAATAAAGAAATTAAAAGAAGATATACTTGCGTCTTATGAGTTATTGGGTTAGATCCATCATCCTCACAAGGGGGATATCTTCACCAGTTTCCACTTCAATTTACATGGCTGTATGTATGTTGTATGTATGTATCGGGGTGAGTTCTACTTACCTTTACTACCAGTTTGCAACGGGATCGCTTCTGCGCATGCACAGATCACCGATGATGACATCTGGGGTGGGGGGCGGGGCCGCCTGCCAGTTTTACTAGCGGTTCTTGCGAACTGGTCCGAACCGAGGGCAACCCACCACTGGTATGTATGTATGTATGTATATTGTTTTGTTCTGGCTCTGCTCACTATATACATTTATGTGTTGGCAACCATAAATGGCAAGTAGAGAAATTGGGCAATGCATAGAATTTTATTAGTATTTCTAACCTATTTTCAGTATAATCTTTATTTCGGGAATGGGTCTTTTTAAATTTTGTGTTGTCTTCCTTTTAGATAAACACTGCATTATCTTCCATTTTGAACAGTCCTTACTTCAGACTAATTTCCCTTCATATTAGCAATTACGTTTGTAGAGCAGGTGCCATTTCTGAAAGCACACTGCTACTTTCATTGTTCACTTCAATCATCTATTCTTTGTGATGGCTATTCCACTGGGTTTGCTTTCCTTTGCTTGCCAATTATCCATATAAAATTTTAAGCTGATGCTGAAAATAATGCCAGTACTTTTTAGCAAATGGGTATTTTGAAACTGGTTACTCCTACATAATACTGTTTTGTGAGAACATCTTTAACATGCACTCAAAATCCTGAGCAGTGTGTCACTGGTGGGAAGAGAGAAGTAACAAGTTTACCCTTCCTCCCAATAACCTGCTTGCAGGTGATTTGTTTTCTCATCCTGGAAAATCAGTGATTTTGATTAGTTGTTAGGAAATTGATGGGATCATGTGATCCTGAAATGGCAACCAAGACAGTAACTAACCCCCAGAGGGAAAAAGATATGGCAGACACTACTGTGCTTTCCAGCTGCTCGAATCGAATGAGGTGCTAAAGGCCATCTGCTCTGAAAGACTTAAAACAACCTGGGTCAACACAGCAGTTTTGAATAAAGCTTGAAAACACAAAGGAGGAGGAGGAGGAGGAGGAGGAGGAGGAGGAGGAGGAGGAGATGATCATCTGTTCCTGAATCATGGAGTGGCCCTTCCTGGCAATGAGCCAAGCAAAAAGGGAAGATCTTCGCTAAATAATTCTCCCCAATATTATGCCACAAGAGTTCTCATGTAAAGTTGCAACCAAGCCAGAGTGCACAGGGGCAGCATTTTTAGATTGGCCATCAGGGGGATTTCAAATGGTCCAGCAAGTCTGCTGTGGGACTTGCCTCTCTTATCTGGTCACTGGACTTCTTACCTTCAGGGCTATTTCAGCTGTGACTAAGAGACTAAATATCTCAATTGTGCAGTCTATTTAATTTCGTTGCTGTTTAAGGATAAGAATATTGATCTCATGTAAGGTTGAACGCAGGAGGTCAATATTACTTGTGGTGAGAGAAAGCAGAGCTTCTCCCAGCCACATGAATAATATTATCTCTGGTATTCTCCTCACCACACAGGATGTTGGTCCTTTCTTGGTTTTTCTGACAGTAGGAGACCATAGGTAGGCAGGGGAAGGACAACAGGAACTCATCAAACATTTCCTGTTCCTGAAAGTAACCTGTGTTATATTTTGTGAAAACAGCAACAGTGTGGGCCCTTTTACTAAAACTTTTATTAAAAATTTGTGGCCGCTGCATTCTTTATATTGCCATCTTTTCCCCCTGTTTCAAAGAAAGGCGGACACCATAGTACTACTGACCCTGTGTGCATGAACCGCTAGAGATGTCAAACCAACTTACAGTATTATAAGCTCAAACAGGATGCAAGAAGATAACTCTGCTATTCATATATTCTTCTGAAACTTGGAATCTTCAACTACGTATTGAATGGTTGGGACTTCCAAGTATCCTTTATAGAAGTATTGTCATCATAAAAGTTTTTTAAAAATAATTTTTATATAATTTGCATGCTCCCCCCTCTACTCCCACTCTCTGGATTCCTTGGACCCATTAGGTAAGGAGTAGTATCATATGCAACAAAATCCAAGCATATATGTAGTCTTCAGCTTATAACCATTTCTTTAGTGACCATTTGAACTTACAACGGCACTGAAAAAAGTGACTTGCGACCATTTTTCGCACTTATGAATATAGCAGCATCCCGTGGTCATGTGATCAAAATTTAGACAGTTGGCCATTGGTTCATATTTATGATGGTTGTAGTGTCCCAGGGTCATGTGATCACCTTTTGCGACCTTCTAACAAGCAAAGTCAGTGGGGAAACCAGATTCACTTAACAGCTGTGGCAAGAAAAGTCGTAAAATGGGACAAAATTCTCTTAATAACTGTCTTGCTTAGCAAGGAAAATTTTGGGCTCAATTGTGGTCGTAATTTAAGGACTAACTATCCCTGCCAGCTGGTTCCTCCTCTCTGGCCGGGCTAAATATGTCTTCATATGAGGCTGCCTCGGGTCAGTTTGCTGATGCTTCTCATTCAACCATATTCCCTCTCACATTTACAGAGGTGAGATTTTTGAGATTAATAAGAAATACCCCTATTGTGCTTGGGATTTACAAAATGACTTTCAACCTCCTACTTCCCTTCTTTATTCTACACAACAAAACATTCGGGTTATTTGCAGTCCAAGCCCTGTTTTAAGCTGAAATGACATCTTTGCATTCAGACAGCTTGTTTCACCTCCATTTTTCCAAAGGTAACAATTTTTTTGGTAGTCTTTTGGGGCTCACCTTGTGAAGAGCTCTCTATCCCCAGGCTAATGGACACCATTAGGATTTCATTGAAGCATCAGACCAGATAAAGACTTCTCCTAAGAAACCATATGAGATCAGGTATATTCCTTTGAGCAATCGCTTAGCTCCTGGCTCTTTCACTAGATACCTGAGAAAATAACTTTCTTGTAAATCAAAAAATAATGTCTTCTGCCTCACTCACAGACACTCCTCCTAAACATCAATGTTAGAAGACAAGATGAACCCCTGCCCCCCCCTCCCAAAATGTATCATGGAGCTTGTTTAGCTGGTAGCAGTTGTTAATCAGGTGTCCCCAATGGGATATAGTGGCATTAACCATGGACTTTCTGGGGAGAGACTTGGATTTACATTTTCAGGCAGTTCTTTAGATATCTTGGCGCTTATTGCTACCTTTTGTCTAATCTATATTGCACGTTTACTAAATAAACTGAGATGTGGGAAGAATTATAACCATCCTGAGTTCTTTGGAGAAAACAAGAGAGATAAATATTATAAATTCATAGTGGCTAGAGTGATAGATTTGAAATGGGGAAACAGAGTCCCCCTCCCCCCATTCTGAGGACATTTCCCCACCAGTGCTGTGCTGTGCACTACCATAGCAACATGCACCATAGCAACATGGAACCGGGAAAAGGGTCAGTTGCAATTTGCTCACATGTAAGATTTCAGTGCTCTTGTTTACATTTTTTACAGTCTCCATTTTCACACATACTTTCTTTTCATCGCAGTCTCTCGTGCTTATTTATTTTGTAATTCACTAAACTTTTCTCTGGAAATTTGCTCGGTGCAATAGGCTGAGGGATTTTTGTTAGTCCATGACTGATTGTCACAGTGTGGGGTAATGACTGGATAACATTCTTTGTACTTTCTTGCTGGTCCCCCAGTAAGAGAGAGAAAAAGAGGAAGGGGGGAGGGGAGGGGAGTGGGGGAGACAACAGGAACCCTGGCAAAATTACAATGTTCTCTATATTTTCCACTCCCTTCTAGCATGGACAGGAATTAGAACAGACACCAATCCATTTAAAATTGTTTTATTGAGAGGTAGAAGCAATGTTAGGGTTAAAAACTACCAAGGATGCTCTAATCAGGGCTACTCTGTTTTAACTGGAACTGTGCAAAGAAGTATGGGGGAAAGAATGAATTTTAGCTGTTTGCCAGAAGAACAGCAGTGCCTTTCCTTTAAGTTTTAAGTTTTAAGTATTTTTTTTTAATTTGATTTATATGCCGCCCTTCTCCGGAGACTCAGGGCGGCTTACAATGCGTTAAGCAATAGCCTTCATTCTTTTGTATATTTTATACAAAGTCAGCTTATTGCCCCCACAACTGGGTCCTCATTTCACCTACCTTAGAAAGTATGGAAGGCTGAGTCAACCTTGAGCCTTGGAGAGATTCGAACCAGCAGAAATTGCAGGCAGCTATGTTAATAACAGGGTGCACTAAACCACTGTACTATTAAGGCTCTTGCTTAACGCATTGTAAACCGCCCTGAGTCTCTGGAGAAGGGCGGCATATAAATCATTTTTTTTAAAAAAAAAAAGTGTGTTAAATTCTTAGTCCTATGTTACTGTTAATCTAATTTACAAAATGCCAGTTAGTTCCTTTGAAAACATTCAGCTATATGCTATACTAATACATTTCTTACTACCTTTTTTATGCTAGCCAGTTTGGTGTGGTAGTTAAGGCACCAAGCTAGAAAAACCGGGAATTCTGGTCCCGCTTTAGGCATGAAGCCAGCTGGGTGAGCTTGGGCCAGTCTCTCTCTTCTAGGCCTAGAAAGGAGGCAAGGGCAAATTACTAATAAAATTGCCACGAAAACTGCAGGGTTAAGGTTTTCCAGGCAGTCAGCAGAAGTCAGTTACTTGAAAGTATGTGCGTGCGTGCATGCACGCACGCACACATATACACCACACAATCCAAAGTTCACTGACTGGTATTGCTATAAGGAAAGTGATACAACAAAGCTTTTTTTTTGTTGTTATTTCCTCCCTTGACTACCCAACATCTTGTACACATCTTTGTTTGGAAAGTAAGCTGTGGGTTCAAAGCTCTGAGAATTTGAGGGGATGGTTAGCTTCATTTTCCAGTTCTAATATAATCTTTTTGCCTTTGGAGCCTAGGATAATGTAATCAATCAACCTTCCATGCCTAATAGTGTCAGTGTGCTCTTGGGCTAAGTTTCTCAATATAATCGTAAAATTCCCTTGCTTCATAAACATATTCCCTTTAGAACCCTTTAAAACACAATCCCCTACCTTTCTGGCACCAGAGGCCGGTTTCGTGGAAGACAATTTTTCCACAGACTGGGAGGAGCAGGAATGGTTTTGCACGGGATCTAGATCCCGCACATGTGCAGATGAAGCTTTGTTTGCACGGCCTGGTTCATAACAGGCCACGGACTGGGACTGATCTGGAGCCCAGGAATTGAGGACCCCTGTTCTAGAACCGCAAGACATTCTTTCTCCTTCCTTCACCCACTTGCTACAGTTCTATAAGCAATTCTATAGCTATAAGAACATACTTGCATAATTCAGCAACACTCTACTATATCAGGCAGGCTCCAAGGTGGTGGTGGCGGCATGTCCCATTAAAAGCCCATGATACTACACCCAGTATACCAGGAAAATCAAAGAGATGGTTAAATTCTATGATCATCAGTGACACACACTTGTAAAATGTTCATAATGTTGAAATGAGAACAAATGTTGAAGTGAAATTCCATGAATTTTATACAGATATTTGGCCCCCAAAAATAGAATTTAGGGGTGTTGAGAGGACTTCGTTCTCTGCTTTATATCATCTCAGCAATACCGACATCTGACTCACTGCTGTAACACCACCAAGTGCCAGGGATGGAGATAAATTCCCCCCTCCCCTTCCTCTATCTAGCTGCAGCAAAATGAAAATGTTAATGGAAGAGAGGGAGGGGGAGAGGGTTGAAGAAAACCAAGCTACAGAAGAGCTCATGGAGCAGGGGAAAGGAAGACCATAAAACTCTCCTCCTTTTTAAATTGTTAAATTCATGATTGGACAGAATACAAGAGTCTTTTCTGACCAAAAAAAATATATGCCATATGTGCTTGTTTTGATACACCACACAAACCATAGCTCTTCCTCTCCTGGTAACATTGCATAAATCTCTGATTCCACTCATAAAATTATCATCATTTGGACTTGCTATGCAGAAGAAGAAGAAGAAGAAGCTATCACTGTGTGGAGAATCTCTCTTTTCATTACTCTTTTCATCAAGTATAGTACCTATATATGGAGATAGCTTCTGAAAGGAAGGTACAGGTGTTCTTTTCAGGGACTGCTGTTGGTATATTGCTTTCTGCTGCCCCCTAGAGGCTCAGGATTTCTATGTTTTATTTTCTCTCTAACGCAGAACTAATTTCTGGCAGTGTGAGGTTTACTGACTATAGAGGAGGATAAGTTTCAGGAAAGGCACAGCAGGTTAATTTATGTAATTCCAGTCCTTGTGATGCTCAGAAGCAAATAATACCCGTTGAGACTAATTGTGCAACTTTGAACCTGCTTGAATCATTCCTAGGGCTTTTCCTCACAGCCAGATAAGGGGCTCTTCACCAGTCCTTGAACTACCCAGAAACACATAAAAGTTTGCTGCCACCACAGGCAATCCCTATCCTGTCACAGACAGATTGCCATCTCATGGTGCTGCCCTTATTTATGATGCAAAGCAAGGATTGATGAGTTCCTCTGGATGTGCTCCCTTCCCCTTGTTTAAATAGTGGAGGTAGCAAAATGAGAAACAGAGTCTTACTTGTGTCATGGAAGCACACTACAGGTGTCATCAACAGCTCAACCAGAGGAATGGTCGTCTCAGAAGAAATATCCATCTGGTTCAGTTCCCATCCAGGAGAAAGACACTGGAAACATGGAGGTTGATTGGAAAGAAGGTTTAATGATGAACAGAACCACATGAGTTCTGGGCAGCTGACCACATGAAGTTGAGAGTGGGTTTCTTTTATACCTTCTCTTGGGCTTTGCACTTGAGCTTCCTGTTCCTATGCAATAATATGTATTCTATTGGCTGTTGGAAGACTGCCATGGGGCCATGTAGGGGTTATGTAGGGGTCATAGCTGGCTCTATAGGCAAAGTACAAATTCTAGGTGTTTGTCTGAGCTATGTTTGGTTGAAGTTTGGTCTGTTCTGAGGGTGATGCAATGTCTGAAATATCCTTAGGCGATTGTGCAATGTAGTGAGCTCTGTATCTTCTGCTAAATGGTAGTGGGTTAATCCTATTATGTCCTAAAGGATAATCCAATCATCTTGGAGCTGAAGGTCTTTTGTTTTCTAGATAGGCTGGCCCAGTCTTTCTTAATGGGCACAAAATATCTGCTGGGAGAGGGGGGGGCGCTATTAAGAGTGAGTCTGTTTCCTGCCTCTAAAAAAAAACATTTCTCCATTTCTCATTTAGGGAAATATAGTATTCTGCCTTTTTAATATTCCTCAAAATATTTCATTCTTCTAGGAGGGGGATGGCTTCCCACAGTCTGTAATCAGCTGATATCAGGTAATGGTGGGAGAAATAAACTCAGGATTTTAAACACAGGTGAGGTGCATACATATTGCTAGAATCTGGAGCTTCCTAGACCTATTTAATATCTTCAAGTAAAAGCATTGTTTGTACCCAAACTATGTTCCTGATTTTCCAGCAACAGCTCTTGAGTCCTAAAGAAAATGGGAAAAATTGCAGAATCTACAGGAAATAGAAAAGTATTATGTTTGTGAAACTTGCATAGTTGCATATGAATGTAATAGAGCACGTAGGCATAGAAAGTCTGTAAGTTTTTGCTGAATAGGCACGAGTCGGTTAAATGCCAAATAAGGTATTATGTGGTTTGTGGATTAATGTAAATGTGATTAGTATTTGAAAGCAGAGCCTCTCCTTTCTACCTCTGAATGTAACTAATTAATATTCTCTATACTCAAGGTGTAACTGATCAGTGTTTTCTTTGTTGTTTATACCGGTAAATAGGCTAAAGTGTAAATGAGTGTGTTCTTGCTTTGTTTAGGTTCCTCTTTTGAGAGAGAGGTAACTCTTTTGCTGCTGCCCATCAATAAATGTACTTGTTTCAAGAAGATTTTCTTACCATACATCCGGTGATTTATTTGATCAGCCATCCCTGAGCTAAGAACCATTGGGTCAAACAATCCTGACACTTCTTCTCAGACATCAGATGGCAAGGAAACATCTATTACAGGTAGATGTTACTGGTGGCCATTCTAAGTTAACAATGGTACTGAAAAAAGTGACATGACTGTTTTTCACAGTTATGACCTGTGCAGCATCCCAATGGTCACGTGATCAAAATTCAGACGCTTGACAACTGGTTCATATTTATGACCATATGAATGAATGGTCACGTGATCTCTTTTGCGACCTTCTCACAAGCAGGGTCAAGGGGGGAAACCAGATTCCACTTAACAACCGGGTTGCTAACTTATCAGCTGCAGTGATTCACTAACAACTGAGGCAAGAAAGATTGTAAAATGGGGCAAAATTCACTTGATGAATGTCTCACTTAAACAACATAAATTTTGGGCTCAGTTGTGGTCATAAGTCAAGGACTACCTGTAATTACTGCAGTAATGCAGGATGGGAATGGGGAGCAAGAAACTAGGGTTTAGCCATCTGATAAAACTTACTCTGATCTGACACAGTTCTTTGCATGGGTAAATTCAAAGAGAGCCTGGCAGTCAGCTGGCAGTCAGCTGATAGCTGCAATATCTTCTATTCCAGAAGATCACTGAATGTTTGCTTAAAAGCAGGCTCAACATTTGTGTGATAAATTTGTGTGATAAAGCGAGAGAGAGAAAGAGAGAGGGAGGGAGGGAGGGAGGGAGAGAGATTCCCACCCACCCCTCCTGCTTCACTGGATGACTGCCCTCACTGATGCCATTGATCAGCTCTCCTTAGAATGATCTGATCTTTAAACTCTGGAATTCTACTGCCCAGAGAAGAATGGTTCTCAAAAAACACCAGAAGGGAATTGGAGGGAAGACAGCATAGCCACACTAGCCTAAAGGGATTAGTGGACTTTTGTATGTTAGTTCATATGCCTTTGACTCAGTACTGATTCCTGATGACTATCTGAACAAGTCACTGCAGTTTTCTTGGAAAGATTTCAGAAGTGGCTTGCCATTACCTCCTTCTCAGGACTGAGAGAAAGGTATTAGTCAAAGGTCACCCAGCTGTCTTCATGCCTACGACAGACTAGAACTCACAGTTCTCCTGGTTTCTAGCCATCACTGCACCAAACTGTCTAAAAGGAATTGGTAGGGGGCTGCTATCCCACCCCCAGGGGTTCCACATCTGAATCACCAATAGAATGCAAAATCTATGTTAGGATGAGAAACAAATTATTTTACTTTAACATGGATACAACTAAGGATGATTTAAAGCTGCCTCAGGTATGAGACCGGATGAAAGCAAAGTCATGCAGATACCACAAAGGAAGAGGTTGTCATGGCATGTCTGTGCCATTTAGCTAGTGAGGAAATGGAATGCCATTTTTCCTTGTTTCACTGATGGAAAAAGTGAACTGTTATACTGTATATAGTTTACTCAAAGTATTCGAACCTACTTAGATCAGGAGGCTCTCCTCACAGTCACTCATGTCCTTGTCACCTCACGATTAGATTATTGCAACGCGCTCTACATGGGGCTACCCTTGAAAAGTGTTCGGAGACTATAGTTGGTCCAGAATGCAGCCGTGCGAGCTATTGTGGGTGCACCTAGATACACCCACATTACACCAATTCTCCAATTCTCCAATTCTCCGCGAGCTGCACTGGCTCCCTATCGGTCTCCAGACACAATTCAAGGTGTTGGTTATTACCTTTAAAGCCCTACATGGCTTAGGGCCAGGCTATCTTTGAGACCGCCTCTACCGCATAGCTCCCAACAACTGGTAAGATCCCACAGAGTTGGTCTCCTCCAGGAACCCGTCAGCTAAACAATGTCGGCTGGCAGGCCCACAGGGGAGGGCCTTCTCTGTGGCTGCCCCAGCTCTCTGGAACCAATTACCTCCTGAGGTCTGGACCGCCCCCACCCTATTGGCCTTCCGGAAAGCGGTGAAGACCTGGCTTTTCCAGCAGGCCTGGGGCTGTTGATCTCACTGCTCCAATCTTGCGAGATCCAGCTATGAATGGAGTGTATGGGTTTTTAAGGTTTTTTTAAAACAACTTTTATGGTATATTGTTCGCATTATTTTTTGTTGTAAACCGCCCAGAGTCCTCAGGGAGTTGGGCGGCATAGAAATGCGACAAATAAATAAATAAATATTCCAACAGGAATTGGAGAATGGGGAGACAAAACATGCTGTAGTGGCCCAAGTTTATTTCCTGAAACATCAATCAATCCATTTTGATTCCAAACCACCCTAGCAAGTTATTTCTCTCCCCTTCGTCAATACGGAAAATAATACTGCCAATCTCCCAGTCTCAGCTTTGCAAACTGGGCTATAAAGACTGTTCAATAGGATGGCTCTGTCCAATCACCAGAACAAAACATAACATTGCAACAGTCACAGGATCACAGGAAAAATAAAATATAGCAGCATGAACTACACTACTGCCAGATATTTTATTTGTTTGAAAATGTTAAAAAGCCTGGGAACCTATTGAGTTTGCAGCTCTCATAAAATTCTCCAAAGGATCTGTACAATCTTCTCATTTGCCATCTTGTTGCTGGAATTTGGTTGTCAAGTCTTTGTAAATAGTTTCCAGTTATCTAAAAGTTATCTAAAAGGGTTAACATTAGGAAATTGAATAACTGACAGATGAAAACTATTCAGCAGTGCATATAGTTAAGATTTATGGTTGTACAAGGGCTACTAAGTCTTGATTGCAAAAATCCAGCCCCAAATTATCTGGTATTAGTGTTTGTGTTACTATTGATTGACAGCTTCGAAAATATTTTTCAAATCAACCTGTTTACCTTCATTACCTTCATTACAAAATTGTACCTTCATTTTTAGTCCACTCAAACTTCAATTTTAAAGAAGAAATATCAGGTAGCAAATGAAAATTATAATATGTTCTCCTGTGTGCCAAGGTCTTTTTAAAAAAAGCTTTGGTCATTGCTAGAGTTGGAATATTTTACTTTTTAATTTATGTATTTAATTTATGAAATATAAATTTACATCTTTGTCTCTTGTGCCACATAGTTCCTGTATTTCCTCTCCCACTGTTTCATAAGTTCACACTTTTTATTTGGTGATATCTACTTTTTGAATAGAGCCCTTGGTATATCACATTAAGATTGAAAATGACTCTGATCTTAAATAAGAGGTTCTCCCTTGTCCTTGCTGGTATCAGGTGAGTCTACCTAGAAGGCAAATTCTAAAGGCAAGATGTCAGACACTCCTCCCATTTAAAACTGAACAGCTGAATGTTTTAACATATTCATGATGCTTTCTATCTCTATTATGTCCTCACCTCCTGCTTCCGTTTCTACTCTCACTGCTACAAACACTACTAGTACCATTGCTACTACTGCTGCTGGAACTGCTCCTAATTTCATTTTCTAATGGCTCTTACACTCTGTCTCATTATTTTTGCTTACATCCTGTTCACCGTCTCTTGGCTGAATACCTTCACTTTCTCTTTTCACTAGCTCAGTTTCCTCAGTTTGGTTTATCTGTCTGCCTGACAGTCTCTATAACTTTGGCTTCCTCCATTGATGTTTTTCCTTAGGCAATGACCATGACCACATCTCTTGGTACTGACGGGGTGCATACATATTCTAACCTCATTTGCAGTGAACTGCTCAGGAGGTATACCTTTATTACACCTTTCAGGTCTCCTAGGTATAACTCTGTTTGTTTGCCTTGAGCTTTCCTTACTTACAGGATACACTCTGGACTTTGACTCCTTACAAACAGCGTAATCTAAATATGCATTGCATTTCTTTATCCTAACTCCCTCAGCTAGGTCTGGCATCTTCTGCAGTACTCTAAAACTTGCATCCCCAATCTCCTGTGCAATAAATGTACACAATTGTCATGTGTGGGAATGTTTGTAAGTGTTTGTGCACAACTATTCTCCTGCCTTCCTAGAATGTACAGACCATCCGTGCACGAATTCTTCCACCTTTCCTGATGGAATACTGTCCTCCTGCAAACAGTATTTCATACCCTTGACTGTCTAACCTGGAAATACTTAACAGATTATGATCTAATTCAGGTACATACAATACATTGTCTAATGTTTCCCCAAGCTCACGTACACAGACTTTCCCTTTCCCTTTAACAGCAGACCATTGTCCATTAGTCAAACTAACAAATGTTTGCTTAGCTGGTCTCAAACCAGAAAACATTCATGGATTATTAGCAATATGCTGACTTGCTCCACTGTCCAATACCCAAGTATTCCTGGTGTTTTCAGACACTGTTGCTGCCAGGAAAACCGATGATGAAGAACCACTCCTCTTGTATTGACTAGCCCTATGCCCTTCTCTCGCTGCTCCTATGTTTCTCCTCTCAGGACCGAGTCTCTGGAGATGTTCTGTAGAACCACATGTGTAGCACCACTTCATTGTTTACAGTCTCAGCTGCTCTGCTGGCATTCTGGGATGTTGCAGATGTTGACCTGTGCTGAGCATTATCTCCTCCCTTTCCTAGTCGCCTCTCCAGCTATTTCTGTTCTTCTTCCAACAATCGGCCAGCCAAATAAGCCATGGTTAAGTCCCTCTCTTGCATGGACTCTAAACTAGTTACATTTCAAGAATGTCCCTGAAGTGTCTAACAAACTGAGCACCACATACACCTTGTGTGCCTCAGTAAATGTCATTCCTCTTTCCTCTAGCTCTAGGACTGTCTTTCTCATAGCCTGCAGATGTGTGGACATGCTCTCCCCTGGCTTCAGTTGTGCTTTATACAGTCTCCTTGTCAGCAACATTTTACTGCCCGCAGATTCTCTAACATACACACTGCACAATGCCTCCCAGCACTCTTTCACAGGCTGGAGACCCCTTATGTGTATCATCTGACTGTCCTCTAAAGCCAGAATTATGCTGGCTAATGCCTTTTCATTTCTTCTGCGGTCCCCATCATCCAGGACTGCTGGTGGATTAGTACCTATTGTCCACAGCTCCTCCCTTTGCAGGCACATCTCTATCTTTACACTCCAGGAGAGGTAAATTTCTCTCATTCAGGCGAGACACCATGAAACCTCCTTCCATTACACTGACAAAAGCCATGTTGCCTGTTTCCATCACAAGCACTAACAAACCATGATGCACAACTCAATTGACTCTGGTGCAAGCTCTCACTGGGTTTCCCTTCTCTATGGTTTCTCTAGTCACTCTGGCCTTCTCTCTGGACTGGGCCCATAGCCTGTCAGAGTGCACACAGTGTGACTATTTTGAGACAACCCAGGAGCAAAAAACAGTAAACAGTGGTTTGTCTTTCAAATAGTGGTTTATCTACAAGGAATATATACATACATGTACTAGGCAAAGTCAGGCAATCAATCATTAACTATAGCACGAAAGCACACACACAGAGAGAGAGACACACCCCAACAAGGTCTCTCTTATAATATAGTCTCTTAAAGTGGTAAAGAGTCAAATAACCTTGCTGACTCATTACTACCATTGCATCATCATTACAGCATTACAGTATTACAGCATTACAACATTACAACATTACAGCAGTTGGTCAGCTATTATATCACCATTACCAGTGGTGGGTTGCCCCCGGTTTGCACCAGTTCTATAGAACCGGTAGTAAAACTAGTGGGAGGCTCCGCCCACTAACCCTGACATCATGAAAATGCTTCTGCGCATGCGCGGCCCCATTGCAAACCAGTAGTAAAGGTAAGTAGAACCCACCCCTGACCATTACCCTGACACAGGATACTCAAAGAAACAGCTGCTATGAACCATCTCATTTCAAATGAAAACAGCAGCAAGAATTAGGCTTCTGAGGTTGAGCTTGATGTTGCTGCACGTTGATGAAGTAGGTGTCATCCTTCAACTCCCAAATTATGAGTCTTTAGCTAAGAACAGAAATCAGTCAGCTGTGATACTTTATTTTTAGCTGCCCAAAGCTGTTCAATGTTCCTATTCCATTCATTTGTTGTTACTGACAATGGATCATTCTAATGAGGCCCTATTCTATTGAAGGATTGTATTCAGAATACAATTAACACCATCTCCATTGTACAGTTTGTTATCAGTCATCATTTCCATTACTAATCCTACACATCAATGGCCTATTACCCAGGACAATAATTCCCAGAATTTCTGATAAGAATGACCAACCCCCTCTCCCCCTCAAATTCTTGTTGTTTTCATCACATTGTTCTGGCCAGCATAGATAGAGTGTCTCAAAGGATTTTAGCTGCATCCAAGATGTATAAATAAGGCAGATGATTATACATATATATATATATATATATATATATATATATATACACACACACACACACACACACACACACACACACACACACACATCTGGCATCATCTCATTTGTCATTCCTTCTTAATTTTTTAAAAAAAGTTTCTTTCATACAGGTCCAGTCATCTACCACAGAGGGGTGCTGTCGATCACTTTTTGAATCTGGAATGTGTTTGTCTCAGTTTAAGAGTGAAAAAAAATGCATACTCTGTGTGTGTGTTTAATAACAATTTAATAGCTTATTTTATTATAGTAGTTGATGCTCATTTTTGTTGAATGCTCAGGATGAATTAGAATTATTAAACTATAAAATCCTGGAACTTTTAATCATTAACATGGTGTGTTTGTGTGTATGTATATATGTATATGTATATATCCCATGTTAATCATTAAAATGTGAGAAAACATAAAATGTGAGAAAACATATATACAGTGCATTCACAAAGTATTATGTCCAATCAATTTAATTTACCACAGGTCAACTCCAATCAAGGTGTAGAAACATGTCAGCAACGATCAAGAGAAATGGAAAACACCTGAGCTGAATTTCAAGTGTTGTTGCCAAGGGTCTGAATATTTTTGCCAATGTGATATTTCAGGTTTTTTTCTTTCTAATAAATTTACAAATGTTTCTAAACTTCTGTTTTCACTTTGTCATTATGGGATATTGTGTGTAAATTAATGAGAAGAAAAACTTAATTTCAACAACTGTAGAACCTATATTTTATTTCATTTAAATTAAATCAAAATGAATTAATGCAATTACAATGATTATCCCCATGTATTCAAGAATTTATTGCTACCATTAAAATAACACATAGAATTTGAGGATAGCTTTTACAGGATTCAGGTTGTGCCTTTCTACCTTAGATGACTAGTTTCCAAAATCACTAGTTTATGTTGCATATTACCCCCTGTAGAGTTACATATCTTGATCAATACCTTTATTAGGGCAAGTTCACATGACCAAATGATGTGCAAAGTATTAGTCAATGTTCCTTGATGAAATGCAATATGGGGTTGTGGACCCTCGATTTATCCTTTTCATGGGTGTCCAACCCTTTGATGTGCCTGGGCCACATTGTCTGAAGAATAAATAATGTCAAATTACATCAAACATATAGTATGTGTTATAGTTTTGAACAGTAGCAGAGCAGCATTTGAAACAAAAGCTAAAGAAAAGGACCGAACTAGGGAAAAGGGAAGAAAATTATAACCAGGAATAGACAAAATGGAATATCCCAATACTAACACAATTCAAGTATGCTACCCTTGTCTTTCAATGCAGCTCTCTAAAGGTTGTGGGCTTTTGTCTTCTCCCATCAATGCAAACTCTTGCCTAAAACCAGTTCAGACAAATCTCAAACTCAGGCAATCGCAAAAAATACACTGGATTTTTGATAAAATGCTGGTAATCTCTCTGTTATATCACCTGCATCTGCATAACCAACCTGTCTTCCCCTCTCTTCCATCCTCCTCTTTCCCTCACCTTACCTCAACTGAAATCCTACATCAGTCTAGCCCAGTAGTTTCCAATGTGGGGCACATGCTCCACAGGGGGGCAATTTGATTTTTAATGGGGGCAATTGGAACCTTGTTTAAACCAAGCTAATGGTCTTTTAGGCTTCCTCCGCATGAATTCACTTTTTGAATAGTATGAATGATATGTCACAGGGGGAGGGCGTCAAGATTTTAAAGATGCTTAGGTGGGGCATCGCCAAAAAAAGGTTGGGAACCACTGGCCTAGACACTTCATGCATCTGATGAAATAAGCTTCAGCTCATGTCCCTTTTAATAAAATGTGTTAGACCAAAAAGGTACTACAGGACTCATCCAGATTTTTTGCCAACAATTGTCCTCCTTTTGTATCTCACTTGCTCTCTGGTATTTGCCAGGTCTTTTAAGATGAAAATGCCTCATATATCAGTTGCTCAAATAAACACCCATCGTCTGGATAGGAGTGTCTGGCTTTTTTTTTTTTTTTTTTTTTTTTGCTTTTGCTTTTTTGAGTGGGATGAGAGGAACTTTTTCCTTCAAAATCACCTTGAGATTGAGCTCTGACTACATATAGTTTCTTTCCATTCTCCTTCCTCATGTCCAAGCTGACATTACAACAAGTCAGGAGAATGGCTGGCTGGGCTTGAGCCACTTTTGAGGGGTTGGAGAGATGAAATGGTAAAGGGGATGAAATGCTCTCCTGCAGTTTGGAGAAATATCCCTGCAGAAAGGCTGTTGATGAGTCCTGTGAAAATGGCTCTTTTTAATTGGAAGCTTGGAACCTGCTTAAGCTTCCATTCCAAATTCTTCTACTTATTCTTCTTATAGAGACATGGGTGTTCCCTTTATCAACAATGTCAAAACAAGTTCTTTCTCAGCTACAATTATAATAAGCATAAAACCAAAAAGAGTACATGTAAATTGCAGGATCCAATCTGGGTCAGTCACCAGGACCAGAGATTTTGTCTTCTGAGCTTTCAGATTCATGCTAGAGTTCATCTTCAGGGAGCTTCTCTCCAGCCTGTACATGTAAATTGCTTAAGGAATCTGCACACAAAGAAAGGCCTGCTCTTATACCACAATGGATCTCTTATCAGGAGGAACAGGTTTAGCATTTCCAGTGGTTCAGAAATCTCCTGTTATAATAACTTAAGAAGCTTTTGATGGTCAGGAGTGTATAGGATGAATATAAACAGAGGATTGCTGCTTAGTTTGTACAGATTTAGTAAACACTGTACAAGTTTGCAAAATCACTGCCAGAATTGTTATCAGAGCTATCGGATTTTGGGATTTCCAGAGAGAACTTGCATTCAAAACTCTTTGCAGCCATTTCTATTTCTGCACAGTGCTATGTGGAGATAAATGTAAAGTCTCTTTCAGATCAGATATTGTTCCAGTCATGCCATGGGCTTTTCTTGCTAGCCATACAAATGTGGTTTCCCAATGACTTTTTAAAACATTGGGGAGGAGGGTGTTGAACTAGAAGACCTAACAAGATCCCTTCCAATTCTGTTATTCTATAATGGTTAGGCCCCAAGCTATAGAAATAATGGCCTCAAATAATTCCACTCAGTCAACTTTTGGTTCCACAGAAATGTGTCATTCTCAGGACAAGATTGATAAATAATTGCCTTCATTATTAGCCTCTGCTTGCTGAATGCAGTCATATCAGCACCAAAGACAAAAGTTTGATATGTTATAAATGTCAGTAAAAACAAATCAGGTCAATGTTTCCACTACTTAAGAAACCACTTCCCATTTGAGATACACCGTTTCCTGTAATTGTGAAAAATAGGTAAGGCAAAGGCAAGCTTTAAGTATGGCTCACCTCACAGTTACCATGATCATCACAGACTGACTTTTACTCTTAACTGTTACTTCTTAATTCAATCAGGACATAAAACCATTTTTCCCAAGTTGAGATTATACATACTTTGCAGAGATCATCAGTAGGTCTATATCCAATATTGTGGTTCAGATACAAAGTGGGGCAGAAAAATGAATCAAGTTTAGAATCAGTGTCAACTTCATTGCATCAAGTAAATTGCTGGAGACAAATGGTTGGCCTATGCCAGCCCTAATATTGTTTTCCAAATGGCTTCATATCAACAGTTTTGAAATTTGGGTTTTTCATAAGTGGAAACTGAATTTCCTTTGCACAAATAACTCAATATTTAATTGACGAGAGGTTTTGACCTTTGTCAATTAACTCTGCCCCAATTTAGTTCTCAAGATCAAGGTTTTATAGAGACTTTGGTAGAAAATGAAATAAAATATTGGTATTGAGACTAATTTCCCACAGAAAGTTGGTGTCAATTTTATCACACAAACATAAAGGAATATAGTGGTCTCTTATGGGTTGTTTGAGTAAATTGCATCTGATAATATGCTGCTATTTCAATCTGAGAAAATAATTGGATTTTTTTTTTCAAACAATAGGTTATTATCCTCACTACTGGTCACAACTGGCCCCCAGCTTCCTGAAATGAAGAAGCAGAATGAGTGCCTCAGTTAATGAAGCTTGGAATATTCTAAAACCTGTTGGACTACAAGAGCTTTTACAGAGATCTGTGATTAGACCAACCTTAAAACATTACATGGCTGGAAATATACCAGTATTATCAGCAAAGATGTTTTAGGGTTGGAAGCCATTGGTCCCACTTGGTTTATTATAAGCGATCTGTCAGTTTAGAGCATAGAGTTAGTGTAAAACGATCAAATCCTATTTTCTACTCAAAAATACCTGTCCATTTCACTTGGGGCAGAAGGTGCTGGAGAAAAACAATGGCCTTTGTGGTTTTTTGTTTTTTTTTTTTTTTTAATTCTATCTAATGTATTCTAGCAATTGGGAGCTTTTATATATTTAATAGAATGGAAGGATGGTTCAGTGATTTAAATGTGTCCAAAGATGGCTTTGTGGAAAGATTTTACCTAGACTGTATGCATAAATCCTGAATTGTAATTTTGCTCGGAATAATTGCTTCTCAAATATACCAGTCTAATGGGTGTACCAAAAATCAGGCCCCATAGGCCAATCACAATATGTTCCCTTATTATTCAAAGGATGTGCATCGAAGGGTGTATTTAGAAGGAAATGGCAAATCATTCAAACACTGAATGTAATCTATATAATAAATAGTTTATGGGGACTGTCTTTGTCTATGGAATTTGGGGTTTTTTTATATATCCCATATATTTTATTCTATGAATATTTATTACAATATCACAAACACACATGAAACAGGGTTATATTTTCCTTTATTTATTTATTTATTTAAATTTATCTACTCTAATATCTTCAATGATTTCACTCTGGTTGGTGTTACATTCTCTTTCTGGATTAGTTACATAGCAAATTCATCCAGTTAGCAATTATGTAGTAAGCCAGAAGACTCTAAAATTTTGTAGCCAAATAGTGTTACTTTATGATGTTAGCAAAATAAAATTACTTTACAGAGGACACTATAAATAACTCAACAAATGTTTCCAGAAGGATTGCCAAAGACATTTTCTGGAAAAAGGAAATATTGTCAGAAAGATTCATGGAAAACAGTATATTATTCTATCAAGAGAGACTACTTTGAGCTCCTAGTACAACTAGCAAAATATTACTGTGACAGATTAGCATATATATTGATGTTTTATTAAGAACAAGTAAATATCTCTATGTGTGAATAAATAGTCTTATTTTTTAAGAATGATTATCTTGATGGAAATATCAGTTTAAGTTATGTATGTTATAGTAGAACAGAAGAGTTAAATATACCTATTTTTCAGAAGCAATATTATTTAATGTGATCAGCAAGACATTTTTTTAAAGGGAGCATTATCTCCAGTAAATATCTGTAATATTTCATTGATTGATTGATTGATATTGCATATTTCTTAAAGATTGCCCATCTCTTTCAAGAGATATATGCTTTTCTCTTAGAAAGCAAGTTAGGTATTGATATAAACTGCATTGGATCAACAAACTGAGAGTGTCATATCACTGGGCCAAGTTTTTTGGTTAACAGAAAAGAATATATGTAGTTCAGTGTTGAACTGTGGAGTCCTTGGGGCTCTCTGAGCTTGGTTATTTTCTTCCAGAAATTTCATTATCCAAGTAGGCAACTTCATCAGTGCTAGAAGGGAGTTGGGTCTGCTCTTTGTTTATACACAGTAGCTTACCTTGTCAGTATTAGTAGGGGTGTTGTTTTCCCCTTGATAGTTCCTTGATTAGGCTGTTTACTGCTTGATTATTAGTCTGAGTTGATAATTCCTTGATTAGAGTATTGTTTACTGCTTGCCTCATTGTTTGTCTGGTATTGCTCCAGGTTTTAATCCTTGTTTATCTGGATAATGATTGATGGCAAGGAGATGTTCTAGTCTTTATATTTATTTTCTTTTACTCTTTTTATTGTCTCTTTTGAATGGTGTGTAAATATTTATCTCTATGTGCTCGGTGATGTTGATTGGTTAAAGTCTACAAAAATCCAGATGATTACTAGATGGCAGCAGAGAGCTAGAGATTTTTTTAAAAAAAATCTTTCTGCTGCCACCAGGTGGTTGTATAGATTTCTATAGCCCAGATTTGGAATCTCTACTATTCATCCAAGTTGCTCTTTATATTATACTTAATAAAGTAGGAATGCTTTCAACATACCTGATAAATATTAAAAATAAACCTGCAAAATAAGCAATTTCTGTATGAGTAGAGCAGATTATCATAGTAGTTTCACCCTTCAAAGGTTTATTTGAAAAAGAAATTAAGAGAAGAAGAGAAATGAATCATTCAATCTATATCGTTAGGGTATGTCTAATTATCTGTAGGATTATATAAATGTGTCATAACTAGGGGATGAAAAAATATGGTTTTTTTTCAACCACTGACCATCTGGTGCTTCCAGCATAATACTTATTATTACATTAAAACATAATGGAAAAGGGGTGGGGAGAAAAGAGGGAAGGTTTGAAAGGGACCCTTCCTGTTGATCAGTTGCAGAATTTAGCCCCTGATATTTGCAGAAGGTACCTGTGAATTAATAGTATAAGGATCTTTGTGGCAGTTCTTTATGTGTCAACTTCAGATACAGCTTCATTATATGCATCTGAAAATGCTAGTCATTAAATTCTGCTACATAAGTGACCAGGGAATTACTTTGTATATAACTTGCCTCATCTACAAAGAGAAATGGACATTTAAATTATTATGTAAAACACACTGTGTTTAGCTAGACTGGAATAATTCTGCTGAACAACATTCATCTATACCTACTAGTGTATATGTACAGCAGCTAAGAAAATGGTCCCAGGGGTATCCACTGCAAATTCTGCTTCAGAATGAATTAATGGAAAAGGCAATGATTCCGAATAGGGGCTACATGGATGGAGTCCCACTTTAAACATTTCTCCAAAGTCCATGGCTGCCAATTAGATTTATAAAGTCTGGTGGGAAGCAGCATCTTTGTGGGATAACCAATCTGAATCAATAGAAGAAACTGAGGAAGAGTTCTCAAAATGAAGAAAAGTATTTTATATGTGAAATGCCATACAACTTGGCCTCTAAAATTTTAGCATCTCTATTTGATGGATTTTTATCACTATGAATGCATCTCTAGAACTTAAGCTGGACTAAACTCTCAGAATCCATCCCCACCCACCCACCCACCCCGCCTCAAAATTAGAGAGCACTAGCTTGAGGAAGACAAGGCTAAACAAGCTTGCTACATCTTTGTTTGAAATTTATATGAAGGCAGTTAGGATAGATTATAGATTTTCCTTTCACAAAGCATTTAGAGATTTCCCTTTTTTCCCCTTAACTCTGTTCTCATGGCATCTCAAATTGGTAGTCTTTCAATTCAGTACTAACTTTTTCTACAAAAGGAGAGGGTAATAGAGAATAGAGAACTAAACATTTTTCAATATTAGTAACTTACACTTTTGAAAGTTAGAACTTCCTCCTACTGGCATCACATTTATGCACTGGAAAACTGAGTTTATATCAAGGGAAGGACACTCCCAGGATAGTTTAATTGACAGGATCCAATCTGAGTCGGACACCAGGACCAAAGGTTTTTTCTTCCAAGCTTTTGGGCTCATGCTGGCGTTGATCCTCAGGGAAGCTCTCTCTCTCTCTCTCTCTCTCCAGAACGTATGCACTTGGCTGTTCTACATGTTGTATTTATATGGTGCCTGATTGTGTGTGACTTTTAGTTGTTAATTAGGGTGCTGATGGCCAGCTATTCTGTTGTTTCTTTGTGCTGCCACACTCTTGGCTCAGAGGTGGGTTCTACTTACCTTTACTACCGGTTTGCAACGGGGCCGCGCACACACGCTTGCTTCGCTTGCATGCATGCACCCTCTTCTGTGCAAGCGCAGAAGCATTTTGATGACATCAGGGTCGGTGGGCAGATCTTCTCGCCGGTTTTACTACTGGTTCTATAGAACTGGTGCAAACCGGGGGCAACCCACCATTGCCTTGGCTCCCAAGTATATGCTAAACTGGTGGCAAATCAGCACTCCTATTGAATGTTAAGAGGCCTACTTCCCAATCTTTAATCATTTTTCTGGCTATTTTTGTCCCTGCTCAGTTAACAAGCTTAGTAGCCGCACAACTGAATGCATGCCCCTGTTCATTACAATGTGAGTCTAGCAATAAATTCGGGGTTCCTCATCTAACCGTTCACTCATGTTCTTGTAATCTGGTGGTTAGCTTCCTCCCCATCTGTCCTACATAGTCATGGGATCAATCTATGCAGGGAATCTGGTAAATTACATTAGAAGTTTCTCCCACCTTCGAACAATTTTTATATTACATGATTTGTGTTCGTATGGTATTTTCTGGGCAGTAGACGATGCCACTTGCAGATCTCAGAAGTTGCATTTCACTGATTCCAAAATATTTTTGATATATGTCAGGGTGTGCCATATAGTTGCTCTTATACTTTTTTTCTTCCTTTCTCGCCTCTGCATATTGCGCAGGCACCTTGTGATAAATGCTTGTGGGTATTCATTCTGCCTGTATTATTCACATAAGTACCTGCTCTCCAATTGTTTTGCTTGCTGAATATTACAGTATGTACCCTGCCATACAGTGTTTGGATGCAACTCTTTTTATGTGACAGTGGATGGTTACTTTTTAATTGAAATTCCAGCATCAGATGAGCATCATCAGTATTCAGAAAGTCCATCTCAAACATTTAAGGCATTGCCATTGAAACAGATGAGAAAAAAATAGTATGTTATCTTTTTTTTTTCTCCTCCTATTGCCTGGCTTAATTAAATAGATAAATTGTCTTATTAGGGGATGTAGGACTTTACAGACCTTCTAACATTGACCTTGGTTCTCAGCATAACAAAAATGGCTTTTTATGACAAATGAATCCAGGGTTTTATTTCTTAACCAAAATTTCCCTCAGGTAAGAAATTCTTACTTTCAGATTGCTTTATTGAACAACCCTCTCCTATAACCTCTTTGAAAGAGTGAGAAAGAAATTGGCACTTCCAAACTGGCCCAGTATTTGGGATGTATTGTTTCAATATGGTTTCTTGTTTAGAGTTGCAACATGGCTCAGAAACATGAAAAGGGATGTTCACATGGGCAAACCATCTATCTTTATTCTTGCTTCTGGATGATACCTTACAATTACCTTTTGTGGTTATTGGTACCTTCAGGATATATTCCATATATTGTACTTCTCATTGTCTATGTTAGAAACTCTTTCTTGGGGACACAATTTGTATCTATCACTTTGAAACAAGATTTTTTTATCCAACATGGAGAAGATTTAGTTATTGGTAGCCAGACCATTTGGCCTCAATGTTTAACTAATTTTTAAAAAGTAATCACAAGTCAAAAATTCAGTTCAGAAAATACCATACTGAAAATACCTGTGAACCATTTTAAAGAGCTGGCATCAACAGAGCATAAACCTTCAGAAAAAAAAAAACAACCTATGAAGCTAGCACATTCTGCTGGGAAATGATAAGAATATATTCTCTCATCTGCAAGTCATCAGTTCCGAAGCTGCTAAATATTTCCAGTACTGTTTACCAGAAGAAACTGATACAATTCATAGTTTTGCTTTCCTTTTTTTGATATTACACCAAATAACACACCAAAAAAAAATGAATTATTCTTAAGAATTTATTTTTCCATAATACGTATCTAGACATTTTTATTTTAAAAGAATGACAGGCAACATTTTGTTTCTCTCCCTCACTCCTCCCACCACACATACCCTTTGACAGAGATGCAGAAAAGAGAAAAACATTATTTGAAAGAAGCATTTAAGAGTAAGCCTCCTCTGGGTCTCATTCTTAGCATAATAATTTTATGTACACTTACTTATGAAATAATTTTACTCTTAAGATTAGAATAAGTTCTTTCTACTGCATGAAATAGCGTGTTCACAAAGAACCCCTGAGTCAGAAAATCCTACTTCTCATTAACTAACAGGGCCAGCAGCCTGGACACACCCTTCTTCTCCATTCCCTAAATGTCCGTTTGATCACTGCACCTTTGGAAGGTTTCTTCACCACACTACAAAGCCAAGGTTGGCCAAGGAAAATATTTTCTTTTTTATTCACCTTTTAAACAGTTTAAGCATTATGAGTCGTATTCTAAGTTCACTGATATATTTACTGGGGGAAAAATAAGGTGTTTTTTTTTTTCATGTCTCCTCATGGTCTCATGCATTCCATTCCACAAAAGCACAAGCAGTGGTAGTAAGCTGCCGTTGGCCATTCCCTTCGTTTGCTCTGCTCATCAGAAGTCCATGCTTGGGAAGTTGCCAGTACTGCCAAAAATTCATCAAATGGTCTCTATATGAGGATTCAATTCTCTTCTCAGTAGTTCTCTAGGGAAAAGCTCTTGAGCAAGCAATATCCACCTCTTCAGAAATTCTGGATACTCCCTTTGTTCACAAAAAAACCCCAAAATTGGGACTTAAAGTACAAGTAACATCAGCACTAGAACTATGGTACTAAAGCTTCCCACGATGGAGAGTTCAGTTTCCTAATCAAAGCATAAGAATAAAGGAAAGAAACATGTTTAAAAATATTCAGGAAATATATCCTGTTGTACTTGCTTGCCTTCTGCCCAGAGTCTGAGAACTGGGACATTATTGTAAACAAACAAATAGATAAAATTCCTCCTCCAAAGAAGAGAGAGATAGATGCCGATGAGTCCTATGGAAATCCCAACCACAACAAGAGTGATAATTTTGTCTCACAGTCTTGTCTATATTAATGCACTTCTTCTTCACAGTAATTACTAGGGCAGCATGTCCAAATTCAAAGACAGTTCCTTTCTCCCTTCAGAACACTTATTGTGAACAAGAATTAGACAGGCTGTTACTCACCCTATATATCTGAGACTTTCTCATAGATATCTGGTTGGCAAATCTGAGCCTTGGGATTCTGGACTGGAAGGTCTTTTGTCGTGACTCATTGGGTTTGACTCATATTCTAAAAGATGATCTATAAATATGGAGCAGAGGTGGATGCATTGGATACTATAATACAAAAGAGGTGAAGGGGTAGAAGAATATGTTACTGATTCTGTAGTTGAGTTTTCTATGATAAATTATTATTTTTTTACTTATTTATCCTGTCTTTTTAATATTTTGGTCAACTCAAGGTGCAAACATGCCTAATGCTCCTCCCTCTTATTTTTCTCATAATAACAACCCTATGAGGTGTGTTGGGCTGAGAGAGAGGGACTGATACAAGGTTACTAATAGTCTTTCATGCCTAAGGGAGGCCTGGAGCACATGGCCTCCCTGTTTCTAGGCCAGCACTTTCACCACTACACCTAACTGGCTTGAAATTTCCTTTAATTTTAAAAATAATTCCTAAAATGAAATCTCATATTTTGTAATTTTGTTAAAACTTTGCAGAATCCATTCTGAAAAAGGGCTAGTACATGAATGTCCAGCCTTGGCAAGTTTAAGACTTATGGACTTCAACTCCCAGAATTCCCCCACTAGTATGGGACCTTTAAGAGTTGTCAAATTTGAACACCCCTGGGCTAGTAGATGTACCATACATAAAAAATATTTTTATATATTTTTATATATAGAGTTCCCTAATGTGATCTTTTGTAAAACTTACATTTCCAGCAGAGTTTGATCTCCCTCTGGCAGCTGCCTAACAGGACTCCTGTAGGGCAATTGTTCCTTCCCGCAGGCCTGTCACTCAAATGTCCACCACTGCCTGACATTACAAAGAAAGGAACTATGACCAGGCTCTAAAAACAGCAATTTTTTCAAATATAAGGTACATCCAGATTGAATTGTTTTGAAAGTGAGGGAGCTCCCAATTCCCAAGATTCAAGATCAGAAGATAGCACCATGGTCCTCTTGGACATTATTATTAACTGTTACTGTGATTTATTTCACCTACCAGTTGATAAAGTAGAAAAATGGGTACAAATCTTGCACTGAATGTAACTATCACATAAATGGTCAGTAACAAACATTGATGTAGTTAGATGTTATTTTTTTATTTTATACAATTTGTTACACTTATTGCTATCATTCTCTTTTCAGCCACTAGAACAATAAAGACAACTGACTATACATTTTTTACTTGACTATACATATATTAGCTTTTCATCTTTTGATTCCACCATCCTTTTCTTTGTTTTATCTAAATTTTTGAACCATAGTTTTATAGTCACACTATTAATATTCAGTTTTAAAATAGTTATAGATTTTTGTGATTTGGCCATTTGTATTTAATAATTTTAATACATAATATAATCAAAATGGTATTGATAACCATGTTTTAATATTTGGGTTTTAGTTATTCTTACAGTATGTAGATTAAGCTATTGACACAATGGGATGTCCTCAATTACACTCTTGCATGTAAATTTTGTTGGTCAGTTACTGAAATAAATGATGAAACAGCTGGAAACCACTTAAATGGGATTAATTACCTTGACATGTCACAACTCAAGTGTTGCCAAGTACAAACTACAGTACTGTGTGTTGGAGGTACACATACAGTTTCTTATTCAATTTCTACATTCAGCTGAATTATCTGATATTTCCTGGCAGTCTCCTACCTCCTCATCTGGCCTGATAAGCAGTCAGCCAAGGTTTTTCAGGTGCAGAGAAGCTGCCCAGCTGTGTGTTTTTCCAGAATAACATAGTACAAGTGCTGCAGGGTCTTATCAGAAAGTATTGATGTGTCTAATTAACAACACAACCCTCTCTCTTTCATTTGCCCTTCCTTCCATTTTATCTATGAATGAAAGAGGCCATTGAGTCCAATCCCCTGTTCAGTTGCAAGAGCTGAAGCTAGTAGGAGGGGAACTAGTTCTGCTCCTGGCAGACATAACTGCTATGAAAACACTGTGTCCCAAATTCAAATTTAGAAAAGGACTTCTTTTTGCCTACAATAAAGCCACCTATCTACCCAGTTCACATCTAATTTGTTACTGAATATGTGATCAAGAGGTGAGTTTCAGGGGAATCAAGATTTATTATGTCCTTTTGAACACTGTGCATGAATCCAAATTCAAGCATTCCATGCAGCATTCCTGAAATCTGATTGAAGTTTTGCTTTTGACAAATTAGTAAAACTGTGCAGCATCAACTTTAAATGCAAATGTAGCTGCAAAGTACAAGGGTGCTGTATTTCAGTCCCTGTTTGCAGCTTTTTAAAGCAGCTGCATCTTTCCAAAGACTGCATGGTTGTCCTCCACAGCCATAATGCAGTCTTGAGAAGAGACACATTTAACTTAAATATTTACAGAGAGATAGTACAGGTACCTTTTGCTTAAGCATCCAAAGCGCAGCCTAGCTTTACTCATTATAATTAGATTCTCAGGGTGCTTACAAATCTTTATTACCTACCTAGAATTTTCCCTGATTTTTCAGATATCTATGTCACATACAAGTGGTCTGTGGTTTGCTTCTCTTCCTGTGAAGATTTGCTTTCCTCGAATCAAAATGAACTTTACTAGTTCTCCAGGAATTCCCAAAATTAGTTACTTGTTAATTACATGATTTATATCCAGTCTGATTTCACAAATTCTGGGTGGTTCCTTTAATACATGAGGTTCCACCAGACCATCATATAGTTTTACCAATTTCCTAGGTTATAATTCATCTGATCTGGGAGACTGAAACTCATTCAAACAACAGAATAATTCCATAATCAAATATTATTATTTGCCATTCTGATGGAATCCATATTTTCCTCTTGGAAAAGCTTGTATTGTGATAATACCTCAGTACCTCTGATATTCCTTTATTAACCATTCACCTTTTGCTTGTATCACTGATCAGCTATAATATTGATTCTGTTCTTTTTTCCCTTTAAAAGCTTCCTTTAAAAACCTTTTCTTGTTATTCTTAGATTCCTTGATTAATCACTGTTCATTCTAGATTGTTGCTTTCCTAACACCTCCTGTGCATTCTCAGACTACCAATATGTAACCTTCTTTTGTGACCCGGCCCTTTGTCCATCTCCTGTACATGTCCTATTTAATTTCAAATCAACACTAGTTCTTTCGTATAACTGCATTGGCACTTTTCCCCATCCTCTGTTGTTGTTTTTTTCCTCTCCCCCCTCCCCCCAGAATAGTTTGCAATTGTGTTTTAACATCATTTGGTTTAATAATTCCCATTTTTATTAAGTTCCTTTTCTATTAACCTCTCCCGCCCTTGGAATCTACTTACCATATTCTCACTTAGGTCCACTTGTTCAGTACAGAATATTGGACAATGATTGCTCTCCAATGACTTAAATCAGTTCTGATTCAACTGCATCTTCAACAGCAGTGGGGGAAAAACTGTGGTCAGTTTCTAGCTTGATATCCAGCCTTTCTCCATTGTCATCCAGGTTTAGGGTTGGCAATGGTAAAGGTCCTACTCAACATAGCTCTTTAATATCATTAAATATTATTAATATCATCTTTTTTTTTTAAGTCCAGGGTATGTGTTTGATTATGTTCAGGTTTAACTTGCCTTAAAATCAAGAATTCTAGCATTATATGGTCACTTTCTGCCAATGTTCCTGCTAGCTCCACTTTTAAGAAATTTCATCTTTTCTACTGATTACTATCATGGAGAGATAATCCTCTTTTGTTTTTCTTCCTCTGGAGGAGGAGAAAGACAAATCAGGTTGTTTCTGGAAGAATCAAACATGGCAGAGTTTATCTCCCAATAAATGTGAGGATAATAAAAGGCTTCCATCACTACAATGGATTTACATTTTAATGTTTGGAAACATTGCCAAGTTTATTTATCTGAAGTTCTGAGTAGGAAAGGATAATTTTAGCATACCATGCAATTCATCCTTTCAATTGCTTCTGTTTCTTTCAAAAAAAATTATATCTTTCGGTTGCTAGAGTTGCAGTTATGGGAGTCATTCTAACAAGTTTCTGTTTTACCTATGGTATTAAATATTTGTACTTTATTAGTAAGAACTGAGGTTCAATGTGTTAATTTCCCATTGTCTGAGTGTTAATGAATGAATTATGAGGACCACTAATTTTGAATCAAGGTTCTAATTAATTTTTTTAGCAGTTTAAGATGTTCAGTTTCAGCAACACCCCCACATTCTACAGTGCACAAGTCTATAATTGAGATCCTTTCTTTATAGTTTTCATTCACCGCCCATTTAAAGTTTTCATTCTCTTCCTCTCCCTTGCATTCAGTTTAAGGCCTTCCTAATTCAGATCCCAGATCACATTTTTACCATTATTTGTCAGGTATAATTAATTTTGTACCAGTTGCCCATCACATACATATGTTAATTCCTTACATGTTTTCCCTATCCTAATATGTTTATATATCTATTTATATCCTGCCTATTCCACACAAACACAAGTGTGGAATAAGCCACATACACATACACCAAATAAATATCTGGTTGAAGTTCTGATAAACATTTCATTGTACTCTTTTTAAAGACCCCCCCCTTTCGTATCCCAGCCACACACTTCATTACCAATATTCCCTAAAAACTTTTGAAGAGCCTTCTTAGAAAGAAACAAAAATTTAGTTCTATTAAGAACACAAATATATTGGATGCACAAGCTAATTAAGAGTGGTTCTCAAGTGCATCAAGAATTATCTTGAATTCTTGAGACAAAACATATTGCATTGTGCTTTCCATATATATCTTTAAAGTTACACATGACCTAATTAATGGGATTAAAAATGATTTAATAGGAGTGGAGGCAGTTTAGTGTAGTGGTTAAGGCAACAGGCTAGAAGCTGGGAGACTGTACTTCTGGTCCCCCTTTAGACACAAAGCTTGCTTCCTGATCTTAGACCAGTCATTGTCTCTCAGCCCTTAGAAGGAGGCAAGGTCACTTCCAAAATCTTGCCAAAAAAACTGCAGGGACATGTCCAGGCAATTGACAGAGACAAAAAAAATCCCTTGGTTATTGTGTGTTTGTATGTGTATAAAACAAAAGGATGCCATCAAAAAAAAACCTCCCACTGCTATAGAAAATACATTGATATACATTCCTTGGAGTCTTTCCCTCAAAATTCCTCAAATATATGTTCCATTGGCTTCAGCAGTGTTTGCATAATTATAAACATTTGTATATTATGTAGACTTTTTCCTTCTTTTTTGAAATCTCTACTATGCCAGAATCTTTAGTTAGCTTGATTAATTTTTTTTCTGTCTGTGGTTCCTCTCACATGCAGTTAGTTATACTTGCTTGCAAAACAAGACAATCACTGAAATACTTTTGACACTTACACTTTTATTTTCCAAACATTCCTTAAACAGAATGGCGAAAGGAAATTGAAGCAAAGTTGGGGATGAAGTATAGAAGCTCAGAATAGATGCTGCTAAGAATGAAAGTGTTTGAAGAGAAAGAAAAGGCTGGCATATATCTGAGCATCCACATACACACATACCAAGCTCAGGCAACAGTGAAAAGTTCTTTCAGGAAAGAAAAAAAACATGTTACTTCTTGTAGTAGATTGTAGTGGTGGTGGTGAGGAAGCAAAGACTTTAAAAACATTTGGTAGTGATATATGCATACACATTTAGCAGTTAAGGGGATGCAAGTGAGGAGAATTTGGGGCTAAGGGCAGATGGAGGTTTGTTATTCTGATTCCTGAATTTATCACACAGTCAGATCTAAATGTTATCATCAGGAAGCAACTTTGGAGTATAGGCTTCCTGGCCTTACTCTGATTTGGTTTTCTTGCTATAATTTTATTTAGTTGGTTATGTTAAGGACTGATCTTGTCTGTTTCCTCTTCGATCTGCCTTGGTTTGCTTCTACAAGAAATCCAAATGTTATAAAAAGATAAGACCAAAATCAAGTACATTTGGCCAATGGAAAAGTTAAGCTCAGAAACCAATCCAGCTAATCTGGAATGGGGCATGCCACAAAATACTTTATCCACTAATTGGACTGAATATAACATGAGGGCCTGAATGTAAGGCTATTACTATTGCAAAGGAATTTGTGGTAATTTTTCACAAGGAAAATTGACCTTGCTCTAGGGAAAAGTATAGATGGATTCAAATGAATTCAATGATTCAACAGATTTGTTATTTAATTTCAGCATTTACATGTTAATGCATTGCCTTGCCTCTCGTTCTCCAATCTGGAAATTATAATTACATTCCTAGTTATTAGGAAATTCATTCTCTTCATTGACACTTCATAGAAGTCATTTTTCCCCTTTTTCCATTGAAGTCCTTTTCTTTCTAATTACATTGGTACCATTTTCTCATAAGCCCCTGGAGAATAATAGCGTTTTTTTCTGACCTGTAAAATAAAAGAAATGTTATCTGAAACCACACGTAAAAAAGGTTTTAAATGCTATTCTAGATTTTTATAAATTGATATCTATAATCTGCCGATAGTTGTCAGTAATGATAGCTCTACATTCACAATTGGTTATTATAAAATGCCAATTATTATTGTTTCCTAGTGAGATGTCCTTTAAAAATAACAATATTAATAAAATAAAATAAAATAAAATAAAATAAAATAAAATAAAATAAAATAAAATAAAATAAAATAAAATAAAATAAAATAAAGCAATAGCAATTATGAGTATTTTTAACACCAGGGTATAGGTTTTGCACAGTAAGATTTAAGCAGATCACCTGATTCAATCATTTTGATTGAATAAAACAAAATATAGTTAGTTGCCATTTAAGACACCATATAATAATGAATTTGCTACTATACCTGTGTGACACCAAAATGGTGACAATTAAATGAATCCTATTGATTATACGTAGAGTCACCTGGATTAAGAATATTTAATAACATTTGAGTGATTTTTAAAAAAGAGGGAAGTTGAAATCTCACTTGAATCACACCACATTTTTATGCCATCAGGTAGAATGCAGGGGACTCTTATTTTCTAGTACTTATTGCAGGTGGGGGAAGATGAAAACTGATAACTAGTTCAGTTTTCTAAGCTGTATTCTGGAACCAGTGCAATTCACCAAATATATTTCTGATATGTTTCTCTGTTCCCAGCAAGGGCATACAGTTTTGCACACCTCCCTTTCCCTTAACAGATGGTGGAGTTTTGCCACAGAAGCCTCATTATGGTTGTTCAAAACTCATGCTATCATTACCTCTGAAGCCAGGAGGCAACTGTTGGAGGTTTTCATAGCTTCAGAGAACTTCAAGTCCCTTTGTGCACTTGGCACAGCACCAAAATCATAAACTGACCACGGTAGTCCCAGAATTTATAGCCAACAGGACCTGAGGTATTTCTTTGTTAATCATAAGAATTTCTAACCCAGAATCCAGAGGAGGACTTTGTTTTACATAGCTTAAAACATGCAAAGAGTGTGAAACATTTTCCTAGCTCTAAAAGTATATGTTCACAGTAGTAATAATTCTTGTTGTGTTATAATATTTACCTCTGTCATAATGAAGATTGTGATTAAAATGCTGTATCCAAACAACCCAGAAGCTACTGGTACTAAGATCCAAAGATAGAGGTGGTTATCTGGGCATGAATCTTTATCTGAAAGTTTTTTTTAAAAAAAGATGGTCATTTCAAAGATTCTACAACAAATCTTAAATGTTAAAGACTTGGCAATATTGTACTAAACCAGAACAAAACAAATTATATTTTAACAGTGAGAATTTTTTTTTACAATGTTAGGTTCATCTTGAAACCTTCAAAAGATCATGGAGACTTTAGATTTAAACAAAAATGTCTTCCTAGGTATGCATTGATATGCTGCAAGCTTCATGGAGTGGGAATGTGTCAAAACTATTCTTTGTACATCTCCATGTAGATAAATAAAGTGATGCAGCACGAACAGTGAGATTTGCGACATTCCATAAAGCATCAAAATAGCTTTATGGTATTTTGATGCTTCTGTGCAGGTAAAGAACTATCCAGTCAACCTGAAAGACTTCCCAGGCAAGCCAAGTTTGGTTTGGAGAAAGCTGCTTAGTTCTTGGGAGAGGATCACACACCCCAGAAAAAAAAGTGAGCCCCTTCTTTTCCTTGTATTGTGACCTGGCATGAAGCTCCTAAAAGTAGTCCAGCATGATTTACAAATACTCATAATTAGCTGAATCAGAGGATTTGACTAGTATGGTTGATTGGAAATAGTTCTATTAATGAACTCAGAGCTCAATATGCTAAAAAAAAAATTAAAGCAATAATCCTAATTCAACTCAATTATTATATTATGATGGAACATGCTGGCTGGGGAATTCTGGGAGTTAAAGTACATATATCTTCAGGTTGCCTAGGTTAAGAGATACTGCTATATGGCTTTTGATAAGCACACATATGGGAACTTTACACAAAGCATGTTGTTGAGATCACAAACTACTTTATTAGTCAGTTTCAAACAATCAGCTACATTCATGCATTCTTTTTCTCAATATTTTTTAAAGCATGTTTAGGTGTTTTCTACTCACCAATGACAAAGAGCTGGGTCCCCTTTCCTTTGACTGGATAGTAGGGTGGAGGGGATATCCGTTCAATCTGGCAAATGTACAAACCAGCATCACTTGACTGTAGACCCAAAAGTGTTACATTTACCCTGTCACGACCAGGATAAACTTGGCATCTGTGGTTTTCCTTCTTGTGGCCTAATATGATCCCAGTGTGAGTAAAGACTGAGGCACAGATCTCAATGGACCCATTGTCTTCTTCTTTAAATAAAGTTACTTTCAGATCTTCAGCATTACCCATGTTCTTGATTTCACACTCAAAGTGGGTGGCCTCTGGTCTCTTTACTATCATGAATGCTGGCTGGGTCACTTCCATGACTAATACAAAAACAGACACAGAGTTTTGCAAATACAAATCATGTTTGTAGGGAAAAAATCCTAGCCACAAAAAGGGGTGATTTTCAGTCATTTATGTGTTGTAGTCCATGTGTTTAGATGTACTTTCAACATGGATCTAGTAAGTCTTTAAAACCAATTTATTTCAGTTTAGGATACCTTATTTACTATTACTTTTCTAAAGTTGCTTAATTAAATGTTGTTATAAAAACAGTAAAAGAACTAACTTCCCAAGACTATGCAGAAATTATATCTGTTGTTTAATTGGAATGTGCATTAGAGTATCTACAGAATTATATAAACAAGTTAGCAGACATAATAAGAAAAAGAATGTATGTCACTGTCCTTTCTTCATTCTTAATATTTTCTCCCTTATGTATTATAGTTTGCCAGCCCATCTACCCATCATGTCTGGGCTCCAACTGAGCACCTGCCTTTTTCCTTACCAGCTGCTTCTCTATACACAGAATAAGCACCTGATGAATGGGTTGAATTTGGTAACTAAAAATGTAGTAATTGAAGACGTGTCTTCTCCTCCCTAATCCATTTTCCTTTTTTGCCATGTTTTTCATATTATAAACCTGCTGATATGTGACATTTTATTTTCTAAGTCATACTTCTTGATTGAACAACAGAGTAAAAATATGAAAAAAATAAGCTAATGTAAGTAGAAAGTTGAAGTTCTCTTTTATTTACTTTTGGATTCTTTTTTTTTTTGGGTTGCATTGTTGCAATTACTGTTAACATAGTACAGTTATAGTTATTAGCATGTATGTTATTTATCCTTGATCTATCTCTGGTTGTACTTCATTTGCATTGTTATCCTGACATGGCACTGTCTTTTCAATAAAATAAAGTTTTAAAAATATGAAAAAAATAATGATATACAGAAAGCGTTTGGGCAATAATGGTGTTTTCTTAATCTTTGCAAGAAACCACATATAACAGGTACAAATAGCAATCCCCACAACAACAATAGCCTAGTTGCCATGAATTATTCATATCTCTTCTTGACCATTCTTCAGCCCTGGAAAAATTTGTCAAGATTTGACCATTTTCATCTACCCACCTTTCGTGAAGCCAGAAGCTATGTTGTAAACCACAAGGGTGAGCAGAAGTGAAATCATCTCTCAGTCAGATGTTCAATCCAAGTCAATTCAAGATGGAACAATTCAAGTCTTTATCTAGAATGCCAGGTTACTAGGAAGATACTTTCTCAGAATACAAGATTTTGGTTTATGAAAAATTGGAGAATTCACACTGTTTATGTATGAAGAAATAAGAAATAGATGCACACACAAGAAAAGAAAGAAAAATACCTGAAAAGATAATCAAAGTTATGTTATGGCTTATTGAAAAGGAAGTTGTGGGTTGGCTCAAGGCGTGCACAACTAACCTCAAACAGCAATGAGCAAAACAAGAATTCATCAAAGAGCAAAATCAATTAATTTGAAACACGTCATGACCTGAGGCATTGAAAATGTGTAATTATCCAGTAATTCTAGTGTTAATTCATTTCCTTCAATTCCCTATGTAGTTTTCTCCAAGAAAACACAATGTATTTTATGTATCAGTTATTATAATCAAATAATGTCTATGATACACATTGCTTGAATTCATTTATAGCTTCAGTCCTTATCATCATCCTTTCCTGAGTGATGGATTCTGGTATTATGAAGCTTGCTCCAGTGAGCCTTATAGACCAAGACTATATTGTTAGGTATTTACATTCTAAATGATGTCAGAATGTTGATCACTCAATAATATAGAGTTGCTATGTGAGAGCAGCTATATAAATGTAATAAATACTACAGATATTTTTCATGTTGTCTATTAACATATTGACACAAAATGCATGTGAATTTGAAAAAGTTATAGTAATTATAGTATGTGTCAAATGGAATATATTTTAGCACACCTTTGAGTTTCAGTACTGGGGTTCTTCAAAAGCTTGTAATTAACTTCTTAGCAGTCATTTGGATTTTGAACATTTTGTTACAAGGTCTCCTGAGTTTTCTATTAGAAGGAAAGATGGACTTACCCTACTTAAAGAATTTATCGTAGTAATCATGGTAAACAGAGTTCAGCCAACATTCTTTTTGTTTTACTTGAAAATCTACTCAAGGAAATCAAATATGTTGCACTTCTCCTGAAATACATAATAAAGGAATGATATTTCAGAGATTACCATCAATGTACTGTGAAAAGTGTACACATTAACTAAACATATCAATGAAAGTAAAAGACAAACTCTTCTCTTAAATCAGGAGAATGTGTGCCTCTCATCTGCAAGGAAGAAAATGCCACATGGCTTTCTACAACAGAAAGGAAGAGCAGTTTGCAATGAACAGAATTATTTAACCATTTCATTCTACATTACTGATGAATATTCTAATTAGTAAGTGTCCTTTCAGCTATCAATGCTATGGAATGATCTTGGAATCTAGTTGGAATACCAACTCTGACCTCTGTCACTGAGGTGCCTCCATCCCATCTCATCCCAATACATCTTGGAAAATCCTTCTTAGGAACATGCCAAGTCAGCTTAAGTCTAGACTAATTAAAATTCATTATTACAAATATCTAACCCAACACTGCTTCTTATTTCACACCTACTGTGAAAGTAAGCCAAGGGCTCCTAGCGATGGGATATCGTGCAGCAGAACATTTTTCTAATAGTAAATTTTAATGCTTCACTGTTGTTTTACTTCTAATTTAAACTGTAATTACATGTTCTATATAGATGAAGATCTAACTTTTTAGCCCCGTATGTTAAATACAGGATCCGTGTTATTTTTAACATTACTTCCACTTTCATTTTGATTTCCATAATTGATAATCAATGTTTTGTCATTTACTTCAGAAACATCCAGTCATAAATTTAGTAGCCATATTTTGTTTTCATGTCATAATGAAACTCTTAAATGTATTCACATCCCGTGAGTTACTGCCATTGCCACCACATCTTTTCTTTCAATTGTTTCAGCACAAAAAAGTGTTAAACAAGCAACTTTTCTTTGTTACGTGCAGAATACTGAGTTCAAGTCACGAAGGAATCCCAAGGTAAATAGATTACGTTGGTCAGTTAAAATGGAGAAATAAATAGATTTCTCCATTTTAATTGACCAGAATTTACAGATGTTTACAAAATATTTTGGAAAGAACCTTGAAGGTCGGGGAGGGGGGGAATGTAGCAGTACTGCAATGCAGATGGAAGACTCTGAGGACAGTGAAATGCTCTTGGGCAGGCAAGAAAAGAGGAAAGAGAGAGAGAAAAAAAATGTGGCCTGTAAATGGGCATAGGAGCCTGGTCAGGAGGACACTCATATTTTTATTGTGGCTCTTAATTGTTTCCTTTGGAGTCAACTGTGGATTCTCTGATTAGAATGACATCACTGTGGGTTTTACATAATCTTCTGGAGATTTTTTTTAAGGTGGAGTCAATTAACACCATTCATTTTTTTCATCTATAATTGCCTGTCAGTGTAGGTGCATATCTAAAATCTTGTTCACAATATGCCAGGAACTGAATAAGAAAGAGAGGTTACTGTTTCCCATGCCTATAAAACTCAGAATAATTTCCACCTATCTGGATAGAAATTACCACAGTAATTTATCCTTAGTATAGAAGAATAAATTTGCTTCTATATGGAAAATCCTGTTTCTGCAAGTGAATGAACGACTACATCCAGATCAAGGACACTCGCATCTAGCAGTTGTCTGAATTTCTGAAACCCTGAGATCTTTATAGTATCGGGTAATCATTCTTCCCCCCCAGACGTGACATTTTTGTGGAAAGTGTGATTTTTCAGGATCCTACGACCCCTTGACCAACTGCAGTACAGGTAGTCCTCGATTTACGACCACAATTAAGCCCCAAATTTATGCTGCTAAGTAAGACAGTTGTTAAGTGAATTTTGCCTCATTCTACTACCAATCTTGCCACAGTTGTTAAGTCAATCCCTGAAGTTGTTAAATTAGTAACATGGCTGCTAAGTGAATCTGGCTTCCCCATTGACTTTGCTTGTCAAAAGCTCACAAAAGGTGATCACATGACCCTGGGACAGTGTAACGGTCATAAATATTGCCAAGGGTCTGAATTTTGACCACCTGACCATGGGGATGCTGCAAAGGTTGTAACTGTGAAAAACAGTCATAAGTCACTTTTTTCAGTGCCATTGTAACTTCGAATGGTTATTAAATGAACTGTTGTATCGGCAGTTAGAATTACTCTGCCTCCCCTCTTTGCCTTTGCCTTTTCTTGCTCTTTTCTAGGACAAAGTTAATGCAGAGAAATTACTGGGGAGAACCAGGCAATCCCTATATTCATATCAGAGCAGACGCACATAGCACTCAGCTCAGCTCAGCCAGCAAAATATATATACCTTGATGTTTCTATCTTAAATTTTAGCAAAACATCATCACAACAGCTCACTGGCAAAACACAGGAAAAAGCAGGAGGAGGGAAACACAACCAACAGGCAAATTGACATTATCCTGTCTGTGCCAAAAAGCACAAAAGGATTCAGAGCCCCCGGAAAGCATTGTGGGTAATTGGCCTAGACAGTTATTGCTTATTTCAGCCCTAACTCTTTTATGTATATAAAAAGATGGCGATGGAAATTTGGGTGCCAAGCAATCCCTCCTCCATTCTGCATCTTTAAGAAAACACTTTGGTTGGTGTGAATGATGTATTCCACCAATCAGTCTCAGACTCTTCTGCCTTTTGTCCTGAGACTCTCAGAGATTAGGATGTAGCTAGCTAGATCATGTTTCTCAACCTTGGCCGCTGGACGATGTGTGGACGATGTGAAGTCCACACATCGTCCAGCGGCCAAGGTTGAGAAACACTGAGTTAGATGCTATGCTTTAAGGTACAGATAGTCCTCGACTTGCAACAGTTCATTTAGTGACTGTTCGAAGTTACAACCACACTGAAAAAGTGACTTATGGCCATTTTTCACACTTACAACCATTGCAGCATTCTCATGCTCACATTACCAAAATTGAGACACTTGGCAACTGATTCATATTTTTGACGGTTGCAATGTCCTGGGATCATGTGCTCACCTTTTGTGACTTTCTGACAAGCAAAGTCAATGGGGAAGCTAGATTCATTTAACAACCATGTGACTAACTTAAGACCTGCAGTGATTCACTTAACAACTATGGCAAGAAGAGTCATAAAATGGGGTAAATTCACTTAACAACTGTCTCGCTTAGCAACAAAAACGAGAGAGAGTCCAGTTCGTTAGTTATGTAATCTAATCCTTCATTTTTGAATAGATGATCTTGCTTAATGAATTTGGATGTATGCAGAGGCAGACTAAAATAATTAATAACTGTAATTAACATTCATTTTTAATGATAATATTTGATAATTAATTTCAGTAGAAAACCTCAGTGCAAAGAATACTTAAGTTGCATTAGCAGGTGGTTTGGATTCTCCTCCAAGGCCAAATAAAGATGCTATTTAGCTGTAAATCAGTAAGTTTTACATACAGTAGCAACAAATTAGTATGTGTGTGTGTGTGTTGAAATTCCATTAAAATATCTAGCATGCTAAGTAGTTTAAAACCCATCAGATATGTATGATAACCCATCAAAGGCATAATAAACTGTCTCTGTTAATGCCTATTTAGGACTAGGAATAGATAATGGCTATTAAGGTAGGTCACAATATATGACTGAGGGGAGCGTGTTAACTTTAGAATCCCAGGTTGAGTGATCAGAGTTATAGAAACCACCAGGAAACTTAATTACAGTGCATGCTTTAGGGAGGGTGACGCTTAAGGCATTATGAATTACAAACTGAGAATAACTGTAAAATGGAAATTTGATTTCAATCTCTTCTCTCAAGCTATGTAATGAAGTATTTCTTGTCATTATGGTAAATTAATGTTTTTAAAGCCACCAAGGCCACATAGCCATAGACTACACTGCTATTGTTACATTTGAGCAGCAAATATTGGTTATAGTTATGGAAATGAAAGCTTCTCTGCCTGTCTTGTTCTTGACTTTAATCCTTATGGAAGCCCGGAAATTCCGAATGCACCAGTAAATTCACTATGTGAAGATGAGAACTGTATTTTAGCCCTTGTTGCTGATTGCCACTTTATAAAACGGACTGTATTCCTCTTCCTTTTTGCTGAGAATGCTTATCATAATATCTGTCTAAACTAATGCACAGGAAAGTATCAATAAGAGTGTGAGAAGCAAAGGTACATTATAGCACAGAAGGGTTTAAGGATGTCTAAGGATGTGAAGAAAGCAGAAGGAGCAGAAGGGAAAGGCAAGCCGTCCTTCTACTAAAAAGCAGCCTGTTCCAAATTGATACCCTCCAGATGTGATGGACAAAGGGCGCTAGGTTGAGGAAGGCTCAGTGGACCCTGGGGAGATATTAATGAAGAAATAATTGAGACAGATAAGCAAGAAAATCTGAATTAATTCAATCAGTGGCAACTGCTGCCATGTATTGAGATGATGAATGTCTAGCTGAAACATAAACAAATTGCTGCCTGTTTGTCCAGCAAGGTGAATTTGTGTCAACCTGTCAGCCCAGGGAATAGAAGAAAAGAAGCAGTCATGAAAGCTGCTCCTCAGCTTTGAATGAGCCCTGGTATTTCTCCTTAAAGTCATCTTTTCACACAAGTTGAGTTTCCAGATCGTTAGCTGTTGATTTCTGTCTGCTTTAAATCCAAAATACATCCAGAGGAGTGCTGCTCCTCTGATTCAGTGTGGTTATAACACTTTCTTATTAGTCTCAGTTCTTCACCTTTCATAATTCCATTTCTAAGAATTAAGACTACACTATGAGGAGGCATCCATTGGTCTTATTTTGTGGTTTCCCATGGAATTGAAAAGGAAAGATGAGGGCAACAGCTCAGGCTGTTCTCCCACCGAAGTACAGGTAGAGCTGTGTTATATAGCCACTGCTTTGTCCCCAAATAATATTGCAAGAGCTGTTAACGAGAAGTCATGAGAAAGGGGCCACAATCCACTGAAATTTGACATTTCAAAGCCGTTCTTCTTATTTTTAAAGAAAAGTTATAATTAAGAGTATGTGGCCTGGCTCAATGTATTATTTAATTTTTAAAATATATTGACTTTTCCATTGTGATGTGCTAAATATTTGCTGGCAGCACCAGCAAATCAATTGCATTCTTTTAGTCAAGAAGGCGCCATGTTTTAAATTAGATGAATGCATGAATACATGTATTGAATTAGTCAGTAAACCAGATGGAACTGATACCAAAAGACAAAACTCCAGATATTCATTTTTAAAATTGGGCTGCTCTTTAACATATTAGGAATGTAACATATTAGGAATGTGAAAGCAATTGTAAAACATGGGCTGAAGTTGGGAGCTGCGTTATTGGGTGGGGGGAGGGAAAGTTATATATTTCTGAAGTTTTTTTTAATTTTAGATTGCTGTGCAAATAACATTTTACAAATACAGATCAATATATCATTATATCAGAAAGCATAAATATTGTTGATATTGTTGGTATAGATTCAAATTACAGATGTAGGTGATTTGCTAAAGTTTTCATTTTTAGAATGCTTATAAAATTATATAATGCAGAATAACAAATAATTATTAGATAATCTATGACCTACTGGTTCATTATTTTGGAGATATTTCTTTATCAGATTCCATAATGCCTGAAACAATTATGGAACTTTTAATGTACTGCCTATATTGAAAAATTTCTTTAAAATTTAGGGAGATGTTCAAAGATGTATTCATTTGAAAATAACCCAGTCTGAACCGAATAGCACAGTCAAATATCAGCAGATAACCACAGGAAATGTTTTATGACATTTTATATTATGTCACAAAATGTTTTAATATAATTTTAAAGTCATAAAATGTTTTATGATATTTAGCAATGTTCAATTCTACAGGTATCATGGGTTCTGGTTTTGGACATATTTTGTAAGTTACCCTGCGATGCACTATTTCACCCAGTCAAAGATTAAAAACACAAGAGTTTTAGTAGAATAGTAGAATATAGATGAGACAGTCTTTATTTTTTTCAACTGATTCTAACCTATTTGATTTTTTTTCCCCATTGGCCATACTTATGCTAATCTTTCTTAGGTACCCCTTCTAGCAAAAAAATATTATCTAGCAGCCATTAATTAAATATGTCTTACTTTTCAAATGTGTATTCCTACCAGAAAATAGTGACAAAGGCCTAAGTAGTGTCATAAGAAAATACCAATAGGAAACAAAAACAATAACAATAATAATTCTTACTTTAAGACTAGAGGTTTGTTGTTTCTAATAATTTGGAGATAAGAAATGAATAAAAGATATAAAAGACATAATAGCTGTAATACACTTACATTAACAAGCCATTGCAATGGAGTCCAATATCCTAAGAGGATAGCTAAAGCCAAAGGGCCCAGAGCTGATCTCGAACCCTATCTTTCATACTTTTCTTCTAATTGCATAACCCACTCCCTTATTTCTTTTCTTACTGGCCATCTGTTTCCACATACACCCGTGTACAACTGAAACTTTCAGCCATCTGTTACTTTTAGTTCCTCATTTCTCACGATTTCATCCTTCTCATGTATCTAGCTCTTTTGCAAAAACATTTCACACAAGTTGCAACCATTTAGGAAAATTACAGATTTTTACTATTACTGGATGAGAATATTGGTTCATGCCCATTTCTTAAGGCCTGTTATATTTATATAGGCCTCATCTACTCTAATAGATCAATCAGCTATATTTTCTTTTTTCACAGTAGAATGTTTTCTCTGCTCTTTTATTAATAATTAATGCAACTTTCTGAAATACTGAACCCCAAATGTTACTAAAGTGTCCTTTGTCCTTGCAATCCTTTCAGTATTTATGTTTCTTGTTTTTATTATAATTGGGAGAATATATCAATGATGGAAAGTCTTTAAATGTGCATTCTGCAGAATTGTTGATGAGGCATGGAGGAACATTTCTAGGTGAATCTAGTAATCCAACTGGGCGTTCCTGTGAGGTCATTATGACCAAAGCGTGAAAGTATCAAGCTCCATCACCAGCTCCATAGCTTACTTCCTATGTTAACTCTGTTATTAACTTCTAAGCCACCAAGACTCCTAATTGTGCAAAGTTCCCCAATCACATGGGAAATTTTACATTGCATTCAATAATCAACTCTTTTCATGTTTTCATACTGAATGCATGAAAATCAAGTTGAACAAGGCAAGTTCTTAGTCCCTACACACTTACAATCTAGACTATGCACACAGGACCTACATTTTTGAAGACACCATACTATGCAGATGCTCATAAAGTTCATTTGAGAACTAAAGTCTGGAAGGGTACAGAAGAGGGCAGCTCTGGCTTGTACTCAAGCCTGGAAGCCTCCTTCAAACTGTCTTCTGCCAATCCCATTGGAAGGAAAATTGTAGACCAAACAGACAGGAAATTGGGGGTATATTCTTGTCTTCTCCTTGATACTACCTGTCATTTTAAGTTAGGGTACAAGGATTGGATCAAGATTAATGCTGCAAGAGAAGGAATTGGAAATTGATTTATTGTCTCCTGTGAAATAGTTAATATTTCAGTTTCTTTGAAGGGAATGGACCCTCTAGCAACCAGATACTCTGCTCTAGTATCTATGCTTAGATTACCCATATTGAAGCCATCATCTTGGTATAGAGTGCATGAAAAATGTAATGTTGTTATAACTTTTTATCTAAATGACTTGTTTTGAAACATTCTTACCAAACTAAACCTGAACTTTTTCTGACTCCATGAGAGAGAGATTTATGATGCACTCCAAATAACAAAACAAAATCACAGATTTGTTATCTTAAAGCAGAGGTCTTCAAACTTGGCGGCTTTAAGACTTGTGGACTTCAACTCCCAGAATTCTCCAGCCAGCATAGCATAACTGGCTGAAGAATTCTGGGAGTTGAAGTCCACAAGTCTTAAAGCCGCCAAGTTTGAAGACCTCTGTCTTAAAGGTTAATGTATCTTGATAGCATCATGGGGATTCTTGCTTGTTGTTGACATAACAGATGTACACCTCCTTTTTCTGATGTGATAAAGAAAATCATTTTTTTTCACAGTCAGATTATAGTACCAGGTTAGTTAAAAATTATTTTATTTAAAAATCCTGATGAAATCTTTCTTAATCTGAATTCTACCTGTTAGATCGGCGCAGGGAAAGAATATGCGAGCAGCGAGTGGTCCGTTCAGCACTTTTATTAGCGAGAATCAGAACAGCCGACTGTGCTGCCGGGCTCGCCTTTTAAAGGGAGCCGGCAGGCAAGCCAGCCAATGACAGCTCTTCAAATCTCCTGCCGGTAGACTAGCCAATCCGGCGGGGATGCCCATATACGGACGTAACACTACCCTAGCTCCATATTCTGGGAGCTTGAGTCTCAAAAGATGTAGAGATCATCCTGTTGAGAACAACTATCCAGAAGACTCATTAGACAATGCCCTTCCCCCCCCCCCCCCGTGTTTAGGTTTACTGCAGTTAAATTATTCAGAGCTTTGATGGGGTATTTTGTGTGGTTTTCTACAGGCATGTAACCTGAGAATAGACATTTGAAGAGAAAAATATTAATTTGGAGAAACTGTACTAGCATCATAATTAAACCAATGGAATCATCTGACTTTTTTTCCTGTAGATTTATAAGACTGGACAGTTGAATATTAATAAGCCTTGACCTCCAGAGCATTAGACCTAAGAAAGAGGAGCATATTAATTTCATAGGGGAGAGGTTAGACAAAGCCAGTTTGTGAAGTAATAGAGTAAATATTCAGTCTTTTCCTTTGAATCTGGAAACAATTTCCTTAGACTGGTCAGTGACTCAAATAAAATATGGGATATTTCTCCGAATGGGTATTCTGGTGTGATTGATTTTACAAATACTGCATTCCTTGAACCTAGGAAATTTATCAATAGACATACATTTATTAATTTTAAGAATTATTAGCATCAAAATATATATTTATAGTTGCATTTAGAGCATATATTTTAATTGTACTCTTTTAAATCTAATCATTTATTATTTAAATAATCATTTATTATTTGATTAATGAGGTTACTTTTTCATAGTATTTTTTCTTAAACATTTCTTCTAGTTTGCTTATCATAAGCATTGACTTGGTTTATAACGAGCAATTCAGATCTCTAGATTTCATTTAGGAATTTAAAAACAGGAAATGTGAAATGTTAACACAATAGTATGCCACTGAAGTTGTAACACACTACAGTCCTATTTCTAAGTTTCTAAGGAGTAGGTCCTTTAAGAGGAGTGATATTATCACATAAGTGTTCTGGAGAACTGGTAGCAGAAATTTTGAGTAGTTTGGAGAACCGGCAAATACCACCTCTGACTGGCTCCGCCCCATCTATTCTCTGCCTCCCAAGTCCCAACTGATCAGGAGGAAATGGGGATTTTGCAGTATCCTTCCCCTGCCACACCCACCAAGCCACACCCACCAAGCCACGCCCACGGAACTGGTAGTAAAAAAAATTTGAATCCCACCACTGGTGTAGAGGGGAATATTCCTAGAATTAATTGCCTGTAAGAAGCTGCTCAATCTGGTTGATTGTTGGCTGTCAGAGATGTCTAATTGAGAGTAAGAGTAGCAATTCTTGCTCTCCAGTTCCGGCTAAGAACTTCAGATTTTCTAAGTAAAGGTCTGTGCATCATATTTCTTCACCTTTGTGATATTTTTCTCACTCCAGAGCATGATGGTTGCTTTTTAATTGTCTTTTTTAGTTATATATCAGTGATCCTGGTCAGTGACAGTAAACATCATTATACGCTGCACACAAAGCTTTAATTCAATAATTTGGACTTGAAGAAAGATCAGGAGGTGAATGTAACTCTAATCTAAGTCTTCAGCTTTTGCTGAACATGTGAAAAATTGAATTTGGGTATAATAATAATTGTATTTCATCCAGTCTTCCTTTTTATTGCTACAGCAACTCTGGGATATTACATTCACCTGAGAAAAGAGAAGGTAATTGGTTCAAAATAGTTTCCCCTGATTTCATGCCTAAAATGGAATTCAGAACTGCACCTCTTTAGATAAAGTCCAGTTCCATACTTTCTACTTTCCTCATTTCCAATGTAGCTCAATATTATTTTCTGTATTCAGGAATCATTGATATTCATTCCCAGTTACTGAAAGTTCAGTAACAATATTCAAACTCTGCATTATCCATTAGAACAAAAAATGAATGGAGCCACATGGCATGAAATAAAAAAAGTAAAAAGTTGGTTCCTCAGAAAGATCGCAAAGAATTGAATCAGAAACTTAAAAGACAGTGCATTTGATGGGAAGAAGCATTGTAATCAAAAGGGCATAACAAAAATTGATTGACTAAAGAACGCAGCCCTCTTATAGTTGCACATGTCTCTCAGTTTCACAAAACAATGTCATTTACATCAAGCATTGCCAGTCTTTACCCAAGTATAGAAACACTTGACTGTCCCTCTCTTTCGGACTATAGGCTCTTTCCCATATCATGTCATAGCACATCTACTTTCTTTTTTTTTTTTAATTGCAAAAGTTTTACAATTACATTTTCACCCCGTTTCCCCCCCCTCAACCCACCCACACCTCCCAACCTCATCCTCCCTAACCCTCCCTAACCCTCCCCTCCCCCTGGACTTCCATACAATATACTCAGATCAAGAGAAAAACCCCCCTTTGTATAAAACTTGAACCCCACCCTCCCCCTTATAATTTTTCATCTTCACTACATTAAAATATTTCTATCTTAATATAACATTTTCAAATAAAAACTATTTGATACTTCCTGGTTTGATATTTGTTCTGAACATAATCTATCCATTTTTTCCATTCCCATTCATAAGTCTCTTGTGAACAATCTTTTAAATATGCCGAAATCTTCGCCATCACTGCAAAACTGGCCATCTTCAAAGTCCATTCCTCGATCGTGGGCAAAGCTTCATTTTTCCAATATTTACCTATCAATAATCTCGCAGCTGTTATCATGTACAATATCAACTTTGTTTCACCCAAAGTAAAACCCTTAACTATACCCAATAAAAACAATTGTGGAGAAAATTGAACTTTTTTCTTCAAAACATTCTGCATAACCCACCAAATTTTTATCCAAAAAGCCTTAACTTTCTTGCAAGTCCACCAAACATGATAATATGTAGCATCTAAACAATCACATCTCCAACATTTTGGCTGAACATTAGGATACATACATGACAATTTTTTGGGGTCTAAATGCCGTCTGTAAAACATTTTATAGAAATTTTCCCTTAAATTCTGCGACTGTGTAAATTTAACGTTCTGAACCCAAATGTTTTCCCATGTTGCCAACATCACTGGTTCTTCAAAATTTTGTGCCCACTTAATCATACAATCTTTAACCAATTCAGTTTCTGAATCCCTTTCTAACAAAACATTATAAAGCCTTTTAATATGCATTGGACCTTTCTCTTTTATATGTCTAACCAGTTCTTCCTCATGCAACATAATACCAGTTTTTTGGTCCTCTTTCCATCTCAGTTGAAGTTGATTATATTGTAACCAAGTTAAGTTAATCCCTTCATCCAACAATGTCTGTAATGTCTTCAGCTGCCATCTGCCCGCATCTGTAAAAAGAACCTCTTTATATAAACCCCCCCCGAGTGACATTATATTTGTATTCCACATAATATGACCAAGATCCAACCATAACGGTATTTTGTAATCCCATTTGAGTCAGTGCTTCTTCCAAACCCTCATCAAAGAGTCTCTTAGTATATGGCTTTTAAATACTTTATCCACTTTGTTCTCGTAGAATAAATAAGCATGCCATCCAAATTCAAGATCAAAACTTTCTATATTCAATATTCCAGTCTTTTTCCTTCCAAACCAATCGCTTGCTTGAGTCAAAGCTGCTGCTTCATAATATAATTGTAGGTTTGGGAGTTTAAGACCTCCCCTTTCTGGAACATCTTGCATAATTTTCAATTTCACTCTCGGCTTTTTCTCGTTCCAGACAAATCTATTCACTCCACTTTGCCACACTTTCAGTTGTTTATCACTTTTAAGCACCGGAATCATTTGGAACAAAAAAAGAAATCTTGGCAAAATGTTCATCTTAACTGCTGCTATTCTTCCAAGTAAAGACAGCTGCAGTTTTTTCCAAATCTCCATATCTTTCTGAACCTCTCGCCACAACACCTCATAATTATTTTGAAACAGTTTCATATTTGATTCTGCAACCTGAACACCTAGATATTTTACCTTTGGTACAATCTCAAAACCTGCCCTCCTTTCAAGCTCGTATTTACGATCTTGTGTCATATTTTTAACTATCATCTTGGTTTTTTTCTGGTTCAATCTAAAACCTGAAACTTTACCATAGTCTTGTATAATGTCTTTCATCTGGATTATTGATTCCATTGGCTGTGTTAGGGTAACAACCAGATCATCTGCAAATGCCTTTATTCTATAGTCCTCTTGCCTAATCATTATACCTTTCAGGATATTAGAGTCCCGAATTGTGTTTAGCAAGACTTCTAATGTTAAAATAAATAACAATGGGGATAACGGACATCCCTGTCTTGTTCCTTTTTCAATTTTAAACTCTGTTGTCAAACTTCCATTAATAATAATCTGTGCCTTTTGCTCTTGGTAAATTGCTGAAACCGCCTGTATAAATTGATCCCCAAAGTCCATCTTTTTTAATGTCTTTAATAGAAAATTCCAATCTACTCTATCAAAGGCCTTTTCCTTTTCCTTTATAGTCCAATTCTTTTGGGTTGTGTATTCTCCAAATATCTTTTAATTCCAAATCTTCTTTCATATCAAAAAAGGTCTGTGGTAGTCTAATCCTAGATTTTGCCAAACTCTTTTTATCTAATTTAGAATCAATTACACCATTCCAATCTCCCATAATTAAAATAGATCTATAGTCCCATTGCAGTATTTTAGTGTGTAACATTTTGTAAAAATGATCCTGTTGTTGGTTGGGAGCATAAATTCCAATCAAAAGAATTTGGTCATTTGCTGTAAGCAATTCAATTGCTATAAACCTACCATCTTTGTCTGCTTCTATAATTTTAGCTGTCAATCTTTTGTTTACATAAATAACCACACCATTCTTTTTTTTGCAAAGTTGAAGCTATAAAATGTGTTCCTAGTTTAGAATTTATCAAGTATTTTTGATCTTGAGTTCTAATATGAGTTTCTTGTAGACAGATTATATCATTATTAAATTGTCTCAAATACGCAAATAACTTCTTCCTTTTCTATAATGAATTCAACCCATTCACATTCCAAGATAAGCACTTAATTGTCATCTTTATCTTTTTGAAGCGACGAGCAGAATAGCCGAAGACCCTCCGAAATCTTCGGTTTTGCTCCCCTCATGGCTTCAGACTCCTGTGTAGTACTCTTAGCTCCCTTTTTGTATTGTCTTTCCTGTTGTTGCTTTTCTTTAAGTTGCTTAGATTTTGCACGAGTTATACACTGGTCTTTGACTTCAACCATCCGAGCCGGGTCCAAAATTGGAGAAGATTCTATCAGGTGCTCCTCGAGAAGGCCTCCTACAGCACCCTGCATTTCCTCTGGCTCCACCTGCTTAGACTGTTCTTGCAACTCTTGCTTGAGTTGCTTCTTATCACTCTCCTTAATCTCCATCACTGTAGACGTACATGGAGATGGTGTTCTTTCTTTAAAAATAGTAGAATAAAAATAGCACATCTACTTTCAAAGACTCCCTCACTTTGCCTTTGATGCTAATGGAGAATATCCCTTGTCCTCTGCCATCCCTTGCCAACTCTTCGGACAGCAAAAAGTTTTGCCCCTCAATTGCTTCCCAGAGAATGAGGAAACTAGCAATATGCCAGTGGCACTCTTGGTGTTTCTACTGAATCCCTGAATTTGGTTTAACCTCCTTCTTCAGAGGCTGGCTTGCTGCTCTCATGCATCACAGAGAATGCTGTTCCACTACCAACATTTAATTTCCAGTGGTATAGACTCCATGTGAAAAAAATAAGATAACAGTTATATATATATATATATATATATATATATATATATATATATATATATATATATATATTCATCATTTATGACTACAATATCTTTCTACTACTAAGGAAAGAGACATCGAAGGGTGCAATAAAATGTGTGAATAAAAGCAGTGAAAAAATATTTGTGTGACCAGTTGAAACATAAATCCATCAGTTGAGGGTCAAGGAAAGTAACATTCTCACGAAGATGAGTAATGATAAGAAATGTTTTTCAAAGCACATGTCTTTAAATTTTAAGTATCATAAACCAGTGGATGCCTGATAAATCCAGAATAAAACTTAAACCCATTTTGATAAACTCCAGTGGAAAAAGTGCCAGAGATAGGGAGAAATGTCAAGAATGTTTGAAATGCAAGGCACACTTGTTACCAGTAGATGGCAAAGACTGTCTGCATAATACATGTACTCCTTGGTAGTGAGATAATAGCAATACAGTACAGAAGAGTGTAATGAATCCAAATTATCGTATTTGTCAAATAGAAAACATCCTTTGCTTCAGAGGTTAGGAATTTGCTACATTTCATGAATTCTTCCAGATAGACAGCTCCAATGGTCCAAATCCAAAGTTGTTATACAACTATCATTTCCCCTTTCCTAACTGATTCTTTAGTAGTGCAAGAAAAGATAGAGAACACCATGGCAAAACAGTGAACCTTCCCATCTGCACCTGTCCTAGCTGCCCCATTTTCTGCCATGTCCCATTGCTTCATCTCATCTCCAACTCATAAATAATACAGGCCGAAGCCATCCTTAACTGCTGGTTAAAGTTACATTTTTCCCGTTACTTGGATGTTGTTCTGGAAGTTTAACGATCGAGGAGTGTAAAACTGATTAGGCTTTGTTATTCATGAACTTGGAGGGAAGGCAGGTGACTGGCAGTGGCTACAAAGGCCATAGGAACAGGACAGGGATTGGCAGAGATAAAAGCAGGTGTCAAGGTTTTCTGCAGGAAAGAGTTTAGCTCAGCAGCAGGGAAAGGCTCACAAGAGGATCTTGCAGACATTGAAGTGTTACAGTCAAAAACCACCTCTGAAAGCAACATTGGAAGCAGGACCCAGGAAATAGTTGGGGCTTTAATATGCATGGAATCTGGCTGTGAGCAATATCTAAGAACTAGTTAATAGATGAGTGATCTCCACAATATGTAGAAGAGGAAAAGCCGCAGCTGGTGGGAGGGGGCGTTGTCTGAAAAATTCAAGTCCTTTTAATGAGAGCTAGTTTGATGTAGTGATGAAGGCACCAGGCTAGAAACTGGGAGAAGGTGAGTTCTAGTACTGCTTTAGGCACAAGGCCAGATGGATGAGAGAGAGAGAGAGAGAGAGAGAGAGAGAGAGAGAGAGAGAGAGAGGCTAGTCTAGCGATCAAGCTAGCTTTCATTCCTAACATTGCACTAGAACTCCTGATCTCCCAGTTTCTAGAACAACACCTTCACTGCTACACTAAACTGGTTCAACTTTCCAATTTGACCAGTTTTGCTGGAAATTGTGATTATATTTAATGCTATAATCTTTACTGACGTATTTTTTCAATGATGGAATAAAGAATTAGCTGTTTCTCTATTGCTAGATGGACATTTTTAACAGAGTTGTTAAGAATTGTAACATAATCCTATTTTGGAATTTGTATTGGTGACAACTGCAACAAGTTTATGCTACTAACTCTTAATAACTTCAGTGCTACCAAGGAATGTTGTCATTTTAAGGTATCCTGGAATTCTGATTGCATTTCTACCAGGGCTAGGGATAGTTCAACTTTTTCAATGCAATAAAAGATATGAATCAATAGAGTGCCTTCTAAGATGGCCCCAGATATGCTAAAGGCTATAGCAATCTGGACTTCCAGAACCCTTAGAATTTCTTGGCTCTGTTCAGTGGGTTAGTATGCCATTACTTTTAATTCCTAATTAGAATAGACTTTATTGTTGGCAGATGAATTAAAACAAATATAGCTTGTATGTCATCCACAAGGTTCCACATGGAGAGTGCTTTCCAAAAACTAAAATTAAAAATGTGTCAAGAGGCAGAGAAAATGTTGAAGAGCAAGTGAAGTGCATAGTGTCAGGGTTCCAACCAAACTTGCAAAGGATATTGCCAAGAGGGCCAAAACTTTCAACCCAGGTGAAAATATTTTTTTTGGTTGTATTTTTAACTGTAATGTATTTTTAATCATAAGCTACCTAGACTCATTGACTGAGATGGATGGCTATAAGAAGGGAAGGAGGGAGAACCCCCATGATTCTAGAATATAGTTTTTATTTCCTTCCTTATTTCTATCTGATAGTTACATCCAATATGTTTTAAAACAGTACCAAATGTATACAAATTGCTTTTAAGAGTTTTAAAGATTATAAAATCCATGGAATACCATTATGAGAAGACTGTATTGTCCCCAAAGCGTCCATATATTGTTTAAAGCATTACTAGGTGATTGTTCTTCTCCAAATGAAAAACTTGTTGGATAGGACAGAGTTCATTTTATTACTTTTAAGTCTTGTTAATTCTCATTTTCCATTCATGATACAACCATGTAGGTGTAACATCTCAATGTTTTAGACACAGGTAAACCCAGTTAACTCCTCCCACTAAGGTAAAGCTGGCCCCAAATACTCTGAACCAAAGCTAGCTTCCCTCCAAAGACCTTGGCCAACTAGCATAACAGAGAAAGACCTTTAAGAAATGGAAGGTTGCTCTTGGATTAAGTACATATCATGGCAACCATAATTGATTTCTCCACACATATATCTTTTTGCTGGGATGACAAGGTTTAAACTGTACTCAGTGTTTTACCATTCACCATTTATTTATTTTATTTATTTATTTTATTTGATTTCTCTACCGCCCTACTCCCGAAGGAGTAGGCTCTCCTCTGGGGGCCACCAGTCGGCATTGTTTGGCTGACGGCACCCAGAGGAGCCCCTCTCTATGGGAGTGTACCGGCCGGTGGGAGGCTATTGGTGGTAGTAAGTGGTCCTGCAAGTACCCAGGTCCTGAGCCATGGAGCGCTTTAAAGGTGGTAACCAAAATCTTGAAGCGCACCCAGAAGACCACCGGGAGCCAGTACAGCTCACGCAGGAGGGCTGTTACATGGGAACGCCATGTCGCTCCCATTACCACCCGCGCGGCTGCACTCTGCACCAGTTGAAGCCTCCGGGTGTTCCTCAAGGGGAGCCCCATGTAGATAGCATTACAATAGTCCAGGCGGAAGGTGATGAGGGCATGAGTGACTGTGCGTAAGGAGTCCTGATCCAGAAAGGGCGGATCAGGCGAACCTGATGAAAAATCCTCCCGGTCACGGCTGTCAAGTGCTCTTCTAAAGACAGCCGTGAATCCAGGAGGACGCCCAAGTTGCGCGCCCTCTCAGTGGGGGGCCAATGATTCACCCCCAATAATCAGTGATGGCACCAACTGACTATATCGGGACATCGGAAACCACAGCCACTCGGTCTTGGATGGGTTGATCCTGAGCCTATTCCTCCCCATCCAGATCCGCACGGCCTCCAGGCACCGGGACATCACTTCAAGGGCATCGTTGGGGTCTGGGGCGGAGATGTACAGCTGGGTGTCATCAGCGTACTGGTGGTACTTCACCCCGAAACCACGGATGATCTCGCCCAGCGGCTTCACATAAATGTTGAACAGGAGGGGCGAGAGGACCGACCCTTGCAGCACCCTGCATATGAGGGGCCTTGGGGTCAACATCTGCCCCCCTGTCAACACAGACTGTGACCGGTCAGAGAGAAAGGAGGAGAACCACTGCAACACAGTGCCTCCCACCCCTAACTCTTCCAACCAGTGCAGCATGATACCATGGTCGATGGTATCAAAAGCCGCTGAGAGATCTAACAGGACCAGGACAGAGGAGCACCCCTTGTCCCGAGCCCTCCAGAGATCATCTACCAACGTGATCAATGCCATTTCCGTGCTGTACCCGGACCTGAAGCCCGACTGGAACGGATCCAGATACGACGTTTCATCCAGGTGCTGGGGGAGCTGTTGTGCAACCACACTCTCAACAACCTTTGCCACAAAGCGAAGACCGGACGATAGTTTACCAACATTGCCGGGTCCAGGGAAGGCTTCTTGAGGAGAGCCCTCACCACTGCCTCTTTCAAGGCGGTGGTGAGGCACCATTAAAATTACATTTGCTGTTTAGTGTAATAACATTCTTTGACAATTTTTTTAACTTTCTCCTTTCCTTACTATGTCTCTATAAGTTGTTTACTCAATAGGCTCAAACCTTATCTATTTATTTTGTTAAACTGCAGTGAAAAAAGTAGAAGATTGCTCTGGGTACTTGGTAATTTTTCCTAAGTGTCTCTGGATTGATCCAGATGCAAGAAGAAGAAAATCAATATCAGATACTGTGGTCTTATTGGTTGGTTGGTTGGTTGGTTGGTTGGTTGGTTTGCTGCCCATCTCACCGCATGGTGACTCTGGGTGGCTTCCAACATTATTGTATATTTTTCCAAAATATGGCAACAACTTTATTACATTTCAAGATCCCAAACCTTCACTCCAAACTTTTGCATTGATGTCACCAGTGATTTCATCTTTAATGTTTTTTCGGAGATACTTTTTCTTGTGTCACATCTCAGTTAGGATTAGGGTTATATATTCAAGGCAAAAAGGCAACAAATGCTCTCATAGTGACAATTTTTTTTTAATTTGATTTATATGCCGCCCTTCTCCGGAGACTCAGGGTGGCTTACAATGCGTTAAGCAATAGCCTTCATACTTTTGTATATTTTTACGAAGTCAGCTTATTGCCCCCACAAACTGGGTCCTCAATTTACCTACCTTAGAAAGGATGGAAGGCTGAGTCAACCTTGAGCCTGGCAAGATTCGAACTTACTAATTGCAGACAGCTGGAGTTAAATTACAATGCATTAGTCTGCTGAGCTATCCAGGCTCCAGGCTCAGTACTTGACCTTCTACTTAGAAATTAATATTTCTAAGGTCTTCTAAAATTGAGATCACATCTGAATTAAGCATAATTATAGTTTTCCCAAAGGCATATAAATAAAACTGTTTCAGAGGAAAAAGAAGAGGAGAAGGAGAAGTTTTTGGTTTTTTTTTACTTGAACTGAAAATAAAAAGGTCACGGAGATGACTTGGTAGATAATGGTTTTTTTTTTTCCCAAAACCCATGTATGAACAAAGTAAGAAGTATTATGCCAAAGTCTTTTTTTTAATGCTCAATAAGAACTTAATTTAAGAAGAAACCAATTTAGAAGCAATTTTGAAACCATGCAGGAAAGCACAATTCTGTGCCAGCGGGGCTGCTGTAGGACTCAGGGGAAGCCCTTTATACAGACAGAAGACCAGCTTTTTCACTGCCAAGACAGTGAGAATAAACAACAAAGAACCACTGTCTGCTAGCTGATAAATGTCAGCAGAACAGTTGAAATAGAATGGCAACAGGGACAGCACAATGGAATTGCGGACTTATTGTTCTAAACCTCTTCAGTCCGTGGTTGCAGCCCATCAGCTGTGCAACCTGACTATGGTTTCAAACTGGGTATAAAGTGCCACTTTGGGACAAGAGGAAAAGAAAAATAAGAGCTCTGCTCCCTTGTAATTACCTCTCCTATCCTTTTGTCATGACAAAACAGAAGTTATAATGTAACATGGTACTTAGTCCTACAATGCTACCAGTTTATGTGCTGTATAAAAGAAAATCATCATTAATGACAAGGCATGATTGAAGGAGCCATATCTCCTTGCCTCCATTTAATGATAGGGAACCATAGCTGGGCTCAAGTATCATCCTTTCCAGTTTTCTAAGAATGTTTGCCTCATACTGAATCCTCAGGATGTTTGGTGATTATTCTATGAGAGTTTTCATCCCATCTTTTAAATTGCTTGAAGGAACTTCTTTTTTAAAAAAATTAAAAACAAACATAACCAACTTGGCCCTGTGTCTAGGACCCAATGTGAATTATTTTCATGGCATATTTTATCCAAGGATATGATTGGAAGCTCATGGTGAAAACCTAGGGAAACTCTTTGGAGAACAAACCCATTGTAACACTTCAAGGAGGTGGGCAGTGAAAGTTGTGTGAACAAGCATTTGATTGGTGGATGGTTCCAAAAACTAATGTTTGTCTGTATAAGTCTGGTACTTTGAAAATGTCTTTTCCTATTCTAGAGTTTATAGAGAAGAAAAACTAAACATAGTTGCTTTTTTCAGACACAGTATCATCCTTCTGAAGCGCTTTGAAATTGTGAATCAGCATTTTAATATGTTGTAAACAGAGGTGGGTTTCAGCAGGTTCTGACCAGTTCTGGAGAACCGGTAGTGGAAATTTTGAATAGTCCAGAGAACTGGTAGTAAAAATTCTGACTGGCCCCGCCCCCATCTATTCTCTGCCTCCCAAGTCCCAACTGATTGGGAGGAAATAGGGATTTTGCAGTAACCTTCCCCTGGATTGGGGACGGAATGGAGATTTTGCAGTATCCTTCCTCTGCCATGCCCACTAAGCCACACCCACCAAGACACACTCACAGAGCCGGTAGTAAAAAAAATTGAAACCCACCACTGGTTGTAATGATTTTTGCCTCTCTTCCTGGGCTCAGATATGATCATCACTACACAGGGGCAGCAACACAGAACATTTGGGGTCTAGTCTGACAAGAGTGTCAGATTCTATTGTTAAACACTTGAGGACAAAAAATTTTTCAGAATTAGACCCATGTGTTAATGTCTTATGTTCAATGTATCATTTTTGTTCCATCTCCAAGAATATGCAGACCCTCATATATTGCGAAGTTTGACTGGCACTGACACATTCAGATTCTTTGACCCTCCCATAAACATGTCTGGCAAATAGAAAAGAAAATTGTTCCAGAAAACAATTCCGGCGGGCAGGGTCCAGGAGGAGGGCCTTCCCTGCTGTTGCTCCTGCATGTATGTATGTATATATAAAATTGGCCCCAAACGAAAGAACACACCCATTCTTCATAAGGGCCTAAACACATGGCTTTGCTAGTTGGCTTGGGGCCGCAGTGAGGGAACAGCTCAGTGGAGATGTTTGATTGAATAATAACAGATCCCATCTCCACCCCCACTCCGCCCCTGCCCTTCCCATGTGTCTGGTTTTAAGGTTTGATTTTAACTTTTTATGTTTTAACTTAGATATAAGTATAAACCACCCAGAGTTACAGTAAGCTATGGTAGGATGGTCAGCCAATAAATTTTATATATACATACATACATGCATACATGCATACATACATACATACATACATACATACATACATACATACATACTGGTTTGGGAGATTCATTCTGAATATTCTGAGAATACTGAGAATAAATCAGAGAATAAACCAAAATCAACTAAAATTAAAAAAAGGTAGAATATGTTTAGTAGCCATCAAATGCTGAGCAAATGAAAGTTTTATACAGATATGTCACTAATAACATGTACAAGATCCAGTTTATGGATGATAGAGGAAATAGTTGTGATGAGCATCAATAGAAATCCAGCACAAATGCTAAATAATATTGAATCTGCAAGAATGACTATACATAAATGATCAATCACGGTTAGTAAATGTCAGAACCAGACAATTTGGAATACAATTTTGCCAAAAAAACCCATATGGAGAACATTTATGAGAAAAGGTCCCATTGACTTCAACTTAGTCTTCAAATAAATACTAACAGTCTGACATATTTTATTTGTCTGAGAGAAAAGAAAGAACAATAATATGCCATGAAAACTAAACCATTAATTATTTAATTAAGTTGAAACAATACATTCCAAAATGCTTTGGGGAAAAGAATCCTCTTTTAAAACAAAACAAATCACTATATTAGCTCTTCAATCTGCAACGTAATTTCTTCCATATTAAACATTAAAAAATAGCCCTGAACAAAACAGGGCTATTGCTTAGTCTCAGAAAGCAGCTTGGAGCAAAATAATGATAAACCATTCCAGCACTGTTGCTAAAAAACAACATGGATCTCTCCTTTCCTCAGCAATTTAACAAGATTACAAATCTTCTTGTCCATTCTAAATGAGGTATTATTTCCCCATCTTCCAGCAAGCTAAATACAGAGTTCTAATATTCATTTGTTGCAGAGATACCCAGTGGTGAAATCCAAATTTTTTTACTACTGGTTCTGTGGGCGTGGCTTGGTGGGCGTGGCAAGGGAAGGATACTGCAAAATCTCCATTCCCACCTTACTCCAGGGGAAGGATACTGCAAAATCCCCATTCCCACCTCACTGTGGGGCCAGCCAGAGGTGGTATTTGCCGGTTCTCTGAACTACTCAAAATTTCTGCTACCAGTTCTCCAGAACCTGTCAGAACCTGCTGGATTTTACCCCTGGAGATACCTATTCCTTACTCTGTTTAACAGTAATCACAAACTTCAGTATTTTGTTTCTCAAAAGTGTTCTAATACTGATATTGTGGCCATTTGTGTTGCTACAATCTTGTTGATGTTGTTGGCATTATTAGATGATGCTCATGTGATTGTGCTTCCTTCCCATGAGTTCATTATTTCAAAAACTATTTCTATTTTAAAATAAAGTAAAAAAATCCAAGTAATGAAAGGGAAGAATGCCTCAGTGCAATATAGACACTATTCAGATGTTTATATAACATTTAATATATATAAAAAATGTATGTATCTATGTATGTATGCATGTATGTATGTGTATATGTGTAAATCTATGTCTAAACCTATATCTGTCTGTCTGTCTGTCTATTCTTTGGAAACCAGGTTTGTACATAATGAGTCTCCCCTATATCCATACTTCTTGTCTTCTGTGCCTCTAGCTGTTCTAAAATGCATTTACATTTTTAGAGAAAATATATTTAGAGAGATTTGTGCAGATTTGTAGTTATACATAAGGATTTTTTTAAAAAAATAAGCAAGAATGCAAGTAGTTGTATGGAATGGGCTTGTGCAACTAACACAAAATGGCAATCGACTGACTGATGTATTCTTAATGATTTATTAAGTTTATATGCCACCCTACATCCAGCAACTCTGGATGGTACATAATTCTTAATTCATATATTGGTGCTTTCTTCCATGGTTTTATGATAAGGTGCCTACCAGCTTTCCTCAGTTTTCTGTCTATCATTTCTAGGATCATCTGTCAAGAATGTCAATATCCATGCTGGGATGATATGCATTCAAATGCAAACCATTTGAGGAAGACCAACTTACCAATTTTTTATTGAAATCAAAATTTGGCCAACAGACCTTTCAAGTTTGAAACTTGTAAGTTGTTTCACCAAACTTCACTAATATCAACACTGTTCATTTAAACCTAATAGTCTCTGTAAACTAGTGATTCTGCTAGGTTAAATTTCATTCTGGGGCTAAAAAAGCGTAACCAAAAAAACCAGTTTTACATCCCTTCAGCTACCTTAAACTCATTTTTAGAGAAGGAGAAACAGCAACTTCCTTCAGCAGAGTATAAAAAACTGATAAATGTTGTAAACAGGAGTAGCAGGAAAATGTCGGTTAGCTATAAACAGAACAAGTTCTATTGTTTTCCTACTGTTGTGGCTTTACGTAGTGCTGATGATTTCTGCAGATTATAGGAAGCAACATAAACCTCCGAAGAGATCACTCCTGATACCAACTTCAGTAGTGAAAGGAAATGTGGGTGTTATTTTCAAAAATGTAATAATGTCGAGGTAAGATAAACCAACCCTAAAGCACCATCTTATGTAGGATGGAAGAAAGCAGTTTTATTGATAGGAGCTGATAAGCCTTGAGTCTCCTAAACTGTGCTGGATTCTGCAGCCCCTTCAGAATCACAGAAAATAGTCAGAATAATGAAAGGAAAACAAATCACTTTTGTTTCCTAGCAAAGGAACATAACGCTTATTTTACTTTTTTTTTTTTTTTTACTGTTTTATTTTATAGCCACCCATATTATAACCAACTCTGGGAAGCTCCCAACCCTTCCTGTGTAGCCACACCTTGAGGAATGACTATTGTCCACTAGCTCTTGACCTTAAATTATTTGACCTCACATGCAGCACTTTACCCTTGCCAGTTCCTAATGCCATGGATGCCACCTGTTACTTCACAAGGCAGATGTTCAAATGTTTAAAAATATTGACCAAGTTCTAATAACAGTATAACAGAGTTGGAAGATACCTTGCAGGTTTTTTAGTCCAACCCCCTGTTCAAGCAAGAAACCCTATATCATTTCAGACAAACAGTTATCCAATCTCTTCTTAAAACCTCCAGTGTTGGAGCATTTGGCAAGCTGGTCTTTGAAAGCCCATTGATCACTAAGTGATAGCAGAGTACCAGTGTTGAGTCATTAGAATGATAGAATATCTGTGCAAATTTAAACAAAAAAATATAATAAGTGTGTGTGTGAGTGTGTGTGATAGTTAAAAGCGGGGAGTCGTGTGCATGCATACAAATAAATGTCATTTATTTATTTATTTATTTATTTATGTATTTATTTATTTAGATTTTGAATTGGCACCAGAAACATTTCTCCTGGGAATACTAAAAAGGGCCTACGGGGAAAAAAAGAAGTATCTAATAATACATATTACAACAGCTGCCAGACTGATATATGCACAATACTGGAAAGAAAAGGGATTACCCCCAGAAGAGCATATAATTAAGAAAGTATTTGAATGCGTGGAGATGAGTAAATTAACTCATGAGATAAACGAGGATGAAAATTCTGACTACTATACTGTATGGGAATGGTGGTATAAATGGATGGATGATAAAATAAAGGAAGGAGTAAAGGATGGTGTGATTAATAAAAGGAATAAGTAAGTTAAGAGAAACCATGTATATATCCTGTATATATGTATAAACACTGCTTATCCGATGCTAGTAATATTAATAGAATTGTAATATTACGTATTTCCATAAAATCAATAAAATTTTGTAACCAAAAAAACCCCAAAAACAAATAAATGTCCCTCAGTTACAATCCTGAATTTTGTGTGGTCCCTATGATGTCCATCTGTGTATTAGAATATTATGTGCCTTTACTTGATTGGACACAAAATGTTGAGATGACAGTTATTTGGCAAAGGCTTTTAAACAAGTAAGGAAAAAACAAAAATGCAAGTGTGCATTTCAGTGAGATATTGTGATCGCCTGGGTATAAGTCTCACTACACTCAATAGGATTGCTGTAAATTCATTATCTACGTGGGGGAAAAAGACAAAGCAAAGATGGGTCAAAGTTTCAACCCATCATTTAGAAATAGCAAGAGTTTTAAAATATCTATGTCCTATTTCCTAGTTGATGGTCTTTTCCTTTCCCACTTGAAAGCTTCTGTTCATAGCTGCTGAAACCTCAGTGTGCCTCCCCACCACCATCACTTTGCCTTCATTTCTGAAAATTGCTTAAACCAATGTGTATTGTGGAAGAGTGCACAAGCTAGCAGCTACTGGCATGGTTCACCCCAGAAACCACATGCAAATTGTTCAGAAATCCATTGGTACCCGAGTGAGATTTTAAAAGTTTTTGAATCTCTCAAGGAGGCAGATGGCATTTGGGCTGGACTCTTGAGCATCATTGACACGTTGCAGCATCATTTCAGGAAGGAAAGGATCAATTTAACTGCAATGATGCCCTTAGGGTAATATTAACTAGGTTTCTTGGAAATGAATCTTCTTCATTTTAAAACCATTTTCTGGTTCTCTTGTGAGAGATATGCACACCCACTGAATTCAAGCTCATGCCGAGACACAATCACCACCTCTCTGGGTTTAATGTGGGAAATCTGTATTTAGGCCCCCTCTATCAGGACTCCAAGGTGAAACTAGTACAATACGTGTTGATGGCATGTCTGATTCAGTTTATCATTTTAAGATGATAAACTGGCTAACATGGCTAACAACAGCCACACAACCTAGGCAAAGGTATAGGTGAATCCCCATTTTTGTCTCTTCAGCAAACCAAAACCAGAGGAAGGATCGCACTGGGTAAAACACAAACTGCAAAACAAAGACGACACCCTCTCTCCAACTTGGTGAGCTTTACCATTTTCTTTCCCCTCTTCTGCATCCATTTCTTTTGCTTTTCTTGCTTCACTTTCTGGCTACCTCTGTCGATATGGAGTAGTCAACCATGTGTATAATATGTGTATAAAAGTAATCATATAAAACTCCAATTGCCTCTATATATTGAAAAATATGGAGCTTTCCAGAGGGGGCGGGAGACAATGCAGTGTGGGCACATTTGGCCAGTCTGCCACAAGATCAACCAATGTCAGCCCAAGCACGCTCATGTTATTCTCTACAAGCTGGAATCTCTAACCTTGAGACTGCTTTATAAGCCAACATCTTGTTGCCACATCCCATCAGTTAGGAGATATAGGCAATGTACTGATATACACTTAGGTTGCATATAGCAATAGCCCTTAGACTTATATACCACTTTACAGTGCTTTATAGCCCACTCTAAGTAGTTTACAGAGTCAACATATTGCCCCCAACAATTTGGGTCCTCATTTTACCCACCTCAGAAGGATGGAAGGCTGAGTCGACCTTGAGCCTGGTGAGATTTGAACTGCCATATTGCAAGTAGCCTGCAGCACTGCACTCTAACCACTGCACCACCTTGGCTTTATAAAGAAATAATTGGAACTATGACCTTTATTTTATACAATTGTTAGCGTGGGGCAGAAACAAACTACTTTCTGTTTAATTATGTTCTTTGATATGAACTTTAGAGCAGTTCCTGGTAATTCTTGGGAAAAACAGCTTTACAGCCTCACCCTACCATTGAATGGAATGAAGCTGCCACTTTGGAAATGGGCTGGAACTGAAGAATGAGGAGAAGTCACAATAGAAGTCTATTGCTTGCTTTCCTGTTCTTCTCCCTGGAGTAGGCTCTACATTTGACTGGTCTCTGGAGTAGCTGCTTTGGAGGAGAGCAGTGGGGTGGCTGCCACAATATGTCACTCTGAGAGTGTCCTGAAACAATGTATTTGGGGCAGGCATGAAACTGACCAGTGAGCTGTATGGTTCCTACCAGGGGAAGAGTCATGAAAGAGAGTACATGGATAGAAGAGTAGATCTACCTCCTATGTTACCATATAGCAGATATCCTAATTCAAAGGTTATATATCTAAGGCCATTTTCTCCAGACCATTTCCTTCCTTTTCAAGAAGAAGAGACTCAGGATTGCATTTATGTATGTACAATCTGAGTAGAGTCAGGCATAAAGAGCAAATATTGGAGTCTGCGCTGCAAGGAGCAACATGCCAAGGAGAAAATTATTCAAAATCTCCCATAAGTAAAATTCTTGGACAGGGTAAGGCATCTTTATTTCAGAACTCAGTAGGGAGGCAATGGCGTACAGGCTTAATGACTCTGGATCTGTTGGCCAGAAATGATCAATAATCTGGCTGTTCGAACCCAGCACCATGGGATGGAGTGAGGTCCTGTCACTCATCCCTAGCTCCTACCCACCTAGCAATTCGAAAGCATACCATCTGTGAGTAGATAAACAGGTACTATCAACTTGGTGGTGGGAAATGCTAGCTGTGTTCTGCACCAGGAGCAAAGGTGCTGATTTGGATCTGCTAGATCTGCCTGGCCGTGATCAGCGCAAGACTAGCAGAGGAAAATCTGGATAATCCGACTTCCTCTAGAGTGCTGTTGGCCAGCTGGTGAGGAGCTCATTTCTTTGCCCCCCCACACACACACCCCATGGAGCACCAGTATAAGAAAGGACCAGTGATTGACAGTACTTCTACTGTGTGTAAAGATTGTAGATTCACTGGCTTTATATGCCATACTCAGTAGAAGACATAGGGTTTATGTAGATGTCATCTTCAGCCACAACTTTAATTAAAAGAGCCAATACAAACTAGAGAGGATCTGTTGCCACACTCTGGAGGAAAACTAAGAAATTTGTTCCCATAATGATTTATACAAATAAATCAGTTTGAGATATCCCAAATAAACTTGCTTTTCACATGCATGCAAATATGTATTTTTAGAAAAATAACCACAACATGTGTACATTAAGGTAAGATGTTATTCAATTTTGTTAGCAATGCTCAAAGGTTCAGAGTTTAATGTGGGAAAAAACTTTGCTAAATGTGCAGAAAATTATACTTAAGTGGAGTGTACAATGGGGGAAAATATACATGGACATATTGTACTTATTTTATTATTTCCACAGAATACAGTTGAATAAATTGGTAATTTATACCTGCCAATTCATATAAAATTGTCCATAGGAAACTGTAATATGTGTTTAAAGTTTTTGTGTTGCATGCTTTTAACTTTCTTATAACATTGTAGTTATACTATTTTCTACAATTCCTGGCCTTTTTAAGAGAAAAAGAAATAAAGAGACTTCCGGTTTCCCTGTCTTCGGCGGCGACGGTGCCTTTTTTAAGCACCGCCAGCCCCGCCGCTCGTAGAGCCGCTTCTCGATTGTGAAGCGGCTTGAAAGCTTCAAAATCCTTAGGATTCTTGAAGAAGAGGCAGCAGGGTACAGGTCGAGCCCCTGCAACCCCCCCAGGGAATTGTTTCTGGGGAGGAAACAGGCGCGGCTCCCTTTCAACCTGCTGAGACTCCGGGCGGCGTGGGACGTCTCTGCTTCCGCAGAACAAGCCGGCTGCAGGAAACTTTTAAAGAGCAAGGAAACAACCCAAATAAACACCTGAAATCTACGTGAACCCTGAAATTTTGAACTGCAAGTATTAGCACTTTGCTGATCTTTTATATTGAAGTGAAAATTTCTGAATGAGTGAAAGTGACTGGAGAAAATATGGCGCTCAGCATTAGAGTAAATGAATCAGCGAGTGTGGATTGGTGAAGTCATCTTGCTTTGTTACAAAGTTAAAAAGTTGCTATAAAGTTGCTCCGGCTGTAACAGGAACAAGAGGAAAATCTCTCCCTTTTACTTGACTTTGCTGCATTATAGTTTTGCCCTGATTAAATCTGGGGGACCTTTTTAGAAGGCTTTGTGGAGGTGGCAGAAGAAGCGGAACCTCCCTCTTTAGAAAAGCTAGCTTACGTGGCAGGATGGCTTCAAAGAAGCAGGAAGGCAAAACGGGGGGGGATCCCCCACACGCAAACAGGACACGCAGTCACAAGCTCAGAAAAAAGATTTTGATATGGGAGATTTAAAAGAATTTATTTCAAAAATCTTGGATGACAAATTTCAAAAAGCTCAACAGGAAATAGATGATAAAATAAATAAAATAGATGATAAAATTCAAAAGTCTCAACAGGAAATTATGCAGGAAATGCAGCAGAACCAAAAGAAGGTGACCAAAAAAATAACAGATGTGGCGTCTGGCCTGGCAGGATTTATTATGAAAGTTGAGTCAAAAGTGGATGAATTTAAATCAGAAGTTAATGCCAAGATGAAAAATAATGATCATAAATTTTTTGATGTTGATGATAAGATGCAGAGAGTTGAGAACGAGATTGTCATGATGCAATTCCGGGCAATGGAATTTGCTATACGGCTTCGAGGAATTAGAGAAGAGGAGAGACAAGATTTGAGACAGATTTGTGCTGAAGCCCTAGCTGTGATCTTAAAAATTAATCCTGATATGGTTTTCTGTAAAATAGACAAAATTTACAGAGTCAACTCTTGGGTGGCCAGACAAAGACAATTGCCTAGAGATGTGGTCATATATTTTACAGACAGAGCAATAAGAAATGATATCCTGCAAAAATCTTTTCTTACTTCTGTGCAAGTGGGCGGATCCAAGATCACAGTTTACAAGGAGCTTCCACCTAAGATGTTGAAATCCAGAAAAGATTTTGGCTTTCTTGTTAAAGAATTGCAGAATAATCAGATCCCATTTCGTTGGGACGCTCCAACTGGCATAATTTTGAGATATAAGGGAGAGAAACACCGTTTGAATACTGTGGAGAAGGCGGAGCAATTCTATACTGAGATTTTTAAAGAAAGAACACCATCCCCACGTACATCTACAGTTTTGGAGATTAAGGAGAGTGATAAGAAGCAACTTCAAGAACCGCAACAACAATCTAAGCAGGAACCAGAGGAGTTGAAGGGCGCTGAAGGAGGTTTCCTGGATGAGCCTTTGCTGGAACCTTCTCCAATCTTGGAGCTGGCTTGGGTGGCTGAAGTCAAGGACCAGCGTATAACCCGAGCAAAATCCAAGCAACTTAAAGAAAAGTTACAGCAGGAAAGACAAGATGAAAAGGCTGGGGCCGTGGGGAATGTAGGACAGAAGATCTCGGATGAAATCCGAATATTCTGTTCTCTGCTCCAGAAAGAGAATAATGATGATTAAATGTTTATCTTGGAATGTGAATGGGTTGAATGCAACACAGAAAAGGAAGAAAGTATTTGCATATTTAAAACAACATAATAATGATATAATTTGCTTACAAGAAACGCATATTACAGCTCAAGATCAAAACTATTTGAAAAATTCCAAATTAGGAACACATTTTATATCTTCAACTAACCAAAAAAAGAATGGTGTGGTTATTTATGTAAATAATAAATTAACAGCCAAACTTATAGAAGCTGATCAAGACGGCAGGTTTGTAGCAATTGAATTACTTTCTGCTAATAATCAAATTCTTTTGATAGGAATTTATGCTCCTAATCAACAACAGGACTATTTTTATAAAATGCTACATACTAAAATACTTCAATGGGATTATAGATCTATTTTAATTATGGGAGATTGGAATGGAGTAATTGACTCTAAATTAGACAAAAAGACTTTGGCGAAGTCAAGGATTAGATTACCACAGACCTTTTTTGATATGAAAGAAGACCTGGAATTAAAAGGTATTTGGAGAATACATAACCCAAAAGAACTGGATTATACTTTCTTTTCTGACAGACATAGATCCTTCTCTAGGATTGATTTCATTTTGTTGTCAGATGATTTACTTGTTAGGACAAAAAGAACAAAGATTCTGCCAAGAACTTTGACTGATCATAGCCCAGTGTGGATAGAAATTGAGACATGCAAGACTGAGAGACGCTCTTGGAGATTAAATGAAAACTTGTTCAGATATGAAAAAAATATAATAGAACTTAAAAAGTATTTGAAAGAGTTTTTTGAAATGAATTTGAATAAAGGCACCCCAATGGAAATTGTGTGGGACGCAAGCAAAGCTTATATGAGAGGGGTGCTTATTCATATGAACTCTAAACATAGATTGACCCGACAAAAGAAAAGACTTGAATTGGAAGCAGAAATAAAGAACAAAGAACAGTTACTTATTAAAAACCCAACAGATGAAAGAATACGTGGTGTCATAAAACTTTTGAAAGATCAATTTCAAATGCTTATAGCGGAACAAGTTGCAACAAATTTACAATACGCGAAGCATAATACATTCTGCAACGCCAATAAACCGGGCAGGTGGTTGGCCTACACATTAAGGAAGAAACAGAGCATACGGACTATTGATAGTATTGATATTGGAGGGAAAGAAGTTTTTCAACAGAAATTAATAAAAGAAGCCTTTTTTGAATATTACACTAAACTATATGCCAGAGAGGAGGTGCAGAATGGACTTATAGAAAAATATTTAGACAACAAAAGAGTTACAAAAATCACCGAGCAACAAAAGGAAAGAATGAATTATCCTATAACAGAGGAGGAGATAATAGCAGCAATAAAACAATTAAAAACAGCTAAAGCTCCTGGAACGGATGGTCTGACTGCAGTGTATTATAAAACTTTGCAGGCAGAAATGGTGGAACAACTTATTTTGTAATATACAACAAGGGGGAAAAGTACCCCCATCATGGACTACAGCTTATATTTCTCTGATACCAAAAGAACAAGCAGGTCCCAAAAAACCAGAGAACTACAGACCAATATCTCTTTTGAATACGGATTACAAAATTTATGCAAAAGTATTAGCCAACAGATTGATGCCAGTAATTCAAAAGGTGATTCATGATGATCAAGCGGGATTTATTGAGGGTAGGCACATGAATGACAATGTAAGGCAAGTAATAGATTTATTGGAATATCTTGAGAAGAATAAACAGATCCCTGCAGTGCTGGTTTTTCTGGATGCAGAGAAGGCCTTTGATAAAGTGGACTGGAATTTTCTATTAAAGACTTTAAAAAGGATGGACTTTGGGGACCAATTTATACAGGCGGTCTCAGCAATTTATCAAGATCAAAAGGCACAGATTATTATTAATGGAAGTTTGACAACAGAGTTTAAAATCGAAAAAGGAACAAGACGGGGTGTCCGCTGTCCCCATTGTTGTTTATTTTAACACTAGAAGTCTTGTTAAATACAATAAGAGACTCTAATACTTTGAAAGGTATAATGATAAGGCAAGAGGATTACAGAATAAAGGCATTTGCAGATGATCTGGTTGTTACCCTATCACAGCCAATGGAATCAATAATCCAGATGAAGGACATTATACAAGACTATGGTAAAGTTTCAGGTTTTAGATTGAACCAGAAAAAAACTAAGATGGTAGTTAAAAATATGTCACAAGATCGTAAACTTGAGCTTGAAAGGAGGGCAGGTTTTGAGATTGTACCAAAGGTAAAATATCTAGGAGTTCAGGTTGCAGAATCAAATATGAAATTGTTTCAAAATAATTATGAGGTGTTGTGGCGAGAGGTGCAAAAAGACATGGAGACTTGGAAAAAGTCTTTACTTGGAAGAATAGCAGCAGTTAAGATGAATATTTTGCCAAGATTTCTTTTTTTGTTTCAAATGATTCCGGTGCTCAAAAATGATAAACAACTAAAAGTATGGCAAACTGGAGTGAACAAGTTTGTCTGGAACGAGAAAAAACCAAGAGTAAAAATGAAAATTATGCAAGACGTTCCAGAAAGGGGAGGTCTTAAACTTCCAAACCTACAGTTATATTATGATGCAGCAGCTTTGACTTTAGCAAGTGATTGGTTTGGAGGAAAAAAGACTGGAATATTAAATGCAGAAAGTTTCGATTTGGAATTTGGATGGCACGCTTACTTATTTTATGACAGTAAAGTGGACAAAGTATTCAAAAGCCACATACTCAGAGATTCTTTGTTGAGAGTTTGGAAGAAGCACCGAACCAATTGGGATTATAAAATACCGCTATGGCTGGATCTTGGTCATACTTTGTGGAATACAAATATAATGTCACTCGGGGGGTTTTTATATAAAGAGGTTCTTTTTACAGAGGCGGGCAGATGGCAGCTGAAGACATTACAGACATTGTTGGCTGAAGGGATTAATCTAACTTGGTTACAATATAATCAATTGCAATTGAGATGGAAAGAGGACCAAAAAACTGGTATTATGGAGTATGAGGAAGAATTGGTCAGACATATAAAAGAGAAAGGCCCAATGCATATCAAAAGACTTTATAATGTTTTGTTAGAAAGGGATTCAGAAACTGAACTTGTTAAAGATTGCATGATTAAGTGGGCACAAAATTTTGAGGAACCAGTGATGTTGGAAACATGGGAAAAAATCTGGGTTCAGAATGTTAAATTTACACAGTCGCAGAATTTGAGGGAAAATTTTTATAAAATGTTTTACAGATGGCATTTAGACCCCAAAAAATTGTCATGTATGTACCCTAATGTGCAGCCTAAATGTTGGAGATGTGACTGTCTAGATGCTACATATTATCATGTTTGGTGGACCTGTAAGAAAGTTAAGGCCTTTTGGATAAAAATTTGGTGGGTCATGCAGAATGTCTTGAAGAAAAAAATTCAATTTTCTCCACAATTGTTTTTACTGGGCATAGCTAAGGGTTTTACATTGGGTGAAACAAAACTGATATTGCATATGATAACAGCAGCAAGATTGTTGATAGGTAAATATTGGAAAAATGAAGCGCTGCCCACGATCGAGGAATGGACTTTGAAGATGGCTAGTTTTGCAGAGATGGCGAAGATTTCAGCATATCTAAAAGACTGTTCACAAGAGACTTATGAATGGGAATGGAAGAGGTGGATAGATTATGTTCAGAACAAATATCAAACTAGAAAGTATCAAATAGCTTTTATTTGAGAATGTTATATTAAGGCAGAAATATTTTAAGGTAAAGAGGATGAAAAATTTATTTCAAAATGTTATATTAAGATAGAAATATTTTAAGGTAATGAAGATGAAAATTTTTAAGGGGGAGGGAAGGGTTCAAGTTTTATATACAAATGAGGGTTTTTCCTTTTACTTGATATGAGTATACTGTGTGGAAGTCTGGGGGAGAGGGGAGGGTTAGGGTGGGTTAGGGAGGTTGGGAAGTTGGGGGTGGGATGAGGGGGGAAAAAAAGGGGTGAAAATGTAATTGTAAAACTTTTGCAATAAAATAAAAAAAAAGAGAGAAAAAGAAATAAATGAATAATAAATTAAGTATTAGTAGTAATCTATAGTCTCTGCTTTGTGGTGTCAAACAATCAGGTAAATAGGCCAACTGTCAAATTTTGTATAAGGGTATGTTTATATATGTGTGTGTAAAAACATGAAAGACTTCTGTGAGTTTTCAGAAAAAGATTTGCCAAGGCAGCAAGTTTTTTTTTTTAAAAAATCTGCAGTAATGTTTTGTATGCAGTTTTCTGTTTAGTATATTTTAGTATAATAGTTGTTAATATATTTTAGTATAATGATTGTTAATACCTTCTAGTTTAAAATGTGTGTAGTATATAACTATCTCAGGTTTTTCACTGTTTCCTAAACTGGCAATTAGTTTAGACTGAAGAATTTACCTAGAGTTAACTTTCCTTATTTAATCTCAACCGTTTCTGTAATTTCTGTTCTTATAACCAGTTAAACTAAGTACATGTATATGTATGTATATGTGTATTTAATTCGTGTGACTCCTAGTGACTTGCTGGACAAGTCCCTGCAGTTTTCTTCACAAGTTTTTTTGGATTTTCCATTGTTTTCTTCCTTGGCTGAGAGAAAATAACTGATCCAAGGTCACCCAGGTGGTTTTTTGTTTAAGATGGGACTAGAACTCAGAGTCTCCAAATTTCTAGTCTTCTACACCAAACTGGCTCTCTGGTAAGTAAAACAACAATATTCTGTAACAGTCTGTTCAGTTTGCTATCCGTCAAATGTATGTCATAGTTACATTATTCATATAGCAATGATCACTCACCACATACACAAACGAAGGGGGGAAATCCACTAAGGTACCAATGCAACATATATAACGATAGCAACATTTTGAAGTGTATAAAGTAAAGGGCTTGTTTTACCCTACAACTTTTCTCTTTATATCAAAGAGAAAAGAAAAACATTTAATTTTTTTTAGTGAAGAAACAATATACTCATACACTGCAGTAAAACTTTCCTTCAAGCTTAGCTCATCTCATGATAGATAACGTCTTCTTGGCAACAATATGGAAGAAACATGTTATTGTCTTTTTCCAGGATATTTTTTGACTTTCCAGTCCAGTTTTAAAGATCATCCAAGTTTGAACAGAGGCTGCCACTTAGTTGAGCAAATGCAATAACCTTTCTCTACTTTAATGACACTGGCATTGGCATCCTTCAGTCTCAAAAGACTATGGTATCGTGCTCTGGAAAGAGGTTCTAAAACAGCATCTAGTGTGACTAAAAAGGCCAATTCGAGAGTGGCAATCCCTTCCACACTGAGGGCAGACACATTCTGTCCCCTGCCCAGCCCCCAGATTTCGCTGGTTCTGGGACTGCCTCTTTGCCTCAGCCTGCCAAACAAATGACACTACCAAAAGCACATAACAGAACTGCAGGCAGGTCAGAAAAGGAACTGCTGCCCATGATATCCACATTCATACCATCATTGTCTAATGTGAACACATTTGGCCAGTACTTGTAGTTTCAAAGTTCTATTTAATCAGAGGCAACATGGATTAGAAACAGAAGTGTGTCAACATGGGAACAATGCCTCCTCAAGCCCGTTCTTTACCTTTCAAATTCAGTTGCCTCTGCTAAATAAGAGATGTTTGATAAAGAGCATGATTGAGTAAGTGTTTAAAGTAAAAAAAAAAAAAAAAAGAATTTGGCTCTCTTGTAAGGCTGATCTCTGAATGAAACCACATGGTTCCCACAGCATCCATGTGGCTTCTATGAAGCATCTTGAAAAAACCTGGAACGAAAGCAGCACTGAAGGAGCTGTGAGATCTTGCTCCTTATAGAGCAAAAGAGGGGATTGCAATGAATGTGCCATTCATTTTATTAAAAATATTCATAACCTACCTGTCCTCCAGAGTTGTAGATCATTCACATTAGTGCCAGTCCAGAAATATAATACAAGAAAGCAGCAAAGAAACACCTCAATATCAACAGAACATTTGAAACATTACTGTTAAACAGCAGCACATAAATATGGCCACAAGATTATTCATTGAAAACAGTCTTAAAAAGCGGTATCTTGATCAACTTCTAGAGAGCTCTTAACAAAGAATGGAGTAGGATGTTTTTAGATGTGAGTTCCAAAATCAAGGTGCAGCCACCTAAAGGTCTTGTCTCAAGAAATTCTCTCAAGAGCTATTAGGACACCAAAGAAGCAGCCAAAAGTGATCTCGGGAGACAGCAGGTTCATAGCGGACAAGAGCTGTTCTGAGAAACAAACTTTACATTATGAAAACACAGATACACATGAGAAGCATATGAGAATGTAAATGAGGCAACTATCTGAGACAGTATGTTGTGCAAGTGAGAAGTATGAAAAAAAGATCATGTAAAGTGAAAATTGGGAAATGCAATTTAAAAATGAATTAGATTGTGGGAACACAATTGCCATTAAAAGCTGCTGCTTTCCCCAAAGTGAAAATATTGCATTCTCTCACTTTTCTTTTGCTGTGTAGAAGAAATTACCTTGCAGTGCACACCCTAATGTGCACTTGGGGCGGGTGGCAGGGAGGCGGTGGTGGCAGAGAGGCGGCAGCGACTGGGGCCTTCCCATTTTCATATCCCCCACTACTGCTGTCACCACCCCAGGCTCCAAGCCTGGCACAGTTCAGCATCCAAATCAGGGCATTGGTGCAGCTCCGGCACAGATCAGCATCCACGCTGGGCTTGGAGCCTTCATTATCAATGCCGCTGCACCCAGCTAAGAGCATGGCATGGTGGCAGAGGCGGGGATTTGAAAATGTGTAGTCCCCAGCAGTTGCTGCTTCTACTGACGTGCTCTATGCTCTACCCACCTGCTCGCTTGCCCACCATCCCAGCTCTCCCTCTGGCCATCCACAGTGAGTTGATTCTGTGGTGAGTTGGCCGTATGGAGTTGGCCTGCGGCGACTTGATGGCTCTGAGTTGGCAGAGGTGACTTGGCAGTGGTGAGCCGCCTGTGGCTAGTTGTCCTAGGCCCATTCCTCTATGCACAATACAGTACAGGAATGTACAATTTATGGTCAGGGCCATTAGATTAGGAATGAATTGTCTTATTAAGTACAGAAAGTGCTACTGGCAGTAGGTTTGAAATATAGGACAAGGCAAGCCCATTATGGAAAGATTGCCTAGAGGACACAGGTGTGTCTTATTTTTAGCTAACCATTCACTAAGATTCATCCAATTCAAAACAAGCTGATTCAAATTTAGGATGAGACTAGACTTTCTCACTTCACTATTGGTGTCAGCAAGACAGTATTATAATCCAACTCTTTTGCTACATACTTTTAATTGTAGAAAATTTGAAAATGTTACTTCAACAATATCTCATATGCTTTATATAGCTTTTCTCCTAATTCATATAACTAACTTAGTGAAAAATGTACTTTTTATTGTAGAACTCTACTTTTATTTCCTGATTAATACATGTCCTTGATGTCCTTGTTTTAAATGCAGTGTCACTAATTTAATTTTCTCTTATAAACATAACTTCCAGTGCACAGCCTCCACAACACCATACTTTTTTTTCCCAGACATGAGATTTTGACAGAGATAAATCATGGAGGAGGAAAGCTAGACACCCTTTTTTTATTTTAGCATTCACATTGATACATAAAACAGAGGAGAAGCAAAATCTATTGGCTAAAAAATAGCTCTTGTCTTAACAGAAAGTAGAACAAGGACCTATATTGGGGTTGGGATAAAGCTCTGAAGAGTAGCAGCTCTTACATTGTAGAGGTAGACTCTTCATTGTTGAAGACTATGGATTATTAGAGATTGTTCAGTTTAAACATCTTCAATCAGTTTAGGCCATTTCCAGGTGACCTAATGCCTAATGCCACTTTGGAGTTAGAAACATGATTAGTAACAATGGAGGCCAGAGCAAGGTTATGCTATTTTAATCTTTGGCTAAGGCTGTTTTTTCTTTTGGGCTAATTCCACTAGTTCTAGAAGATTGCTTGAAAGATAGCTTGAAAGAAGCCCTGTAGGGGATAAAAACCCTCTATCATTGTGGTTTTTCATCAGACGTTGTGTCTATTTTAGATCTAAAGAAGTCCAAGGAAGTGATTAAAGAACAACTTCAAGATTTTGATCTATAAACAGACTCATGTGTCACTGCCCCCAAATATTCCCTCTGTTTAATATTAAGAGCAATTTCATAGTTTATCATACAGTATATTATCATTTCACATTGACAAAAAAGTTTATTCGGGGCCAAATTTAATGCTGTTCCAAAAGCAACTTTGGCAAGACAAGTTTTGAAAATCCTGTATGAGTGGAATTTTTGACATTATGCTGGAAGAGATTGAGTCAGCAAAGCATATACTGGAGCACTGTTCCTTTCATAGAAAAAATATCATCTATTTATATCAAGTCCATTATGAATGTGCTAAGCTGGGATGGAGAATGCATTATATACCTCCTAAGTGACCTTTTGATTGATGTTGCTTAAAGAACAGCCAAACTTAATGCATCAGCCATTTTTCTGAAGGTAACAACAAATCAACTCCTCAGAGGTTTATTTCTGACCTACTAAGTAATTTGTATAACTTAGTAATAAAAATTTGTTATAATTTGTAAAGACAGAATTAAAATAAGCTTAGTATGACAGAAAGATGTTAGGATTTAAGTCATGTTATGTATTTTATTGCTGGCTTATAACAGAAAGGAGGATTTACACATCCATAGGTCTGTAATATATTAAATGTTTACCGTGTGCCATTTCTGCTTGAATGACCAAAATATGGTTGCTGATGATGACCCCATCTCCTCAGCCTCAGAGGAAGCAAAAAGTGTGACTTCTAGACACATGTTTTGCACACCTTTCCTACAACAACTTTGTAAGATAGATTGGGCTGAAACTCACATAAAGTATCCAGGCATTGAGTATGGGTTTGAACCTATGTTGAGCCCATTTAATTAACATAGGAAATGGAATCCAACAAAGCAACAACACATTTAATCTTAGCTATAATCATAGAACCCTGTGCATACCAGAATTTTGGTATTCAATTCATAACTGATATCAAAAAGAAAAGTACTCCCTTCTTACAATGGGAACTAGAACTATTTGGATAAGTAATATATTACTTAGGCTTTCCCTTCATTACTATTTGTCCAATTCTTTGTCAGTATCTTGTTTATGCATCAGTGGAAAACTGTATATTACTGCAAATATTGGCAGTATTTTCCACAATTCCTTCAAGTCTTCCAGACATGATTTTCAGGTTAATTGTTTTAGCAGAAAGTGTCATCTGTTCATTGGGACTGTTCTGCAGAGTATTGCAAACCTTTCCAGCTAATCCATTCATTTTATAACAGAAAAATGTTCTTTACTGCCCCAGTCCCACCAAGCTGGGTGCTTCTTATTTCTTAAGCATATGTTTAATCCCTACATTCAGCATTTTCTCTTTGATATGAACTTTTTTTTCATTCACTCTTTGATTTTTACTTTCACTCTTTGCCAGAATTTGGATATAATCCTTCTAAACCTTCTGTTAAGGCCAAAGTACAAAGTTCACAAGAGCAGTTGGAAACATCATTTGCTTAAAACTGGGAGGGGGGGGATCTAACATCTCACTGTTTCTAAGTCTACTATTGCTAATATCTTCTTGCCTATGCAGCTTGAAACATAACTTACAGAGGGCTTTTGTCCTTTGTAGATCTATGAACAACATGATATAACTCTTTGAAAACAGTCTCATTCTGCTATGGCTAAGCTGTTCTTATTTCTATTGTAGAGAAGACATTATTCATCAGGGTTCCCAATAACGGTATGCAGTATAGTTCCGTGTTGGAACACCATGCTGAGGGGGCCTTTTCCTGGGTCCATTTGATTGCCAGGGTGTCATGTTGAAATAGTCATTCTGAAGGGCCTTATTCTTCTTGCTTTTCAGCTGCATGGGGAAAAAAACAGTAAGGAAGAAAGGAGAAAAATTTGGCAGTCAAAGAATGAAAATTTCAGTGAACATCAGTAAAGGCCAAAGGAACATTGATTTGAATGACCTCCTTCTGAATATTCTATGAAAGAGGAAGTAAAATCCCACTTGATGTATCTTCCCACAAGTATGATAAGTCAGGTTTCTCCTTCATGTCATATCAAATAAATGGAAAGCTAATGTGCATCTCTTCTTCATGCCTGAAGTCTTTTATGAAGGAGAACCTTGTGTAGTTCCTTCTGGGAGTAAGGTTGAATGAAAAGCAAGGATTGTGTTACTGGTTATCAGGCAGTTGAATAAGTAACTCACAGTTTTTCCAGTCTGGCTTCTTTACAGTATATATATAATAGAAGTCAGGAGAGATTGCATGTGTCTTTAAAGATGGGCATACATGAATTTCAGAAAAGTATGCTTTAATATATCAATAATATACTTTTGGTTCCAGCAGAAGGTAGAACCCCCAAAGGACCCTCTGCATCTTCTTAAGAAATTAAATGACACTTTCTTGAACTCTCCAAAAGTCGAAACTACTATAATTTTTAATGGGGCTGAGAGGTCACAGTAAAAAGTCAGTAAAAAGACTTTTTTTTAAGGAAGCTCATGAGATTACAGGAGGGCAAAAGCTGACATAGGAAGAGGAAGGTGTTGGATATGTTTGTCCCTCTTGCCAGGTAAGTATCTCTTGCTTGTTCCTGGTCCCAGCTTATTTTTGGAGGTGGCTCCCAATGCTCAAAAGTCAAGCACAACTTAATCAGCCTCCCAGGAATCTGCAGCCTGCTTTACCAAGGACACTTCATGGGCATCCTTGTTCAATTCCAGTAATAGGATGCCCACAAATGCAGATACACAATGCTGATTGCCCCGGCTTCAATTAGAGCCCATTTCCAAACAAGAGAAGAGAAATATGACCATATAAAAGGCAGAGAATGTTTTTTTAAAAAAATTATTTTCTTGCTTATCTATCTATATGTTGAAGGGATTCGATGTAATAGTAATACTTCAAGCATTCAAGCCCATGAAGATAGTCTCCTTAAATATAGTTCCAAGGGAAATCCAAAATGTTGGCAGGTACATTGCTCCATATATAGCATGTGTACAGATGTAGAAAAGTTCTACATTCTTTCTGGTTATATTTTTCTCACTGACTACATCTGATTAGTACTAAGGGAAAATAAAAGAATGATTTCTTACCCAACAGTAGAAAATGACTGTGATTACCAGACTGTAGAAAACAAAAATTCCAAGTGGAATAGCCATTGGCATGTTCACATAATTAAGCTTTTCTTGGTGCGGAGGAAGCTCTGAGGATTGACAGGAACATAATGGAGCTCAGACACCTCAAAACAAAGTATACTTTCATGTTTATTGAAGTATGCCCTCTCCCATGAATGCTAGAAGATAAATTAACTGAATGCACAACTAACTGAAGCTAAAAACAACCTGGTTTATTATTAAACTGCTTTCAAACAGTTTGCTCAAAAATGTCAATTAGGTTTTGAAGGAAAAGAGTTTTTGAACTCCTGTCTAGGACCTGCTTCTTACCACCAGTTTCTGGCAAATAATGTTGCAATGGGGTGGTTGTGGCAGAAAATGGTTCATTGGAGGGGCGTCGATCTAAATCAAGGATCTTTGGCTGTGAAACCAAAGAAACCAGCTTAAGCACACAATTTAAATACGGGCATCCCTATAGTTAATAAAGATTATATGCCTCTCTGACCCATTAGAAACAAATTTCACAATTTTACCTTTCACGTAAATTAAATTGCTCCTGCTTTCGGTTTCATATGGTGGCGGGTCAATCACCTCAATCTTGCACATGTAACTGTCTGTGTGGTTGACCTGCAAGTCCCTCAGGTGAAACGCAGCGTGTTTTTCTTCTTTTGTAATATTTATGTCCAGGCTTAATTCAGAACTGTTTTTCTTGATTAAAATTGTGGAATTGTTCCAATTTGCTTCAAAAAGTTGTACTTTTCCGATTCCTTTCAACAAGTAGACATTTAACTTTGTAATGGTTTCTCTGTGAGCTGGAAAGTCACAGGCCAGCTGGGCATTTTGGTGCACTGTTTTGTGTAGGAATCTCTGTTGCTTTGAAATGTTTTCAGCTGTTGGAGGAGAGAAACATTTTAATAAATAGGCTGGCACAGGGAATAGAAGAACACCTTAATAATTTGGGGAAACAGGCTCCCTTTTACTGTAATTTCACTGTGAAGAGTGTCACCCAGAATCGCCTTATAGGGCAGATGGACAGCAGAAAAAATTATTAAAAATAAAGAAATAATAATAAATTTTGTCAAAGAAATACACTGCTATTAAACATGTTTGCTTGTAAACATGATAGAAATTCAGCCTTAATTAATATGATTAGCTCTCTGTTTGACTACAGTGCAGCTTTTGTTTTTCATTGAAGAACTAAAAATGAGAACCACCTCAACTGCAAAATAAAAGCAGGATGAGTGGAAAAGTTTGTCTGAAATCCTACTTGGCTGTGTTGCAGGTGTGTTTTATACGTATTATGAAAATGCACAATCCATGACAGACAATAGACAATAGCCATACCTGTTATCAGAGTAGCTCTGAAACACTAGTTCACATGAATAAGTCCCTCAGCAAGCTGCCCCCATCCCTGCTCTCATCCCAGGGGACAGAACTGAGTAGATTTCTCCCAACTGTTCCATACCTGTAGAGGGCAGAGGGATGACCTTGAAGGATAGGAGGAAAACTCTCTACCATGGCAACCATAAGACAAGTCCAACAGAGCCCATTCCAAGAAAATAATTGAATACATATCTCAGATAGGACCAGGGGTGCTATTCAGCAGGTTCTGACAGGTTCTGGAGAGCCAGTAGCGGAAATTTTGAGTAATTCGGAGAACCAGCAAATACCACCTCTGGCTGGCCCCAGAGTGGAGTGGGAATGAAGATTTTTGCAGTATCCTTCCCCTGCCATGCCCACCAAGCCACGCCCACCAAGCCACAACATGCCCACCAAGCCATGCCCACAGAACCAGTAGTAAAAAAAATTTGAATTCCACCACTGGATAGGACCCTCCCTAACTCACATGAAGATAAAGTCAGAAAGAGTAGAAGGGCATTCAGGCACGCAAGATTATAGTACTATAACTGTCCCAATAAAAGTAGTACTAGAACTCCGTGGCATTGGTTTCTTAGTCTGGACTACTAAATAGGGCTGACAATACCTCTTGAAGGGGAAAGAGAAAGGGTTTGCTTTTCCTGATATCTGGATGCATTTGCCAGGCTAGGTAATGAAGTATCTGCAAAGAGACAGCCCAGCTCAAAAAACACCAAGAACACAAGTGTTCAATCCCGAGTTTGATATGTTCTTACTATTGAAGTACTTGCCAGTTTCTGAGATTTCAGTATCTCCAAGGGTTAGGGTTAAGGTTAGGGTTTCAATATTGCTTGTACTCCTAAAAATACAGCATATACCCAAAGCAAAGTTGCCCAAATGAAAAAGCCTCCTCTTCATGCATATAAGGATTAACTTTCTATTCACCCTCAGTAAAACATCTATAGCATCTCAAAAGTCTTGACACCAAAATTGGGTGGAGAAAAGTGCTGGAGTTGTGATGTTCAAAATCTTTGCATTAGCAAAGCCCTTAACGGTCATCAAGGTATCTCCAGGAAATCCCCCAATAAGGGCACCAAGGCTTTAGTAGCTTGCTTTCATTCTCTCCCTCCCTCCCCTCTCAACTAGTATTCAGAGATAAATTACCCAGAAGTAGGGTTTTAATTTTTAGTTTAATTTGCAGCCAATGATAGAACCTTCCCATACAAAACTCAGCTAAGTTAAATCCCATTATTACATTGTCCTACAGAAGGATGGCTAGATGCAACAGACCCTGCAAACAGCCCCAAACAGTTTGGGATCATAGGTTAAAAATTCTTTCATTTACTTAGCCAAATTGGTTGGGTTCCATCATTGCCCTGAAAGAACTGAGGGAAAAACAGTTCATCCCCATCTACAGAACCAAAAGGGGACAAGATTGGGAAACTATATGATTAGGATTTGAAATAATACAAGTCACAGTTTTGGGCACTAGCATTTTTACTAAAAGCGAAAAGCATGTTATAGCTTTCTCCAGTTTTTAGAGTTGTCATATTTTATTTTTATTAGGAGAGCTCGTAAAAAATGGAGTTGCCTGAGCTGTATGAGAAGGCCTATTCATATACAATGTGCAGGTGCTGCGGTGTATACCATTTCTGTCACAGCAAAAGAAGCAAGAGAACGGGGTGAGAGGCACCATCAACCCAAAGTCCTTGAATGCTTGTTTGTCCTCTGTCTTGGCATAGAAAATGAGGAACAGGGAAGCCAGCCCTTAGAGAAGGAAAGATTAGGGTTACCCACACACATTTCAAGGCACAGTTGCAGCAGCAGAAATTAAAAAGTCAGAAATCAGGAACCTTAGTTCTTAATGACTTGAAACCCTTTTAGGTGAAGTTTGTAGTAAAATGCAGATAAACAGGCATTGGATGCAGAACACCATTTATTTATTTATTTATTTATTTATTTAGTTAGTTAGTTAGTTAGTTAGTTAGTTAGTTAGTTAGTTAGTTAGTTTCATCATGTTCATATAGGTATCCAACACAGTAAATGTGTCTCTGAATGGCATGTAATAAAAATCACTGCTGCAACGTCAAAATAAGAGATCCTTGCAACAGGGAAGAGTTATGTCTTTTCTGCATTTTCTCCCTGCAGTTCAATGGCACATTTCTGCACTGAGCGCATTGGGTGACAACTTTATGGTGAGAAAGCTCTAGTAGTTGCACAAAAGACTTGGAGGTCATCTACTTTATTACTTACTTACTTACTTACTTGATTATGTGACCTCCCAATTCACACACAGTAAATATTTGATCAGAAGCAAGATAAACATTGCCATACTACAAATTTCAGGCATATTGTCACTCCATGTCACAACAGTAGTCAATTATATTTGAGCCTGTCAGCAATCATTTGGGATATATGCCAAATCATGGAATTTTTGTGGGCCAGCCAGTGATGCCAGGTGATGAGATAGTGACATTACAAACCAGTAATAAAATTATAAAATGCTATGAAGTTATTCATTCTGACTGTTCATAACTGTTTTCAAGAATGTAAACCCATTTGAATCCATTGAGAATTAAATCCTTAAATATTATAAGATGTGAGTTTTATTTAATGATGCACATAATATAAACTCAATTTTTGTGCACTGATTGCACATTAAAATAAGCTCATTTTATGAATAAGCATTAATTAAACATTGCTTCATTACTTTCTTATGTAAGCAAATCTGCAGCAATCATCTTATTCATATATAAAATTATGTTCAAATCAAAATCAGGCTCATAAATATGTTAGTTTTTATTTATTTTAGGTAGCACTTCATTCTTTTTTAAAAGCGCCATTTTGATCTTTCTTTAATTAAGTTATCAGAGTTCATTCTTTGTGAAAATGTAATACTTTTTCCAATATTAGTGCTGCAGCTTCAGCTAAATAAGCAGTCACTGGCATCTAGCTTTTTATTGATCATCTATTAAAGGTTTTTCATAATTTAAGTACTTCAGAGGGAAATAATGCAACTCATATTGTTCTCTAAACCAGGCATAACCAATCTGTAGCCCACCGGCCACATGCGGTCCTGGACAGCTAGTAATGTGGCCCCACAAGTTATAATAAAATTTTTTTTAAAAAGAAGTTTATTATTTATTATACATTTATATACTATATGACTATATTATATACTTTGTATGTGGCTGAAGACAGTTCCTCTTGACTCAGTGCGGCCCAGTCGAACCAAAAGATTGGACATGCATGCTCTAAACTAAAAAAGTAAGCATAGCCTTTCATATAGTCCTTCTTGCTTAAAGGTCCTAACCTCTGCAGGAACCTCTACTGCACAAGATATATCTGGATAAAGAGGAATGGGGCAACAATTCTGGTTTTGTTCCCCATCAAACCTCTTCCACTAGTTCCATCTCTCAGACATCTGCACATTGAACCAAGGGTCTTGATTTACTTAATCCAAGGAGTTGTCTCTTTGCAGGCATCACGACTGCAATACATTATATCTAGTGGTTGGGGGCTATTGTGGACCCAGCATCAAGGATGGGATTCACTGATACTGGCAGATAACCTATGAACTGGGAATAGATTAAGCAGTTCTTACTATACCTCTCGCCAGGTTCTTCATGGAGGCATGAAATTTTGGATTGGTTTCCATTTCTTATCATTTCTTGTTCTATTTGATACAGCTTAATTGCAGTGTTTTCTGACCATGACTTGCTGGTTATTCACCTTAGATTCTAGTTAAAAGTTTGAGAGCTGGGCCAGAGGAAATCCTAATTATCTAAAGTCACATCTTTCACTTGAAGTACATTTTTTTCTTCACTTTCCAAATATCTTATTAAAGAACAAAAAACAACTCCTCTTCCTCCCTTCTTTTTTGTGCTTAATTATGTTTACATCGATAATATTTCCACAAATAGTGTGGGAACTAAGCTCTGGAGAAGCTTTGTTTTCTTTTCTCATTTTTTCATTATATTCTACTTTCCACAATAGAGTAGTCATAAGAGGAAAATGGAAGGGAAGCAGCCTAAAGGTAAATGAAGAAATTATATTAGTGTGGGTTAAAATCCTGTTATTGAAGACAGACAGCAATGTTGGTTTATTATACCTGGAATAGGGTATAGTAGAAATGCATTTAGTTTGGATTTTTAAAACTATTTATTTCATATACATTTTTGCACATTTTAAAACTTTATTACAAAATACTAAAACCATACAATGTACAGTATGTTTTTAAAAATCATATTAAAAACCATTAGCCAAAAAAAAAGAAAAGCCATTAGCCCAACTATTAAAAGCCTAGTAAAATAAATGTGTTTTCAATTTCTTGAATAGGCTCCTATACAACTCCAAAGGAAATTAGTTCCATCATCAGGGAACAACAGAGGAGAAGGCTCTCTCCTGCAGGCCAGAAAAGAGGACCTCTACTTCAATGTGCCATCCCTGCTTGGCTTCATTTCTGGATAAGTTCTTAATGGAAGCACCAGCCATTTAAGGAAACGGCAATAAAGAAAACCCCTCAAACCTAGCTTAGTTTTTTGGTGAATATATGACTCATCACTGCAGGGTTTGGAACCACAATGCCATACTTTTTCTTCTTCTTCTTCTTTTTGTATCTAGTGTATAGTAGACAACCAGCACCTATCTTTCAATAGGAACATGGAATCTCAGACCCTCTTACTGGTTAGCAGCCAAATGCCTTCAAATATAAATTTACCTAATTTCACAATTTCAGAAGCCTATACAACCCAAAGCTCATGATCCTTCCAAATGTTCAGTATATGTCCCCAAATACTGTGGTGCCGTTTACAATCATAGTCATCTATATTAAGAAAAATGTACTGTATCTATTAAGAGAGCCAATGTGATATAATGGCTAAGCCATCGAGATAGAAATCAGGACTGTATAAAAAATATTCTTAAAGTAATATGAAATGTAATAAACTGAACTTAAGCTTTATGGGAAACTGAGAGAAACTGAACAGATAACAAATGTGACCCACCCAAATTCGATCTCACATCATTATCCTAGGACACACAAATATTTGCTTTCATTCATGAAATAACAAATTTCCCCATTCCAGCTAAAGCCTAAATTATTTTTAATTGCTATCCAGACAATGAAGTCTTTATCTGACTCTGAACCTGTGCTGTTAATGATCTGCCACATATTTAAGTAAGTGAAAATAGCAGAGGAGTTTCAAAAGTTGATGTCTCCAACTTTATTGTAACAATTCACAACATCATTTATTCTCCAATAAAAAAATTCTCAAAGAGTCATTCCTGGTTTAAAAGCAAGCAAATAACCCTGAGACAGTCAATTGGGTCCTAGAGAGAAGAGGGGAGCTGCAGCAGGTTACTCATAGAGAACTGATGTTCCAAGGAAGATCATGACTTGTAAGTGCTAATAAGGTCTCAATTGAACTATTATTAATTATTGATTATCATTACAACTGACTACTGAATGGGGATGTGGTAGGTAATTTTTGAAACCAAGTCATTTCCCTACTTGAAATTGTTATTCAAAGTTTCCATTTGCCCAGTTAAGAAAAAGATTACAGCACCATAGGAAGCTTGCTTGTTTTCTCCAGCAAGACAAATGCCAGCTTGGTGGAGGGCAATTCAGATTTAACAGATGGTGTAGTAGGGGTGTCTAACTGCCCTTTCCCTAAACTACACTGAGCAACTGGTGCTGGGGACATACCACAATTCATTTCTCTTGCTGAATGCTGGTTGCATCCTACCCCCAATCAATTTTGAAAGTACGTCAGCCAAGTAGATAGACCTTGATTTGACCCATAAAGAAAAATATTCTTCATGAGATTTACCTTCCACCTAACTTTCTTTTTTGTAAAGGAGATATCCAAAGATTAATGAAAGGTCAGTTCAGTTTTGCAATCAGAAAAAGTAAAAACATGGCTAGCTACTAATATTTACTGACATGCATTATGTTACAGTGGATCTGGTTCGGTCAGCATCATCAGTAAAAGCCGTCACTCTTGTTTTTTATAGCCTTCTCCAGTCTGGTAGTTTTCCAGAGTACTTATTACACGAGAGCCACATTGGTGCATCCAACAGACTAGAGAAGACTAATTTACCATTATGAACATTATTTTGTGATAAGCAAGCTGGTTAATGTTAATGTTTTCTTTAATGTTATTGTTAAATTTTACGTTCAAATAGTACTGTGTTTGCTCCAAGCTTCCTTTAACAATTGCCTGACAGATTTTCCACACAAGAATCTAAACGATGGAGCGAGGGGTGAGAGGAAAAAGAGGCAGAAAGAGAGAGATTATTACCTGCTGAACTGGTGTCCTGAATAATATGAAACACAGTAAGAACAATCCAGGCGATTATGCTGGTAAAAGTTATAATGGACATCTTGACCTCATACAGAATAGAATTGCAGTTGTATCGGTTTAACTCCACACTTCAGGTCGAACAGGTATCTCAGAGATTTTATTCTCATCTTTTCCTCTCAGAAGCATATAAAATGCAGAAATATCAAAACACTCTGCTGCAAACAGGAAATGGCTCTTTGATGACTTTGCCATTTTATCTGTGTTTATTCATGCTTTTTTCTATACTTTGCTCTACTCTCAGAAACACTGCACTATTATCCCCCTGACGTTCACCGGAAAGAAATGCCAGCCCTCGCCCACTGAAAATGAGAATGGGAAACTGGATCAATACCCAGTCTGAAACTTTCATTGCTGCCAGGTGAGAATAAAATGCCACTGAGATTCAGCCAGTCATTTATGCACCAGGCTTTTTTCCTCATCTGCCTTCCTCTGAAGAATCTTCATCATGGAAACAGAGCTGCTGTTACCGCCATAAAAACAGGCAAAGCAGCAGCTCTACTACCTCAATTCCTTTGAAAAAGTCCCACGTTAGAAATGAATTTATCCAAAAATGTCTGTGGAGATTCTCAGTCATTCCAGGTCTTAGTTTCCTCAAAGGTGCTTTTTTTCAAAAGGCAACCAGGCTGGTTCTCCCCACCCCCCACCCCACTTTATGGAAGAAGAAAATGTTTCACTTCTCATCCAGTTCTGGCAGGATGGTGGGGGTAATGGAAGGATTAGTTCTGGCAGGACAGAGGGTGGGGGTGGGGAGAGGATCATCCAGAAATGGTTCCATGTCTGTCTTACCATGGCACATTTCCAAAGTTTGATAAAAGTTATGAAGGGTCTAGAGGCCATTCATAAAAATGTAGATATTATCAAGGCAAAAATGTGTATGATCTTCAATATTAATTATTATAGAATAAATACAATAGGTTCAAATATTTGACACCGGCTGGAACTAAATTCTCCCAAGCGGTCGAAATAATGGCATGAAAGCCTTGGCTGCTAGACCAACAGACTTTCATACATTCTGTGGCCATCACCACTCTTTTTTTCTCCTCCTTAAAACTGATTTCTTTTTTCTCAAATGAGCTATATGGTTCAAAATAAAAGGAGAGAATCTGGCTTGCCACTGTGAAGCTTTGGGGAAGATGAAAAGGCATTTAATTAAACACCTACTCCAAACTATTTATAAAGTTTATCATAAATAGTCAATATCTGGTTTCTAATGAAACAGGAAAAATGTTTCTAGATAGCTTTAAATCTGGGAGGAAACTGCATATCGATCAATAATGTTTAGATATAAATGACAAATACTTTAAGGGCCCACACATAAGCCTGGGCTTCAGGGAGCTCTATGAATTTCCCATTCATTATTTAAATCAGGAGTAAGCAGTGCCTGAGATTAGCGTTCCAATTACCCCCAGACTTCTGGCCATTCTGGTTCATCAGAGGAGAATATTAATCCTAAACATCAAAAAAGGATAGGATTGCTTGGCCCTGGTTTAAACTTAAAAAAAGCCTAAATCATTAATTCCAGGAATTCTATGCCATTGCTGTTCCCAGAAGATCTTCAGGTTCTAGTCAAGTATTTGGAGAAATCTGCAGAAATGCTGACTTCATTTTAGTAGGCCTTTCTATCAATAGTAGGATAATCAGCCTAAATCCAAGCCTAAAGGACTTATCCAGGATACAATCTTTAAAGATTCAGGAATAAGTCTTTTTATCTAAATTGTAATTCAGTGCCAAGTTCTTGTCTCCTGAATCTGTTTTCTTCAGCAGCCCAAAGGCATCACCTGCTTCCTCAATTAGCCTACGATTCTCTCTAGGAGACTTCAGGAATTCCATTTTTCCTCAGTAGTGCATGCTAGTAATTTTTATATATTACATAATTTGTGATTACACATTCATGAATCCAGAGTATCATCTTTAGTTTCTAATGTAACTCCATGAGGTTCATTAACAGATATACCACCAATTATAGAAGTTATAGAATCCACAAGGACTTTTTCAGATCCCTCCTGTTTTTAGTAAGTCTAGTAAGTGTCTGTGAACCCAAGCATCTCCACAGAAGCGATGATCTTACAAAAAACAAACAAAAACAGAGCTATGCAGTTATTCAGAATTCAGGACTACATCTTTCAAAATAATAATGCCAGACAACTATCTCGGTATATTAAAAAGAAGAAGGGGAAATGGTGGAGAAAAATCAATCTGCAAATGCTTTTACACCATTCAGATCAAATGTGCAAATAGATGACCTGATTCTACAGTTTCATTGTTCAACGATATATTTAAACATTGGGTTGAGAAACTTTCTCTCAATTGTTTTTAAGTTTCTGCCTCCCTTTTATATCTGGGAGGAGGAAGGCTTACTTTTCTGTACATTTAGTGCAATAAAAGAATGATGGGGAAAAGTGTTTGGGGAAGGCAGATTGCATTTCTGCTTCTTGGATAAGATTACATAATTCCTTCATTTCCTGATTGTTGCTGCTTCTTTATGTCATTTGTAGCTTACCTACAGTTTCTTAAATCTCTAATTTTCATCTCATTTTTTCCCCCTAATACTTCCATTAGTTCCTCCTCACTGTTAGGTAACCCATTTCATGGCCTTTACTTCCACCTTACGTTCTTCCCTATCCTCAGCACCTCACCTCCCTTTCATGCTAGTTCTTTCTGTGCTGATTATCTGAATCACTAGCGCACAGTTCTGCCATAGCATCCTCCTTATGATCAGAAAGGGAGACCTGCCTTCACAGTTACTGACTGATCCAGATCATTACAATTGAAAATTCTTTTTCAGAGAAAAAAACCATCACTTGGTAGCCATCAGAAAATTCAAGGTAGGAGCTTCCTTATTTAGTTTTGGGCTGGAGAGTTCAAAAACATTGGAGATGGTATGCAAAAATTAATTAGAATGGTAAGGGCATCTGAAAACAAAGCAAGATCTTCAGAGACACCTATGCAATTTTAGCCCACCAAACTGAATGTACAGTAGATGTTCTTCAAGCTGTTTGACAAACTCTCTCATTTTAGGATCCCAAAATGCAGCAACCCCAGGAGACTTTATTGCCCACTAAAGGAATGCCAAGCTATCTTTGGTGGGGAAGCAAATGAACATGATGTTAGAAGTGCGTATTTTAAGATGGGGGTTGATACTGCATAATCAGACGTCTTCTATTATTTGTCCACTTATTTGCATTATCTATCTATAACATTTGTCTGGGTTTTGTTTTTGTTTTTTTGGCTAAATTGTGTTATGTATTTCCTGAAGAAACTCTTGACACTGTCTGCTTAGAAAGGAGACAGTGCAGAGAGATGTCTAGCTCTTTAGCTAGTAAGGAGCTAAATTCACTGCGGAGAAAGAGATAAATGGCAAAAAAAATTATCATTGTTTCAGTCTGACGCTATTCTATTACAACTACAGATTTAATTGCAATGGTACAGAGGTCACCAGTCTGCTGACAATTGAAGTGTTCTTACTGTCCTGCAACTACTTTATAGGATCATATGGGTAATTTGAACTATACTAGATCATTTTCTGCAATCTCCATTTGTTTTTACAGCCTCTTTGATTGGACCTTACATTATGTTTTTATTTTGTTTGTTTGTTTGTTTACTACTACCCCCACTGTTTCCCAAGTCTTTGACTGTAAATAAAATAGCTAAACTATAAATAAAAAAACCCTAAATAAATACATAAATAAATCTATATTATGGACCCACTCCTGCTCATAGCATCTTTACATCTAACAATAATGCAATTTTGCAACTCCTTGTCATTACAATGGACTTGTCCACAATAAATTTTGAGTGGACTACTGGAGTAAGCCTTTCCCATAGGCTACAAGTTTTAAGGTTTTTGCTTAAAGGAAAAGATACCTGAATCTTTGTTTAAGTTAAATTTAAAATTAATAACCAACAATATCATAGTTGTATCCTTTTGTTTATGTTATAGAGAAAACTAAGCAAAGCAGGGTTTTTTGGTTCCCCTTTTTTTCAGCTTGATAAATTTTGACTTGAAGAATTTCTCAATTCATTGAAATCATGCCACAAACAAAAACAAAATAAAATTCTCAATCAGGAGAGGTAGAACTTCTCTACTTTAAGTTTTGTTTTTGTTTTACAACTGAAGTCCAGTTAATAAACTGTGGTTAATGTATTTAAAAGTAAAGCTATTTCTGTTATATTAGCAGTGTGTTCATAATCCAGCAAAGACAATGAATATCTACATTGCTATTATCAAAAAAGCTGTATAATGAAATGCTTCTTCCATATTGTATTACTTAAAATCAAAATCCAAAACAAATAATAAAAAACTACCAAGTCAATTGGGAAAGTGAGGACATGGGCATTTTCAAACTTTATTTAATCAGTTTTATAATTCTGCCTGTGTCAAGGGAGGTGGTATAATTTAGAAGAGTTATTACAGGACAATTCTAGAAATACGGTATTTCACTGACTCCAGCACAAGAATCTGGAGTTGGCAGAGTGAAATTCCTTGATTAGTACACTTTGGACATATTGTATGCATCCTGGAATTCACTAACTCTGTGGTTGTCAGAAGGAATGCAGCCAGAGCCACTGAAATAGCTATAAGTTCCCTGAGAGGCAGTTCGTATCAAAATGATGAAAGGTTAAATTTGCCTAAGATTATTTATTTATTTATTTATTTATTTATTTATTTACATTATTTCTATGGATGTCCATCTCACAAACGCATGATTCTGATCTATAAATCATGAAATGTTTCAGGTTGAAGAAGTTTGTCAACCAGCTAAATGTAGTTTGTTGTTCTGTAGTTGCCAAGAAAATTCTCAACTACATCCTTGAATGTTTTCCAGACAATTTTCTCTAGCCCCACTAACAGACCTTTGAATCGCTTGTCATTGATGTCATATCTGATCTGTGGACCGACAAAAATGCCTTCTTCAATCTTAGCATCAGTTTTTCTTTGAAACGTGTCTCAAATAATGAAAACTTTCACCTTCCTTGTTTATTGCTTTCACAAAATTTTTCATCCACCTGAGTTTTATGTGAAGCGGAGGCAAAAATATCTTTGTCAGGTTAACAGGTGGCCCCTATGCCATGCTTTTCTGTCCTGGAACCAAATTCTTTCGGAGTAACCATTTCTTTTTAATGTAATGCAATTCTCTTGCATCGCTGTCCTATTTACATATGTAACAATAGTACTTGATATATCCAAGCTGCCTTACAAACAGCGGAACCAGTACTTTTAGATTTCCACAAATATTCCACTTGTACTTGGTATACTGAATGTGCTTCAACAACAATTCCATGCTTTTATATGTGATAAGTTAAATTACAGGTTATTTTTGTGATTAGCAGCCAAAAATCTATAAAATAGACCCAAAACTGTTCAGTAAAATGTTTATTATCCAGTGTAATCAGGAATTCAGTGCACCGAAAGGAATTTTGCTCAGCTTGCTTCCTCTCTGCCTCTCTCCTGTTGCAGATCTCTGTGGTATAGCAGCCTGTCTCTCTTCCAAACTCTATGTGGATTCTCTACACAGAGCTTGCTTGTCCCTTTTCTCTAGCTGCTGATGCAAGGAAGCAGCTGCTATGAAACGCTGCTCCTTCATGGCAGGTCCCTATGCTAATAGTACCCCCTAGAGTTTGTCCAATGCATAGCAAGATAAAAAGGCCAGTGTACCAGACAAAGTATTACCCTTATTGTATCCTTCATCTCCTTATTAACACAAAACAAATAATTCAAACCTCTTCACTCTATCATATTCTTTCTCTAAATTAATTTAGAATATTTTCTTTCTCACAGGCATCAGTTTTTAATGACCTGCTGAGAAGCACAACTTTGGTCTGCACTTTCTCTGCGTGGCATAAAGGTGCTGCATTTTTCAACATTTGCTCACCGACATCTTTGTTCCTTTCTATTAGAAATCTGCCAAACACCCTTGTAGTTATGCTTGACACACCATTTTTTTCATTTGCTTATTAGCTTTCCCTTTGTATAAAGGAACAGTGATAGCATTCTTCCACAAATGTTAACAAGTTGCCGAGGCATTCCCTTAGCAAAATATATCCATAATTTAACACTCTAATTATACAATCTACAACTGCAACTGCATCAATTTTCAACATTTTCAACGTTTTTATGGCTTCCTTTTTCTTTTCTTTTTTTGACACTAACATTTATTGCATTCATTTCATTTTACTTTCTGAGTTAGTCACACACAAATCTAAAATCTAAAATACTTCTTCTATTGCACATCGCGTCACGCCTGGACTACTGCAATGCTCTCTACATGGGGCTCCCCTTGAGGAGCACCCGGAGGCTCCAGCTGGTGCAGAATGCGGCCGCGCGGGTGATTATGGGAGCAACGTGGCGCTACCATGTAACACCTCTCCTGCGCGAGCTGCATTGGCTCCTGGTGGTCTTCCGGGTGTGCTTTAAGGTGTTGGTTCCCATCTTTAAAGCGCTTCATGGCTTAGGGCCAGGATATTTGCGAGACCGCCTGCTGTTACCGATAACCTCCCACTGGCCAATACGCTCTCACAGAGAGGGCCTCCTCAGGGTGCTGTCGGTCAGGCAATGTCGGCTGGCGGTCCCCAGGGGGAGAGCCTTTTCTGTGGGGGCACCCACCCTATGGAACGAGCTGCCTCCTGGAATACGATTGATCCCGGACCTCCGGAGCTTCTGTAAAGCCCTGAAGACTTATTTATTCCACCAAGCCGGCCTAGCCTAAATGGTTCTTAATTGGGATTTTAAATTTTATGGTTAGGGGTTTTAAATTGGGAAGCTAATGATTTAATTCTTTTTAATAATCTTAACTTTTGTATTTTTATTTTTGGCTGTTCACTGCCCTGAGTCCCTTCTGGGAGAAGGGCAGTATACAAATTAAATAAATAAATAAATAAATAAATAAATAAATAAATAAATAAATAAATATTTATTGCCATTTCATCTTCTGGAAGCTCCTTGTTTTGCCTTTTTCACCACTTCCAAAACATTGATTTATTTCTCTCAAAACTGCTCTACGTTATCTCTTTTAATCTTAACCAATATTTAATTACATTATTGTCAACTGTGTTTTTCCTCTATAACCGTATTATATAATATCCTTCTCTTGATTTCATTTTCTATAGCAATAATTCTCTTATATGCACTCCCCCCGCCTTATTTATAGTCTCTTTCACTTCATTATTCAAACAAATTTCATTTCTCATATTTCTTTTTATCACCCACTTTTGTGGCACTGTGTAATATAATTGTTTTCATTATTCAATGCAGATTCCAGGACCTAATTTTTCCTTATGTTCTCTTTTCATTCATTCTGTGGGAGAGTCACTGTTTCATATAGGACATACCTTCTCTTCCTGCTGTTATTCTTCTTTCCCTTTCATTGCTTTCCCTTCTTTCTTTTCCCTTCATTTTTTCTTATGATCTGCTCTTGATATTAACCCAAAATGGTCAACAATTTGATTTAGAACCTCTCATCAGCCATCTATCTTTTGCTAATTCTTTCAATCTTTCATCATAAATAATCAAATTCATCAAGCTTTTTCATTTTATATATTATGTTATCATGTTTGTATATTCAATGGACTTATATATAAACTACGCATTTGAAACCAACAGATCGTTTTTCAGAGCAGAAATTCATCAAAGAGTCACTTCAATCACAGAGGCATTTATTCTTCAGATTGTTGACTGGCCCTAGTGTTACCCAATTTTTCCTTAAACTAATTCCTGGTTTCTTCATTATCGTAATTCATTGATGCATATTACCAAGTATCACCACACAATGAAATCATTCTTTTATATGTACCTACCTCAACTAGATGACACCAACACCAATTCATACTTTCTAAATGAATTTTAGTGCATTCATTAGAAACTAAACATACATATCTTATTCTACATTTTCACTTTCCTGCATGAACTTAACTCAATTCCAAAAGTTTAGATTATATTTATTCAGAACTATTACATCTTTTTCTTTGTTTCCTAAACTTATAAGTTATTTATTCCTCCTTTCCTTTCCTTTCCTTTCCTTTCCTTTCCTTTCCTTTCCTTTCCTTTCCTTTCCTTTCCTTTCCTTTCCCCTCCCTTCCCTTCCTTTCCCCTTCCCTTTCCTTTCCCCTCTTTTCTCTTCTCTTCTCTTCCCTTCATTAATTCATATTGTTTACATTTTAATCACTATTTTCTACATACCCACTAATATTTGCTTCCACTGCCAACATGGCTTTAGTTTCACATAAAATAATAGTATAATAACAACAAAATAAGTTGTAAATAATAACATAACAACTTTAGTTGTACTTGTACTACATGCAGCATTCCCTGCTGAGGGTATGGACACAGGACCAATCTGTTTTGGTTCATTTTGGTCAGTATTCTACAAGAACTATCAAAGCCCAGTTATTCTTCAGGGCAGGTTTTTTTTTCCCTTCTCCACCACTATGTACATTGCAACAGAATTCTTGGAACAAGTTCTTCACATCCTTTTCCATCCACAAAACACCTATTGAATACCTGGATGCTATTTCTAAATCAAGCATGAATTCTAAACATGCTTGCTTGAGTCTTGTAATTGTTAAGAACCTGCCCAACCAAAAGATAATGCTTAAGCATCAAACAAGTTCATGAGACAGATTCATCTCTGTCATACATTCATGATATATTTTGGACTCAGGTTCTTCTTGCTACCATCACTTCACAAGTTGCAATTGTAGAAACCTGTTCTAGGGTTTATTCCAACTATGATTGTAGTAACTCACTGTAGTTCAATAGCTGTAAAGTATTATTGAATTTGTACTATTTTTTTCTCTTATAGAGATACAGGTGGATGGATCGAGATTTGAAACCTTTACTTCTGTAAAATACAATAGCTTATAAGAAATAAACTTTCCTAATAGTTGCTTTTTGGCATTACAGGAGTAATACAAGTAAATTGGCTCAAAGGAGAAAACTCTTTCCATTCAATAATGAGCTTTAGAAGTGCCTATGTCAACGAGGAATGAGTTCCAGCTGTCCTCCTTCTAAGACCTACCACATAAGGATTTTTCTCTTCATCTGCTACTGGAAATGCTATCATCAATCACACAACAATAGTTCCAAACCGCAAAAGGTGCATTAAAAAGCAACAGAACATACTGTTGCTGTGCAACAGAAAATCAGCCTTTTTCCCTCTCCCCTGCACTTCTGACCAAGTTAGGGATGGACTGTCGCAGATAAAATTTACTTATGTCATTGCTAAGAGTTGACACTAATTTGATGGTGCATCATCCATGATTTAATCTATACTTCTGCACAGGATAGAACACAGATTCCAGTATGTGCCTCACATTCTGTGATTTTTCATTGGTGAGGTTGACTGCCTGTCTTGCTCTCTGCCTTATCAGCTCCCATTTCATGTTCATTTAGCATGTAGGCTGTATCAATCTCCTGAAAACATTTGTGATCTGCAGTTAGTGCAAAGTGGAAAAAAAATGGGTTTGAAAGGGCTGCGAGGCTGAAGGGGATACGGTATGGCAGGATTCTCAGTTTAATACCTACTGAATGATGTGTATTTCCCTGTGAATAAATATCCAACTTTGCTGTTCAAGCCACATTTTGTTTTTCCAGAAACAGCCTGGCAGAAAAATGTGAACTGAAGATTATTAGCAGCAAGAGAAAACCAATCACTGACAGTCAGAAGGTTTTTTTTCCTCAGCAAGAGGGAAGTGATGGTAGTGGGGGGAAAGGTTTAGTTTGCAGTGGGAAAAGTGTTCATTTGGGGAGAGAACAGCTATTGAGAAAAAGAGCTAAAGAAAGGGAGGCAATTGGTACAATTCTATCCTAAAAGCAAAACCTATTTTTTTTAAAAAAAATTTGATTTATACGCCGCCCTTCTCCGGAGACTCAGGGTGGTTTACAATGCATTAAGCAATAGCCTTCATACTTTTGTATAATTATACAACATCAGCTTATTGCCCACACAAACTGGGCCCTCATTTTACCTACCTTAGAAAGGATGGAAGGCTGAGTCAACCTTGAGCCTGGTGAGATTCAAATTTACAGTAATTGCAGACAGCTGGTGTTAATCACAATGCTTTTAGTCTGCTGAGCCACCAGGCCCTTTTTCCTAATTGATTGGAAGAATTGCTCCCATTCAAGAATAAGACTTGTGTTAAGACCAACTTGTAAGTTCTCTGCCTGTGCTACATTGTCTGCCTCATCAAATATTTCCAGAGCTTAGTTTGCTCCCGCAATCACCATTTTCCAGCCATTGCAGCAGGGGCATAAATACAAAATTTGCTGTAATCTCTAGAATTGATTACAGTTTCTCAGGACAGAATTTCTCCAAAGTTTAGCAAATTAAGATGGTCACTTCTGTTCAGAGGTGGGGTTTTTTTGTTTGGTTAGGTTTTTAATAGCCACAATGCTATTCCACAATTGGTATGAGATCTGGAATGGGCTGTTTAGATTACTGGATTTGTTTGTTTATTTCTTTTATCTTTTTAGAGTCTAACTCCCAAATACTGAAGAGGGATATTTGGCTGAGGCCTGCGGGTCATTCTCTTCTGGTTTGTGTATGATGTCTCTTCCTCTACATCCCAACTTCCTGAAGGTTAGATTTACATGGCAGTCTAGATCCCCCACCTCTCCTCCTAATGATTTTCCCTAAGCAATCTTAGCATCTCCTCATTTGCAGATTGGCATCTGGTTTCATGCTGCCTTTATCTGTGAATTTACACCTGAGAGGCTTTCAAACTAAGGGCCTCAGTAACCTAATTTGCTCTGATACTACAAATTGTTTTTCTCAAATCTGGGAGGATGCCCTGCCTGGCAGATTTAAACATACCAGCCCATGTGAAACTTTAGCAGATGACACCAGACTTTGCCTTGAAACTTTAGACTGTTCTACAACTATCTCTTCTCCCTACTCCTCACTCCTTGAATCTGACTGCAGCCTAAAGAATTCAATATAGCTATGGATCATATTGGATTTTTTAGGCAGCTGTTGTGGGATAGTTCAAGACACATGACTCTGGACTGTATTAGAAAACTGTTTCTCTGATTCTTGATCTGTTTCTTGTTTTTTCTCAGTTGAAGCCAAACTGCTTCTCTTCCAGGGTGATTTAGAATAGGGATGTGCAAAACTCACCAATTCACTAGTGAAACGTTCAAATAATTTAGGATCATTTAACTCTGTATTAGAGGCAACTTGAACCTGCTGCATTCTGGAAGGCAGCCTGGTGATTTGGGGGCTGTAAACTTCCCAGACTGGAAATGGCTCAAAGTGGCCAACCCAGCCCCAAACAGGCTTGTTATACATGAAATGTTGTGTTTGGAAGACCTCAAAGGACTTTGTGTCCAGAGGATTTATTTTACCAAACTGTCCCCAAGAATAGCATGATCCAAAGGAAAGATAGTATTAATTGAAGTGGGAATGGAACATTTGGGAATTCTCTAGAATATTCTATTCCAATCATTGAATTTTGTATTTCTCTCATTTATTTATTATTTTAGCTAATATGTAGAAACAGTGACATTAATATATTACTAGAAGCAAGCTCTTTCTTAAAGCTAGTAAAATGTGTCTGTAAAATAGAAAACTAATAATATGGGAATTAAATAACTTAAAATTAGAATCTTCTAATCACTATAAAACTAATTATAATTAAATTAGAGATTCCAACAAGTATTTACTACAATAAAAGTGGTAAAATACTACAGATTATGGTATAATAAAATAATAGACACTGGTGTCTAAAACTGTGTAAGCAAAATACCTTATGAAAAACAATACTAATTATTACAAATTATAGATAATTGTCAGTACAGTCATAATGTATATAAAATTATTAACTCTTCCCAGCAATTGGATCCCATCAAATATTAAAACTACCTTGCAGAACTTAGTAACTTTGTAAATTATTTTAAAAATGCAGTAAAGAAGTCTGGCCTGTGTGACCATGTATCCTAATAAGAAAAGGAGGAAAAATCAAGATCCTATAGATAAAGCTAAAGAATAACAATGGCACCCAATAGTTTCCACTTAACCAGTATTGCATTGCATAGTTACCCTGACTCTAAAATAGAACAGTTCTACACTCCCACTTCCTTTTGCTTCCTCTCAAGCATCAGAGTAAGAACCAGGAAATTGAAAATACAAAACAATGGAGCTCCTTTTCTTTGGAGAACAGGTATAGTCCATCTGACCAGTGAAACAATTGCTGTAGACATGCCTCTGTAGAAGGCACAGTTGGAACAGCAAGCTTCCCAGTTTGCAAACAAGGATGGTTACCTTTGAGAAATGTTTCTCCTAGGGTGATGTTTAATACATATTAAGGCTTTATTGCTCACATAGGTTTTTGTCCTTATGAGCAGTATGGAAACACATATTCCTATCCTACATAATAGAAGCCCCATACATACTGTTTGCAGGCCTAACTTTTAAAAAAATCATCTAGATTATCATCACCAACATCATTTCATAGACAACTGAAATTAGTACTGATTGTTCACATCCTGAACAGTTTCAGGCCAAAATATTTCAAGAATATTGAATTAATTTGTTTGCATCACTATTTTTTATTGTAAATATCTGCATTATACTGAAATGAATGTGTGTTTGTTTGTGTATATCTATAAATAGTTTAGATAAGTTTGATGATGATGACAATGAAGACGGATGATAGGTAGACTGAGAGAGAGAGAGAGAGAGGGAGGGAGGGAGGGAGGGAGGTCTATTTGTTTCCTATACTATAAATTAATGTATTCTACAGTTAATATCTTTTTTCTTACATTTTTGATATGTTTTAGATTTGATATTGTTGAAAGAAATATCCAGGTCCAGGTCCAAGCTGGGAGAAAGGCACTGGAGATAAAATGGAGGCTGGAGGCTGATTGGAAAGAAAGGTTTCATTTATTGATCAAGCAGAACCACTAATCACATGTGATTCTGGGCAGCTGACAAAATGGAGTTTAAAGTGGGTGGATTTTTATACCTTCTGGATTCCTATGGGGTCATGTAGGGCAGGGGTGCTATTCAGCAGGTTCTGACAAGTTCTGGAGAACCAGTAGCGGAAATTTTGAGTAGTTTGGAGAACCAGCAAATACCACCTCTGGCTGGCCCCAGAGTGGGAATGAAGTGGGAATGGACATTTTGCAATATCCTTCCCCCAGGAGTGGGAAGGGAATGGAGATTTTGCAGTATCTTTCACCTGGAATGGGGTGGGAATGGATTTTGCAGTATCCTTCCCCTGCCACGCCCACCAAACCACGCCCACCAAACCACATCACACCCACCAAACCACGCCCCCAGAACCGGTAGTAAAAAAAATTGAATTCCACCACTGATGTAGGGGTCATTCTGGCTCTATAAGCAAAAGAGGAAATGCAAATCCTAGGTGTTTGTCTGAGCTAATTTTGTCAACCTTTTATTTGTTGCTTATCTGAGTTTCTGTCTTTACCCAGTATTTCTGAATGGAGTACCAAATCTGCATTTCTAAAAACTGGCCTCCTCAGTTTCTGCTTGGGGCAGGGAAACTGGGACTGGTTTCTGCCTCCCTTAAGATTTTTCATTTCTCCTTTTGGGGAAATATTATATTCTGCCTTTTTAAATATTTCCCAAAATATTTCATTCTTCCGGGGGGGGGGGCTTCCCACAATATTTTCATGTTTCAGATCACCCTGTTGCTTGCCTGGGAAATTCTCATCACTATGAACATGGGCTAGAAAAGGGAAAGAGAGAAAATACTCCAAACAATGAGATATAAAAGAGTTAATTATTCAAAGAAATCAAAACTAACTTGCCAATCTAGATGGTGGACAGTATTCAGCTCAAGACTCTGGGAAACTCATCCTCTGAGCAGCCAATCAGGAGCAGGAAAATTTCCCTCTTTTTCAGGTGAGCTTTAAAAGAAGTGCCAGCTCTGTTTTGCCTTTTTTTTTTTTTTCCTTTTTCCTTCCATCACAAATAAAGATTGGATATCTCAGCCAGGCTCCCACTAGTTGAGAGATGTACTGAAACCTGGAGAAAGACTAGAGAGTCAGAAGAAAGTGGCCATCTAGAAGAAATGTGCTGGGTTGTTTATTGACATGATGGATTAACCTGAGCTTTTCCTTGATACGGAGTCCCGTTAGTTCTCTGTGTATTCATGAGTATTCTTGAGTATATATGCCTGGCAGTTTAGTTGGGAGTTAATTGTACAATTAACCCAAATATTAATTTGAAATTACAATAGTAATGAATGCACCACAGGAAGACCCGAAATACCAAATTAAGGACAGGTTATTATGGACAAAATCTATCTATTGAGTCAACAGTCATGTGATTATAATTCTAAAGCAGGCTGTCAAACTCGCGGCCCATGGGCCGGATGCGTTATGCACTGACCACACCCATGTCCAATTCAGCGAAGGGGGGGAGTCACGATGTGTCACGTGATGCTGCAGTGATGACGCAAGTTTGATACCCCTGTTCTAAAGTGACAATACTTTTCCTAATATTGGGTGGGGTGACAGTCACCTCTCTGGTATACAGGACATGACTGTTCAGTGATGGAATTGAAAGCAACTTTTATTCTGAGATAAAAGGAAATTTATGAGGACATATGAGGAATGTGAACTGTCAGTGTTGTGAGATGGGCAGCCATGTAGATAATTTTGAGGATGATGATGATGGTTTTCCCCCCCCTCAGATGGTAGATGAGAAGAGGTTGTAGTTCACTGATCCAGATTGCCATCCAACATCCATCAACTACTGTCTGATGCTCCCTGTGGCTTGAGGCTACAAGTCAGGCATTTGGCAAGCAGCAAAAGTTTCAGAAGCCATTTTCTGTGTGGTTAACTATCTTGAGCCACCTGCTTGCTCTGCCAATTGCTTGCTTTCTTTAGTAACTATTGCCACAGGAAACATTTGCTTCATCTTTCAGTCCAGCAAAGGACTCCTCCAAAGTTTTCCATCTCAGAAACCTGAGAGTGTTGCTATGGGGTTTTTCACCCACAGAACAGCTGATATGATCATTGTGCCCATCTGAAAGGTCCAAATTCCCAAATAGCAAACTACTGATAAAATACAAACAGCATCAGGAGATGACTTCTGGTGAGGTGAGGTGAACCAACACCCACATTTTTGTGGGGACATTTCAGTCAAATCTGGAAGCTGGATGTGAGATCCAGATTGCTGAAATTCTTTGTGGAAGAAGGGGAGGATTGGAGATTGCCCATATGTACTTTGGATAGCTGAGATTTTTGTGAGTAGAGAAACTCATTTTTGCAGCTTCTTGTCACCAGTTGGACATCACAGGTTCCCTCATGCTCTAAGTCAGCGGTTCTCAACCTGGGGGTCACGACCCCTTTGGGGGTCAAACGGCCATTTCACAGGGGTCGCCAAAGCTCTCTCTCGCCCCCCCCCCCCACACCTTCACTCACCTTCACCCTCTGCCTCTGTTGGATCGCCCGGTCGCCATTCGCTTACCCTGCCCACTCCCAATCTATTGCTGCCTCCGGAGTCCCAGCTGATGGCTAGAGGGAAAAAAAACTTTAAATTCTTGCCGCGGGGCTTCAAAGAGCTAGCTGCAAAGAGGTAAATTCCTGGAGCAAATTTTTTTTTCCCCTAGCTATGCTGAAAAGAGAAAGCAAAAGCAGGGTCTTAGCTGCAACGTGACAAAATGAGGCAGAGAGATTTCTTTTTCTTTTTCCTCACCAAAAAAGGTAGGTGCAAAACTGCAAACAATGGGAAATTTAGGGCCAAAGAGGAGAGTTCCAAGATTTTAAAACACAAAAGAAAAAAAGCTCTATTTAACTAGGGAATTGTAATAATTGAGATACTATTAATTGTATATTTCTGAAAGCAGAAATGGTTGTGGTTTGGAGGAATATATGGGGGAAATTATTTGGTTTATTATTATTGGTAAATATAATTAATTGATTTGTAAGAAATTGGATTGCATGGAAATAATTGGAATATTCATGTTCATATTGATTAATATACAAAAAAAGATAGTTATATAACTAATTGATTTATATTAAAATGTTGAATTTGTATTAAACAACTGTATTACATAATTAACCAATGTGAGGATGGATATAAAAATAGATGACAATGCGAAGGGGTATAATATAGAATAGAAGGGAAAAATTGAATTTGATTAAGATTAGAGATGAGGATGAAGGGTAATATTGTTTTTTTAAAAAAATAGATGAGGAATAAATATGGTAAAAAGGAAATATAGAAATTGTAAATTTAATTGAAATGACTAAATACTGTGTTGGAAGAAATATCCTTCTGGGTTCTGCTCCAAGTGGGGAAAAAGACACTGGAAACATGGAGACTGCTTGGAAAGATGGTTTAATGGTGGACAGGATCACATGGCTTGATGGGACCCATTGTGTTAGTTTCTGTTGCTATTGTGTTGCAAATGTCCTTTGACAAAGGATTGACTTTCTGCCTCTGGCCCATTAACAAAGGGTTGGGTGTAGGAAGGTGGGAGCTGCTTTGTCTGTAAAATATGCTTCTCCATTTCTCATCCAGGTAGGGAAATATAATATTCTGCCTTTTTAATATTTCCCAAAATATTTCATTCTTCTAGGAAAGGGGTGGGTGCTAACCTCCTACAACTGTTTAAATTTGTGAACCGGCCAAATACTCTGTTCAAAGAAAATACGTTGTATGTTTGTATGTGTGTTTCTAATTATTGCTATTTATTGCTATTTGTTCTCTTTTATTCTTTAAAGTTTAACAATTCATTCTTTATCTTAATATCTTAATATTTGTTTGGGGTTGGCTTTATTCCCTTTCATCTTTTTTATTGTACAGCAATCTTTCTCCTCAAACCTACCACCTCTCTTTTCTTTCCTTTTTACTTTCTTTTCCCCCCTTCTTCTCCTCCCTACTTCCTCTTCCTTTCTCCTTCTCCTCTCTTCCTCCCTCTCTTCCCCTCCCTCCTACTCTAATTTCCCTTCCCTTCCTTCATCCCTCTCTATTGCTGTATCCTTTTATGCATATGGACTACTCAGAGGGCTGAAAAAGTTATTTTTGACTGGTCCTCGCACTTTTGACCAGTCCTCGAACTTACGACTGTCCTCACAATTTACGTATTTGCGCTATCTTGTCACTATGGTGAAGAGAAGCAGTTGTGAAATGAGTGACACGGTTGTTAAGAATGGTACAATGGGCATAAATGATGACCAGTCATAACTGTGAAGACCGGTCAAAAGTGCGAGGACCTGTCAGAAATTACATTTTCTAGCCCTCTGGGTAGTCCTTTTGTGCACAGGGACTACTCGGAGGGCTGAAAAGGTTATTTTTGACTGGTCCTCGCACTTTTGACCAGTCCTCGAATTTACGACTGTCCTCACATTTTACGTTTTTTGCCCTATCTTATACCATGTTGAAGAGAAGCAGTTGTGAAATGAGTGACGTGGTTGTTAAGAATGCTGCACAGGCATAAATGTGAGGATGGTCATAAGTGTGAGGACCAGTCAAAAGTGCGAGGATCTGTCAGAAATGACTTTTTTCAGCCCTCTGAGTAGTCCCTGTATATATAGCCATGGCCACCCGGTCACATGACCAGCTAGCCATGCCCACCCAGTCACATGACCTCCAAGCCACACCCACAAAATAAGCCACGCCCACAGAACCGGTAGTAAAAAAGTTTAGAACCCACCCCTGGTTGGGGGTCACCACAACATGAGGAACTGTATTAAAGGGTCGTGGCATTAGGAAGGTTGAGAACCACTGCTCTAAGCCATAAATGCAACCGTTGACCAAGCCTTTTTTCCTTGTTTTTGTCCCCCTTTTTTGGAGGAGGCTGGTCCTACAATTTCTAAATATTTTTTAATGTATTTTTGTACTAGGTTTTTGAATTTCTTTTGTTTAATATAAACCTTTATTAAAAATTATGCAACCAATAAAAACTGCAGGCAGTAGGGCTCTGATGCCCCAGTGCTTTGTAGCATGCTTAAAGCTTTCCACACAGCAGACTTAGCTGCTTGTTTTCCATGCTGCTCCTGGCTGTTTCTTGACCCAACTTCAAAAATTCCAGACTCAGTTACCATGGTCTAGAGGGGGTTGGCCACTGAAAGAGCTGGTTGGATGTTCTCCTGCTTCTTGCCCTCATGTCCCTGCAGGGAAGGCAAGCCCCATTGGCTGGCTCTTGGGTAGGCCAATGTACCAGCGCCTGGCTTTTCTTTCAAAAGACAGGTCCCCATCACCCATCCCCATGCCTTTCCTGTGTTCTCCCAGATGTGTGCATGCAGGAATGCCTTCACACAGACATCCTTCACGCATTATCTCCAGTGGCTCTAACACAGATTCTCCTTTTTTTTTTACTCTTTTCCCCTCCCACTACTTTGAAGCCTCACTAATCAAAGCAATAGGCAGTTTGACATCAGGACCCCAAACATGGACAAAGTAATATCAGAGTATTTCAGCCTCACAGGATACTGTATGGAAGACCTCAAAGTTACAGTTTTTGGAAAAACAGGACTTTAACGTGACACCCCTCTTGCGCGAGCTGCACTGGCTTCCAGTGGTCTTCCGGGTGCGATTCAAGGTGTTGGTTACCACCTTTAAAGCGCTCCATGGCATAGGACCCGGGTACCTTCGAGACCGACTTCTGCCACCAATAGCCTCCCACCGACCAGTCCACTCCCACAGAGAGGGTCTCCTCAGGGTGCCATCGGCCAAGTTATGTCGGCTGGCGACACCCAGGGGGAGGGCCTTCTCTGTGGGAGCCCCAGCCCTGTGGAATGAACTGCCCCCAGAAATACGTAAGATCTCCGACCTCCGGGTGTTTCGCTGCGCACTGAAGACCCTGTTGTTCCGCCAGGCTGGGCTATTAACATAACGATTTTAAATTGGGGTATTTTAAATTTCTGAGATTTTAATTGGAGCCTAATTATTTAATGATTTTAAATTTTAATTGTTGTTTTGTTCTGTGTTTTTAAATAGGCTGTACACCGCCCTGAGTCCTTCAGGAGAAGGGCGGTATAGAAATAAAATTAATAATAATAATAATAATAATAATAATAATAATAATAATAATAATAATAACAGTGTTATTAAGTGAAAACCTCAGAAGGTCTCTGCAAGCACAATGATTTTGGATGCCTTACAATTGTTGATTGATAAGGAGCCTGTAGTCTGTCCCACATATAACCTACATCTACAGAACCAGCCAGTCTTCTCCTCCTTTCCCCCCTCTGTCTCACTCAATTAAAATTCTACATAGAATGATGTGAGCTGCTGCTCATTAAAAGCTTATGCCTACTTACAAAATTTATTAATTGAAAAGGAGCTACTACATTCATGATTTTTGTCACCATAAATTAACGTGGCTTTTCTCCTACAATCTCTTTGTAGAAACAGAATAGCAAGGTTCCTATCTACCAATGAAGAATGTGAGAAAAACATTAAAGGTGAGAAAACTTAAAGGTCTGTGGTCAGAGGTCAGAGGGTGGGTAAGCAAGGGGAGCATGCTCCATCCATGGACAAAAACCAAAAGGTTGCCCACTAGATGTAAGAGTTGAGAAGAGCATAAGTTTCTAGGACTGAGGAGACTTCATTGACTTAATAGACCATATCTGGATCAATTGCAGGAGTATTTAAAAAAAAAGAAAGAACCAAAGAAAGAGCCCAACAATTGCCAACCACAAGAAATGTAACAACTTAGTAGCCCAGGAAAAATGCCCAGGGCAATGACCAGCTGCTGGATGGAAGGGGTATGCCAGGCATTACCCTGCAGCTGCTACTAGAATGGAATGAAGTGCTGGGGACCATCTGCTCTGAAAGGCTTAAGATGGCATGAATCAACACAGCAATTTTAATCAAAAGCAAGAAAGCATGGCCATGGGGTGCATTTGCATTGGGTTGGAGTGATGAACAGCCCAGGATGATGAGCTTAGCAGTAAGTATAGGCCTACCATTAGCCTCCCAAAGCAGATTGCAAGCTTACCATGCTTGGAGAAATATGTATGTTTGTTTAAGTGACTCACACAGTCACTTCTGCCCAAACCAAAGCAAAATGTAGACACATATCACATTCAAAGATAAAGGACACACCACACCAAAGCAATTCAGCAAGCACATACTCACATTCTTCCCTCTAAATGGAAGAAATATAGAGATAGGGGATGGTTTGGATGAAGTCACTTTGGTGAAGTCTTGGCCACAGGAAAGGAAACCAGCAATTACAATGTTTTGGAGCATTCATCAAGCCACATGCTTTTTTCTGAGTTAATTTTCCTGAAAGGAAGTCTTTACAGGAAAAATTAGCTGCAGGTCCAGACCTTCCTTTAGGGTCCTAAGTGTTATGTATTTTTATCCCCTTTTATTGTTAGTTTTTCCTTCCTGTGAAAGATTGTTGTTTTCTGACTAACAGCAGAATTTTGCTGCCATCTAATGGTCAACCAACCCAGATGTGGTGATGGATTGCACCAAATGACAGCCATTTTGTGAATGGCTAAACAAGCGGTAGATGTTTTATGGAGAGATCTGCAATACTTCCTTGGAATTCCAAATGTGCCCACATCACTTTTAGAGATTTGGGAAGCCTTGAGGACATTTGGAATTTTCTTTATTCAACACAACTTCTTTTCTTCAGAGATACAGTTATCATGAGTTAACATGTTACCTCTTGGTTATTACCCTGTTTCCCCCAAAATAAGACATCCCCTGATAATAAGCCTAATCAGGCTTTTGAGCACATGGCAATAAGGCCAAGCGCTTATTTCAGGGTTCAAAAAAATATAAGACAGGGTCTTATTTTAAGGGAAACACGGTATTTAGTAAAATTGGACTGTTTGTTGACAAAGGTACCATTCAACCTTGTTCCTGCAGGGTAATAAAACAGTGCCCTGCTTCTTCATGCTCCTCTACAAATATACATGCCCTTAAGACAGTGTTCATATACAGCTCATTATAAGGATAAGGATGTTTGCACATGACTCCCACTTCTCCTCTCTACCTCTCAGCACCATACAAGGTGCTTCTTCATAAATAATTGAGGAAAAAGCAATCTATTTGAGTCTTAGGTCTTTGTACAGAAGATCTATATTATCTGCAGAATTCAAGTAGATTGTGTCTCACATTTCTCGCAATCTTTTTGTACTCTAAACCTGTATAGTTTTCTTGTAGAATACTCTTCTAACTGTCCAAATAGTCTGCTTGAAAGTTTCAGAAGTTAGCCAGAAACATGTTAAATGCTATTTTGGATCAAGCTCACTTCCTGGTGACTATTAACCTAATTTTCAAGGCAATTATATAGTTTGCCACTGCCTTTTTCAGAAATGTTTCTTCAAGTTCCTACTCTGACCTAAACATATAAAGCTAAGTTGGACAACTGTCAAGATGCTTCTGAGAAGAAAACCTTGGATACTTAGGAAACGCTACTTTATACAGACTGAAACTTTGAAGCTATTATCCAATAATTCAACAGCATTGTGTTTTTCTGGTGCTTTGTTTTGGAAGTATAAAGAAGAAAATCAAAAGGGACGGAAATTTATACAAAATAAAAAAAGGGCTGGCTGCAGAGTGGCATACCAACTTCCTGTCCACCAGTTGCTCTCTACAAATGCTTCTAATGTATTTGTCATAGCGAATACATTGTCTTAAATATATGATGAATTCCATTTTGGTTTTGGAAAGAGTAGCAAGGAACTATTTTAGGATATCACTTTACCTAATTTGGATTGCAGAAGAAATATTAAATTGCTCTGTCCTGCAGGTTTAATCCACATATCTGGCTAGCATTAGCAAATACATTCCAAAAACAACATCTGGACTATTCAGTATCAGTAACTCCAGACCAAAGTGATCCAACTAAAGGTGAACTTCTCAAACTGGATGAAGTTGTTCAGAAAGAAATCTATTTCCAAAAATATTATTGATAGATAGATAGATAGATAGATAGATAGATAGATAGATAGATAGATAGATAGATATAGATATAGATATAGATCAATTTTCTTACTTCTTCGTAGGGTCTATGTGTGTTTTTCTTCTAGCCAGGTTTTCCCTACGTAGCCAAGGTTTTTTTGTAGCTCCAGCTCAGTAGAATCTCATCTACTCGGTTCTGGGCTTTTTTCCTTTCTAACACCTAGCAAGCTCTGACTGCTAGGTGGGAGACCTAAATAGATCCATTTCTAGCTCGTTAGCTGTCGTCAGTAGGCCATACCCACCCGTTTGTTCGTGCAATATGGTCTTTTTTCAATTTCTATTGCTTCTCTGATTATTGCATGAAAAAACGGGATGACACTTCACGTCTGCCTACTATTTGGAAACCTGCTCTCATAGATAGACCATATATAAAACATAAACCAAACATTAATCAAAAAAATCCCAACCAAATCATATTCAAACCAGCCACAAAGATGAAGCCCTGCCACCTAGTGGAGAAAAACCGACCATACACCCGAAGCCAAGCCAATAAACACATACTGGGACTCCCAACCAATCAGAATGAAAAGGTGGAGCCATCCCAGAATACCAGCACCAGATTTGAAATACCAACGGCAGTTAGTACAAAATGACTGCTGACATAAGCCTGATGATGGCAGATGGGATTCTGTCGAAACGTCGCTTCTACCCTTTTAGGGATATATCCACAATTACATGGGAAGAAACCCGAAATATTAACTATACACACATACATACCCGTGAAAACTTACATAAACATATATATATATATATATATATATATATATATATATATATATATATATATATATATATATATACTCACCCAATCTTGACATTGAGGATATTTGTTTTTTTGTTTTGTTTTTTATTAAATCCATGAATAATGTTATTTCAAGATTTATTTTGACCACTGTTTTGTCATAGAAGAAGGGGAATCAGGAACAATAGAAAGGTGAAAGCTTTTATAATAGAATTGTAGAGCAGGAAATTCTAGGACTATGATCTGCTGTTAAGATCTTGGGTCCATAAAAGGAAATGCCAGTTAAGTTTGACTGTGTAAGGACAGCTGTTAGGGAAAACCATGCCTTTTAGAGACAGTTGGAAATAACCATTGTCTCTTGTTGATGAGTGAAGGAATGTTGATGTAATTAGGTACATACCCTTAACTGACTATAGAACACCTGCAGTTTGGCCCAATTATATTGATGCCTCTTCCTTACAAGGTTTGCCTTAGACAGTGGCATGGGGCTTTCCAATCTGCCTTTCTTAAGATGAGCAATAATTCTTTCTTTCTGGCAAGGAAAGGAGGGGGGAGGAAGCTGTTGTCTGAGAAGAGAATACATTCCTTAGTTATTATGCAGACAGAGAAGTTGAACCTTCTTTTTGCCATGTCCATAGGGACAGAAAGAGATATGCTAAAAATAAATTATCTTTTTATTTCAGCCATAGCATTTTATTATGACATGACTGCTGTCATCACACATCAGAATTTGGGGAATTAATCCTGAACCATTGTTGCTAAGGCTCCTGGGCAGCTATTGATTATCTGAAAATAGTTCAAAGATCTGTTGTTGATCTGAAACATTGGAGCTGGAGATCCTTTTGAGAGAGAATTCAGCTGATAAAGGGGAAAAATTGCCTCAGAACCAGAACCTAGGAAGAGGATTTTCCCAGAAAGCAGGCTACTGCATACTAATTTTACCACTTTGGTTGGAAATGAAAATCTTTTAGGTCTCTTATGTAAAATAAACAGAAAGTTTAAGAACCAGGAAGGTTCTTGATGGAAAATTGTGAGCAAAGAGTTGTGTCAGACACTAATTTACTTGTCAATTAACAGGGGAAGAGCAAGAATAAACAAGTCTGTTTGCAGTATTCAGCCTTGGTTGGTTCACCCAAATTGCTCCCTGAATTTGATCCACAAAAAAGCTACTTTGAACCTAATGAGGGATAGAAGGGGTAGAAGGAATTTTTGAATTACTAGCAATAAGGTGACCTTTTTCCCCACTTGGGAGCCTCCAAGCATTCCTTGAGTGCTTATATAATTCTTTTTCATTTATATAATATATTTCACTTATTCTCAATAAGTGAAGTCCAGACAGTAGCACAATATCACTTTTAACTACTGAATCATTAAATGTATTTAGATAACTTAACTGAATTTAATTTAATTTAATTATGCCAAGTGTGGTTTTAGGTTGGACACATATTTGGGGATGTAGCCCTCAACAAGCCATTCAAAAGCCATCCTGAAATGTTTCCATAACATGATTAAGACTAGGATATCTCAAAGACTACCTCTTCCTATATGGTTTCCCAAAATCTGATTCAAAACAACAAAAGAGAATTCAATTTGTAAAAGAAAATTTCTATAAACAATGGCAAATTGCCAGTCGGTGACATTTTACTATCTTTAACTAAGGCTTAATGATATGTTCTTTCATTAAGAGAAACAAAAATGGTAAAGAATAGCAATAGCAATAGCATTTAAACTTATATACCGCTTCACAGTGGTCTACAGCCCTCTCTAAGCGGTTTACAGAGTCAGCATATTGCCCTCAACAATCTGGGTCCTCATTTTACCCACCTCAGAAGAATGAACAGCTGAGTCAACCTTGAGCCTGGTGAGATTTGAATTGTCAAATTGCAGGCAGCCGGCAGGCAGCAGAAGTAGCCTGCAGTACTGCACTCTAACCACTGTGACACCATAGTTCAGAATATTCTCTTAGGCAGGCTTGAATCAATTTACAATAGTTTAAATGGCAGTTTATAGCATCTTTCCTGACTTTATCTTCCCTGGCAATATAAAATATTGCATGGATGTCTGAGAGAATACGAATACTGACTTTAGCAAGGTGGGCCCAATCAACTGAGCCATTGCACACAGGAACCGAGCCTAGAACTGAAGAGGACAATAGTTGGGATCCATTTCTAGATTGTTCAGTGATTTGTTATTGATCGACAAACCTTCCATGTCCCCTTTGGTTAACAGCTGTAACAAGGAGAAGATGTGTGAACACAAATGTAGTACATTGGAATTGATTTTGCATTGGACTCTGGTTTGCAGATTTTGGCTTTATATAAAAAATAAAGTTGAGCATCCAGGCCAGTGTGTCTGCATCATGGGAATGGGAATCCTTTGGGCATGCATCAGTTCTTCACCGAGTGAAGTTCCATGGAGGAGAAAAACCTTGGAAACCGGGGACTACACATATGCACAAACACACCTACTTTAACATAAACCCAGAATGCTCTTCCCTTACATCATTTTGAATCAGGATTCAGAGAGCGTATTAAAAATTTCCAAGTTGCAGTTGTTCTAAAACAGTCATAGATGTATTTCTATTTTGTTTTGGGGTTTTTTAAGTGAATTTGTAGCAACTTAAGAAACAGGCACTCTGTTTGCCTGCCTGATGCATGTTTTGCCCTCACCTCTAACTTTTTGTATGAACAAAGAATCAAAAGAAACAGTGGTGGGTTGCTCCTGATTCAGACTGGTTCGCAAGAACCAGTAGTAAAACCAGTGGGAGGCTCCGCCAACCGACCCCAACATCATCAGGAAATATCTGCGCATGCACAGAAGCACGCACGCGGCCCCGTTGCAAACCAATAGTAAAGGTAAATAGAACCCACTCCTGAAAAGAAGTGCCACACAGCCTAGAACAACAAGTGCATCATTCCAGATGTTGTGATGCTCTGTTAGACAAGTTTAGGACCACCTTTTTGTATAGAAGCCTATTGAGGATCCTAACAACTCATTGTGAGAGTACTCAAGAAACAGCTGCTGTATCCATGTCCCTTAATAACAAAATGACTGATCAGACAGAAAACATTTATCTACAGGGGAATAGCCCCTCCCCTGAAATCCTGAAAAGATTCATTCCTTCTTGGGGGTCTTAAAAAACTGAACAAAACAATCAAATCTGGCAAACAACAGGGATCCAAATGCATCCTTCTTTTTGTATAATGTATGTAATATAGTCTGCTGGGTATATAAACCTGCCTTCCAGAGGATTTTATTTTAATACTATTTGCTCTAAAACCATTGAGCCTGACTTCTACAGCACTTTAATTCTGTCAAATTTTTAAGTCACCAGGTTGCATCTGCTTGATCCTTTGCTAAGAGGTTAGGGACCTAAATCACTGCCACTCTAGCCAGTGCCTGGAAGAAGTAGGAAAAGACAGATGGCTCAGAAAGAAAAAATACCTGAGAGAAATGCCAAATAACTCAGACTTAGCTCCAGAGGCAGCCAAAATATACAGAGCAGATTCAAGGTGAAGGCTCTCTTCTTCAAAGATAATCTCTGAGATGTTCTCAGCATAGCAAGAAACTAAGAAATGTGAGGCAAAAAAACCCCACCAGGCACGCTAAAGCTATGGATCAGTTTTCATGTTGAAGGGGATCAGCTGCTCATCCGCTTCAGAGAGAGACAAAGCCAGAAGAATCATGCAATGGAGCGACTGCATGAGCATGCAACTTTAACCAGTTCACTGTTCCTGTTATGCAAACTCTGTGGCAGGAGGATGCAGAAAGGACAGAAAATGCAAGAGTGTGTACTTTTCATGATGGAAATTGCAGAGCAGCAACAATGGAATAGGAAGGAAATAAAAGACAAGTATGCTTTTACTGATTCGTCTCCTTGAATCATACTGTGTCCTGTGTCGACTATAATCTGTCAAAGTCACATTAGTTGGATCTCTGCTACAGCCATAAAAAGAAAAGCAAGCAAGTAGATTGAAAGGCCAGACCAGCAAGTAAAGCTTCCAAGGGAAAAGACAGAAGCCAGAGTATGCTGTTGCTGCAAAAAAGGGGGGAAAAAGAAAGGTAGAAGTCAAAAGAAAGATGACTCAGCCAAGAAAGCTTAGCAACTTACGTGGGTGACTGAGGAGAAATGGAAAGCCACACACACACATCCACCAAGAGTGGTTCAAAGACTGCCAAGCTTTCCAGAGAAGCTAATTGGTGACATAACCTGTAGCACTGAGTTTCTAACAGAAATGGACTTTAGTATAATTCCTTCCCTGCTGTAGAGATGAGTTTCAGGGAATGAGCACAAAAGCCTTGCGAAGGATGTTTTGTAGGAGTCCATTCTTCAGGAAGGCCTACTGGCATGAACACCACAGTAAGAGAAATTCAGCACAGTATACTGCTACTGATTGCATTATATAGTCACTGCTAACTCAACCTTCACCTCTTGAACTCTCTTTTCCACTAAGTAGAAGAAGGCTGTTTGAGGGACAAAGATTGCAGCAACAGTACAGCAGAAAATAACTGGCCTTTTGCATAGGCAGAATACAAGTCTTCCTTTCTATATTGCTTTGTCTATGGTTCTGTTTCTATGTATTTGGCCACAGTATAATTAAAATACATTCATAATGCTTTATTGGACAGTGGGTTTTTTTAATGATTTCTTGATTTCAAGAACTGATTGCATATGCAATATAGGACTTAGATCTTGAGGAACAGACCAGCAACTCTTTAAAGCACCAGCTTAAAACTATTAAGCAAAGATAATGGACTCCATACAAACTAAGCAAAATATATCATGATCTGGATTACAGTAAAATCTCTAAAGTGAATTAAGATTAGGGAGGGGTAAAGAAACAGTTCTCTGAATGCTTCTAGGAAGCAGATATCAAGATTTATCCATATCCTCCCCCTCTCTCTAATGTACACACATATGCACACAGAGAGAGAGACACACAGGCAAAGTGGTACATCAACTGTTACACTACTGATTTCGTTCAAATATATGATTATGATTTGTTCTATAAATCTTGACCTGAATATAAAATATTTATACATTTGTTGAATTTATGAATAAATGCAGAAGTCCATGACAGCTATAAATGCCCCTCTCTTTCCATTTTTTCCTAACAACAACAATCCTGGGAGGTAGGTTGGACTGAAAGGGGAAGGTGACTGACCCAAGCCTACCCAATCATATATATATTACTGTACAGTAATATATGTAAAGCATATATACTGTATAGCACTTCTGGGCTGTTTCTGGGGATAGGAAGCTTTACTGATGCTATATAAGCATGCAATAGATTGTATAATGTAGGTCAGCAAAGGTTCTTTGCAAGGACCTTTGCAAAGTCTTTGGGGACTCAGCTGCTGACTGCTGACTCAAACATCTTCTGTTTTACCTCTCATTAGAACTTCTAAGAGAATCTAAGAAACATGGAGAGACAATTTGGTCTAGTGGTTAAGTCCCCAGGCAGAATCCAGGAGAGTGTTAGTTCTAATCTTGTTTTAGGCATGACCAATGGATCAACACTTGATTGATCCAAAAGAAGCAAACCCAAACCCAGTACAGCAGCATCATGGCCCAGTGTTGAAGACACTCACCTCCCACTCAGAAGGTTGAGATTTCAATCCTAGGTAGTGGCAGATGTTTCTCTCCGAGGATACAAAGAAAAAATATCTCTGTGGCGTCAGGAATGGCATCTGGCCAGTAAACTCTCAGCTCCATCGAGTCACCCAACTCGACCCTGAATTAAGGGATTAGAGGGTTGTAAAAAGGGAGTTTTTTTAATGAACCATACTAATAGTAGTACAGTGGTCTAAGGCACCCTGTTATTAAGCTGGTTATTAAGGCCAGCTGCCTGCAATTACTGCAGGTTCGAATCTCGCCAAGGCTAAAGGTTGACTCAGCCTTCCATCCTTTCTAAGGTAGGTAAATTGAGGACCCAGTTGTGGGGGCAATAAGCTGACTTTGTATAAATATACAAAAGGATGAAGGCTATTGCTGAGCACATTGTAAGCCGCCCTGAGTCTCCGGAGAAGGGCAGCATATAAATCAAATTTATATATATATATGTGTGTGTGTGTGTGTGTGTGTGTGTGTGTGTGTAGGTCTTTGGTTATTCGGGTTTTCTCCCACGTAAAATTGGAGGTTTCTTGGCAACGTTTCGACGAAATCTCATTCATCATCTTCAGGCTGGTGTTCTCAGCTTCGTGCTTCTAGGAGCAATGTGTGTGATCGCAGCTGTTTCTTCCTGCGATCACACACATTGCTCCTAGAAGCACGAAGCCGAGAACACCAGCCTGAAGATGGCGAATGAGACTTTGTCGAAACATTGCCAAGAAACCTCCAATTTTATGTGGGAGAAAACCCGAATAACCAAAGACCTACATACAAACACCCGCGAAAACCTCAGAATAAATAAATAAATAAATAAATAAATAAATATATATATATATATATATATATATATATATATATATATATATGCATATTCTTTCTAGCCAGGTTTTACCTACGTAAGCTAGGTTGTTCTGCAGCTCTGACTGTGTGAAATCTCATTCACCAACCTCAGAGCTCCTCCTCTGCTGACAAACTGCAACTCTGCGTTGCTCTCTGGGAGACAACGCAGAGTTGCAGTTTGTCAGCAGAGGAGGAGCTCTGAGGTTGGTGAATGAGATTTCACACAGTCAGAGCTGCAGAACAACCTAGCTTACGTAGGTAAAACCTGGCTAGAAAGAATATGCACATAAAAGCCTACGAAAAACAGAAAAAGACATATATATATATATATATATATATATATATGTCTTTTTCTGTTTTTCGTAGGCTTTTATGTGCATATTCTTTCTAGCCAGGTTTTACCTAGCTTACGTAGGTAAAACCTGGCTAGAAAGAATATGCATATATATATATATATATATATATATATATATATATATATATATATATATATATATATACATATATATATATACATATATATACATATATATATATACATATATATACATATATATATATATATATATATATATATATATATATATATATATATATATATATATATTTCTTACTTCTTCGTAGGGTCTATGTGTGTTTTTCTTCTAGCTTTTTCTTCTTCTACGTAGGGAAAACCTGGCTAGAAGAAAAACATATATATACATACAGATTAAATAAAATATAAAAGCATAGATTGACCTCAACCCACTCACCTTTTTACATTATATCAGCAATAACAGATAAAATAAACATGTATAAGATCTGAGATAATAGGAGCAATGAAAAAATAAAGACATATTACTGTGAATAAATAATCCAATTATTCTACATGTGCAGTTACTAATATGACATTGAATATTTTCAGTAAAAATAGTGATTGCAATGCTATAATTGATAGAATGTTAATTATCATGTCAACTATTGTTACCAGAATATAAATTAGTAGTATAACATTGTTCTCCCCCAACTGTATCTTAGAGCTTATCTCCTGAACATCAAACAATTCTTTCTTTAATTCTGGCATGCCAGATTATTATTTCAAATCATAAATAAAGAACATTTTGTGGAAACACATAAGAAACACTGATTGCAATTAAACAACTATAAAAACTGCCATGCCTTTTTATAGAATGTGCTATGAATATAGCTAATAAATTATTTGACAATAGAGTGTATGACTAGTAAAGTTTATCTATCGCAGATACAGTTCACTGAATCATTATCTACACATGCTGTTCCTTGACCGTCATAAAAAACAACTAACTGATTAATATTTCAGTATCTATATCTATTGATATTTTGATTTTAAGATTTATCGGTTATCGTATAGCATAATAAAGATGTTCTGGAATATTAGTCCCTAATGTATTTTTTGCAACATGATGATGGTGACGATGATGTTATCCATTCAATCATGTCTGATTCTTGGTGATTCTGTGGATCAGGTCTCTCCACATCTTCTAAGCTTGCACTACTTCTTTGAGTTTTTCTATGCTTTGGTTGGTGTCAGCTTTGATGGTGTCCAACAACCATGTTATTTGGCAACCTGGTTTCCTTTTACTATTAACTTTTCCAAACATAATTGTGAATTCCCCCACATGATATGGTCAAAATAAGTGAGATACAGTTTTGTGATTTTTTGCCTTCCAGTGACATTTCTGGTTTTATGTGCTTCAGTATTTGCTTGTCAGTCACTTTGCTCTCCAGCAACCTTCTCCAGCACCACACCTAAAATGAATCAGTTTTTTTCCTTTCTTTTTTAAGGTCCAACTTTTACAACCATGAATACTTTACATTGTATATTGTACATGAATACAATAGAGCAGACAAACCTACATTTTGTTGCCAGGCTGATCTCCTTGCTTGTTCTGCCCCAGCTACGGATCCCAAAGAACGCAGCACACACAAAATCCGTTCAAACCTTAGTTTACTAAATAAACCAGTTTTTTACAACAATGGCTGTTAATTAACTGCATTAATAGCCGCCAAGAATTCAAAGAATAATACTGAAAGCTTACTGTGGTTGGCAGAATGCCCAGAAGCAATTTGCAGGAAGCTGATAAGATAAGCAAGACAAGACACGAAGGTATGTGAACGAAGTTGTTCCCTGCAAATTGCTTCAGTTGGCATTCCTCCTTAAACAGGCTAAGGGAATGGCCAATTAGCCCCAAGCCTTACTTTCGAGGAGACCTCCTCCTTAGGAGCCACTCTTGCCTTTTGGCAACTCTGTGTGCCCGTGCATCAAGAGGCTCCTCCTCTTCGTCCTCTTCACTTAAGGGAGCTTCTGGAGGTTCTGAAGGCCCTGGCTGAATCCCTGCCTCTGGGATCCCTGCATCTTCTCCAGCCTCCTAATTGTCTGACTTGAGTGCCAGCTGCACAGGCTGCTGTCGCAGCACCACACCAGCCTCCTCGCTGTCTGAATCAGCTACTAGCTGCACAGGCTGCTGATGGGCCACATCATTGCTTCTCCTTCAGCTCATGTTCATCATTGCTGTGCTATTCAGTGTAATCCAATGTTTTATTTCCGGGTTGCATTTTCTACTTGGAGCAATCTACAATCCTACGAAAGTGAATTTTTCCACACATTCTATGTCTTCACCATCAATTTCTACTTTGATGTTTCCATTCCTTGTAGTGGTCATGAGCTTTGTCTTTTTAATTTTCAGAAAGAGATTAAAATTCTCACTTTCTGCTTTGATTTTCTTGATCACATGTCAAAGGCCTTCTTTGGTTTCTGAGAGGAGAGTTTTATCATCAGCATACTGAAGAGTGTTGATGTTTCTTCCTCCAATCTTTACTCCAATTTTTTATTCTTCAAAATCTAGCTTCCTCATGATCATTTTAGCATACAGATTGAATAAGAAAGGGGAGAGAATGCAACCTTGTCACACTTTTTTTACCTTAAACGATTTTTTTTACCTTAAACGAATGCATAGCTCATTCAAAGTATAGTAATCCGCAGAGAAATTCTGCTGGAAAAGTCAACACTTTTCTTTGTAGAAAAGAGTTCTTATAGCCTCTTATTACATTTAGAATGTGAAAAATCTGCACAACAGTTTATCATGCACCGTTACTTTGCACTTTTATGTATGCATGGAGTCTTCACACTACTCAAGAATGAGTTCCAGGCTTTTGTGCTGTCACACTATAAGTCTCAGTAGCTGAGCCAAATCGTTTCTGATTCAGTTGTGGTGCATTTGAAGCTGAATTACTATTCAACTTTTCTTTTAAATTCTATCCTCTGTGGAGCTTAGAGACAGAGTATTTCTCTAGCATTGTAGTGGAAAGTTTGGCTATACACCAGCACCCACTTCCCAGATTTAGCCATTCTCTGCAGTATCGCAACTTTCCCTCACAGAAATCACTCTGATTCTCCAAAAGAGAAATCTTGCAGCAGCAATAGCTATTTTCTGAGCTGTGGGTGGGATGAGGCTGCACATGCTCACTGCCCTCAGATGAGGGGCAGGGGCAGGGGTGAAATCCAGCAGGTTCTGACAGGTTCTGGAGAACCAGTAGTGGAAATTTTGAGCAATTCAGAGAACTGGCAAATACCATCTCTGGCTGGCCCCACAGTGGGGTAGGAATGGAAATTTTGCAGTATCCTTCTCCTGCCATGCCTACCAAGCCACGCCCACCAAGTCACACCACACTGACCAAGCTATACCATGCCCACCAAGCCACACCCACAGAACCGGTAGTAAAAAAAATTGGATTTCACCACTGGGCAGGGGACATAGATTTGGCCTGCCCCATTCACTGTGGGCTAGATTCCCCTGCACTTGGGTGACAGAGGACAGTTGTGGGGGTGGCTAGGGATTGAGTGGTATGGAGTGGAGTTGCTAATTTGAATGATGTGGGAAAGGGAAGCTGCCCAAATTTAAGCACTACCCAAACGTAGGTTCTGAATGTTTTCTGTTTGTGTTTAATAGGGTGAGTCTCTTTGGTATGTATAATGAGCTGTGAGGAAAAACTTTGAGGAACAGGAGGAACAATTGCAGCTAAGACAGATAAGAGAAATTTGAGCAAAAATGTAATTTGAGAAAGTGTCTCACAGTTGATTCTCCCTAGTTCTCTTTCGGATAAAAGCAAGGAGGGGAGAGGCACTTTCAGACTTGCAAGTTTCTGCTACTGTAACCCTATAATAAAAGAATTCATTTTTTGGCATTCATAACTTTAACTTCTTTGTCTGGTCTACCTCAAAGGGCTGGGGAGGATTTAGATGGTGAAAGGAAGAGAATGGAGGAGAGAATATTGCTATGGTGATAGGCATGAAGAGATATGGCAGGAGACACGGAGTGGGCACCTTCAGGAGAAGCAGCCTCTAATTGTCAGGGTTCCAAGTAACACCCCCAACAAAATCAAACTCCGAGGCTTGAAGTTCCCCAAAGCTAACTTTTATTAGCGATGTCATATTGGCACATCTGGGAAAACCTGAATCTGAGAGCTTCCGGGTTTTCCACACCCAAAAGAAAGTTCAAGATCTTGCCCCTCTCCCACATGTCCACCACACATCCAATCAGGTGCCGTCCAGAACAGAAGATACCTCCTCATTCTTCTCAACACAGCTGCAGTAAACAATAGTCTTGACTTTCTATATAGTCATCGAGCCCTTGTCATGGTCGGATCACTCTCTCCTTCGCCTTGACCTTCGAACCGCTGCACCCCGCCGCAGGGAGACGGAACCGACAAGATGGTACTGCCCCAGGCGCCTGATGGAACCTGATAGGTTCCAGATGGAGATTGGGCCAATCCCTGAGGTTCTGGCTCACGCCTCGACTGGAGACCTAGTGGCCACCTGGGATAGGATGGCTGCTGGAGCTCTGGATCGAGTCGTGCCTTTGCGGCCTCTGACCCAGTGCCGATCTCACCTGGCTCCTTGGTTCACTGAGGAGCTAAGGGAGATGAAGCGCTGGAAAAGACGCCTAGAGAGTAATTGGAGGGCCAGTCGTGCTGAATCTGACCGGACACTGGTAAGATCTCATATTAAGAATTACCTAGTGGCGATAAAAGCAGCAAAATGTACTCACTTTGCTGCTCTTATTGCGTCATCAGATAATCGCCCGGCCGCCCTGTTTAGGGTGACCCGCTCCCTGCTCCACCAGGAAGCGCGGGAGGACCCCTTGGAGGGAAGAGCTGAGGATTTTGTTCAGTATCTGCATGACAAAATCACTCAGATTCGGGAAGATCTGGACTCCGACTGGGTAGATCCAGCGGGGATGACGGAGGCAGGTCCTGTGAATGTTATCTGGGATGAGTTTGATCCTGTGACCCCTGAGGACGTGGACAGGATTCTGGGTAGATTGAATGTGACCACATGTCTGTTGGACCCGTGCCCCTCCTGGTTAGTGCTGGCTTCCCGGGAGGTGACACGAGGCTGGCTCCAGGGGATTATAAATGCTTCATTGGGTGAGGGTGTCTTTCCTGCCACCTTGAAAGAGGCGGTGGTGAGACCTCTCCTCAAGAAGCCTTCCCTGGACCCGGCAGTATTGGCTAACTATCGTCCAGTCTCCAACCTTCGCTTTGTGGCGAAGGTTGTTGAGAGTGTGGTTGCACGACAGCTCTCCCAGTACCTGGATGAAACGACATATCTAGATCCATTCCAGTCGGGCTTCAGGCCTGGGTACAGCATGGAAACGGCATTGGTCGCGTTGGTGGATGATCTCTGGAGGGCTCGGGACAGGGGGTGCTCCTCTGTCCTGGTCCTGTTAGATCTCTCAGCGGCTTTTGATACCATCGACCATGGTATCATGCTGCAGCGGTTGAAAGAGTTGGGGGTGGGAGGCACTGTATTATGGTGGTTCTCCTCTTTTCTCTCTGACCGGTCGCAGTCTGTGTTGACAGGGGGCAGAGGTCGACCCCGAGGCCCCTTATATGTGGGGTGCCACAAGGATTGGTCCTCTTGCCCCTTTTGTTCAACATTTATGTAAAGCCGCTGGGTGAGATCATCCGTGGTTTCGGGGTGGAGTACCATCAGTACGCTGACGACACCCAGCTGTACATCTCCACCCCAGACCACCCCAATGATGCCCTTGAAGTGATGTCCCGGTGCCTGGAGGCCGTGCGGATCTGGATGGGGAGGAACAGGCTCAGGCTCAACCCATCCAAGACCGAGTGGCTGTGGTTTCCGACGTCCCGATATAGTCAGCTGGTGCCATCGCTGACTATTGGGGGCGAATCATTGGCCCCCACGGAAAGGGCTCGCAACTTGGGTGTCCTCCTGGACTCACGGCTGTCTTTAGAAGAGCATTTGACGACCGTGGCCGGGAGGATTTTTCATCAGGTTCACCTGATCTGCCAGTTGCGTCCCTTTCTGGATCGGGACTCGTTATGCACAGTCACTCATGCCCTCGTCACCTCCCGTTTGGACTATTGTAACGCTCTCTACATGGGGCTCCCCTTGAGGTGCACTCGGAGGCTCCAACTGGTGCAGAGTGCACCCGCGCGGGTGGTGACGGGAGCGACGTGGCGCTCCCATGTAACACCTCTCCTGCGCGAGCTGCACTGGCTCCCAGTGGTCTTCTGAGTGCGCTTCAAGGTTTTGGTTATCACCTTTAGAGCGCTCCATGGCTTAGGACCTGGTTATTTACGGGACCGCCTGCTACCACTAATAGCCTCCCACCGACCAGTACGCTCCCATAGAGAGGGGCTCCTCCAGGTGCCGTCGGCCAAACAATGTCGACTGGCAGCCCCCAGGGGGAGAGCCTTCTCTGTGGGGGCACCTACTATCTGGAACGAGCTCCCCCCGGAGATACGGAGGATCCCGGATCTGCGTACCTTCCGTCGCACGCTTAAGACCTTCCTCTTTCACCAAGCCGGCCTGACCTAAGTCTCTCCCCTTTTTAAATGGAAATTTTAAATCTGGTTTTAAATTATTGGGGTTTTAAATTTGTTCAGCCAAATTATTTAATTCGTTTTAATCTATTTTAAATTTTGTATTTATATGTTTTATTCCATGGCTGTTCACCGCCCTGAGTCCTTCGGGAGTAGGGCGGTATACAAATTCAATAAAAATAAATAAATAAATAAATAAATAAATAAATAAAGAATTTTATTATGACTGCATATCTTCTTCCCTCTATGCAATCCCCACTCCCAATTTCCCACAGTAGGATTTGTGGCAGGCCTGAAGCCTGAAGGCACAAAGATAGAAAGATGGCTTCCAGGTGTGACACTAATACCATTTTGTAGTTTAAGTCCCAAGACCTGGTCTCTGAAGCTTTGATGACTCAACTCTGGCTGCTGCCAAATATTAATAAAATTCATTAAAATATGCAAAAATCAATACAAACATTAAAACATTTGTTATTATAGCAGATAAAGTAATGGAGAAATGTTTTGATAAAACCATTGCTCTATTTAGCAGCAGCCTGCACACAGCTTGCTAACCTTCATAGTGGTATCTCCTTATCTGCTTTCATTAAATATTCAATTTTAAGTGAATCAGGCCAAAATGATTTCCATATCAAGAGGGGCTCCAAAAAATTTCATGTGCTGAAGTGGAAACAGTACAATAAATAATGTGAAAAATCTTCTATGATTTCCTTGGAACATGGGCAGGAGCAGATCTTATATGGGATATTTTTAAAAACCATCTCTAGTGGCTTTTACATTCCTTCGTAAAAGAAAGTATTACAAGTGGAAATTTGCCATTTCTGTTCTTCAGCCCTTTGTCTGTCTCTTTAAGACAGAGAAAGAGTCCAATGTAACTAGCGATACTAAATATCCAGGATCGCAGACTTAAATAGGAGATTCCTGCTATTATATGGAGCAAGCTTTTTCCATCTAACTCTCCATTCCATTCTCCCCTTAGGGAGCTATACTATGTGCAAAATGGGGCAGAGTTTTTCCTGAGCTAAAGCTTGTTATTTGTCAAGCAGCTTAGTTTTTATTATATTGATTTTGTTGTTGTTGTGGAAGTTATCTATAAAGTGTTTTATATCAAAAGTGTTGTGTATTGTTTAATGCTATATTTTATTGAATTTTATGTCACATTCCTTGGATATTGCCATAGTAATGTGCAAACAAAGAGCAGTTGCAGAGTATCTTAAATGAAAAGTAAGTGAGAGTAAATGAACTGTCTAGAATGCAAGTTTACAATTGGATAGTGTAGTGCAGCTGATCCAGAAAGGTGCTAACTCAACTACCTCCGCGGATGACATTGGGGGAGGACAGCTGGGCAACTAATATGGAATGAGCACAAATGCTGCATGCCAAGCGAACCTTAGATATAATTCAATTCACCTTAAGCCAGGGCAGAGTCCACATTATGAAATAAATTGTCACTGGAAGTGTAACAAGCTTCATCCTTACCACTACCAGAGTAAGGGAACCACAATGTTTCTTGTCTGCCAATGTGATTAATTTTTATTTTAATTGATATCTGCTATGTTTATTACTTTTACAGAAGCTTCTGCTGTTCTTAATGCTTTCTAAACTATTAAGAGTTAAGATGGCTTAGATATTTCTTACATAAATAAAGTTTTCCCTCTTCATCCATCCGGATAATGTGTAAGGAGGAGTTCTTGATGATTGAAAGTTGTTCTTCCTTGTCTATCTTCCTTCTCTTAAATTTCTTCTGAATGTCTTCCTTCCTTACTTCCTCCCTCCCTCCCTTCATTCTTTTTCTTTCTTCTTATGCCTTCATTTGTTTTATACAGTGTTTCTACAAAGCAAAAGAGAAGCATTCTGATATCATCCCCCTCCAGCAGTAAATCTATGTGATCATATTATAAGCAGCTGCGTCCTTTTTGCCGATGACGTAAAATTATTTAACACCACTGACAATGCTGCTATCCTACAAAGCGACCTTGACTATGTGTCAGAATGGTCGCGCAATTGGCAACTCCAAATTTCTACTAATAAATGTTCTTCCTACACATTGGCAATAAAAATCAGAACACCAAATACAAGTTGGGTGGAAACGATCTCGTAGATGACCCTCACTCTGTCAAGGATTTAGGAGTACTCATTTCAAAGCCCCAGAGCTCACTGTAACAGCATTGCCAAAAAGGCACTAAGCGTTGTTAACCTAATTTTGCGAAGTTTCTTATTTATTTGTATTTATTTATTTATTATTTATTTATTTTGTCAAGCATAGATAAGATAACAGGTAAAAGTATAAACATAATTTGAATACATGAAAAGAGTAAGTAAAAATGAATATTAGGACAGGGACGGTAGGCACGCTGGTGCACTTATGCACGCTCCTTACAGACCTCTTAGGATTGGGGTGAGGTCAAGAGTAGTATCTTCTCCGGTAATATTGTATAACTAACTAACTAAGGCATACAAAACTTTGGTAGACCAATTATTGAATACAGCTCGTCCGCCTGGAACCCACACTGTATTTCGAACATTAACATGATTGAGCGGGTTCAGAGGTATTTCACGAGAAGTATACTCCAATCCTCTACTCACAATAGAATTCCCTGTGCCACCAGGCTTAAAATTTTGGGCTTGGACAATCTGGAATTGCGCCACCTGCTGTCCAATTTAAGCATAGAACTATTTACCCTGGACCTCACTCCCTTTTTAAGAGGGGAGCGTGCATAAGCGCACCAGCATGCCTACCGTCCCTGTCTTACTTCCCCATTTATTTGTATTTACTTCCTTTATGTTTATGTTCATACCTATACTTGTTATCTTGTACATGTTTGACAAACAAACAAACAAATAGATAGATACTCCATTCCTCTCCTGCTCTGCAGCTTTCAAAATTGGAGGAGTTTATTTTCTGCCTAAATTTTCCTTAACGGATGGCCTAATCAGGCCAGCAGGGCCATAAAGCATTGCCTCCTGGGAGAATGGTGTCACTCAAGGTTTAGCTAGCCAAGTTTTAAACTAAAAGCCATTATTTATACAGTGACCGTTTCATAAATGATATAGGAAATGATATAGGAAATACTCAAAAAGTATATCAAGGTCTGTATAGCATAAAATATAGCAGTCTCACTTTGGTTATGGGTTTTCTTTTTTAAACCAAAGCTACTGGCAATATCAAAGGCCTGTAACAAAATTAATGACACAAGCAAACAGTGAAGTGAAGAGACACATAGGCCGTTGTAAGAAATAGGAAACCAAATCTAATGGAAATGAAGATAACAGAAAAGCCTGACAGACATGGTTAAGTAACTAATATAACAGATGTCAGATAAAAAATAATTTGATGCACATTTCCAACTGGTTGCTGCACTGAATTTCAGAGAAAGGTTTTAAGCTTTCGTAGACATCTCTTCTTTGGATTCTCAGTTTTAAAAACAATTAAATTTATTTTTGTTAAAAGAAAAAAAGTGGTTTAAGAAAAGAATCAAATGTGAGGACAAATTCCAAAGTTTGTGTTATGTTTTCCATTAAGTCATTGATATGTGCATAAATATGCCTATATATGTATATGTCCTTAACCCTTGCTTAGCAGCAACAGCCAATATAACATAAAGTGCTTCCACTGTAAGATATTTAATTTATGTCATAGCTTGAGATATTGGAAAAGTTATTTGATTAAATATGAATTATAAAAATACAGTAAAATAGCCCATTCCCCTAGTCCTGGGGATTCAGGACTATTCCCGATTCTTGATCTTTTGATAAAGAACATAATGGTGTTTAATAATATCTGATATTATCAGTTTCAGATTATGTTTAATCTGTTAAAATTGTTCTCGTGAAAGCTAATGAATGTGAGACCTAGGTATTCTAGATAGCTCTCCATGTGTAGAAATCCAGTTCTCATGAACCTTCAGCATCATAAAAGGCAGAACTTGCTCTAAGTGCATACAAACTCTGCTTCCTGTGTCTAAATAGCTTCTCTTTTAGCTCTCTGCTCTAAATAATAATAATAATAATAATAATAATAATAATAATAATAATAATAATAATAATAATAATAATAATAATAATAATAATAATTTTATTTCTATACCGCCCTTCTCCTGAAGGACTCAGGGCGGTGTACAGCCTATTTAAAAACACAAACAAAACAACAATGTAAAATTTTAAATAATTAAATAAATTGGCTCAGATTTAAAACCCCAAAAAATTTAAATACCCCAATTTAAAACTATTGTGTTGATAGTCCGACCTGGCGGAACAACAGGGTCTTCAATGCGCAGCGAAACACCCGGAGGTCGGAGATCTTACGAATTTCCGGGGGCAGTTCGTTCCACAGGGCTGGGGCTCCCACAGAGAAGGCCCTCCCCCTGGGTGTCGCCAGCCGACATAACTTGGCCGATGGCACCCTGAGGAGACCCTCTCTGTGGGAGCGAACTGGTCGGTGGGAGGCTATTGGTGGCAGAAGACGATCTCGGAGGTACCTGGGTCCTATGCCATGGAGCGCTTTAAAGGTGGTAACCAACACCTTGAATTGCACCCGGAAGACCACTGGGAGCCAGTGCAGCTCACGCAGGAGGGGTGTCACATGGGCACAACAGGTTGCGCCCATAACCACCCGTACGGCCGCATTCTGGACCAGTTGGAGCCTCTGAGTGCTCTTCAAGGTGAGCCCCATGTAGAGAACATTACAATAGTCCAACCAGGAAGTAACAAGGGCATGAGTGACCATGCGCAGGGCGTCTCGATCCAGAAAGGGCTGCAACTGGCGAATCAGGCGAACCTGATAAAAGGCCCCCCTGGCCACGGCCGTCATATGCTCTTCTAAAGACAGCCATGCGTCCAGGAGGACACCCAGATTGCGAGCCCTCTCCGTGGGGGGCAAAGATTCACCCCCAATAGTTAGCGATGGCACCTGCTGACTATATTGGGGTGCCGGAAGCCACAGCCACTCGGTCTTGGAGGGGTTGAGTTTGAGCCTGTTCCTCCCCATTCAGACCCGCACGGCCTCCAGGCAGCGAGACATCACATCAAGGGCATCGTTGGCGTGATCTGGGGTGGAGATGTACAGCTGAGTATCATCAGCGTACAGATGGCACTTCACTCCAAAACCACGGATGATCTCACCCAGCGGCTTCACATAAATGTTGAGCAGGAGGGGCGAGAGGACCGACCCTTGCGGCACTCCCCATGCGAGACACCTCGAGGTTGACCTCTGTCCCCCTGTCAACACGAACTGCGAGCGGTCGGAGAGGAAGGAGGAGAACCACTGCAAAACGGTGCCCCCTATTCCTAACCCCCTCAACCGCTGCAGCATGATACCATGGTCGATGGTATCAAAAGCCACTGAGAGATCTAATAGGACTAGGACAGAGGAGCAACCCCTGTCCCGAGCCCTCCAGAGATCATCCACCAACGCGACCAATGCCGTTTCTGTGCTGTACCCATGCCTGAAGCCCGACTGGTACGGATCTAGATAGATAGCTTCATCCAGGTGCTGGGGAAGTTGTCGTGCCACCACGCTCTCAACAACCTTCGCCACAAAACGAAGGTTGGAGATTGGACGATAGTTGGCTAATTCAGCCGGGTCCAGGGAAGGCTTCTTGAGGAGGGGCCTCACTACCGCCTCTTTCAAGGCGGCAGGAAAGGCTCCCTCACTCAGAGAAGCACCTATAATCCCCTGGAGCCAGCCTCGTGTAACCTCCCAGGAGGCCAGTACCAACCAGGAGGGACACAGGTCCAATAAACATGTGGCGGCACTAATCTTACCCAGAACCCTGTCCACATCCTTGGGAGTCACAGGATCAAACTCTCCCAGATAACATTCTCAAGACCTGCCCTGGTCTCCTCCCGTGGACTCATCCAATCGGAGTCCAAGCCATCCCGAATCCGAGCGACTTTATCGTGCAGGAATTGCACAAAATCCTCAGCATGACCCTGCAAGGGATCTTCCCGCACTCCCCCCCGAAGAAGGGAGTGGGTCACCCTAAACAGGGCGGCTGGTATAAAGTATATGAGCTTGGTGTGGCCCTGAAAGCAGATGACACACTTCTTAGGAAAAATCAAATCAATGGAAAAGCAACAGTTCTTCAGCCAAGGCTGTGGAGAAGAAGTAGAATAGTCCTCTTGTCTTAGGATCTTCTTACACCTCCCCTGTTTTGCTTGGCAAGGGATAAGGTAGCTCTTTTCTCCACCTCTCCTGCTTCCCTTCCAGCCTTTCACAAGCATTATTTATAGTAAAGAGTGACCAACATTACCTCCAACTCCATCTTCTCATCTCTTTGTCTTCAGACCCTTGTTGATTCCATTTGTCCATCTCCCATGCCATATTCTCAACAAATATAAAACAACTCTCTCATTTGAATGGTAAATGGTTTAGGGAGGAGAAACTTCCTCCCCTCTCCCCAAAATAATATATATATATATATATAGCAGACCTGCATCAGGTTTATACATTACTCCCTGGCTGTGGGACCTGATTATTGCCCTTATGCCCTCTCTATGGCCCTACTTAGATTGGGAGAAATCCAAGGGTCAAGCTGATAGTCACTAGTATTTAGTGTTCTGCTGCCTGAAGGTTCCACAATGTTTTAGAAGAGCCACGTAGAAGGTTCTATATTTAACCTTTTCCTATCATTTCTCACAGACTCCTCTGGCCATCATGGATAGCAACTCTGCAGGGTTATTTGTTCCTAAGATAAATCTGCAATAAATGGCTGCAGAAATTAGAAATGAGCAGAAACATCTTATTACACTTTACTCTGAAGTCAAAGGGGAACTAGAGAGAAAGCTATTTTTATAACACGCCTTTGGTAATACAGAGATACACCCACACCCCACACCCCTTGTGAGCTCAGAAAACACATGTGTTTTCTCTTGCTCATCCTAAAACAGCAGCCCCTTTGGATAAAACACTTCCAGAGAGTTGTCAGTGCCTAGGAATCCTCCGGAAACAGCATTGCACAATGGAAACAATGACTCATGTTTATTTGTATCACCTACAGTATTTTCTTTTATCCTGTTTGGTCTTTGTTGTTATTTTGGTTGCTCTCAGAAACTTAAGCAGAGTCAGAGCTGATTAGTTCTGGAAATCCCATTGCTGTGGGTTAAATTGGGACTATTATTTTTTTTAAAAAAAGAAAACATCTTGGAAGAGGGCAGAGACAAATTATTTCTATACTGTTCTGAAAAAAAACCCTAGACAACAGGAATGAAGTTTGATTCAATAGAAACTTTGCCTTTACCCTACCATATGAACTCAGCCAAAACTATGTTTTCTAAGTTTGTGGCTTATTGAGGTAACGTTGAATTGTTGATATTTCCCTGCCCAGGATATCAAGCACCAGTTACCTGCAGACATGAGCACTTAGGGAAAGGTGTGGATAATTTTCATCAGAAGCAAAGTTAAAGTGCAGATTACTTTCTTCCAACATGACATGCACAGGAACTCATAGTAGCACTGGGATCCAATGGCTCTGGATTGTCTCTGCCAAATTGAGTTAGTATTAGATCCTTCGGGCACGAAGAAGCAGAAGCGGGTTTGCTTGAGCAACAGTTCTTCAATTCAAGTTTTTTTTATTTTATATTGTTTATACCTGTCAATGGATGAATGGTGTGATACCTGGGTTTCATACATCTCAAGCAACAGTTCTTAAGCTCCAGTGGTTTCTTTACTTTCCATCATTATTTCAGATCATTTTTTTTTTTTTTTGGTCAAGATTGCTCTCAATGTCTTTCAGATCTTTGTCTTATTTACTTGTTTACTTTCTATAGCCACCCATCTCAACCCCGTTGACTTTTGGTGCTGAACAACACTAAAACAATTAAAAACAATACAAAATAAATATACACAGCAGCCAAGAAAATTATCATTATAATTCTCAATATAGCCAAGTAATGGGACCCCTAACACAGGGATGAAATGCTCCCAGTTCGGACCGGATCACCCGATCCGGTAGCGATGGCAGCGGGTGGTTCGGAGAACCAGTAGCAAAAATCCCTGCCCCTCCCCATGCCCTGCTGAGCCGCACGATCATCAGAGGCTTTTTTTTTTTTAACTTTTAAAAGCATTTTTTCTATAACCTCTTCCGACGAAAAAATGCTTTCAAAAGTAAAAAAAAAAGCCTCTGATGATCATGCAGCTCAGCTGGGATCATCAGAGGCTTTTCAAAGCAGTTTTTTTCTGCAATCTCTTGGCTGAAGAAGTGGTAAAAAAAATGCTTTGAAAAGTCTCTGACGATCCCAGCTGAGTTGCCTGATCGGCAGAGGCTTTTCAAAGCATTAGAAAAAATGATTTGAAAAGTTTTTTTTTAAAAAAAAAAGTTGGCCATGCCCACCCAGTCACATTACCCCCCCCCCCACCAAGCCATGCCCACAGAACCAGTGGTAACAAATTTTACATTTCAGTTACCTGACCTAACGCATTTGGACTCCCAGGGTCTCCCAGTTTTAAGGCCTTAATCAGGGTCATCCTGATCTCTGAAGGAAGAATGTCCCAAAGGGCAGGGGCTATAGCAGAGAAGTCACATCTCCTGATGTCTGCCAGCCAACATTCCTTGGCTGACGGGACCAGCAGCATATCCAACCTGCAAGACTGAATTGGACAAGTAAAAAATATTTGGAAAGACAATCCCCCTACATAATCCAATCAAAGCCATGTAGGGCTTTAAAGCTCACAACCAGAATCTTGAAGCGCATCTGGAAGAATACTGGTAACCAGTACAACTCAAGCAGTAGTAGTGATACATGTATCACATATCTGGCACTATTTACAATCCATGCAGCAACATTCTGTACCTAAGCTGATGCTTCTGAATGTTCTTCAAGGACAGTCCCATATAAACTGCATTGCACTAGTCCTAAAAGAGGTTACAAGGGCATGGGTGATCATGAGCAGAGCTTCCTGACACAACTGGTGCACCAACCAAGGATGTGCAAAGGCCTTCCTAACCACAGCTGCCAGCAGTCCAGGAAGATCCTCCATATTGTCCACCAGGTCTGCCTGTGGCATTGCTACCTCATTCAGAACCAAAGAGATATAGATAGATTGGGGTGTCAAACTCGATTTCATTGAGGGCTGCATCAGGGTTGTGTTTGATCTCTGGGGGCTGGGGTGGGCATGGCCAGCTCGATGTCATTCGTGTGGGGGCACCTGTGGTGGCCTGAGCACTCTGCCACTCTGAGCGAAAATGGGATCCTGAGCTCTGTTTTCAGCTGCAACAGCCTCCTGCAACCCTCTGCCAGTGAAAACGGAGCTCAGGAGGGCCACCTGTGAGCTCCGTTTTCACTGGCAGAGGCACTGTAGGCCGGTCCTTCGCTGTTTCCAAGTCAGCCCTGTGGGCCAAATCTAAGCACCAGCCCACGGGCCTTGAGTTGACACCCCTGACATAGATGATACATAGATTATGCATAGATGACAGAGAGATAGATATATAAAATATAGCCAATGGGGACATATATAAAGGAAAATAAATGCTCATGAATGTTCTCAAGCATAATCTTTGAGTTAGCTTCCATTACTTTTTTCTCAAGATAATAGAATTATATAGAAATTATACAGATGCATTCTGTTCCCCATTGACATGCTTCCAGCAACCTACCGCCTAGCCCAATCATACAATATGCCAGCTTAGCCAAAATCTCTTTTGCCATAAATTGCGGGTTTTGATCACTTTGGCTACTGATGCAATTGCTTATTTGAGTATTTCTCCACTTAGCAGCAGCAGCTGCTCACCAGCAGAAGGTACTATGTAAAAATCACTAGCAGCATTAGAGAAATCCTGCCGTCAAGGTTTTTTATATCAAATACTGTTAAATGTAAAAAAGCTCCAATTCAACCTCTATGTTTGGGGGCAGGGAGGAGAAAAGCAGCTAAATAGGCTAAGCTGTTCAGAAGAAGAGTAGATGTGAAAAGATGATGTTTAACTCTTTTCAGCTGTCCATGTTGGCGCTCTTAAATCTTTCCTCCATGGAATCCCAGATGCTACTTTAAAGAATTTGTATTCTTTTGGAGCCTCATGAAATGGAGGGGAATACAGGGTTGTTGGAGGGTGTTGTTTTTTTGGGGGGAGTGATACTGTCAATGAGAAAAGAGTTATGAACTTCAGCCTCCTAAAGCTGTTTTCATTTTAGCAAATCATCCCTTTGTTAGCCACATTTCTCAGCAATGTGTAAGATACCTTCAACATAAAAAGTATATGCATGTGGTTGAAATATATGACCTCATTCTTTCCAAAATTCCACATTTTAAGTCCATCACCCACTCTTTTTTAAAAAAATTAGACGGCTCTTTTCTCTTGTGTCAAACATTCTGCTCAAAGGTTCATCAGGACTCAGGCCCAATTACAGCTGTGCACCACTCTCTCTCTATAGTCATACAAATGTAACATAAACACGAAATCAAGCTTTTTCCAAATTTGTTTAGGGGCATTACCTATTCACAGAATAGTAAGATTAACACAAATATGTGATTGTGATCATTTTTAAAGGGGGAGCCATAGAACACAAAATCATCACCAGGGAAAGTCTTTTCCACTCTTCTGGTGAGGAAAATGTTCTTCCCCTTTGGTAAACTGTTTATTAAACAGTATACAAATCAGTGGCAGAGGATACACTATTTCATAGCAATAGAGCCTGTAGTACAGTGGACTAAAGCACTGTTATTAACATCTGCTGCTTGCAATTACTGCAAATTCAAATCTTACCAGGCTCAAGTTTGACTCTCCTTCCATCCTTTCAAAGGTAGGTGAAATGAGGACCCAGATTGTGGGGGCAATAAGCTGACTTTGTATAAATATATAAAAGTATGAAGGCTATTGTTTAACGCATTGTAAGCCGCCCTGAGTCTCCGGAGAAGGGCGGCATATAAATTAAAGCAAAAAAAAAAAAAAAATAGCAATGGGAACAAACAACATAACGCCCATATATATCTCTATAAATAACAAATATTTTGAACAAACATTTAAGGGGAAAGTTGTGCTTGTGGTTTAAGTATGGAGCTGAGATATAAGAGGTCCAGATTCTATTTCTAGTCCTGTCCCAGGCTTCTTGAGAAAACCGTACCAACCAAAGAAATTGTCTTCAGCATTTCAGTCTTTAAATAGGGATAATTGTCAGTTATCATGTGCATAGTCTTGCAAGTAGTGTTTGTACTAGATACTTTTTTAAAAATCATCTGAAATAAGAACTGGAAATAAAGCATTTCCTGTTGTTTAGAAGATTTTAAATACTGGTATGTAGAAAGTTAACTCTAGGTTGTGAGCCAAGACTTAAACTGTGAATGTTTTAAGTTACAGCAGAGTAGACAATATTTTGGACCAGATGGCCACATCTAGAGTCTTATGGCTCTGTTTTAAATGGGTACTCACCAGTGGTAGGTTTCTACCAGTTCGTCCCGGTTCAGGTGAACCGGTAGTGGTGGTGGTGGGAGGCTCCGCCCACCCACCCGGAGGTCATCACGGACACTCTGCGCATGTGCAGAAGCGCCACACACACACTCACAGTTTCGAACTGATAGCGAAGGTAAGTGGAACCTACCACTGGTACTCACAAACAAGTGCCACGGCAGTGGGCAATCTCTGATCTAGTGAGGGGCTAAATGAATTGTGAGAGATAAAAATGAAGCTGCAGCTGAAGTGCTTTGATCCACAGCATGCCAGTTTTTATTAAAAGAATATTTCGGAATACCTACTTCAGGTAGGGCAGAAATCTGGCAGGCCATGGCTGATCCTACTATCTTTACATTGCCTACTCTTTGCTTATCTGTGAAAGACTTGAAGTTTCAAATTCAATTATTATTGAAATTGTTTTCGCCTATCTTGTATCCCCAGATGTGTTAGATTTAACATTTGTTACATTTGCTCCCAGAACACCCATGCACATATTGAGAGTTTCAAATCTGCTATAAATGGTAGACTGATTTATGTGTATATATGCACACAAACACACACACACACACACCAAGCCATCAACCCACCTGCACACACACAAAATGTTAGTTGACAAACCTGGAAAACTAATATTAATTTTATTACAGGTAAGAACTGCTTATCTTGAAAGGTATTTCTATATCTAACAAACAAAATCAATCTAGAACTTAATATCAAAATCATCATATCGCTGAAGTGCAATTGTATGGAGATACCTTTCCGGGGGTTAACTTTAGGCAGACATACATTATTTATTAAGAAATCTGTTAAGTTGAAGTAGACAGGAAAGTCACAGGACTATTGTTGTGAAGTCTGTCTTGATAGGAGCAGCAAACAGTGAAGATCACTCTTTAGCTGAGATAAACAATTGGCAACCCAGAGGCCCTATGCTGCGTTGCAAGGAATTTTTGAGCCAAGAGCTACACTTGGTTTATGAGCAGCATGATGGCAGCTATGCTCCAACAGGTGTTCAACAGTTATGTTTATATACAGAATATATGTGGTCAGTCATTCTGAAATCATATTGTTCAGTTGAACAAATTTTACTTCTACTGAGGTATAAGCCCACTAGAGTTCAATGGGACTCTTGCAATTGTGTATTTGAATACTTTTTGAACCTCTTTTATTTAATTTAGATGCACTTTCCAGACAAACAATAGTATTGCCTCTTATTATGCCTCACTAGATAAAATATCTCCCACAAAAACGCTGATCGCTCTGGCTCCTTATTTTTGCAGAGATCTTCAACTTTCTGTTGCCATTTGTTTGTTGTTGTTAGTTGTGAAGTCATATCCAACCCATCATGACCCCATTGACACCATTCTTCCAGGCTTTCCTGTTCTCTACCATCCTCTGGAGTCCGTTTAAGCTCACGCCAACTGCTTCAGTGACTCCATCCAGCCTCCTCGTTTTCTGTCATCCCCTTCTTCTTTTGCCCTCAATCTTTCCCAGCATTAGGCCCTTCTCCAGTGAGTCCTTCCTTTTCATTAGGTGGCCAAAGTATTTGAGTTTTCATCTTCAGGATCTGGCCTTCTAAAGAGCAGTCAGGGTTGATCTCCTCTAGGACTGACCAGTTTGATCGCCTTGCAGTCCAAGGGACTCACAGGAGTCTTTTCCAGCACCATAGTTCAAAGGCCTCCTTGGCGCTCAGCCTTTCTTATGGTCCAACTTTCACAGCCATACTGTCAGGCTGACACATACATTGCAACTGGGGAAACCATAGTCTTGACTATATCCACTTTTGTTGGCAGGGTGATGTCTCTGCTTTTTAGTATGCTATCTAGATTTGCCATAGCTTTCCTCCCCAAGAGCAAGTGTCTTTTAATTTCTTGGCTGCAGTCCTCATTTGCGGTGATCTTGGAGCCCAGGAAAATAAAATCTGTCACTACCTCCATTTCTTCCCCATCTATTTGCCAGGAATTGAGAGGGCCAGATACTATGATCTTAGTTTTCTTAATGTTGAGTTTCAAGCCAACTTTTGCACTCTCCTTCTTCACCCGCATCAAGAGGCTCTTTAGTTCCTCTTCACTTTCTGCCATTAGAGTGGTATCATCTGCATATCTGAGGCTCTTGATATTTCTCCCGGTAATCTTAATTCCAAATTTTGATTCATCTAGCCCCACCTTTCTCATGACGTGCTCTGCATATAAGTTAAATAGGCAGGGTGACAGTATACAAAGCAACAAATGGCAGGTACTGTCGCCCTGCCATTTGTTAACAACTGAATATTTCATTATTCATTTTGAGATTAATGCAAAAAAAATTGTGTGATTTACAGACATTGGGCCAGATTGTATGATTGCACTTTTTTCACATCTCCTTTCTATTTTCAAATAATATTCTTGTGAAATTTAAAGGATAATGTACTTTGGCTAATGTCACACTTGTATGGGAAAATGTTGATAATAATGTGCACTTTTTATATAACAGCTACGTATTTTGTCACAAGAGTTAGCTGTTATGAAATATACCCTCATAGGGTAGCTAATCTGGTGGAAAGTAGCCAAATATTCCCCCAGCTAGTTCATGCTTATTGTCTGTTTGCTACAGTGCTCTCATGGAAATGAAGATTTTCCCAGAGAATAACCTGGAGGATATTTAAAACCTTTTGCCCTGAGCTACATATCACCTCCAGCCCTAGGTCATCCTGGGGAAACAAATGTTCTTCAATCATTTTTATACAATGGGGTCAACTACTAAGGTGGTGAGCCTGTTTGGGGGATCTCAGGTGGCAGATGAAATGAAGTGAAATGAAGATTTATTATACACCGCCCAGAGTTGTTTTGTGCAAGTTGGGTGGCCATATATAAATTTGATAAATAAAGAAATAAAAGTGAGTGGATGTTTCTCCAGAATTCTCTCTGTACTCTATGAAAAACAAAACATAAAGAAGAAAGAAGCTAATATTCGCCAGGGATTGCTGCTTTTTAAATGGTGGGAAATTGTTTTGAATGAAAACAGTTGATTCATAGCAACGTTTGGCTGCTGATAGCAAAAGCACAATTTTAGCTCCCGTTGGGTCCCAGTGTTTTTTGAAAGAGACACTCTCTCCCTGTTAAGTAGATTCTTCACACCACAATATAGAAATAAGTATCTTTACTAAGACAGCCAGGCTTTTAAGGCACTCCTAACTGCTAATACTTGCTTCAGTAAACTAGGCAAACAGAATGTAACAAAAATAATATACATGTGAATATACAACTTAAGACAATTGTGTGCTCACAACATCTCCCAGAATTCCTGATGCCCTTTGAAACAGCTTTCCTCAGAATTGCTTAAAGTAAGATACTCACTCAAAATTTGCTGCTTCTCCTTCAGAACTGCAGAATAATTAAAACCAGGTGGTCCCTTCCTTCACTTTACAATTTAAACCAGAGGTTTGCAACTTTGGGCGGGATGGAGACAAAGACCACACTTAGCCTTCAGAAAATCATGTAGGGAGCCAAGCAAAAAGTGAGGGCATTTTCATTTATTTACATCTAAAATTGATTAAAATTAAATACAACGTATCTAATTATTTTCTCTTTTTGCCACATTAAAAATTGCAGTATGTGAGCAACCTTTGGGAGTCTGCAGGAGTGGACCTAAGACTTTTTGGGGCCATAAAAGCTGTAGCCTAAAGATGATGCACTGAGCTTGATAAGGAGTTAAGATTTTGATCCTTTCCTGCCATTGCTCTTTTAGCCCTTGGCTTTTATTTTACAGTGCTAATCTGACATCTCCAATTAAAAGGACCAGTTTGGTGCATGGGTTAAAGCTTCAGGTTCAAAACTGTGAAACTGTGAGTTCTAGTCCCACCATAAGAATGAAAACTGGGTGGACGACTTAAGGCTAGTTACTGTCTCTCAATCCTAGGAAGAAAAAGGCAAGGGCAAGTCAAAATCTTGTCAAGAAAACAACAGAGACTTGTGCAGGCAATCCCCAGGAGTCAAGAACAGCTCAAAGTTTGACACATTTAAAAAGAAGAAGAAAGATCTCAGCCTGAGATTTTAAGCAGCCAGGTCAGTCAGAATGATTTATTATTCATTTAAGAATCTCTTTCTTATCCACCTTCTCAAACAATGATCCATGGTATAACAGGCAGCACCAGGAGGAACGTGCCTGCAGGGCAGTGGATGAGAACAAATACACTTATCATTTGTATTTCCCATTGTCTGGTCCTTCTCTAAGCTTCATAGGAACAATTCTCATCATTATTTAAAGAACGTGCTGCTTAGCTTTCATATGATCAGTATTCTCTATTGCCTCTGAATCTCTCTTTCTCTCTGGCCACATATCCCCTTTCTTCTGTAAAGAGAAGTGGGGAGGGGTTTGTTAAAAGAGTGATGTCATCATTCTCCCTTGCCATTCATAATCTTGCAGCCCACCAACTTTTTCCAGCAAGTTGTCATGGGATTTAAAATGATATATATTGCACATGACAAATATTCTCTAGATTTGGAGTTCCACAAGGAGTCACGGGGCAGAAAGGAAAAGCAGGTTCATGTTATAGCTTTTGTGCAAAGAAACATGTTCTCTTTGTCACGAAAGGACATGTGGCTTTATTCTTGTGAGAAAGCCAGTGGAATTCACAGATGTTACCACATTCATTTCCTCACATACCCAAAGTGGCTTCAACGTTGGATTTAAATGTTGCTTTGTGATTCAAAATTCCTTTTTAAAAAACCAGTACTTGTGTGAGTCAATTGATTGGTGTTCTGTTTCCTTTTTTCAAACTCTGACATGAGAAATTATAAGTTCCCATGACAAATATACAAGTGAATATTTTTCCTCTTCTTGGTGTTGATTAGATGTTTTAGCTATCACGGTGTATTGTTCTAGAATTTGTTCAGTTGCTATGACAACCCTTTTCTGCTTTCTCATACCTTCATCAAACACTGGCACTGGATACGTATCGACAGACTTAGCACCAGCAGTGAACTGTTAAGCCCATATTAGAATAAAAACAGAATGAAAAAGACTCTTTTATTGTATACAGTTTGGATGGTGGTCTGATGCTGAATGCCAACCATACCAACCTAGTGCTTCCCAGCTAAATTAGGACTACAAATTCCAGAATTCACAGGCACTATAAGTAGTAACTGGTTAGGCTGCATACATATCAGGCCACATCTTTCATGGCTTAGCTGTATAGATCTAATTTTAAAATCATTTCCAATTCATAAATAGATATAACACCAATGTAACGAATATCCCTAAATTTGGTGGTCTCAGGCTTTTTATGTATTAACAAATCTGTGAATGTTTGACAGCAGAGATAGACTAGCAAATCTGTGAAATATAAGAGTGAAACATAAACCTAAGAAATGAATAAATGAATGAATTTATCTCAGATATTCATCTGCTATTTAATTAGCCGCTCATATGAAAGTAAGATGGCTCTCATTGCCTCTCCTTGTCTCCCATGCCAGACATAATAGATCTTCTCTACACTGTACATCTCATCTCCCTCCAGAGGAGTTGTGCAATTTATCAATGTATCTCCAAGAAGCTAACTCCATATAGTAAATGTAAAATGTATTGTTATTTCTTATTTTAAGTTTGCCTATTAGGGATGCTATAATTTGTTTATTATTCCTGTTTCGCCACTTGTTTGGAGAGATGGAATTACCCATTCAATAAAATTCAGTGAGTGCCCTTTCAGGACATATTTCTCACCACCTTTATTGGCTCGTTTGCTGCTCTTTCCTATTTGAAATCTGCAGTCATAATTAACATAACATGTAATGTGAAATAGCAAAACATCACAAGAAACTCTGTAAAGGTAAGCAGTGGCCCTGCAGGTCATAGACTGGAGGCATTTAAATAAAGATTCCTGTTGTGAATAGAAAATCGGACTAGGCAACTTCAAAGATCTTCTCCAACTCAACATGCCGAGAATCCCCATTTTTCTCTTGCTTTCTGTTGTGCATTTCCAAGTCTCTAGAAATGAAAACTGTACAACCTGTTCCCAGTGTGTCAAATGCAGCAATAAAAAAAATTCCTGATTCTTTTAAGAGATTCCTGGGACTAAGAGAGATCTGCTACTGCAATTCTAATTCTTACTTTCTGTTGTTGCTACTGTGTTCATTGTAAATTATTTATCATCATCATTGTCATCATCATCATCATCATCACTGCTGTATTTAATTTGAGGTCTGTGTGATTTTCTTTGTGAATATGGTATGTCAAATCCTTCATCTATTTCTGTGACTGGTCTTTTAATTCCATTTTGTCCATTGATTCAGATCTCTTGTGACCCTATTCATAATATTATGTGTATGGTCTTATTCATAACCCTGTTCACCATGGGAACATCTCACTTCCGGTTCAATTTGATACATGTTCATCCACAAACTTGTTTAAAAACAGAAGAAAGTTTCAAGACAAGTTAAGGATCTACTTCAGATTTTGTATATGGAAATGGTTCTGTATTAGAACAAGGATTTAGGTCCTCGTCTCTAGATTTCCAGTCATTAGCAATCACAGTCACTAAAGCAGTTTGAAGAGTTTTCTAGTTGCTAAATTAGAGGACAATTGGGAAAACAAATATTCATACAGCCTTTTCCTGAAAAAAGGTTGCCTGATGTCACACAAACACTCACCATTGACCCTCTTCTACTCATTTGAATGGCTAGAGACGCTAAATAAGACAGAAACAGACTTTTGATTTTCGGTGTTAAGAGAACCCAGTTGTGATTCTACTCCTGGAATCATTTTCCTTGTCTGGCTCATCCTTTTCTAGCAACTGACTGAAGCAACTCCGTCTGGGGCTCTTCTCAGAACATGCAGTAATGCAGCCCTAGATTGGAGGCCTGGGCTTGAAATTCAGTTGTTTGTTTTGAACAGGAAACTGTAATGGTCTTTTATTCTCAAGGGAACAACAAGACTAAGTAACTGGAGTTGGGGGAGGGGGAGAGAAGGAGCAAAATACTATGGAAACATTTGTATTGTTTCATGCTCCAAATATCTAAGCAGAAGGAGGACAGCTTTTATGTCACTTGCTGTTGAAAAGATGGTGCTGAAAGTACCTAGGTTTGCAAAGCTGAACAAATACTGAATAGGTGGAAGGCCCATATAAAGAGGACCAGATGTAAAAACACTACTGTAACTGTTTCCCAAAAGCAACAAAATCAGCAGTTTTTTTTAAGCTCATCAGTTCAGAACTCCTTCACCATTTTCTTATTTTCTCCATCCAACGCCAAGTTGAATTCCCACAGAAGTGACACAACAGTATTCCCTAAGCAACATGAGTTCTTGTAGACTAGCTTTTCTTCTTTCGAGAGAACTACTACAACTCTAATCATAAAAACCATTGCAACCTACACTCATTCAGCCCAATGACCGGCATTTAGTCTAGTCATTGATCTGAATATCTAATATATCTATTTTATAGTTATATCATTTATAATTATATCTAATTATAAAATCCATTGCAACTCAAAATACCAGCATTCAGAAACTCCTAAAGAGCTGAACCTTCAATATCTGGAGGTAGGAGCAGTACCCTCAATATCTGTAGATAAGCTGTCCAAAACCACTGCAGTCCTCCTCATGGGCCACCTGCAACACAGAGAGAAGAGCCAGGCCCTCCTCTACATCTCCAGAACATTTGCAGCATGATACCAACTAAACGAGGCTCAGTGGATCGGGCAACAATAGCAATAACACTTAGACTTATATACCACCACTTCATAGTGTTTTACAGCCCTCTCTAAGCGGTTTACAGAGTCGGCATATTGTCCCCAACAATTTTACCAACCTCAGAAGGATGGAAGGCTGAGTCAACCTTGACTAGGTCAGGATTGAACTGTTAGCAGTTGGCAGAATTCGCCTGCAATGCTGCATTCTAATCATTGCACCACCAAAAACTATAGCCACCAGTCCCTGGTGATTCCAGCCACCTCTTTAAGCAGAAAAGATAGAAAGAAAAGCACCTCACAAGTTACCTATTCTTGATAAATTGGCTTGAGATTTTCATTAAGCAGCATCAATGTATTTATAAAACTTAATGTAGTCACAAATGTTCCTACTAAAAATCCTTATTTCCCCTGACTTCTGTTTCTATTATTTCTGGCTTCTTAATTTGTTGTGTAAAATATTGCTTCCTCTTTCTTCTCTTTCCTGATCAACATCTCATTTCACTACTAATCTCTGGGCAGATGGAGAGGAGGACTCCTACCCCTTCTCAAAAAAAGGGATGAAGGTCCATCACATAAGACTCTTTGGCTGAGCAATCAAAGAAGGGGACAGGGCAGGGTAGAAAACAAATGCTAACTTCTGGCATCTGATGAAAGACATCTTACTGTGATTTGGAAGCTTCTTCTTTTGGTTTAGCGTAAACTTGCATTTCCTTTTGTGACACACTTCACATTGTTATTTTGAATATTTGGAGATATATGACAAACACAGTATTTCTTGGCTTCCACCACTGCAATCTACACAAAGCAGGTTCCAAATTCCTTAGCCTCTGGAACACAAAAGAAAAAGATCTATTTTGGAGCCTTGGTTCCTGGCCAGCCTTGAGTGATAACCATTGGCCCCAAGAATATTGCCCACCAAACCATCTGGATTAGGGAATCATCTCAATTTATATCTAACAGTCCAAGACCTGATTGAATGGAGGACAGGAGGAGATTGTCTGGAGGAGAGACAAAGGTCAACAATGTGTTAAGCTTTTTCTCTCTTTGTTTATAAAATGTCTTTTTCCTTGGTTTCCCCTTAGTAGCTGAAAGCATAGCAATATAGCTACATGTTTGACTTGAGCTGGATTCTTCCTATGTGAGGGTACTATGCTGATGGGGGCAGTGAACTGAGATTTTTTTGCCATTTGCAATATTTAGCCAACGTAGGTAGACTGTTTAAACTTGTCATTTTCTTTTTTTTTTTCCATCCAGGGGCAAAACATTGTTTATTCTGGAATTAAAGTCCCTCTGTCACTTGGAAATTAAATGAAGAAGTTATTTTCCAGAGGTCTGACTCATTTTAATTGTCCCATTAGATGAATATCCTGACTGGGGAAAGAGCCCAGTCTAAGAGCTCAGATATGCTAAATCTGAGATGTTCCATTGGCAAATATGGTGACAATGTCTGTTTCACATTATTGAAGGGGCTTGTGTCACAGCTCTTTAGAAGGCAGAATTTAACTCCAGAACTATTTGTAATTTGTTATTGTTGTTGTTTTTTCTTACTGCTTGAAATCAAGAAAAAGGTCTTTGTTTCAGGTGTATTCTCTTGTAAAAGTGATACAATAGAAATTTGAAAGAGAAAATGCAGATTGCAGGGTGACCCTGTCCATATAAGCATAAATTTTTCAGGGTCAAGCCTAATTTATATCTTGTACTGTACCATAGAACAACATTAGGAAGTTAGTTGAAAAAGTTATTATCCATTATTAATGCTCTATCAGTCAAAAATAGGCTTTTAAATATTGGAATATACATTAAACATTTATATTTTATCATCAGGCCACTTAAGTCAAGTTTTAAGCCATGAATGTTTTTTAAGGAGTCTTTTATTGATCAGTATTTGCAAATATTTTGTGTGCTTTGGAGAAAAACAAATACAGGGACATACTTCCTGTACTCATGAGGAAAATATTCACCAATATTTCCACTGGGAAGAGAAGAAAGGAGAAACTAACCTTTCAAAGCTTGTTGTAATTTTCAACAAAAAAAGGGGGGGGGATTCATGAAAAGGACACAAAGAGAAACAGGTTACTCCAATTTGTTTTTCCCAACTCACTAAATTCCTTGCTTTGCTTATTTTCCAACTATTTCATTCATTCTGACACTGAGTCTGGTGATAAATAGAGAAAACACAAAAGACCTAGATTGTACCTTCCAGTTTGGAATTTATAGTATTTGCATACCTGGGTAATATATCTGCAGCAATATATCAATACCATGTAACTAGAAGGGAACAGGGACCAATTTTCTGATAGAAAGATAAAGACAATAATTAACTTTTATAAAATTATCCAGCTAATGTTAATTTGGGGAAAGAAAAAAATGAAGCTGCCATTCTGAGTATAGGTAGTCCTCAACATACAACAGTTCATTTAGTGACTGTTCAAAGTTACAACTGCACTGAAAAATGTGATTTACGACCATTTTTCACTTTTATATACAACCGTTATAGCATACTTATGGTCACATGATCAAATTCAAATGCTTGGCAACTGACTCATATTTATGTTAGTTGCAATATCCTGGGATCATATGATAACCTTTTGACAAGCAAAGTCAATGGGGGAGGGGGGCAAATTCACTTAACAACTGTATTACTAACTTAACAACTACAGTGATTCACCACAACTGTGGCAGCAGTGATGGATTTCACTTACCTTTGCTACGGGTTTGCTCACACACTCACCACGTATGCATATGCGCAAAGGTTATTTGATGACGGCCGGGTGGGTGGGCAGAGCCTCCTACTGCTGCTACTACCTGTTCGCCCCAACTGGGGTGAACCGGTAGCAACCCACCACTTGTGTGGCAAGCATGGTCATAAAATGGGGTAAAACTCACAACAAATGCTTCACTTTTAGGCTCAGTTGTGATCATACCTGTATAACAAGAAAGAAGCATTTTAACATGCTAAAAGTTATAGACACTATTATGCCATCTCCTTGATAGGAAGGGGTATCTTTGGTTATCCCTGGAATATCCTGCAGGCTAGGTGCCATGAGGAGATCTTTAAACAGAAGCCTGTTTTTGACACAGATTTCCAAACTGGATTGAACTGATTAAGTATAAATTTGAAAAATACATTGCATTAGACTAATTCAGGAAGCCTCTCTTAGAGCCCCACATTTCTCTAACTGTCCTAGTCTTTTAGAGTGCAGGTCACCATCATTCAAGCTACTGGAGCCTTTAAGGTCAACACATGAAACATTTTTGGCTCAGACCACTTCCTACTTCATAATGGAAATTAAGTTTTGGTATATGGTGTCCAAATGAGCAGAGGAAAAATGAGTGGAATTTTTGCCCATGACCAAGAAAACAAGATCTGTGTTCCAGCACTGAGATGCTAACAGATGCTTTGCTGGTTCGTGGGGACATCGGAGTAACAAGTTTTATAGATGCATTCTTGGAGTGAACAGAGTTCCTAAAGCTATTGCTTTTAGCCTATTAACAAAATTGTGGCATGAAGATGTTATTCAGTGGGTTGGAGTGCCTACATAAACCTGGTAGCCTCATTCTATAGGCTTTCAACTGCTTTTTGGCAATTCCATAGACTCAGAGTAACTGCCAAGCTCCAAATATATGCACATAGTTCCAAACACACAAGGCAAATAGAAACTAGTAACTCTAAAAGCAAAGCATATGGAAATTCAGCTAGCAAAACGGTTGCAGTGTTTCTGACTCAATGAAAAAGAGACAAGAATCACATGGGAATTGCTTGACGTCTTGATGATTACCAGACTCCAAAGACTGGAATCATTCTGATATGATATGCTGCATGATTCATCCAAAGACTATCTCTTTAGAACCCTATCTTTATTTGCTGGCAGTTTCCTTCAACCTTCATGTTGGAAATAGTTTTATGATATTTTAGGGAGGAAGTACGTTTATTCCCCAGAAGGTAAAAGGGATCTGCAGAATCCAAGCAGCTGCTTGAAACAACACGGTATGTTGTGATTGTAACTGCAAGAGATATTATAACAGTCCTCACCACTTTGTCTGATTATACCATATTAATGCAAGCATTCCAAGCAAGGAATTAAAATTCAGCAAAATTGCTAGAAAACTTTCCTTTGTTTTTAAGAGGGATTTCAAAGCTGAAGAGTACAAATACAATGTAAGAAGGGACAGGCATATATTCATACAAATCCTTGCCCAATATAAATAATTATCCATAGAGAATCTTGGACCAGCCACTTTCTTGAATCTATTCTTATCTATGGCTATCCCCTTATTTAATTTGCTATGGAATCCAAATTAAGAAATAATGGCTAGTGTTTACTTTGCAATCCAGAATCAGAAGCCCACTGACTACTGCAAGACTATCAATGTTTGCTGAGTCAGAGATCATAGCCACAGTGGTTAATGTTACACAGGGAAAACATTTGCAATTGGAAGAAAGGAACATATGAGTCCATCACTCAGTTCTTGTACTAAAGGATGCTGTAGACTGACTGAATTAATTCATTCTAATTGAAACATTTAGAAACCTGATCCCAGTACATGTAGTCCTTGATTTATGACTGCAATTGAACCCTAAATTTCTGTTGCTAAGTGAGAAATTTGTTAACTGAGTTTTGCCCCATTTTATGACCTTTATTGCCACAGTTGTTAAGTGAATAACTGCAGTAACACGGTTGATAAGTGAATCTGGCTTCCCCATTGATTTTGCTTGTCAAAAGGTTGCAAAAGGGGATTTTATGACATTGCAACCGTCACAAATACAAGTCAGTTGCCAAGTGACTGAAATTTTTATCATGGAGATGCTGCTATAGTTGTAAGTGTGAAAAATAGTCATAAGTCACTTTTTTCAATGCCATTGTATGAACAATGAGTAAACAAACTGTTGTAAGTTGAGGACTACCTGTACCGTGTAGAGTATGAGGTCATATATTACATACACACACGCATTACTACCATGAATCAATCCACATGAAGGACTGGTAGATTTCTGGTCCTGTTGAGGGAAAGGTAACAACATGTCTGGGTTTTTTTAAGATGAACAGCTTTCATTAGTGGAGCAATAAATGGGACAAGATTTCCAGTTTACTAACATAGCTGATAAACATCTAGAAATATTATTTCTACAGATGAAATTGTTATTTGTTTTAAGAAGTTGTTTTCAGGAGTAAAACTTTGATAATAAGACAGAGATTAATTGTCAGAAAACAAAAGTATTGTTGCAAAGAGACCTGAAATGAACATAGTAGTAATTACAGAATAACCAGCCGAGTCTTGCCTCAATATTGTGGTGGTGGTGGTGTTTCAATTAGAAGAACCCAGTATGCTCCTGAAGTCCTTTTGAAGATCAAGTCCAGTTATTCTACAGAGCCTAACTTGGTCTAATGTATTTAATAATAGTAAAGAAATTATTATATATAAATAAATTGGAGAGCTCTATCCTATGCTTAGTACATTGGAAGAATGGGAAGTTGCCAGAGGTGGCATTCAGCAGGTTCTGACCAGTTCTGGAGAACCAGTAGTGGAAATTTTGAATAGTTCAGAGAACCAGTAAATACCACCTCTGACTGGCCCTCCTCCATCTATTCTCTGTCTTCTGCCTCCCAGCTGATTGGAAGGGATTGGGGATTTTACACTATCCTTCCCTTGCGACGCCCACCAAGCCATGCCCACTAAGCCATGCCACGCCTACAGAACCAGTAGTAAAAAAATTTGAATCCCACCACTGGAAGATGCTTTTGTCTCCCATTAGGCATGTTTCTCATGACTTTCCAATCTCTGACACACTTTGTCTCTGTGTTGCTTGGAAAACCAAGAGTGTAGTCATTTTAAAGGAAAACAACAAGCTTAAGACTGGAAGGCTTTCACATTCAGTAAATAAACAGGGTGAATCCTCTCCATAATTGATGCGGAAGACAAAATTAAATCCTGCTTTGCTGTCTCAGATGTTTAAGGATGGACATATTGAAATCTTCTCTGCTCACACCTCTGAGTTGGGAGCAGAGAAACCCAATGTCTTTTGGGAACCCTGTCATTGCTGGGGAATTCAGAAGTCCTCACCACACACTAGAAATGCTCTCAAATATGTATTTTTCTTAAAAAAAATCTAATTTCAAATTAGACATGGGCTGCCATGTTGAATTTTTAGTTTAAGTTAGATCCAGTCACTTTCACTTGTGGTCTTTTAGCACTGACTGGTTCCTCCTCGTCTCCAAGGGACTGCCATTCACATGTTAAACTCTATGGCTTTTCAGCAGGATCATTATTGGACTTTAGGGTTTGAACTTGCCAAAGCAAGCATTAAAGTAAGAGCTAATGAACAGCAAATAGATGTTTCTTTGGTTGCATCCTATTAAAATCTGTACAGAAAAAAATTACTTGTTTAAATCAGTAAAATATACAGTGACTAAGCAGCTTCCTGCATATAGAAAGAAAATCTGATTAGTAAGATAAAATGCCTAACTCTCTGCAGTGCTATATGCAGACTATATTGAAAGTGTTTTTAGTGGAAGTTTGGGAGCTCCAACATAGATGTTTATGTTTTTAACTGAGCCTTGATACTGTTTTAGTTGGTTTTTATTTTATTGTAATTCTTTATTTTTGTTTGTTCTCTCCCGACCTTTCTCAGATACTTAGGTGGCAATATAAATTGGATTAACAAATAAAATAAACCTATAAAAATAGCTACATTTATACGTAGAAAAAATGTCTATTGGTGAAGTCCTAAAATTGTAGTATTTCCTTGCATATAGCAATGGCAGCCGAAATAAATTTTGTGGCTGTCCTGGAAATGTCAGTGTTCCTGTCTAACAGTAAAAGCAAAGGAGACTCTCCTGACAACAAATGGAGTTTATGCTAGAAACTGCTGTTATGAGGGTAGGGTGGAGGCTGTAGCAAGCACAGCTCTGTATTTATCTGATTTGAGGCACCTTATTAAAGATTACATCATTTGTTTGTAGCTATAAGTCTATCGGATTACTAAAGTCCTATGAAAGATAGGAGATAAATGAACGGAAGGGTCTTCTCCACTGCCTTGTTCTTAATGTGAATTTTTCATAATTTTGCTACGTAATGCTAATATAATATTAATATTTCCCAAGTGGCTTGTTATTACTTAAAGGAGTACGTTTAAGATACAAGGAAGCTTTTGCCATCTATCTGTCTGTCTATGTCTGCTAGGTTACACAGAAATAAGGCTTTTCATATGTATTTAATAAAACTACATTTTACTTTCAATACAACTAATGTTCATTAGCATTCAGTAATAGCTGAGCTAAGCCCAGTCTTGCATCTAAGTCAGATATTTCAACAAAAAAATGGGATGTTAGCATTCTTTCAGCCCTTTGCTTAGAATAGCATAGCATAGCATAGCATAGCATATCTTGGGAAAGAACTAAAAAGAACTACTGAATTTAACTCTCTAACACGTCCATCATATACTAGAATAGTACATATGATGTTTTACATTATTTCTGTGCTGTTTATTAATGACTTGTATTGCTTTGTCATTTTAAACTTATTTTAGTTTTATATTTCATGTAGAGAACTTTGTTTACTGAGTGGATGATAAGTATACTTAATCAATAAAGCAATATCATATTCTGTGCTCTGGATCAACTAGTTAAAGTACATATGCACTTTCAGATCAACTGCCTTTCCTTCTTCAAGATCTCAGGATGAGATTTTTCCAGCCTTAAAATTCTTTAAAATGGGGGCAGGGCTCAGAAGATTAAATAAGCAAAACACATTCAGCTGTTCACTGTGGCCAGTTATCTATTTATCTATTTATTTATTTTTTGTCAAGAACGTATTTGGTAATAAGTATAAGCATGGATTGAATACATAAAATGAATACAAATAAAGGGAACATTTGGACAGGGATGATAGACATGCTGGTGCTCTTATGCATGCCCCTTACAGACCTCTTAGGAATGGGGTGAGGTCAACAGTAGACGGTCTTAGGTTAAAATTTTGGCGGTTTTGGGATGAAACCATAGAGTCAGGTAGCGTATTCCAGGTATTGACCACTCTGTTGCTGAAGTTATGAATCAAACAGATGTTGTAACAGCATGAACAGTAGGTAAGAAACCTTTCCACTTTTGATAAAGCCAGTTCTTATCAAAGTTAATGCCCTAATGTATTTATTTATATTGAAGGTGTTACAGAAACATATACGGTTTGCGCTTATACTCAGATAATCCTGCACATTATAAGAACAATGGTATGTCATACTTCTTGCCATTTTCAGAGTTTTTGATACCTTGTTGATTTGATCAGTCCAATATTTTGTCTGCTTAGATTAGAAACACTATTCTTTTATGCATGTGCATTTTATATCAGTCTTTAAAAAACCCAATCCTATTCACAAATCTCCTGGGAGAAACAGAAATTGAGGCATGTCCATCTGGGGGTTCAGCACAGCATTATGTCCAAAGTCCTTCCTCTTTTGTATGTGTGGAAAGGATCATGATACATGCAAAGACCAGGGCTTCTGTTGCAATCTCATGCCCAATAGATCTACATCTGTGGTGTGTTTCAACCAGTGTTACCACCAGTTCACTTCGTGCATGCGCTTTGCCCCATTTTACTAATATTTTCATCAGTAAGCTGGTCTTTGGGACTAAGTTGTTAAATGGCCATAGTGGGATGATATCTCAAAATCATCACTTTCAGGCTTGTCAGACATTTTGTGTTGTTTGTTCTGAGACTTATGGGAGACTGGGATAGCACTATTTCTGTCTTTTTGGACTTCATCGGCCAGCCACACCCATATTTTATGACTCCTCCCTGTAAAGATCAAATATTTATTCTTTTAATTCATAGAACCACCCTGCCCAGATCAACTCTGTAGCCAAGACACTCATTTCCAGAACAAAACGCTTAGCTGACGAACAACACCTAAAAACCGAACTACACACCCTCACTAACGTACTAACATCCAATGGATTCCAAAGAAATAAGATCACCAACCTAATCCAAAAAGAAACCCCCACTAAAATCCAAGACACAGAACAAGAAAACGGCAAAGCCCTCCTCCCATACATAAAAGGCACCACAGACAGAATAAGCAAAATCCTCCACAAACATAACATCAAGACAGCATTCTGCACAAACCAAAAAATATCCACCATCCTAAGGAACCCCAAAGACAAAATTGAGTTAGAAAATCAAGGAGTATATGAAATCCCATGCACCGCCTGCCCCACCACATACATCGGACAAACCAACAGACGAATAAGTGCACGCATAGAAGAACACAAGAATTCAGTCAGAAAAGAAGAACCAACTTCTTCCCTGGTCCAACACCTTAAAGCCACAGGACATGATATTGACTTTAAAAAGACCAGAACTATCGCCAAAACTGAACACTTTAACAACAGAATAATCAGAGAAGCCATCGAGATAGAAAAACGCCCACACAGCATGAACAAACGAGACGATACCTCCCGCCTACCAGCCATTTGGAAACCCGCCCTTATTGACAAACGGGTCCCTAACACGACAAATGACACCAGACCCACACTCACGAGAGCCACACAGGATGTCACCACCACACATCCACGCAGAAAGCAGACTCAAACCCACACTGATAATGAGCCACGACCAAGGACCAGAAGCCAGACTGCAGCTGCCTCATTAGCCACTTTAAACCTCTCCAATCCATACATGAAGCAGACTGACACCCACCATGAAGAGCTCGCACGGCCACAAACACGAAGCCAAACAACAACAACGCAGCTCACCAGCTCAAATCCCCCTGCAACTCAGACTAAGCTGAGCACAACCAAGCCCCCACCCAAACAGAACACACCCCCAGCCAATCAGAGCACAACCAACCCCCCATCCAATCAGAGCACAGCCGAGCCCCTAACCAATCAGAACACACCTCCACCCAATCAGAACACAGCCAAGTTCCCACCCAATCAGCTCACACCCCCACTAGCAGTTAAAAGGAAGAGACAGCTGCGATCTCACATTGCTCCTGGAAGCACGAAGCCGAGAACACCAGCCTGAAGATGACGAATGAGACTTCGTCGAAACGTCGCCAAGACACTTCCAATTTTACGTGGGAGAAGACCCGAATAACCAAAGACCTACATATATATATACACATATATATAACGATCATGAAAATAATATAAATGAAAAATCATATAAATCTGAAATATTCACATATATGCACACATATATACTCATACAGAGAGAGAGAGAGAGAGAGAGAGATCTTGTTTAATAGTGTGACTTAAAGACTGTGAGCTTCTATTCCCTTTAAGTAAGAGACCGTTTAAATGCCATAGCAACAGCAGTATCACATATTTTTTCTGTGATGCCACCTATAAGCAAATGTGAGCTATGATGTCTAATAAAGTCAAAGCAAGTGTCAGACAGAAATAATATCTCAGCCAGTGTCTGTGTTGTTTTGGAATAATTCATTAGCTTATGGTTCCTCAACTCCCTTGTTTCATATAGGTGATCCCCAAGCCATCAGCTAAGTGAAATTTAATTACTACTAGACAACCTGTGACCCACTGGGTAAATCCCCTCAAAGATATTTCTTTAATGCCTTCAACAATGACAGAGCTTCTAATGTACTGCCTTCACTGGAAAAGTCGGGATACACGCAGAGATGTATCTATGTTGACAGTAAATAGACCATGTTGAACATAATCACAAGAAATATTTTATGATATTTTGTATTATGCCATAAATAATTTTATGATCATTTTTATGTCATAATTTTTTGATAAAATTTGCCAAATTTCAGTTCCACGAGTCATGCATCCCAGATTTTGGATACATTCTGTAAATTAATCCATTTGAGATACATTGGTTCAAAAATTATTCCTTTATGATGCACTGTTTCACCCAGTTAAAGTTATGGGAATGAGAGTTTTAGTAGTATATTGATTCTGCCATTCTGAAAAAAAGCTAATAATACCATTTACTTTCTGCAGATTTTTTGTTTTTGTTTGTTTCATTACATCTTCCTTTCTGCATTGCTCTAAAACAATGGATCTGGATTATTAGAGTACAGACCATATGTTTTTTACTTTGTAATTGATGAGATTGAACCTGGTTGCAAGATTGATTTCTTGAATATAAAGCAATAACCAAAACTAAATTTGTGTGTTGGTCAAATCAGTAGTATTTAACACATATAATAGCAGTGCCTATGTGAAGAAAGTTTTTAAAATCTGCAGTTTCTCTTTTTCAAAAAGAATACATATGTGATGCAATACTAGCTATTATTTCAATGAAAGATTTTCAGGTTTATTAAGGGTTAATCCAAGCAATCCTGTATTTATGGACAAGTTTCCAAAAAGCAGTTTGTCCATCATGACCTAACATATAGAGGATGTTGATTGTACTACATTGAAACTCTTTCAGTTCCACAGGAAATGCTGAAGGCCCACAGTACTAGATGACATCATTCCAGCCTTTCCTCAACTCAATGGTCTCCAAGTGTGTTGTCCTACAACCCCCAACATTAATCCAGGCAATATGATTGAGAAAGACTGTTCTATAATATGAGTGTACCCAAATAGTGAGAATCATTGTGTTCTGTGGCTGAGAGTATATCTAATCTGCTGTTAGCTCAACACGGGAGAATGTGGGGGAGGACTTGCATGAGTCACCATTTCTTAGCCTAAAGACGGGAGGGAAACACCTTGAACTCCTTAAAGAATTATTGTAATGAGATTCATGGTGGTTGCAATGATGATGTTGATAATGTTGATGAAGATGACGATCTTCTACAAAGGAACTGATTCTATTGCAAGTGGGAAAAATGTTCTCCGTGGGCAAACAATGTAAGTAAGTTTGAAGTAAATTATTCATATAAAATCAAGGTGAACTTAATTTGATTTCCCGAATACTTCAGTAAAGGATGTGAGAGCCAGTTTGGTGTAGTTGTTAAAGGATCTGGCTAGAAACTGAGGGACTGTGAGTTCTAGTTCTATTTCAGGCACAAAGACATCTGGGTGACCTTGGGCAGTCCCTCTCTCTCAGTTCTAGGAAACAAGTAAGAAACCATTTCTGAAATCTTGCCAATAAAACTGTAGGGACTTGTTCAGGCAGTTGCCAGGAGTCAGTGTTGACTTGAAAGACATACACACACACACACACACACACACACACGGATGTATTCCATGTTTTTGCATTCTGAGAAAGAAAAGTTGGAGTGCTGGAGCCAGAGAATGGAAGAGAAAGTAAAATTTTTGGAAGTTTCTTCCCAAAAATAATGTACATTTCTTCCTTGTGGTGTTACTAGCCTGAGGTCATAACCCCCCTATTCTATTGCAAGTGGGAAGAAGGTGATTCCATATATTGCAAATATATTGCAATTGTGAGAATGTGCTTTCTAGATCCGTAATAAAACCCTAATACTTCAAGAGGGAGTAATGATTTTTTTTTTTTGTCAAAACTACCTTCACTACAAGAATGTTCCTTTCAATACTGAGAGGGCAAAACAATATTTTATTTATTCTATGGTCTAGTGGTTAAGGCACAAGGCTCAAAACCAAGAAACAATAAGTTATAGTCTGTCCTTAACCACGAAAATCGGCTAGGTGCCTGGACCAGTCACTCTCTCTCTGTCCAGTCCACCTCACAGACTTATTCTGGAGAAAATAAAGGAGGGAGGTGTGTTAGAGTTCATCTCCTTGCGTTATTTATCAATATATAACAAAGGTGGATTAAAATAATTATGTAAAGATTTGTAACATTTATGTAGCTGCCCCTCTTATATCAAACTCTGATGACTTGCTGAACTTCAGGGGGATCATAGGGCAGGGGCTTCCTGGGTAAATTAGAGGGCAACATTTAAAAGAGAGGACTAGGGTTGTGCCCACCGTGTCCAGGACAGACATCTAGAGAGAGAGGCTGTCCCACAGATAACCTGGTGCCATGCAGGTAATAGCTTTAAAGGTAATAATCAGTGCCTTGAATTGCACTTGAAGAAAACTGCAACCTAGTGCAACTCACGCAACAGAGGTGTAACATGGCTAAACCTAAAGGCATCCAGCACTGCACATGCTGCCACATTCTGGACCAGTTGTAATGTTAGGGTGGTCTTCAAGGATAGCCCCATATAAACCATGTTGCAGTAATCCAACATGGAGTAACCAGGGCACGAATGATTACGAGGCCTCCTGGTCCAAAAAGGAACACAATTTATACACAAAACAGATCTGTACAAAGTACACCCCTCCCCAGCATGGCTGTTACCTTGCTCCTCAAGAAGGAGTCATTAAGTCTAGGAGGATCCCCAAATTGCATACCAGCTCAGTTAGGGTTGAATCAAAGTTGGTTTCTCCCCATCCAGACCTTTACAGCCTTCAGGCACTCAGTAGCACAGCAACAGTAGCACCTGCCCAGACAGGGTTGGAGATATATAACTGGGAATCATCACCATATGGATGATACCACAACCCATGCCATCGGATGACCAACCCCAGTGGTTTCTTGTAGATGTTAAAGAGGGAGGCGAAAGACTTGATAGGAAATCACTGCTTTAATCAACTATCAAAAATGCCACTTGAATATTTGTAAAATGTTAGAGGCTAGGAGAACGAAAGGATGTCTTTGAAAGAAAATAAAAGCACACGGATTCAAGTCTATCAGGACATGTGTAATGAGTGGAATTTGTTATCATTTGCAGTATGGCTTGCTCTAGATTAATTCAGTTTATGTGAAACAAGGTGCTCTGCCAAAGATAGCTCTGCCTGCATTCATGATAGCTCTTAAGAAAAGAAAATATCCCTGGGGAAGGAGTTTATTCCTGACATTCAACCCTCCTCATTCCTCTGCAATCATTCTCATTAATAGACTCATCACTTTCTGCTTGGTTTTTTCACCCCTGAATTCCTAGAATTTCATCATAGCCATTTGGGCAGTGCAAGAGAGGGACTGCATTTAGCAGCTCCACTTGGAGAATCTGCCTGCCTCATGACTGTTCATTTACCCTCTTCTTCTCTGGTAAATAAGGAACCCATAGATTGCATGTAGCCCACCAACCTGCCAGGACTATTCTCACCCCCACCCACCCACCCCGGCACCATTTCAACTTTTTTTTCTTTTTTTTATTCAGGGAGGGAGGGAGGCAAAATGGATGTCTGGTATAACCTTCATACTGAAAGAAGCCACACATTATTGTTATATAGGATGGAGAAGAAGCAGCAAGAAGAAAAGGTAGGAAAAACAGTTGCACTTTGGAGGAATAGACCGTATTCTGCCTCCTTAGTCCCCACCACTATGCCAGTCAAAGGCACTGGCTAGGGAGAGAGAAAGCATCCTTTGTCTCTATACAGCAAATGGGCCCAATCCAACCTGTTACAATGCCAGCTGGCCCCATTTGGACTCCTCCAATTCAAATTGCTCAAAGGACAAAATGGCTCATTTTTAGAAGCATGATAAATTTTGTTTTATTTTTAATAAGAAATAGGGGATAAAACTGAAAGCAGGGGTCCTTGGGATGCAAAAGGGTTCTCCCAATAGTTTGCAACTTTCCTGCAAAATAGCCTGAAACCAAATTCCAAAAGTATTTTCAAGACTGGTGGTTGTTGTTTTTAATCTGATGGGAAAGACATTAAAATTCCCCATTGCTTTCCAATCCCAGAAGGTTCCTTCTATAATTTTCACTCTTAATCACCGCCCAACAAATTTGAAATGTATTGAAGAACTGAGCATGACACTTTCTGTAGCTCTTCAGTAACATCACTTGTGGCCCTCATGTTGGTCAAAGGAGCAGGTTGTGTATGGTATTGGACCCTGGGAAAGTTGCGTAGTGCTGAACTAGAAGCTTGACACTGGATTTGTTGATGGCTTTTGACAACAAGTGAAGAAAGGAACAACCATACATTTCTTGTGTGGTATCAATAACCACTTCATATCAAATTTGTCACATCAGATTTTTTACACAAGTCATTTGATGTAATTGATGTGTTCTCTCTAGAGTACCTTGGGAATTATTTTAAAGAAACAGACTACAATTGCGCTGTGTTTCTTGTATTCAAGTAGTATGTGGGATGAATAATAAAGCAGACCCATTGTGGAACAGTGAAAGACTTTGCTTTCACAGTTAATCGAATAAAAGGGGTACAAATGACAAGACTCTTTCTGAATATTTTACAACAGGGAGGCATTTCAGAACTAAGGGATTAGAAAGCATTGCATGGAGAATCTCCTATCTATGATATCTACATTCATATGCCCATGTCACACTATGTATATTCTGAAGTGTTAATTAAAACTTAAGAACTGTTACATGATATATTTATTAAGAGAAAGTGGATTGGGATGCAGCTTTTTGTCCATATGCACATTTAGTTGTTTATAACATACTGTAAATTACTAAAGAACATTGACTTAAGACCAAGTTAGATGTGACAATTGCTTGAGTGCAATTAATGAACATAGTTTAAATAGATAGTCGAGATGATTTCTCACCGTCATAATCAGTGACAACAACTGATGGATCAAAATGATGTAAAACATGTGGATAAATAGATAACATAGAAACATTTGTAAAGAAACTAAGATTGTAGAGAAATTGTTTTAATTGGTTACATAGCAAAATTGCAAGTTTTTTTTCCCTTTAGGAAAAAAATAAATCCTTTTCTGTAGGCTAAAATGTCACTTACCAAAAAACATATAATCAGTATTTCTGTCTTGAAAAAATTAAGCCTCAGTAGGATGTTTCACTGGATCCCAACAAATATCTTAATTTATTCAGAATTATATTTCTATAATATATTTTTCATTTGCATAACACATGCACACTAATGGGTGCCATATTTAGATAATGAAAACCATCCAATGCAACGATAGTGAAAATGAGTTTATTGACCATTCAGCTCAGATCAAGAATGGCATATATCTCAGTTTTCCTGAGCAAGTCTGCAATGGCTTGCACAAAGCAGGGAACAAAGACTGGAATGAGTTTTGAGAGATAGTTAAAGCCTTGCCTCTAGCCATCTCTCAACACCTTCACCAATCACAACAGTGCTATGATTGGCAGATAGTTTCCCACCAGCTGAACTTCAGCTGGAGCAGGTAGTAATACATTTTGTATTACAAACATTCTGGAGTGTCTGTAAAATATACATATTAATGAACTTCCATATATTTTCCATTATTTTAATTGTCTAAATTTTCAAAATGGAAAAGGATGAATAAAAGGTTAAATCAAGTATGATGAAGTTACATATATTTTAGTATGTAGTGTTCCGTTGGTCAGATGGGTGATAAATTTGGCGAATAAATAAAAGTGTATTTCTTTGTCCAACCTTAATCCCAATGAAAAGAATATTCATGGTGACCACACAAATTCATTTCTTATTATGGATGGGTCATAGTATTCCAAAGCTTGAGAATCCCTAATGAAGTATGGAAACGGTTGTAGCGTTGTGCTATAATCTTTGTACTGAACTTTCCCCTGCATGTAAAATAGGTTTTAATTCATTTTCAATGAAATACTTGCATGGATCTTCAGAATTTCTGAGAATAAAAAATTAGCTGTTCAATTACTGTAAGGACAGGAGAATCATCTTTTTCACAAAAAAACAAAAAAAACCCCATTACTCTTATAGAGGAACAGGCTGAATACTGGTGGATTCCCAGGGTGCTTTGGACAAGCTAAGGAAATAGAGTGTAAGCAGAGAAGGGGTGCAAATTTAAAGTGAAGGAAGGATGGTTGGACACAATACAGGGAACAAAAGGAATTAAGGATAGACATTGCTAATCAAAAGGGCACTTAAAATTTATAGTGCTTGAATTCAAGATGGGCTATGGAAGAGAAGGAGAAGGATGCTAGAGGGATTAAATTTATGGGGTGGATGAACAAAATAAATGAGCTAAAAAGCAAGCATCTGAGAGAAGTTGGGAATTTAGGAAAGGAGAAGGCAAGGGGAAAGTACAGTATCATAATTCAATGTGAGTTCATTCAGAAATAATTCCCACAGAGTTCAAGGGCATTTTTACTGCCTAGGCGTAGGGTTCCCGTTGTGTGACACACTGAACAAAGTTAAACAACGGATTAAAGATAGACATGGGCAAATGGATATGGCAACCCTTTCAACTAATCATTCCCTTAAACTGCTAACAGCAGTTAAAACAACTTTCACCCTGGAAAAGTATTTATATTTAGAAATGCCATCAGTGGAGAGACAGTTATTTGTTAAGTTTAGATTCGAACTTCTAGATACTAACGTTAGATTCGGCCGTTATCGGAAAATCCCGTATGACAAAAGAATATGCATATGTGGGGTAAACGTCGTGGAGGACACGGCGCATATAATATTTGAATGTAGTCTCTATCAGGAAGTTAGAAATCAATATCTGTCCCCAATTATAAATAAATTTCCCCACTGGAATATAAGCCAAAAATTAGCATTTCTGTTGAGGGCTGACTCTCCTCCCCTGGTAAGAGCGATCACTCGATACCTTAAAAGGTTGACGGCAATACAAGCCAGTTATATCAAGGAAAATTTTATCGATTGTAAGAAAGATGAGCTCAGTTAGAGAGGAGCTATCCTATTTGGGTTATCTAGTCTTCTAGTCTTGGCAACTTAGCTATTGAAATTTGATATGGTAAAATTTTAATGTCATCTATCATATATTTTTAGATTGCTATTTTTGTAACTGTTTTATCTTTTTCCCTTTTTCTTTTCTGTTTTGTTTGAAAAGGCCTTCGGGCTATTCAATAAACTATACTATACTATACTACTGCCTAGGTTTGCAAAGGAAAGAAGGTTTTGGAGGGCTGCGAGGAACCAGGGAATGCTTGGAGATATGATAGCCAGATCTAGGGCATGGAGAGAGAAACCTTTTGCCTTATTCATATGATGGGGGGGGTATATTAGAAACCAAGTTATGGGCCCACTCACAAAATAGTGCATGCAGGGATTTAGTTATAAAATGATTGCCATCATGGGGTATGATTTTTCTGGAGTTGCCCCGATATATAGCTAAATCTAGGTGTGAACCCATAAATCTAATTTTAGCTGTTCAGTCAATCTACTCATTGAAGCAGAGACTGCATATTTGAAATGCTCAGGCCATCAAATGGTCAGGCCAAAAGGGATACACTAATCAGGATACTGTTAGTGTCTATGTCCTCTATTTCTTAAAGCGAAGGGCTGTTTTCTCTTTGAAAAAAAAACATAAACTAAAATACAACTTAACAATCCTTTTGCAAAATGCTGCACTTTGGGTTGTGTATTCACTACAAACTCCTCAATACAGCCATCACAGGTCATGCATTTCTGTGCATCATCAACAAGCTTTTTGTTTGAGATTTAAATATGCACAGATCAGAGTGGCAGAAAATGCCAAGTAAGACAGAAATGCTAAGTATTTTTCTTTTTGCTGATCTAGGTGCACACAGTTTTAATTCTTTCTTGCCTTTCTACAAGGGATTTATATTATATTTTTCAACTCAAAGTTTTCAGTTTAAACTTAAGTAGGGATCCCAAAGCTATTTCAGCCAGTGGACACATTTCACATTTTGCAAATGTATTTTAGGCATTTAGGCATTCATCCAAAATGATTACTTGCTCTATAACGAAATATTGCAAAAGAGCCAGTTTGGTGTAGTGGTTAAGGCAGCAGGCTAGCAATTGGGAGTTGGTGAGTTCAAGTCCTGTTTTAGACACAAAGCCAGCTGGGTAACTTTGGGCCAATCCCTCTCTCAGCTCTGAGAAGGCAAGGGCAACCCACTTCTGAAAAAACTTTACCAAGAAAATTGGAGAGAGTTATCCAAGTAAATGATATGTCGGAATAACCTTGGTAGACAGAGCAAGAAGACACAGCCAAGGGAATGGTCAGATAAAAGGCAGCTTAGTCCACCACAGGAATGTGGGTGGAAGAAATTCAAAAAAGACTGTCCCTATTTTGGGGGGCTGTAAAAGAGATGGGGGGAGACAAGTAATTTCACAATAAAGTAGCGTATCTGATCACATTTTCTGTCTGGTCTACTTTGTAATGCTGATACTGTCAGGAGTCAAAATTGACTCGAAGATGCACACAGACCCAGAAAGAGACACACAACCCCACCTAAACATTAAATACGGTATGAAAAACTCCAAATGACCACTAAAGGGCAGCAATGGTCTTTGTGTCTATACAATGGTCTTTGCAGGCTGGATCTAGTAACCCCACAAAACATCTAGTGACAAAAAGACAACTTGGTGGATCAACCCATTGCTTTCCCAGGAAGCTATTTCCATTTTCCGTTTTTTTTCCCCTCCTAGGCAGCTTCCTAGGTTTTTCCTTTCATTTTTAAAATCTGATAAAATAAAAATCAGATGGCGTTTGGAGTCTGGCAGCTTGCCAAATGAGAATGCATTCCAGCATTGGAATGAGCACCATTCAGGAAAGCTTAAAGATCTCAAAAGAAACAACACAGAAGGAAAAGAGTTGTGGAAGGAAAAGGAAAACAAGATAACTCAGTTTTATAGTTCCTGTAATTGCCAACTCTGATGGAAATGAGCTGCTTACAATAACAGTAAGAGAAGATGAACATTCCTCAGTACTTTATCCCTTCCCTCAAGGTTTGAGGTTATGCTCAAAAAACCACAGTCTGCCTTCTAAGACAGGGAGGTGTTTTGTTCTTTCTTTTTAAGAAACAATATTTGATTCTCTATGCATGTATTGAGAATACATCAAAGGAGGGGTGCTTTAACTCTGTGAGAATGCAGGTATTCTGCATGCAATAAAGCTTCTAGGAGAATAGAGATTGTTTTAAAAAAAATATCTGGTATGTTAAAGCAGGATTTTCCAAATTGAAAGAATTCCATAATAGACTGAGGACAAAAAGGGAAAGTTCATTCAGATGCAGCCTTTTTTTGTCACTAAAACTTTGCCAGTTCATCAGGGATTCCAGGGGTTAAAAAGCTAGCAGGTTCCACAGCCTGGAGAAGTTTGAATACCTTGTGCTAGATAATTGCTAACGGGAATTTCCCTCAATCATTTTCTCCCCCATCTCCATTCCCATGTGCAGAAACCTTTGCCTTTCCCTTATGTGAAACAAAAAGGAGTATTTGGCAGTGCTCTATTTTCCATTGACTGGTCATTCCCCTGTGGGGTAAGCAGTGGTGAAATCCAAATTTTTTTACTACCAGTTCTGTGGGCGTGGCTTGGTGGGCATGGTGTGGCTTGGTGGGCGTGGCTTGGTGGGCGTGGCAGGGGAAGGATATTGCAAAATCTCCATTCCCACTTCACTCCAGGGGAAGGATACTGCAAAATCCCCATTCCCTCCCCACTCCTGGGGGAAGGATATTGCAAAATCTCCATTCCCACCCCACTCTGGGGCCAACCAGAGGTGGTATTTGCCGGTTCTCCGAACTGCTCAAAATTTCCGCTACCGGTTCTCCAGAACCTGTCAGAACCTGCTGGATTTCACCCCTGGGGGTGAGGCTTGCTTTGGAGCTGCCACACAGACAGAAGCTCTTGGCCTCCAGAATTGGGAGCGAGGTAGTGTTTTCTCTCACAGAAGAACCCCAACCATAACTGTGGTGGGAGGCACTGTAGCAATTGGATGCATGTAATCATTTTTAAAGAGGTAATGGAGTGCCTAGCACTTTTCAAGCATCCTGGATGTGGCTTTGATACTGGGCATTGCTATGGCAATACCAGAGAAGCTTCATTCATAACAGGGTTACTCATGAATGGAATTCATTTGCTTGCAGGTCAAAACCACTTCTCTGGCATAGTATCCAACAGAAAGCTTTCCCTCTAGACTGCCTGGTCAACAATAGGAAAATTTCACTTCAATACTTGCACGCTTTGATCATTTACTCTCATTCTGGAAAGGAGAAAGAGCAGGATGTACAGGATGTTTGCAGAGCCCTGCTTCTTTCAGTGCTAAGCTGAGCATGAGTGGAGCACGTGAGTGAAGTGGAACAAAATCACACTTTTGCAACAGTGAACCATTGCATGAATGTCTTGGCCTGCCTAGATTTCTCAGAGGCCACAAGAACCCTTGGCCTGGTGGGCAGGCTAATTCTTAGATCTGCATCTGCCTTTCCTTTCTGTGCTTTTCTTTCATAGCTTTTTTGGTAAATTGCATTATTTGAGTTTTAGGAGTAAATCGGATTTCTACTACTGCTGGGAAGTAGCGTAGCATGTGCAGAATAGTTGAGACCATTTCCTTCTGTAGTTTGTTTGAGATCAGTTTATGGTGCCATTCGGTCCCTGTCTACAGAACTTGAACCAAAGTCCTTATTTATGCATATTTGTGGTTAATCCTTCCCCTCAACCCCACTCCTCTGTATCAGACATCTGTCAGATAAATTGGTCTTTTTTTCTTTCTTCCTTTTTTAGGACGAGGCTATTTTATAACTTTCCAGAAATCATACACAGCTTATCAGCATTTCCCCCCTTCTCTTAAACCAAAAAGTCAAATCCATTTTTCAGTGTTTGTATTGTAGGATGTAGAACCATTGCTGATTTGAAGGAGTTGTTGGAAATCTAGTTTAGAAGATTTTCATTTTCAAGCTATTTTTTCTCTACTTTTCTCGCCTATATGACTGTGTTTGCCAAGGAAGATTGGATTTAGTCATTTTATGCCTTTTCCTATTCACTTGCATCTAACCTTAGCGCATGAGGTTTATAAAGAGCCTTGGTGGCACAGCAGACTAAAGTGTGGTTAGGTAGCACCAGCTGCCTGCAATTACTGCAAGTTCGAATCTCACCAGGCTCAAGGTTGACTCAGCCTTCCATCCTTTTGAGGTAGGTAAAATGAGGACCCGGATTGTGGGGGCAATAAGATGACTTTGTATAAAAAAGAACACCGCTTGGGGGGGCCGAAAGCTCTACTAAGCAGGTATATACAAAAGTATGAAGGCTATTGCTTAACGCATTGTAAGCCACCCTGAGTCTCCGGAGAAGGGCGGCATATAAATTGAACAATAAATAAATAAACAATAAATAAATTAGGACTATACATGCCTGCTCAGAAGCTTGGGAAAAAAAGAGGGGGAAAAGCTGGCTGCTTCATCTCATGCAAAGTCCAGAGGACTTCTTCCAAATCATTTTCAAAGTGTGCATGGGGTGATACATATTTCACTAGAGTAGATAAATATAAACTTTTTTTTTGTTGTTAAACTGAACATTTCAGGAAATTTTATTAAGAAGGTACAGCAGGACTCAAGGAAGGTTGTGTGCTAAAAGAGTCAGCAAATTCTAAACTCTCTCAATCCTTCTCTCAGCCAGGGATGAGGGAGCATTAGATGAACCATTCAGCAGGTGAAAGTAAATTCACATTTCTCATAGTGAGATAGAAAGCTTTTTTTTTAAAGCAACAAGTCTAAGAAAATGATGAAAAACTGCAATGGTCCTCCATCTCACCTCTACCTGGCTGGCCTTGGGCAGAGTGCAACACCTTAGCCATCAAAGCATCCCAGTGACAGGTATGAATTGTCCTGCCTATGTTTCATAGATACATAAAGATGCACAGATAGTATAAATAAATATAAAAACATAAAAATAGACCTAAATAAATAAAGACATATATTGGAAACCTTCATAAATAATGTTCCTATCCTTTGTCTTCTCTAAACTCAATTTTATTTGCATATCATATCTGCTTTCCTTAGGGACCTTTTCAAGGATATGGAAATGAAAAAAAGTAATCTTCTCTCTGCAATCTAAAAATTCAGCACTTGAAAAATTATTGCCTTGCCCTGTTTAGGTTCTTTTTTTAAGTTCATAGAGTGTGCTCGAGTTTCTCTTTCTTGTAAATCCTATTTCTGAAGTTGATAATAGGACATCCATGCTCCAGAGACTGCCCACAGTTTCTCAGCATCCTCCAAGATGACACAGTTAAAATTTGGCAGCAAAGTGGAGGTTTTTGACAGACCTTTTTTTTAAAAAAATGCCATGAGCATTGTAAAAGTGGGTTATTAATCCTCTAAAATGTTTATGCCCTCCATTTTTTAAAAAAGTATGGTTTCTGGAAGAGGGAGACTGCTTTAAGACTGAACAAAATTGTCACTGGGTTTATGGCAATTTGTAATCATTGTGCAACAACACTATTACCTGGAAAATACCCTCATCACTTTGTTGGGAGCTTCCTTGACAAATATTTTCATCTTGGTAGAAAACCAAACCAAAGAGGACTGATTACAATTCCTCGTCACAATCAAATATTGGTAAAGATGTTCTTATGAAAGCAAAGAGAAAAAAAGGAAAAATACTTTCTTATAATTTGTATAAGAGAGGAGAGTGACATAATTGCTTTTCATAAAGGAATAAATGGGAAGCTGGACAAAACACATCTATATCATATGGATGGCCAATCAGAGTCAGTCATTGCCTCTGTAATGGCTGAACCTTTGGTATGGTACTTCATAATCAATTATCCTTGATAAATGCAAGTTAAATCCAGAATATTAGCTTTAAACCTGGAATACACCACAGACTTTATATTCAGGCTCCAAAATGAATAATAATGACCATTACTATTATTATCAACTATTTCTTTCTGAAAAATGAATAAAGACTAACACATTTAAAGTATCTTTAGCTGTGCTATGCGCTAAGAATTAAGGAAAGATAATCTGCATATAGTTTAAAAAGCAGGCTGAGTTATGTAAATGTAAGCTAAATAAATAAATCATGTTTTAAAATCAAATAAGGCACAGAAATGGATAATTTCTTGGATAGTGATCAAAGAGAATGATATAATTATTTTTTTAATTACTGTAGTTCAATAATATTGCCTATTGTGTAGCATTTGTTTTGTATTTAAGAGAGTATAAAGTGTTCTACATTTTATTTAAGGAACGTAATAATTAGAAGTATTTTGTTTTGTTTCCAAAAGCTTTCCTTATAGGAGGAACTCCCTTATTTCCCACCCACAGTGATTACTCTCCTTACTAAACTTAAATATTGTACAAAGGCTTGCCTGTTCATGATGTTGTCTTAATGGACTCTAGAGGATAATCATGCGACCATTTGTCACAGAGCTGAGCCAGTGCATTTACAACCAGAACAAAGCACATTCTGGGCAATACGTGCTTCTTTCCATAAACTAGATCTACATAGAAACACACATACACCACTTGCTAACTCCACATCTTCACATTTTCTCTCTATTTTAGAGTGTGTGTGTGTGTGGATGGATGTGATGACTAATAATTACTATACAAGTTGAGAGAGCGCAAGCAAGGTGAATTAATGTCCTCCTGGATCATGTTCTCACATTCTAGTCTTCCTGCTTCGTGGAAGACACATGCCAGTCTTCAAACCAGAAAGTCAACACACTTGCAATAAAATATTTTTGGTGAGTGAAGAAATGGGTGTGAGAGAGAAAAAGAGGTGTGACCTACCTTCAGTTGCAGCAAGTGCAGAAAAAGTAAAACTGAACAGGTGCTTCCAATTAAGGCTGCCTGGGGGTATTCAGTACAAGAATCGTGCACTATTTCTCCTCGATGCCTCCATCCTTCGAGAAGAGATATAAGAGCAGAATTGCAAATGATACAAAAGAGTGAAGAACTTAAGGCAGGGAGGGGCAGGGGGGATTGGGAGCTCAAGAATGGCCAATTCAAACAGTTGTGAAGAAGCAAGATGGAAGTAGCCAACAGAGTTTGAGAGACAGGATTGTATTTTGTATTTTTTATTTTTTTTTGCTCACGAAAGAATTCTGAGGTCCAGTCAGATGCAAGATAGTAGTGCAGTGAAACTTATATAGAATTCAGGAACAAGGGATATCTGAATCCAGGAAGTTTGCATGAAGGATTCATAGAAACCTTCACATGCAAATATACTCTTACTCTTTCTACTCTCTTAGCTTTTGTGATTATACCTTCCTGATGAAAAAGAGGAAAATAAAAGTTTGCTTTTGCCATTTTAAACCAATGAGAATTGAAAATACATTTGCCCTACTAGAAATCTATTGATCCATGACCTCCTTTCAACTTCCCCTATCCAAAAAAATAAATGTCTTTGAAGAGACTTAGCCCAGTTCCATCTCTTTAGCTCAGCAATTCTTGTTCTATAAATAGGAAATGGCTGGAGAGCTGTATCATAGTGGACAAGAATGGGATATGCTCCAATTTAATGTATTCAATATACTGGGTTTTAGAAATAAATTATAGGTACATTTATTGTTCCTTGGCATAAAAATTGAGTGTGAGAGAGGGAGATCCTGGAAATTGATACACCAGCAAATTCACTTAGAGATATGGAAGCTGCTGCCCTGCAGATGCTACTGAACTAAAAGGCCCAGAAGTTTAGAGTATGGCAGTAGTGAGATATAATGGTAGTTGTATTTCATCAATATCTGGAGGGCTACAGGTTTTGTATTCCTGAATTAAATAAACTAAAAGTCCCCATTAATAATCCTGTTCTTGCCGTTCTCTCGTGCTGGATCAAAGGCAATGAGCATGACATAAAATAGTAATATACTTTATCCTAATCTAGTGAATAGCCAACCTGGAAAGGGCAAAGCTATTTCCACGCAGTGTTAACTGAACTCGGTTGCAGCTGTTTGTGACAGATATACTGTCCTTCTTATACATGCAATGAATAGTAGACATAGCAACCGGATGGCTTTTCTCTGCTCATGTAGCACATCTGTCAAGTAAATGTGGAACGGAAGCATAATATAAAAGAAAATGCATTTGGATGCTGAAAGTACTTAGAATAGAGGGGAACTTACATCCTGGGAATAATATACTCCTATATGAAATAGTTTAGTCACAGCTTTCAGGCATTCTACAGTAAGTATATCAGTCCATAGCATATATGTCTTAAATTTGCACCCAATTTTGCCCATTCCTGCACTGGGAGGCCTTACTCAGTCATGTCTTAGTCACCTCCCTTTAGACTTCTGTAATGCATTTTACATGGGGCTGCTCTTGAAGAACATCAGGAAGCTTCAGCTTCTTCTGCAGTGACAGAAAAAGTTTTGGGTGCCCCATAATTCACCTGAATAACACCACTATTGTGCAAGCTATACTGGCTTCCACTGCATTCCAGGTGCCATTCAAGATACTGGTTTTCACCTGTAAAGCCCCATATGTCACAGGGCCAGGGTAAGTATACTCTATGTGAGAATATCTGCTTGTCCAGTAGGCTAGATAGAGTGAGTGTGCTCCAGATGGAATGGTATGTTTAGACATGGACCCTTGACCGCACCTCCTTCACCCACAGCCACCCACCTCAGCCCATTTACAGCCAGCTTTCCTCCTCTGCTGGCCCTCCCCTGGTCATTCTCCATGGCCAATGGGCCCCTGGCCCTCCACCCCTGGCCCTTTGTCTCTGCCCATTTGCCCAGACACCATTTGACCTGGAGCTTTGGTTGCATGGGACAAATAGTCCACTGCCAATCAGGTGGCAAGCAGAAGCAATGGTGCTGCGGGGATAGCATGCGATTGGCAATGGGTGATTGCAGGGTCTGTGGCGGGGGGCAGCATGCGATGCAGGATTTTTTTAAAAAAACTGCAAAAGCATCCCGCTGCTCGGGACTTTGCAGATCTGTCACCAGGATCAGAGGGGAGGGGGGAAGTTCAATTTTATGGAAACTGCGCACGCGAGCACAAGCAAAGCAACAGTGCATGCAGGAAGCGCACGCTCAGGGAACTGGTTATTCAACTGGTAGAATCCCAGCCCTGGAAGGGGCTGGCAGACAAATGGTGGTGGTGCATGGCTTCTGGCGTTGCTGGGGCATGAGGTGTGAGCAGGCGAACAGTGGTGGTGCACGGCTTGAGAGGCCCCCCACCATTGCAACTCAGGCCTGATGCCTAATAGGCAATTTGGCTGCTCCCACCACCATACACCACCTCCATTCACCTGCTGTGTGCCTCCCACAACACCAGATGCTGTGCACCACCTTTGTTTGCCTGACACACACACCCCAACGCTTGCATTCTCAGCCCACTTTTCCATTGTCCATGGTTCCTTTTTCAATTAGAGGTAGAATCAGGGAGGGTCCTTATGAGCTTGGAAAGGAAGTGTAGGTCTGTCTGTCATTTCTTTTATTTATTAAATTTACATGCCAACTGTTTCTCTATCCTGGGTGATTCTGGGTAACTTACAATGTCTTGAATTTGAATAACTCCTTTCACATGAGGCCCTAACCATCAAATATGTTTGCAAATGTGAAAGGGACTGTGGTTTAATCATGAACCAGAAGAAAAGCATGAAAACATTTCCACCTTTGCAATTCAAAAAGACCCTGAGCTTTATATTCCACTCTATAAATTGGCCAGCCGAATTGCCAAAGTGGCGCAGTGGTTAAAGTACAGTATTTCAGACAAATTCTTCTCACAGCCAGGAGTTTGATCCTAAACCATTTAGAGAGTGCTGTAAAGTTGTGACATGTTATGTTATTCCTGTGAGAATTTATAATAGGACTACTTGTTCTATTAGACAAGTAGTATCGCTTTTGACAAAAGGGATGCTGTGGCTCAGTGGCTAAGACATTGAGCTTGTCGATCAAAAGGTCGGCAGCTCAGTGGTTCGAATCCCTAGTGCCGTGTAATGGGGCGAGTTCCTGTTATTTGTCCCAGCTTCTGCCAACCTAGCAGTTCGAAAGCACGTAAAAAATGCAAGTAGAAAAATAGGGACCACCTTTGGTGGGAAGGTAACAGCGTTCCGTGCGCCTTTGGCGTTTAGTCATGCCGGCCACATGACCACGGAGACGTCTTTGAACAGCGCTGGCTCTTCAGCTTTGAAACGGAGATGAGCACCGCCCCCTAGAGTCGGGAACGACTAGCATATATGTGTGAGGGAAACCTTTACCTTTATTGCTTTTGACATTTCTGCAATCTTGTTACCTTTGATGATCTTACATGGGTACAACTTAGAACTGATTACCATATCCATAATTATATCATTTCTTTATGTGCAAAGGGGAAAATAGAAGGCATTCATTTCTCCTGCTATGACTGGCTTGGTTTTCTCCAGAAATAATACATACATAATACATTAATACATTGATACCAAATGCACTACATACAAGACAGAAAGATAGCATCGAAAAAAGCAACTTTACAATCTGAGCACTTTCCACCATTGCAGCTTGCGGGTCATGCAATTCAATCACTTCACAATCTGGTGTAATAGTGAATATTGTAGTTATAGCTGACATACACATCAAAAATATAAGATCAGTACACATTCACCCATAAATCTCTTCTGCTGGGTCAGCGTGTTTAGCATTGCCCAGCCCATTATAATAATACTTACAATTAATAAATATAAACAGTATTGATTTCATTCCTGTGAAATCTAATTTTTAATTTTTTTTCTTGTGGAATTAAATTTATGTGGCAAGAGTTTACATTAACTTCCTAACAATGAAGCCATTACATACCAGCTTAGAAATAACAAAAGTCTTGTGGCCTTAAAGAATAGCATATTTATTATTGCTTTTATCCATCAGAGGTCATTTCGTCAGCTGCATGGAATATATACTGAGAGGAAAGGAGAGAGGGAAGTGGCCCAAGGGGAAGTGAAGAAATGGTAGAAAGAGATCATCCCAAAGGTACATTTTCAAGAGGCAACTGAACTTTCTGGACGTTATGCTTCTCATCCAAGAAGCTTCTTCAGCCCTGCTTGGATGGTGGGGAATGGAAGGATTTATACTCCTTGTAGACAGCTGGTCATTTGCATCCTTCAAGCGAGTCATTAAGATCACTTGGAGGTTTATCTGTGTCCTCAGGGTCACTTCAGTGGTGCAAATGAGTGGGGAGTCTTTTTGGAACTGTTGAAAGGACTGTGTTGTATCCTGGAGATAAGTGATGTCATATCCCTGCCCCCCTGTTGAGAGCTGTTAAATTTTGACATAGGTGGCTTATTTGACCCCTCTTTCAAACCAGCAAGAGAGAAAGAGGTGAGAACCACTCTTCAGTGCAAGAATTTTACCTAACATCTTTTGCCAAAAGTTTATTTGGTCTACAGATAGGACTCTACCAGGCCTCCACCAAGAAATCAGGTCCTCAAGAAAGGTAACACTACTTTTATTAATATTGGCTAAATAGCCAAATCTTCTAAGTCTGGCTGTACGTTATTCTACATACCTCACCCCCCACCTTATACTTACGCGAATTAGGGAGGTATCTACCTCAGTCTTTCCTGGATGCCTTCTTATTTTGGACCTAAACCATGTTTGGGCATTTGTTCCATTGGTCACAAATCAACCCTCTCTGTCAAAGGAATCTTTCTTATTCTCTACACTTACATTAAGTTCAGTCTTGATGGTATATACCAGATCAAAACAGCCAACGAATTTCAGTAAACAAAATAAATAACTCCTCAATGCATTCACTCTGATATTTCATCTCAGACAACGATGCTAACAACCTAACTGGAGAATGTATGATTGATGACATTATTGAACTTGGGTTTTGAATATAATAGTGACTTTTTTTCATGCGCTTGCACCTATATAGTTTTGTTATGATTTATGCCTTTGACAAATCAAAAGTTTATCACACTCAAGCTGTTGATGCATTTGGCATCTGTTTCAGTTGCATTTTTACTGACAGCAAGCTGCTACTGGCAAGCACTCAGACTTTTTATCATCAAAAATGCACATATTGGCACGCCTGGCACTGTCTTTTATTCAGCACAACAGCACACAAACACTACATTAAAATATGTGATGGATAACAAATACTGAGTTATATATACAGTAGTCTTAGTCCTTTAACTATCATTGCTAAGCTATATTAAAATTGTATTGGGATAGCCTTGCAACAAATGGAATAGAACATTTTCACAACTGCTATGTTTCTAAGTACCCCTTCATTTTAGAGAGTCCTAACAAAAATCTGTAAAATAAGTGCTGAGTGGAGACTGAAAGATAATGGATGGCCTGCTGAGTTCACAAAGGAACAAAGACTTGATATGGTGGTGGGGTATTTTTATTTTGTAATCTTAGTTATTGCTCTACATCAGTTCTTAATAAACACAACACAAACACAGACAGACCAACACGCATACATGTACATAATTTTATTTATGAAGCTCAACAAGTAAAAGAATGATGTGCATTAAACTTTTGCTTTTTTCATGTAGTCATTTAAGCCATGTTTTTCTTCTTCCACAGTTTGTTTCACCTGTAAGAGTCCTGTGCCACCCTGAGATCTAGGCAAGTATAATTGATGAATATCACTTTTTGGATGCAGAACATGGTGCATTGGTAGTATTTCCTCCACTTAGCTTTATCTCAAGATTTACCAGACTCATTTTATGTATTTTGTTGATATAGCTTTCTTAACTTGATTATGCAACAGGTCAGAGGTTTCTAAAACTCCTTAGTACTTGTATTCTTCTTCTGAGGTTACTGCTTTTATCAACTCTTCACTATCAAGTTTGAATCCATCATTTTTCCTGCCTTAACAGTAATCGTTGCATATTTCTCATTGCTAAATTGCATCTCAATGTCACTGTTAAACTCCTCAGTGCTTTTCAGCAGTGAGCTCAATTCAGCTTTTGTTTTTCCAAACAGTTTTAAATCATCCATGTAGAGCAAAAGGGAATTTTTCAACCCTTTTTTTTGCAAATTAATAGCCACAATTTGTTTTGTTCAAAATACTTGTTAGTGGCACCATCAAAAGTACAAATAACAGATAGTGAGTCTCCTTGGAAGATTTGTCTCTTGATGTTAAACTTCTCCAATTCTTTCCCCATTGACCAGCAACCTTGTCTTCCATTGAGCCATTGATCTTTGCATAAAGCTTCCAATGTTTCCACTGACTCCTGTTTTTTCTAGGAACTTGATTCTGATTAGATTAAAATGGAGGTTCTGTAAAATTAAAATAATTTGCATCTGCTGATCTTCTTGGCTACATGTGTTATTTGCTGCTTTATTATTTCCAGTACTTCCTTGATCTTCCTTGTTTCTAAGTGGTATTTCTTGATTAGGTATTCTTTGATCTACTTGTTCTTTAGCTTCTTTTATTTCATCTCTTCTGACTTGCTTGCATCTAATCTCAGCTTGCTGATCTTATTTTCCAGTCTGATCTTCCATTTTGATGGCTTTTTTTCTTCTTTATTGATTTTGCATCATAGGTGTTCAGTTATAACTACAGCTGTGCTGTACATTAGTTGGTTTGTTTCTTGCAGTGAGCTGGTGCTTATATTTGAAATTGCAGTGTTGGTATCTTTTAATGCTTGTGCTAGCTGTCTCTTTGGAACAAGCTTCAATGCCAGCCACTTTCTCCAATGTTTTTCTGCTGTTCTACATGCTTGATGATTCTTTATTTCAATTTTTCTACTTCTTTCATTAGAGAATTTTTTTGTTTCTGAACCAAAGAATAGGATCCTGGTTTCCGAATATAAACAATTCAATAACTCTGCTAGCTTCTTCTACTGCCAATTCTCCCTGGTTTGCCTTTACAGTTCGATTTACTTTGGGCATGGCGGCTGGCCTTAGTTATTCAGCCAGCAGTTGTGAGTCCTAAAGCCCATTTTGATCAAATGTCCAGGAACTCCATTACCTACCACTGTTCTTGTAACTTGGGTGATGACCAAGCTGGTATGTGTTTCTGTAAATTACACCTCACCAATGTCTTTATGGGAGAGACACTGTTCATCTGGCTGTAATCTAAACACATCTAGAGTGGATAGGTGTTCTCTTACCATTTTCTTCCCTATTTTGATTTGCATTCCTATTTTGTTTTTTACGATATTGCTTTTGATTTTTTTTTCTTTTTGTTTAAAGGCAGAAGCAAAGAAAGAATTAAGCAGTTCCTCTTTCTCCCTGGCACCTGGCACCTCCTTGCCATCTTCTCCCAGTTTTTTTCCCTTGACTGTTTATTGTATGCTGAAAGAAACTTTTAAAAAATATTTTTGACATTTGTTGCAAGTCTTAGTTCATTCTGAACCTTAGCTTTCCTGACTTTGTAGATTCAGACATTTTGCTGGCATTCTGTTTTAATTTGTCCCTCTTTCCATTTTTAATGTTTGTCCCTTTTATCTCTCAATTTTTCAGAGAGTTCTTTATGCAACCATGCAGGTTTCATCTGGGGTCTCTTATTTTTCTTTCTCAGTGCTATTGTACTAGACTGGTCTTTTATAATCTCATTTTTCAGAGTTTCCTTAGTTTTGTGAGTTGTTTTCCCTTTTAAGATTTCCATCCATGGAATCCTTCCTAAGCTGTTGCTAACCTGCTGGCTAACTAGGCTAATTTGCTGGCAGATGTTCCCATTTGGCCAGATGAAACTTGTTAACTTGGCTGTCAAGACTGGATGTCTCTTCCTTCTGGGCGGTCTTGATGTTTTATTTCTTAACACCCCACATTTTGAGGACAGAGGTTTTCAGGGCATGGCCATCCTGCATGGTATCCAAATTGCTGGAAGCCTTTTCCTTACTTTGACCTCCAGATGGGAAGGGGATGTCAAAAGCAATTTCTTCGGGAGTGTCATCATCATCATTCTATCTATTGTCTATTCACTGCAGGATGAAGGCCTCTTCTGCATGTTTCCAATCAATACGATCTTGAGCTTTCCTTTGCCAGTTGGCCCCACAATAATTGCTGATGTCATCCCTCCATCTTGTTTTAGGTCTTTTGTGGACACTTTTTATCAAGTGGAATCCATTCTATGACTGCTTTAGTCCACCTGCCATCAGTTCTTCTTGCTATGTCATCAGCCCATTTCCATTTCAATTCTTTTACTCTTTTGATGGCATCATATATTTTTGTTTATTCTCTAATCCATGTGCAGGTCTTTCTATCTTGTGATGCTGAGCATGTATCTTTCCATGGCTCTTTGTGCCACTCATAGCTTTTGTATTGATTGTGAGGTTAGTATCCATGCTTCTCTGGTGCATGTTGGAACAGGTAGCACATACTGATCAAAAACTTTTCTCTTTAGGCACAGAGGGAGGTTGTTCTGGAAAATTACGCTTAGCTTGCCTGCCAACCACATTTAGCACACCATTCAATATCCTTTTTTGTATCACCTTCCATTGAGATCCATTGGCCAAGTTATATGTAGTAGTCTACTACATCAAGTTCTTCTCCAGATATTAAAAAAAAATATTTGGTGAATTTATTAAATGTAATAATAAAATATAAGAGCTGCTTTGTGCAGCTCTTATATGTATCTTTGTAATTCTTCTGGGTCTTGTAAGAAGAGAACAACATCATCTGCAAATCTTAAGTAGTTTAAATAGGTGCCATTGATTTTTATTCCATCTTTTGCCCAGTCTAGTTTGTGAAATATTTCTTCAAGGCAGCTTGAGAAAAAGATAGGTGATATTGTATCACCTGGTCGTATACCTTGTTCTATGTTCCACTTTAAGATCATTAAGGCAAATTGTCTCTATTGTTTTTTGATATATTGATTGTAGTAAGTTTATGTAAGCAGTGTCTACATCTTGTTTGAGCAATGCATTGGTTATTACTTGCTGGAATACTGAGGCAAACACCATTTTATAGTCAATGAAAGCCATGCACAGAGGCATGGTGTACTCATTGTGCCTTTTAATGACTTGCTGAGCAACCTGGATGTGATCCATTGTGCTGTAACCATTTCTAAAACCTGCCTGCTCCTTTGGCTGTGCATCATTTAATGTTCTCCATATTCTTTTTGTTGGTGAAAACCTTGTAGGTGACTGAAATAAGGCTTATTGGGCAATAGTTTTTAAAATGATCTTGGGCCCCTTTCTTGTATGTATAAGAATCACTTCACCATTTTTCCATGCATTGGACATCTCAGTGGCTTCTCTTTCTGCTTTGCTAGCATCTTGTGTAAAATGTGACCACCAGCTTTCTGCATTTCAATCATAACACAGCCATTTCCTGAAGCTTTGACATTTTTCATTGATTTTATGGCACTTGATACCTGGGATATCTGGCATTTCCTCTTTTGTGGATGTTGTTACTTTTGAGTGATCTTGATCCTTGTATAGCTCTGAATAGAATTTTCCAATTATTTCTAACATTTCCTGTCTTGTTCTACAAACAGAGCCATCTTCACATTTTAATGCAAAAACCTTCTTTCTTATATTTGTAAGTTTGCATTTTGCTCTATCAATTCCTTTGTTTTCTTCAATTGCTTTTTTTCACAAGGTTTATGTTAAACTGATGTGTTTCTTCTTGGATACATTTTCTTATTATCTTGCAAAGTTCAATGTACTCCAGTTTATTAGTGAAACTTCCAATATTCTTCATTGTCCATCATTTGTTCATTAAATCAATAGATTCATCAGAGATTTTTGACTGTACAAAGTGTTTTTCCGGTGGTGCTATAGATGCAGCAGTTCCAAGGACATTTTTGGCCATTTGTTCATTTTGGTCCTTAAGTTTCATCTCTTCCAAATCTTGTAATAGAGTAAAGCGATCTGATAAATTAATCTCAAAATTGCTGCCCTTCTCTAACAGCTTATCATACTTTAGTTTTCTTTTTCATGATGTCTTTATCATTTTTATACACTCTTTTCAACAGTCTATCTTCACTTTAGCTCATAACATTCTATGGTCACTTCCAATGTTAAAGCGATTGATGACAGTACAATTGCAGAGTATGGTTTTATGCCTTGGCATGATGTAGTCAATTTCACATGTGTACCCAGATGGACACTTCCATGTCCATTTTCTGCAAAATATTTTCTTGTAAAATGAGTTCATGATATAAAGCTCCTTCAGCAACATCTACTAGTCTATTGCCTCTATTATCTCATTCACCATTTCCATACGGGCCAGTCGCTTTTTCTCCAGCTATTGTTCTTCCTATTCTTGCATTAAAGTCACCCATTAGTATTTTGTATCAGCATTTTTCTTTGCCTTGAAGCCGGGCCGCATCATCATAAAACTCTTTGACCTGATCATCACTGTAGCTTATTGTTGGTGCATAAGCTTGGATGATTTGAAGCTTCTATTGTTTGTTCAATTGAATGATGCATTGGGCTACTATGTCCAATATACTTTGAAATTTTACTACAAAGTCTTTTAGCTTTTGGTTGATGAGAAAACCAGCTCCATCACACTGACCATCCTAAGTACCCCTAGTGTAGAGTAGATGCCCAGTCAACTAAATTTTTGCCTTTTAATCATGTTTCACATAATCCAATAATATCCCAATGCACATGGTTGAGCAGTTGTTCTAGTCAAGCATTCATTTTCATTGTTCAAATGTTGATCATTCCTATGTTCAAAGTCCAAAGGCAGCTTGATTTTGCCCGGTGATTCTTAGCAACCTCTGCCTTCTGGCAAGACTTTCTGCTGCCATGGGTAGTTGCCCTAGGGCCTCCGGGGAATGAGGGCCATTTTTGAGGTTGTATTGGCATGTGGAAGGATAGACTATAATCTGCCATGCTAGTCCAATGTGGGTTGGCAGATGCGATCGCTGTCTGGGGAATCCATCATGGCCTATTCACCTTGGGTGACCCTTCTGGACATATATATGTCCAATGACATAGCCAACAATTTCCTTTAATGACACGAGCCCCTTTGCCTCGTCAAGGAGCTTCAGGAGCATATTTGATGGTAAAGGGGAATATTCATAATACAGGTGGTCATCATCTTTTGACTTTAATTGGAACCAAATTGGGACTGATTGCCATTGCCGATGTTAAGTGAAGAGGTGTAAAGTGCGATGTCACATGACTGCATTTCTTAACCACAGTAATCCAGCCAGTCCTGGTTGTCTCTGATTGGGTTAAGCAAGAAGCGGAGGGAGTCCCAAAAAAGGATTGCAGATATCTTTGAAGTTGAAATATTCACTGAAATAGATTAAAAACAAGTAGGTTAGAACAGAGTCACATTAGTTTAACCCTATATTTGAAGACTGTATTTGAAGAGAAACCATATATTCCTTTTTTGAAATTAAAAAAACTAACACATTAAATTATTTATCAAATAGCATTTTTGTCCAATCAAAACTAGCCAAGTTGAAATAGACAATAATTTAAGCCAAAGTATGGTGAATTTAGATTTTTAGCAGCAATCCTTAAACAGGCTGATTACAAATGAAGCTGCTGAAAATAATTATTTTGCTGTTTATAAAAATATGTCAGGAATAAAACTTTATTCCTCTAGCTCTAAATAGATTTTTAAAAACAATATTTATCTTGCATATAGTCCATATAATTATTCTAAGAAACTATGTTATCTCAAAACTGGGATCTGGAAGGAACTATATTAAAATTTGATTTGAATTCTTAATACATATAATTTTCTGGAATAGATTAGTGAAAAGGGTTCATTTTTACCTGCTCTGCCTCTGCAGCTAGCAGCACATAATAGACTGTTTTCTGTAAAGTTAAATCAGGCTGACATGATAGGAGCTAAAACTGAATTTGCTTGGGATTTTACTTATTTATTTGTTCACTTACTGGGGCAGTGGTTTCTGAGTTGAAGTTGGTGTGAGAGAAAAAATAGCAGGTTTCCATAGTCTACACAATGTAGACTATTTTTAAAAAATCCATCCATATTTTTAAAAAATAGCATGAAGACTTTCACTAACCACTGTTAACCACTGTTAAGCAACAATCTTCATGACATCATCTGAATTTTGCCTCTAGCCAGCTGTGGGGACAGCTGAAGTTGCCTTTAGTTGCTCTGCTGTTAAAATGATGTTATAATGGCCCTCTTTTTCCAATATAAACATTGCTGTACAAACAGTTGACAGTGCCTCTGAGATAGTGTTGATGACAGCATGGTCAGAGGCTACGATCCTCCCATCACTAGATTAGTGTAAGATGATTCTGGGCCTCCTGACTACTAATTGCATGGGCTTTACGCAACTGTTTGTAAATTGTGAAGAATTCATATGGAGTCAGCAGTACATAAATACTATTAAATCAGCCAGTCTGTGCCAGATCTATCCATCTTTCCTCTGATATGGTTCTAGGCTGATTATCACAGAAGACATTGGTACGTGTACTGTTCTGGTTCCACTGAGGGGTTTGTTTGTTTTTTGGACAAACAACAGAAGATTCCATCTCAGTCTGTTCATTTAGAGCCGAACAGCCCCCAAATATTAAGTTATCCTATCCCTGGCACATCCCAGGGGTATGCACAGAGATGGGTTTCAAATAATTTTACCACCAGTTCGCCACACTCTGAAAATGTGAGCTTGAATCTTACATCTTATACTCAGAAATGCAAGTTGACAAGTAAATAAATAAAGAGAAGATCTCTTACCTCAAAGAGGGTTTTCTCTGTATAATACAGGAATCTCCATGATGAACTCAAGGTGCTGAACTTAACTAAACTAAAGTTTAGTTAAGTTTAATCCTAATTAAACTAAATAAACAAATATTTTAAATATGATAGAAAGATAAATAAATAAATAAATAAATAGTGTGTGTAAATAGGTGTAATATTAAGTAAATAAATAAACAAATAAATAAATATTATACAGTAAAGCAAACCTAAGCTATGTAAATACAGTTACATAAAAACAAGAGCAAATATAAGCAACCAATCCTGAGTAAGGAGCAGTACACTCAGCACCCACAACAGAGAAAAAACTCTGAGTGAATAGCTTTCATTTAGCCCACCAAGAAGTTTTATTTACTTCTCCTTTGTGAGCTCATGCACCTGTCAGCACCATTATGAGGCATGACCTCACAAAGGAAAAGCAAAGCAAACTGTTTGGCTACTCAGATTTTTATCTATTTTTCAATATTGGTAAAAATGGAAGTACAAAATCCTGCTGATGAGTTTGGTGGAATCAGGATGAACTAACAAGAAAAATGCCACAGAAAAAATGGTTCCACTGAAAGAAAGAAAAATTGCAGCATGATTCTTGCTCTACCAAACTTCAAGCCAAACACAGTATTTGAACGTAACTATAGAGCAACAGCCCTTTATTTTCTGTCCTGAGCTGTCAGTATACATACAGGTAGTCCTCAACTTATGACCACAATTGAATTCAAAATTTATGTTGTTGAGAAAATTGTTGTGAGTCTTGCCCCATTTTACAACTTTTCTTGTCACATTTATTAAGTGAATCATTGAAGTTATTAAACTAGTAACATGGTGGTTAAGTGAATCTGGCTTCCCCATTATCCTTGCTTGTCAGAAGATTGCAAAAGATGACCCTGGAACACTGCAACCATCATAAATATGAACCAATTGTCAAGCACCCAAATATAAATCACATGACCATAGGGATGTTGCAGTGTGAAAAATGACCATAAGTCACTTTTTTCAGTGACATAATTATGAATGATCACTAAACAAACTATTGTAAGTCGAAGACTATCTGTATTGCAATAAGTTGCATGACCATTATTATTTGGATACAGTGTACTTTTTCTTACTGTTTTTCTTTCCACAGCAGAACCTTTGTAATGTCCACAATAAATGACAGAAAATCTATTACATTTAGGGAGCATGTGTGTATTGAGAATTTAAACAGAAAATATAAATTCATGGCATGGGACCGGGCTATTTGAGGGACCACCTTTTCCCACTTATACCAGCCCGCCCCATCGATTTCACAGAGAAAATGTGTTGTGGGTAACTTCAGCTACAGATCTACATTTGATGGGTCCCAGGACACATGCCTTCTCTGTTATAGTGCCTGCCTTATGGAATAATCTTCCCAAAATTAAGTCAGCCCCATCCCTTTTGATTTTCCAAAAAGCCCTTAAGAACTGGTTAGGTGACCAGGACCGGATCTGATGGAATGTGCACCTGAAGGAGCAGTAGGGGAGAGTTTGGGCAACACAAGAGTTTTCCCAGAAAAGGACCTGGATCAAGAGACTGTGCAGACCCAAGCTGGATGAGAGAGTAGGAAAGAGGTTCAGTGTAGCTTGAATTCACACAAGACTCTCTCAGAGTATATCTAATTAGAAGATTATAGCTTGAGTTTGGCAAGATTCTGTTGATTAGGCGTAAGCAAATAAAGGATTGAACTCAGTTCGATTTCGCTGTGCCATTTCTAGTTTTCGGCCTAATACCATGTTCCTCTGAGTTGGAGACCTATCTACTTGGCTCCATTGTTGAGGGGGACATTTTTACTTCCTTCAACTATGGGATTTCTTTTTTTTTTTTTTTTTTAGCATATTTATTACATTTGTATTTGCTATTTTGTCCTCCCTAGTTTTAGAGAGGGTAAAAGTGAGGGATGGGAGAGATATTTTCAGACTTGCATGATTCCTTCAACATAACCTCTAACATAGATAGAACTAGCATCTGGTTGTGCTTCTTGCCTAGGCTACCTTGTTGCAAGTCTAACATAACTTGCAAATCAATTTGCATCAATTTTTGATGCAAGGATATTATATAGTCTTATTGGAAAGTCTATTTGATTTCCACCTTGGAAAAATGGTTAACCCAGTTTGGGAAGTTTGTTCTGATGTATAGAATAATTGTGTATCTTAAAAGTAAAACTGATTTAGAATTCAGTTCTCATTGGAAACCATCCTTGGACTATCCTGTAACTGAAAACATGGATTTGTGCCGCATCCACAATTTGGGTTTTCCAGGATAGAATCTATTTTTTTAACTTCATGGGATAACCCAATTTGGAAGATTTTCAATGTTGTTGTTAGTTGCGAAGTCGTGTCTGACCCATTGCAACCCCATGAATAACTTTTCTTCAGGCCTTCCTGTCTTCTACCATCCCCCGGAGATCATTTAAGCTCACGCCAACTGGTTCAGTGACTCCATCCAGCCACCTCATTTTAAATACTCAGCCCATTTATTGTATTTTATAATTCCAGACAGTGATTTCTAGTGTTGAACCTGATACTTAATACGTATTCACAATTTAAAGCTGAATAGTGATCCTTATTTTTATAAAAGGAATATAACATATTTTATAATTCATAAGTACTTAATAATATATTGGAAAACTTGAATCCCCAGGACATTCTAGATCCCTTGTTTACCTACTTGTATTTCAATCTTTTATACATTTGCATGACCTTTTATCTTCCTTTGCTTATATTCTTTCTTTAAAATGTTTAATTAAAAAATAAATTTTAGAATCTTCACTACACTTCTGTAAAATATATGTGATAAGATATATAAAATTTCTCTCTGTGGGATCAGAGAAGTGCCACCCCTTCTCTCCCCTTCCAGAGTCTTCTGCTAACAATATCTGGCACTAACCAGTGCCAATATCTGGCACATTCCCTAACCCATCACTCTTCTGCCCCTATTTTCATGCAGAGAGAAGACCTGCTTTTCTCTGTGGCATACACCAAATAGGGGTCAGAAATGTGGGTGGTAGATTTTTACTTTGGCATGCTTTCTTACTGATCCCAGCCCTATAGAACAAGATTTTAATATAGCTGTGAACATATAGCAAACATAATGTATAGTTTATTGTCCTGTTATTACCTCCATTTTTATGTTCCATATTAAACATGGTTCAGACCAGTTTGCTGTTAAGTGAAACAGGTTGGCCTTTCTGGGGAAGAGGGACTGGGAAAGGAGCTAGCCATTTTTTTTAGAACAAGCTTCAGTGCAGGCAACCTTACTCTGTGTTTTTGTGCTCTTCTAGATGCTCAGTGATTCTTTTTTCAATTCTTCTTGTGTAGTTAAGGGATCTTTGTTCTTTTTGAGGCAGAGGAGAGGGTACCTAGTTTCCAAATTAAAATAATTCTATCTCTCTACTGGATTCCTCTACTACCAACTCTCTCTTGTTTGCCTTTACAGTCTGAGTTACTTCTGGCAATGCTTTGATTTCTCTGCCCAAAGTAGACCTTTGCAGTTCTTTCAGTTCTGCTTCTATGAATACTGTATTTCATATTATAAATCGACATTGATCTGCTAGCCTCTGTTCTGTTATCTCTAATTCTGGATGTTATTATTTCCAGAACTGGTGCATTCATTTCAAATATCCTGTTCTTGTTGGACTTGATCTTTAACAACAGATCATTATTTCTTTGTTTTCAATCACAGTATATTTGTGATGGGTAAACACCTTTCCTTCCAGGAGTTCTGCAGCTACTGGCCCTGGTTGCTCAGCCAACAGTCCTGAATCCTGTAGCCCATTTTTCACCAGATGTCCAGGAACTCCAACATCTGGCACGGTCCTCATTAACCCGGGCCATGACCAAGCCAATATGGCTTTCTGTAACTTACATCTCATAATTTTTATGGGAGAAACACTCTTCCTCTGATGAGACTGCCCAGTTATGGGGGAATATCTGGCATACCTCTCATCTCTCAAAGGACACAAGCCCAACAACCATGTCAAGGTAGTACTGTATGGAAGATGATGGTGGTGATGATACACCACTATTTGTGATAGTTTTTGATATTGTTTTGAACATATTTGAATTTTTAAAAATGAATGATTTATTCTTTTAAAATACTTGACTCAATCTAATGCTCATTTTCTAAAACTGGAAAAGTTTAGACTGTATATACTTTTAAAAAATCACTATGGGAAAATATCAGAAGTTGCTTCTTACAAGTTTATCCCACTCATTCAGATGAAAGTTACTACCAGTTGCAATGAACTTTACCCCACATCTGGGAAACATCTGACAGCATGGAACTTGAGTCTTGCAACACAACTGTAACCTTACAAAAGTAAATAATTGGCTTGCAAAGAGGAAAATGCTACAGAAAACAAGTCTTTTCTCTCTGCTTAGCACCTGTTGTAGATTTCATCAAATCCAAACATGAAAAAACATTTACTTCACCTCTTGGCTTGACTATGGGCAATTGAGAACCACAACTACAATTATCTGCCTCTATTTTACTCACAATGAGCAAAGAAAAGGATAGTGCCCAAGGTAATGTTAGTACAAAGGTTCTCATACTGAGATGTATATTCCCATTTCCAGGACTCTTGTGAAGTGAGAATCAAGCCTTTATTGAATCATCCCCATTGCCTTCAGAGTGCAACCATCTTTTTTTATTTAGGAAGTCAGCCTATCTTTCTCATTAAACTCTTTTCATTTCATCCTTTATACTGGATTTTAGGTGAGCAGATCCAGTCATTTAACTTCAGCAGCCTACCTGAATAACTGATATGCTTCTCTTACTTTTTTGCCTTCCTTCCTTCCTTCCTTTCTTCTTTCCTTCCTTCCCTCCCTCCCTCCCAATTTTATACTAAGTTATGAGGCCTTTTTATGAATTTGTGCTTAAAATACACCATTGTATAGAATTGTCATGATATTAGATGAAAATGCATGTTAAATTTTTATCTACCATTCTGTTTAAGCACTGATTATTATGATGTCATTAAAAACTGCTATACATTTTTTCAGAGAGTATTTCAAAGTTTAGTAATCCTTACTGCAATGGTGCCATTAGTACTTGCCCTTAGTTAAGTGTTATTATTATTTTATCAGCATGTTTTAGGTACTGGTGGAACTGGAAAAAAAATATTAACCAGTCCCCCAGAGACTCAAGAGCTTAAATATACTCTCAGATTTCAGCCATAGGGCTTATAGCTAATGCTCTTAACCATTTACTTCAACAGTTCTTGGTTACAGTTATTACATTTTATTCTTTTTGCATCAGGAAAATTTTTTCCCTTTATAAAAGTCCATAATCATATTTCTAAAAAACCAGCAGTCTTTCTCTTCCTCATCCTCCTTCTCCCCCCCCCCCAAAAATCATGTTATTCTAAAAATTCTTAGATTTGCTTTGAGTAGTGAGATGGCTGGCATATAAATAAAATAAATAAAATAGATGCCATATTTTCTTGCTTTCCCCATATTCTTCACTTGCTCATGAAATTCTTACTCTAGACTAAGTTTGGCATTTCTCAATAACTAGTTGAGACAGACAGTTGATTGACATAAAATCAATCAAAATAAATATTTCTCAAACAAAAGTTTCATGTTATGTCCTTGATATTATGCTGAATTTCTGATTCACTCAATTACTTTGAAGATTCACATTCTGCTTTTTCACTGAATAATCTTTAAGGTGGTTTATAAGACATTGCAAGCAATATAGAAATAAACCAGGCCCTCCAAATATAAAACATATACACACACACACACACACATACACAAAACTCAACTCATTGAATACATTATATCTGCAAAGTCCTCCCATTCGGTCCCAAATCAATTGATAGATCAAAAAAGTTTTATATTGCAAGAAAGGAAAGAAAATGCTTTCTGAGGGCTTATCCACTTGTTGGCTAGAAAGCTGATAGCCCAGGTTTGAGACTTGAGCGCTGTGAAACGAGGTGAGCTCCCATTCTCATCCCAGCTCCAGCCAACCTAGCAGTTTGAAAGCATGCAAAGGCCAGTAGATAAATAGGTACTACTTCAGTGGGAAGGTAACAGCATTGACCACATGACTGCAAAAACAGGTCTTCAGACAGCGCTAGCTCAAGAGTCTTGAAATGGAGATGAACACCGCCCCCTATAGTCGGCAACAACTAGTGGAGTAAAATCTGCAGAGACTCATACACATACACATACACACATACACATACACATACTACTACTATTTTAGAAGTTTATTGTTACAGCATTTTTCATGTCAGCTGAGATAATAGGGTTTCACCCACAGCTTCCAAATAGCCCAAACCCTTCTATCTGAGCTGACTGTAAACATGCTAAACAAGAATCTTATCTGTCCTACAAGAAGAAAGACCAGTTTAAAGCAGGAAGAAGAACTAGCTTATCCTAGATGTGTGCAGCTGGTTTTCTACTGCTTTTGCTGACAAGGAATTTTCACCTTTTCCAGACATGGAGGGACATTTTGTGTATTCAATTATGGAAGCATTATTGGTGGCTGTAAGTATCATGGTGATAACTCCAATGACAATTGTATGCTCTACTATTTTACCCACCAGGAAAGAATTTGATTCCTTGTAATGTTTAGTCAGACAACTTTGCAGGTGGTTACAAGCCTGCTATTGTAAGCACTCATATCCAATTGTCTGATCCTATCCAACTCCACTTTAGTAAAAGTGATTGCTGGCTATTTTCCTGCTATCAGATGGAAGAGAAAAAAAAATCAGCGGCAACTCTACTACAGTAGTCACATTCATTAATGTGGCCTGTAATAAGTACATTACCCCTTGTCAGCCTCATTCAGCATGAGCCATAATGGCGCAGTGGTTAGAATGCAATACTGCAGGCAAACTCACTGCTCATTCCAGGAATTCAATTCTAAATGGCTCAAGGTTGACTCAGCCTTCTATCCTTCCGAGGTTGCTAAAATGGGGACCCAGATTGTTGGGAGCAATATGCTGACTCTAAACTGCTTAGAGAGGACGGTAAAGCACTATATAAGTCTAAGTACTATTGCTATTGCCATAATAGGGATTGACAATAGAGGACGCACAATTTCTGCCTCCATAACTTTGTTCTAATCGGATGGCATTTTATCCTGGCTGTTTGGAAAACCTTTGACAGATGTCCTGAGTACAGCAGTAGTTTAGTGTTGGTGCTCAGAAGTCCCAGAGATTCAAGCAAAGTGACAGTACAAAGAAAGGATCCACCCAAGCAATCCAGACTCTACAGCAGGTTAAGGCTATTATTAGATCAGTATTTCTGCCTATGCGAGACACTCTGTTGTATAATAGTGGTGAAAGCACCAGGCTAGAAACTGGGAGAACATGAGTTCTATTCCCACCTTTGGTACAAAGCCAGCTGGATGATCCTGGGCCAGTCATTCTCTCTCAGCCCTAGCAAGGACAATGACAAACCACTTCTGTAAACCTTGTCAAAAAAACTGCAGGGATTAATCTAGACAGTGAGCAGTAGTAAAGAAAACTGAGCTGAAGGTTTCTGTGTGTGCGTGCACACCCATGCGCACACCCACATATTTTCAAACCATCTTATGAGTAGATGAAGTCAGAGAGGAAGTCAAAATGAACTCCTGTAAGAACCTGACTTTAAAATTCTAGATCCAGTTGTAATTTCAAAGGATTATTTGATTGGAGCATTGTGACAATGTAAAATATCGTAGATAGCCCAAGATATGTATTATGGAAACAGTTCTCTTGTCCTCAAGAAGGCAACAGTATGCTACAGGAAAGGCTCTTTTGGAGTTACGAACAACAGTACTGCCAACTTGATATTCAGCAGGGAGTATAACTACATCCTTATAATTAATATACAATCATACCCTTATAATTAATAGTTTTACGCTCCTAATTCAGCTAAAGCATTACAGCCTAAATCATTTCAGCAGCTTCCATAATCAATTGATGTAATACCATGGAATATTAAGCACGTATATTGAATTATATTATAGTACAAAAAGATCGGGGAAAAGTTTTTCTTGTGCTTTATTTTAAAGTAACTACTACTGTGATCCAACACAAATGGCATTTTTATCAAGGATTAGAATTAGATATTATGAAGCACCTACATTACATCAAGGTATTTCCAGTCAAAATGTTTGGACTCTTTGAACCTAATATTTGCTTTGTTGCGAAGGTTGTTGAGAGTGTGGTGGCGCAACAACTACCCCGATACCTGGATGAAGTTGTCTATCTGGATCCGTTCCAGTCGGGCTTCAGGTCACGATACAGCACAGAAACGGCATTGGTCGCGTTGGTTGATGATCTCTGGAGGGCTCGGGACAGAGGTTGCTCCTTTATCCTGGTCCTATTAGATCTCTCAGCGGCTTTTGATACCATCAACCATGGTATCTTACTGCACCGGCTGGAGGGGTTAGGAATAGGGGGCACCGTGCTTTGGTGGTTCTCCTCCTTCCTCTCTGACCGTTCGCAGTTTGTGTTGGCAGGGGTGCAGAGGTCGACTTTGAGGCACCTTATTTGTGGGGTCCCGCAAGGGTCAGTCCTCTCACCCCTTCTGTTCAACATTTATGTAAAACCGCTAGGCGAGATTATCCATGGTTTCGGGGTGAGTGTTCATCAGTATGCTGATGACACACAGCTATACATCTCCACCCCAGACCACCCCAATGATGCCTTTGCTGTGATGTCCCATTGCCTGGAGGTTGTGCGGATCTGGATGGGGAGAAACAAGCTCAGACTCAACCCCTCCAAGACCGAGTGGCTGTGGCTTCCGGCGTCCCGGTATAGTCAGCTGGTACCATCACTGACAATTGGGGATGAGATCTTGCTCCCCACCGAGAGGGCCCGCAACTTGGGTGTTCTCCTGGATTCACGGCTATCTTTAGAAGATCATTTGACGGACATGGCCAGGGGTGCCTTTTATCAGGTTCGCCTGATCTGCCAGTTGTGTCCCTTTCTAGATTGGGACGCCTTGCGCACGGTCACTCATGCCCTAGTCACCTCCCATATGGACTACTGTAATGCTCTTTACATGGGGATCCCCTTGAAAAGCACCCGGAGGCTCCAACTGGTCCAGAATGTAGCCGCGCAGGTGATTATGGGCGCAGCTTGTTGCACCCATGTAACACCTCTCCTACGCGAGCTGCATTGGCTCCCGGTGGTCTTCCGGGTGCGATTCAAGGTGTTAGTTATCACCTTTAAAGCGCTCCATGGCTTAGGACCTGGGTACCTATGAGACCGTCTTTTGCCACCAATAGCCTCCCACCGACCAGTTCGTTCTCACAGGGAGGGACTACTCAGGGTACTGTCAGTCAAATTATGCCGACTGGCGACTCTCAGGGGGAGGGCCTTCTCTGTGAGGGCTCCAACCCTGAGATACAAAATATTCCTGATCTCCGTGCTTTCCGCCGTGCCCTCGAAACTCTGATGTTCCAACAGGCGGGGCTAAACATATGAACATGTGAATGTTTTTAAAATGTTATCTAATTTTAGGTTCTATTTAATTGGGCCAAACTATGTTATAAATAATTTTAATTAGCAATTTTATGATGTTTGTGTATCTATATTTTTCTTGACTGTACACCGCCTTGAGTCCTACGGGAGAAAGCGGTATAGAAATATAATAAATAAAAATAAATAAATAATAATATCATTTCCCCTTGACTATCTGTCAAATAGAGACCCTTTCATTAATTAGAACCCTTGAGCATTTCTGCTTCCTAATTGTCATAGCAAAATTCGGAAGAAATAAAGAACTTGGAGCAAATGTGCATTTTTTTAGTAATGCACAGGGAAATAATCTAAATGCTCAGGTATCTGAAAGGATAGAACTATAAAATAAAATCCAGGATGACTGCAACGTATAAATTACTTCACTTATGTTTTCCCTTTGCAATCATTTTTGTACCTGTGCCATTTGATAATGATCATTGGCAACTTTCTCATAGCATTGCCTTTTTTCAAGAAGGAAGTCGGGAATTCTAAACTGAGTGTCATCTTTATTTTTATAGAATTAGAAATTATTTTTAACATAATAACAATAGCACTCAGACTTATATACCATTTCATGGTGCTTTACAGCCTTCTCTAAGTGGTTTCACAAAGTCAGCCTATTGCCCCCAACAATCTGGGTCCTCATTTTACCATCCTCAGAAGGATGGAAGACTGAGTCAACCTTGAATTGGTCGGGATCAAATTCCTGGCAGTGGCAGAATTAGCCAGCAATTACTGCATTCTTACCACTGCGCCACCACAGCTCTAATATTGTGTGTGTGTATACAGACGTACTGTACATACACACACTTCCTATATACATAGGAAGGGTGGAAGAGTGAATGGGCTGAGAGAAAGGGGAAGATAAAAATAATCATTGTATATTGAATTGGTAAGATTCTCAAAGAGATGAACATTTAAACAGCAAAAGGCAAATAAGGAAGTGGTATGAGTGGTGTTGATGAGATGGGCACAATTTTTTTTTAATCTCATGCCTTTCATGTTTGTATGGCAAGGGAGAAAAACATGAGTTAAATATAAAGTTTTATAAGATGCAAAGAAAAACAGAGGATCTGTTTTACATGATTTGAAATGGTATTTTGCAGCTTGCTGTTTGGTTTGTACGAAAGAGTGTGTGTTTCTGAGAAATAGAAGACTTTTGGAGTTAGAAGAACATAACCTGAGATTTGGATGGCATGGATTTTTGTGGTAAAATAAAGTCACAAAATAAAACTAATAAAATAAAAATAAAGGTTAATGTAGTTTTAAAAAATCAGTTAGACGTGACATATTGAGAATATGGAATGCATACAAATCCAGGTTCTGCCCCAAAACACCAAAAAATCAGCACAATAAGGATTTTATAGAAAAGAAATAGGCAAATTCAAATGGTAGATATACCATGAGATACTAGAATTCTGTCAAAGGAAATGCAAAATAAAATCAAGTGATGGGTTTTGTGCTTCTAGGAACATGGTTTGTATTTGATTTTCAACTAAAATAATACAAAAATGTATCAACTTACTTGCTGCCTGCTACAGTAAACTCTCACGATGCAATCTGATGGGGAGCTCGTGCTTAATTAAAAGCAGTCTTATAATGCCTAACAGAGTAGAAAGGCAGCATATTGAAATAATAGCAATAACACTACCCCAAATTTCAGCTTTAATTATTGTTTTAGGCAATGATTATTCAGCATATAAGAAATCATATTTCAAAAAGTGAGTGAGACAGTTGTGTTGTGTTGTGTTTTGTAGGTTAAAAAAGAGCAAAGAAGTGACATTGACTTGGCCACGCCCACCCAGGCACCTTACCACCAAGCCACGCCCACTAATTAAGCCACGCCCACAGAACCGGTAGCAAAAAATGTTAGATTTCACCCCTGGTTTGTACATACCTGGCTTAAAGTGGTGTATAGACATTATATATTAAGAATTATTCAACAAAACATAGCTAATAAAACTGTGGCATAACACAATATTTCTAATATTGCCAGCTGTATATCTTTGCCTTATAAATTGTTACAACAGGAATGCTCTCCCCAAAAAAGGAAATATTTTATACAGTATCATAGAGTAAAAGTCATTAAAACTTTATATAATATTCCTTTTAAACAAATGTATCACTTAATAAAGCAAACAACATGTCTTTCAAATATTGTTTATTGAAAATATTTTGTTAAGAAAAGGAGTGTATAACTTGAAATAAAAAACTACTGTATATTTGGAAATTATAACATAATTTCTTTTGTCAAGACATACAAGGTTTTACAGTTTTGTTTCAAGATGCAGCCATTATTTTAACTTCTAATGAAATTAGAATGTCTAACAAAGTTCTCATGAAGTTCTAAAACTAATGATCAACATCATGGTGAGCAGAGCTTCTGGTGGAATCACAGGAGACCTCCTGAGGCTTGGACATTCCATGAATGCCTTTCAATGCTAGAACAGAACAGAACAGAACAGACCTTGGAGGTCTTCTAGTCCAGCTCCCTGCTCAAGCAGGAGAATCTATATTATATTTTGGAGGACTTATCTAGTTTTCTAGAGCATTCTTTACCATCATGTAACTTGAGAACACAAACGTCTAATTTTGTGTCTGTTCTTTATATTAGAGAGTAGATTTGCAAAAAATTCCATTTTGACAACACAATTTGAGTGTTTTGCATTTAACCTCCACCCCCTGACCTCCCCCATCTCCTACTGACAAACCAGATAAAGAAGATGGAAATTCAGGCTTTTTAAAAAAACAAAAATCTATGAAGTAGTCAAAGGTCTCTGGCTGCATTCCATGGTTAAGAAGAATGGCCCACAGAGCACTGTGCAGTCTATATAGAAACTTCTTCCCTTCTCTTTCATCTTCTGGAATGGCCATGTGACATGTAATATTGCTCTGTCACACGATCAGGAAGTGTCAGAAAAAGGATGGTGGGACTATCTGCAAAGTCTGGAGCTGTTGTAAGGACAGTGAGATTTGAATGAGTTAAACAGGCTTAAAAGAAAACTTCTAAACTTTTAAAAAACATGCAACCTCCAATATTCCCATAATTGACTTTACTTAATTTGAGGGACAAAGGAAGTATAATAACCTGAATTGCGGCTGATGTTAGTTTATCATGGGTTCCCTTGGGGGAAAAAATCTCTAAACTCCCAAAGAAATATGTACAGTAGCACATTTTTTTTTCATCCATCCATAAGACTGATCTGTAATCAGAGGTTTAAGAAAGTGGATATGAAGCAATTATCCTGTGCTAATAAGAGGAGGATAATGGCTTTAACGATTTAAAGTAATAAAAGTGACTATCTTATTTATATAATGCTAGTCATGTTTGGGATGCTTTATAAAGGAGGACAGGACATTCTCTGTCAAAGAGGATTATAATATGAAAAAAGGATTAAAGGGAATGAAGAAGGAAATGGAAATTGGAGAAGGTAGATATAGCCTTTATAGAAAAGTGGGTTATAAATTTATAAATACTGTAAAAAAGCCAGAGAAGAAGAGATAATTATTTCAGTGACACACATTTAGACTTAGTTGCAACAAGCCTGACAAAGCTAGGGTCGGGCATCGGGGAAATATAATTGCAGTAATGAAGCAAAAGCAATTATTTAGAAACAATTTGGAAAGATCTTAAGGAATCATTCCTAAAGAAAAAAACATCATTTAGGGCAATAGAATATCACGATAACTCTTTTGACAAGACAGGAGTGAGCTATTGTTAACATGTAAATATACATTTGCCCATAAGTTTCACACACATGTTCCAAAAGTCTAACCGATAGAAATTTATTATATAAATTACCTTGAATGTTCAAATTGGTTGCTATTTTCTTCTACATGCTGCTTAGTTATTTGATACATGATCTTTGATCATTCCTAAATAAGCAACATCTTTTCTGGAAAACAAACCAATCCTATTCTGGTTGGCCTAAGGGGGCTTGACTTTTGCTACCTATTGTATGCATTTAGCACATCTTTACTCAGAAGCCAATAAATATATTTCATTGTTTTCCCTTGCCTTGGGAATCTTGGATTAATCTGTTTCTTCAACTCTACTTTCCCAGCTCACATCTTCCTCAATTTCAGTGAATCAAGGTTTCCTCAGTTTGTCATATTCCTACTGTAGGGGTCTTAGAGCAACAAGCTCTGGTTTAGCTGTTGTAGGATGAAAAGGATTTGGGTGGCTTCGGTTTGTTTTTCCTGACTGGCCTCACAATGAATTACATACAACATCTGGCAACTTCCCCTAGCTAAGGATTCTTATGAGATTCTCTATGTGAGTCTGTAGTGCAGTTCCATGTACACGATGCAAATGGATCATTCTCGGTATAAACTGCCACATCTACAAGATAACATGGACAATCTCCATCACTTAGCTCAAGGGGCTTTTCAATTCTGGGCTAAAAAAAAAAAAAGCAGCAGACTCTATCAATATCTGTCGTTCAACATGGATGCCCATTGGAGAGTTTTACAGCTGGGGAAAAGCTTAGCCTGCCCCCACTTCTGTGAATAAGCCATAAGAGTTGAACTCTAGCACAGTGACACGGGAGAAGGAATGCCACACACTTATCCAATGGTTTCATAATGCAGCTACGAGCCACACAGTGAAATAAAGAGGGATAAACAAGAGGACAACAAAGTGTTGAAACCAGCATGTGTACTTTCCCACTTACAGCACTGCAGAGGCTTTCACGGCTCTCAATGATGTTTTTCTTCCTCTCTGCCTGGTAACCGCATGTAAGTCTGCATTTCTACAAAGAAGCATAGTGAAATCATTAATTTTACATTTTGGACCCCCACTGATGCATATTGGAAAATAAAACAAATTGCTCAAGAACATTGTTCAAATCCCCTCCTGTCACAGCTCCTAGCAGAGTGTTTAGCCTTTGCCTGGTTTTTCACAAATTAATGCGCTGTGGGTTTCCTTCTAACTGGGTGTTATTCTTCTTTTTTCTTCCATTCCCTCCCAGCAGCCTCGCCAGCCTTTCAGTCTGGCACAGCTGTCTTCCTGTCACTGGTAGGCTAGCATGCTCTTGGAAGACACGGGAAATATTCCTCAGGGTACCGTGGAAGTGCATTATCACAAAATCGAAGCCATTTGTAGCTGTTGCCTCAAATACTCCAAACAGCCATAGTAGAAACAGTTAAGAGAAAATGGGAAATCCATGGGAAATATCATTTGGAGAATAGGGCAGGAGAGGAGTCTGTTCTGGGTCCTCTGAGTTATACAGATTCTCTTGAGATGCCACTAGGGCATGGCAAATTGTTTATAGAAATCAAATGGCTGGAGCACTGGAAAGCAAAGTGTTTTTAAGAGAAGTTATTTGCCACTCATATCTATGAAGAAAAGAAGAGTAAAAGGAGCATTTAATGGAACAAAAGTAGAATTGTATGTGCAGATTCTGCCTTAAACTGGCATCACAATGTTTACAGGCCCTTCCCTTGATAGTAACTAGGTCCACTGCCTTTCTGATTTATTTATTTAAACACTGTATCTGACCACCCATTTTGCTACTGCAACATCTTTGCAATCAACAGTAACAATTAAAACATGAGAACTTGACATGCTACAAAGCATCAGCCTCCAGTATCACTTTTATTTCCATGAATTTCTCAACAACCCAAAGAGGAGATTGTTCCACAGGGAAGGTGTTACAACAGAAGAAGCAACACACATACACACTCAACCAAACCCATGACAGACAGATAAATAGATAGATGGATGGGTGGATGGGTGGGTAGACGGACAGAAGGACAGACAGATATGAAGTACTAGTTTGATATAGTGGTGACTGGCTAAAAACAGGAGACTGGGAGTTCTAGTCCCACCTCAGGCATGAAAGCCAGCTGGGTAACTTTGGGCCAGTCCCCTTCTCTCAGCCCAACCCACATCACAGGGTTGTTGTTGTGGGAAAATAGGAAGCACTTGCCACCTTGAGCTATTTATGAAGCATAAAAATCCAGTAACAACTTCAACACTGGTTTTGTTGTAAGACTTTTTCCATTAACTTAAAATGTGTGACAAGTTTTGTTTATGAAAAAGTAGAAAATAAGTAACTTTTTAAATGTCCCCAGAGTTTCAGTTATTAAACAGAACAAAAGGAGAATAAATAAATAAATGGAAGAGGAGAATTTTTACCATAGGTGTGATTGGTCTTCTCCCTGAGGTTCCATTTCTATAAAGACAAATTTTTGATATTTGAAAAAAATGTTCTGTCATATTTTTGCCCATTTGCTACCTACATCCTTTATCACTCTAGGATTAAAGTATGTCTTAGAGCAAAAAATTGCCCTCCTATAAAGCTGTTATTTAACTATAGCCATTACCTTTGGATCCAATAACAGCTTTCTGGTTAGATTCTTGGTGGAAAAATTCTGTAGGAAACAAGGTTATACTGTTATTATCCTGATCACAATCTCTGTGGCTATATTTTTTCTTTAAGCACCCCACCCCCCGCCAATCTCCAGATGCCCAATGGTTAGCAGCAACAGGCTAAAGCTTGCATTCTATCTCTCTGCTGGGATCTAGTATTCATCTAGATCAGTGATGGCTAACCTTTTTGCCATTGCGTGCCAAAAGCAGGGGCAGCATTGGGGGGGGTCGCACGCATGTGTGTCCACATCCATAATTCAATGCCCCTCCATGCCCCCCCCACTTTTGGCACGCGACAGCAAAAAGATTACTGGTGGGCTTGGAAGTCCTGTTTTTCGCCCTCCCCAGGCTCCAGGGGCTTTCTTGGAGCCTAGGGAGGTGAAAACGCCCCCCCACGAAGCCCTCTGGAGGCCGGAAATGGCCCATTTCCCGACTTCTGATGGGCCCAGAAGACCCAAATATCAGCTGGCCGGTGCACGCATGCGTGCTGGAGGTGAGCTAGGGCAACGCTCGCGTGCCCACAGATATGGCTCCGCATGCCACCCGTGCCATCACAGATCTAGATGTTTGCAGCAGCCCAATTGTAGAAGGCCCAGACATGTGACCACTGCTAAAGACATTACATCAAAAACATTTGAAAATAGCACATACTTAACATATAACTGTTGGGAGAAATGTCCATCTGGGTTCAGTTCCAAGTGGGGAAAAAGACACTAGATTCACAGAACTTGCTTGGAAAGGTTTATTGATGAACAGGATCACATGGCTTGAGATCCTGGGCAAAAAAGGGCTGAAATGCTGAGAGTACCTGGGTTTTATGCCCTCTGTTGGGCTTTGAATTTGAGCTTGTGTTCTGATTGGTTGTCAGACTCCCATGGGGCCATGCAGGGGTAACTTTGTAGGTTGTCTTTTGAGTCCCAGGCTTGGTTGACTCTTGCTGGGTGATGATGTAATGAAAGGGCTTTGGGCAATTCATACTATGGCTCTGCCTGAAGGATATAGATTTTTGTTAAAATAGACTGGCCCAGGCCTTAATGACCCATTGACAAAGGGGGGGGGCTGAGTTTCTGCCTCCCTTTTAGGGGAAATATTCTGCCCTTTTAATATTTCCTAAAATATCTCATTTTCCTAGGAGATGGGTGGGCGCTAACTTCCTACATAACCAAACAAGGTCAATCCTGGGGGGATAGGTAATTGTTACTTTTCTTAGGCACCTTAATAATTACTCTTACTCTTCTAATTATTCATTTGGATCCTTTTTCCAATGTCAACTCCTCGTGTTTTCTATTTTTACAGAGTTGCAAAAGATGTGCCCTGTTGTGCAATACTGAGGGACTTTGGCCTCAGCAGAGGGGGAGGGAAAAGCCCTTCCTCCTAAATATTGTCTACTGTACTTTGGAAGCTGCCTACGATACATTTTTCTCTAATTAGCTGAGTTCACAGGTTAAGAGTGATTCATGCCAGTCACAGAAAACATTTCCTGTTTTCATGTGCTTTTAATAAACAAAACTGAACTAAAATGAACCAAACAGGCATTTTTCTTTATTATACCTAACCACTTAAGAAAATGAAAACAGTTTTCTTCTTGGGAAAAAAAAGCCACTGCTTCCTTCTTCCCAGGGACACAGTACGCAACTATTCTGATTCTCCAATTGGTAGTAAGAGGTTGCCCGGTTTGAGGCTCATGAAATGTGCCCTGGTTAAAGGCTGCTTTGTGCATGTGCTTGAGAGCAGGAATTCAATCTGAGTAAGGATTAGTAATGCAGGTTTTATAACTATAACAGAAAGAGCATTATTCACAGGAAATGTATTACAGGGATAGGCAAATACTACACCCAGTTAGAGGAGGAGCTTCCAAGAATGTGTGATCTGTGTAGGATGTATATGCCTGGGTCAAAAGACAGAAGGAAATTATCTCAAATTAGCAATCTCCTTGATAAGGAGCGGGGCAGAGTCATAAATAAAAGAGAGATACAGAGACCATCCTTAACTCTCTTTTCACATTCTGCTGTCCCTTTTGTGGTCAGGAGGTGCTGAAGATTCAGTGCATTAGATTCTGATCTTAAAAGATGGAGACTTGAGATGATGCTGGAGCAGAAGAAGGAATTCAGCCTGTTTTCAGGTAACTGGTAAGCTGCCAGAAAAACAGATAGATAAGCATTTATGCTACCTGTTCTCCCTGCACTAAGGCCTATACCCCAGTTTTGCCCCTAGGTTATAGTCAGGACATTTCCATCTCCTCTTCCTCCTCCTCTATTAATAAACAAACTAGTCGCTATTCCATAGAAGGCAATGCAATACTAGGCAAAAGACAAAGGGGAAAGAAAATGACTGAAATCAGAAATAAAGACTTATCAACTAAAAACACAACAATAAGAGATAAATAAATCACATAATTTTACATAATATGCTATTTTCTCAATGGGCACTTTAACATGAAGTGAGAAAAACGTCAGTGAACAATATTCAGTTGGTAGTTTGACAATGATCACATGGTAGACTTGGCTGTAAAAAAAGAGATTAAAAACATTCCAGTAATTATTAGCATCCACTATTTGTTGATTTATTCATTCAAGAAATACATGCCAGAAAACAAAAGGTACCTTTGCAGGAGGATCTTGTAAATGATGAAAATGCTCTAGCATGGGAAGCAACAACAAAAAATTTGCTTCCTGTGGCTTGAGTTGAGGTTATCCATCCATTGCTGAGTCTACTTCCAAATACCGATCCCCACCCCCATTTCCATCCCCATCCCCAGTTCTCCCTCACCCTCAACATATTTTGTATCTTTTGGGACTGCCACTGTATAACACTGGAATAAGGGAGAAAGGACTGTTTAACATCACTACAACTAAGCACATTTTAAGTCTGATTCAATGACTGGCCAGGGGAGGGGGGAGTTGAAGGCTACATCATGGGGACATGACAGAAATAAGATCTTGTTAAAGCCTATTTGTGCTGTACTTAGGTTCAGGAGGGAAAATGGCAAGGTCATTTTGGAGAGTACATTTAGTCTGCAGCACAAAAGTCCACTGACAACTTAAATCAGCCATTCCCAACCTGCCAGAAATCTGGCACCTGGCAGATTTCTTTGGATTACAGCTCCCACAGGCAGCCACAAATACCTAGAGAGCAGCCATTCAGGTAAGTCATAATAGGCTGTGACACTGCTGTCACTTTCTCTTACAATCTTTTCTCATGTAATTTTCTTTCATTTCATCTTTTCACCTTCCATGTTTTACGTTTAAAATTTCCTCACAAAGTGAAACTTAGTTCTTTTACCCTCCTTCTGATACCTGTTTCATTCAAACCTCCTTTTTAATTCTTCTTTTCCTGCAAATGCATTTAGCCTATTGTATTTCTTTCCTTTTCTTTTTGGACCCTTTATTCTTTCTCTCATTGTTCCTTAGGGACATCAATAATTTTGCTTCAGAATTTGACCAGGGTCATCTCAAATTACAATTTGAAAATTTGTATTTTTGTGAGGTATATCTCAACTTTGTAATAACTCTCAAGGCAAATATGTTAAAATACAAAGTAGCCACTAACAAGTTTCAACATATAAATTCAAATGAATGATCCTGAAGGATGATGCTGGCTACTCTTCTAAAGGAAGAAAGAATATCATTCCACCGCCTGGGAAACAGGAGAAGGCCCAACATTCTGTAGATAAAAGACTGTGACAAGCAGAGATCTTTTCCAGAAGATTTTACTGCTTAGACAAATTCACAACAGTAGAAATAGACCCTCAACGAGTTACACTTTTAGCCATTTAGAGCTGGAATGATTCACATCAACAACTTAGATTGGCAACCAATGCAAATATTTCAGTACAGGGAGCTGTTATTGTATACTACAGTATATAGGATTCTAACTGCTCAATCTTTTTCTGACTTATTTGTGAAGGTTTTACTAAAGCTAGTATCTAAATAAAATAACAGTTAAAATAAAGGTGGGATTTAACGTGTATGTGAGACAGAGTGCAAGAATACTGAGAGAAGGTAGAGTTCAGTATTTTCAAATCCCTCAGACTGAAGTTGAAAAAATGTAGTTAAAGGAAAAGTGGCTAGTGAAACAAAGAACTAATTTACACTGGTATTACATCATTTGATTTCTCTGCCTGGAATGATTACCAGCTGAATATGGAAACAGGATGTGTTTGTGGGGGAGGGAGGAGATACTGTTAGGAACACAAGTTCTCTTCTTGGTGTTATATTTGTTAGGCTCTTTCATGCATGCCAAACTTCAAGGGATGAATCCACATACTGTATATGAACAATGCCAAGAAATCTAACTGGAAGTGTATGCTTCTGACAGGTGCTAATAATAGACAAATGAGAAAGTGTATTTACTAGAAAATGGAATGGTGGTCTTTCTCACTTGTTTATAGTAGGGAAGCTTTTCAGATTCAAGTGAAACTAGGCTATGCCATATGCTGTGCTATGCTAATATATAGAAAGCAGGTGCTCTTTTTTTCTGCCAGTTTAATATTATGGCAAGCATAGTTGCCATATGCTAAGAACCTAGAGCAGTGGTAGCGAACCTTTTCGGCACTGAGTGCCCAAACCGGAACATGCATGTATGTGTGCGCCAGAGCGCCGGAAACCCGAAGACCAACTGGCCGGCATACACATACGCTGGTTTTTTGGCCATTTTTTGGCCATTTTCAGGCTGTTTTTGGCCCAAAAATTGGCCTGGTGTTTTTTGATGTTTTTTGAGGCGTTTTCAGGCCATTTGGGGGACTTTTTTGGGATGTTTTCCAGCCATTTTTGGGGCTTTTTTCCGGCCATTTTCTGCCCGTTTTTCAGGCCATTTTTCAGAAACCAGAAGAGCAGCTGGCGACGGTGTGAGTGCCCACAGAGAGGGCTCTGCATGCCACCTCTGGCTCGCGTGCCATAGGTTCGCCATCACGGACCTAGAGCTTTGCCTTAATGCTGATTGCAATAGACCTCTCTGCAAATCTTCCTGTCCTTCCCCTGTTCCTTTGCTGCCTTACTTTACATACTCTAATGATAATGCATAGCTCTTACTAGAGAGAGATCTCCTATCTCCCTGATGCCATCATTCCTCAAATCATGAATTAATCTATGTGGGCAACAACAGATGAAAGTATTACTGGCACTAACAATGGGAAAGCACGTTCACTGTAATAAGAAATAGTCTTCTCCTTCTCTCAATATCTTAAGCTCAATGCTCAAAACATGCACAATTTGGTTGCTGTCTGATCGTTTGTAGCCAAATTCACCTGTATAGAGCCACCCTGAAATGAAGGCCAAGTAAGTAATTAGTTCCTGTGGTCTATGATAATCTTTGTAGCCATTTCCAAATCCATTAAAGGGGTATTTATCATATTTGTCTGCTTCTTTTTCAAGGTAACTTTCATACCATAAAATATTAATTAGAAATAGTTAAAAATGCTTTAACTATTTTTTATTGTCAGGGAAATATCCTTATGCTTCATAATCCAAGGATATCAGGATAAGAATTTCCTTCTTTTCTAAGATTCATCTCTTTATGTCTCCAGCATACATCTCTCTATTCTTGAGCAAGAAAACAATTATAATCAGTCTTAATTTCTTTGCCATCAACTATGAGTACATTAGCTGAGCTGATTGACATTACCTTTGTCATCTTAGTTGTTAATTTTTCACATTCGCTTTCCAAATTAGTTCTTCTAAGCCTTCTTTATGTTGCTAACAACATCTTCATTCACTTGTATATTATTCTACTCACTCGAGGTTTTTTTCTCTGCCTTTCCATAGCTATCATGATAGCCTTTGCTAAAAGCCACCTTTGAAATTTTGGGATGGTTTTTTTCTGCATCAATTTTCAGAGTGTCTCTTTTATCTCTTCCTATAAATCCTCAGAATCACTTCTGAATAAATTAAATAGAGCAAATCTGTCCCTTACTTTGATATAGTGGTGAAATCCAATTTTTTTTACTATCAGTTCTGTGGGCATGGCTTGGTGGGCATGGTGTGGCTTGGTGGGCATGGCAGGGGAAGGATACTGCAAAATCTCCATTCGCACCTCACTCCAGGGGAAGGATACTGCAAAATCTCCATTCCCACCTCACTCCAGGGGAAGGATACTACAAAATCTCCATTCCCACCCTACTCCAGGGGAAGAATACTGCAAAATCCCCATTCCCTCCCCATTCCTGGGGAAAGGATATTGCAAAATCTCCATTCCCATCCCGCTCTGGGGCTAGCCAGAGGTGGTATTTGCCAGTTCTCCAAACTACTCAAAGTTCTCCAAACTGCTCAAAATTTCCACTACCGGTTCTCCAGAATCTGTCAGAACCTGCTGGATTTCACCCCTGCTTTGATCTTATATTTAGATGTGGTGCATTCTCTACATCTATCTACTTTAATTTTCTAATCTTATCATCTAGATTTTCCAATAATTTGTGGTCTGTTCCACAGTCTGCACTGCAAGTGTTCTAGTTGATTGGACTGTATTTCTTCACCATCTATTTCTTAGATGATTCTTAGAAGTAGATTTGTTTTTAGTATTGTATATCTAGTGGTGTTCAGGTGCAAATTCTCAGTTTAAAATAGCTTGAAATAGGTAATAGATGTATGCTCTGCTTTATTGAAGTCCATGTATTTCCATAACTTCACGTTCTTCCATTTCTTCAACTCTGTTAGAAGTAGTATGTCCTTTCTAAATACTGCATTTAACTTCTCTTGCAATTTGCTGTAGAATTCCTTAATGACTTCCAATATCAAAGGATGCACTTGCGCAATACTGCTCTGCTGAATATTCACTAATTCTGATTGCTGTGATCCTGTCATTTATGGGGTTTCAGCAGAGCATATTTATTATTTATTTATTAATCAAATATACTTAGTAATGTACTGTACTTACATTACTGTAAGTAATGTACTTAGTAATGTACTGTCCTTCTTGTATATCATTGCCACTGTACTTCTTCATATGGCTTTATGCTCCGGATGATATTTTGTGTCATCATTATCATCATCCAACCAGTAATCTGAATTATTCCGGCCAATTATTCTGACCCACTTAATATCAGTTATTATGAAAATATAAAATATTGTACATTTCGTTTTCATTTATCAGATCAATTTACAGAATTATTTGCAAAAGTTTGATAGTTTTTCCCCCTATGCCTTCTGATCTGTGGTTTCATAACTAGACAGCAAAACGTGCCTCAATGTTAGAACTTGTCCATATCTTTTCAGTATAGAAATTGTTTACCACTGACTACTTTCAACTTTGACCTTGGAGTTGTTCTTTTGTCAGAGGTTCTTAAATTGCGGGGTAATTACCCTCTTAAGTGTATCATGGAGGTAATGGAGTAATTTGTTATTGCTTGTTTGTGAGTCAAGGAACCAGTTTGGGACTTCTGCTACTGAGATGTTTGAGTCCGTTGTTTAAGACAACACTGTCTGATGGCTGTTATTATTTTGTGAAAGTAGTGACATGATTGACCTGGAAAGGTCAAATGGTTTAGAAGTAGTTTTCTATGTTGAACAGCTTCTCTCACACTGCAGGGTTCCATTTACCTGTGTTGCCACTGTGCATTACTCTTAGCTTGATTGTTCCCTTAACTTTAGAGGCCAGGAACTCTGAAACAATAAGTCACATGCATCCAAGTACGTTTAGCAACAGCAATACCATTTAGACTTATATACCACTTCATAGTGCTTTACAGCCCTCTCTAAGCAGTTTAAGCGTCAGCATATTGCCCCCAACAATCTGGGTCCTTCCTCATTTTACCGAACTTGGAAGGATCGAAGGCTGAGTCAACCTTGAGCCTCATCAGGATTGAACTGGAGAGTTTGCCTGCAATACTGTATTTTAACTACTGTAACACCAGGTTCCTGATTTAGTGATTAGATATTGCTACTATGGCAAAATGGGTTCTTAAATTATGGATTGAAGATGTCAATATTTTGTCAAATTATAACTCAAAAATGACTCTTATAGATACTTTGTATATATTGCACTTGAATGCAAAAAAATGGTGATCATGTATTGCTGGAAGAAAATGTGTGTGGTAGACTCCACAAGATGACTTAATGACATTTGTCAACATTCAGCCTTTGAATTAGCAATTTATCAAAAGAGGTAAAACCAGAGAACATGATTCTGCATGATCTAGATTTAATTCATTGTTTTCAAATTACACTATAATGATGAATTTGAAAAATGTTAATATAATATTAATATTTGACAGTTATTTTATTCTTTTCTAGTTTACATAAACAATATTTTTATTTTTTTAAAATCATATTATCTTTTTTCTTAACTTTTCTTTTTTATTTTAAGTAAATATAGAGCTTTTTCTTTATTAGATTGTTTTTCCTTCTAAAACATATAGGCCTTTTTGTAATTTATGTATAATATTAGCATGTAAATGCCTTTTAAGAAATTAAACTAATACATTTTAATTGTAATTTTCAAACGTTTTAAAAAGAAATACATGCAGGTATCATTCTCAATGTCATTGAAGCTAGTGAGGCTCCCACCACATGACCCTTGTAATTTCCAGAGAAGGAATCATATGATATAAATTTATAGTGAGGAAATGGCTACTATGTGTAATTCTGCCTATACAATAAAACTTCAAAAATAGATTGCTAATTTGAGCTCAAAATTTGCAAGAATTTTAACTCATCAGATATTTTTTTTTTTTGATTGATTGGAAAGTCAACATCAAAGTTAATCTTGTATGGGTAAGAAGTGTTTGAACATGATTCAACAGGTGAGTTTATGAGAAAGTCAGTTCTGAATAACAAATGCACTCAACAGATATGATAGGTATGTTCTACAACGATGTTTTGGAAGAGACAATAAATTTTAAAAATCTGCCAAGGTGGCAACAAACACTAAGCACTGTCCTCTTTATGCCTTAGCAAACATGCGTCCCTAGATGAAACAAAGCTACCGGTACCTGCTTGGTTTTAAAAATTGCTGAATCTCACTCAGAAAACTATTCAGCAAAGAGCTCAGTAGCAATACAGAAGAATTAGATAGTCATGGCATCAAGGATTACATTTGCAGTTTGGAGGTTTAGAATAGAACAAGGTAAGGTACAATCAGGACTGTTTCAACTGATTGTGGGTGAAGGCCTTCCAGATAAATATGCACTGCCCAATGTCGTAGGCATGGCAACGGGCTTTTAGCTGATCATCTCTTGGGAGAACCTTCCCTAACCAGATATCCTGGATTGTAATACATTTGTGTATGACCCTGAATTTCATGAGAGTTACAAATGACACCAGTTTTTGTGGATGCATACTTAAAATGTATGTGAGATAGCCTTCTGTCCTTATTTAGTATGGCGGGGTGGTGTTGGTGGTTAAATAAACAAACTGGTATTTAGCTGGAGGATGCTCTGATCCTGCAAGATTATACAATCATTTGGGAAGCAGAGAGAGTACAATTAAATGGAATAAAGAATCTCAAGCTTCCACAGTACCACTAAAAAAAGTTAAAATTCTGGGATGAAGGGAGAAACATTAGTATTCAGAAGTCAGTTCTTGAAGCTTTTCTACAGATTGTAAGTAGAAATAGGGCAGGCAGCTCTGCTTTGCAAAGGTCAGCTCAGAACCACTGTTGAAAAAGAATGAAACAGCAAGAACGAAGATGATGAAAAGTATTTTCAGTCTTGCAAGATTGATGTTAGCCCTTTGAGGCAGTTCAGAGAAACACAACTAGGAGCATCGGCACTATCTTTACTGTACGGTTACATTAAACAGGATCTTGAAAGACTGAAAATATTTCTCCCTTCGTCTCTTTTTAGTCTTGGAGATCCTTTCTGAAATGGTTCCCATGCTTCCCCCAATTACATACTGAGATGTCTTTTTTCAGATTGTTGCCTAGGCTACATATCTTTCTCCTGTTTACCAAGCCATCCCCACATATCACAGGCAGTAAGAGATTCACCCTGGACCACAACCACTGTCTGTCATTAAACCTCCAACCATGGACCCACATTCTGGGGAGAGCTGTAGGTGAGGGTTAGCCTACTGCCACCAAAATATTGGGGGATAAAGGTGGGGGTTGGCCATGCATGCGGTGGGACAAGGTGGCATTTCCCGAGAGCTTTTGCTGATGAAGCATCTCCCTCATCTAGAATTTGGTTCCTCTGCCTCTATTGCCAGCTTATTCCATTTTCCCTATTTTAAGCTTCCTAGTTGCTTTCCCATTTCCCCGTTAATTGCAGTAGACACAAAATAATAGCTTCCTTGGGCCTGCAAGTTAGAAAGTGCTGTTGTTTATTCCACCTACAAGCCACAGCCAATGGTCCAGCTTTGCTCCACTTTCAAATATTGGAACGGAGTAAGAAAAAACAAATCAAATTCCAGTTTCTAAATGGGGCATTTTGTGGATAGGCTGCTCAGGAGTTGCCTCTGGAGTACTGCAAAAATATGAAGTATGGGGCCCCTGATACAGAGTCTTACTATGTTCCTGCAGTCCAGCCCTTGTGCTCGACCCAACCAATACTTGAAGAGACCACCTAATTATGGAAATTAGTGTACAGGTTAATAAAAATGTGTACCATGGTATGGGGCCATCTCCCTTCCTTCAAATGCTCTCCTAAAAATACATCTTTCCTCTGTAGTCATTGGCTCAACCTCCTAGTTCCAAGGCCCTATTACAGTACTCTAATCCTTAGAATTGTGTCTGTAAGCAGGATGCTCCATATCCCTTTGCTCATCAAACTCTGAGATCTTTTATTTTCTTAGATTGTTTTAATCTGTTTCTTGTAAAATGAAGGTCAAGATAGTTTTGATTTTTTATTTTATTAGAAAATAAAAATGCTAGATGACTTATTTTTTAGGGGAGCAAGGAAATCACAGAAAATAAAGAAATTACATAGTGGCTCTTTCTTATAGGCCTTGTTCCCTTTCACTTTCTTTTCTCATGATCATTGATGGGAATTTAAGGAGCTGAAGTTGACATGTTCAGAAATTTTCAAAACTATTGCTTAACGCATTGTAAGCCGCCCTGAGTCTCCGGAGAAGGGCGGCATATAAATCAAATTAAAAAAAACAAACAAACCTGGAAGTAACTGGAATAGATTACTATTAAACATAGGCAATATAAAGACAATTCAAAATGTATCAGTGAATATAAAAAAAAACCAGTTTTATTCCCAAATTTGTCATGCATGGACATATAACTTTAGACATTTTGAAGCCTTTCTATTATCACTGGTAAGAAATTCAGGAATAGTGAAATAACTGTTTCCAGAATATGCAAAAAAACCTCTACCTGCCAATCACAGTGGACAGCAGCTCCTAGGCAGATTTCCTGTATGCCCAAGTAGAAGCTGAACAAAATCATGTAGAAAAGAGCTTTCTAATGGATTAGACCCTTGTGAGACAGATCCATCTCAATAGTCTCACATTCTACCACTCTTAATGGAACCCTGAATCTTGAGATCAGGTTGACTCTTCATGACCTCTAAAGTAGCCACAACACTTCTGCTCATGTCAGCCACTTTATTGAAACCCAATAGATAAATCAACAGCACTTTTATGAACCAGAATACCAGCTGTCTAAACAAAACCTTATTAGATTATAAAATGTCCTACCTTAATGGAAGTGTATCTCATTGTTCTTCATCTCTCGCCAAAATGTACTTCTTTTGGTCTTAAATGCATGGTGAATTATAAGCTTGTGCAAAGAAAATAGGATTATATGTAGCTGCTTTTGCAAGGCCAGTTTTTATCCTTCAGTTTGTTTCAATTTGCTCTGTATAGCAGATAAAAGAGAAGATATTTTTTATGTTTTTATTTCATAGCAGTATTTAGTAGTTTGTTCTTAATGTAGCTAAAGTGTACTGAAAATAAATTACAATAGAAAAGTAATGCAGTGGGATGAGGAGTTTGCTAAGATCGTTAAGTAAGTGGGTGCAAGTGAACTTTTCTTATCAGGTGTTCAAGAATCTCTTAAGCAGTTGGATACAAATTTAAGTCCTTGATTTAAAAAAAAGGAACATCTTGAGGACTACAGATACAGTTAGCTGGTTTACAATACTGATCATCACATTCAAATTCTACACAACAATGTTGCTGGTCAGCAGGATCATCTCTGCAGTGATAAGAACTTTGTGTCCCACTTCTTAATCTATCGGAAAGAGATAGAATAAGTCACCATTTAGAACTGCACTTTAGACCATGCTACTTAGAAGGAAAGCTTGCATTTCCTAATGGAACAAACTCAGCACTGAATTCAACATTTTTATCTGCTGGAATGATTGGTTCATAACATAAATTTAATTTCAGATATTTTAATGCAAAAAAATTAAAACGCCAAGATATGAAATAACAGAGATAATTTAATGAATAAAAACATTTATAGGATTTGATTTTAATGCAACAATTTCTGAAATACAGTGATAATACTATTTTTTTAAAAAATCTAGAAAGTGGGGTAATTGTTTTTATGGTCTCAATTGTCTGATTTCTGTCAGATGCTCTTGACAAGAAATAGCAATAGCACATAGACTTATATACCGCTTCACAGTGCTTTTACAGCCCTCTCTAAGCAGTTTACAGAGTCAGCATATTGCCCCCAACTATCTGGGTCCTCATTTTACCCACCTCGGAAGGATGGAAGGCTGAGTCAACCTTGAGCCTGGTGAGATTTGAACTGCCAAATTGCTGGCGGCTGGCAGTCAGCAGAAGTAGCCTGCAGTACTGCACTCTTATCACTGCGCCACCGAGGCTCAATCATGGATGTTAGCTTGGTTTATGAATAAGGCCAACAATTTAAGCAGCTGCAAAAATGGGGACAAATGCTTTGGCCAAATTTAAATAAGCAAATGAAAACTAGTTGCAATGCATAGTCAAAGTGAAAAATATTGAGATTTCTATTTATAAGACAGTTAAAAATGAAATTCACAATGAAGCAAATGAAAAAGATGGGCTGAAAAAAATTAACTGAGAGCTGTAAGGAAAAGGAGATTTATATCTACTTGGGAAAAATCTCATGAAAGAGATGCCTTTGGGTCAAAACAACCTAGGTTAGTTTATCAATTTTAATATCAATCGTCTTTAAATTGTCTGAAAATATCCAGCAAGATTCTTATGTTTTAATATATTTGAATGCTGAATCCTCTGGTAATTTGATGCATTTCTAATGAAATATGGGGTTTGTGCCTTTTAAAATATGCATTAGATTTATATTGGTACATAAAATGTGACTGCCTTCTTCCAACTATTTCTGTCAATGTGATAAATATAGAGCAAATTGGAAAGAGAATGTGGCTTCTTGTGATTGTTTCTTTCTATGGTAAGAAGCCATAAAAAAACCCAGAAACTTTGTGATTATATGATTGATTTGTGCCATCAAATCAATGTCAATTCTTAGTAACCACATCAGTTTTCTCCATGCCAGTCTAACCTGGCCCTTCAGATCTTCTAATGGTGCACCCATAGCCGCTTTGAGTTTGCTCATCTTGCTGCTGCTCCTTCTCATTCCCTCCCTTTTTCCCATCAATAGAGCCAGAGAACTAGGTCTTCACGTAATAGGTCCAAAGTACAATCATTTGAGGCTGGCCATTTGTGCCTTGAGTGAGAACTCTGCATTGATTTGTTCAATAATTCTATTGTTTCTCCTCCCCCTCCCCCACTCATTGACATGGAATTCTCAGGAGTCTTCTCATTGAAGTTCAAAAGCATCAATACCTTCTTTCCTACTTCGAAGTCCAATTTACACTTTCATTGAGAGTCACAGAGAAAAACATTGCCTGCTCTGCTCTGTTTTTTTTAGGTATAGACATATCCTGCTATCAGAATTTCTTTTCCAAGAACTTCATGGCTTCCCTGCCAAATGACAGAGGGCAAGATATTTATTGACTTGCTGGTTCCTCCACTGTTGAAACTAGATCCTAAAAGGTAGAAGCTATGCACCACTTTAATGTCATTGTTCATTCAGGCTATTGCTGTACCTGTTGTCATTAGTTTGGTCTTTCTTATATTTTATTTATATTTATTATAAATTATATTGTAATTATTACTTTTGGAGTTTTTTGGGCTTTTTAAATTATCCATGTGCATTTGCAATGTTTCTTGTTCCTTGGCCTTTTTAAAAGCCAACTTGAGCATCTGGTATCTCCCTTTCCACATAGGGTTCTAATCTACAGTGGATGATCTTAATCATTATTTTGCTAGCAGGTGAAATTAAGGCAAATGTATGCTGCCATGCACTCTGTTAAATCTCCTTGCATTGACATTGGTATATAGATTGACCTCTTCCAATCTTTTGGTCACTGTGTCATTCTCCAGATTTCCCTAATTAGAACCTTTATAGATTCTTCTTCTGTTGTTTGCCAAATTTCTATATAATCCATCAATTTTTATAGCTTTCCAACTTGGTAATAACTCTACATAGAAATGTAGAAAACTGATGGCAGAAAAAGATTCAGCGGTTCAATGAGTCCTTTGAGACCAAAGTCTTTTGAAAGACTTTCCTTTTTTTCCTATGTGTTTCTACCTTCAGTGTATTTACAGATGTCATTGTACCAGTTTCTTGCCTCTTCTAACAGCTCTTTAAAATTCTTTGCTAAGTTCCATCCTGAAACTGTTGTCTTTCTTGGCTTCTGCTTCTCTTCTTTTCTTGGCAATTTCCACTATTTTTTCTTTATGCTTTTTTGATTCTTGGTCTGGTTTTACATTTATCCTTAACAAATTCTTTGATTTTATTTCACAGTTCTTTTGATTTCCTGTCATTGAGGTTCATGACTTCAAAGCATTTTCTGATCTTCTCCTTGAAAAATGTGGATATATGTTCAAAATCACATTATGGTAATTTTTTAGCTTTTTTCTTCCACTTTAACTTAACTTTGATCTTGCACAGGAGCAGTTTGGCCACACTCAGGTTTGGCCATATTTCTGTTGTTACAACTGAGTTTTTCCATCTCCTTCCCCCAATAATATAGTTAGTTCAGCTTCTGTGTACTCCATGAAGTAAAAAAAAGTCCATATATACAGGAGTTGTGGTTGCTGATCAACTGTGTTATCAATGAAGAATTCACTAGACTAGAGTGATACAAATTGACCGCTTCTTCTCCCATTTCATTTTGGTTTCTTAGGTTATAGAGTCAAATCAGGTATATCCAATTTTGGCATTCCCGTCTTTAACCAGAAACAACTCATCTTGCTTGCATGTTCTGTCAGTTTCAAATCTATATACTAAAACTCTATAATCTTTAACTGGGCAAAACAGTGCAACATAGGGCAACAATTTTTGAACCAAAGTAGGTCAAATAATCTAACCAACAGAATGCATCCAAAATCTGGGGCTCATAACTCCCATGGGATTGACATTTGGCAAATCTGTGGTTGCTTCAGTGCTGCTGTGAGGTTCAATAGACCAATACAACCTAGTCTTTGAAGACCGTGTAGAGTGGTCTCTTATATTGCTGTTGCCCAATATAGGTGCCTGATTGATTTAGCTGTACAGTTTGCATTGGGTGATCCTGCTGGCATACTCCTCCCTGGAAGATCTCATGATGTCATGCAGCAGAATTTAGGAGACATTATATAATATCCATGTCTACATTTTATAGTACATAACCATCCACTGAAGTACATTTCAAAAGCAAAGATAATTTGTCAGAATCGATATCTAACAAGTTCCACCAAACTATGTCTTACAATTTCTTAGAACCATATCTAACACATACTTACATTTGCTAAATCCTACCTTAAATATAATCTACATATTCTAGAGGCAATTAAATCTTATAGTTTTATATGAAAAAATTTTATCAGTAATCATAACAAACCTGATTACTGGTCTATTCATATCAGCAATATATTTCATCAATTAAATAATAAAATATTCCATAGATGCTCATAAGATTTATAATAAAGCCCACAAGGCAGGGCTAGCAACAATTTCAGACCAGAGATGCCACAGAAGAGCCTTATCTTTCCAATAAAATTTCCCCAGCTCCAAATATAAATTCATGGACAGATAAGCTAATTGTGTCAAGCCATAGCAATTGCAATTGCAATAGCACTATTGCTTCATAGTGCTTTACAGCCCTCTCTAAAATGTTTTACAGAATCAGGATATTGTCCACAACAATTTGGGTCCTCATTTTACCGACCTCAGAAGTATGGAAGGCTGAGTCAACCTTGAGCCAGTCAGAATCGAACTCCTGGCAGTGGAATGCAGAGTTACCCTGCAATACTGCATTCTAACCACTGCACCACCACGGCTCTTAGTCTGTTTTAACTATGATTTGTTAAATAATTCTTTGTGTCGCTAATTAATGAAATGTAGTTTAGAACATATTTGGATTCATCCGACCTGCTAAACAAAATAAGCCGTTATTGTCAGCATTGTGGGCAAACTGTGCCTCTGAAAGTTCTTTGATAAGTCACAAGTCTCACGGTTCTTGATTAATCATCAAATTTGTAACATGGAATCAATGCAGTTTATCCTATTGGACAGTTAAAAGGATTACTGAGACATAAGAACATAAAAGCTCCTGCTGAGTCAGGCCAAAGACCCTTCTAATCTACCATTCAGTGTCACAGAATAGTCATTTAGGAAGCTCCTGAAGCTGGGTTGTAGACCAGTAGACCTTTCTCAATATCACTTCCTAACAGCTACTAGAGGCATTACTGTCCAAGATTCAGGAGGGAAATAATCATCATTATTAAAAGTAATTGATTGCCAGATCCTTTATGAATTTGCCCAGCTCCCTTGTGAAACCATCCAAACTGATTGCAATTTCCACAATAGCAAACGCTACCCATTTTATTACGTACCATGTGAAGAAAGACATAAATACATAAATATGATCTGAAAGTTCTCTGCATCTAGTTGCAATTAATAACCCTGAGTTCTAAAACTGTGAGAGAGGAAGAAAATATAGTATATGAAGCACCTTGAACACTCTTGTGCTTTAGAAATGTTAATCATTCCTGTTTAATCACCACAACCACATAACATTTGCTTTCATTATCTGTTCAGTTAGTTTACATCGACAGACAGTTGCTACTAGGTGTGTCTGTGTCTAGGCCGAGGGCGACTGGCTTTTTCTCTAGTTTTTTCCATATTTACTCTTGCCTGGGCACTGCTCCATGGGTGCACCCTCCCTTGGCCAGCAGGCAAGTGGTTCTACAAGGGTGTGTCTCTTGAGTTGGCACTGCTTGGCAGACTGCCTCTCTGAGCTGGCTAGAGCCAGACATGGAGCTGTTTTCTACCAGACAAACAGGTTGACTAACAATTGTCAGTAGAGTTTTTTCCTTTTTGGCATCCGAATAGTATCTCTATGTCCTTTTTATTGGTGACTGAGTTCATCAATGCCATCGCACAAATGAATGAACCATTAGATTCAAAAGTCATTACGAATATCCTCAAGCTGACACATTGTAATCTGAATCAGTATACAGTTTCTAGAACAGGCTAAATGCTGAATCAGAAGTTTAGTTCCAATTTTACCTCTCTCAAAAACTTACTAAATATTACCACTTGGCAAGACATCCAAGTCTCCAAATGTGCAATAATAAGATTACTGATATTGATAACAGTATTGATTTAATATACAGATCTATTTCTTCAGATTTTATACTATGTTGAGCCTTTCCATTTAACTTAAAAGTTTACAGTACAATCTTCTGCACTGATATTCTAGTGTTTATGTAACTTATCTGTTGTCACTTTGACCTGTGTGTTAAGCCTCCTAAAAATCCCAATTCTGTTTTTTTTTTGTCCATTCTCTGATCCACACAAGTCTTCTCATTTTTAGCTTTGAAACTACCAAAATATTTTCTTCTTCTTTCCATTCTAGTAGTTCTTTTCCTTTTTTTTTTTTTTAATTTGATTTATATGCCGCCCTTCTCCGGAGACTCAGGGCGGCTTACAATGTGTTAAGCAATAGCCTTCATACTTTTGTATATTTATACAAAGTCAGCTTATTGCCCCCACAAACTGGGTCCTCATTTAACCTACCTTAGAAAGGATGGAAGGCTGAGTCAACCTTGAGCCTGGTAAGATTCGAACCTGCAGTAATTGCAGGCAGCTGTGTTAATAACAGGGTGCTTTAGACCACTGTACTACCAAGGCTCTTTTCCTTTTGCCCATCCAACCCATTCCCTTCAATTGCTTATTGCCTGAAAAACATCATTCTTTCTTGTCAAGTCTCCCTTCTACTAGGAACCTCTTCCCAAAATGTCTCCATAGGCCTATCTTTCCTTCCTCTACATAATTCATTTCTGGAAAATCTATTAAATACCGTAGCTAGTATCCTGTTTTAAGTAAGCCAAAGCAAATGTAATTAAAATAATAACATGTTCTTTTCTTATTTTCTCATAGTTCTTACCTGTTTTGACAGGGCAAGTTCCTTAGTTTAAAAGTCCTTAATGCATTTTTAGGAAAGATGCCTTCCACAGATACATGGTATGGTGTCATACAGCCTCTTAATAGGTGAAAATTACTACTGCTGTGGGAAAACACCAGCAAAACCTGTTTAATGTAATGAAGTGAACTTGCAAGACTGTGTATATTTAGATAACACATTCATTATGTTGTATGGCCTAAGAATAAATCCACATTTTCACACAAATTTCTCTGTGCAATTTGCCAACTACGGTACTACAGATGCTAGATTAGTATTTGTTTTAGAACTCTTGTAATATCTGTCAATGACACCCACCCTCATTAACCAGGAAAACAAGCCTAAACAAAAATTGTGGGCAGACAATGGTACTGTAAACAACATAAAAAAAAATAAAAATAGCCATTTGTTTTCTGTGTGAACTGGCAGGCAGGAACCAGATACCATACTAAATGAATTTGCAGCAACTATAAACCACAGTGACTATGATCTCTAAACATAGACAATAACCCTCCTCCCAAATCAGTTCTTCCTTCAAATCAGTTTCTTCCCTCCAAGAACCTATGGATGTGCCAAAAAAATAATAATTTGGAGAATGTTTAGTTCATTCCCATAAGAAATACTCCCAGAACTTTCTACTCCACTTGAGTGTAAAGTAACTTACAAAGCAAAATAGGAACTTGTCAAAATATATAACCCAGTTTTCACAGAGCACAGGAAGTTCCAATCTGCAAGTCAGGCTTCAACACTACTAATTTTTGTACACACAATCACAGATGCCAGATAAATTACAGTGTCTGAGACATCACAATGCTTTCCCCACTCCTGTGATCCTGAATTAGCAATATTTTAATGGACTGCAAGGGAACAATATACAACAGCAGTAACCATTCTTTTCTTTTACAGCATCTATCATGTAACTCAGCATCAGGTAAGCAGTGCAGATTTTTAAAGTATGACGTTTTGTTTTATTTGTCATCCCTATTTTTGTTTCTGCTTACTTATTTTGCTTTTATTGTAATAGTAATAACTTTTTTTTAAAAATTGTCCATGAATATTTATTTAGTAGGGAATCTAGTTTTTAAAAATGTTATTAGTGCGCAATTCAGTTCACCATTTGGATTAGCCGATTAAAAACTGAGCATCGTCGTGATTTGCTCTTTCCTTTTAGCCACGGGTGCGCTCCCTCCCAAAGCCTGCAGCACCTAGCTTACCTCCAAATGTGCTACCAAGGTGCAATTTTAAATGTGCCTTAAAGCATTACACCCAGAACTACATCAGTTGCACTTATTAATGTAATCGGTGTTTTCATTGTCCTGATTCATACGCTTTTTTTTTTATCCTATCCGGTTTTTGCACCCCATTCCAGATCGCCAAAGGTGGCCCTAGCCTCGAGATGCTGGTGGTTTGCGGCCGCGAGTCCGAAAGACCTCTATACATGCCCAGAGGCGCTTTTCTCCTCCCTAGAGTTTGGCCCAGGGTTTAGAAGCAGTCTTTGGTGGCGGGAGAGAGCCGGCGGTGGGGGCGACAGGGCTTCGTTTGAATGGAGCTAGGCGGGAGCTGGCTGCTCTCCCTCCTGCAGCGGCGTGTAAGAGGAGGAGGAGGAGGGAGGCGCGGTGAAGCAGGCGAGGCCTGCGCGCCGGAAGTGAGCGCCGACTGCGGGAGAAGAAAAATCCCGGCCGGCGGAGGGGCTCGCCGACGCTTGCGGTGGCTGCGGTCGCGCCGAGGGAGCGCGCGGCTGAGAGGCATCTCGCGCGGGGAGGAACCTTCGTCTGGCTCGGCTTCCAGAAGGAGCGTGCGAGAGCCGCGCAGCCACAGCGGGAAGGGAAGCGAAGGAAAGGGAGACAAGCAGCCTGCTCCGCCACTCAAGCCAGCGGCCGCCGGTAGCAACAAGGGCGTTAGGAGAGGAGGAGGAGAAGGAGGAGCGCCGTCGCAGCCGTGAGCACTCTCTTTCCTTCACCCGGGAAAAAGGAGGGGAGGGCAAGACGAATCACCCCGTCTCCCCATTTTCGCCTTTGGAGGCTTCGCGAAGGAGCGCCTGCCGTCTCCAGGCGGTCGAGCCCCGGGTGGGGTGACGAAAGCCGAGCTAGGGTGGCTGCGCCGCTGCTTCGGACCGGAGAGGCTGCCTTAGGCGAGCAACTAAGGTGCCGGGTGAAAGGGGAGCCTGGGATCGGGCTCTTTTTTTTTCTTTTTTTCCCTGCCTCGGAGATTGGGGGGGGGGGGCAACACCCATTTTCTCCCAACTGAGCAGGGCTTACAAGCCCATTCATTTAACTGAATCCCGGGAAAAGAATGCAAATGGCCCACTCCATTTCTCCCTGAAATCTTTTTTAAGAAATACACAATTTCAAGAAACGCAGGAGCCAGGTCGAAGGCTGGTTGTGCAGACTCTATATGAGGAGTGGGTCGAAGAGCGCTGGGGTAGTTACTGCGCATGTGCATATGGAAATAGAATCCCTTAACCACCCATAGAAGAGATACTATACTGGGGAGGGGGGGGTGTTAATTATGCCTTCATGAGTAGGAAGGGATGAGCAGGAAGGGATAGGCTTGAGGGAAAGAAACGTTATGTCCTTTTCTCGTTTATGAGTGCATTAAACCACTGCCTGTGGATCCATCTTCTCTCCTTTCACGCCTTCCTTCTGGGAGCAGTTAACGTTTAATGGGTTTGCCTAGTCTCTGTTTGGGCCCCCTCCTGTCTGAAATCTCTTCCAGTGGCATTCATAGTGATAGCTGTCAAACAGGCAGAGAGAGATTCAAGCGGAATAATCAAAAAGCAAATGCCACTTGCAAAAGGGTTTGTCCAGCACTGAGGCAGAAAAAAAAAAGATTGTTACAGTGCTGAGATACAGAGATGTTGCTGCTTCCAATGAGACTCCACCCTGTGAAGCTTGAATGAATATAGTTTTCATCCCCAGCTTCCAATAAATATATGTAAATTTGTATGGAATTATTCAGGAATCCAACATGGGTTAAGTGATAAAAGTTAATAGGAGTTGATTGCTATGCACCATGCCTTTTAGAATGCCTTCACATAGCTGTTTTTAAAAATAATGATAGGCTAGGTCACTGAAATATCTTGTGATTGTAGCTATCCTGTTTCCCCCAAAATAAGACATCCCCTGATAATAAGCCCAATCGGACTTTTGAGCGCATGAAAATAAGGCCAAGTGCTTATTTCAGGGTTCAAAAAAATATAAGATAGGATCTTATTTTCGTGGAAACACGGTAGTTACCGGTACTTTCATTAAAGCTAAGATGTTATTGACTAGCGAAAATTGCTGGTAGTGATAGAGAAATAGATTATTGTCTCTTAATATTTGACCTTGACAGTGATGATTTTTGCAGTAATATAGTAATGTTGGCATGTGCAAAAAGGAATAAAATGAAGTTTTTAGGTAAGTTTAATTTAGAACAGTTTCTTGAATGCAGTTAGCCTAACTTCCATAAGCCTGTATACAGATCATCTGTAAAATAAATTGAAATTTTAAAAAAACTGCTTAGTTTCTTAACAGTTTCTCTTGGCCAGTGGAGCTGAAATTAATACACAAATGAATACAGATAGACATGTCCCAGGATAATGTTGCAGGATCCAATCTGGGTTGGTTACTGGGTTGGACCCAGATTGGATCCTGCAAAATTTAATACAGATTTATTACAGGACAATAATTATAATAGAATGGGAAAGTAGCAGAGAAAAAGCCTCAAAAATAAGACTACTAGTTGCATCAGTAGTGTACGCAATTAAAAGGGAAAATTAAACATTTGTAGCTGGGGCTGAAAAATAGCGCCGTTGCCTTTTCTCAGTTTGATATTGCATAGCCAAGAGTTATGAATGCAGAGGCTTTAATGATTATGTCAGGTAGAAAAATATGGGAAGAGGTAGTACTTGAGACATTGCTATGAAGGCTAGCATTAACATTTTGATTTTGGATGTGAGATAACCATATTTTTCCAAAAGGAAGATCCTGTATTTATTTACTCTCCTACAAAAGGCAATATAATCTGCCTTCATTGTCACAATGTCAACAAATCTAAGATGATGCTTCTATTTTAAATGATCATAAAATAATATTCAGGAGTATGTGTGAACCAGGTTTCCTTTCAGTAAATACTAGACAACCTATGACCTGTTGGGTCATCCTGTGATGTGGCATAATTGGGCTGGCTATTTTTTTAACCTGAATGCTGGATGTTCATCATCTCAAGAGTATATCATGTGACCATGAGACACTGCTATGGCCAGAAATATGGGAATAAACTGCTCTGATGATGGTGGAAATTTCAATTCCATAAGAGTAATGGGCCCTAGGATCTTTTATGCATTCTTTAAATAAGGGGATTTGAAGTACATTATATCAAAACTTGTTGCAATATAATATACCAGGAGCAGGGAGCAACTTCTGACTTCCTGTTGGTTTCCCCATTGATTTTGCCTATGGGAAACTGTCAGGGAGCATTGAAAATCATATTCATATGATCGCAGCTGATCCGAGTGGTACTGCAGTAGCTACAGGTTTGCCAATACAACTGATCTGAAGATCCTTGAAATTTCAATTCATTGGGAATAAAGGGTCCCAAAGTTTGTATGCATTCTTTAAATTAGCACATTTGAGGTATCTTGATTCAAAAATTGCTGCCCTATGATGCACCATTCCTGTTAATTGAAGGTTACAAACAGATAATAGAGTTTAGTGGTATATAGATAGTTATTAAAACTCAGTTGCAGACACGGGGTAACATTTTCAGGCCATCTTCAAGGGCAACCCTACACATAATGTGTTGTGGCCATTTAAATGAGAAATTAGAGATCACAATCACGGATAACAAACTGTTTCCCTCTAGGAAAGGTTGCAGCTGGTAACCAGTCTAAGTTGTTAAAGGCAGTCTATGTTACAGAAAATGCTTCCACAACAGGCTGAACATCTATCTATATAGATTGATGAACCGCCCACTATCAATATTAGAATTTGTCTGGATTAAAGTTTAGTTTATCAATCTTCAGGTCCATGTAGTATCATGATGATCAGGTACTTCCACTGCCTCGTCAGGAATTTCTAAAAAAAGAGAAACTGCTAGCACTGTATTTTAGATTATTGAACAACTGCACTTTCAGTAGCTGTTTAATATGTGATAGAGATTTGCAGAGCCCCAAAGAATAAACACCATAAGCTTGACCAGAAGTCCCCAAGTATGAGACAAGCCTCACAAAGCAATATTTTCATTGGACAAGTTTCCTTGAAAGGGTACCATGGCTGATAATATTGAAAGCTGTTGGAATACCAAGGGAATTTAAGAGGATTGCATTCACCAATCCCATATGATGATGAACACAGATGTGTTTTCAAAACTGTGCCTAAACATTAGTTGAAATATATTGGGGAAATCTATTTAATTTTAGAATGTTTTGGTATTTTAAATGGTATTTGTTAAAAAGTAGTGAAATACAAAAGAATTTTTTTTACATTAAATAGTGAATTAACAATAAAGAAACAAAACTTTTAAATATGTTACAGTAAGTGAGCTAAACACAATAATAAAATAATTAATAGAAGGAACAATCCATTTGATAAATATAAATACCCCATGTCACCCTCCCTATTTTGGCTAAGATCAACTGTAGTGGGAACATCTGGATGTAATCATTTATGAATCTTGCCAAATCCATGATAAAATTAACTGTAGACTTGAATATCCATAATCACAGTCATATATAGTTTGGTTGTACTGAATATCTTAAGCCAATATTAAAACTATACTTATGCCAACCTGAAAGTTTTAGAAATGTATAAAATCTCAAAATCTCTTAATCATTCAAAGATGTTAAGAAAGCAGATTAGAGGAAAGGCTACTTAGTACTGGGCACATGATAAAATTAAGACTTCAAAAGGTTTATGTTTTTCATCTAGCTTGATAAATAATTTATATGATTGTTTATAGTTTGCACAGTTATCGTTCCTTTTCCTCTTAATGTTCAAATTTAAAACTTGTAATCATACAGTGGAAAATGGATAGTGGGATTCAATTCATTATTATGTGGAGGGATATACTGTATAGTATCATAGACTCATAGGTTGGGAAGGGGCCCTGGAGGTCTTCTAGTCCAACCTCCTTGCACAAATCAGGAGACCTTATTCCATCACTGACAAATGGCTGTCCAATCTTTTCTTAAAGACCTCCAATGATGGAGCACTCAGAACTATGTATATGTGACAAATGCTATATTAACTGTTGTTTCAATTTTACTTGCTGAAAAAAGTCTATATAAATGAAGGATGAAGAGAAAGATAAGAATGTGGAAAATGCTGAATCAGAATCTAGTGTCTCAAATGTGTTTTTCCCCTCTCTCCAGGAACAGCCAACAATGTTGGCTGTTAATGTGCATATTTTGGCTTTGCATTCAGTATAGCGCACTAATGGTTTTGCTTGCTTCACTTATCTTGCCAAATTGGTTCCAAACAGATATTCCAAGAAAAGAACAGTAGGGAATGGTTCCATTTTTTTAAGCATGTAAATAGGGCTGTATTGCTGAGCAGGACTATATTCCAATGTATACTTTATTTGGTAATAAGATGTAAATTTCACTGAATACACATGCATAGGATCAGACTACAAATATATTTATTTCTTGTGATATTTTAAAATATTTAGGAAAGCATACAAATATTAATTAATTTTATATTTTGATAATTGATAATACATATCTTTCTGTTCTATTAATATGTACCTAAAGAAACTAGGTATAGTGTTTATACCTTCAGCTAATATAATATTTATGCTAAAGTTGGCTATATCTAGTGTGCAGGATAGTGATCTATATGTGATGCAAACAAGTGGAGTGAGTGGCAAGGGATCAGAATGTTAGTTGAAATGGGCTGAATGGTGAGGGGTCAGAATGTTAGTCAGCGAGACAACCCGAGACCATTGGATCATTGCTTAGACATGTTTCCTTAGCTAAACAGAAAAGCAGAATAACCAAAGAAGAAAGCAGTGGGAGCTGGACTGACTTCTCTTGCCAGCTTTCCCATTCCCTTTCCTTGTAGGAAGCCAACAGGGAGTGTTAGAAATACAATCATGTGACTGCAGCAAGGTGGTGATGTGGCAGCACTGGAGTGGCCACAACTTTGCCAATTTCAATCCCACAGAAGTCATGGGATCCCGAATTTGGGAAACATTCTTTAATTTAGCCCATTTGAGGTATTCCAACTCAAAAAAATGTTGCTCTATGACGTACCATTTCATCCAATTGAAGGTTACAGTTAAACATAAGAATTCTAGTAGAATATAAATAGGGTGAAGGGTGAGAGATCACAATGTTAGTCACCTTTGGTTTCAAGGGATTCTACAAAGCAAGAGCTGAAGCTTGGAGGAAAGGGAGCAGAGATAAATAAAAATGCCTTACTTTCAGGTGCTGGCTATTTGCTGTAGTTTGCAGTGTTTTCTAAGCTTCTGTCATTAGAAGTAGCGTTGTGACCGGATGGATTTGCGTCCAGGAAATCTTCTGATAGATCCAGAATTTGAGTCTTGAATCATGATACAAATAATCTAGAATAAATTAGTTTTTCTTTAAAGAAAACAAATCCCTTCCCAGTCCACCTGCATTTCTTGGAAGACTTGAACAACTTGTCAAATATCAGTCCAGAAATATGACTTTATTATTGATTTTTTAAAAGATCTTGAAATCAGACACTTGCCTTCTTTTGTTCTCCATTTTCTTTCCCTTTCTCTCTCTCTCTCTCTCTCTCTCTCTCTCTCTCTCTCTCTCTCTCTTTCTCTTTTTGTATGGGAAAAGATTCTAACTGATGTTCCCATGCTCTCATCATTACTTTCTTACATTCCCACCACCCTTGAAAGACACAGCATTCTTCACCCTTAGGGGCTTCCTGTACATTCGATTTCTCAGGGACAGAATCTGAGCCTGAGATGTCACTTCCAGTACATATTATACATTGCATCCAAACATTATTCTTACTAAGTCAAAACATTAAGTCAATATGCATTTTCATTAGTAACGTCATAAACTTTATAATGCAAGGACATTGGTTGATTAATTTCTTTGTCCTGTGTAGGTTTCAGGAGAAATTGCATTTGTTCTGTCAGTTATTTTGAATCATGAATCTGAATAGTTCTTCACCATTGGATTATTAAGGATGATTTGCTTATTTTTACTTGCTATGACAACTTCAGAGTATTCTCCCATATACTTTCCCTGGCAAGGAAAGTTTTTCACATCTGTGGAAACCCATAAATATTGTAGCAACTCTGTATATTCCTTCTGTTATATCTTTCAGTATGACTATGGAGATTTCTGTTTTATTTTGTTGGTGTCAATTTTTCTTCCAGAAAACCACCTTAAATTCCTGTTGTCTCTTGAAGTATATGGTAGGGACCAATGGATTGTTCTGTATTGTCATCTCTGTAGTCAGGGAGAGCAATCTAACCTCAGTAAGGAAAACCATGGCCATAAATCCCCTGGGAATCTGAGGCTCCTTTGTCTCAAAAAGGGCAAAAGCGAAAGAACAGAGGTTGTAGTTGTACACAGAAAGGCCAAAGGGCAAAGACCATATATGTTCTTCAACCAGTGCTATCCCACCTCTGGCTGTACATCCAGCAAGGGAAGAACTTACTACTACCCTTCAGAAATGATGGATAAATCATTACGTTCTGATGGACTCACAGAGGCTTTAAATACCTTCAGTTTTACTGTATCACAACACTCCAAAGTGAATGGTAGAATGCTCTGTAATTTGAAAAATCTTATTATTTTTTGTTTCCTATTAAATTATATCCTCACTAAGGACTTTCTGCTTATGTGGCAAAAAGTTTGTTTGGACCTATTTTGCTATACAGTTTTAAAAATTAATTTGGTCTTATGATTTTTCTCCCTTTTTTTCCTCTCTTCAATTTTTTTTTTGTACCACATTAGTATTCTGTGGAACTTTCCAAGAGCCAGTTTCCATGGAATATAGAAAGCAGCTGTGCAAAGCAAAATGTATAAAAGTTGTGTAACACTTTGAAAAGAAGTACTATTCTGTGTATTTTATGGCTATGGTGCAAATCCACACTGTATTATCTCCTGCTTATACCAGTTTTGATTCTTTCATTATCATAGTGGCCCAGAATATACTTATCACCCAGTTCCCTGTTACTAACAAAATAGATTATGGCTGGTAACAGTTGGTCCAAAATGTCAGGAGGGCATCAGGGTCTCGTCTGCAATTTTCAACATCTAGATGTTGTAGAAATATTTGTATATTAAAAGAAAACATGAACAAATTATTTAAACAGCATCATTGTATATCCTTCTTTAACACATATAATCTTTATTGCTTTTCTTTTTCAGTGCTACCCCTCAACTCTTTCTTTTACAGTGTCTTCCAAACTTAATGTTGAGGCCACTTATCTGCAGGATTATTTACCTTTTTGCATTATGTTAGCTCCCTAATTTCTTTGAAATATAGCTTGGATTGAATATATAGGAAGGAGGTTTTTCCTTTAATATTAAAATGCTTTTAAAATGTTCATATTTATTTCAGGTAGCATTATTCACTTAATAAGATGCAAAACAGAAATATTACTGTCTCTGTAATTCATTTCTTCTTTATATTAAACCTATACTTACAGAGAAGTAAGTCAGATAAATTCTCCTTCTAAGATAAGCCATTATTGGTATTCTAGAAATACAGATGCTTGTGCTGTCATAACTATGGTTCTACTGTATATATGGGTAAATAAAATCCTCTTAAGATGCCTTCCAAAATAAGTTCTTTTGAAATAATTACAATATTACTTAAAGCATTAAAATTCGTATAATCATTTTCTAATCTGTACAACAATAAAGTGGAATTTATAAGTACTTTGGGAATATCAATGCCCATTATTTCAGCTTACCGCAGGCACTTAAAACCATATTGGGTATAAATGTTGTAGGCATGTGAGAATGTCCTTGAGAGACAGGTTGGACCTGAGGCAGTTTAGCTCACAAAAGGAATGTGGACAACATGGCAAATGTCTCAGAGGAGACCTTCTCTAGCTACTTGTCCTGAAAAATCAATGGGAGAAAAGCTACTTTCAGAGTTGCAGTAGTCTGCTAATGTAACCTTATAATAAAGTAGAATTAGTCCATCTGTTTGCTTCCTGTCTGGACTACCTAAATAGGTTGACAGATGTATAGAAATACTTGAGAGAAAAGGAATACCTTTACATGATGCTGAAAACTGATACAGCAATAACCAGACTTGCCTCTATGAGAGAGAGTATTCTATAAGTGTTTTTTTATAACTCAAAAGACCATCTCCATTATAGCTCCCTTACTCTTACTTGGCAAGGGCATCCAGAGATTGTTTTCAGTTAGGTCAGACTGGATATCTGATGGAGATAGTCACAGGAAGAGCACAACTATCAGTCTTGAGTTACTAATCTTATGCATCTGTTTGATCTAGCCAAAGTTTACAAACAATTGTCAAAGGTTTTCCATGTATAGTACATTGCATTAGTCTAGCAAAGAGGTTATCAGGAGTGAAAAGGCACTCCTAGTCCTGAGAGCGTCTCCAGTGTGAATCATGTGAATCTCATTAACCTGGATAGATTTATTTATCAGTACTGTCTTTGCTTTTGCTCAAGTCTTTGCTTAATGCAACATGTTGCTACAACATCCTTAATACATGGTCTTTCAGTCTTTATTAAATGCCTCCAGCACTTCCCAGCAGTGTGTTCTACTAAAGAAGCAGGATAAGTAATCTTTGATTATTGATGGTAGATGGGATCAGAATTTGTGTTTAAGCAATGCAGTCATATATTACAATTTCACATGACTTCATCAATTAGCAATGGAAATCCAAACGGTTCCCATTGCAGGGTGGATTTGATTTAAATCGAGTTGGATTTAAATCACAATTTAAATCATGATTTAAATCACTAGTAAAAAGGCTTGATTTAAATCAACTCGATTTAAATCATAATTTTTAAAGAGCAATTGTCATCTCTGCTACTCCTTTGACTCACTGTTGACTCACCGATAGTCCCAGTGTTGCAGAATATACAGCCTCATGCTACATAACTAAGCTCCATTTCATGCTGAATAAACTAAATTATTTATGTATCTTAAATAGAAAACTATCTTATGATAGATTTTTACCCCAAAAGTTTTTTATTAAATTAAATTCGATAAAAATCAAAAAAATACGATTTAAATAAAAAAAATCTGATTTTTTTGATTTTTTAAAAAAAAATCATTGATTTTTATCCACCCTGTCCCATTGCCATTGTTAAGCAAGGACCTCACATAACCACGATATGCAATTTCTTGCTGACTTCCAATAAGTAAAATCAATGTGGAAGCTATTGCAGGAAGCTACAAGTCTGGTGCATGAATGCTGCGGAATGGGATGATTTCCCCTCATATTCGTGTTTGTTTGTTTTTTTACTTAAAAAGCAAAATTCAACTTGGTGGTGGTCTTGACCTATTGCTGCCATCATGTTTTATTCCTATGGCTATCCTATGTTTTATTCCTATGGCTGTTCACCGCCCTGAGTCCTTCGGGAGTAGGGCGGTATACAAATTCAATAAATAATAATAATAATAATAATAATAATAATAATAATAATAATAATAATAATAATAATAATCTTGGATTCTGTCATCAGTTGGCTACCTCTTCTAGCTTTTGTATCACCTGAAAATGTTAAAAGCAGTCTCACTATTCCATCAGCAAAATACTGAATAGCTTAGAACCGTGATGGCGAACCTATGGCACGCGTGCCACAGGCGGCATGCGGAGCCATATTAGTGGGCACGCCAGCTCAGCTGTGGGGCACATGCGCACGCCGGCCAGCTGATTTTCAGGCCTTCTGGGCCCACCAGAAGTAGGGAAACAGGCTGTTTCCTGCCTCTGGAGGGCCTGGGGGCGGGGTGGGGAAGGCCCGTTTTTCTTTCTTACCTGGCTCCAGATCCCCTCTGTGTATCTGGGAAGGGCGAAAACAGCCTTTCCCACTCCCTTGGAGGCCCTACGGAGGCTGAAAGGGCCCATTTCCCGACTCCCGGTGGGATGGGAAGTGACGTTTTTTCCTGTCCCCAGCCTCCAGAGACTCCTAGAGAGGCTCCTACAGGCTCCTAGAGAGGTCTGGAGGCTGGGGACAGCAAAAAATGTCACTTCCTGTCCCACCAAGAGTTGGGAAATGGGCCCTTTCAGCCTCCGTAGGGCCTCCAAGGGAGTGGGAAAGGCTGTTTTCGCCCTTCCCAGATACACAGAAGGATCTGGAACCAGGTAAGAAAGAAAAACGGGCCTACCAGGCCATCATGTGCCAGGAGCGGAGGGGGAAGGGGGTTGTGCACGCATGCGCGTGGGCACGTGTGCGCGCGACCCTCCCCTGCCCCCCCCTCTCCTGGCACACGATGGCAAAAGGGTTAGCCATCACTGGCTTAGAGTGTCAGGCCTGGAAGCCATCTTTTGCATTGGGCCTTCAGGCCTGCCATATTTACTACTGTGGGAAATTGGGAGGGGTGATTGTATGGAGCACGTGTGATATATAGTCCAACTAACATTCCTTTCTCAGAGAGTCAAGAACATCTTGCCCTGCCCCTGGAGGGCTTGAACTGGGAGGCATATCCAGTTGGGACGGTGTTTTGATTGGACCATGTGATGGACATGTGCGTGCTAGGCAGGGACTTGGACTTTCTTTTGGGTGGGGAAAACCTGGAAGCTTTCAGATTCAGGTTTTCCCAGATGTGCCAATATGACATCTCTAATAAAATGGAACTTTGAGGAACTTCAAGCCTTGGAGTTTTCTTTCATTTGGGGGTGTTACTTGGAATCCTGACATTGAGTCCAGCACACAGCCCTGCAAAATTTTATTTGATGCTTAATGGATATTCTCTGAAAACATTTACCAGAAATTAACAGTATTCAACTCACATTGTACATCGTGTCAGTAATGAAGACAATCATGAAAGAAGTTACCCAATGCGTTATAGAAATTGAACTATGCTGCACCTGTGACACTTATGATACACCAAATTTATCCTGTTGTCAACTGTTTGCCAAATAATTCGAAACATAATTACATGCTAATTAATTTGATCAGTAAAATGTTAACTTAACTGTAAATTGTTAAAGTAGATAATTTATATGATTAAAAATGTATATAATTTATGTTGTTATTGTAAATATTATTGTAAATAAATGCAACTGTACTGGTGCTGCAACTCTAGGCATTCTTTATAAATCACAGCATAGGCAATTTTTCTACTAGGATATTCTTGTAGAAAAAGAAATAAATTCACTGCAATTGCCCTAAGGATGCCTAGACAAAGGGAGCAATAAAATTTGAAATGTCCTTATTACTTTTTAAATGTGTTATTTCATTTCCCGTGTTAACTTTAAAAAATTCAGTCAATCTAACTTGGCTGTAAGTAATTCTTAGTTGAACTTATAGTTGAGAAAATAATTGATACGCATTTGAAATTCAAATGAAAGCTTCACTTTATTAATATTATCTGTCAAATATGTTTACATTGCTATGGTATTGGTGCCATCAATTGAAAATAAAACATCTGGGCTTCTTGTAATTTCTTCAGAGTAAATAGTAGTGGTGGTAAAACTAATTTGTGAAAGCACATCACACAGTTTTGAATTATGTTGCTACATTCTGGGGGCCTTAATAATGGGATAAATATTATTGAAATTCAATGCCAATCTTCTGCTGACAAACTACATATGACAGCAAAACAATAATTTCCTTTTTAAAGCTACAGAAATTGTGATTGTAGAGGGAGATCTTTCTCCTGTGAATCCACTAGTGGATGACTAGCAGTGAATTCTATATTTAATCATACTTAGATAGTCAAAATAAACAAGACTTAAGTTATGCTGTAGAACAAGTGTGGATCAAATCTAATGTATCTCATGATTTTGCTTGTCTTGAATCCTATAGAAATACTGTACATGTTTGTGACAAAATGTAAAGGTCAACCGATGTTATAAATAAATAAAATTAGTGCTTATCAATAGAATTTTGGAAGAAAGAAACTATAGATTAAAGCAATTAATATTAATTATTGTTGGTTGCATAGCCAGATATTTAGACTAGATTTGGCATTTTAATCCACCTATCAAGACCTTTCCAAGGATAGGTAGATGTAATTTGATATTGTAGGAAGTAAGCTATTCCAAGTAACCTTGCCTTTTGCGATCTACTGATAGTGATTGTCAATACTGATGATGTTCAAGTGATGCTCCAGATGTTTTGGGATTGCACTCAAGGCACCTATATAGATAGGGACTATCTTTGCTTTCTTTTGCCACAATCATTCTACATCTATTTGCAAGTCTTTGTATTTTGTTATTTTCTCCAGTTCTTTTTCTTTTATTCTGCTGTCTGCAGGTATTGCAAATCCACTATCCAGACTATTTTGTCTTTCCTATCAACAATTGTTAAATCTGGTGGCAGATTTAACAATTGGCAGATACTTGTTTGAATTCTAAAGTCCCAGAGAACTTCTTTATTTTTTACTTCTTTATTTTTCTTCATTTTCTATTATTTTGTCTATTTTGTGCTCTCACCAGTTCCTGTTTGCAAGGAATGGTGTTTTATTATTATTTTTACTATATTAATATTATTAATATAATTATTAAATATTAATTAATAATAAAGCCAGTTTGGTGTAGGGGCTAAGGTGCTTGCCTAGAAACTACAAGAATGTGTTCTGGTCCTGCCTTAGGCATGCAAGTCAGCTGGGTGATTTTAGGCCAGTCACCCTCTCTCAGCCTACCCATCTCACAGGATAGTTGTCATGGGGAAAATAGGAAGAGGAAGGTATATTATGTCTGTTTGCTGTCTTGAGTTCCTTATAAAGTAATAAAGGCAGGATAAAAATTTAATATTCCAAAGCGCTCATTTCTCCTGTCATTTCCAAATTTCATTTGTAAAACCTATTCAGTTTGAGAACATTGGAAAAACATTGGAAGAACAAATTTTCAAATATATTGTAACAATCCTAAGGAAATTACAGCATTCATTTGTAGTTTTCAACTGCTTCCTTTTACAAATTCACATGGTGCACATATTGGGTTATATCCAATATTATATGTACGGATTTCCACTCATACAATAGGACTTCCTTTGCTCACCTCCCTTCTGTACCACCCTGTGTATTATTTTACAAAATCCACTAACTTTCTCGATCGTATGTGAGTGATGATGAATTGGAGTAATATGGTATGATTTTGTTCCAGATTACAGTTTGTCAATGTATAAACATGGTTGGTATACAATCCATTAAATCTAAATCAAGACTAAGTTAAGCATATTAAAAAAAATTTTAGTAAAACTGTTGTTTGATAGGGAAAATACGAAACTAAACATGTAGGAAAATCAGTCATGTACTAACTAAAACATTTTGCTTTTAATAGTTGTAACTAGAACAAGTTTTTAGCATTCTGCTATCTTGAGAATATAAGCATGTAAAAGGTTTTCCTAATGAACTGCTTCATTTCTATAATGGCAAGAGACAATTCTTATTCAGCATTCATATGGTTAAAACTATTATGTTGTCTTCTTGATTACTGCACTTTCTCTCTTTAGGTTCACGAAATTTAATTTTATATAAAAACTGATTAACCTTTGGATATTGGTTTACAGAATTTATTTTGGACACTTTTATGCACAGAAGATGTTCTACAGCTTTTTTGAGAATGAATAATGTACTGCTCTGCAGATGATTATTTCACAAGAGAAATTAGTTTGGCAAAAGTATTTCCCCTGTCATATAGTCTATTTTTAGCCTTGCTACATAAAACCTTCCAGCTGTATTTAATTTAAATAAAACATGGAAGTAAGCCCACGTAGTGAAAAATTTATATCAATTCTTTTGTTTCCACTTCAGTGTGCTAGTAATTCATTCTAATGAAAAACTGCTTAAACTTCAATGATCACCATTCAATGTAATTATGGCAACTTGGTGTGTGTATTTATATTATTAGATTTTCTACTTTTTTATTTATATTAGAGACTTTTCTTGAAAGAAATTTTTTTTTAAAAAATTAAGTTTTTGTCATGGAATAACCACCTAATATTTTTCATTATTTTTCTTGATGTGCATTTGGCATATATAACCTTAGTCTATCTGGTGTGTTTTCTTCCTGAATAGTCTTAGAAATCCAGAGACATGTAATGAACAGAATAGCCTTTTAAATGTGTGATATGCAAAGTATATACACCAAAAGCAACAAATGGCTATATTACCCTTTTGTTGCTATTGGAATAGTTAACCAAAAGAGCCTATAGAATTTATAATGCAAGGGTAATATCTTTGGATTAGTCCCTCTCAATCGCTAGATTAAGTTGCATCATACAGAATTATTCCTGGACACTGGCCATGGTGACTGGATTAATGAGAGTTGGGACTTCAGCAACATCTGGAGGAGCCTAGGCTGTCATCCTCACTTAGCTCTAAATTCTGAATACATCCTGTAGTAAATCATTTGTTAGTCATCAATGCGAAATAGTTTCTGTTGTAAATGTATATCCTCTGAATAGAAAATTTAGGATTTTTTTTTTAGTGAGCAAACTATTGCTCACTAAAATGATAGAATATTTCAGTTATTGCAGATGAGCTGAAAAGACTCTAGAACATAATACAGATAGTAAACAACTGTTTCACAAACTCCTTGTTGTGGAAGAAGAGAATGTACCATATGTGGTCTAACTGCAGCCAGTCATTTCTCATTGTTAGCCTTGTGAGGTAGGCAAGGCCAGGAAACGAGAATTGCTGGGAGTCTTGTCCTTAAGTTTTGAATCCCAGTCACAGCCCCTTTCTACTTCAATTTATACCTAACACAGTTGAAGTAAAATTATTTTGAGTTTCATTTGCGTGTATTCTACATTCCTAGAACTCAAATATATTTTTTGTAATGCCTTGGCAATATTAGAATCTACCCTAAATGCCATCACACTCATAGTTGACTGATTGGCCAGAAGAACATGTAGATCAGTAGATTCAGATAACTTTAAAAGTAAACAAATGAACAAACACCTACTAATAATTTCTGCTTCCAATTGGTCTATTTATGAACTTCATATGGAACTATTGGAACAATTTTAAAAGGGATTAGCATATTATTCTTCACTACCAAATTTTTAAAATAATGTTTTATGCATTAAAACATTAAAGGAATTAAAATGCATGTGCAAATTATTTAAGCTAATTCTGTAATAATTTGAAGCATTTTATTAAGCTAACAAATGCACCATTATGGCCATTCAAATCAGATTGCAGTTATGTTCTTCATACGGTAATTTTTAGTGTTAAAACTACAGTAATATGAATGTCTGTACCTTGTGTCCTAGAATTGGCTCATGTAATTCTTAACAGATCCGTGTCTTCATGCCAAAGAAGATATTTTTGAAGAAAGGAAAATAATTGTTGTTTTGGGATGTTATTCACACACAGTGTCCATCTAACCATGCCAATATTTTGCACAGCTGCTAAAATGACATAATAGGCTTTTTGTTTAACCAAGAGTAAGAACTTCCTTCCTTCTTCGTTTGTATGTCTTTCAGCTACATGTAAGATAAAGATTTTTGAGATGAATCATTATGAAGTTACTGTTCACTATGAAACAGTTTTTTAAATATTGTAATTAGCATATTTTATTATATAGATACTGAACTATGTAATTGTCCCCAAACCTCTAATTTTTGCATGCTTGATTAGAGGCTGGGTAACTATAAGTTTTTTGTTAAAAGTGAAAGAAGAAAATGCAAAAGCCAGTCTGCAGTTCAGTATTTTAAAAACCATGTAAACAGGCCATCCCATCCGAAACCAAATAGGTAACAGATTTTGTCTTTCTAGGAGTAAACATTCACACAGTTTACAATTGTAGTCATGAAATAGACATGGCTGCTACTTAAAGGAAAACTATGACCAATGGACAGATGTCACATTGACCGCAAAAGATACTTTGCCAAGTCCATGATTTCCCAGTTGTAATGTATGCTTGTGAAAAACAGATCATGTGAAAGGCTGACTAAAGAAAAGTACATGCCTTTGAACTGTAGTGCTAGATTGTAGAGAATGCTTTGGATCTCAAGAATAAGAAATAATTCCAAATTTTTAAAAACGTTAATTTTTTTATCCAGTTAACTTTGTTTTTCTATTTCAGTCAGACAAAAAATAATTTGTTTTTGGACTAGTCATTCTACTGCAATGTGAACATTAGCAACATTATTTTTGTTACTTTAGTAATAATTAGCAATTGAAGTATGGACATCTGTGACAAATGATTTTTAAATAAAGAAATTAATAATTTTGGGATTCTGAATGAATTCCATTTACTAATTGTTGATGCTATAATGAGCTTACACAGAAAGTGTAGTCCAGCACAGCACTATTTCCATCCTATCTGGTATTATTTATTTATATGATGTTCTCTATAGCTGTCTGTCTGTCTGTCTAATTTATGTGCTACTCAGTATTCAAAGTGACTCTTGGCAACTATTGGTTTTATATCTAACTGATTTCAAGACTTTGTCCATCTACAAAAAGATGTAACTGCTGTAGAGATGTGGCTAACCCACATTGGAGTAAGAGTGGTATATACCAAGACATCAATAAGCAGGTGAGCAAGAATTCCCTTATGGTTGGGATTGCATATCAAATGAAGTCAAAGCTCAGTGTGACCTAATCCCTCATTATTGTATTACTTTAAACTGTATCTAACTATAATTCTTGATCTAGTACAAGATTAGCATCACTAGGGCTGGGTTATGTTAAATAAAGAATTTAGTTAAATGAAGTTAAGAATTTCCTTTGCCTCAAGCAGAATTGTTCAGCAGTTGCAACATTGCTATTGTTTAATGATTATCAAAATAATTATGCAGAAAAGGTTATTAGAGTATTACAAGTGAGATTTCAACATTATAGATGTTACGTTTTAGTATTCTGATGCTTTTAGGTGTTTATCAAATCAGGTGTTATCAGCCATACTTGAAATTGCAGATTATATTATGTACTTTATGATTCATTTCTTTACTAAAAAACTCTACATAGTCATTATTTTTAAATGGAAATTGCTCATTCCAAAGGTGGTCTGGTGGTCCAGAAATGAGCTTGTGATTACAGACAGCAGTGCGTTTTCTGCTTTCTTTGTCCCATGTAAAATATAGTATGCTTGCAACTTAGTTGTGGAACAAGATATTTATTCCAGATGTATTTTGCAATTCAGAAATACGTTTGGAATTGAAAAGCTTTAGAAAACTTGCACTAATGGTTAGTGGTTATTTGATCCAGAAAATATGTTCTATCTTGATTCTAAAATATGCACTTGAGTTTATATTTTTACTGAAATAACACAGATATGACTTGTTATTAATTACAGATAAGAATGTACTCAGGCTGGACAATCTAGGGATGTTTGTTTCTTTACAAAAATGATTGTGAATGTTTTTTATATATGCATTCCTATAATGCTACAATTTAAAAAGTTGCACTGAAAGCTTTATCGATTGTTGTCATAGTTAATGCCCAAGCCTGTTTGTTCTCTAGTACTTAAAAATGCAGCAAGACCTAAGTTACATTAAGAACTAAGCCTGAGCTCAGCTCTGTTTACTTTCACATAAACAACATGCATTGGGCTGAACGGTTAGTTTCATGTCTGGTGGCGGTAGAAATATTTTTTCCCATGGCTCATAGGATATAGCACAGATTCACATTCTTTGCCATAGTCTGGGGAAATGCTTCATGTATCTCCTAAGGAAAAGGAAGGGTGAGCCTTCAAATATTTCAATGAAATACTTTTTTTAGAAACAAAATATTCTTAGCTGCATTAAATTTCTTCATGTTGAAGAAATACTGGCAATCCTAGACTTACAACAGTTCGTTTAGTGACTGTTCAAAGTTACAATGGCACTGAAAAAAGTGACTTATCACCATTTTTCACAGTTACGACCATTGCAGCATCCTCGTGGCCACGTGAACAAAATGCTTATGCTTGGCAACTGGTTCATATTTATGACAGTTGCAGTCATGTGACCACCTTTTGCGACCTTCTGACACGCAAAGTCAATGAGAAAGCCAGATTCATTTAACAACCATGTTCCTAACTGAACAACTGCCATGATTCACTTAACAAATGTGGTAAGAATTGTCGTAAAATAGGACAAAATTCACTTAATGAATGTCTTAATTAGTAACAAATTTTGGGCACAATGTGGTCATAAGTCGAGGACTAATCTATATATGTAAATGTAGAGAATTGCTTCCTAGGCTTTAACAATGTCTCCTGGACCTGAGCCTTTGACTTATATACTCTCTCCTTCTCCTCAAGAATGCCTTAACTTCATACTTCTGATGAACCATAGTTTACTATTATGCCAGAATTGGTAAACTGTTTGGCCCTTGAAACTCAAACCAGAATTTGTTTCATTGTGCCTTTCCATTGCAGTATGCTTGAAAAGCCTTGGTAGTACAGTGGACTAAAGCACTGTTATTAACATCTGCTGCTTGCAATTACTGCAAGTTCAAATCTCACCAGGCTCAAGGTTGACTCAGCCTTCCATCCTTTCAAAGGTAGGTAAAATGAGGACCCAGATTGTGGGGGTCAATAAGCTGACTTTGTATAAATATACAAAAGTATGAAAACTATTGCTTAACGCATTGTAAGCCGCCCTGAGTCTCCGGAGAAGGGCGGCATATAAATTAAAGCAAATATATATATATAAAGCAAATATATATATATATATTAGGAAGAATTGTCCTGTAAGAGGAGGCATGAGTCCTTAGCCTGGGACTCCGCTCTAGGCTGCGCCTATTCTGCTGGCAGTTTTTAACCATAAAAGCTTCTCCATTTAGTATTGGTAGAATATGGTACCTATGGTTGCCTTCAGATAAGCAAAACGTTGAGTTATTATCCTAGTTAACCAATGAGAGGAAAGGGCACCTTAAATTATAAAGAATAGAATCAAAATCCAATTGTTCTCATTAAGTCAGAGTAATCCTTTCTCTGACTCAATGAGAGATTTAAGACTAATCTCTCAGAGTAATCTTAAAATCTTAAAACATTTTTATTATTTTCCCTCTCCCTCTTAAAAGTCAGGCCTAGACGTTTTACTATGGTTAGTTGCACAGTTGGTCCCGTTTAGAATGGATTTGGCATTTCTGTCCAAAGAACTTGGGACAGACAGATGTTCCTGTTTGATAGCATTAAAGGTATAATCACAGGATGCATAGTAAAGTAACGTTGCTTTTTGCAATTGACTAATATTATTATTAAAAATGTTATTTTATTACAATAAATATTTCTATCTTTTTTAAATATTCCTTACTTGTAAGAGTATGCTCTCAACATATGACCACAATTGAGCCCAAAATTTCCATTGCTAAACAAGGCAGTTGTGAACTTTACCCTATTTTACAACCATTTTTTCCACAGTAAACCCAAGATACAGGTACAGTTATATGACACATTCAGCTGAATTCACCTCAGTAATGATGTACAGTTAGTTCTCGACCTACAACCATAATTGAGCCTGGAATTACAGTTGTAAGTCATCGCGGTTCTGAAGTGGTTCACCCTATGAAGGCACTTCATCTTTATTATATTTGCAGTGGTCGCTATGTGAGCAGAGATGTCATTAAGTGAATGTGGTCATCGTTAAATGAATCCATTATACTCAATAGGCATTTTTTGCTGGAAATCAGAAGTAAATTCTGAAAAACCAGTAAAAATTGATTTAAAAATTGCAATCATGTGAGCTCGTTGCCAAGTGTCCCGAATGTGATCATGTGACTGCTCAATGTGTATGTATGTGTGTGTAGCCATTGTAACTTTGAAATCAGATTGTAGGTATCTTTTGAGGGTCTGTCATACCTATAAATGGTTGTTAAATGGCTGGCCATAAGTCAAGGACTAGCTGGATTGCAGATTATAAAATGTTATTAACTATTTTTTGCAAGCATCAGACAATATAGAAAGCCAGATCTATTAAGCATCAGATAGGCCATCATAAATAGCCAATAGCTACAGATTGTTAAACTTTTTCCAAGAAATATAAAGTGTTGATTTTAGATATTTATAAAAGTAGAGATAGCTAGGAAATGGGAAGGTTCTTGAGAAGTAAGGATTTCAAAAGAGTTGTGTAAAGTTAATATGCTGAAATATTAATGAATGCTGCAGGAAAAAATGCCTCAGACTGAGGGTTAAAAGTGAGACTCATTAGTAATGCAGTGTTCTTTGCAATAATGTGTTAAAACTCCAATTAAAGAAGCTTATGCAAATATAAGCAGGCAGAGCCTGCAGTTTTCTTTTTGCTAGTTCCTTGAAGCATTTGTTTTATAGAAATGTATAATAGGTGTAATTTAGCAAAAAATATCAACTGTTAATGAAACAAGAATTTTTAACTGGAATCAGAGTGTCATTGACTTTAGCCTTAGTGGTAGTTGGCTGTAATTATACACACTCACACACATACACAGTAGTATGGGGAAATGTTTTTACTGTAGCAGCTAAAAGACTGAATCTATCTTTATAAAAACGAAAAACAAGCCACAGTTGAAATGCTGATACTGAGTCCTTGTTGAAAGGAATTTGGCAGCTTCTCTGGAGTTTTACTGGATAAGTACCCACATTGTACAGTTCAACAATGTCTCTTATGGCAGAGAATCTAAAAACTAAGCACTAGCATAATTGCCACTTAAATCTTTATATAAAGAGTCCCTTCAGCAAGAATAAGAAAGTGTTCATTATTTCTCCCTTTTCAATAATGCTAAATCTTTACACGCTTTGTTTAATAGATTTGAGACCATGTTTCTTTAATACATTCATAAATAGATATTTTTTTATTAAAGGATTATTCCAAACTATACTTTCTTAAAACAACAGTTTATTTAAAAGTCACTTTGTGTCTTCATATCAATGGCATCTGATAGATAGAAAGCCATGCAGGTTTAAAAGATATAGTGTAACTGTGGGTTATGTCTGTAGATATACACAGGTAGTCTTTGACTTATAACCAGGGGTGGTATTCACTTACTGTCCCTACCAATTCACAAATGTGTACGCGTGTATGCGCCCAGCCTTCCACACATGTGCTTTGCTGGCACGCATATCTTCCACACATGCGCCCGGCCTTAAAAACATGCCTAAACAGGATGGCATAGAGCCAGATTTCCGCTACTGGTTCAGGCGAACCAGTCTGAACCAATTGAATACCACCTCTGCTTATAACCATTCGTTTAGTGATCGTTCAAAGTTACAGCCACACAGAAAAAAGTTGCTTACAACTGGTGTTCTCACTTACAACTGATGCATCTCCACAGTCATGTAATCAAAATTTGGGTAATTGGCAATCAGCATGTATTTACAATGGTTGCAATGTCCCAGGTTCATGTGGTTGCCATTTGTGATCTTGCCAGCCAGCTTCTGACAAGCAAAGCCAAAGAATTTAATGCCTGATGATCTGAGGTAGAGCTGGAAAGATGATGCTAGCTCTGGGGGAGCGGCTACAAATACAGATGAAGCTTCACTCGCTCACCCACTGCTCATCTCCAGCTGTGCGGCCCTGTTACTAACAGGCCACAGACTAGCACCAATCCATTGTCGGGGGATTGGGGACCCTTGCCTTAAGTGGCTAATCACTTCCTCGCTTACCCTATAAGCATTGCTCTGAAGGCATTCATAAGGAAGAGGGTAGAAAGAAAAATGATATGAACATGTTACCATAGGATTACTTTTAAAAACCAAAATGACCTAAAGGAAACAAACAGCATTTTGAACTAAGTACAGAAATGCATTGGAGAGTATATAATATTATCATTATACCCCTTATTAAAACCGTCACAATCTAATTATGTAGTAGCACAAGTTTCTGAATCATCCTTAACGACAGTCCTGTATTGGGAAGTTACCAGAGTGTGGGTAATTTTGACCAGATTGTTTGTTTGCTTTAGAAATATATGTACCAGACAGACATTGCTCCCTAAAAAAGTTTTCTCCTTCAGAATCACAGTTACACAAGCCATTTGAGCTTCTGGTGACTTTTTTTTCCCAAACATTTTGAAGCTAAATAACAGGGATTCTTCCCCTTTCCAACCAGCTTAGCTCAGAGGTTTCTTCCTGCCATCCTTTACAACACTTCCTGCCTCACTTTGAGGAATTCTACATTTCTGCCCTGGCCAGACTGAACCTTCATTTGCTAACTTCCATCCAGTCTGTTACTGCCTTCGGGCACCATTTTGCCATTCGTTTTGCCGGGCCTGCTGCCAAAAACAAAGAAGCTATATATTATCTGAATACTGCTTTCTAAAACTGAACAGCTGGTCCTTCCTTACTTACCATTGGTAAGCTTTTTGCAGTTCAGCAACTGTTTGAAGTTGGGATGACACCAAACAAGTATTACTTATGACCAATCCTTTAAGTTGTGGCCATTACACCATGCCCATAGTCAGGTGGTCACAATTTGACTGCTTGGCAACTGGCTCACACTTATGGTTGCCACACCCCATGATCATGCCATTGCCACCCCATTGCCATTTGCACTATCCTACCACCTTCCACAAGCAAAATCAGTGGGGAAGCTGGCAGAAAAGGTTGCGGTTAGTTTCAATAGGTCCTTCTGGCTTCTCTGAACTCACATGAAGTGCACCCTCTGTCCCATGACTCTCCATGTTCATAAGGCACTGCACCATTTCCCCTGGCTTCCCTGCACTTGCATAGCTCCACAGCCTGCTTTTCTGGAGTTCCCTGCACTTGTGCATGGGCTGCATTGCCTGTCACAGCACCTCCCCAACCCCCATTGTCACACACACACACACAATGCCACCCTATTCTCCTTACCTGGAACTCTTGTCACTTCCCACTTAACAACCCGTTTGGCCCATTTACTGTTGTAACCTGAAAACTATCTATACAATTATTTTGTTGAGGGGTGAAATGTAAAATTTGTTACTACCGGTTCTGTGGGCGTGGCTTGGTGGTGGTGGGGGTAATGTGACTGGGTGGGCGTGGCCAACTTTTTTTTTTTATTTTAACTTTTCAAAGCATTTTTTCTGCAAATGCAAAAAAATGCTTTGAAAAGCCTCTGCTGATCAGGAACACAGCTGGGATCGTCAGAGCCTTTTCAAAGCATTTTTTTAACCACCTCTTCCCCGGAAGAGGTTGCAGAAAAAAATGCTTTGAAAAGCCTCTGAGATCCCAGCTGAGCCTCACGATCATCAGAGGCTTTTTTTTTTTAACTTTTAAAAGCATTTTTTTTGGCGGAAGAAGTTGTAGAAAAAATGCTTTTAAAAGTAAAAAAAAAAAGCCTCTGATGATAGTGCAGCTCAGCTGAGCATTGGCGGGGGGGAGGGCACAAGGATTTTTGCTACCGGTTCTCCGAACCACCCGCCGCCATCACTACCGGATCGAGTGATCCAGTCCGAACCGGAAGCATTTCACCCCTGGTTTAATCTAAACATTTTTCAGGGTTACAAATACATAGTATGCAGTGAGTGAGGCCTTACAAATATAACACACAGCCCTTTCCTAAATTCTGCTGCAGAGTTTTTGGGAGAAGGCCAAATAGATACTGTATGCTTGCTATCAACTACTTAATCCAGAGAAACCCTCCCTGCTGCTGATTTTTCAGGGTGGAAGCCATTAACTACTTGCTTCCCTCATTAGCTGGATTGGCAGCAAGACTTAAAGGCTAAATTTCTTTCCCAGGATGAGCAAAACTGGTTTGTTTATTTACTATTAGATCGTTCATTTAGAATCTGTCTGTGATTATGCTTATATGTGTATGTCAGAGACCTAGAAGTTAATTTAAAGAAAAAAAAGAATGAATGGCTTCTGAATAACTATCAGCTTGAGGTCAATGCTTTTTTTTCAAGCTTCCCTGATCTGACCTTGTTACTCTAATTCATTGGATTCAGCTCCCTTGTTACTGCCTGAGAACTTTTCCTTTCAGTGATTCTTAGATAAAATAGGCACTTCCTTCTGATTCTGAAAGCCCACCAAGAAAGGAAAAATCATCTTTTTTATTTGTTCCTTAGCATTGGATTTTCCTGAGATGGACAGATTAAACTAGCTTTTCATTAATCCTTTCAGTATCTGAACCTCTTCAGGTGGAATTTTCCACATTTGCTACATACATTGAGTAGCAAGGAGAGCAGAGGGCATTAAAAAGTAGGGTTTAGTTCAGTGGCACTGTGCTTGGACACAAAAGGCTGATAACAGTGTTACTTCTGATAACTCCCATTCATTCTTAACTGCTCCATAAGACTGTTAAGGTGTGTGGTATTGAATGCAAATTAGCTATTAAGAGTTATCACTCCTGTTTTGATGAGACCATCTACTATTTTGATCAGAGCTGTTGTGCCCAACTCCAGATTGGCCCCTATTTCAACTGGTCTCAGAAAACCAGTACCATTAAAAAATCTGGATCCCATTTACCACTTTGTCCTCAACATTTTAAGAAGAACATATTTGCCACCAGCCTATTAGTAACATTTTTCCAATCCAGTAAATATTTTTCGGGAGTTGTCACACTTCTGCCCTCAAATTTAGGGCCATACTCTTTTGAATGAGGTGGCTGGATGGAGTCACTGAAGCAGTAGGCGTGAGCTTAAATGGACTCCAGAGGATAGTAGGCCTCCAGGCCTTCCATTGTCCATGGGGTCACGATAAATTGGACACGACTTCGCAACAACAACAACACTCTTTTGAAGAGAAGCTAATAAATGCTTGGTTCAGCAGTCATTAATCCATCCTTCTTACGTTGTTGTTGCTGATACTAGGTAAGGTAGGTAAAATGAGGACCCGGATTGTGGGGGCAATAAACTGACTTTGTATAAATATACAAAAAGTATGAAGGCTATTGCTTAATGCATTGTAAGCCGCCCTGAATCTCCGAAGAAGGGCGGCATATAAATAAAATTTTTAAAAAATACTGCTTATTCTACATTTATACTGCTGAATCAGTACGAACTTCACACAATTCAATAAATTAATATTAACAATCCAATAACTAATAACCAAAAAGAGAAGCCAGTCAAACCAATTCAAGTATCTTGTCTATATTCTGAGACCCTACAAATTTAGATACATCTAATAGGTATTGCATCTAATTTAATTTGTCCTCAAAATGGCTTGCAAGAATAACACACTATTTTTGGGAACAATTATGCCTAGCTTCAGGATCACCTGTTCTTCTCAGATTGACCTAGATATTTCTCCCCAGGACAGTTGAATGCAAGAATTTTTTTAAAAGTCAAGAATAAACCTTGTATTTTAGGCAAAAGTAATTGTGACTGCAAGAGGTCCTCGTTTAGTGACCACAATTGGGACAACAGTCATTATGCAAAGCAGTTGCTAAATGAAACGGAGTGTGCTTATAACCTTACTTCAGCTTTCCTTTGCTTTACAGACCTGCAAAGGTTGTAAATGTGAGAACTAGTCATAATGCTTTCATCACTGTTGTATCTGCGAATGGTCGCTGTATAAGCTAAGCACTAAGGAAAAATTGACATGCTTATAGCCAGTGAGATGAATGCAACATCAGCAGAATTGCCTGTACATTTTGCTATCCACTACATCACAGGTGTCAAACTCAAGGCATCACATGACGTTTCACGACGTTTTTCCCATTCCCGAAGCCAGGGTGAGCGTGGCCTGCACGTCAAGGTACTAATACAGGTAGTCCTCGACTTATAACAGTTCATTTAGTGACTGTTCGAAGTTACAACAGCACTGAAAAAAATGACTTATGGCCTTTTTCACAGTTACGACCGTTACAGCATCCCCATGGTCACATGATCAAAATTGGGAACTGACTCATATTTATGACTGTTGTAGTGTCCCGGGTTCATGTGATTATCTTTTGTGACCTTCTGACAAAGTCGATGGGAAAACCAGATTCACTTAACAACCATGTTACTAATTTAGCAGTTGCAGTGATTCACTTAACAACTGTAGCAAGAAAAGTCATAAAATGGAGCAAAATTCACTTAACAAATGTCTCACTTAGCAACAAAAATTTTGGGCCCAATTGCGGTTGTAAGTCGAGAACTACCTATATTAATGGTTATCACTTGCCTAAATGGTAAATGTAAGGAGAGACAATTTGAATGCAAAACTCAATATCTCTTCTTAAAAACTGGTTTGATGCTGAAACCCTAATCATCCTATGTACTCCAATTTTTAAAAATACATTCATATAAACCAGCGGTTCTCAACCTGGGGTTCGCGACCCCTTTGGGGGTCAAACGGCCATTTCACAGGGGTCGTCAAAGCCCTCTCTCGCCCCCCCTCGCCTTCACTCACCCTCACTCTCTGCTCTGTTGGATCGCCGGCTGTTCACTTACCCCGCCCACTCCCAATCTATTGCTGCCTCCGATGGCTAGAGGAAAAAAAACTGTTTAAATTTTTGCCGCAGGGCTTCAAAGGGCCGCCCTATAGCCAGTGATGCAGCCGAACCGTTTGTTAAATTGCTGGCTTGCCCCGCCCCTCCGCACCACTATTTATTGCCAATAAATAGTGGTGGGCGAGGGGCGGGGGAGCCAGCAATTTAACAAATGGTTCGGTGTTTTTTTGTAATTTTATTGGCCCACGGAGCTTCAGCATAGGCTAATTAGCCCCGGCTTAGATCGGCTCCCGACCCCCAGCTGATTTGCTCTCAGCTGTTTTGCTCAGGGCTCTGCTGCTTGCTTGGAAAGAGTGCTGATTTTTTCCCCCTATCTATGCTTAAAAACGAAACTGAAACTGCTTTGCTGTTGCTGCAACTTGAAAAATTAGGCAGGCAGATTTCTTTTTCCTCACCAAAAAAGGTAGGTGCAAACAACGGGAAATTTAGGGAAAAAGAGGAGATTTTAAAACACAAAAGAAAAAAAGCTCTATTTAACCAGGGAATTGTAATAATTGAGATACTATTAATTGTATATTGTGTTGAAAGCAGAAATGGTTAAGTTGTGGTTTGGAGGAATATATGGGGGAAATTATTTGGTTTATTATTATTGGTAAATATAATTAATTGATTTGTAAGAAATTGGATTGCATGGAAATAATTGGAATATTCATGTTCATATTGATTAATATACAAAAAAGGTAGTTATATAACTAATTGATTTATATTAAAATGTTGAATTTATATTAAACAACTGTAATATTACATAATTAACCAATGTGAGGATGGATATAAAAATAGATGACAATGGGAACAGGTATAATATAGAATAGAAGGGAAAAATTGAATTTGATTAAGATTAGAGATGAGGATGAAGGGTAATATTGGTTTTTTACAAAAATAGATGAGGAATAAATATGGCAAAAAGGAAATATAGAAATTGTAAATTTAATTGAAATGACTAAACACTGTTTAAATTTATGAACTGGCCAAATACTCTGTTCAAAGAAAATACATTGTATGTTTGTATGTGTGTTTCTAATTATTGTTATTTATTCATATTTGTTCTCTTTTATTCTTTAAAGTTTAACAATTCATTTTTATCTTAATATCTTTATATTTGTTTGGGGTTGGCTTTCTTCCCTTTCATCTTTTTTATTGTACAGCAATCTTTCTCCTCAAACCTACCACGTCTCTCTTTTCTTTCCTTCTTACTTTCTCTTCCTCCCCCTCTTCTTCTCCTCCCTACTTCCTCTTCCTTTCTCCTTCTCCTCCTCTCTTCCTCCCTCTCTTACCCTCACTCCTACTCTAATTTCCCTTCCCTTCCTTCATCCCTCTCTATTGCTGTATCCTTTTATGCATATGGACTACTCAGAGGGCTGAAAAAGTTACCGTATTTTCCGGCGTATAAGACGACTTTTTAACCCAGGAAAATCATCTCAAAAGTCGGGGGTCGTCTTATATGCCGGGTACCCGAATCTGAGTTGCTGGCGCTGACCGATGACACTTTGGGAGCGCCGGCAACATTGAGGGGAAGCTGTACTCCAAATTAGTTCCAACCTACAAGAGGTGCCAGGCAGTGCGTGGCCCACGAGAAAGGAACGCGTCCCCACTCTACCCCAGAATTCGGGTCACCTTCCTTTCTTTCCCAGCAGTCCACGGTGAAAGCGGCGCCGCGGTTGACCTGGGCCAGCGCCTTGCACGCCTGGCTCTGCGTCTCCATTATGAGAAGTTCCATGCGACTTCGCATGTCTCCGCCCCAGACGCGCAGCTCTCGCAATCCGGGCGCCCCTCGGGCGCAATCCGGGCGCCCCTCGAGCGCCCCTCAAGCCGCTTCTCCCGACACCGGGATGAACGAGAAAGCCGTTTTAGCTTCACCTATTCTTCCACACACACACCTCCACCCCGGAAGGTAACTTAGCGCTGCTCCAGGATGTTCGCTTTGGGCTCCTTGGAATCGCTGCCGGGCGGTTCTTCCCGTTGGGGCGATGGTGGGTGGCTGCGAGCCTGGAAGAGGTGGTGAAATGCAGAGCAATACCTCGTGGGGAAGGAGTCGCCGTGGCTCCCGCAGTCCAAGCAACGCCGATCGCTGCCACCCACCATCGCCCCAACGGGAAGAACCGCCCGGCAGCGATTCCAAGGAGCCCGAAGCGAACATCCTGGAGCAGCGCGGGCCGGCCCGGAGGCTTAAACCCCGGGAGCCCAGGTGCCGAATCCCGCACAGCAGAAAAGACATGACAGCTGGTGCCCAGTTCCTTCTGCAGCCGTCCGGATCGGCGCCAAGCCAGGAAAGTGTGCTGCGCACTCCCACCCTTCACCTGCGAGCCCGGGTGCTGATCCGCTTGGACTGCGGGAGCCACGGCGGCGCTGGCTGGGCTGGGTCTGGTGCGGCGGGTGGAGATGAAGGAGCAGCCTCGGCGGCGGCGGCAGCAGCAATTACAACCGGAAAAGCCATGGGGAAAGGAGGATGAGGAAGATCTGGCAAGGCGGTGCGAGCACTTCATGGCTCCTCCGGTGAGCGGATTGCGAGAGCTGCGCGTCTGGGGCGGAGACATGCGAAGTCGCATGGAGCTTCTCATAATGGAGACGCAGAGCCAGGTGTGCAAGGTGCTGGCCCAGGTCGACCGCGGCGCCGCTTTCACCGTGGACCTCCTTGGAATCGCCTTGGAATGCTGGAACCAGCTGGTTGCTGCGCGGAGCTTCCCCCAGGCATCCAGGGAGAGATTACCGACGCTCTGACTTCCCCAGACCGGTGGAGCTCGCCATCAGTGGGGGTCAGCTGGGGAAGTCGGAGTGTCGGTAATACCCCCCTAGATGCCTGGGAGAAGCTCTGCTCAGCAGCCAGCTGGTTCCAGCATTCAGCAGCATGCAGCCTTGACTAGATCGGCACAGCTTTCTGTCAATGTTGTCGGCGCTCCCCTAGCGTCATCAGTCAGTGCCAGCAACTCAGATTCACGAAGCTGTGCGGATCTCGACAAGGCTGCATGGGTGAAGGAAAAAAAACCTGGTACAAAATAGCCCTCTTGCCACTACACGTAGCGTAGCCCATTACCTTTCTCTACAGTACAGCAACAGTACATACAGTATAGTATACAAATATAACAGTCAAGACCCCATCATGGCTCCACCAGCAAGAAGAAAGAAATATGAAGCCAGTTTTAAACTTAAAGTTGTAAACTTTGCCATGGAACATAATAACTGCTGCTGCAAGACAATATGGAGTAACAGAAAAGATGGTTCGGGACTGGAAAGCAAATGAAAAAGCATTAAAGAGTATGCCAAGGGGTAAGTGTGCATTAAGAAGAGGGACCCCACATTGGCCAGAACTCGAAAAACATGTAGCAGACATGGTGAATGAGCATCGCCAAAATGGTTATGTAGTGACACAAAATAAAATACGTTTGTTTGCACTTCAGTGGGCCAAATCTAACCCAGATCACAGCAACAGATTTAAGGCCACTGTATCCTGGTGTACTAGATTCTTGGAAAGGCATAAGCATTTGAATTAAAATTACCATATTGAAATCAAATCTGATGTTTTTTAATTTTTATTTGGTGTGCGTTGGAAGAGGGGTAGTCTTATACGGCGAGTATAGCCCAAACCCTATATTTTAACAGGAAAAGTAGGGGGTCGTCTTATACCCCCAGTCTTATACGCCGGAAAATACGGTATTTCTGACTGGTCCTCGCACTTTGACCAGTCTTCGAACTTACGATTGTCCTCACATTTTAGGTTTTTGCCCTATCTTGTTACCATGGTGAAGAGAAGCAGTTGTGAAATGAGTGACACATTGTTAAGAATGCTACAATGGGCATAAATGATGACCAGTCATAAGTGCGAAGACCGGTCAAAAGTGCGAGAACCGGTCAGAAATCACTTTTTTCAGCCCTCTGGGTAGTCCTTTTGTGCATATGGACTACTCAGAGGGCTGAAAAAGTTATTTTTGACTAGTCCTCGCACTTTTGACCAGTCCTCGAACTTACAACTGTCCTCACATTTTACATTTTTGCCCTATCTTGTCACCATGGTGAAGAGAAGCTGTTGTGAAATGAGTGACATGGTTGTTAAGAATGCTGCACGGGCATAAATGTGAGGATGGTCATAAGTGTGAGGACCAGTCAAAAGTGCAAGGACCTGTCAGAAATGACTTTTTTCAGCCCTCTGAGTAGTCCCTATACACATAGCCATGGCCACCCAATCACATGACCTCCAAGCCATGCCCACAAAATAAGCCACGCCCACAGAACCGGTAATAAAAATATTTAGAACCCACCCCTGGTTGGGGGTCACCACAACATGAGGAACTGTATTAAAGGGTTGCAGCATTAGGAAGGTTGAGAACCACTGATATAAACAGACATGGCACAAATCCAACAACTGAACAAAGGGTGCCTTTTCCTGGTGTGGCAACCACTACTTTATTCCAGGGTGTATAGATAATGTGGACTGAATGCTGGATTTAACAAACTCCATTCAGTAGGCTTCAGATATAACAGACAAATTTTCTGTCTGGAAATAGAAATAAAGGACAAGTTGGTTGCACCTGAATTAGTCAAGTTGATGCAATAAATTTACATTATCATTTCCATCAGGTTATGTCATTCATTTAATGATGTCATCACACAAATTATGCAAATCGCTGCAAATGATGCAGTTTGGGAATAACAATCACCAAGCTGCTGAATTTAGGTTTCACTGTATTTCCTTTGTTTTTTTCTTAGACTGTGGATTTTATGGTTTTCCAACTCCTTGCACATTGTTTTTAGGCTAAGTATTGTCAGGACCATACCAGAGAGCATCTGTATTAGGATTGTTCTTGTATTGATTCATAGTTGGAAGAAATAAATAGTCATTGCTTCTTCATAATCATGATGGGCAATAAAAATGCCTGCGATGATATCAAGAGTACTTTTTACCTCCTAAAACATACTCTTAAAATTTTATTGAAAGACTTTTCCAGGCAGTTGGTCTCAAAAGTCTGTTTATGTCAATTTAAACTTTATTTTAAATTTAGCTGTGCAAAATAACAATTCTTTGAAATGTTTGGGCCTGTATTCATTATATGTTCTTGTACAATATTTTTACAAATTTTTATAAACAAATATGAATATAAGATTAATGATCTATAATGTCAGATGTTTAAGAAAAGATGAACATAAGCAATTGTAATAATTTTTGTTCCATTCTTAAAATTCTGCGGTTCCAACCTTTGGACAGAAACTTGCAAATCTAGTGTAGTCCATTTTATTTGGCAAGCAGTGTTTTATTTGGCAGACGGTATTTTGGATGTCAGTATTCAGAGAGACAGCTCCTGAATTTTAAGTTGGACCAAATGTAAAGCTGTATAAACTAATTTGAAGCTTGAATTAGAAAAAGAAAAAATCCAGAAACTTGGTGACTGATTCTGTGAGAGTAATATATAACTGTAAATGCATATTTTCTATTTTAGATTGTTTACTACACTTTGAATATCAAAGTTATACTTAAAGCGGAGGGTTATTTGTAAGAAGTTTATCGTTATAAATCAAAGTGTTTTAAGTATTCTCATTAAGCAGTTCTGTGACTTGGATGACAGGAGTGAATTGACCTCTCAGCCCCTCCTATTCTAGGCTGTTCTTTCAGTCTCTCAGAAGGCCTCTTCTGATAATTTGGGGAAGATCCTTGAAATTCTGGTAGCACAAGGCATTGTTTATCTAAATAAAGCCATCTTTGAGCAGCTGCTAAATAACCCTGCTGTTCGGCTTGTTTGTTTTATTTCAGCATGATCAATGCGCTCATTTAAACATCTACAGTACTGTTTTCCTTTTATGTGGATAGTCTAGCTACCACTATTTTCATTTTTCTAACCTACTGAACAGGTTTTAGGAAAAACTAAAAAGAAATTAAAAATAACCTAAAAATTGCAGCATCTAAATGCTGTTTTGTTTTCATAAGTGAGCTTTTCTTTTAAAGATTTTCCTTGTATAAATATAAAAGGTAGTCAGTATATTAATAATTTTGCACTCATATTTAACCTTCTGAGACTGAGTAATATTTGCATTCTGTAGACTGGCATCTGGTAATTTCAGTTTCATTTTCCCCAGCATGCTATGTCTTCAGATAGCAAGATTATGGGCAGAGTGTGTCTGGTTTTATTTCTGCTTAACATCTATTAAACATCTGTAGTGTTTAATAGACAGCAGTCAGATTGAACTGAGCTGCTATTGTCTTATTTCCCAGGAGTAATGTCCCGAGAATATTTGCGCCTCAGGTCCAGAATTTAGTTTTGCCAGGCCACCAAAAAAAGGCGAAGTAAATGGAGGACTGATGAGGGGAGAAGATACATGCCTTGTTCAGCAAAACTTGGTAACAAATGGTTTGAGTCCTAAACAGCAACTTAATTCTTTTGAATTCTCATTTCCATCTCATGTTCCATATCCCTGCCCATATTCTCACCTCAGTGCTTATATTCAAATTTACCAGAGCAGAGACAACTGCAAAAAGAGTCCACTTTAACCTTTCCCCCTCTGTGAAATTCTCATTGTGAGAAATTCTTCCTATATATGCATTGGCACTCAACTGGAGTCCAATAGAATGCTAGAGAGAGGAAATGGAGACGATTAGTTGCTTTTCCAAGTTTTTGTTCAAAACATTTTGCCAGGAGTGGTAAATCTTTTATCACAAAGCAAAAGACAAAAAAGTCTGCTTTTTAAAATACAAAATATTGGATTTGCTGCAGGGATTATTGTAAATTTTAATCTAGTCTGGCATTAGATACTGGAATTTACTATCTTTTGCCTTTGTGTGTGTGTGTGTGTGTGTGTGTGTGTGTATACATACACACACCATTTACTCAAAACAGATTCATCAATGCTACTATTCGCACTTGGTTATAGATAGTCCTGGAATTACAGCAGCTCATTTAGTGACCGTTCAAAGTTACAACAGAACTAAACAAAGTGACTTATGACCATTATTCACACTTACGACTTTTGCAGCATCTCCATGGTCACTTAATCAGAATTCAGACACTTAGAAACTGACTCATATTAATGATGGTTGCAGTATCCTGGTGATCACCTTTTGCGACCTTCTGACAAGCAAAGTCAATGGGGAAGCCAGATTCACTTAACAGCCGTGCTATTATGTTTAGCAACTGCAGTGATTCACTTAACAATTGTGGCACGAAAGATTGTAAAATGGGACAAAATTCACTTAACTGGCTTGTTTAGCAACAAAAATGTTGGGCTCAATTGTGGTCGTAAGTTGAGGACTACCTGTATTCTATACCCATTGAGGGGTAGGGCTGCCCTCCTGCCCATTTTGATCACTCTTCCGTAAATGCTGATACCATGAGCAGGTGTGCTTGTATGCAGTGCTCTAAAGCAAGAACAAAGGGGGAAAAGTGTCCATGGCACAAATTCGACACTACCAGCCCTTTGTACAGTTGCTCTTAACTTCTGCTGTGTGGCATTTTTTCTCCCAGTATATTAACACAATAGATAAATGAGTATGTTACTTGTAATATAGATATTAGATTTTTAACTTTATCTAAATAAAGACAATAAATTATCAGTAATAAAGTATTTTTTTTTTTAAATTTGATTTATATGCCGCCCTTCTCCGGAGACTCAGGGCGGCTTACAATGCGTTAAGCAATAGCCTTCATTCTTTTGTATATTTTATACAAAGTCACCTTATTGCCCCCACAACTGGGTCCTCATTTCACCTACCTTAGAAAGGATGGAAGGCTGAGTCAACCTTGAGCCTTGGAGAGATTCGAACCAGCAGAAATTGCAGGCAGCTGTGTTAATAACAGGGTGCATTAAACCACTGTACTATCAAGGCTCTTGTATTAATTAACATTTAGGAAATAAAGCAATGGAATAGCTGTCATTTACATGTATAATCCCTTTTCTACTCCAATCTCCCTCCTTTCCCTTCTCTTTTGTTTCCCTTTTTATTTCAACCCTGACTTGGTGGGTTGGTGAAAACAAGGGAAACAAATACCAATTCAGCATGCTTTTAGTAGCTTTCAAAGGAAGGTAACAGGATTCAAGCCTCAGTTTTCTTATAATCAATGAGACTGGAGTTTGTTTCTTTTTCCTTTACATAATATCCATGTTAGGTTAGCTGCTTGATGAAGTTTTTAGAGGCCTGAGTAAAGTGATGGGATGAGGAGAATAGGGTCTCTGCTCTCCCCCGTCCCCCACCCCCAATTTCAAGGCAGCTGGTGGCTCTTCTTAGTATAAGATCCAATTTGGTACGGTTTGGGGGGGGGGGGGAATAAATAAATAAACGTTTAGGCCTGCTAAAAGCTTTCATAATCTGTAACCAAAATTAAATTTATGCTTTCCCCTGGATAAATATAATTGTAAATCCTCTGACCTTTAGAGAAACAGATTATGGACATGGGCAGATATTATTAGTTTTTGAGCAGTCAGTATTGGCAATATGCATGTCTTCTTCAGATTTTAAACCTGCCTACATGTATTAAAAAGCCAAACGAAAAATTTTATTTACATATCTTTCTGTTGAAGAAATCTAGGACAGTGACATCTTCGACAAGTTATATTAAGCTGCTTTGTCATTGTTAATGTGGTTATTGCCTGCATTTTGAGTGCTTTCCATTCTTCCCTTTCATTAACCCAACATAAATTATTGAGGAAAAACTATTCATTTGGTTTTAAACATGTATTCCTTAAGACAATAATCATAAGGTCCTGACAAGATAATATATCTATCTTCTACTTGAAACAAAGTGAAGTGCTTCCTTAAATACATACCTTGCCTGAGAATTTTTTGTTCTGCATCGGAAATAATACTGTTGATATATTTCTGTAAGGAGCAGCTCTTGTGGCTTTCTTTTTTATTAATGTATAGGGGGATGTTGTCCTTGGAAAAGTATCAATTCTTATGTATTAATGCCAGCAGATTTGGTGATTACCAAATGCCAGTTTGGTTTGGTGATTAAGACTGGTAACAGGAAGACCATGGCTTCTAATCTTGCCTTAGGCACAAAGCCAGCTGGGTCATTTTTGGCCACTCCCTTACTTTCAGACCTAGGAAGAAGGCAGTGGCAATCTACTTCTGAAAATGTTGCCAAGAAAACTGCATGAACTTGTCCAGCCGGTTGCCAGAAGTCAAGACAAATTTTAAGGCAAACAATTAAAATAATATAAAATAAAATCCAGCATATTATTATAATAACAGACACTTGGAATCTGTGGCTTAGAAATCTAGAACAACATTTTGGATTTGAAAGAAGCACCAATGTGTAAGGATATATTATAGACATATCTAAATGTTTTCATAAAGGCTTAATTTTATTTGGTTCTTTGTATTATCTGTTTGTATTGATTTATTTTATCTGTACCACACTTCGTTTTTCTTTTTAATTCTATAATTAAAATAATTTTTAAAAGGAGTTGGCAAAAATATGTCGGCTATTCTGTCAAATTGGGCATTTGGTTTTGTTAGAAAATAACCAGTTAGGTTGTTTTCAATACATCCAAAAATGATATGGTGTAATAATCAGACACATTCCATGCCTACTTTGTCTTAGAAAAACTACATAATTATGGATATTATATATTCATAGTTGTCCAGATCTAACATATGATTAATGTTTGCTTGCAAATTTATATTTTATGTTTTTATGAATAACATGAACACCTTAAAACAATTTTGAATCTTTACAATTCAGCATGTTTACATGCTGGATTTTAAGCAAAGCTCATGACAACAGTGTATAACAATGAGATGAAATATATGTAAAAGAAGATGTTAAATCATTAAGATGTTAAAGAAGATGTTAAATTAGAAAACTTCTGACAAATCACAGAGAAAGAATCCATGTTATTGCATATAATTAAAAAACAGCAGACTAACATTGGTGAATATTTGGTGTATATTTGAAATTCTATCCTATAGGGTCAGTTCATAGTAACATAGAATAACAAGGAAACAATAAAGCACAAGGGCATTTTGCTAGATGAGTAGGCTACTTTTTAATAAAATAGCAGTTTATATGGGTAAAAAAAAAGATATTTAGCATTAACAAGAATAAGTAAGGAAATTGCAAACCTTTGTGTTAATTGTCGCATGCATCTGAAAAGTTGTATTGGAGAGAACATCACTACAGGAAAGTAGGAATTGGTTCTGGTGTCCCAACCATCACAAAAGAAGATTTGGACTAACATAGCGATCCACCTAAAAACTATTTTAGAGGAAGTGGATTATCCAGATCCCTTACAATCTGGTTTCTGAGCTGGGTATGGGATTGAGTCACTATTGATTGCTGTAGTTGGATAACCTTTGTTGGGAAATGGACGGGAACGTGCACTCTTCTTGGTCCTTTTTGACCTTTCAGGAAAGATATTTTGCACCATTGGAATTTGGAAAGTTTTTAGTCCCTTAAAGATGAAACATGCTTTAAGCATTCAAAGAAGAAAAAGAGATTATGGAAGAATGGGAAACAGAATGGTAGTTCCCTAAAGAGTAGGGAGCATGCAACTATGCCAGATAGGATTACAAAGAAAAGAGCAATGATAATTTTGGCTTGCTGCTATGACAAAACTGAAATATATGCCAGCTAGACCTATTGGCTCATTGAATGGGCAGTTTGTCAGGAGCAAAGACTAGGGAGGGATAGAACAACTCCTAAGATATTAAAACTCAGTGAAATTTCACTCTCGGTGGACTGACCCAAATTGGATCCTGCAACATTTTCCTGGGACACGTATCCTGGGACCTTCATATTTCAACTTCACTATTATCCACTCTTGCTAACGTTGGTGGGAAAAATTATATGGGAGATAACAATTAAAGCCTTTACATTTCTAAAAATCATTTTCTCTTTTAGATGGAGCAGCTCTCAGATGAAGAACTTGATCATGGTGCAGAAGAAGATAGTGATAAAGAAGATCAGGATCTGGATAAGATGTTTGGGGCTTGGCTTGGAGAGTTGGATAAACTCACACAGGTTAAAGATTGTTTATAATTCTATGAGATGCAAACAGTAAAAGAGATCACTCTTTCTTGCTATAACAGCTTTCTATAACTTGCATCCTCAGAGTGTGTGTATAATAAAAATTTCCTTAGTTTCAGCCAATGTGACTGCTGTAATCCACTAGCCAATTCATTGATAGCCAATGCTCTTGATAATATAGGTTATATCAGCAAGAGAGATTATAATTTACAAGCAGTATTTTTACACAGAATATTTAATTGCTTTTATGTTGTTCTTCCTATCATTGGAAGCAACTCACCAGGCTAAAAAAAACCCTAGCCCTTTGGAATGCTTAATATTATGTCAGTGTTTGGATTTCTGACTTATTATATAATTTCTGAGTCTCCAATAATCCCCTATCACTAGTCAACAAGGCAGAAGAGGGCCAGAAGAGGAGGTGGACAACAAATTCCCTATTTCCCTTTTTCCCAATGAATACACTTCCAACCATTAGGGTAGTGTCTGGCCTAGCCATTTAACCCACTCTTCACTCCCTCCTCTTTCTCTTACCCTGTCTTTGGACCCCCGCCTTGGCTCCAGTGCTCATTTCAGTGCTAAGGGTTACCACCAATACTTCCCAGCTTTGCTTGACCAAGACAGTCCCTGATCAGTGGTGGGTTTCTACCAGTGTTAACAACTGGTTCCCTCTGCGCAAGTGCATTGCATTTCAGAACAGCTGAGGCACGGCAATCCTTTCTGCAGCGCCTATCAGCTGGGCTAAAAACGAACAAATGTAGGTAGGTATAGCGCAGGGGTGGGCAGGAGGGCCCAGTTGACGGTCGGAGCGAACCAGTTCGCTCTCAGCTCACCATCGCTGCTACTGGTTCGCCCGAACTGGGGCGAACTGGTAGAAACCCACCACTGTCCCTGATACTAAATCAGTAGTAACTATGGCCCTATATCATAGATAACTGAATACATTTTTCCTTGCCTATATGGAGGTCCATAAAAATATTTTATTTTGACATAGATTAATTATTGGTAGCCATTAAACATTTTGTACGCAAAATTTTTTCTAAGAAAAAATACCTGTTGAGATGTAAGTATTTCTTTATGTTCATTTATATATGATTTGGTTCTTGATTATTTTTCTCAAATTTATTTATTTAGAGTTTGGATACAGACAAACCTATGGAACCAGTTAAAAGATCCCCTCTTCGCCAGGATGCTAATATTGCCAACTTCTCTTATCGCTTTTCCATGTACAACCTGAATGGTAAGATTGATAAATTATTTCAACTGGGGGGGGGGGAATAAAATTATATATTTGAGTACAAAACAAATAAAAAATCCTATTGAAATCTTATTATTTTGTCTATAAGTATACAGTACATATTATTTTTCTAAATAAAGTTCTCCTGGAGCAGAAATAATTTAAACACACATCAGATAAATTAGTAGTTTGACTTACATATAATGCTAAACCAATGTGATTGATTTGGTTTTGGCCCAGCATGATACAGTGGGGCAAAAAAGTATTTAGTCAGCCACCAATTGTGCAAGTTCTCCCACTTAAAAAGATGAGAGAGGCCTGTAATTGTCATCATAGATAGACCTCAACTATGAGAGACAAAATGAGAAAACAAATCCAGACAATCACATTGTCTGATTTGGAAAGAATTTATTTGCAAATTATGGTGGAAAATAAGTATTTGGTCAATATCAAAAGTTCATCTCAATACTTTGTTATATATCCTTTGTTGGCAATGACAGAGGTCAAACGTTTTCTGTAAGTCTTTTTTTTTTTTAATTAAATTTTATTAACATAAACAAACGTAAAACACAAATACATGTAAACACTTATACATTAACAAAAAGTCAATCGACTAACTTCTAGAAAACCTTCGCATCGGTGATTAATGTCCATTTAACCAATTTTCCTTAATCATACTATTTACAAATTTACTTGCTTATACCTTAATATATTCATAGAAGTTCAGCAGTATCTTTCTACAAACATATCCTACGGCTCATCTCATGTATCTATTTCTACAATTCTTGAGTTATGTTCTCCTAGTGTCCTATGTTGTTGGCCCTATCCTTCTTTCTAACCATGTGTAGTGTACCATTTTTGCCAAACTAAATAAAAGTCAGTGTTCTCTTTATCTTGGAGTTCTTTTGTGAGCCTATCCATCTCTGCGCATTCATTTATTTTTGTTATTATTTTTTCTTCTGTTGGTATTATCTCGGATTTCCAATTCTGAGCGTACACTATACGTGCCGCTGTCAATATGTGGATGGTAAGATATTTTATCTCCTTGGTACACTGTGGTGTAGTCATTCTAAATAGAAAGAATTCTGGTTTCATTTCTACACTTTGCCTCGTCGTTTCTTCAATTATTCTCTTAATCTCTTGCCAGTAGCGTTGTGCCTTCCTGCAAGACCACCAGAGATGGTAATATGTCCCCATTTGTGTCTTGCACTTCCAACACATTGGTGATGTGTTTGGAAACATTTTAGCCAGACGTGCCGGAGGGAGGTGCCATCTATAAAATATCTTGTATAAATTTTCTTTGTATGGAATCGACAGTGTCATCTTATAATTTTCTGCCCATAGCTTGTCCCATCTGTCCAACTCTATATTGTGACCTATATTTCTTGCCCAGCTTACCATGTTTTCTTTCACTGTTTCCTCCTCTAATTTATACCTTATTAAATATCCATAAATTTTAGACATTATTTTCTCATCAGTGCCTTTTAAAATTTTATCTAGTTCACTTGGTTGGCTTTGAAAATCATAATGTCTCCGGTCTGCTGTATATTTTGACTCAATTTGAAGGTATGGCCACCAATCAAATCATAATGCCTCGTCTTTCCAGTTCTTGTCTCGTAAGTAGGTCTCCCTCACTACTCAACAATTCTTGATATTTCCGCATCTTTCCTATTTCTATAGTGTTAGGATAAATTAGCGCCTCCATAGGCGACAACCATCGTGGGATTTTACTATAGTGTTGCCTTCTGATACCTTGCCATGTTTTATATAGTGCACCTCTTATTACATGTCTCTGGAAGTACGGATGTTGCTTGTCTGTGCCTTCCCACAGAAAGGCATGCCAACCTCGACTCAGATCAAATCCCTCCAAGTATAGCGTTCTCCTATTTGATAGATCTATCCATTCTCTGATCCAATTCAACGCCTCCGCCTTGTAATATAGCTCCCAGTCTGGTAGACCTAGGCCTCCCTTCTCCTTTGTGTCCTGTAAACATCTTATTTTAATTCTAGCTTTCTTTCCTTGCCAGATGTATTTCATTATTGTCTTGTTGAGATCCTTAAAGAAATCTTTTCCCGGACCAATTGGTATCACTTGGAAGAGATATAGGAGTCTCAGTAATATGTTCATCTTTACAGACGCTATTCTGCCAAGAAATATTATTCCATCTTTCCAAGTCTTTTCTAATTTGCTTCATCAATTTAATGTAATTGTCCTCTCTAATGGTTGTTGCTTTTGTAGTAAGCCAGATTCCCAAATATTTTACTTTCTTCGCAATTTGCATTCCTAATTCTTCTTCTAATTTTTCCTCTTGTGTCGTTGTCATATTTTTGGTCAAGACTTTGGTTTTTTGTTTATTGATCTTAAGCCCCGCCACTTTGCCATACTCCTCTATCTTCTCTAATAATTTGACTCCCACTACTTCCGGTTGTTCCACTATGAAGACCACATCATCCGCGAAAGCCTGTAGTTTATACTCCTCATTCCTTATCTTCAGTCCTTTTATTTCTTCTTCCTTTCTTACTTCCTTTAGAAGGACTTCCAGTGAGATTATAAACAGTAGAGGCGATATCGGGCATCCTTGTCTTACCCCCTTTTGGATGCTTATTTTTTCGGTCATATCTCCATTAATTATAATTCTCGCTGTCTGGGAAGAATATATTTTCTTAATCATTTTCAGGAATTTGTCGCCGAAATTCATAATCTGCAGTTGTGCTATAAGGAATTTCCAATTCAAATTGTCAAACGCCTTTTGCGCGTCGAGAAAGATTAGCGCTACCTGATTATTGATGTTTTGCTCGTAGTATTCGAGAACGTCTATTGTTGTCCTCATGTTGTTTTTTATTTGTCTCCTTGGGACAAAAGCATTTTGGTTGGGGTGTATATAATTATGTATAATTGTTTTCAGCCTCTGTGCTATAATTGTCGTGAATAGTTTATAATCTACATTTAACAGCGAGATGGGTCTATAATTTTGGACTTTAGTCAGATCCGTATCTTCTTTGGGGATGAGTGAGATAATTGTTTCGGCCCAAGATTTAGGTGTTTCTGCTTCCAGCAGTGCCTCATTGAGAACTTGTAGTAGTAGTTCGTCTATTGCAGACTGGCAGTTTTTATAAAATTCCGTTGGAATTCCATCCAGACCTGGGACTTTGTTGTTCTTCTGTTTCTTTCGGGCTTCCATCAACTCCATCATTGTTATTGGTTTATTCAGTATTTCTCTGTGGGATTCCTCTAATTTCTGGATATTTGCTTTTTGTAGGTATTCCATAATATCTTGGTCTTGAGTCTCTTCTTGTGTGTAGAGGTTTTGATAGAATTCCTTTATTATACGTTTTTTATTTAAATTCATACTATATAGTTGTCCTATTTCATCCTGCAATTGGTATATTATTCTTTTTTCCCTCTCTTTCTTCAGTCTGTATGCCAGCCAGCGACCTGTTTTGTTTGCATATTCAAAGTATTTCTGCTTGGCCATTTTCATTTTCTGTGCGATTTCTGCTTGTGTAATTAAGTTCAACTCATGTTTAGTACGATTCAATTTTTCCTTTGTTGTTTTGTCATCAGGCTGTTTCTGTAATTGTGACTCATATATGTTGAGTTCTTCCATTAATTTTTTCCTCTTTCGTTGTTTATCTTTTTTTTTTTTTTGCTGTGTATGCTATTGTGAGGCCTCTTATATAGGCCTTAGTAGTGTCCCACAGATTCTGTACTGAAGTCTGCTCCTTTGTGTTTATTTGATAAAATATTCTAAGTTCATTCTCCATCATCTGCACATAATCTCTATCTTTTATTATTCCGGTGTCCATCATCCACCTCTTCTGCTTTCGCTGTCCTCTCCATGTTATTTTTATAGGATTATGGTCGGTCCATGTATTCGGTATAATTTTGATGTCTTGTAGATCCTTCCTGAGGTCTGGCGTCATCCAGGCCATGTCAATCCGAGACCATGACTGGTGTGGATTTGAGTAGAAGGTATATTGTTTGGTTTGTTTGTTGGCCTCTCTCCATCCATCATGTAATTGCAATTCTTCAGTCATATCCTTGAATATATCCGGTAAGATTCTTTTTCGAGTCTTACTTTGTTTATTACTTCGATAGTCATCTTGTATATTCACGATTGCGTTGAAGTCTCCGACAACACAGATATTTTCGTACTCCAAATCTTTAATTGTATCATGTAGTTTCTTGTAAAATTCTCTCTGATTTCCATTAGGTGCATAGATAGAAGCTAGCAATATTTTCTTTGTTTCTGTTTGTATTTCAGTTATTAAAATACGTCCTTCCGAATCTGTATGTATCTGTTTAGCTTTTAAATGGTTTTTGACATAAGTTGCCACTCCTCTCTTCTTATTATCTCCTAGGGATGTGAATAATTTTCCTAATTTTTGATTCTCCAACAATATTTGTTGCTGTCTTTTAATGTGTACTTCTTGTAAAGTTATCACATCTAAGTCCAATTTTTGCAATTTCGTAAATATATATTTCCTTTTCCTTGGGGAGTTGAGTCCGTTTATATTAATTGATATAATTTTTATTTCTCCTTCCATCTCTATCGAGTTTATCTATTTGTGATTTTCAACTTTGTTGTGTTTCTGGTAACTCTTTGAGTCTTTTCCCTCGCTCCCTCTCTCTCCATTCTTTCTCTCTCCAATCTTTTTGCCTCTTCCTGATCTTTTTCTTCCTTCTCCATCCGCCGTGTCCCGGGTTCCGCTTCTCTCCTTGTCTCCTGTTCCTCTTCCATTGTAAAGTGCTGGTCAAAGAATTCTTGAGCCTTTTCCAGATTATCAATCTTGTACTTTCTTTCATCCCAGGAGATAAGTAGGCCTTCCGGTAATAGCCAGCAGAATTTTATTTTAAATTTATTTAGCTGGGTGGTCAGGAAATTATAATTTCTTCTTTGATCTCTCGTTCTTCTTGGTATTTGTTTGAGAGTTATGATTTCTCTTCCCTTGTGCATGATTGTCTCTTCCCTCATCTTCCTGTAGATCTCTTCCTTAATAGATTTTTTCGTGAATCTTATGTGAATTTCTTTGGGTAATTTGTTTCTTCTTGCGTAGTTCGTGTACACCCTATATATTTCATCCATTCCATTTCGCAGTTCATCCTTATCCACCTGGGTTGCCTTTGCCAGTATCTCAATCATTATTTCACTTAGATCCTCATCCTTCTGCTCTTCTACATTTTGAAACCGTAAGTAGAATGATGCCTTTTCCATTTCCAGATAGGTTAACGCGTCCTCAGTTTCCTTATTAAATGCCCCTTGATCTTGTTCCATTCTTTCCATTCTATTGGTCACATATTCTACTCTTTCTTCCACCTTTTGGATCCTCTGCTCGTTTTCTGTTATGTTTTGCTGAATTTGTTCTATCTTCTCATCCATATTTTTGATGTTATCTTTAATTTCACTCACATCTGACCTCAATTCTTCATGATTTTTCTTGGTCTCTTCATGATTATGTGCCATGGTTTCCTGCATTCTATTCATGCCTTCCTGGATCATTGCTAATGCGGAGTGGATGTTCTGTAGGGCAGGGCTCATCTTCTCCTTTTCTGTGGTTTCAATTACTTTCTGTTGAGCTGGTGAGGTCATAAGTATCATTTGGCCCGATGGTGTTTTCTTACTTATTTTAGCTGTTGTCGTTATACTTGTGGTCGCCATTATTATCTCTTTTTTTATTCTTTCTCAGATTTTCATATACTGGTCAATATTTCTAGGTCTGTTTAATTTCACCCAAATTTATTTTTCACTTTTTTCCAGGCTCCTTTGTACTTATAAATCAATCAGCATGGGAAGCTAAGTGGGAGGTTTGAGGGAAAAATGTAGCATTCTAGCAATCCATCAGCTAATTCTCCCTGGTATTAGGTATTTAAGTAAGTGGTATATTAGTAAGTAGGGAGTAAGTGCTATATGATTTCTCTCAGAAGGTAAAGGGATGTGGTTAATATAAATGTATCTAATATACTATGGACTAAATCTTTAATACTAACTATATATAGATCAAATTAATATATCACTTAATCTATTAATATACACTTCTTATAAATAAGGTCATACTATGCAATCATATGTCAAACGTAGATTCCTTAAGCAATTGTCTAAATATTTATCTTACTTATCTAATTTATCCAATTTATTTTAATTTATATAACATACGTATATAGATATACTTTTGTAATTATAATATAGCTATGATAAGTATAATATAATCCGGATCTTTGATTCTAGTTGTATTAAGACAAATTAACAAATCATTGAGATTCTAACTATATAAAGACAAATTAATAGAAATTATATTTAGCTATAATAAAATCTATATCTCTGATTCTAAATATATAAATATATAAAAACAAATTAATAGGGCAATAATTCACTTAATGAGTACAAGATAAGTATAAGGTAATGTTATGCAGTCATATAAGTATAGATTTCCAAAGCAGTGAGTATATATACACCAAATATTACTTCTTAGTCACTGTTGGTAATTAGTAGTTGGTCTTGGTAGTATCTTGTATTCTGGCAATCTTTATATCAAATATCCAATTATAGTTCAAGTCCACTTCCTTTCAACTGTCAATAGTTTCAATATAATATATCCATGTATTATCCACTTGTTCCGTAATCCTCAGTTCAAGTCCTCACCGGGATAAGCCGTGGCAGAAACAAAAATGATAAATCCAATGTATTTCACATCCGATCGTACTTTTTCCTCCCTTTACTTTACTTTTTGTCCAATACACACCGATTGTGCGCCAAAAGTATCAAGCGTCTGCTTCCCCAAATAACTCAATCCAGTAGTCCCGTTACTTTATTATCCAATTATCCAATTAACTCGATCAATAAACTCAATCCTGTTAAGGAAGCCTTTATCTGAATTGTCCAGTAAGTATCGGCAACAATGTTATAAGTTCTAAGTTGACTGCGTTCTCCCTGCCGTTGCTCAATATGGCTTCACCGTCCTTTCTTCTATGGATATCCGGGGCTCTAAAAGTCCTCCCGATAAGTCTTTTAAGTTTTCAGAGATCTTCGCTCTCGTAGCTTTTTGTTATAAAGCTCTGGTTATCAATCACACACTTCGTTCAACCGTATTCCCTCTGGATTCTTTCGGATTCCACTGACTACCAGATTACGCGCTGTCACTTTCAATATGGATTCCTCCCCTTCACTCCACTTATCGGTCGCCACTTCTCTTTCTCCTCTTTTACTCAAGGGTTCCTTCCGCCCGCTTTCTCCCAACCATTAGAAAATGCAGATATACCTTTTCAATCTTTAATCCTCACTTCTGTTTTCACCGATGCTTTTCTTTTTCAATCTTCGCTTCCCTCTAAAAGCTGTCAGCGTTTCTGGCCAGCCGGGTGGCTGGTTCTTCCTCGTTCCGAGTTAGAGGAGTTATCCTGAACCTTCGGGGGGATTGCCGCCCTCCCCGAGGTCCTCAGAAATTTCCCCTTCATCTACCGACCTCTACGGGGTCGGTAGCACCGAAATCAGCGCCCACAGCGAGGATATTAGGGGCTTTGGAAACGGAGCACCGTTCCTTTCGTCCCTAACACGTTGACATCACCGCCAGAAGTCCCGTTTTCTGTAAGTCTTCACAAGGTTGGCACACACTGTTGCTGGTATGTTGGCCCATTCCTCCATGCAGATCTCCTCTAGAGCAGTGATGTTTTGGGGCTGTCGCTGGGCAACACGGACTTTCAACTCCCTCCAAAGGTTTTCTATGGGGTTGAGATCTGAAGACTGGCTAGGCCACTCCAGGACCTTGAAATGCTTCTTACGAAGCCACTCCTTCATTGCCCGGGCGGTGTGTTTGGGATCATTGTCATGCTGAAAGACCCAGCCACGTTTCATCTTCAATGCCCTTGCTGATGGAAGGAGGTTTGCACTCAAAATTTCATGATACATGGCCCCATTCATTCTTTCCTGTACACGGATCAGTCGTCCTGGTCCCTTTGCAGAGAAATAGCCCCAAAGCATGATGTTGCCACCCCCATGCTTCACAGTAGGTATGGTGTTCTTTGGATGGAACTCAGCATTATCTCTCCTCCAAACATGACGAGTTGTGTTTCTACCAAACAGTTCTACTTTGGTTTCATCTGACCATATGACATTCTCCCAATCCTCTTCTGGATCATCCAAATACTCTAGCAAACTTCAGACGGGCCCGGACATGTACTGGCTTAAGCAGGGGGACACGTCTGGCACTGCAGGATCTGAGTCCCTGGCGGCATAGTGTGTTACTGACGGTAGCCTTTGTTACGTTGGTCCTAGCTCTCTGCAGGTCATTCACTAGATCCCCCTGTGTGGTTCTGGGATTTTTGCTCACCGTTCTTGTGATCATTTTGACCCCAAGGGGTGAGATCTTGCGTGGAGCCCCAGATCGAGGGAGATTATCAGTGGTCTTGTATGTCTTCCATTTTCTAATTATTGCTCCCACAGTTGATTTCTTCACACCAAGCTGCTTACCTATTGCAGATTCAGTCTTCCCAGCCTGGTGCAGGTCTACAATTTTGGTGTCCTTCGACAGCTCTTTGGTCTTCACCATAGTGGAGTTTGGAGTGTGACTGTTTGAGGTTGTGGACAGGTGTCTTTTATAGTGATAACAAGTTCAAACAGGTGCCATTAATACAGGTAATGAGTGGAGGACAGAGGAGCCTCTTAAAGAAGAAGTTACAGGTCTGTGAGAGCCAGAAATCTTGCATGTTTGTAGGTGACCAAATACTTATTTTCCACCATAATTTGCAAATAAATTCTTTCCAAATCAGACAATGTGATTGCCTGGATTTGTTTTCTCATTTTGTCTCTCATAGTTGAGGTCTACCTATGATGACAATTACAGGCCTCTCTCATCTTTTTAAGTGGGAGAACTTGCACAATTGGTGGCTGACTAAATACTTTTTTGCCCCACTGTATATGAATGCAGCCCATAAAGAAATTTATTGTTTATTCTTGTCAGTAAAATATTCTCCATAAGTATTGTTTATTAGCATGTGAATTTTGACTTGTTCTAAATATGGCTTGATTTATATTTTAATCCAGAATAATTAATTAATTTGTTCTCTGCCCATTTCCTCTGGGAAGTAGAAGATATGGAGAAAACAAATTAGGACATGAGGAATTTATTATTTCTTCACTCATCTACAAAAATAGCATTAACTTGTTTATCAGACCATGGTTAAAATATTTTTTTTTCTTAACAGTATGTGCAAAAACAGCCCATGCAGTAAAAACAGAAAGCCTGACAATAATTTCCATAAATTGATCAATAACATTGTTAAGGCAGTCACATTTCTTCCCAAACTGCTGCTATTTCTGCCTGCATGTGAATGCACAGCTACTTCATCTTTTTTCCCCAGCAAAACAAAGTGGCTGTGCATACAGATGCCTGCAGAGACACTTGTGAACAAGTTCTGAACCTGATCCATGAATCTAGAAGAAGAGATAATTGTTTTAATTTGAGTGGGGGAAATCCAAAGAACCTCTTTTTGATGGCTTTGCATGGCCCAACTAATCAAGTAAATCTAACATTAAACTAAAATATCTTTGATATAGTGGAACCTGATAATTGGAATTGGAATATTGTTTATGTTCTTGTCATTCACTGCAGAAGCCTTGAACCAAGGTGAGACTGTAGATCTTGATGCTCTTATGGCAGATCTTTGTTCCATAGAGCAGGAGCTCAGTAGCATTGGTTCACAGTCCGCCAACAGTGCATCAATGAAATGTTTTCCCATAGAAGGGAAAATGACCCAGAAACCATCAAGTGGTAGCCGACTTCCTTCTAAGCACGGTAGCATGAAAGGATTATCTTCATCTAGTCAAGTCACAAAGCCTTCACATGCTGTCTTCTCTCTGGATGACATTACTGCACAGTTAGAGAAAGCGTCTCTGAGTATGGATGAAGCAGCTCAGCAATCTATAATTGAAGATAGCAAACCTGTAGTTGCTATTCAACATAGGAGGACAGCATCAGCTGGTACTGTGAGTGATGCTGAAGTCCGATCTATCAGTAATTCCTCCCGATCTAGTATCACATCTGCAGCATCCAGTATGGACTCCCTGGACATTGACAAGATGACAAGACCTCAAGAGTTGGAGTTGACTTCCCACGGGCAGCCCATCAGTGAGGTAAACTATGGTTGATTGTTCATAGCAATTAAGCTTCAAAATATAATTCATTGGTTCATTCTGGGCCCTTTATAAAATAAAGAGACAGCTTTTTACTATTTTCCTGTATTCCTCTTATCGGTTGCTGCATAGGAGTCTTCTGGAGAGGACATCCATAACAAATTTCATTAATGATTATGATAATAAGTGCTTAGATACAAGAGCAAAGTGATATTTAATCTTAAACAGTAACTTTTTAATAACACTACTTGTTTGTTTGCACAGCTAAGGATTTAAATATGGGCTTCCCCAAGATATACATTATAAGCATCCATTTTCATGTTATGGATGCTCTGTGGTATTATCTGAAACAAAAAAAAACACCACAATTTGTTATTAACTAATGCAATCTACATTGCAGAGTGTTCTGATGTTGGCTAAGTTGTTCTTATGGCACAGACCTTTCCATTGACCAAAACCGCAAAGAAAAAGACCAGAATCATTCAGCAAGAATGGATATTAGTTTAGTTGACTTCATAACTTTGTATGAATACTTTTGAAAATGGAGCCATCAGGGTGGATTTGATTTAAATCGAGTTGATTTAAATCACAATTTAAATCATGATTTAAATCACTAGTAAAAAGGCTTGATTTAAATCAACTCGATTTAAATCATAATTTTTAAAGAGCAACTGTCATCTCTGCTACTCCTTTGACCCACTGTTGACTCACCGATAGTCCCAGTGTTGCAGAATATACAGCCTCATGCTACATAACTAAGCTCCATTTCATGCTAAATAAACTAAATTATTTATGTATCTTAAATAGAAAACTATCTTACGATAGATTTTTACACCAAAAGTTTTTTATTAAAAAAAATTCAATAAAAATAAAAAAAATCCAATTTAAATCAAAAAAATCCAATTTAAATTAAAAAAATCTGATTTTTTTTTGATTTTTTTAAAAAAATCATTGATTTTTATCCACCCTGGGAGCCATGTTGGGGAAGTGACAGATAGGTAAACTGAATTGTGACTGCAAAGAGGAAAACTGAGGTATGGAAAGAAATAGAACAAGTAATGGAGAAAGAGATATTGTCTGAGGTAAAGGAGATGAAAAATGTGGAAGCCTTAATAAGAGACAAGTAAAAAGAGCCTGGAATTTGAAAATGAATAGGTTCTCAATGAAGGAAAAATATGCTAGTCCTGAAGTGGTTATTAAGAGGTAATGAGGTTTTGGTACTCTGTATGTGTTGAATTTTAAATGCTATTCTTACCAGCCAATTCTTCGATTGTAGGCTGTTCTTAGGGAAAAACAAGGCCTGAAAATTTTTATCATGAGGAGTCCTTGGTGCTCTCTAGCACTGATGATGATGTTACCTAGTTTGGGTAATGAAACATCTGCAAGAAAACAAGCAAGCTCAGAGAGCACCAAGGACCCCTCATGTCAACCCTGAGCTACAAATATTCTTTATAAATTATATGATGAAGAAGAAGAAAAACCTAAAAATCTTGAAATAATTTGAAACCCTTTTCTAAAATGAATAACTTAATTCAAATGGTGACAAGTAATATATATCAACAGTTCATTGCCACAGATTAAATATAGATTTATTCTTCCAGTGTTCAGTACAAACTCATATACAAAACTCATACACACACCATACACACATATTCTTGTTTTGTTTTATAGATTCCAAGCCCTAAGATACAATCAAGATAAACATATTAACAACATTTTTGACCTGCAACGTAGTCTATAACCATGTTAATAATCCAATGGATTTCTACTCCAAATGGATATTCCTAGGATAAGCCTGGGACACTATACATGAGTTAATGTTCCAATTTCTGATTTGCATTTCTGATAGGACAAAAATGATGGACAATCTCTATTGAACATTCTATGAATTGTCCTATGAATATATTTATTATGTAAAAAAGATTTTAAATTGTACTGACATCATTTTAAGATCAAAGAAAATAAATGCCATACTCTTACAAGAACAGGACAAGCCTGTTATATCAGGGATAACATGAATTACTAACACTAATTTCATCAAATGCCTTCATCTAATTATAAAAAGTGATTGCAGGCCTAATCCTAATCACTGCACTGTGAGCTGAACCCACAGACATGACTTTTTCCAGCTTACATGATGAATGAGTTGGATAATGCATGTTTTATTGTTTGTACGGATGTTTTATTTTGTTTTAATTTTTCTTAGTAAGCTACTGTGAATTTGAATTTGAATAATGACATGTGGATGTAATAAATGAATGTGCAATCCTCCATCCCCCACTTTCTCCATTTCCTGTTCCACATTTTGGGGGAATCTGAAAAAATATTGTGGTGGGGAATCAAAGAAGCTTCAATTAACCAACAGCTCTAATTCATTATTCTCCCCTCTATGTGCTATCAATACTCCATAGAGCTCAGTGATTACACTGTGATTTAGATTCATCTGATCTAATTTGTTAGGAAGATAAAGTCATTCCAGATCCTTGTTTGTTTTGTAATGTGTACAAAATCTATCATTTCTAAATTACTAAATTTCCTTTGTCCCAAAATCTAGGCTAGAATTGGCTAGGCTAGAAGGTATGAGAATTGTAAGATTTATATGTTCATTTATTTTTTTAAAAAAATGAATCTCCATTTGCAGTAATTTTGTTTGTTTAGAAATAAAGGAGAAAATTTTCCTTATATGCAATTCATATTTGTATTAATGTTAAGAATATGATTATTAATATTATTTTGGCCTACAGCATTATGAGCAACATAAATGTCAGAATGACAAATAAAACTTAGGAAGAAGAAAAGGATTAAGAATATTCTGAGTGGCAATCGACTTACACTGATGAATATTGCCTACTATGTTTTAAGCTTGTGATTTTACTCCTACATTACTATTTAATGTTGTTGGTTCCTGATCAGAATTTGCTCTTTTACTTTAAAATATGGTAATGAGGGAAGATGTGATTCATAGTTTCTTTTTCTTTCTTTTCTATGTTATTAAACATAGTCCTAAATAATAATATGAGAGGGTCAGAAATGTAATGTATATTTTCCATTATGTTAGTTGTTTTTGAATTGTAAAGGACTGGGAACAAGGCAGTATTATCAGTAAAACAAAATAAATAATTAAGGAGGAAAGGAAAATCAGTAGGAATGCAGCCTAGCAATGAGAAGCATTCTTTCCTCAATATGTAGTAGCCAAGCGGTAGTAGTAGAAATCAGAATTTGTCAAATGAACAAGTAGGGAGAGAAATATGAAAAGAAGGGTGATGCTGGAGGATTGAGTGTAGTTACCCAAGCAGTTGGCTGAAGAAGACAAGGATGCAGCCATACTTAGTGCACCTCTGCCTGTGTGGTTTAAATAGGTTGTGTCTGCTAGATAGGCAAATGGCAGCTAAATATGGTAGCAGATCAAAGACTATTAGATAAGTTGGTGTACAGGAGAGAAAAGATTGTTATAGCAATACAGTCTGACCCAAATTCTATAAAAATGTTTGAAGAGTTTCTGAGAACTACACTATGTCCTTTGAAGGTCTATGTATATCCCTAGTTTGTAAGCGTTAAGAGTGGCATTGGGGGAGAGGGAAAATGGCAAAAATATCAGGCCATCACAATACAAAAGCTCTACCCCATTCATCTGTGTATCGTGACATCACACATACTTAAAGGGTCTCCCCCTGCCTTTTGAAGTTTGAAAATGTTAAAACATTAAAATGCTATAGATTAAAATATTATTTAAAACTCTACTAAAACTGAACCTCAGAGAGTGAAGAGATATACAGGAGAACAATGAGGTCTTCTTACCCCATCAGCCACCTCCACTAGTGAGCTGTATCTGTACAGTTGGCAAAAGAAAGAAAATGATAAATTCAACTTACAATTATAGAATGAAACAAAATAGTCTTAACATTGGACATATTAAAGGATATTCTGAATGATGGACTCAAACGTTAATACTGTCAAAAGAGACATTTTCTCTTTGGGGAGACTATCTAGAAGATGTTATGGAAAAGGACCAAGTTCTGTGTGACAAGAAACGTAGTTGAAAGTGAATTCACAAATGAATGGCAAGAATGACATGGAAAAAGATACTATACACCCGCAGGAGCCTGGTGGTGCAGTGGACTAAACTACTGTTAAAGTAGTATTTAGCTGCCAGCTGCCTGCAATTACTGCGAGTTCAATTCTCACCAGGCTCAAGGTTGACTCAGCCCTCCATCCTTCCAAGGTAGGTAAAATGAGGACCTGGTTTGTGGGGGCAATAAGCTGACTTTGTATAAAATAGAACACCGCTTGGGGGAGCCAAAAGCCCTACTAAGCAGGTATATACAAAAGTATGAAGGCTACTGCTTAAAAGCATTGAAAGCCGCCCTGAGTCTCCAAGAAGGGCGGCATATAAATCATACTAATAAATAAACAAATAAATATACTGGTCATACTGGTGAGATATATATTGGTGAGATCATCCGTGGCTTCGGGGTGGATTTCTATCAGTACGCTGATGATATTCAGCTGTACATTTCCACCCCGAGCCACCCCAATGATGCCCTTGAAGTGATGACCCGGTGCCTGGAGGCCATACGGATCTGGATGGGGAGAAACAAGCTCAGACTCAATCCCTCCAAGACCAAGTGGCTGTGGTTTTTGGCGTCCAGTCATAGTCAGTTGGTTCCATCACTGACCATAGGGGGTCAGATCTTGGCCCCCACAGAGAGGGTTTGCAACTTGGGTGTCCTCCTGGACTCACAGCTGTCTTTAGAAGACCATCTGACGTCTGTGGCCAGAGGGGCTTTTTATCAGGTTCGCCTGATCCACCAATTGCGTCCCTTTCTGGACTGGGACGCCTTGCGCACGGTCACTCACGCCCTCATCACCTCCCGTCTGGACTACTGTAATGCTCTCTACATGGGGCTCCCCTTGAAGAGCACCCGGAGGCTCCAGCTGGTCCAGAATGCGACCGGGCGGGTGATTATGGGGGCGACTAGATGCTCCCATGTAACACCGTTCCTGCGCGAGCTGCACTGGCTCCTGGTGGTTTTCCAGGTGCGATTCAAGGTGTTGGTCGCCACCTTTAAAGCACTCCATGGCATAGGACCTGGGTACTTACGAGACCGCCTTCTGCCTCCGATAGCCTCCCATCAACCAGTATGCTCCCACAGAGAGGATCTCCTCAGGGTGCCGTTGGTTAGACAGTGTCGAATGGCGACCCCCAGAGAGAGAGCCTTCTCTGTGGGGACAGCTGCCCGCTGGAACGAGCGGCCCCCAGAGATTCGTTGGATTCCCGACCTTCGTATATTTCGCCGCGCCCTTAAAACACTATAATTCCATCAAGCAGGGCTGGCCTAAAATATTATTTTAATGGGTTATTTTATTTTAGATTGTTGGCCAAACTATTTAATAATTTTAAATTGTTTTTAACTTTTATATTGTTGGTTTTTTATCTTGGCTGTACACCGCCCTGAGTCCTTCGGGAGAAGGGCGGTATAAACATTTAATAAATAATAAATAAAATAAAAATAATAAAGGAAACCAGCTGATGTCTTAATAATTAAAAGGGATATACAAACAATAAACTAAGAGAGTGACCTGGATAATTGTTTTATATTGGATTTACAAGGGGGTTGCTAAATTTTTGAAAAATCTCAGGAGAATGGATAAAGAAAAAGTGAAAAGAATTCAAGTTGTGTTACATTTTATTAATGGACCAAAGATTAAGATTGTTAGAAGTAAGAGGAAGTAAAGCTGATTTATTTCATCAAAGCTAAAATCAGTATGTTGTCATCTCTGGTAACCATAATGGACTTTTGCTGACATCGGGTCTGAAATTACAGTGTTTGTTTGTTTGTGGATTTATTTTTGAAATCAGATCCAATTTTCATTTTTATTAGAAATACAAATTAAAGCTTTAGTCAAGCATAAGATAAAAAATATACTTGCAATGGGAAACATTTAAGGAATGGATATAAATAACAGGGGTGAACCCCCACCAAAAGATGTCATGAAGACATCTAATCAGCAGAAACATTTGCAGATGCAATGAACAGGATTTCTAAGTTTTAACAAAAAGCGAAGAAAGGTCTCTCTTTTGACTCCTGTAAAATATTTTAGCTGGAGGCCTGACACAAATTTACATGTACTTTCAATACATCTTTCCAAAATCATATTATTTACCTATTTTTTCTAAATGCCTTATTGCTTAATATCTATAATTTAGAGCTCATAAAAATTAAGGTAATTTTAAAAACCTCTTTTACTTGCTACCACCAAAAAAACAGCAAGATGAAATCTTGTACAGGGTAGTCCTTGGTAATCCTCAATTGGGACTTGAATTTCCTATGCTAAGGAAGTTGGTTGTTAATGATTTAACATTTTACAACCTTTTTGCCACAATTGTTAAGCAAATCACTGCAGTTGTTAAGTGAATCACAAGGTCATTAAATGAATCTAGCTTCCCCTTTGCCTTTGCTTGTTGGAAGTTAGCTGGCAAAGTTATAAATGGTGATCATATGACTCTGGGATGCTGCAGCCATCGTAAATGTATGCTGCGATAGTTGTAAATGCAAGAACTGGTTGTAAGTCACATTTTTCAGTTTCATTGTAACTTTGAACAGTCATTAAAAGAATGGTTGTAAGTTGACTACTGTATGTATGTGTGTTTGTATGTGAGTGGTGTAAATATAAGATATATAATAAAGTGTAAAGTGTAAAATATATAACATAAAAAGCTAGTAAAGTAGCAGAATAAAATAAAGGAAAATAAAATTCAAGCAAATGGAATAATTTACTTTACCTACAAGTAAGGTGAATAGAAGAAATGCCTGGTAATTCCTGTAGATCACGGGTGTCAAACTCACCGTGTTACATCACAATCACTTGATGTTTCACAACATTTTCCCCATTTGCTGAGCCTGAGCGGGCATGGCCTGCACATGACACATCAAGCCTGTGGGCCACCAGTGACACCCCTCTTCTAGATGCAGTGGTGGGTTCCTCCCGGTTCAGCCCAGTTCTGCCGAGCCGGTAGCAGTGACGATATAACGTCACCGAACCGGTTCTGGCCACCCCCAATCTATTGCTGCCTCCTGAGTCCCAGTTGATGGCTAGAGGGAAAAAAACTGTTTAAACTCTTGCTGCAGGACTTCAAAGGGCCGCCCTACAGCTGATCAGTGTTAAAAGAAAATAAATGAGCAGACCGGTGCCTGCAAAAATAAATGGGTAGACCAATGCCTGCAAAAATAAATGGGTAGACCGGTATAGCTCTGCAAGCAGTTAAAAGCCTGGTAGACCAGTACCTCTGCTAAATCCTAAATAATTGTCACATGACCATCAAGCCATGCCCACAAAATAAGCCACACCCACAGAACCGGTAGTAAAAAAATTTAGAACCCACCCCTGTCTGGATGGATAGATGAGAGTCCTTGAAAAGGGAACGTCAAAGATGGAGATGGCTCAGAAATGCTATTGAGCCATTTTTACAGGGGCCTATGGGCTGTCATACAGAGATATCCTTATAGTATCCAAGGAGGACTGGTAAGCACATTGCCTTTGGCTTGGCTAAGGTAAATGCCCTATGAAATGTCTGTACCATATTGTAATGGATGATAAGTAGGCTGGCACAAATCCTTTTGGAAGAATCTCCCAAACTATAGGCCTAGAATTTAACCTTAAATTGGTCAGAAGGTCAATGTCCCAGATATGCTGCTTGAGAGCATTTCTGACATTTTCGAAGCCTAATTTGCAGACTCTCTAATAAGATACCCAATGAGTACATATTGTCAATAGTTTTTTAAGTCACCTTCATTAAAAACAGTCTCTATGGAGCAAAGAGTTCAACCTATAGGAAATCATAAATCTTAAAAATTTCGTATTTATTGGTGGAGGTTTACAGATAACAAGTTCTTTAGTGTTTATATTTTATATACTATTTATTCAATCAGTTATAAACAAACATTTTAAAATCTTTGATTGTAGTTACAAATAATCAAGATAATACTGCTGTATAATTTTTCACTTTTTGTTCAGCTTTTGACTTTATTCCACTATTTGTTTTTGTTTTTAAATAATATCCAAGGAAACTCACTCATAAGGTTTTTTGGTCACATATTTAACATATCACTGTCTGACTTACATGCAATATTGGGAAACTGAAGAAAAAGGCTAGGGTTTTTTTTTTAAAGTATACCGACATTTCCATTAAGTCATAAATTTTGAGTCATAGCATTTCTTAGCAAAGCATGTTCTGCAGAAAACAAGTCAGCAGTTTCCCAATCTTTCTAGCAATCTCAGTATAACTGATTCAGCCCTTATTTTAAAATATGTGTCATCACTATTACAGGGTGCATTTATTAAAGTGATAACTCAGAAGAGGGCAAGTTCTACTTCCTTTCTTAGAACTCTTTGTGAAGTAATGAAATAAACTTTAAAAGAATCAAAGCAATGAGTTAAAAAATTAATAGAAACAAAAACCCAAATCTATTGTCAGCAGTGGGCACTGTAATTAAATTTGAAAAGTTGATAAAATGTAAACCAGAAAATTGATTTAAAAGACCAGTGTAGATACAATGTTTATTTTTCCTGGTATGTAAAGCTAAATATTTAAATGCAGGTGCTCTGGAACTAAAATAGATTCTGAAAAATATGGTCTCATAGATGAGGAAGCTCAGAGAAGAGTCTCTCCAGATCTCAAATTTTAGGCAGGTTTTTATGGGAGAAAGCAAGTAAATTTGTAAAGCAGGGTGGGCAATTCCTTGGTGGCTGGGCCTGCGTTAATACTGTTGAGGGACAGAAGGATAGAATAATAATTCATGGTAGTTTAAGAGCACACAATACAAGGATTTTCCGGTTACCTTCCATGCTCCTGGTTTGATAGGTGATACAACATTGTTTTTCTTCCATTTTTTTAAAAAAAGTAATAAAGTTATTTATTTCAGATAGGTTTCATATAGGCTTTGCCTATTTCTCACCCAGTAGTGTATTCTTGTATTTTGTTGTCAATTGTGGTAAGAGGCTGTGTAGGGACATGTAGCTCTGTGCTGCCCACTTCTGCTACAAACTCTTAATTGGTTTAGCAGTACAGTAACATTTGCTCTTCTCATCCTTTTGAATCACTTAAATTGCTGGGTTGAATAAAATTAACAGTACCTGAATTAAAATCCATAATCTGTATACATGAAGGTGCAATCTCTCTGGTACAGTTCATCCCAAAAGCATTAAATTATAAAATATGGAAATCTTGCTTGGCAAGTTCATAAAATGGTAAAAACTGGCAGTCTTTTAAGATGTGTGTTGGATTGTAATTTAGTAGCATTGCCATTTTCAGCCCAAACAGCATTTCTGGCCAGTAGCATGTGGCCATGGGTTGCTTGGCTTGTAAAATCAGCCAGAGAATCAAAAACACATCCTGGAATAAAGCCATAGCAAAAGAATTCTGTAGGGTGGACAAGAAAATTCCCTCTTTATTGATCCCTCAAGGTAAGACAGCACCTAGTTCCCAGGGCCAATCACAAAATTAAGTGTGCTCAGACCTGGCTTATTTTTGCATGGGGGATAGCTGGGAAGGGTTTTTTTAGCTGCACAAGCTACTTTTGTAATGCTACTAAGAAAATAGTTTAGACACAATTCCTAAGAGTTAAGGGATTAGCACCCCTTTAACTTTACATGTTTCAAATAGTAGTTTTGACAGGGAGGTCCTTTCAGTTTCAGTGAAAATAAGATCTAGTTCAGAAATAGGCGCTTTATTCTGATCTCGAAAAGTTGCAGCTGACTTTGTCACAATATGAAACAAGTATAGATTGTTCATTCTGAGGCTTGTGAATGTTTTGCAGTGTAGGATTAGGTTAAGCAATTGTGTCAGGGCTTACTAATTATCCAAGGCACATTACTGCCATCTCCTGACTAGAAAATTATCTGACTTTTTTGTTATCTAAAATTGGGTAGTTTAATGTTTTAAAATAATATTTATGTGGTAGTGATAGTGTTAGTAGCAATAGTACCCTTATGTATTGTGTATCTGTAACTAAGCATACTACAGATGTAGCTAGCTGCATATTAAAGTACTTAAATCATTTTTCCTTTTTAAAATTTTATTTTCAATTATTAAAATGACATTTAGCACATATCACCTGTGTTTCAATGCTATATATAGGGCAGTGTATTTATACATACATACATGCATGCATGCATGCATACAATTTTCTAGCCTGGTGTCTTAACCACTAAATATCACCCAAAACATTAAAAGATGAAGGATTTTTTTTTTTACAAAATTAATATCTTAAAGTAAACACAGGCAAAAGCATAATAAATTACCTAAGTATGCTTTTAAACAACATTTCTAAAAGAACATGATAATGGTTATAGAACTTTGTTACTTTGCTTTTTATTGAAGTTTTTAATCATTTCCCCTTAAAATATTTGCTTGCCCTCAGTTGCTTTGGTTTGCGAAATTTTGCAGCTAAATCTAGTCATTTAACACAATGGTTTTACTTAGTTCATTTCCTAATATATTACCTAAGAAAAAAGCAAAATGTAGGTTTAAAATGGTAGTAACAAAAATATTGAAAGCAAATATTTAAAGAGTAAGTAATATGAAATAGAGTAACATGCAGTGGTGGGATTCAAGTAATTTAACAACTGGTCCTCTGCCCTAATGATTTCTTCCAATAACCAGTTTGCCAAACTGTCAGAAAGTTAACAACTGGTTCTCCCGAAGTGGTGCGAACTGGCTGAATCCCACCACTGGTAATATGCAATAATACACAAGGAAGATCCCTGATTTCTGTCTTTCTGCACTTTCTGCTCCTCCTTTCAATGTTGCTATGCTCATTATACTGCCAAACAGAACTATGAGACTGGCCATGTTATTTGGAATCTTTGTCTCCAAGTAGATAATTTACCTAAAAGTCAAAAAGAACATCTGAAAATTTTTGTGTTAAAAACACTATAGTGATGACAAAATGATCCCGATAGAAGAGGTATTAGACAAATATTCACAAGATGTTTCTTTTGCTGTTTTTCTCTGAGCAGAGTGTTTATCTGCCCTTAAGAATTGCTGAAGATAGTTTGTTAAAAAATACAAGGGTGCAGTGACATGGAAGAATAAGCTGCTTAAGATAGTAGTGCTACCTGGAGATTAATCAACCAGATTCTTACTACTGTGCTTTCAAAAATTCTACCTCAGTCTTCGTTTCTGGCCATATCTCTCAAGTGTCTGCTTTAGCATGTCTCTTGTTTGGCCACTGCCCCTTTCTATCAATATCTAGGAAGAACACGATCTCTGCAGCAATTTATTTATTTATTTATTTATTTAATTAATTAATTAATTAATTAATTAATTAATTAATTAATTTATATTGCAGCCTATTCGTTCATGGCGACGCAAGGTGGCTTACAGAATATAAAATCACATTTAAAACAATAAAAACTAACAAAAAGAATCAAATTAATACAGTACAATATAACAAAATCACCTGCCACCCCCTGCCACGACGACAACAGATCACACGAGCCATTTAATGGGCTCCATTCTGCTCTGGGTTCCCCAGGCCCGCTGGAAGAACCAGGTTTTCAGCACCTTCCGGAAGAGTGCTAGAGTGGAGGCCATTCTAATCTCTGGAGAAATGATGTTCTAGAGAGAGAGAGCCACCACGGAGAAGGCCCTTCTTCTGGGTCCTACTAGGTGAATCTCCCTCAGGGATGGGACCCACAACATTCCCTGCCTCCCCGCTCTGATTAGTCAGGTAGATGTGACCAGCAAGAAGAAACAGTCCCTCAGATAGTTTGCTCTACCATTAGTTTCCGGGATACATAGAAACAGTCAGCTGGCTTTGTGAGGAAAAATTCAGTTTTAACCAAAAGTTAAATATCCTCATTTCAGCCTTTGTTAGGCCTACCTCCAGTGCTGCATTGAGAAAGCAAAACACCATTTGGAAGCCTTTGTTTAGAAGATTTGTCTGAATAGTCGCTAATAGAAGAGTTTATATTCCATCCTGTAAGAATAGTGTACTACAGGTTTATCCACAAAAATGATAATAGATGGAATATACTGAGTTCCCCTAGTATAGAAGAAATAGAAAATAGTTTCAGTGGCAGTGGGAATAGATTAAAGCTGAGCATTCTGGATAATACAGTCCTGAACAGGGCTATAGTTATTTGATTATATTGTTTTAAAACGGTTGAAATACCATTTTTTCATTATATTATGTGGGTGAAATTCTGGCTAAAATTGTATGCTAGAATATTTCTATAAAATTGTTAAGGAGTAGTTCCTAGAAAATTTCAGAATTGGGATGGAAAGGAATTTATAGATGTTTTTAAACTATGGCACCATTCTGGCAGCTTGCTTAATACTTTGCTTGAAATATATCTAAAATCCTATTTGTGCTTCAGTTGAAGAAGAGAAATTGTTCTTATCTATTGCTGATCATACACTATAAAATGACTGCACTGGCTTTCTTGTGATTTAATTTGTTTTCTTTTCTTTTCTGCACAAGCACTCCTATTTGGACAGGGAAACCTCCCTTCTTCTGAGAAACATTGCAGGAAAGCCTTCTCATTTGCTGACCAAGGTGATATGCTACTTACTTCCCACCTGCATGTGACCATTTAATCCTAGATAGTAGTGGAATTTGTATAGAGTGTATATGTAAATTTGGACTCTAGTAGCTTTTGTTTTATGAAAATGATTTTTTTTAATGATTTTTTTTTAATTTTTCCTCTGGTCAAAGATGAGCAAGGCATCATGAAATTTATTTGCATGGTTTATTTCCCTTGTTAAATCAAAATGTTATATTGCATAGAATCTAAATGCATTTATTGTTGACAGGTGTCATAAAACAAATACAGAAATCACATAGCTTTAACGAATGTCAAAATGGTCCTGAAATCATTTAAGGAAATACGTTTGTAAATAAATGTTAATGCTCCAATCAGTTCTCTCATTTTAAATCTTTCTGTAGTTTTCATTGTATAAAATCATAATCCATAAACTGCTGTCAGTAAACAAGGAAATAGATTGTCACCACAAATAATAAAGTCATTGATTTCCAGTAGATAAATGAAGCCAACCATAGATCAGATCAAATCAAAACATTATTATGGCTAAAAGCCAGCAAGAAGAACAGACAAGTAATTTATATGGAAGGAACTTAATCTTCAAGATGTATCATTTGGCATATTCTTGATACTAGACAACAAAGACAGACATAGAGATTAGTCATTGATATATGAGAAACTGAAAATTTTGTACATCTTAACATCTAATTCCTTTTATTAGAGCATATTTTTTTCTGAATTATAGCCTGCCCATACGTGGGGAGAAGATTAAAAAGTAAAAGGTTACAGGGAAATGAAATATTGCTAGTATATTCAGTGTTACTGTGCTTTTCAATAGAATCTCTCTATATATTGGTGTGATAGATGTTTTTGCACTATTGAGATAATGAATTCATTAAGTTTGATATCTTTGTCTCTATTTAATCCATGGAAATTTCATCTCAACTATTTTATCATAAAATAAATTGTTATTTTCTTGGTCATCTTGAGATCAGTTACAAAATATCCATGAAAGCTGGAGTATTCTGCAGTTATTTTGGGGAAATTAAAATTTCTGATGCTAAATTTGTATCTGTTTCCTATATGTTCCATATCAGTTGTCTTCCTTAGAGTTTGGTGAGCTATTAGTGGTAATGATGACTACATTAAAGTGGATGATGATCAGATTTGTGAATTCTTGCTATTATTAATAACATTAAGTCTTCTAGTGTCATAGTAGATACTGGGACAAAGTTAGTTTCTCAGTCTATGACAAGGTTTACCTCTCATAGCTGTATCATTGTATCTATTGTCATAAACAGATAGGTGTCCCCCGTGCTCATGAAAGGGAAAAAGTAATTTATTCCTTACGTAAATATGAATTTATAATTCATAAAAGCTTATGCTGCAATAAATGTTACTGTTGAAACAAGGTTCTGCATGGCATTTGTCACAACAGATTAAGTTAATTGCTCCCTCCCTCAGAAAATTAAAATATTAGTTTAATTTGTAGAAATAGCTTTCTATTCTAGAGAAAAGCTGGCATTGTTTGGAACTTGCTGATTGGCAAGAATTCATTTAAAATAAATTGAAATAATGAAGCCTCTAAATGTATAATTTTGCTACCATAAAAGCCCTGTAAGGCATTTACATCAGGTGGGAAGAGAATGTGACACATAGATGTCCCACCCCTGTTTCTTTTTCCCTTTTGAATACTCAAGAATCTTAAGAAGAATCTCTTTGGTGTGCTTAAATATGAAGACAGCTGCCAGTGCCATCTGTAGCATTCCCAAATTGCCAAAGTAATGCCCCATATTGAACAAACATGAGTGCTGATATGCCCTCTGTGCACTATTCTCTCCACACATGGCAAATACCCGAGTGAAACTGCCCAAAGGCCTACTTCAAATATAATGTGGAAACTGTGCTTTCCAGTCATATGAAAAAGTCACAATCTTATTATGTTCCTCCTCTTCTTCTTAACATGCGTCTAAAGTTGAGAACAATCCAGAATAAATTTAGGATTCAATTCAATTCAATTCTGAATTCTGAATTGCCCTTATAAACCACAGTTTACCAAACCACAATGTCCTGAATTCAGCCATCATATCCTAGCTTAAAATATGTATTTGTATTTGTTAAATTTATTTCTGGCTAACTCCCTGTGGGGTCTCTCTAGGCAGTTTACAATAAAAAGGAAGAAATGAGTGTAAACAGAAAAGAAATAAGATAATAGAACAATAAAATAAACAATGAAAAATAACACAGAATACATCAATAAGAAAAACAAAAAAGATGGACAGGAATATGAAGCAGATTCTGGTGTCCTCATATCATAGAAAGAATAGAATTTGCAATCAAGGCTTGTTATATTTCATTTCAGGAAGCCTAACTGAATATTTGATTTAGTAAGTTAAATTTAAAATCTGTACATTTATTTTAGCAAAATCTGGGAACACTGACTCTGGGTTGTGGGTTTCTCCCTGCCAGTCAGTATGGATAGATGGTATAGAATCCAGCAGCTGATTTTAGGCAACATTTAAGTGCATTGCAGCTTTGCCACATAAATCTTGCTCTAGGCTACAGCAGTCGACTAAAGTTCCAGGTTCCTTATAGACGGAGTCATCATTACATAAAGTGAGTGACAGCATTTTTAAGGGCGTAATTGATCACATTTGCACTTCAGCAGAAAGTATTAAGGCAATCTTAAGATTTATGCAGTCACAATTTTAATAAACTAATATAGTATGTTTAAAATTAATTTGATTTTCAACAAGTTCATTAAATTGTGTTGGAGTTTAATAGTTAATCTCGAAATTTACAATACATTCTTTTTACTTGGATGATTCTGTGATGTTTTACCATATGAATCTCCTAGATATAAAGACTAAAATATTATTTACCTCATCATTAATGTTCTGTAGTAAATAAAACTAACATTCCAGAACAAAAGTCATTTTCTGCTATTTCACAATCTTTGGTTTAAATATAATTCATCATTTGTGTAATTTAAATAGTAGCATCGTTTTAACATTTAGATGCATGTTTAGATGAGGGGTGGGTTTCACTTACCTTTGCTACTGGTTTGCTCGCATCCACATGCTCGCTTCACTCATGCCACCCCGTCTGCGCATGTGCAGATCGTATTTGATGACGTCTGGGCAGGTCCCACCACTGGTTTAGATGCATGTCATAGAAATAAAGATTATAGTTTTAATTTTGTTTTCAGTAATTATGTTAGCTAATTTGTTAAAACTTGCTGTTTTAAAATTTTGCTTAGAAACAGCATTGTATTTTAATGTTTTTTTCTTGCACATTTAATTAATACTAAAAATCAAATGGGAAAATCAACAAAACAGTAACAAAGTATTTCCTTTGTTTCATCTAAAGAGTAGCATATAATACCCAACTAGTATCTTGTGAAAATCTTGTGAAAATAATTGATAGGATTCAAAAGAGTTTGTTAGGTCTATGCCAAAGCAGAAGATAAATATGAAATTTTGAAATAAGCTTGAATTTGAAGTGAAAAAATTGTGAAAGAGAACTATAAAACCAATTAATATCATTGCATTATTTTTAATACTGTCCAGTGTTTATAATAAAAATATTGGTAATGAAAAATGCATACAGAAGAACAAACTAGTATACTAATAATCTGCATTATTTTTAATTATCGTTTTCTATATGTAGCAAATATTTATATGCACTTTTTAATGCATTTTTTAAAAACAACTTTTTAATTCAAAATAGTTTTCATTCCAGTATTCTTGCAAACATGTTTCTAAAGAGATGAATTTCATATCTAATAACCATAACTCTTTACAAAGTATAAAGCTTTTTAACTTCAGCTTTTTTAATAATATTTTTTACTGAAGTTTGAAATGCATTTAGTTGGTTAAATAATAAATAAGCAAACTGCTATTTAATTAATGCTTGTAAAGAATCAGAAGAATACGGATCATAGTTTAGAATGAAAAATTATTCTGAGTTTCGGAATTATTCTCAGAGATTTTTATTACTGAAAAGTATGCATTATTCATACCCCTTTAAGTGCTATAAAGACTATATGTAAGAAGCTATATGTCAAACCAAATTTACACCTCCCAAAAGAAGTATATGACTATATCAAATTGTATATCTATCCAATATCTAAAATAATAAAAAGAGTGAAAAGAATTGTCCTGCAATTAAAAAGCAATTGTCCTAATATTTTTAAATTCACCATGTTCTTTTTCCCTTTTTTTTTTTAAAGAACTGGGACCTGTTAATTCAGAATGACTTATTTGAACAAGTATCATTTTTGGAGATGGTCTCATTTTTATCTGCTAGTTTTCTGATAATCTATCCAGTGGTGGGATTCAGCCAGTTCGCACCACTTTGGGAGAACCGGTTGTTAACTTTCTGAGCAGTTTGGCAAACAGGTTGTTGGAAGAAATCATTAGGGCAGAGAACCGGTTGTTAATATACTTGAATCCCACCACTGAATCTATCCCCTCTCCTTTCTCTCTTACAGGGTGGAGTCAGGAAAAAACTCCTACCTGCCATTATAATTTTCCTTGGACATTTCAGTAAAAAATCCAGGGAGCAATAAAAAAAAAGTGCTTATATTGCTTATTGTTATTGTGTTCAGATTTAAGCAGTGTTTGAATAGAAAGAGCAATATTTCATTTGCATTAATTCATTTCTTGCAATTATGTTGGTCTCACTTTATCAAACTACGTTGTATGGGGAGAGGGAGGGTATAAGTGTGTGCACATGTGATCTTATTGTGTAATTAACCGTGTCTCATTCTGAAGGACAAAATCTGTTAATTCAGAAAACAGACTGCCTGTGATTTTTTTTTTGCTCCTCATACTTCATAGCTTGCTATTGTCAATTAAAAGGGGAAAATGTAAAACACTTGTTTTATTGACAGTGGGTTTTTTATATCCTTTTTTGTATGTTGCCTTGAGTTGCTTTGGATTATAGAGCATTTAAATATAGAATAAATACAGTCTGAAAAACAAATTCTTTAATGGTGAAGTGATGATAGCATTTTTAGAAGCACATAGAATTTAAAGCAATTATGTAGCCAGTTTTTTTTCAGACTAATTTCCATCAAAAATGTAGTAATGATTGTAGTATCAAGTAAAGGCGTGAACTTATTAAGTCATTATGAACTGATTGACCCCCAAATTAAATTATTATGTTTGAAGAATAGTTATCAGCTTTTAAATTGGGCTAATATTCTTGTGTTGCTAGCTAAGCTTTACTAATCAATATTATTTTAAGATAAAACAGAACAGGTTTTTTTTCAATTAAATATTTTGTTCTTTAATGTGTAAAAAATAAAAAATACCCAACTTAAAATATTGGGTAGGTGGTAAATTCACTCTGCAAACATGGCTTCTTTTTTATTCACAATTCAATCACCACAAAAAAACCCACAATTGTTCCTACTTTTTCATTCTAAATTATTTTTACCTTTTGAAGAAATCACTCCAAAGTGAAAGGAGAGTGTTCACCAGAAAAAGCGATTCTTATCAAAATATTGTTACTTCACTAAAGTCTGAATATAAATAGTTAAATGGGTTCCAATGATTCATTGGTAGGACTTTGAAATGTCAGCAAAAAACATGTATTGCTTGAATGGTGTTAAAATGAATTACAGTAGATACTAATGGAGAAATGATGGCTAGTATTTCATATCCAATTTATTTTTATTTTACTTATTTATTTGCACCCTACCTTTATTATTTTTACAAATAACTCAAGGTGGCAAACATATCCAACATACCTTCCTCTACCTATTTTCCCCACAGGGTGAGATTGATTGGGCTGAGAGACAGGGACTGGCCCAAAATACCCAGCTGGCTTTCAAGGCTAAGGTGGGATGTGAATTCACATTCTCCCACTTCGTAGCCTGGTGCCTTAATCACTAGATCAAACTATTCCTCTGCAACAATTAAGGATTGGATTTAATTCTGACTATTAAAGAATTGGGGATAAAATTAGCAGAGATGGGCTGTTCCTTTGTTTTTAGTATTTGTATTTGTTATTGCCTCTACCTTTAAAGCTATACTCCATTCTTTCCAACTAAAAGTATCAGAAATAAAACTTTCTCTGCGCTTTGTTCATTGTCACAGAAATACGCTTTAGGGGAGTTATCTAATAATATTCGGCTCCATGTTGAGACATTGACACTGACAGTTTCATGTTTTTCGTTACAATTTTTTAATTTGCAAATTCAGAAATCTAATTTCTGAATTTCTTTTATCTTAAACAAACATACAATATTATCCATGATGAAGATTCATAATATAGATTTGAAATTATTTTCATAATTCATTATATTTTTTCCTGCTGCTGCTTAATATTTGTGCATTTCCTCATTTATAATTTTACTGAACAAATATAATTTGTTTCAGTAAGGACAAGTTGATATAAGGATTTGACTCTGTGACTTAATATAGGCACATATAAATAATTGGGGATATTGTTCTACCTGCCAAAATTACCAAAATTATTTATCTACTGCTCTCTGTATTCTTTACATGCTTTATCCAAATGTTTATCTGTAATTTCTACTCTGATTAACTTTATCGTGGTCAAAATGTATAATTAGATGAGGTGATTGAAGATTGTATACTCAGTCATATAGTCAGAGTAACCATGAGAATATGAAACACAAATATTGGATATATTATGAAATGATACACTTTTGATTTGAAATATATATATAAGGTGGAGAGGATGTAACAAGTAGGTGCTATCATTTTAATATATATTAGGAGATTTTAGAATATTTGTGGTTGTGATTTAAAATAAGGTTGTAAAATTTCTGGACAGTTGTAAAATCACTAGGATGGGAATTTAATAAATAAAACTACATTTATTTTACTAAATCAAAAGTACTTGTCTTTTTAGAAATTGGCCATAAAATCCTGTTTGATGCATCCATAATAACAGTATGATTGATCCATAAATTAAATAATTTTGGGTAGGTGATTTTGCTTAAAAAAACCAAATGAGAAAGACTGTATGCCTGTGGTAAATACTAACATACCAATTATGAAATGTACCAATCAGTTGTACTTCCAGAAAATGGATGCATCGACATAATTTCTATAATCTATGCATCAAGCCTGATTATCCCAATCCCCAATTATCCCATTTGAGTCCATACGGGATTTGTGCTACAGAACTCTCACTCTCATTTTTGTTTTCAAACTACATGAAATCCTTTTTGTATTGGATATGATGAGCTTTTATCCGACCTCCAGAATCTTGTTTCCTTTATAATTGTTTATTTAGATACTGTTTCAGGCCTCATTTATCTTTGCTCTTATCAATTTACTCATTAGTTTCATTGAAAATTACTATGTTTCTGATGAACATTACTTTTGCCAGCTGTTGCCTTTTTCACTATTAATTGGAAGTAATACAGATGGAATTTGAAGAGGCAGGCGGCAGCTACAGAGAGCTAAGGAATAATTCAGAAATCTTCATGAGAATAGAAAAGGCACCATATAGTAAATGTTACTATACTGTAAAATCTCTGTGCTCAACCAGGTGCATATGAATAGCACATACTGATGGGAAGTTTCCTGTAAACATTAGATTAGTATGTGGTATCTTTTTTAAAAAAAGTTTTTTATTTATTTATTTATTTATTTTACAAACGTATCAAATCAATGCGTGAACAGTGTGCCACCTGGCTGTCAAACATTCTAATACAAATAAAACTAATAAAATTAATCATAATTATTAGATTCAATCAACTTATATATTTCTAATAATGATGCACAATTATAATAAGTTGCAATCTATCATTATTCAATTATTCCATGTTTTCTTATTGTTACTTTTGTTTTATTATATAAAAGTGTATACACTAACATTCCCCCTTCTCTTATTTCTATCACTTATTCTAACATTTAATCATATCACCTTTTACTAAAAACCATTTTCTTTCTATCCTACCTAATTTCTAGTCATGTCACCTACCTAAAACAAAAAAGAAAATAAAGAGAGAGAAAAGGAAAGCAAATCAAACCAACAACAGAGAAGAAAAATCATCTATCCATCGTCTCTTGTCCGCTTCAATACTTTAATTGCTATGCTTTTTTTTAACTTGCCTCCCAAATTCCTCTCCTGGATCTCTATCTCTGTCAGAATCTGCTTCTTGGCTATTCAATCTAGGTATTTCTCCCACCTCTACCCTCTTCCTGCATGTGGTACCTTTTTGTATATGTCAAAAGTACTTTTGAAAGTACTTTTACAGTAGAAATCCATTTCATAGAACTCTGTCTTTTGTCTTTACTTTCTTTCTTTGAAGTATTCTGTTGGAGAATATAATTGGGAAGGGGGAAGATGTGAAAATCATTGATATATTGATATTTATGTATGTGTATCCAATCCAGTTATATCGCTCAGTGTTAAACCAAAAAAAAAATATTTTCCCTAGGAGGAACAGGCTGCTAAACTGAAGGCTGAAAAGATCAGAGTTGCTTTAGAGAAGATTAAAGAAGCACAAGTTAAAAAGGTAAATTGTTCTTGCTTAATATATTTTAAAGTCAATGCAAACAATTAGTTCCTACTGAAGAAAATATACGGCCAGTGGTGGGATTCAATTTTTTTAACAACGGGTTCTGTGGACGTGGCTTAGTTGGGGGTGTGGCTTGGCAATCATGTGACTGGGTGGGCGTGGCTAGCTGGTCACATGACTGTGTAGGCATGGCTAGCTCGTCATGTGACCGGATGGGCGTGGCTATGTGCATAGGGACTACTCAGAGGGCTGAAAAAAGTCATTTCTGACTGGGCCTCGCACTTTTGACCAGTCCTCACACTTATGACCATCCTCACATTTATGCCCGTGCAGCTTTCTTAACAACCATGTCACTCATTTCACAACTGCTTCTCTTCATCATAGTGACAAGATAGGGCAAAAACGTAAAATGTGAGGACAGTCGTAAGTTCGAGGACTGGTCAAAAGTGCGAGGACCAGTCAAGAATAACTTTTTCAGCCCTCTGAGTAGTCCATATGCACAAAAGGACTACCCAGAGGACTGAAAAAAGTGATTTCTGACAGGTCCTCGCACTTTTGACCGGTCTTCGCACTTATGACTGATCATCATTTATGCCCATTGTAGCATTCTTAACAACCATGTCACTCATTTCACAACTGCTTCTCTTCACCATGGTGACAAGATAGGGCAAAAACGTAAAATGTGAGGACAGTCGTAAGTTTGAGGACTGGTCAAAAGTGTGAGGACCAGTCAGAAACAACTTTTTCAGCCCTCTGAGTAGTCCATATGCATAAAAGAATACAGCAATAGAGAGGGATGAAGGAAGGGAAGGGAAATTAGAGTAGGAGGGAGGGTAGGAGAGGGAGGAAGAGAGGAGGAGAAGGAGAAAGGAAGAGGAAGTAGGGAGGAGAAGAAGAGTGGGAGGAAGAGAAAGTAAGAAGGAAAGAAAAGAGAGAGGTGGTAGGTTTGAGGAGAAAGATTGCTGTACAATAAAAAAGATGAAAGGGAAGAAAGCCAACCCCAAACAAATATAAAGATATTAAGATAAAGAATGAATTGTTCAACTTTAAAGAATAAAAGAGAACAAATATGAATAAATAACAATAATTAGAAACACACATACAAACATACAATGTATTTTCTTTGAACAGAGTATTTGGCCAGTTCATAAATTTAAACAGTGTTTAGTCATTTCAATTAAATTTACAATTTCTATATTTCCTTTTTGCCATATTTATTCCTCATCTATTTTTGTAAAAAACCAATATTACCCTTCATCCTCATCTCTAATCTTAATCAAATTCAATTTTTCCCTTCTATTCTATATTATACCTGTTCCCATTGTCATCTATTTTTATATCCATCCTCACATTGGTTAATTATGTAATATTACAGTTGTTTAATATAAATTCAACATTTTAATATAAATCAATTAGTTATATAACTACCTTTTTTGTATATTAATCAATATGAACATGAATATTCCAATTATTTCCATGCAATCCAATTTCTTACAAATCAATTAATTATATTTACCAATAATAATAAACCAAATAATTTCCCCCATATATTCCTCCAAACCACAACTTAACCATTTCTGCTTTCAACACAATATACAATTAATAGTATCTCAATTATTACAATTCCCTGGTTAAATAGAGCTTTTTTTCTTTTGTGTTTTAAAATCTCCTCTTTTTCCCTAAATTTCCCGTTGTTTGCACCTACCTTTTTTGGTGAGGAAAAAGAAATCTGCCTGCCTAATTTTTCAAGTTGCAGCAACAGCAAAGCAGTTTCAGTTTCGTTTTTAAGCATAGATAGGGGGAAAAAATCAGCACTCTTTCCAAGCAAGCAGCAGAGCCCTGAGCAAAACAGCTGAGAGCAAATCAGCTGGGGGTCGGGAGCCGATCTAAGCCAGGGCTAATTAGCCTATGCTGAAGCTCCGTGGGCCAATAAAATTACAAAAAAAAACACCGAACCATTTGTTAAATTGCTGGCTCGCCCGTTCCTCGCCCACCACTATTTATTGGCAATAAATAGTGGTGCGGAGGGGCGGGGCAAGCCAGCAATTTAACAAACGGTTCGGCTGCACCACTGGCTATAGGGCGGCCCTTTGAAGCCCCGCGGCAAGAATTTGAAGTTTTTTTTCCTCTAGCCATCAGCTGGGACTCCAGAGGCAGCAATAGATTGGGAATGGGTGGGGTAAGCGCACAGCCGGCGATCCAACAGAGCAGAGAGTGAGGGTGAGTGAAGGCGTGGAAGCTGCTTTCTCTACCCTGCTCTCTTGCGTCCGGAGCTGGTGGGGAACCACGTGGCAGCCAAGCTGTCTCAGGAATTTTGGAAGTTGAAGTCCACAGATTGTAAAAGAGCCACAATTGCCTACCCCTGGCTAGGGTAGGCTGGCGCCGCGCGCATGGAGGGCAGGGTGAGGGGCGGGCAAGCCAGCAATTTAACAAACGGTTTGGTGTGCTGCGGGGCCAATAAATTACAAAAAAACACCAAACCGTTTGTTAAATTGCTGGCTCGCTCGCCCCATTTATTGGAATAAATAGTAGTGCGGAGGGGCGGGGCAAGGGGCGGGGCGAGCCAGCAATTTAACAAAGGGTTTGGCCGAACCCCCTCGAACCGGCAGAATCCCACCACTGTATACGGCATTAAAACTCTTGTTTCTTAGGTTATATTTCTAGTTCTACAGTTTATATTGCATTGCAATTCTAGCTATCAAGCAACTTTAACATATTCAACTTGGACTACAGCAACAGAAAGTTCCCTTTTAATGATTCCAGGATGTGGGTTGTATCCATTCACCGTTACATCCATTATATCCGTGATGCCTTGTCAAACTCAAGGCATCACGGTGGCGTCATGTGACGTATTGGGACTTTTTCCCCCTTCGCTAAACCGGGCATGGGCGTGGCCTGCACATGATCAGGAGCCATACAGGAGTTAAACAGGAATGGAGATAGGGTGAATCAGGACTGTCAAACTCCTGGCCCATGGGCTGGATGCGTGGCCAGCATGTGATACATCCAGCCCATGGGCCAGGAGTTTGACAGCCCTGAATCACCCTATCACCATTCCTGTTTAACTCCTGTGTGGCTCCTGATCTGCTACATAGGCCTCAGGGTATCTTCGCAGGGCATCTAAGGGACACACAAAGATAGGAGCTAATTAAGGGTAGAATCATCTCAAACTAACTAGAGTTGGAAATGTAAAATTATACATACAATTGTATCATTGAAAATTCTTAGAATCCAGTATAGGTACTCCTTGCTTAACAGTAGTAACTGGGACTGGCGACTCTGTCACTAAGGAATGCAGGCATAAACCATTTATTTATTGATTTGATTTGATTTCTATACCGCCCTTCTTCAACAGGACTCAGGGCGGTGAAGAGCCGAGATAAAACATAACATATAAAATTTAAAAAACAGTTTAAAAGACATTAAATAATTTCGGCCCTGATGTCACATGACCACACCGACTTACAACAGCAGTTGCAGCAGTCCCAAGTGCTTTCATTAGACAAATCTCATACAGTTGCAGTTCGTGCTCACATGATTGTCATTTGCAACCTTCTGCCAGCTTCCTCATTAATTTTGCAGTGAAGGTCATAAATTGCAATTTCATGACCCTGGGATACTGCAACATCATAATCATGAAGTGGTTGCAAAGTTCCCAAAACATGATCCTATGAATGCTGTGACAGCCTCAAATATGAGGTCCCATCATAAGTCTCCCTCATTCAGTGCCATTGTAACTTTGAATACTTGATGACTGAGTGGTCAGTTAATGAGGACTACCTGTACTGAGTAGAAATTTTGTTTCAAAAATTCATCAAAATTTAATGCCTTCTTTATTTTTGTTGCAGCTTGTGATAAGAGTCCACATGTCCGATGACAGCTCGAAGACAATGATGGTAGATGAACGACAGACAGTAAGACAAGTGTTAGACAACTTGATGGACAAGTCACATTGTGGATTTAGCTTAGATTGGTCCTTGGTAGAAACAATCTCTGAATTACAAATGGGTTAGTAATTCAGATTTATTGACAGTACCAAATTGTTATGGAAACTTTATAATGTATGATCTTGTTTCATGGTTCGCTCTTATTACTGAGTTGATTTACTACATTTTAAAAAGTTGCTTATTTTGTCTACCAATGGGGTGGGTCGAAACTTTGTTCTTCATTAGATTTTAGGGCAGTGTATACGTATACAGTATGTGTATGTGCCTGTGTGCCAGTGTTGGGTTTCAAAAAATTTTACTACGGGTTCTGTTGGCATCGCTTGGTGGGCGTGGCAGGGGAAGGATACTGTAAAAGCTCCATTCCCATCCCACTCCAGGGGAAGGTTACTGCAAAATCCCCATTTCCTCCCAATCAGCTGGGACTTGGGAGGCAGAGAATAGATGGGGATGGGGCCAGTCAGAATTTTTACTACTGGTTCTCCGAACTACTCAAAATTTCCACTACTGGTTCTCCAGAACTGGTCAGAACCTGCTGAAACCCACTTCTGCTGTGTGCATCTGCTCTAATCTTTCTTTAGGTAGCTGGCTTGCTTTGAGACAGACTTTTCTTTGCTTGGAACTTTTTGTACAGATCCTTTAATAATGCTAGAAGTTCTGGGTTTTGCTAAAACTTCTATAATGTTTTGGTGTTACTACTTTGATTATTTAACCACAAGCTTTCAATGAACCAAATCAGAAATACAATAATAAAATAGTAATGGCTTGGTTTTCCTTGGGAAAGGTATTAAATTGGATACAGATTTATTTACATGCTTCATATACCATACTGCTTTTACCTATAAACATTTTTATCCACATTTTTATTTAAAAGTCAACAACATATTTATTACAAATGGTTGATGTTCTTGCTACTTTAAGCCTGTTAAAAATACCTTTATATGGATAGAGCCTTTGCATTATAGTGTCAGTATATAATTTGTTTTCATCTTTTTGTATACAAAGATTTTTAGTATTCTACTTAAATATTGCAATGAGTTTTAAATAGAAACACATTCCAAATGTGGTGCAATCTGTTGGTTTTGTTATTATTATAGTTGATTTCCTATCATAGAATTAAATTGAATGTATTAAAAATACATTATTTGCAATAAGAATAATACATCTAAGATTCCTTTTTCTGTACTCCTATATATGAGTAGTTTTTCCTCCTTTTGAAAAACTTCTTTATTTTTTTCACAATAATGGAGTGAAAATGTATGCCATTGGTACATAATGTACCAATGTATTGATTTTAGATTGCAGGATAAAAGTAAGCAAAATCAGAACCAAGGAGTTGGACTTCATCCATGATTGAAATTGTAGCCTCCTAATTCCATGAAATGAATATAATGAATACACACAGATTCATTTGTATGCAAAATAGGTTTGTAGAATATGTTTTCACTAATAAAAAAGCATATATATTTATTTATGCATTATAGGAATCATGTAATTGGAAAATAGACTTTTACCTGTCTTTGGTAAATATGAAAGATATATGTTCTTCAATTTTACTTTTTTATTAATATGCATTGTCATATAACATTAGGGAAAGGATTTTAGAGAAAGGACTTTAGACTATAAAATTAGATGACTTGATTTTGAATTTAAAACAGTTGTTATATTTCTGTAATTATGCAGAGAGGATTTTTGAAGACCATGAAAATTTAGTTGAAAACCTCCTGAACTGGACAAGAGATAGTCAAAACAAGCTCATGTTTGTTGAACGTATAGAAAAATATGCCCTTTTTAAAAATCCCCAAGTAAGTATAATGCTTTTCCATAAATCTTGTATTATTGTCATAGACCAGAATAAACATTAAAATACTAAAACAAAACAAAACAAAACAAGACTTAATAGTGTGTTAAAAATAATGGTGAAATCATCACTGTGTGGAAATAAAGCTCTTTTTTCTACTTTTGAACATCCATTGTGGCTTAAAACATTTTTATGGGTTTTTTTTACATGGTTAATGCACTACGATTTATTAAATATAATTTATTGAAACCATAACCGTGATCTGAAAGGAAGTATTTCTTACATTTATTTTGATGTTTCTATTCCCCTCCTAATAAAATTCTGAGAAACATTAAAAATATATTTGCATTTAAATTTCTGACCAGTTTTTGTATCTGAGAAAAAACCTACCTTTAGACTTCATATTATTCCCATAAATTTATCTGTTTCCATATAGAAAAGATTTGTTCACAAATAGCACTCTTTGTTAGCATCAGGAAAAGATGAGACTAAGATAACTATTTCATTTCTATTATTTTACATTCGTCAACTGTAGCTTCTATTTCTCTATTGCAGAATTATCTTCTTGGGAAAAGAGAAACCTCTGAAATGGCAGACAGGAACAAGGAAGTACTACTGGAGGTAAGTTGATTATAGGTTAACTACTTCACCAAGGGCTACAAAAGGGAAGTCTGCTGTATGAATATCTTGAAACAGTCCAGAACTCATCCACAGAATTCAACATTAAAATCTATCTGCCAGGTGAAAAATATAGTATTATAATATTCATGTGCCATAATTGAGATGTTTGGTGAGGAAGTGTCAGTTACTTAGAAATAGAACCTAACAGAATCTTGGAATACTGAATACTCTCAGGGTTAGGGAGTTCCCCATCCTCACTCTTAAGAGACAGAAAAGGAAACACTGAAGAGACAACTAATGCAAAACATTTTCTTGTGAATACATAAAGTTCATTTTTCACAATTCCTTTACCCATATGTTCTAGGAGTGCTTTTGTGGAAGCTCAGTAACAGTGCCAGAAATCGAGGGAGTCCTGTGGCTGAAAGATGATGGTAAAAAATCTTGGAAGAAACGTTACTTTCTTCTGCGAGCTTCTGGAATCTACTATGTTCCCAAAGGAAAAGCAAAGGTGAAATCCCTTTTGAGTCTCATATAGTGCTCATCTTTTCAAATGGGCATGACTGCGACTTTTACTAGACAAAACACACTGTAAAATGCATTTTTATGATTTATTTATGAAGCAGGCATCAAAAATATCACATTGCATTGGTAATGTTCATAGCCAAGCCTTCACTTTCAAATTGACTAGTGGTCTGAAAAAGATTCTGAGTTTGAAACAATGGATTTCAGGATTCCATTGCCAATGTTTCAAAATTTTGTGCCAAGCCTAGATGAAACAAGACTATCCCAGCAATCTTAATAGAAGCTATAGGTATATTTTAAAAAATAGAACCCCAAAACTTCATTGGGGTAGTGTACACAATATTGATGATTTCTTTCAAAGCTGGATCTGTCAGTTAAAAATTCACCTAATCTTCAGAGGGTATCATTAAATGATGGTAGTGATTGGTAATTGCTGTCAGAGGGATACAGTGTATGCAGTGAAACCTTTATTAAACAGATTTTGTTTAGGAGACTTCAGATGCATCTGACCAAATTTCTGCCCAGACTTCCTCCCAAAATAATGGTCTTGTACCCAAAATATAGTAATATAAACAAGGCATTTAAAGTTATATTAATGATATATTATGTATATGTAATGATACTGTGATGCAGATCTCTGAAGAGGATTGTGATTTGTATCATTTGCATAATGGTGCACTACAGAAATAACATAAATGTTTGCAAATGATGTAATATGCAGTTCAGTGGACATTTTGGAATAATGAACGAGCCATCCCCTTCATCCATATTTTGGAACAAGAGATTGAAGTAGTGGTTAAGATATTGAACTGGCACTGGGAAGAGTTAAGTTTTGCTCCACCATCAATCACAAAAGCTCATTGGACTGGTGTTTGCACCAGCATTCACTCTTGGCCCAACCTGCTTCACAGAGATGTGCTGGAGAAAAAGGAAGCAATGCTTTATACACTCTTAAACTAAAAGACAAAATATAAATTTCATCAATAAACAGATACAAATAATGTTTCTGTTATATAAAGGTTGCACTATTCATTTAGTTGTGCATATACAGTACTGTGCAAAAGTGGTGTAAATTAAGAATGCTTTCAGAAATAGTGTTAATAGTTTATTTTTATCAATTAACAAAATGGAAAGTAAATGAACAGAAGAGAAATCCAAATCAAATCAATATATGGTGTGCCCAACCAAATGTACTTTTATATAGTACTGTATATAGAAAGTAGCCTTGACAGAATTGTGTTAATATGATTTGTATCTCTTTGTCCATGACCAAGTATGTCATTATTGATAGGTCTCACGAGATCTTGTGTGCTTTCTTCAATTGGATCATGTTAATGTTTACTATGGACAAGATTATCGCAACAAATACAAAGCTCCTACAGACTATTGTCTGGTACTAAAGGTAATTATTGACTTAATACTTCTGATGTGACAAATGAATAAACATCGAAGAAAATTGTCCATAATTTGCCATGGATTTTATGACATGACTGCTATATCATCCTGTGCTGTTTTGTTTAAGAGGTTTTAATGTTCCTTTAAAACTAATCCAAGTACAAGTTCTATTTCCCTATTTTAAAAAAAATCACAATATCTTCATTTTATTTAGAAGATTTATTGTAATCTTTTTATGAAAACATAACATACAGACAATAGTATCAATTTTGAATATGCTTCAACTGGTCTCCATTATGGTTAATTTTAATTCTGTAATTATTTATTTTTAATCCAATCAAAATAGATTAAATATTTCTCTTTCAGCATCCCCAAATTCAGAAGAAATCTCAATATATTAAGTATTTATGTTGTGATGATATCAGAACTCTTCATCAGTGGATAAATGGCATCCGTATTGCTAAGGTATTCTTTCTGTCATGTTTTTCTTTAGCATTAATTCTATATTAGAATAACTTAATTTTATCCACTGCAATTTTGGGAAACACTTGAACCGAGGTGGCACACTGGTTAGAGTGCAGTACTGCAGCTACTTCAGCTGACTGCTAGTTCAGCAGATCAGCAGATCAAATCTCACCGGCTCAAGGTTGACTCAGCCTTCCATCCTTTCAAGGTGGGTAAAATGAGGATCCAGATTGTTGGGGGCAATATGCTATTTAGTATACTGTCTTTGGTGTAAGCCACCCAGAGTCCTCGGAGAGTAGGCGGCATAGAAATGTGAATAATAAAATAATAATAATAATTTAAAAAACCAAATTTGTTATCTTCTCCTACTTTAATTATTGCCCTGTTCTGCCACTCTTAATAAGAATTGATTAATACTAATTAAATCAAGCCGATATCATGACAGATGTACTCTGGATGGCAGTGAGCATCAATTTACAAACGTTCTCATCTATGATCCTTAGCAAGGCAATGCACAATAAAAAGAATACGGAGTGTAAAACAAAATGAAATGAATACAATAAAAATAAAAATTGACAATAGATGTTTTATCAGCAAATGACTTGAACATAAAAAAAGAGCCCAGAAAATTTCAATTAGCTAATCTATCATTGACCTCTAGACTACCTTGATTGCCCTGATGTCTGGGAGGGAGGAAGGCCATCAGCACCCATCACTTTCCTGTAGCAGCCAGGCTGCAGCTCCCAGTATCTCTCTCCCTGCCCTTTGATGCTAAAAGCATCTCCCATCTACCCCTAACATCCCAAGGGACACGAAAAAGAGAACTTAAGTAGTAACTGTAACTTTACAATTAATGCATTTTCTGAAGAATGAGTGATAATTTATCATGATTGTGGAGTGTATTTGTGAGCAAAATCTGAAACACAATCCCATTACCCATATACTTCTTTAAATTGCTATTTTTCTTAACAGTGCCATTGTAAAATTAGGGAAGGCTGTTGGCTCAGCTTATATGTAGGGAAAATGACTTGAAGGTAGTGCCAGCATCTTCTAGAAACAAAGGGTGGGGGGGGGGACTTCCTGTTGCAAATTTGAGGCAATTTCCTCACCCCTTCATACTGAAACTAAGGGCAACATATCTGGCTATTTTATACATTCAGGTTTTAACATTTTTATTTTATTGTTTCTTAGTGAAGCTAATCAGTTCAACATTTTTGGCATATCAAAGTTAAAAAGAAACATTCCAATAGTTGCTTTCATAAAATTAGAGTGTGCAGTGGGATTGTCTTGGGTTTGAATCATACAGCTGGAAATGGTATAACAAGCAGCATTCATATTTTGTATTTTGTACAGTATGGAAAGCAATTATATATAAACTATCAAGAAGCTCTGAAAAGGACAGAATCAGCATATGACTGGACATCCCTGTCGAGTTCCAGTATTAAGTCTGGATCCAGCTCATCTAGTTTACCAGGTAACCTCCAATAGACCAATCAATGCAAATAGTTGTTTCTACGTATAATGAATATGTATTGATTCAGTGACTAATGAAAATATTTGTGTTTCTCTTTCTCTACCTCATCCCCTTCGGTATCAAAATTATGCCTGGAGACTAATGTGGAAGCAAAATATGCAATCTGCATTTTAAAAGCAGTGAATAGGAGTAGTCCACGTGGACTTTTTAAGAAAATATCTTCTTAAAATATAGATAGTCCTTATCTTACAACAGTTCATTTAGTGATCATTCAGAGTTATAAGAGCACCGAAAAAAGTGACTTATGATCATTTTTCACACTTAGGACCATTACAGCATCCCTATGGGCTACATGATCAAAGTTCAGGTGTTTAGCAACTGACTCATATTTATGACGGTTGCAGTGTCCCGGAATCATGTGATCACTTTCTGACAAGCAAAGCCAATGGGGAAGCCAGATTCACTTAACAGCTGTGTTACTAATTTAACACTTACAATGATTCACTTAACAACTGTGGTAAGAAAGGTCGTAAAATGGAGAAAAATTCAATTTACAGCAGAAATTTTGGGCTAAATTGTGGTCATAAATCGAGGACTACCTGTAATCTTAATTTAGTTTTTTATCAGTTAATTGCCTTAGCACATTTTGAAAATGCTGTAAATGTAAAACATCTTGACTGCAGAAAGATATTTGTCAGTTGACTTGGAAACCCACTGAAATAAAGTGAAACAACCCACCAGTTACTCCTCCTCAAAGTTCTTACTAGATTTGCCAGTGACATTCTCTAGAAGCCAGGCTTGAAATTAGCTTTATAGGTGAGAGAAAGGGTTAAAAATACAGAATGAATTTAATAGACACAATAAATTTATTTACAGTCCCAGACCAAACACAAAGAAAGACCAGCATATAATACAGTAAGTATAAAAAAGAAATTTTAAAATATGAGAAAATCCTAAAGCACATAGCATTTAACAATACCACAAGGGAGGATTTAGATGATTTCTATCAGCTAGAGCTATTAATTTAAAAAAATGCAACTTTCTTTCTGAGGTTTCTGAAGAATGGTTAACTATGGGAAAGGTAACAATCTCATGATTGCAATAGCAATTAAAGTTATTGACAATTGGAAGTATTAAACTTGATTGTCTTTGGGTGATCAATGGACATTTTGATAGCACATGTGAAATAGAACCTATTTCAGAACAAACAGAAACAAATTCAGCTTTCATATTAGATTAGATTAGATTTAGATTTATTGAATTTGTATACCGCCCTACTCCCGAAGGACTAAGGGCGGTGAACAGCCAAAAGATAAAATACATGTAATACAAATGTTTAAAAAAAACATTAAAATAGAATTAAATAATTTGGCCCAGAAAACAAATTTTAAAAACCCCAATTTTATACGACAATTTAAAAAATTTAAGAAACAGTTTAAAAAAGAGGTTAGGCCAGGCCGGCCTGCTGAAATAGGAATGTTTTGAGGGCACGGCGGAAAGCGCGCAGATCAGTGATCCTCCGTATCTCAGGGGGGAGCTCATTCCAGATGGCAGGTGCTCCCACAGAGAAGGCTCTCCCACTGGGGGCCGTCAGTCGACACTGTTTGGTCGACGGCACCCTAAGAAGCCCCTCTCTATGGGAGCGTACTGGTCGGTGAGAGGCTACTGGTGGCAGAAGGCGGTCTTGTAGATACCCCGGTCCTAGGGCATTGAGCGCTCTAAAGGTGGTAACCAAAACCTACACCATTTCCGACAAATGGCAGTCCAATCTCTTCTTGAAAGGTTCCAGTGATGAAGTTCCCACAACTTCCGAAGGCAAGCTGTTACATTGGTTGATTGTTCTCACTGTCAGAAAATTTCTCCTGTAGTTGGCCCCAACCTTTTTAGAATGTCTGCTTAAAAAGCAGATATAGTTTAAAGCTGCTTGAATTGAAGTATTCAAGTAATGGCTATTCCACTAAACTCTGCTTTGACTAGACCCCAACTTAGTTTCTTTGTGAGATTCTTTGAACAAATTTTCATACTCGGAGAAAGGAAAACTGTTTCAAAGAAGGACAATGAGGGTAGTGAATGGAATAGAAACTAAGTTTTATGAAGATAAACCAAGAAAATAGAAAATTACAGCGTTTTTCAAGAAACAGGAAGTAGGTCAAGATGTGTTCACCATCAACCCAGAATTCAGGGCACCGATTAATTACCTTACAGAAAATCAGATTCTGGCTCATTATTTGGGGGCGGAGGGGGTGTCAAAAAAATGTTTTCAAAGTGGAACCAAAGGAAGAAATGAGTTCCCGATAATGGATGAGTTCAAACAAAAACTACAGCAATTTCAATTAGGAGTACTTTAATTTAGAATTCTTCATTGAGCTTGATGGCCTAAATGATACCTTTTAAATTGGTGATTAAGTGAAAAGAATCTGTACATTGAGAGTATGTTTAGATTTGGCTTTTGCTTTGTCTTGCTCTTGCACACACACACACACACACACACAAATTTAGTAAGGTTTTATTATATACCATCCAGTTCACCATGCTAATGTAGTGTGATAGTACTCCATCTAAGCCAATGTACTTGTGAATTTTTTTTTTAACAAGGACAAAAATTGCAAATATTTTTCAATATTTCTTTTGACAGAATCTCAGTCCAACCACTCAAATCAATCTGACAGTGGAGTTTCAGACACTCAAACAGGACATGTCCGTTCCCAAAGTATTGTTAGCTCCATCTTTTCAGAAGCTTGGAAGAGGGGAACTCAGTTGGAAGAGTCTAGCAAGATTAACGTAAGTATAATCATTGTTGCAAGGGAATGTCCCCATTACAAAATCTGGACTTATTTGAAGGTCCTGTTTTTTGTTTTGTTTTTTAATGCAAAATGCCAAAGTGTAAAGTGTAAACCAACAAAGCCTCCTGACTTCTGAAAATGGGTCATGGTGGGGAAAAGTTGCTTGAAGTCCCCCATTGGTTTACCCCTGTCCCCTGATCCCCCGTGTTTCATGCTATGTTTTTGTTCTTGTTTTTCCTGTTGCCCTGCAGTCTCATGTGGCAAAAGCAAAACCTGGAACAGCTCTGAGCTCCACTGCAGTGATGGCTTAAGCAGGGGTAGAGTTAAGGTCAGGGGCTTTGTTTGAACTATTAACCTGGGGGAATGATGCAACCCAAATCATGCAAACTAACATTTCCCAAGTTCTAATCTTTAGATTTGTTGATCAGTTCACAAGTGCTTGAACCTGTCCTAGTATAATTTGACCCTATCATGCCACCCACATTAATCTGTGTAGTTCTGGTTTAGCCTGGGTTACTGAGAAACATTGCCCAGAATGGAAGATCTCCAGTATGCTATTGCTTGCCAAACTTCAGATCCTTTTTTGCTATGGAATTCTTGGCTTTATAATATTTAACTGAAAGCATTGCATAATCAGGAGGGCAAGGCATTCTTAATGTGGATTTGCTTATTTCGGTTCCATACATTAATACAAACATGCTACAAAATAAATTACCTTAACACCTTGACCAGAACGCATCAATACCTTCTGTTCTGTTTCTCTCCTTGACTACGTGCTTCCTCCCACAAAATATTTGTGCATGCCTTTCCTTATGCTATCATATGGAGGTTTTGATAGTTTTCACTCTGCGCTCACTCTATTGATCATAATTGCTTGTTCACATATATTTTCAGCTCTTCGGCATATTTTTTTTCCTAGAATTGTGAAGGAATTGCACTTTGAAATATCTCAAAGGGAAATTTTTTGCAATGTCCACATTCCTTAGTGGAATTGCGATCCCACACGAGCTGCTGCGTAGTTTTTTGTCTTGTGTTAGTTAAATGCCACTTTTTTTCAGTATTTCATAGTTCAACTTAATTAGATATATTGAGCACACAGGATCATAATTGCCAGTATAAATGATATTTGCATGAATTTGTTTTTTGAACATTTCGCTTTCATTTCTCCTTTAGGCTCGAATGGACTCAATAAACCGACCTTTCACTTCACTTGTATCGCCTTTATCTCCACAAACTAAAACAGCTACTCCATATTCAGCATCACAACCATCACCTCCCCTTCCACCTCCTCCACCTCCCCCACCTCCACCCCCACCTCCTCCACCCCCACCTCCTCCCCCTCTTCCTGGTCAGTCTGTGCCATCTGGAACCAGCTCAGCAACAGTGTTTGTGAAATATAGCACTATAACAAGACTACAGAATGCCTCTCAGCATGGTGGGCTTCTCTACAAATCACCTATCACAATACAGCAGCCACCATCCCCCCTCCCGCCTCCAGGAAAACCTCAGATTTTAGTACCTCCAAATGGTATAGTCCCACCCCCTCCTCCTCCTCCTCCTCCCCCTACCCCAGGATCAGCAATGGCACAGCTCATGAAACCTGTGCCTTCCCACCCATCAGTACCATTATTCACACCGCCACCTCCTCCTGCTCCCCCTCTCAAAATTCATCAAGTTCACCAGAACATTGTTCAGTCTGCAACTCTGCCACCTCCGCCACCTTCAGGGCCAGCACCTCCACCTCCACAAGCTCCTCCTAAGCCTACTATGACTCTCCCTACACAAAACACTGCAAAATCTCTCTCAGCAGTCGTAACACATCCAGTGCCACCACTTCCTGTTCCTTCAGCAGTAAAGAAGCAGCCAAGTTTCACCACCCCACAAATTCCATTATCTCCTGCTTCACTAGGTCCATCTCCTCCACCTACTCTGCCCAAGCAGCAGAATCACTCTAATAAGCTTCCTCCCTCTCCACAGTCTCCTGTGCCATCCGTTGTGAAGCAAATAGCCAGCCAGTTTCCCCCTCCTCCCATGCCAGCTTCAGAGCCCCAGCCTTTAAAACCTGCCCCTCTGAGTGTACCACCTCAGTCTCCTCCAGCTGTAAAAGCCAAGCCAAAATGGCAGCCAACCTCTGCTCCGTCCCCTGATTTTCCTCCTCCACCCCCGGAAAGTAGCCTAGCATTTCCTCCTCCACCTTCTCCTTCTTCTTCTCCATTAATAGTATCCCCTACACCGGATAAGTCAGGAGGTTCCCCAGTCAAAAAAGGTAGTAAGACTTCTAGTCCAGGAGGAAAAAAGCCGCCTCCTACACCTCAGCGCAATTCCAGTATAAAATCAAACAGTTCAATTGAGTCCAGTGAACCTAAGAGACCTTCAGTGGATGTCTTAGTTAGCAAATTTGCACATCCCCCGGAGCCCTCCGGATCTCCTGGCAAGGAATCCCCAACTCCACCTGCAGCTCCTCCAAAGCCAGGAAAGCTCTGCCTGCCTATCGTTCTTCAGCAGGCAGGTATTTCAACAAAAGCACCTGCCACAGGAGCACTAGGCAAGGGTGCTGCCGAGGAATTTCCTTCTCCTCCATCAGATTCAGACTTTCCCCCTCCACCACCTGAAATTGATCTTCCTTTACCTCCCGTAGAAATTCCTGCTGTCTTTTCAGGCAATACCTCGCCAAAGGTTGCTGTCGTCAATCCCCAACCTCAGCCGTGGTCTAAGTCATCTGGAAAGAAAGCTCCCCCTCCAACACGTCCCAAACGCAACGACAGCACCCGTCTCACGCAAGCAGAAATGGCGGAGTCACAGGTTGTTGTCAGTGCACAAGTGCCCACCTCGCCCAAGTCCGGCCTTAGCGTTCAGCCTGGTTTTCTGGCTGATTTGAATAGGACTCTGCAGCGTAAGTCCATCACTCGACATAGCTCCCTCTCCTCTGCCCGGATATCCCGAGCTGAGCCAACTGCTACAATGGATGACATGGCCTTGCCCCCACCCCCACCAGAACTTCTGACAGACAAGCAGAAGACCAGCAACTTTGGGGGTAGTCATATATTAGGCTATGCAACCTTACGGAGGGGCCCACCTCCAGCACCTCCAAAGAGGGATCAAAACACCAAACTGTCTAGGGACTGGTGATGTTTAGGAGACTCTCTTTGCATTGCCAGCAAACCCTAACCGGGACACATCTGGTACTGAGACGCCTCATCTTAATAGCCGTGAACTGAAGTCTGTTTTAACAGTAGCTGTCGGTAGTGACCACATTCACTTCCAGAAAGAGTCCCTGAAGCTTTGCCTATTTGTGTTCTGTGTATTGGGGTGAAGGATGGGATGAGTACTACTTCAAAGTTCAAATATTACATAAGGATTGGACCAAAATCTTTAACACTTATTTTTCCTGCTGTTCAGGAAATAACTGTTGTCTGTCAGTGTGGGACATGTGGGTGCATGTATTATAAATGTAGGTATATAATATATTGTGAAATATTTTGTTGGAATTGTAGAGGCTCACCAGAATGTTTTTGTACATCTGTATTTATTGTTTCAGTCAACTGAGATTTTTATCAGAAATTGGATGATGTATTAGAAAAGTCATTTGCTTTTGAAAACAAAATTGTTGGGGCACCTTAGATCATTGGAAACCTCTTTGGGCAGTTGGTGACGGGTATGCAGGGCTGCCAAATTCTGTCGGTCTCTGCGCAGAATCAATTGATTGGAAAAATTAGACACAGTCTACCAAAACATTCTGGTTGTAATACTACTGAATAGCAATCCATATAGAGAAAAAGAAAAATGCTGTACAGTGGGGCTGCAGTTTAAGATGTTGGGTAATAAAGGCATTCTGTTCTAGAATTCTTTAAGGGGGAAAAGCCCTTTAAAATATATCAGAACTTTCTCCCAAATAAACACTGGTAGGATTGGGCTTAAACTTAATGTTCTAGTCACATGTTCTAAAGAGGAATGTGTAATGAATTGAACATATCAGAATGTTGTGCATTGGAAACCGGATCATCATTCCCCAAACCCTCAGTGGGATTATTTGGACTGGTGATGCTCAGTTTAAATTAACATTTATTTCACTGTCACATACATGTCTGTTTTGGTTAAGTGAAAATGGTGTACCAGAAGGCACTCGAGATATGCTGCTGTCATGTCTGATCACCATTTCTCTTTAACTGGTGCTGCTCATCAAATTGCCTGTGTACAAGTTTACATATAGCGGGTGCATCTCTCTCTCCCTCTCTCTCTCTCTCTCTCTCTCTCTCTCTCTCTCTCTCTCTCTCTCTCTCTCTCTCTCTCCCTCCCTCCCTCCCTCCCTCCCTCCCTCCCTCCCTCCCTCCCTCTCTCCCCTCCCCCCCTCTCTTCAGAATAAAACTTAATCAGACATACAAATATTACAAACTCTTAAGGAAAATCCTTTATGAACATTCAAAACCAATAAATAGTGAGGATGCAATAGCTTGCCTTAAAAGAACATGGCAGATGAACACCATGGAGTAACACAGCTTAAATCAAAAGTATCAGAGGAAACAACTATAAAATTGAAAGGACAGGAGTGATGTGCATTTTGGTATAAAACTAAATAAAAGCATTGGTTTCAGCCATCTCACAATTTTTGGCCTTTGAAATAGCTCTTCTTCCACTAAGGTTTGTGGGTAAGTCAAATGCTAATTACAGAACCACTGTTTTAACCAGAAATATCCTAGAATGTATAAAACAACTTAAAATAACTACTGTGCATGTGCTGTGCAATACAGGGGATTGTAAAAATGTGTTTTTAAATTAGCAGTTGTAACTGATAGTTCATGAAGACATCAACACTGGTTTAAAAGAAGATCCAGAGTTACTAGTTTGGATTAGAGTTTGAACCCTCAAAGGTTAGCACAGTCTCATCCAGGTATGGATGTAATAACCAGAAGTTACTTCTGAAGATTAGACATTTAAAATGACTATAAAACACACACACACACACACACACAAACACACCTGGACTTCTGTTAGAATTATTACAAAATTCATTAGAGAGTATTTGTTCTAGAAAGAAGTAAGAAAATGTGACTTTTTTTCCTTTGTAGAACTTGATTCCAAAAATAACCCTTAACAACAGAAAAGTGGTGCTATGTCATCGGATGCTGAAATCATAGTGGATGATTTGCTCTGCCCCAGATGTATCCTGGGCATATTTTTCCTATTTGACAATATTTTACCTGAGCAATAATAATATACCATTTTGTGCATTTTTAAAGTACTGCTATTAGAAGGCACTTTTTTTTGTATCTTTCAAAGTGTTTGGGATTACAAAGTGTCCTTAGCTATTAACCACTTTTGCATTAGTGTACTTTTAACACATATTTGGTTTGTCTTATGGTATGGTCTTTATTTTTTTAATTTTGCTTTGAGAATGCACTGGTGCTCTGCCTTTTTATTCCTGTTGATTGCTGCTGCTGCTGCTGCTGCTTGTTGGCTCTGGGAGAGAAGGTCTCATTTTGTGGATATGAAACAGAGAATTTCTGTGGGGCAGTTTGTTTACCTCATTCTTTTGAACCTTCATGTTCCTTTGAAGACAGGCAGTGTTGAAGTACTGCCTGAATTCACTAATTGTAACAAAATACTGTCATATGCAAAAAATAAGCAGTACCCACCAATGACAAAAAAAAAATGTACTAGTTAAATATCTGAGGCATTCAAATTAAATTATGTGCTAAGGAAGGTTTTTGATACAGAATTTGACCTGGGCAGCGGCGGCAGGAGGAGGAGCACAGGGATGCCTTTTCCCAGACTTTCAGTCTTTTAAAAAAAATATTAATATAGAACTTTCTTTCCTGGTTGCTCCCATTCTACACTTTATTTCTCTAAGGAGGTATGTATTTATTACCAACATAATGAAGTCTCATTACCTACTTTCTTTGTCCCTTTTGGTTAACTTCCTCTGGCTTTAGTACATCACTGTTTCTGCCCTTGCGGCTCTTCCTTTTTCAACCCTTCTCAAGGGCCTTTGGTTAAGTATCAGAAGTGATAAAGCATCACAGAGCAGTGTCAATTTGATTGGTTTGAACCAAATAGGTAGGATGCATTTTCCACTAGAATCATTGCCCTGAGCCTAATGTAATTCCTTTCCAAAGGCCTCAGTTCTGTATCAGATTGTTCAAGCATATTTTCTTTTTGAATTAGGACTTTAAATACATTTAATGTCTTTAGCTCAGGGCTAGTTTTCTTCAAAATTTTCCCAAAAAGACTCTAATCTGGGAGATTATGGTATATCAACTTTGAAACTGAGAAATCAAAAAGCGCAAATATATTTAAACCAGAGATGGTTAAATGCCTAAATATCATGAAGAGAATGTCTGGATTATGGCTCAATTCAGCTTTTGATGAATAAACATCTCATTTCCACTGGCATTTATTTTTTTGGTATATACATTGATCAGTAAAATATAAATTTGAACAGCTTTTTAGCCTTAAATACTTAATTCTTAAAAGATATAAATTGGGTTTTAGATTTTTTTTAAAAAAAAAAACAGGGTTAGAACCAAAAGCAAATTTTTTCTTAGAATTATTCTGCAAGCAGGTATGTCTAACATACATAGGTACTGTCTAATAGGATGAAATGATTCTTCACAATATTTTTAAGTGGCTTCTATATGCCCTCTAAACCTATTAATAAGTTATTCTTTTGAATAATTCCTGAAAATATATAAAAGCTTAAAATATTTTTAAAATATGATGAAACTCTATCTTTATTGAGAGGAATGTGTTAAGACCAAAGGGAATTTCAATCAGTCCCTATGGCTGCCCACAGTTGGGCTGAGGTCCCTGGGCAGGAAAATTGTGCATCACAATTATCTCTCTCCTACTAACTATTTCTATGTGTGCTGCATATGTTATACATGTATACCTCTAACCTTACATGAATGGATGGTTGGTCCTATGATACCATACAGCTGAACCGATTCTCATCTAAAACTATAGCTCTCATTTTGTTAAAACATAAAATGCTTGCCGTTTGTGGTTATGGAACTTATCATTAGATAGCAAACTATTTCAATCATATCAGTAATCTACAGTCTTATGTGATGTACAAAATGTTATTTGGTATCTGCTGCTTCAGTGTAGGGTTCAGTTAAAATTTGGTTCCTGGATTTCCTTCAAATAATTATACTGTATTCTTCCCTAGTTCATTCACTTGAAGCTTACAGAAGCTTCCACAAATGTAACAGGAAGGAGCATCTGGCTCATGTAGTACTTTCTTGCATTGTTATAATGACTGGCCTACTCTGCCTGGTGGAAATTAGAATGTGTAGATTGGAGAGTTAAGAGAACCTCTGTACGGTATTCAATGCCCTCAGCAGTGAATAGGACAGCCCCGCAAAATTGGGGGAGACCTTGTCTACCAAAGAAAAATAGGATAGTCTGCAATCACTCAAGGACTGCTTATATCTTCATGAACGCAGGCCATAGTACAAATGTTTTGGAAAACAAGGTTTCTGATCCAAATGGGTATTGCCTTTATTTTAATGTGGGTGTATCATTCTAAGGTACCTATTTGTGACTGTGCTGCTGCAACATACTTTCCCCTCCCCCTCCCCCCATCAATCTTTGTATCTTGTCACCAGAAAATGGGAGAGGTCAATACTTGTCTGCTTATCCCTGCTTTTCCTATTTTGTAATTGTAAATTTTAGGATTGTAAATTGTGGGAAAGAACATTTGATTTGTTTTGTAGCCATTGGACGGAGTCAATGGTGGTGATTCTTGTATCTGATTATGCACATGTAAACCACCAATGTTAAATCAATGATTTTGTCTGTGTAGCCAATGTGTGCTATGTGCTGTAAATATATTCGTATGTTTACCGCTTTACAGGAAAAAATTGCACATTCTTTCTGAGACTGCCTCCCCATATCCTTTCCTTTTAAGAATGAAAGCTCATTGCAAGTAAGAACTTAAGATTGAGAAGAGCTCTTTCTATATAAATATTCTATAAATATGTATAAATATACTTTTTTAAAGCATGGGTAAAGAAATAAAAATGCATTCATGGAAAGTACTAAGAAATCATTATACAATGGAATATGCACAAGTCAATAAAGATATAGTTAAATTTGTCTGAGGTTGTTTCAAGGGATAATTTGCCTCTGCTCTAGAAGGCCCACCAGTATTCGAGAAATTCATATTCTTTCATATGAAGACTCCAAATAAAAATTTAAGATTTGTTCATCACATAGATGGGAAATTAGTAACATGTTCTACCATATCCAAATTTAAAGTTTCTATAACAGAAGAAGAAGGTAGGGACAGAAAGCTGAACAGTCAGAGGCCATAGCATTATTTGCCACATAAGCGTCCAAAAACAAGCAAAGCATCACTGCTGCTACTTTATTGGCTGATTTGTGCATGGATATTGGAGGGCCCTGGGCAGTCCAAAGTGAAGTAGAAGACCTTGCTGGGTGCTGTACAGCTTGAGCAGTCAATTTTTAGAAGTTGTTGAAATAGTTTTCCCCTCCTACTTGTGGCTGTTCAGCTGGATCTTCTCATAGTAGTTCAGCAAGGTTGAGATCACCACAGCTTATCCACCCAGAACCCAGAATGTTTCTTAAAATATGTGCAGACTTCAGTTTCTTGTAAGCCGTGCTACAGTTCTGTTTCCAAACAGTGTTCTGGGTTTAATGAGGAAAGGCAGTATGTAAATTAAATTAAAACATCAAGGAGTGTATATAGCAACCAAGATTGCAGCAGAAGGAGGGACATCTCTTTTCCAACAGTGTCAGTGTTTTGGGAAGAGGCTGGGCCTGCACTTCTTTTTTGAGCAAAGGGGTTCCACACCAGAGGTTAAATATGTTTTATTTTACCCTCCCACCTCCAAATGTAGTAAAACACATCATTAAAAATATTATACATTATGATTTTCACTGAATTTTAATGTAATCTTTCTTTAAAAAATGTTCTGGGAACCAGTTATCCCAATTTAGAACTCTGAATTGGAAGACTCAAGGGTTTCTCTGTATGTAGACATAGCGAAATACATATTCTTACCAGTGTTGAATTCTATATTTCTAAAAATGGAATACTATCGTCTTTCTAATTGCATGAGGGAGAATATCTTACCTGTTTTAATATTTTGCCTGTCTTTGCTATTTCTGGTTTGCCCAATAGTTATTAAACTAGAAAAGTAGAACTCAGTGAAAGAATCCTGCATGGAAACTACAGATGATGAAGCACACCAAATCTTGGGAGCCCTTTTTTCAAAAGCCTTGAAACAGTATCAAGAGGTTTTAAAACTAGGTTGCCCAAACTATCATTTTTTTCAATTCCTTTTAAGGAACTAGCAGCATACTGAAAATGCGAAAGCAACCATATTGTATCTGACAGCACGTGTTTTTACTATCTTGTAAATGTGGTCTTTTAGTATATTTAGATATTTCCAAAACAAAGTTACCCAAGATAGGGGCAATGAAACTTCACTATGTGCTTTTACTTCTTGAGCATAAAACAGTCACTGTTCATTTCTTGTGAACACACTAAAGAAAACACTTGACATCAAATAACACACAATTTGGAGAATTGGCTAGTTTTAAAGTAGAGTATAACTATTAGAGGTAGAAGTGATACGCTAGTACAACATTGCATGAGAAAACTAACTGATTTAGCTAATGAGATTCAGGTGACTTGGACACCAGCCTATTCATGCAGATATTCAAATTGATCAACCTGTCCATGTTCAAAGAAGGACACAACCTAGGCTGGCAGTTCAATACATCTACTTTTTTCCTCTTCCACACTAAGGACATCAGTGTTAACAAGCACATATCATTTTTTAGACTTAAAATATTTATGAGACCCTTCATTTTAATTCTTAGACTACTAAAAAGAGATGCATATATAAAAAGCCAGAAACCAATAGGTTTAGATCTAGTAACAACTTAGGTGCACAACAAAAAATTAATCATGAAAAAGTTCAAGACAATTGTCAAGAGGGCAGTACAAGTTTGGGGGGAATTTATTTATTAAGACTTGTAACAAGAGGGTTTAGTACACAGCAACAAATTGATTCCAAATACAATTTTTAAAAAATTAAAAATTTATGTCTCCTCCCTCATCCCACCCCCAAATGGTTTAATGATACACACAATAAATCAAAACCAGCAAGGCTTCCTTCCCTAAAATCCCCCACTGTTCTCACCCTACTGGGATACTTAAAGAGCTCAGAGGCCAGAGCCACTACTAGTAAAGTGGCTGATTTTAAATCAAATGCCTATTTTTTTTTATATGATAGCAAATGAAGTTTGCCACACGAGGCACATAATTCAACATCTGAAAAATAGCATCCAATGTTGATGAAATTTCAGCCAGAACTCTTGAAAGACTCCAACTGAAATCACTCTGTGCTATTTCCCATATTATAGATGAAGAATATAATATTCTTATTATATAATGGCGTCTATGAATAAAAGAGTGATAGTACTGCATTAGGGCCAGGCAGGATTTATCACAATATTTTCTGCCTTGAATTGCTGCCTATTCTGCTGCATTGGGGGGGGGGGAAGGGAAGCACCATTCTTCTATAGCATTGACATTGATCTGGTATACATAATTAGGCATAGAACAACTTACAAATTCTCTTCATAGGTAACAGCTCCTGAATTTCCAATGGGACTCACTTGTCAAATTCAAATCTATCAGCATTTTTTTTTAAAAAATGCACCAGTCTAAGTTCTTTGTTTTGAGTAACAACAACTTGTTTTTTGTTTTACTGCAGTATCCTGTCTAATAAAAGTGATGTATAATACTGTAAATGTTAAGATAGGTGTATAATCTCTTGAGAAATCTATAATAGAGAATGTCTATATTTTTCTAATTAGTACATCAGCTCTCACAGAATATGTGTGGATGCTCAAAATCTGTCATCACATAGCTAATTTAATCCTATCTAATTCAACTTTCCCTTCATTGATGACATTTTCAAATACTGCTATAAACAAAGACTGCTCCAACAACCCAAAACTGGAAGACATGCTGTCATTATTAATTAATTTAACACACTTCATTTCTTCTACATTTTAACTTCTGGAGTGGTGCAAAACCATCTAAGCTAGCTATATCTTTAATTTTTCTCTAGCAAAACATGCCTAAAGTCCTGTTCACCAGAAACACTTCCTAAGTCCTTGTTCTTATGTGAAAAAAGTTTAACTCTTCACTTTTCACTCCACATAGAAATCAGGAATAAATTATGAAAATAATAAAGGTAAAACCACAACACAATCTGCAAAGGTTAGACTTCCCTCACCTCCCTACAAAAGCCTATCTGTTAGAGATCACCCAGAACATTCACTTTTCTCATTAAATTATCCTTCTCCCTTCCCAAATGTTGCCAATTTAACAAGGTAAAATAAACCCACAAGCAACATCTCTATGCCATTCTTATAAACCATTTAAAATTCAAGCAAAAGAGCAGCCAAATGATATAATAGACTCTGGATCATATTCTTTGCCTCTTCCTCCTATACTATGATGCCAGCTCTCAAATGAGGAAAAGAAATTTTCCATTTCTACTGAAGGAAAGAAAGCCCCTACAAAGGATAATCCTTAGGCCTGAAGGCACCAACATATTGTTTTTATGATAAACAAAAAGCACTTTTCCATAGGGGAAGATTTGATCCTCTAGGACAGCAATATTTGAAGGCTTTGGGCCAAAGCTCAACTTCCCAATCTTCTGGAGGGCTGTAGGAGCAATCTTTTTCTCCCAGAAAGGATAGGATCAAGAGTTTTGACCTGTGGAAATAAGAACAGGAGAGGCTCCTATTCTTGCCCTCAATGCATCCAAGGCCCAACATTACGGTATCTCCCCAAATCATTTATATGTTGAGGATGGAAAGATAAGAATTAGGTTGTCATGCTTCACATTTCCATTCATTCCCATCTTTAATTTGGGCAAAGCCCATCTTAAATTCAACTACTTGGCTTATGAATTTGGACAGCATGTCTCGCAGTGGCTCAAACTGGATGTAGAGAAGTTACATGAAGCCAAAGGGCTAATTCATACCATAGCAAACAAATGTTGTTCTCTAAAAGAAGCAGAAGAATGTTCATGAATATGGATACATGTGCCATAATTGCATGGTTGGAAAAATGAGTGCTGAGGGAATCAAAGCCATTTTATGGTCAAGGAAAAGCTTAAAAAATTGACACTGAGCTCTTTTTGGTCTCCCTACTACATATTTTTCCCCACAAGATACTGAAACAGAATGTGGAATGTTCAACATATTTAATAGCTTTACAGCAGGACTAGGGAAGGAGGATAGGTACAAGGGAGAAATCCAGGCCTTTCCTCTTCACCCCTTTTTCTTAATTAAACACTAGTGGGGGAAAAAAGTTGGGAAAAATAGTAAATGATATTTGAAAAGCCACTCTCACTGTCTTGATATAACATGCAGTCTATGTAACATTACATACACACAGAGTCTGATTACTTTGGGCCTTGTACATAGTATCATCCATAGGCATTCTACAGAATTCAAAATTGTAATTGTACAAAATAAAAAATAAGCATAAAATCCAAGGATTATTTTCACAACATTAGTATTGCAGAATAAAAGCATTAAACCAGCAGGAGGCAAGGAATCTGTAAACACCCTCTGCAGCAGTTTGCAGGAAGATGATCTTGGCCCGTGAAGGATACAGGAAGCAGTCATACAATCAGAGAGTTCCAAATTCTTATAAGGGAACTGTGGCCCTGCCCTCCATAGAAGCTGTACAGTTTCTCCCCAAACAAGCAAATGAGTAGCATCTTATAAAAATCATGTGATACTGAAAGCACTTTTAAACAGGAAAAACAAAAAGGCTATCAATAAAAAACAAACCCTCTCCAACCCTCCCTTTCATAACCAGGATTCATTTATGTTCTGCCGCAGAATCATCTTCCAACTTCTATTTGTTCTAGGAATAAAATTTGATGGTTTAGGTCTTGCAAAGGGACAGAGTTAAGAATTCACATTACTGACTTTTCAACACGAGAGCTCCAGGCATAACAGCAGTCTTTTCTACAACCAAAAACAAGTGTCACATTTCCCAGAACAGCAGAGAAGACACCACATGTGAAGGATTGTTAAGGCAACTGTTTCTGAAAAAGGAAAATAAGATTTTTGGGGGTGGGTGGGGAAGAAGCACTCTTCAGAAGTTGATGGAACCATAAAATCACGGCACCAGACAATAACTGCATCAATAATGACAAAAAAAGCAGAATATGAAAAATTGGGAAAGGAAATTTGAATAAACTATGTTTTTTTGTTGCTTTCCTAATTAGCTGTGGCTCAGGTTTTCCATTCTAAATAAATTGTTTGCAACACAGCTCATAGCCTTCAGGCACAACACCCAATATGTTTAAATGTTAGTTTTTTAGAACTGAGCCCACGCAAGTCCACAAAATTTGTCCAGAATTATTTGCCATAACCCCTGATCTTTGTTCATCCTCTTGGCAGGCTCTGCAAAACTCAGGAGAAAGCAGGGTGCCACTGATGATCTTTGAAGCAGAATCCTACTCCAAAGCGCCAAACGAGTATTATAGTTGCATTTTCAACTTCTCAGAGCAGAGTCTTCTCTTAGCTGGGTCCCCATGGAGCAGTGACAGCCACTTATAACAAGTATATCGATGGAGGTTGAATTCCCATCTTCATATGGTAGGTTGTGTCTCAAGACTGTACACCATAACACCACACATAAGATATTATACAGTAAAGCCTATATGCATACCCATCATGCTTGGTCCTTTGTAGAAATCTACCCTTTGTCCTAACAGATCAGGCTCTCATGAATCATTCTCAATTGGACGTCCAGTGTTTATGCAAGAAGTGGCTCCAGTATTCCAACATCTACAGATACATCCAGCTTTCAGATACCCATCCTTCTTGGACAAATCAAATCTGGATGCCTTTAAACCAGCCAGTCCTCAGTGATCTTTATACTATAAACACTGGCATCTGTTGTGGGGAGGGGGTGCCAATAAAGGCAAACTGATGGTCACAGAATGCAACTGAACTCCCACTCCTCTGTACCTCTGCAATATCAACCACATTAAAAAGGGGAGGCAGCTTTGATGATCATCTTGTTTTTTGGTGATGCCAGTGACAAACATTATCACAGTAGATCTTAAGCTTTGAAACAGTAATCTTTGAAGGGACCTGGATCTCATTGGCAGTCCTACTAATGGGAGCTACAACAACTGATGTTAAATTAATGACTTTTGGTAGCACCTGAGGTTTATTAATGGCACAAACAAGCAACCGAGGAAGCCACAGAAGTTATACCAACATAATCTGCATAACTCAGAAAGTTGTTAGTAAATTTATAGCTATCTTATGTGAGAAAGGAAGGCTGACCACTACAATCAGTGTTCCAAGCACATGATTACTGAACATTATCTTGAGCAATATACCCAGCAATTCAACTAAGAGTAAGAAGTATGAAATGTTTACAATGCCTTAAAAAGAAATATCTTATTCTGTGTATTTGGGAAAACTTTTATTATGTTAATCAGCAGCAAAGAATTGGACTGGGATTATGGCATATAGTAAACTTAACTTCTCACAATACACCACAGAGCTAATACAAAACCCTTCAGGTCCTTCTCATAATCCCCCCAATTCAGCTGCTATCAGCATAAAACCAGCAGCTAAACAAAAGCAAATTTCATAAGGACTATGGTCTACAGTATAGAAAAAAGTTCACACCTTCCCCCTCACTTCATGCCTGAATCTGATAGCTCCATGATTGCTGGATAACAAAAATAAACACATTCTGTATATCCTCTAGCTTGTTGCTAAAGTGCCTACAGACATTATAGCAGATTTTCATTCCCTTGTTGGAAAATCACCCACATATTTACTTGTGGGAGAAAAAGCAGTTACACTTTTGCCAGTTTCTAAATTAGCATTCAAAGAAAACCAACAGCATTTGGAAATCTCTGAGCAATATTTGTCTGCCTTCAAAGCTATGTATCAAAATCTGAAATAGAACAAATGGCCAATTTCATTAGTACATACTTGTTCTGAGTTGGACAAGCTATAGTCAACTGAAGCAGGCTAATCAATTCAGACAAAAGCCTTTCTCTATAAAATACTTCTGTCCCTTTCCAACTCCCAAATTATGAAACATGAGGTAATTTTAGAACATTGCTGTCAGCCTTTGTAACAACAATCAGGGCTAAAGCCTGACTAAAAGCAGTTTTTGAACACTATCAGGAGGGCAGACTTAAACCATTTCACAAATATTTTGCATACTGAGGGCTGAATAAGGCTGCTTATTATATTTATATGAAGGACAGAGGCCATTTTTAAAATGTCAAACTTTATCGTCCTTCATGATCTTTAGTCCAACTTCTTAAAAATAATTGAATGATACAAAAGAAGCCCAGTTTATGACTTGGAAGTCTCAATATATTGGGAGATTATCTCTGATGTTATGTCCTCCTGTAAGAAGAAATGAAACAGCTCCTTACAAGCCTAGATCAAGCTATATGTGTGAAACAATTGCAAAATTGCTGTATTAGAGATGCAAGGAACCAATCTGAGACCCAGTTGGTGTGTAATCTCAGAATGTTTGCCAGTACAATAACACACATCCAACAGTAATATGTGCAGAATAAGGAGGGGGAAAAAGATGGCAGATAGCCTAACAAAGCCTTCAGCACTAACATCCAAGATGCCCCAATACCAGGCATGGTATTCCTGAGGAAAAAAAATCCCATATTTTGATTGAATGGGTCTCAATTTGAGCAATGGATCCCTTTACTGGCAAGTTCATTACATCTCTGTATCTACATGTTGATCAGTCAGCTCATTAATATTGGTCATTCAGCTTGGTCGCTGCTGGCAAATGGAAGAGCCATTCTTCAAAACAATTCAAATCACCATTTTATAAAAAGGAAGAAAGGGGAGTGGTTTTGTTACAATGATCCTTCCTTCCTTCAGGTGCCCAGGTTCCCCCCAAGCTGCCAATGGGACCTGGGCAGCTCAACAATCTCTTGGTTCTGTCTCTCGCCATAGTGGTCTTCATTCTGAGTAGTGCATGATGGACTCTACATAGTTTCCGGGGAAGAGTCCAGTTACTCCATTCATCACACCTTCATACCACCCATCATCATTTTTCTTAATGACGTAGATGATGGCACCTTCCTGAAAGGAAAGTTCATCTTCCTTGTCTTTAGTGTAATCATAAATTGCCACAACTAGGAACAAGAAGAAAAACAAAATTAGCATTTCAAATAAGCAGTTGAACCCAAGGCAATTACAGCTTTCACTTAAGTGGTCTCTTGTATCAAAAAGTAGGCATTTTCTTTACTGGCTATTCATGCAAGAGTTCCTTCCCATTTACAGAAACAGTTGCTATCACAACATTGTAAAACGTAGACATGTACACATTTTGATTCTAAAATGATGGAATACTAAATTTTAAAAAATGACTAATTTTACTAAATGACTAATTCCTCAAAACTGTCCACAGACAGGGCAACAAGGTTTATTTGATAATAGAAGTGGGAGTTCAATCCATACATCTTTCCTTTAACAGTAATTTTCCAGTATATGTGGCGCAGGACTACTAACAATGCTTTGGTGACTTAATGAAATTCTAATTATTTCTCATATGGCTGAAAATGAAATGAAAAGCACAAAAATGATTTAGTGGAGAGTTTTTCAAAAACCTTTTTGCCTCGTGCTCAAACACCAAACTTCTAGCCCCACAATTTCAGTTGGGTAACCTTGGGCCACTCACTCACTCTGAGTTCTAAGAACGAGGCAATGGCACACTCCTGAAATCTTGCCAAGAAAAATAAACGGAGTTATCCAGTCAGTAACCAGGAGTAAACCCTGAGTCAAAGCAATCCCCCACACACACAAAAAAAAACCACAAGATACTATGCAGGTAGTCCTTGAACTATGATCATTCATTCAGCGACTGTTCAGTTATGGCAGTGCTGAATGACAGGGCTTATGACTCATCGTCAGTGCTCTGGCTAAACCAACACTCACACAATCAATCAATCAATCACATAAACAGTTGCCAAATACCATGTGATCATACGATCGCCATCTGTGATGTCCCCTGCTAACTTTTCCAGAAAGTCGATGGGGAAGCCAACAGGGAATGTCACAAGTCACTGGGCTAAGTCCCCTTCACCTGTGCACCAGCCTCCTGCAATCATGCTGTGCCAGCCACTTGCACCTCCCTGTAATACCCTCTTTGATCGGCCTGTCATGCATGCCCTCATTCAACATTCTCACACCTCATTCTCATGCAACTTCATGCATCTAATTCGCTCCAATTCTCAGGCAATCCACCACACTCTCACTGACCTGCACAAAGCCTCTCATGCACTCTTCACACTTTCCCTGACCAGCACCACTTGCAGATTCCCTCCCTACATCCCCACACACCTCCTTGCTCTCTGATCTCACTCACCTCCAGCAGCAGCAACTTACCTGCCTGTCGGCCTAGGACTTGCAACTTCCTGTCAGCTTCTCCACTAAGTTTGGTGTAAGAAACCAGCAAGAAGTTGCCTCACCTAACAACTGTGGATTTCAATTACCATATTTTTCAGAATATAAGACACACCAAGATTTCAAAGAGGTAAACAAGAAAAAAAAAAGTTTTGGCCTTCCCCGGCCCCCAGGAGCACTATGTAGGCCTCTCAAACACTTGTGTGTCCTGTTTTTGCAAAAAACGAGTCCATTTTTTGCAAACACAGGATGCGCAGAGGGTTTGGGGGGCCTGCAAAGTGATTCTGGGGGCTGGGGAGGGCAAAAACATGACGCATGGGGGTTTTGGGAGGCCAAAAACAGGCCCGTTTTTCACAAAAATGGGACGCACAGAGGGTTTGGGAGGCCTGCAAAGTGCTCCTGGGAGCTAGGGAGGGCAAAAAACGCCTGTTTTTTTGCAAAAAACAGGCCCATTTTTGGCCTCCCAACCCCCACCCCCACCCTACTTGTCATGTTTTTGCCCTCCCCAGTCCCCAGAAGCACTCTGCAGGCCTCCCAAACCCTCTGCAGGCCCTGTTTTTGCAAAAAAAACAGGACACGTAGGGCAGGGTTTCAGGAAGCCAAAAATGACTGTATTCGGTGTATAAGATGCACCAACATTTCTACCTTCTTTTAGGGGAGAAAAAGTATGTCTTATACTCCAAAAAGTATGGTAACAATAGCAACCAGGATTATATGGACTGCATCACTAAAAGATGCAGTCATACTTTATTACTGCATTGCTTGATGATGGAAAGTCTGGTCCCAATTGCTGATGTAGGTCAAAGACTGCATATGACACACAGATGAAATGGAATACAATCACAGTTATTAGTAACTGACATAGGGAAACATTTTTAAAAACTGAATGCATAAAATTAAATTTCTGAATTACATTCATATCTGGATGTGGTTTGGGTTCTTGGGGAAAGGAGCCAGTTACATTTTGTTTAAAAGGAGTTGGAGATGGCTAATAACAATTTTATTTCACAATCACATCAGAAGTCACACTTCGGGACATCACATAAGAGAACAAAATATTTTTCTAGTGCTATTACTTGGCAAAATGTAGAAAACCTGTGACTCTCAAGTTCTCAAGATAAAAAGGCATCTGTATAATGTACTGCACTGAATTCAGACCCAATAAGGGAGACAAACTTCCATCCCCTCCTACAACTCCAACCAACTAACCTTTCTCCAAATAGGTTCTTGGTGCCCATGGTGGATCCTCTTCAGCATAAGGATCACTGTATTCCACCACAGCTGCTTCTTCTTCTTCATAATCCTCTGGAGGAGGGGGTGGCGGTGGAGATTCATCAAAAACAGCTTCGTCTACAGGGGGTGGAGGGGGTGGTGTGTCTGAAACTAAAAAAATAAAAAAACATTCAAGTTTCCTGACTTAGATGTTTATATAAATAGCAATGTAATAAATTTTACACATGAAACCCGAAGTGGAAATATAGAGATATCTTGTAAATAATATTAGAGATTATACTTCAAATTTTCCTTCATTCTTCAAAACTTTCATTGATAGATGAGCAAAGCCACAGATACACAAACTTGTGGATAATAAAACTACAGATAATGAGGGCTAGCTATATGCATAACATTTATATAGATTGTTTTGTAGCAAAGAATTTGCAAGACTCCTTTGCTTCCCTTCTTCTAATGTACATAATCTGTTTAATGGAGATAATCAAATAATTTTGGTATCCACCAGCTATTAAAATCCAACTCCTAGCTAGTATGGTGTCAAAGATGATATCATATACCTTTCAGCACTGTAGGGAAAGGAACGGCAGAATCTGGGGTTGGAGTTAAAAAGGGGATGATCTAGGATCTCTATGTAGCCACAAGTGAACTAAGACCAACCTCAACACCAATTCGGTTGACCCAGTGGTGAAATGTAAAATTTGTTACTACTGGTTCTGTGGGCGTGGCTTGTGTGGGGTAATGTGACTGGGTGGGCATAGCCAACTTTTTTTTAAAAAACTTTTAAAAACATTTTTTTACAACCTCTTCGGCCAAAGAGGTTGTAAAAAAATGCTACTAAAAGGCTCTGACGATCCCAGCTGAGTTGCCTGATCGTCAGAGGCTTTTTTTTTCTTTTAAAAGCAAAACGCAAAACTGAAAGACCTTTACTTAAGTCACAGATCAATAAAAAGGCAAACTTACTATTTTCCTGAACTCTGGCCACAAATCCCATTAATGGTAACTGAGGAGTTACCTGTAGGATGGAGGGAGGAGGTGGTGCAAGAGACACTGCAGTGAAGAAGTACAAATAGACTCCAATCAGAAATATAGTATAGAAATATGAAATAACTGGATAGACAATGTGGCATCTTACTAAATCCAATGGAGTGACTGGATAATTAAAAACTAGGTAATATTAATTGTGCAGAACTTTGAAAATGGATAACCAGGTTTTTTAAGAAACAATTTTTTTTAGAATTCGGGGAAACATCTACAGTATCTACAGAATAATATTCCTGAAACAGCCCCATTTAAATCATACTTATTTTATTATAGCTAATAAAATGTCATACAATATTATTATGGCAAATAGAAATATTGCTACACTATTAATGCTGCTAAGAGGAAATGTTTTGTCTTCCATATTTATCAATTTGATATAAATATGGACTGTTGATCCATTTCTGCTTAATCAAAATTAATTTAGGGCTGAGGATTTAACTGCATTTAAAGAGTGTGACTATGTGGCTAAGTCCTGAATTGCATTTACTAAAATACTTATATTTTTATATGTTTACAATCAATGGAAGCAACAACTTTAAATAATTTTTTTCTTCTGATTAGATAAATTGAATTGGGATTACATGACTATTATTATACATTATTATATTGGGTAGTTTCCATGATATATCAACAATGGAATAACAAATGTCAATAATTTATCTTCCAACAGTTTATTTTACAAAGTATTCTACCAAATATATTGAATAGTAAGAAAATAAAAAATTTTGCAGAAGAAAAAGTGTCCAAACCTAAGCAATTTACTTCACATTTTTAAAAAGTACATGCAAGTTTTGGGGAAGGGGAAATATATGTATCTGAACATAACATGTATGTACTTGTGCATATATATCAATAGCACTTAAGACTTAATATACTGTTTCACAGTGCTTTACAGCCCTCTCTAAGCGTCAGCATATTGCCCCCAACAATCTGGGATATCATTTTACTGACCTCGGAAGGATGGAAGGGAGTCTCAACCGTGAGGATCAAACCGCTGGCGGTCAGCAGAATTAGCCTGCAATACTGCATTCCAGCCACTGCGGCACCACAGCTGTAATGTACGGTACCTTTCTATTCATTCTATGCCTCTATAGGCATTATATAGGCATTATGATAATGCCATTATGTACTGTGTCAAAAGACACTTAAAGCGAGTGAACTAGGTGTTCTTGGATTTGATTCTTCCATTACCAATTCCTTAGTATAAACAAACATACTAAAAAAATTAAAGCCAGGACTTAGTTATGTGCTATGATATATAGAAGGTTCTTGCTAAACATATCCAGCTACTTCTGGTTAGTATTCTTCTCTTCTATAATGGATCAGAACTGGGAATTCTACAAGGGCCTATCTTACCTGGATTCTGGCTATAAAACGGTCCTCCGTTGACCTGGTTTTGAAGGCTGTTCTGTGAAGTGATGGATGGAGGGCGCCTATATGGCAAAGAACCCCCTATTGTTGGAGGTGTGTGCCGAGTAGCAGGTCTGTTCATGCTGTAGAACTGAACAGGATGACCTATTTTGACAGGTTAGGAAAAATATAAAACCTTGAGCAATGCATTTTTAGATGAAGTAATTCAACTTAGGCATGGCAATTCAAATTAAGTGGTTAAAAACACATATGTTTCCGTCAAGTTCTCTAATGGAAAAAAATCCTATGTAGATGAGAGTATATTAAACAAATTTAAGAAGAAAACATTCATAGAGTTGATTTTGACTCTGAAAAAAACTTGGCCAAATATAGAAGTAGATAACTTGATGGATAATCTGGAAGTCAGCATATCAATACATACATAACATGCAAGTTAATTATTTAATAACCGGCATATATGAATGAGTTAATATGAACTAAATATCTACATCCTCTACTCTTTCAGCCACAGTGCTTCACAGTGAAAGTGTAAAGAGTCAGAATGCAGAAGAATCTCATGTCAGATATTGCATTGTGAAGCAGTTGGGTACTACTCAAGTACCATATGAATGGGTTTCGTTAATTACAGAATGTTGAATTTCTCATGCCTGGGCTTTCCAGAGTTGTTTCTGCATGCACAGCTCTTTCGCAGAAGTACAGGACAGTCTGCTGCCACCTTGCTTTGCCCAAATGTTTTTTTGAATAATTTCCACAATCTTATTATTGACTAGCTTAAGGTCAACATTTCAAAGTCAGGACCAAGGTAAAATCAAGGGCAATGGATTGGAACTGGTGGCCTCAGGATCACTGGTGGCTCCTGGGAATCATAAATATTCTCCTGATTGATTGCCAAAAATAATTTTTAAAAATGGCAAAATATTGCCAACTGTAAAACTATCAGTGTTCATTCAGCATTACCATCTCAAATCTTGTGAGATATTTGATCTTAATCATTTTCAGCTTTCTTAATATAAATATGTGATCATAATTAATGAGCAGTTGTTAGCACAGTCAACAGAACAAATAGAAAGTACTATAATGCAGAATGACAGCCAGTTTGGTACAGTGCACTGGGCTAAAACCCGGGAAACCCTGTATTCTAGTCCTGCATCAGCACAATGTCAGCTGGGTATTCTTGGGCTGATCACTCTAGGAAGGAGGCAATGGCAAATCACTTCTGAAATGTTGCCAAGAAAACGTCAGGGATTTGTCCAGGCAGTCTCTAATAATTAGACCCGATTGAATGGAAGAAAAAAAAATCCAAAGTTCTATGTGCAAATATAATAAGAGTTTCTAAGAGCTGTAATTTAAAACATATGAATTTCACATAGCCTAATTGTGCTTTATTACATATGGAAGGTTTATTTCACTCCAAAACTATGTACTTCTTATATAGGAATAAAATAAGCCAAGCTGATACCAGAAGCTGTATTATATGAAGTTAAGAAATAAAACTGTATATAAATTTAATAATATGAACTAGAGCATATCCCAGAGTTTGCTATTCACAGAATTAATCTGGCAAAATGCATCTTGGTTGATTGTAGCTTCCATCTTTTGATATTTTTTTTAATTGTTTTTATTCAACGTTTACATCTTTTAAATCTTAGTTATACTTTTACAGCTTTCCAATACCGGCATTTTTAGTAATATCCTATTTATCTTTCAGCCAACTATATACATACACATTTTTGTTACATACTTATTCATATAATCAATACATTTTTATACATATCTACTACACATTAAATATAACATTTCATTATAATATCTTCTCTTTTGAGCTTCCATCTTTCTAATTTTGTCCAGAACATCAGAAAAATAAAAGCCACTAGCTCCAAAATGAATCATCTTCATTCTGATATGGTTCTAGGGGAAAAGGCATTTTTCCTCACTCAAGAAGGAAAAAGAGAAATAATGGATATATCCATCTATCTAAAAGCTCAAAACATCTGATCAGCTTTAGGCAGGAATTGCACTTTTCAGTTGTCAGCAATCAGCAGCAGAAACTCACCTGAAGAGGGATTGGAAGAGGCAGCAGAGGGAGTTGGAGAAGTGAAGCCATCAGCAAGGGGCTGACCCCCTGCAGCAGCAGCAACATCTGGGGTAGCAGAGGATGGGGCAGTAGCAGGAGTGAGAGGGGCGGAAGCAGAGGCAGAAGTAGCAGGAAGAGGAGAAGTGCCAGCAGAACTGGCAGGGGCTATGTTGAAAGAGGAGGAAGAGGCAGCATTAAGGAATAGTTCGGGTTAGCAAGGAGGAGAAAAGCTTTTTGAATCATTGCTGTTAGATTTCGGTCAATTCTTTAAAAATTAGCAAAAAGAAAAAAAAAGAAAGAAAGAAAATGGACAGAGCAGGAATGTTTACACTGAGGAGTTTCCCATTACACATACAGCTAAACACCAAAGTAAAAAAAAACAAAAAAACAAAAGGAACACGAATGCATTCTATACAAAAAACCTCATAAACCTAAATCATGTCTTGTTTTAGCTGTTGATATAGAACAAGAGTGCCATGTGGTTCTTTGCCACACAGTGTGATTCTTTGCCTCAGAGAAGGCAGGACCAAAATTTGTGTGGGGAGGACAGGTTTGGGGGGAGGGGTTTGATGTGGTTTTGCATGTTGGTGTTTGGGGGGGGGGAATTGGACCTACTGCTTATGGTCCCAGGCCAATTTTTTCTATTAACTATTTGACTCCTAATCAAATTCAACAAAAGCCCAACCCAAAACGCAAAATAAAATTTTTAAAGCAAGAATTTGACCCCACTGATTCTAATAACTTCCCTCTTTGAAGGGAAGGAGGAGGAAAAACAGGGAAACCATGTTGTTTGGAATTCAACTTCCAGAGGTGGCACCTGACTTTTTTTTCTACGTAACGAAGTAACATGATACGTGTATGTTTCTCCTCATAAGTTCATATTGCATCTATTTGTGTGTGTCTCAGGATCCAATCAGAGTGGATGCATGTGCATTGCCTGGGTGTGCATGAAAAAGGTCTATTTAGAATGACTACATATATGTTGCCTGATTTTGTATATGTGTCAGGCAGCCTATTATACAATATGTGGGTGGGTAGATGGGTGGACAGACAGACAGACAGACAGATGCATCTCTATACATGTCTTTCTGCTCTCACTTCATGTTGCATCTATGTTTACATGTACAAGGTTGACTCAGCCTTCCATCCTTCCGAGGTCGGTAAAATGAGAATCCAGATTGTTGGGGGCAACATGCTGACTCTGTAAAACCACTTAGAGAGGCCTGTAAAGCACTATGAAGCAGTATATAAGTCTAAGTGCTATTGCAATTGCTACTGAACAGCAATAGGTAGGCTGCAGGACAGGACATCTTACAACAGAGCAGTCAGCAGCATTCTAAGCTACTGCCCAACTGTGGGAGACACACAATGGGTGGTGATGTTCTAGAATGTATTTCACGGCAGCCTCCAATCAAATCCAGTCCATTTTTGTAGTAATTGTACTTCCACTAGTTTTTCTCCCTATACCAATTTTGCTGCTGTTCTATCCTACTGATGGACAGACCCTCAGACAGAGTTACAAACACGTTTACATTTTTTCAACGTTCTGTTCGATTGGAATGAAATAAGAAAAGACTGCAATTTTCTTTTTATCAGGTGAAGGAGCTATGATGGGAAACCCAATCTTACTGTCAAGGTGCATGTCACCAACAAAGAGAAAAGCTTCTGATTATTTGGGGTTGAAGAATGGATAATTTTCCTTTTTACTGCCATCTCCCCACCCATTAAAATAACACAAAATTAAGGAAAGGCTTATTTCATTTACTTAATAAAATTAGATTTACTATAAAAGAAAGTACTACAAATGCTTTGCGTTGTTTTATATTTCAATAAAAATATTTATTTTACTCCATACATGGAGATAATATAATCTCTGTCCTTTGAACATGTAGAATAATATAACTCATTACTTCTCATTTTTTTCTTTGCAAATATTTTGTTGCTTATCAGTCAGGTTTTTTTAAAAAACAAACAAACAAACAAAACTTAAGACCACTGCATTAAACGGTGTTATCATATTCTGAATTTTAAAATATAATTAGCTATGCATTTGATTCTGGTAGCTGTTGTGCAACTGATAGGCTGGCTTCAACAATTCAAACAAGAGATTTCTAACTATGGCAATAACTTGTTAGAATCAGCCTTCATCTTCATTACTTCACATGATATATGTGGATATGAATGAAATGTTTCAATGTGGCTACTAAATTTTTATAGGTATAAATAATGTTGTGTTTAAACATTAAAACTTAGGACTTGATTATTTGTAGACCTGCTGCTGCTGCTATTATTATTGCTGTTATTATTCATAAGGTCATTTCAGCATGAGCAATTCAAAGCACTGCATGAAAACATTTAAAAGTACATCATAAAACATTAAACAGATTAAAATAAATTAACAATTAAAATAACCATTGAATAGGGAAATACTATAACAATTAAAATACACACAATACATGTATGTGTGTGTGTGTGTGTGTGTGTGTGTATGTATGTATGTAAATACATGAGTATGTATTGTGTATATTTTAACTGTTATGGTATTTCCCTGATTCAATGTATTTACATATATGTAAATACATATAAGATCACAAATCACCCTGGCCCAGGGCCTGTTGGGAGAACCAGGATTTTTAAATTTTCCTCAGTGACAGAAAGAGCAGGGCCATAAAGACCTCAGGGAGAAATTCATTAAAATACAAGTTTTGAAAATACTAATACAAGTCAGCCATCTCACAGCCCAACGGTTATATTAATGATAATCTGAAGTAGAGTGATAATTGATGAGGTGATTCAAAAAGATGAAGTGATAATCAATTGTATAAAATGTCTTTCCCATCTTGCTAAAAATGTTAAATGTAAGTTGAACAGAGTTAGAAAAAGAATATAAATTCCAATCAAATAGTGCCAGATGAAATGTACAGTATCCTTAGGTATGAGTGAGAAAGTTTCCAATTCTCCTCATCCTCTGGAACTAAGCAAAATAGATAGTTCTGATCTGGATGGAATAATTTGACAGTATTCAAATTAATACTATGCTCACTGTATAATAGAGAATGATATGCCAATATCTTAGCCCATACAATCTATATTTATAGTTATATAGATTCTAGCCTTATTGCTATTTTATTATATAAACCTTACAATATAGAACAGGGGTATCAAACTTAAGGCCCGTGGGCCGGGTGCTTAAATCTGCTCATGGGGCCGACCTGGAAATATCAAAGGACTGGCCCCCGGTGCCTCTGCCAGCCAAAACGGACTGTGAAGGGTACGTGTGGTTCCCCCGCCGCCTATTTTTGGCCTCCCAGGCCTCCAACAGGAGGCCTTATGTGGCCCATTTTCGGCCACCATGACCTCTTGCAGCACTGTGCCAGCCAAAAACATTTTTGGCCGGTAGAGTGCTGTAGGAAGACTGGATTACAATTATGTGGCCTCAAGTAAGTACCTGATCTGGATAGAAAACAAGCAATATCCTATATTAATACTATAGTTTAATGCCAGATTTTACATACTATAGGTCCATTTAATCTACAATCAACAATCTATAACTGACAGCCATTTCTATTTACTATCCTGGAAATTTACCTCTGCTGTTAGAACTTATATTATCATGTTACTTATGCTATCATATTTCTTTATTATTAGTTGAATAGTATACATAGCTTTTATACTATTTATATATAGTATAAATAGCTTTTCTGCCTGGAAAAGCAATTTACTATTAAACAATGGGGTATAAATTTAGAAAGAAAAAGTTTAATGAAGTATGAAGAATAAGTAATAAATGTTTGCCAGTAATATCTGGCAATATAAAGTAATATAAAGTTATTATTTTATTTTGGACATGTGATGCGACACCCAGAAAAATACAGCATCCTTCACTTAATCCTCCAGGGAAAAATTGAAGGCAAACGAGGCCCAGGCAGAAGAAGAACATCATGGCTTCAAAACCTAAGGGACTGGTTTGGACAAAACTCAGCAGCACTTTTTCATATGTCTGTTGACAAAAATAGGATTGCCAACATAATCACCAACGTCCGATGACGGACATGGCACAAGAAGAAGAAGAAGAAGAAGTAATATCTGGTAGAAGAGATAGGGAAACGGTTATAGTAAAGAACTATGAAAAGAAATAAGAGAAGGGGGAGAAATGCATCTTGGGCCTGTGTCAAACGCCCACCCCAGCCACGCCCACTATGACCACACCCACCCATACCTCTGGTTCTCCGGGGTCAAACACAACCTCAATGAAATCAAATTTGACACCCCTGATATAGAGATTTTAGATTCATACATATTCACCTGTAGACTTCAATGTATAGATTGTATCTTATAGGTATTCTATTGTTTTAAAAAAAAATTCACAAACACCAAGTACCACAGCAATTAATTTTGGGATTCCTTTTGCATTATTTTATCCTGTATGCTAGTCACATATCACAATAGATAAACTTTCACAAGAGATAGTCACATATTCAGTAATGGTAAACTGCAGAAGGAGTGTAAAGCTTTTAATTAGCATGCAAACTATATAGCTTTTTGCTACAAAAAATCCTTCCCTTTTAAAAAATAAGTCAGCACGTTAAATTTGTGTACTAGTAGAAATTTGGGTATGCAGTTCCATATTTAATCCCACAACTAGACCAAAACAAACACACAAAGACCAAAATAAACATAACAGAGAAATACTGTACTAACCAGATGATTAGATAGAAACAGATACAGAACAGAAACTCTCAAAGTTACCAAGATTGCTAAAAGGAAATGGCATAAGAATGAAGTAAGAAGAGCATTTACTAGGTTGGATCACCAAACTATACAGATGGTTCCCATTTCTGCAAGCAGACAAGACAAAATAGGGAAACTATTGAATCCTCCCTCCTAAACAGCAAGGATGGCAAAACACTGTAATGGAAAAAAGTGAAAAGGTTCTTATGGAATGGGCATAAAGAACTTTGCTGAGCATTTAGTGTGGGAAAGAATCTCCCAAAATGTTCTCCTTCCATATAGCACTGGAATTTTGCTTAGGTCATACTGAGTATCAGTGTTGAGGATGTTTTGCTTCAGCTTATAGCAGCTTCTCTCAGGGCTGCACAAAGTGAAACAGTGGGCTGGTGATATTTCAGATTGTGAGAATTCCTCACTTCCACAACGTTCTTCAGCTGCCATTCCCCCCCCCCCCCCAAAAAAGTGATATTTCAAGTAGCAAAGTTTCTCTGTGTACGAGTTTCCACAGAAATTGGGCCAGATTCATGAGATTCCATCCCAGTAAGAAATTCATAGCAATGCTCTAAAAATTTAGATAGAAATGCCTCCATAGACCTCTATATACCTTATAACAAATCTGTAAGCTGTATAACATATTAGCCTTGAAAAAATTAGTTGTAGCAAAAGCAGGTTTATTGTCATTGTGGTTGGCAAAATACAGAAACTGCATTTGAAAATATATGGCTCCGGTGATGAATATAACAAGACTTGTTTTTACTAAGAAAACAAAAGAAGGACATTTTAGAAGTGCACTAATGTGCTTTTATAAAATTGTAACAAAAGCTCACAAGATTAGACCAGGATTCTGCTGTATGGCTCCAACAACATGCTTAAAAGAAGATGACTCTACAATCTACAATTATGAGTCCCCAAACCTATACCAGACTCTTCTTATTCTCTTCTTTTCTAAGTAGAAAGAACTCACCCATAGGGCTGTTGTGGTGGGGAAATAGGAGAAAGGTGTGTTGGACATGTTCGTTGCCTTGAGTTATTTGTAAAAATAATAAAGTGGGATACAAATAAACACAGAGATAAATAAGCCATTTCCTCAAAGTTGGCCACATTGTTGTTCATTGTTACATCTGGTTAGACACAAAGAAAATGCTGCAAACCCAAAACAGTTGCTCAGGGAACCCCAGTATCAATCTATTTTTGATCTTTACTTCCTGATCTTGAGTCATACCAATCCATAAGAGAACCTTATGGTCCAGGAGATTTCGATGAGGAATTTTTGAAATTCAAAGTGTTAACAGGTAATCCTCAACATATGACTGTTCACATAACAATGGTTTGAATTAATGACAGCCTCTCAAAAAGTCAGATAAAACCTAAATTTGAACTTATGACCATCATCCTGTCCCTATAGTCACATGATCACAATTCAGGCACTTGGTAACTAGTTTGCATTTACAACTGTTTGCTGTGTCCCACAGTCACATGATTACTAGATATGACACTTTTCGCTATTTTCTAGCAAAAAATATCATTGATTAAACTGGATTCACACTTGCAAGCATGTGACTCGCTTATTGTCACCGTAAAAAATGGTCATAAAACTGATTGTGTATGATGACTTGATTTACGATTGCAATTTACAACAAAAATTCTCATCTCAATTGTGATCATAAATCAAGGATTACCTATAAGCAGTATGTATTTTATAATACTAGCAAAATCTAGCTTTACTATATCTGCTATTAGTCACATCATTATTATTGTTGTTGTTATTTAAATTTATTTTCTACCCATTTCGCCACAAGGAGGCTCTGGGAGGCTTACAACAGTGAGTCACATGGAATAGTGAAACAAAATAGCTAAGATTATAAATAAATCTTAACATTCCAAATTAATGTAAAATACTCACTTCCATTTAAACAGTACTAGAAAGATATGGTAAATTGTACACACTTCATTGCAATTCCAAACCACTGGCTAACTGAGCATGTAATCAAAAGAACAAAACAGGACTAGGAATAAAAGGGACATTACCTGGATACACACTGGGAGGGGATGGAGTAGGGACAGCAATAGGGACGCCGACACTTCCACTCCCACTGTTCTCTCGACTGCTGCTCCTACTGCTTGGATGGCTCCCTCCACTGCTTCCGCTGCTGCTAAAAGAAATCCAAACCACCAAAGTAACTATATTCCATTCCCTAACAGGTAAACCACAGCTACACAACATTTATAGAAGCTTGCTAAATTTGCCATTTCAGAGACCAATAAAAACTGGGTATGTTTTTAAAATGCCTCAGCTAAAATTAGGAAACATCGTTCAGGATCAATAGTACAGATGAAATGATGAGAAACACCTTCAAGAGCATTTTCTGAAAGTCTTGGTTATATGGACCTTCAGTGGAAAGAAGCTGTTTCATTTAAAGTGCATAATGCTCTTTGAACTAAAAACATCTATGTATAAAATAGTTTTCTTTGTAAATGGCCATGAGAGCTCTCTAGTTTATGCTAACTTTTTTTTCCCCTTGTGTACTGCTGACCTGCTCTGCAGGTTGATTCCACACTGCAAAAACTATTTTACCAAGGCTATTTTCCTACTGTTACAATATACCTTCTAAGGGTCAATGGAAATAAATAATATTAGCCACATTTCAAGTCAACTGAACTACACATTTGTTTAAAATTGGCAGCACTTTCACAAGCATCAAAATTTCACCACTTCAGAATTTTGTACATAAACTTCACAGTTGCAGTATTCTTGTTAGCAGGTACCACATTTAGAAGCTGTGTATCACACCGGTTATAAAGAGAAAGTAGGCAGTAAAAATAAATACATCAAATATAATAGTATATCTGTTACACAATGCAGTAGTGTATTGTATATTGCTTCTGAACAAAACAAAAACCTGTTCCAAGACAAACAACTTCACACTACACAACACGTAGTATAAGCAGCATGGTGTCTCTCTATCTCCCAATGGATTTCCCAGGAAATCACATGAATTTATGAAGCTCTAAGTGGAGAGGTGGGGTGGAGTGGGTGGGGTGGTTAAAAGCAGATTGCTATAAACCGAGTTTGTCTTAATTATTGTTAATATTTTGCGCAGGAGCAGAGTGAATACCTGTAAGTGCGATTCCTCTGATTCACAGAAGCTGTTCTAACAGGGCTCTGCTGCGAGGGAGCGATATTACGGGTAGGGCTAGGTACATAGTCATTTGGTACCACTGGAGGACGCACTGGCTCCAGTGTGCGATAGGGAGAGTGACGCCTACACAAGAAAAACATGTATGGAAGCAATTTCAGACAATGAAATACAAAAACCTTTTGGCCAAGGCAGTGCAGAATTCCTGCTAGATTGTTCTGCTCAAAAATGCACAGGGCTGGATCCAATGCACTGCAGGAGTAGCATATGTGTAGGATTTCCTTAGGCCCAGCTTTCCCAGCTGGCATCTCTGTAGATAATTCACAAAGAGATCCATGCATGCCTGCCATAAACTATCCCTCCCTCCCTTTTTCCTCAAGATTATTTATGTACTGGGGCAGAAAGGACAGATGGGATTAGGTTATAAGAGGCATGCACAGAGTTCCTATTCCCCTTGATGGTCTGTCATGCTACGTGTAACAGGCATCCCTATGCAGAAGAAAGGAAGAAAGACTAGGATTCTTTGGAGATGAAAAAAATCCCCACATTATGGTACAGGGTCATGAAATTTTCTATTCATCTACCACAGGATATCCAGGCTGGTCATTTTTTTCCAAACACAGCAAAAAATAGTGTACAGCTATTCAAACTGCAAACACTATCCCAAAGGCTTCCACAGAATGACTACGTAACACCTCTTGGTGATATTATGGGTAAGTTTATGCTTGCCTTCAAAACCCAGACTGCAGCTTTTAAGTACCTTTATGCCAAGAGACAATTGTAAAAGCTAAAAGAAAGTTTTATATTTCCCCTTTACATTCTCTCCCTCCACCTTCTGATGTAAATGCAATTATACTTACCCAATAGTTCCTTTCCCTGACATTGGCGGACTGGGTGGTTTCTGGGTGGGTGGTGTGGTACGAGGCAGACCACCCATTTTCATATTCTGCGTGCTAACCTGTGTAAGATGTAATAGGAAAAAAATAACCTCACAAACTTTTCAGACTTAAACAAGAGTCCTTAAAGACTTGATCTACTACATTAAAGAGACAAGGAAATGTGCAAATCAAAAAAAGGAAAAGAAAAAAACCAAACTAGTCATAAATATGTGTGCTAACTCTACCCTCGTTAAAATTATTAGGTGCACTTAAATTGTGGTTATATGTGGTGTGGCTTTGAGACAGAGTTTACATTTACATTCAGAATAGATCACTGGCAATGTGGCATGGCAAATCTATCTCCAAGAAAGTTGTTGAGTTTTCTAGGCTCAACTTAGGAGTTTTAGACAAATTTACCGTTCCAATAATGCAGTACCCTAGTTGTCTACTCCAATGAGATTGGAAGGTAACTGTATCTGAAACATTTTATTGGCTGTGCTTTAATTATACTATATGCATGTGAGTTTTTCAACTACATGTAATCAATTACATGCTCAAAAGCTGGTTTGGAGCTTGATTCTCGCTACACATACTCTTGGTAAGAAATACAAATTTACAACTGTATATTATATGAAAATCCAATTATGATTTTATTGCCTCTGAGTGGTGTCTTTCAGGAACAATTTTCTTTTCATTAATGCCTTACATATAATTTTATCAGATATTCCAGGGAAATTCCTAAAGTGTATGAGGTCTCATTAATAGGTTTTATAACAAAATTGGAATGAGAAATATGAATCCAACTATCTTTTCAATCCAATTAATCATATATCACCATTTGTTAATGGGACGCAAAGGTTTGCTGGAGTCAACAGCAACAGGAAGTAGTGATAAATGCCAATCCAACAGCTTCCCTTGTCCTTTCCATATAAGGTCCTTTCATCATCATGATAAGAATTCTATTCAGTCCCTCTCCCTTTATATGGCTTGTGATGTAATTCTTCATAAGCCATTTCCCCAAGAATATTGAGATGGGGGATTCATTCTTGGCATGAAGAGCAGAAGAATTTGACCCAAAGAACAGGTACTAAATTTAAATTTAGTTGCAATTATATAAATTTATTGAAGCCATACTTAATAAAACAGAAATAAGCTGGGTTATATCACTATTATCATACATTCAAAGGGCAATTAAAATTTCAAGCATGTAGCTTCCGAAAGGACGGTTCATTCTGAGTTTATAAGGTAAATAATCCAATATTGCCCCAAAGAAAAAAATATTTAAATAAACTTTGAAATGGTTTTCATAAGCGTTATATATTAAATATACTTGTAAATTTTAACCTTAAATTCACACTGATATTACTACACTTACAGAAGCTTCTATAAATTGAATTATAGAAAACATATTATGACGTATTATGTAACAAAGGATAAATATGTTTATATTTATTATGTTGCTGGGATATTATTAATTTTTTTCTTAATTATTTTTACCATGAATATTTTAATGTATAATTGTATTGCATCAATTTGCAAATAAAATAAGTAGTATACAAGACGGTAAAAAATATTTTCCTTACTTAATAGTAAATACAAAAAAACCCAAGTTATAATTAATGCACTAATTACCTCAATTTTTCAGTTAATAATTTTACTGATCATATCAGTAAATCAAACTATATAAGGTATAAACAGTAAATGTCTCATGTTCAACAGAATGTTTTATGAAATAAGCAGGATTTCTATCAATCATAAATATGATAGATAAAATTGTAATTATTTCTCTGTAGATAAAAAAAAGCTCATTAAATGAAGGAATCACTGGAGGGTCAGTCAATTTAGGTTTAAGAATTGGGATTTGACATGGCGTTTATAAAGTTATTCAACTGTATTTCCTTACCATAAAAGCAACACTAATAATGCATTCACGGTGTCTGTAAGTTTATGGGACATCCTACAGTTTAAAGCTTCTGAATTTTATTTATTTGTTTGTTTGTTTGTTTGTTTAGTTTGTCAAACATGTAAAATTTATCTTTAAAAATATAGAAGGAAGGGGATACCTTTACAATAAATAAAGTCCATGAAGCGTGGCTTTCTGCAGCTACCATTATAATGGAATGTTATGAAACCTGGAGGTGATGGAAGCTAAATCTAATTTTTGGATGGCATCAAGTTAAACAAGATTGTCAATACTAATAATTAATTAGTAGTTAATATATGCAGAATACTTGGTAACTTTAGATTATCTATATACTCTATCCAGGGAATCAGTGCCAAATATACAGAAATATTAATTCAAGATTACTGAATATATTCTAAGATTTTTCTTTAAAAAATCTTCCAGCCAGTATAAACGCAGACAAGTTGCTTCACTGTTCCTCACAACACAGCAATATAGGAGAGAAGTAATAGTGGTTGTGGTGACCTTAGTAAAGACCATGTGAGGCAGTTATGGCTGTGCCCATTGCTGAAATGCAAGCTTTTAGGGATTACTTCAGAAGAAAATAAGTCCTCCATATTCTTATTTTTGGTAGACTGCCTTTCAGATATTTGTTAGATATATTGTGATACGTTGACATTAAAGACTCTAAGGTGTATTTGGCATAACTGCAATTTCTTGTCATCAGTTATACTGTCTTTTTAAAAAAATCAATTCCACATTATTAAATCACCAACTCCTCCAGGGGCAAGAATACAGTAATATCCCTAAGGACAATCCCACTTTAGACTCACAAGAACTTTGTAAACTACATTTAAGTGAGTATGTGAGTGGCTGAAGATTATAGTTAGCACAGTACAGAACTGAACTCCAAATGCAAATACTGGTTAATTATATATAAAAGTCATTACATAAATAAGCCAAAGTTGGCAGCACATGCTACTCGGTACCAAATCCCATTATGTTCAATTCAGCACAACTTTAGGGGCTCTATTGTCCTTTCATCTTTCATCTACATCTCTTATGTTAGCCACAAGGGACGAATTACCAGCACTAGGTTGAATTTCATGAGGACTGTTCACATTATTAAACCAACAAAGGTTACTTATAAAGTATAATCAAAGGGCTCGGGAAAATTAGGAGATTCATTTTGGTACTTATAATATTGTTATATCTATTCCTACTTTATATTCCCCCCTCCCCCAAAAAAGGGAAGAATTACTCAGTGCATGATTCCCTCTGCCCAATTGTCTAATTTGTAGGCAATTAGTTCTGTGCACTCAAGGAGTTGATTGCAAATGGACTTTAGGCACACACATTATTTCTGTTCTATATTACTTAACTGTAAATATATTGGGCATGAGTGTATTTTAATATAAAAATACTGAGAACATTAAAAGTAACCTTAAATCCTAATTAATATAATGAAGACAACAAACATAGCAGAAAATATATAAACGTATATATTTCCAAAGGAACTACAATATATAGATCTGCAACACCAGCCTAACAGTAGGACTGATGTAGCAGTTCAAAAGTTTGCTTAATAATTGATAGTATAACTTCAAAACATATAAAATAAAACATGCCCCAAGTTATATTTGATTTTGCAAAATAAAATAAGTTTGCAAATTCAAACTTGGCTCATAAATGAGATCAAATCACATCATATAAATAATAATATATTATTTACACAGGGGGAGAGAAGACTTGTCACAAACTTATATTTATATTATTTTCATGTAAAATCTTGATTGCTGAAGGCCTTGCTAGATATCTAGTTCTTTCAGTATCTAGCATATTTTTAAGACACAATAAATATATTAAATATTACTTTCTTCCCATGAGCTTGGCAAGAAACAACATTCTCCCCATATGTAATAGTCTCAAATATAAGAATGAAATCCAGCCCTGATGTTTCTTACCTTAAATCTAAGCAACCACTTAATGCATAAATGAAGCAAATAAAAGAGGTAAGGAAGAAAAGCATTGAAAGGTTAGTTGAAATTTCAGGATATGGAGAAAGAAGGGAAAAAGAAAAGTTAAGCACTTAGCATCAACTAAATAATGTATCAATAGATCATAGAAAGAGTGACTAAAGCAGAAGGTGTTATGAATAAAGGTTTTCAAAATGAATAACATTTTAAAATATTATTAACAGAATTTGTTAACAAATCTGTTAACAAATAACAATGATAAATTGAATTCTAAATTATTGTTTTGCACATGTAGCATATTCATAAATCTCATACATGCTAAAAATACTGAGGAAAAAGTTCACCCAATATAGATTTTAGAGGCTATGAAAATCCTTCAGAAATGGTTCAGTCCATGCTAAAACAAAGCTCTCTTTGGATCATTAAAACAGTGGCATCTTTTTCTGGGCTCCCACACCTGCTGTGCCAGCCAACTCTATATACCTGCACAAACCAAGCTGCTTCCAGTTGCTTTTTGCCTGCTTTGCATGCACACATATGCAGAGACAACTGAGAACAGCTTCTGAAGCAGCCACAAGTGTACAAAAGGACACAACTGTTTTAATAAATCAAAAAGGATTCTTTATACATGATTCCTTATATTCTGAAACTCCTTGTTTGAAAGAATTTATTCAGCTATACAGGATTTGCTATTTATCCATTCTTCTATTGCTAAATCTATTAGACAGTCCCAGAACCAGCGAAATCTGAGGGCTGGGTAGGGGACAGAATGTGTCTGCCCTCAGTGTGGAAGGGATTGCCACTCTCGAATTGGCCTTTTTAGTCACACTATCGATGCTGCTTTAGGACCTCTTTCCAGAGCACGATACCATAGTCAAAATTTTGAGACTGAAGGATGCCAATGAAATCTATTAAATATTCTGATGAAGTACATACCCCTACCCATGTGTAGACTCAATTATAAAGTTACTCTCAAATAATAATATTTCACTTGATTAAAAAAGCCTAGCAGCTTGTCACCCATGGGGCTTTGCAACAGTTCAGATTTAAAGAGAAATAGATGCTTTGGAGCACCCAATATGCTCCCTGAATCAGGGTTCTCAAACAGGTATCACAAGTAACTTATAACCTGGACACAACTTCTGTTTAAGACTTTCTGCTTTGCACAGGTAAAGTAAAGCATTATCAAAATCTGTTCTGACTATATTGTTTTCCATAAATAATTTTTATTCCTAAATACTTTTATTCTGGTTTTCTATTTATAGCATTCATGTTATAGAATAATTAAATTAATTGCTTGTATACTCCCTTAAAATTAGGTTTTATTTGGTCATTACCTCCACTATTCATTACCATTATCTTGTAGGTAGGGGCAGCGACTGAACTGCATTTAATCAGTCTATCCACCAGCACAAGAGAAATGGTTGGCAAAGCAGATTTCCCTTTTCTGTGTGAGCAATCCACACTCCTTAATCTGCTCCAGAACATTAATTAGCATTCCAGAACAGATTTAGAAGATATATGGAAGAACAGGAATTTTTGATAGATTAGATAGAACTCATAATGATTACATTAAAGATGATATAATATGGCTATATATTTTTGCTGTTGTTGCAAATTAAACTTGCATTTCAAATATTATTTCAGATAGTGCAAACTGACATACATATATTTGATTATTGTTTGCCTCCAGGATGGCATTATTGGAAGAAAAAAAAAGAACCAAACATGCTATCTCATAAATCAAAGATGTTATGTTATTTCTACAATCCAAATGTAAATATATGTAACAGCTACAGAAACTCTCTGTATTTGTTTTATAAAACCTGAAGACATGATAACAATAAGAAAAATAGCTGTAGTTTACTCTATAAATCATCTTCACCTATGTATGTCCTATGCATGCAATTTTTAGAAAATTCACTAATGTTTAAAGTGAGCATTTCAGTCAAAGGTTATTGTGCACTTTCAGAATAGTTTTATATTATAATCAACATAGTAAATGTTTTCACTGAAGAAAGATGTATTTAAATATATTTCAAATTTAATAAGCTTCACCGTAGAATCTGAATCATTACGTTCTGGATTGTGAAGTAAACAGTAATATACTTAGTTCATGAAGAACCACACAAACAAATGCATTTCTTTGCAAGATAAATAATTCCCTAGAAAATACTACTTCATATTATTTTGTCCTTTCTGTTACTATGCTGCCTAAACACTGCAAGTACTGTAAATTGTTCTTTTTTACATTAACTTTTTCCTTCTCATTCGTGTTTTCACATATTTTAATTACTTTGTATATTTAAGGTTGTATTCCAGAGATGCATGCAAGAAAACGAACAAACTTTACACGTGCAATTAAATGTGTAGCTACACAGTGCATGCATACAAATTTAATATGTAATTCTCCTTGTAATTTAGCAACACTTAAATCATAGGTGTTGTTAGAGCCATATACCCAGTGGATCCTAGAGATTTTCTCTGGTTTATCTTATTTTTCTGTTTTAAAGGGATATTCAAAGATTAGCTCCTTAATTTTATTATGCAAGTCTGGAATTAACTGAGTCTAGAATCAAGGGAGTAGGCAGTAGACAAATCCATATAATAAATATAAATAAATTGGTCTGACCAAAGGAAAGATTAATATCATGCTTGCAATAGTATTATAACAAGAGTTTAGTTCACAAGCAAACAGAAAAGAAGTATTGCATTGTCAGTCAGTACTGCTAGATAACCAAATCAAAATCAAGGAGACAAATGAATTGCTTATTTTTTGCTCATTGAGACACAAAGAACAATACAGTACAGAATCAATAATATAAAAGGTAAATAAACCATGCTATTAATTGGAGAATGCAAGGGAGCATCTCCACACAAACATTTTTGCATTCTTAAAATATACAGGCATGTTAATTCATTTGAATTATTTCATCTTACCACTTACCTTTACCCCATGTCCAATATCATCAAGAATTGTATAATCAATAGGTTTCCTGATATAACGAACAGGTCGCTCCAAGTTGGCTGGTGCAATGATTTTGTGAGTTCTTGAAGTGTTTTTGTTTGTAGTCAAGATGCCAATTTCCCTTCTAGCCACTTTTTCCTTGTGTATATCAACTGTCTGCAGGCATAATAAATATATACATTGTTAAAAATCATCATCAAAGATCATTAAATAAAACAGCTACAATTGATACATGCTTTATTTCTTTTGTTATAATAGAATTTAATTTTATACAAAAACTTCTGAGATATACAGAATAGTCCTTATACTGATGTTAAGTAATTAAAGAAAAAAACAAATTCTTTTAAAATACAAATGACATTGATAATTGAAAATGGACGTTGTCTTACCTGAACATCCGTTTTCTGGGCGCTGTGTACACTATCCATGAATGGGTTAAATCCTTCAGCCTTTGGCAAACAACTAAGAGTAACTTTAGAAAAGACTTCCCTTTCCCTGCTCCCTAGCCATGCCCACTCCCGTGACTCCCCAGTCTGAATGAAGGTAAACAAACGAGACAACCTCCGACTGGTGAAACAACATAACTTTATTAATTAACAACTTGAGCACATGATGGGCTGAGAACTCGCCCCGGCAGGCAACCGAATTCCAGGGGGGGGTATGGATAGTGTACGCAGCGCCCAGAAAACGGACGTTCAGGTAAGACAACGTCCATTTTCCTGTGCGCTACTCCCACTATCCATGAATGGGATATACCCAAGCTTATACTCCATGGGCGGGGGGCTGACTGCCTGTAATGTCCTCCTCAGCCAGGACCCGCTGAAGCACTCTGCGACCAAAGGACGCCTCTGCCGAATTATAGGCATCTATCCTGTAGTGTCGAATGAACGGGGACAGCGATGACCAGGTAGCCGCTCTGCAAATGTCCGCTACTGACACCTGCGTGGCCCAAGCTGCTGTAGTGGCTGCACTAAGAGTAGAGTGGGGTAGAATCCTGCCTGGCCGCTGTCTGGAGTCCAGGTCATACGCCAGGGCTATGCAGGCTTTAATCCATTTACTGACCGTTGAGGCCGAGATCTTCTGGCCCATGGACGACGGATTAAACGACATTAGGAGGGCTTCTGTGCGCCGAAAGGAGCCGTCCTGCGAATGTACTGGCATAGGGCGCGCCGTACATCGAGGGTGTGCCACTTCCTCTCCCTCTCATCTCGCAGCGAGGGGCAGAAGTCTGGAAGGATTAGTTCCTGGGCCCGATGGAACCAGGAATTCACCTTTGATATGAACGCTGGGTCCAGGCGCAATGTCACTGTGGAGTCTCTGAAGATGCACAGGTCCTTGCAGACCGATAGAGCTGCCAATTCCGAGACCCTCCTACCCAAAGTGATAGCTAGGAGGAAGGCGACCTTGAAGGAAAGGAATTTGAGAGTGACTGACTCCAAAGGTTCAAAGGGGGGGGCAGTCAGGGCCCTCAGAACTAGTGGTAAGTCCCAAGAGGGGTATCGGTGCACCGTGGGGGGATGCAGGTTTGTGGCCCCGTGTAGGAACCCCTTGATGAGTGGGTTATGCGACAGTGCTTGATATGGCTGACATCTGATGACCGTAGACAAGGCCACTGTCTGGCGTCTCAGGGTAGCTGGTGCCAGTCCTTTATCTAACCCCGCCTGGAGGAACCCCAGAATGTCCCGAACAGAGGCTGTTGTGGGGTCTATGTGATGGTGAGACCCCCAGAGGCAGAACGCTCTCCACGATGCTTTGTAGATGCAAGAAGTCGATGGCCGCCTGGCCGCCTGGATGGTGTTGACGACAGAGTCCAGCAAATTGTCTTTCAACAGGATTACCCTCTCAAGTGCCAGACGGTTAATTGTAGCCACTGAGGCTCTGGGTGGTGAACTGCTCCCTGGCACAGCACGACTCAATGTGGTGGAATCACCCACGGTTGTTCCGCTGAGAGAGCCACCAGATCGGCGTACCACGGCCTTTGGTGCCACCAGTAGTAGATTGGCCTTTTCTGACAGCAGCTTTCTGATGAGCCGTGGGAGCAGAGGAGTCGGTGGGAACGCATACAGGAGCCCGGCCGGCCATTTGCAGCGAAGTGCGTTGTGATCCTCCGCCTAAGGCGTGGGGTAGCGAGACACGAAGCGGGGCAGCTGCGCGTTGTCCTGAGTTGCGAAAAGGTCCACCTCCGGCCTCCCGAAGCAGATGGTGAGTTCCTGGAAAAGGCTGGAGTGGAGTTGCCATTCTGACTGGTCTATCGTCTCTCAGCTGAGCCAGTCCGCCCTGACATTGGTTGACCCCGAGATGTGATCTGCCTTGATTGACAGGAAGTGTTCCTCCGCCCAATTGAACAGTGCTTCGGATTCTAACATGAGGAGCCGTGACCTTGTGCCCCCCTCTCTGTTCACGTGCGCCTTGGCTGAGATGTTGTCCATCAGAATCAGCACGTGTTGTCCCTGGACTGCGCTCTGAAGGTGACGTAGGGCCAGCCTGATCGCCCGTAACTCCAGGAAGTTGATGCTGTTGACCTGCTCGCAGCGAGACCACTGGCCTTGTGCCACTAGATTGTGAAGGTGCGCTCCCCACCGGCGAAGACTTGTGTCTGTGGTTAGCACCAGTCTGTCTGGTTCCAGAAAGGCGGAGCCCTTGAGGAGCGCGGGGGTTGACCACCACGTGAGTGAGCGACGGACCCGGACGGGGAGACTCACTTCTCACTTCGAGTTGGCCTTCCCCGCTTGCTGGAAGGGTAGGAGAAACCACTGGAGCGCCCTCGAGTGTCTGCGTGCCCATGGTACAATGCCGAAGCAGGAGACCATCTTCCCGAGAAGACAGGACAGCTGAAGTATCGGCACTCTCCTCATTGTCTTTATTTTCCGGACCAGCTCTTGAATACTCTGGACTCTGTCTGGTGACAGGAAAACGTGCCCTCTGGTCGAGTCTATTATCGCTCCCAAATGGAGAATTCGGGTCGAGGGATGGAGGTGGCTCTTCTCGAAACTGATCGTGAAGCCGTGGTTTTGGAAGGACTCCAGGACCAGCTCCATGTCCCTTAGTGCTTGGTCCTGCGATGACAAAAGGACCAGGATGTCGTCCAGATAACAGAGGACCCTCACTGGAATAGCCCAAAGCTTGGCTGCCACTACCGCTACCAATTTGGTGAAGGTGCAGGGTGCTGATGAGAGGCCGAAGGGCATTGCTCGATATTGGAGATGCTGTCCCGCGTACTCGAACCTCAGGTACTGCCGATGCTCTGGGTGGATAGGAACATGCAGGTAGGCCTCTCGAAGGTCTACAGACTGAAGGAGGTCCCCTTGTCACACTCCTGTCAGAATCAACTTGAGGGAGTGCATCTTGAATCTGCGGTATTGCACTGACTGATTCAGACGTTTCAAGTTTAGGATTCCCCTCCATCCTTCAGAGTTCTTGGGGACGAGGAAGAGGCTTGAGTAGAACCCCGTCTCCTGTTGTCTTGGTGGGACTGGTTCTATGGCCCTGACTTCCAAGAGATGTGCAATCTCCTGTGACATGAGAGCTTGGAGTTCTGTGGACTGTGGGATTGCGCCTAGAACAAAGCGACGGGGAGGTGGCCCCGAGAATTCGATGAATAGTCCTGATGAAGTCGTGCGCCTTATCCACAAGTCCGTCGTTGATTAGGCCCATTGCTGGTGGAAGAGGAGCAGTCTTCCCCCTATCAGGCCCTGGGGCCTGGAGTCATTTTCCCCTCCTGGCAGCTTTGGCGCCGGCACCCTGGAAAAGACATTTGGACTGCTGGTTCCGGCCCCTGTCTCTGAACTGCTGCCTGTCCTGCACCCTATCACCTCCTTGGTAGTGGGAGCGGTGGAAGGACCCCCTGGGCCCTGCGCTGGGACGAAAGGGCTGCTGGTATGGGTATGGTGAGAATCTGCGTTCATGACGATGGAGCGAAGATGGAAGCACCTTCCTTTTGTCCTTGTCCTCGACCAGGATGGGCTCCAGTGCTGCCCCGAATAAATCTGGAGCCTTGTACGGTGCTGCCGCCAGCTTCCACTTCGCCTTGAGGTCTGCCTTCCAGGGTCGTAACCAAAATAGTCTTCTGGCTGTGACGGTGGAGGCTAAGGATCTGGAAGCGAACTTAGCCGCGTTTAACAACGCATCCGCGGCATACTCAGTGGCTGCGATTATCTTATTTACATCCTGGTGCAGCCTGGTGTCCTTGGAGGGGAGTCTTTCTTGCATTTGCTTAAGCCAGATGAGGGCCGCTCTGTTAAAGAAAGACGTCGCTGTCGCTGACCGTAGCCCAGGCCACTGCCTGGTGAGCCTTGCAGAACTCCCCCTCCATCTTTTGTCCTCTGCCTTAAGGCCATCCAAGGCTTCTGTGGAAATCATCGAGGCCGAGGATAAGGAAGCAACTGGTTGATCTACCATTGGGAGAGTCAGTAATTCTTCAGCTCCTGGGCTGAATAATACAGCTTCTTGTCCAGGGAACTGGGAGCTGTAAGTGAGGCCGGCTGCCCCCAGCGGTTCTGGATTACATCTGCGAAGAGTTGTGGGCAGGGAATACAGTCCTTTTGTGGTATGGACGATTTGAAAAGGGTGTCGTGAGGCCCGGCTGTGGAGGGCGCGACTGCCCTGGTTTCTCCTGGAACTCCCAAATTTGTCGTTAGACGGGCTTTATGCAGGAGTGACTTGAAGAGCGCTGGCCGAAACAGCCCGGTGAAGGCCGGTGTGTCCGGCAACAAGCCCTCATCCTCTGAGAACTCGACATCCTCCAGCCCCTCCTCCGCTTGATCGGACTCTTCCGATGAGGACACTTGGGTTTGTGTAGGGCTATTTCGAGGTGGGGCCTGTCGATGTGGCCCTTGGTTCGTCAGGGTGGGAAGAGGCGGTTGGGATGCCTGTTGCCAGCTGGCCGCTAAGAATGACGATAGAGCCGAGGAAAACATTGCCTGAAAATCCGGCTGGTTGGATGGTCCTGGCCCCTCTTGTGGTCTCAGCCCCGCTGCCGTCAGGGTGAAGGATGCTTCTGGCTGGCGACGCTGTTGTGGCGTGGAGGGGGGGCTTCTGGCAGAAGATGGCCCACCCTTGGGGTGGCTGGTGTTTGGTCCAGCTCAGCCAGGCTTGAGATAGCTGCAACCGGCTCCCTCGATGGGGTGAGAGGCCCTTCTCCAGAGTGAGGCCCGCAACCAGGAGTTGCAGCGGCTGCCTTCTGTGCCATGGCCCATTGACGCTCCAGTGTGTTGTGGCGTCTTAAGGCGTCCCTGTCTTGGAAAGGGGGTGCCTTGTCTGATTTAGATTTGTGGCTGGAGCTGCCAGACTTCTTGCTTTTTTTATGTTGTTTGTCCCCCTTGCGAGGTGGACTTGACTCCAACTCCATGTCTGAAGACAGGTAGGAATCAGACATGACTGCCAGTGAAGCGGGCTTTTCAGTGCTGTGTAGCCGAGAGCGCCCTCTGGATGCTGAGCTCTTTGCAGGATAGCTCCCTCAGGTGTCTCTCTCTGGCAGGCTGCCCCGTGGGGACTGGTCCTGCTGACTCCCAAACTGCCCAGTGAAAGGGCGCAGTTGGCTCCCTGGTGGTCCAAGAGAGGCCGGTCTGCACATTGACCCAAATGGCGGCCTGGAAGTCCGTCAAAATGGCGGCTGCACGTGGCTCGAGGCACTCAAAGGCGGCTAGAGCAGCGGACTTGCACTGGCAGCCCGAGAATCCTACCAGATGCCGCGTAATGCAGGGAGCGAGAGAGCGATCGTTCCAGCTGTTCAGGGAGAAAGGGCAGGCTGAACAAGGCTTCCGCGGCTGTGCGCCGCTGTTTGCGCCCTTCCGCTGCCTCCTCCGAGCTCCGCAGGTGAAAAAATGGAGAAAAACTCTTGCGGGGCTTTTTCTCCTATTAGCGCTGCTTCTGAGCAGTTTCTGCAAGCCTCGGCAGTAGGGAGGAGAATGGATGTTGTCTTACCTGAACGTCCCTTTTCTGGGCGCTGCATACACTATCCATGCATGGGTTAATCCTTCAGTGCTTGGCAAACAACTGAGTGAAAGCAAAAGACTTTTCCTCCCCTTTCCGGCTCCCAAGCCACGCCTCTGGTCCCATGATCCCCCAGTCTGAACAAAAGCGCAGCAGACAAGAATCCACACTATGAGTAACTTATAAACTCAACTTTATTAATTCCAATTAACGTAATGGAAAAGGAACTAATCTCAGTCATAAACAGGGGGCAGGCAGCCCTGACGGGCGGGATATGGATAGTGTACGCAGCGCCCAGAAAAGGGACGTTCAGGTAAGACAACGTCCATTTTCCTGTGCGCTGCTCCCACTATCCATGCATGGGATATACCCAAGCTTAAACTCCCTGGGTGGGAAGCTGACTGCCTCCAGAGTCCTCCTCCGTCAACACTTTCTGCAGTACTCTGTGGCCAAACGATGCCTAAGCCAAGTTGTACGCATTGATCTTGTAGTAGCAGATGAACAGTGTGAGGGACGACCACGTCGCAGCTCTGCAGATGTCCACGACCGAGACTTGGGTGGCCCAGGCCGCCGTGGTGGCCGCGCTGCGAGTCGAGTGTGGTAGAATCCTGCCGGGGCCCAGTTTGGAGCTCAGGTCATATGCCAGGGCGATGCAGGCCTTGATCCATCTGCTGACCGTGGCTGCTGATATCTTCTGACCCATGGACTTCGGGTTGAAGGAGACCAGGAGACCAGCCGTACGGCGGAAAGGAGCGGTCCGTTGTATGTAAGTGCGGATGGCGCGTCGAACGTCTAGGGTGTGCCACCTCTTTTCTCTGGGATCACGAGGTGAGGGGCAGAAATCTGGCAGGATGAGTTCCTGGGCTCGGTGGAACCACGAGTTGACCTTCGGGATAAAGGCAGGATCCAGGCGTAGCATTACGGTTGAGTCATGGAAGATACACAAATCTTTGCGGACTGAAAGAGCCGCTAGCTCTGAGACCCTCCTCGCCGAGTGATCGCCAGCAGGAAGGTCACCTTAAATGATAGGTACTTAAGAGAGCCGAGCCTTATGCAGTAGGGACTTGAATAGCGCCGGGCGAAAGAGGCCTGTAAACGCCGGGGTGTCCGGTGCCAGGCCCTCGTCCTCCGATAGCTCCATCTCCTCAGACCCCTCCTCCGCTTGGTCTGACTCTTCAGACGACGAGTCCTGCCCTCGATCTGTGTGAGGACGGGGTTGCAGGTGATGCTGCCGTGCTTGGGCCGGTGCGGCTTGTACCTGCGTCTGGGATGCCTGCTGCATGCTTGCTGTGAGGAAGGACGAAAGGGCCGCCGAAAACATGGCCTGGAAATCCATTGGGGCTGTCATCTCTGCCCCCCCCAGGGCTGCTGGTCTGCCCTTGAAGGAGTGGAGGTTGCCTCCCTGGCCCGAAGTAGCTGGGCTGGTGAAGGAGTCATTGCGGGCTCCGGTCCAGCCGCTGGGCCTATCTCGAGACGGGGGGTCGTGTGTCCCGGCCTGGCCACATCTGGGGTTCTTGGCGTGACTGCAATGTCAGCCACTGAGGTAAGCCCCAGCTCTATGTCCCCTGAGGGGGCCTGAGCTGGTCCCGAGGGGCCAGGCTCTCTGGCTGGGGCTCCTGAAGTCGCCTTGTGTGCCCTCTCCCACTGCCGCTCGAGTGCATTGTGCCTCCTTAAGGCGTCCCTGTCCCGGATGGGTAGGGAGCCTTCTGATGCGGCCCTGCTGGTTGCGCTCTCGTATCTCCTTTTGGATTTCTTTTTCCCCCCCTTTGAGGTTTTGCGTGGGGGGGTGAGCTCCAGCTCCATATCCGAAGACGGGGGTGAGTGAGACATTGCCGCTTCTGAGACGCTTGAGCAGGACTGGAGCTGCGCTGAGCCTTACCCCCAGATGAATGCCCCCTTTAGACGTGGAGTGGTGGTGGGGGGTTAGTAGCCGGCTCCCTGGTGGTGGAGGGAGGTGCAGGCTTAAGGCTCTTGCCAAAATGGCAGCCCGAGGGTCCGTCAAAATGGCGCTGGCACGTGGTGCAATGACCCGCTGTGCCAGTCTTCAGCGACGGACTCACAATGGCGGCCCAAGGGTCCGCCAAACGCCGCGCGTTTCCCCTGCTGCAGGCTTTTCCGTAGTGCGGGGGCAGCTGATTAGCTTTCCGGCGCTCCTCTCATCTTTGCGCTGCTGTCCGGTGCCGCTCCGGCGAAGCGTGGCTCCCAAAGTAGCGTTGCGGGTGTGCGCCACCTGGCCTGAGCCTCCGGCCCCGCCGCCCAGCTGATTAGCGCGAAACCGCTTGGTGAGCGCGGCGCGCGGTGGGCGAAACGGGCGAGTTGTTATTGTGAGCCTGCCGGCCAGCTGGGGAACACAATCGAGAGCGGCGGCACCAAGGCGGGAAAGGAGCTGCCTTTTGAAATATAAGCCGGCCGATCGAGCGGCGTGGGCGGCTTAGCTCCGCTCCCCCCCCCCACTTTCCTCTGATGCACGTTGCAGCAGCGATCTGTAACAGTAAGGAAGCCGCGAAAAACAATCTATTCAAAATTAACTAAAAAGCCTAGACGCCCTAAGGAAAGGGAAGATTAAAGAGAAAAAGGGAAATAAAAGGGAGAACAGTCCCCACAGAGGAACAATACCTTCCTGGAAAACTGTGGAGCTCCCAAAATCACTACAGTATTTGCCAGCAACTGAGTGAAGACTGGGGGATCATGGGACCAGAGGCGTGGCTTGGGAGCCGGAAAGGGGAGGAAAAGTCTTTTGTTTTCACTCAGTTGTTTGCCAAGCACTGAAGGATTAACCCATGCATGGATAGTGGGAGCAGCGCACAGGAAAAAGGACGCTTCCTTTAGTGCTCGGCGTGAGAGCGTGGACAGCTCGAAGCCTCGAGCCCCACGCCCAGCTGATGAACACTCTCCTCGCTTTGAATCCGCAATCCACAAACCGCACGGGAAAAAAAAGGGGAATTTAATCAAAAATAACAGAAAGCCTAAACACCCCTGGGAATGGGAAGAAGCACACTTTAAACAAATTAAAAAGGAAAGGATTAAAGAGGGAAAATACCTGTGCTGACTCAGGAGCTCCCAAAAACTCTGCAGCGTTTGTCAACAACTGAGAGAAGACTGGGGAGTCACGGGAGTGGGGGGCGTGGCTAGGGAGCAGGGAAAGGGAAGTCTTTTCTAAAGTTACTCTCAGTTGTTTGCCAAAGGCTGAAGGATTTAACCCATTCATGGATAGTGGGAGCAGCGCATAGGAAAATAATGACATACATTTTCATAACAGTTACATTTTCCCTAACATTAAGTGAAAATATATTCCTTCTAGAAACATGATTCTATGTTCATGAATCATTCTATGTGATTAACAGTGTTACATCATGGATTCTTTCTGTACATTGATTATCGTCTATTATAGATTCCTAGGTCTGCTGCTCTCTAAGATCTCATTAACATTAGTTACAACTGTGCAAAAGATACTACTGTTCCAATATGGACTTCCTGGAATGAAAGGAATAATTTATGCCATGCTTGCTAATATTGTTTTTATCTAATGTGAGACTGTATCATAGAAAACAATTATATTTTCAGGTTCTTTGTAGAATTTTTTTTAATGCTATAGGTTCCAATAACTGAAGAAACTCATTGCCATAAATGAACATTTTGGGATAGTAATAGTAATATTCAGCATTTGTTGCAATAATCATACATTTCAAGTATGAATTTTACACCGTAAAACTAGCTAAAGAAGTTATTTTATTATTCAAAAAATGTCTTTTATTTTTTTCAAAAAAAAATTATATTTCCATAAAAACTAACAGACAGCAGATTGTATCTGCCTACATGAAACAGTGCAATATTCTCTGTATTACATTGAGCCTTAAATATAAAGTGAGTAAGTATGTTATCTTACTTGGGAAATGTGGTTGATTGATGATTCCATTCGCCTAAGCTGGGATGCCTGGATATCCAGCATTTGCAGGACATTATTTGCCAAAGTGTTGATCAGATAGGCTACACTAGCTAAGGACTGAGTTGTATATGCTTTGGTTTCTTCTAGAGCCCGTTGTTTATCTGGTGACTAAAGAAAAAATAATAATCAAAACTGTACATTTTTCATATACAATGTGCATCTTCCAACTTTTTAAGCCAATATACACATTATAGTCATTTCTCACAACTTCTTTCTTAGGTCAAATTGTTCTTTCATGTTTTATTATATAAATTGCTGGCATCAAAGAAAAGATAAAAGAACTGGCTTAAAGGAAAAATTGCCATATAGAGATAGGAGTTTCCTATCTCTAATTGATTTCAAACTATTTATGAAAGTAACAAATGTAATCTTAATCACACTTGGTAATTCTGAGCAATCACCAATTCATTTATTATGCAAAAAAATGATTTATTCAGATGCTATTTGTAACTTGGTTCTAGTATTGTTCGTAGTCAGGAAAAAAAAGCATTTCTGCTTTTTTAGTTTCCCAATTATTTCATAATTTGAAATGCATTACAGGCAGTCCTCGACTTATGACCACAACTGGGAGCAGAATTTCCATTATTAAACCAGACAGGTGTTAAATGAGTTGCACATGATTTTACAATCTTTTTTACTATTTTTTGCAATCACATGGTCATTAAGTGAATTCAGTTCCTGATTGAGTTTGCTTGTCAGAAGATGGCTGGCCGGGAAGGTCACCAATGGTGATCACATGGTTCTGGGGCGCTGCAACCATTGTAAATACATGCCAGGTGTCAAATGCCAAAATTCTGCTCAGGTGACTCTGGTGATGCTGGTGATAAAGGCAAGGACTGATCTCTTTATAAGTCCCTTTTTTAAGTGCCATTGTAACTTTAAACAGTTGCTAAATGAATGATTGTAAATCAAGGATTTTCTGTACTGTACAACTAGTCCTTGACTTACAACCATTCATTTAGTGACTGTTCAAAGTTACAACAGCACTGAAAAAAGTGATTTATGACTGTTTTCATATGACTGTTGCAGCATCCCCATGGACACATGATCAAAATTCAGACCCTTGGCAACTGGCATGTATTTATGATGGTTGCAGTGTCCTGGGTTCATGTGATCACCTTTTGCGACCTTCTGACAAACAAAGTCAATGGGGAAGCAGATTCACTTAACAACCATTTTACTAACTTAACAAGTGCAGTAATTCACTTAACAACTGTGACAAAAAGGCTGTAAAATTTGTCAAAACTCACTTAATAACTGTCTTAACAACAGAAATGTTGGACTTAACTGTGGTCATAAATTGAAGACTACCTTCAACTGACTTGTCTACCAGCAAGAAAACTGGAATCAACCAGTACATAATTATACTTCTACTTTAACCAATCTCAAGTGTATTCTTACTACTGTAAGCTGATTACCTGAAGTCAACTAACACTAACTTCAATTACATAATTCAAAGCTTTACATTTTGTTTTTTAAAGTAGTGCTCAGTACAACCTATCAGGGTGGGCTCATTTGAAATACTGAGAGCATGTTAGTGGCATTTTCACAAAATAACTACCAAAGTGAGTACTATACTGCACAATATACTAGAAGATGAGCTGGTAATGTTGCCATACATGACACCCTCCAGCAGCTTTAAAAAAAAAGACTAAGCTGACTTTAATTTTAGCAGAGAATGCTATCATTTTCATTTTTTAATAATGCTTTCAAGATAGGTATCTGCTTCTTATGTGTGCTACACTGGGTACATGATTTATGCACCATCCAACACATATAAGCCTCCCAGAGGTTGCCTTATTGGTGAGATATACGTAATTTTCAGAATATAAGATGCACCTTCCCCCCAAAAAAAGTCTGTGCGTCTTATAGAGCTAATGTTACTGAAGCCCCGCCCACTCTTCGGCCTCTGCCTCCTAGCAATTTGCCTCCTTGCAATAAACAGCAAACTGGGGAGCTTCAGCACAGCCTGATTTAGCACGGGCAGCTGACTGGCGGTTGGATCTACCTCCCAGAATACCATCAATCAGCTGTTCCAGGTTGCGGGGATTGCCGCCGCCCATCGCCATCATTGCCACACATTGCCATCTCCGCGTGTCCCATTTTTGGCCCATTCCAGGTGGTGGGGATAGGCAGCGGGGAACGGGACCAAAATGGAATGCATGGAAGCCGAAAATGGGATGCAGGGAGGCGACGATAGGTGGTAGCGGCGGCGAACTCCTGATATAGATTTTCATGATATATGATTGTTTTTCTAAAATGCAAAATGCAATATTATTAGGAATAATACCCTAATTTGTAGGGTATGAAAAGTAATAATTACAAATTGGGAGTAATAATTACTCCCAATTTGGGAGATGGATGGATGGACAGACAAATAGAATTTGTACATGTTTAGGAAATTCTTAACATGAAGAAGTTTATATAGAATATCACAAATGTATATATAAAATACCTTTAAGGAAATAAGAAATAAGAAAAATAAGTAAAAAAGTAGCCCAATTTTTTGTGACATGAAGATTACACAACACTGAAAAACTCCATTTAGGATTTTAAATGTCAAAACTGGGAGGCAGAGAAGTAGAAGAACTAGGGTGCACAGCAATCAAATCATTTCTTTGTAATAAGGCAAAATCTGAAGTGCCTTAGTTTATCTATTGATCTTTCAAACGTGCTTTTCAGGACAGGGCAAAGAATAGAGATGGTAGCAGTTCACTTCCTAGAAGTCTCTCAAACCATCCCAAGAAAAGCAGACCATTTAAGGGTACTTTTCAATTTGAATAAAAAACCAAAAAATATCTGAGCATTTTGCTAACAAATATAAGTACAAATTTTCAATTCTGGAGGGAGCTTGAATGGAAAATTGAAGGACTATTAATGTGTTGGAATTTTTCCTTCATTGACGACCAAGTAAGCAGCTTTCATTTTTATGAAATTTTCATAAATCATTTAACAGATAAAATCAATCATAATACCGGTAAGTGTAACAGAATTTTTCTAGGAGCTCTGTCCTACATTTTATATAACTGGTACAAACTGGTGCAAAACAAGCAATAACCTTCATCATTAGATTTGCAAATGTATTATAGCAGGGAAGTGGAAATACTTTATATTATAACAATATGACTGAAATAACATTCAACAATGTCAAATCCCATTTTATTTCTTAAAAAAATATGTATGGGAATAAGAGACCGAATATAATTTCAATAAATTGTTTGTACTTTTAATAATTTCATATTTCTCCACAATGCAAAAAGAAACATTTCCTAAACTACAGTATAATAATAAAGTACTTCTGAAAAAATTAAAGACTGATCACTTTCAACACAGTGTCAGTATTACACTTATCTCTAATGTATTCGTCACAATAAAAATAACCTCAACGTAAAATATTTTTAAAATAATATTCACCAAAGATGGCAAAATTCCCTTTTTTCTTAGAAAGGGCTAGTAAAAGCTAGTAAATAAACAGTACTAGCTCCTTTAAAACCTGTATTAGAATCTAAAAAATGGAAACAATGTTTACATATTTAAATATAGTTCATTATATTGTCTGACTTGGCAATGATGAAAATAAAGTCTTCCACAAATTGCTGGCCATATGCCAGACCCAAACTTATCTTTGAATCAGGAAGCCAGAAAAGGCGTATTTCCTACAAGAGGTTACGTTACAGAGGATAACTCTCAGAAAAGCCATAATGTGGGTTCGAGGTGAAAATTTTCAGGTTCTATTAGCAAAGGTTTCTTTTTTACCAATCAATGTCCCTGAAATGTTGCATAGTTTATATAAAAATGTTAATTTTGTTTTTTTTAATTACAGGTTCAATCAGCCCTTGAAGTGATGTCCCAGTACCTGGAGGCTGTACAGATCTGGATGGGGAGAAACAGACTCAGGCTCAACCCATCCAATTCCGAGTGGCTGTGGTTTCCAACATCCCAATATAGTCAGTTGGTGCCATCACTGACTATTGGGGGCGAGTCATTGGCCCCCACACAGAGAGCTCGCAATTTGGGCGTCCTCCTGGACTCACAGCTGTCTTTAGAAGAGCACTTGATGGCTGTGACTGGGAGGGCTTTTTATCAGGTTCGCCAGTTGCGTCCCTTTCTGGATCGGGACTCGTTAAATATGGTCACTCATGCCCTCGTCACTTCCCGCCTAGACTACTGCAATGCTCTCTACATGGGGCTCCCCTTGAGGAGCACCCAGAGGCTCCACTGGTCCAGAATGCGGCCACGCGGGTGGTTATGCGAGCGACGGGGCGCTCCCATGTGACTCCCCTCCTGCGTGAGCTGCACTGGCTCCCGGTGGTCTTCCGGATGCGCTTCAAGGTTTTGGTTACCACCTTTAGAGTGCTCCATGGCTTAGGACCGGGATATTTACAAGACCGCCTTCTGCCACCAGTAGTCTCTCACCGACCCGTACGTTCCCATAGAGAGGGGCTTCTCAGGGTGCCGTCGGTCAAACAGTGTCGGCTGGTGACCCCCAGGGGAAGAGCCTTCTCTGTGGGGGCACCCGCCATCTGGAACGAGCTCCCCCCGGAGATACGGAGGATCCCGGATCTGCACGCTTTCCGCCGTGCCCTCAAAACATTCCTATTCCAGCAGGCTGGCCTGGCTTAACTTTTCTTTTAAACTGTTTTTTAAATTTTAAATTTGTCTTATAAATTGGGGTGTTTTAAATTTGTTTTCTGGGCCAAATTATTAAATTGTATTTTAAATGGTTTTTTAACGTTTGTATTATATATTTTATCTTTTGGCTGTTCACTGCCCTGAGTCCTTCGGGAGTAAGGCGGTATATAAATTCAATAAATAATAATAATAATTTGTTCTATTTTGTTTTTATTTTTCTAAAAAAAAGTCAAAGAAATGTCTTATAGTCAATTCCATCCATATAATTTGTAGGAGAAGCTATAAGAATTTTTCTATACTACACATAATCTTAACCAAAGGGCCAAGAAGAAAAGTTTAGAACTCTCTAATTATACATAGGAATAGCACGTTGAAAAAAAAACCCCTTCTCGCGAGTTTAATAAAGTTTTTTTTTTTTTACAACGTGTTTCTCTGGACTCAACGGCAAGGAACGCAACAGTTTGAATGTTAAGATGCCTGCCCCACTTGCCATCCCCAAATTGCATCTCTAAAGGGGGTGGGTGGCTAAGCAAGGGGCAGAAGCCCTGCCATGCTCGGCGAGGGGGGGTAGAAGAGACGGCAAGGGGAGCCACATCGCTCCACAGGTCTCGCTTCTCCCCCGCCCTGCCTGTCAGAAATGAGTCTTTGTGAGAGATTTGACATATTGGCACAGCCGCGAGCGACAGGACGCCAGCTGTGCCAGTATGATGAAGCTTGCGGCAGTGCTGTGGTTCACACGTGCAACAGCACAACAAGCCTTGCAGAGTCCTGCTCCATGAGGCAGTGGCAGTGGCAGGACATATCAGGGCAGTAGCGGCCAGCCACTCAGCTAGTGTGAAAAACAGGGAGGGGAGGCATGTCCACCCCTCTTTCTCCCCTCCTCTCCGGCCTCACCTCCTCACCTCGTGTTGTATGCGCGGCAAGCAACCAGATGGAATGGCGGGACCAGCTGCGCATGTGTATAAGTAATTGGTGAAGGGCTTATTTGGGAGGGGGCTTATTTTAACTCAAAAGCCAGATTGGGTTTATTATCCGGAGAGGTCTATATATTATTTTTAACTAATTTTGTTATTCTCCCCATGTCATTTATGCCTGCAATAATAAAAAGAGAAAAACCACAGTACGTCCACTTACCCCATTTATTTCTTATACCTGCTGTTCAGCCAAAGATACAGATTAGGATTTCTATACCCTAATAATTCTGCAAGCCAACAGTCTCCTTATCCAAACAGGCCGACGTAGTTTTTAGCAATGTGCTATAGAGCTCCCAAATACTTATGCACTTTAGGATTGGGCTAGGGCATGTATGTCAAACTCGTGGCGCCACATTGCCCTCATGTGACGTTTTGTAACATTTTTCCCATTCGCGGAGCTGGGGTGGGCATGGCCTGCGCATGACACATCCGGCCCACGGGCCGCCAGTTTAACACCCCTGGGCTGGAGCTTTTTACAAGTACAATGGGATTGTCTCAAATTGCTATTAACCTAGCACTCTTAAGAGTGTAAAATAAACTTCTGACCTGGTGTTTTATGCAGAGTATGGAACTAAGAGGTCTATAAGAAACAACATTCTAATTTAAATTGATTGCTACTAGTCTCCACAGGAATGATGGTAAAGTAATTAAACTAATCTTCCAACAGATACATATTCTTAAATGTGGTTATCTATTAAAATGTTGTTTTCTTCAGAACAGTGGAATGTTAAAGTTAGCAAGAAACTGCATGAAAGAAAACAAATTAAACTATGAAAACCCATATTGTTCTAGGTACAATACAACATAAATGAAAATGTCTTATGGTTTGGTTCTCTTCTGTATTAAGCAATCATTCAGCAAATCTTTCCTAAAAGATTAATTATTAAAATAGGTTCTTACTGGAATAGTAATGAATACTTGGAGACTTTCTGTTCAGTTCTCGAAAATACTACCTTCAACTTGATATATTCTAGACTTTTGGTATCTTGGTTTTTAACAATTGACTAAAGCTTCTAGGGAAAATATATTCTTTAACCAAGACACTACAGTTAAGATTCTTTTTGCTAAGAATCAGAATAATTCATTATGATTAATTTTGGTTTAAATCATTGAAAGACTCCTAAGTATGGGACATAAAAAAATTCCCATAACAATCTCAATACTATGAAAAAATTGGCCAGGCATATGCTCACTTCAGTACTAACAACTTGAACTTATACTAGAAATATTTTAGAAGCCAATGAAGTTTTTATAAAATTGCTATTCCAGTAAAATGGACGTTGTTCTTACCTGAACGTCCCTTTTCTGGGCGCTGCGTACACTATCCATTAATGGGTTAACTTCTTCAGCCTTTGTCAATAACTGAGTGAGAGCTCAATTTCCCTTTCCTGTTGCCCTGCCACGCCCCTCAATCCCATGATCCCCAGTCTGAACGAAGTTATGGTAGACCACACCGTGATAGGTAAGCAACATAACTTTAATGAAAAACCAACTGTAAACAACAACACTGCTGGCCAGCAGCCAACGAGCAGAAAGAAAGGGGAGGGTATGGATAGTGTACGCAGCGCCCAGAAAAGGGACGTTCAGGTAAGAACAACGTCCATTTTCCTGTGCGCTGCTCCCACTATCCATTAATGGGATATACCCAAGTTTAAACCCCATGGGCGGGAAGTCGAGTGTCTCCAGAGTCCTCCTCTGTCACCACCGTCTGCAATACTCTACGGCCGAAGGACGCCTCAGCGGAGCTGTAGGCATCTATCTTATAGTGACGGATGAAGGGCGTCACCGATGACCAGGTCGCTGCTCTACAGATATCTGCCACCGACGCCTGCGTTGCCCAGGCCGCCGATGTGGCCGCGCTGCGTGTGGAGTGTGGGAGAATCCTTCCGGGAGGCGATTTAAAGTTCAGCTCGTACGCTAACGCGATACAGGCCTTAATCCATCTGCTCACCGTGGATGCTGAGATCTTCTGTCCCATGGAGGCCGGGTTGAAGGACACTAAGAGCGCCTCCGTGTGTCGGAAGGCCGCTGTCCTGTTAATGTAGATGTGCAGGGCGCGGCGGACATCAAGGGAATGCCATTGTTTCTCCCTGCTGTTGCGCGGGCAGGGGCAAAAGTCCGGTAGGATGAGTTCCTGGGCGCGGTGGAACCAGGAGTTCACCTTGGGGATGAAGGCCGGATCCATCCGCAAGACCACCGTCGTGTCTCTGAAGATGCAGAGATCCTTTCTGATTGAAAGTGCTGCTAACTCCGAGACTCTTCTGGCTGAGGTGATGGCCAACAGGAATGTCACCTTGAATGATAAGTGTTTGACGGCGGCTGAGCCCAAGGGCTCGAATGGGGGGCCCGTTAAGGCCCGAAGCACCAGCGGGAGGTCCCAGGTTGGGTACCTGTGCACTGTGGGGGGGGCGCAAGTTCTTGGTGCCGTGAAGGAACCCCTTGATGCGCGGGTGATGGGACAGCGCTTGGTATGGCGGTCAAACGATGACTGTGGAGAGAGCCGCTGTCTGGCGTCTCAGTGTCGCTGGCGCCAGCCCTTTTTCCAGACCTGACTGTAGGAATTCAAGGATGTTCTGGACCGTTGCTGATGTTGGGTCCTCATGGTGCTGGGAGCACCAGCGGCAGAACGCCCGCCACGAGGCCTCATAAATGCGAGTCGTGGAGGGCCGCCTGGCAGCCTGGATGGTGTTTACCACCCCATCTGATAGCTTGTCCCTCTTCAGGATGACCCTCTCAAACGCCAGACGGTCAATTGTAGCCACTGAGGCTCTGGATGACTGACCGCTCCCTGGCAGAGTTCCACCTGGTGGGGAGGGATGTGCCATGGATGCCCCATGGATAGCGCCACAAGGTCGGCGTACCACGGTCGTCGCGGCCAGTTGGGGGCCACCAGGAGGTCTGCCCTCTCGGCCAGCAGTTTTCGGATGAGGCGAGGAAGGGGAATCGGTGGAAAGGCGTAGAGTAGGCCCCTGGGCCACCTGCATCGTAGGGCATCGTGGTCCTCCGCCTGTGCTGATGGGTAGCGGGATATGAAGCGGGTCAGCTGTGCGTTTTCTGGGGTCGCGAAGAGGTCCACCTCCGGCATCCCGAAGCGGGCGGTGAGCTCCCGAAATAGGCGCAGGTGAAGTTGCCACTCCGCTGGGTCTATCTGTTCGCGGCTGAGCCAGTCCGCCCTGACGTTTGTTGCTCCCGAGATGTGTTCCGCTCTGATCGACAGCAGGTGAGACTCTGCCCAGGCGAATAGGGCCTCGGACTCGAACATCAACGCCCGGGACCTCGTGCCCCCTTCTCTGTTCACGTGTGCTTTTGCCGCAATGTTGTCTGTGCGGATCAGAACATGCTGGCCCCGGACTGCTGTCTGGAACTGACGTAGCGCTAGCCTGATTGCTCGGAGTTCCAGGAGGTTGATGCTGCTGAGTCTTTCGGTCCTGGACCATTGGCCCTGGGCTACCAACTGGTGCAGGTGGGCGCCCCAGCCCCGCAGACTTGCATCTGTGGTTAGTGTGAGTCTGTCCGGTTCCAGGAAGTCGCTGCCCTTGAGGAGTGCGGGGGACTTCCACCAACTGAGGGAGAGACGGACCTGAGATGGTACGGTCACCTTGCGCTTCAGGTTGGTCTTGCCTGCTCTCTGAAATGGCAGCAGGAACCATTGGAGGGCCCGCGAGTGTCTGCGTGCCCACGGAACAATACCGAAGCATGATACCATCTTCCCGAGGAGTGATGCTAACTGAACCAGGGGAACTCTCCCTCCTTCTGAGACCTGCTGGATTAGGTCTCGAATGCTCCGGATCCTCTCCTGAGAGAGGAATACCTGGCCCCTGACCGCGTCTATCTCCGCCCCCAGGTGCTGGAGCCGTGATGACGGTTGTAGCTGGCTTTTCTCGAAGTTGATGGAAAAGCCGTGGTCTTGGAACGCCTGCAGGACTCTTTCCATGTCCGAGGTCGCCTGGTCGATTGACGACGAGAGGATCAGAATGTCGTCGAGGTAGCACAGGAGGTGCACTGGAATGGAGTGGAGTGTGGCCGCCACCACCGCTACTAACTTGGTGAATGTGCGGGGCGCCGACGAGAGCCCGAACGGCATTGCGCGGTACTGGAAGTGCTGGCCTGCGAACTCGAATCTCAGGAAGCGCCGATGACTGGGATGGATTGGCACATGAAGGTAGGCCTCCCGCAGGTCGACTGACTGGAGCAGATCCCCTCTCCTTACGCCCGCTAGTATCGACTTGAGGGAGTGCATTTTGAATCTGCGATACTTTACCGACCGGTTTAGTCGTTTGAGATTCAAAATGGCTCTCCAGCCTCCCGAGCTTTTGGGTACGAGGAAGAGGGTCGAGTAGAACCCGGAGCCCTGCTGATTGAGGGGTACCGGTTCTATAGCTCTTATTTCCTGCAGGTGGGTGATCTCCTGCGCCAGAAGGTCTCTGAGCTCCCTGGACTGTGGGACCGGGCAACTTACAAAGCGACTGGGTGTGGGGCCGGAGAATTCGATGGAGAGCCCTAAGGAAATCGTGCGCTGAATCCACGAGTCCTCCGTTGATCGGGCCCATTGCTGGTGGAAGAGCTGGAGTCTCCCACCGATGGGCCCCACAGCCCGGGCGTCACTTCCCCCTCCTGGCGGTCTTGAAGCCGGCCCCGCGAAAGGGTCGTTTAGCTTGCTGGGGACGGCCGCGGTCTCGGAACTGAGATCTGTCTTGGTGTCTGCCAGTGCTCTGGAAGTTGGAGCGCTGTGGTGGGGGGCCTCTTGGCCCTGCGCTGGACCGAAAGGGCTGCTGGTAAGAGTACGGTGTGTATCTGCGGTCCTGCCGCCTGTACGCTGATGGGAGCACCTTCCTCTTGTCTTTGTCTTCGACCAAGACTGGTTCTAAGGCCGCCCCAAACAAGTCTGGGGCCTTATACGGGGCTGCGGCCAGCCTCCATTTGGCCTTAAGGTCTGCCTTCCAGGGGCGAAGCCAGAACAGCCTTCTTGCTGTAACATTCGATGCCAGAGATCTCGAAGCGAATTTGGCGGAGTTCAGGGATGCATCCGCTGCATATTCGGTGGCGGCTACGATCTTATTTAAGTCCTGGTGCAGCCTAGTGTCCTCCGGGGGTAGCTTTTCCTGTAATTGGCGTAGCCAGATGAGGGTGGCTCTGTTGAAGAAGGAGGTTGCCGTTGCCGTCCTGATTGCCCACGCCGCGGCCTGATGAGCTTTACCGAGTGCCCACTCTGTCCTTTTGTCCTCAGCTTTCAGTCCGTCTACAGCATCCGTGGACCCGATCGATGAGGATGACAAGGAGGCGACCGGCTGGTCTACTGATGGAAGAGTTAAGAGGTCTTCCAGCTCCTGGGCCGAACAGTAGAGCTTCTTGTCCAGGCTGCTCGGGGTTGTTAGCGAGCCTGGCTGCCCCCAGGGGTTCTGGATCATGTCCGAAAAGAGCTGGGGGCAGGGAATACAGTCCTTTTCCTGCTTGGCGGACTTAAAGAGTGCGTCGTGGGGTCCCGCAGCTGAGGTACTAGGCGCAGCTGTGTCCCCAGGCACGCCCAAGTTGGTTGTGAGGCGCGCCTTGTGCAGTAGAGATTTGAATAAAGCTGGGCGAAACAAGCCTGTGAAAGCCGGGGAATCTGGCGTCAGGCCCTCATCCTCTGACAAGTCAAAGGTCTCTGGGCCCTCCTCGGCTTGGTCTGAATCCTCCGACGAGGATGACTGGGTACGCGCCTGCTGGTGTTGGGCCCGTAGGTGCTGGGGCGCCCCCTGTGCCTGTAGCTGGTGAGGGGGGCCCCCTGCGGCCTGTTGCCAGCCTGCAGCCAAGAAGGAGGACATAGCCGAGAGCATGGCTTGAAAGTCTAGCTGGCTGGGTGGTAAGGGCCCTTCTGGGGCGCGCAGGCCAGCTGCCGTTGGTGTGAATGTTGCCTCGGCCCCACGGTGGCGCCAGTGAGGTGGGTCCGATAATGGCACATCCGGTAGTGAGCGGGATGCTCCTCTGGGCCGGGAAAACTCCTGGTTGAGGCCGGCTGCGTTCGGGGTTACCGGTGTTAGGGCCAGTTCCGCCAGGCTCGTGATGCCAGGGCCCGCCTCTGCGTGTGCCTTGGGCGAGGGATTACCCGACTCGGGCCCCTGGCCAGGAGTGGCCGCCCTCTCTTTCTGTGCTTTAGTGCAGAGGCGCTCTAAGGTCTTGTGGCGCCTTGCCGCATCCTTGTCGTGGATTGGGAGTGACTTCTCCCCCCGGTCTTTATGATGGGACCGCTTTTTGGAGCGTTTATTGGGAGTTTTGGACCCCTTGCGCGGTGGGCTTGCTTCAAGCTCTGGGTCCGAAGAGAAGGGAGAATCCGACAAGGCCGTGGTTGCCATCTGATTCTCTTCGCAAGACTGCTTGCCTTTGTTTAAAAAATGCAGGCCCCTGTGCCAGGAGTAGAGGAAGCCTGCAGCAAGGCACCTCTGGAATAGGCCCCGCTGGGGGTGTGGGCCTCTAACTGCCAATGGGGCGGAGCTAGCCTTGTATGGATGCGGCCAAGATGGCGGCCCGGGGATCCCCCGCTATGCCTGAAACACGTGGCTTGCGATCCAAGGGCTGGGGAGGCTGCGGTCTCACAGCGGCGGCCCGAAGGTCCTGCCGCCTGCCGCGCTCAGCCCGGTGCAGCCCCAAGGGCTCTAGCAGCGAAGGAGGAGAGGGGGGGCTGCTTGCCTCGCCGCGCCGCTCTCCTCCGCACACGTGCATTGCTATGGGCTGGGGAGGCTGCGGACTCACAGCGGCGGCCCGAAGGTCCTACCGCCTGCCGCGCTCAGCCCGAAGCTGCTCCGATGCAAGGAGGGCGAGGGGGGTCGTTTGCCTCACCGCTCCGTTCCGATGTCGTCTGCTCCTTTCCCGCTAGACGGGGGAGGCTGCTGGGGCTCGTTCTGCTTCCTCGTGAGCTAGCGCCGCTCTCTCTCTCTCCGTGAGAGCTGCAGCCGGCGTGAATGGGAAGCCTCCGTCCTGACGAGGTGCATGGGCGGCCGACGCGATCACCGCCGCCCAGCTGCTGTGCGATCTTCCCCTGCCTGCTCTCTCGTTTGTCTTAAAGGCAGGGAGCCGAATGGAAGGAGACCAAACTACTCAAAAATAAAATAAAAGCCTAGAAAAGGGAACAAAGCGGCTTGGAAGCCTTGAGCTCAAAAAAACACTTCAGTCTTTGCCAATAACTGAGTGAAGACTGGGGATCATGGGATTGAGGGGCGTGGCAGGGCAACAGGAAAGGGAAATTGAGCTCTCACTCAGTTATTGCCAAAGGCTGAAGAAGTTAACCCATTAATGGATAGTGGGAGCAGCGCACAGGAAAATGATTCTGACAATAATCTAACCACAAAGCTTTTTGCATTATTATCAACATATAAATGCAGAACATAATGCAATCCCATGCAGGGTAGACTGTTTACCCAATTCATGGGGTTGAAATACAATCTTCCCTGAACTATTATCTTTATAAGATGACTATCATCAGTTTAGTTTCACCACTTAACTCCAAATCTCTTGATGACTTCATCAAGTGTCTTGATACAGATACTCAGAGTCATTTGCAGGAGTGCAGGAAAGAAGTATTAATATTAGTAAGATAAAATACAAAAAATGCAAATGTTAAGACAACACTAAGAACAGAATACCTAAGGTGGACAGATGTAATTAAAAAACATTTCCAGAATCAAGCTACACAAGGGGTGGAGCCACACCATCCTCCAAATCTCAAAGCCAATCCAGTAAGATAACAGAATCCAAAGCCAAGCGAAGTACAGGTAGTCCTCGACTTATAACAGTTTGTACACCATTCAAAGTTACAATGGCACTGAAAAATGTGACTTATGATTGTTTTTCATACATACTACCGTTGCAGCATCCCCACGTTAATATGATCAAAATTCAGATGCTTGACAACTGACTCATATTTATGACGTTGTAGTGTCCCAGAGTCATTTGATACACTTTTGCAACCTTCTGACAAGCAAAGTCAATGGGGAAGCCAGGTTCACTTAACAACCATGTTACTAACTTAACAGCTGCAATAATTCACCTAACAAATGGGGGTGGGGGGAGGAAAACAGTAGTACAATCAGACCAAACTGGACTTCTGGCTAAGATGACAAGATCTCATCTTTTTCTTCCTCCTCTAATGAATTGTTCAAAATCATACTGAAACCACTTGTTAAAAACTAACTACCAAACAAAAACATTTATTGTCTATTACCACTTGTCTATTAACTTTGGAATTTTGAAGACAACATATCTTGTTATTGTAAAAAGCAACCTTCCCTTCTGGCTCACCCACTTGGACAGCACTGTTTCCTTCACAACAGAAAATATCTTTACAGTATCAATTGGTGATCCAACTTCTCAATGCCAGAATCTTTGGCTACTTCTGAAGACATAACAATTTTGGCAAGTAGCCCAACATTCCAGAGATATCCAGGGAGCTATTTTGACATTTGAATTACTCTCCAGAATTGAGCCAAAAGGGGTTACAAATTTTGAGTAGTTGGTTGTGCTGCAGTCAATAAATAGGAAGCATAAGCATTAAAGTGTTCAAAAAAATACAGAGAAATTTCATTACAATGATTCGAAAGAGGTTAGAAATATGTCGGAATTACATACACATACACATACACAGAGGATTCCAGGGACCATGGTGAAAGACACAACATTGAAAAATGGTTGCAATTTATCAAAACAAATTGGTTCAAGGTTCAATGTCTCTAAAACATTCTGTATCTTAAACTTTAAGAAGAAGATGAGCTACCTCTAGTGGCTCTCAAAAAGAAATACTTACTGGGGTTCAATTTGGATTAGAGAGAATTTCTAAACGCTGCTTACCAAGTATAAAGTTTAATCCTTATTGCACCCCAACTCCTATTTGGGGGATGTTTTGCTGGGAATATATCAGCAAAAAATGATAATGTCTTCTACAGTTATTTTAAAAATAAAGAAATCAATCACATTTGTAACATCAGGATAAGGCAAGAAATAAAGACCCTTTTTGTCTCTGAAGTTTGAGATTCAGTTTTTTAACTGGGGAAAGTGGTAAAGTCTGGGATCTAGGCATGTCTCCACAAGAAATCTCGCCAGGAGTCATTTTAATACAAACACCCGCGTATGTACTGTGTTTCCCCCAGTACATGAACCCCGAAATAAGGGCTTGGCCTTATTTTCGGGGGGGGGGTTCTTATTATTTTGGGGGTGGAGGAAGCGGCAAGCGTGGGAGTGGATGTCCTGTCATCGTCACTACCTCCCCTCCCTGTTCTTCGTGCCGGCCAAGCGGCTGACCACCCCTGCCCTGACGTGTCCTGTCACCGCCACTGCCTCATCCATTTATGACATTGGAGCAGTGGAGCAAGGCTTGTTGTGCTGTTTGCACACAGAAACTGCAGCACCACCACGAGCTTCATCATACCGGCACAGCTGGCGTCTTACCACTCACAGCTGTACCAGTATACAATCAGGGTCCTCATTTTATTGAAATGAGGAAGGATGGAAGGCTGACTCAACTTCGAGCTGGTCAGGATCAGGATTGAACTGCTGGCAGTTGGCAGAGTTAACCTGCAGTAATGCATTCTAACCATTGTGCCACCATGGCTCTATATAATTGTAGCTGGGAATTTTAATTTCGTTTTAGATCCATCAATTGATTGTTCTCAAGAAAAACTGTTTTTGGTGATCCTCGACCTACAATCAGTAACCATTTAAAGTTCTGATGCCCCCCATGGTCACAAGATCATATTTTGCATACTTGGCAACTGGCCCTTATTTACAGCCTCCTATGGTCACATAAGCATGATTTATGACATTTTTGCCAAAAACCAGTGTTTGTTTCCAGTTTTTGGGAAATTGTAGCTTCCAAATCTTCTTCAAGGATAGCCCTAAGTAAAACACATTGCAGTAACTGAAAGAGGAAGTGACTAACTAAGGCATAACTGACCTTGAGTTTATTATAAGTCAGCGCATATTTTTTAACATACAGTAACATACTGAAGTGAAAAGGGACGTTGGTCTTACCTGAGACGCACCTTCTCGTTGGATGGAGACAGCAGTCTGTTCAGTTGAAAGACTAAGTCTGTCAGAGTTGTTAAGTCCCGCCCTTGTTGCTAGGGGCTTCCAGCTTTTGGAGAAGACGAAGAAACAGACTCGACGTGTCGGAACAAAAAGAAAGAAAGTGAGCAATGAAGACCAGACAGCCTAAGGGTGGGGCTGGCTGCTGTCTCCACCCAATGAGAAGATGCGTCTCAGGTAAGACCAATGCCCCTTTTCCCTTCAGTATGTTACTGTATGTTAAAAAATATGCCTTCTCCATAGTAGTGGAGACAGCAGCCAGGAATGGGACATACCAAAGCTTACTGTCCCGAACTACTCCCCTTCGGTATAAATCTGTTGCAAGACCCTGTGGCCAAATGCTGCCTCAGCTGAGGCAAACTTGTCCAATTTATAGTGTTTAATAAAGGGCAAAGGGGAAGTCCAAGTAGCCACCTTGCTACTTGCTACACCTCCATCAAAGATGTCTGCGTGGCCCACGCCGCCGACGTGGCAGCACTGCGGGTTGAATCCGCTGTCACATGTGCAGGCTTTGGTAAAGAACGCAGGTCATACGCCTTGGCGATAGTTTGACGAATCCACCTGCCAATGGTGGTCGGGGTGACCCTGCAACCTAAAGAGGCTGGAATAAAGGAAATAATGACTTTTTTGTAAGTCAGCAGTCCTCTTAAGGTATATACGGAGAGCCCGTCAAACGTCCAAAGTATGCCAACGCCGCTCTAAGGGGTGGGCAGGATTAGGGCAGAAATTGGATAGGATCAGTTCCTGCAACCTGTGAAAGGACGTATTAATTTTAGGAACAAAGGAGGGATCGAGATGAAGCACCACGTGATCCGCGTGAAACACACAGAGGTCACTTCAAACTGAGAGGGTGGCAATCTCAGAAATACGCCTGGCGGAAGTAATCACCACCAAAAAGGCAACCTTACATGACAAAAGGTGAAGGCTGGTGGTCCATAAGTGCTTGTACGGGGCTCCCATAAGTGATTTCAGTACAATGGAGACGTCCCAGGTGGGATATCTGTGTACCATGGGAGGACATAAGTTAGTGGCACCTTTCAGGAATCTCCGTATGGTGGGAGGGACCCGCAAGTTAGGACAGATGGAAGAGCCACTACGTGCCTCCAAATGGGGTTAGGCGATAGCCCACTATCTAATCTGTCCTGGAGAAATTCCAAGATCTGGGCTATCAAGGCCTGGAGAGGGGAGAGACCCCTACAGTCACACCTATTACAAAATGCCCACCAAGTGGCAGAATAAATACATTCTGTGGAAGGCCACCGAGAAGTCTGAATAGTCTGGATAACCCTGGAGGAGAAATTGTCCCCACTCAGAGTGCGCCGCTCAAACGTCAGGTGATCAGTTGGAGCCACTGTGGGTCCGGGTGGACCAACACCCCCTGGCTGAGGGGAGCTACGCCCTGAGGGATCCTCCAGGGTGGAGCCACAGACAATGTCCTGAGGTCAGCGAACCAAGACCTCTTGGGCCAATGAGGCACGAGAAGGACGACCTCCACTCGCTCCTCTAGGATCTTCTGCACCACCCTCGGAAAGAGGGGTAGTGGGGAACGCATAAAGGAGCCCCCGTGGCCATGGGCTGTGGAGACCGTCTATTCCCTGTGCTCGTGGAGCTGGAAACCTTGAATAAAAACGTGGGAGCTGCGCATTCTCTGGGGTAGCAAACATATCCACCTCCGGAGCGCCAAACTGGGCTGTCAGGTCCTGGGAAAGTGACGGGTGCAGGTGCCACTCCACGTGGTCAATGGCCGTCGGGCTGAGCCAGTCCGCCTGCACATTGGACACCCCAGAGATGTGCTCTGCTGTCAAGGAGTGAAAATGTTGCTCCACCCAAAGGCCAGTCTCTTGGCCTCCAACATCAGAGACTTGAACCTTGTGCCCCCCTGGCGGTTTACATGCGCCTTTGTGATGATATTGTCAGTTAGCACTAAAACGTGTTTGCCTGATATTGGCCTCCAAAACTGACCGAGGGCCAGATAACTGCTCAGAACTCCAGCCAGTTGATGCTCAGTTGCCGTTCATGGGCGCTCTACCTGCCCTGAGCTACTTGCAACTGGAAATGTGCCCCTCAGCCAAAGAGGTTGGCGTCCGTTGTCACCACCAGCTGCTGGGATTCATGGAATAGACAGCCTTTGGCGATGGCTGGTGACTGCCACCAGTTGAGGGATCTAAAAACGTCCTTGGAGACCCAGACCCTGGCTGATGAGTTGCCTCTACCTGCCTTCTGGAAAGGCAAAAGAAACCATTGAAGGTCTCTAGTATGTAATCTCGCCCATGGAGTGATGAAAATGGTCAAAATCATTTTGCTCAGGAGCTGTGATAGCAGGACCAATGACACCTTACACTCCCTTTGGACCTTACACACCAGGATTCTTGAGGCTGTCCTGCCGCTCCTGGGACAAATACACCGTGCCCTCAATGGAGTCAATCACCACTCCCAGATGTAGCAGATGGGTTGAAGGAGTCAAATGACTCTTCTCTATGTTAATAGAGAACCCATGAGGCGTGAGAATTTGAAGTGTTACTTGAAGGTCCTCTGTGGCTTGTTGTACAGAAGAGGACAAAATTAAAATGTCATCCAAGTAACATTAGAGATGGACAGGCATGGCCCTGAGGTGAGCCGCCAAGGCGGCTAAGACCTTGGAAAAGGTACAGGGTGCTGAGGAAAGCCTGTATAATAAAACCTTAGGTATTTCCGATGAGAGGGAGAATCAGAATATCCAGGTACGCTTCAGTGAGGTCAATAGAGGTGAGGAAATTGCCCTCCCTGACGCCATCAAAAATAGAACACAGAGACTGCATTTTGAACCTCCGATACACAATGTATCGGTTCAGCCTTTTGAGATCCAGAATAGGTCTATACACACACACACACACACAAACACACAAGGTCTTGGGAACAAGAAATAAAAGGGAATCAAACCCCTGCCCAGTCCTCCAGTACCCTTTAGATAGCCCTAATGTCCAGGAGATGTCTCACTGCCAAATCCATGAGGACTCTCTTATTGCGACTGTTAGATACTGGGTAACGTATAAAAAATCTCGGGGGAGTGGAAAGGAATTCCAGGGATAAGCCAGATCGTACAGTATTCCTAACCCATGCATCTGATGTAATTGCATCCCATCGGTCGGCAATTAGGGCTAATCTGCCCCTGATGGGTGGGTTATTAATGCAGTTATCTGTGGCGTCGGAATGAACGACTTCCTCCCCCTTGAAAGGGCCATTTAGATTGGAGGGATCAACCTCTGCCTGCCCCCATTGCCTTGGACCAAGTACCCCTTGCACCTGGTTACTCGCAGGCCCCCAGTCAGAATCCCAAAATTGAGGGCGACAGGAAAAGGGGGAGTAGCAAAACTCGCCCCTGCAGTGAGAGGTAGGCAACACTCTGTTTGTCCTTGATCTCTACAAGTTAACGGCTTCAGCGCCTCCCCAAATAACTTCACCCCGCTAAATGGGACAGAAGGAGGCACCACTTGTGGCGGGCATCCGTCTGCCAGTTCTTCAGCCAAAGAAGGTGGTACAACGCCACAGCAGAAGCCATAGTCTTGGGAGGCAAATCAGGCCAAATTTAAGGTAGCATTGGCCAAAAACTGGACTGCAGCTATGATTTTATTGAGGTCCTGTTGCAGTCTGATATCGCCAGCTGGCAGTTTGTCCTGCAACTGCCACAGCCAGCTCAGGGTTGCCCGATTGAAAAAAGAAGCCGTAGTGGCTGAGCGAATAGCCCATGCAGCACCTGGTGAACCCGCTGAAGTGATCGGTCCGGCCTCAGACCGTCCTCGGGCTCTCCAGGAATGTTGGAGGTTGACAATAAAGCCACAATGGGTGCGTCGACCGAAGGAATCTGGAGTAATTGAGCTAACTCCATTCCTGCATTAAAATATCATTTGTCTGCTGCTGTAAGCAAAGGGGCTGAACCCGGAGCTGTCCACTGGCGCTGTACCACATCCACGAAGAATCGTGGAAAAGGCACAGAGAGCACCTATTTATCTAATTCGGAAAACAAAGGGTCCCTGCCTCCTAAGGTTGAGATGTAGAAAGATCCTCAGCAGATGAGCCTAGTCAAGCCACGTTAGAGGCTTTAAAAAGCAAGGACTTAAATATTGACAGGGGAAATAAGCCAGTGAACACTGGCTGTTCTGGCCCCAGACCTTCATCATCTGACAGGTCAGAGTCACCGCGATCCCCGTCCTCTAAGAACAATAGACAGCTCTCTTGAGACGGGGCTGGTGAACCAGGATCCCTGGATTGGAAATCCTCTGGGCCCGGCTCCGAGGGTCTGTCAGATAAGATAGACATAGTGGAGCCCGCTCTCATGGGCTGCTGAAATTCAGCCTCAATAATTTGTCAAATCACCCTTGCAATAAAGGCTTGAAGGTCAGCGGGCAACGTTGACGACGGATCCAAAATTGGCAGTAACTCATCGGCCGTAGGAGCCAGAATATCAAGGGCCAGCTCTCTGGGGGCTAAACCAGGTGTCCTACAATCCTTATGGGAAGCCAAAGGAGCACCAATAGGACCCCACAGACTGGTCATAGCGACGGGCAAGGAAAAATCCTGTAAGGAGACCTGATCTAGGGTAGCGCCAGGAGACTGGTTGCATTTCTGCAAAACAGTGCAGGGATCCAACTGAGATACTCGAGCAGAGGGCTTGGCCGTACTTTCATCGCACTGAGATGCTTTAGAGATGCTGTCACCATGGGTTGCCTTAGAGTGACCCTTGGCGCCCTGTCTGGCCCTGCCCGTGGGTTCTTTGTCCCTTGCCATGGAGGAAACCGCCCCGCCTGTGTTAAGCCCCGGGTCAGCCACTTTGTCTATCCGGCTTCCCGCTGTTCTGGGATTTGAATAAGGCTTTAGGCATGGTAAGCCGATAGCTCAGGTAACCCGACAGGAGATGTGTCAAAGATTCATAGCGGGCAGTCAATACTCCCTCACACAAGGAGTTGTTAGCACTGACGTCAGAAATATGTCAGGCGGATGTGTTCACAGAGCGCGAAGCTCCCAAATGCCATAGGGGTGAGAAAACATAAGAGTGCGAAGCTCCACAGAAAGAAACCCCTTGATGCAGCCAGCAATGTGACAATCAGGGAATTGTCAAGTCCGTTAAGTTCCTCGAACGGAGCCCAGCCGTAGCAGATCACCAGAAGGCAAAGAGTGTTCCGCTGTCAATAGGTGCTAATTAATGAGCATGAAGCTCCAAAATAGTGGATTTCAAACTGCAGCACGCCAATCACAGATGCTTTACCGCCGGCTCCTGCCCAAGATCTCAGATCTCCATACTTTCCGTCGTGCACTTAAGACCTTTCTGTTTCACCAAGCCGAGCTGGCATAATTTTTTTCTAATTGTCTAAATTTTATGCTGAAGATCTTAACTAATGAGCCAAATTGGTTTAATTATTGTAAATTGCTTTTTATTTCACATTTTTATATATATGTTATTTTGACTGTTCACCGACCTGAGTCCTTCAGGAGAAGGGCGGTATAAAAAAAATAATAATAAATAAATAGCGCAAAGCTGCTAAGGGCTGATCAAAGGGAGGCCCGCAAACACGGTGCAGCACTTAAAATCACCCAAAGGTGTACAGCCGCTGGAGCTGTCAAGGGAGCACTGAAAAAACCTCTTGAAACTGGTTTGGCACTGAAGTCAGTCCATAACGAGAGCACAAAGCTCCACCAACCAGTCAAAATGTCAAGCAGCACGCAGATCGGTGTAAAATAGCTGACCGATCAGCTCAATTCGGGAGCATGAAGCTCTTCTAAAGCCTCCAAGAAACAGGGGAGCACGAAACTCCACAGATAGTCCCACAGCTGTCAAGAGAGCGCTAGACTCCACAAATGGCTCGGACAGTGTTCGGTCAACGAAATCCACCACGTGTAAAACAATCTGTTAGAATGACAGCTGCACACCCACAATGGTTAGGGCCGAAGCCCCGAGCGGGAGGGAAATCGCAGCAACTCAACCTCTCAAGGTGTCAGCCAGTAACTCACAGTTGATGACAATTTGAAGAAAAATCAGTTAGGAATGATAATCCAGAGAAGGAATAAACATCCAGGAAAAAGGTTGAGAGAAGCACTTGACACATCTGTCCAGTCTGAAGGACTGAGTCAAAAGCTGGAAGCCCCTAGCAACAAGGGCAGGACTTAACAACTCTGACAGACTCAGTCCTTCAACTGAACAGACAAGTACAACCCATTCCTGGCTGCTGTCTCCACCACTATGGAGAATAACATTAATATATACTGATATAGGCACACCTTGATGCTGTTATTTGGCACTTAAGAATTTGACTTGAGTGTTATAGGAAGCTTAACATATTTCCAGCATTGTAGTTGGTCAGAAATATTTTAATAGTTTTGAGGAGAAATTAATCTACAATCCTTGCTCTCATAGGAAACTAATCTTTTGAAAGAATCCTTATTTTAAAAAATAGTGGATGAAAAAATAGGCTTTTGATAATGAAAATTAAATCAGTACATTAATTAGGTAATTACAGACAATACTTTCAAAAACTTTCAAAGTTTAAAAAAATACAATCTGCAAAACATAAATGAATGAAATCATGAAGATAAAGCATTTAACAATGTTAATGTGTTGCTAAATTATATTCCAAAACTGCAATTTGTCTACTTTTAGAGAAATTTGGATCCACTGTTCTTGGACTGTTGTCAAAAATAACTTACGTAACAGATATCAAAAAGTGTTGAAATGTTATTATCTGTCAGGTCTAAGCCCAAAGATATCACAGTGAGCTCTAAACAAGTCCATTTCTTGATTTGCTTATACCCAATAGACAGAATCTTGCTAGACTAAAGTTATAATGAGCCACAGTGGCGCAGTGGTTAGAATGCAGTACTGCAGGCTACTTCTGCTGATCACCAGCTGCCAGCGGTTTGGCAGATCGAATCTCACCAGGCTCAAGATTGACTCAGCCTTCCATCCTTCTAAGGTCGGTAAAATGAGGACCCAGATTGTTGGGGGCAATATGCTGACTCTGTAAACCGCTTAAAGAGGGCTGTAAAGCACTATGAAGCAGTATATAAGTCTAAGTACTATTGCTATTGCTATCACCTTCTGACCTAATAGTTATACTCTGGGAGATTCTAGGATGTAGCTACCCTGAACCTTTTCCTCCCTCCCTCAACCAGTTCAGGACTGCAGTCTTATTTTGGGTTTGGCAATATAGTGACATAATTAATAGTTTTTTTATTTGATGAAGCTGGTTTTCTTTTTGTTTTATTTATTCTTACTCTGTTCTATTTCTACTCCTTTTATTTTTACATTTTTCCTTCCTTTTTTTAGTATTAATTTTTAAAAAATCAGACTAAACTACTCTGTTCAGTACAATCCATATTATGAACATGTGAGGTACTTTTGATAGAAGCAAAAATGAACAATTCTAAAGGATTATTTATTAGAATTTATGCATTCGGTATCTCATTTCTAGAAACACACTATATATAACATGATAGAAATCTTCATCCTGTTGTATTTCTTTATATTCTTTTTTAAAAAAACCTTAATGATGAGAGGGGTCTTGGTTTCTTTTTGCAATCTCTCAAGGGATGAACATTTGGAAAAACAGGGATCCATGATCATTTAATGTTCAGGCTTCAAAAATATACAGTAGCTGCTTTTCCTCTCCATGATCATTATCCAACAGGGAACAAAGTGGGAGTCAATAAAAAACTACAAATAATACAGCAGTTGGTTATTAAAATTGCTAATTCCTATGGATCCCAAATTATTTGCCTATATTTACCATAAAAATCTGTTATAGAATTTAATATTGCTTGCACTTCAATATTGTATAGCAAAATTAATGTTATGTACTATAACAGGTTAGTTAAATCCAACAAGTGGAAGAAAAATCCACCAAAATCATAGTTGAGTCAAAACTTGGTACTAATCCTCCTGGTAGTTTAGAAAGAATATACTAACATAACCCTGCCTTTGATAAAAGAAGGCCTAACCTTTAAATTGCTATAATTATCATTTAAATCAAAGTTAGTTAGCATATTTTTAAACTCCAAGCTCCATACCCAGTATGTTCAAATGACAAGACTACATAATTTTTAAATAATTATAAAATAAGATACATAAATTGAATAAACAAACAAGAAAAAATGTATATCACCATCATATAAAGGGATACATACATTCACACTCATACATATGTGTAGGAAAGGGGAAACAATAAAAGAAATGGAAATGCTGCCAGGTTTTGAGGTTGGCCAGATCAGGAAATAGACACTGCAAAGACTACTAGAACTCTATTGTTGTAGGTAGGGTTTAATAATTGAATCTTTAAAGCCTAAAGAGGTTTCCCTCTGCCAGCTCTTACATCAAAGAGAATCAAGGTGGAATACTCTTGAGTTTCTTTCCCAGGACTGAACTGATGTTTACTTAACTATTCCTGCCTTGCTTCTTCAAGGCTATCTCAATACTTCTCTACAGCTGCTGTCACATAGTAACATATAACTTGATGAAAGGTAAGCAAGGATATATTCCCTGATACTGTAGGTAACATTATTAAATAGTGCAATAATGCTGCCAGAGGAAATGCCCACATCTGTGGCTGACTAATAGCAACACTGAGAGATGAGGATTTATGGTGATGTCACTTAAATGCCTTCTATGTTAGAAACATTGGCCAATCTCAGTATAAAGGAATAAAAGGATCTGGCAATAGAATCTGGCAAATCTGGTAATAGAAATGGCACTATCAAAAAAACAAGGTTCTTTTAAACCAAAGCATTTTTCAACTTTCGATACTATATTTTATGTATTAAAGAGAAACTAAATTCTTATTGGATTATGCAAATTAACAAACTCATCGACAAGAATATTCACATCCATGCTATATTTTATGATTCGTGATTACAAGAATAAGCTTATTCTCTAGGGCACCAGAGTGCAGGACAAGAAGTAATCGGTGGAAGCTTGTTAAAAACAGATCCAGCCTAGAAGTAAAGATAAATTTTCTGACAGAGCGAGAAATAAATCAGTGGAATAGTTTGCCTCCTGGGGTTGTGATTGCTCCATCACTGGAGATTTTCAAAAATAGACTAGATAACTCTTTGAGTAGGATGGTATAAGACTCCTGCCTGGATCAGGGAGGTTGGACCAGAAGACCTCTGAGGTCCCTTCCAGCCCTATGATGCTATAATTCTAATTAATCTCTTAGATCAGGCATGTCAAACTCAAGGGCTAGGGGGCAGGATCTAGCCCGTGGGGTGCTTAGATCTGGCCCACTGGGCCGCCCTGGAAACAGCAAAGGACCTAGCCCGCGGTGCCTCTGCCAGTAAAAACAGAGCTTGGGAGGACTGTGGCCTCCCAAGCTCTTTTTTCACTGGCAGAGGGTTGCAGGAGGTTGCCACAGCCGAAAATTGAACTTGTGAGGGCTGCAGGCAGCCCTCATGAGTTCCGTTTTTGCTGGCAGACAATTGCAGGAGGTCGTTGCAGCCAAAAACAGAGCTCGGGAGCCTGTTTTTGCTGGCAGAATGCTCAGGCCACCACAGGCACACCCGACACGAGTGACATCGAGCTGGCTACACCCACCCCGGCCCTCTGAGCTGAAGTACAATGCTGATGCAGCCCTCAATGAAAATGAGTTTGACACCCCTGTCTTAGATAAATCAAGAATGGAAATTTGATTTTAAAAAACAAACCAAGAGCTACTCTGTAAGAACCCGATTGCCCATAGCAGCATATGAAATAGTTGCCTTAAACAAATTCTTAAGTAACCATAAGTGAAGCCAATGAAAAGCACCAAAAGAAGTCAACTTGCACTTACCCCAACCAAGGCAGAACGGCAAGAGGCAGTCCTCCCAAACAGTTCAATGTAATGATTCTATATTAATGCCCTACATGGCATTAATAGCAGTGGGATAACTTTTGCTGCATTTTTGGGACTGGTATCATGACCACAGGGAAGATACCTTCTGAATTATCCTAAAATAATTAAAAGTGCATTTTAAATCATCCTTCTTTTATCTCCAAGGGAAAAAGGCAGCCTATTCTTCAGACAGACAGTACAAATATTCAGGCACTAATTTTATGTGCTACAATTCTGTGTGAGATAGAGTGATTATTATTCGTTTTGTTTAAAAAGAGTAAATTTTCAGTTAGTTGCATATGAACTGATAATCTAAATTATAAACCTTCATAAGAAATGAAAGATTAATTCTATGTTATTAACCCGTGTTTTTCTGCCAAATATTGTCTATTTAAAGAATTTCTTGGACACATTCACATGGCATAAGATAAATTGTAACATCCCTTATTGTACCAGCTAGCTGTTCCTATTACTTCATATGCTTCTCAACAGCCACCAATGGCTAATTCAATCCTTTATCGTGTCATATGCACTGCTGCTTTCACTATCTAAAAATCAAACCTAAAATATCCTACAGCTTCATTTATTTCCTTTATTTGGTAGCACATGGGAGTCATAAGAACATGGCATGATAAGCTTTAAACACGCCAGTGGCAGCCACAGGAGAAGCTTTCCAGAAAGCTGGGAGTAATCAGCAAATATAATCAGAAATTTCTCCAACTAACCTTAGTTTATGCTTGTGTCTCCTTTCACAGAATAGAAGCTTAAGAAAAATAATTAATAGTTCAGAATTGATGAAGATAGTTAACTCCTTCAACTTGAATTGTGATGATTGCATAATATACATAAAAAAAACTTAGATTTAATTATGGCTTCAACAGTTTCCACCCTGGAAATTCAGAAATTCAACATCCTTAGGATTAAAATAAAAAAAAAATCATAAAATGCAAAGTAATTAGATCAATATTGAACATTTTAAAATCTTAATGTTTAAATATTTTCAAAAATGTTAAAAATAATAATTGACAATATTTTGTGAAATATGCAAGAATTTACATAAGCAATTTCAGAAACTAATTGTAGTACTATTAAATGAAGTAATTCTTGTCCATACATTTTTTTACATTTTTCTTAATTTTCTTAAATAATCTGGCTTTGCTACATTTCTTTATTTATCTATGACATTTTTTTTTCTAATATTTTATAAAAACACATGCATTTCAGAAAAGGTAATGAAGGTTACATGGATGTATAAATCACAACTTTTTCTGTTATAGACAGCCAAATGGAAAACAGAAGATTGAGTTTTTAGTTGCATTTGGTATTGAAACAGCAATACGTTTAAATCTTTTAAAAGGATGCAAAAATATCAAACATCAATCAGAAGCACTACTTGTTTACATATTTGCACTTTTTTTAAAATGACCATTAATTGGTATGTTTCTAATCTTATAATGCAGAAAATTATTTTTATGAACATCAATTAGCAATTTTCACCTAAAACATTTTTTTAATTTGAAGACCATTCCTTATTTACATTTAATAGGTGTTAAATCAAAGGTTTGTCCACCAAATAGCTGGTTTAGCAGACATTAGATAGAAAGGAAAACTTTTCTGATCACACTCATGTCTATTTCCTGTTAAATTGACAGTTTAGCCATGAAAATTAGGGTTTATCCATTAAATCCAAGTTTTACTACAAGAGGCCATTTATGTTAATTATATAATTACACAAATGATGTAAATTGATGCAAATGGGGTAAATTTAAAGATATTCTGATTTAATGAACACCTCACATTCCTCCAACCAATATATTAAATTGATGATGTACTCCAGGGGCGTCAAACTGGATTTCTTTGAAGGCCTGATCAACAGGCCTCTGCAGACTGGGGGGGGGGTGGGGGGTAGATGGAATCGACACCTCCTGCGGCACCTGCTGGCCAAAACGGGGTGCGGGGGGTCATGTGTGGGCCCCCTGCGCCTCATTTTTGCCCCCCACAGCCACTTGCAGCACTCTGCCAGCCAAAAATGGACCACATGGAGCTTCCCGGGGCTCCTGCTTGGCCAGTTTTCAGCCTCTCCTGCCTCCAGCAGCATTCTGCCGGCCAAAAACAAGCCGCACGGGGGCCTTGGAAGGCCTCTGCATGGCCCGCTTTTGGCTGGCATAGGAGGCCAGGAAGGCCAAAAATGAGCCATGGGGGACCCCCACACTCGGCCCATTTTGGCCAGCAGAGGCATCGCAGGCCGGTCCTTTGATATTTGTAGGCCGGCCCCATGGGCTGGATTTAAGCACCCTGCGGGCTGGATGCGGACCACAGGCCTTGAATTTGACACCCCTGATGTAGTCCATAAAGATTTTTATACCTGCAACCATGCAACAAAGGTGCTTTGAATAAAAAAGCACAGAATAGCGCTCCATCTTTGAGAAAATATTGCACAAGAAAATTCAGATATAAATTGAAATATAACTTTCTTGTCTGTTTAGCAGGAGTCAAAACAAATTAAGGCAATAAGCCAGGTTCAGACTTTTTTAGTTTTGTTCGCTTGAAAAGAGAACTGTATTACATGATTGTGAGCCGCCCTGAGTCCTATGGAGATAGGGCGGCGTACAAATCAAATTAAATAAATAAATAAAATAAAATAAATGATAACAGACAGTTCCCCTCCCCAGGTTAAGAACATCCAACTTTCGGATAACTTTTAGATTGCCCTAAAGCCTGTTACAGTGATGGCTAACCTTTTTGCTGTCACATGCCAAAAGTAGGGAGGTCGCATGCACATGTGCCCACACCCATAATTCAATGCGCCCCGTGCATGTGCACATGACCCGCCCCCACATTCCCCACACTTTTGGCACACAATGGCATGGTGAGCCCAGTAGTCCCATTTTTCATCCTCCCCAGGCTCCACAGGCTTTCTCTGATGCCCTCCAGGATGCCCTCTGGAGGCCGGAAATAGCCCATTTCCCAACTTCCAGAAGGCCCAAAAATCAGCTGGCCAGCACGTGCATGCACACTGGGGCTGAGCTAGGTCAACGCTTGCATGTCCACAGATATGGCTCCATGTGCCACCTTTGGCACGTGTGCCATAGGTTCGCCATCACGGGCCTATTATATTAAAAAAACTGAATACAAATACAAATGATTTGAATAGCAATAGCAATAGCACTTAGTCTTATATACCGCTGCACAGTGCTTTACAGCTCTCTCTAAGCAGTTTAAAGAGTCAGCATATTGCCCCCAACAATCTGGGTCCTCGTGTTACCAACCTCGGAAGGATGGAATAATAAACATGCATTGTTTTGTGACACTCATGCAAACATTGTATTGCTTCCGTAATTTGTTGGCTCAAATTACGTCCGTCATTTTAAGTAGGATCATGATATTAAATAAGTATTCTGACTTATCTGCAAATTTGATTTAAAGACAGACTTGGGAACAGATCTCATTTGTAACCCAGGGTCTGCTTATATTAACCATTTACAGCATAATTTTGATTAATATGTAATATATCCCTCATTCACCTAATAAAGCAAGAGTAAAATAATACCAGTAATACTATCCATGTTTTCACCCATGATATTGTAATCTCATTCGACAACATGGCACTTTATTTACTTGTTTGTAATAAATAAACAGCCCAATTATCAAAGCTTTCTGGATTGTTCACAATAAAACACCACCCTAAAAAAATCAAATCAAGTAAAATTCAAAAGTCATTCACCAAATTAATAAGGAGCCAATTGCATGTCAGAATTTTTCAATTTTTAATTTATATAGAAATTTAAAGGCTTTGAAAGAAATAAAAATATGTTTTAAAGTTTTTCTTTGCACTCAGACTATATATCAATAACTGCCTTTACTTCCTCAGTTGTGAGATGAAAACAAGAATATATTGGATTACAAGAAAATCTATAGGTTAAAAATGCAAGTTTGTACATTCAGCATGCTTGGGTAAAACTAGCTCTGATTGCACCAATGACATAGACAGCAAAATGTGCAAAACTGACTAGCACTGTCCTCAGCTGGAAATGCTGCACATGACAGGGATATAATTAAGGCTGGTAACCCAATTTATAATCTCTCTATACTATTAAAGCAATGAGTGGCAGCAGTTAGTATCTATGTATCCAACAGGTGACAACAATGGCATATGGAAATGGTAAAGAGCATAGGAAGGAGGGAGGGAATGAAGGAAGGAAGGAAATGAAGCGAAGAGATACAGGAAAGTTATAGTACTTCTAAGTGAACATGGCCTGATCCTGTGGCATGTTTTGATGAATACATACAGTGACAAGCTCATTTTTTGGAAAATTGTGAATATTTTGAACGAACATGGGAAAAAATGTTATTCTAGGCATAACATATGAAAGCATATTTAAGAGTGAATGGGAAAGATGACTGTTTAATAATATGTGCTTTTAAAAAGCCTGTTCCTCACTACAGAATTAATGAAGGATGCAAGGCAATGAGCAATTCCCTATGCAGGACAGACCCTCCTTTTTTTTGTAGTGTCAAGAGTGTAACATGGGGGAATGATCATGGAAAAAAGAAGAAACTGAATGAAAGAAACTAGACTGAAAATAGAAAAACTTCATAGAAAGTCAGCATGAGCTCTGTATACAAAAAAATTACAAAATCTCCACCAAATAAATGAAGAGTGAATAAAAAGAAGAAGCTGCTTGAAACAGATTGAAAATGTGCTACGAAGGTACAGACTGCATTTTTGCTTTTCAGCAGGAAATTTAGAAATAATCTAAAGAAATCTACTGAGCCCTTATACAAACACTTGCTCAAAAACAATTGGGAGGATTTATTTTAACATTATAGCTGGCTAATATATAAAGTGCTATCCCAAACTGTTCCTCCTTGACCATTATTCCTTAAATTCTACATTTTTCATTGGAATACTTCAGATTTATAATATAACATACTGATAAAGATTCCCTTGGCATATATTATTTCAGCAAAATCTTTCAAAAATCCAATCATCCCAAGGTGAAACTAACAGAATTCATTAAAATCAAAACCAATAAACAATACGATACCCTTTTTGCAACCTCAATGCATGCAACAATTTAAAGCAATATAGCAAAAACATTTTATTCATTTTATGTTACAGTATCACAAAGAAAAATCTTCATTCGCCTTGGACTATAAACTCATTGTATGTAAAGAATAACATGGAGAAGCCATACATGCCTCATGAAAGACTACAGTAAGTACAAAAGCTTTCCGAGTATAGAATTCAATATCCAATTCAGGAAAAACAAGCAAGTCACACTGCACATTTTCTTAGCGCTTTTTAAAAGTATCGGTTCTTCTTTTGATCTTCAAATATGTACATTCATATACAGGAAAATAGAAATTTATGAATACATTTTTCTGCCAAAAACATTTTACTTATTTACACTGTACATAGAAAAAGAAAAGTTCTAAAACTTCAAAATTTTTATCAGTGCCACATACATTTTAGTCTTCAAATCAGAAACATGTTATAAAATTGATATGATGAAAAGTAAAATATTACATAAGAGAATTACCCATCTTTTCTTTGCCTCTTCTTTAAGACCCAGATGTGTTTAAGTGCTTGATAATTTAAACTTCACATTCAAGATTAGATAGCTAACTAAACCAATTTCATAAGTAATAAATCTATCTGATAATCAAAAAGGAACTGCAATTTCATAACTCGCCCATGAAGCAAATTCATTGCATTCATTTGTTCGACACATCATCTTTGTCAACAGAAAGCCATAATTAAATATTAATTTACAACATCACCCCAACAAAATCTGACTTTGTTTTTATATCTTAGAATTTAATAATGATGTTTTAACTGGTCATACTAACTGCTCTGAAAAAATATTGGAAATACAAAATTCTAATCACCAAGCAGAAAACTACTAAATTATATTACAATATGCTATATTAATAAGGCTGTACACTGAGTAATAGATACTAAGAACATCACTCCCTGTTTATAAATGAAACAGAGAGGTTGCAATTAGACTATCACCTATCTACCTATCTATCTATCTACCTATCCATCCATCCATCCATCTTATATACCTGCCCATTTCACTAAAAGCAACAAAAAAATGCATAAAAAGTTCTAAGTTAAAAAGATTTCCTTATGTTTTCAATTTAAATATTGAAGCATCATGTCAGTCTCTAGCTTTGTTTATGAAGGAGAAAATCAGGGGTTTTTTTTCTTTGAAGAATCAGCAGAAATCAGAACAGTAATCAGATAGCCAAGCCACATATTCAGCTCATTACCACGTCTCAGTAGGAGCCTTGAAGCTCAGTGCATTTTGACATCACATTCAGAACTGGTGCCAAATCACAATTTTAGCAAATCAGGCAGTCTGATAACCATAGCTTTGAATTATGTCATTAATTAATACCTTCTTGTAAGGAACACAACATTAACATTACAGGGCAGTAGTTATTAAATGGAGCACACCGTTCAGGGAGAGAAAAGGAATCCTTAATAAAGGTACATGTAGCATCTCTTGAGGAGTAGCATTACACGTGGAGTCAGGGGTTTAATTCTTGTCGCCTGTGAAAAATTTCCTCACCTATTGGTCCAAAATCACCTTTTGCCCTTATTTCCAAGGTGTAGCAAGCAGAAATATAGCACACTCTTCCAGTTACAGAATGGGAAACATTTTATATCGAACCATCCCAGATAGCTATGAGCTCCAGGCGTTATTAGCCTGTGTACAGGACACATCTTTCTGAAAGGAAATCTCGGGATTAGGGGCACCTCTCAAATCTTAGACCCAGCGGCTTTTTGCGTGGGCGTTCAACGAGCACCCACCTCTTCTCCACTTCCCCCTCGTTCTCATGCCATTCCAAGCTCCTCCTAGGCCCCAAAGGCCAGTTGAGATGCCTGGGATGGGGAGGAGAGGGACATCGATATTCCGTATGGCATGCATGCATGCAAGCTTGCATCTATGCATGCATACGAGCGCGTACTCCGAGGTTCACCCCTTCTCTCTTTGTTGCAGCGAGGGGGGCGATTAGGAAAGACAGCGACCGCACCGTACCTGGATGTAGTTGGTCTCGCAGTATTCGGCCACCCGTTCGAGGTTGGTGTAGCTGTCGAAGAGGGCCCGGCGCCCTCCCGGGATCTCCTCCTCCAGCAGCATCTGCAGCTCCGCCATCTTCACATCCTCGCGCGCGCGCCTGCGCGCTCAGCCCCGCCTCTCTGGTCCCTCCTTTCCAACACCGCCCCCCACCCCAAAAAAACCCAGGCGTCCGGCCTTTTGTCCACAACGCCTGCAAGCAGTTAGATTCGCGTCCTCCGCCGCTCGCTCAGCGCTCGCCGAACCCCCGCTGGCCGCGGGGTTCAAGTTCACCCTCTCTCTCTCTCTCCCTCCCACCCACCGCCCGCTCCTCAGCTGAGGCGCGGCGCAAACCACAGACAGGAGCGGCGGCGGCGGCCACTGCGCATGCGCCAAAAGCTTTCCATGAAAATTCTTTTTCGCGCGCCCCCTTTCCTGGCGATTCCCTACCGCCCACCGCTTTCTGTTCCCACTTCCGGTGCCTGGATCCCGACGGGGGTGATGAAGGAGGGGGCTACCCAGAAAGTAGAAGGAGTGCTGCGTCCACTTGCCTTTCTGGCTTCCAGGAGGAGAAGGATGCGTGGGGAAAGATTTGCGAGGGATTAAATTCAGACTGCGTCCGACGAGTCACTAGGGTACCGGGATAGTGACTGGAGAGGAGGCGGGAGAAAAAAGAATGTCTCCCACTCTCTGTCTATACATTTGCCTATTCAGATTTAAGGCTTTTTATTCTCAGCACAGTTCTGCATATTACCTGGACTCCCTTTTTGTCCTTCTTCATTTCTTTACTGTATTACTGTATTATTACTTTTTTAACATAAACCATCTGAACATAAGAACCTTAAGGCATTTTAAGCAGAATGTTGTTTGATACAATCAGAAAATTATCATATTGATTGAGACCTAAATCTTTGTGACTGTATTACATATCAACTTTAGGTCTGCTTTGTCAGAGTTTGTGACTCAATAGTTTCAGTCATCCGATGAAGAGGGTTGGATTCCACAATCATGAAACTTAAAAGTTTATTATTTCTAAAGTCCAGCATAGAACAATATAGTATAAAAAGTCAATACTAATCATATGATCAGGGTACAGTTAAAATGCCTTAATAAATAGTAATATACAGATGCTTATATCAAAGGCTTCAAAGGGCTACACCCTTGCAATGGGCCAATGTATTGTATAAGAAGTAACCTAATTTGAGGAATTGCTTGAATTATACTACCAACTGCAATGTTGGGTGGATTCAACTGAAGATATTAAAACTTGTCAAATTGAACTGCAACATTTTTTCAAAAGCTAGATTATGAATCAATCAGAATCTGAAAACCATTTATTAAGTGGTTCTTAAACAAGAGAGATTTAACAAGAGAGGTTTATTTTTGGAGGAGGTGCAGCTAGCTTTGTACCTTGACGTTTGTTCAGGTGCTCAGCCTCTTCTTTTTCCCCCACATCAACAACTTTATAGTTGAGTTGAGAGGGATTGACTGGACGCATAACTTGTAAATATAATCTTGAATAGCTAAGGATGAAGTATATTCGATGTATGACTTCTTAATATGTATAAAACACTGTGCCTCTGAAGGATGTAGAGATTGTACATTTTCTTTTGTAATGGAAAAATTTAATAAAGTATATTTTAAAAAAAAAAGAGGGATTGACTGACCCAAAGTAATCCAGTGAGCTTCCATTGGTTGAAAGTGAACTAGAATCGATCTCCCTGGTGCCAGTCTCATACCTTCATAGTTTTCAAAACTGTCAATTTGATTTCAGTTTTCGGAGACTATGAGAACATTTCTAGAGGTAAACATAGAGGTGGACTGTTGTAAACTTCGTAGAAAATTAAAACTAACCTACTTGTAGTACAAAATATAATCAGTGGTTTTGGAAAGCCACACTAAAGATACTTAAGCAAACTGGGTACTAAAAACATATTGCATTATTTTGTGAAATTCAGATCAATGTCTGCCTTCTGTGGTATATACCAAGAATGAACAATCTGGCTGTCTAGAATTGAGAACACGCAATCCGGAGGAAACTGCAATCTATCCAATCTTCAGTAGCCTACTGTGTAGGAGTGGAAGCAGAAAGAAAGAAAATGTTTAAAAATAGTAAAAAGAGAGAAGCATCCTACACCAGTGGTTTCACAAAGAATATTCCTGCTTATGTAGCTAAAGTTGCACCACTCACACTCAATCACATGATAAGAGAAAAAGCAGAACAACTTCTAAAATTTGCAAAAGTAGAAAAATATTTCATAAAAAGGATATAGAGAGCCCAGTGACACATATAACCAGTGGTCATGGAATGATGACTCTTGAGCAAAGGCGGGGGGTAAGAAATATTCATAAAGTGCTTCTGCTTTCTGGCATTCAACTCTGGCAGTACTTTACTGTGGACTGAGTTGCAGTAGTGGTGCCACATATATTGCAGGAAAAAGTGAAGGCTTCATCTTGTACATCTACCAGCAAATGAATCTCATCCAAGAACATATTCAATAGAAGAAGGCATCTTGGATTGACAGCACACATACTTTTCTTTGGTTTGATGGTGATTTGCATTGTCATTCATATTAAGGGAACTAAGATAGCATGCCATCAGACAACCACGTTCAGCAGTGGATATGGACATTGATGCCCCAGAGGGGTATATGGTATTTGCAGACCTCATCAGTTCGGCCAGGAAGTCAGACACAGATCAGATTTGATAGTAGAAGGATTTATCAGCTGGCAGGGTATCCTAAGAAGCCAACACAGAACCCTGATTCTAGGATGAAATCATTAATCCAAGGAATTAATGTTCAGATTATAATATAAGAATTCTAGCAAGCCCTCTACCTTCAAATGATACTCCTGTACCTAAGCAACTGAGGGAACAAACAATTGTCCTGCTTTTTCAATGTAAAGGTAGACCTTGAATTATAGCAGTTTATTTAGTGACCATTCAAAGTTACAACGGCACTGAAAAAAGTGACTATCCATTTTTCACACATGACCATTTTCAGGATCCCTATGGTCATGTGATTTACATTCGGATGCTTGACAACTGGTTCATATTTATGATAGTTGCAGTGTTCCGGGGTCATGTGATCCCCTTTTGCAACCTTCTGACAAGCAAAGTCAATGAGGAAGACAGATTCACTTAACAACCAAGTTACTAATTTAACAACTGTAGTGACTCATTTAACAAATGTGGCAAGAAAAGTTGTAAAATGGGGCAAAATTCAACAAATTTCTCACTTGGCAGCATAAATTTTGGGCTCGGTTGTGGTTGTAAATCAAGGACTACCTGTAGTAAATTAGAAGTAAATTGCCTCTTTTGTGAAGGAGGACCAGTTTGTACTTCACTGTTTTGATAACTGTTGGATGTATCAGTATGAAGAGTTACTGTCACACCAGGATTTTTGTGGAGTTTCCCTTCTTATAAAACAGCTGTTGCCAGAAGTGAAAATGACACTTTCTCTTACGGCCTTCCAAAAACTTAAGACCTTTGGATTTTAGAGGACAGTTGTAAGAAAAACATCACATCATAAGGATTGGACTAATATATTGCATGTGCTTATTTATTGCTTTGTTTATTTATTTGTATCCCAGGTTTATTATTTTTTACAAATAGCTCAAGGCAGAGAACATATCCAACATGTGTCAGCCTCCACTTCTATATTGCTTGCTTGCTACGGCTGCCATTGTTACAGGGGGAGGAGGAGCTGTCTGGGTAGTTGGAAGGGGGGAAGCAAGTTGGTGGAGATGTCTCGTAACAGGGAGTGAATTGGAGAAAGTTTTCTCTGCAGCTGGAAGGTGTGCTGATAACCAGTCAAGGTCAACCGTCCTGGCATACCAGAGGGATGGAGACATCTGAAGCTGCACCCCACATGACATCTTGGGGGGATGTGGATTGATTAATCCTGACTGGACCCTTGGGGGGAGGGTTTTGGGGATGCTTTCTATATGTGACTTTTGCGCCTATTGTCTCAGACCTTGCTTTTCTTTGGTTGCATTCAATTCATACTCAGTAAAAGTACCTTTCTCTATGAAAATGGAGTCGGGGGTTTTTCTTTCTTGAGTTGTGAAAGAGGCATACCTGAAATCATGCTTTCTTCCTATTTTCCCCACAACAACCCTGTGTGGTGGGTTGAGCAGTAAGAGGGTGACTGGCCCAAAGTCACCCAACTGGCTTTCACAGTGAAAGTGAAGTCATAGTCTCCTGTTTTCTAGCCTGGTACCTTAACCAGTGGTGGTATCAGCCGGTTTTATCCGGTTCAGATGAACCAGTAGTAGTGGCTGCAGGAGGCTCCGCCCACCCGGACGTCATTGCGTCCCATTTTTGACGCTCTGCGCATGTGTGGAAGGTGCGCTCTCACATTTGCCAACTGGTAATGAAGGTAAGTGAATACCACCCCTGGCCTTAACCATAGACTAAACTGGCCCTATTATTGCATGTGTATATTGTGGTGTCCTGTTTATTAAATATAGTAAACTGTAGAGTCAGATCTGAAATGGGACAAAAATTAATTCATCCATGTGCATGCATCTATTACATATGTTGGTAGTCAGACACAGAAGCTGTGTATACAATAAATTTATAAGATAGTTATTTTACAGTCAGATAAATGGAGAATGCCCAATCTTCATAAACTTTACAAAGAAAAATAGAACTCTCTTAAAAAGTTAATTTCTGATTGCAGGTTAAACTTCCTGGACTTATTGAAAACAGCAACATTATGTATGCACACTCAAGTGTTTAGAAAATGTTTTCTAAATTCTACAATAAATGCTTTTCTATATTAAAAAAAATAAATTAGCTTTATTTGCTAATGCAATATGAATGGACACATACAGTGCAGCAGAAAAATGTTCCTCGCTCTTCAAATCCAATATGAGTTTATTTTTTAAAAAGCTATTAAATATCTAAGAATGCATATTTTTGAAAGAGATAAAAAGTTAACTGATTAAAAGAATATGAGACGCTTCCATTTAGTTTTCTAAAAAACTTTCAATATAACCTAGCCCAGTGATGGCTAACCTTTTTGCCATTGTGTGCCAGGAGCAGGGTGGGGGTTGCATGCACACGTGCCCACACCCATAACTCTATGTGCCCCGCACATGCACGTGTGACCCCACCCCACCCCGCTCCTGGCACCCTGTGGGCCCGGTAGGCCCGTTTTTCTCTCTCCCCAGGCCTTTCTAGGAGTTTGGGGAGGGCGAAAACAGTCTTCCCCACCCCCACCCCCCCGGAGGCCAGAAATGGCCCGTTTGCCAACTTCCAGTGGGACCAGAAGGCCCATTTTTTGCTCTCCTCAGCCTCCAGAGTCTTTCTAGGAGCTTGGGGAGAGCGAAAACGGCCTTCCTCACCCTCCCGGAGGCCCTCGTAGGCCGGAAAGAGCCTGTTTGCCGACTTCCAGTGGACTCAGAAGGCCCAAAACTCAACTGGCCAGCATGTGCCACTAGTTATCATGAAAGTGAAGTTCACTGTATTTCATATGCCTAAGAACCAAAATATTTATGATAATTAAAAAATAGACAAAATTGCATAGTGCTCAGCACTATCTTTTCAGCTATAAAATATGGCATCAGACCGCAGTATTGTGAACATTTCAGGAAATTAAGAATACATTCAATTCCCAGATCAGCAGAGTCCAGCAACTGAGATAGGATATGGATCAGCAACAGAAGAAAATCGATTTCAGACCATACTCAGTGATGGATGGAGGTAGGAGTATGAAACAATGAGAAATCATCACTTTCTAGAGGTTTGTTGGTTCAACTCAGCAGATCAACCAGTCACAAAAGCAAAACCTGGAACATTTTAGTTATTCTATATTTTAGATGAAACAAAATTGAGTATGGCAAGGCTGTTGCTTGTCATTCCCACTTTCTGCATCTCCCAGCTGGCCTTCCCACTTTTTCCAGGACCTTCTGTTCTTTTTAACCTCTCTGCTGCCACTGCTAATAGCCTGACACAGCATATCCTATCAGGCTGTCCACTGATGTGCATTTCAGTTCACGCACTGACCATCTAAAACTGGCTGTTCTGTGGATTGCAGGAATATAAACTTGGAATACTGTTCACATTCCTATATTTCAAGACAATCGTGAGAACAGACTCAAATGAGATACCCATATAGTAATGATCCTACTAGTTTTGAATCTGTCAAGAGTATTGGGAAGTTGTCAGAGTATTTAAATAGCTTGCAAATGAATTACAGACCTACCACTAAAATAATACTTATCTACATTCAAATATGTATTAGTTTTAAAGATAGCAGATTTTTCCCAGCATAACTTAGATATTTAAGAGTTTTATTTGCTAACATTCAGAAAAGGATTATCTTCCAATATTATTTTCTTAACCTGAAATATTAATTTCCCACAAGAACCTGGTGACAATTCTATCTGCCTTTCTCACATGTTGCACAGTCCCATAAGTGACAGAAACTTGTTTCGGAAGTCTTCCTCACCATTCTGCAGAAAACTGGACGCTTGTGAAGGTTAAACCAGTTTCCTATGTGGAGGAAGCCAGTATCTGAAAGCATCCAAATGGACTTTTTCCCTGTGTGGGAACTTGATCCTTTAGCATGCATAGAAATTTTGTACAGGAGGCATTTCAACTCAGCTGTGCAACCCTGGAATATTGAAAAGAAATTGGAAACACAATATCTAATCAGTCTTCTCTGGCTAGGCAACCGAGGGGGTTAAAAATCATCAGTCATTATGCAGCCTTTTGAAATACAGCAGCTCTATGAATAACATAAATCCCCATGCACTCCATGCAGCTCGGCAAAAACATAAACTGTTTTACTGCCTTGCTCTTGTCTATAGTACATACTCTATGCATGTGAATATTCTGCAGCAAAGCTGAGTGTTAATAAGGAGGTTGTGAAGATATTCTTCCATATATAGATTTCTATTGAAAGCAGTGGTCATATCATAACAGCCTTAGTTTTTCAACCAGCTGTTTTTTTTCAAGAGCTGCAGTCATAGTTATAGGTTGCAATGTAAAGCTACTGAATGTACTTTCTCAAGTGATGGCTCTCTCGAACAAAAAAATTAGGAAGCAGGGTCAGACACACGGGTGGTTCCACTTACCTTTACTACCAGTTCGCAGCGGGAACAAGTGCGCTTTTGCGCATGCGCAGATCACCCATGATGACATTGTGGTCGGTGGGCGGAGCCTCCCACCGGTTTTATTACCGGTTCTATAGAACCAGACCGAACCGGGAACAACCCACCACTGGTCAGACAAGATGTATATAACTCTATACAACCTGTTCAGCCCTATGGAACACCTCGCCCCCAAAGCTCAGCAGACATTTTAGCCATCTGTAAGACCTGATCTTTTTCCCAAGCATTGGGAGATTAGGTGATGGCACATTAGCACAGACTGGCACCAGGTTTTTATTTACTTCTGATGTTTTACGGTTTTAACTGGTTGAGTTTTATATTTTGTAAAATGATTTTATGTATCTTTTAATTTTTGAGAGGGAGCCGGAGTTGGTTGAAAGATGGGTGGCTATGTTTTAAATAAATAAAAATAAAACCTGTAGCATGTAACATTTTATTAATCAGATATCCACAGGCAAAAGTCATGTTGAATAAAACATTGCCAAGATCAAAAGGAGTTAAATTTATTTACTTGCATTTTCCAGGCATTTATTACTTGTCAATTAAATTTAAAACCTGTTTTTCCTGGGTTTCCTGGATTTTAGTCCAACACATTAATCATTCAATCATACCGTATCTCGTTTTTTCAGTGATTTAACTGAAAGGTATTTCTCGGTTATTTTCTTAGATTTCTTTAATGAACCTTTTTTTTTTTCTTTTTGGGGACAATTGCAAGCCAGTTTCAAGATGTTGAAAAAGTAACCATGGAGATAGTACAAAATAGAAGAACGGCTGTTTTGATTTTTGGCAGCAGCCAGATATCCCTGAATTATCTAAAAAAAAGAGAGATATTCGCTCATATTTCCCACCAGGGACAATTTTGAATCTATTTCAGACCCAAGGGAACAAATTGAAAAAAAAAAGTGGGAAAGCCTAGAAAAGCCTATTTGTTTCTGCTTTGTGCTTTGTTATTCAAAAACAATTAAATAATTCAAATATTATTAAGAAATTTACATGTAAAAATAAGTTATTTTCCTAGATGTTACATACAAGTGTAACCTTGAGAATTAGAATAAAAGATGATTCATATAGAGTAAATATTTCAAACCATAAATGCTTTCACTATCACTTAAAAGGTACTATGTTGCACATAATTTTTGTCTTTTTCTTCTTAGCAAATTTAACAATTTTATCTGAAAAAAATGACACAATAAGTACTGGGAAAAGATAGGAAGTTGAGAAAATGATGGCCAAACCAGAATTTACATTCTGTGGAATAATTGCAGAGTAATAGTTTCATTTGGGAGCCCCCAGCCAACATGGTTGATATCAAGGGATCCTTGAAGACACAATTCAACAACTTCTGGGGGACCTTATAGAATCTTTGGGCCATCAGTTTTCAGGGACTTTGGGAGGGATAAATACTTCATATTATTCTCATTAAATAAGAATTCAAAATATATTTTGACTGTATTATACAGAGATCCTTATGATTTCATCTATACCAGTGGTGGGTTGCTACCCTGGATCAGGCAAACTGGAAGTGGCAGCGGTGGGACACTCCACCCACCTGCCCAGATATCTCTGCGCATGCGCGTGCCCACAAGCAAACCAGTAGCAACGGGATTTAAATTCCACTACTGATCTATACAATATTCTCAATATTTTTTTCTCCTTAAAAAGCTTCCCTTATCTCATAGATAGAAATGGTGAAGAATCTGGTGCCAATCTGTGCCAATATGCCATCATCTAATCTCCCAATGCTTGGGGAAAAAGCCAGGTCTTTAAAGTGTTACAGGAGGCTTAAAGGATAGAACTTTATGGATAAGGTGTTCCATAGGGCAGGGACTGTACAGGTGGTACAGAGTTATATGCAATTATATTCGGGGCCGCCTTCTACCGCATAGCTCCCAGCGACCGTTAAGATCCCACAGAGTTGGTCTCCTCCGGGTCCCATCAGCTAAACAATGCCTGCTGGCGGGCTCGCAGGGGAGGTGTTGTGGCTCCGTTGCCTGAGCCTGGGCTATCGACAGATGCAGACTCTGAGAGTGAGGGGAAGGAGTTGGCAAGGCCTCCCTCTCCAGGACCCTCCTCTCTGGCAATGCCTCCGGAGGACACCGAAGGCCAAACGATAGGCTCAGAGCCAAGCACGTCCCCTCAGCCACAGGTGGACAGCGACAAGGAAAATAAGTGCTGGCTGAACCCTCGCCAGAGGCGCAGGGAGAAGCGTGCGCAGCAGAGGGGAAGGCGTGCCAGAGATTAGCTGAGTCACTGGACCACACCCCACAGGCTATAAAAGGGAGTGTGGTGGCCATTCGGACTCTGTGACGGACAAAGCTAATCTCTGGCGAGGCACTTTGCACCTTCAGACACAACACCTATTTGCTGTGGATTTAATTACAAACTGGACTATTCAAACTGTGTATTTTTGTCTGTGTTATCGGAGTAAAAGTTCTTGGCAGGCAGCCACGAAGTTGCTGCCAAGTTCCTTCTCACTGACATTGAGTGTTTGAAGAGTTTATTTAACCCTCGGCTGGCTGGTTGGGTGTGTGCGTGGTACGGGGACAGAACAGGAGGGCCTTCTCTGTGGCTGCCCCAGCTCTCTGGAACCAGTTACCTCCTGAGGTCCGGACCATCCCCACCCTATTGGCCTTCTGAAAAGCGGTGAAGACCTGGCTTTTCTGGCAGGCCTGGGGCTGTTGATCTCGCTTTGTGATCTGACGAGATCTGGCCATGAATGGTGTGAATGGGTTTTAATGTTTTTAATGTTTTTAATTTTTAAGTGTTTTTATAGTGATTTTTTGAGTGTATTGTGAGCCACCCTGGGTCTTCGGAGAGGGGCGGCATATAAATTGAATAAATAAATAAATAAATAAATAAATAAATAAATAAATAAATAAATAAAATGCAGCTTGTTTGTCTTTTTTTTTTGTTTTTTTTTTTTTGTTCAAGAGAGCCATCACTTTCTCCCTCTGCACACTAAGTGGCTTTACATTGGAACCTATAACTATGGCTGCAGCTCTTGGGAAAAAAACAGCTGGATGAAAAACTAGGCTGTTTGATGCAACCACTGCTTTCAATAGAAATCTCTATATGAAAGAATGTCTTGACAGCCCTCCTGGTGCTTGTCTGCTGTTCTTCCTCTTGTCTTCACCCTTATCTTTAAATATTAGTGGCTTTACTAAAGTTTTCAATAGCAGATATAAGGAAAAATCCATTGTGCAAAATGTACATAGCAATGGATCTACACATTGTAGTAGCTCTCGTGGGGCCAGTCAAGTGCATATGAGGAAATAAGACCCCCCCTTTTTTTTTACCAATTACAGATTACTTTGTATGTTGTCATCCCCAACCCCCAAAAAAGTAATCCAGAGCAATATGGGGGTGAGGGCATTAGGTTGTTCATTGTAACACCCAATATGAACTTATTGGGGTAACAGAAAGGGAGGGGGGACTCATACAGTTTTCCAAAAACCAAGATCATTCTGGATGGATGGATTATATGTGGATTTCTGTGAATTTTTTTCTACTACTGGAATCATTAGAATTCAATTTGGGGAAGAAAGATATTTCCAAACGCTCATTTCAGGATTTGTGTTGATCTTGTTTCAGATTTATGAAATTTAATATTGTAGAAACTACTACACAAGGTCTTCCTTTCTGCACCTCCACCCCCACCCCCCACCCCCAAAAAACCCCCATCTAGGAGATTTTATCTTCAGGAATGCTTTTCACCAGGAATAAACTTTAGACCAGTGATGGCTAACCTTTTTGCCATCGCGTGCCAAAAGTGGGTGAAGCGTGGTGGGGTCCCATACACCTGTGCCCACATCCATAATTCTATGTGCCCCCCGTGCTTCCCCCCTTTTGGCACGTGATGGCACGGTAGGCATGGTAGTCCTGTTATTTGCTCTCCCCAGGCTCCAGAGCCTTTCTAGGAGCCTGGGGATGGCAAAAACAGCCTTCCCCACCCAGAGGCCCTCCGGAGACCAGAAACAGTGTGTTTCCTGACTTCTGGTGGGCCCAGAAGGCCCGAAAATCAGCTGGCTGGCGCACGCATGCATGCCAGAGCTGAGCTCGCATGCCCAGCGATATGGCTCCGTGTGCCACCTGTGGCACCCGTGCCATAGGTTCGCCACCACAGCTTTAGACAATCTGTGAAATTTAGGTAAGAATACAGAAAAAATTACCTCTTATCATATTCTTGATTTAAACATGTTTGTTATCAAGCACTTTTCCAACCTTTGCCTGTAAAGCTTATTATATACCACTCTCAGGGGAACGTGAGAGTGAAGAGTGAGAACTAATTTGGTTCAGTGATTAAGGCGCCTAGGCAATGGTGAGTTCTAGTCCTGCCATGAAAGCCACCTTGGGCTAGTCGCTCTTTCTCAGCCAAACTCGCTTCATATGGTTGTTGTGGTGGGGAAAATAGGAGAGGAGTATTACATATGTTTGCCACCTTGAGTTATTTATAAAGATAATAAAGGCAAGATTAAAATGTAAAAATGAACCAAGACACCTATCCAGTGGACTGTTGCAGTTTTTTGTCATTTCTATTGCAGTAATTTGTTGCTGAAAACATGCTAGAATTTCTCAGAACCTTTCCCTTTGTAGAAATGAAAATCAATTCCAAAGTACCAATGTGCTTCAAATGTCTCCCTTGGCATTGTCCGGGCTCCTTCATCCCCTCCAAAATGTATAGATTTAAGAAATTACTTTTCACTTTGCATCTGAAAAATTAGTATTTTAAATTTCCAGCTGCCAACCTTCAGCTTCACTTTTATTTCCAAGAATGCACTTGAGCCCCAAAGGTACTTCGTCAATTTTTGTGGAAAGTAAAAAAGAAAGCATGGTTAACTGAAGCACAGAACATAGTTTGCAAATGTATCCAGATTCTCAGAAAAAAAGACAAAGTGGGAATCCCTGGGTGAAGAAATTAAAATTTAGATCTCCATGGCAGCCATTATGCAAAGGGAAAGCTCTCCCAGGGTAGGTTTTTTTTCCAGCATACTGATACATTTGCAAATTTCAAGAAAAGACCACCAGTCTGAAAGATTCTGCAGTTATATATAATCATTTTCTGTCCACTTATACTGAAGTGGTTCGGGAATAACGAGAGGCACAAGCAAGCAAGTGACAACAGCTCTTTAATATACAGTGAGACTTCAGCAAAAACTCAGAGGCTGCAGTCCTCCTTATATACAATCCTGGAGAGACTGTCAGCCAATCAGAAACGTAAGCAGGTTTGAAACTCCCGCTCAAAAGTATCAATACATAACACCCCTCCCTTCCCAGAAGGCACTAACACTCAAAAATTAACATATGTACAAACAAAGTCTCGCAGGTGCTTAGGCTGAGTTCTCGCCCTAGTTGACCTGCGCAGTTCAGTGTTTGGTGAGGCGTCGAGCTGGTCGGAGGGACTCTTTGTCTCTCCCGGCTCCGCCAATGGAACCTCCTGGATTTTATCCGGGGCGTGGTTATCCCCGGCTGGGAGTGGGGACTCGCTGGGGCGGCGCTGGAACCAGGGCTTGTCAGCTAAGTATTCTCGTGGCCCCGGGCTTGAGTTAGCTGTTTTGGAGAAGTGGTCATAGTTAGGCTCGGACATGTCTGCGTTGATATTTGCCTCGCCAACCACCCGTTTCCTCAGTTGGTCTATGTGGCGCTTCCAGAGTCTATCTACCCCCACGTCCACCGTGTATGATTTTGGCCCTGTTATTCCCACTATGGTTCCGGCAACCCACAGAGGACCGCTGGCATAATTGCGAGCGAACACCGGGGACCCGACCTGAAACTGCCTTAAGCCACAGGTCTCTCCCTTAAAGTTTTCGTGCGAATAGTTAGGGTGAAGCCTGTCCAACACGCACCGGAGCTTTCTCCCCATGAGGAGCTCTGCTGGGCTTCTCCCAGTTGCTGTGCATGGTGATGCATGCTGAACCGCAAGGAATTGATCTATCCTGGCCTGCCAGTCCCCATTGTCTAATCTGGACAGTGCTTCCTTGGCTGTCCTGACAAATCGTTCAGCCAATCCATTGGAAGCCGGGTGAAATGGGGCTGATAGGGCATGGCGGATCCCCAGGCCGGCTAAGTAGCCTTCGAAAAGGGTCGCTGTAAATTGGGGCCCATTGTCCGATACCAAGGTATCCGGCAGGCCGTGGGTGGCAAACAACTTTCTTAGGGCCTTGATAACCGCTTCGGCCGTTGTGGATGGCATTAATACAATTTCGAGCCATTTTGAAAAGGCATCCACTACTATTAAGAACGTTTGGCCATGGAACGGGCCGGCAAAATCAATGTGGATCCTCCCCCATGGGCCTTTTGGTTTCTCCCACTCTCGGATGGGCGCTACTGGGGGATCGGGGCGAGACTCCTGGCAGGGTCTGCACTTCCCCACCCACTCGGAAATGACCTGGTCCATGTTGGGCCACCAGACATAGCTGCGGGCTAAGCACTTCATCCTAACGATGCCAGGATGCCCTTCGTGCAATAATTCTAAAACTCTATCTCGTAGTTTTGCTGGAATTACCACTCTGTCACCCCACAGTAAGCACCCCCCTTGCGTAAACAGTTCATTTCGTTTGTTGGCAAAACCTTGGTACTCCTCCCCGACCACCTTGTCCGGCCACCCTTTCAAAACCCAACCCATAACAGTCCGGATAACAGGGTCTCTATTTGATGCCTTCGCCACCTCGCCGGAGGAGATGGGTCCCAAGGTTAACGTGTCCAACAACAGGACGGAGGTTTCCGGTGTTGGGTTGTCCAGCAGGTCAGGAAGGGGGCAACGGCTAAGGGCATCCGCATGACCCAGGGTCCGCCCAGGCCGATGGACGAGCTGGTATGAGTAGGCCGATAAGAAAATCGCCCATCTAGTTAAACGGGGGGAGAGGGCAGCGGGGGTTGGCCTGTCGCCTGCTAGCAGTCCTAGCAACGGTCTATGGTCAGTCACAAGTTCGAATTTTCGGCCATAGAGGTATTCGTGGAACTTCTTAACCCCCGCAATCGCAGCCAGAGCCTCTCTGTCCAATTGGCTATAGTTTCGTTCTGTGCTGGACAGAGTTCGGGAGTAGAAGGCAATGGGTGCCTCTAGGCCGTTCGGCAGTCTATGGCCTAGGACGGCACCAACTCCTACGGGGGAGGCGTCGCAAACTAAGACGAGCGGCAGCTCTGCATTGTATTGGATCAGGAAACTGTCCTCAGATAGGAGTTTTTTTACTGCCTCAAAAGCGGCCGCTTGCGGTTTCCCCCAGACCCATGGTTCATTCTTCCCTAAGAGTTTGTGAAGGGGATCAGCGACCGTGGCCTTATCTCTTAGGAACATTGAGTAGAAATTGAGCAGTCCAAGGAAGGCTTGGAGCTCAGCTTTGGATTTGGGGGCTGGTGCGCTTTTGATGGCCCTCACCTTGCTTTCGGTAGGGTGGATGCCTGTGCCGTCCACCCTGTACCCCAGAAATTCTACCGAGGGGACCGCTATCCTGCACTTGTTCTTTTTAAGTCTTAGTCCCGCTTCTCTGAATCTGGACAGGACGTTCCGTACCCTGTCCCCTAGCTGGTGTTCGTCTTGGGCGCTGACTAAGACGTCATCGAAATAGGGGACTACTCCCGGAAGTCCTTGCAACAGGCGCTCCATGGTGCTTTGAAATAAGCCGGGTGCGACGCTCACCCCAAATTGGAGCCTGGTGCATTTAAATGCACCCCTATGAGTCACGATCGTTTGCGCCTCTGCCGTGGCGTCGTCGACCGGTAACTGTTGATAGGCTTGGGCCAGGTCTAATTTGGCAAAAATTTTTCCGGGGCCCAGGGAGTGTAGTAGATGGTGCACGATCGGCACCGGATAGGCGCTCGGCTGCAAAGCCTTGTTGATCGTGCACTTGTAGTCGGCGCAAATTCTGATTGAGCCGTCGGACTTAACTGGGGTGACTATGGGGGTCTCCCACTTGGCATGGTCAACGGGAACCAACACCCCTTGCTTAATCAGTTTGTCCAGTTCTGCATCGATCTTTGGTTTCAATGCGAACGGCACTCGTCTGGCCTTCAGTCTTACTTGGGCTACGTTGGGGTCTAAGTTTAGTGAAATAGGGGTCCCCACATACTTGCCCAACGTGTCCCCGAAAACGTCCTGGAACTCGGACAGGAGGCTGTCTTTCAGGGTTGACTTGGACATCAGGTGGACGCCGGTGAAACCCATGCCAAGGGCTCGGAACCACCCCATGCCCAGGAGGCTCGGCAGCTGCTTCGTGACGATGGTCAGCGGCAGGTCTCTTTCGTAGTCTCCGTAGGTGACCCGGAACGTGCCCACGCCTTCGAGGGGGACTCGGTTCCCCTGGTAGTCTAGGATGCGCAGTCTCTGTCTGGAGAGTTGATCCTTCCGGAACGACGGCAGGAGGGTCTTTAGGGTTGTCCACGACATGATGGAGAGAGCTGATCCGGTGTCGATCTCCATCGAGCACGGTCTTCCGTTGATCTCGACCACCGTGCTGACTTTGTCCTCGACCGTTGTGCTGGCCTGGTCGATGTGTATGCTGCGGCCATCTCGCGGTTCAAATTCGCGCCGTTTTTCCGCGCCGCCTTCTCTCGTTGGCTGCTTCTGGCGCGCTGATTCCGGTTGGCTGCGGCGCTCACGTGGTTTGAGTCTTCTGGGCAGAATGGCTCTGCAGACTCGCGCCAAGTGCCCTTTCTTCTCGCAACGCCTGCAAATAGCCTCTCTGTATTTGCAGGACAGTCTATCATGGTGTCCGCCACAGCTGGGACAGCTTCGCCGGGGGCTGCCAGTGTCTTTTCTCCGGTGCTCTGTTCGGAAGACGTCCTCATCCGACTCGGACTCCGAGCTGGATCCGGCGTCTTCTCTGTGCACTGGGGCAGACTTGGGGCTGTCTTTGCTGGTCGGCGGACGCTGTAGCGTTTCAGCGGCCTTTGTGGAGGCTTCGTGAGCCCTGGCCTCGTCAAGGGCTCCGGCAAGCGTCAGATCAGGCTTGGCGAGCAGACGCCGTTGCAGCCTAATGTCCCGAACACCACAGATCAGTTGCTCAAGCAACGCATCATCCAAGTCTCTGTAGTCGCAATGAGTTGCGGCTTTTCTCAGGCTGGCCATGTACGCGCTGACCGGCTCTCCCTCTCGTTGGACGCGCTGCCTCAGTTGGTATCGCTGCACGAACCTGGAGGGGACGGGAGCGTAGTGAGCCCGGAGAGTTGCCATCAAGGTGTCCCATGAGACTGTTTGAACCGGCGTTGGCTCACACAGTGACTCGGCCATCTCGAACATGTCCGGTCCGCAGTGGCTTAGGAATAGGGCTCTCTTTCGATTAGCCGAGAGGCCCTGCATGTCGCTGGCTTCTAGCGAGCATTCAAACCTTGTTAGGTACGAGACCCATTTTTCGCGGGTCGGATCAAAAGGCTTGGGCGGAACGTAGGCAGACATGTCCGGTATGTCTCCTGTGGTTCGCCTCGTCGCCTAGCTGAAGCTCGTGGTCTCACTGGTTGGCTTCTTGTAGCCTCTATCCCACCTTCGTCCCCAATGAAGTGGTTCGGGAATAACGAGAGGCACAAGCAAGCAAGTGACAACAGCTCTTTAATATACAGTGAGACTTCAGCAAAAACTCAGAGGCTGCAGTCCTCCTTATATACAATCCTGGAGAGACTGTCAGCCAATCAGAAACGTAAGCAGGTTTGAAACTCCCGCTCAAAAGTATCAATACATAACATATACCATTTGCAAAATTTGAATAAAATTACTATTGCTTAAAAGATAATTAAAACATACACAGAAAAAGATTTCTATATACTTCCTTCCCTCAAACACATAGGAAAGATAGTGCTGGCAGGAAGGAAGGATTTTCCTGCATCCAGTAATGTGTTGAATACAGTTTCTGCACTGCAGAGCTACCAATAAAGCAAGTCTGAAAGGGAAGGAGGAAATAGATAAATCTCTTGTCAGTTTTATTTTAAGCTTCACTGCTAGAATCGTTTTATTGGTGGCAGGAATGAGCAGAACATTTGTGATGCTTTTCATCCTCTCTTGTGAACTGAGACAAATAGGGTTGTCCCTACAATTATTTGTAAGCCTCTAACAAAAGACTACAACATATTTATTTAAATATGAAAAATTCTACTTGTCATTGTCAATGGTTTCTCATAACCAACTTCCCTAACTATGCATTGGGGTGACGATGATGAAATAAAGTGTTCAAATTCAGAAGGCTGTAATTGAATCCCATTTAATTTCACTATTTCCATTAAATTAGTTTCCATATGTGAAATTAGAAGCTGTGCTAAATGAATAAAATTTTACCCTGCTAGTCTTTATAATCATAATAAACATTTTTGAAGAACATCTAATATTAAAATGGTTTTTGCATAACAGAGGTACATGTTCAGGAAAATAAACATGTCATCTAAAAATAATCTTAGAAAGACCAATCTAAGATATGTATATACAAGCAGCCGATGAGGGCATTATTCATATATATGTGTGTGAGTGCGCATGTAAGCATGGGCCTGTACAAATTAGTAGTGGTTGCAAAACCTGTTGCTACTGGTTTGCTCATGGGCTCACGCGTGCTTGCGCATGATGCTTCTGCGCATGCACAAAAGTGTCTGGGGCGGGTGGGCAGAGCCTCCTGCCGCTACCAGTTCGCCGATCCGGTAGAACCGGTAGCAACCCACACTGCTGCACATGCAGATGTTTTCTGTTTTCTGTTTTTTCTTTATTATATGATATTGGCTCAATTTTTAATTTTGGCAGAGTTTGCAAGCTGAATGGATTCCTGACATGGCCACTTTAGGTATAGGTTAATCACTGGTTAATACTGGGAATAGGTCAGGGGTGGGTTCTAAATTTTTTTACTACCGATTCTGTGGGCGTGGCTTATTTTGTGGATGTGGCTTGGAGGTCATGTGACTAGGTGGCATGGCTAGCTGGTCAGAGTCATTTCTGGAAGGTCCTCACACTTACGACCAGTCCTCACACTTACGACCCGACTCATTTGTTTGCTTTTAACACTGATCAGCTGTAGGACGGCCCTTTGAAGCCCCGCGGCAAGAGTTTAAACAGGTTTTTTCCCTCTAGTCATCAGCTGGGACTCAGGAGGCAGCAATAGATTGGGGGTGGGACCAAATAAAAGGTAAGAATAACGTGGGGGGGTGGGAGGGCGGGGGGGAGAACCAGTTCAGTGACATCATATCATCACCGCTACCAGCTCGGTCGAACCGGACCGAACCGGGAGGAACCCACCACTGGAATAGGTTAAACAGACAGAGAATAAGAACATGTAAATAAACAACAAAATATATATTGAAGATTTTTATTTATTTCTTTTAATATCTGGGATCAACCTACTCTCCAAAGTACATGAAGGCAGGTCAAGAAGCAATGAGTGGAAATTAATCAAGGAGAGAACCAGCCTAGAACTAAGGACAGATTTCCTGACAGTTAGAACAATTAACCAGTGGAACAATTTGCCTCCAGAAGTTGTGAATTTTCCAACACTGGAAGTTTTTAAGGAGAGATTGGACAACCATTTGTCTGAAATGGTATAGGGTTTTCCTGTCTGAGCAGGGGGTTGGACTAGAAGACCCCCAAAGTCCCAACTCTGTTAATTCGGTTGTATTGGATATGGGGCAAAATTTCTAATAAATCAATTTGTTCCAAAAAGTTGAGGTTCATTTCTTAATTCATTTCTTAAATCACTTTGTGATTTAATAGAAAGGCACCAAAGACCTGACATGGGGAATTATTGGGAATATCTTTTGCAGTTTCAGTTTGGGTCATGAGTAGAAATAATTCTTCACTCGTTGCCACCAACTTCCTAAGCTAAAACAAAGAATTATGGTTATTATGATTTTTTTTTTAATTTGATTTATATGCCGCCCTTCTCCGGAGACTCAGGGCGGCTTACAATGCGTTAAGCAATAGCCTTCATTCTTTTGTATATTTTATACAAAGTCAGCTTATTGCCCCCACAAACTGGGTCCTCATTTCACCTACCTTAGAAAGGATGGAAGGCTGAGTCAACCTTGAGCCTTGGAGAGATTCAAACCAGCAGAAATTGCAGGCAGCTGTGTTAATGACAGGGTGCACCAAACCACTGTACTATCAAGGCTGCTGATTTAGCTGCATGAGACTTTTATGAAGAAATTCTGCTCTTTAGATTTCACTTCAAATTTGCTGACTTCTTAGTCCTTGTTCGGTGATTGGATAAATAAGTTATATGTTTCAGGTACATAAATTACAATAGGTATTCAAAGCACTAGATATCAGAGAGGATTCATATACAATATGAATATATTGGATAGAAAAAGTATCACATTAAAACCATTGAAAGCCCAGGTACCAAGTTCACACTGATTTACAGTAAGTGAAACTTACACTTCCAAGAAATTGAGTATCCTCATTCTGTCTTCACTGGGACCATTTTGCAAGTTTTGGCCAATGTTCTTTGTGGTTGCCAATTCCAATATTTTTTGTGGTTATTGGGAGCGATCAATATGTCCTGTCATCTCTCCCTAGGTCAAGAGTCTGCTTTATGATTGATTGATTGATGGAAGAAAGCAATAGTTGCCACTTGAAGATAAAGAGGGGACCACACTACAACAATAAAGACCTGGAAGATCATGGGACAGGTGGACCTAATTGAGATAAATTAATGAAAGGTTTTTAGTGCCCAGAAAATGAACTATAAGAGATAGACACTTATTGATTATTAGTACTGGCATCAACAGATGTGTCAGGGTTCCTGCTGTGGATTTTAATGTGATAGAGATAGAGGAATCTAATTCTGTAAGGATTAAATGTGGCTTGGAGGACAGATTTATCCAGACAGAAGATCTGGCTCCTTGCAATAGAACCTCTTCTCAACAGCTGTCTATTTAAAAAAAAATAGCTTGTTTCTAACAAATATCTCTTTGGCAACAATATGTTCATGAATATTTCTAATTAGACCTCTTACACTAGTCTGAATAAAAATGTGTTTTATGTACACCGATCATAGCAATGACTAGTCAGATACCTTTTCACTTGATAAAGCAGAACCAGCAGATCTTTCTCAGTCAAAAAGCATAAGGATAATTGCCATTTTCCACTCATTCTCTTCTGATGTAGACATTAGAAGCATGAAACTCTTGGGATGAATCATCAGAGAGCAGAGCTCCCTCCTCCACATGCATGTGGTAGGTTTCCTGATTCCAGAGGACAGCTCAGCTTTGCATCAGTCAATTTTGCCAAACTCTCATTCAAGCCAAACAGAAAAGTCTGCTGGGGTCAGCCCCAAAGAGGAGCTGGAAAAAACCCTGGATTTAAAGTAGAGATTGTAAATGCTTCTGGCAGTTGGCAGCATATGAGCGGTAGGCCTTGAGGACCAATTCGCACAACGAAATGTAACATTGATTTTGGCTGCCTGTCTAACAGCTCCCATGGTCATTATTGCTATGTGTGTAGCCAAACAGTTTTCATATTAATCTTTTCACAAGCACTCACCATTTATTGTGTTAGTGGAGGCTTAACCGAAACTTCATCTGGCCAGGACGACAGCATATTATAACCTTTCCCACATGTTTCACACTTTTACTTTTCGGTCCCTGTGGCCTATCCAGGGAGGACATAGAGGGGCCAGACAGTGTTGCTAATGGAGTGAGCTTGAGGGTTTTCACACTGCTACTGTTTCCACTTCTCGGTGGGATTCAGCCGGATCGCACCACTTCGGGAGAACCAGTTGTTAACTTTCTGAGCAGTTTGGCAAACTGGTTATTGGAAGAAATCATTAGGGCAGAAAACCAGTTGTTAAATTACTTGAATCCCACCACTGCGGTCACTCAAATATGCACCCCCAAATCTTCACCTCTACATTTCTCAAAATACTAATGGAGAGTCCAAAAGGAACCCCTCCAATCCCCCAAACTATTACTGATTCTAAAGGAACAAAACTCCATTACCTCATGTCTTAATACTGTAGTATATGGGATTTGAATAAATTCTGGCACACAATTATCCCAACTTCTCAAGTTCTGCAAGTGTGATTATCATCTATCACTAATAACTGGATACTATGTTTTCTTAAGATTCATTTTACACTTTTGTCTTTAAGAAAGCCTACCAGTCCTATACAGAAAATTCAAAATATGCAGTTTACTCTATGTTTTGAAATGCTTGCATATTAGAGATCCTTTTGCAGAGAAGTGGAACTGTGCAACCTTGTTTAAACCTGAGTAATTTGGAATAGCTCCTTTGGCGTTTGAATTTTAATTAGAGTGGTTGACTTGCAGCATGTGCAGATTTTCAAAGGAGTATTTATTTTCCACCAATCTGTTTCATGTCAGTACTCCTTGGATTTTTTAACAAACGTTAATTAGGACACTTGCTTGCTGCTCACATTATAGAACAGCAACTAATATAGAATAGTTTTTCAGATTTGCTTGAGTTCCTTATGATCATTTAGGCAACCTGTCCAAAAAAGGGGGGCTTGCACCTCCAACATAGCACCTTGACTGATTAGAAGAAGATGTATTAGAAGTGTATAACGCATGCTCTTATTTGCCAGTTTTATCCCTGAGCAATAGTTGGGGTTTTTTTTAAGGCAAACTAAATGGTATATTTTAAAGCATTGACACACCTTCCTATATAAAGATATATTTGACAAAATGCAAGCAATCCTACTTTTCTTCCAGACAAATCAGCACACATCTTGTCAATTGCTTATATTATCTAAATTCTGTGCCGACATGAGCAAGCCCACCTGAATTAGTCACAAAAGACTATCTTTATCTTACAGAATGCAATGCTTTAGCTACAGGGAAGATGGGTAAAGGAGGACAACATACTGTATCTGGTTTTCTCCCATACGTACCCCCAGCAGAGCTTGTTTTAAAAAACAGCTGTAGGATTCAAAAGTTTAGTTTTACATAATTAAAAATTCCATGTCTAACTAGCATAAAAATGCATTATAATGAGCTTACTTTACAGGAATGTTTCTTTTTTAAAAAATAGCATTTCTGTGCCTTAACTGAGGGTATGTTGACTGTGAATTTAAGAACTGAAGCTTTTTTGCCTCTCAACTGCAGTTACATTTGTGCCTGTTGCTTCACTGTCCCCAGTGCCAGTCTTACCTGAAAAAAAATGGCAAAGTTGAAGCTCCATAAGATAATATCAGTATTTTTAATGTACAAAATTATATAAAATGTACTGTCAGGAGGATCAAACATTTATTTTTCTCTTGGTTCATTTCCCAAGCTGGGAACTGAGTGAAAATCACCAGATGATCAGTGGAGGTCAAAGAACATATATTTATTCACACAAAGTTGTCAAGTAGCTTTGGAAAGGCAGTTGCAAAGAACTGCTCCCCATCTCCCTTTTTTGTAAAGTTTTGTAGTTGAGAGATTTAACCAGTCATGATCAATGTAACAGAATTGAGTTATTATCAAAAAATGATAATATATAGCAATGGAGTTCCGTTACCTTAAAGTGAAAACAGATGCCTCCTTATTTATAGTTAAACGAATGTCTCTTTATCCAGAGCTAGAAAAGATATGTTTGTCTATGCATAAAATATATGTCTTCCTTTACATGGCTTTTGCTGCCTACTGTCTCTATTGTTTCTAATGGAGAAGCCAATTTTTATAAAATGGCATTACTACTGCATATTTAATACTGCCCATACAATCTTTCTTAAATTATAACAAAGTACTGAAATCACTATTGCATAAATGAACTCTTTGCTTCTAAATGATCATGTTCATAATAAAGACATGCCATGTTTGAAACAAGAACAGGCTGAAGATGTTTTGCTGCCAGTGAACATAATAGCTCCATTCCATCATAAGAAGGCTAATTTAACATGGAAACTTTTCAATATATTTCTTACTTTGCCTAACGGAAAGGTAGGCCCTGCTCAATTAGAGTTCCAAAACTGAGGAATAGCTACTCAGATGGCTGAAATTCAATTCAAATTCAGTGTATTAAAATCAACTTTGACAGGTTGCCCTTTGGCTGAGTTCTCATGAGACACAAAGAAGGGGTTTGCTTAGAGAGATCTAGAGGATATACTTGTGGCCGCTTGAATAAGAGGCTTTAATGCCCTAATAACTTTGTGCAAAGACTTATTTTAGTGAAGGGTTATTTTAGTGAAATCTTGTTTTGTTTTGATAACAGTTTGAAATACAATGGAAGAAAGGAAGGAAAATCCCCCTTTAATGAGGTGGGAAACCTCTCCTTCTCCAGATGTTGTTGATTTATAACTTCCTTTTGTGGCAGTTCATCAGTTGACTTTGTGCTGGGAGATATACTTGCCAATCCCTGCCATACAACATTAGGTATATACAGTATAAGAAGGGATAAAAGTCTAATAATAACAATGGTCCCAGATTCAAAACAATCCCCTACTCTTTTGACTTCCCACCGTGAGCAGCAAGACTGATTTTGGGAGAGCCCTTCAACCACTTAATCTCTTAAGAAACAGCCAAGGGCTCCTTACCGCAGGAAATAGTTTTAGATAGCTTATGATACACAGAGGGCTGAGTAGCTAATTTCTTGCTGTGGCCAACCTCAAACAGAATAGTTATGTTAATCATTTAGTTTGTTTTCCTCATTCTTCAGCTATAATTATGAAGGCAAAGGAAGTTATTCAGAAAGATTTCCCCATATTTGCTCACCTGATGCAGAGAGGAAATTAAAAGCCTCAAAACCAAAATAATGTCGTTGAAATAGACATACACAATAGGTAGATGGTTCCCATATAATTGGGGGCCTGATTTTTAAAGGCAGGCAAATAGCCCTGGGGCATTCAATTGTAGATCAGGGATTGGAAATGACAGGTGGTTCTTATAGAACAATTGGTTACAGTACAATTGGGAACTCCCCCAGACTCAGACAAGTTGAGAAAATGTTTACTAAAAATGTCATGCATGTCAATTTTATTCAGCAATATATTCCAGTTAATAAAACAGAGGGAAACCAGTACTATAGGAAGCTCATAGGACCAAAAAAAATGATTATTTTGTTTTGTTTCAGCTCTTTTGTGTCTGTTACATTTCCTGTAGTAATCTTGTCATTTTTTTTCCTTTTTAAATTTCATTTGGACCTTTTAATTTAATTTTTGTGTTTCTTGTTTCTAAACATTGTTGTTTTACTTTGATTATTCTTTTTAAGGATGTTTTTATTGCTCTTTTGTAAACTGCTCTGGGCTGAATTGGAAAGAAGAGCAACGCTGAAAAAGTGTAAAATTAAATATAGTGTAAAAGTGTAAGTGTAAAAATAAATGTAAAATTAAACACCCAAAGTATTGTCATCACCTTTTAGAATGAAGATGATTGTCTCAGGTGAATCTGTTAATCGCAGAAATTAAAATCAACGTAAAATATCATTGATAACTCTTTTTCTTATTTACAGGGATTTGCAGAAGGAAACATCGCCTCACACATGTTGTGATGATTTGAACAGTTTTATAGGCTTGAAAAATATGATCATGTTTTGTTTTGTTTTTAAATTTGATTTATATGCCGCCCTTCTCCGAAGACTCAGGGCGGCTTACAATGTGCTCAGCAATAGCCTTCATCCTTTTGTATATTTATACAAATTTATATTTATACAAATGTAAGGGGTGTTTATTATTTTAATTAGATTAAAAACTTCTCTCAGTAAGCAGGTAATGGAAACGTAGAAAGGGGTGTCTTCTCAACTACTTTGAGGCCAAGTTATCATGGACTTTAAAGATAATACCTAGTGCTTTGTGTTCCTTCTAGAAACAAATTACCAGCGGTTGCAGTGTTTGTAGCACAGAAATAATGCAGCCTGTGACTGGTCTGATTGCTGAGTTCTGCACCAATTGAGTTTCCTGACAACACACAAAAGCAGCCCCGTGAAGAGTGTCTTAGAGTAATCAAACTTGAAGGTTACCAGCACACACATTACAGTTTTAAGGGTATTTTCTTCCTGAAAGGGAAGCAATTAGGTTATCCACTAACGTTTATCAAAGGTAATGCTGATATTACCTTAATCTAGAGAAGCAGAGTCAGATCTAAAAGTACCCCAAACTGATTATTTTAGAAGAACATAATCCCATTCAGAAAGCCAGATCTACCATCTCTTTGAAACTATGACCTTTCACAAAGAGAATCTTACCTTTGTCTGAATTTAGTTCCAACTCATTCTCCCTTATCAACCTATTCCTAATTATAAGTAGACATTCAAGGAAATCATACCATTACTGGTAGTCAAGTCCTCACCCTACTGGCAGCCCCGAATCCAAATCTCCTAAAGGTTTAATGAAAATACTGAAAAGCATTGAGAGACAAATTAGAGCCCAGAGGAAAATAATTTTCATTTCAAGGAGCAAACCGTCTCTAAGCAACATTGCTTGAAATCCATCTGAGAGATAGGAATAGAACTATTGCAATCCCTTCTGTTCCCAGATCTATCAGGCAATCTAGAAGGCTACTATGATTGATGGTATTAAAAGCCACTGAGACATCAAGAAGAACCAACAGTGTTATGTATTGTATATAGTGTATAGTTGTCAGTTGAAGTTCTCATTCTGGTCCTCTGTTGGAGCGGGAAAATACTCTCTCCTAATTGGTGGGCTAGGGTTAGGGTTAGGGTATAAATTAGAGAGCATAGGCTAGATGCTGGGAAGATAGATATCAGCCCATCTCCGTCTCTCTTCCAAATCTCTGTTACATGAGTCAAGTAGACTTTAGTTATTCCCTTTATTACCAAAATCAGAGGAATACTACCAGTTTTTTATTGTAGCCCAAAATCCTATGTCATAGGCAGTGGTGAAATCCATTTTTTTTTACAACCGGTTCTGTGGGCGTGACTTGATGGGCATGGTGTGGCTTGGTGGGTGTGGCTTGGTGAGGGTGTCAGGGGAAGGATACTGCAAAATCTCCATTCCCACCCCACTCCACGGGAAGGATACTGCAAAATCCCCATTCCCTCCCCACTCCTGGGGGAAGGATATTGCAAAATCTCCATTCCCACCCCATTCTGGGACCAGCCAGAGGTGGTATTTATCGGTTCTCCAAACTACTCAAAATTTCTGCTACCGGTTCACTGAACTGCTCAAAATTTCCACTACCAGTTCTCCAGAACCTGTAAGAACCTGCTGGATTTCACCCCTGGTCATAGGGCTAAAGTACCTAATGGCAAAATTACCTAGAGAGGTGGTGGTGTATATCTTAGTATGAACAGGACATTAAAATGCTACAATATTTAGGAGTTCTTTCATTTTTTAAAATAAACTTTTCTTGTTTTCACGTCTTTTTTAGTAAGTATATCTTGACAGAAATGTACATACATATAAAAAGAACTGAACGCATTTAGTTTAAAATAAAGCTAGAGCTGTCAATATGAGACTTTATGTGGGAACTGATGCTTGACTATTAACCCCATCAATATGTATAGGGCATATTGGACCTTAAATATGGGAACAGAAAGCTTGACAGTTGATAAACTGATTCTCACACAGGTGAAATGGAGTAATAATTTTATACCCCTGATATTTTTCCATTGATGCAAGATTCAGTAAAATATATGCATCAGAACCTGCATTTATGAAAGATATTGATATTTCAGTCCATACATTTCAGTTCAAGAGGTATGGTTGATATTAACATTGCTGCAATCAGTGAGTCACGGTTAATTAGAAAACAGTAAACAGGTTGAACTGGAATTAGTCTTTCATCTTCAGACTTCTGAGAGAATGGATTTGCTTGGGTTTCATAACAGAGGGAAAACCAGGTCTAAGGACTAAAACAGCTGCTACTGTTATTAGGAATCTCGTCTTTATTAAGATATGGATGGAGAGATTTCAAAAAGAGTTCCTGGACTGTGCCCGTAAGATGAATCCCAGTTTCACTTTTCTCTGTATATGCATTGTCTTAGTAACAGGAGGACACTGAGTTGCCTTGTTGTAGCATACCTGTCAACATCTGAGATGGCAACATCGCAGCTATGCCCCTGCGCGCCATTTCAGAGTTGCCACAAACGAGGGGGAAGAGGGTCGCATGGGGTGCACTGCTGGGTGTCAGGTGTTGGGTGTTGTGACAGACTCACAGAGGGGCCCCGGTAAAGCAAAGCAGCAGCGCCCGGAGAGTCTTTGCTTGCTCCAGCAAACCTGGAGCTCCTTTGCTGGAGCAATCCTGGAGCAATCCTTGCCTAGCCCTCATAATCAGCTGGCAGGCAGAAGCTGGTAATGCTGGCTAGTTTCCAAATTTCACTGCATGCCAAGTCGAGAGACCAGTAAAGGGGAATTGCTCTACCAACAAATGGTGTGACCTCGTTTCTTACTGGCTAGGCTCAGAACCATGAGAATAACTATTTCTCACTTAGTAATTGGTTTTTAAGGCATAGGTCAAAACAAATATGCTAGTTTTTAATATATCAAGAGACTCTCTATGATTTTATTTGCAGAGACATTTTAACATTTTGTGCGAAATGCTTCAGTTAATATATAGATAGATAGGTAGATTGCAAAGATTTATTTCCTTTATTAAATTCAAAAGAACTCAATGTGCAGGCACATTGAAGAGAAAGTGGATGAGACTTTATATTCCCAAGGTGGTGATTTTTTATTCAGTTAGTATAATAATATGCTGCCACTTCTGACTCCATTAGTGACTCATTGGCTTAAATGTATAATGGGAAAAGAGCTTCAATATGGCATCTGTTTTATAAATGAACAAGTCCCCTTATTGCAACCATTTCAGCACCTACAACTTGCTCACTGGAATGTGTTTTGGGCTGCCTTTAATGACTATACTTGCAGGGCTGAGCTGAGGATTTTGTACAGTATCTGGATGATAAAATAACTCAGATTCGGGAAGACTTGGCCGCCGACTGGGTTAGTTCAGACGAGATGACTGAGGCAGGCCTTGAGAGTGTTATCTGGGAGGAGTTCGATCCTGTGGCTCCCGAGGACGTGGACAGGATCTTGGGACGGCTGAACGCAACCACATGTTTATTGGACCTGTGTCCTTCCTGGTTGGTGCTGGCTTCCCGGGAGGTTACACGAGGCTGGCTCCAGGGGATTATCAACGCTTCTTTGAGTGAGGGTGTCCTGCTGGCCGCCTTGAAAGAGGCGGTGGTGAGGCCTCTCCTCAAGAAGCTATCCCTGGATCCGGCTGTTTTGGCTAACTATCGTCCAGTCTCCAACCTTCGCTTTATTGCGAAGGTTGTTGAGAGTGTGGTGGCGCAACAGCTTCCCCAGTACCTGGATGAAGCTGTCTATCTGGATTCGCTCCAGTCTGGCTTCAGACCTGGGTACAGCACGGAAACGGCATTGGTCGTGTTGGTGGATGATCTCTGGAGGGCCCGGGATAGGGGTTATTCCTCTATCCTGGTCCTATTAGACCTCTCAGAGGCTTTTGATACCATCGACCATGGTATCATGTTGCGCCGGCTGGAGGGACTGGGAGTGGGGGGAACTGTTTTGTGGTGGTTCTCCTCCTATCTCTCCGACTGGTCGCAATCCATGTTGACAGGGGGGCAACGGTCGACCCCAAGGCGCCTTGTTTGTGGGGTGCCACAAGGGTCGGTCCTCTCGCCCCTCCTGTTCAACATTTATGTGAAGCCGCTGGGTGGTTTTGGGGTGGAGATCCATCAGTACGCTGATGATACTCAGCTGTACATTTCCACCCCAGACCATCCCAATGATGCCTTGGAAGTGATGTCCCAGTGCCTGGAGGTCGTGCGGGTCTGGATGGGGAGAAACAGGCTTCAGCTCAACCCTTCCAAGGCCGAGTGGCTGTGGCTGCCAGCGTCCCGGTATAGCCAGCTGACGCCATCGCTGGTTATTGGGGGCGAATCATTGGCCCCCACGGAGAGGGCCCACAACTTGGGTGTCCTCCTGGATGCACAGCTGTCTTTAGAAGGGCATATGACGGCCGTAGCCAGGGGGGCTTTTTGTCAGGTTCGCCTGATATGCCAGTTGCGCCCCTTTCTGGACCGGGACTCCCTACGCATGGTCACTCAAGCACTCGTCACCTCTCGTCTGGACTATTGTAACACTCTCTATATGGGGCTCCCCTTGGGATACACACGGAGGCTCCAACTGGTGCAGAATGCGGCCGCGCGGGGGATTATGGGAGCGACGGGGCGCTCCCATGTGACTCCTCTCCTGTGCGAGCTGCATTGGCTTCCGGTGGACTTCTGGGTGCGCTTCAAGGTGTTGGTGATCACCTTTAAAGCGCTCCATGGCTTAGGGCCAGGGTACTTACGGGACCGCCTTCTGCCACCAATAGCCTCTCACCGGCCGGTTCGTTCCCACAGAGAGGGCCTCCTCAGGGTGCCATCGGCCAGACAATGCCGGCTGGCGACCCCCAGGAGGAGAGCCTTCTCTGTGGTGGCACCTACCCTATGGAACAATTTACCCTCAGACATATGAATGATCTCTGACCTCCGGACTTTTCGTCGGGCCCTAAAACTTATTTTTTTCAGTTAGCCGGTCTGTCTTGATTTTAGGGTTAGTTTTAAAATTTTAATATTGATTTTAAATTGACAAGTTTTAAATTACGGGCCAAATTTATAAATTATTTTAACTCTATTTTTAACTGTAATGTTATGTATAGATGTTTTTATTTTGGCTGTTCACCGCCCTGAGTCCGAAAGGAGAAGGGTGGTATAGAAATTTGAATAATAAAAATGAATAATAAAAATAATAAAATAAAACTGTAATTAATACAAAACATAGCCACACACATGCTGGTGGGTGAGACAGCCATTAAACTTGTGTTACAGGGACTTCTGTGGCTTCTAATTGGTTTCCAGGTGTAATTCAAAGTACTGGTTTTAACCTTTAAATGTCTATATGAATAAACATCCATTCCTAACCTTAATGAAACATATGGTATATTGTGGCATCACAACAAAAGTGCAACCTTTCATAGTGGTGTCACAATGTCATTGCCTCCACCCTCAGTAACTACCTGGCTTATCAATTTATTTTCCCATATTTTCACTCATATACCTATAGTTATATTATAACCAAAATTTGCAGCCCATTTTGCCATACAGTCCTTAACCTGTTCATCTTGTTTCAAATCTTAATAATTTATATATTTTTAGCTTTGATTGTCATTTGTACATGGCTCTACTTCAAATTCTGTTTTCTTCTCAATTCCTATTGTCCTTTTGTGCGTGCTAAATCTCCATTTCATCAAAAAATATTGAAAAGAATAAAACACTGAAAAGAATATCCTTCTTGATTGTAATCAATCAAAAAGGTGGCAATGAAGAAAATGAAACAATATGAGAGACATGGGTGGGGGGAAGTCTCAGTGGATAGCAGACCACAAAGAAACACTTCTTAAAAAGAGGATATATTTATATTTTATATGTTATGTGTTTGTCATAATGTGTAGTAATAAAACAATACAACTTTTTTTAAAAAAAGAATATCCTTCTATACCTAATTGTTCTCTTCATCTTAATTTTCCCCTTATGTTGTATTAATAGATCCTCATATCTTAACCATCTTTAGCCAGATTTAGATTTATGCCATATTCTTAATAAAATAGTTCTCAGATTAAAAAAAATATACTCACTTTCAGTGTGTCACACCATAGGAAACTATGTCATCCAAATCTGAAATTGTAATCTTCCAACTCCAACACTCTTTTATTTCCTATCAATATTCACTCCTTCATCCATACTAAAAAATATGCAGTAAAATACAATTTAAGACCGGGTAACACTAATCCTCATTCTTTTGCATTTTGTAAAAACTTATTTTATTCTCTATTTACTCCTGCCATATAAACCTTGATAAGTCTTTTTGCCATTGTTTAAAAGCTACATAATTTCAATATTGATATTGCCTGGAATAAAAACACCATTCTAGATAGTACATTTATTTTTATCACTAATATTCTACCAAGCAATGAGAATTTTAACTTTTCCCTGTTTAAGATATTTTTCTTAATTTCATTCCAAACTTTAACATAATTATGCTGGTACAACATACAATTCATATTACAGCATATTAGTAATACCTAAATATTTTACCTTCTTCTCAATTTGAAAGCCGATTTTTATCTTTTTGTTTTGGCTTCATCTGCAGTTAACCTTTCTAATTTAATTTTTTATTTTATTTTAAATGCAGCTAACTCACCAAACTCTTTTAATTTATCCATATCCATTAGTATTTCTATTTCTTCCAGGAAATTTTCTACTATTAAATCATCTGCAAATGTTCTTCATTTATATGTCTCCTTTTTCACTTGTACTCCTATATTTCTATCATCCTGTCTTTTGTCCCTAGTGAATACCTCTAGTGCTAAAATAAACAATAATGTTGCAAATGTGATTTTAATTGGTTTTTAAGTTTTCAAACTGATCTAGTTTGGTGTAGTGGTTAAGATACCACTTTAGAAACCAGGAGACCACGAGTTCTAGTCCTAACCTCAGGCAAAAAGCCAGTTGAATGACCTTGAGCCAATCATTTGGGAAGAAGGCAATGGCTAACCACTTCTGAAAAACCTTGCCAAGAAAAGTGCAGGAACCTGTTCAGGCCGTCTCTGTGAATTGGATATGACTGAATGAAAGAAAAATGTAAAGAGATGTTTCCATCACACAAATGACTTAGTAGATGTAGGATTGCATTCCCTATGTATTACTAAGACTATTTTGGGTTAAACCAAAACTCCTGAGAATGGTTGATTGGGTCGCTTGACCTACTGTTAGTTTTCCCACAATATAGTAACCCTGAACTAGTTAAGTATGTTATGTAATAGGTTTCCAAGGATCTAACCCAATGACTCCAACACGAGGTAAGCTTATTCAAGGTATCTTTATTTATATCATGTTTACTATTACAGGTAATCATCTGGAGTGAACTTGGGACCCCTGAACAACACCTTTTATACCTGGGAGGCAGAGCTAAGGTAAGGAGGGATCAAGGGAAGGGTCTGGTGGATGGATGTTAACCCCTGCCATGCCATGGTCAATGCGTGTTAGGCATTTATATCTAACATGTTATAGGAGCATGCCAGTGGTGAAATCAATTTTTTTTTACTGCCGATTCTGTGGGCATGGCTTGGTGGGCATGGAATGGCTTGGTGGGCATGTCAGGGGACAGATACTGCAAAATCTCCATTCCCACCCCACTCCAGGGGAAGGATACTGTAAAATCTCCATTCCCTCCCCACTCCACTAACCTGCTTTCCAGCTCTGTTCCTGTGCAGGACAACAAAAGAAGACCCATCCGATCAGCTGGGACTCAATCAGTTGGGACTCGGGAGGCAGCCAATAGATCGGGGGGCGGGGCCAGTCAGAGGTGGTATTTGCCGGTTCTCTGAACTACTCAAAATTTCTGCTACCAGTTCACTAAAACCGTTTAGAACCGGTTGAATACCACCTCTGGAGCATGCCCAATGAATAATAATTTGCTCTTCTCTGCAAATGAAATAATGATGAGCTAATTCTATTTACTATAGAGCATAATGATAAGGAAGCAGGCTTAAACCCAACAGAAAAAGCAGAGTTTATATTGTATTTCTAAGATTTCATATATCTTTACATTAAATGATTGTATCTTTTTCTCATGCATGGAATTGAGATATTTAATCAGGTTATAAATTATGCTTTGGGTACCCAGGATACAGATTAAAAAATACCTTATTTTTATAGAAATTTCAAAGTAGAGACTGGAGGCCCCCAGTCAAGAATCTTGTAGCAGTGGAATTTTTTTCAGTGGGGGAAGTCGGGTTAAATGAAATCAGAAGCCCCTCCCAGTTCTGATTTCTTGAGAGCAAGGCCATCTGTGAGCCTTAAAGAAAAAAGCAATAGGAATGCCAGCTTCCTCTGAAGCTCTCATTTTCAGTAAGTGTTAACAGAGGAGATAACATTACAGCCTTCATCTTCATTTTATGCAGGGATTATTCACTGAAGAGCTGTGGCATGAGGAAAATTTTGAGAACACCATTTCAAAAGAGAAACAAGAAGGGTTGGAATCAAATAGATTTTAACAAGTGCCTTCACGCAAAAATTGCCATGGCAACACTTAGCTTTTATCCTTTTCCACACCCCCTCCTTATGAGTAAAAACTATTTCGTATTTCTGTTTGTGATGGCCCCTACTCTAGTTTTCTTCCTTGTGGCACCCTAGTGCAACATATGATGATTTTAATTTAAAAGTGGGGATGCAATGTATGGACTGGCAATCCCCATCTTTTCTTTACAGCAAGGCTGATCTGGCTTGATGTACAGCTAATTTTAAATGGCTCTTGTATAGAACATGGTCTATCACACTATTGAAGAAAGAATGTGCATTTGTATTTCTGATTACAATTTTTTGTTCCAGCAGCAGCAGCAGCAGCAAAAATATAGTTTTTTTTTAATTTTGAAAAATCAGAAAGCACTGTTAGCGGATCACATATTTTTAAATAAAGAACACTGGCATTGTAACTGGATTATTCAGCGCTGAAAAATGGATGCTTGCTAAGCAAATGATGAGTCATAAATTTCAGAAACACTCCATGCAGTGCTGGAATAATTGAATGCTGCAGCACTGGAGAGAAACTTTGCATTTACACCTTCAGTTACTATCAATGTCTCACAGATTGCTATCAGTTTTCAGGGTCAGTGGGATATTTGTACTAAGAAAAAAAAATGCACAAATGCCTAGCATATCTGTGCTTAACTAAATTTGCAATACTCACATGAGATCTTCCTGTATTTAAAAGATTATCTATAGGCTGGCTGGCTGACCTTGTCAGAGCTTGGAAGCTAAGCAGGATTGAGCCTAGTAAATAGTTTGAGAGTACACCCCCAGGAAACACCAGGTTAGGCTTGGAGATTGAAAAAAAAACCCATTCTGAATGAAAACAATGGTTCATCCCTTCCAAGAAAACCACAAAAATATATCCATAGTCACACCAAATCCTCCCAATTTAAGAGAAATTTTTATAGGATTAATTAATATTTTTCTGGAATTAGCTGGGATCTTTTACTTATCCCAGTAAACGCTTCTCCTGAGCACAATTTAAAAAAAACAGCCATGGGGAATTTAGAGTAACTTGCACCCCTCACCCACACACCCACCCAAACTATCCAAGTCTTGTATAATGTAATATGATTATCCTTTGTCTACACCAAATTTAAATGAATTGGGAAGCGGTGCAGGCATTATTGGTGGATTACAGATGTCCTGGCATTCATGAACGCTGTGTCGCATTGCTATTCCCTGTTTATAAGATCTATTTTTTTTTTTCCTTTTCTTTGTAGGCCAATTGAAAGAGTGTTTTAAAAGTTCTCAAAGGTCTGTGTGATGGCAATCACCGTATGATCTTGAGAAATGAGTTCCACAACCACAGGGCAACCATAGAGAAAGCAATGGCTGTCATAGAAAGGGTCTTCCCAATCTCCTAAGAGGGGGTTTTCTATCAGGGGTCTTAGGAAAAAGCCATTTAGGGCTTCCAGAATAGTAAAATCTTATATTAAATAGAAAGAAATTGGCAACCAGTATAAAGATTTCAAAATTGATATAAAATGGTCTCTGCAGGATATTCCAGAGATTAATTTTATACTACTTGAAGCTTCCAAGAGATACACAAGAAAGTCATACATAGTGCTTATTAGGGAAATCAAACCTGAAAGTTTGAGATTATTGTTGTCTAGGAAAGACACAAATGGTCCAACAGCCAAAGCTGATAAAAAGTACTCTGACTCCACCTGTCCTAAAAACAGTCCTTTTTAGTGAATTGATATATTATCAGGAATTAAGTATGGCTGGGGGAATATCTGCATTAATGGAGTGGGCATGAAAAAGACAGATGTCATCTAACATGAGCCACTACGTATAATACAGTGCATATTGGTGCCGAAAATCATAAGTACTACAAACAAAGGGTATCAGAGCTAGTAGAGACCGATGAGAATTCTTGGAGTAATGGTAAATTGTTCAATGAAAGTGCCCATATAGTGTTCATCTGCTGGAGGGGAAAAAAAAACACCAGCATGTTAGGGATAAGAAGAAATGCTAATGAAAATGGAGGTGCCAATATTATAATACCCTTACAAATCAGTGATATGACTGCATCTGGAATAGTGCATTTTCAGAGGAGAGCTACTAAAATAATCAAGGAGTTGAAGGAAAGGTTGCAATATCGGAGCCTTTTTAATCTAAAAAGCATAGATAGATCTGAAAGATTCTCTTAAGGTAGCCAAAGTTGATAACAAATAAAGAATAGGCTTGCAAAATTATGTGTGACCTAAATATACGGGACTTATTTCCCCTCCCCAAAATACTAGAAACAAAGATTACCCATTTAATCTTGGGAGGACAAACAAAAGGAGATTCTTTTTTTAAAAAAAAATTAACAACATATAATTAAGCTTTGGAATTTGCTACCATGAGATGTCCTGGTAACCAGCCTGGCTGACTTCAAAAAAGGGTTGGACCAATTCATGGAGTCATGGAGATTAGTGGCTGTTAACCTTGAAAGCAGAGAGATTACCTCTGAAAGATCTCTTGGGAGACTAGTGGATCTCCTTGTTTTCCAAATGCCTCTGTTAAACAGAAAGGCAACCTCCCCCGCTTCCTCAGGGGGTGATTAATAATATTTGGCAGGTCCATTCCCAGATCTTCATGGTATGCAGATCAGTGGTGGGTTGCTACCGGTTCGCACCGGATCGGGCGAACCGGTAGCAACGAGAGGCTCTGCCCACTCAGCTGGACACTTCTGTGCATGCGCAGAAGCATCCCGTGTGCACACCCACAAGCGAACCAGTAGCGATGGGATTTGGAACCCGCTCCTGATGCAGATATAAGACAGGTTGGACAAGGATGAAGTGGGCACATGGCACTGCCCCAAACAGCCTATTTCCATCCTTAGGAATTACAAGATAGTCTATCCCAGTATGTAGACCAAACCAAATAACCAACTCCATACGAAGGCTAAAACTATTTTTTATCAACATTGGCTACATTAACAGAATCTTCCAAATGTGTCCATGATTTACTTGCCCACCCCTGCTTTACATTCATGTGAATTAGGAAGGCGTCTGCCTGAATCGTTTAAGCATCACTTTTTCTTGCTTGGGGCTTAAGCCATGTTTTTCCCTTGTTGTTTTGATAATGGATCTGACCTATTTCTGTCCGGGTCATCTTCCTTACTCTCTACATTAGCAGTCTCCAACCTCTCTGACTTTGTGGACCAGCGGCGGTGGCAGGGCGGTGGGGAGAGGAGATGGTTTCATACTTTGCCACTGCTTGCGGGGCCTGATTCCCAATGGGCCACAGACCAGTACTGTGCCACCCTTGCTCTACATTATCAGATGTGAGACAAATTTTCCCTACCTGAGCTGTAGTGTCTTTCTTTGCTGCAGCTCATTGAACCCTTCCAGGTACTGTAGGGCTGACTCTGTGGTGGTTCTGAAAGAGTGTTGGAGGCAAATGTATATATAATTCTAATGAGTTCCCTATTCTAAAACTCATCTGAAACATCAACAGAAGCTCTTATGAGAACCCTCCTATAGACAGCCTTTTTTGGCTAGATCAGTTATCATAGTTCTACATGAGAATGGTTATATATAGCATTTTGATGACGTCGAGATCGGTGGGCAGAGCCTCCCATCGGTTTTACTACATATTCAACATAGATTACGTCTCTGTTAGTAGACTTAGCTCTAACTTGTCAATTAAGGTGGAGTCTCTTAAACATTTTTTCTGAGATTGCTGAAATGCTTCATCTGAGATAAGCATTCATATCTTTGTTCCCTGTTTCCCCTGAGTAAGCCTTTCTGAAACCACTACAATGTAAACACAGTCAGATAGTATATGTGACAATTATATTTCTTTTTGAGATTATCTTTTGACTCCATAAGTAGACACATTTGGAATGTTGAAAACATTTGAGGGATGCTTTCACAGAATAGTTGCTACAAAATACCCTCTGAGGTTTCCCTGAGGGCAAACTGGTGTGATTGCTCCCCTTTCCCATCATTCTTTTTAGAGTGCCCCCCTCTCTACTACCTCTTTTTAAGCTAAAAAAATGTCTTGAGCAAGTAATAATTTTGCTGCACTTGATTGAAGCTATCAGCCAGTTATATTTTTGGAGAACACTTATGTGTTCTCCTAGAGGCACTCTTGTAAATCAAAATGATGCCAAAAGCTTGTGCTTACAACACTGCAGTTTGCAACACACATTGCTGCACAAACACACACATCATGTATCTTTGTATATAAATTAAATATCTAAAAGAAATAACAGGCGTGGAAGTATCTGCATGTACCACATGATTTATTCCTAAATTATATGAACAATTTGAAAGAATTATTTCTGAAATACTTTCTAAATGCCTTCCTGCTATAGCCAATACATTGTTTGATGTTATTCTGTCAAATATATATATCTTAGTCTCCTTAGTCTCCCAATGGGCAGCAGAGTGTTTGTTGGCTGCCAGAAAGAAAAAAAAGCCTAGAAACTAGTGGATTGTGATTTCACTGAACTAGGGCTGCAATGTTTCGACGAAGTCTCATTCGTCATCTTCATGCTGGTGTTTTCAGCTTCGTGCTTCTAGGAGCAATGTGTGATCACAGCTGTTTCTTCCTTTTAACTGCCAGTGGGGGTGTGAACTGATTGGGTGGGAGCTTGGCTGTGTTCTGATTGGGTGTAGGTGTGTTCTGATTGGTTGGAGGTTTGGCTGTGCTCTGATTGGATGGGGGGTTGGCTGTGCCCTGATTGGCTATGGGTGTGTTCTGTTTGGGTAGGGGCTTGGTTGTACTCGGGTTAGTCTGAGTTGCAGGGGGATTTGAGCTGGTGAGCTGCATTGCTGTTGGTTGGCTTCGCGTTCATGGTCGTGCCACATCTTCATGGTGGTTCCTCTTTTCTGACTGAGTTCTTGTGTTCTTCAATGCGTGCACTTATTCTTCTGTTGGTTTGTCCGATGTATGTGGTGGGGCAGGCGGTGCATGGGATTTCATATACTCTTTGATTTTCTAACTCAATTTTGTCTTTGGGGTTTCTTAGGATGGTGGATATTTTTCAGTTTGTGCAGAATGCTGTCTTGATGTTGTGTTTGTGGAGGATCTTGCTGATTCTGTCTGTGGTGCCTTTTATGTATGGGAGGAGGGCTTTGCTGTTTTCTTGTTCTCTGTCTTGGATTTTAGTGGGGGTTTCTTTTTGGATTAGGTTGGTAATCTTATTTCTTTGGAATCCGTTGGATGTTAGTACCTTAGTGTGTAGTTCCGTTTTTAGGTGTTGTTTGTCAGCTAAGTGTTTTGTTCTGGAGATGAGTGTCTTGGCTATGGAGTTGATCTGTGCTGGGTGGTGGTGTGAGAGTGCGTGCAGATAGCGGTTTGTGTGTGTTTTCTTCTGGTAGATGGTGTGTCCTAGGGAGCCACTGGATTTCTTGTAGACCAGTGGTTCTCAACCTTCCTAATGCCGCGACCCTTTAATACAGTTCCTCATGTTGTGGTGACCCCCAACCAAGGGTGGGTTCTAATTTTTTTTACTACCGGTTCTGTGGGCGTGGCTTATTTTGTGGGCATGGCTTGGAGGTCATGTGACTGGGTGGGCGTGGCTAGCTGGTCATGTGACTGGGTGGCCATGGCTATATGTATAGGGACTACTCAGAGGGCTGAAAAAAGTCATTTCTGACAGGTCCTCGCACTTTTGACCAGTCTTCGCAGTTATGACTGGTCATCATTTATGCCCATTGTACCATTCTTAACAACCGTGTCACTCATTTCACAACTGCTTCTCTTCACCATGGTGACAAGATAGCGCAAATACTTAAATTGTGAGGACAGTCGTAAATTTGAAGACTGGTCAAAAGTGCGAGGACCAGTCAAAAATAACTTTTTCAGCCCTCTGAGTAGTCCATATGCATAAAAGGATACAGCAGTAGAGAGGGATGAAGGAAGGGAAGGGAAATTAGAGTAGGAGTGAAGGTAAGAGAGGGAGGAAGAGAGGAGGAGAAAGAGAAAGAAAGAGGAAGTAGGGAGAAGAAGAAGAGGGGGGGAAGAGAAAGTAAGAAAGAAAGAAAAGACAGAGGTGGTAGGTTTGAGGAGAAAGATTGCTGTACAATAAAAAAGATGAAAGGGAAGAAAGCCAACCCCAAACAAATATTAAGATATTAAGATAAAGAATGAATTGTTAAACTTTAAAGAATAAAAGAGAACAAATAGCAATAAATAGCAATAATTAGAAACACGCATACAAACATACAACCTATTTTCTTTGAACAGAGTATTTGGCCGGTTCACAAATTTAAACAGTTATAGGAGGTTAGCACCCACCCCTTTCCTAGAAGAATGAAATATTTTGGGAAATATTAAAAAGGCAGAATATTATATTTCCCTACCTGGATGAGAAATGGAGAAGCATATTTTACAGACAAAGCAGCTCCCACCTTCCTGCCTATTGCAACACAATAGCAACAGAAACTAACACAATGGGCCCCATCAAGCCATGTGATCCTGTCCACCATTAAACCATCTTTCCAAGCAGTCTCCATGTTTCCAGTGTCTTTTTCCCCACTTGAAGCAGAACCCAGAAGGATATTTCTTCCAACACAGTATTTAGTCATTTCAATTAAATTTACAATTTCTATATTTCCTTTTTACCATATTTATTCCTCATCTATTTTTTTAAAAAAACAATATTACCCTTCATCCTCATCTCTAATCTTAATCAAATTCAATTTTTCCCTTCTATTCTATATTATACCCCTTCTCATTGTCATCTATTTTTATATCCATCCTCACATTAATTATGTAATACAGTTGTTTAATACAAATTCAACATTTTAATATAAATCAATTAGTTATATAACTATCTTTTTTGTATATTAATCAATATGAACATGAATTTTCTAATTATTTCCATGCAATCCAATTTTTTACAAATCAATTAATTATATTTACCAATAATAATAAACCAAATAATTTCCCCCATATATTCCTCCAAACCACAACTTAACCAATTAATAGTATCTCAATTATTACAATTCCCTTGTTAAATAGAGCTTTTTTTCTTTTGTGTTTTAAAATCAGAATTCTCCTCTTTTGCCCTAAATTTCCCATTGTTTGCAGTTTTGCACCTACCTTTTTTGGTGAGGAAAAAGAAAAAGAAATCTCTCTGCCTCATTTTGTCACATTGCAGCCTGCTTACTTTGAATTTCGCTTTTTCAGCATAGCTAGAGGGAAAAAAATCTGCTCCAGGAATTTACCTCTTTGCAGCTAGCTCTTTGAAGCCCCGCGGCAAGAATTTAAAGTTTTTTTTCCCTCTAGCCATCAGCTGGAACTCCGGAGGCAGCAATAGATTGGGAGTGGGCGGGGTAAGTGAACGGCGACCAGGCGATCCAACAGAGGCAAAGGGTGAGGGTGAGTGAAGGCATGGGGGAGGGGGTGAGAGAGGGCTTTGGCGACCCCTGTGAAATGGCCGTTCAACCCCCAAAGGGGTCGCGACCCCCAGGTTGAGAACCGCTGTTGTAGACTAAGACATCCAGGAAGGGAAGTTGGTTGTTAGCTTCTGTTTCCATGGTGAACTGTATTTTGGGGTGTAGGCTGTTGAGGTGTGTGAGGAAGTTGTCCAGTTTTTCTTTCCCGTGTGGCCAGATTATGAAGGTGTTGTCTATGTGTCTGAGCCAGAGTTTGGGTTTGTGATCAGATTTTTCTAGAGCTTGGGTTTCAAAGTGTTCCATGTAGAAGTTTGCAATGACAGGTAAGAGGGGTGATCCCATGGGTGCTCCTTCTATTTGTTTGTATTTTTGTCCATTATAGATGAAGTATGTGTTGGATAGGCAGTGGTTGGTCAGATCTAGGATGTGCTTGGGGGATTATATTTGTTTTGGATAGCTGTCAAGGCTTCTTTGATTGGCACTTGGGTGAAGAGGGATATGACATCGAAGCTCACGAGTAGGTCGCTGGGCTATAAGTTTTGTTTCTTTATGATCTCTATGAACTGGAATGAGTTTTTTACGTATGAGGTGATGGATTCTGCATAGGGCTGTAGTTGTTTGGTGAGAAATTTGACTAGGTTTTGTAGAGGTGAGCCTATGGAGCTGACTATGGGTCTAAGTGGGGTTCCTTCTTTGTGTATCTTGGGGAGACCATAGAGTTTTGGGCATCTGGATGATTTCTCTCTGGGAATGATTCTTCGCTGGATCTCTTCGCTGATGGGGGAGGCTTTTATTTTGGATCTAGTGGTTTTTTCCAGGTAGGTTGTGGGATCTGTGTTTACGGGCTTGTATGTGGAGTCTTGGAGTAGGTTGGTTAATTTGGTTTGGTAGTCAGATGTGTTCATAACCATATATATATATATATATATATATATATATATATATATATATATATATATATATATATATGTAAGAAAATAGATATATATCTATATATGCATATTCTTTCTAGCCAGGTTTTACCTACGTAAGCTAGGTTGTTCTGCAGCTCTGACTGTGTGAAATCTCATTCACCAACCTCAGAGCTCCTCCTCTGCTGACAAACTGCAACTCTGCGTTGCTCTCTGGGAGACTCAGATAGCTATTTCTGCCTTATAAGGCTTCGTCAGTGAGCCACACCCACTTCTCAGATATTCCCCCTGTAAAGGTACAATGTGTCTTTTTCTGTTTTTCGTAGGCTTTTATGTGCATATTCTTTCTAGCCAGGTTTTACCTACGTAAGCTAGGTTGTTCTGCAGCTCTGACTGTGTGAAATCTCATTCACCAACCTCAGAGCTCCTCCTCTGCTGACAAACTGCAACTCTGCGTTGCTCTCTGGGAGACTCAGATAGCTATTTCTGCCTTATAAGGCTTCGTCAGTGAGCCACACCCACTTCTCAGATATTCCCCCTGTAAAGGTACAATGTGTCTTTTTCTGTTTTTCGTAGGCTTTTATGTGCATATTCTTTCTAGCCAGGTTTTACCTACGTAAGCTAGGTTGTTCTGCAGCTCTGACTGTGTGAAATCTCATTCACCAACCTCAGAGCTCCTCCTCTGCTGACAAACTGCAACTCTGTGTTGCTCTCTGGGAGACTCAGATAGCTATTTCTGCCTTATAAGGCTTCGTCAGTGAGCCACACCCACTTCTCAGATATTCCCCCTGTAAAGGTACAATGTGTCTTTTTCTGTTTTTCGTAGGCTTTTATGTGCATATTCTTTCTAGCCAGGTTTTACCTACGTAAGCTAGGTTGTTCTGCAGCTCTGACTGTGTGAAATCTCATTCACCAACCTCAGAGCTCCTCCTCTGCTGACAAACTGCAACTCTGCGTTGCTCTCTGGGAGACTCAGATAGCTATTTCTGCCTTATAAGGCTTCGTCAGTGAGCCACACCCACTTCTCAGATATTCCCCCTGTAAAGGTACAATGTGTCTTTTTCTGTTTTTCGTAGGCTTTTATGTGCATATTCTTTCTAGCCAGGTTTTACCTACGTAAGCTAGGTTGTTCTGCAGCTCTGACTGTGTGAAATCTCATTCACCAACCTCAGAGCTCCTCCTCTGCTGACAAACTGCAACTCTGCGTTGCTCTCTGGGAGACTCAGATAGCTATTTCTGCCTTATAAGGCTTCGTCAGTGAGCCACACCCACTTCTCAGATATTCCCCCTGTAAAGGTACAATGTGTCTTTTTCTGTTTTTCGTAGGCTTTTATGTGCATATTCTTTCTAGCCAGGTTTTACCTACGTAAGCTAGGTTGTTCTGCAGCTCTGACTGTGTGAAATCTCATTCACCAACCTCAGAGCTCCTCCTCTGCTGACAAACTGCAACTCTGCGTTGCTCTCTGGGAGACTCAGATAGCTATTTCTGCCTTATAAGGCTTCGTCAGTGAGCCACACCCACTTCTCAGATATTCCCCCTGTAAAGGTACAATGTGTCTTTTTCTGTTTTTCGTAGGCTTTTATGTGCATATTCTTTCTAGCCAGGTTTTACCTACGTAAGCTAGGTTGTTCTGCAGCTCTGACTGTGTGAAATCTCATTCACCAACCTCAGAGCTCCTCCTCTGCTGACAAACTGCAACTCTGCGTTGCTCTCTGGGAGACTCAGATAGCTATTTCTGCCTTATAAGGCTTCGTCAGTGAGCCACACCCACTTCTCAGATATTCCCCCTGTAAAGGTACAATGTGTCTTTTTCTGTTTTTCGTAGGCTTTTATGTGCATATTCTTTCTAGCCAGGTTTTACCTACGTAAGCTAGGTTGTTCTGCAGCTCTGACTGTGTGAAATCTCATTCACCAACCTCAGAGCTCCTCCTCTGCTGACAAACTGCAACTCTGCGTTGCTCTCTGGGAGACTCAGATAGCTATTTCTGCCTTATAAGGCTTCGTCAGTGAGCCACACCCACTTCTCAGATATTCCCCCTGTAAAGGTACAATGTGTCTTTTTCTGTTTTTCGTAGGCTTTTATGTGCATATTCTTTCTAGCCAGGTTTTACCTACGTAAGCTAGGTTGTTCTGCAGCTCTGACTGTGTGAAATCTCATTCACCAACCTCAGAGCTCCTCCTCTGCTGACAAACTGCAACTCTGCGTTGCTCTCTGGGAGACTCAGATAGCTATTTCTGCCTTATAAGGCTTCGTCAGTGAGCCACACCCACTTCTCAGATATTCCCCCTGTAAAGGTACAATGTGTCTTTTTCTGTTTTTCGTAGGCTTTTATGTGCATATTCTTTCTAGCCAGGTTTTACCTACGTAAGCTAGGTTGTTCTGCAGCTCTGACTGTGTGAAATCTCATTCACCAACCTCAGAGCTCCTCCTCTGCTGACAGACTGCAACTCTGCGTTGCTCTCTGGGAGACTCAGATAGCTATTTCTGCCTTATAAGGCTTCGTCAGTGAGCCACACCCACTTCTCAGATATTCCCCCTGTAAAGGTACAATGTGTCTTTTTCTGTTTTTCGTAGGCTTTTATGTGCATATTCTTTCTAGCCAGGTTTTACCTACGTAAGCTAGGTTGTTCTGCAGCTCTGACTGTGTGAAATCTCATTCACCAACCTCAGAGCTCCTCCTCTGCTGACAAACTGCAACTCTGCGTTGCTCTCTGGGAGACTCAGATAGCTATTTCTGCCTTATAAGGCTTCGTCAGTGAGCCACACCCACTTCTCAGATATTCCCCCTGTAAAGGTACAATGTGTCTTTTTCTGTTTTTCGTAGGCTTTTATGTGCATATTCTTTCTAGCCAGGTTTTACCTACGTAAGCTAGGTTGTTCTGCAGCTCTGACTGTGTGAAATCTCATTCTAGCTTACGTAGGTAAAACCTGGCTAGAAAGAATATGCACATAAAAGCCTACGAAAAACAGAAAAAGACATATCTATATATATATATATATATATCTTTAGCCAGGTTCTTCCTGTGTAAACCAAGATTTTTATGCAGCCCTAGTTCAGTGAAATCCCAATCCACTAGTTTCTAGGGTTTTTTTCTCCAGCAGCCAGCAAGCTCCCTGCTGCCCATTGGGAGACTATAAATATATCTTAATATAAAATAGAAATAGAAATAAAAGATAATGGAAAACTGGAAAAGGAAAGAGAATAGAGGGGATAAAGTAAGGGAAGGAGAAAAATAATTAAGAAACAAAAAGCAATGATTTCTGACTTTGTTTGGTGCAGTAAAATACATAGTAAAGTTATAATATCAACTTTTTAATTATGTCAAATAATAACCACTAGCCACTATAAAAATAACCCATTTAATTGTCAAAACCCAAAGTCAACATTTCTTTTTTTTCTCTCTTTCTTATACACAGAACTTAAAACTTTTAACTGGTTTGATTTTCAGAGGTATTGGTAGAGATTGGAGAGATTTGGGTTGTGGACTATCCTTAGCCATGGAAGCTTGTTGGGTTGCAGAGCTCACCCTTTAAGACAGTTTTTGACTTCTAGTAACTGCCTATACTAGTCCCTGCAGTTTTCTTGACAAGATTTTGGAGATGAATCTCTTTCCCATGATTAAATGTATCTCACTGACCCAAAGTCACCCAGGTCCAATGGCCAGATCACTCTTCCAATTTCTACCCTAATGCTTTAACCACTGCACCAAATTAGCTTTCATTAAGGGGTTATAGTACTGCATATTTAAAGTGTCTTCCTTAAGGCAAGGACTTTTATTGCAAAGATACACATTTCCCCAAATTTCAGTACTTTGTTATTTTGAAAGGAGTGGATCATTGAGCAGAACATGATTTGCTTGCCTGCAGACTGCTCAACATGTTGTTTCACACTCCAGAAATGCAAAGTAGTATTTTGGTCCTGTTTAGTCTACAACTTGTTTTCATTTCCCATTATTCCTTTTGTGGATAAACCTGTATGTTGAATGGCTCTTGGCATTATCTAGTATTACACCTAAATGCACATTAATGTGTGGGGCAATGGAGATTGGATTAATCCCCATTCTCTTTGCATAAATTGACTCTATTACCAATACTTAGACCATCTTATTTATTTATTATTATTTATTAGTTTGATTTATATGCCGCCCTTCTCCAGAGACTCAGGGCAACTTACAATGCTTTTAAGCAATAGCCTTCATACTTTTGTATATACCTGCTTAGTAGGGCTTTTGGCCCCCCCTAAGCGGTGTTCTATTTTATACAAAGTCAGCTTATTGCCCCCACAAACCGGGTCCTCATTTTACCTACCTCGGAAGGATGGAAGGATGAGTCAACCTTGAGCCTGGTGAGAATTGAACTCGCAGTAATTGCAGGCAGCTGGCAGCTAAATACTACTTTAACAGTGTTTTAGTCCACTGCACCACCAGGGTCTTATCTTCTTGGTATTGAGCAAGGAACTCAGGCAGCATCCTTTTATTGATCCTATTTCTGGAAATACACACTACTGTATTTCTGGTAGAATCGTGTCTCCACAGTTACAGCATTCTGAAAGCAAGCTTATAATAGGTAGTCCTTAATTTATGACAATTGAGCCCAGAATTTTTTTGCTAAGTGAGAAATTTATTAAGTGAGTTTTGCCCCAATTTATGATTTTTCTTGCCGCATTTGTTAAGTGAATCACTGCAGTTGTTAAATGAGTACCACTGTTGTTAAATGAATTTGGCTTCCCCATTAACTTTGCTTGCCAGAAGTTTGCAAAAGATGACCACATGACCCTGGGACACTGCAACAGTCATAAATATGAACCAGTTGCCAAGCATCCAAATGTAAGTCACATGACCACGGGGATGCTGCAACGGTCATAAGTGTGAATAATAGTCATAGGTCACTTTTTTTCAGTGTCGTCATAACTTTGAATTGTCATTAAATGAATTGTTGTAAGTCGAGAACTACCTATATTAAGCATAACACCAAATATTTTATGGACACTTGGATGAAAAACTATAAATTAGAAGAGAAAATTTATTTTTGGTAATTATGTAAAAATTTTACAATTTAAAACCAACTGTGCTAATTACGGAGCATTAGATGATCTATAGCTTAGTGTCTAATTCTCACTGGCATTCTTTAGCAAGCAAGAGCTTTTATTTCCCTACTTCTATCCCATGCCTGCTTCCAATTTCATACCTACATGAAAATCCAAATAATTGGTTTCTCAGTGAGCCTTGTTTTAACTTCACTCTTTTAAGAGCACCACATTCAGTGCAGCAAGAGGTTTTGAGGATAGTTTAGGGTAGAATTCTCCATTTTGGATCTCCATATGATCTAGAGGCACAGGCAAGTTGTGACTAATATCTGGACAACTAAAATTGGAAATCATTAGTTGTGGGAGCTTTCTTTTTCTTAACATACCACTGCATAAGTAACTATAGTAAAATATTTAGTAAAATACAATTATTGAACAATGTAATAATACTATTACTATTTATAGAAAAAGCCCATTGAGTTACCCTTGAGTCTTCCGAGCATGCTAATTTGAATAAGCAAACTATGTCAAAAATAAGTTTATTTTAAAGAAGGTAAAAAACCAACAACAATCAGAATAGCAAACTCAAACAAATCTAGGATCAAGTTAGAATAGTAAGTCAGAATTCTGATTAACTGAATGCAATAAAGAATCCACAGGGCAGTGTAATTTGATACTGATAGGTAAAACAGAAAGTAAAACTATTTCATCCCCAACTTTCAGGTAGTTGCCTGAAAGTTGCCTGAAATTTCTACTTCATGAGCTTTGAATGATGGTAAATAAGAACAGAATGTTAATAAACAAGATGTCTAAGATAATGTAGATATATTTACTTGGTTTGTACTGTTATACAATAAGATCTGCTTGGCAAGAGAAAAAACTTTCAAAACCAGCCCATTGTTTACCCCCCCTCTCACCCCATGAATTCCTTCCAGAAAAAGTTGAAATATATGGATATTGAAGGGTAACAAGCAGCAATAATCACCGGTATCAGCAGTTTCTTCCAACTGTTCCATGGCTCATACAGTTCTGATGCTAATAACTTTTATCATTCTGCAAAGCAATCTATTTAAACGTGGACTTCAGAATATTGGGGAATGGCTATGCTGGAAGGTACCTGAAGATTAACTTCTCTCATTTTACACCCATACAAAAAAGGAAGGTCTATCCAAGCACTCACCCACACACAGCTTCACTTTTTATAACATACAGTCTGTCAAGATAGAAATAAGCTACCCCCCTCCATTTGGGAAAAAATGCCTATAAATTTAAAGAATGGTTTTGTAAAATAACAAATATGATTCACCACCAAACGTAAATTGAGTCACACATTCTAAGAGAAAACAAAACCCCCAGGTTGCTATTCCAAGCTATTGCCCTGTATAGTCAATTTACTGATTTTGGTTTTTCTATATTATAGTTTACTATTTAAATAGTAGGTAAGATTGCTATTTAATTCAGCAATGGAAAGGCAAAGTGACAGCACTGCTCTATAAAAAACATATAGATGAATATGTCCTCTTGGAACAACTGACAAGTAATAGGTTAATTACACATAAAGACTGCTTTAGAGTCATTTTGATCAAAACTGTTACTAAAAAAAGCATAATGCACTGGCAGTACAATTGCTTCAACAATTATGTAGCAAAGGAAAGAAAGAACAAAAAAATAGCATGCCATCTTTCCCATCTCTCAAGACAAGGAAGCCCAGATTTTTCTTTTAAAAAAAAGAGATGCATTATTTTTTCCTGAGAGAGTCCAGAATGACCAGTACCAATTTTCTCCCCGCTCTCCACCCCAAATATTACTTTGGCCTCAAAATTAACTGCAACTACATTCATTAAAAGCAATGGAACATATATTAAGTTGCATTGCCAATAAACTGCTCCCGTTATTTGTACTGGGTTGCGGTTATGACTAACATTTCTACCCAAGCCCTGATAGAAAGGAAGAGACATAATCAACTGACACAGGAATGTTTCTTATTGGAAGCGTGCTTCCACCATTTTTATTGAATTGCATGAACCCATTACTCATATTGGAACTTAATTTAGAGCAGGGGTGTCAAACTTGCATTGTCATGTGACGTATTGGGACTTTTTCCCCCTTTGCTAAACCGAGCGGGGGCGGGGCCAACACATGAAGCATCAGGCTCGTGGGCCGTGAATTTGACACCCGATTTAGAGCAAGGGTTCACCTTTAGGTTTCTCTCTGCTATAACTCAAAACTTGAGTTGTATGTCATTTAAAAATAGATTTTTAAAAAGTTCTTCTATCCAAATGCACAGTGCCTTTCCACAATGTGACTGCTTACACCTGGTTTTTATGGCTGAGGACTTCTAGGTTAGAATATAGGACTTCTTGCTGCTCTTGTTAATGGGAAGTGGGGAGCAAATTAATCACTGCCTCACAAGGTCCAGTTTTCCCATTAATCCTGCAGATTTGTTTATAGGATCCAAGGAAATTTTTAGGAAAGGAGGGAAATATTTTGAGCCAAGAATGCCTAACGATGATTCAAAGGAAGCATTGGAAGGTGGTCAGTTGTGCCAAAGGGTTCTCCCGCAGCAATTTCACTCCTCTCCTTTGTTCCTTCTAGATATGGTTATCCATGCTTCTTCCTTGGGTGATGTAACCAGCTCATACTTCGTGTCAATGACTTGGCCTTCCACAGGCTGCAGGTGGAGTTTCCTCACAATCACGCTCAGAAGAACTGTAGCAACTGTACAGGCAAACCTAGCCATGAAAAAAAGATCAGCCAAATAATTGGAATTCAGTGTTACAGAAACAGAAAGTTACCCATGGAAGGAAGCCACTTCTTGCTACCGCAGGTATCTGAATCTCTGATAGATCAGTCACCCTTTGGACAGTGTGGAATGAGAGGCTAAGGAAGAAGGGGTGGGTGGTTTTTTTTTTTTTTTTTTCATTTGGGAGATTTTCCTCCTGCCACAACCACCTCTGGATGCTTTTCTAGAAGATCTCCAAGATTCCTTCCAACCCTATTATTCTGTGTTCTATTTTCTTAGTACATAAGAGGCTTTTTACAGATCTCAGAGAACTACCAGAAGAAGAGAGTATTGCTTTTCTTCCCCTCCGTTTAGAGCACATCTCTCCCCCCACCACTTTTTTAAAAAAAATATATATTAATTTTCTCTCACCTCAATTCAGGGCATTCCTGATTTCCTGAAAAACCCAGGAGAGAGAAATTTTTTATAGCAGCTTCATCACTGAATCTATCTGGATCAAATCTATCAAAAAGAAAAGGAAAAGATCAAAAGCCACCCACTCCTTGAAATGAGCTACAAGAAATGTGAATTGGCAATTAAGAAGCTCTTCAGCAGAGAGTACCCAAGGCCGTCTGCATCCACCCAATGTACATTTTCTGATTTGGCACAATTTGGTGAGAGACAGAGCTGCTATCTCTTTCCCCTTTCCTCCCTTCTTTCTCTGCTGCTTGCACCAGGCCGCCTCCGTTTTTTCTCAATCCAGCTGGCCTGCAAGCAAATGTGTGCTCAGCAGCGGATGATTCATTAGAAAGAAAAGCATGTTTCACCATCACTGTTGGGAAGGAGGGGCAAACAAGCAATTATTCAGCCTCGCCTAAAACTAACAGTAGGGTTTTCATAATGAAAGGATGGACAAAGCAATCAAAAGGATGCCTGGTTATTTACTTTCTCACAACTCCACCCCATCCCCCCATCCCGCTGCAATATTTATTAAAATCTGTAGTGTAGCACATGTGTGTTTTTCATTAACTTGATGTTTCTTTGGGCAATAAAGCTTCTATTGTTCAACCCTTCAGCTGTCTGTTGGTTGTACCTCATCATGTTCCCTTTAAAAGACCAACCATATTCTGCAGGGAAACAGCAAAATCTGGAAAAACTGTTTTGTTTGATGTATCCCTTAATTTGTTTTAATTAGCAGAGTTAAGAGTTGGATTGTAAGTATCAGGAAATGATCATGCCTGGCTGATGCTAATATAGCTTTTTTTGGGGGGGGCAATCAGACCTCTCTGAACTCATTTCCTAACCCCCCCAAAAATGTCTTTGATGTGGAATGAAGAATGCATTTGTACAGTTTCCAGAGCCAGATTTTTTCTTAATTTTTTTAAGCTGTTTGGTTAATTTTATTTCAATCAATTCTATGGTATTTTCCCCTTGGATTCAAAATCAATGTCTTCATTTCAGCTCCCCAGTCCTGCCTCTACTTGGCTGAATGAGATTAAAGGTTGCCATTTGGAGGCATTACAGTGTTTTCTTCTAGTCTGTGGAATTCAAATTTTGAGGCCAAAATTATTCTTCTGTGGCCATAACTGAAAATAATGATGTAAAGCTTTTGACTGGTGTTCTCCATCCTTGTAAATTGCAATGTCAATATTTTCTAAAATTGACAAATGCACCATAAAATTATGAACCTCTTAAAATCTTTTGCTGAGAAAATAATGCATCTGGATAATTCTACTTTTTTTTAACATGCACTTTGTTGTTGTTTTTGAATCAAACATGAAATTCTAAACCTACATTTTAAATGGACGAGCCCAGAAACCATGTGTCATGATATAGGTCCACTATTCATATAGTACCAAGAGACAGAATTTAGCAGGGAAAAAATGAATTTACATTAAAAAACATTATCATCTAAGTTTTCTGTGTTCCATACTTGTAGGGCAACGGCCAGACTGAGCTGTCCTGCAAGACCACACCAAGTGCATATAAGACAAGAGTCTGTAAGAGAATTTAAAAAGCATCATATTAGGCCATTGACATGCACAATAGTATCACATTGCATACACAAGCTAGTAGTCTATTATGTGCATTAACAGCTGTGTAAATACATGGCAGAGATATATTTTCTTTGCTTCAACTTCGATTTAGATCCTTAATGAAAAACTAATCCAATCTGCAAGTAAAAAAGAGATCGGGGACAGAAAAAGGTGACAGCAGCCAAGTACCACGGAACCTCTTAAGATAAATTTCCTTTTCGTGAAGCAGTATCACAATGATAGCATTTCAAGACAAAATGGACCATAATAGTTCCAAATGAGTATGTGTGTAATCATCTATAGCAATCATTGCATTTTATAAGAGGAAAAAGACAGTGAGAGAAGTGATAGAAACCAAATGTTTTTTCTAGCTTTGTGCTTGAAATCAGCTCCTTTCACTACTTTTCCAGAAGTCTGATGTTTGATAATCTCACTTTAAAGAACTAAGTCATAATTGTGTTTATAAGGAAGGTGAAGATATATGGAACTGATGTCCAAGTAAATATGGCACTAAATGGATCAATTACAATGGTTATATTTTTGTTGAAAATGGCACAAGCAAGGATGCTCTATTTATATTTTGTTGATTAAAACTCCTACTAATTTGGAACAAAAAATATAACAGCAATATTCATGTACCTCTTTCTCTTTATTTGTTAACAGGGATGGAAAAACTTCAGGCTGGATGTGGCTCCTTCAGGGCCCATTTTATGGCCCCAAGATTTTAGCAAGCCTCAGTAAAATTTCATGCATTTATTCTGTTCCTTAAGCATCTCTCCCAAGTACTTTATAAACAGCTAAAACATCCATCTCTCCTCATTCTAATGATATAACTGTGTTACTATAACTCAGCACAGAGCACCATAAATTTTACTAACTATTAATAACATTCCCACTAAATTGCCCAGTTTAACAGCATGTATACCCAAATCTATTTATTTGTATCCTGCCTTTATTATGTTTGCAAATAACACAAGGCAGTGAACGTATCCAGCACATCTTCCTCTTCCTGTTTGCCCATAACAACAATCCTGTGAGGTGGGTTGGGCTAAGAGAAAGTAACTGGACCAAGGGCACCCAAGTGGCTTTCATGGCTAAGGCAGGACTAAAACTCACAGGGTCCGGCTTTCAAGCCTGATGCCTTAACCACTAGACTGAGCTGGCTCTCATGATCATGATCCAATTATTCTCAATTAAGAATGTTATTGGTGTTCTGCTTAGAGAAAAAGGAAAACTGCTTAATTGGATCTTTCCTGGCTAAATTAGGTTCACAAACACACAGACGCACAAAGCATCTGAATGAATAAACAAAACTCTCAGTCATATAATGGTTTATTAAACCAAAAATGCATTTGAGTTCATTTGAGTATAGTCTCATTTTGGTTGTTTAATTATTGTGTTTAGTTGCCATTTTATATATTGGGTAGGGTTTTTAAAAATATTACATGGTTATTTGGGGGATTTATTGTTCATTGGTTTTGTTGGGTTTTTTTGCTGTACACCATCTGGAGTCACATTGCTTGCAATGGGCAGCAATGTTCTTTGAATCGGTTTACTGAAAAAAGAATCCAGTGTTCTGGTTTACACGGCCACTAATGTGCCTCTCTTAAAAAAACCAAAGTCACATTCTGTCTTTGTATATTCTCTTTCTAGGAAGCCTCCCAGTTAAAATGGAAGTTTAACTGAAATTGAAGATCAGAGCACCAGCTTCCAATCCTACCTCCTTGGGAATCAGATGCTGATCAACTCTGCCTTCCAGCTCCTGAAGCCGGGCAGCAATTGGGGTTAGTTTTGCTGTCCTCACTGTCTCGTTCAAAGCCTGCCGGCAATACCTGCAAGCACAACATTTCCAAGGTTTTTAGTTGATTAAAAAAAAAAAAAAGACTCCTAAAACACACACACATTCCTACAACTTCCAGAGACTGCATTCAAACAAAAATTAGATTAATGAACATTAATCCAGTCACAGCACAATTTGTGTTACAATAATCAGTTCTTGGAGGAATTACATGTATCTTGGCTAGGAGTTATCCACTTTAATATTCCCAATTTTATTCTGTTTCTTGAAGCTCAGTTTGTTGGCTGAGGCACTTCTTCTCCACCCCTAGCAAATTACACTTCTCTTGTATCTCTGTTCTAAATCGAAGTGCAGTGCCACTCATGAGTCACTTAGATTTATTTATTTTATTTTTATTTTATTTAAATTTGTATACCGCCCTTCTCCTAGTGGACTCAGGGGGGTGCAGAGCCAAGTAAAAAACATCCAATACAAAATTTAAAAATTTAAAAGAATTATACCTTTTGGCCAAAAATTTAAGAACCTTACGACTAAAACCCATTAAACATTGACAGTTGATTCCGTTGACAGTTGCAAAACAAAATGGCAGCTCAGAGCTGAAACTCCGAGGCTAGGAGGGAGATGTTTTGACATTTTCAAGAGTGTGGGGGTCAATTAACCATCCACAGACCCCCCCCTCCCAGCAAGCTGAGGTATTTTCGGCTCAATAGAGCTGTGGATGGAGCCCAAGGATAAAACCCGAGCCGAGCCCGAAGATCAGCTGTTTGTCAGTAAAAAAACTGAGGGCGGTGGGGAGAATGTCAACATCAAAGCCTGGCTGTCATGACCGGGTCAACCACTGAGTCTAATACAGCTGATGAAATGGTTGGCGAGACGGTGGCAACAGCGACTCCGGATAGGGTGTTGATAATGATGCCTGGGCTAATAGGCGCTGCATGTAGCAACACGGTGGTGATGATGTCTACGGCAAGGGGGGTTACCACAATGGCGAGGGGAATGGCGCTAATGGCAGCGACGGCGACGGCAACACCAGGAGGTTGCAAGGAAGCCCTCATTGTTAATAGAGGAGAGGGCAATGCTGCAAAGGCTATAAATGTTAGTATCCCTTCAACCTCTAGGGATCTGTTGCACTCCTCTTTCTTGAAACTCTGAGGACTTATTAAACTAATTGAACTAAGTAGCCTGAGCAAGGTGATGGATAGGGATTGAGGATTACAAACAGGAGATGATGACTTACTCTCCCCCTCAACTGTCCCTCTCTCCTTTATCAGATCTAGATCTATTACGACCACTCAGCGTTAACTTGCAATCTTAGATCGATCTGCAGCTTTATTTACCACCTATTCCCCAAGATTACCCTGATTATTTAACCCTAAATACTTTGTCCAGTGGCTCTGCCTTACTTTTTTTGATCTAATCCTCGGCCATCGCTGGTATCAGGACTGGAGGAGATACAGACATCGAGAGTCTTGGAGTATGGGGAGATAGACCACCTTCTCTTTGTTTGTTTCAAATGGTTTGGTTGCTGTGAGAGGACGTCCCTTTGAGACCTCTATCCCCACCTCCTTTGGATGGACTTACTACAACCACATGACTTCCCATCGTCGTGAGAGGGCGATGATGTTCCAATGTATTGACATTTGTAACATACTGGTCTCCCTTTTACATCTATTTCCTCCCTTATTTTAAATTACCTGTCTTAACCATCTTTAACACTCTTAGAAGAAAATGATCCTTCATCTCCTTCAACTCGCTCCTATCTTTGATGTATTCAACTGCAGAGCTCCTTGCACTGCGAGATTCCCCTCTCTCGCATGTCTGGCCCTCTCAGTTATCAAGGGCCGCCCTTGAGGACGGGTTTTGGAACCCTGAGAGGTGGTTTGCAAAAAACCGACGGCTTTGGGGTTTTTTAGATAAATCTTTAAGTTCTATTTTAAGGGGTTCTGGGAGGGATTGTGGGAATGGATCTGGGGGGATCCATAAATCCACTGAAAGGGGTAATGGGTCTGAAAATCATGGTGGGGAGGATGGGGACAGAAATCTGACAAGGATGCAGGGGGATGAAGCGATGGGCATTAGTATAGTAAGTGGGAGGGGCAGATATGACGGCTGCAGGGGGCCATATTATGTTTCGGGAGTGCGCACTCGTTGTTTACGAGCGATTGCCCACTCCGACCCCCAAAGCACTGCTCGTTCCCTGGGTTGTTCAGAGTCTCAGACCCTGGGTCTACGGCTGATGTAGACCCAGGGAGATTTACCACTGACCTAGATGCCAAGTCAGTGGTAAATAAAGCCCCCCTCATTCATGATCTTATTTCAGAGGGGGGTGCTGACCTGGCAGGGATTACGGAGACCTGGTTAGGCCAGGAGGGAGGAGTTCCCCTTGTGGAAATGTGCCCGCCAGGTTTCCGTGCATTCCATCAGTCAAGGACTCAGGGAAGGGGTGGAGGAGTGGCAGCAATCATTAGAGAAAGTCTTTGCCCGAGGGAGGCCACTGTTCCTCAGATAGCCGGATGTGAGTCCCTCCTTGTGAAGTGGGGTCGGGGGATTCAGATGGGCTTACTGATTGCGTACCTGGCTCCCTGCCACGTAACAGCGGTCCTGCCTGAGCTGCTCGACATTATAGCCGGGGTGGCGGTGGAAACCCCCAGACTTATTGTTATGGGGGATTTTAACCTGCCATCCGCTAGTGAGATGTCGGAGACGGCTCGGGAGTTCATGGCTTCCATGACGGCCATGGACCTGACCCAGGTAGTTCAAGGCCCCACCCACTTGGGGAATCACACTCTGGACTTGATTTTTGTCTCTGGTCAGTGGCTGAATGATCTAAGAATAGGGGATATAGACATCAAGCCCTTGTCATGGTCTGATCATTCTCTCCTTCACATGGACTTTCAAGTCACTTCCACCCACCGCAGGGAGACGGAACCAACCAAATGGTTCCGTCCCAGGCGCCTGATGGACCCCGAAAGGTTCCTGATGGAGCTTGGGCCATTTCCTGAGACTCTGGCTCACAACTTGACTGAGGACCTGGTGGTCGCCTGGGACAGGGCAGCTACTGGGGCCTTGGACCGCGTTGTGCCTTTGCGGCCTCTGACCCGATGCCGATCTCGTCTAGCTCCTTGGTTTTCCGAGGAGCTGAGAGAGATGAAGCGTCGGAAAAGACGCCTGGAGAGCAACTGGAGGACAAGCCGATCTGAATCTGACCGAATACAAGTGAGATCTTATATTAAGACCTACCTAGTGGCGATAAGAGTGGCGAAGTCTAGCTACTTCTCCGCTCTTATTGCATCTGCAGAGAACCGCCCAGCTGCGCTGTTTAGGGTGACCCGCTCCCTACTTCAGGTGGGGGTACGGGAAGATCCCTTAAAGGGTCGAGCTGAGGATTTTGTACAATTCCTGCATGATAAAGTCGCTCAGATTCAGGAAGGCCTGGACTCCGATTGGGTAGATCCAGGGGAGGAGACGGGGGCAGGTCTTGAGAGCGTTATCTGGGAAGAGTTTGACTCTGTGGCTCCTGAGGACGTGGACAGGATTCTGGGCAAGCTTAACGCTGCCACATGTTTATTGGACCCGTGTCCCTCCTGGTTGGTACTGGCCTCCCAGGAGGTTACACGAGGCTGGCTCCAGGAGATTATAAATGCTTCTCTGAGTGAGGGTGTCTTTCCTGCCGCCTTGAAAGAGGCGGTTGTGAAGCCCCTCCTCAAGAAGCCTTCCCGGCTATATTATCAAATTATCGTCCAGTCTCCAATCTTCGCTTTGTTGCGAAGGTTGTTGAGAGTGTGGTGGCGCAACAACTACCCCGATACCTGGATGAAGTTGTCTATCTGGATCCGTTCCAGTCGGGCTTCAGGTCACGATACAGCACGGAAACGGCATTGGTCGCATTGGTGGATGATCTCTGGAGGGCTCCTCTATCCTGGTCCTATTAGATCTCTCAGCGGCTTTTGATATCATCGACCATGGTATCTTACTGCACCGGCTAGAGGGGTTAGGAATAGGGGGCACCGTGCTTCGGTGGTTCTCCTCCTTCCTCTCTGACCGTTCGCAGTTTGTGTTGGTAGGGGGGCAGAGGTCGACCTCGAGGCACCTTATTTGTGGGGTGCCGCAAGGGTCAGTCCTCTCACCCCTTCTGTTCAACATTTATGTAAAACCGCTAGGCGAGATCATCCGTGGTTTTGGGGTGAGTGTTCATCAGAATGCTGATGACACACAGCTATACATCTCCACCCCAGACCACCCCAATGATGCCCTTGCTGTGATGTCCCGTTGCCTGGAGGCCGTGCGGATCTGGATGGGGAGAAACAAGCTCAGACTCAACCTCTCCAAGACCAAGTGGCTGTGGCTTCCGGCGTCCCGGTATAGTCAGCTGGTACCATCACTGACAATAGGGGATGAGATCTTGCTCCCCACAGAGAGGGCCCGCAACTTGGATGTCCTCCTGGATTCACGGTTATCTTTAGAAGATCATTTGACGGCCATGGCCAGGGGTGCCTTTTATCAGGTTCGCCTGATCCGCCAGTTGCGTCCCTTTCTGGATCGGGACGCCTTGTGCACAGTCACTCATGCCCTAGTTACCTCCCGTATGGACTACTGTAATGCTCTCTACATGGGGCTCCCCTTGAAAAGCACCCAGAGGTTCCAACTGGTCCAGAACGTAGCCACGCAGGTGATTATGGGCGCAGCTCGTTACGCCCATGTAACACCTCTCCTACGTGAGCTGCACTGGCTCCCAGTGGTCTTCCGGGTGCGATTCAAGGTGTTAGTTATCACCTTTAAAGCGCTCCATGGCTTAGGACCTGGGTACCTACGAGACCGTCTTTTGCCACCAATAGCCTCCCACCGACCAGTTCGTTCTCACAGGGAGGGACTACTCTGGGTACCGTCAGTCAAATTATGTCGACTGGCAACTCCCAGGGGGAGGGCCTTCTCTGTGGGGGCTCCAACCCTTTGGAATGAACTGCCCCCGGAGATACGGAATATCCCTGATCTCCGTGCTTTCCGCCGTGCCCTCAAGACCCTGATGTTCCAACAGGCGGGGCTAAACATACGAACATGTCAATGATTTTTTAAATGTTATCTAATTCTGGGTTTTATTTAATTGACCAAACTAAGTAATAATTTTAATTAGCAATTTTATGATGTTTGTGTGTCTATATTTTTCTTAACTGTACACCGCCTTGAGTCCTACGGGAGAAAGGCAGTATAGAAATATAATAAATAAATAAATAAATAAACAATTAAAAATCTAATATCTCAAAAATGGGGGGAGGGTTCACGCCAGCCCTGCTTGATGGAAGAGAAAAGTTTTTAGGGCACAGCGAAAAGCCCGGAGATCTGATATCCTCCATATCTCCGGGGGCAAATCGTTCCAGAGGGCAGGTGCTGCCACAGAGAAGGCCCTCCTCCTGGGGGTTGCCAGCCGACACTGCCTAGCTGACGGCACCCTGAGGAGTCCTTCTCTGTGCGAGCGTACTGGCCAGTGGGAGGCTATTGGCGGCAGAAGGCAGTCCCGCAAATACCCAGGTCCGATGCCATGAAGCGCTTTAAAGGTGGTAACCAGTACCTTGAAGCACACATGGAAGTCCACCGGGAGCCAATGCAGCTCACGCAGGAGAGGTGTCACGTGGGAGCGCCCTCTCGCTCCCATAATCCCTCACGCAGCCGCATTCTGCACCAGCTGGAGCCTCTGGGTGCACCTCAAGGGAAGCCCCATGTAGAGAGCATTGCAGTAGTCCAGGCGGGAAGTGACGAGTGCCTGAGTGACTGTGCGTAAGGAATCCAGAAAGGGACGCAACTGGCGAATCAGGCGAACCTGATGAAAAGCCCCCCTGGCCACGGCCGTCATATGCTCTTCTAAAGACAGCCGTGCATCCAGGAGGACACCCAAGTTGCGAGCCCTCTCCGTGGGGGCCAATAACTCGCCCCCAATAGCCAGTGTTGGCACCAGCTGGCTATATCGGGATGCCGGAAGCCACAGCCACTCGGTCTTGGAGGGGTTGAGTCGAAGCCTGTTACTCCCCATCCTCAGCACCACTGAGATCTACTAGTAGATTTTAACTACTTCAAGTTTTCCTGTGTTTTAAAATGCTTAGAATAGATTTACACATAAAGGAAACCCATAATTGGGGGAAGGGGGAACATCCCAGAAAATTCCAGTCTTTCATGAATGTGCCTTGGCCTCACCCATTTTGCATCACTGCTCTGCCTATTGTTGCCCTCAAACACCCCATTAAGTATTGCCCCATTCGCTGGGTACAAGACATAAGATACAGGTAGTCTGCAATTTACAACAGTTTATTTAGTGACTGTTCAAAGTTACAATGGCACTGAAAAAAGTTACTTATGACCATTTTTCACAGTTACAACTTTTGCAGCACCCCCATGATCATGTGATCAAAATTCAGATGCTTGGCAACTGGTTCGCACTTATGACCATTGCTGTATCCCAAGATCACCTTTGCGACCTTCTGACAAGCAAAGTCAATGGGGAAGCCAGATTCACTTAACAGCCAGGTTACTAACTGATCAACTGCAGTGATTCACTTAACAACTGTGGCAAGAAAGGTCATAAAATGGGGCAAAACTCTCTTAATAAATGTCTCACTTAACAACAGAAATTTTGGGCTCAATTGTGGTCGTAAGTTGAGGATTACCCATGTGCTGGAATGGAATGGGTTGGCTAGCTCACATGGTAAACTCTGTCTTAAGTTAAGCACGTTAGCAATATAGTAACATACTAGGGTTCAAATGGATTTTAAAAAGTGGTGAGAAATTGATAGAGCAAGAAGAAGGAAAAGAAGAGTCCTCCTCTTCTCACACCTTGTTAAGAGATCAGGAGTATGACATTTGCCGACACTAAAAAATGAGTATAAAAACAGACCCACACCTAAGTTGTTCAATTTTCACGTGTGTAACAGGGCTCTTCCCAAGAACCTGATCCAACTCCTTGTAAAGCTTTTGCTGAACTTCTTTTGAGGTAGTTAACAAATAGACCGCCCACGTACATACTAACAGAAAAAAAAAAAGAAGAGATGCATCAGAGGATAAAAGTCTTTAGGTGGTCAACACATGTATACAGTTCATGTACTGAAATTAGGAAAAAGGACCCCCCCTCCCACTGAGTATCTCAATAGAAAACTCAGGCCAGATGAAGCAGTCTGTAGGCAGAAGTAAGTATTAGGTGGCCTGTGAGAAAATGAAGAAGCATTTTAAAGGCTGAGCAGATTTTAGACGTAATCTACAGTTTAACAATCAGAGAACCTTTTGTGAAGTGTACAATTTGTATACCATAGTTATTATTTTAGTCATCATTATCTTTGCTCTCTGAAATAAGGTTTTGAATTATCCCCACATAAAGAGGCTTGAAAAACAATGGCTTGACTAAAGCTAGCCAGTGAGTTTAGAGTCAAGACCTCTAATTCATAATTTCAGATATACCCAAGCATGCAAAAAACTATTCACCCATCCTCCATCCTTTTTTCTTCCACACCATTCATTCCAAACTCTTCTATATCTACACAAACCGCTCATCCCCATCCAAATGTTCCACGCGCTGGCAGCACCTCCTTTGGCAACATTTAATAGGCTCTCTGCTTCACTTAATATTTCCTAATTAAAAGCTAAAGTTTCACTGGAAGCTTGCATGCTGCAAAGCAAAGTGTCAGCCTCTGGCATCAGCTTTGTTCGTCAGATCCTGATAAGCTTTTTTAGAAAGTAAGCATAATGGCTATATAATGGTACCTGGACTCTGAAATAGTCCTACTAGCACTGATGTTACCTAGTTTTGCTAATGAAACATCTGCAAAAAACAACCAAGCTCAGAGAGCACCTAGGACCCCTCATTTCAAATATTCTCGTTCATTAGTGACTGGACATTGTCTAGTACTAGGGAGCATCTGCGAGGGTATCTTGGATACTGACATGGCTACTATATGGAATTTCTGTGTATTCTTTTCATTTTATTCTCAAATATCAGTCTCTTCAAAAGAAAGGTTATAGAGTTATTTCAAAGTATATCATAATCAACTAGGAAGGCAATTGCCTTCAAATATGAGGAAACCCATGTAATGCTATTTTCAGATCTGCCTCTAACATAACCCAAAGAATTCAGACAAGCACATCTCATGGCCAAGCAAAAGGAAATAAAGACCATTTCTCCCTACATCCTGAAATTTTTTGTTTATCCTGGGATACTGAGATTTTGCTTCTCCCAATCCCAATTTGCCAAAATGTTTGTTACTATTTTGTTTATTCTATATGATGAGAAATTAGAATAAAGAATTTCAAGATATTTATCATTTATTTTGCTATTTCAGGCATAAGCCCTAGTTCCCTCCACCTGCCCTATTTTAACTTTTCATGTCCAAGAAAGAAAACAGCGTGGACATTATAAAGGCCTGGAGCATCTCAAAAGCCCACAACTAAATCAAATTATCTATAGTATTATGAAATAACAAGCACAGTAACAACATTTTCATAGGATTCCCCCCTCCCTCAATGATTTGCACTATGCTGTTTTATATACTTACATTTTGCAGTGATTATGGATCCTGCCAGAGAGAAGATCATAGTGTCTTCCAAAATCTAGAAAACGAAGAGAGTTTCATGAAGGAAGGAAAAAAGACACTGAGAGTTAGTGCCAAATCTAAAATTGAAAATTTAATCAAACATTTTATATATGTCAAAGCAGATATAACGGAAATGAATTCCAAATTAATTGTACCTCCAGAAGAAATAGCTCCAAAAAGAAAGAAAATGATTGATTGTTAACAATATATCTTCTCTCTGTCCAGAAAAAATATGCATGGAAAAGTCTGTAAGTATCATGTACATTTAGAAGTCTCCTCTTATGAAGCCAACTGGCCTTCAGAGAACTCCAGACTGTCAGCTGCGTGTCATAGAGATTGTTCAAATCAAAACATCTTCTCTGTGTCAAGCAAAATCCTCCTGAGAAAGGCCGCATGTAGCAAAAGGATCCATCAATCGAATTTTTATTACAGCTATAGACCAGCATAAGTATGCTTAGCAAAAAGAGTTTTCCTGCCCCCTCCTCTTCTGAAGAAAAAATATATTTTATCTTTTTATATATTTAAAAATTTCTAGCGAGAAGCAAGGGCTTCAGGGCTACAAAAGGAACTAAACCTCATGAGCGTCCGATTAAAGAGGCGTCCGGTTAAAGGGGAGAACCTAATAGAATTTGGAAGAACTAAGAGAGAAATAGAAAACTTTGTTGTAGTCCTCAGTTTGCCTCTATGAAATAATAGCAAATTAGGTAACTGGAAATGTTTATTTATTTATTTATTGGTTCGATTTATATGCCGCCCTTCTCCGGAGACTCAGGGCGGCTTACAATGCATTAAGCAATAGCCTTCATACTTTTGTATATACCTGCTTAGTAGGGCTTTCGGGCCCCCCCCCAAGCGGTGTTCTTTTTATACAAAGTCAGCTTATTGCCTCCACAATCCGGGTCCTCATTTTACCTACCTCAAAAGGATGGAAAGCTGAGTCAACCTTGAGCCTGGTGAGATTTGAACTTGCAGTAACTTGCAGTAATTGCAGGCAGCTGGTGCTGGTGCAGTAATTGCAGGCAGCTGGTGCTGGTGCAGTAATTGCAGGCAGCTGGTGCTACTTAATAGCACTTTAGTCTGCTGCGCCACCAATGCTCATTTCATGTTGCATGAAATTATGTTTATTTTGGAATGCATGGAGGTTTATGGTGCCTGATATGATCCCTTTCTGATTTATTTTCCTTTTTCAAATGTTCAATGGTTATATTTCCTAATTAATAGACCAATTTCACTTTTTGTCTGTAGTTTTGACTTTGGGGAGTTGCTTGAGATGCTATGAGTAGCTTTAAGAGCTCTTTATTTTTACACTTTTTTTTGCTGTATTGCACGTGACCACTTAAAATGATTTTTTAGCTTTCTTGTTTTTTTAAAAAAAAAGTAAAATTAATTCTGTTATACTGTATCATGTGAATGATCTCCCAAAGGAGGGGTGCTGATTTCTTTTGTCACATGCCTCCATACCCCAGAGCCAGGACATAGCTATAAAAATAAAATAAGATTCATAGCTTCTTTTACTTGACAATAAAATGCAGAGATTATGGGATCCCCAACTATCTGATACACTGAGGTTGAGGAGGGATCTCAAGTAAAATCACTTCCCTAGGAAACAAGCAGTGGCAGCTAAGCAGCCATACCAAAGCAGGAAGGGAGATCCAAAGTGTGTCGACATTCAGGACTTCTCAGAGAGAAGATTTGATCCAGCCTTTCCTTCTGTAGGCTCAAACCTAATTGTTCCACCTCCATATACAATTTCATAATTATATGCATTTTTCAGACATAAATACCACTGTATTTAATGGGGCATTATTTGAAAGGCTACTGCCTTAGATACCAAAGATCAGAGAATGTGTGTGAATGGCAATAGCTCCATTCTTCGCCATCATGAGATGTGGACTTCTATAGGTTTCGCCAAGGCAATGCAGCTTCTATAAAAGCAACAGATATCCGGTATGCTGGTAGACCACTCATGCGATTGCCATGATGTTTCTGCCAGATTAACACCTCAGATATGCCAGATATTATAACGCCTATCCAATATTCTGCCAATGAAGATTAGTTCAAGACCTTGTCCCATCAAAAATAAAAAATTACTCTAGTCCTAGATCTAGTAGACAGGATTTCCTGCCATTTTGGAATTAGCTAAAATAATACATTAAGAACAGCTTCTCCCATTTTAACAACAACCCTATCCATGTCACCTTAGTAGTTAAGTGCATACAATAATGTATTACTGTATTATTTTTTTAAAAAAAGGCTTCAAGCCTAAAGGTCTAAAATAGCCACACACATTAGATTCAAGCAAGGAAAAAAAAGTACTCAAATGGGATACAATGGAGGCTATTATATTAATCAAACACTACCAATACATAATTAGCAGCTGATCTAGAGGGAACTCCATTAATAGTTAATTACACCAAAGATGCAGATACCTGCTTGTCACTCAGATTCCCCTGTAGTAAAGAATCTATGAAGATGTGTCGGCTGAAGCTCTTTCCTTGTCGTTCTTTTATGACTTTCTTCAAGACCAGCTCCATTTCCATCAGAGCTTTAAGCACAAAGAATAATGAGGTCATTTCCTAGCTAGCACAGTGGGGTGTCCTAGAAACACATCATATCATGTCTGGCAGCTGGTCTTTGGCTTCTGAAGGCTGCTTCCCTTGTGGTGGATGAAAAATGATTTGAAACGCATTTATTTTCATCATAGCCCTATCCATTGGTTCCACAGATATGTGTCTGTATGCATGTGCAAGTATGAATGGAGAAACAAAATGTTATCTGTCAGCCTCCAGCAATTACAGAAAATTTATATCACAAATAGGTATTGCAGACTGTTGAAGGAGGGGCAAATAGGACTGATTTATTACACTATCCTACATTTGGAAAATAGATGAATAATGCTCATGGTATCTATCTATCTATCTATCTATCTATCTATCTATCTATCTATCTATATCTGTATACATGCTAGATAAAACAGTAGCATTTCTGAAACATTCAATAAAACATGATGCTATGCAAAAATGTTCAATTAGATCACCTTGCCAGGAATATGTGTCAAATAGATAGAAAACAAAACTCACCATCTTCATACTGCTTTTTTCTGGTCATGCTTTTATCAAGTGAACCATCTAAGAAACCCTTTCCAATTTCTGCCCAGATCTGAAATAGAAATAAATAATAACAATCTTTCTTAGTTTATTGTTAAGTATTTATTTCAGTCTTACCAGAATATTAAATATGGTTTCTGTACTAAGGTAAGGTTGCTGCTAAAATGGAAGTGATTAATAACTGTCTCACTTAACAACAGAAAGTTTGGGTTCAATTGTGGTCCTAAGTGGAGAACTACCTGTACTACAATGGGTTCATAGGCTGCCTATTCTGTTAATTAGAAGAACAGAGGGACTTCCTCACACATGAAATAGTACAGTACTTATTCCAATTTTTAGAAGGTACCTAGATGAGTTTCAAAATACTATAGGGCAATTAAATATATTAATTATAACTAATGTAGATATTATGTTTAAAGTCTGAGATGAAACTGAAGATAACATTGGTATAGAGCAGGCTGATTCAGAAAGAAGGCAGTGAAATTGCACACTGTCTACCATTTTAGTTTTAGATGAAAGCTTATTTTTGTTTTTACTCGCACTTAAATCTCACTTGGTTTGCTCTGTGTGATCAGACTTTAAGAAAATATCTCTCAGCTCAGTGGATTAAGGATCCTCATTTAAAAGTTCTTAATGCAGATATTCCACTACAAGCAAGGTATGCAGCAATAGGCTATTTAAGCCTATTTTAAGAACTGAAATCTAAATTTCCCTTAAGGTGAACTTAGCCTCTGGTGACCACATGTTGGTTTTCTTGGCAACAATATAGACGTGGTTTTCCATTTTTTAAAATTTCTCAGCCTAGTCTCCAGCCTGGGAATTTCCTTGTGGTTTCCATCCAAGGTCCAATTCAGCTTAGATTTTTCAAGATCAGCCAAGGTCAGCTAAGCAGTGTTACCTACTTATTCAATAACTGAAGATTAGCAAACCTATGTCTTTGAGCCCGTGCCTTTCTATGCACAGCTATGTGCTTTGTCTCCCCGTATTAGAAAATGGAACTGAAGAGAACATTTCTGCCTCTTCTTTTTGCAGACTTACCACATCATGGTTCCTACGAAATCGGATGACTTCCTGGTCATCTTCAAACCTGCTGCCCATAGCAGTCTGTGTAACAGTCTTCATTGCAAAACCTAACATATGCTGACTGAGGGGCACATGTTGAGATTCGGGGAAGGTTAGCCATTTTGTTAGCAATTCTTCTGACAGCTTATGCAAAAGAAATAAATGTGTCAATCTCTTTATCCCTACACATTCCCATGAAACTGAAAAGCACAAATTAAATATTATTACAAGGCCTGTTGAATAGAAAAGCAGGTCAATTCCTTTTAAACTATTCTGATGAAATCCACCTTTACTCATAATGCCTGTTTAGCATTGAGCAACTTGTTATAATGTCTCCCATCTAGTGGTGCTTTGGGAAAGGTGCAATGATTCTTAAGGCACGCAGAGAGCATGTGCAATTACAGATCTCTAGTAATTGTACTGGACATAGCTGGACATTTGATCTGTATGATAAAAAAGATGAGGGGCATGGAGATGTTTCTCCAAGAAAAGTAAATGGAAATGCCAACTGCGGAGGTTCCGAATCTTTGTGATACCACAACTTATAAAAATGAACTTGGTGACCCAGCTGGCACGAATAAAACTGACTTGATTGGGATTGGGGATGGGCAAGTAATAGATTGTTATTGTTATTTATTTATTTAAATATATTATTGCCACCCACTCTCATAGACTCTTGATGGTTTACAATTATAATAAAAAACAATAAAAGCAGGTAAAAACATGCAACTCCACAGGCAATCTTGGACTAAAACCACTGAACAGTAACAATTCAAATCAGGGGCCCCACAACCACATCAACTACAGATCTAGGAACAAAGTCAAGTCTTTATTTAGGAAGCCCAGGAGATGAGGCATTGTATGTAACTCGGGGGGGGGGTGGGATGTTGTTCCCAAAGATGGGGTCCATGACAGAGAAGGCAGGCTTCCTCAGTCCCATAAAATTACAACATTTAAGAGACATGGAGTATATCCACTTTATCAGAATGTACCAGCCAGGCAGAAAAAGAGATGCATGGTCCCTCAGGCATCCGGAACCTGTACCATAAACAAATTCATACATAACAACCAGCACCCTGACTTACACCTGGACTTGCCAGTAATGCAGCTCAAGTAGCAATGGTGACAAAGGCATATTGGGATTTGGCAATTATTATTCACATTGCTGCATTTTGTACCAGATGTAGTTTCCAGGTAGTCTTCAAGAGCAGCCCTATGTAGAGTGTGTTGAAGTAATCCAATCATAATATAACCAGTGTATGAGTAACTGTCTAAACAGTCTTAGGTCAAGAAAAGATGCAACTGGGAGATGAAGAGTACAAGGGCTCTCCTGGCCACAGCTGCCACCTGCTCTTTGAGCAATAGCTGCAAGTCCAGAAGGACCACCTGCCAAGTTGTGCACTATTCTGGAACGGGGAAGTGCTGTCCCCCATAAGGCCAATGATGAAAATGCCCCATATCCCAAGGGGCCAAACAGCCATACCCACTCAATTTTGTCAGGATTGAGTGGAAATCTTTTCCATGCCTCTAGACCCAAACAGTCTCCAGACCCTGGATCAGTAATATATCAACAGCTTCACCTGCACAGCCCAGCCTTGAGATATAAAGCTGAATAACTTCAGTTTAGTGATAACACTGAGCCCCAAATTGATGGATGACCTCACCCAAGTGTTTCATGTAGATATAAAACAGGACAAGGGAGAGCTTCAAGCCCTGTGGTCCCCCACCAAAGAAAGGCTGTGGGTGCAACTTCTCTCTCCCTAGTAACACTGACTGAAACCAACCACTGAGGAAGAAGGGAATCACTGCAGCACAGTACCATCCACTCCTAACCACTATAACCAATCCAGAAAGAAGCCACTAAGAGATCAATACACATCTCAATTTCTGCTCTGACAAGGGTCATGACAAGAGTAACCTGCACTGCTCTGTACCATGCCCTGATATGAAATCTAACTGGCACAAGTCTAGATAAACTATTTATTTTCAAAAATTAAATTTTCGGGGTCAGATTGTGAAGGTTTTCAACTTCTCACTATGAGCTTGTCCAAGGGTTTTTCAACAAAAATTTGTCCAATTTTTCAACAACACTCTCTGTTTGCCTGGGCATGCCTGATCATGCTTAAAACATATTTAATATTAATAGGAGTAGTGCCTTGGGTGCACTCCCAAAACATCTCAAGCATTACTTGCATACCATTGGCACTGAGAAAATCACCATCAGTCATTTGCAAAAGGCAGCTTTACTTGGAACAGTTTACATCCCAATGACACCTTTAACGCCATCACACATCTGCCTTTTGCAGATCCTTGGGAAGGATTTGATAAGTGAATAAAAATGCTAAATCCAGTCTAAACATCTGTTTGATTGTGTGACCAACCATAATATTAAATGTATATGCCGACTAACTCTCAGCATCTCTGGATGATTCACAACAAAAAATTACAGCATAATCAATATGACATAAAAAATAAAAGATAAAAAACCAATTGTTTTTAGTTTGGAAAATATAAGTACTGCTAAAATCCATTGTGTGACAGAGTGAGGGTGAGGGGTAAAACAGTAGCAGGCATCTTCATTCAAGTTTTAACATGTCTTGAAAACACAGGAAAGATATAAAATGGAAATGTACAGATAAGATTTACCATAATACTGGGGAATCACTTTTGAGAAAGGTGAATGCTTACACAAGATAAGCAACTTTCAAAAACCTTAAAACATCTGATTCTGCTCCATGCATCATTGCCTTTTAAAGAGATTATTCTGAATCATTTATCCTCCTAGAAAACATCCTCCCATACACCTGAGCAAAACTCTGCCCTCGGATGAAGTTATTCACCTTCTGGATGACAGGAAAATTACTCGGCAGCAGCTTGGTGACACCGTTTTCATACAGTTTTTTCCTCAAGCAGCTCTCAGCCATATCTCCACCCAGGCCAGACTGATACTGCAACAAGGACTTTAACATCGTTTCAAAGGGATCCGCTGAAAGAGAGAGTGAAAATGCAATCAATCCCTACAAGGCTCTAAGTCATTCCTCTACTTTAGTTCCCATGGTTCCCAGCCACTGCTTATGCTGGAAAGGAGGAGGTTAGGAAAGACTGCTATAAATCTGTCAAATTAGTTCAGAGGTTTGCAGTTAGTTACTTGGGTGGGTGCTAAGTATTGGTACCTAAAATATCGATTTTTCTTCAACAGCAATAACACAAGAAGATGCAGAACTCTCTATGCAGAACAAATATCTTTGTTCCTGAATGTCTGCATTGTCCAAATCGCCAAATAACCAGTTTTGTCAATAGTCACACATGCTTACAGCTTCTTCTAACCCCTCTGCAGAAGAAAGGGAGAAGTACAATTTGTGATCTCAGAGTAAGAAAGTGATCTAATCAGGCAGTCAAGAAAGCCTCAAGCATGTAGTTCATGTAGAACTAGCCTCTCCTGTAAGAATCAGTAAGAACTTGGCAAGATCCGCAGAAGTTCATTTTTATTTTAATAACCCTATCCCTTGCTTCAATGACATAATGTAACTTTTACCAGATCGCTAAGGGAGTCTTCCTTAAAGTACGCTTTTCATCCATTCTGAACAAAGCAGAAGCCCAACAACCAGTGCTTCATGCCAACTGGATCAGCTCCAGGTTATAGTGATTATGTAGCTCACTTTGCCTTCTGACAATATCCTTTGCCCAGTACTATCAGATGCTCAGAGATTCTCAACCATCTGTTCTCCAAGGCAATTTGCTGGTGATAGATAATATATCTCTCACGAGAAGCAGTGGTAGAGAAGTTTAACCACAGGTAAACCTCTCTTCTGAGGATCACAGAGGTCTCAAAGCACCAGTGGATGTATCAAAAGGCACACATGGTCTCAGGCAGGCCTTAAGTTTCAGATCCTCTACTAAAAGAAAAGATTTTCACAGACCCCAAATACATTACAAACCTAGGTGGAAATATCTGTAATGGAATGCAGTAGATGACCTTGAGGGAATGAAGGAAAGAGATGCTGGCTAGAGAACAATCAGACAAGAGAGGGAAGACCTTGCAGGTTGTTGCTTAACAGACAGAGGAAGAAACTTTGGAAGGATCACCCTAATTGATCAGACAACTAAAAGTGGCAGCAAGACGTTTGTACCTTCAGATTTGCAAGATTCTGTTAATGTGTAACAGAATTACAATAAAGTAGATTTAGCTCACCTAGTTGTGTTTCCTGTCTGGTTTACCCAGAAGGCCTGACAATACTTCAGCTACGGGGCTAACCCTGGGTGTCTCAGAGACACTGGCGGCTTACAGCTTGGAGCACTACATCAATAATGGTTGCATACAAGCTATTTCAAAATGTATGTGCAATCACACTGTATATATTTGGCAGAAATGCATGAGTTTCCTGCTGCATTAATTACAGGGTATGTGATGCTAATCCTAATGAATTTAAAGACATTCTTATTTTAACTGATAACAAATTATGTTACGCTAAATTACAACAAAGTGTTACTGCAGCCAGAACTAGAGGAATCCAAAAGAGGTCATTGTGTGACCCAGCTCTGCCTTATCAAATATTCTGGTCTACCATCCACCATTATTACGCAACATAATCTCTATTTAACAGAATACCTTGCAATCATAATCTTGATGGTTTTTTCCCCTCTGAATATCTTTGGAAGAGAAGGACAAAACCAAGGCCGTCTGATAAAGCTCCTGATGAGTAGGATTGACAAAAACAATCAACTGATTCACCTATTGCACAAGTGTAAGCAAAGCATAGTAGTCAAAGTACTAAATTAGGAATAGGAAGAGTTGGGTTCAAGTCCCCTCTCAACCACTGGATCTTACTGGGTGATTTGGGGCCAATTGCTCTCTCACACAGGGTTATGATTGTGGCAATAAAATGAAAAGAGATTTTCTTGTTAACTGAGCTCCACTAGGAAAGGCAGGGTGTAAGTCCAGCAAATTAATAAAATAAATGCATTCCATTAGAAAATCACTTTGTCCCTGCTTCTATAGCATGAGCTAGATACCCAATCTATTCAATAAGATGCAGCAGCAGCAGCAGAAACCTCTGCAGAATTTTGTATGATTTGCATCTTAGTATAAAAGTGTAGCACTGCACTATAGAGCTATTTTATTCTCCCTTCTTGGCAGTTTGCCGTGCAAATGCTCAAGTGTTCTTTAAATGTGTGACTCTAAGAAAGAAAGGGGGGAACCCTCTATCCTCTAGGTGCTGTTGACTTCCACCCACTCTCAAGCCAAGTATAACAAAAGCAGCATGGTGCAAAATAAAAGCATGCATTAAACAAGGGAGCTTGGCAAGCGGTTGGCAACAGAAGGCAAACATGCCATGAGTAATATGAACCTAAAAATCACACAAAATCCAGGAAAGATATCCTGCAGAGCACATGCTACAATCTCTGGAGGCTGAAATCAGTTCTAAACTACTCAAACAATTTGTGCTTCTATTATTTCTACTGCTTAATCTTTGTCCAATTCTCTTCTTTGCTTGAAGCCCAATATACAAATAGCAGAGTTATAGTTGAAGGTTTTCATCTGCATCAATAGAGAGAGAACAATAAAAAGCCACAACAGCACAGTAGCAAAACAGCTATCAACAAAATAACGCTGAATTAGTAGAGGTTAAAAAACCTCCATAATGGATGAAACGCAAAGGTATGGTGCATACCTTTACATTTGTGTATTCCGAGAAGGAAGAAAGAGATATTTTTTCTTTTAAAAAAGAGGAGCACATTTATTCTGGTGTATGGATTGAGTTTGGAAAGATGGACAAGACATGAAAAGCAATTTACAGTTGAATTTGAGGGAGGGAGGGAGGGAGGGAGGGAGGGAGGGAGGGAGGGAGGGAGGAAGGAAGGAAGGAAGGAAGGAAGGAAGGAAGGAAGGAAGGAAGAGGGAGGGTCTGAGGGAAATCCTGCCTTAGCACTTGGCCACCTCAGGCACCTAATATGAGTGACATTGAGCTGGCCACATCCCCTGTCTCCTCGCACCTCTCCATGGTCAAACATAACCCTGATGCGGCCCTAAATGAAATCGAGTTTGACACCCCTGGATTAGAATTTATGATTAGAACGTGTATGATTTTGGACCCTCTGTGCATGCACAAAGCCTTCTGCGCATGCACAGAGGATAAAAAACAGGTTACTTCCTGGTTAAAACCAGGAAGTAACAATGTCTGGGCGGGTGGGCGGAACCTCACGCTGCCACCGCTACCAGTTCTCTGAACCACCGCCGCCACCACTACCAGTTCGGCCAAACTGATCCAAACCGGTAGCATTTCATCCCTGGAATGGCATCTAGGGACCATAGTGTGTTCATTTCCAGTTGGGGGAGGAGACACCAAGAAAGGAAAGCAAAACGAATAAGGAACCAACCATACAACCTCTTGAGCATCCTGATGCTGTGGAGATATACAAGAGTGGCCCTAGCTTCACTTGAGTGCAGCCTTTGCATTTGGAAAAGTCCCGGGTTTTAATATTGATCTCATTCAAGGAATACAGGTTTCTTTCATCATCACTTATGAAAAGACCAACATTATTCCAATTTCAATTTTATAACATCTTTCTGTCAGTAGACTATTTCATAGACTTTTTACAATGTTGCTCTATGTCACATTCAGCTGGAATAAAATTCTGCTGCTTTTGAAACTATTCCTTTCCTCCCGCCTATGAGGATGTAGTCAAGGTTACACTAAGGATAGAGCAAGATAAAGCCAGTGCCAGAACTGTTCTCCTCCTGCAGCTCTTGTGTGGGGGAAGAATTTCTCTTTCAAACTCAATTATCCTCCAATCAATGGTATTGTTTTTAGAGATAAAACAGCATGAAGTTTTGAAAGACCAGACAAACACATGTGCACATACTTGTACAAGAGCGAAAAGGTACCTATGATAGGTACCCTTTCCCAGGATAATTATCTGAAAACTTCCTTCTTTCTCAAAATTCTACAGGGCCATTAGCCTTGGGCATCCATATTGCTGCAAAGCTTTCATGCTGATGGAAACTGAAAATACAAGAGGGAGTGCAAATTATGACAATTCTTTTCAATTTTGGCTTTCTATCTCATTTCTTCATTTTTTCCCAGACTGTAAGCTCCTTTGGGACAGCCACCTGCATCTTTTGTTTCTTGAACTCTGCAAAACTGCTTACCAGCCAACTTTTTTTGGCCAGAGGATACGTCAACCTTAATGTTCTGTTTCTCCACAGTTAAAGAAAAACGGAAACAAATTATGTGATGCGTTCTGTACAATCCATAGAAGAGGTGAGAGAAGAAATACAACAAAAAGTCTTTCGGGCATGAGAGAGAGGAGGAGAGGAGTTCCAATTTCAGAGGGAATCTGCACAACATTTCTCCAAACAAATCTACTAGTTGGGAGGACAGCAAAAAGGAAGCACTCACACATTCACAATGCTCGTTTGTCTGGGGAAAAAATGGCTTCCTAACTCACTTCTCACCTAATGCTTCACCTAAGTCTCAAAGGTAGTCTAGGAAATGTTTTTAAGAATTGCTAATTAAAAATATGTGCAACAACTTTAAGAAACAGGCTTGCCCAAGAAAATTTTTAAGCTTTATTTGCATCTGAAAGGAAGAACTGAAAGAACAGACTTGTTAAATGTCACACTCTTTTGTTAAAGACAAGAATCTGTTGAAAAGCATCATGAGAAATTTAACTGCTATGTGTTTAGATTAGCACCTCTCAACTGCAAAAAACTGTAAGGCTGCTAGCCCCCAAACTTTCATATCCTGCCAAGTGAGTGAAGGGACAGCTGGGAGAGCTTTAATTCATAGGAGTCACCAGAATTTAATGGAACAATACCCAGCCCAACTCACCTCATATAATTACTGTTGTGGGGAAAATAGGATGCAGAATTATTAAGTATGTTTACTGCTGTGTGTGTGTGTCCAGAATAAAAATCTATTATTAATAATAATGTCAGTAAAGTAAAATAAATGTTGATCTTGTCATTCTTCACTGAACATGGGACCTTAAACTCACCCAGTGTTAAATAAACTGTCAGCTCAGCCATAAAACACTAAAAAGGCCAAAAAATATTGACAGAGCTAAGAGAAGATATTAAGAGGCAAGCAAAGGCTCTGGGAAGGAAGGCATAAGAAAAACCCATAGAAGTAACTCTTTAGAAATAAAACTATGTCCATGAAATATTGCCTTTGTTTTCTCAAATATACATCTCTTACTACCTTTATTACCTCAAACTTTTGCCTTCCTCACCCAGCAATGTGCTATCATAGCCAACCACATACTCTGCGGTGTATCTTAATCACATGTACAGTGTAATTTGCAGGGCCTGCATCCCTGCCTCTGGTACCTTAAGAAACAAAGTGTGTTTCCATGAGGTTGCATTTAAACCCCGTTATGAAAGAACTGTATGAAAAAATTCCTTCTACACACAGACACAGAGCAATCATATTTAGCCTATTACAGGCAGCAGGAGGGGGAAAAAAAGCAAGCACGTTGATTGAAACACAGCTAGTCCTTGACTTACACTCATTCATTTAGTGACCAAAGTTACAACAATACTGAAAAAAGTGACTTAAGACTGGTTTTCACACTTACATCCATTGCAGTACAAGTAGTCTTTGACAGTTCATTTAGTGACTGTTCAAAGTTAACAATGGCACTGAAAAATTATCATTATTATGTCTACTACATTTTCAAATCTGTTCAAATGACATATTCAGAAGAACAGCAACATTATGCAGGTTTCATTCACCTGGACCAGGGGTGTCAAACTGGCAGCCTGCGGCTGGATGCATCATGTGCAGGCCACGCACACTCCAACTCTGTGGATGGGGAAAACATCGTGAAACATCACATGATGGCAACGTGACGCAGTGAATTTGACACCTGTGACCTGGACAATTCTCTAAAGCAAAGCTCCCCAACCTTTCTTGGTTGGTGACCCAGAATAGGAGAGGGGAGAAAGAGGGAATGATTTTGTGGGAGGGGCAAGTGCATGTGTCTGTGCATGCACAAATACCTGTGATTTTTCTGGCAACGCTTGCATGAATGGGGCCACGAACACCCACAAGGCTCGCATGAATGGGGCTGCAAGCACAAGTAGAGTGCCCGCAATGACAGAAGTGCGAGTAGAACCGTGAATGCTCGCAATAGCACGAGTGGGGCCATGGGCAGAGGTGCACGCGCACACCAGCCAGCCATTCATGCAGCCTGCAGCTTGGTAGTGAGCCGTGGCCCACAGGTTGGGGACCCCTGCTCTAAAGCGATTCTTGACATTAGGTGTCAGTAGCATTTTATGGCACTTTCACTGGATTGATGTCCCACAATAATTAGTAAGAGGATTGTTTTTAAAGTTAGTAACTGAAAAGCAGTATAGAAACCAGTATTTCACTATTTACAAACAAATATGAATAATTTTGCTGTAGTTTTAAAAAAAGTATTTTAAAAATCCATATATTAACTTTCAAATATAGAACTATCATACTGGGCAGTAGCTTGTTAACATTGCTTTAGATACTGAAGTACTGAAATTGAAGTATTTTAGATGCATTTAATTACTTCTATCATCTAGAGTTCATGGGAATGTTGCTTTGCCAATTCAAGTTTGCTGGAAGTAGGTTACCCACTTTCTAAATGGATCTATTTATATGAACAGATCTTTTCTTATTTCTCAGTTTCACAAATGATTTTCCACCTTACAATTCTTCTGGCTGAATTCATCTGTCTAAATATCACTCAGCTGAGGATAACATTCAGTGGAATTCATGAAATTCATAAAAACTCATGTTCTCCTAACAGAGTTTATTTCATACCATCCACTGATTCAGTTTATTGTAGACAAGAGAAAAGTACTTACTTGTCCTGTTAGGGTTAATGTGCTGCTTCAGGAGGTCAATGGACCCCAGACTGATCACAAGACGTTGTCCAAACCAGAAAGAGACAATTGGGCCATATTTCTCATGGAGGTTGACCAGAAACTCATGCAAGCTGCCACTAGTTATGATATCGGGGAGATTCCCATCTCTGGAATGAAAGGAGGATGAGATTAGGGCAAATTCATTAAAATCTCCAAAGAAGAAATGAAGAACTTAACATAGAATCACAACATTAAGCTGAGCCATAGTTTGTTCAACTATTTCATTAATATCATAAATCACTGTAAACTGGGCACAAACAAGTAAGCCACAAACCACAGTTTGTAGACCAAAACAGCTGGATTTAAAGCATAGTTTATGACTACTTGAAACCTAGATCCAACTAATTACCGTACTTTTTGGAGTAAGACACACTTTCCCCCACACCTAAAAGAGGGTGGAAATGTTGGTGCGTCTTATATACTGAACATAGCTCTTTTTGGCCTCCCAAAACCCCACCCCGCGCATCCCGTTTTTGCTAAAAATAGGCTCATTTTTTGCAAAAGTGGGGTCTGCAAAGGGTTTGGGAGGCCTGCAGAGTCTCCAGGAGGCTGGGGAGGGCAAAAATGTGACACGTGGGGGGTTTGGGAAGCCAAAAACAGGGTTGTTTTTCACAAAAACGGGGGCATTTTTGCCCTCCCCAGCCCCCAAGAGCTCTGCAGGCCTCCCAAACACTCTGCGCACCCCATTTTTGCAAAAAATGGTCCCATTTTTAACCCAGACCAGAGAGTTTAGAAGTATTCATTTTCAGTTAAGCATTACTACCTTTGCTGAGATGGACAACATGTTTAAAGAATATTTTACCCTACTGAACCAGACCGCTCCAAACAGTCTTCAAAACTTTGCAGAGGTTGCTCCAGACTACAGCTTCATTGTTTGAAAGATGGGGATAAAAGTGAGAGGAAAAAAACTAAAATCAGCTAGGAAAAGGATGGAGTAGGCAAGGGAACTGTCTTCAATGAAAAAGAGAGCAATTATTGAGATCAGAAGAAAAAAAGCAGAAAGACAATAATATACATAGGAAACAGGAAAGGAATTTCCAATGCCAAGTGCATCCTCCCTCAAATAAAGTGTGGTAGTTCTAAACTTTGTCTTAAAATTTGCAACATGTCCAACGATCCAAAAAGATTAAGGGCACTTCTGTGTAGAAAAGGGAAATTAAATAGAAAGGAGTAACTTACTTTTCATCAGTTGGAGTGATCCCTGGAATTCCTGAAGCTTGTCGGGAAGACTAAAAAAGAAGGTAACATAATTGGAAAGATTAAGATGTTTTTTATTATCAAGTCAACACAAAAACAAAATATATTACTTAGCCAATTCTTTCCTTAAATCTAGGTGGTTATGATTTTACCAAATATAGGACTACAAGTCATCATAATTTCTATGAGACTAAACATGTATGTCATTGTAGTTTATTTTAATCCTAAATACATATATTTTGAATTCAAACTCAGCTATTCAGAACTGTTAATTTATAAATTGCTTGTGTTGCTGATCCATTATGGAGTTCAAAGGGACATATTTTAGGCAGTTTCCCATTCAAAACTGGATTACGGATGCAGTCTAACAAAACAAATTATATTGGATAGCTGAGGTTTAATTCCTCTATGCTTTTAGATATTGATCTATATAACTATCTAACACAGGGGTATCAAACTTGATTTCATTGATGGCTGCATCAGGGTTGTGTTTGACCTGAGGGGGGGCATGGCTAGCTCGATGTTACTCCTGTCACAGAGGCCTGCATGTGGCCCTCCCGAACTCCGTTTTCACTGGCAGAAGGTTGCAGGAGGCTGTGGCAGCTGAAAACGGAGCTCGGGAGCACGTTTTCACTGGCAGAAGCACTGCAGGCCGGTCCTTCGCTGTATCCAAGGATCCGGCCCCCAGGCCTTGAGTTTGACACCCCTGATCTAACACTACTTTTCCTCCTTCCTCATCCTATTTCTTTTTGTGCTGAATCTTCCAGTCTGTAAAGTTTACATTTTTATTCATCTTAGTTCATATTATAGGCTTTCTAAGTTATTTAGAAGCAGTAATTTGTGAAAGCCAAGGCAGAAAATTTTAAAATAAATAATTGCATTAGAAGAATCTTGATACTGTGCTAATTTCCAGGATCTGGAATAGTTCAGAGAAAAACATTTCCCATCCTTGCTAGGGACTGGACTTCCCACCTCTGGGCTTGCCAACTATTTTCTTCTCTACTTCTCTTTTTGACCTAAAGCCCCTCCCACCACAGGAAGCTTCCTTCCTTCCTTGGGGCAGATCACAGGCCCATGTTAGGCCATTTTGGCTACTAACACTGGCTACTAACAGCTGAGCTGTCCATCCCCTAAGGCAAAAAAGGGGCCTTCACATCCCTTTTAAGGGATGCCTTTGAGTGGGCAATGATCACAATTTGAGATTACCAGGATCCTGGCCCTCATCCTAAACTGAAAGTCTGGATACATCTGAATATTAGAATACATGAAGCAAAAGAAAACTGAAGAAAAAGAAGGTAACCAAACCCTACTGGTGGGTGACCCACCTACACCAATTCTGCTCTTTGGATTAGTGTTCTCATAAATGAAACAAACACTCCTTGGAAGGAATTGAGCTCAACTCTTGATTTAATGGAAATATTTTGGCAACAATGTGGAAGTAGTTAATTGTTACTTTCTTCCAGAATGCCATCTTTGCTTCCCAGTTTTATCTTCACTATTCCTAGTGGTCTCCCACCCAAATATTATCCTATCCTGTCCATATTCCTTCAGAGTTGGCTAAATGCTGCCACTTGCTGTCCACACTGAACACAGGCTCCTTTTCTCCTATTTGCTTTTTCCTCCACAGTTGGTGTGGGCAATAAAGTGACTGACTGACTAAATCAACTGACCAAGGGCTTCTCCACTTTATCTGATTAAGTTTCCATTGGTATGCCTGCATCCCTTGCACTTTTCTCGGATTTTCACGTGTAGAAGAGAGCAAGATGGGTGTTGCTGGGAAAACTTTGGGGATCCTCTTCCAGTGCTTTCAGAAATATATTAAATACCCGGGGAGGAAGAGGGGGGGCGGACAGAATGGGACACCCTTTCGCAGGGAAAGTCTCACTGGAAGCAAGGTGGATGGTCTCTGGAAAGTCCAGAGAGCGGGGTGGGGGTGGGGATCAGAAAATGGTTTCTGTCCCCTCTTCGGTCGTCACAATAAAACTGCAAGGAACAAAATAGGAGCTTTAATTTAATTTAATTTAATTTAATTTAATTTAATTTAATTTAATTATTTAATTTAATTTAATGCATTTCTATGCCGCCCAACTCCCAAGGGACTCTAAACTTTACTAAACCGCTGCCGCAAAACCCTGAATATAACAGAATAACAGAGTTGGAAGGGACATTGGAGGTCTTCCAGTCCAACCCCCTGCTTAGGCAGGAAACCCTATATCATTTCAGACTTCTTCGTCACAAGAAACTCAACGGAAGTACTACTTCCAGTCAATCTCAGACGCGAACTGGGTGTTGCAAAGCGAATGTCCTGGCTCACTTGTCTGCGAGTAAACCCCGAGGTCTTACTTCCGAGTAAAGTTGCCTAGTAGGATTGCATTGCAACGAATGCGTGGCGGCGAAAGTTCCCTTTGGTTTGCAGACATTCCCCACCCCCCACCCCCGGCTCACACCCCGCTTATTTACCGGGCAGAGATAAAGCACGGCTCCCACCAGGATCAACAGGAAGGTGACGGCGAAAATGACAAAGTCCAGCATGATGGATCGCCCCCGGCCGACCGCCTTCCCTCCCTCTCTCCCTCCTTCCGAAAGAAAACCCGTCCACGTCCACGCCGGTCTCCGCAGCTCCAACGCAGAGCGGAGGGGCAAGAAAGAGGCGGAGAGCCGAGGAGGGAGGCGAAAGCAATCGAGTCTTTAGCGGCGCGAGCTGAGTTGGCCTGGCTGGGGGCCCAGTTCCGCGACTGGCTCTAATCCGCACTCCGCTCTTCTCCTAGGCAGCCTCTCCCCCTTCCGCCGATTGCCAGGCAGACACACCTCTCCAAACGGAGCCTCCTGCTCGCCTCTTCTCGTCCAGCGCCAGGTGGCTTTTCCACGGCTTCCTGGAAGAGGTACCGTCGCGCTTTTTTAACAAGATGGGAAATCGCCGGCGGCTGTTGCTGATTTCCAACTCCACCCGCTACGGAGGAGGCTATCTCGACCACTGCCAGGACCAGATCAAGACCTTCTTGGGGGCGTAAGTTTACACGAGAGGCAGCGCCCGGTGAGAAGAGGTGCTGCATCTCCAGGTTGACCATCCTAGTATCGCTTTGCCTCCGCAAACTGTTCCTCGACTTCTGCTTTTAACTTGCTGGTTGTACATACAGCCTCCTTTTCAAAGTGAAAGAAGAATTGTAAAACTATTTCTATGCTACCCGGAACAGGAATCAAGTTGCCTGTTGTTATTGTTGTTACAAAAATGAAGCCAATAAAGGAGAAGCCCTGTAATCAGAAAGCTATTGAACATTGGAAAATACTATTTATATATGAGTGGTGTGTAAATTATAAATAACAAACAGCTTGGTCACATCAAAGAGTGTTTCTTGAGAACTGTTTCCGCAAATCTGTAGGGTTCTTATGGGGAAATAGATAAATCGATTGGTTTTTCAGGGTCTATTTATTTAAAAATAATCTGTGTTCAGCCTGCCTTAGTAGGTATTCAATCAGCTTCGCTAGGTTCTTGCTTTAAAATACTAAGTAAACATCAGAATGATAGGGGAAAGGCACTTTCATATTGTTTTACTTTTTAGGGTAAAATGAGATATTGCCCAATCCCAAACTTGTGTTTGTTTGTCACAAAATTGTTTCTCCTAGGCAGGTGAGGAAAATTCTGTTTGTCCCCTATGCTCTTCATGACCAAGCTGCATATGCTACACTGGCAAGGGAGAAGCTGGAAAGTTTAGGTAAGTCAGACCTGTCCTTGATTCACATAGAACAGTGATTGCTAACCTTTTTGCCATCATGTGCCAGGAAAGTGGGCGGGGGAGGTTCGCCCACATGCGTCCCCTCCCCCCTCCCCCACTGGGCGATTGCCCAGTAGGCCCTTTTTTCTTTCTCACCTGGCTCCAGAGCCTCTCTATGCATCTGGGGTGGGCGAAAACAGCCTTCCCCAGCCCCTTGGAGGCCCTCCGGAGGCCTGAAATGGCCTGTTTTCCAACTTTCAGTTGGACAGGAAGTGATGTTTTTTGCTGTCCCTAGCCTCCAGAGCCTCTCTAGGAGCTGAGCTGGCATGCCAGGCAACATGGCTCCACGTGCCACCTGTGGCATGCGTGCCATAGGTTTGCCATCACGGACATAGAAGATAGATGGGTGATCTTTTTGCTTCAAGGCACTAAATTGGAGGGTATCCAATATTTTTAATGTTTGTTTATAATATATTTCCCTGTGTTAATATAACATATGATTATAATATAATATACAACATGACTTTCTTTTCATCTTCCTCTCTGGCAACAAGTGTAGCTTTTACCTATGCCCAAAGGTATGCTTAGTCTTTTTCTTCTCCATCTTGACATCAAGGGATGGGAAATTGTAAGCCGCCTCTTTCATTGTATGGGCTCAAGTGTTTTTTTGAAAATAAAGGAGAGATCTTTGCTTTTCTCTTTCTGCCACAGCAAAATGAGATGGTGATCCTCTCAACCTGTCAAACTATGATTTCCATAAGAAAGAAGTAGCATGGGTTGATTCTTACCACACATCTAAATGCATCAGGAAAGTGGGAAGAAGAATGATTTGCAGGGAAAGAAGTTGCCAAGTGTGATTTCCCAGCCCATCTTCCTTTGTATTGGCAAAGATGGAGGGGTTTTGGGTGGGCAGCTGACTGGGGCATTCTCTGCAGACTATATGGTGCTCACAGGGTTGCAGGGGACCATTCCTGGTGTGAAGAAATTACACAGAATTTCTCAATAATTGTTGAGCACAAGTGAAGACACTCAAAAAGGTTATCCTACATCAACACCAATCTTTTTTGCAAGGATAAAAACTGCTGTGGCATTTGGTAAAAATGTTTTGCTACATTTTTCTACAGAAGTATACAGTTTATGTAGCCCTTAAGCCGTATATTGTGGCTTGCAAAATGGCTAATAATTCTATACAGTTTGTAAACCCAGAAAGAAGTTAAAACAAAAATGCTTAGGTACTGGCTAAAGAACTAAATTCTTTTCAGTGTAGGAAGTTAGCATCCACCCCTTTCCTGGAAGAGTGAAATATTTTAGGAAATATGAAAAAAAGGCAGAATATTATATTTCCCTGAATGAGAAATGGAGAAGCATATTTTACAGACAAAGCAGCCCCCACCTTCCTGCCCCCCACCCTTTGTCAATGGGCCATTAAGGCCTGGGCCAGTCTATTCTACATAACAAAGATCTGCCTCCTTCAGGCAGAGCCATAGTAGGAATTGCCAAAGATCCAACAAAGATAGGATTAGCCCTCTACACAATAGCAGCAGAAACTCACCACATGTGACCTGAGAAGCACATGTGACCATCAGCCAGCAAGGCCCCCACCCCCTGGGAGCCTGACAACCAATCAGGATATTCTTTCTGGGCCCCAGGAAGTTCAGAGCCAGAGAGAGCATAAAAACCCGAAGATTTACTGTATCTACCCCTTTTCTGTTCAGGAACTCAAGCCATGTGATCCTGTCCACCATTAAACCATTTTTCCAAGCAGTCTCCATGTCTCCAGTGTCTTTTTCCCCACTTGGAGCAGAACCTAGAAGGATGTTTCTTCCAACATCAGTAGATAAGGCTATAGCACCAAAGTGCAAACTTTATCTACTTGTCTATTTTTTTACTTAACTGATACAGGCTGAGTGAAAAACACATGTGGAGGAGCTACAATGAAACTGTCAGCTGTTCCTGAAAACATTTAGGGTATTCTCTTCCCCTGAAATCAGGCTCTTGCTATTCCAAACAGGGGTTTCCTTCTCACAATCATCAGAATTGTCCTTGACGAGGCCTTTTTTTTAAAAACTTTGCACTGTTTCAGTATATAATAGATATAAAAAGTCTACCCATTCCTGTTAAAATGCCATGTTTTTGAGATGTAAAAAACAAACCAAGATAAATCACTTAATTGAATTGTACATCTGACATGTTATATTAATGGTGGAAAAAAACTGAAGTTATTTATCTTGATCCGATTTTTTTTACATCTCAAAAACCTGAAATGTATAGACTTTTTATATCCATTGTAATTTAGCCATCATAGCATCCTTAATATTAAAGGGCTTGATCTAATTCTTTAGTTGATGATGGAACTAGCAAGGAAGTTCTAGATCAGAAATGTCAAAATGGCGGCCCGTGGGCCAGATGCATCACACGCAGGCCACGCCCATCTGGGCTCTGCAAAGTCAAAAAATGCCACGATGTGATACGTCACGTGATGTGATCAAGTTTGACACCCGTGTTTTAGATGGTCATAGTAACAATATTCCAGGCTATTTAGCATCCTTTCTTCAGCTTCCTTCTTTTCTGCACAGGTATGAAACTTGCTTCAAAGACCACTATTTCCTGATAGATATTTTGATCATGAATTCATTATAGTACTTTAGTATTTACCCAGGACTGTGTCTCTGAGCTAAGAACGTCTTGCTTTCAAATTCTGTTACAGTGCACATTGTTGCTTACTGATTTATATGTAACTTCTTGTCTTCTTCTGAGGCTACGGACTAGACAGTATCCATGAATCAAGCGATCCAAGAGAAGCTGTAAAAAAAGCTGAGGCAATATTCATTGGTAAATATTAACCTCTTGAAAGAATTTGCACAAATTGTCTTCTTGATAAGCCTATGATAAGGTACAAAAAGGCAAAGGTAGTAGGGTAGTAAAGAGACTTCTTAACTCTACTTCTGCTTTTTAAGTGTTATAGCAGAAACATAGGCTTTTCAGAATGCTTCGGGAGTCCTTAACATTGGTTTTTAGTTCATGTGTATCTGCAAGTCAGTGCTTTAGTGCTTTAACCACTAAAAGTTGTATTTAGGTTATAGCCTTACATTTGGCAAGTGTATTACACTGAACCAGACTCTGGTCTTTTTAACATAGATGAATCTACATCAGGAAAAAGGAAGTTTCAGTATTTTGGCTATAGACCACCTGATTCTGAACATATATTAATGATCACATGCTAGAGGTGGGCAGAGTCAACTCACATATGATCTTTCTTTCACACTGATAACATTCACATTCTGGACTCTCCATGTAGCAAAAACGTTTTGATTTTATTCCAGAAATGATCAGGAATAACATTACAGATCCTTCAGTTAAGATTTGAAGTACAGGTAGTCCTTGACTTAAGACCACAATTGGGACCCATTAAGCAAATCACTATAGTCTTTAAATGAATCACATGGTTATTAAGTGAATCACATGTTTCTTAAGAGAATCTGGCTTCCCCAACTGACTGCTTGTTGAAAACTAGCTGGGAAGTTTACAAATCGCAATCGTGACCACAAGACCATTGTAAATGTGAGCTGGTTACCAAGCACCCAAATCATAATCACATAATTACAGGTAGCGCAATGGTCATAACTTCGAGAACAGATTTTTAGTCATTTTTCCTAAGGGTCCTGTAACTGAACAGTAATAAATCGAGGACTTCTTGTATTTCTGATGCAGCCAGTATAACCCCCTTAAACCCAATTGCCTGTTTCTGTGGATTTGGTATGGTGGGGGTAATAGAGCTATCACAAAATAGCTCCACTTTCTTTAGGATCAGATTCTCAAATGGCCTTTGTGAGAAGAGCCTCTAATTCAGTGGACTCCACAGGATGTGGAGTCAGATTTCATTCCCAAATAAAAACCTCCAGAGATTGAGCATCACATCTTCTTGAGGCAAGCCATTCCATTGATTAATTGTTAATTAATTATTTTCACTGACAGGAAATTTCTCCTCAATTCTAATTTGGATCTTTCTTTGATAAGTTTCCATCTGTTACTTTTTATCCTGCCCTCAGGTGCTTTGGAGAATAGGCTGACCCTCTCTTCCCTCAGCTCCTTAGATATTGGAACACTACTGCCATATCACCGCTTGTCCTTCTTTTCATTAGCCTCCAGTCCCTTAATCATGTTTGCTCCTTTCTGCACTCTTTCTAGAGTCTCAACATCATTTTTGTCTTGCAGTGACCAAAACGTCATGTATGACTTAACTTAGTGGGATTTACTTCTGGGTAGAAGAATATGTATAGGATGTATTGTATATTGTGGACCCAAATAAGAAAAGGAATAAACTTGATCAAACAGTACTTTTTCTTTCTATAGGTGGTGGCAATACTTTTCGTCTTTTGAAAGCACTTTATGACAATGATTTGATACGGCCAATCAGAAAACGAGTTCTTGAGGTAGTATAAATCAGTAGTTAAGTAATTCTGAAACAAACTTTTGGTACTTGCTCAGAAATTGTAGCTATATTAAAAAGATGCTGCGTTAAGCTCTCTAAGGAGTCCATTCTGAGTCTCATTCTTTGTAAGTATTATGTTTTTTTTCTGAGTTAAGCATCCAGAGGTTCCATGTATTTCTCAATTTACCAGGGAATGTTCAAGATGGATTATCCCTCTTATCGTATGCTGACGAGACTCTCTTAGTGCTTACCTGGAGATCATGTTTTGCTAGGCCTAGTACCCTGAATGACACTGGGTATTACATTGCAATAAGGGCATGGAACTGAATAGGGAAGGACCAATCTATGCTGTTGCTGTCCTTCAAAGTCTCAGAAGCATGGAATATAGAGTTTATGTTCTTATCTGGTGACATCTGGTGACTCCTCGTGTGGAAAGGGCAATATGAAACAATAATAATCCCTGAGGCTTTGTAATGGTTTAGAGCTCCAGAGGACTTGCAGAATCCCCATTCATATGGTAAAAGCAGGGCAGTACTTCTCTAGTTTTTATACAATTTCTATCTTGAGAGCCAGTCCCTGACTTCAAATACTCACTGTTTAAATATTTGTCTTTCGATAGCTCTACAGAGAAAATGCTCTGCAAAATGCTAATGAGTTTTTGATGGAGCACTTCTAAAACAAAGATGAAGTAGGAAAATGGCGTCCGGCTCTTTTCCCCAGAATTCAACCTTGTAATAACAGCATGCATTAGATCAGGGGTGTCAAACTCACAGCCTGCAGGCCGGATGCGTCCTGCACTGGCCACCCCCACCCCCACCCCCAGTTTAGCAAAGGGGGAAAGTCATGATATGTCACGTGACAACAACATGATGACACAAGTTTGATACCCCTGTATTAGATTGAGTGCATATATAGCACAACACAGCATTAGCATTAGGGCATCCATCAGACATTTAAAGGCAGATCAACTCTGAAAATTATAACAAAATAAAGAGCCAAGATCATATAGAAGAAACTTCCCTTTCATAAAAAGCTCCCACCACAAAGAAACACAGAAATCTAAAAAGGTTTTGGTGTTTCTGTGAAATTTTAATAATTTGAGGAGGTTTCAGTAACTTTCTGTCAGCTCTGCTGGATCATAATAAAAAGGTCTACAACTGTTTATTAAAATCTTTCCCCCTGCAGTTTGTACTAAAAAGCATGGAGAGCAAATTGTGGCTTTAATTGCATTGTGGTTTATTAAACAGTAAATATGCATCTATCTTCTCCATAATCTGAAGAAGAAATTGGGTGCTTTTTACTGATACCATTGGGGTTTCTTTCCATTCTTAGTACATTTCCATTGTCCTTCAGACAATTCCTGTGGCAACTGTTTGTCATACAAATATGTTCATTAGACCTTGGCTGCAAAGACTAGATGTCTAGAGGGAGATACAGAAGACTTACTCTTTGCTAAGGTATAGTGGTCACTTGGACTGTTGTAGCCCATGTATGCCATACCTAGATCAAAAGAGGTTAGGCAAAGATGCAAAGAATCAAAGCTGGTGTATCACACTGGCTTTCCACCATTATAATAATACTGTATCCTTTTGTGATAACTTTGTTTCACCTTTTGAAACAGAGCATATTTTAGGGCAGGGATGTCAAACTCACGTTGTCACAGCGTCATCACGTGACATATCGGGACTTTCCCCCCCCCCCTTCACTAAACCAGGCGTGGGCACATGATGCATCTGGCCTGTGGGTCAGGAGTTTGACAGCCCTGTTTTAGGGGAAGGGAATGTTAGTACAATGCACAGAATGTGTTTATTTCTGCATAGTTTTCTATCTTGTGTAAGTGCTGTCCCTCAAGCCCTAGAATCAACAGAACAAGACTTCAGCCACTAAAGCTGAAACCTTGCTTGCCACTGTGGTCTTTCTGGGGTTTAGGATTGTACAACTTTTGTGGACATAAAGACAGTCTTTATGTGGAATTTTGTGGATCAGCCTCCAAAAGTCACTTGGGTCTGGTGACCTGGAAAGGACAAGCTGGAATTTTAAATGATAAAATAGTACTACTGTTACAAATATCCTGGTTGGATCACACTTTCAAAGGAAAAAAAATAGTCCAAGAATATCCAGACATAGGGTAATCGTTTTCATCCACATCCTCTGGAGTCAGATTTCATTCCCAAAAGTCTGTCTTAGATTTGCCATAACATATGATAGGATCTCTCTGCAGGCAATGGAGTTCATTAAGCAACCCAAATTGTAACTTCAGAGTAACATCGAGTATAAATCATGCAACTTTGCCAGTAATTGCTGCCCTAGACTTTAATGAAAATGCAATATATGTTTTTATTCTTTAGTATTTTTACACTTTGGATGTAAACATGATTTAAGTTCAATAAAGCTTCAGGTCTTATATTCTGCTTTGTATATATAGGATGGTCAATTATAATTGTCACATTTCAGAATTGCATTACAAAAGCTTTTAGTATAGAGTTGACAGTTTCCTTATGATTTTAAGTTTTCAATATGGTGAAAAGAGAAATTTGCAGGCAGAGTGCACTTCCTATGATTAGCTCTTCAGATTAAGAAAAAACTAGACTTTAATTTCCATGCCAATATCTATACTTTAATTATGTGGGTTTGTGCAAGAATTAGCTAGATCTGGTTTTGCTCTCATCAGTGCCAAAATGATGTACTCAATAAAGTTTTGCATTCAGAGATTGAATTATCTTGACCGTGCCTGCTTTGGTTGGGTGCATCAGTCGGAACGTTGACAGAAAGTATAGGTGCCTTCCCTACTGTCCTCTTACCTACTCCCTTAATATCTACTCAATATTTCATTATTTCTAGTAGGATGCTGGGTAGTATTAATGTGTTGTAATACCACACATCTGGAGACCACTGTTTTTGGAAAGTCTTCTGTACTTGTAATGATTCACACTACATGCTCAATTTAAGAGAGAGGTAGAACATTCAAATCATCTTCAGATTTTTGATCTTTATAAGCACTAAATGTTGCTCTATTATTGTATTCCATGTTTTTTTACAGGATGGTATCCCATACATTGGATCCAGTGCAGGAACCAACGTAGCAACCATCAGCATCAACACAACTAATGATATGCCCATTGTGTATCCACCTTCTTTGACAGCTCTCCAATTGGTTCCTTTCAATATCAACCCACATTACTTGGACCCAGATGTTAATAGCACTCATATGGGGGTAAATATCCAGTCTATTAACAGCTTTCTAGCACTGATTGGCAATGCTTAGCAAAGCATGATGGAACTATATTATCCCCACATTCTTTGGATGGGCATGAAAGCATTAATATTATTGGTGAAGGTCTTTGAAAGAGATGGGAGGCATTAATGATTGAATCCAGAGATTACCGTACATTAAACAACAGAACTTTGATTTGCAGTCGTTAGGAAATGGAACTGAGAAATAGTGGGAAGTCCATTTATTATTATCTATATAAATACTATTTGGTATCTGAATGAACAATCCAAATTACAACTACCATGGTAGCTGAATAGGCATGGTATACTAAGTTGACACATTCTTTGTCTAATTTTGGCTTAGCCAGAGTATAGCCAGTTGTAGGAAACTTGAGTACATCCAGAAGGACATTTCCCATGGACATGGGAGTGAGTATATGAAGGTACTTCATATTTTAGGCGGAAGGAGAAGTTGAGTGCTTAAAAAAGTCTAGGAAAACAAGTTTCCCCTCCCTCTTTTAAGTATACAAACTGTAATGTAGGTTTTTATTTAAAGTAATGTATCTATTTAAAAAACTAACTGTAGCTTTAGAAGGAATCTGTGGATGGCATCTTAGTAATACTGTTAGTACAAGGAGACAAAACTGTTTAGGGATTTTTGAGAGCCAAACTGGAACCCATGCAAGTTTACATAGGGGATGGCTTTTTTTTTTTTTTTACACCATCCTTTTGACATCACACTTGCTGTATTCTAACACCTGAAAGTGCTGTACTATTATTCTAGGAAACTCGTGAAAAAAGGATTATGCAGTACCATGAAGAACCAGATACACCTCCAGTGCTAGTGAGTAATTCTTGGGGGGGGGATTGTTCCCTCCCATCTTGATTAATTTGATCATTCTAAAGAATATATGCTAAAGCCAGATGCACTTAAAAAGTGCTAAAATTGCTGATCCCTAAATTCTGGGTTTGGGTAAATATTGACCGAAAATATGAAGTGAATCATGAACCAGTGGTCTCTTTAGCTGCAACTCTGAATCCAGGTTCACAAGCCTTCTTCAATCTGCTAACCTGCAGGTATGTGGAATTTTGCCTCTCCAAATTAAAATAGCAATAGCACTTATATACTGCTTCACAGTGCTTTGCAGCCCTTTCTAAGCGGTTTACAGAGTCAGCATATTGCCCCCAACAATCTGAATCCTCATTTTACCAACTTTGGAAGGATTAAAGGTTAAGTCAACCTTGAGCTGGTGAGAATCGAACTGCTGGCAGTCAGCAGATTTAGCCTGCAATACTGCATTCTAATCACTGTGCCACCACAGCCCTTGTTACCAGAACCTGTCTACAACGCTTCAAAACAAGTCCTTGTCCAAAACATAAATATTTAAGAATGTAGAAATTTGAATATGACTTGAGGTATATGGCTTCATACTACATGCTAAATGTTAGCCTTCCATGAGCTACCTATTCCACCAAAGCCATAATTTAGTTCTTTAATTTTTTTATTAATCTAACCATTCCGGTTTGCAAATAAGGACTTATGGCTCAATATGTTGTCAGAAGTCTTTGGTAAACTTTAAGCTTGGCTGTTTTCTTGCAGAGATTTCAAGAAAAGGTTACCCAAACTAGGTAATCAGTGCTAGTCCTGATGATGTTAACTAGTTTGGGTAACGAGAGCACCAAGGACCCCTTATTTCAATCCTGAGCTACAAATATTCTCCTTTATTGATAGCAATATGTTGTGTTTGGAGAAGCAAGCTACATTTTAACAGAATGTGTGTGAATTAATTCAAGGATGGCCAGTGGCTTCCCAGTGTTTTCAACAAAGGCATTCCACACTCCTATCAAGAGTATGCAAGTGATTCAGACTGAGATACACTACATTCCAAGTAACTGCTGTGCTCTTGATCTTTCACATTCCTTCCTGAGAAGAATTAAACATTTCAGTTCACGTAGTTAATCTGGTGTATTGAAAATACAAGAGGACTGATTCTGAGCACAGATTCAACCTGTGTCATAATGTTCCTGGTATGCAACACACGTTTCTATTTGTTCACACACACTCGCTCAGTCAATGGTAGTCTCAGACTCGATTGACCCTGCTTGTACTTTTCAAGGTGAGTTTGCCTGTTGCTCCCCTGTATTAAACAACACACATTTTGGTCCTTACCCGTCAAGGGCTTACGTGAAGGATCGTTGCTGCTTGTGGAAGAAAACAAAGCTACCCTGCAAGGGGAAACTGGGGCTCGGCTATTTGTGAGGTAAAAACCTGTTCTGTACCTTTACTTCAAATCCAGAGACTAAGCATAATCTGAAAAAAGGCAGTCCAACACATTTTGCTTTTATTTGTATTCTGAAACTGGCTCTATTTGCGAGTTTTGTTAGTGAAACTCATATAAATTCTCTGGCAGTTATCTTTCCAAGGAGTATGCTTTACCTTTTCAGACAAGACTAAGCTGCATCTTGTTCATTGTTATCTCTGCCTAAAGGCATACCACTTACGTTGGTAGATGTTAATAAGAAGATATGCCCCCTCCTCATCTTTTCACTGAACCATTTAAATCAGTATTTCTTTCATTATCCTTACTGTCCAGTCTTAACTGCTTGCTTTCTATGTACATACAATATTTGAGGAAGACCCAGAAACTTCTCAAGTGAAGTCACCGCATAAGACCTCAATAGCAGTTGAGATTTTTTCCTTAATCAGCAATATTCACATGCCACTTAATTCTAACGTGATACCGACTGCTGTTAGAGGACTTGTGATAGGAATGTATGTGTACAAGTGATAGAGGTTTTGTGTTCGTTAAACATTCTCCAGTACTATATAACAGGTGAATTGTCAGAAATGTCTATGAAACTAGTACTGATTTCAAACACTTCATTCTTAAACTTGCCAGTAATAATTCAAATGTTGTCTTTCTGTGCAGAGGAAGTGCCCCAACGGAACATGAGCATGGAACAGATTTCAGTTTCCTGTTAACCGAGGGCTTCAAGATAGTGTAATTATTTTTCCAAGAGTCCTCTCCTATGCAGGATTGTACTCCTCAAAACGGCTAGGAAAAAATTGCCATATATTAGAAGGCCTGGGGATAGGCTGCCATACTGATCACCTCTTTCCACAGCTTAATGGCAGTCTTTTGCAACGGAAAAATTGAGTTCTGGAAAATACTAATAAAGAGTTAATTATAAATGAAGAGCTTCAATATTTTCATTTTATTAAGCAAATATTTATGGATGGACAGGTTCCCCAATCTGAGATTATAGTGTTAGTGAGCCTCAAGTCTAGTGCTTCCCAAGCATACCTTAAGACATTAACAGACTGGATAAATAAATAATTCAGACTACAGGGGACTTACTTTGAAGCCTACATCTGAGGATCTGAGAGGGTTATTTTCCTAGAGCCGCTTAATAACAGCAACATTGCAGCCATCTTTCGACTCCAGCTTGGTTTCTTGGCTATTGTAACTTCAAGGATTTTAAAGAGCTTAAATTCATCTCTGAATTGCAGCAGCCTAAGTAGCAATTCTGATATGTGAAGAAAAATATTGTATTGTTGTCAGGACTAAATTGTCTCGTTTAACAGATTGCAAGATAAGATTTTGGGATCATTGTTTGAAGAATTCATTTGCTAAGAATAGAGAATAGAATAGAGAAATTTCAGCTCCAAGATAAATGTCAATCGCTATCAAAAAAAAAAAAAAAATGCCAATGCAGCAAAATTGCATTTGGGTTACTATGTAATGGTAATGTGCAAACACTAAGCTTATGTTGCAGTCCTGGAGTTCCTTAGAGATAGGCACATAAATGGGAATGGAACAAGGGAAAAGTATAGAGTAGAACAATAAAAATTATATAAATAAAGGCTCTGGAAGAGTCGAAGAACCTAACAAGTTGTGTGACTAGTTTAGTTTAGTACCTAAACCTTTCTGATCTTCTCCTTACCAAAGATGTGTACTCAAGAACAACTGGGATAAAAGTTGTTTTAAATCAGAGTTTTATAGGAATATTATACAAAGTTAATTCATCCTGTTTGAAGCCTCTTTAGATACATAAATCTGGATTTATTCCACAATTAAGGCATTTGAAGACCAATAGCAGTTAAGGAATGGCAGCTGTGATTTCACATTGTTGGGTTATATAGTAATTTGTTAAATTTGTATGATGTCTGACTCTCAACAACTGGGTGGCTTTTGTCCCTTTGTAAATGAAATAGAATACTTTGCAGAGTTGCCATGATAGGTGGGCTGTCCCCTCCCCCATGCCAGCTGATGATTTTTTTTAATAAAATCCATGAGATAGTGTTCAATGATGTAATTCATTTTTTGTTTAAAAGGTGTCCTAACCTTTTGAAGTCATTCACAGCAAGTTCAACAAAATGCTGAAATGAACATTTCCTAAACCTATCCAGCAATGAGCACAACTAGATTTATTTTCCCTCCAGTGTCCTTGAGAGTTTCCACAGTGTGAGTTGGTGGCAAAGGACTACGTCTTACAACTGAGGTGCTGTAAGGGATCCACAAGGGTTGCTCATACCTTGCAAAAACCCTGCTCTCTGCTATTATGCACCTATTATTCCATGAAGGAATGGGAGGAGAGACAATGACTTCCCAAACCTGTTGAATGAAACCATCTGGCCACCACTGCTTGCACAGTGATCTGGCTCCTCCCTCCCAGTTGAAAACATTCTTTAAAATAATAAAAAAAAAGATAACTATAGGATCAGAATGTGTTTTTGAAAGGCACAATTTGATTTCCTGCCTAAAATTAGTATTTTCTGTAAATTGCAGTGCTTTACTCTAAAGGAGTCCCCCAAGCACAGTAAAAACATACAAATTAAGCGTGTTTTCAGGGAAGGGAAAGGCTGCACCCATCCAGTCATGCTCCAATCTCGCCTATGAACATGCTCAGAACTGCAACCCTTTGAATTTATTTTCTTTAGGAGAATGAGGGTTACTGGCTATAAAGTCCATACGGACATCTGAATTCCGCCCATGAGGCTGTATCTGGCACTGTATTTTGAGAAATAGGAAACAAGTCCATCATTCATTAGGAGACTAGTCGTAAGTCCATTTTTTAAATTTAATTGGCTTCAAACCTTGTTATATACAAAGCTAATTTGACAATCATTTTATGTACAAAGTATGCAAGCATTTTAAAAAGGTTTAAATTACAAATCTGTAAATCCTACAAAGTGCAATTTTTAAAACATTTCTCACCATGCTGTACAGAAACAGTTCACTGTTAGCTAATATACATACATACATACAAGCTTAAAATTATTAAACGTTATTATTGGAACATTAATACAAATAGAATATTATTTAACCTTAGAAGCACCAGAAATAAAGAAAAGATATTGCACAAAAGGTTTTAACATTCCATGATGGCTAGTTGAAATTTAATTATATCAAAACACTTCCATCTAAAATTTGAAGGCATTTTTGGCATTTGAAGTCAAGATTGCACTATTAGAATAATCAGCATTAGATTATCATTTGCCCTTATGTACAGAAGGCTTCGTGCTCTTTTTACTTTTAAGTGTGATGTTTTAAGGAAATGCAGAGGCATAGATTAGGTGTAATGCTGAATTTAGTAAAAGAAAATTTGTTTGGTGCCAGCACAATTTCCAAAGCCAGTTCTTAATTAATGGAGGAGAGTCTTTGTGGCCTTTGTGACACTTGCTCTCTCTCTTGTAGCATCAAATCAGGCAAAACTTCATGCCTACTAATGTATGCATTTTTGATAGCAAAGTGGTGTTGGAAGCTTTAACAATGGAAGCTGTTTCTCTACAATTCATGACAGCACAACACTGAAAACCGCAGACATTTTCCTAAAGTGGTTCATTCTGCTTTAAGTTAGGGTTAGCAATCTGTGATGGTGAATTTCACTGGCATGTAAATAGTACAAATATCATGAATATCATGGATGTGCATAGATAGCTAAGCAGAAAGACTGCCACTGGAATAACATGGAGCACTGAGAGGTGCTATCCTTATCTGACTGATCTGAACATAAGCACAGTCCTGGAAAAACTGTGCAAATATTGAGACTGGATGGTGGTTGTTTTTAAAAAAGCCTGATTTAAATGCTGAGAAATATTAACTTGATGCTTTGTGCAATAGGCACTGTCAATCAGTCTCTTTCTTGATGCTTGTTTATAATCTGGATTTCAGAAAACTACCAAATAACTAACCAATTTTCTTTTCAGACCACTCCATCATCTATTCTGGCCACTATCCAAGTCTGCTTGATTTCAGTGAGATATATCATAATTCTGTTAGGCTGAGCCTAATGCCCTCAGTGTAGCCTTTAGAAATACAGCTCTTAAATGACTGAGTAAAGATGCTGAACAATTTTTCTTTTTTCTTTTTGCAAAAGCCCATTCAAAGACGATAAAACACTATTTGTTCTCTGAGTAACACAGAGAAAGCAATATCAAAAATGACAATTTCACTTTCTGAAAAGCAGACCTTTGTGCAAAATTTTAAACAAAGCACAACTTTACATTCTTAATGTGGATTTTCCATGCCATCTTTTCACCTTATAGTGTTCCTGCACTTTTCTGCTATTCAAATGTATGACACGAGTAAGAAAACATTAAAAGTGTTCAGAATTGATATACTAAGGGTCTTTTTTCTAAAGACAGCCAAGGTAGCAAGCATCCGTCCATACAGTCACAAGGTATCAAACCCAATTCAAAGGCACCAGTGGGAACACCAATCAGAAGAATACCATAGAAAACAAATGTATAATTTTCAGATTTAAGTCCACAAATCAACCATTCCCACCACGCTCTGGTCCTAGGCATATCTTCTTGGAAGTAGGGAGACAGCTAGACAGAGTGTTGCAGATACCTGCTCCCAACAGAATATTTGAGCCAAGATAACAGAGATGAGAGATTGATTGTTTGATTCTGGGGCCCTCACTCATATGCTATGGAACATCATCAATTCTGCAGTATCTTTGGAGGCAAAATGTGAATTTGTATTATAGTGCTTTAGTACTCCATTGATTCTATTTTTAGCATTGATTCCTTCAAACAACATTTTACAAAAAGCAAATATGGTGGAGAATGACCACTAAAAATAATGGAAATTAATATTTGCTTTTTGCAAAATGTTATTTGAGGGAATAACATCTGATATTTCATCTCATATATTTTTGTTACAACAGATATTAAATCCATTTTGAGCCACTTTCCACATCCTAAAAGAAGTACATGAATAAATACATAAAATATAGTTATTAAAACAGGAATTAAAATTATTAAACTAATGGTCAAAGCTACTCTTAGCCTTACATAGGAAAGAGCCCAGAACTCTTTCAAGTCAACCTTTTGCACATCTTAAATAAATAAATAATCATAGCGCATATAGAAAGAACATTTGGATGGTTTCTGATACCTGATTTCAATAAAAAACACATTTTTAAAATGTCGTTACCCTATTCTTTTTGGATACACCCTAACATTTCATTTTTTAAAATTATAAATTATCTCCAAGAAATTAAAATGTTCTCTAGGCTCTGGTAAATAGCTGAGAAATTTCTAGCAAGAGGCTTTTTGATGGATAGAAAATATCCATTATTTTCCTGGAATGGAGATCTTTGAATTGGCTCACTTGAAATCTCTCTGAAATTTTAAACACATTTCAAAATATATACATATCAAATATACAATTGGAAAACCATTAATATAATGCCCTAGAATATTCTTTACATGCAGTCCCATATTTAAGTATAGCATCTACATGCTTTTACAGAAATGGTTTAGTCTGCAACATTGATTAACAATCCTTCAGTTTTTAAATTCTCATAACCCAACTTCACGTCAAAAACATCAAACACTTTGTGATTATCTTTGGTAATGCTACTGTTTCTATTCCAACTTTCACATACATCTTTTAACATATTTTGAAGTTCAGTCTTGTGTAACCTTTCCTTAAACTCTTCTATCCAATCTGTAAGATTGTCGAAAAAGTCAGGTCATCTTTCAGTAGAGCTGCTGGTGACTTCATAGATACATCCATATCACTTTCTTCGCAACAATACAGAAATAGCTTGCAGTTCCCTTCTTCTGGGCTGTGCTTTCAACTTCCTTATCTACTTCACAACTCTGGAATTCCCACAAACTCTTCCATCTATGTCCAGACTCTGCTTAACTTTTAAGATTAACCCCAAATCTGTGCTTTTTTGCCCACAATTATTTTACACTCAAGATTAGTAAAATATAACATTTTTCCAGAACATTCTACATATGTCTCCTTAAATATTAGTCCCATTAACTTCATTTAGTCATCCAAGGAAAAGATTGAAGCTTAGACTACAGAAAGATATTTAAACACATATGTATCTAAGCAGAATAAAAGACAATAGTCTTTGAAGAAATAATAATAAAAATGAATGAATTTTGTATCAGTGATAAAAGTCTGCAAAATTTCAACCCGAAATTAAAGATTAACTTCATATTTTCTTGTGTTTCTCTTGTAGTTCTTCAACTTTTGAGCCTCAAAGGAACCAGGAGAAAGTTATAAATCCACCTCCATAAGGTGTATATGGCACACTGAAATATTCATGTACTCTGCTCTTAATAAGCCTGCAATTTTTCTTACAACAGTGAATACAAAATCATAAAAAGGTATTATAACAAAAAGATGTTCTTTGCTTGGGGAATCAGAACATTCTCACTCAAAGACTTTGCAACCAAGGCTAAAATTGCATCATTTTCCCATTACATAATTGCCTATATTTAACGTCCAATTTGTTTAAAAAATAAACCCTCAGTTAGGGTTATAATTCACACTGTGCAAAATAAAACCTGGAGAAATATAGAGAAGGTATATATTATATTTGTAGAGTCTCTCATTTACATTTCCCAGCATTGAAATAATTCTTAGTTAAGAAATGTTATTATACCATAACTCTGCAGATGAAGATTTCTTCCCATTACAAAAATGACTGCCATTAACAGCATAGTACCGGTAGCTTTTTCAGATGTGTGAGATGAGATTCAATCATGTGCATATACATTGGCTCTTAAAGAACCAAGCAAAACTGCTAAGCTACCATCTTCTGGCCGAAAGAACTATCTAGCCCTATTTATGGCATCTCCCTCTCCCCGCTATTGCACATAAATGTAAATAGGACTATCCCAATGCTTTTGTGCATGGAATACATTTAATGTTTTAATGCTCAAATTTAATATTTAGCAGCAAAAAATGGTTCCAGTTGCCATTTAATGATGCTGAATCAGATACCCTGAAGGATGAAATTTCTGTGCTGAATCCCACAAAAAGAACGCATGCGTTGGTCCTCTATTTTTTTGTCATTTATGTTCATATATTAACCATTCAACTTGCACCTCAACCTGTTCAAAAGATTTCAGAAAGCTGACTTCTGAGTAGAGCAACTTGCGCTGATAGTCATCCATTTCCCCCTTTAAATAGGTGAGTTTAAATAAATTTCTCATTCAGTTTCCAAGAACTAAAAAGGCATTGGAATTTTTTTAAAATAATTGTTTTGTTGATTTATATAGTTAAATAATTTAGAGACACATTAACCAAGATCCAGAAGACTCCTTTTCTCAAGGAGGATTTAAAAACTAGATCTCTAATTCTTTTTTGGCATGACAGCAACTACCTCTCCAGTGGCCAAGGCCACTTGGAACACAAACCGTGAGTTCTATTATGCCAAAACAGCAGCAGGTTATGTAAAGGGGGGTACAGAATAGTGTTATAATGGATAGCCACAAATTACTGATTTTGACATTTATGTCCAACTGTCAGTAATTACAGGCAAATTTAGTGACTGTCAAAATACTTTACATTGCTGATAGTCATTAAATTTACCCCAGTTTGTTGGCTTTCTTATATGTCAGTTAAATTTTCAACATTCACTTTAAAACTCACACACATATACATCCATACGTACTATCTATCTATCTATCTATCTATCTATCTATCTATCTCTATCTAATCTTGCAATGTGTTTAAAAAGGACTGAATTATCTTATTGCTTCTACTTAGCACAAAAAACAATAGATGTTGTATACTAATATGCAGATGTGCCTGTGGAAATTGTGCTGTAGTTGCAACATAACTGAGAAAATTGAGAGGTATGATTGGAAGATTAAGCAAAAATGTATGAATCCCAAGAGATGATAGGAGCAGATATCACATGGAATCTTGAGTATTATATTCAGTTTCTCCAGATGAAATCTGACTGATCCGTTTGCTTGAACCCCACAATTTTCGGGAGAGTTGGCCAGCACGCATCTGTTTAAAGTAAGCCAGAGACACAAAAAGTAAGGGGAAAGGGGGATAAGGGGGATAAATTAAATAAAAACTTCAGATGATTCTACAGAAGCGCAGACAGCAAAAGATAGAGCACATATACACAACACAATGGCAATTTATTTCTAAAGTATTTCAGTGTTTGGACAATCCTAGGGAAAACAAATAAAGGGCACAAAGTGGAATTCTCTTAAATACATCGTTAAAAGGTCACATTGTCAAGTGACTTTAAAGAGGCATCTTTGAATGCCCTAAAAAGCTTTGTAGGCTGAAGAAAACAGAATTTAGATATCAAGATTATGGTGCCTTCTGTCGTTATTTGGTTTTGAAATATAAACAGAAAAGATCCTCTATAAAACAATCAATTTTGTTTAAGGTTGCAAATTGAACAACCTAATTAGGTAGTCTTCTAAATATGCTTTGGGGCAAATGGCAAATGAACACATAATCTTTACACCATAAAGAGTGTTTAGAGGTAAAACACTTGACAATGTTTGAAAAATAACAGCAAAAAGAGGGAATGGAAGAAGAAAATTATTATGGTGGGGAACCTATACACATTTACATTAATCTTAATCAGTGCAAACAATTTGTGTTAAATGATGCAATTTATAATGCAATAAATAAGTAAATTAATAAGAAAGACTCAAAACCTAGGTCAACAATCAAATGACCTGGCTGGGTTGTGCAATTAAAGGCATACTAGTTTTGTGGTGTAAACAACACACATTTTTTGGCAAATAAATAATTTATCTAATCAAGATAATAGTGCAACATTTGACTGTGTCTGACTTTGAATGAAGTCAAAGCCTAACTTCAGCTTGACAACTTGAACTAAGAGAGTGAATGGCTTTGATATCAGTTATAACCTGGATATTCCAGAGATCTGAAAAGGGCTTAGACACTTCCCCCAATGTGACATTTGAGAGACCGCCTGCAAAGATTTTGTATCGTCCTCAATAATTAATAAGCATCAGTCATTTCCTGGCTTCTTCTGAAGAGGTTAGTGCAGAGGTTTGCTTGAGTTAAGAAAATACTAGTGGGCATCTCTCCAAAATTAGGAGAATCATTTTCACAGACGCCATAATGCAGTATTCCATCAGTTCAGAAAGCCCAGGGTGTCACTGAAGGGCTTTGGTTCACTTGCTCTAGGAAATATTTTGGTGACATCCCTTTTGTGCGGTAGACTAAAGGACATGACCAATAAACACTGCATAATTGTAGTTGGCATCCAAGTAGTTTGCATCCACTCCAAGGATGAGAAGCACTGCCCTTTGCATAAATCTAATTAGCAACAAAAAGATGGATCCTTAATGGCATTTTTTTTAAATGGAGCATGAATGCAGCTAAGCAAAGCCACAATGGTTCCAAAGTAGCCCACTGTTGTCTATTCAGTGCTCTTCTGGAAGCTAATGTCATTCATTGTAAACAGTGGTGACAGGTTAATGTTGAGAATTAAGTATTAAATGGCAGGTGGCACTAAGCAAGTTCAGTCCAGTTAGAAAGCACTATTAGCGCATTCAGGCTAAGTCAATAAAATCTGTATGTTAGTTCAGCACACCTCCTTTCCCCTATGGTTCCCCTCTACATTCTCTCTCTTTTTTTTCCAAGCAGAGAAGAATCTCTAAGAATGTCTTGGGAATTATTTCTTCCCCCTTGAAAGGTCAAATTTGCTTTGAAGTTTGCCCTGCCACAGAAGCGATCGCTTGCTCAGCCGGAAAGCAGAAATAAATGAGCTTCCCATTGTTCGGTAGATAAAGTTCTTGATGGTAGGTTTTACCTCTGCTGGCTTTCCAACGCCAATGATAATCAACTTGCCATCATCGAGGCCCACCAGAATGTGGCTGAACTCTTTGGTAACAGAGACACAGTGAATTGGCAGCCGCATGGCTAAAGGGGAGGAGCTAAGGCTCAGGCTGAAATAAAGAAATAACAAACATCTATTATTTACAGCAGGCTAAAAAGCACTCGATGGGCAATTTATATTAAAAGATAGAAATTGCTGACATCTACCAGCAAGTCTTACGAAGCATTATGTACCAAGTCTCTGATTCGACATCTGTATCTAGGACATGGTCAGTAATGGAATACCACCATGTTTAAACCTTTGCTTCTGGGCCAGTTCAGTACATCAAACTTATTAGTCAATTTCAGCATAGATTAAACATCCATAATTTATTAGAATGAATCGATACAAAAATGGGTATCATTTTAAGATGCAAATCCAAACATAAGAGCAATTCCAAATCTATAAACAATCAATCTCAAATTAAATTATAGCTCTAAGCATATCCATTACTCAAACAAAAATATAACTTGCTTCTGTTCCCAATTGGCTCATTCAAGGGAATTCACTGAAAATCGAATTACTGTTATTGAGCTGGATTCAGAGTCATGCTAAATAAATCCACTTGTGAACATCTATCTGCTTTTGACTGCATTTGTATCTCTCCCCCCACCCAATTTCTCAGAATTCTCCCTCAAAATTGTGTTTTAGTGTAGTGTGTTTTGTATGAACTACAGAAGGAAATTTGGAATGGAAAATTATCAACAATTAAGCAGAAGTACCCAGCAGAACTAGAGAAGTAGCAACAGCAATTACCATATTATAACATGAAATAATGAACTCCTCAATTTACAATCATTCATTTACTGGCCATTCAAAGTTACAATGGCACTGAAAAAAGTGACTTATGACAATTTTTCACACTTATGACACACTTATAGAAAAAGGACAAAACAGTAGCAACCAGCAATAAAACACAAATCAGGAAGTTGGTTGAGATCCAGAAAGATTGTTTCCTGGTAGTTTGAAGCATGATTAGTAGTAAAAGTCATCATAAGAGAGCTCAAAATCGTAAATAGCACGTAACTAACTAGCAAGGAATTAATTTGCTTCTTAGTATTCAGCATATGAGATTCCTTCCATATAAACAATAATAGTTGGTGGAGAAGGATCATAGACTGTAAATTAAGAACTGCTGATTTATTTATTTATTTATTTATTATTTACATTTTTATACCGCCCTTCTCCTGAGGGACTCAGGGCGGTGCACAGCCATACTAAAACATGTGTATCTATAAAATTTAAAAAACAATTTAAAACATATTAAATGATTTGGCCCTATATTAAAAACTAAAACACCCATTAAAATCCATTCTTAAGCCAGCCCAGCCTGTTGAAACAGTAGAATCTTAAGGGCACGGCAAAAGGTACGAAGGTCAGGGATCATACGAATCTCCGGGGGCAGTTCATTCCAGAGGGCAGGTGTTCCCACAGAGAAGGGGGGGTCACCAGTCGACATTGTTTGACCAACGGCACCCTGAGGAGTCCCTCTCTGTGGGAGCGTATTGGTCAGTGGGAGGCTATCGGTGGCAGAAGGCGATCTCGTAAGTACCCAGGTCCTAAGCCATGGAGCGCTTTAAAGATAGTGACAAGCATCTTGAATCGCACCCGGAAGACCACCGCGAGCCAGTGCAGCTCGCGCAGGAGCAGTGTTACATGGGTGCGCCGTGTCGCTCCCATAATCTCCCCCGCGGCTGCATTCTGGACCAGCTGGAGCCTCCGAGTGCTCTTCAAGGGGAGCCCCATGTAGAAGCATTATAGTAATCCAGACGGGACTATGATTGATCATAGGTCCCCAAGGACTGAAGTTGTCAACATTACAAGTCATTGGAAACAGCCTTCCTTTTCAAGCTTCCCCTTACCTGTAGAGATCTCTTATGGAGAGAAATCCCTGTAGACTCCCTATTACAATATACTCTCCAGTCACACAAAGATCCGACACTTCTTCCTTCAAGCTCTCAGAGCCCAAATACTTCCCATTCACAGAGTAGAGATGCAATGCATTCTTATCCTGGGCAGAAAACCAAAAAAACAATAAAAGAGAGAGAAGAGCCTTGAGCAACAACATTTCCCATAGAAATTTTAAATTCTGTAACAGTATTGTTTGTAGCACCATTACAAAAAGAAGATACCATGGCATGTAATCTCTACATAATGTTCAGGATTGTCAATTCATATAATATTTACATATACAGATGTGGGAGCCTGATTAGGAATCTGTCTAAGTTAGTAAACCTGATCTGCATGATTTTGTATCAGATTCTGTAGATAGGGTGTGAGTTAGGGGTTGTTAATAATTTCAGATCCCATGGAAATTAAAATTTTGTATATGAGAATACGAGACCTTACAAAATGTGTGACTTTGTGAAATTCTGTCCATTTTTTTAAATGGGAGTGTACAACTGTGTTTTAGTCTGCAGAGGACATGCAAATAAAAGGTTGCCAACATTTGCAGACAAGTGAATGTTGCAGAATATCAGTTGCAGAACTGATCACATTCAAGAAAGAGTAGATATGCAAGGCTAAAATTTACCAAGAGACTCTACAACTTGGTTCCTCCTCTAAATTCCCAAGCAGTATCTTGACATTTGGGAAAAGAGGAAGCCACAATTTCTCCAACACTGCTAAGGATGCTTATCTAGAAGCAAAATGACAACCACGCAACTCAAAATTGTCTTTTTCCAATTAAATTATAAATACACAATGGCATTTGGTCTTGAACTTTATTTAGAACCAATTTTGCAAAAGATCATTGCTAAAAAGGCAATTAAAGCTAAATTATTATTATTATTATTATAAAAAGGGTTGCTGCCAGCGTCCTAGGTATCAACATCTTTAAAAGGTACTTGGTTGATACCTAGGAGGCTGGCAGCAACCCATATCAACCATTAGCACCAGTCAATGGTATTTGTGATGCATTTTTGAATGTTCAGTTGATTGGGTTCATGTCTGGTGAATAAAAGATAACAATAACAATAACAATAATAATAATACTCTCCAGGTTGGTAGACTGGATTATTTTCATTCCATATCAAGTATAGCATATTGAAACATTAAAGGCAACATTTAGTCAGCCAAAAATAGGTAATTCTGTTGCATAATATTGAGTTTAGGCTAACAGGGATACTAAATTCTTGGACAGTGAAATGCCTACGATTTGCTTGGGAAAAAGAGCTATAGAAGCTTCCCTCCAGCAGCCACACAATCCTAGATACAGCTTTGGCTGCTTCCTTTTGTCATTTCTCTGTGTTGCAAAACCTTTCCTTTCAAACAAATGGCACAACCTTACACTGCAGAGGCAGGAGACACAGCCAAGAATGAATTCCAATACTTTGTCCACACTAATTCATGTACAGGCAAAAGTTGCTGCATTTTGATTAAGCCAAGTCTATGTAACTGAATTCACACATTAAAAGGGCTTTCCCATATGCTCTCTTTGCCTATTTTTCTGGACAACAAGCCATGAATATATGGTTTGTGCAAACATAAATATACACCTATAGGCCCCAGTTTATTTATTTATTATTTATTTATTTATTAATCAAATTTCTATATCGCCCTACTCCCGGAGGACTCAGGGCGGTGAACAGCCAAGATAAAATACAGATAATACAAATACTAAAAATCCCTTAAAATTATTAAATATTTTGGCCGAAACACAGATTAAAACACCCAATTTATAAAATCAAACGAATTAAAAATTTAAAAGAGGAGAGTTAGGCCAGGCCAGCCTGCTGAAATAAAAAAGTTTTGAGAGCACGACGAAAAGTGCGCAGGTCCGGGATCCTCCGCATCTCTGGGGGGAGCTCATTCCAGATGGTAGGTGCCCCCACAGAGAAGGCTCTCCCCCTGGGGGCCGCCAGTCGACACTGTTTGGCCGACGGCACCCTGAGGAGCCCCTCTCTATGGGAGCGTACTGGTCAGTGAGAGGCTATTGGTAGCAGAAGGCGGTCTCGTAAATACCCCAGTCCGATGCCATGGAGCACTCTAAAGGTGATAACCAAAACCTTGAAGCGCACCCGGAAGACCACCGGGAGCCAGTGCAGCTCGCGGAGGAGGGGGGTCACATGGGAGCGCCACGTCGCTCCCATAACCACCCGCGCGGCCGCATTCTGGACCAGCTGGAGCCTCCGGGTGCTCCTCAAGAGGAGCCCCATGTAGAGAGCATTGCAGTAGTCCAGGCGGGAAGTAACGAGAGCATGAGTGACCGTATTTAATGAGTCCTGATCCAGAAAGGGATGCAACTGGCGAATCAGGCGGACCTGATAAAAAGTTCCCATGGCCACGGCCGTCATGTGCTCTTCCAAAGACAGCCGTGAGTCCAGGAGGACACCCAAGTTGCGAACCCTCTCCGTGGGGGCCAATGACTCGCCCCCAATAGTCAGTGATGGCACCAACTGACTATATCGGGATGTTGGAAACCACAGCCACTCGGTCTTGGATGGGTTGAGCCTGAGTCTGTTTCTCCCCATCCAGATCCGCATGGCCTCCAGGCACCGGGACATCACTTCAAGGGCATCATTGTTTACAGTTACATATATTTGTATTTATCCAGACATAAATTATATATACCATTCCATGGTTTGATGGAGGGAGGGACTAGCCTTGATAATGCTGACTGACAATAAGAAACTCCCATTGCTATTCCAATCACGCAGTTAATTTATCCCCACCTCTAGAAACAAAACCAATGCAGCCACTGTTCATTCTGCTGTCTGAATACCTTGAGAGTTGTCTTTCCTTCTATGCTGGTATGAACGACTAAGTGTCCTTCCCAAGAAACAGCCAGATTAGGAACAGTGATCGGGAGAGAACTCTCACAAGGCGGCCTCAGAGTCCTCATATGTTGCCCCTTCTGAATTGTGTGGACAATCACAGTTCCATCCTATTAAGACCAAACAGAGATATCTCAAAACTGGAAGGATGTGAGAACCAATTCATAGTGTAGTAACACTAGCCTCTGTGCTTTTAATACAATAGTCAGCATGCCCAGAATGACACACAGAAAACAGCCACCCAGGCAGTGGTTTTTCAATGGATTATCCTATCTAAGCAATGTTTTATGAGGCAAATAAGACTTTTAACAGCAAGTATTTATAACAGCTCTTTATATTAATGACTTTTAAATAATGCAGCTCCTCTCAGCCTCAAATGTTCATTATGCCTCCACACTGCAGTTTTAAAAACATTCCATATATTTTGTTGAATGCATTCCATTCTTTCTGCAGAAGACAGGAAGGAAGAATGTTTTGGAAATACATTTTAAAAATAGAAGACCTTTTTTAAAACCAAAGTCCAAAATGGTTCTGTGTTGAACATTTGCCATCAAACTATCATGCATGTATTTGCCTGGAAGCAGATGTTCAAAAGGGGAAATACTTCCAAAGAAGCAGGCATAGCTTTGCAGACATCATTTACCACAAGGGAACAATTTAGAAATGTAAATGGACTGGCAAGAATGAATTGCATATTCAAGGTTCACTTGAGACTGATGAGGTACTTTAAGCCGGGGAAGCAGTTTTTCTTACTTTGAATGAAGACTTAGGAAACAACAAGCAAGCATACCCTGGCACCTGACACTGCCATGTCCAGTTCTGTACTAATGCCAACTGAAGACACTTCATTGGTATGTCCATAGAGAATCTGCAAAGGTTTAGGAGCCAGTCCTATTGGCACTCCTCCCTGCAATTAAATATTGGAAAGAAGCACAGTTATATTAAAAGACAAGGTATTTTCAAAGCAACACATCTGCCCAAAACCTGACATAATTTTGTGCCAAACTTTCTACTTTAAGGAAGTATAATGCCTCTTAATATATTAAACATTCTTATTATAGGTCAGTGATGGCTAACCTTTTTGCCGTCGCGTGCCGAAAGCAGGAGCAGCAGGGGAGGGTCGCACACATGTATGTCCCCACACATAATTCAATGCCCCTCCATGCCCCCCCCCACTTTTGGCATGCGAAAGTAAAAAGATTACCGGTGGGTCTGGAAGAACCATTTTCCACCCTCCCCAGGCTCCAGGGGCTTTCTTGGAGCCTGGGGAGGGCGAAAACGGCCTCCCCCCTCCCCCCTGAAGCCCTCCAGAGGCTGGAAATAGCCCATTTCCCGACTTCTGGTGGGCCCAGAAGGCCCAAAAATTAGCTGGCCGGTGCACACATGCGCACTGGAGCTGAGCTAGGGCAACGCTTGCGGACCCACAGATATGGCTCCATGTGCCACCTGTGGCACACGTGCCATAGGTTCGCCATCCCAGTTATAGGTTAAGGCAGAGACTAAACAACTTCTGCAGCCAAGGAAGGAAAGGCTTAGCTACCTCTTCCTGCTCACTATGATCATGATTGTCATTAGCCTACTATTTAGACCCATTTAACTTTGCTTCAAACTCTTCTCTGGTTTATTATGATAGCTGGAAGTTTAGAAAGTCATCAAAGATAAAATAAAATACAGCTAATAAAGGTAAGGTAAAGGTATAAAGGTAGATTTATTTCATCCAAGGTAAAATAAAATAGTTGCCAATAAAATGGCAGCTAGTAGGTGCTGTGCTGCCATTTTATTGGCCACGGTGAAAACAAAACTGGATCATCTGAAACTGCTACCAAAATAAGTAAATAAAATAGAGAAAACAGGAGAAAACATATCAATTCAATTTATTCTTAGGAGTCACAAACAAAACTTTAGAAAATCTCAGGATGTATAAAAGAATAAAAAAGGAATTCTTTCTTCACTTGTGCCTCAGAAACTAATCGATACAGCAATAGTTCCATTTTACATTTACATTTACACTAAAGAAAGCACTAAACAGTGAACAAAGGACTGGGGCTTTTAATTGCACAGTATTATTTTCCAAAGAGTTACAAGAACAATCAGTACAAGAACAACCTTTTTATAAATTTATTTTTATTGATTTATTTAAAAAGACTTGCATGGCTACCCATCACAATTCTAAGCAGCACAAAGTCAGAATGAAACCAGACGAAACCAACAGCCCAAAACAAATCCTCTCCAACCCATTAGCAATACAAATGCCATCGCTGGACTCCAGTCTTACCTCACCTCACCCCAGCGCTTTTGGCATGTTTAGGTAAGTTTTCATGCACTAATACTTCTATCAGATATGCCAGAATGTATCCCTTGTGGCTCTGTAAGTCCTATACAAATTCCCAACTGTGTGAGACTCAAGTAACCCTTTTATATTTTATAAAATTTGAATGAATGTATTGTACCTCACATTCTGATCTTTCTGCCCCATCTGTAAGTTAAGGCAATCAGAAAACATGGCATCCCACAGCACAAATAGCTTGCAGAGTTCCACAAAAGCCAACTCACCTGCTGAACTATTTGCCACACCATACAAGTGGTGTCCCTTGAGCCCGAAATTAAATGGATCCCACAGAAATCCATGGCTAAACATGTCACAATGTCTATAAACACAAACAGAGGAAGACTCAATTCATAGAAATTGAAATAACCAGATAAAAAAGTGACAGTTTAAACAGATATGCTGGCTTTGCCCCAAAATGAAACAACTATTCTACATTGCAAAATGAATGTAAATTCATGACCATTAGATTTTAAAGAATATGAATTAGCAAACATTGTATGTAACATGTGGAACACCTAATTATATCAATAAGGATTCCTAAAGAGAATATTTCTGCTCCCAGGAAAAAGAGGCATTAAACATAAACGCAAATAGAGACTATAAAAGTGATATAATTAAAAAGAATAAAAGATCTCCCTTACCAAAGAGTTTCTTTGATTTGGTGGACGAGATAAACTTAATAGATATGTGGTGTACTTTACACCCCCAGGATAGACAATTTATATTCTATTCAATGCCGCAGAACTCTTGGTCCAGAATAGACATGGTCTGGGCTACTAGGAAATTAGGCCTGGAAATCAAAAAGGTTGATATGTGTACAAATGCCTGGGCAGACCATAAGTTTCTTGAAATTAGCTGGCACCACGATACCAAGAGAAAACAACAGAGATGGAGTTTAAGGACCAACCTGCTAAATGATAAAGAGTTCACACTGAAACTGAACGAAGAAGTAAAGCGCTTTTTCATAGAAAACGGGAAACAAGATACAGCCAAAGAAATTGTTTGGGACACCATGAAGGCTTATGTGAGAGGGGTAGCCATCTCATATACAGCCTTTAAAAACAAGGAAAAAAGGAAGATCAGGAAAGAGCATACTAAAACGCTATTACAAGCTGAAGATGAACTTCAGCAACGTCCGGGAGATGAGGCGATTAAACAACAGTGGTCGATTGTGAGACATAGACTGAATTTATTGGACCAGGAGGAGATGGCACAAAAAATAAAAAGATCTAAATATTATTGCTTTGAGAATGCCAATAAATCGGGGAGATGGCTTGCTTATAAATTAAAAAAGAGAAGGAAAAAAATCAAATACTGGTATTAGAAGACTCTCAGGGCAACCTTCTGACGAAGGAAGAAGACAAATTAGAAAGCATAAGAGAATTCTACGAATGCCTATACAAAAATTGAGAAGAAATTGAGTCAAATAAGGTGGAACAGTATTTGATGGAAGCCAGCTTACCCCAAATTATAGAAGAAGAAAAGGAAATGTTGAATGAAAAGATCACTATAGAGGAATTAAAAACCGCCCTCTCTAAAATAAAGAAAAACAAAACCCCAGGCCCAGATGGTCTTCCTGGGGAAATATATCTAAAATTTGATGAAGCCCTGAACTATTAGAAATATTTAATGAGGCTCTGGCTGGTATAACAATCCCGGATACCTGGAGGGAAGTGTATTTGACGCTCATACTGAAAGAAGGTGCTGACCCGAAACAGATATCTAATTATAGACCCATCTCCTTGCTGAACGCAGATTACAAACTGTTCATGAACATAATCGCGGAGAGGGTCAAAAAAATTTTAAATCGGTGGATCCACAAAGATCAGAATGGCTTTCTACCAGGGAGACAGATTAGAGACAACTTGAGAACAGTATTGAACACCATAGAATTCTATGAACAACATCCCGAAAAACAGCTGGCCCTAATGTTTGTCGATGCCCAAAAGGCGTTTGACAATTTGAATTGGACTTTTATGATTAACCAAATTAATCTAATGGGATTTGGGATGAATTTTAGGAAGATGATCGAGAACACCTACCATAAACAGAGGGCAAACATATTAATGAATGGAGATAAAACTCAGGTATTTCAGATCCAAAAAGGAGTGAGGCAGGGATGCCCCCTATCCCCCCTACTTTATATTCTGGCGCTAGAGGTGCTACTTAGAAAGATCAGAGCCAATAAAGAAATTAAAGGATTAAAGATCAGGAAGGAAATATTTAAAACGCAAGCTTTTGCGGACGACCTAGCCCTCATAATAGAAGATCCATTAGAAACCGGTTTAAAATTAATGCAGGAAATACAGAATTATGGAGAAGTGGCGGGCCTTAAACTCAATAGGAAAAAAACTAAAATAATAGTGAAAAATATGACAGATTCACAAAAAAAGGAATTGGAAGACTTATTAGGCCTCCAGGTAGTTAAGAAAAAAAAATATTTGGGAATATGGATCACTGCGAGATTCTCATCATTAAAAGAAGACAATTATATCCCTCTATCGCAGAAAATATATAAAGACCTAGAAAGATGGAAAAGGCTAAAACTGTCTCTGATTGGTAAAATAGCAGCGATTAAAATGAACATCCTACCTAAAATTCTGTTCCTATTTCAAAATATTCCGATAACCTTAGATAAAAAATTCTTTCTGGACCTGAACAAACACATTAGAAATTTTTTATGGGAGGGTAAGAAATCGAGGATCTCCTTCAAGATACTGCAAGGAAAAAGAAATTTGGGAGGATTCGGGCTCCCCGATTGGGAAATATATCAAAAGGCGGCGAAAATAATTTGGATTAAGGAGTGGATCACGTTACGAAATAGGAGAATCCTGACATTAGAAGGACATGACCTATTGGAAGGATGGCATGCTCACCTGTGGGACACAAAGAACAAGAAAAAATCCTACTTTTATAAACACAAAATTAGGGAGACACTTATACGCACGTGGGAGGAAATTAGACAGAGGATTTATACTAAGGTACCTAACTGGCTTTCTATTACGGAAGCGTTGGCGGCCCCAAACAGGAGAGATGATTATAAAGATATTCTTGATGAAAAGGGGAAGCTCAAATCTTTGGATTTATTGAGGAACCAGGGTTTCAACTTGGATTGGTGGAATTACCTGCAGATTAATTCAAGATTCCAAAAAGACAGAGACCAATTTGATATAGAAGCTAAATATGGAAATTTTGATAAAATTATTTGGGGAATAGACAAGAAAATGCTAGCAAAAATATATAACTTCTTATTAGATGAGGATAGGGCAGAGATTATAGCAAAAAATCAGCTAAATATTTGGGAAAAAAACCTGGGATCCAGATTAAATTTTAACGACTGGGAGATGGCCTGGAATAGGAATTATAAAATGACGAAATCGTTAACATTCAGAGAAAACCATTATAAAATGCTACACAGGTGGTATCTAGCACCAGCTAGGTTAGCGAAAATGTTTCCCAATCTCTCAGCCACGTGTTGGAAATGTGGAAAAACGGTCGGCACCTTCTATCATCTATGGTGGACCTGTCCAGAGACTAAAAGGTTCTGGTCAAAAATTTGATATTGGCTTTGTGAAATAACGGGACAGGAGATAGTTCTATCTCCAGAAATCTTCCTCCTGGGTATAATCGGAGACGGCCTCAATAACAACAAAACTCAACTCATAATCCAGATTACAACTGCGGCTAGACTAGCCTTTGCGAAATACTGGAAAAATAAATCCATACCCTCAGAAGAAATACTAATAAACAAAATCCTAGAGTGCGCAGAAATGGCAAAATTGACGAGTGAGATAAATAATGAGGAGAAATCTAAATATTATGAAGTATGGGGAAATTGGTACAATTGGTTGAAGAACAAGACAAAAACATGATTTTAGGATATGACTTGTTATGCACTCGAAGTACGAGCTATATTGCATAGAATATTGAACAGCTAAGGATGAAGTTTATTTAACGTATGATTCCGTAAATTGTATAAACACTGTACCTCTGAAGGAGATAGAGATTGTATATCCTTTTTTTCTTTCTTTTATAATGGAAAAATTTAATAAAGTATATTTTTAAAAAAAAAACATAAATGGTTATGTAAAAATTCTTTTTCCTCCATCAGATATTATCATAGGATAATAGGATACGGATCAGTGGTGGGTTGCCTCCGGTTCGGACTGGTTCTATAGAACCGGTAGTAAAACCGGCGGGAGGCTCCACCCACTGACCCTGATGCCATCAGAAGCTTCTGCACATGTGCAGAAGCAAGGCGTGCATGTGAGCGAAGTGAGCTCGTGCGTGCGATCCCGTTGCGAACGGGTAGTAAAGGAAAGTAGAACCCACCCCTGATATGGATGTGGGGCCAGTAAAGGCTCACCAGAGGCCTTCATGCACATTTACTTACCTTCTTTCAAACTAAATTCTATTCAATTCTATGGGGTTTGTCAGGAAGGAGACATTTTAAATGGATCAAATCCAACATGATTTATGTTTTAACCAAGAATAGTCTGTGGTAGCAAAAAACAAAGGAGGATCCTTGTTTGCCCCAAGCTATGGAAGATTAAAAAAGAGAAACTCTGGTGTCACAGGAAGAATATCTCATTAGAATAATTGGTGATCCATTGTCTTTTTAGCCTATCTGTAGCGTTTGCAAAAAATCTAACGGATCCTTGTGGACAGATAGTGGAATGGAAGAGGCTTCTGAGCCAATGCAATCTAATATTTAGACTACACTTTAGACTAGGCCTAGAGTGACATTACTTTAAAACTTCACTTGGTCTTTGAAAATCAAAAGTAGATTTTGGTCCAATCACTATTCTCAACCTCATGGGGATAAATTGAGCTACAATTAACATCTTGAAAATCTGGAAGGTAACCTCCTTCCTTCTTACTAAAAAATAATGCCAATCAGCACAGCAATAATATAAATATTGTTATTTACAATACGTTTATCATTTTCTGAGATGCAATAAGCAGTAATATCCACCAAATGGTCTCTATATTTTACAGATTCACAACATGGTGAGTTTTCTTTACATATCACAATGGAAGAATACAGTGCATTTGTATCTATTCTCTGTATCCAGAATTAAGAAAGAAGGGCCAACAAGAAGGCACCAATCCTGTTTTTAGTTTAAGCATTATTTTTGATCCATTAGTAGATCCAAGTAATGTGTTGCTGCATCCTTTTGTATTTTAGGGCTTCTTTTTGCTATAAAGTCAGGACCTCTTTACTGCTGGGTAGACAACACATATCAATGTTTCCATGGATATCTTGCCTGGCAGTCTCCTTACTTTAATTACATAAATGAACAGGATGTGGGCATTCTGCAAAGCAAAGCACAGACATCTTCTGTATGCTCATGAACATTTCTCAATTGTTAAGCATTTTTGCACAGAGTAAGTTAGTAGAGTAAGTTGCAGCCCAGTGCTTTGTTTTGGAGGATGTTATTTGAATAGAATATAGTAACAGGTGCTTCAAGGTCTGAGTCTGAGTTTTCCCTTTCTTTCCTCTTATAGCCCAATGATTTAGGGTCCAGCCAGCTCAACTTCTGTCTCAGCTTTCACTGTTTCCCAAACTTAATGCAGGCTTTTTTGTTTTCCAAATAATTTCTGCATGGTTCATCTCTGTGGCTCTCTACAGTTTGCTTGCCCAGTAAACAGGAACTTTGTGACTGGCCTGCTCCCTGGAGCAGAAATTTATAAGCAACCCCACCTATTTTGTGGCAGCTATTTTGTGAGAGCATCTCAACATTCTAAATAGGCCCATTGTCTAATCCACTCTAAATAAATACGTAAGTAAGTAAGTAAGTAAGTAAGTAAGTAAAGTAAATAAATAAATAAATAAATAAATGCCCAATCCCTTACCCATGTGCCGAATATGCTGCGCCATCACTTTTCCCTTGGTGAGAGATGTCACACGAATGCTATTGTCCCAATGCCCTCCACTGAAAAGCAACTTTGCATCATGGGACATCACAAACAACTTTGAAGTAATTTCCAATCCTGGTGCAAAAGGACCACTGATGTTTCGTTGTGTTCTGGAAACAAATACTAAAATTAGATCTACATTTTCCACTTATTAAAGTATATTATTGCCCAAAATCATGAAGTATGTTTTGGTACAAATAAAAATGCAATATAATTACTTAATAATATTAAATCTGCTTGCAACAATATAAGCATTTATCAAAGTGAGAATAAAGCACAAGTTTCAACTTCCAGCATAACAAATTTTGTTTTCTTCCAGTTAGGATGGGAGAAGGGAGAGAGCTAGTCAGAGGTCAGGTAGAGGGTTTACACTGTTCATTCATATAATGACTGATTGTGGTACACTATTATAACCAAACTCCCAATTCTTATCAATAACTGTGCAAATTTCTGAGATCTGGACTGCGGATTTAAGATTTTATCATCCATTCTCTTGATCTTGCATTACAGGAGTCTCCAGGCTCATATCTGAGCTTTGTTCAATCAGGATGTACCTATCCTTGGGAAAATGTCTAGAGGACAGTATAAAGCTGATTAAATAGCAAAGAGAACATGAATTCAATGAGCCAGTTTATTAAACCAAAATTAACCATGAGCCCATGGACTCCTTCATCAACATTCTCATCCTTCGGCAAAGTCTGCTGATTTCTTCAGATAATTTCCCATAGCATCCAGCTCTAAGAAAAAGCTTTCATCACCTACCCAGAAGCCTATTTTGCAGTTCAAAATAGACAACATACACACTGAATGTATGTATGCAATGCATACATACAAACTTCTACCTGTATGCATATTTGTAGTTTGATTCAGATAAACATATTTATACCTTGCTCTGGATAAAAAGATTAAAGACACACGAAGAGCAATGAAAATATTCTTTCTCTCTATGCATATCCTCAATGAAGGATCACATCAATACATTTTATAAGGTGGGCTCTAGTTTGTAAAACGCATGCCAAAATATTTCCCAGAAAATTATGGTTTTTTTACTCACTTGGGATTTGTCACTGTTTGATCCTTAAGGAAAGTGAAATAATTGGAAATATTTCGGTCATAAGGTAGCCATCCATGGGTCCCAATAATAAAGTTGAGGTTTACTGTTACCTTCAGAAAGGAATGTTTAATTTTTTAAAAATGAAATATAAACTTCAGTAACATCAAATATAAATACAATTTGCCTTTCCTCCCTGCCTTTATATCCAGCTGCTCTTTTGTGAATCTTTGAATTATAGTTCTGAAAGTAGAGATCTATTAATTTGTATATATTTATTGCATTAAGATACTACATCTACTCAGGAAACATTAAACACAACAATCACACCAACTATGATCAAAGATACCTCAACTTATAGTATATTATAATATCCTTAAACTTTCCACCTTTAGTTGGAAACAAGTTAAAGATTAATAACAAATTAACAACAGGCAACAAGTTAACAATGAATAACAAGTCATTTTGATAATTTCATATTAGAGTCTTCCAGCATTTTTCGCAAATGTCACTCACCAAAAGTTCTGGACTTCCCTGTGACATGAAAGATCGGTATTGGTTCCTGGGAACAACGGCCTTAACAATGGGGATTCCATCGCTGATTCCCTAGGGAAAACAGATGCTAGTTGGTGATGGTAAGTAAGGCAAATTAATCTAATGTGACATATGCCAGCATGTAGGTTATATTCAAACTTATAGCCAATGGGGATGCTAATATTAAATGGAGTTTCTAGAAGAAAGCCATGCACAGCATCAAGCTCTGTTACCATGACACAGTAGTTAGTATGCAGTTTTGCAGGCTAATTCTGCTGACTGCCAGGAGTAAGATTCTCATTGGCTCAAGGGTGACTCAGCCTTCCATCCTTCCAAGGTTAATAAAATGAGGACCCAAATTGTTGGGGGCAACATGCTAACTCTGTAAACCACTTAGAGGGGACTGTAAAGCACTCTGAAGTGGTATATAAGTCTAAGTGCTATTGCTATTGATATATTACTATCCTCTGAGTGCTTTTGACTTCTCTGCTTTGCTCTGTTTAGAGAGATTTAAACAATGTTAAAGACTGCTGTAGGTTTTTTGCATTTGCAGAAACCAAAAAAACTTAATAGATCTGTTTCTACCATCATTGTAGAAAATGTGTAATGCACAATCTTCTGTCTCTATAGGCATTTAGCTTTTTGGACCTTGAATCCATTTTTAGTTCATCCAATCATGTGGGAAATTATTATTTTTATTTTCAAACACCCTAGAGGCTGTTTTTTAAAATATTAAATATAAATAATGTGAAACATTATCAGCTGCAACCTGATAACAAATATCTTTACCTCAATGAAGAAGGATTTTAGTTCAGGGAGATGCTGGAACAGATTGAGGGTGGAATTTTCATTTTTGGTCTGCTTCTGCAGCACTTCCTCCACAGATAATCTTGCTGGATGGGGCTCCTAGAATAAGTCCAGAGAAGTGGGAACCACAATTACACAATGATTCTTCAACAAATTATTGAAATAAGAGGAATAAAGATCGTATGGTTTGGCACAGTATGTGACTGTGAGGTATAACAGGGAGGTGTGGCAGGCCTAAGGAGAAACCTCTGAAGCATGAGACCCATGATACACGGTCAAAGATAGACTATTCATTTGGAGATGGTACCTGGGATTCTTAGTGCTTCCAAAGGATTTACCTTCAATAATTGGCAAGGTGTTTGTCCGAAGTTGTTAATCATCCCTTCTAAGGCTTTTCTTTCTTTCTCATCAGTTAAGGCATCCAGGTCTACAGCTCCTGTAATGATAGTCAAATGTCAAACAAAATAATAAAAATAATATACCTTTCTGTACATGGTTTCACAAGTATATATTACTTAATATTTCATCAGCTGAAGTTGTTATGGGGAGGTGTACGCTTGCTCCCTCCCTTGCAGTTATTGAAATGTTTCTCCATGTACCGTAAATGTACAGTAGCATCTCTTTCTATCTGGTGTCCTTCAGATCTACTCAGACTACAAACTCCAAAAAGCATCAAGGTTAAGAAAAATCAAACTCTGCTAGTGAAAGAGAAGATTTCATGAGGGCCTAAATGCTAACTATGGCCAAGGTCTGTGACCAATCTGCCCTATCCATTTGGATGCAACATGAAGAACAAGAATAAACCTAGTTTAGTATGATGAAAATGACTGACCCTTGAACCTGTGTGATCCTGTTTGCTCCAGCATTGTTTACAAAGCATTTCCTTTCATTTTTTAAAAACTATTCAGCCCTAAGAAATTCTGGTTATTCTTCAACTTCATACTAGTTTAGATGATGTGCTAAAATGTGACCAAATAAAAACAGAAGTTTCCAGTCTCCCCATATTTATAATGGAGCTGAAGAAAAGCATTTAAGGCTCAAGGTGTATTTGGAGATTGATGTTACACACAGACCACCTCCCAAAGAAGGCCTTCAGCTTCTGCTGTGAAGAACCATTTTATCATGAGAGGCACAGACTTCTAAAAGTTGATGAATTTTAACCTTAGAATTTCTATGTCAATCACATGGAGTCTAGTAGCATCTTTTCAGACTAAAAGATGTCATTAACAAACATAAATTTCCATGAGCTGCATATAATGTCATCAGATGCCTGGAAACTTCATATAGTCTAGCCACTCTATGAATCTGACAATGCTGATGTCTGTTAATACAATTTGCTAGTCAGAAAAGGTGCTACTAGACTCTTCCTGACTTTTTTTGCCACCCTAGACTCAATGGTCTTCTCCTACAGTGTCCAGTAAGAGCTGACTGAGTGGAACACTCTATATGAGGTCATGGAGAACATTTCAAATAAAAACTGGAACTTTTATCGCATCAACTTTGTCACTTAAAATCAACTCCCGAAATCTTAAATGATCCATATATAGATATGATGTAGGTAAAACTATGCACTTGATTCATGGCGCTGGTGAAATGGTGATGCCATGGACATGTCTACACAATGATTGTTTGCCAGGATGTATTTACAACTTTCAATTTAGTTTACAATTCTGGGATTTTTTAGTAGCCTTCCATCGAAATACAGGTAGTCCTCGATTTACAACAGTTTGCTTAGTGACCATTCGAAGTTACAACAGCATAAACGTGAGTTATGACCGTTTTTCATACTTACGACCATTGCAGCAGCCCCTTGATCATGTGATTTACATTTGGCTGGTTGACAACTCACTCACATTTATGACAGCTGAAGTGTCCCAAGGTCATGTGATCTCCTTTTGTTACTTTCTGATAAGCAAAGTCAATGGGGACACCAGATTTACCTAACAACGGTGTTACTAATTTAAGAACTGCTGTGATTCATTTAACAAATGCAGCAAGAAATGTCATAAAATGGGGCAAAGCTCACTTAACAAATTTCTCAGCAACAGAAAATTTGGACTCAATTGCGGTCAGAAGTTGAGGACTATCTGTATTAACAAGGTCTGATCTTGCTTAGCTTTTTTCTGGAGCAGCCAAATGTCAGTTAGATACTGCCACCTATCACTGTTATAAGACATCACAAACATGATGTAATGCATACATATTATCACCAAATAATTGGCCACTGATACATTGTTAATCATTCTCCCTAATCCTAATTAATCATGTATAGATGCTAATGCAAAAGAATAATAGATAAGCCATTTAATACTATGCAGCACTAATCAAATCATACAGCTATAAGATAGCAAATATTTAATAGAGTGCAACATTTTATCCATGGCATAATCAAAGCCTATTGTGCTCTCTCCTGCCCTTCTTTGGTATAGCTTTTAAAGCTACTATTAACCTTTTCAACACACATGATCCAATTATGAACCAAGAAAAGATGGGACTTATACCTTCATAGGTACAGTAGTAGAAAACATTCAGAGCTTCCACTGCAGCTGGACCCCTTTGTTTATAGCCAAAAATCAGATCTATCCATTCATGGAGATGAGCAGAGACATATTCTGATTCCTAAGACAGCAAGAAAAAATTAAGTTCAGTAACTGAGTTCTTCAAAAAAACTTCTAGCCCATTTTATTTTTTGAAAAAAAGGCTTTTTCCAAATACAGTTTCCTCTCCATATTTACATTCATTGAAAAATATCATCCTAGTAATATGATAATATTTGCACACATAGGAACTGTGAAATATTAGAAAATAAATCCAAGTTTCTGCAACCATTCAGGAGAAATAAATAGGTACCAGAAAAGTACAATTTAATTCAGCTGTAGTAAAACTTCTAAGGATAAGAATAACAATTTACATCGCAAAAAAACTATAAAAAGATTTTTCCCAAAACATTTGGCTGTGCTTTGAAGAGCAATTACACAATAAGCAACATTGTGCTTGGGCCACCCAACTTTCAAATGTCATCTCTCAATATGGATTCTCTATCCAATTCTCAGTCCAATCAGCTCTAAAGGCTTTCAAACAAAGAGTTATTAATGTGGCTACTTAAGATGATATTGCAGCACTTAAATGTGTCAAATGTCTGAGGCGGCTGGCTCAACACAAATCAGCCACCCAGTTAGAAAAATACCTGACAAATATATTACATGCTGCCTTAACATCTCAGAAGAGTTTTTTCTAGAGTTTGATTTAAACATCTGGACTCCATGATAAGATATCGGAGATTTCATGGGATCCCAATTGAAGAAAGATTTTGGATTTGTGGAGCATCAGCCATTAAAGACACTGAAAACATTCTTGTCAACTGCAAATTGTACCCTCCAGAAACGGCTACTTATTTAGCCTTATTTAAAAATTAAAAAATATTCGAGCACCCAAGAGAAACACTCTAACTTATTGCAGGGAACAAACCTACAAATCATCAATAAGACTGCAGTCCTCATTTCAAAGGTCACCTCAAAGAGGAAAGAATACCTTGATTAAATTGGAATTAACTATGGGGTGATGATATAGTATGAAGTTATGTTTTCTTCTTATTTATTTATTAGCATTTTTCTGTCAGTTTTATATATCTGACACAGTCATTTGATACAATTAATTCTCTTCTTCTATTTTACCTTCTATTATTTTATCTAACTTATTTATCTCCAATTTATCATGCCTCCTATATTTTATTCTGTTTTATCTCACTTCGCTGTATCATATCTCATTTTGTATTTTACTGCGGTTGATATTTATGTTTGATATGGTTGATTAATATAGTATATCATATTGTATCAAGAAGAATGAAGAGAGAAAGGCCACTGAAAATCATTTTACATGATTATGAATATTAGTGAATGCCATACCTTTTAAATTTTTAAAACTTATTTATTTGTATCCCGCATTTATTATTTTTACAAATTACTAAAGGCAGAAACATATTCAGCACACCTTCCTTTCATTTCCTGTCAACTTACACATGTACTCTGATGGTCCTTTGTGCTAAACACACATTTTAAAATCTTACATTATCTCTCCAGAGGGATTATAGCTCACCAATGCTTTCCTATGTTTGAAAATGAAGTCTTCTGGAGAATGTGCCCATTTTGGTAGGACAACATCATTTACCTCTTCTTTTGAAATCTGGAGCTGACCAAAATTGAAATCTGCAGATAAGACAAAAGGGTTTCAGGTGCAATTAAGTTGATAAAATGTTTCAGAAAATATCAGAAGTTATTGTTTTCTAAGCCAGATACCACTGAAGGAAAAGATGACAGAAGAAAAGGGCTCGGGACAGGGGTTATTCCTCTGTTCTGGTCCTATTAGATCTCTCAGCGGCTTTTGATACCATCGACCCTGGTATCATGCTGCACCGGCTGGAAGTGTTGGGGATGGGAGGCACTGTGTTGCGGTGGTTCTCCTCCTTTCTCTCCGACTGGTCGCAGTTTGTGTTGGCAGGGGGGCAGAGGTCGACCTCGAGGCCTCTCATCTGTGGAGTGCCGCAGGGATCGGTCTTCTCGCCCCTTCTGTTCAACATTTATGTGAAGCCGCTGGGTGAGATCATCCGTGGCTTTGGGGTGAGATACCATCAGTACGCTGATGACACCCAACTGTACATCTCCACCCCAGGCCACCCCAACGATGCTCTTGAAGTGATGTCCCAGTGCCTGGAGGCTGTGAGGATCTGGACGGGGAGGAACAGGCTCAAGCTCAACCCTTCCAAGACTGAGTGGCTGTGGCTCCCGGCATCCCGATATAGTCAGTTGACTCCATCACTGACTATTGGGGGCGAGTCTTTGGCCCCCACTGAAAGGGCTCGCAATCTGGGAGTCCTCCTAGATAGGCAACTGTCTTTGGAGGAACATCTGACGGCTGTTACCAGGGGGACCTTTTATCAGGTTCGCCTGATTCACCAGTTGCGGCCCTTTCTCGATCGGGATTCCTTGTGCACAGTCACTCACGCCCTTGACTACTGCAATGTTCTCTACATGGGGCTCCCCTTGAAGAGCACCCGGAGGCTCCAGCTGGTCCAGAATGCAGCAGCGCGGGTAGTGATGGGAGCAACATGGCGCTCCCATGTAACACCACTCCTGCGCGAGCTGCCCTGGCTCCCGGTGGTCTTCCGGGTGTGCTTCAAAGTGTTAGTTATCACCTTTAAAGTGCTCCATGGCATAGGGCCTAGCTATCTGCGAGAATGCCTGCTGCTACCGACGACCTCCCATCGACCCGTGCGCTCCCACAGAGAGGGCCTCCTCAGGGTGCCATCAGCCAAACAATGTAGGCTGGTGGCCCTCGGGGGAGGGCCTTCTCTGTGGGGGCTCCCACCCTCTGGAATCAGTTGCCCCCGGAGATAAGGAGAATCCATGACCTCAATGCCTTCCGTCGTTCCCTGAAAACCCATCTTTTCCAGCAAGCCGGGTTGGCTTAAGAAGAAATTTTTAAATTCTTTTAATTAGTCTGTGATTTTTTAACTTTCGGGCCAAAATTTATATATATTTTTAAATGTTTTAATATTTGTATTCTATGTTTTTTATCTTGGCTGTACACCACCCTGAGTCCTCAGGGAGAAGGGCGGTATATAAATTGGAAATTAAATTAAATTAAAAGCAGTTAATCAGAAAAATCAATGTCTCACATATTTATTTTAAATAGAACCAAATTATGTAATAGAATAACAGTATTTGTAATAATATGGCAAAAGTGTAATTTAGGAATTTTTGTATGATAAATCAGATTTTCTATTCATTCTGTAATCACAGGATCAGAACATTAGCCAATGTGTTGCAGGAGAAGAGCAGGCAAAACTGGGGGTGGGCGGGGTGAGGGTGTAGAGAGAGAGCAGAGTAAAATGCATCATCAGTTTAGAGTCTTTGCGTTGCCACAAGAGAACTACGTCTAGCCCCCACCCCCTCCTGAATTCTGTTGACTGTTATCTAGTGCCAGTTTAGTGCTGGTGTTAGTTAACTAGATTCTTGTATATAAGCTTCAATAAATCATTTATGCTGCAATCCACATGAATGGTCCTGATTATTTGCACCTGACATAGTGTTACTTAAACCTCAAAAAGAATTCCATTGTTCTGTGCAGTTTATTATTGGTTTAACTTCTTACGATTTTGATTCTCTAAGAACTCTGGCAAGTAGAAAAATTCTGGGATTAGCTCATTCACATCATTTGGATTCTCCATGAGAGCTTGCCAAGTAGCATGAATGGAATGGAACTGTCGATCCGCACAGTCAAATCTGCAGAGAGAAAATACACAGGCAAATTCCCCAAATTACACATCAGTATTTCCACTAAAATTCCATTTAAATAATGGAATTGCACTTAACTTTAGCTCAGTGCTCTTCCTATCAAATCAAATATGAATGCAATTTTTAAAAAAGTAATATATCTACTTATTGGGATAACAATGCATATCTGGAGCAACACATCATTTGCACACATTCCAGCATCACATTTGAACTAGAACACAAAACTTGTTCATTCAAGAACTCTATTTAGCTATTAGCATATAAATGAAGCTCTGGACAGCAAAAATTGCATGGAGGAAGACTATGCGTGGCCATTACAAAACTTGGTGGGAAATTTGGATATCCCCAAGATGCTAAGATTACATGGCAAAGTATCAGAAGTTAAACATCTTATAATTACACTTTTTAATATTGTAAGCCGCCCAGAATTATCCTGTGGTAAGATGAGTGACCAATAAATTTTATAAACAAATAAATAATATTTTTGTTTTATTGGAAAGAAGCCTTTTTTTGCTTCCTTTACTCAAAAGATCTATTGTGTTTGTGGCTCCTCTGAATTACATGCAAGGGGGCTTCTTTTCTGAGAAATAACCATCTCTACCCTAAGTATGTGAAGAAATGATACCTTGTTCACTTTCAAGGAAAATAATACATGCTGCAATTCAGCCATTAAGCCAACAACAGAAATTGGTACATTGCTTAATATCATACCTCCCACTCTGAAGCTGGATATGCAAAGTGGTAAAAGGTTCAACCCGAATAAGGTAATGCATGACCCCAGCTGCATTGGAGTAGTGAGTCCCATAGTGAAACTTGTCAATAATTCCAAGGGGGTCTTCAAAGTTATCATATCTTAAAAAGCAAAACAGAAAAATAACTGTGAATATTTTGGTATTTATTGTTTTATTTAGTCTGAGAAGTTATATTAGTATCATTTACCATCTGAGAATGAAGAACACTCAAAGTTCTTCATTCATAATAGACAAAAAGAATTTGGGAGCTGATCAATCAAGTTTTTCTTTTTTTTAACTAGGCTGGGCTTGAAACACTAAAGTAAATCAGTATAAATCAGTATGACTATATAGCGAATAAGCACCATATGGGTGAGTTGTTGAAAAGCAAGGAAAACAATAAGTGATGGAAAAAATAGAATTTTTGCACTGAAAATATTTTATACAACAATTTTACATTTTCTATACTAATAAAGAGCACAAAGATTCTGCCTATCATCAAAAGAATTTCTTTCAATTCAATTTTTTTTTAAGCATTCATATACACCAACTTCACAATGCTTCCCTCACTGGGCTTTTCTAAGGCAATATGCAGCCCCAAATTCTCAAGGATAAACAACCATTATTATAGCAATATAGCTATCAACTTCCTTTTTTGTCATAGTTTTATTACTGCTTATTTCCCTCCACATCCAATAACTATGCCTCAGTTTTACACATCTGAAAGGGCTGTGACAATTTAAAATGCTCTTATCCTAAATCTGCCTATCAATGAATACTTGAACAGCTTTCTTCAATTCTTCATTACCATCTGAACAATAAATTCCACTTACTAGACGGAAGAGTAGAACAAGCGTAAACGTTAAGAAGAAGCAGATCCATTATAAGGATATCAATTAAATGATTATTTCAAAAGAAATACCTTTCCTTTACAGCTCTCACATTCTTTTCGTTCGCTACACCAATAGGTTTAGACAAATCCCGAAACACTGCAGGATTATTCAAATCCAATTCTTCTGAAGTATAATCCTGCAGAATCCATGGAAACTGGAACAAAAAGCAGAACATTCTTCAAATCTCACATTTGTTTTTTGATAAAATATAATATTATGTCTAGTCAGAAACAAAGGACATAAATAATACTTACAACAGGATATTGTGCAAGATCATTGTAGGTTCGTCCTGCCATAGTATTTAACTGAATGAGGTAATCAAAATTGGATATTTCCCTGTTCACCCATTTCTAAATAAAGAAAACCCAATGTTGAAGCTAATGTTGTGTAAAAAGAGTTAGTGATGTATTTTAGTATAATTCAAGCAAACAAAACAGTAAACTTAAAGCAGCATTCATGTTTATTCAGATTTTTATGCCACCCTACTCCTACAACCCATATAGAACTAGAACCATATAACCATGAAAATTATTATTTTTTAATCATATTATTGTTGCTTTCCTATATAATCCAACAAATGGGACTTGCAGCAGAATGCTCCATTTGGGATGAGGTTGTGTAAAATAAAGCTAACATTAGTTTTGTCCTATATACATCACAGGTTAAAGTTTATTGTACTCTTCAAGTGACAAATTGTTTTTAATAGAGAATAGAAGCAGAAATAGAAGTTATCGTTTAAATATTACAGTTATCTGTATTTTTAAAATTAGCTCTGACACCAGCTGAGGGAGCTATTATTCCAAGCAAAAAGAGACATGAATTATTTTTAATGTTCCCACCATTCAGCTTATTATCCTACCTGAGTCAATCCAGAAGTTTTGAATAATTCTTGGGGAGATCTGGTCCCACTAATATTTTGAGAACACAGAGACAGAATTCGACTATATACTCTGTTTCTTGTCTACAACGAAGAAATACATAGGTTAATTTATTGAATAACATCATCAGAATTTCCCTATTTTCACATTTGGGCTTGCTGTTTTGGCAACCTGACTGTGGGGCTAATCCATGTAATTCAATTTATCATTTTACTGTAATAAATTCTCATGCATTTCAATAAATGCTACTACATTATTTAAAGGAGTTTTGCCTCAACATTTATCATCTCCAGCAACGATGGCCCACTACACTAAACGTTGAAGAAGGGTGTATGCTAAAGGAAGATGTTAAAAACAATGCTGGTTTTTTTTACGCATACCTGCATAAAACATGGTATTTAAACTAGATATTTTGGCTTTCATTATTAAACATGTCAGCTGATCACAAAAATAAGTTAAATATGGACCTAAAATCCTAATATGAAACAAAACCATTCAATTACTTCACCATCCAAGCTGGGTTCATTTTTAGCACAGTCAGGAATATTATTGAATTGAACCCGTTTATCTGTTCACAGTAGATCACTGGCCAAAGTCACCAAGTAATGAAAATGACGTTTTAGGGATTTCTCTCAAGGAATTCTGCACAAGAAACATCTCAAATTACATACCTCCTTTTTAAAGTTAAGGAAATAATTAGTCTGGTCAATAAAGAAGATCTCCAAAGCTGACCTCCTCAGATTATAACGGCGTAAATGAATCTCTCGAATTTGAGAAAGAGGCCATTTAAAATCAAAACCTATACCTGGATATAGAAGAAGAATTTCAGTTTATTCTTAACTATATTCAAAGAGTAGGTATATGATAATTATGAAAGTCAAGAAGATCTGGTAACATGATTGGAAAAGTAAAAAATGCCAATTAGAATCAGCCAAAATAGAAATCTTGCTAAAAATAGTAGCAGGACTAAGCAACCAGAGGCGTCAGGATCATTTCATTTCAAACTACCCTTTTATACAGTAGTTCCCTGTCAATGAACGTCAATAGTAACATTTATCAACAATTCAGTTATGAAACAAGATATGAAACAAACAAGAACTGTAGTATCAGTACTTAAAGTACTTAAAATAGCTGTAATCTGTTATACAAAAAAGAACAAACGAAAAATAAATTTGACCCAATAACCTCCCCCCAGTCCCCTCCAAAGAACTTATACACCCATAAAGCAGATAAAGGCAAGCTGAAGTATGAGACTGCATTGTGAGAGGCTGGAAAAAGGGTGGGGAGCACTTTCAAACTGCCTTCTTATAAATGGATGTTTACCATGGCAGCCATTTTGAGAAAGTATTCATGTCAGATACCCCAAATCATCAACCACAAAAGATTTAGGATCCCCAGAATCAGGGGAAAGTTGGGCAATCAGCAATATTTTTCTCCACTGCAATGCAAATGGAGATTCTAGATTATCAAGCACTTGAAATCTTTCTTCCAGAAATTCATGCCAGTGTGAAGGAGTATATGTAGCCAAATAACTACAGGTAGTCCTCGACTTGTGAGCACAATTATGCCCAAACTTTTTGTTGCTAAGTGAAATATTTGTTAAGTGAATTTTGCCCCATTTTATGACCTTTCTTGCCACACGTTAGGTGAATTACTGCAGTTGTTATTAGTAACACGGTTGTTAAGGTTTTTGTTGTTTTTTTTTAAATTTGATTTATATGCCGCCCTTCTCCGGAGACTCAGGGCGGCTTACAATGCGTTAAGCAATAGCCTTCATTCTTTTGTATATTTTATACAAAGTCAGCTTATTGCCCCCACAAACTGGGTCCTCATTTCACCTACCTTAGAAAGGATGGAAGGCTGAGTCAACCTTGAGCCTTGGAGAGATTCGAACCAGCAGAAATTGCAGGCAGCTGTGTTAATAACAGGGTGCATTAAACCACTGTACCATCAAGGCTCTTGAATCTGGCTTCCCCATTGACTTTGTCTGTTTGTTTGTTGACTTTGACTTTGTTTGTCAGAAGGTCACAAAAGGGAATCACGTGACCCTGGGACACTGCCACTGTCATAAATATGAGTCAGTTGCCAAGCACCTGAATTTTGATTCCATGGCCATGGGGATTCTGCAATAGTTGTAACTGTGAAAAACTGCACTTTTTCAATGCTGTTGTACCTTTGAACGTCACTAAATGAATAGTTATAACTCAAGGATTACCTATTACCTATAATTAGTGTTCGCTAATTATCATCCAGTCTCCAACCTTCGCTTTGTTGCGAAGGTTGTTGAGAGTGTGGTATACCACGACAGCTGCCTCAGTACCTGGATGAATCGGCTTATCTGGATCCGTTCCAGTCGGGCTTCAGGCCTGGGTACAGCACGGAAACGGCATTGGTCGCATTGGTTGATGATCTCTGGAGAGCTCGGGACAGGGGTTGTTCCTCTGTCCTGGTCCTATTAGACCTCTCAGCGGCTTTTGATACCATCGACCATGGTATCATGCTACACCAGCTGGAAGAGTTAGGGGTGGGGGGCACCGTGTTGCAGTGGTTCTCCTCCTTTCTCTCTGACAGATCGCAGTCTGTGTTGGCAGAGGGGCAGAGATCGACCCCGAGGCCCCTTGTATGTGGGGTGCCACAAGGGTCGGTCCTCTCACCCCTTCTGGTCAACATTTATGTGAAGCCGCTGGGTGAGATCATCCATGGTTTCAGGGTGAAGTACCATCAGTACAAGGATGACACTCAGCTGTACATCTCCACCCCGGACCACCCCAATGATGCCCTTGAAGTGATGTCCCGGTGCCTGGAGGCTGTACGGATCTGGATGGGGAGAAACAGACTCAGGCTCAACCCATCCAAGACCGAGTGGCTGTGGTTTCCAACATCCCGATATAGTCAGTTGGTGCCATCACTGACTATTGGGGGTGAGTCGTTGGCCCCCACGGAGAGGGTTTGCAACTTGGGTGTCCTCCTGGACTCACAGCTGTCTTTAGAAGGGCATTTGGCGGCTGTGGCCAGGAGGGCATTTTATCAGGTTCGCCTGATTCGCCAGTTGCGTCCCTTTTTGGATCGGGACTCGTTAAATACGATCACTCATGCCCTCGTCACTTCCTGCCTGGACTATTGCAATACTCTCTACATGGGGCTCCCCTTGAGGAGCACCCGGAGGCTCCAGCTGGTCCAGAATGCGGCTGCGCAGGTGGTAATGGGAGCGACATGGCGCTCCCATGTGACCCCCCTCCTGCGCGAGCTGCACTGGCTCCCGGTGGTCATCCGGGTGCACTTCAAGGTTTTGGTTACCATTTAGAGTGCTCCATGGCCTAGGACCGGGGTATCTACGAGACCGCCTTCTGCCACCAGTAGCCTCTCACCAACCAGTATGCTCCCATAGAGCGGGGCTTCTTAGGGTGCCATCGGTCAAACAGTATCGACTGGCGGCCCCCAGGGGAAGAGCCCTCTCTGTGGGGCCACCTGCCATCTGGAACAAGCTCCCCCCGGAGGTACGGAGGATTACAGACCTGCGCGCTTTCCGCTGTGCCCTCAAAACATTCCTATTTCAGCAGGCCGGCCTGGCCTAACCTCTTTTTAAACCGTTTTTAAATTTTTTAAATTTTAAATTTGTCTTATAAATTTGGGGTGTTTTAAATTTTGTTTTTCTGGGCCAGATTATTTAATTGTATTTTAATGGTTTTTTAACATTTGTATTATATGTATTTTATCTTTTGGCTGTTCACCGCCCTGAATCCTTTGGGAGTAGGGCGGTATATAAATTTAATTATTAATAATAATAATAATAATAATAATAATAATAATAATAATAATAATAATAATAATAATATACAACACAGAATGGTGCAACAGAAGTCCAAAGGTCTTACCTTCTTCTTTTTCAATGCTGCCATCATAGAAGTAAATGTGTTGTGTAGTGACCTCCAGCCTGCCAGATATTATATTCATTATTGTAATAAGTTCACAGTCTTCTGAGAGCACAAGTTTTTCTTTTTGACCCTGCTCTTCCTTTTCATCCCTGAAGCAGGAATATCAAATGATAGGGTTGATTAGCTGGATAATACAAAAATTACCCAAAAAAGGCATCAGCATTTCTTACACAATAATCAGTATTTGAACCTCTTAAAGATATCTTATATACAGTAAATGATCCACCACTAAGTACTAATTAATAAGAAGCCTGATTAGTCTCAAGTAGGATTTGCAATGTTTTTGATCTATACCTTAAACAAATGACAAGAGAGAGAAAACACTTCTTAAGAAGAGAAAATCGTGAAAGTTTGATCCTGTAACAAATTTCTCATTTCTAAATTATGAACAGTGAGAACTTATTTATCACACTGCCAGCACAAGAGATGCTAAACGTAATTCCTAAAATATATTTTATTTAGATCTTTTATCTAATTAGAAGAAAATATAGTTTGAGCATGTGGTTCTTGAAATAAAATATCTGCATATAAGAATAAAGTAAAAGGATAGGCAAGTTGTAAGTAAGTAAATAAATAAATAAATGTTGTGTTTGAACTTGCTTAGCAGAAGAGATGTGGTATTAGTCTATATTTACTATCTATGGCCAATGTAAAAAAAAGACAAAGGATATTATATTTAATTTTTTAAACTATTATTTTTAAAAATCATGATATGAAGCATTAAAAGTATTTGTATTCCTTAACAATCTGTTTTCTTATTAGTAGTTTTTAAATATTTTGAAATTTTTTTTGGATTGAAACAAATTTTGATCTATCAGAATGCAGCTAACTTTGAACATTCTAACCATCAAATTAGGTGGACTGTTTCATTCCAAATTTAAAAAGAAAGATATTTCCATTTCATGCATATTCATGTCTGAATTTGAATGTGGAGACATGTTAAAAAGAAAATCCTGATGAGCATGCCCACAATATGTTGCAGCCATACTCTTTGGAATCTGATTCTGAATTCACATACTCGTTCTACATACATATTTGTACTGGATATTGGATCTTCATCTGGCAGTTCAAGTATATCATCTTCCATATCACTGACTTTTACTTGCTTCACTGCCTCCAGAAGCAAAGCTTCCCTTGATGGTGGCATCTGTAATACTCCTTGAAAGATGAATTGAGAATATTCAATTAAATAAATCAACTTCATTTTACACTCTAATAGAGCATCTATCTCAATGAATAAAATAAACACGAAGAACATTGAATTAAATGAATAAATGAGTAAAATAAACATGAAAAACTCATAGAACTAAGGAGAAATTTCCTGACAATTAGAACAATTAATCAATGGAACAACTTGCCTCCAGAAATTGTGGGTGCTCCAACACTGGAGGATTTTAAGAAGAGACTGGACAACCATTTGTCTGAAATGGTATAGGGACTCCTGCTTGAGTAGGGGGTTGGATAGAAGACCTCCAAGATCTCTTCCAATTCTGTTATTCTATAACATTGGCATCAATGCAATGTTCTCTCTGCACATGCAGAAAGGATTATGAACTAGCTGAAGCGCTTTTTGTATTCCTCCACATATGTGTCTTTAAGAGAAGTTACTTAGCAGAGCTTTGTAGACTACAATATTATATTGTCAATGCTTGCTCATCTGCATTCTTACTCATAGCCATTAAGATAAGAGACAACATGGGCTCCCTAATCTAACATCCTCTAAGAGGAGGGAGAACAATAACTACCTAAGAACAATCTTCACACAAAAGAAGGGTCACTTAATATTTGCAGGTGCTGCCTGCTAGAGATCCTGTTTTCTCTAGAGATAAAAGTATAAGTAATTGGCAAAAGCTACCAGATAACCCCTCTTTTAAAAATGTTGTTGTTAGACCCAAAGTTCTGGGAAGACACCGATAATTACTGGCTTTGGGGTCCAACCACTGCCATTCTTGAGGATTGAGGTTCCTAACATAGATTAGCATACTCTTCTGTGTTAACTCTCTTAATTAATTCTAATTGACTTTGATTTCATTCAATAAAATCATTCTGGGTTATTTCACACTGGCTTGAACCTATTTCCTTCAAATCCTAAAAAAACCTATTGGTTTCTGTTTGTCTACTGGGCTACCAATACAATAGAAAAATTCATATAAGTCACATGATTCTATTTATATTATATTGTAATTTTAGCGTATACGCAAAAGGAGATTTGCTCAGAAAAGGAACACTTTTAACACGAACAGAAAATAGAATTTTCTATACGCGAAAGAAATTAAAAAGTTCAGTGAGAAATCAGGATTGAATATTTTAAAGAGCTAAATCAATAGCTAACAAGTATCATAGCCAATTCGCCTCACCTAGATTATCCCTCAGGGCACTGGCATCCTGGTGAGAGTTGAAATTGTAATTTTGCATTAATTTTAGCCTCATTCGTGAATAATTTTCCACATTTGAAAGTTTCCAGTGAATGAGATTTGGCTTCCTGATAAAAGGAATATACCAAAAGAAATTGAACAAGATTAGACATGTGATGTTACTGTTTGTACTGAAAAGAACGAGAAGACGTGAATACAAGATTTTTTGTAAAAAAAATGCAGCAATTAGATTTTCTTTTTCACAATTTTTCTCTCCATACTGTTCCAGGGGAAACATGAAGATCCATCTAGTTGGGGAAAATAATCTGATTCCTTCTTATAGAAAATGAAGCTGAATGGATCTCTTTGTTATAATAAAAACATATAGGGAATTTGAATTATCTCTGCCAACAGTTTATAGCAATACCAAACTTCCCCCCAAAAGAGAAGGGGGTGTTAGACATTTTTATTGTGTGTGAAATCAAGGCTTCAACAGGAGTCATGAAATCTAATGGACTGACCATGATATCTCAAAGCAAAAGTGAGCAGAATTCCAGTTGACAGGACCTGCTTTTTTCCTTTAGTTTAAGTTTAATCAACTGGAGAAAGAGAGAAAGGGAGACATGAATAAATTAAAAGGCAAGTTATAATATATAAATTATAACTTGAGCCCAGGAATTTGTTCCAGGTATCAGAAGTTGAGAATTTACTGTATGCTACCACAAGCAATATCATTTAAGCAGGAAGAGGAGAGTTATTTTGCTTATACTTTGGGTGAATAACAGGGAATGAACTATTGCCAAATTATTGCAAGTCAACAAGCACTCCAACTTCTGCCCACCCTGGAAAACTAACCATGCTACCATCAGATCCCAAAATGTGCCACAAAAATTTCCAGGATTTTCTTTCTTTTTATTCTTCAGCCACATGCCTTGCTCCAGAAAAAGTAAAATATGCTTCAAGGAGAAAGAAAACATGCTGATTTCCCATACCGTTCAGCCCAGGGGCCTTGTTCACAGGTAAGGTAAAGTTTGGCAGCTCTCCACTGTCTCAGAGTTGTTGTGTGCTGATTATTTAACTGTTTTAGCATTCCATTGTAACGCATGTTCTCCTGCCGTGCCCTCCGGTTAAATGGCTCTACAAAAAATTCCTAGGGACAGAAACATAATAAATCTTAAAGAAGTGCTTAGGAAGGCTAGAATAAAGGACTAGAAAAACCTGTTGCGTGAGAGCTTACTGTAATAACAAAAATAATCCAAATTGCATATATATATATGTATGTATGTGTGTGTGTATGTATGTATGCATGCATGTATGTATGTATATAGAAGCAAGTGTGGGGTTTTTTTTTTTAATCATTAGCCAGATAAAAAATATAACTTTGTGCATCACCACTCAAAAAAAAAATGTACCCCAGGCAAACCTTTATATGAAAAATTGATTCCAACATCAGCCAAAGGAGAATTAATGTTAGATTTCCTTCTCTTCACTGTCAAAGATACAATATTGATAAAAGAGAAAAAGCAGGAAATTAAAGAAATTGGTGAACTGGTGAAATCAAAGTTTGACTTTTTGAATCGAAAGATTTTAAAAACAGCTAATGGTTTATCAGACTTTCTGATTCGGGTGGATGCAAAGACTAAATTATTAGAGTCTAAAATGAAGGAAACTGAGGAGAATTTGGATGACAAGATTCAAAAAATTAAAAAGGATTTGGTAAACATTCAGGATAATAGCTCAGAAGACAAACCTAAATTGGAGGTTGACCAAAAGACTGGTAATGAAGAAAATGTGCAACAGAGGATTGAAAGAGAAGTTTTAATGATTCAATATAATTTTACAGAATATGCAATTAGACTGAGAGGTTTGCAGGAAAATAATAGAGATGATTTAAGGAAAATATCTTCTGAAATTCTGGCTGGGATTTTAAAGGTTCAACCTGATGAAGTGTATTGCAGGATTGATAGAATTTACAGAATAAACTCCTGGTTGGCAAAGCAAAGGCAATTGCCTAGAGATGTGGTGATCTATTTTACAGATAAAGAAATTAGGAATAATATTGTGCAGAACTCTTTTAATTCTACTTTGCAATTTCATGGAAGAAAGATTTGGATTTTTAAGGAGCTCCCGACTAAGATGTTAATGGAGAGGAAGAAATTTGGCTTTCTAGTGACTGAGTTAAAAAAAAGAAATATCCTATTTAGGTGGAATGCCCCAGTTGGTTTAATATTGAGACACCAAGGAGTAAGATATCAACTGAACACTGTTGAAAAAGCGGAAGAATTTTATCAAAAAATTTTAAAAATGAATTTAACATCTTTAGGCATAATACAGGATAAGCAAAAGGAGTTGGAAACAAAAAGAAAATATCAAATTACAGAGGCTGTGGTGGATAAGTTGTCTTTGGACTCTCTGGATACCCCAGCTGGACTGTCTATAAATAAGAGAGCAGTGTCATCCGACTCCAATGTGATGAACCATCAAGTCACAGACAAGTGCGCAAATCAACCAGTTGATATACAAGTGATGGAGAAGAAAGATGAGATGATAAAACTAACCCAACAAGATCAACTCACAAAGCAGAATGAAAATCGATCAGCCGATACACAATTGGTAGGCACGAAACGAGGATGGAAATTCAACCCGCAAAAGAAAAAGAAAAGAAATAGATCTCATAGAAACAGCAATTTCTAAACCAAGCAACAGTGAAGCCAGGGACTTTAAAAAATCAATGAACATCTGAAAAGATAGTGGAGGCGAACAATTGTTTAATACTATCCTGAGGATTGTGGCAGATCTCTGTAATGCCGTGATTTTGGGATGTGAAAAGAGCCTTACCTTGTTGGATTTGAATTATCTACTCTGGATTTCTTTTACTGGTGAATATATTATGATTATTTTGAGTTACAAGGCAAGAGAGTCACGCTGGGGCATGCAGAAGATCTGGTTGTTACCCATTAGGATGATGGGAATCAACAATCCTGATGAATACCACAACTATAACTATATGGATATAATTATAATGTCACTCGGGTGGTTGTTTTTACTTTTATATATATACGAGGATATCTACTACTGATGGGGGCAGAAGATGATTGAAGATTTTGAACAAACTGTTGCACCAGCATGTTATTTTACCCTATTATGGGTGATGGATTTAACGATCCAGTGGAAAGACATCAAAGAAGATATTATATGGATTATAAATTTAAAGTTATTGTCTTTTTTTTTTTATAAAATGGAATGCATATATAGATATGTGTATATTTTAGTAAAGTGGGCAGTGGGTTATATTTAGAATTGTATTGCATGATTTTGTAGGAATTGAAGGGTTGAAATAGGTTAGTTTACTGATTGATTAGTCTAAGAAAAAGGATCCTTAAGTCATATATTTAGGGGAGTGGAGGAATTGGATAGAACTGAATAAACGTTAAATCTGGATGTAGGGAGAAGGCTGCTTTAAAATGTTATATTAATATATATAAAAGATTAAATGTTAAATTGTAATAATACACTATAAGTTTAGGGGAGGAGAAAAAGGGCAGATTATCGTAAAAATGGGAGTTATAAGAATAATATGCTAAGGGTCAGTATTCTGAGGAGGGAGTAAGGGAAAGGAAAGATATTATGTATGTAATTAGTTATGAAATAGCCTATTGTTGTGAAGAAGTCACAGGGGGGGATGGGTGGTGAGGGGGGGTTAGGGAAGAGTGGGGGGAAAGGGGGGAAAAACTTGTATTTGAAAACTTTTTCAATTAAAAAAAATATATATTGATAAAAGAGAAATGGTTGACACCATGTCCCACAGAATCCAGTCTCAAAATACAGGTAGTCCTCGACTTACAACAGTTCATTTAGTGTCTATTTGAAGTTACAATGGCACAAAAAAAATTACTTATGACCATTTTTTCACTTCTGACTGTTACATCCTCATGGTCATGTGATTTACATTCAGATGCTTGACAACTGCTTCATATATATATGATGGTTGCAGTGTCCTGAGGTCATGTGATCATATTGTGACCTTTTAACAAGCAATGACAGTGGGGAAGCCAGATGCACTTAACAACCGTGTTATTAATTTAACAACTACAATGTTTCACGTAACAAATGTAGCAAGAAAGTCGTAAAATGGGGCAAAACTCAATTTAAAAATGTATCACTTAGTAACATATATTCTAGGCTCAACTGTTAATCCTCACATGATTTTCTTGCTCAGGCAAACTCCTGAGAAAGTCACTCAGATTTTACCTGAAATTTGAGCTTGCTTTCTCCTCTCTCTCGTTCCCGTTTATGGATGTTGACCATTAGTGCCTCAAAGCAATCCTTCCAATATAGTGCCATATGTTCATGGCCATCACTGAAAATGCTGAGCTCGTACTGCTTCATATTAGGGATAATCTAGTTCATGAAGGATAAGAAGATTAACACACACTCTCCTTTTTGGAGAGAAAAAGCATTTTAAGAAATCACAACTTACATATTTAGCGATGTAAGCTTTCCATTCATCAGTTCTACAATAGTCCTGGAAGTCCTCAAAAAAGGAAGGGCTTCCATTAGTAGAAGGCAAGCAAGGCAAGTGCAAGTTCATGAACAGAAGGTCATATATTTTGGAAATAAGAGTTCGAACTAGAGGGATCAAGAAGGAGTAAGTTTCAGTCTTTTCTTGGATTGATCTGCTCAGGATGCCTTCCAGTTTTCCCAGCAGGTAACAGGATTCCGCTTGGTTGTCAAGTATTTTGGTCTGAAGGAGGGTGTTGAGCTTGGCTGCAGCCATTGCACAAACCTGGAGCAGGGGCAAACGGAAAGAAAAATAATACTCAACCAATACAGATAATTTAAGTTATACATTTTTCCCAAAAGGTATTTCAATTCTCCACTTGCATCTCTTCAAATCCCATACACTTTGGGGTCCTGGGACACATTTGAAATTTTGAGAGCATACTACAGGGACTATCATGAAATGCTTTTGATGATAGCCGTAGCCAATCACAAAATTTACTAGAAGACATACTAGTCACTGTGTTGAAGTCTTTCCAAGAGCATTACTGTGCTCTAGAGGTATTACTGAAACTTCAGGTAGTATTTCAAGTCGATGCTTTGTTTTGCAGTTTGCTGTTTCTCATTTGATATCGTTGTCCCAAAATAAATTAAGTAGAGCAGGAAGCATATTATTCCATTAATATGGCAAACCTACATTTGCCTTTCCTCTTTATAACTCAAGGCACTACACACTGGGTTCCCAAATATTCCTGACTTTTGGTTGGCTCAGGTCTTATTAATTGTTGTTATGATAACCATGAAAGCACAACTCAATAAAATTAAGACATATCAAAAGCATTTATTAGTGCATCCAAATTATATATTGATTTTTAGCATATTCTCAACATACAATGAATTGATTGTTTATTTATATTCATATTCAAGCCTTCTTCTGAAAAGTCTCGGAAATATATACAGCTTCTTCCTGAATCCTTTCAAAGTCTCTATGAGGAAGTTAGGCTAAAAAAAGACATTCTAAACTAATTATAAACTATGATTTACTATGAAGAAAATACTATGATGAAGCTTGGGTTCACAATTTCTCCCTGGGTAGTTAGAATTAATATTAAAGATATTTATCATTTGAAATAAATCAGTGGCCTAAACAAAAGAAGGGGACCATGGTGTGTACAATGACATGTTCTAATCAAAGAAAGCAGAAGCTGGTATTTTTTTCCTAGATTGTATTTAGACATTCTTATACATTTATATATTGCTCAGTTATACTTTAAATCCATCCAGATACTAAAGTTTCTCTTTTGTTTGTGTATTAAGGGGGGGAGGGGAGAAGTAAAGTAAGGATGTTCAAGCCCCAAATTTGCCAGAAAGTATTTCTTTGCAAAAGAAAATCAAACTTTACCATATTTGTGCACAGAAACCTTCAACGTCAAGAGCCCTGGTGGCCCAGCAGACTAAAGTTATTAACATCAGCTGCCTGCAATTAGTGCAAGTTCAAATCTCACCAGGCTCAAGGTGACTCAGCCTTCCATCCTTTCTAAGGTAGGTAAAATGAGGACCTGGATTGTGGGGGCAATAAGCTGACTTTGTATAAATATACAAAAATATGAAGGTATTGCTTAACGCATTGTAAACTGCCCTGAGTCTCCGGAGAAGGGCGGCATATAAATCAAATAAATCAAATCAAATCAAATCAAATAATGTAACAGACCTGTAAATTATCTTGTCCAATGAATCCAAGAAGCAGCTGGATCTGTACTTGATAGAGCTTCATGTTTTCTGGGCCAGAAGAGTACCAGATTGACAAAGTATCCATGAGCGTCACCAGTTCTTCCAAAAGCTATGCAGAATTAAATCCAGAATTAAGACAAAAAAGTTCAGAATGTAAAGTGAGGAACATTGTATGCAAGGCCCATGACACAAGAAGGTATAATGTTCAATTATGTTATTTTAAAATTTTTCTATTCTCTCACAATTAAAACTATCTGATGATTGAGGAAAACTACTATAGAATTAGAATGACCTGAGTTTGATTATTTGGCAATGGGAGTATTTTGATAGATTTTACTATCATTTGTTGATGCTTAGAAGAGTTGGCAAATATTTTTTTATGTTAAACCCTTGCTAGAGAAAAGTGATCCTTATTTTTTTCCACACCTGGATAAACTTTCGAAGGTGAAGAGTCACATGGTGTCGTGTCTGAAGCCAATGTGATAAAGCAGTGAGTACAGTATTGTTGGGCAAGGACTGAGGTGGCCTGAGATCCGCTACCCATAATGGAAAATCATTGGGTAACTTTGTGGTCAATTGTTCTCCCTTACCCCTAAGAAGGAGGCAACAGTAAAATCACTTCCAAAAATGTTGCCAAGAAAGTGGCATGTATTTGTCTGGATAATCACAACAAATCAAGACTGACTTGCAGACACAGATCATAATTGGTATAGTCAGGTCTACTTATGAACAACCCTGTCACCTAAAAGGAAGGAGGAGGAAAAACTGGGAAAAGTATATGGGTGAAGCAATTCAACTGTTCATTTCACAGAAGCTCTGTAACTGGAAGGTAAATGTCAAGCAGAGAAGAGAAATTGCCAAACAGCAACATTTGTTATCAGTGTATAATTTCTTCCTCGCAGAATCTTTGATTAAATCGTAAAATGTATTTCTTGACTAATCCTAAAGTTTTTAAAACTTACACTTAAAAATTTAACTTGGAAAAATTATTCTTAGAAAATTTGCCAAATAATACTTGAGGGCAAATCCATGTAGATTTAAACTTAGCCTTTCAAATCAATTTCTTCTATTTTCAAAGAGGATGAAAATGTACTAAGCAATGGCACCTGATAATTGGCATCTTTCCAAAGCTTTTCCTATATAGTTTCATACTGACCTTTTCTGTCCAGAGTCTTGAATTCACGAGACCTTCTGCTTGCAGGAAATCCTGAACAATGAACAAGAGTCGGAAAGCATTTTCAGCATGCACTGGAAGGGATTTGGCTTCTCTTGTGTCAGTGACTGCCCACTCCAGCATCTTCTCTAGCAAACTAAGTTATAGAGAAACAGGTGGCACAAAATAAGCAACTTTTGTGAATTTTAATTACTGATGGAAAGGCAGCGGGAAAACAGAGCTAAACCCAATGTTGTTATTATCTAGTTTTTGCCACTGCAACCAACAAATTATACTCTGTGAAATAGCCTAGTTATGTTTTCAGTTGTTACACAAAGTCATGTTCTACCTTAATTTTCAAATCAATCACTCTGGATTGTCAAACAGAAGAGTTCCTAGAGGAAAGTCCCATTGTTTTAATGGGCTGCTTTTATCGAGCCAAAAAGCCGCTAGCCTCCTGTCTTTTTATACGAGCCTGAAACACCTGGCTCTGCCAGTTGCCCTTGTGACCCAATATGGGAATACCACACTGGAGGTGGCTATAAGACAAATAGCAGACCCCCATCTCACCCCATGTTTCTGGCTCCATATTTTAATTCATATTGCTGAACTTTCATTATGTTTTATTGTTATATTTACATGTTTATAATTTTTATTCTATTGTTGTAAGCCGCCCAGAGTAGCCACATAGTAAGGTGGATGACAAATAAATTTAATACAAAAATAAATACATAGATTTTTACCCATTCCATTTTTGCCTTGTGTACCCTAAAAAGTGAATCATCATATTCTGGTGATTCTCCAAATGGGAAGAACTGGCATGGGCTGATAGAGGAATTGGGATTCAGCAAAAATAAACTCTGTTTGCAGAAGCTGCCTCCTAACTCAAATGCATATTTTCTGGGGAATAGAAGAAAAATGTGTAGCTCCTTTAAGGAGAGAAGGCCTAGCAGACATACCTGGAATGTAGGCCTATATTTGCTCTGAAACCCTTTAGATCCAAACATCTATTCCTGATGGTAAATCAGAAAGAGGGTGGAACCAACCTAGCTCTTTAAACTTTCTGAAACTTCTGTAGAACTGTAAACTGAATTTGATTATCTCAAAATGCTTACTGGCCGTCTGAGCTTTAAGTTATATAAACACCTATTTGGACATTTTGGTCCTGATATTATTGCCATGCCTGAAGTTCTGTATTTGTTAAATATAACACAAGAATTAAAGAAGCTTTTGTGTTAGCATGCCTTTAAATAGGAAATGGGAGGAAGCAAGTAAATATTCACTCAGTTTCTGGGTCTAGAATGTCTGATTTGTGAAAACACAAGAAGCTAGTTTCTGTTGAATTTAAATGCAATTAGTATATGTAAAATTATTTTGCACATATACATTGGACCCTTTTCACAAAGGGGTAAATCCCTCTTTTGGACATTCAATCTCTGAATATTTGGACCATCTTGCAGAGGACTCAGGGCTCAAAATGGCATTTGAGGATGTTGTTTATGTTGTTTATGTTTATTGGACTTCTATACCGCCCTTCTCCCGAAGGACTCAGGGCGGTGTACAGCCATATTAAAACACATATAGATTTACAAAATTTAAAAACAATTTAAAATCGAATATATAAAAAATTTGGCCCACAAATTAAAAACTAACATAACCCATTATAAAATTCATATTAGGCCAGCCCAGCTTGTTGGAACAGAAGAGGATGAATAAATATCATGCTACCCACAAACAGTGGGGCAGTGGATTAACTATATGCCACTCAATATCTAACAAATAACGAACAATACAATTTAATATGGATTTATTATAAATCTCTGCTTGTTGACGCAATTCAAGAACTGAACCATTAACTCACACGGTCTGACTTTGCCATATCATTTTATAACCATAAGAATTATAATACATTGGAAATAAAGCTACAACTGATTTGTGAAATAAATCCCATTTACTGTACATTACTGAATACTATAAGGACAGTTTCAATTAAAAAAAAAAAGACAAGAAAGATACTTTTGAGCAATAAGGACAAAATTGTAAGCATCTTTTTCCTTCTCTTTAAAAATAACTTTATACTGTATGTGGTGTTTACACTATTAATTCAGATCACATTAATGAGCTTCAGGTCCAATGAATCATTCCTCTTTCCTGCTTTCCATTATCACTTTTTTCTTTCCAAAAAAACAAATTTTGAAAAACTAAGAGTTTGACCTACTTGAGTTTGATCTCATCTGATGGTCGTAGTAATTCATTAGAGATGGCCAATTTTGTAAGCGCAGAAAAAACCTGACCCTTCTCAATCCAAGCTGCATCATCTGATCTCTCGATGCCTTTCCACATCACACAGAGCAAAATATCTGTCAAAAGCTGGAGGAGATCTTCTTCGCATGCCTAGTAAAAGCAGACACGCATTTTAAAAGATTACAGTATTTTTGAAAAGTATCTTACTAATTTTACTTAGAAAGAGCAGATCAATTCCACTTCATACTGTAACAAAGATTCACAGCTTATATTAAAAACTACTGATATTACAGCTTCTAAAATGAAAATAGCAGCTTTTTTGACTGATGAAGCCCAGAAAACTATATAATCATATTATTATTATTATTATTATTATTATTATTATTATTATTATTATTATTATTATTATTATTATTATTTGGACTTATATGCCACCCTATCTCGGAAAGGACTCAGGGCGGCTCACAACAATAAAACACACAAAGTTCAATTTTTTAAAAAAATACCCAATAAAACTATAAAAACTATTAAAATCCCCTCTAAAACCCCTTCAGTCCAAGCCGGCCAGGCGAAATAACCATGTTTTAAGGCCCCGGCGGAAAGAGCGAAGGTCAGGGGCCACCCGGAACCCCAGGGGGAGCCGATTCCACAGGGTAGCTGCGCCCACAGAGAAAGCCCGCTCCCTAGAGGTCGCCAACCAACATTGTCTGGCCGATGGCACCCCAAGGAGGCTCTCCCTGTGGGAACGCACCGGGTGATGGGGAGCTGTCACTGGCCGCAGATGGTCCGCCAAATACCCTGGGCCTAAGTCATATAGGGCTTTATAGGTGATTACCAGCACCTTGAACCTCACCCGGAGGGCAACTGGTAGCCAATGCAGGTCCTGCAGGAGGAGTGTAACATGAGAGTGTCAGGACACTCCCATCATTACCCGCGCAGCCGCATTCTGCACCAGCTGAAGCCTCCAAGTGGTCTTCAGGGGCAGCCCCATGTAGAGAGCATTGCAGTAGTCGATCCGGGAGGTGACAAGCACATGAGTGACTGTGCATAGGGCATCACGGTTCAGGGAGGGGCGCAACTGGTGCACCAGACAAATCTGGGCAAATGCCCCCCTGGTCACGGTCGTAACATGATCTTCCAGAGACAACCGTGAATCCAGGAGGACGCCTAAGTTGCACGCCCTATCAATAGGGGGCAACACCTCACCCCCTATAACCAGCGATGGAATATTCCCTTGGAATCAAGATGCCGGTATCCACAGCCACTCCGACTTGGCAGGGTTGAGCCGAAGCCTGTTCCTCCCCATCCAGAGCCGCACCGCTTCCAGGAACCGGGACATCACGTCAAGGGCATCACTGGGTTGATTCGGGGTGGATATAAAAAGTGGGGTATCATCAGCATACTGATGATACCCCACCCCAAAACCACAGATGATCTCCCCCAGCGGCTTCATATAGATGTTGAATAGAAGGGGAGAGGACTGATCCCTGAGGGACCCCACAAGTGAGGGGCCTCGGGGCAGACCTCTGTCCCCCTGCCCACACCACTTGCGAACGCCCGGAGAGGTAGGAGGAGAACCACCACAGAACAGTGCCTCCCACTCCCAACCCCTCAAGGCGTCACAGTAGAATACCATGGTCGATGGTATCAAAAACCGCCAAGAGATCTAATAGGACCAGAACAGATGAATATCCCTTGTCCCGAGTCCTCCAGAGATCATCCACCAGTGCAACCAATGCTATCTCCGTGCTGTACCTGGGCCTGAAACCCGATTGGTATGGGTCCAGATATAGTGTTTCATCCAGGGCCAACGGGAACTGATGTGCCACCACGTTCTCAACAACCTTTGCAATAAAGCGAAGGTTTGAGACAGGACGAAAGTTATTCAAAATAGCTGGATCCAAGGCAGGTTTCTTGAGGAGAGGTCTCACCACCGCCTCCTTCAAAGCGGCCGGGAAACTCCCCTCACCCAAGGAGGCAGTAATCACTGCCTGGATCCAGCCACGTGTAACCTCCCGGGCCGAATAAACGAGCCAGGAGGGACATGGCTCCAACAAACACGTGGTGGTACTCAGCTTCCCCATGATCCTGTCCACTTCCTTGGGAGTAACAGGATCGAACTTGTCCCAAATCACCAGTCCCGCCACCACCTCCCCGACCGACCCTGCCTAGTCGGAGTCCAGCCCCTCCCGAATCTGAGCGATCTTATCCCGCAGATGTTGACTATACTCCTTGGCCCGTCCCTGCATAGGGTCATTCCCCACTCCCTGATTCAAAAGAGAGCGGGACACCCTAAACAGGGCAGCCGGGCGATTATCTGCGGACGCGATGAGGGCGGAGAAGTGAACCCGCTTCACCACCTCCATCACCGCCAGATAAGTTCGAGTGAAGGATCTTATCTGTTCGGTCAGACTCGGAACGGCTGGATCTCCAACAGCTGTCCAGGCCTCTCCTCGACGCTTCATCTCCCAGAGCTCCTCAGTAAACCAAGGGGCCAACCAGGATCTGCGTCAGGTCAGAGGTTGCAAAGGCATGACCTGGTCGAGAACCCTGGCAGCCGCCTTTTCCCAGGCATCCACCAGAGTCTCGACCAGGGCATGGGAAAGAGAGAGGGGTATAGTCCCAAGCTCCATCTGGAACCACTCAGGGTCCATCAGGCACCTGGGGCGGAACCAAGTGGTCGGTTCCGCCTCCCAGCAACAGGGGGGCGGCATAATGGAAGCCGAGCCTGAGGAAATAGTGATCAGTCCATGACAGGGGGTAAATAGCTGGCATACCCCCATCAAACTCACTCCGCCACTGCTCCGAGATAAAAACTAGATCAGGCGTGTGTCCCTCCAGGTGAGTCGGGCCCTGTATTATCTGGGTCAGGTCCATGGCTGCCATGGAAGCCATGAACTCCCCGGCCGCTCCCGATGCCTCCCCCAGGGAGGGTAGGTTAAAGGCCCCCAGCACAATGAGTCTGGGAAACTCAACCATACGGCGTCTAGCAGCCCAGGCAGGGCCGTTGATACGCAGCTGGGAGATCTTACACTGTTTTTTAAAAGAAAGAAAAGGCAACATACTGAAAGGGGCGGCCTAAAAATAAGTGTAAAAGTGCAAGAAAATAAAAATAAGAAAATAAATAGCCCAGAGCAATTTGCATGGACAGTTCTAAGAAAGATGCATTTCATTCATTCATTCATTCATTCCTTTCATTCATTCATTCACTTGCTCATTCATATTGATTTGCTGAAAAATGTATATGTCACCCACCTTATACAAAGTAACCTTAGATAGCATCTATCAATCAAATATACTTAAAATTAAAAACCATAATGCTCCAACCAAAGCATTTCTGAAGTATCAGGAGAAAAGAGGATTTATGGCTCTTCCAAGAGATGCACATCTAGAAACTGGTTAACAACTAGTCTGCTTACACTCTCAAGCAGTCTAGATGGAGATAACAGCCAGACTTGGGAGAGAAGCAGGAGCATCAAGTGTGCATTTACGTATACTGGGGATGTCTCACTGAATTCTTACTGTTTCATGATTTTTTTAAAAAATCAGAACAACCCAGCAAGGTTATCTTTTAGTCATGTACCTCATGAATTTCAAATAAGGAAAGATCAGCAGCGAATACCAGGTCCTCTGCAGCATTTGGTTCCTTGTCAAGCTGTCCAGAAAATGTCTTTGTATTCTCAATGGGAGAAGGGGTGCTGGGCAGACTATCAGCCATCTGGCTTCCACTGTCACCCAGTTCATAAGAGTCAACACTTGAGAGGTCTAAGCTTAAATGTGGATTCTTCTGCCACAAGTCCTCCTGGTCCTCAGGCCTAAAAGACATCTCCTCCACGGATGTATCTTCCATCACTGTCACAGATTTGCCATCTTCTAAACTCCATTGTTCACAAGAACCATTGACAGATGCAAAACTGGCACCATCTTCCCCATCGGCCTTGGAAGTACGACACTGCTGATGGTCTTTGGCAGAAACACGCTTGTCATCTCCTTTAGTAGAGTCACTTTTGGTGTCCCTCACACCACTCCTGACATCAGCGTGCTGTTTCAGGAACAGTTGAGTCAGTGTCTCCTGCCATCCAAGTTGCTGAGAAATCTGTTGTGCTGAATCTTGTTGGGAATGTAGGATTTGCAAAAGCTATGGAAAACATGGATTCAAATACAATACATTGTAAAAGCTTTGTGTTTTAGATTTATTTTTATTTCCTGAATGAAATCAAATAAAATAACTTTCTCGGTTTCTTATATACCTACTTTCATTCTTTCAGTTAAAGACTTATAAACTAATGCTAATTTAATAGCAAGAAAGTGTTAAATGAACATGTAGTTTACATTGTAAGCACTAAGCTAAATACAACCATCTTTAGAAAAGCCCCATTTAGATGAATAGGACATGGATTGTTATTAACTTTATATCACTTTGGCTAGAGCTCTTTGCAGAGCTTTTCCCCATATTCCCAGCAGCATGCTTTCTACAGCTTCTTAAGAAAAGGAACTCCAGAAATTAAGGAAAGCGCAATAAAAGGAAGATGAACCAGGGAAACTAGGACCTGCATCTGTTGGAGAGGAACACCTGGTGAGGGTGAAGGGAGAAGCAAATGCTACCAGTACGAAGAGCAAAACCGTAGAATGCTTTCCACTAAGTTGCTATTCCTCTCTCAGAGGGAGGGAGGAAGGGAGGGAGGGAGGGAGGAAGGGAGGAAGGAAGGAAGGACGGATGGACGGACTTTGGTTGCTAGTATGGCTTTTTCTCCAGCAGTCAAAGCAGAAATGGCACAGAGCCCCATGGCCAGAAGGGAGGGTGAGATCTTGCAGCAGGATAATTAGAGACCTCCTTCTCCAGGTGAATCAGAATGTGAATCAGTATAAGACTGAGATGGAGGCTGCTTTTATAATCATTTAGCAAATGTTTAGGGGAACATTTTGGTTGGTGCTTGGGTCAGAGAGGCACGAAGAAGAGAGGCACGAATAATGGGATCCGTCCTATTATTATTTAAGTCCTAAACAATGCCCACATTTGTCTTTTCAAAAGTAGTAAATTTAATTTCAGTATATATTACTGTATACTGGATGCACAGACATCATAAAAATGAAAGCACTGAATGCCAAAGATAAAAAACCCACAGAGAAACCCACTGAAAAATGCTCATCTCAGACTACCTTTATTGAGCTGTGAAAAATAGATGAAGAGAACCAGATGTTGTCAGCCCTATGAACAGGCCACACCAGAAAAACCAACTGCACAAGAAAACTAAAACTTCATTTTATTGACAGAAGCTCTGGTAACAGAATCTTGCATGCCAGACTGTGCTTTTCCTACCATCCCTCTTACTGTATATACCAGTAAATCCGGAGATTAAGTCTGAACCAGTCTGCCTCAATATTAGCTTGTTTCCCAGGATTTAAGGACTGTTTCAGCCCTCTTTGTTTATATAACAGCAGTTCTTAACTATTTCCTCAAAGCTATCTCCCTCTCTACAGATATAAAAGTAGGATTAGCATTCAACAACCCAGATCTTACTGCAAAAACTATGAAAATTGTTAAGAAAGAAAGCCAGTGACTGACAAGGCTGGCCTGATTTTGGACAGGAAGAAGAGTTCCCATGTTCTGATAATAGGTTTGCAGACTCTTCTTCTGACTTTGGTAGTACTAGCTGTCTCACTAGCCATTAGATGTCAATTTCTCTCAGGGTGCGCCATCATCAGGAATATTATTGAAAATAGGGGGAAAAATTTTGGGTATCCAATACATTTAGAAAAATGGCAAAAGATTTGGTGGGGGAATATGAAATTAGAAGAAAATATTTACAAGATGATATACAGGTGGCATCTTCCCCCCGATAGACTAGCTAAAATGTTCACGGGACAGTCTGCTGAATGCTGGAAATGTGGGTGGGAGCATGGCACCTATTACCATCAGTGGTGGACGTGCCCGAAAGCAGTAAAATTTTGGGGGAAAATAAAAAAATGGCTTAATGAGATTTTAATGCAAAAGATTGAATGGTGACCAGAGACATGCCTGCTCGGTTCCAAACCGGAAAATATCAAAAGAGACCCATGGTATCTTGCATAAATACATCATCACAGCGACATACGCTCAATTTTGGAAAAATCAAAATATCCCAACAGAGGAGACAATTATAAAGAAGATTTCAGAAGGTACGGAAGCAGATAAATTGACCAAAAAACTAAAAGACAGAGGCCAAACACAAATATGTCTATCTTGGGAAAAATTTTATAAATGGTTAGAGAAGAGGAAATTAAAACCCACACTAAATGAGGAATTGAATATATTGAGAAACTTATATTGTACAAGTAAAGTGAGGTTGGATAGACCTAATTGATGTATAAAGGTATATAAGTTGTTCTGTCTTCTCCGGAACATAATATGGAAACATAGTACCGAATATTGGGTTATTAAGATATTACATAGAGGTATGCCTGTTTTCTTTTTTTTTTTTCTTTGTTTTGTGTTGTATTGTCTTGTGTGTTATTTATATGATGTGTTGTTTTTTCTTTTTAATGGAAAATGTAAATAAAGATTTTTTTTTTAAAAAAAAGGAATATTATTGAAAATAGACATATTATTTAAGAGAGATGGATGTACTTGCATCTTATCCTCTGTAGCTACCCCCACAAAAGCAATGGTCTGAAGAGTTCACTAAGTATTCAAGAAATCCTAACGTCCACAATTATTTCCCAGACTATTAATAGGCTGACCACTATTTAGTATTAATGTGCCCTCCCCACAAGGAGACTAACCTTTCGACAGGCAGCCACTCTTACGTTGAGATCTGCTCGGTGAGCCAAGTGCACCACAGCTAAAAAGTCCTTGCAATTCACAAATGGATCTGTAGAGTACAGAAACGAGTTACAACAATAAAGAAATTCATTTCTATCAAAATGCCATAAAAGCACAAAAATATGTCTATCAATATACGTTTGCTATTTTGCTAGCTAACCACATTTGCACTATTTGCAGTTTAAAGCACTTATACTGGGCATATGCTGTGTGGAAAAGTTAATAAACATTTGAGTACCAGCATGCAGAATTTGGTTGAAAAGGTTCTTCATAAGAGAAGTGCTAAGTGGAGATTCATTCAGGAGCAGACCCAGTCCAGAATAGCCAACTTCTCTGAGCTTCATACGTTGCTTGCTCCGTTCATAAACTTTAGTGCATTTCAGCATTTGCTCTGCAATCTGCAACAACAATAAAAACATGAACTTCTCAGCCGCGGAAATATTGAAAAATTTGCAGTGCCTATGTTGCTTGTATACCTCAAGCAAGGTCCACCTGCAAGCATGTGGCAGCAGCCCTGCCCGAGCTACTCAGTGTCATTGCCACGGTGGCGGTTGAGACTCCTAGGCTTATGGTCATGGGGGATTTCAACTTGCCGTCCGTTGGTGAGGCATCTGAGGTGGCTCGGGAGTTCATGGCTTCCATGGCAGCCATGGACCTGACCCAGTTAATTCATGGCCCTACCCACACGGGGGGAAACACGCTGGATCTGGTTTTTGTCTCTGGACAGTGGTTGAGTGATCTTGAGATAGGGGATAGAGTCACCGAGCCCTTGTCATGGTCTGATCACTTTCTCCTTCGTCTCGACCTTCGAACCGCTACACCCCGCCGCAGGGAGGCGGAGCTGGTAAGATGGTTCCGCCCCAGGCGCCTGATGGAACCTGATAGGTTCCAGATGGAGCTTGGGCCATTCCCTGAGGCTCTGGCACACGACTCGACTGGAGACCTAGTGGCCGCCTGGGATAGGGCGGCCGCTGGAGCTCTGGATCGGGTCGTGCCTTTGTGGCCTCTGACCCGGCGCCGATCTCATTTAGCTCCTTGGTTCACTGAGGAGCTGAGGGAGTTGAAGCACCGGAAAAGACGCCTAGAGAGTAGTTGGAGGGCCAGTCTTTCTGAATCTGACTGGACACTGGTAAGATCTCATATTAGGAATTACCTAGTGGCGATAAAAGCAGCGAAATGTAGCTATTTTGCTGCTCTTATTGCGTCATCAGATAATTGCCCGGCCGCCCTGTTTAGGGTGACCCGCTCCCTGCTCCACCAGGAAGTGCGGGATGACCCCTTGGAGGGTAGAGCCGAGGATTTTGTTCAATATCTGTATGACAAAATCGCTCAGATTCGGGAAGATCTGGACTCCGACTGGGTAGTCTCAGGGGGAGGGACTGGGGCAGGTCTTGAGAATGTTATCTGGGATGAGTTTGATCCTGTGACCCCTGAGGACGTGGACAGGATTCTGGGTAGACTGAACGCGACCACTTGTTTATTGGACCCGTATCCTTCCTGGTTAGTGCTGGCTTCTCGGGAGGTGACACGAGGCTGGTTCCAGGGGATTATAAATGCTTCGCTGGGTGAGGGTGTCTTTCCTGCCGCCTTGAAAGAGGCGGTGGTGAGGCCTCTCCTCAAGAAGCCTTCCCTGGACCCGGCAATATTGGTAAATTATCGTCCGGTCTCCAACCTTCGTTTTGTGGCGAAGGTTGTTGAGAGTGTGGTTGCGCAACAGCTCCCCCAGCACCTGGATGAAACGACGTATCTGGATCCGTTCCAGTCGGGCTTCAGGCCCGGGTACAGCACGGAAACGGCATTAGTCGCGTTGGTTGATGATCTCTGGAGGGCTCGGGACAGAGGGTGCTCCTCTGTCCTGGTCCTGTTAGATCTCTCAGCAGCTTTTGATACCATCGACCATGGTATCATGCTGCACCGGTTGGAAGAGTTAGGGGTGGGAGGCACTGTGTTGCGGTGGTTCTCCTCCTTTCTCTCTGACCAGTTGCAGTCTGTGTTGGCAGGGGGACAGAGGTCGACCCCGAGGCCCCTCATATGTGGGGTGCCGCAAGGGTCGGTCCTCTCGCCTCTCCTGTTCAACATTTATGTGAAGCCGCTGGGCGAGATCATCCGTGGTTTCGGGGTGGAGTACCATCAGTACGCTGATGACACTCAGCTGTACATCTCCACCCCGGATCACCCCAACGATGCCCTTGAAGTGATGTCCCGGTGCCTGGAGGCCGTACGGATCTGGATGGGGAGGAACAGGCTCAGGCTCAACCCATCCAAGACCGAGTGGCTGTGGTTTCCGACATCCCGATATAGTCAGTTGACGCCATCACTGACTATTGGGGGCGAATCATTGGCCCCCACAGAGAGGGCTCGCAACTTGGGTGTCCTCCTGGACTCACGGCTGTCTTTAGAAGAGCATTTGACGGCCGTGACCAGGAGGATTTTTTATCAGGTCCGCCTGATTCGCCAGTTGCGTCCCTTTCTGGATCGGGACTCGTTACGCACGGTCACCCATGCCCTCGTCACCTCCCGCCTGGACTATTGTAATGCTCTCTACATGGGGCTCCCCTTGAGGAGCACCCGGAGGCTCCAACTGGCGCAGAGTGCGGCCGCGCGGGTGGTAATGGGAGCGACATGGCGCTCCCATGTAACACCTCTCCTGCGCGAGCTGCACTGGCTCCCGGTGGTCTTCCGGGTGCGCTTCAAGGTTTTGGTTACCACCTTTAAAGCGCTCCATGGCTTAGGACCTGGTTATCTACGGGACCGCCTACTACCACCAATAGCCTCCCACCGGCCAGTACGCTCTCATAGAGAGGGACTCCTCCGGGTGCCGTCAGCCAAACAGTGTCGACTGGCGGCCCCTAGGGGGAGAGCCTTCTCTGTGGGGGCACCTACTATCTGGAATGAGCTCCCCCCGGAGATACGGAGGATCCCGGATCTGCGCTCCTTCCGCCGTGCTCTGAAGACCTTTTTATTCCATCAAGCGGGCTTGGCCTAATCTCTTCCCTTTTTAAATATTTAAATTTTAATCTGTTTTTAAATTATCGGGGTGTTTTAATTTGTCTGGGCCAAATAATTTAATTTGATTTTATTGGGTTTTTTAAATTTTGTGTATCTATGTATTTTATTGTTGGCTGTTCACCGCCCTGAGTCCTTCGGGAGTAGGGCGGTATACAAATCAAATAAAACTAAACTAAACTAAACTAAGACCTCAGTGGAAAAACAGAATTCAAATGGACTTTTCATAGAAAAAGCAACTCTGTTCTTTAATATATTTTTTTATTATTTGCCTGCTGATTTCTAGAAGTTATACCACACAGCACAAAATAATAGTTTCCATAGTTATTGCCCAAAAGATGCTCATCATTATAACAAATGATGTCCATGTAGGAAAAGAAACTTGCAAATTGTTGCAGTAATTCGAGGATCGGACTCAATAAAGGATTCAGAAATGTAGTATTCAAACAAAGTATTGTTTATTTACAGTAGGCATTCTATATTCTCTGAATGATTGCAGATAGAAGCAAGAAGGAGGAGCATGTATCCCCTTTTATATCAAAAAGGGCGGGATTAGAGGTAGGAGTGGTTACATATGAATACATTAGGAAAGGAAGAATAAATTAACCCTTGATATTCTATGAACATACATTTCCTCCATTCAAGAATAAGGCATTTACCCATGACAAATCCCCCTCTAAATGCCGATTCGACATACAACAGTAATTACATTCAGATTCAGAACAATATAAAACTTGTAATTTTGATGTTAAATATTTATGTTGCTTAGATTGTAGAGGCTTAGTCAATATATCAGCTATTTGTTCTGTGGTTTCGCAATGAATAGCTTTAATGAATTCCTCTTGAGATAATTGTCTTACATGTTTGAATTTGATATCTATATGTCTAGATCTCTGACCAATAGCGTCTGCTCTAGATATCTCTATTGCAGCTTTGTTATCTTCATGCATAACAAATGGTAATGAAGGACTCTTCCAAATGTCTGATAATAGATCATTGAACCATACAAGGTTATTAGAGGCTTTAGACAAGCAAATATACTCTGCCTCAGTTGTTGATGTAGCTACTAGATCCTGCTTTCCAGTATACCAGTAGACTGGACAATTGTTAAGAAAGAATACATAGCCGGAAGTGCTTTTCCTGCACTTAGTGTCACCTGCCCAATCTGCATCAGCGTAACAAGTGAGAATAGGCTCTTTAACATCGTTAGGTTCTAATAGTAGGCAGAAATCTAAGCTGTGTTTCAAATACCTTAGCACTCGTTTAATGGCTTCCCAATGATACATTAAAGGTTTACTGACATATCTGGATAATAAATTAAGGGGTAGAGCAATATCGGGTCTGGTCCAATTAGAGATATACAAAAGGGAACCAATAACTGATCTATAAAGTGTATTATCATTAAACTCGGGAGATATTCATTCATATTTCTTAAAAAAATCAGCTTGCATTGGAGTATCACAAGGCTTTGCATCACTCATATTACATTTGTTCAAGAGTTCTATAATCTTATCTTTCTGAGACAATCTAAATCCTTTTTTAGTCTTACTAATTTGAACTCCAAGATATTTATTTACTTTCCCTAATGATTTTAAAGAAAAATGTTCATTTAATTTTGTTACAAATGTATCTCTTTTCTCTTTATGTTTGCCAATATGCAAAATGTCATCCACACAAATTAACACAAATTCTAGTGAATCACCATCCCTTCTAACAAAGAAACAATTGTCTGCAGTTGTGGCATTGAAGTTCATAGCTTTGAGTACGTTGACCAAACATTCATACCAACGTTTGCCGTTTAATCCATACAAACGTTTAATCCATACAAACTTTTGTTTAGTAACCAAGTTTCATTTCTATTTGTGTTTTGGCTATGAGGAGCTCTTACATATATTTCTTTATCGAGTTTTGCATGTAGGTATGCAGTTTGTATATCATATTGAAAGACTTCAAGATTAAAGGCTGATGCTATTACTAAAGCTGTCTTAACACTTTCAGTTCTTACAGTGGGAGAATATGTGTCGGTATAATCCTCAGGATACTTTTGGGCGTAGCCCTGTGCAACTAGTCTTGCTTTATATAATGTGTTGCCTTCTTCCAGATTTTTAATTTTAAATATCCACCTAGTGCCAATAATTGTTTTGTCTTTTGGGGCTGGTGTTGGGGTGAATACGTTTAGTTCTCGCAAACTGTCCATTTCTTTGGCCATGGCTAATTCCCATTTTTTTCTTTCTTCTGTGGGGAGTTTTAATACTTCCTCATATGTATTGGGTGTTGATGTATCATCATTTATGTGCATTATGTAATCCTTATATTTATTTGGTACTTGGTTCCTGTTACATCTAATTGTTCTTTCTGGTCTGCTATCGTTATCGTGTAAGTATCTTGCTTCCTTTTTTGTTAATGAATCTGTTTTGATTTTGGGACAGTTTCCTATCCATGTTTTATTGTTGCTCTTTTGTGTACTGTGGTTATGTTCTTCGCTTTCTGTCTTATCTTGATTTTCAATGTCTGGTTTTGTAGTTGGAAATATCTCTTTAAGATGTATCTTAGACCAATTGGCCTGTTGTGAAATACAGCTGTCCTAGAAATCTGAGCCTTCTAGATACATTATCCCCCTTACGTCTCAATTGTTTTGGTATATGTACATCCGCTGTAACTCCAAATACATGCATGTGGGCTATCTTGGGTTTTTTATTATACATCAATTCATATGGTGTTTTATTTATGACACTAGACCAAATTCTGTTTAGAGTATAATTGGAATATAATAGTGCTTCTGACCAGAATTGTTTGCCTAAACCAGCATCTTCTAATGTACATCTAATCATGGTTTGTAGTGTCAAGTTCTTTCGTTCTACTACTCCATTTTGAAATGCAGAGAAAGGGCTAGAGGTGAAATGTAACATTCCTTTGTCTTTTAGCCATTGGGAGAATTATTTTGACATGAATTCAGATCCCCTGTCTGTCATGATCTGCTTTATTTTTACATTGTGTTGTGTTTCTACACGTTTATAAAATTCTTTAAACTTTTGAAATGTTTCATCTTTGTGTTTTAAAGTATAGACAAAGCCATAACGACTATAGTCGTCTACAATAGTAAGAAAGTATCATTTTTTGTATGTAATTGATGGGGTTAATGGACCAACTAGGTCCATATGTACCAGGTTAAAAATATGATTTGATGATCTTATTGCCTTTTTTGGTCTGGGTTTAGTTCTGAGTTTTGAGGACTTACATACTGAACATTCCAAATAATTTTTACAATCTTTTATTTTAACACCTTCAGCATGTTCAATCATTTTTTTGTATTACAGGAAAACTAGCATGTCCTAATTTTCTATGTAATATATGTGCACATTCATCATGGATTGGTTTTCCAATTATTGGTCTTTTGTTATTATGTGTATCGTTAACAGATGTGGTTTCATGGTTATGATTTGTTTCATGTTCCTCATTGTCACTGTCACTGTTTTTTTCATTTTCTATGCTAGTGTCATTTTCCATGTTTGAATCAATGTTGTGTAGCCATCTTTCTTCTGTGACTAAGTATGGTAGATCTCCTTTGATAACCACATTACCTAAGTTTGTTTTGTTTTTCTCTAGAGTTGCTTTTCCCTTTGAGAACACTATATTTATGTCAGAGTCCCTGCTTAACTTTATTGCACTAAGAATGTTATGAGGTAATTCGGGTATTAATAAAACCCCCTCTATTTTCCCTAGACCGGGTAAATTTACACTTCCTCTTCCAATGACTTGGACTTCTTCTTGATTAGCTACTTTAATTACAAATTTATCTTCTATGAAGGAAGATAATATTTTCTTATCATGTGTTGTGTGATTTGTTGCCCCAGAATCAATGAGCCAGGCATTACCTTTTGAGTTTTGGTTTTTGGTTATGGTATACTTATCTAATCCATTTAATGATCCAGACTTTCTATCTCTTGAGTTATCTCTGCCCCCTCTATGTTCTCTAAAATTTGGTGAGTTTCTATACCTGTATCTGTCAATAGATGATTGTCTGTTATGGTATCTGTTTCTATTGTCATGGTTTTGTCTTTCTCTAAGAAATTTTGGACAATCTCTTCTATAATGTTCTTTGGATCCACAATTATAACATTCAATTGGTTCTTGATGCCTGTCTTGAAATACTACCCTTTTGGTCTGTCTGTGTTCTTTGTATGCGCTGTAGCGGCTTCTTCTCAAATTATCTTCAGCTATTAGTCTATTTGATAAACTCTCTATAGATAGATATCCTAAATTAATTGTGTCCAAATGTGATATGTAATTATCCCATGATGAGTCTAATGAGTTAATGATAACGCTTTTCATTGTCTGATCAGATATTATTTCTCCCCTTAAATGAAGTTCTGCTCTAGTTATGTTTAGTGATAGTAAATGTTCACATACAGTAGTTCCAGGTTTTATCCTGGCTGAGAAGAAATTTTTAGACATTCTTGTTGTGGTTGCTACACTTTCACTATGAAACAATTTAAACATACAATGAATTATTTCTGAGACAGTCAGATTATGCTTAATACTATGATAGCAGGAGATATACTAGATATTAGTAAATAGAATGCTCTGTGGTGTAGGCAGTCCAATTTTAGGGTCCATGGTTTTTTGGGAGGGTTAGTTATGAAAAACAATAAATTCTCTTTTAAGAAAACAACCTGGAGTTGTTGACTCCATTCCTGTAAATTAATACCGTCGTTTCTCAATTTTGGAAAATCATTAGGCAAGTTTCCAATGTTATTTGTTGCATTTCTTACAACTGGAGGCTGTCCATGATCTTGTAAATGCTGATAATTGCAGAATGGTGTAGGTATGCTTGCGATTAGTCTGAATGGTTCTCTCTGTCCTTCATTGTCTCTATATTCGTCTGCGTGTATTTGCGCATGCGCGTTGCTCATTTTGTTCCTGAAGCTGTCGGGAGAGGTTCTCGTCGCTGTAGCTCCTTCGTAGTGTTCTTCTTCTGATGATTCGCTCTCTGGCTCGACTTTTGGTGTCCAGGTGATGATCGGGGCTTGCTTCTTTTCATCGAAGTTGTCTTGGTTGAGGCTTCTGGCTCCCGGAAGCGTTTGTGGTGTGGGCGAGTACTTGCAAGGTTCTCTGGGTTCGGGCGTTGGTGTCCTCGCCGTTCGGGTAGGAGCGGATAGGCGGTGAGACGTTTGCTTGCTTGCTTCTGTGTCTTTGCTTTTGAATTGCGTTGCTTGTTTCTTCTTCGCTGTTTGATCAGCTGCTTTTGTCGATTTTTTTGTTATTTTTAAATTTGGACCAAAAGTTGCAAAAAGTGTTTTCATGGCTGTTTCGATTTGCAGTTCGGTTGGTGTTTCTTCGGCGTCTGTATCAGATTCTTCTGAAGAGTAGAATTTTTCTTTTTTAGTTTTCATGCTGTGTAAGGCTTTTCGCGCCAGCCATTTTGAATTCTGCTTTCTGATTGGTTCTGCTTCGGCCATTTTGGTGGTCTGTTGAAACCAAGATGGCTGCCATTCAAAATTTTGCGCGGGACCGTTAGTCTTTCTTTTAGTTATATTTTCATCTATAGGTAATTCGCTTACCATTTTGAGGTCTTTAGATTCTGGTGCGATGGTGTGATTTTCTCTCGCTGCTCCGCTATCTTTTATGATGTCTTGGAGGTTTGCGATGAGATTTTTGTCGTCTTTTTGGCTTTTCAGCAGTCTTAGTATCTCTGATCTGAGAGTGTTGTTTTCTATCTCGCTCACTTCTTGGTCGTCAGGTTCATCGATTACCTCTTTGTTGTCTGTAGTGGAGTTTTCAGATTCTCTTGTCATTATAGTTGTAGATTCATCGATCATTTCTTGATCTGTTTCCATTTCTTTGTTGTATGCCCTGGTGTTGGGTCTTTCTCTTTTGTTTCTGGAGTTTTCTTTCTTTGGCATGTCTGTTTTTTATTGAGTCAGCCAACCATCCTCTGCTACCAAATTGTTGCAGTAATTCGAGGATCGGACTCAATAAAGGATTCAGAAATGTAGTATTCAAACAAAGTATTGTTTATTTACAGTAGGCATTCTATATTCTCTGAATGATTGCAGATAGAAGCAAGGAGGAGGAGCATGTATCCCCTTTTATATCAAAAAGGGCGGGATTAGAGGTAGGAGTGGTTACATATGAATACATTAGGAAAGGAAGAATAAATTAACCCTTGATATTCTATGAACATACATTTCCTCCATTCAAGAATAAGGCATTTACCCATGACACAAATTACTAAGCTGAACTAGATTTGCGTGTGATTTTGTCAGAAAATAAGATGAAGAAACACAAATCTCATACAGAAGTCAGATTAAGCTTTCTTGCCTGACCTCATGGACTTCAGCTACTTAAGACACATTGGCATCTCTCTATATTGTATCCACCTTCCAAATATCTCCCAGAAGAAAAAGTATTTGTCAATTCCCTAAATTTAATGCAAGGTAAGAGGGATGCAGTGGCTCAGTGGCTAAGACGCTGAGCTTGTCGATCAAAACGTCGGTAGTTCAGCGGTTCAAATCCATAATGGGCGTAATGGGGTGAGCTCCCATTACTTGTCCCAGCTTCTGCCAACCTAGCAGTTCGAAAGCACATAAACAATGCAAGTAGAAAAATAGGGACCACCTTTGGTGGGAAGGTAACAGTGTTCCGTGCGCCTTTGGCATTTAGTCATACCGGCCACATGACCACGGAGATGTCTTTGGACAGTGCTGGCTTTTCGGCTTTGAAATGGAGATGAGCACTGCCCTCTACAGTCGGGAATGACTAGCACATATGTGCGAGGGGAATCTTTACCCTTAATGCAAGGTAATTTGAAAGAAGTTATGCCTTGTTTCTTTTTCCAAAAAACCCATGTTTCATATAAAATGCACAACCTTGCTAATACTATCAATCACTTTAGGAGACATGTAAAACAAAATTACCTTGAACACAAGTTCTCGTAGTCTATCAGAATACTTCTGATTCAGTAGAAGAGCATAAAGGATGTCTGCATTTCCTGGCTCAAAAAGCAATAAGAAAAGCTGGTCTCGGGTTGGGCAGGTGTTAAGCAGGCTGAAGAGCATTTCTAGAATCCCACAGAGCTTGGGAAAAAAAGAGAAAAAAGCCACACATAGATCATCATCTATGAATCTAGAATCCAAGTCATTCCTGACATTCAATATCATTCAAACAACATTAGTCACCTGAAATGCAACAAGACAGGTATGTTTAAAAATGCAACAGAAACAACAACTGTTAAGAGTTATTCAGTTATTCACACACAGGTCATTTTTTCAGAATATAACTGAACTTTGAATCTCATCTATATAGATACTTGTAGCAGAGATAAAGAGATCTGCAAGAACAGGAGGTAGGGAAATACCTGGCTGCTCAAATAATTTTTAAAAGCACAAGAAAAAGTGATAGATTTTGTTAATGTTTGAGGAGCCTCGCATAACCCCAGAGCCTTCCCAACAATGTTTTGCATGAACACTTTTATTCTGTTCTAATCTATTACATTATTATCTGGAAAGGTTTATCAGAGCAGCTTTTAAATCAATCAATCAATAAAAAGAAAAGACCTCTCCTTGGCCTTACAGCCTAAAAACTGCAGCATAAAAGAAAAAGAGATAGAGAAAAGGAGATACATATACGTGCACACACACACACACACAAACAAACACACAAACAAACTTATTTTTGCAACTTTCTAACAACCACCTGGCATATAAGAAATGGGCTACTGAAATCTTAGTGGATTTCCACAGAATAAGCAGATTATGCAACCTTCAAGAAATGTACTATAATACACCCAGAAAACTGATGATGATACAGGATAGATTTCAACTTTTTTGCTGGGAGTTCCTGATATTTGACCTTTCCAGCCACAGCATGACATCCTCACCAAGAGAAGACAATCTTACTGCTTCTCCCGACAGGGTAACTTCTGTGAAGGGAAAGGAAAGATCCAGACTAGACACAGCAGCCATGGATCTAGTTTGCGGAGATAGTAAGTAATTTGTTAACAAATGTTGGTTTTAGAGGTGACCTCAGTCTAATTCTTAAAATTACCACACAAAAGGAACAACAGAACTCTGGATGCTGAGAAAAGAATTGGGCAAGATGAGCTTTGGATCTATAATTAAGAGCTTATGAACAGCAAACATCACACCTTCCCCTATGTTATGTGCTGCAATATCTGTCTGTCTGTCTGTCTGTCTGTCTGTCTGTCTGCCTGCCTGCCTGCCTGCCTATCTATCTATCTATCTATCTATCTATCTATCTATCTATCTATCTATCTATCTATCACATTTATATAGTCACCCATCTTATACCAAAATTTGGGTAACTCCACAGCAACATCTAAAATAGCATCATTATACAATTACTATATGCAACTATCGATTAAAACCACAAATAAAAACCTGGGAACATAATAAACTTTTACAAGCAGTGCACCTACCATGCTCTCATCAATCTCACTCTATCTCAATGCCTGTGGGAAAAGCCAGGTCTTAAAGAGTTTTTTGGGAAGGCTAGGAGGGTGGTGTCTGCCGAACTTCAGGGGAAAGGGTGATCCATAGGGCAGGAGCTTCCTAGCTTCCACAAAATGGCAATATTTAAGGGAAGAGATCAAAAGTGTGCTCACCCTATCAAATCTGGTAGGAGGGTTGATGTTCTTAAGGAGATGCAGTCCCACAGATCAACTGGCCCTGTGCCGTATAAGGCCTCAAAAATAACAAACAGCCCCTTGAATTTCTCTCAGAAGGAAACCAGAAGCCACTGCAGCTCATGCAACAGACATCTAATCTGGTAAACCTAGGGGCACCCATCATTATACACCCCACTGCATTGTGCACTCCACTAGAAGTTATAGCTTCCAGGTGGTTTTCAAGGGCAGCCCCATGGACAGAACAGAGTCACTTTGACAATGAGATCGGCGGTTCCAAAATTTGACAAATAAATAAATAGATGCAAATGGGAAATGACCAAGGCATGGGTGATTGTGATCAAGGCCTCCTAGTCCAGGAAAGGGTACAATTGGCATACCAGACAAATCTGTGCGAACATTGCACCCTCATCATGTTATGTGGTTAATAAAAAGGAATAGTATCCCTGTGCAATGGAGAGAGGAGTTGAGGGAGGTTGGTTAATCTGTGAAATATAATGAACCTTCAATGATTCTGGCTATCCCCTTATTCGTTGCACCTGTTTTAAAGATGGTGGTGCCTCCTTCCATCGTTATGGACAATTACAATTACAGCAAAAGAGGGAAGAAGAGATATAGTAAGTTACCTGCTCCTCATCACCAGTGACTGCTATGTATCCCATGATGCTTTGGACTTCCACATGTGTCCCGCCTTTGGTCAAGAAGTATTTGATTAAACCATACAGAGATGTCCTGATTGTCCTAAGATCATCTGGAAGCAAGTCACTGTCCCTGGAGTGGTTTCTAACAGAAACAAGGATTGTCAATTAAAACGTAATAATCAGTTCTAATGTACTTCTTTTCACAAGCCATTCTCTGTTGTTCCTTAAGTACCTGCGTCCATCACACTGATGTTGTCAGGACAGAATTTCAGGGTTGATTTCCAGACTGACAGCAAAATGAGTAAATACATGGATTTCGAATATAAGAGTTTTAAAAGACATAAAAATAAAGACATGGGGGAAAGTAATCCTTTATAAAGCCCTTGCTTGGATGTATTTTACTTTTTCCATTTAAACATATTTTTAATATGAATGTATAGTATGATTTTAAATTGAACATTTGCTTACTGTCAGCATTTGGAGGGAGGTCGTTTATTTTATTTTCAAAATAAAATACAATTTAACAAAACAAAAAATCCTAAATGGGATACTCTTCCAAGAAGGATAATTATGAAACCTTAGGTAAACTAGTTCATACTAAGCCATGAACTTGCTGGAAGAATTTTGGCCAGCTGCACTATCTGACAGGTTTGTTGCTCCTTGAAGAAATGCTAGATGTCAATGTTTTCTTAACCATTGGCCATCATTTAGAACACATGACAAGATTTAACATATGCCAGGATATCCAATCAATTGGGGGGGCTGGGGGGGGGAGGCCTTCATAAACTACAATGCAGGTTGCATAGTTTCAGCTTAGTATACTGTGTGAACCTCTTAAAGCATTTTTAAGACATTGTTTATGCAATTGAACCTAGATAATTGTGGTTTATTCAATAAACTATAGTTAAAACCACAATGAAGTAAATCACAGCTTAGTGCAATGTGTGAATTCAATACAAGACATTCCAGTACATCCATCCTATATCCAATTATAACTGATAGAAGAGCACAACTGCTGTAACGTTACAGACACTTGCCAGCTGCAGTTCCCAGATGAGAGCAGCAAGTACCAACTACTATTTTAAATTCTATTTATATTAGAATTTCAATTTTAAACAAAAGCAAGAAATTTTGGACACCTACTAACTGGATACATCCTTAGACAATTTGGAATTGATATGCATTTATGCACTTGAAGGCACTTTGTTCCCCCATATAAAATCATAATGAGTTGCATCAGGAATAATCAGGAATTAGAAAAAGATTAGGCTCCTCCATGAAAGGATACAAACACTGTCCTGTACCTTCTGCAATTTTCTTTGGAAAAGTCCCACATATGTAAATGGACAGTGTTTCTTGAAAGGATGCAAAAATAGTTACTAATCATAATATGCAACTATTACAGCAACTCAATATTTATATGGTGTCTTTCAGATTCAAAGAATTTCTAGCATGTAGAAAAAGTCTTTGAAAAGCAAAGCCCAAGTCAAAAAAGGAATACAAGATTCCATACCCATAATAAATTCTCAGAGTATCCAACAAAAACTGCACACCATATTTTTTCCGGAAGAGCCTTCTGCTATCTTTGATAATTGTGGAAAGGTATTGGATATGGCCTAAAAAAGAAATTAGAAGTCCTAATTAGAACAGAGTTGTATTAGCTACATTTGTAAATTGTATGGCTCTAATCACAATTGTATGATTAGATACAGATAGTCTTCAACTTAGGACCACTTGTTTAATAACCATTCATAGTTATAATGATGCTAAAAAAAAGCAACGTATGACCACAGCCCTTGCACTTATGACCATCACAGCACCCTCACATCATACGACTAAAATTCGGACACTTGGCAAACAACATGTATTTACAACAGTTGCAGCCCTCCAGGATCACATGATCACCATTTGTAACATCCCCAGGGGACTTCCAATAAGCAAAGTCAAAGTGAAAGCTGGTTAGAAGACACTTTAAGCCATGGTTTAAAGTAAGTACAGCTAAGAGTCTAAAAGCATCAGTTGTGTTCACAGAGTATGACATCTTTTAGAGGCATTTATCTGCTTTTATTTTCTTCCTACTTGTTGCCCCAGGAAGCCTGATCTAAATCCAGAAAAGGCCTTTTCATTCCATAAAATCCAGTGGGAGATGGCACAGATTCTACTGCTTTACTCTTGTTCAAGAAAAGGAAAGGGAAATACTCAAGGGTTAAATGATATGTAGCTCCCTATTTGTAGCTCCAGCAGCAATGGGGTGAAATAAAAAGTCTTGCCTTCATCCCCTTTTCATTGGATTCAATCTGTACATCTAATTATATTACTTTAGAACTAGACAGGAGCCAGTACAATCAAAGCATTTTATGTTTCAGTGTCCACTTTAAGAATACCTATCCATATGCTACTATAACTCTCCTGTTTGTCTGTTCGTAACTTTCAATTAGCCAAAAAGTACATCATTGCACAAAAGGTTTTGAATAAGGTACCTCAAATTGGCTAACTTAAAGAGTGCATACAAAATTCAAGACTCATTACTCCCCTGTAATTGAAATTTCAAGGATCTTGATCTCAGTTGTACTCGCAAAGTTGTGGCCACTATACTATCACAGTGTTCAGCTGATTGTAATTTCCGATACTCCCTGCCAGTTTCCCACAAGCAAAGTCAATGGGGAAGCTGGCAGGAAATCAGAAGTCACTCTTACTCCCACTATTTTTTTTACCCACCGATGCTCATTCTGGTTTGTTTGTTTGTTTTGTTTAAGTAAGAAAATACTTCTGAAAGATGATCCAATGGGTCCTGGGTTATCTAGTAAAACTATATTGGAGGCTATATATGGAGGGTAGAGCCGAGGATTTTGTTCAGTATCCGTATGACAAAATCACTCAGATTCAGGAAGATTTGGATTCCGACTGGGTAGTCTCAGGGGGAGAGACAGGGGCAGGTCTTGAGAATGTTATCTGGGATGAGTTTGAGCCTGTGACCCCTGAGGACGTGGACAGGATTCTGGGCAGACTGAACGCGACCACTTGTTTATTGGACCCGTGTCCCTCCTGGTTAGTGCTGGCTTCCCGGGAAGTGACACGAGGCTGGCTCCAGGGGATTATAAATGCTTCGCTGGGTGAGGGTGACTTTCCCGCCGCCTTGAAAGAGGCGGTGGTGAGGGCTCTCCTCAAGAAGCCTTCCCTGGACCCAGCAATGTTGGTAAATTATCGTCCGGTCTCCAACCTTCGCTTTGTTGCGAAGGTTGTTGAGAGTGTAGTCGCGCAACAGCTCCCCCAGCACCTGGATGAAACAACGTATCTAGATCCGTTCCAGTCAGGCTTCAGGCCCGGGTACAGCACGGAAACGGCATTGGTCGCATTGGTAGATGATCTCTGGAGGGCTCGGGACAGGGGATGCTCCTCTGTCCTGGTCCTGTTAGATCTCTCAGCGGCTTTTGATACCATCGACCATGGTATCATGCTGCACCGGCTGGAAGAGTTAGGGGTGGGAGGCACTGTGTTGCGGTGGTTCTCCTCCTTTCTCTCTGACCGGTCGCAGTCTGTGTTGACAGGGGGGCAGAGGTCAACCCCGAGGCCCCTCATATGTGGGGTGCCACAAGGGTCGGTCCTCTCGCCCCTCCTGTTCAACATTTATGTGAAGCCGCTGGGCGAGATCATCCGTGGTTTTGGGGTGAAGTACCACCAGTACGCTGACGACACCCAGCTGTACATCTCCACCCCAGACCACCCCAACGATGCCCTTGAAGTGATGTCCCGGTGCCTGGAGGCCGTGCGGATCTGGATGGGGAGGAATAGGCTCAGGCTCAACCCATCCAAGACCGAGTGGCTGTGGTTTCCGACGTCCCGATATAGTCATTTGGTGCCATTACTGACTATTGGGGGTGAATCATTGGCCCCCACAGAGAGGGCACACAACTTGGGCGTCCTCCTGGATTCACGGCTGTCTTTAGAAGAGCACTTGACGGCCGTGACCAGGAGGATTTTTCATCAGGTTCGCCTGATTCGCCAGTTGCGTCCCTTTCTGGATCGGGACTCATTACACACGGTCACTCATGCCCTTGTAACCTCCCGCCTGGACTATTGCAACGCTCTCTACATGGGGCTCCCCTTGAGGAGCACCCGGAGGCTCCAACTGGCGCAGAGTGCGGCCGCGCGGGTGGTAATGGGAGCGACATGGTGTTCCCATGTAACACCTCTCCTGCGCGACCTGCACTGGCTCCCGGTGGTCTTCCGGGTGCGCTTCAAGGTTTTGGTTACCACCTTTAAGGCGCTCCATGGCTTAGGACCTGGGTACTTGCGGGACCGCCTACTACCACCAATAGCCTCCCACAGGCCGGTACGCTCCCATAGAGAGGGGCTCCTCCGGGTGCCGTCGGCCAAACAATGTCGACTGGTGGCCCCCAGGGGGGGAGCCTTCTCTGTGGGGACACCTACTATCTGGAACGAGCTCCCCCCAGAGATACGGAGGATCCCGGATCTGTGCACCTTCCGCCACGCTTTAAAGACCTTATTATTTCACCAGGCGGGCCTGGCCTAATTTTCTTCCTCTTTCATAAAAGATTTTTAATTTTTAAATATCTTTTAGTATTTTATACATTCAATTTTAAAATTGGTTTTAAATAGTTCGGGGTTTTAAATTTGTCGGAGCCAAAATTATTTAATTTGATTTTATTCTACTTTTAAATTTTGTATGGATGTGTTTTATTGTTTGGCTGTGCACCGCCCTGAGTCCTTCGGGAGTAGGGCGGTATAAAAATCGAATAAAATAAAATAAATTAAATAAATAAATAAATAAATATTCCTTTTGATTTCAATTATACTGATATTATTGTTGTGTTTCCTTGAGTGATTATATAAACAATAAACTAGGGTATAACACTACGTAAAATCATAATGTTACAACATTTACAAGCTCACCAATTCGGAACGGGAAGTCCCCATGGTTCCATATGCTGAAGTCGAAAAGTAGGTGCTGATGCATTTGCTGCAAAAGCTGGACATTTTTTGCCACAGAGACTTGTTCTATTAATAACTGGACTGCCATTAGTACATTCACATCCATGAATCTGCTGGGCACCTTAAAAAAGGAGGGACTATATTGTTTATTAAGAAAAAAAAAACCAAACAGAGTGATTTCTATATTTCAAACAATAGGCTGTTGTCAAAGATTTTTTTAGAGCATCTTTTTTATTGTTTGTTTGTTCATTTGTGAGAAAAGTCTGCCGAGTTTTCAACAGAAATGTTTGTAGTAGTTGTCCTCCCACAGCAAAGTTCTTCCTGATAACCTCCCACCTTCCCATGCTGGCCTTCGAGCATCAGTCTAACAATGTTATGCGCAATCTGAGTGGGGGTAAAGAAGCAAAAAGAGATTATCATCCAGCCCAAAACTATATATGTACCATAGATACATCTGTAACACAATGAAGAATAGGCAAGCTATCCAAATAAGGTATTTGGAAGGTCCATCCAATATAGCTTGAAACAAAATATCTTCATTATCTTTTTTTCTCTGAGCATTTTTTGTTATTCCTAAAACAAAAGGCTTACAAACAGCTCAGGAAGATGAACTTCTAAAAGTATTTCAAACTTCAGATCAAAATTTGCCCCCCAAAATGGTAATTTAAAGCAATTATAACTTTCCAATCTCACAGATGCAAAATAGGGTTTGCTATTCAAACAAAAGCTCACAATATACAGTATTCAAATTATTTTGCAGGTTTGGATACCTTTTGCAAAAGGACTCCTAATGTTGCAATCCCATGAGTGTGAATAAGATTATCTTGGTTGATTGGATGCCTTTGAACAAAATGCTTTAGCATCAAAATGAAGGTTGCAATGATGTTCTTCTCCAAACGAGCCTCTGTAAAAATGAAATGCAGACTTTAGCTCAAGGGCAAAAAAAGTAGAACTATCACCTAATGAAAAAAGATATTAAAACCAGGGAATGTATCTCTGTTTGGTCTACTACTTCCTTTGAAATGATGGAAAAGGCTAATTATGTCCTTTACCTGAAGCTTTGGTGGAGGTTAATACAACCCAATCTCCTTCAACAGGTGTCAACAATTCATGGGGCAGAGCTTCTACCTCTGGCCTCTCAGGCAACTGCTCATCAAGGTAACTGATCTGTTCCAACAATGGGAACAGAACATTTAATCCGCCTATGCAGTTGATCATATCCTTTAGAAATACAACAGGGTGAGGGAAACAAAGGGGAGAAGGAATAATCACAAGTCTGAAACCAACAACAGGAAAGGCTTTTGAAAGACATGTTATATCTGCATAAAAGTATTAGAACACCATGAAGCAATTGACGTGTCAGAAATAGCTGTAGTAGGTCCTAGAGAAGTTTGGATTTTAGGGAAAAAAATGAGCCAATTTTTCAGAAAAAAATCAGTGCATGGCATCAGTGCAGATAAACACACCTTTTAATGCATTTTCATAGGAGAAAATAAAGATCCACAAAAGACTACAAATGGTTCCAGATTAACCAATCAATCATGAGATGCTGCATTTAGCTCAACTTCTCAGGGGAGCAGTTAGCTAATCCAGATTCTCAGGTTTTAGCTAGAAAGATCCAATTTTTTTTTTCAAGACATGCAACAAAAAGCCCAATTTTGTACAAATACTTTAAGAAAATCACTTTTCACTTTGATTTAGCCAAAGATATCAGCCATGACTAACATTCTAGAGAATTACAGAGATGAATTTAAAGTCCATCTGTCTGCAGAAGGAACTTCTTTTATCATCTGGAACTATCACTATTAGGCAGATATCTACCCCTACCACATCATTCTGGAACATGTGCAGCTTTATATTTAGCTTTTGTCATGTGCAACCCTTTTTTATATATATAATTCCCCTCACCTCCAAATAAAAATGGAATGGGAAATCAGTTCCTGATGCCATGCATTGTTACTATATGATATGGAAGCTTCTCATGATATTGCTTTCATCCAGGTCATATAAAGCAACACAGCTTTAGCATTAAATCATTGGAAATGCTCACCTTGATGTCCCAGTTCACTATTTTGTTCCCTGTTAACCTCCCATGTAAAAGATTTGCAGAAAGGTCAAGACAAATAGGGCTTCTGCAGGCCTATCCATTGAAAAAGAAAAAAAAGGACTATAACACATTCATAAAGCAGACCAGAGGTTATCTTTTGCACTTTTTATATGAAACCCAATAAAAAACAACTCCCCTCCCAAAAAAACCCTCATGAACCAGCAATACTTTCTATGTGCTACCATAACCATGAGTTATTCTTTCTGATTTTATCTGCCTGTTCCATAAAATCTGGCAGAAGAGGTATGTTGCAGTTCCCATCTATTAAAAAGTTCCATCTGATGGGGGCTAGAAGATGGTTTTTTTCTGCCATGGCGCCTGCCCTGTGGAACGTCTTTCCTCCTGAAGTGAGACTGATCTCATCCTTTGTAGCCTTTCCTCAAAAAGTGGTGGTTGTCGACAAGGTTGGGGATCTCAAGGAACAGTGAACTGATGAGGTAACTACTCTGGCTGCAACATTGAATACACTCTCTTATAATCTTTGAATAATAATATTGTTTTTTAATTGTGGATGGTGTTATTAAGATTGCTCACTTTATGGTTTGTTTTAATTGTAGGCTACCCAGAGTCACATTTTGTGTGGGAAGGAAGGAAGGAAGGAAGGAAGGAAGGAAGGAAGGAAGGAAGGAAGGAAGGAAGGAAGGAAGGGAGGGAGGGAGAGTTTTGCTCCAGGCAGTTACACACCTGTGGCTGCTAAGTAGATATTTATCCCAGTAAAGAGGGAGTACAGATTCATGCCCTCATACATTCAATCCCAAACTGATTGACTTGCTTCAAATCTGCTAGACGACATTGTTAAGCAATCTCCACCCCCTGTCCACCACGCCTACTAATCCTTTTGAAGAATGCCTTTGTTGTTTTTATGCTTAAAAGGCAGTCTTCATTGTATGTATTCTATTTAAAAGCAACAGGGTGCTTAACTAAATCTGAAAAATATATTGTAGTTGATGATCTGCATGAAGCTTTTCACAATATTTTTATAGCAGATGAATAGGCTTAACATTTGAAATATTTGAAAAAGATTTGAAACTATTTGAAATACCACAAAGTAGGAAAGAACCTTTATTCTTTCTTAGAAACTGGCATTCTACTTCAGAAGAGAGGGCTTTTTGCTTGGTTAGCATGGCAAATAGCTGGAGGTTAAATGACCTTCCTCCAGTTTCTCTACTTCTAATGGTAAATCATATTTACAAGATAGATGAAAAATATGTTAAATACTACCTTAGGAGTATAGTGAAGAAGTATTTTGCTGGGCAAATCTGCCAGTTCAGATTCTTGGGTCTTCCAAGGAGTTAAACAATTTGGACCTTCAACATATAGAAAACAGACATTGAAGTTTACGTTTCTGGTCACATTTTTAATTACATTCTTTCTTGTTTCAAATAAATTAAGATTGAAATTGTCTCTCCACACTAAAAGCAGCAGACCAATTCCCAGAGGCAATGGAAAGGTGAGTGAATGCCTCTATTTGTAGGTAACATTTCAAATTTATTTTCTGACCCAAATGGGGAATTTCATTTCTTTCTAAGGCCATACTTATCTTAAAAGGCAAGTTACATATTATTTAGAATTAGCATTTCATAACCTGGAATTTTGCAGCTGTACTGAACTCCCAGAATTCTCAGCAGAACAGAGAAAAGCAGTGGTAGATTAGATCAACACGTAATACTTTTAGCAATCACTCATTTTAATCTTTAAAAAAAAAATTAAAAACATCCCCCAAAAGGGGGGGGGGACTTCATCACTACTTTATACTTATTTTTGGAATAAAATAGAATTATTGCAGTCATGTTACTCAACAATACAACATACACTTCATGCTTCTACAATTTAGCCTGAGAGACATGAATATTCTCTGCAAGCTTTTACTCTGTTTAAGGCCAATATTGTCACAGATGTAAGTCAGACACGGATTGGTAGTATTATCCAGGGTTCCCTTTTAATAAGTAATTGAAAGAGGATTTGTAAAATGAACTCTAGAACATACGCATTATATTGTGTGGGTGGTTGTCCGTAAAGTAGTGAGAAAGCAGAACACAACATAGGAGGATCAAGGCAAGTTGTTTTTCATAAAAGGCAAAAAAAAAACCCCAACAACTGTATGTGAAATAGTTATGAAAAGCAATGGTCACATCAGAGAAACAAAGAGATAAATAACAAAGAGATAAACAGCAGAGAAAAAGTAATCTCCCACCGAAATTGCTCACCTGTCAAATATAAGGCTTTGATGTGAGACAGCTGTAAGGCTTCATGGAATATAATAACAGAGCCAAGCTGGCCTTCCAGAGAAGTGGGGCAGCCCCACTCACTATCTTGAGTTCCTGCGGAGATCAGCTTGGTGATAAGTTCTGGTTTTCCCAGCAGGCCACCCCAGCTGCCTGGTCCAAGGATCCCCCCAAATGAGGTCCGAGGGGGTATAATTGGGGATGAAAAAGGTGGGTCCGGGATTTGCGATGGTGGAGGAAGAGTTGTTCTCTGACCAGCTGAACCAATGCAGCAAGAAGTAAATGGCTAGAGAATTTTTTTTCCCAGTGGAAAAAAAGAGATGAACAATTAAAATAAGATTGGACGCATTCAAATTTAAAGTGGCCAATATAATCTAGAGAATGAGTTTAAAAGAAGATAGCATATGTATGCACCCAGAGTCTTTTTGTCTCGCTGGCAAAAGAGTTGTCTGTATAAGCACACATATATATGGGCAACAGGGTTTTAGGTACCCACAAAAGGATTCTAGGAGCCACAATATGCCTGCCCCCGATTGGGAGATAGCTGTAATTTTAAGGTGCTTCTTTAAATTACCTTTGACATTTTAAATCCTGTTTGTTAAGGAGTCCTGTCTCGCAGGTCCCAGGACACCAGCCTTTGTGGCCATGACACCCACTCTATGGGACATCATTCCTCCTGAGGTGAGACTTGCCCCATCCTGATGCCCCTCAAAACATGGTTGTGTCAACAGATTTGGTAATCTCAAGAAATAGTGAACTAGCGAGGTGGCTACAATGTCAGCTATACTGAATATGCTCTCTTCTAGTCTTTTAATAATAATATTGATGTCTTTAAATTGTGGGATGTTTTAATTTGTTCGTTTTATGATTTGTTTTTAATTTTATGCTACCCAGAGCACATTTTGTGAGATCTATATAAATACGATGGATGGGTGGATATTTTCACTTTGAAAATTAATTTCCCCTAATTTTATGCTACATATGATATCTTTTCTCTGATAAATATGCTCATTTACTGTAAAGTCTCATCACTTTTTATACTTTATCCTTTTATCCTTTATTAGGACCTAACTGACATAAACACTGTACATGAAGTGGATGGGGAAGCAGAGAAGAATTCATTATACTTATAGACACACTGTCCCAGATATTTCTACAAAACATTAGTATAACATATTTCATTTCAGTCCAGAACAGCTGTTTCATCCCATGTGTTTTCTTCTGGCAATGTTTAAAACAGCTGTTTTGGTTGCAAACTTCATTTCTGCCATATTACATTATATATGTCTGCTGCTAAATTTAAAATTTGGGTCATTTTATTTGGAAAATGAGTTTTTTGTTTGTTTGTTTGTTTCTCATTAATATGGAAATAGGTCACAGAAGAAGGGAAGAACTGCTCATGGAGATAAATATTACCCAACATATAAATGAATTATATATACCCAAATAAATGCCTATCAAGAATTCTAGAGAAAACATTAAGAAATTTGGCTCAGTGTCTAGAAGAGATGTTTGGTTAGGTTACTGCTAATTTGAAAATATAAATTGGTCTTCAGTTGGAATATCTTTTTCTCTTTCCATTTTTGAGCGAAGACTATTCGTGCCGCTGTGACTATATGCAATAATAAATAATTTGTATCTTTCTTATATTTTCTTTCTATAATTCCCAATAAGAAAAATTCCGGTTTGACCTCTATATCTGTTAGCAAAATTTCTTCCAGCCAGTTCCTTAGTAAATTCCAAAATTTCTGCACCTTTGGGCATTCCCACCACATGTGGTAGTAATTCCCAACAGTCTCGCCACACTTCCAGCATATCAAGGATTTCCCCTTATTCATTCGTGCTAATCTTGTGGGGGGGAGATGCCACCTATAGAACATCTTATAGAGGTTTTCCTTGTAGGAAGTTGCTAGTCTGATTTTTAAAATTTTTCCCCATAAACTTCATTTATGTTAAATTTGGATGTGTGTACATTTCTAATGTTGACACCCAATTAGAAATTTCCATATAATTATTTCTTTTTATTTTTTTCCAAATATCCAATAGTGCTCTCCTAATATAATGCCTCCGGAAGTACTGATGGGCTAAATGTTTTTCCTCCCACAGAATAGCATGCCACCCTGTCTGCAGATCATGACCTTCTAGTGCCAATAGTCTTGTGTTTTTAAGATGCATCCACTCACTTAGCCAAACCAACACTGCTGCCTGATAATACTTTGTCCAGTCTGGTAGGCCGAATCCTCTTCTTTCTCTAGCATCTTGTAATAATTTGAATCTGATTCTTGGTCATTTCCCTTGCCATATGAATTTTGAAATGAATATGTCCAAATTTGTAAAAAAGTATTTTTTGAGCCGAATCGGTTTGCATTGAAATAAAAACAACATTTTTGGAAGAACATTCATTTTGATGGTGTCTATCCTGCCCATTAGAGATAGCTGTAATTTTCCCCATTTTTCCAAATCAGACCTAATTTGCACCATTAATTTGTCATAGTTATCTTCTTTAAGTGTGATGCATCTCACTGTCAATTGAATCCCCAAATATCTTTTTTCGTAGTCTGAATATTTATCTTTCCCTTCAATTCTTTTTTTTTTTTTTTTTGCTCTTCAGTCATGTTTTTAACTATCTTTTTTTTCCCCTTGTTTATTTTCAGGCCTGCTACTTCCCCATAGTCTTCCAGCACTTCCATCAGCCTAAGTCCATATTGTACAGGTTCTTCAATAATAAATACAAGGTCGTCCACAAATGCCTGTACCTTAAAACTTTCTTTTCTTACTTTTAAACCTTTGATTTGTTTGTCTTTTCGGATTGTTCTAATTAAAGCCTCTAGTAATAAAATAAAAAGCAGTGGTGATAATGGACAACCTTGCCTTGTGCCTTTTTGGATTAAAAAGTTCTTTGTCGTTTCCCCGTTTATCACCACTCTGGCTTCTTGTCTGGAGTAGATTGTTTTGAACATCTTTATAAATTTTCCCCCAAAATCCATATTTTAATTGTTCTAGTATGAAGTCCCATTTGACGTTATCAAATGCTTTTTGTGCATCGATGAATATCAATGCCATCTGTTTTTCATTGTAGACTTCATAGTATTCTATCGTATCCAAAATAATCCTAATGTTGTTCCTTATATGCCATCCAGGAAGAAAACCGTTTTGATCAGTATGAATGAAATTCTCTAAAATTTTCTTTAGTCTGTCTGCCATAATTGTCAGGGCTATCAAGGGGATTTCAGTGAAGCTACTTTAGCCAACAGGCTTTGACCAAGAGGTTCCTGGGTTCGTTGCCTTCTGTCACTTCTCAGATGATAAAATAGTTGAAAGTAGGAGTTTCTACCAAGTATATTCACATACACAGAGAACTCCACCAGAAAAAGATAAAATTTACCTTTGAATAAGATTTTACTCAATTTTGGAGTTTTGAACAATACAAGAACTAAAATTTATTATTTGACACTTACTTTTCCAAATTTGCAATATATATTACCAAGAAAAAATATATTATTGATAAACCTATACAAACCCCCCATGTTCGTGAAATATTTCATGAAACATATTATATTTCAAAAAATTATAAAGTATATTTCTCTGGCAGACAAAACTGAAAAGAATATGAACATTTGGAGAATCATGCATATGTATTTCAATGAAAACTTAAAACATGGGGAAAAAAATAACTTGGCAAACCAAACCTGGCAAATTCATAAGTTTAAGAAACTTAAGAGAAAGCAACATACTGCCTTAGCAGAAATAATGCAGGGTCTCAAAGATTAAGATTCTATCTTCTCTGAGGCTAGAAATACTGAAGGACTGACATTGTGGCATACAGAGCTTGTCCCTGTTCAATTCACATAGAAACTGGTGATCATTCTGGAATGTCTCTGTAAGAGGCCATCCTACATTGAGGTGACATGCACATGTCAAATTAGCTCATTTTTGTTAGCTGGACAAAGCCTATGTGGCAAGTTCAGATATATGTATATTTGTTGGTGATACTTCAGCAAAAGCCTCTAAGGAAATGGAGAAATACAAATAATAACAAAGAAGAGACTTACTTCATTCAGGGCAGGAAATCTAAGTGGTGCTGAGACTTTCTGTTGTCCATTTACATAAATATAGACAAGGCTTTGACCAAAGGGCCTTTTCCCAGGCATGTGAACAATGCATATATTGTGCTGTTGAAAAATTATTTAAACAAAGTATCATCATCATGTCTATGGAACAGTTAGAAGTGGCTAATTGATGTTGTTCTTTTATACTAAGGAATATTAACTCAACCACTGCCAAACTTCACAAAGGAAATTCAATAATCATGCTAGTACTCTGATTTTCAAATCCCCAGCATGTTGGGGAACACTCCAATCACAGAGTTGACAATGAAGATGGGATCTAGGGGGAAAGAAGGAAGGTAAAAATTTCGGCAATGGGAACATTATTGTTTAGATTGGTAAAAATGGATAAAGTTGAAACCGGCAGGAGAGAAAATTTGGAGGGTACATAGAGTATTCCGCAAAACTGCAGAACAAATTTTCAATGGCAAAGAACAGGCTGCCCAGTTAGTCCCTTATTTTATTCCGAGCTCTCATAAAGATGCATCATTTCCCAGGCTAAACTGACTGGGCAGGAATTCTGTAACTGTACCCTCACTGCACTCATCTCGCATCCTTGCCCTGCACAAAATCCCTTAAGCATCCCTTTCTCCTGGTTTTTCTAGTGATAATCTTAGGTTGAATGAATATGGGTCACTACAAAGAACCACTGCACATTTCAGATTAAAGCTATGTTCTGCAAAAAATGTTTCCCAGGCTCATTTAAATCAAGATTAATACCAGTCAGAATAATGATTTATGAATCATGTACTATGATTATTTGGGCTTGATGTGTGATAGGCAGAGAAGACAATGAAAAGGTTGAATGTAAATCATCATATTTTGGTTTAATAAGCCAAAACAGCCAGGAGCACTGCATCTGTGCATGCAACCCTTCTCTGCCTTGAGAGATGACCCATTAATTAAGTAATTAACCAATCAATCAGTCAATCCTAGTCCCATTCAATTGCATTTCAGATAGTAAATATCTACAATATTTATAATTTAGATTATTGTATCTATACTGGGAGGGCATTTAAGTCTTCTTAAATGAAGACTTCTGAGCTTAGTACAATGATCCAAGAAAAGAATAGAGGAAAAAGGCAAAACAGGAATTAAAAGGACAGGAAAAATGATTATCTGCATTTCATTTTAGAGAGAAAGTCTAAATCAGGGGTGTCAAACTCAAAGCCTGGGGCTTGGATCCGGCCCGTAGGGTGCTTAGATCTGGCCCACGGGGCTGCATTGGAAACAGCAAAGGACCGGCCCACAGTGCCTCTGCCAGCAAAAACAGAGCTTGGGAGGGCCACACGCAGCTTGTCACTGAGTTTTTATATTTACCAGATGAGCTCTTATTTTTGAACTTTCAGACTTACCGTAGCTTGCCAAGTTCTTATCAGTAAGCTAACTGCGCATGTCTACACATTCCTTCACTTTCTTCTAACTTTCTTTGTTCTCCTGCCAAGTGGTCCAGCTAGGAGAGGTGGCCGGCAGGAACGTTGCCAAGATGTAACTAATTAGACTAGTGAGATGTTTTATTTTCTTTATAACAAATAAATGAGTTTTTCTTAGAAAACATATCTTCAGGTTTATTTTCTTAAGTATGCTTCAAGGGAAAAGCCTCGATCCACTTCTCTAAATCAAGGTGCAATTACCCAAAAGCAGAATGGGATTAATTGCCACCCTGACCCAGCCTTCCCAAGCTCCTTTTTCAGCTGTGACAGCCTCCTGCAACCCTCTGCCAGTGAAAACAAAGCTTAGGACGGCCGTGAGTGCTCGAGCCACCAAAAGGGCCCCTGACATGAGCAATGTCCAGCTGGCCACGCCCACCCTGGCCATGCCCACTCAGCCCCCTGAGGTCAAACACAACCCTGATGTGGCCCTCAAATAAATCGAGTTTGACACCCCTGGTCTAAACCATGCTAATAGCACCTAACCCAGGGGGTGTCAAATCTGCATCGTCACATTGTCATCACATGATGTATCACAACTTTTCTCCCCTTCACTAAAACGGAGGTGGGTGTGGCCAGCGTGTAACGCATCCTAACCCATCCATTGAGTCCCTCTTATATATCTGAACAAAACTCTAAACATCTGCTCTTACCCAAAGAGAATCATAGAAGCAATGGTCTGATAGCATCACGGTAGCATATTCCTTCTTTGTACATACGGCAACTACTAGCATTCCAGAACATGTAATGAATGCTTCAAATCCCATCCCACTAGTTGTAAAAAAGCTATAGAGAAAAAACAGGATTTAAAACATGGAATGTTGTGAACTATACACACACAACCTATTAATGTTAACCTATTAATACACACATCCTTTCCAGTCCCATCCTGGATCTTTGGTACAGTAGAAAGCCTTACTAATTCACATCAGGGGTGGAACCTTTTTTGAACCCGAGAATTAAATTTTTGAGCAGGCACACTCTCAGGAACCAGATTCTTTTGCAGCTAAAGGCAGAACACCAGCAGTACCAGAGGCAAAATGTGGAAAGGCAATCACCCACAGACTCAGAAACAAATGTATACATTCATAACTCACTTAGCAAAGCAATAATGGAGTTGGCAATGAAGGAGAGCTCTGAACATCCCTCTCACATCCCTCTCACAGCCCTTTGCACCCTATAGTCAAATCCAAGCCCAATGATCAACAATTCTTTAAGCCTGATTTAGAGAATGGTTGGGCCAAGAGAGGGGGGGTCCCCCTCGTAGAGATGTGCCCACCAGGTTTCCGCGCATTCCATCAGCCAAGGGCCCAGGGCAGGGGTGGGGGGGGTGGCGGTCGTTATAAAGGAAGGTCTTGATCCGAGGGAGGCCACTGTACCTCAGATAGCCGGATGTGTCTCTCTCCTGGTGAAGTGGGGCCATGGGATGCAGGTGGGCCTGCTGATCGCGTACCTGGCTCCCTGCCACGTGACAGCGGCCCTGCCCGATCTTCTCAACGTTATTGCCGGGGGTGGCGGTTGATACCCCCAGACTTTTGGTCATGAGGGATTTCAACCTGCCGTCTGCCGGTGAGGCGTCTGGGATGGCTCGGGACTTTATGGCTTCCATGACAGCCATGGACCTGACACAATTAATTCATGGCCCCACTCACACGGGAGGACACACTCTGGACTTGGTTTTTATCTCTGGTCAGTGGCTGAGTGGTCTGGATATAGGGGATATAGTTATTGAACCCCTGTCATGGTCGGACCATTCTCTCCTGAGGCTGGACTTTTTGACCGCTGCACCCCACTGCAGGGAGGCGGAACCGACCAAGTGGTTCCGCCCCAGGCGCCTGATGGATCGTGATAGGTTCCAGAGGGAGCTTGGGCCAGTTCCTGAAACTCTGGCTCACGACTCGGCTGAAGACCTGGTGGCTGCCTGGGATAGGACAGCCGCCGGTGCTCTGGACCGAGTCGTGCCTTTGCGGCCTCTGACCCGATGCCGAACCTGCCTGGCCCCTTGGTTCTCCGAGGAGCTGAGGGAGATGAAGCGCCGGAAAAGACGCCTAGAGAGTGGTTGGAGGGCTAGTCGCTCCGAATCCAACCAAACACTAGTTAGGTCTCATATTAAGACCTATCTAGTGGCAATAAAAGCAGCAAAGTGTAACAACTTTTCCGCTCTTATTGCATCGGCAGATAATCGCCCAGCCGCCTTGTTTAGGGTGACTCGCTCCCTCCTACATCAGGGAGCGCGGGAAGACCCCATGCAAGGGCAGGCTGAGGATTTTGCACAGTATCTGCACGATAAAATCGCTCAGATTCGGGAAGGCTTGGACTCTGACTGGGTAGATCCTGGCGGGATGACTGAGGCTGGTCTTGAGAATGTTATCTGGGACGAGTTCGACCCTGTGACTCCTGAGGACGTGGACAGGATCCTGGGGAGATTCAACGTAACTACATGTTTATTGAACCCGTGCCCCTCCTGGCTGGTACTGGCCACCTGGGAAGTAACACGAGGCTGGCTCCAGAGGATTATAAATGCTTCTTTGAGAGAGGGTTTCTTGCCTCCCGCCTTGAAAGAGGCGGTGGTGAGGCCCCTCCTCAAGAAGCCTTCTCTGGACCCGGCCGTTTTGGCAAACTACCATCCGGTCTCCAACCTTCGCTTTGTTGCGAAGGTTGTGGAGAGTGAGGTTGCACGACAGCTCCCACAGTACCTGGATGAAACCGTCTATCTAGATCCGTGCCAGTCCGGCTTAAGGCCTGGGTACAGCACGGAGACAGCATTGGTCGCATTGGTGCATGATCTCTGAAGGGCTCGGGACAGGGGTTGTCCTCTGTTCTGGTCCTGTTAGACCTCTCAGCGGCTTTTGATACCATCGACCATGGTATCATGCTGCGCCAGCTGGAGGGATTGGGGATGGGAGACACCGTGTTGCGGTGGTTCTCCTCCTATCTCTCTGACCAGTCGCAGTCTGTGTTGGCAGGGGGGCAGAGGTCGACCTCGAGGTGCCTTGCTTGTGGGGTGCCGCAAGGGTCGGTCCTCTCGCCGCTCCTGTTCAACATTTATGTGAAGCCGCTGGGTGAGATCATCCATGGTTTTGGGGTGCAATGCCATCTGTACGCTGATGACCTCAGCTGTACATTTCCACCCCAGACTACCCCAATGATGCCCTCGAAGTGATGTCCCAGTGTCTGGAGGCCGTGCGGGTCTGAATGGGGAGGAACAGGCTTCGACTCAACCCTTCCAAGACCGAGTGGCTGTGGATACCGGCGTCCCGATATAGCCAGCTGGTGCCATCGCTGGCTATTGGGGCGAGTCACTGACCCCCACAGAGGGGGCTCGCAATTTGGGTGTCCTCCTGGACATATGGCTGTCTTTAGAAGAGCATATGATGGCCGTGGCCAGGGGGGCTTTTTATCAGGTCCGCCTGATACGCCAGTTGCGCCCCTTTCTGGATCGGGACTCCTTGTGCACGGTAACTCATGCCCTGGTCACGTCACGCCTGGACTATTGCAACGCTCTCTACATGGGGCTCCCCTTGAGGAGCACCCGGAAGCTCCAGCTGGTGCAGAATGCGGCCGCGCGGGTGATTATGGGAGCGACGTGACACCTCTCCTGCGCGAGCTGTATTGGCTCCCGGTGGTCTTCCGGGTGCGCTTTAAGATGTTGGTTCTCATCTTTAAAGCACTCCATGGCTTAGGGCCAGGATATTTGCGAGACCGCCTGCTGCTACCGATAACCTCCCACCGGCCAATACGCTCTCACTGTCAGCGTTCTAAATTAGGCTCTCTTCCAGCGCTGACATAACGAGAACAAAAGCTTGATTTATTGCTGAGATGAACTTTTACCTAGTCTTTGTATGTTACAGATAGTGTTTCCTGGGAGACGAGGAGGGGGGCTACATTCCTGTGAAAAGAACGTGCTGGGATGTAGAGATGGATCTGCATGATGGCCAATGAGACATTGGGGTTGGAGTGCGGAAGAGGAGGGGGTTGGAAGGAGGGGCCAGTTTGGCTGCAAAATGAATCAGGAATGTCGGACTCTGCTATTCTTAAAATAAAAGTGATTCGTTAGAGAGCTTGCGCTTGAGAATGAATTTTATTCAAGATAGCACCGAAACCTGACACTCACAGAGAGGGCCTCCTCAGGGTGCCGTCGGTCAGGCAATGTCGGCTGGCGGCCCCCAGGGGGAGAGCCTTCTTTGTGGGGGCACACGCCCTGTGGAACGAGCTGTCTCCTGGAATACGATTGATCCCGGACCTCTGGACCTTCCGTAAAGCCCTGAAGACATTTTTATTCCACCAAGCCGGCCTAGCCTAAATGGTTTTTAATTGGGATTTTAAATTTTATGGATTTGGGGGTTTTAAATTGGGAAGCTAATGATTTAATTCTTTTTTAATTATCTTAACTTTTGTATTTGTATGTTTTTTAATTTTGGCTGTTCACCACCCTGAGTCCCCTCTGGGAGAAGGGCGGTATACAAATTAAATTAATAAAAAATAATTAAAAAAAAGAATAGGGCATCTTTATTCTCAGATAGTCACACTTAACATTTGAGGGGGGGGGGTGTCACAATTATTCACATCAGTGATACTCTGCTATGGAACAGTTTGTTAGAGATCCTAACTTATTGCACACCTAGTTTCTTCTGAAGGTGGCCCCACTGTCTACTTCCTATAAATTTGTTGCAGGCAACATTTTTATAATTCCATCCTTAGGTGCCACTATAATTTCTCTTTATAAAATATTTTATTTTAAGGCACAGAAACTGAGTGGGTTTAAAGCACCTTTAAAATACATAAATATATAGTAAATTATGATCCCACTTCAGTAGGTGGCACTCATCTCCAGTAATGCTGTATTAAATTCCAAACATTCTATTATAAACAATATGCCATTGAACATAAATATGTCCTCTGGCAATTTAATCAAAACTGGACAATTTGTAGAAGTACATATATCTGTATATTATCGGTATATATTCGTATCTATCCTCATATCTTTGTATATATTGCAGGTTTAAATAACTCAGAAATATTTTCTAAGTAATGTCACCCCCAATTGTTTATTGATACAACTATTAAAAAATACAAATGAAAACATCATTTCTTCTAGCCAATTTTCCTGTATTATTTTTTAATTACCCAGGCCAATTTTTTTATTCCACTTGAATGGTTTTTGGATTTTTTCTGTGTATTTCCCAAATGTACTATTATTCCCATATTTAGAATTGTTTAGTTTTTTTATGATGCTTTTAATCTACTGTATGGGCAAGTCGTTTTTATTAGGTGGCCTTATCTATTGAAGTTGCCCTTATTTTTACTTTTATTATTACCTACCGCAATTACCCTTATACTTTTGGGGTCTTAGAAAACTAATGAAGAATTCATTAGAAACTCCTGACTTTGGTAACTACAGAGTATGCTATTTGGGACACCTTTTGAAGCATGCTAGCTTTCTTTGTTTCAAACAACAATAATATTTGATCAGGGCAATGCAGTATAGGATACACATAGAAAATTAGTAAGACCAAAAACTATACTCATCATTCAGGCCACCTAGGAAATGTCACTGAACTTAGGCTGGTTCTTCACCTTTCCAGCCTGGAAGCCATACCTGTAAAGTTGCTTCCTCTTGCCACCCTTGCTGTTAGCATCTGGAATCATTTGATGTTGATCCAGGCAAAGCCATGCATTGAAAGCAAATGCAGAACCTGGCCACTTGTGAATAGCCGGCACTGCTATGCCTGCCATGCTATGGGACAAGTCAAAATACTGCAAGGCGTTGTCCAAGCTTTGCTTTCGAGCCATTGTAAGAATTGCACGCATCACAGGAACAACATAAGGATGAGCCAGCTTTGAGTCTTTAGTCCTTAGCATCTGAATCAGCTGATGCAGTTCTTCAGAGCTCATTGACAGGCTCCCCAAAGAACCCAAGAGGGCAATCAGGTTCTCAGCACAAGCTCCATGAAGTTGAGGGTGCTTGTTGAGTGTTTCAATGATACGGATGACCATGTTTGTGTTGACGCAAATTGCACGACTCTGCCTGTTAATGCAGCAAATCCGCTTCAGCAAATTTGAAATGAAGATTTGGAGATCATGCGACTCCAGTTCTGGAAGCCACTGAATTAGCAGCAACAAAGGCTGAACATTGTTTATGCCCAACATCCCAACTGATGCATGGTCACCTTCAACCGCCTTGGTGAAAAGCAAATTAAAGATTACTGCAAGCACTTGACATATGTAGAAACTCTGCTTAAGAACAATATTTTTTAAGACAGACTACAATAAGGAGTCTTGTGGCCCCTCAAAGATATACTGATTTTTCTCAATAATTTTTGCTGAGTTTTGACATATCTCTATTATTGGATTGTCTAGCTCTCTGAAATTAGTCTGCCAAAGCTTATGTATTGGTAAGCCTTTAAAATGATACCTTTTAATTTTTTTTATCTGCTGCAATTAAGTAAGAAAGGTTTAGATAATGCGGAATATTGAACTGTTAACAAGAGCCCTGAATGAGCAGAACTCTTACACATGCCTATGCATATAATGTACATATGTTTACACATAAGTACATACTTTTATGAATTCATAAAAGTCATCAAACGGGAAAAAAAAAGAACTGGAATTAAATTGCAATTAGGGAAATTCTTATGCAAATCCAAACTGTAACTAAGATAAGAGACACAACCAAGTCCTGTTTCTATCTTGCATGCATTATGAGTCAGCAAAACAAACTAATGTTGTCATTTTAATTTATTCCTCTGTGTGTGTGTATGCAAACTGTAGGTTATATCTCAAGCAACTTGTCAACATGATTTGGAGGTATAAAAACTAAATCTTGTTAACCTTTAAAGAGGCAGAAGATTCTCTGTTGTTTTGATTGCAATAATTTAACATAGATATTATACTTAAATTATATTCAAAACAAGAAAAATACCACACCATATTCAGAAGTTCTTCAAGTAGTTCTTGTGAAGGCTGACCCATAGATTTTAGAACTTCAAATATATGGGCATAACCAATTCGTTCCTTGAACACTTCCTAAAGAATAAAATCAGTATATATTAGCAGCATATAGCTAAGAAAGGCAATGTTTATCATAACAAATAATAAAGATTTATAAGGATCAATTCAAATTCCACTAGTATAAGCATGCATACTTTATATATGTGCTCCCATATATGCATTTTCACAACTTTGTCAGCCTGTCATAATTTTAAGTGAATTCTAATATATTTGGAATAAAAATTCAATCAACTTGCTTTTTCTTAGTAATCAATACATAATCAAATTTCCCCCCAGTAGTTAATATAATAGTACAGTAATAGCAACTACTTAGTTGGTCAACAGCCAAAGCTGAATGTATTTCCTTGACAAATGTTTTCAGAGATGAAAAATACAAATAGGATAGAAAATGACTAAGCAAGTTGCATGGAACAAAGGAAAAAGTTTAAAAATTAGATTACAGGAGTACAGGTTCAAAATAATGGCAAAAATATTTACTCGTTAAATGAATGTGATTGTGCTTTGCTATATAAACAGCTACTGAGATATTCAAACACTCATTATACTAACTAAAGGGTTGACATGCTCAAGAATTACCCCCAGATAAATACAGTAAAATAATCAGATTCTATATAAGGGTTGGAAAGCTGAGCTGCAGTACAATTGGAGTTGGGAACATTTTTACTAAGTCCTTGAAAGTTGTTGCTGAGTTATCCACCATCACCATAAGTGATGGTGAGCAAGGATGTTCCTAGTTTCCACCACATATTGCCAAGAAAAGAAAGTTCAGATCTTTGTTCTCAAGAGAGTATAAAGGGCAGTATCAGAAGATATGGGCAATTGATTCAACTTTCTTCAGTGGGCAAAAACAGAGATATTCTGCAGAGGAATGCCATTGAATTGACTTTTTAGAACAGTAAATAACACATTCTAGCTAGCCAAAGTGAAGGCTGTGATAGGCAAAAGCTATCTGAAAGATGGGAGATTGCCAGAAAAGATCTAGTTGAATTGTAAATATCCTGTGGCAGAATAAGACAGTGAAGCAAAATATTGACATACAGTGACACCACAGGTGAAGAACAGGCGAAGAACATAATTTTTAGATGCTCAGCTACCATATAAGAATAAAACGAATCACAGCCAGATGTTTGTATATTATCATATTAAGATGAAAAGTTATAACCTAGATATTTTTTTGAGGGGCTGGATTTCTTAAAATACTTCTTGGGTAATTTAAAAATTACCATACCCACCATCCACTCTAGTCCTCTTCATTTTGCTAAATGGTGAGATCTGCCTGAGTAGCATTGCCTCACTGTACTGGCATTTGCATGGCTGCACTTTCTGTAATTGGTTTCAAACTATAATATGACCACTGTTAGTCCTCATCATTTCAGCAAGTACAATAAAAGAGCTATCCAAAGACAAGAATTCCAACTGCTCTGAGGAAACCATGCTGACCTTGGCAGCTGGAGATCTGTGCATCACTGCTGTGAGAGCCTGAATAGCTGATACTGCCAAATGGTCCAACTGCCCCTGGAATACCTAAAAAACCAAAAAAGATACCATGTATTAGGCATATAAGGACAAATTTGACACTCCAATGGGCACACCCCACCCTTCTTGTGCCACAATGAAGAAAAAATGTTCCTTGGCATGCTTCCCAATCATCAACCCAGAAAAAGAATTGGATTTTATAACACCGCAACCTACAAGCAAGAAGACACAAGAGAAGGGAAGCCATTTCAAGGAGAAGAGAACCCTTCACATGTACTCATTTAAGACAATCTGACTGACAGCTTTTCCTCATGCTTTAAATGGACAATCTCATGTTTTAAATGGACAACCTCAAAAGGGTGGTATGAAAAAGGAAAATCTCTGGAGCTTCTTATCAAGCAAATTTTGTCACATATGCTGGTGAGAAACAGTTTGGTCTTAGTGGATAATTGGGGTAGTATTAAAGTGTGCATAAATTAATTCCTTACTTCAATTATATCTTCACTTCATAACTCATGCCTCATAGTACTTTCCTTTCAAAAGAACCATAAGTCTTTTGATTTCTTTATCTTATTGGTAGACAGTTTTACTATTTAAAATATATTTAAAATAAAGTATATTGCCCTTCAAATCAGTTGGTTAATTTGTGAGCCTGAACAATAAATAAAGACTATTTCATCTGCAGTGCAATACATCGGAACAAATATATATAAAATGTATTAGAATTGACTTTTATGCAAAATGTTATTATAGCAATAGCAATAAGACTTATATACCGCTTTACAGTGCTTTTACAGCCCTCTCTAAGCGGTTTACAGAGTCAGCATATTGCCCTCAACAACTTGGATCCTCAGTTTACTCACCTCCGATGGCTGAGTCAACCTTGAGCCTGGTGAGATTTGAACTGCCAAATTGCAGGCAGTCAGCAGGCAACAGAAGTAGCCTGCAGTACTGCATTCTAACCACTGTGGCTATTATGTTTGATTGCTATTACATTTTTAAAAAATGGAGTTTCACATGCATAGTTTACATTAACTTTTAACTATATGCAAACTTCTTATATAAGGCCTCTAGATCTTTTTTTAAAGAAGAAGAAAAAAAAGAAAAAAAGAAAAAAAAGAACTGACATTGTTCAGTTCTTCATAAAAGAAACATTAAAAAATAAATCCATCAATTACGTCTCCCCTCTCAGATTCAGACTGTCCATTGAAATATGAACTCTGATCTTTTGGCAATAGAATCAAGATTTCAAATCAAATTCCAGAGATACCAGAAAGCCCCACAGCTTGTTACACCAGAGTGCACACAGACAGACAGATGAAAGGATGGGAGGAGAGTCAAGAAAGGAGGGACAGGTAAAAAAATAAAAACAAGAATCACCCAGTTGATTGTTTTCAAATTTGAATTCCATTCTTGGACTTCACTTTTCTCAGTTTTAGAAAAAACACATGGAGTATTATATGGATAAGATATCTCATATCTCAAAGCACAATTAATTTAGATTTAAAATATGGGTTTGGGGTTAATTAAAATAATAAATTTCATGTGAATACTGTATGTGAATATATCAAAATTCATCTAGTTCTTTCGTATTCAAAGTGAAGTCCAGGAAACAGCTCATAACCACCTGCCATGGGGACCTTGACTTCAGCTAAGAACAGAATGGAACTTGCAGGAGATACCTGTTCCTGATTCATTTCTGCCAGCAATTTGTTGGCATGGTCTTTCTCATTCTTGTCTGCCACCTTATTGTTAGCATTTAAAAATAGCTGTTAAAATGGGAGATAAGAATAATGGTAACAGAAGTGTTAGTTAGCTCACCACAGCCAGTGTAATAAGTTCATAGCTTTCCTTAACCTCAATATCTGTATATTCTGAATTTGGCAACTTTAAGTTGTATAGACTTCAGTTCCCAGAATTCTCCAGGCAGTGTGGTAGTTGAGGAATTTTGAGAGTTGAAATCCATGCATCTTAAAGTTGCCAAATTTGAAATGCAATGGCCTAGATGCATTGGACAACAAATTTCATCATCCCCAATCAGCATGTAATGAGAAAGAGGAGATGTAGTCTAACACATCTAGACAATCCAAAATTAGAGAATAAATGCCAGGGAAATCTCTCCACATCAAATTAATGGGATATGGAAGACACAGTTGCCAGGGGACAACGGGTTGCTGACTTAATGGCACTGTGCCCGAGAGGTAGGCTATGAACTAAAGGCACAGCAAATGTATTAACTGATTTTGCCTGCCTGGCTGACTTTTTTTTTACCTTAAGGAGAGATTAGTTGCTATCTGAAAGAATGTTAGTGAGATTATCTGAGCATTTTTTTAAAAACAAATAAAAGAAATCTTCATTGAAATAAAACCCTAGATTGGTCCAGCACTTTTATGGCACCAGGATGAAAAACAATGGAGGAGAAAGTTTGTTCCAAGTTCCTACTATCCCCGTGGTCAAAATATTTAAATCCCTTCGTTTTCTTTTGTCAGAATCCAGCCAACTCAAACTATATTTCAAAATGCATCTTTAAGCTTAAAACAAAACATAACTTACATGTTGTGTGTATCCCTACAAATTACCAGAATACTTATAGCAAGTACTGTAAGAGTTCTCTTTGCACAAAGAAAATAATTCTAGGATTGTTGCTCTTTTCCAAATGAGCTCACAGCAAAATCAAATGTGAGGTGGAAGTCCTCAAGGACCCATTGAGATAGAAAAGAAAACTGCCAAATCTGGCATTTCTCCTCTTCTCTGTCCCTCTAAGCAATATACATTATTAATAATGAACTTGCAAATAAGTCCTGTGTCTAAATTCAGCACGTCAATAGAAAATATTGTCATTGTTTTCAGCAAAGATGGTCGATAGAATGGTTTTCTCCAGCAGCTTTTCTTTTTGACAAATTATTTTTACACCTCTAGCGATCTTAACCATAATTAAGGTTTACAGTGTACTTACAGCTAATACATATTTAAAGTTTCCTTCTGCTGAGAATTTGCAATTCCTTGTTACTTTTTAATTTCATAACTTAGTTAAGGGAAGATATTAGGTAAGTACTAGCCATAGTTGAAAAGGGAAAGGGTGTTAGGTTATTTTGCCTCAAAATCAAGATGACCTGCATGATTTTTATGACATATTTAGATTCTCTGGAATGACTGAGAAATTAGGAGCACTACTAGTATGTGTCAGGTTTGGACAGATATAATCAATAGGCAACACACACAAAAACCTAGTGCCATGCTGCCTTTCTTCAAGGAAGAAACCCAAGAAGAGATAAATATGGTTTCTCAATGATCTCCCAACTATGACTGGCCAATCTTGATCTATTTGGGATTAAAATAAACCCACGCAAGATGGGTTATGAAGATTAATCACCCCATTCCCCTATTCATGTGCAGAATGCAACATGGATATGAAGCATGACTAACCTATAGATGTTTACCCCAGTCCCTTATATACGGTATATGCAGTTGTGCAGCAAAACACATATCTAACAAAGACTTTTTAAGTAAAACCCTAAACCCAAGGGAGCTAATTACAGGGGTACATTATCTGATTATCTCTAATTTTAAATTCAGTTATCTGCATTAGATTGAAAAAGTTCATAAACACTGCAAAAATAATGACAATGTTAATAAAATGCTGAAATAAATTATGGTTTTCATTTCATGATAGATAATGGATTGCATATCAGGACTGACTATATTGTGAAGGCAAACAGATTTTTTTTCTCAAACAAAATAGAACTAAGGCCTGAGTTATTCATGTCTGCCCAGAAGTCCTATTGAGTGAGAACAATATTAAGATGACAAAAGAGCTGAAGTTCCTAATTTATTAGAAAGACCAAATTGCAACTTCAATTCTCCATTTAAGAAGATCTTTTGGAATTTATGTTCAACAAACATAATGCTCTCCTGATGGGGTGAAAATTTGGTCCCGATTTCCACAAAAAATGATGCCATTTGTCTGAACTATGCAGAGACAGGTGTAGTATCTGATCATCAATCTTTCCACATAATGTGGGAGACAAATTAACAATCTCTTGATATGAGTCACTTTTCTCTCCCTATGTCAGCCATTAGCATGTATTTGAATGTGCTTCTGCAGCATTTGTCCATAATTCCATAAAGCAGCTGCATCTTATCCTGGAATTGCACAGCTATCTTCCATGGCTATAGTATGATTCCAGGAAAAAATGCACTTCATTTAAGGAGCTGCCTATAGAGCAATGTGGGCACCAGGTCACTTAGCACTTTTTCCTCTTCAATTCTGAAATATTGCACAACCCTAGTTCTCTAGTTGTAAGACCTTTGCATGGCCTTCATTATCCATCAGTGCCACTCCAGGTTTTCAGACAGGAAATCCTATTATGTACTCTTCTTTCTTCTTTTCTTCAATATTAATACCCATGTCATCATTATCCATGTTTTGTCCAACTGGGTGACTTCTAGATGAATTAGGCTTCAACCTATATAATTCCCACTACAACTTGTGCAATTCAAGGTTTTCTCAATTCATACAGCGCTGCAGTTAAATAAAAAGGATATTTAAGGAAGGAATCCTTTGTGAGAAGACTTTAGTATTCATACTCTTCCCTGCTACTGGTGCTTTAAGGACAAGACACTCCTCTGAAAAGCTATTAAAAACTAGGTCACCATAGAAGTAAGCAGGATCCACTCTTTGAACTAAATTTAATAAAGAATCAGATTTTCTCCCAGAATATAACTGAAATGGTTCTGTTAAAACTGTAATCAAATGGATGTCCAAAAGATTATGAATATATTTCTTACAATCTTTTGTTTACCTTGCAATTCTGCAGCAGTCGAATAAGATGCTCAAAGCAATTACTATTAAGGAAAATGGCTTGCAAAACAGGCCGATCTGCGCAGTCCAACATAGCAGTGATTGCATCTTAAAAAGAGAAAAACTAAAAATCAAAGACGAAAGAATCATATCTGAAAATAATTACATTGCTTTAGTCTCCCTCCAAAGGAATTTAAGTAATTTGTTAGAGAAAAAAAAAACAGGAAATACTTTTTTACCATTAAAATTATGTTACTATTTAGAAAAAACTCTAATGGATCAGAAAGATATATCTTCACCTCTTACATTGGACAATCAGATGGCTCAAAGAAGCCAAATTGGGATATAAAGGCAATAGCTAATTATGTAGGAGTAATATTTATAAAAATATTTATATAAAAGTATTATGTAGGAGTAATATTTATATAAAAGTAAGGAATGAATATACAATTTTTCCTACCACCAATATGGAATTGTACTTTTAAAACAGGTTTGTTTACTAACAATGCAATTAATTAAAAAATTATATAATTGATTCACAACAGTATACAGCGTCAAACTACCTGCCTTCTTTAAAAACGTTGATCTATTTTTTTATTATTTAGCAGAAGTAGTGTAGTTTTAAACTGGTCACAGGGAAAATCAACTTCAAACCTCCATCTGATTAGGATTAATGAAAGAGAGTTGCAAATATTTTTTTTTTCAGTTTCTGTATCAATCTGCTGACATCTAGTAGTCCTACAGATTTTGTAGCCTAGAAATGACAATTTTACACTTGAACTTGGAGTTCATTGGAAGATTCTGGACATTTTCTTGCATGTCAAATTACCTCACCAACGCAGTGACATCCCTATGTATATTGTACATTTTTTTAGATTTCAAGGCCAGAAATCTAAACAACAATATGAATGATAGAAGCCTGCATCTTTCTCCTTTAAGATCTCTAGAAAGTCAGTCAGGATAAACAGCAGAACCAGACTAAAGCTTATTAGGGACAGATCCAGAAGAAGTAGAAGGAAACTGTTAAGTATCTGGGATTCCTCATTAATGCTCTAACAATGCTAACAATGCTCTAGCAATTTCGGGCCAATATAAATAGAAGAGAAGCCAGAAAGATATAGCTGAAGGACACTCATTCTCCTGAACTTTCTTTATCCTGCAAATCATGCCAAGGAAAAGGAAATAGCCATCAACTGAAGCTGCCTTCTCAATATCACTGCTTTAAAGAAGTGCAAGAATACAATTTGTTGAAATCCTTAAGCCAGCCTGTCAAATAATTGTTAAACGCCTGTGGGAAATCTTTCTGCCTAGAGCAGGGGTGTCAAACTCAAGGCCCGCAGGCCGGATCCAACCAATGGGGTGCTTAAATCCAGCCTGCGGGGCTGGCCTGGAAATATCAAAGGACTGGCCTGCAGTGCCTCCAACGTCCAAAATGGGCCACATGGAGCGCCCCCCCCCCCGCTGCCCATTTTTGGCCTCCATGGTTTCCTGCACCACTTTGCCGGCCAAAAATGGGCTGCGTAGAGACCTCCCGCAGCCTCCGCACAGCCCAGTTTAGGCCTCCCCGGTCTCCAGTAGCATTCTGCCAGCCAAAAACAGGCAGTGTGGAGGCCTCCCGCAGCCCCCCTGCTCCTACCATTTTGGCTGGCAGGGTCTGCAGGAGCTGTCTGTCCCGTCTCCCCCCACCCTACCCCAGCCTGCAGAAGATAACTACAATGCTGATCCAGCCTTCGAAGAAATCCACTTTGACACCCCTGGCCTAGAGAATAGGTGTTCTATTTGCCTCTTCTGAGTGAACTTTGACAAAGAATGTGCTGATTACAATTCTTGCAATTCTAGTAAGCCACTCTAGGGATATTTAGTCCGCACTGAAATTATTTAAACAGATAGAAATTGGACTCACTCCTCAGTCAGGACCATTAGCTGAAGCTCATGAAAGAGATACTTGCTACATTGGCATGGTTAGTCACCACTGTAGAGTGCTAACATCCTTGAACACACCACTTGGTTCCTCTCATTAGTGATGTTCTCTTAACACCCAGGACCAATTTGTCTAGTGTGTCATTTAAAACCAGGCCCTGGGTTGATATTCCCTAATAAACCAGAAATCATAAAGCAAAGGCAAACCCTAGTTTACAGTCCTAGCTTCTAATTCCTGCCCAGACAACATAATTAAAAAAAGTTTCTTCTTTAATTGTTCACCTAGTTTAAAAAAAAAAAAAAAAGAACTGTGTGCAGAGTCTACATGTCCTTGCAGACAGCATGCCCCCTGAAAATCAGAGAAATTATTTACTGCACTGGTTACTGAAGAACTGTCATTTTATTGTAGCTATGGACATTTCAGCTGATTAATGTTGCTTGTTTTATTTCAAAAAAGTTTTATTTCAAAAGCTGTCCTGCCCTTCTCTTCCCCAAAGGATCCTGTTACTCACTCAGCATTTGAATCTGCAGTGCAATGAACCTGCTTTCCCACTGACGGGACCTTCTTGAGTTCGGCAAAGCCTCATGATCCGAGTTCAGCAGCTTGAAATAGTTCTCCAGTATGGTGCTGGTTTCCACTTGCCGCTGGTCCGAACTACTAGTGAGAAGAATGTGCACCACTTCCGTCAGGCACTTCAACGTCAGCTCGGCCTTCCTGCTCACTTCATCTGGGTCTCTGTTATCCCACATATCACAATCTGCCAGGACACGCATCAAGACTTCCATGGTGGCAGGAGAGATGGCTTGAAGAGCATTTCTCTAAAGTTAATAATAAAACCTCTTCACTATCAAAATAATCAGGAACAATTCCTTTTTAAGAAGTATACATAGGCACAAGAAACAAGTTTGAAATCATGTGACTTGGACAAAAAGAGCAAGTTAATCCTGTGGTTAGATACGAAAGTACTTTTTCCTTTGATAGTGGAATCACATAAGAACTTATTGAAGATGTATTTTGTGTTTCACCCTAACCATCAAACATGCTCAGATTGCCTAGAACCGTGATGGTGAACCTGTGGCACGCGGAGCCATATTACTGGGCATGCCAGCTCAGCTCTGGGGCGCATGCGCATGCTGGCCAGCTGATTTTTGGGCCTTCTAGGCCCACCAGAAGTAGGGAAACAGGCTGTTTCCTGCCTCTGGAGGGCCTGAGGGGTGGGGAAGGTCCGTTTTTCTTTCTTACCTGGCTCCAGATCTTCTGTATGCATCTGGGAAGGGCGAAAACAGCCTTTCCCACTCCCTTGGAGGCCCTATGGAGGCTGAAAGGGCCCATTTTCCGACTCCCGGTGGGACAGGAAGTGATGTTTTTTGCTGTCCCCAGCCTCCAGGGACTCCTAGAGAGGCTCCTAGAGACTGTTTTTGCCCTTCCCAGATAAATAGAGAGGATCTGGAACCAGGTAAGAAAGAAAAACGGGCCTACCAGGCCATCATGTGTCAGGAGCGGGGGGGGGGGGTTGCACACGCATGCACATGGGCACATGCACGTGCAACCCTCCCCCACCCCCCCATCTCCTGGCACGCGATGGCAAAAAGGTTAGCCATCACTGGCCTAGAATTTTATGGCATCAAAATTTGGTGATAACTGCCAAGCAGAGGCAATGTTTTGCTACTTGTGGGTAGGAAATGAAGCAAAAATTGCATAGTATCTTAACTGTTAAAAAAATATAATCCCAAAAGAAAGAAAAAACTCACAAAAGACTCCCAAAATTCCATGTGCCTACTGAGCCATGTGGTACCATGGCTCATATGCTCTCTCTCTTTCTCTCTCTCTCTTTCTCTCTCGCTCTCTCTCTCACACACACACATGCACTAAGGGTCAGAAGAAAGCTTTTCTCATGAGACATCTTGGAAATTCAGATAGTTAAAGAAAATAAAACACACGTAGACTGCCTAACTAGTGGAACTCAATATAAAGTCGGTTTCCCATGTTCCCATAGCTGAAATGCTTTCCACTATAATAAGTATTAGCCAGAAATGTTACATTTTCAGTCTATTCTTGTAGAAAAATTCTTAATATAAAATTACACATAACTTTACATTACTTTGCTACTTTCAGTACATTATGCTCACCAATCTCAGGAAAAAGCACACGTGCTTCCTCTTTGAGCCTAATGGCACTATTTTATTTACTTAAGATATTGTCTCAGTCTAACCATCTTTTAGGACAAGCTATTTATAACGGATTTTCATTAATTATACATCTTTGCAACTGGATGAAATCAGATTGCATAAGAAAAATGGAAAAGAGTCAATTTCATTACTAAAACATCATAAGTAGCATTGTTTTAATGTTAAACTGAGTCCTGATAAGAAAAATAAAATTAAAAATATGATTTTAAACCAAAGCATATTTGAATTCTAGCATACATACAATATATCTATGATTTTTCTTACTTTTCTTCAGAATAGTTTCAACTGCTTTGTCATAAATTCAGGCAGCAGGAAACAAAAATGTGGTGCTCAAGTATTGTATGACAGACTGATATAGACTCACTTTTGTTATTTTAAGCAATTAGCACATGGGATTTTGACCACAGGTTCAATCATAGCATGTTGGACCATTTTGTTCATCTTCTTTGCTCAGTTCTGTCTCCATTGGAAAGGATCTTTCTCAAGATATTAAAGGAGCATGAGTGCATTTTACCTCTGAACTGTCCCATAAACAACAATTTCATTCCACTTTGCTTATTTCTGTTCCAAATTCTTTACTTTTGGAAAGTGTCATAAAACACAAGCCACAAAGTGATGATGCAATACAGATATAAGTCCCACATCCCAATGATTAAGAAAAGGATATTAACTTCTTCTCACCTGCCCACCAGCCACAATAGCTCCAAAGAGATGTAACAGACAACATTTGAGGCTCTCTTTGAGATGCTCACTTTCTTGAAAACACTCTGAAAATAAAGAACAAATTCCTTGTGTATGAACTTTCAGCTCACAAAAATCACTACCAGAGAAGGAATTACAGGTTGCAGCCTTTCATCCTACACTGCAGCCAGGGGAATCCAATCCTCCCAAACTGGGCAAAGCAGGCACAACCGAAAAGCTAAGAGATAAGGTTGAGCTTGGCTATCTCATCCTGCAAAAGAGATTCCTGTTCATTCTAGTGGCAGCTTACACAAAATATGGGGTTTTAAATCAAACAGTGAAATGTACCTTGACTATACTAGATAAGTTTGGAAAATAAGATTGTGTTAAATATTAAAAGTACTTTAACTAGCTAATATTCAGATTAATCTTGTAAGATATTGGCCCACTTTTCTCAATGCTGAATGAAATATAAAAATGAGGTGCAGTGAGTTTCAGGTCTACTCTCTCACATAAGAAGCCATTTTAACCATAGTTTAGTAAAATGTAACTAAATTGGCCACCATTATAAATTAGAGATGTCTTTCTCTCCTAATTATAGCTAAGACTATCTGGTTTTAAATTCACACTGAAAGGTGCAGTTAGTCTGGAACCAAAGCAAAAGACTCCAGATGCTTATTCAAAATGGTATCATTCAGATGCTTTGGAATCCCAACAGGCCCAGCCACCCTGTTCAATGGCCAGGGATTGTGGAAGTTGTGGTTCAAAATCAGCAGGGTGTCAAACAAAGTGATAAAACCATTCAAAGGGTTACACGGCTTTTAGATATTTAAATAAAATATGTTGAACATAATGAAATGTCTAAGTAGCCATAGATAGTTCCCCATATTATTTTTGGGAAGGCTAATGTTTTATGGCAAACTGGATGTTGACTCAAATTGCCACTGAAAAAATCATTATAATGTATCTAAACTTAAACCTTACCTCATAGAAGGCAATGACCTAAAGAATTTTTGCTTAGTAATAAACATTAACCTGGGAATTGTTGCCATAGCAATAGCTTGACCCATAACCTAACTGCTGCCAAAACTACCACAGATTTTTTTTTTTTTTTTTTTTTTTTTTTTTGGAATTTAGCACCCTGAGAAGTTCCCAGTAATGGCAGAAGCCTGCACTATTAAAAAGCCACTATTTAGTCTTCAAGAGAGAGGTATAATCAATTGCAAACAAGTTTTGAAACAAAAAGAGCATTCAAAAGCTTAACTGTGCAAGTTAAACAGCATAGGGAGATCCACATTAACGCTGAAAGGGATTTTAACTCATAAATAATAAAAAATCATATTTTTTGCCTTTTGTAAATTACATCCCAACTTCAACAGTGATTACAGGTTTTCCCCTCAGAAATGTATGGATCTTACATTTCAGATGGATTTCAAAGGAAGAAATATAGTATACTCAATTATTTTCAAAAAGTGCTGTTATTACAGCCAATAACTGCCAATAACTTGTGACAGTCATTTTTGCAACATTTTCCACAATGTTTAAAGAACCGCTATACTGGCTTCTGAGTTTTAGATGATGAGTCCGTCTTCACACTTCATGAAAAACCACTGTTCTTGGTGGCACCTATTTCAGATCTAAGGTGTTTTAATTAAAAAAAGAGCAATTAAGCCAGTTGCAAATCTGTGACTCATGACAGATCCATTAAGAGGGAAAATAAAAGACACGCAACATTTATGATTCATATGCAGACAGGTTTCTGGGACACCTCTTGTGAGCTCTCAAAAAACACTACCACATATAGATGGATGTGTGCTGTGATGTATCCCAGGACCCCACCAGGAGCGGAGGAGACTTGGGCAAGATACTTTCTATCACAGACATCCCAGGACAATGCTGTAGCGTTGAAAATGTACCTTTATTATCCAGAATGCATCAGGTCAATAATAAATTGCTTAATTACTTATCATCTTCAAATTACTGATAAGCTCAGAGAATACCAGGACCCCACATCTTTAAATGGAAAACTATGGAACAATTCTTATTTCGGAAAGATCCTCACTTTAAAACAATTCTGAATGGTAGGAAATTATGATAAAGTACTCACGGTAAAAGAAAGGGACAAATTCCACCGTGAGTAAAGCTGGTTTGTATTTTTGTCTACTTTTTTCAACTGTGCTCAGAATACGCCTACAATATATTGAGAGAGAGAAATCATACTCATTTATAATAAAGCTTCAAAACACATTTTAGTTATACCAAAACATAGGTTCATTAATAAAACATTGATTCTGTATAATATTTATTTCAGATGACATTCTTAAAATACCCCTTGGGTTGTTTTTATTTCTGCATCAAGCCGAAAAACATAAACTTTAAGAAAATGTGGCTTTAACAGTGCAACTTTTATAAATATATCTGATCTTATTTACATAAAGATTTATATGGTCTGAAGAGAAATCATAGTATTTAGAAAAACAATGGGCTTAACTGATCTTTCCATCTCCTAGAAGTGATGGCTTCTTCCGGATGATAAAAAATTATTACACCAACTCCTATAGCTGTGAATGATACTGTATAAGTACATCTCCATTTAAAAAGCCCAGATCCAAAAGAAGTCTTTTCCTATTGAATCTTCAGGATGTGAGCCATACATACAAGGAAATTTTTAATTGATTTCTTTGATTTGATTTATACTCTGCCTTTTGCTACCATTTTATAATTAGTATTCCCTTCTGCCATTTTAAACGTTTTAAAAGAAGCCAGAATTAAAACATTGTTTTAATTTATTGTTTTAACATCCTGTCTTATTCCAAAATGGGTAACCATTATTTTCCAGACTGAATATCTGAGTGCAGCATCAGATAGAAATTTGAGTATTTTATGACATAATCTGTTCAAATTTAAAGAAAGATGAGGTCCATCTAATCTCCTTAATAGCATAAACTGGGTGCAGCCTTTCATTCAGTCTCTCCTGTGGTGGGTAATACAGAAGGGTCCTGATGCATCTGACTGGTAGGCTTATACTGTATTCTGGTAACATATCACAAGTGTAGACAATTTGATGGGCAGGGTTACATGAGGCCCCAATCCCCTTGTCTAATCAATATATTTTCTATTTAGTATTACATTTTGTGGGATGATATATTTTGCATCTTTACTTTAAAGAGATTAAAATAACAAGAATAGAGTGTTAATATAATATTCACACATACCCTGCAATTCGTTGCCTCCAATTCCTATATGGATCATAAAGACTTTCACAAAAAGCCAGCGCATGTCGCACAAACTCTTCTATAGATGTTTGATCTGCCACTTCTTTCTCTTTTGTTTTAGTCTTTAGCTAAAGAAATAACAAAAATGTTTTTCATCATAGTATAAAACACTCTAGAAGTGTTTTACAAACATTTTAATGGCTTGAATTAAAAACATTTGGTACATCCTCAGTTTGCTACCTATGTATAAATGTATCTGCGTTGCTTGTTCAGCAAACCTAGCTCAAACAAACCACAAATTATATGTGAACCAACCCATGGCATATGATCACTATGAATATATATAAGAATGAAGAGGTTTTTAATCCTACTTGTTTTGCTTTTCTGTTTTTAGCTATAACACAATCAGACAAATGTTTTGATCCTAAAGGCCGCATTAGTCATGACCTGGTGAAGCACACACCAAAAGGAGAATAATAACACATTTAGGCTACCTCTACCTCACTGAGTTCCCTGCCAGCCAGCCAGCCAGTCACTTGATTCACAGGCTGCCAAGATGTATGTGGCTGCAAAGGCTCTTCTGAAGATCAACTTTAGCCTCAGTTTGCTCCCACTGCTTAACCCCTTTAGAGTTCTAATAATCTGGTCATGCAATGGTCATCCTTCTGGCCATTGCATATTCGCTTACCTGCTGAATGTAGAGTGTGGTCATTGTAATCACATGGTTAATATAGGAACAAGTCCCAATCTCTTCCACATTATCTAAATTTCTGAAACAGAATGAAACATGTAAGAGGTGAAGCAATTGTATGATAGAAGATGACTGATGGGGAGGAATATCTACAGAGATTTCCAAAATTATTCTTACACAAATGTTTAAATATTTCAAAATGCCAAGTATGAGGTGCTACATGTTTTAAAAGCTCACTTTTTTCCCCCTAATATAGTCTCAAAATAATCCAGAGCAGCAAAGTATATAGATCTGGGCAATGATAATATGTAAGCTTAGATCTGATATAGCAAATGTGCTAATATCAGAATGACCAGTTATATTTTCAATAGCTGAAGCCACATATTATGCTAACTATAATATGGTTACTTCTGGCTTAGAATGATATATCATCCTAGCTTTGAAAGCAACTTATGGCTAAACATGAGTTAATATGAAGTGGTTCCAATTATGCCTTCTTCAACAACCCACAGATAAATCAAATCATGACTGAACATGATTTTTAAAATATTTATTTTGATTGAACACGGCCAGGCTCTCAACAACGTGGGCAGTTCACAATATAAAAACAAAACAGCAAATATACAAACCAGATAAAAGCATAGCAATTTTGATAATGTGAATTCAGTTACCATAGGTATAGCCAATATTGTAACTCCCATACTAATTTGATGCTATACTTCCAAGAGAGAAAAAGAGATAGAGGGGAGGTGGGGAAATGGGAAGAATACAGAAAGAGAAGAGATTGAGCAGTATACTCGGAAATCAGTAAGCAAAAAATCAAAAGAAAAATAACGGAAATAGAATATATCAGGGTTCTCTTTCTTGACACTCCCTGCATTTTGAAAAGATAATTAGGTGAAAAAAGATACCGGCAAAGAATGATGAAAAACTTGACTAGGAGAAGTGTCAGTGCTTGTTGTGGCTCCTCCAACCCTTCTGATAATTTCTGGACACAGTGCAGCAGCTGGAGCCTCAAAACTTGAAGAATGTTATCAGGAAGCAGAGATATTCCAGGGGGAATGTCATCCACCCTAAAATAAAGCCAGTAAATATGAGAGGCAAAAAACAAGTCACTGACATAATTGTAGCTTTGGACCTTCTTAGCTACGACACTATTTTCTCCAGGTACAATCTGCCTACATGACAAGGTCTCTCAAAAGCTAAAAAGAAGTTGGGTTCCAGAATATGACCTTAGTGGCAACCTCCTCATCGAGCAACAGCTTTCCCCCTGAAGGGAGGTCGGTTCCCACCCTTCTATGCTTTACGAGAAAAGCTAAAACAAAGCCAAACCAAAGTAAAGCATAGAACCCAAGTCTGACCTCATTCAGAGTAAAGACTTGATTGACCCCCTAGAAATAAGCTGAGACTCTGAAGAACTGTGAATTCAGGCTGGTATTCACAATGGTATGTTTTTAAACTTTATATTCCAGTTTTGAAAACCCAATCAAAGAGAAAAGCAGAGAACTTGTATGACTTGGCAGGGGATAGAGGAAGCATTTTTTGTCAGAATTCCAGTTTATTCCTCCAGACCAGGTGCTTGATTTTTTTAACACTATTGTAGATATTTATTTTAATATTCCTTGACAAAAAGTTCCAGTTTCTCAATCTAAACCACCTGTCATATTCCTAACAGTGGTATACTTAAAAATAGTAATGATAATAATATTTAAGCACATTTGATGACTGGAAATACATTGAGGATTGCAGAAACAGAAAATAATTACAGAAAATAATTACAGAAATTCTTCCACTATTGTATAGATCTTCTATTATTCCTCTCAAGATTTTTCTCAATGTTTTTCCCGACTGACTCTACATCTACATGGTAATTCAGAGCAATTCAAGTATAACACTAGATTCCTCGTGATTAGCTAACCTCTAAACAAAAAGGTTGCTGTGGATTACTGCATTTCTATGATCATTTTATATGGAATGAGATTCCGAAACTGAGATAAACGTCTCTATTATTAGAGTCACCTTAATAGCTGGCACGCCTACTGTTTAACACAGTAATTAGAAAAAAGAACTTGACATATTCTTATTTACTTCCCAATAGAAAAACTCTCCCCTGCAGTAAAGCAAACAGATTTGCACCAGATAGGAAGGTTTTTACCTTTTCCGATATAAATAAAACAACATGCCAAAGGAACTTTGGAACATACAAAGGAGGAGAGGAGATTAATCTTTCATGTTGCACCAGCACAGTTGCCAAAAGACTGTTTGTAATATAGAGTGCTTGGCTTTTCCTCAAAAGAGAAGCAAAGCACCATGAACGATTTTGGTCTATACATTATTACAAGCCTGCACCTTCCCAGTGAATAACATTCTTCCTGTAATATAACACTACCTTGTTTGTTGAGTTGCCTTGAGAAAAAAATTGGGCGAGAAAAAAATATTAGGAGAATGTCTACAAGACAGGGTGCCCTTAAGTCAACTGCCTTCATTCTATGCTTTTCAAATGTAATGGCCAAGAAAAACCTCACAGAATCCTAGAACTAAAAGGGAACCATTGAGCCGCTCAGTCCTGCCCCTTCCTAGGACAGTCTCCCAACTCAAAATATTTTTGATGGGCAGCTCTCTAGCCCCTAGTTAAACTTGTCCACTGTTCATTGTCTCCTTTAATAGCTAGTTCCCATTGACTTACTCTTACTGCCGATATTAGAAAGTTTCTTCAACTGGAATCTTCTGTAATTTAAGATTGTTCCACATCCTGCATTCCAGGATGAAAAAAGAACAGGATCTTCTTCCCTGTTACATTCTTTCAGTTGCTTAACAAGTGCTGCAATATCCTCCCAACCATCTTTTCTCAAGGATCAACAGTTCCTTCTGTACCTCCTTGTTTTTCCTTCCACTTGTTTCAGTTTCTTTAAATATTAAAGTGTGGTGCTGGTGGCTCAGTGGCTAAGACATTGAGCTTGTTGATCAGAAAGGTCTGCAGTTCAGCGGTTCGAATCCCTAGTACAGATCTGCGTGAGCAGGAGGTTGGACTAAATGGCCTCCAAGGTCCCTTCCAACTCTGTTACTGTTACAAATTATACACAGTGACTTAATGTGTAGATCTGACCAATGAAGAATATAGTGGAACCATTGCTTTCCATATTTTGGGAACTTTACTTCTACTGATGAAGCCTAAAATTGCCTTTACCCAATCCATTCACACAGCTCACCCATTATCAACTTGTGGTCAACTATAATTTCTAAATCCTTCATACAGGTAACCCTCATCATATACCTATGCAACTTATTTATTTGATAACTCTCCATTTGCCTTTATAAAAAATTGCACCTGTTATACACACACAAAAAGATTACCAGGCACCAGTATTATTTTTAAAAAATACACAACCATTTTTAGCAATCCATGTTCTCCATTTCAAATCTATTTTTAAATTCAGTATTTTACCATTGTTATAAAAATGCATCACCCATATGGGGTGATATATTCCAAAATATGTTATTCTCAGTGTAACTGAATACTAAAATAATAGCACCTTTAATTCAAAACACATCCCATAAAATACATTATTTTAGAGAAGCAATTTTATACCATAACCATCTTTACCTTTACCTCCCTAGATATTTTCTCTTATAGATCAGTAAATTCAATCCTGTCAATAACATCAAAGAAAAACTCTAGATTTTAAACTGAACACTTAACAACACTGCTGATAATCAGATCTACACCTTGCATATTTTCTCCTTTTTAATATTTTGTTATGTTAATACCTAAAAACACTATTAGTTAAGAAATGACAAAATAATGCAAGGTTAATCAAAAAGGTATCAACCATACAGTAAAAATCCAAACTGATTTGTAGATCTTCAAAATTACTATTGCTTTAAGAATATGTTAAAATTAGTATTGTGGTACAACTGAAGAATTCTGTGACCAGGAGATTGTAAGGATCCACTAACTGCTCTGTTCAGTTCAATCTCCTAAAGTTGATTCAAAGAATTTACCCTCTTTTGATTGTGCTGCTAGAAGGAGTTCCCTCAGCGAAATGTTACTAATCTTCATTCTACATTCAGTATCCTGTTTTCACTTGAGTCAAACTTGAGTCAAACAATGAAAATCCATCCATGATTATCAGGCTATGATTCTGCACTGTGATACAAACTGGTAATTTTAGAGTTAAGACTTCATGGTCTAAGACGCTCCCTGTGTAGCTGGACTACTGTTGTGCTGCATTTGAGGACATTCCTGATCACTCTACCGGGGACCAGATTTCTGTCCAAACTGCCATACAACTCCATGTCTTTACCAATGAGTAAGCTCCACTAGAGACCACAGGGACTGACCTTTGAACAAGCACACAAAGAATTCATTCTGCTAAGAGAATGCATTATCTAAGGCTAAGTACATTCAAAAAGCACATTCCAAGGTCATTTCCTGGTTTAGAGCAAACAAGAATGTTTACTTGACTCTATAATTTAAAAACTCAAAGCCCATTTTTGAAAAATGTAAGCTAGGACAAGAAATACCAGTGTGGAACAAAGGAAGAATATCCTAATGTAAAATAAAGTTGATTAATACCACAACTTTACCTTGGGGCACTGCTGATTTTGATCCTTTTGCCGACTGTTGACCTGTAAGGTATGAGATGAATTGGACTAGAAATTTTGTGTGTCAGGTTCCAAGTATACTTTGGAGGAGAACAACAGCTTAGGTCTTCAGGCTATGTGATGTTTGTGCATTTTGTGTGTATCAGGATCAACATACAGGGGGCCATGAGCTATCATTTGTATATTCAGATCTGGGGATAGTATATTGATGCACATGTGCAACCTCTCCCCCTTCCCCAACTAAACTTGGCAACCAACAGAAAGCCTTGCTCTCCTGCGGGTCTTCTGCACTGAAAAATCAGCAGCTAAGATTTAAATTTTGGCAGCATTGTTCCATTTACTGCTGCTCTACATTTTAGATTTTCATGTGTACATGAGTTCCATGGAGGGAGGAGTCAAAATCCCCAAGATGGTGTGTTCACGGTCATGGTAAAAGCTCTACCCCTTTTGTACATATGGCAATGTATCTCTATGTACAATTCAATCATGATACTAATCCACCACCTTGCAGGTCTAATCCACTTACATCATGGTGTGTTTATATGTGTATGTGCATGGAGTCACATTTTGAGTTCTTCAAGAGAAGTTAATATAAAATATGATTTAGGGAGATAATAGAGTTAAGATTAGAGTAGCTTGCATTTTCCAGAAAGAGCATTAAATGGTGAGGAAAAAATTAAAGAAGCACAAAATGTGGGGATGTTATATATTTTATACATTTTATCAGGATTTAAGAGTTGACCATCAGATAAAAAGATGTGCTGAATTCTTCACTCTGATTTGTGCTTTCATTACAGTATGTGTTTGCATACTATACTTGATAAAAGTAGTATCACAAATATTTTTATATCTATTTAGCCATTTCACATATCAGATCAAATAAGATCTATTTCAACATACCGAGTTGGCAGTTTTTCGAAGTCCACATCCAGAAACTGCTCATAGCTAGAAACAAAACTGTCCAACCATAGCTTCAAGTAGTCTGGATCTTTCTGTGAAGAAAAATAGACTGGTTTAATATATTGATTTTTTTTTAATCCCACAAATATTTGAACATGTTTTTGTACCTTGCTGTATATTCTTTCTGTACTTCTGACATGACTAATTTAGATGTTTCTCGTTTAATCATCAATTCAGATAGTATATGTTCATGAACTCATGAATTCAGCACAATTTAAAAGAAACTTTAAATTTTACTCCAACTGAATAAAGTTGGGAAAAGGAGAAGCTATTTACTAAATTGAGAAAAACCTGGTCCAACCAATCATTTAAACAAGACATGAAGAGTAAAGAGAAAGGCGCAGGTATCAGTGGTAGGGTGTGTACATTAAAAAGACACAGGTTTTATACCTATCCCTTAAAGCAGCTTACAGAAAATTAATTGGAAAAGACTTGGATATCAGAGAGCTACAGCCAGCAACATACTGTGTGAGATGGATCAATGATTTGATCACTGGTCTGCTTCATAAAACAAATCCAGCAACAATGTGATGTGTTTCAATCTGGCTTTATATGTTATACAAACTTAGCTTCTGCAGTCTACACTAAATCAGTGACTATTGTGAAGAGCGAACTGCAGTTTGCCTAATAAATTATGATCAAACCTTGAAATCTAAATCAAGTAAGATTAAGTAACTACAGGTTTAAGATATCCTTCAATATTGGATCATGCTTATCAAGGCATTACACAACTAGTTTATAAAAAAAATAACAGCACATTCTTAAACCATTGGGTTTCTTCTCTACAATAATTTTCTTCTGCTTATTATTGCAATTAATTGGATAAGCAGTTCACGAAAATCAATATAGATTTTGCAATTCCAACTTTCAATATCAGATATATTTTGTAAATACAACCAAATTTATCTTTTCTAGAGAGCTTCTGAGAGTCACTTGCTATAAAATCCTTCTTCTGCACACCTTGGCCCAGCATCTAAACATTTTACAACATGAATTAGGAAAAAACATTCCTTAAACATGGTAACACAGGTTTTTTTTCTTGTTGGGGAATTTAACTAGTGGTAAAAAGTGGACACACTTTCAGTATCCATGGAAATAAAGACTCTTTCCCAAAATCAGGAACATGAGAAGCCATTAAAGCTTCATTCCAAGGCAAAAATATATCTTGAAAAATCAGACTAGGAGGGTGACTCAGTTCCAGAGTAAATAGGCATCCATCACTAGACTCTTGTGATATTTTTAAAACATTTGTGTCTTTCCTGATGACAAATCAGTATATACCCAAACGCAATAACGAACATGCCAACTCAGAGAGCTAGAAAGTTGCCTACATTACAATGTCCTCTCACAAGAAAAGCCAATGATGCAAGTGATTAAGCTGCTGTCTTTTTTTGCTATAAGTTTTCTTGGTTTTGACATCACAAACCTCTCCATTTAAAGGAAACAGCTAGGAGGTTTAGTTGTTCTATTCTTTATTATGTAGCTCCAAAGTTATTTATGCTGCTCCAGTCAAAAGGGCATTGAATTATTTTAACATCATGGTAAGCAGTCAGGAGAAAGCCAGTTTGGGCTACTGATTAAGACATCAAGCTAGAATAGCAATAGCAATAACAATAGCAGTAGCACTTAGACTCATATACCACTTCATAGTGCTTTGCAACACTCTCTAAGCAGTTTAGAGTCAGCATATTGTCCCCAACTATCTGGGTCCTCATGTTACCATCCTCAGAAGGATGGAGGGCTAAATCAACCTAGAAATCAGGGACTGAGTTCTAGTCTACTTTAGGCAAAATGCCAATGACTTTGGGTCAGTCACTCTCACTTAGCCTTAGCAAAAACAGACAATTGCAAACCATTTCTGAAAAAGCTTGCCAAGAAAACTGCAGGGACTTGTCCAAACAGCTCCAGACACAAGTGAACAGAAGGAAAAAAAAGTAGGCAAGACAGCCTTTTTAATTGTTCCATTCTCTATTAAAAGGCAATGAGTAAGTGCAGTTTTTGCAACAATCTATTTACTTCTAATTCACCAGAAGGCAGGGAATAATTGGCATCATATTTTACTACTACAGGGTTTTTTTTCATTCAGGCAGAACACACCCACATCTATTTATATAGTGCCATCTGTATAAAAGGGCACTTTATAAAACGCAAAATGATAGATGCCACAATAAATTTACAATCTAAAATGCAAGTCTTCGTCATTAAATCTTCTGGTTACCATTATCAACAAATTAATGTTGAAGAAGCAATGACAAGCATGACAAGTAGAAATGTTTGGTTAACTTCAAGCAAAAATATAATGCTAAAAGACCTTGTTTAGGTAAAACAGAAACAAACTAGACTGAACACGTGTATAAAAATTATCAATCATTTCAAAATATTTCAACAATCAATTGATAGGTAGATTTTTTTTCCTTGAGGTTTTTCTTAGAATTATTCAATATGCAGGGTTTTAAACAGATTTGCTAGTGCCACCTATAATCAATGTATATCATCTTTTATAGAGGTAAAACCTCCTAATTCAGTACAGCTAGTAGTCAGATAAATTTAAAAACATATAATCATCGCCATCATACATTACAACAGTCAAAGACAAGTAAAACACAAATTAAAACAATTCAATTACAATCCCAAAATATAATAGCATCATACGAAAAACAGTGCATGTGAGTAAAATAAAAACAAAATCCCTCAAACAATAAGTGAATCAATACAACAATCATGTTTAAAAGAGAAATACAGCTGAACTTTCCAACAACAAATTAAACCATGGTAGCATGAAATCATATTGCTCAGTCTTCCCTTTGAGCCAAGAAAGAGGTAATTCAAAGGCTGGGGACTCAAGGAAACCACAGTTCACCTTTATCTTTAAACTAAATTAAAGTTTGAGCAAACTATAATTGGTGTCTCAAAAGCACATTCAGAAACAACTGCTTCAGATATGTCTCTGGGGCACATATGGACAGCTAAAAACAGGAAGGAATTTGATGAGCATAAATAGAGAGGGAAGCCACCTGTAAATCCTTTCTGTATTTTATTACTTACTGTAAATATAGTTTTCCACAGATATAATGTGAAAGGCTCTGTATGTTTTTATTGTTTAAATCACCTTAAAGGTAGGACGCTGTTATTTATTTATTTGTTTCCATTTCTATACCGCCCTTCTCCAAATAGGACTCAGGGTGGTGAACAGCCAAAGTAAAAAAAAGGGGAATACAAAATTTAAAAAACAGTATTAAAATAATTAAATATTTTGGCCGTAAATTAAAACAACCCAATTTAAAATCAATTTAAAATTTAACTCAAGACAGCCCAGCTAGTTGAAATAAATAGGTTTTCAGGGCCCGACGAAAAATCCGGAGGTCTGTTATTGTACGTAACTCTGGGGGAAGGTTGTTCCAGAGGGTGGGCGCCGTCACAGAGAAGGCTCTCCCCCTGGGGGTCGCCAGCCAACATTGTCTGGCGGACGGCACCCTGAGGAGGCCCACTCTGTGCGAGCGTACTGGCCGGTGGGAGGCTATTGGTGGCAGAAGGCGGTCTCGTAAGTACCCCGGCCCTAAGCCATGGAGCGCTTTAAAGGTGGTCACCAACACCTTGAAGCGCACCCGGAAGACCACCAGGAGCCAGTGCAGCTCGCGCAGGAGAGGTGTCACATGGGAGCACCTCGTCGCCCACATAATCCCCCGTGCGGCCGCGTTCTGGACCAGCTGGAGCCTCCGGGTGCACCCCAGGGGGAGCCCCATGTAGAGAGCGATGCAGTAGTCCAGGCGGGAAGTGACGAGTGCCTGAGTGACTGTGCGTAGGGAGTCCCGATCTAGAAAGGGGCGCAACTGGCATATCAGGCGAACCTGATAAAAAGCCCCCCTGGCCACGGCCATCAAATGATCTTCTAAAGACAGCCGTGCATCCTGGAGGATGCCCAAGTTACGAGCCCTCTCCATGGGGGCGAGTGATTCACCCCCAATAGCCAGCGATGGCATCAGCTGGCTATATCGGGATGCCGGAAGCCACAGCCACTCGGTCTTGGAGGGGTTGAGTCGGAGCCTGTTTCTCCCCATCCAGGCCCGCACGGCCTCCAGGCACTGGGACATCACTTCAAAGGCATCGTTGGGGTGGCCTGGGGTGGAGATGTACAGCTGGGTGTCATCAGCGTACTGATGGAACTCCACCCCGAAGCCATGGATGATCTCACCCAGCGGCTTTACATAAATGTTGAACAGAAGGGGTGAGAGGACCGACCCTTGTGGCACCCCACAAGCAAGGTGCCTCGGGGTCGACCGCTGCCCCCCTGTCAACACAGATTGCGACCGGTCAGAGAGATAGGAGGAGAACCACCGCAGAACGGTGCCCCCCACCCCCAACCCCGCCAACCGGTGCAACATGATACCATGGTCGATGGTATCAAAAGCCGCTGAGAGGTCTAACAGGACCAGGATAGAGGAGCAACCCCTATCCCGAGCCCTTCAGAGATCATCCACCAACGCGACCAATGCCGTTTCCGTGCTGTGCCCAGGCCGGAAGCCAGACTGGAGCGCGTCTAGATAGACAGCTTCATCCAGGTACCGGGGAAGCTGTTGCGCTACCACACTCTCAACAACCTTTGCAACGAAGCGAAGGTTGGAGACTGGACGATAGTTAGCCAAAACAGCCGGATCCAGAGAGGACTTCTTGAGGAGGGGCCTCACAACCGCTTCTTTCAAAGCGGCCGGCAGGACCCCCTCACTCAAAGAAGCGTTAACAATCTTCTGGAGCCAGCCTCGTGTCACCTCCCGGGAAGCCAGTACCAACCAGGAGGGACACGGGTCCAATAAACATGTGGTTGCGTTCAGCCGTCCCAGGACCCTGTCCATATCCTCGGGAGCCACAGGATCGAACTCCCCCCAGATAACACTCTCAAGACCTGCCTCAGTCATCCCATCCGGACATACCCAGTCAAAGGCCAGTCCTTCCCGAATCTGAGCGATTTTGTCATACAGATACTGCACAAAGTCCTCAGCTCGGCCCTGCAAGGGGTCATCCTGCACCTCCAGATGGAGGAGGGAGCGGGTCACCCTAAACAGGGCGGTCGGGCGATTATCTGATGACGCGATAAGAGTGGCAAAATAGCTATATTTCGCCGCTTTTATTGCCACTAGGTAGGTGTTAATATGAGACCTCACCAGTGTTCGGTCGGATTCAGAGCGGCTGGTCCTCCAACTACTCTCCAGGCGTCTTTTCCGGCGCTTCATTTCCCTAAGCTCCTCGAAGAACCAAGGAGCTAGGTGAGTTCGGTGCCAGGTCAGAGGCCGCAAAGGCACGACACAGTCCAAGGCCCCGGCAGTCGCACTATCCCAGGCGGCCACCAGGTCCTCAGCCGAGTCATGAGCCAGAGTCTCAGGAAATGGCCCAAGTTCTATCTGGAACCTATCAGGGTCCATCAGGCACCTGGGGCAGAACCACCTGGTCGGTCCCGCCTCCCTGCGGCGGGGTGCAGCGGTTAGAAAGTCCAGTCAAAGGAGCGAGTGGTCAGACCATGACAAGGGTTCGATGACTATATCCCCTGTATCAAGGCCACTCAACCACTGACCAGAGACAAAAACTAAGTCCAGAGTGTGTCCACCTGTGTGAGTAGGGTCATGAATTAACTGAGTAAGGTCCATGGCCGTCATGGAAGCCATGAACTCTCGAGCCACCTCAGACGTTTCACCGACAGATGGCAGGTTGAAATCTCCCATGACTAGAAGTCTGGGGGTACCAACCGCCACCTCAGCTATGACGTTGAGCAGCTTGAGCAGGGCCGTTGCCACGCGGCAGGGAGCCAGGTACATGATCAACAAGCCCATCTGTACTCCATGACCCCACTTCACAAAAAGGGACTCACATCCGTCTATCTGTGGAACAGTGGTCTCCCTCGGATCAAGACTTTCCTTTATAATAACCGCCACCACCACCCCACCCCTGCCCTGAGCTCTCGGCTGATGGAATGCTCGGAAACCTGGTGGGCACATATTCATGAGGGGAACCCCCCCCTCATGGCCCAATCAGGTCTCTGTAATACCTGCCAGGTCCGCTCCCCCCTCCTGAATAAGATCGCAAATGAGGGGGGCTTTATTTACCACGGATCTGGCATTGCACGACAGCAGCCGAAGGCTCGGGCCCTGAGAGTCTGAACAGCCTGGGGTGCGAGAAGGGCTATGGGGACCGGGGCACGCCACCGCTCGAAGATAGCGAGTTGACTAATACCAAGGAGACTCAGATTCCAGTTCTCATCCTGAGTGGAGGATTTTTTTCCATTCAACCTGCCACCCCCTCAAGGAAGTTGCTAAAGACAGACAGACTTTTATTTCAGTCATTGACTAATAAAAGTACAATCAATAAATGAACAACACAAAACTATCCCATAACAACTAATATTATTCCCATAATAACTATCCTATTAGCAACTATTAGTAAAGCTTACACATAAATTATTTTATTTTTATTTTATTTTATGAGCCGTGGTAGCAGTGGTTAGAGTGCAGTACTGCAGGTTACTTCTGATCACCAGCTGCCAGCAGGCTCAAGGTTGACTCAGCCTTCCATCCTTCCGAGGTGGGTAAAATGAGGACCCAAATTGTGGGAGGCAATATGCTGACTCTGTAAACCGCTTAAAGAGGGCTGTAAAGCACTATGAAGCGGTATATAAGTCTAAGTGCTATTGCTAAGTGCTATTGCTATTTTAATTTTAATACAAAGAAATAAACTCATCTTAACAGATAGTGCCCCAGAAATTTAAATAAAAGAGACGTAATCAACTTGTGGCAAATGTTCTTGTAGAATTAGCAACACAGAAGAACACAGGTTGTGGAGTTGCTGTGGGGAAACATTGTAGGAGGGAGTTCCATCTATACTATCTTGAACTCCTTGGAGAAAAATAGTGCATAAATCCAACAAATGGACAAATAAATAAGTTAAGAATGTGAGATAGGTGGGTATATAAATGGAATACATACATACATTTCTAAGACTTCCATGCAGGGCTTCATTTATTAGCTGAACAGAATAGATTCTAGGCTGCCCACACAAATTCCTATACAAAATAAGTTGCAGGCAAGATGATTGGGGCTCCTATTTCAATGCCCCCAAAATAACCTACTAGTACAAGTGGTCTTTGTTTAGTTTTGTATTAATTATAACTGTTGGTTTTATGACACAAGCAATGCCAGGTAGAAAGGGAAGAGAGTCGTTAGGCAGACATTAGTACTGCTACTGATTTAACTGCATCTTTGATAGTTGTAAAACTCTTGCTAGTTTTCAGAAACTCCACAAAGGTTGAATACTGGAAGTCAAGAAAGAAGGAAAACTCAGTAAAAATAGTTCATGAGAGACTCTAGGGCAGGGCTGTCAAAATTACAGCCTGTGGGCCAGATGCGTCTCGTGCTGGCCACGCCCACGCCCAGTTTAACGAAGAGGGATGAAGTCCCAATATGTCACGTGATGCCACTGTGACACTGCGAGTTTGACACACCTGCTCTAGGGATAAGCCATTTTGCTACTGAACTGAAAGACCAAACACTTCCTCTTTCCTTGTAAAGAAACAGAGTGGCAGGCCAAGTAAATCAACCCCTACCACATCAGAAGAGACAACTACTGTAATTTAGGAAGTGTAGAGCATACTCTCTGGCAAACACAGGTGCATCAATGGTCACAGCCAACTGAGTTAAGCATTTTTTCTTTGCCTAATGTCAGGGCCCGCCCAGGGAGTGTCACCAGAGAGTCTCATTTTGTCAATGACTAATCCATCAATCAGGTCTTTATTATGATCATAGATCAGCAAAAATAACTTTTCAAAAGTAGGCTTATCGTATCTAAAGAAAAAGTATATTGATAGTCCTTGACTTATGACCACAATGGAGCACAAAATTTCTGTTGCTAAGTAAGACATTTGTTAAATGGGTTTTACCCCATTTTATACGACCTTTCTTGCCACAGTTGTTGGCAACACTTAATCATGTTAAGTCAACACAATTGTTAAGTGAATCTGGCTTTCCCATTGACTTTGCTTGTCAGAAGGTCCCAAAAGGGGATGTCTGCAGAGATTCTCAGTCATCCAGGTCATAGAAACATGCTTTTTCAAAAGAAAACTGGACTTTTTTCCTTGAGGAAGAACAAAATGTTTTGTTTCTTATCCAAGAAACTTCATTAGATGAAATTTGTTCTTCTTCCTCAAGGAAAAAGTCCAGTTGCCTTTTGAAAAAGCACTTTTGAGTCATAAAAGGGAATCACATGAACCCCCAACGTCGCAACCATCATCAATATGAGTCACTTGCCAAGCGGGCAAATTTTGACCATGTGACCATGGGGATGCTGCAATGGTTTTAAGTGTGAAAAATGATCATAAGTCACTTTTTCCCGTGCCATTGTAACTTCAAACAGTCACTAAATGAACCATTGTAAATCAAGGACTACCTGTATTTGTATGAGGTTATTTTAAATGGACTTTTAAAATCTAGCTTTGCCTTTGGAATAGTCTTATAGAAGCTTGTCTCTGGAGTCAGAATGTCTTTTCAATGTTCTGGTTTTCAAGAGTTTTTTCTAATACTTGAAACAATCTTAGAAATACTAGAAAAAAGTTATCCTACTAAATCAAACCGAAAGCATCTGTCATTCATCCTTTTTTGATCGATGGTGCCCAAATGAATTTTTTAGCACACATACACAGCAAGAAACCAAGACAATGTTGGATTATTCCAACATTCAGTTCACTGGTTTCCTGTATATATTTAATTATAAGAAAGACAAATGCATGGCTCATGAACATGGATGCTGGTGAGACAAGCTGTGTCACACCCATCATGACTTTATTGCACAAATGATATGAATTATGTAGGTATATAGTTTGTGTCATGATAACAAACTACAAATAGCAAGATGCATAATCCATGTGGTTTGGATGATGGCATCATGATTTGTGAAACATGGTTGTGGTTTCTATCACATGTTATGATCATGAATTTATCTAGTTGCTTTTAAAAACAACCTTAGCCCACAATTCTAACTACATACAATTTATTTAAAGCATTTCCACACGCCTTTAGCCAGAAATAAAATCCTAGAAGAGCTTTGCCACAAAGTACTAACATGCGTAAAATGTAAAATACTTGAACAGAACAAAAATGAAAATAAAAAAACACTTCCTTACAATTTTTATATTGTTGTCTTGGGTAGCCTGGAGGATTGCCAGCAAGTGAGTTAAGGGAAGACCGAAGGTAAGATATGAGCAAACCAATCTGCTTCTTTGTTCACTGTTCTGCAATTTATTGAAGTGACTTGTCACTAAGCAACCATTTTGTGACAGTGAAACTAATTTTGAATATAAAATTTCCTAGGAGAATACATACATAAGAAGCATCTTCTATTGCCTGACATCTACTGCTCTTAATATATTTGTATGATTTGCTAGCACTAAACAGACAAAACTCTAGACTGACAACTCACTCAACACTCTCCTCAAGCAATTCAAGCCAATCATGTCATGCCCCATATGAGGCATAGATTCTGCTGGGAGATTTTAATGGAGTCTCGGTCTTACTTATATTCAACTTACTTCTTCAGCAACTGTCTTTTTGGATTTCAGAGATAAAGGCAACTAGCTATATCTGGAGATTACCCAAAACAGGAGACCACAACTCCTAGTTTTATTTTGACTTAAAAAGGAAAAAATGTACAAACGAGATATTTGCAATACAATTAATGATCTCTAGACAATTTGTTTCCCATCAGATTCTGACTTTTTAGAAAGCAAAAGTTAAGTATAAAAAAAAGGTGCCTTCAATGGCCTTAGCAAGAGATTTATTTTGCATTAACAATATGCCATGCTAACCAAGATTTTTGGTTACCCAAAGCCAAATCCCAAAGTTGTCCTAATGGCTCTCTCTTCTCTCCTCTACTACGGTAGAAATACAAATTCCTGTCTTTAATTTGTCTGACGCTTTAAAAAACTGATTCCTGTCATTAATTTGGATGATCTTGTGAAATCTGCCAGATAAAGTAATTCATCTCCTTGCCATACCACAGAAGGATGGAGAAGACCAGCAGTTACTTTAACTAGCTTTTAAGACCTATATTTCCCAAAAGAATCACCCATAGTATCTATTGAGCTTCAACCAGACTTGATGATACAACTTGAGGAGCAAAGTTCAGCCCAGTTTATTTTCCTATGAGGAAGTGCTGGCTGCTATAAACAAAAACTGGATCAGCCGGTGGCTATTTTCAGTACAACATTCCACTCTCTAAGAGGAAAGATCTGTCATTTCTCAAATCAGAAATAAACCATTTTGCATCATAACTCCACCAATCATTACATTAGTCACTAATCATATTCTAGCCAAGTTTTAAAATAGTAGATAATAATTTCTAATCACTGTTTCAAATGTCAGTGTTTGTTTATTCAAAACTTTATATATTTCATGCATTGGAACTGTAATCCTATTCCAATACATTGGACAGAGTTACATTCCCAAGAACTACATCAATAGTTCTTGATTCTGCATGTAAAAGGTTGAGCCAATACAAAGTTTCCATCTTTGATAATCCCCACATTAAATTCTCATGTTTCATTTGAACCTATGTGATTGGCAACAGCAGAGGAGAATCAAGTTTAAGTTCCAACTCAGTTCTCAGATATTATGTAATGAAGAAGTAAAAAAATACTTTCCCAGACATTTCAATCCAATTAAATTGTTCTAAAGCTTTTTAAGAAATGTATTTTAGTATGAGACACTAAAGTATTAGGCTGCTGGTATAGGCTTCTCCAGAGATAAAGAAAGGATCAACTGTCTTTAAGCCTACTCAGCATAGGCCCCATTCATTGAAAGAGGAAAAGTTGATTATGAATTAGACCTCATTTATTTCTGCTTATAGATAATTATGTGCAATAGATGTAGTTTACATCCAATATACTGAATCTACTTTCTCTACCAAGAGAAAGAAAGTTTGTTTTCTATAGTCAAGTGTAGATTTCTTGTAGTTCATACAGATATTATTTCTGTAATTTTATACTAATTTGAGTCTAAGGCAACTTGGTCTCTCTCTTCTCAAAAACAATTATCCATGTTTTTAAGGGTCCCACCCCCCCATTTGAGCTATCTATACAAAAATTACAGCCTCATGAAAGTATCACTAGCAAGTGGCTCCCGAGTTTAGGATGAGGGAAATTAGACTGTACAATTTGCCAAAAGCAATATGAAGCAATTCTACTTCTAAGAAGCAATAGCTCTTATGCTATTACAAAAGAATTAGTTTACAGCTAATGGAAACTTTAAAACATATCTTCAAAGATATTTTGTATTTATTTACTTAGAAAAGTACTTAACTTTATCCTGACTAAGTATCTATATCTATGTAAGTATCTAAGTATGTATAATTTCACTTTAGATTAACTTTTTTAAAAAGCTCTCTGTTATCCTGAAGCATTTTAATTTAAACTTATAACTTCTTAAGTACGATTTTCCCCATCCTCAATGTATTATTTTGTATAAACCAGGAGACCATGAGGACTAGTCCTGGCTTAGGCACAGAGCCAGTTGGGTGACCTTAGGCCAATCACTTCACTAGCCCTAGGCAGGAGGCAGTGGCACTTTTAAATAATGGATTTTTAATCAACACAACATACATGCACACTTTAAGCCCAGAAATACAAATACCCAGACACAAACAGAGCAATGTGGTATATGCAATGCACTGCAGCAAGACATGTGCAGACCAAAACAACCACTACACAAACGCATGGCACAACACAGAACAAACTCATGAGGACAGGATTCAGCAGTTCATCTGCATCTGAAAGACAAGGCTCACTCTTTTGAAAACAGCAAAGTTCATATTCTAGATAGAGAGAACCACTGGTTTGAAAGAGGAGTCAAAGAGGACATCTATATTAAAATTGGAGGAGGGATAAGACACAACCTATTTCCTGTTTACAATGCAGTTGTTTCAGCAGTCCCAAGAACCCATTTACACTCTGATTCAGGTGATCCTGAGAATACAGATAAACCCCAGAGTGGCCTCAACAATTCTAAAGAGAGCTAACCCTCAGACTGCTAATGACCAGATGACTGCAAAGAATATAAATCCTTTCATTCCCCACCAGTCAGTTAGAACTGAAGAAGCTTATTGGATGAGAAGCAAAACCTTTTCAAAGAAAGAACCAAGAAAGTCCAGTTGCCTTTTGGAAAAAGCACCTTTGGGACAACCATGACCCAGATGATTGATAATCTCTATAGACACTTTAGAATAACTTTGCCAAGAAAACTGATTGACTTTCCAGGCAGTCTTGGAGAATCAGACATGACTGAACCAAAGGAGAAAAAAACCTAATCAATTAATTGTGCAAGGCCAACTGTTATACATTAGATTTTCATGGTGATGAATACATGTCTTTGTCATGAGAGCTCTCATAGCCATGCCTGACAAAGATCATCAAACAACAACAAAAGAATGTTGAAGTGATTTAATGTTTATAGAATTCCTAAGAAAGAATGCTGAGCATCAAGTGAAGTGAAGCATCAGCTGGGTTCAATTATTCTGAGGATTCCATTACAAGGACAGACTTTTCCAATCATCTGCATCTGAATCCCTGCATCTTCCTCTTACCTCTTCTACCTTTGGACAGCTCTTTTTGCTATAGCAGATGGGTGAGAAGGATTGTGGATGACATGACTGAGCATATCTTTCACTTTCGGAAGGAATTTTGGTGGGAGGAACAATTCCTAAACAATCGGTTGACTGTTGCAGTTGCTCTACAAGAAATCCATTACCAGAACCACAGACTACTTGATGACAGACACTTGACCGCTATAAAAAAAAATGGCAAGGCTTATAATGGGGTATATATTAAATGTATGCACTTGTAGGATGTTAGCACCCACCCATCTCCTAGGAACATGAAATATTCTAGGAAATATTAAAAAGGCAGAATATTTCCCCTAAAAGAGAAATGGAAATCTTAAAACAGAAACTCACACCCAGCTCCCTGCCCCCAGCAGATACTTTGATTATTTACAAGACAAAAGACCTTCGCCCTCAGAACATAATAGGATTAGCACTCTACCCATTTCACCACATGGCACCTGGAAGATTACATCACCCAGCAAGATTCAACCAAACATGGGAGTCTGACAACCAATCAGGATTTATTTCTTGCCACAGGAACAGGAAATAAATTCAAAGCCCAACAGAGGGTATAAATCTCTCCCTCTCTCACCCATGTGCTCTTTTTGCCCAAGACCTCAAACCATGTGGTCCTGTCCACCATTAAACCATCTTTCCAAGCAGCCTCTGTGTTTCCAGTGTCTTTCTTTCCATTTGAAACTGAACCCAGATGGACATTTCTTCCAACACACTGATAAATAGTGCTTTGAGACATGGCATCATGGTGGTGTGTAACTCTGCCTCTGCTAAACTACATACACTGCATAAGAGACTCTATGACACTCTAGCAAAAGGTACATTAAATGGGACAAAAGTAAATCCATAGGAAACTTCTTTCCCTCTCCAGCTGCATGCCTTTCCATACGGAGTTATCAGTGCCATTTGACCAAATCAATCAAATGTTATCCCTCTCATGCCACCTAGCTGATTGAAAGGTTCTGGAAATTTTAATTTTTTTATATGCTATGTTGGTTGGTCGCAATATAGGGCATATAGGGGCTGTCCAAACTGCTCACTGATTTTGCTGTTGATCAGAATCTGCTCACTGCCAGTCATGGACAGCAAGGTGAAACTAACTGTATGTCATCTATGAATCCCCTTATAATGGAGAGAAAGCAGTCTATATAGATTGATCTCTCTATATATAATCACACAATACTGATCTTACAAAAATTTATAAAACATTTATTTGGTGTTTGATATACCGTGCTTCCCCGAAAATAAGACCCTGTCTTATATTTTTTTGAATCCCGAAATAAGCGCTTGGCCTTATTTTCAAGGACGTCTTATTATTTTGGGATGCATGGAGGAAACCAGAGGAAATGGCGGGGACTGGCTGCGCATGCATTTAAATATTTTCAGGGAGGGCTTATTTTCAGGGGGGGCTTATTTTAGCGCATGCGCTCAAAAGCCCGATTGGGATTATCCTCAGGGGATGTTTTATTTTCGGGGAAACAGGGTAGTAATATTTATTGGAACGATGCTGAAACTTGGTTTCATGCAATTCTTATCTGGCCACTTGAGACCATATTTACACCTCATGCCCATAAGACATACAGTATATGATTAAGCATATATGAAAAAGAATAAATGAAAAGAGAAATTATTTTTTTAAAAAAATCAGGCAGAGGTTTAGTGCTATTCATTCCCATGCTAATACTTAATGTCATTTGTGTTATTTTGAGCATATTGTATGAGCCCAGCTATTGCTGTACTATCAAGAGCCTTGATAGTACAGTGGTTTGGTGCACCCTGTCATTAACACAGCTGCCTGCAATTTCTGCTGGTTCGAATCTCTCCAAGGCTCAAGGTTGACTCAGCCTTCCATCCTTTCTAAGGTAGGTGAAATGAGGACCCAGTTTGTGGGGGCAATAAGCTGACTTTGTATAAAAATATACAAAAGAATGAAGGCTATTGCTTAACGCATTGTAAGCCGCCCTGGGTCTCCGGAGAAGGGCGGCATATAAATCAATTTTTTTTTTAAAAAAAAAAATTGCACTGAGCAAACTATTATTACCAATCATACACAGTGTCTGAGTCAAGTTAGTGTCACAATGCCCGAGACCTCAACCCGATTAAAATGAGAGCTCTGCATCCCAGTTATAATTTGTTAATCTAGCAATATGCCTTGGAAAAGATAAACCAGAAGCAGATATAGTTACCTATATAGTACTGTAAAACAAGAAAAATGTCAGCCCTGGAGGTCATCTTTTTCTTTGGATCTTCAGGGCTGCCACATTTAATGCTGTGGGAAATTGGGAGGGGGGATTGTATGGAGTGGTGGAGTGGTGGAGATATCTAGCCATAACAACATTCCTTTTTCTGAGAGTCAAGGACATTCGGCCTGCACCTGGAGTAGCGTGACTGGGAAGCATCTCCAATTGGACAGTGCATTGATTGGACCATGTGATGGACATGTGGGTGCAGGAGAAGGGACTTGGACTTTCTTTTGGGTGAGGAAAACTTGGAAGCTTTCAGATTCAGGTTTTCCCAGATGTGCCAATATGACATCTCTAATAAAGTATAACTTTGAGGAACTTCTAGCCTTGGAGGTTTTTTTTTCCGTTGGGGGTGTTTTGGAACCCTGACCAAAAAAATATTCATAAACTAAGCAAGCAGAATGATTTTGTGAAAACACACCTATCAGAATTCAAAACTTAGCCTAATGTGCAAACATGGAATATTACAAAGAAAAAATAATTATTATTTTTTAGTTTTGAGCTCCAGCTTTCTCCAGGCAGACAATGGTAGAATCCCCTTTTTAGACATCATGTTAAGAAGAACTGATCAAGCAACAGATGGCTCTCAGTTTATCACATTTGTTGAAAAATCAGCTTTCTGGATTTGTGTAACAAATGGATTGTCCCTTACTGTCCCTTCTTATAATGAAAGCTATGGATTGTATAAATAAGAAAAAAAATGTGAAAACACACTTGACTTATCTGATAATGTTCCTATATATTTGTGCAGACAGAATGACAAATAATACTTTAGTAATTTAAGAATTCTTCATCTGTTGGGTACTCCCCACTTAGTTCAAACCTGATTTTTTTTAATCATTGTTTGGTTACAACAAAAACCACAAATTTGGTTTCATCCAAATTTATTGGCTTTTAATAGTACTATAATATATTTAAGGGAGTCGTATAATAGTATTAATTCAGAAGTATATACAGTACATGATTCTAAGTAGAATGTTTACCATTTTTTAAATATTTTATTTATAATCTACAATTCTGATGCTCAAATAAACTCTTTTTTTCTGAGTAAGAGGACACCCAAAATATGAGAAAAAAATCATTCAAACTTCAAAATAATAGGTTTCCACTAAACAGTAATCTTTACAGAGGAAAATATTTTCTAGTTTTTCATAACAAGTTTCATAAAACAAAGACAGATACATTCAGCTTATCAATCATTGAAAAAGCATTTACATAGCCAAGCCCTAGGAAATGAAGCCAAATTGTCAAGTAATTGCCATCACTAGAGCTAGTTTTACAATAAGAATAATTCCAAGTACTGAAAAAATAGCTTTTCTGAGTTTTGGGAGAAGCAAATATTTCATTTTAGTAGAATTATAAGGATGAATGGATGATCAATTATAGAAATTTGACATATGGTTGTGACAAGGTCAATACTGGAATCAAAATAAACAACACACTCCACTTTCCACAACAGTTAAGGCTTCAAATCCATCATAAATTTCAGAGTAATTCCCAATGACTAGACTACATAGTTTTAATTTCAGATTAAAATAGAACTCGTTTCCTTCTCCCCATCCTGCCCTTGCAAAAGGATTAGATACAGCAGAAAGAAATGACACTAAATACTGCAAAAAAATAAAATAAAATGCAGTTAAAAGCAGAGATTGGTTTATGAAATTTTTGGTAAAAAATGTTTTATGATGTGCAGCAGATTGTGCCAATGGCTCTATGCATACGGTACTCAGCAGCACCCATAAGTCTTTCCCAAAGAAATGTTCTCTCCCTTCTCTGCCAGATACACTGACCTAAAATGCAATTAGGATGAATTATATCTAGTAATTTCTTTGCCAAAGAACCTTATTTGCTTCCATTCCAAAGCTCTAACCACAATTTCACTGACAAAAGTATTTGTAGCACAACAGCGGTCTATTGACCTATGCCTACAAAGGCTTTTAAATTACTCTGGGAACGTTTCAGGACTTTAAAGTTGCTGATTCAATAGCTTTTAAGGAAAGAGATCTAGTCATTTAAAGTATTCTTTAAATACTTTCAAGGAAAGTGTTTTGAAATTTTAAATTCTAAAAATGTTTTAATATGTTGTGATATATCAGTCTTTTAAATGTTTTCTGAAAAACAACCCTTTACCTAGTATAGAGTTCATTAAACCATTTCCAAGGAAAAAAAATTTGCTTTCTAAAATTATCACACAGCTGTCATATGGTTTTTCCAAATACATAAAAATCCAATCACTTCACTAGCTCACATAGAGAATTAAATGAGGGTCTCAGCAATAGAAAGCAAACATCCTACCGGTGTACTTGGGTACAAAATAAGAGCCTGAGATTTGATTTACATCCAAACACAAACATTCTGTTTCAAGAACACTAAATTTTACAAATAAAAATTAACAAACGTTAAAACTACATAAAAGAAATGAAATCAACAAACACTGTTATATATTTATAGGTAGAGTAAAAAAGAACATTTATACAACTATATAATCGTAAAGTGGTTTATCATGCTGTTTATCATGATGGGGAAGATCTTCATCTGATTTGAAAGCATTTTATCCTTGAAGTCTATATTTACTAATCAGATTTACAACAAAACAGTCCTGTCACTTAACTTTTCTCATCGCCATTCTCATGGTTTCTGCTCATAACCACTTCCATCAATCAGCCGGCTTTATTTAATAAGCAAGTTTTCAACGCTTTCTTAAATGTATCCAAAGGTATAGAGAGCTGGAGGTGGGGAAACAATTCCATAATCATGGATCCTAGTCTTGAAATGCACACGAAGAGTGGAATAAAAATCTGAGAGGGAACGAAAAGGTGATTCTGTCCCATTGATGCTTCAGCTAATAAATTGTAGTGACACAGGACAGGGACCACTGAATTTGGTGGATATTCAATAAATGGAAATGACTATGAGGAACTAGAATTTTTCATGATCTTTAAACTGATAATTACAATATAGACCAATCAATGGCATGTAGTTATAAATCCATAACTAGTCAAATATTTTCTCAATCATTAGTCAAAAGTATTATAATTTTTATCAGCAACATATATTGATTCCAATATATGTTTTCCCAATAAGTGATTTATATTATTTTCATAGCATCACTCAAAAACATGCTGAAGTGAGAGAAAGTATGTTCTCATTACTGGTTTTTTTGGCACAACAATCACTGAATTGAAGAAGTAGAAGACTTCTGAAGTTGCCAATAGGAAAATACACTGGGCTAGAGGAACTTCTGCCAACCCTTAAAAGATTTTTTTTTTCCTCCTGTCTTTTCTGCAGGGTATTTTCTTGACAGACCAATTTTTTCTTCAACTACTTTTTTAACAGGAAGATATTATAGGAAGATATTTAAAGAAACGTCTTAAAAAGGAACAAGTATTCATGTAATATGCCAAATTACCAATTTGATATAAAAAGAGGAAATATATTCAAATTATCTACAGAAATCCAAAATGCACTCTGGTCAACATTCTAATAATTTAAGTTGAAAAAATGTGGAGACAGATTTTGAAAACCTCTCAAATTTTAACTGCTATATACTGGTATTTAGTCTGTGGGACATGGTAATTCTAGCACTAGGAAAGAGCCTTTATATTGACTTGGCTACTTAAAATTTTTGTTTGGTTTCATGGTATTTAAAATAAATCTATCAGTCTTAGATTCACAGCCCGTAGCTTTAGGCTATAAAACTCTGCATGACTACAAAACAGGACCAAAGTGCTATATTTTTCTGTATCTCTTTGTTGCCATCTAACAGTCTGCAACTGAGATCTAGCAGCCATTATTAACTTAGTTATTATACAATCCATGGAATGCATTAGCATGTCACGGTAAGCCAGATTTCTCCAGTTATAGCTGCTGTTCATCAAGGTGTACTGGTATACCTATCTGGATTCTCCTACCAATGAGGGCAGTGGAACAAACCATTAAAGCTCTATCATTGATTTATTTCAACATGTTACTGGCTGAGAGACAGAAATTCAAGATTTGTTCTTGGCTTCCAATTCCTAGCTTATCTGAGACAAGCCGGGAAAGTTTACATATCACAGTAAATAACCAACAGAAAGAGCTCTGATTCGTTCAATCAATACCTGCTGGCAACAAAAATTCATGCAAGTCTGAATTCTTCAGAATGCTGGTTTATCATGATGTGGAAGATAGTCATGTGATTTGAAAGCATTTTATATTAGGCTTTGATATTAAAAACAGATGTATTTCTACTATTTATGACAAAAACTCATACAATTGTTTCTCTAATGCCATAAACATATCCACAATATCAGCTTTGTACTTACTTAGCCTTCCTCAAGCAACTGCTCTCGCATCATTCCTTGCATTGTTAGAAAGTGTGAAACTCAACTAATATTTGAGATCCATTCTAACTTGTAGATCCAAAACAAGAGACCACTCCAGTAAGAAAATTCAGAGGCTGACTTGGCAATACTTGTCAGCAATAGTTATGAATTTAACTATTATTTGAAACTAAAATTCAATTAATAATCATATAGGGAGATGCCAGTACTAAGTGGAAAAGGAACCAAAGAATGTCATGCATCATTGCAAAGCTATCATTAACTGAATAAACCATGAAAGTTGAATTAGATATACTAAACCTTAAACCAAGCTAATAAGCTACAATGAGCAAATGTACACATTGCTTCAAATCAAATAACCACATCAATATGTGAAGTCAGTAATAGTAGATAGAGAATAATTGGCTTTCTGATATCTCAAAATAATCTTAGAACATATTGCAACCTACAAAGATACAGTAAAATTGAACTGGCTCGTGTCCATTCTTGCATTAAAAGGCTACAGTTCATTGTCATTCTGTTGGATGACTATATACCACATTCATAATCATTGTAACTAGCTTTGTAAAAGCAGATAAGATGAACCACACAATATTTTGCTGCATCTCAAAAGAAGCAATTTCTGAAAAAAACTGGATGCTTTTTGTCACCGGAATTATCACCTTGTTTATTTATCAAATTTACTTGCCACCCATCTTACAGTTCAGGTGACTCTGAGCATTGATCATGAAGAGTTATCCATCCTGAGTTTTAGCTATGAAATTTAGTAATCCCTCAAGGTTGTCGTCTGTAATGGGCTATTCTTCTCCCATCACAGAGCAGATAATCTCACTGTTTACCATGTTTAGATCCCAGATAAACTTTTTCAGAGACTTTTTCCATAAAACAGCTATCTTTAAAAAGGATAAAATATGTATTTAATTAAACTTTCCTATTTGATAGCCAGTAAGTTATTATCAGGAAATATTTATATGTAAAAATAATGCACCACATGAAAACAGAAGTGATTAGAATTCTTAGGGAAAAAAAGTTAGAAATTACCCCTACTTTAAACTCTAGTTCAGTATTAGACTTTTTTAAACATTATGTTATTAAGTACCTGCTCATAAGCTTTGTCAAACAACAGGGTATTTATATTTGAAAAGCTTGCCAAAAACTAAAAATTCAACAATAAATCTTTGCTCAGAGAAGCATTTCTGCAGCTTCTAATAATAATGAGCACACAAATATCATACGTTCTGTACAATAAAGCTGTTGAAGAAATCGTAATGGTTACAAAACTAAAGTCAAGGAAGATACAAGAAATGTACTACATAACAAAACTAAGGATAATTTCTAGAAAGAGATGATGGTGCATAAAATTATGTTGATGTTCATATATCATTTTATTAGTAGGCAGCTATTTCTTCAGTTTAAATCTTTTTCAACATCACCCATCAAATTTACACAAGCCTAAGAATTATTTGTGCAAATACATGTCTAAGTTTGCCAATGCATCTACAAGAAATTGCTAATGCAAGGCCTATGGCAAGCATGATGCTTATGGCCTGCATATTTATTACATTCACAACCTGAATGAACAGAAACAACCTTTACAACCTGAATGAACAGAAACAATTATAATCTGTGCAACAGAACTTAATTATTGGTGGCTAATTCATGATACTGAAAATACATTCTGAAAAATATTTTATCACTATATTATGCAGCATCTCTATTGTAGTCTTAGCTATTCAGCATCTAGAAAGCAACTGCAACTAATGTACAACTTTTAAAAAAAGAGTTACCTTATTACAGTAGAGCATCCAAAGTTCATAAAGCCTCTCCCTGGATGCCATCCTACACTCCCTCTTATTTGGTTGGGAAGTATCCTCTAATCAGGATCCAAACATTCTCCGTTTCAGTTTAAACTATTGGCTTCAGTTCATGGACTCAATCAAAGAGGAACAGAATTAATCTCTAATACCACCGCACAGTTTAAATAATAAAATGTGACAATTTGCCCTTTCCTTTTCATTAATGGCACTTTGGAAAATCTGTCCTCTTCCAAATAAAATTAAGCTTGTTGATGGATACAGAATATGCAAAAAATAAAGGAAAATTCTTCAACTTTATATTATAAGAACCATGACTCCAAGAGACTCCAAGGAATGTTCTTGTGGCTTGATTAAATGTCAGTATAATCCCATTTAATTTTAGGTCCTCAGCATCTTTTCAGTTGTGATATCCTGAGATACTTAGTAGTTGTTAGCAGTAACAGAAGATGTCTTTTTAATTCTCCAATAAGGCAAACAACATGATGGGACACCTGCCAAAAAAAAAAAAAACTGTCAATAAAAAAAAATCCTGCATTTGGAAACATAAGCCCAATTTCAATCACTCAAACTGCTATCCTAATTAAATTATATGAGTGTTGACTTGCTTTATTTCTTTCAGGAAAGATGCAAATCAAAAACACCTTGCAACGATCTTTTTTTCCCACGGAAGGCTCAGTACTTCCACACCGTGTGTCTAATGCTTTTCTTTTAATGGTGAATACTAAACTTCAAAGAATGGGTCTCCCCTTCAAGCTTCAAACATTGATGAACAAAAATGAGATGGTCCAGTGATTGAAAACGGGATACCCTCCTGCTGTAGACACAAGTGTAATTCCTTACACTCTTCCAAAAGTAAATAATCGGAAAGCCAATCTAGCGTTCCGGTTTCCAATGTTTCCCCTCCGGGTTTCTTTTTTTCCTCTTCTACTAAAAATGCCTCCTCTCGACCCAACCCACCCTCGCCACCGCTTTTTTCATTTGCCCTGGCAAGCTGTTCTCCGGGCTCGGCGATGATTTTCCTCTCCTTCGTGTTCCCTTCTCGCTCCGAGCCCTCGGCTCCTCCCCGCCCAGGCGAGCCCCACCGCCAACCCTGCGGTGCAGCATCAAGAGCGAGCTTCCCTCCTTCCCGGTTCCTCAACCCTCCCAGCCTCCGGGACCCATTTCCCAGCTTTGCCTCCCCGTCCCCATCACTCCGGACAGCCTCCTCGGCGAGCCCCCGAAGTAACTTACCGGGGACCTCGGGAGGAGATTCCCCGGAGAGGGGCTTCGCCTGCCACGGTCCGATTCAGCCCCGACGGAGGAGTCGGCTGCTGCGGCTGCTGGCAAATAGGAAGCCACATCGCCCGCTTCGCCGTCCCGCCCACATTCCAGCGCTTCCTTGGCTGCCCCGCCCGCTTTTCTCCTCACCACACCCGCCCACTCCCTTTGCAGGCGCAGGGAGATGGTGTCATCAGAAGCGCCAGTAGCCATCTTTCTTCCTGGCATTTCCCCCCACCCCCACTCCCCTCCCCACCCCCCAGCGCTTCAGAGTTCGCAGGAACTTTTTCTTGCTGAAGGGGCGTTGGTGTTCTAGCCTTCCTATTTTCCCAGAATGGAAGGCGAGAGGAAATGAACAACTATTCGAATGTCTTAGATCTTAGGATCTGAATGAGCACGGAGGGAGGAGCACGGAGGAGCAGCGCCCTACGGACACCGCCCTATTCACATTTGCTTAGTTTATTCAGCCCTGAGTGGCATAGCTGGGAGTGAACCTTCTGGCTGAAGTGGTGTTCTACAGCTGATCAGCTACAAAGCAAGAAAACATTTTTTTCCCAATAAATATTTTGTGTAGTGGGACAGCGGGCTAGACATACATAGAGTAATTATAGATCCTTGTTTTATTATTTAGTATCCCGCCTTTATTATTTTATAGATTACTCAAGGGTTATCTTTATTTATAATTATGCAGAATGGAGAGATCCTACTTAAATACTAGTAAGCTCTCCTCTTTGCACTATACTGTACCAAATAATTAAGGAATGCCTTGCAGACTTGGCCATCTTATTGTTTTATACTTCCAGATAACTTTTAATCAAAGTAAATATATTTGAGAGGTTTTAATTACTTTTCCAAGCAATGCTTAAATGAATCCAATAAAAATTAATGATACTGCACCTCTGCTTATATTAGTCAGATTTGAATTCAAATCCAAAACAATGACAAATCTATGCAATATACCATACCTTTCAGCATTAAGATGAGGATCCCAAACTACCATGACCACTTTATAGGAATCGGCTCTACTTATAGGAGTCGCCGCTACACTTCTCATCTTACCTTATGTTACAAAAAACAGTTGGGGAAAAACTCAAGAATATGTCTTCTGTTTTCAGTTACCATTTATTGCTCTTTGCTGTGGAGATAAGGTACCAACAAAAGGTAGTTCTTTGTGGCTCAGTGTGGCAATACATAATAGCTAACTAGCTTTTATTACTTCCAAATCTATCTGTAGTTTCTAAAAACCTTTACTTGGAAAACAATATAAACTATGTATAATGCCATTATTTGATATTTTTATTGCTTTGTCATGGATGCACTTGGCACACAAGATGGATTTGTGCAAAAGGCCCTCTGGCCGTGACTGCTACCTATTTTCCAGCAGGAGTTTTTTGTTTGTTTTTTTTAATTTGATTTATATGCCGCCCTTCTCCAGAGACTCAGGGCGGCTTACAATGCGCTAAGCAATAGCCTTCATCCTTTTGTATATTTATACAAAGTCAGCTTATTGCCCCCACAAACTGGGTCCTCAATTTACCTACCTTAGAAAGGATGGAAGGCTGAGTCAACCTTGAGCCTGACGAGATTCGAACCTGCAGTAATTGCAGGCAGCTGGTCTTAATAACAGGGTGCTTTAGACCACTGTACTACCAAGGCTCTTTGAGTTTGAGTTCATAAAGACCCCCTCCCCAACTGCATACCATACAATTGTGAGAAACCCTTCCCCCAAAGAATGAAATATTTTGGGGAATATTAAAACAATAGGATAGAATATTTCCCTAAAGGAGAAATGGGGGAAAATCTTAAGGGAGGCAGAAACCAACCGTGGTTTCCCTGCCCCCAAGCAGAAACTGAGGCAGCCAGCTTTTAGAAATGCAGATTTGGTAATCTGTTCAGAAAAACTGGGTCAGACAGGAAACTCCAAATAAGCAATTAGGCAAGCCAAAAAGGTTAAGAGGATTAGCTCAGATAAACACCTAGAATTTGCATTTCCCATTTTACCTATAGAGCCAGCCGTGACCCCATAGGAATGATAACAGCCAATAGAATACTAAAGGACATGTTCTTGCACAGGAGCAGCTCAAATACAAAGCCCAAAAGTATAACAACCCACCCACTCTCAACTCCATTTTGTCAGCTGCACCAGAACCACAAAACCTGGTGGTTCTGTTCATCAATAAATGGACCTTCTTTCAAATTGTTTCCAGCATCTTTCTCCCAGCTTGGAACTGAATCAGATGGATTTTCCTTCCAACATTGATGACACCAAGTACAATACCAGTACATGACCTCTCCCAGTAGCTTCAAATAGCTATTATATAGAAGGAAAGAGAGACTTGAGTTCTGAGGCAGCCCCACAAACGGGCCTAAGCAGGGGTGAAATCCAGCAGGTTCTGACAGGTTCTGGAGAACCGGCAACGGAAATTTTGAGTAGTTTGGAGAACCAGAAAATACCACCTCTGGCTGGCCCCAGAGTGGGGTAGGAATGGAGATTTTGCAATATCATTCCTCCAGGAGTGGGGAGGGAATGGGGATTTTGCAGTATCCTTCCCCTGCCACACCCACCAAGCCGTGCCCATCAAGCCACACCACACCCACCAAGCCACGCGCACAGAACCAGTAGTAAAAAAATTTGAATTTCACCACTGGGCCTAAGGCTAGATCTCTTCTTCCCCACTAGCACTGATCAATATCAATCAGGAAAAAAGGGGGAGAGCTACAGCAAAACAGTGCCCCCAGTCCCACTCCTCAGAGCTGGTCAGCAAACTACCAGGTCAATGGTATCAAAAGCTGCTGGGAGATCCACAGGTGCCAGGATTGATATGCCACCCCCATCCCAAGTCCTCCAAAGGTCATCCACAAGTGCAACCAATGAAGAATCTGTATTATAGCCTGAATCTTAATTGAAAAGAATCCAGATAAACAACCTCATCCAAGGTCCTTTATAGTGGGAGCCCACTCCTTCTCTACAACCTTTCTTAAAAAGGGAAGGTTGGAGATTGGACAAAAGTTATCTAAAACCAACAGGTCCAAGGATGGCCTTCTGAGCAGAGGGTGAACCACCACCTCTTTCAAGGCTTGCAGAAAGGCATTAGTCCAAACTCCAGGTGGCAGAACTCACAGAAGTAGAACCTCTGTCCACTTGTTCAAAATTGATCACCTCAAACTCCTCTCAGATAACCAAGCTAGGATGTGACTTGGCCATTTCAACTGGAACTGCTTAGCCAAAGTCCACTCCAAAGACAAGACTTTATCCAACAAATGCCTAGAATATTTCTTACCATTGTTGACATTATTGTTGACTTTAGCAGAACATTTGTAGATTTCTACAGCCTAGATGGCTTCCTGTAAGATGTCTGTTCCAAAGTTGAGCTAACGTAAACAATATATGTATCTCTCCCAGAGGCTTTCAAAATTTGGATTTGAGATATCAAGGATTTTTCTATTCTGACTATATTTACTGCTTCATCCAGGGTCAAATCATGTTATATGAACAATTTCTCTTTCTGGATGGTTTATAAACAACATAGGCAGTTCTCCAAATTCACACGCTTAAGTCTTTTTGGCATACAATCAACACAATCTCCTTTGCTCCTTGAATCCTGATATTTAAAAAATGCATTTCAAAAATTATGTCCTTCTATGGTTAAAGTACACAGGAAAGGTGTCTATTATTGTTTACGCCTTTTGCATAGTGTCTATTATTGTTTACGCCTTTTGCATAAACAATAACAGATTATAAATCATCTCTGCTTCTTTTCAAGTAAAATGCAAAAAGCCCTGAAGTTTATTTTCTTTTTCTAGGACCTGCAAACAATCAGACTGAATTGAAGCGCTGGAGCCACTTTTGCCAATTATTTGCAGTTTTCTGCTGTGGGCAGGACATCAGAGATTGGAAGTTTGGCCATTTAGAGTACACTCACTTTTGACTCAGAGTAGCTTTCATTAGCCCAGCAGCACCATCCCAAGGCTCTACCTTAGATCTGAGGTCCCCAGACACTTCGGATGACAAGCAAGTCCTTTTAGACATAGGAAGGGAGCCAAGCACACACAGCGACCAGTGTACATAAGGTGATTGAAAGTACCTCAGAAAGCACCTTGAAATATATAAGTAAATCAGACTAATTAGAAGTAGCTGTCTAATGGGCATCTGCTGGCTATCAACTCTCCTTAAAAGCACAATACTCTTATTCCACATTGTAGCATCCATCATGTGTAGCACTGCAGAAATGAAAGCCTAAGAAGATCTGGAAAGCCACATCTCCATTTCTGGTCTATTGGCTTCCCAAATACTCTGAATCACTTTAAATTATAACCAGTGCAGTTTATATTGCTATTTGATTATAAAGCTTTTGGTCTTAAAATGTTGGAGTATATGTTTCCTTTTCAGGCTCATGTTGAAACAGTAGGTCATGCTTATTCAACCATGCATGTTATGTTAATATGACATTTGCAGGATATTTCAAGAATGACGAGAGTCAGGAGATCAGCCTACAGAGGGAAAGCCAGATATCCTGTAGCTTTTTTGTGCATTAAGCCACCCAGAGTTACCGTATAGCAGAGATAGCTGGCATAAACATTTAATACAGAAATAAAGAATTAAATATAGTATGTAAGCATTTCAGCACTAACCACAAAACATGAATTTACTGATGTATATATATATATATGCATGGGGAAACCTACCTATAAAAGAAATTTGTCTCCCTACAACATCATACAAAAATGAAATGGACCAGATACACAAATCATTGCATCAATCAATTATAAAAAGAAATGTAGTCTTTGACAAATGCATATTTATGTGCAAATAGCCATAAACACATAAGTAGTATCATCCTTCAGTCTTTTAGAACTGTGCCTATGTGGCTGACTTATACATCCAAACCCTGATGCTATTAAAATGCGCCATCCAAATTGGGACGCACAACTGAGATGCCATGAATCAGCTTTGGTAGAATAACTGGTAGACTTTCTCTTGTTTGGGTTAATTGAATAGGAATGTATTTCAGTTTAGGTGGTGGACGTGGTATTCTGTAACACAAAGAAGTAAGATCCAAGATTCCTTCTTGATTCAAACTCCAGGAATCAAAGATTTCAGCTGTAGGGCATGGATGTGGAGGATGTACCATTTTCATGAGTTTGGGCTCCATCACAAGTTTCAATAGATCTTTCTTAAACATTTCCCAGGCATTCTGTCGAAGGAAGATCTGACACAGCTCATCATCACTGAAAAGTGAAAGCAATATTAAAAATTGGATTCCTCTTTTTAAGCAGCAGATCTTTCTATTTCTAAATGTCTTAAGTATTGTTTCTCTACATTTAAATGAACTCATCAGACATGATTGTCACATCCCACCAGCATCTTTCCCTCTTCCCTGTAGTATTTAGAAAGTCATGATAGAATAATAAAATAACAAGAGTTGGAAGGGATCTTGGAGGTCTTCTAGTCCAACCCCCTGCTTAGGCAGGAAACTCTACACCACTTCAGACAAATGGGTATCCAACATCTTAAAAATTTCCAGTGTTGGAGCATTCACAACTTCTGGAGGCAAGTTGTTCCACTGATTAATTGTTCTAACTGTCAGGAAATTTCTCCTTAGTTCTAAGTTGCTTCTGATGATGGCTCTCCTTTTTTCCTTTTGTTTCTTTTGGTTGAAGCTTATCATCTCACTTGATGCCTGACTTGTATTTGTAGGTTGAGGTATGGCATGTATGCAAGATCTGGATCTGTCACTGCGACTAGAGGTTTACTCTTCCAAGCTTTCAAACTTGTGCTGGAGCACACCCTCAGGAACTTCTCTCTATTGGAATATGTGCTTTGTGCTCCAGTTCCCTGAGGATGGGCTGCAGCACGAGTCTGAAAGCTCGGAGGTATGATATTTCCAATAAAGCTATTCTTTGAGGAATCTACCTGCCTTAGAGTTGGAACCCTGACACTCAGAAGAGTAAACTCTGATCCTGGTGACTGACCCAGATTGGATTTTATAACATTATCCTGGGACACATATTTGTTTATGGCATGTATGTATACATTAATTATGTCCATGTGGAGAGCATTTTAGATACTGTTCTTTGTCTCTACACTTTATCTTCTTCCTGTTCTTTTTTATTTTTTTATTTTATAAACAGGTTTTTTTTTCTCTTCATAACAAACATTACATCATTAATCAATCAGTGTGTCATCTGGGTACAAATTTTTTGTGTCATCATATTTAACGCTTACCACCATTTTCTTAATATGTACATATCTTTACTTTTACATTTCAATTTATTGTATCTCCTGTTAAAGCATTTTCTTCCAAATGTATTTAATTTTATACTACTTTTTGTCCATATTCACTTTCCATCCAATGATAAAATTGCCCCCATATATTATAATACTCCGATTCTTCCTTCCCTTTAATTGCCAGTGTTAATCTATTCATTTCTGCACATTCTAGTATTTTCTTAATTACCTCTCCTTCTGTAGAGATTTTTTCCGCTTTCCAATTTTGTGCAAATAAAATTCTTGCTGCAGTTATTACATGAATAATCAAATATACATTTTCTTTACTAAATTTCTCAGATATAATACTGTCCTTTGTCTCTACACTTTATCTTTTTCCTGTTCTTGACAGTTAGTCAAGTACCTTTGCATGGTGGGGAGGAAAGGGAAAGTTAAAGTGCTCATTGGGATTTGAGATACAAAAAGTGCTGAAGCTGAGTCAGCTGGATTCCAGTCTGACAGTTCATGGTTTCCCACCCAGTGCATGTCTATAGAGATTCCACAGTGCTGGACACACAATTCTCTGTTACAAGGATGAGAATCCTTCTTCTATTAATCAACTCTCAAAACTCCATCAGGGCCCTTGCTCCTTGCAACCACCATACTAAAATTGCTTTCACCAGTACACAGATCCTCCTGAACACTCAGAGATACTCATAATGATTTAGTAACGATTGTTCAGTACTTTGAAAAGGAGGTATTCCTGGCTAGAGCTGCTGCTTAAAGTTTTAAAACTGTTAAAACTGTTTTGGGAAATATTCTGAATAATTTGGGAAGGATAAAAGTTGTGGCCGAGGAGAAGTTTGGTATTTGGAGGATAAGGAGACCAGTACTTTCTCTTTTGCATTCATACCCATCCATCCAGTTGTTCTCCAGCTTACTTACGAACCTGCCCTTATGTATTACAGTGCTGCTGGTAATAAATGCTTATTTGGATTCAGAATTATGAAGGAGAGGACAATGTACATCTCTAATAGAGACTTAGATACTGGAGGAAAACGGGGAAGTTAAATTTACATAGTTATCCATAGATCACCAGTTTAGGCCAGGAAGCCCTTGAGAAGAGAAGTAGCTTTTGAGGAAACCCATGTGTAGCTGTGGCTATATGGAACATTTTTGTTAAAAGAAGAAGAAAGAAAAACCCGGCCACTTTGTCTATTTTCAAATATGACTTTTTATCCTTGGAAAGGACAAATATGAGCCATTAACCAGCCTGATGAAGAATACGAAGGAGACTCTAGTGATTCCAGTTCTCCCTACAGACCAAAGGATTTCCAATTCCAGAATGGCAAAAAGTGTACATTACTAGCATTAATAGCAGCAGTAACACTAAAGGTAGTCCTCGAGGTACGAAACTAATGGAGCCTGCCCTTTAGGTTTGTAAGTAAAAAAATTTGTCTCAGTTTTACGAATTTTTAAAATCAAATTAATTAATTGAATCAAAAGGATCTTTAAATGAATGTCGGTAAAATGAGGACCTAGATTGTTGGGGGCAATATGCTGACTCTATAAACCACTTAGAGAGGACTGTAATGCATTGTGAAGTGGTATATAAGTCGAAGTGCTATTGCTAATCTCCAAAATAAAAATAAAAATAAAAGCAAGGAAAAACATTATAGAATGCTTTGTCTAGATGCTAGCTAGCATTTCTACAAGCAGTTTCAAGGCAAACAAACTTTATCTTTGCAAAGTATTGTACTTACAAACACAGTTTGCAAAGTATAGAACTTAAAAAGCAGAGCAGTTCCCAAAGTACTTACAAACAGTACAGTACTATAGAAAAACAAAAAAGAATATTTTAAAATAGTTACAGAAACAATTCTAGCATTCAATTCTAGCCCTAGTCCTCAATCCCACGCAGCATCAAAAACAAAAACAAAAATCCAAACTTGCATTTGGTTTAATTTCTAACATCAGTACTTTTCTGAATAAATTTGTTCTTGTGAAAATTCACTAAATGAAAGTTTCTACCTGGGGGATTACCTGCATTGTTTAGTTGTTCAATAGATAAATTGCCTTGTCTTCCAGGAAAACAAGGCAGCTTCCATAGGGAGCTTCATTTTATCAACCACAACCACAGACCTGTGAGATAAGGGAGGGCTGAGAGCATGGGACAAGCCTGATCACTCAACGAGTTTCCAGAGCTGAGCGTGGACTTGAACCAAGGTCCCTCCAATCCTAGTAGAGTGTTTATCTGCTATATCACACTGGTGATAATTCTGTAGAATGATTCTTGGCTTCTTTTTCATCCCAAAGAAAAAAGTAAGCCAGCTGCTTGGAGTTCTACACAAAATTTTTAAATTTGAATTCTATTCATACTAAGGAAGTTATGCAAGACTTTCACTAGATACAGTAAATGATGCATAAACCTCTTTGACCATGATCCAATGTTGATCATGAGCATTTTCATATGAATTCAGCAAATGCCAGCCTCAGCTACACCCACCTTGGATATTTAATCTTTAGTTTGTTCAATTTCATGAGAATAACGTCATCAGCCCATGCCTCAATCTTTTCTTTTTTCAGTCGGATTAGTTCAACTCCTTGACTGACCATAACGATGACACGACTGTCATCCAGATTTACCTGAGAAATACAAATGATGCACCTGTCAGCTTATATCATGGATACAATGACTATATGTTCTTTTTTATAAAGAACATTATTTCAGAAAGCTATCCTTTGGGTTTATTTTTCAAAAACTCATTTTTGTCCTTTATTTTGGTGATTTAACTTTTAGCATACAAAGAGTACCATTTAATGCACAGTCTGCAGAAATACTTGCTTCTAATAGCGTTTCATGCTTTTTAGATATTTTTATTAGAACATGTGTTTTTGTAAAAAATTTCTTGGTTTTCATCTTGAATCTTCCTTTGTAAAGCAAAGTTATAACATAAGCAATTAAACACTTTTATCCTTATGAAGCTCTCAGATTCCCCCCCCCCTTTTTTTTAGGTTTGTCCTTTATTTTTTCCAAGAAAATATAGTCATTGTAACCATGGAGCAACTTTTGAATGTTTCCAATGGTCCAATGGAATATTGGGTGGGGAGGCAGGATTCCAGTGCTGTATATAGACCATACATACAGCCACTTCCATATAGGTTCAGAGTTTTTACAAAATCTAACTTTAAATCTTTAAACTTGTATTTTTTTTTCTTGATATAAGGAAAGATGTGCAATAACTGCCATTGTAGTTGCTAAGTAAATACCAGCAGCTTCCTCTCCCACTATCTCCTATTCGTAGAAAGGCCTTACTTATGTTGGGTTATTATAGAACAAAATCTACAATCTAAATTTCTGAGAATTAGAATTAATTAATTAAGAATTAAGTGTGCCTAGAGCAGTCATTTGTCACAAATGTGATGTGATTAGATTGGAGTCCAGCAGGTGGCTATACATATTTTCATTTTGGTTGAAGCTACTGTTTTCTTTTTTTCTTTTTTTTTCCCCCATGGTGCTTTGATCCTTGATCAATTTTTACTTTTTAAAAATGGAGTTCTAGTTATTGATCCTGATAAAGTACTACATACCTAATTTTTTTAAAGTGTTTTTAAGTGTTCTGTTTATTGTTTTTAATTAACAGGGCCAAATTTATATATGTATATTTTTAACTGTATTTTAATATTTGTACTTGATGTTTTTACTTGGCTGTTCACCACCCTGAGTCCTCAGGGAAAAGGGCAGTAAACAAATTCAAAATAAAATAAAATAAAATAAAAATAAAAATACACATACACATAGCCCTCATATGGCTATCAAAATATATCATAAATGAAGTAAAGGAAATACATTAAATCATATTCAGGATTATTTTTGCTTTTTTCATGTTCATTGTATCTTTATCACTATCCCCAACTGTCAGCTTACAGATTTACTTACTATGTAATCTCCTTTATAGAGTTGATCTAGTCGGATATATACAGCCGCGGCAACAGAATTTGGCATTTCTCCATAGGCTGAGTGTGATTTCTGTCTGAATACTCCTGATACAATGTTTTGCACCAGCTCTTGTTCTTCAGATGGTACCGGTTCATGAAGGATGCTTGAATTTAAGCAGATAAACTTATATATTAACTCTTGCTTGGTCGGTGTAGGGTTTTAGTCTCAAAGACCAATACTTTCCCCTCTGAATTCACAACAAGAACCAACTTTAAAAAACAAACAAACAATGCACATCTTCAAAACAAGGCAGCCCCTGCTGTTATTTTCCTTCCCTATATCAGCCCTTGGAGAAAGACCAAATCAGGAAGCAAATTCTGCAGGAGAACCAGAATTCTACTTTATTTAGGTGGGTTCTAATGCAAACTCCTGCAAGTCTGATTCTGTTTTTTCTCCCCTCTCTCTTTAACCCTGGGAGGCAGGGAGGACTCAACCTGAGTCTCCTCCTAATGCAGTCTCCATTTCCAAGATTTAAGGAATGCACCTGTCATCAATTTCTGATGTTTGCTTTAAGGCAGGGGTCAGCAACCTGAAACTCTGGAGCCGCATGTGGCTCTTTCACCCCTCTGCTGCAGCTCCCTGTCATTCAAAATATGCGTCACAACCACCAATGTGCGACACCCGCTAGCACGCAATTTATTGAGCTTTTCAAGCCCCGGTAGGCCAACCATGGATAAATCCAAGAAAAGAAAAGTTTCAGAAGAAACCAGAACATTTAATTCAACTACATATGCTAGTTTTGTAGCCGCTCAAGAAATAGTCAGGCACGGGAAGGGTTTTGTGCTGGGGTGAAATTCAAATTTTTCTCTACCGGTTCTGTGGGTGTGGCTTGGTGGGTGTGGCAGGGGAAGGATATTGCAAAATCTCCATTCCCACCCGACTCTGGGGCCAACCAGAGGTGGTATTTGCTGGTTCTCTGAACTACGCAAAATTTCTGCTACCGGTTCTCCAGAACCAGTTAGAACCTGCTGGATTTCACCCCTGGTTTTGTGGCTCCCAGTGTTTTCTTTTCTGTGGGAAATGGATCCAAATGGCTCTTTTGAGTGTTTAAGATTGCAGACCCCTGCTTTAAGGCAATTTCCCTGGCTCTCTATATCCTAACATTCAGATGAGTCTGAACCACAAATCTCAGAGTCCCCAGCCAGTACATGTCATGTTGGGCAGCAGGAACAAGGAACCTAGAACTAAGGAGAAATTTCCTGACAATTAGAACAATTAATCAGTGGAACAACTTGCATCCAGAAGTTGTGAATGCTCCAACACTGGAAGATTTAAGAAGAGATTGGACAACCATTTTTCTGAAATGGTATAGGGCGGTAGTGGCAAACCTATGGCACATGTACCAGAGGTGGCACTCGGAGCCCTCTCTGTGGGCACACATGCTGTCACCCCAGCCCAGCTCCATCGCATTTCTCCGTCATGTTTTTTGCCATTGTTTGCAGGGAAACAAAAGTTTGTGGGACTAAAAAAAAAAGTTCAATCAATTCCAACTTCTTGCAAAAGAAAAATATCTCATGAAGTTGGAATTGATTGAGTGAACTTTTTTTTTTAGTCCCACAAACTTTTGTTTCCCTGCACACGATGACAAGAAAAGCAACAGAGAAATGCGACAGCTGGAAATCAGGTAGACAAAGAAATGCTTGGGGGAAGTGAGGGCATCTGGGTGGTGGTGGGTGGGACAAGTTTTGTGGTGCAGAAATGGCAAAACAGGCAACGGAGCAGTCGGTACGAGGTAAGGAGGCAGTCACTTCCCCTCTCTTCTCCTCCGACTGAAATTCAAGGGTGAGAAAAGTAAGGTCTTCCTTAGGCAAGAAAAACCAAATGCACAGGTATAGAGCAGGAGTTATTTGGCTCAACAGCAGTAATTGTGAGACGAATCATAATGGACAACCATTTAAGTATGAGATAGAAATGTGCTGCATCTGCCAAAAAAGCAGCCAATTCTAGGCTGCATCAATAGAGGAACAGTATCAGGATCACATGAGGTGTTATTACCAGTACCACTTTATAATACCCTGGTAAGACCACACTTAGAATACAGTATCCGGTTCTGGTCATCACAATATTAAAAAGATGTTGAGACTCTAGTCTAGATAAGAGTGCAGAGAAAAGCAACAGAGATGATAAGGGACCTGGAGGCTAAACTATACAATGAAAGTTGCAAGAGCTAGGTATATCTAGTCTAACAAAGAGAAGGACAAGGGGTGACATGATAGCAGTGTTCCAATATTTGAATGGCTGTCAATTCCCTCTTCTCTGGCTGTCACTTGAGAGTAGAACAAGGTATAATAGGTGAAAGATTATTAAATAAAAATTCAATCAAGATTTAAAGAGAAATTTCCTGACAGTGAAAACAATTAATCAGTGGAATGGCTTGCCTTCAGAAGTTGTGCGTACTCTATCAGTGGAGGTATTCAAGAAGTGATTGGACAACCATTTGACCGAAATGGTATAGGGTCTCCTGCTTGAGCAGAGGATTGAACTAGAGGGTCCCTTCCAAGGTCCCTTCCAACTTTATTATTCTAATGTTCTATGTTCTGTGCTCTTTGTAAACAAAATGGGCATCTGTAAAACCTATTGTACCAAGGGTAGCATTCAACCCTGATATGCTGCTGATGGCCATCAAGCTGGTATGCTGATGATGTTTCCATCTCCTGTTTCTTTCTGGGTAGGGATGATGGCTAGAGTGGGGGCTTGTTGCAGATCATGTTTCCTAGGAATTTAACCCCCAGGTCCAAATTAAGATAATCCTGCCTTGGATCTCCTCCATATAAAAAGAGGGTAAGGAAAAACATGTCAAGCTTTCAAGATATTCTACAATTACAAAGTTCCAGTAGTTGCTGGGTGTCTGTTTCCAAATCTAGACTACTTCAAAGGGTTGACATCAATCTTGTATGCTTCAGTGCTCTACTCAAAGATGCATCTAATTATGCCATGTGATCGCACAGAACAACTTGCTAAAACATTTTTACAACATTAATAACAAGTGGGTGTATAAATAACAAACTACAGGTAACGTAGCATTTGGGACTAGGTTTGCCCAAGCAAAAAACAGTCCTTTCAGTATTTCTTCACTTCCATGGGATTTTGTCAGAAATATTTGTAGGAACCCAGGATCAATTTCTCACTTTTACAATGCATTGTGAATTTTTTGTGACAGGTCAACCAGCAGAATTTCCTATAGATCATGCCAGAGTGACTTTTGTTTTGAGCCAGCTGAAAGAAGAAACATTCAAATGAGCTGTGCTAGTCATTGAGGGCAACAGTTCTTTAATGGAAAATTACTAGAACTTTAAATAAAGACTTAGAACTGATGCTATACCTAAGAGAGCAACAGTAAACCAAGAGGATATTTAGCCAAAGCTTGTATACTAAAGTATAGATCTCTGAGTCAGTTGCTGCTGTAAGTGCCACACCTGTGGAACTGTATGCCATGTGGCAAGCAAGTGACCAAATTGGTCAAAAGTCTCTACTTCAGGAAACTTGGCTGATTCTTCTCCCAGGAGCTTAACAGCTGTGCCCTCAAACAATTAAGAAGAGCTCAGACAATCAACAATATGTAAATTATCCCTGTTATTCTTTGTACAATGTCAAGTATACAAATACTGGGCTCTACTTTTTTAGAGTTAGATACAGCAGTTAATTTCATAGATGAGGCCATAATGCAGCAGTTTAAATTGCCCACACTGATTATCAGAGAAACCTATGTTTGTAGAAACTATTGATGGAAAACGCTTTGAGCTGGTCCTATTGTACAACACACAATATTTGTTTGATTGATTGATTGATTGATTGATTGATTGATTGATTGATTTCTATAGCTGCTCATCTCAACAAGCAACTCTGGGCAGGGTACATTATAAAACATTGAAACAATTAAGACAGCACAAAATAATACATATGACACCAAGTAAAACTGTTATTATGGATGGTACTACAGTCAGGCAACAAGGCTCTTAGCACACTTGGGACTCCAGCCCTGGGCACATAACCAAGTCATCACAGCCTTGGTGTTATGTATTGATACTTTTAAGCGGGAGTTTCAAACCTGCCTACGTTTCTGATTGGCTGACAGTCTCTCCAGGATTGTATATAAGGAGGACTGCAGCCTCTGAGTTTTTGCTGAAGTCTCACTGTATATTAAAGAGCTGTTGTCACTTGCTTGCTTGTGCCTCTCGTCATTCCCGAACCACTTCATTGGCGACGAAGGTGGGATAGAGGCTACAAGAAGCCAACCAGTGAGACCACGAGCTTCAGCTAGGCGACGAGGCGAACCACAGGAGACATACCGGACATGTCTGCCTACGTTCCGCCCAAGCCTTTTGATCCGACCCGCGAAAAATGGGTCTCGTACCTAACAAGGTTTGAATGCTCGCTAGAAGCCAGCGACATGCAGGGCCTCTCGGCTAATCGAAAGAGAGCCCTATTCCTAAGCCACTGCGGACCGGACGTGTTCGAGATGGCCGAGTCACTGTGTGAGCCAACGCCGGTTCAAACAGTCTCATGGGACACCTTGATGGCAACTCTCCGGGCTCACTACGCTCCCGTCCCCTCCAAGTTCGTGCAGCGATACCAACTAAGGCAGCGCGTCCAACGAGAGGGAGAGCCGGTCAGCGCGTACATGGCCAGCCTGAGAAAAGCCGCAACTCATTGCGACTACAGAGACTTGGATGATGCGTTGCTTGAGCAACTGATCTGTGGTGTTCGGGACATTAGGCTGCAACGGCATCTGCTCGCCAAGCCTGATCTGACGCTTGCCAGAGCCCTTGACGAGGCCAGGGCTCACGAAGCCTCCACAAAGGCCGCTGAAACGCTACAGCGTCCGCCGACCAGCAAAGACAGCCCCAAGTCTGCCCCGGTGCACAGAGAAGACGCCGGATCCAGCTCGGAGTCCGAGTCGGATGAGGACGTCTTCCGAACAGAGCACCGGAGAAAAGACACTGGCAGCCCCCGGCGAAGCTGTCCCAGCTGTGGCGGGCACCATGATAGACTGTCCTGCAAATACAGAGAGGCTATTTGCAGGCGTTGCGAGAAGAAAGGGCACTTGGCGCGAGTCTGCAGAGCCACTCTGCCCAGAAGACTCAAACCACGTGAGCGCCGCAGCCAACCGGAATCAGCGCGCCAGAAGCAGCCAACGAGAGAAGGCGGCGCGAAAAAACGGCGCGAATTTGAACCGCGAGATGGCCGCAGCATACACATCGACCAGGCCAGCACAACGGTCGAGGACAAAGTCAGCACGGTGGTCGAGATCAACGGAAGACCGTGCTCGATGGAGATCGACACCGGATCAGCTCTCTCCATCATGTCGTGGACAACCCTAAAGACCCTCCTGCCGTCGTTCCGGAAGGATCAACTCTCCAGACAGAGACTGCGCATCCTAGACTACCAGGGGAACCGAGTCCCCCTCGAAGGCGTGGGCACGTTCCGGGTCACCTACGGAGACTACGAAAGAGACCTGCCGCTGACCATCGTCACGAAGCAGCTGCCGAGCCTCCTGGGCATGGGGTGGTTCCGAGCCCTTGGCATGGGCTTCACCGGCGTCCACCTGATGTCCAAGTCAACCCTGAAAGACAGCCTCCTGTCCGAGTTCCAGGACGTTTTCGGGGACACATTGGGCAAGTATGTGGGGACCCCTATTTCACTAAACTTAGACCCCAACGTAGCCCAAGTAAGACTAAAGGCCAGAAGAGTGCCGTTCGCATTGAAACCAAAGATCGATGCAGAACTGGACAAACTGATTAAGCAAGGGGTGTTGGTTCCCGTTGACCATGCCAAGTGGGAGACCCCCATAGTCACCCCAGTTAAGTCCGACGGCTCAATCAGAATTTGCGCCGACTACAAGTGCACGATCAACAAGGCTTTGCAGCCGAGCGCCTATCCGGTGCCGATCGTGCACCATCTACTACACTCCCTGGGCCCCGGAAAAATTTTTGCCAAATTAGACCTGGCCCAAGCCTATCAACAGTTACCGGTCGACGACGCCACGGCAGAGGCGCAAACGATCGTGACTCATAGGGGTGCATTTAAATGCACCAGGCTCCAATTTGGGGTGAGCGTCGCACCCGGCTTATTTCAAAGCACCATGGAGCGCCTGTTGCAAGGACTTCCGGGAGTAGTCCCCTATTTCGATGACGTCTTAGTCAGCGCCCAAGACGAACACCAGCTAGGGGACAGGGTACGGAACGTCCTGTCCAGATTCAGAGAAGCGGGACTAAGACTTAAAAAGAACAAGTGCAGGATAGCGGTCCCCTCGGTAGAATTTCTGGGGTACAGGGTGGACGGCACAGGCATCCACCCTACCGAAAGCAAGGTGAGGGCCATCAAAAGCGCACCAGCCCCCAAATCCAAAGCTGAGCTCCAAGCCTTCCTTGGACTGCTAAATTTCTACTCAATGTTCCTAAGAGATAAGGCCACGGTCGCTGATCCCCTTCACAAACTCTTAGGGAAGAATGTACCATGGGTCTGGGGGAAACCGCAAGCGGCCGCTTTTGAGGCAGTAAAAAAACTCCTATCTGAGGACAGTTTCCTGATCTAATACAATGCAGAGCTGCCGCTCGTCTTAGTTTGCGACGCCTCCCCCGTAGGAGTTGGTGCCGTCCTAGGCCATAGACTGCCGAACGGCCTAGAGGCACCCATTGCCTTCTACTCCCGAACTCTGTCCAGCACAGAACGAAACTATAGCCAATTGGACAGAGAGGCTCTGGCTGCGATTGCGGGGGTTAAGAAGTTCCACGAATACCTCTATGGCCGAAAATTCGAACTTGTGACTGACCATAGACCGTTGCTAGGACTGCTAGCAGGCGACAGGCCAACCCCCGCTGCCCTCTCCCCCCGTTTAACTAGATGGGCGATTTTCTTATCGGCCTACTCGTACCAGCTCGTCCATCGGCCTGGGCGGACCCTGGGTCATGCGGATGCCCTTAGCCGTTGCCCCCTTCCCAACCTGCTGGACAACCCAACACCGGAAACCTCCGTCCTGTTGTTGGACACGTTAACCTTGGGGCCCATCTCCTCCGGCGAGGTGGCGAAGGCATCAAATAGAGACCCCGTTATCCGGACTGTTATGGGTTGGGTTTTGAAAGGGTGGCCGGACAAGGTGGTCGGGGAGGAGTACCAAGGTTTTGCCAACAAACGAAATGAACTGTTTACGCAAGGGGGGTGCTTACTGTGGGGTGACAGAGTGGTAATTCCAGCAAAACTACGAGATAGAGTTTTAGAATTATTGCACGAAGGGCATCCTGGCATCGTTAGGATGAAGTGCTTAGCCCGCAGCTATGTCTGGTGGCCCAACATGGACCAGGTCATTTCCGAGTGGGTGGGGAAGTGCAGACCCTGCCAGGAGTCTCGCCCCGATCCCCCAGTAGCGCCCATCCGAGAGTGGGAGAAACCAAAAGGCCCATGGGGGAGGATCCACATTGATTTTGCCGGCCCGTTCCATGGCCAAACGTTTTTAATAGTAGTGGATGCCTTTTCAAAATGGCTCGAAATTGTATTAATGCCATCCACAACGGCCGAAGCGGTTATCAAGGCCCTAAGAAAGTTGTTTGCCACCCACGGCCTGCCGGATACCTTGGTATCGGACAATGGGCCCCAATTTACAGCAACCCTTTTCGAAGGCTACTTGGCCGGCCTGGGGATCCGCCATGCCCTATCAGCCCCATTTCACCCGGCTTCCAACGGATTGGCTGAACGATTTGTCAGGACAGCCAAGGAAGCACTGTCCAGATTAGACAATGGGGACTGGCAGGCCAGGATAGATCAATTCCTTGCGGTTCAGCATGCATCACCATGCACAGCAACTGGGAGAAGCCCAGCAGAGCTCCTCATGGGGAGAAAGCTCCGGTGCGTGTTGGACAGGCTTCACCCTAACTATTCGCACAAAAACTTTAAGGGAGAGACCTGTGGCTTAAGGCAGTTTCAGGTCGGGTCCCCGGTGTTCGCTCGCAATTATGCCAGCGGTCCTCTGTGGGTTGCAGGAACCATAGTGGGGATAACAGGCCCAAAATCATACACGGTGGACGTGGGGGTAGATAGACTCTGGAAGCGCCACATAGACCAACTGAGGAAACGGGTGGTTGGCGAGGCAAACATCAACGCAGACATGTCCGAGCCTAACTATGACCACTTCTCCAAAACAGCTAACTCAAGCCCGGGGCCGCGAGAATACTTAGCTGACAAGCCCTGGTTCCAGCGCCGCCCCAGCGAGTCGCCACTCCCAGCCGGGAATAACCACGCCCCGGACAAAATCCAGGAGGTTCCATTGGCGGAGCCGGGAGAGACAAAGAGTCCCTCCGACCAGCTCGACGCCTCACCAAACACTGAACTGCGCAGGTCAACTAGGGCGAGAACTCAGCCTAAGCACCTGCGAGACTTTGTTTGTACATATGTTAATTTTTGAGTGTTAGTGCCTTCTGGGAAGGGAGGGGTGTTATGTATTGATACTTTTAAGCGGGAGTTTCAAACCTGCCTACGTTTCTGATTGGCTGACAGTCTCTCCAGGATTGTATATAAGGAGGACTGCAGCCTCTGAGTTTTTGCTGAAGTCTCACTGTATATTAAAGAGCTGTTGTCACTTGCTTGCTTGTGCCTCTCGTCATTCCCGAACCACTTCACTTGGTTTCGGGATCATCCTGATATTTGAAGGGAGAATATTTCAGAAGGCAGGGACTGTGGCAGAGAAATAACATGTCCAAGTCCCTACCAACCAATATTCCTTGGCTGATGGGATATACCAAACCTGCCTGACCAAATTGAATGGATAGAAATGACTGAGAGAAGATGGTCCCTAAGGTGATCTGGCCCCAAGCTACTCAGCTCCTCTTAAAGAAAAGCTACATTTGACAAAGGTGGTATGCAAGTACACCACAGATTCATCCAGGCAAGAGGATGTCAAGATTGTAGTGGGGGATTTGGTGTGGCTCTCCTCTGGATTTTTACCATCTGTGCCCTTGTTTAAGAAGCTGGACTTAAAGTTTATTGATTCTTTCCAGTAACCCAGTAAATTAACCCAGCGGCCCTTGGTGTAAAAGTGCCCACTTTGGTGAAAATTCATGCAGTCTTTGGCAAAATGAAAAACTGGCCTCCAAAAGTATTTCTATGATTCATTTATCTTCTACACAACCATATCACAGCCTTATTGCCCCCAGTTCTTGATCTACAGCTTTTTCCTGATCTATCCTCTATGCACACGTCTTCAGTTTACCTGTATCATGCTTGGGACTCCAAGGCAGCTTGCCCTCAGCAAGGCCTCAGACCTCCCAGAAATGAAAGTGCCAACAAATATGCCATTCTTCAGAGACTCAAGCAATGCTCTTTGTACCTTTTCTCAGGGTTCTGCTCATCTATCACTACACTTTTACAACTCTTGTTGGAGCGACAGATCTGTTTTTCATAGCTTTTATAGTTTTCACAGGATAAATTCTTCCTCTGTAAGTAATATGTTTTCAGGTCCCTTAATTTGTGTCCAGAGTAGGAGGTCCACATACTGCTTTTAAATCTATCAACACAGGCAATATCTGGAAAGGGGAGGGGGAGAAAAGATATTGCAGAAGTTACTCAATCCAACTCTATCCTTTGTTTGCATACCTGGTATGCTTTTAAAGTCAGGAGTTAAATTAGAACATTTTCACATTTCTTGTTTGTTTGTTCTTACAGTGTTTTACTTACAGTGTTTTACTTAATGCAATACTGTATTAAGATTCAGGCAGAACATAGAAAAGGCAAATAAATATGATAAGAATGAAGATTTGCTAATAATTCTGCCATGCAGTTGAAGCAAACTTCTGGGTAAAAAAGTTATTAAAGCCAAATGCTGATTTTGAAATATGGAAAAAGGGAAGTAATGGCTTTCAGTTGTGAAGGATGGACATTTTTCTTGTTTTGTCTCTCTATTCTTCAGTAAACTTTGAAAATGATAAACTAACAAATAAAAAATATTTCCTGTTTTTTTTCTCCCATTTCTCATTTCCTACATTTTACCCCCCCCTCCCTTCCTCTCTCCCTCTCTCTCCCTCTCTCTCTCTCTCTCTTTGATGCCATATATAGTATAGGATATTTTAAAGAAAGGCCCTACTTTGCTTATTCCTTTCTTTCTTTCTTTCTTTCTTAGTTTAGGTGAGCTTCCAGTCTTCAACTATTTTTTGTTGTACCTTCTTTAAATAAATAAGTCATTTTCTCTCTATCAACAACTATTTTATAGCAACAGGTTTCTCTAGAATTGCACAAGAATGTTCCATAGAAATGTAAACCAAATTGTTTGATTACATGCTTTCCTGAAAAGCATTTCATGCAAAGATTAGCAAAGGAGAATAAAACTTGATAGAATAGTATGACATAATATCTGCTTTTTATCGTAATCAAAGCTTAAAATTTTAGAGTCTAATATTTTTAGATTTCCACTTGCAAATTAAATTGGGAAAATAATTTAACACAGGTAAATATATAGTTGCATAATAAAAATGATTTGTGTTGGTGTGTATACATGTATATACACAACACATCATCAATAAAAAACAAACTAAAAAGATTAATTATGATGGCAAATGGGACTGGGAACCAAGCAATGCAGTCATGAAGTGTAATGTCACATGAGCACATCACTTAGCCATGGCAATTCCAAAATCTCAAAAATTGCTATCACGTGACCGTGGCTTGCTGAAATATTGTAATTATAAACTGGGCAGAAAGAACCTTGATCATGATAATATGACTGCAGGAATGCTGAATTCTAAGGACTCTTTGCAAGTTCCCCTTATTCAGCACTGTTGTAATTCTGAACAGTCATTGAAAAACTGGTCATAACCCAAAGACTATCTGGAGTTGATATTTTCTCTCTATCTTCCAATCATAAAGTATTTTTGCCTTAAATATTTTGCCCACAAAGAACTAATTATTTGGATTGTAAGACCAATACCATTGCTATATGTTGTGTTTACAAGAATTACACCTTTATAAAAGTCAACATGTAACATACCAGAATCCATATGCTGCCTTTCTTTTGTGGATATTTTGTTTTTGGGAAAATGCAGCTGTTTGGCGATCCATTTTTGATAAGATGGACAAGTGCTGAGATTAACAAGTCGCAATACTTCACAAATGCCCTGATGAAACAAAACCAAAACAAAAAGCAGTTGATTTGTCTGGTTGAATGGAGGTCTGTGAGGTGAATGAATGAACAAATGTGGGCAGCTTATACTATCGAAAAATTTGTTCACCTAAATTATCAGTCAGAGTTTTAAAAATCAGTAACTAAACCAGTAATTAACAAAGTGATACAGAGTCCATATATGATCCAAGATTCTATTTGGGGGTTCATTGACAGTTCAAAGTAGACCAGTGGGTTACAGTAACAGAATCTTGCAAGTCTGAAAGTAATTCACCCCCATCCAACTTTATGCTAAAGAGAACTAGGGAGGGTCAACTCTGAATGCTTTCTTAAATTACATTTCTACCTCAGAACCAAGATTTCTCTTATCTGAGGGTTTCCTTGGCTGCTCTTCCTCCTGTTCTTCGAGGTTATTTGCATATCCCATTATATTCATGGAGCTTCCCAAGAGCACCTAAATTCAGCAATAAATTATCATGGACAGAGAGGTCATTTTTTTTAATTTTTAAACAACATCTAATAAATGTTTATGTTTAAGTAAGAGCTAAAATAACTATAACAACTCTCTCTAGGTAATAGATTTAACTCATCTATTTTACTTTTATCCCTCTCTCCACCTCTCAAAAAACAGGTCCAATTTTTAAGACTTTACTTCCAGTGGTAACATCCTTGAGGTACTCAGACGTAGGGGGAAAATAGCTTCAATAATTTGGTCCTAATAAGCCTAAATTGGCTAATAAATAGTTTTGGTTTGCTTGTATTTGGTAACCTCTCAGTAAGAGTAGCAATTGCTTCTTACTGAGAGGTTTAATAGAAAATCACTTACCAACCACAATATTTTTCTGCATAAAGTGTTAGCTTTGCTCCACTGGCAGCAGAATGCTTAACTTAAATATCAACACTGATAATGGGGTATCATTATCTGTCACAACCAAGCCCAATAAAATAGTTAAGAAGGAAAAATAATATGTATTTGTTAAGTTCTGCCATTTAAGACAATCATCTCATTTTGCTTAATGGTAGGACCAGTGCTCATCTCTGTATTTTTCTTTCATTTTCAGACAGAAAAGGGAATTTTAAAAATTAAAGATAATTTAAAGCAAAGGGGGTCAATCCTGTGGAAAGACTTGGAAGTGGTTCAGTTTGTATTTCATTACAAAAGAGTTTGTATGACTTGGAAGCAGTTACTCACCTGAGAATGAATTGATTAAGTTGGTATATACTTGCTTGTGACTAAAATGATTGTTTTGGAATAAAAGGTATACAGTACTGCAATTATATGTATCAAAGAAACATTATCTTAGAAGAGACCTACTGTCCTCATGAAGTAGTAAGGCTAAAGTATTTCTTATAAAACAATATTCATAATATCTAGGATTTTTTAATTGTTGGTTTTTTTTAAAGTACAGATTTAATCATGGATATTTGCTCAGCTGAGCAAAAGATTCTGGTGAATGAAATTTGCCTCAGGCCCAAAACTATTTGGATAGCAGAAATGGCTGAACAATGTGGGCTGAACAACTGGTGATCTCCCAGTTCTTCAAATTCTGGCACTGTCTCTTACCCTGAGATAATGATTTAGTGGGAGCATGGTGGCTCCCATAGTTAGGATGCTGCAAGACCTGAGTGCTGCTGCGTGGTGAGATGAGCTCCCATCATTCACTCCAGCTCCTTGACAGGGACATGAAAGGAGCCCCCACGGGCATCCCACGGGCAACAGTGATGTCACCAGCTAATCCTTTCAAACCGGAAGCGCCTTATATGTGCCTCCAACACAAAAGGGGAATGATTTGGTGGTTTCCACTGTCGCAGCCTATCTTTCATGGGCTACTGCTCTTGTCATTCTCTCTCTAATCCCACTGTATGAGAAAGTAGAACTCTCACAAGTTGTATAGTTTTTTTGTCAATTAAAAGGTAAAAATGAGAGGGGGTTGAAATAATGGCTATAATGCAACTATATAGCTTAGAGGCACTGACTGAAGGCTTTGAACCTGGAAATAGGCCAACCTCACAAAAATTAAAGAAAATCACTATTTTTTTAAAAAAAGATATATACATGAAACCTGTTTTACCTTAAAATAAAATTACAAAAGTATAGACAGTGTTCTATGATGGAATGTAGTGAGAAGGTGGAACTCTAGAAGGAAAGGGCGCATTGCACAAGAGTAAAGGACAATTTAGCCCAAACGTCATGTGTGAGAGAAATAGAGTGAAGACGGCCCCTCCTTATTAGTTCACAGAGTGTATTGTGGTTGCAGATAGAGTCCTTAATCTGGCAAGATTTTGTCTGTAGGTGTGAAATAATAAATTAAAAAAAAACTTTAGCTTAGAAGAATTGTCACATGTTATGCTTGGTTTGGGACCTGACAGTTCTAGGAAAATAACAAATGGCCTTGTCAGTTCTCAGTGGATGTTTTTTCCTGGTGAGTAGGGGACCTCGGAATTCTATATTGTAGACTTACTAGAAAACTAAAAATAAAATTAAGTTCTTTTTGCCCGGTGAAAGAGATGGCATCCTAACTTGTACGGAGAATAAGAACTTTAAGTGCAATTTAGCAGCACATAGAAAACAGAAAGAAACAATCTAATATAATTTGCTGAGTGGAATTTTATCCATTTTTACAGAAAATAGCAACTTCTTGAATTAAAAGTTCCCCTATTTCATTACATAATATCCTCCAGCTTTCTGGGGAGACCTCTTGAATCAGAGGCTACTTGGTTATTAATTTGCATTCTTTTTCAGCCTATCTCTCCCAGCTTCTCCCCAGTTCAACTATATTTAGTTTTTTAAAAAAACAAACAAATCCTTTCCATATCTGGCCTGATAGCAAATGCAATCATGCAACAGCTTGAACATACATTCCTACTGACCATCCAGCCAACATTTTGGGTACGTTACGTGGATGACACTTTTGTCATTATTAAATGCTCCAAACTAGAAGATACCACCTACTTAATAACATGTTCACTGGGATCAGTTTCACTCTTGAGGAAGAAAAGGACCAATGATTCCCTTTCCTCTACATTGACATAAGAAGACAGGTTAACAACCAGCGTATACCGAAAATCTACACATGCAAACCAGATTCTTAGTTTCACAAGCAACTGCCCTACCGCACACAAGAGGAGCTGCATCAAGACCCTTTTCAGAATAACACAGAGACACTCTGACGCACCAAGTCACCTAGAAAAGCAGTGTGTCTCCCTCTGCAATGGCTATCCCAAAAACTTCATACTCCAATATATGTCATCCAAACTCCAACGGACCACTCATCCAACCACTGTCAGCGCTACAACGCTGGCATAGAGAGCAGAGGAGAGAGAGAGATAAGCTCTGAACTTTTGCCTGCTAAATCCCTTTGAAGTCAGGTTGTCGTGGAAATGAAGGGGGGAGGCATTCCTGGGAAATGATGAGACAAGAAGTCTGAAGAATGACTTGGAAGATAGCCAATGAGAAGCAGAGATTTGGGGATCGGAAAGGGAAGGATTGGGGGGCAAAAGGTCAGTCTTGTCCGCATCGAGTCATGATCCGGTGGCTGTGCTCAATTAAAGAAAAGATTTCCTTAAAGATTGGCAGTTTGGAAATTCATTTATTTTGAGATAGCATCGAAGTCTGACAACTACAGCACAGAAACAAGTCCTACCATACACCAAAGGAACATCAGAAATGGCTGATGTCCAGATTCTACAACCCCTGGGAATAATGGTGGCTCACAAACCCATGTCCATGCTCTGACAAGAGCTATCTAAGATCAAAGACAAAATATAGAAGGAAGACATCAGCAACATACTGTATTTTTCGGAGTATAAGATGCTCCGGACTATAAGATGCACTTACCTTTTTTGGGGAGGAAAAAAAGAGAAAAAAATCTGCCTCTGCCTCCCAGCAATTTTCTTCCTTGCAGCAAACAGCAAACAGCCTGCTTTAGTTTCATTTACGTTTTCAGCACAGCTTGATTAGCACAAGAAAAAAAATCTGCCTCCCAGCAATTTGCCTCCTTGCAGCAAACAGCAGAGGTCTACATGACAATAGGCATTGGCAATCCCTGCATCCTGAAACAGCTGAGGGTCTGGAAGCCGATCCAACCAACAATCAACTGTATGTGCTAATCAGGCGGTGCTGAAGCTGAAATGGGCTGTTTGCTGTTTGTTGCAAGGAGGTTAATTGCTGGCTGTGCTGAAGCTGAAACAGGCTGTTTGCTACAAGGAGGTAAACTGCTGGTAGGCAGAGGCCAAAGGGTGGGGTCCGGGCTGGTGGGTGGGGCTACATTCGGTGTATAAGACGCACCCAAATTTTCACCTTCTTTTAGGGCAAACAATACAGTAATATACAAAATCAGTTGCAACAATTGTAACCATATCAGACAAACAGGATGACAACTAAAAGCAAGGATTCATGATCATTGGCTAGAGGTTAAGTAACATCACCAAAAATCACTGATCTCAATTTACATTGACACTGAACAACACCAGTTCGACTGGGACGGAGTGAAAATCATCAGCCATGCCAATACTCGCCATGCACACCAATTTGCTGAAGTCTGGCATTCTACAAAGGGTTCAATCTATAAACATATGGATTTGGAACCAGCATATGAGCCTATAAGAAACTGGACCATCAGAACGACCAATCAGTGACAGAACCGACCACCCCATTACCAGCTGACTTTCATACCATGCCACTAGCCAGTTACATGACTGACCATTCCACCACACAAGACCTATTTAAACTGAAGAGAAATGAGACAAGACACTTCAAACAACGTCCACTGATGATGTTACCTAGCCTGGTAATAAAATGTTCAGAAGCTAAACAGCAAGCTCAGTGTGCAAACCATAACCAAAATCCTTTCCATCTTTAATCTTTTCCAACCACAGGAATGGTTGTAGTATCTGTCTGTGCCCAGATTACAAAGAACATCTGCTCCCTCACAGATGTTCATTGAGGGTGTATGTATTGCTAAGAACATCAGAACCTATTGACTGACAAGAACTCATTCACAATAATACAAGGGACGCTACCATTAAATCAGATGCCCAAAAGGCTGTTTCAGGGAATTGCCATGTATTTATTGCCAATATAGAGGGAAACAGGTCGCCTAGAACATGTGTGAAAAATAAGACACGGATTTGCATAAATATTATATTTGCTATGAGAAAGAGGGAAGAAAATAGAGATACTAGAATAAAAATGTCTACCTGATAATACTTTTTGCCTGCGAATTATGCTGTGCACATGCTTATTGTTGAAGAGAAAAATCATTTAAGTTCTGGCTATTCTGTCACATAGATATTTTCCCTTAAACCAGGTATGGACTGGGGAGTGTCTTAAAGAAGACATTTTCAGACAAAAGACAATCTTCACATATCATGTTCGGCCATAGGGCTCTTCCTCACTAGCATAATCCCATTGCTGCAGGCTACAAGCTATGTATAAGCATATAGGCTGAGGCTGGTGAGGTGGAATCAATGGTTCTCAGGCTAAAGCAGGCCATTATGCAAAGATGTCTCAACCAGTTCCTAACATCATCAAGGCATCTTCCAAGCTAATTTGGAAGTGTGGAAGAAGCCGAGTCATAGATGTGCACAGAGGAATGCAGGTGAATGTATAGGAGTCAAAAGACACCATCCTTTTATGAAACACAGGTGAAGATACAACTTATGTATTTATGTCCAACATGGTACAAGTGATGCAAATTACATAATTCTGTTATTTGTGGGATATTATAACATGCATGTCATCATTTTGACATCATGATGGCCTAAAATAGATACCTATTATCCATGAACCACCGGTAGTCTGTACTAATGGATTCCCTTACTTTGGCATAGATATATTTTTAACAGATAGCTCTCAAAAGACTGCAAAACCTTACTAGATTTTTGTGGTCCAGATATAACATCACTGAATCTGAATTTTGCATAGATCATAGGTTCATAGATTTTGAGTTAGGAACTGCTGTGCAAATCCATCTATTTTTGAATTTGTAGATTTAAAAAAACTGTAACTAGTAGAAACAAAATGGGGCAAACCATACTATAAAACATGAAACTAAAGTAAATCTCACCTTGGTAACAAATACCATACAGTGTGTTTCTGCAAGATCAGTGGTAATCACCTGTCCAGAATAGAATCTCTCAACTTTGCAGTAATTAGCTATTTTATCTATTGACGAATCAGGCAGTGTTTGAAAAAGATCTATAGCCCTGAAAATAGAAAAAAATATGGCTATTCTCATCAACTATTTATTTAACTACAAATTGAAAACTTTTGGCTAACTACAGATCAAAGCATTCAGTTATGGCTCTGAGATATGTCGCCTCTAAATTCAAGTCTATTCCACTATGTAAGGAATTCCATTAAAGATAAAGGGGAATGCAGGCAAAGGAAATCCAATAATCACTTGTTTCTAGGTCTAGCACCTGAAACAGATTTGTTATTTTGTTGGCTTTATGCAGCTCAACATACAACCCACCATTTAATGTCTCTGAAATGTCCTATATATCGATGTGCATACTGTGCCATATTCTGGAAAAATGAACATGATGATAAAGCCTGGAGCAGATGCTTAAACTCTAAATAATATATAACACTGCTGATGCTGCTCTTCCCTCTTGTTCCCAAGCTAACGGCAATAAGTGACAAAATAAAGAGGAGGAGGAGGAGGAAGAGAGAAAGGAAGCCCAGGAAGAAGAAAAATTGAAATAGTTCCTGCCCGGTTTCTGTAGGAAGCCTTGGAGATGACCTTGGAGAAACCATCCAGCAACTGTTAAGAAAACAATTTTTCTCAAAGGTTTTGGAAATTGTGGTTTCTGACAATTTCAAATCAGCAACATTTGATTTGTGAAGCAAACGTTACAGGCAAGATAAAGGGAAGGTCTAAAAGGCCCTGGAGGTAAATTTCAGGTATATTCCTACCTCTGCAAAGAAGACATGAACTGTGAAGGGTAGACTGCAATAATCTGAAATGCTCTAGCATTCCTGTCCAAACACAGGACAGGAATGCTTGAGGCAATATAGTTGGGGAAAGTGCACTGCAGAAACAGGTGAGTAGGGATTTAGAGAGGGTGAAGCTTCTGCCTTCCAGAAGTGGCTGCCTGGATCTTCTTCTGAAATACTCCTTATCTATGGACTTCTTTCTATAAAGGTTGATTAGTTGAACCAAAGCCAAAACCATGGAAACAATGGGCAAGAATGATATAAGGAATACCTCAAATAATCATAGCGAACTTTGAATTCCCGTTGAAGTTCCTTATCTAGTTTATAGGCAAAAAAATCCTTTTTATCCACCACCAGCAATTCCGTTTCTTCCATACAGACAACAGTGGCAATTCTTTTTGTTTTTTGTAAAAGGGCAATTTCCTGTTAATATGCAAGGGATAAATGAGAGCAAATATTGTCATGGTTGATTCTTCCTCTTTTCCTATTATATACCTGGTCCCTTTCTTTTTATTTAATTTCTCTCTTCTCATCCTCCTCACTGGTCCACTCCCCCTTCATATTTCCTAAACTCAAGCTCTTCCCATCTTTACTTTTCTTTTTGCCTAGGCTGCAGAGTAAATCTATCAATAGAAGCCTTCCTGAATCCACCATCGTTTTTACTCTGTAATACCTCTGAGTCTATCCGGAATCCTACAACACTTTAGGAAATACAGATGATCCAGAATGATGGAGTTGGCTTTACAGTATGCCACTTGATTTTGAAATTTATATAAAATTCATTTTTGTAGTAAGGATTTTATGGCCCCTGGGCACTGTACATTGTCCTATCTTTGTAACTCATTCAACAAAATTTTCTGATTATCAATTTCCCTGAAAGGTATCTCACTTGACAATGCTACCTGCTGGATTCTGAAGCTGAAACTTCCCAATGCTTGAGAAGAGCAACATCTTCAATTGGAAAAGCAACACTATAATTCTTATATATTGAGAATGCTCAGAGGCATAAAATTTATTGAAGCTTCTAAACTTATATAGATATTTCCTTTGTGGAAAAAAGTGTGTGTGTGCATATGTTTCTATTATGGAGAACACCATTTTCTTTGCTAATACTGAAAAGTTGAGAACTGCAGTTGCAAATCACACTCACACCAAAAGAAGCACCCCTCTGAATCGTAGTTGGAGCTGTTTCCACAAAGGCACTGCTACCATCATCATCATCCGTGATAGCGACTGTACCACAATAAATGAAGTAAAAGGCAGTTGCTTCATGCCCTTTTTTTATGACCACTCTTCTGCGGCCAAATCTGGAAAACAGATCATCAGGTGACATCACAAGCTGGCAAAAATGAACCTGAACAAGAAGACTTAAAACGCTAGCAACAGTTCACTAGCCTTCCACGACCTGATGCCCTTTCAATTGTAGATTTATTTATTTATTTTTCAAATTTATACATACCCTGTTTCCCCCAAAATAAGACATCTCCTGATAATAAGCCCAATCGGGCTTTTGAGCGCATGGCAATAAGGCCAAGCGCTTATTTCAGGGTTCAAAAAAATATAAGATAGGGTCAATCAGCTATTATATATCTTTAAAAAGTGGAGAAAAAGAGACAATCTTGAGATTCTAGACCATGAATGTCCAAACTTTTGGCTTGCCTGGGCCACAATGAGTGAAGCGGAATTGTCTTGGTTCATATATATATGAATATATATATAAAATAGTTAATGTATATAAACCCACAATAATGTTAAAAGTTTACAATCTTGTGGGCTTGCATTACTAGCTCACCAGGGCTGCATGTGGCCCATGAGCCGCAGGTTGGAAAACACCTGATCTAGACATTGTAATAATGATATTGTTCAGTGTATCTCTTTCCAATGTCTCACTCTTTTCTCTACAAAAGCAGCTATGAGATACTCAAGTTAGATCTGATCTACATGTAGAAGTTTTAAGATTTTTCTTTCTACCACTAATTAGCAATTACTGGGAAGCAAAAACAGAAGGATGCTGCTGTGTTCCCTTTTATGCTACCGGAAGACGATGCCATTCTGGGACTAGAACCCTGGCCTAAAACAATTCTTCTGATACTCTGAGTAGTATCAAAGACACTTTTTGTTATCTTTTTGATAACAAAAAACAATTTGATGTGTTCTATCAAATCCTAGGAAGCCGTAGGAAGCCCTGGGCCAGAAAACAAATAACTTTGCTTTATTTGAATGATACATGCAAACAGGGCCGGATTTTCCTATAGGCTAACTAGGCTTCAGCCTAGGGCCTCAAGATCAAAAGGGGCCTACAGAGTGGTGGGATTCTGGCGGTTCTAGGGGATTCGGCCGAAACCTTTGTTAAATTGCTGGCTCGCCCGCCCCTCGACTCCCACCCGCGCGGCGCCAGCCTACCGTAGCCAGGGGTGGGCAATTGTGGCTCTTTTACAACCTGTGGCCTTCAATTTCCAGAATTCCTGAGACAGCTTGGCTGTCTCAGGAATTCTGGGAGTTGAAGGCCACAGGTTGTAAAAGAGCCACAATTGCCCACCCCTTCCCTAGCCTGAGTTCCGCTGCCTGGGATCCACGTGGGCTGCCACGTGGTTACCCACCAGCTCCGGACGCAAGAGAGCAGGATGGAGAAAGCAGCTTCCACGCCTTCACTCACCCTCACTCTCTGCTCTGTTGGATTGCCGGCCGTTCGCTTACCCCGCCCATTCCCCATCTATTGCTGCCTCCGATGGCTAGAGGAAAAAAAACTTCAAATTCTTGCCGCGGGGCTTCAAAGGGCCGCCCTATAGCCAGTGGTGCAGCCGAACCCTTTGTTAAATTGCTGGCTTGCCCCGCCCCTCCGCACTACTATTTATTGCCAATAAATAGTGGTGGGCGAGGGGCGGGGGAGCCAGCAATTTAACAAAGGGTTTGGTGTTTTTTTTGTAATTTTATTGGCCTACAGAGCTTCAGCATAGGCTAATTGGCCTCCCGGCTCTCAGCTGATTTGTCTCAGCTGTTTTGCTCAGGGCTCTTCTGCTTCCTTGCAGAGTGCTGATTTTTTTCCCCCTACCTATGCTGAGAAACGAAACTGAAACTGCTTTGCTGTTGCTGCAAGGTTGGAAAATTAGGCAGGCAGAATTCTTTTCTTTTTCCTCACCAAAAAAGGTAGGTGCAAACAATGGGAAATTTAGGGAAAAAGAGGAGAGTTCAGGATTTTAAAACACAAAAGAAAAAAAGCTCTATTTAACTAGGGAATTGTAATAATTGTGATACTATTAATTGTATATTTCTGAAAGCAGAAATGGTTAAGTTGTGGTTTGGAGGAATATATGGGGGAAATTATTTGGTTTATTATTATTGGTAAATATAATTAATGGATTTGTAAGAAATTGGATTGCATGGAAATAATTGGAATATTCATGTTCATATTGATTAATATACAAAAAAGGTAGTCATATAACTAATTGATTTATATTAAAATGTTGAATTTATATTAAACAATTAATATTACATAATTAACCAATGTGAGGATGGATATAAAAATAGATGACAATGGGAAGGGGTATAATATAGAATAGAAGGGAAAAATTGAATTTGATTAAGATTAGAGATGAGGATGAAGGGTAATATTGGTTTTTTACAAAAATAGATGAGGAATAAATATGGCAAAAAGGAAATATAGAAATTGTAAATTTAATTGAAATGACTAAACACTGTTTAAATTTGTGAACCGGGCAAATACTCTGTTCAAAGAAAATACATTGTATGTTTGTATGTGTGTTTCTAATTATTGTTATTTATTCATATTTGTTCTCTTTTATTCTTTAAAGTTTAACAATTCATTCTTTATCTTAATATCTTTATATTTGTTTGGGGTTGGCTTTCTTCCCTTTCATCTTTTTTATTGTACAGCAATCTTTCTCCTCAAATCTACCACCTCTCGCTTTTCTTTCCTTCTTACTTTCTCTTCCTCCTCCTCTTCTTCTCCTCCCTACTTCCTCTTCCTTTCTCCTTCTCCTCCTCTCTTCCTCCCTCTTACCCTCCCTCCTACTCTAATTTCCCTTCCCTTCCTTCATCCCTCTCTATTGCTGTATCCTTTTATGCATATGGACTACTCAGAGGGCTGAAAAAGTTATTTCTGACTGGTCCTCGCACTTTTCACCAGTCCTCGAACTTACAACTGTCCTCACATTTTACGTTTTTGCCCTATCTTGTCACCATGGTGAAGAGAAGCAGTTGTGAAATGAGTGACATGGTTGTTAAGAAAGCTGCACGGGCATAAATGTGAGGATGGTCATAAGTGTGAGGACCGGTCAAAAGTGCGAGGACCTGTCAGAAATCACTTTTTTCAGCCCTCTGGGTAGTCCTTTTGTGCATATGGACTACTCAGAGGGCTGAAAAAGTTATTTTTGACTGGTCCTCGCACTTTTGACCAGTCCTCGAACTTACGACTGTCCTCACATTTTACATTTTTGCCCTATCTTGTCACCATGGTGAAGAGAAGCAGTTGTGAAATGAGTGACATAGTTGTTAAGAAAGCTGCACGGGCATAAATGTGAGGATGGTCATAAGTGTGAGGACCGGTCAAAAGTGCGAGGCCCAGTCAGAAATGACTTTTTTCAGCCCTCTGAAAAAAGTCTATGCACATAGCCACGCCCACCTGGTCACATGACAAGCTACCACGCTACACAGTCACGTGACCAGCTAGCCACACCCACCCAGTCACATGATTGCCAAGCCACACCCCCAACTAAGCCACACCCACAGACCCTGTTGTTAAAAAAATTGAATCCCACCACTGGTGAAAGGGCCTCATAAGTGGAATAACCTAGGGCCTCTTTTCATCTAAATCCGGCCCTGCATGCAAAATTACAACGCTACCATAGGGCAGTAACTTGGAACAGATTCAGTGGAGGCAAGGTAGAGATAGGCAATGAAGGCAGTAAATTATATGCCAGTCTACTTTCAGATAAATGGCTCTTTGGGTAGCTAAAAAGGCAATATCTCTATTTCAGTAGGTCAGGACTGTAGGAGAATATAAAAAAGAATATAGAATATAGAAAAAAACCCAGGGCCTAACCAGCTTTCGTGTTTAAAGAAACTATGTCCACTTAGCAAATGTTTGGGAAGCACACTGATCTGTACTGAAGATTACTTAATACATATATCATATCTGATAAGGTGATCTACCTGCATTATTTCCTCCCCTCCAGCTACAATCTTTTCTAATGGTAGCAGCTGGGGGAGAATCCCCTCATTACCAACGAAGAAGTGCTGAGCACTGTGGGAAATGTTAATAGGATGAGCAGTTTTTCAGAGTGAATGAGAGGTGGGAGAATACAGGCAACAGTTCCAGAAAGCAGACTGAGACCTTGCAAAAATTTTCCATAGAAACTGTCTAGGATTTTGATAAAGGTCTTATGTGATATCGACAGCAGAAGAATGCAAAGTAGGGGGATACCTTAGGCCAGTGATGGCTAACCTTTTTGCCATCACGTGCCAGAAGGTGGGGGCGGGGGGCTGACGTGCATGCGTGCCCACACCCATAATTCTATGCGCCCTGCCCCCACACATGCATGCACGAACCCCTCTCCCCCCCCCCACTCATGACACGCGATGGCCTGGTAGGCCCGTTTTTCTCTCTCACCTGGCTCAAGGGCCTCTCTATTCCCACCCCAGGCCCTCCTCAGGCAGGAAACAATCTGTTTCCCTACTTCTGGTGGGCCCAGAAGACCCGAAAATCAGCTGGCTGGCGTGTGCACGCGCGCCAGAGCTGAGCTCACGTGCCCACTGATATGGCTATACGTGCCACCTGTGGCACGCGTGCCATAGGTTCGCCATCACAGCCTTAGACTATTCCAATTCCTGCAATAAAATATGTTGGGTAACCTTGATGGAACATTACCTTTAATTAGAATACTTGGAGAATTTTAAAGCTACAGATCTGGTTTGGATTCCTCCAAAGCCATTATTATCTTCCCCAGCCCACCTTCTCTTCCCGATTACCGTTCAAAGCGAATCACTTTGGCCAACAGATACTGCAGCGTTGGGCTATATTGGCGGAAACTTTCTAAAAGCTGTAAGCGGTTGCGCAAGTGCTTTATTTCTGATTCAGTCCTCCATGTTGGCGGCTTCTTAGTTATTTGGATTGCTCTAAAAGGGAAATGTTCCTGAAGGCAATATCAAATACATTTTAAAATAAATATTCACAGGGGCAGCAGTAAAAGATGGCAATGTCGTTCTCTCAACACTCTAGGCATCATTAGTCCTCCTTGCTCTCTCTTTTACTTTTGCCTCCCTTTAAAAGATGTAACTTCAAAGTTCTATTATTGCTTACTAGTTTGATCAATATTTTATCAGGTCTCCTTGCAATTACTTCTCAGTTCCATGGAGAATTGTGTGATTTCCATCTTCACAAAATAGCAATAAAGTTCCATTGCAATGATGGCCTCAGAATTTCTACAGCTTTACCCATCCACCCAAGCACTTCCCATCCCACAGACAGTAAGAAGCCTGTGAAACAAGCCTAAGTTAATGCAAATAATTTGAAGTAATGAAAGTAATGATGGGGGAAAAGCATGTGTACTGTTGAGGCATTCTTCCAACTAAGAAAGAAGCCGGCTGTGAAAGTAATAAGTGAAGCATCAGCAGGAGAGAGGGGACATTAAAGTGAATTTGGGTCTGTATTACATCTTTAAAAGGGGTGGGTCCTTGATTATGCAGTCACAGAGGCCATTTTGACACCCTCCCCCATCTGCAGATGCTCTTGGAAATCTCAGGTACTCCCATACTTCAGCTATACTGTTTACTGTTTGCCTTTAATTTTTAACAAAGTATCAGGAATGGCTCAGATGACTGTGAATTGGATTTCAGTTCAGCAATTATATGAACCTTCCCTCCTGACCTTTTGCTATGCAGCTATTGGACTATAATTCCAGCATTCCCCAGCCCACATGGTCACTAAGAGATTGTGGCAGAGATAATACCAATCAATCCAAGGATTCAGGAAGACAACCTTTAGTCCCCGTGCTCAATCATATTGAAGTGCATCTACTTCAGTATATTCCACTCACTCTTTTGCACACCTTTCCTCCCTCAGGCATCTCACACTCACCTCCAGTCAAGCTCAAATACTGAATCCGCTGCAGCAGACACACAAAAGTTTTTGCTATTGTGATTCTGTAAAGCAGGACTAAATAACAGTATCCGGCATGCAGGAAGTTGACAGTGTAATTCACCTTGAACTCAAAACCGAATAACTCAACTAAAACTTTGGGTCAGACTCAAAACATTTTGAATTGTTTTTCTTGTTTTTATCTTCTGAAGAGATATTTGTTCAGTTTCCCTACTGCTATATTCCTACCTTGTCCTGTAATTGTCTGTCACTGCAGATGCAAAACAAATCCAAATATATATACACTAGCTTGTTCATACCTTTGAAACGCTGAATTCATGTCGATCAAACACAATATTGGCACTTTTGATGTCCTAAAAAGCAGACATTGAATGGCAGTTAATTTTACATAGAATTCTGTAAAATAAAATAAAAAAAGGCTTTAAAGTATTTTATACTTTCCATGTTAGTTTTTAACAAATAATTCCATTTTATATTTATGGTTTGTGATTATATTATAGAATACCAATGGAAGTTAATGTTAAAAAGCAATAATAAATAAAAGATCTTCAGTTATTTTTGTGGAACCCCTTACGCCTTCCATTTGCCGATGACAGTCTTTCTCTATTAGGTCAAAACCTGCAAATCCTTTCAATGCGCTGCGGAATCCTCGGCATGCTTTTATCATCAGAATAATGTTCACAATGAGCCTGCGAAAATTCTGGGGGGTGGGGGAAGGGAAAAAAGCAATAAATTGGCCACATATTAAACATTTGTCATCTGTATCAGTATAAATCCTGCAGCAGAGGGCCTGAGGCATGCTATCCTCACTGTCCCCTTTAATACATGGATCCTTGGAGACAAGAAAACAAAATATCCAGTAGTGGGATTTACAAGGGCAGCTAAAGCAGATTACTGTGTGGAGGAGTTTTTCCTTCAGTACAATGGCTCCACTTTCTAAAAAGCTGATGATCATTTTACCCATCTCTTCCCTCTCGTCAGCATTACATGTGGCTACAGAGAAACCCTTTAGAATAAACAATGCAAGTAGTCCTCAACCTACGACCACAATTGAGCCCAAAAATTTATGTTGCTAAGTGAGAAATTTGAAGTTCCATTTTACAACTTTTCTTGCCACATCTGTTAAGTGAATCGCTACAATTGTTGAATTAGTAACATGGTTGTTAAAGTGAATCTGGTTTCCCCATTGACTTTGCTTATTAGAAAGTTGCAAAAGGGGATCGCATGACCCCGGGACACTGCAACTGTCATAAATGTGAGTCAGTTGTCAAACATCCGAATGTAAATCACGTGACCATGGGGATGCTGCAGCAGTCATAAATGTGAAAAATGATTATAAATCACTTTTTTCAATGCTGTTATAATTTCAAAAGGGCACTAAGTGAACTGTTGTAAATTGAGGACTACCTGTACATTGCAAATAGATCACCCAAATCTGTATATGTGTTAGAAAATATTCCTTACAGGTATACAAAGTACCAAGACAAGATATAGAGCTAATCTCAGGTGTCTCAGTACTTTTCACATTCTAGAAATCTGCTGTGAAAAAAAATTAAATGTACCTCCTCAGAACTGTTTGGGGAGGTATTAGAAAAAGGGCAGGAAACAGGATTAAAGAACATCACTGATTATGAAGTCATCCCAAATGTCTAAAAAAATATTCACTTAGAAAACAAAACAAAACATGGTAGAACATTTTTTCGTATCTTTAAAGATTTACATCTTACCATTCTGATGCACTCATTAATGCAAGAAGCTGATTACCTTAAATTCAGTGCAACATTTAAAATGTTAAACATATTTTTAAAAAACAATACTAAAAAATCTATATAAACAAATCACAAAAATATCTTTTAAAAATTACAAAGCAGACAGTAGCTTCTGCTAATACTTTTTTTAAAAAAAAAATAATAAAAAGTCTTGCTGGTTGGGGGAAAAAGATAGTAAGGTGCTTTCTCCATTTATTGCCAAGGTAGAAAGTTTCAGAGTTTAACAGAATAACAAGAGTTGGAAGAGACCTTGAAGGTCTTCTAGTCCAACCCCCTGCTCAAGCAGCAGACCCTATACCTGTGATGGCGAACCTATAGCCATATCAGTGGGCATGTGAGTGTTGCCCTAGCTCAGCTCCAGTGCGCATGTGCGCACCAGCCAGATGATTTTCAGGCCTTCCGGGCCCACCAGAAGTCGGGAAACAGGTTATTTCCAGCCTCTGAAGGGCCCCCGGGGAGTGGGGAAGGCTGTTTTTGACCTCCCCAGGCTCCTAGAAAGGCTTTGGAGCCTGGGGAGGGCAAAAAATGGGCCTACTGGGCCCACCGTGCCATCACGTGCCAATAGCAGGAGAAGGGCTGGGGTGTTGCGCGCGCATGCGTGGGAGGGTGGGGTGCACTGAATTATGGGTGTGGGCGGGGCACACTGAATTAAGGGTGTGGGCACGCGTGGGCACAACCCCTCCACGCCCCCCCCGCTTTTGGCACACAGCGGCTAAAAGGTTAGCCATCATTGTCCTATACCATTTCAAACAAATGGCTGTCCATCTCTTTTTAAAAATCTCTAGTGATGGAGCACCCACAGCTTCTGAAGGCAAGCCGTTCCATTGGTTTATTGTTCTCACTCTCAGAAAATTCTTAGTTCTAGGTTGTTTCTCTCCTTTGGAAAATAGGTTGACCGCCTCTTCTTTGTGGTAGTCCCTCAAATATTGGAACACTGCTATTATGTCACCCTGGTCCTTCTTTTCACACTAGACATACCCAATTCTGCAACTATTCTTCATATGTTTTAGCTCCCAGCCTGCTAATCATCTTTGTTTTCTCTGTACTCTTTCCAGAATCTCAACATCCTTTTTATATTGTGGTGACCAAAACTGGATGTAGTATTCCAAGTGCGGTCTTACCAAGGCCTTATAAAGTCATTAGATGTGGTCATTCTGTCATTCCAATCAAATATGCCAGTTCTAGAAGTGGGACATAGAGAATGACTCTTCTATTAAATGACAGGGAAATAAGCCAGCCAGTATGGGAAGGTAATTTCTGAGATACTATACACCTAATTTGTTTGGAGTTTTAAAATTTATCACCAATACTCTGATTAGTCGCTGAAAACAAATTGGCAGCTATCATAACTCTTACATGATGGCATAATATAAACCTCCCAACTTTTTTTGTACTCACGTTCAAGATTAGTTATAGTTTCCAGAGATTTTTCAAATGTATTTCTGAATATAACACATTGTACTAATCTGATCTGGCTATAACTATGATACCACAGAAAGGTATGACCAGAAGGATATCCTAGTCAAAGGTACTGAATGCCACTAAGAAGCCCAGCAGAACCAAGTAGATGTATTCCTCCTCTCTCATTCATGATGTAGATAAGTTCACTGAATTGTGATCGTAGTCTCTGTTCTGGATCTACTCCTGGAATTGGACTGAAACCTTCAAAAATTTGCAGTTCTATGCTAAGGATTTCTGCCTTAATAGATTACCTCTGTTCAGGCAAAAAACTGATCAGAAATAAAATATGAACTGATAACAAAAGATGAAAATTATGTCTTCAACTCAGTTAACAATAGCCCATAGTAATAATCTTTTACTGGGAGCCTCCTGGAAAAAAGGACTTCTGCTAGTAAATTAAATTAAATTATTACTTCTCCCAACTCATAAAAGAAGGTGAAGCTGGGAAATACATGGAAGACAAAAACTCTTACTTGGGATAAAGATCCCCAACTGAACTCCTCAGAAGATACACTGTTAAAGATACTCTGTTTCCTGATCAGATCTTTTTAAATCCCCTACTGTACTATCTCAGTCGCAATTTCTATCCACATAAACAGAGCTGCACACATCAACAGCAGAGTGGTCCTGTGCTCATGGGAAGTCAACAGTCTTTTTTCATATTTATTTCTGATCGGGGTGAAATCTACTTACCTTCCTTACCAGTTTGGAAATTTGCACATCGCGCCCGCATGCGCTCCGCTCGCACATGCGCCATCATCACGTCTGATTTTTTACCCTATGCGCATGTGCAGAGAATTAAAACCAGGAAGTAACGATGTTGAGGCTGCCACCACTACCGGTTCGCCAAACCACCTGCTGCCGCCGCTACCAGCTCATGTGACCCGGACAGAACCAGCAGGATTTCACCACTGTTTCTGATGCATGCACAATCCTATTCTTTATGAAATCATTCGCAGTCTAACTCTGGTTTACCCAACACACTAAGCCATAAAACTATGTTTGACTAACATACACAAAAGAAAATAAAGACATTATTGCATGTGTGGATGCAAATTAGCCTAAACCTATATCTTTACATTCTCCCGTCAGTTAGTAATGCATCTGTTTTCATTATCACTGGCTATTGATGATGTTAATGTTGATACTTTTCCTTGTTTGAAAAAATCAAAATATGTACATAGAAGAAGTAACATACCTTAATTCCCCTTTTGTGGCTAGCCAATTTCTCCTTGTAACCTGTAAAAGAAAATGGCTATGGACTTTATTTTTCTTTAATATATTTTCCATCAGCTGAAATTCTCCCATTTTCTTTGTACTGAAAACATCTGTATGCAAACAGAGATAAATATTTCTTCCTATTTTTTTTCTCTAGTCATGAATGGAAAAATATACCAAGAGAAAGGAAAGATTTCCCAAACATATGGAATAGCCTATATCCTTTTTTAGTCTTTTTCCATTGTTTATCAGATTGATAAATTCTAAACGGAAGAAATGGATTATCATAGGACCAGCAAGGAAAGACATGGAGTATGGTTGGATGTAGTTTGTATGAAGATTTGACCTACAATTGATATCCCATGTATGAGAAATGGCTGTCAGGTACACAGTTTACTCTTACTCCAGTTTACTCTTACTCCACCCTCTACTGGAATTGGAGAAAAGTTTATTTTTACTTTTTAACACAGGAAAAGTATAGTAAAGAATTGGGCTTTTATCATCCCTAACAGCATTGATTCACACTGGGAAATCCAAGCATGGAAGTCTACGCAATTGAGGCAATGGGTGCTGCTTTCATTTGCCATTCACATAGTTTCTTAAATTGCTCCCTTCCAGATATCCCTGAATGATTGATTGAGGTAATAGTCTGAATACTTAGTAAGATACCCCCTGGAGTATAGGTGATGGCAGCAAAAATTATCAACCTGCTGAAGCATAGCAGGTAGAAGACCAGGATATGAAGAACTTGAGGGCTTTCAACAGATAGGGTTCGAGACCTCCTGCCTTTCACCAAACAGGCTTGCATATTTTAAAAATTCAAATGAAAAATATCAAGTGACAGAGTGTGAAATTTGGTAAAGGCTCATATTCACAAGAAATGCCTATTGGTAGTGAAGATGATCTACAGAATATTTCTCATGGCCATGATTCATTAGCCACTTCATTTTTAGTCAGATCCCAGCAAACTTTGTGGTGGCCTGAAAAATTAATCACCAAACGACCAATATGAGATTGAGGCCACCAACTTCAAAGGAGGAAAATTAATTCTACCTGCAGCCTGTTACGTTTTCAGAACAGAACCTCTGTTTTGCATTAGAAAAGGTGAAAAACAAGCAGAGATTCTGTTATAAGGAAAGTTCAGCTTTGCTAGTATCCCTAAACCCCACCAATTTTGCCAAGGACAAATTCCTGGTTAAACACAAGCTATTATTGTTTCAGATTTGTACTACTGCTTAGCCTAACCCATCTGGCAGAATAGCCAGAAAGGTAGAGATGGTGACTGATGATGATGATGGACAGTGTTGATGATGATGATATAATGTATTTCACTCCAAACTTTCCTGAGAAGACTGTATGAGACAAAGGGAATATAAATGATGATTTTTAAGAAATTGAACTCTCAAGTAAATGATTTCCAGCTAGGAGTGATGAAAAAGATTAGCCATGTCAATGGATATGAAAAAAAAAGACAGTATTCAAATACAAACTCAAAATTTCCTTCTTCCCTTCCACCAGGTATAAAAATAAATTATTCTGTTCTGTCTAATGCTCACTAAGCCAAGGACGCAGCAGGAGTCGTGTAGTAGGCAAACGTTTTTTCCATAGTGAGCTAGGCATATTTAGGGATTTTCTCTAGACATCTTTCTTGCAGAAACTAAGACGACTTAACCCAAAGCATTTTGTAATAGGATCTGAACCAACTGTAACAGAACCATCTAACAGAATTCTCCAGACAATCTTCATTCCATTTTTTTTTTCAAAAAAGCTCCTATGAATTACACCAGATTGGAAATTCACTTCATACAACATTCTGGTTCGGTAATAAATTTTCCAAATAATGATGGAATTTTATAACTAAATGAAAGAAGACAGTAATTCCTTCTTCTTTTCAAAGCTGTGAATGGTGTACATGGAAATAGCAATAGCACTCAGCATTTATTCTGCTTGTCTCTTTCCACACTCAAAACTTGGGGCTTAAGAAGCTTAAGAAGCTCAGTATTTAAAAACTACTGTTGTAGTTTTTACAAACTGCTAGATACAACTAGCAGTTGTATCTCAACTTCTTACAATACACCTAGAAAATTCTCTTCCTCCCCCACAAAACATTTAGCAGAAATCGTAGTTTCTTCAGAAATTTCATGCCAAAGCTTAAGTTTAATCAGTATCCTTCTTTGTGGTGCTTCATTCCTTTCTTGGAATATGTATCACACACACACACACACACACACTCAAAGCCACACATATGGAACTGTGAATAGCTGGCGCTATGCAAAGTCAACAAGACACTAAGGATATTCTTCAAGAACTCAATGGGACTGTGGAAGACAACACTGGAAGTCAACTCAAGACAGCTCATATAAGTGGTCATCAAGTGTGGCATATACCAAGGTGATGCACTGTGCCCACTACTATACTGCGTAGGCTTGAACCCCCACAGCCAGATAACCACAAAGACTGAGTGTGGATACGGATTCAAGCATGACTACCATCAGCCACTCCTCTACACGGATTATATCAAGTTGTATCAGGGGTGAAATCTAAAAATTTTCGCTACCAGTTCTGTGGGTGTGGCTTAATTAGTGGGAGGGGTTTGGTGGTCAGGTGACTGGGTGGGTGTGGCTTGGTGGTCAGATGGGCGTGGCCAAGTCAACGTCACTTCTTTGCCCTTTTTTAACCTACAAAGCACAACACAACACAACTGGCTCACCCACAATGTGCTAGACCCAAAATGGCCCCTGCAACAAGCAGGAACCTCACACAGCCACAAAAAGCCCAAAAAACCAACTTTCATACTTTACACACACAAAATTTCACATTCAGCTTTGTGAGATTTTGTGTGTTTGTGTAGTTAGAGTGAAACACTACAGAAACACACTAAATCTCAGAAAGCTGCACAAATATTATTTTATTTTATTTTTATTTTTATATAAAAGCAGCTAAATTTAAAACTTCCTAAACTTTAAATGGCTACGTCTAAAAAAAGAACAACTAAAAAAAACCCCAATTAACTATTTTTTTTAAAGCTCCCAAAGGAGAAAAAAACTTACCCAATTGAAATAGGGGCAAGGCAGGCAGGCAGGCAGATAGAGCTGCTCACCGATGAGCTTGATTGCAGGTAGGGAGATTCAGTTGCTTGCTGATGCAATGGATTGCAGGGATTACAGCAAGCGAAACAAGGCAGGCATGTGAAGGTAAGCAAGCTGGAGGCTGGGGTGGGGGGGAAGGAATTTTTGCTACCGGTTCTCTGAACTGCCTGCCGCCATCGCTACCTACTCGCCCAAGCTGGTCTGAACTGGGAGCATTTCACCCCTGAGTTATATGCAAACAATGAATGAGAATCAACTCACCAATCCACCTGACACAGATCTACAGTAACGACATTGGGATGTCATTCAGATTTGAGATGTGTGACTGGATGATAGTGAAGAGAGGGAAAGTAACTAAGACTGATGGGGTGGAACTATTAGAGAGCCACATAGCAGACATACAGTTACAAGTACCTTGGTATACCACAATCACATGGAAACCATGAGAAGGAGGCAAAGAGGACAGTGACATCCACCAAAGGATCACACAGGTCCTGAAGAACCAGCTCAATAGGAAAAACAAGATCCATGCAATTAACATATAAGCCCTGACATCAGATGTCCTGCTGCTATAGTGAGCTGGCCAAAGAAGGACCCAAAAGCTGCCAATGTGAAAATCTGGAAGCTCTTCACAATGTACAGAGGTTTCCACCCCAAGTCCAACATCAGGGACTGTAAACTAGATGGAAAGAGGTGGTTGGGGTCTGGTGAGTAACAAGGACACACTCCTAGATGAAACCAGAGTATCCAGGAATACATCAGTAATAGGGCATCCAAAGATGAGCTGATGAGAAAATTCCTGAGGCAGCAGCAGACATGATAGGAAGATCAAGCAGGGGAGGTGACATGGCAAGATAAGAACCTGCATGGGATGTCCCATCGATAGACATTGGGAAGCCCTAACAGTGCTGGAAAGGGCTGTACAAAAAGATAGCAGTGAGGCACTGTCCAGAACAGCACAAAAACAGATTCTAAGCTCCAAGTCCATAGAAGCAGGACTCTACCGACTAGAGGTGCAGACTATATAGAGGCCTCAGAGACACTCCAACACAGTGGCAGGGTGATACAGACAGAAACAGCATACACTGAATGGTACAACCAAGGAGCTGGCATTGTGTACAAGAACATCTGCACAGAATATGGACGACGAGACCATCCTATATCTGGGTGGGAGATTCCACAGAAAGCTGTGGAAGATAAGAAGGCTAAGAGCCTGTGGGACTCCTAGATCCAGGCAGACAGATAGATACTAGCCAATCAACCAGACATCATAATAGACAAGAACCAAAGACGATGGTGGTGATAGATGTAGCAGTGCCAAGTGCCAGCCACATCAGGAAGAAGCTGGAGAATTATCAGGATCTGAAGGAGGAACTGGAAGGATATGGAATGTTAAGGCCAAAGTGGTCCCTGTGGTAGGAGCACTTGGGTCTGTGACTCCTAAACTGGGAGAGCAACTCCAACAGATACCAGAAACAGAATTGTTTCGATACAAGATGGGCAGCAAATAGATTTAATAAATGTCGAAGCTCTCTGTCCAAAAATGTGTAGTGCTAGGACCTGCTAAGATCCTCTGCAGAACTCTCAAACTTCCAGGCCTCTGATAGAAGACCTAAGAAGACAGAGGAAGACACAAACCACCCATAAAGGTGGGAAGAGAATTTTTTTAATGCAGTGTTATGTCTATTTTGGGGAGAGGAGAGAGTATATCAGTGGAAAAGATTCTTCAGAAAAATAAATTATTCGTCCAACAACATAAACATATTAGTAATACAAACATTTTCAGTCACATACATCCCCTATTCTTGTTGATCTTCTACTGTCCATTTTTAATTCAGAACTTATTTCCTTACAGCATCATATTTTATTCAGTTTGTCTCATTTCTCTCTCAAAAAATCCTTCTCTTCTCAGATAACTTCTCTCTCCATCATCAGCAGAAACAACAGCAAGCATTACCATCATGAAGCACAGCATGATTGCGGGGGACTTATCATTAGGGTCTGAGTTGCCTGGGCAAAGGTAGCTTTTGCTATATCAAAGCAAACGATCTCAAGAGCAGCTTTCAGAATTCAATTAATATATGAATTTTGAATATATGAAATGTGGACTTGGTTTGTATACTGCATCAAATCATGAGATTGGTTTTGACTTAATGAGCTATAGTTTTATGTTCTTTATTAGGATGGACCTGATTAATCTAGCATGAATCCAGTCATTAACCTAATCTGGCCGAGACTGAGAACATGGTGGAGCTGGATTTCTGTAAAATCTCCTAATAGCCAATATCTGCGATGCCAGCTACACCTTTCATAAGAATGTCAGGAAATAGTGTTTTTTCTCTAAAATTTGATTATCTAAGATATATCATAATTGGAATATTAGCTATATCATTTCAAGTATTTTCTTTAGAAATATGCAATTTTATGTAAAAGCAACCTGAGGTTTGCATTTCAATATGAATATTCAGTGTATACAACAAAAAATGAGCTACAGATTTGTTACAATTGTTGACATTTTAACATTAACAAAATCAAGTGTAAATCATTTCAGCTTAAAAATGGTTTACTCTAAATCATTTCAAATATTTAAAAGCTACTGTAGAAAGTTAGCACACCCACCCCTCTCCTAGAAGAATGAAATTGTAGGTCAGTGGTCAAGGGTCACAGTGCCAGGCTGTAGCAGCACACTGCCGGCTGGTGATCTGTGGGTTTTTCCTGCCTTACTTCCTGCCTTACTTCATAATTGGCTCGGATGTGGATGATCTAATATAAGCTCACCTAGAGAAGATGGCAACTTGAGAGGGGGGTGAATAACTTTTTTTTTTTTTAAATTTGATTTATATGCCGCCCTTCTCCGAAGACTCAGGGCGGCTTACAATGTGCTCAGCAATAGCCTTCATTCTTTTGTATATTTTATACAAAGTCAGCTTATTGCCCCCACAAACTGGGTCCTCATTTCACCTACCTTAGAAAGGATGGAAGGCTGAGTCAACCTTGAGCCTTGGAGAGATTCGAACCCTGCAGTAATTGCAGGCAGCTGGTCTTAATAACCAGCTTAATAACAGGGTGCCTTAAACCCCTGTACTACCAAGGCTCTTGGTAGTACCAAACTTCTATCCAATCAGAATACTGTTACTGTTACTGTGCTACCTTTTGTCTGCTTGCGTAAAACTGTATAAAAATAAAGTTCTCTACGAGGTCGAGAGAGACATCTGAGAGACATCTTGGAGACATCTTGAAACAGAGCAAAAGCCTGGACCTCTGATTTACAACATCTGGCGCCAGAACAGGGACACCCTCCGTGAGAAGCAGCATCCTTAACATCCTTATCATCGTCTGGAATAGACCCCTGGCGCGCCTTTCATTCTTCGGGATCCCTAGTGGTAAGTGATGGGCTGCAATCTATCTCAATATCAGCAAAAGCATGTGCAGGAACTAAGATTCCTTTTGCACAAGTCTGGCATTAGGCCGTGTGAGACTGATATAAGGGAACTGGTAGTTGAGATAGGGAAACATTGTCCCTGGTACCTGAAAAGGGGTCACTTCATTTACGGGACTGGACAAGGATAGGACATACATTACATCTTGAACCTCGGGCACCTGTGAAAATATTACATCAATGGTATCAATGTTGTCAGGCAATAGAAAAATATGGCTCTGATGCTTTGGAAGGGCAACAATTAACTACAAGCCCTCCACCTGATTATGATAAAATTAAGATTGTCACCCCAACACCATCTTTAATTGAACCATCAGCTCCTGCTGAAGGAAATAATTCTATTGCATCCCCACGGCCATTGTACACCCCCATTAGGCAGATTTTAGAGAAAGAGTTAGACAAAGGGGGGGGGGGGGGAAATATAGAAGAAATTGCTGATATGCTTTCTGTTTGTCCAGTGCATGTTACGGGCCAATTAGATCAGAATGGGGCTCAAATAGTGGAATTTCGTCCTTTGTCTTATGCAATTTTAACAGAACTTAGAAAAGGAATTAAAGATATGGGGTTGGGAAGTACTTATATGCAGGGAATGTTAGAAGCCTTGATGAGAAATCATATGTTAGTACCTGAAGATTGGAAAACTACCTTTCGCATGTTGCTTACTCCAGCGCAATATGTAGTTTGGGATAGTGAATTTAAACATCAATGTGCCATGCGTGCCCTCCACTCGGGAGGAGCATTTATTCCTGATCAATTGTATGGATCTGGTCCCTTTGCTCCAGTTGATGCTCAGGTTATTCTGCCAGCAGCCACTTTGCAAGTTTCTTCTGAATGTGCTTATCGAGCCTTCGGAAAAGTGCCTGTCTCTGGCAAACCTCAACAAGCTTTCTCTAACATAAGGCAGAAAGTTAATGAACCGTATCTTGATTTTATTAACAGATTACAGGATGCTTTACAGTGACAGATAGACAATCCTGAAGCTCAAAATGAGTTGATGATGAGGCTGGCAAAAGACAACGCCACTTCTGAGTGTCAAAGAGCAATTGTTGGGCTGGGAAAAGATCCTGATTTGGCAGATATGATTAAAGCATGTCAGGATACAGGAACACTCTTCTATCAAACTAATTTGTTAGCAGCTGCTTTCTCACAGAGGCAGCAAACCTCAAGGAAAATGTTATAATTGTGGCAAACCTGGTCATTTTAAAAAAGAGTGTCGAAATCCGGGGGCGGGGTATGTCTGCAACATCTCGCCCTCCCTTTCATCAGGGATCAAGGCCAAAAACAAAATGCTCAAAGTGTCAGAAAGGTTATCATTGGGCAAGTGAATGCCGCTCGATGTCGGGAAATGGCCGGCTGGGCCAGTCTCTGGCCCCAGTCCAAACAGAGACAATAAATCAACAATAGAAAATACTCCTGCAGCTACAAAAGGTAGTGCTGGTATTGATTTAATCCGCAGGAGGAAATGAATTTTAAATTTCCTGGGGAGGTTCAAGTAATTCCATCCCAATTATCAGGCCCTTTTACAGAAAATTATGTAGGACTTGTCCTCCCACGATCAAGCATGGGTAAAAATGGTATTTTTGTCATTCCTGGAGTGATAGATTCGGATTACACCGGGATTATTTATGTTCAATTGTGGACCAATTTGCCTCAAACTTTGCCCGTTTATACTAGCCCTGCTCAGCTCCTGCTTTTGCCTTATTTTGTCCCGGCAGGGGGAGAGCAAAAGGAGAGAGGGACAGGTGGCTTTGGTTCTACTGACCCAGCCACTTCTATCATAGCTGCCATCACTACCCCAATAACATCCCAGCGGCCCCGTCAGATCATTGTGTTGCAGGGTAAGCCCTTTGAGGGGATTTTGGACACTGGAGCGAATGTTTCAGTGATCTCTGCCAAGCAGTGGCCTGCTGCCTGGCCAACTGAGCCCTGTCTAAGTGTGTGGGGTGTGGGGGGTCAACAAAGTGCACGTCAAAGTGCAGAATTTATTTCAGCTCACTTGCTTAATTCAGATTTGGTTATTCAGGTCCGCCCTTTTATATTATATATTCATGTCAGCCTTTGGGGGCACGACCTGCTCAGTAAATTGGGGGCCACCCTCACTTTGGAGGACTGAAATTACTGCCCTCCCACTGACTTGGATGGTTAAAGAGCCGGTGTGGATTAATCAATGGCCCATGCCACACGAAAAATTAACGGCTCTCCATCAATTAGTACAAGATCAGCTGCTTGCGGGTCATGTTGTGCCATCCACTAGTCCATGGAATACACCTGTGTTTGTGATAAAAAAGAAAAGTGGCAAATGGCGTTTATTACATGATCTTCGAACCGTGAATGCATGTATTCAACCTATGGGCCCCTTGCAGTGCGGGACACCAAATCCTAATTTGATTCCCCAAGATCATGAGGTGATGGTAATTGACTTAAAGGATTGTTTCTTTTCCATTCCTTTGTGTCCCTCTGATCAGGAAAAGTTTGCATTTACAGTACCTGCAGTGAACCATTCAGAACCCAATAAACGCTATCACTGGACGGTTTTACCACAGGGAATGTTGAATAGTCCCACATTATGTCAATTTTATGTTGCTGAGGCATTAGCTCCTTTTCGCAAACGTCATCCATTGGCTTTGGTTTATCATTATATGGCTGACATTTTAATTGGAGCACCAAAAATACAATCTAATTGGCTTTCTGAAATACAAAATGATTTATGTGTCTATGGATTGCAAATTGCCCCATAAAAAATACAGCTGCACGCGCCTTATCTGTATTTAGGGCATAAACTATTGCAATCTTTTTCTGCTCCGGCTTTTCCTCATTTAAAGTTACCCAAAGTTATTTCCTTAGTAAATTTGCAACAATTACTGGGTACTATTAATTGGGTCCGCCCATATTTTTCTTTACCTATGCATTTACTTAGTCCATTATTTGAGTTATTGACTAAAGGAAAAAAGCCAGGAGATTTAATTATAGTTCCATCTGTAGTATTTGCTACAGTTGAGAAAATTAATAACATCTTGAGTATTCAGTTTGTGGATTGAATCCCTCATAGAGATTGTCAGTTATCTTTGTTAATATTTCCTACTAGTAAACGGCCCACAGGAGTATTGGCTGCTTTAGAACAGCAAAAAGTATATTGTATTGAATGGCTTTATTTGCCTCATACTCCAATTCAAAATGTTTTACCCTTTATCCAAGCTACTGCTGAACTTATAACCTTGGGGCGTACTCGAGCCTGTCGAAGAAATGGAACTGATTTAATAAATATTGTTCTTCCTATTTCAAAATCTGACTTTCACTTTTATTTTCAGAATAATTTATCTCTTCAGTGTGCTCTAACTGACTATGTAGGCTGTATTTCATATCATCTGCCTAAAGATCCTAGGTTTGCTTGCTTAATTACTTCTTCCTTTCCTATTCGCTCATTACTTTCTTCTTTTCCACTACTGCAAGCTCTTACGGTTTTCTCTGATGGAGGACGAACGAGAGGAGCTATTGCTTATAAGGATCCTCTTGACGACATCTGGAAAGTTTCCTACACTGCAGGACAGTCTTCATCTCAGTGCTCAGAATTGTCTGCGGCTATCTTAGCTTTCCACACTTTTTCTCAACAACCTTTCAATCTGATCTCTGACTCTCAGTATGCGTGTCAACTGATTTTTAATCTTCCAGGTGCTTATATCATGCCCAGGATTGACTCCAACCTTATGGCTTTATTTCTCACTTTACAGCAATTACTACAAGACCGGAAGCATTTGTATTTTGTCTCTCACATACGCAGTCATTCATCCCTTCCTGGGCCTCTTTCTGAAGGCAACAGTCATGCTGATGCTTCTGTTCATGTTTTGCCTACTTTATTTACAGATCCATTTTTTAGCCATTCTTTTTTCCATCAAAATGCCAGGGGGCTGGCACAAGCTTGCCATATTCCACTGGAGCAAGCTAAGCAAATAGTTTCATCCTGTCCCCAATGCTCTGGGGCATTCCCTTCAGGAGACACGGGAGTTAATCCCCGTGGTCTCACCTCTAATCAATTATGGCAAATGGATGTTACCCATGTTCCTTCTTTAGCTCCTAGGAAATATATTCATTTATCTATTGATACCTATTCTGGAGCAATTTGGGCTACCCCTTAACGAGGGGAAACAGCTAATCATGTTATTTCCCATCTTTTTTCAGCCATTACAGCTCTGGGCAAGCCCTCTTCTTTAAAAACAGATAATGGGCCTGCCTATTCTTCACATGCTTTTTTGCAATTTTGTACAACCTGGAATATTGTTGTTACTCATGGTCTTCCCTATAATTCCACAGGTCAAGCTATTGTGGAACGTGCTAATAGGTCCTTTAAGGACTGCCTTCACAAACAAATAAAAAAGGAGGGGTCTCGGGCCCCAAATTTGTCATGGGTAACACAACAGGTTACAAAAGTTTTATTTACTTTGAATCAATTGAATTTTTCAATTTCTAGTTCGACCGCTTATCAGAGGCATTTTCAACAAAAAACAAGTTTGCCTCCTCCTCTGGTATATTATACAACATTACCAGACAAAAAATGGTTAGGACCGGTCCCTTTGATTACTTGGGGGCATGGCTATGCTGCTGTGCTTACATCTACAGGACCTTTGTGGGTACCAGCGCGTTGTGTTCGTCCGGCCAAGGATGTCATGGCACCAACCCCTGAACCCTATCCCAGAAATGGCAAAGATGACTCTACAGACAGCGCGGCAACCAACCCGATACCATCGTGCCAGTCATCCAGTGACATGGGGAGATGTGAAGAATTTGACCACCAAAGCGCAGGCAGTGCTGCAGCAGCAACAAGTGGAACAAACACCCGAGAATTTGTGCGCTGCCATTTTTGCGGTTTTAACTGCCAATTCCTTAGTCATAATTTGTTTGTGCTTAATTGTTAATAACTGTACTTTGGCATCAGCAGCTGTCATCCCACCTAAACATTCTCTCGAACAACGGATGAAACAAAACCTATGGGTGCAGCTTGCAAACATCACACAAACTGATGCCTTTTGTTTGTCTGAAGCTTATGATATGGAAAATTTGCTTTCTACATGTTTAATCCCTGTTTGTACTCCTACTACTGTAATTCAGAACCTTACTGGCTTGGGTAGGTACTTGTTAGAAGGACATTATAACTATAAGACTATAGCTAGTTGGGGGGTGGCTGCATATTATCCACCTCCTAGCGCAATTGATTTGTATACTCCAGTGGTGGTGGTCCCTGAAAATGTAACATGTGTAAAAATGGTTAATTGTACTTCTTCAAGCAAAAATCCTCACTGTCTTCGCATTAGTTCACCTGTTTTAAACTGTACAGCTTTTGAAGAGGCTTCCTTTAATTTTGCTCATGTTTGGCTACCGCAAAGGTGGTTTTTTACATGTGGTCAAGAAACCTTTAATTATATTCCTGCTAATATTAGTGAAGCGCAGTGTTGTCTTAACCGGTTGGTTCCTGTTTTTGTGTCTAAACAACAACTTCACTCGAACCGTATTCAGCGTGAGGTCACCCTAGATGACACTTGTAACTCTGAAGTAGAATTACTTAGTAAAGCAGAATACAGATCATTGTCTATATCTATAGTGGGTATACCAGCACTTGCTTCACATGCTCATCGGAATCTTAACGCTATTGGGTGTAATCTAGCAAAAAACATTAATGCCACATCTTCAGCGATTTCAGCAATCAATCATGAGCTGCAAGCTTTTAGAAAAGCTATTCTTCAAAATCGCGCTGCTGTTGATTATTTGTTTCTACGTCAGCATTTGGGTTGTGAAAGTTTTGAAGGACTTTGTTGTTTTAACATTTCAGATGAGTCACGTAACATTCAGCATCAACTTAACATTTTACATAATTTGGCCTCTGATGTAAAAATTTATACTTCAGGATCTTGGTGGGAAAGCCTTTGGTCTTGGTTACCGACAGGCTTATTGGGAAACATCCTACGTTATTCAGTCATCATTTGTACTATTTTAATTGGTGGGTATTGTTTTGTTCAGTGTGTTCCCTCTTTTTGTAACATATGTATCTCTGCATTTCACCCAAAACCACCTCTTACGTTGCCTCAGGGTCAGGTTTATGCCTTGTATAAACAACTGCAGGGATATTCCTCTCCTGATAATAACCCTTTTTCTGGCCCCTCGTAAGAGGATGGCTTCACAAATAAAACAAAACAGAGTGGAATGTAGGTCAGTGGGTCAAGGGTCACAGTGCCAGGCTGTAGCAGCACACTGCCGGCTGGTGATCTGTGGGTCTTTCCTGCTTACTGCATTACTTCATAATTGGCTCGGATGTGGATGATCTAATATAAGCTCACCTAGAGAAGATGGCAACTTGAGAGGGGGGTGAATAACTTCTATCCAATCAGAATACTGTTACTGTGCTACCTTTTGTCTGCTTGTGTAAAACTGTATAAAAATAAAGTTCTCTATGAAGTCGAGAGACATCTGAGAGACATCTTGGAGACATCTTGAAACAGAGCAAAAGCCTGGACCTCTGATTTACAACATGAAATATCTTGAGAAATATTTAAAAAGGCAGAATATTATATTTCCCTGGATGATAAATTGAGAAACATGTTTTTTTAGAGGGAGAAAGCAGCCCCTACCTTTCTTAATAGCCCTCTACAGATGTCAGCACTTAAGAGATAGAGAGTTTATTGAAAGAAGCCAAGTATCTAGGCAGCTCTATTCATAGGCAGAAATTCCCTGCAGTAAGTGTCGGGGCGTAAATCAGCTTCGATACTCTCTCCTAAGGTAATTGCACTTGATTAAAGACAGATGGATTTTGTTTTTCCAGGTCTGAACAAAGGTAGGATTAGCCCTCAGCCACAATAGGAATTGCCCAATGCCCCTTCATTGCATCAGCAGTCCAAACTTCAACCACTTAGCTCAGACAAACATGACCCCTACATTGGCCCCATGGGAATCTGACAACAGCCAATAGAATAGATATTCTTGTCCAGGAACAGGAAGCTCAAGTTCAAAGCCCAAGAGAAGGTATAAAAACCCCTCGCCCTCAACTCCATGTGGTCAGAATCACATGTGCTTGGTGGTTCTGCTTCATCAATAAATGGACCCTCTTTCCAATCAGCCTCCAGCCTCCATTTTGTCTCCAGTGCCTTTCTCCCGGCTTCAAACTGAATAGCAAACAAGAATGTTAAGCATTTCAGAAAGTCTCTTTGCATAACTACAGTATTAATTTGTGCATAACTTGTGCTTGATCCTAAATTACTTTCATTTAATTCATAGAGATCTGGGTAAGAATCCCAATCTTGGAACATTATTCCAAGCACATTGACTGTTCATTGTAAAAGTGGACTTTTGACATTCATTAGTCTGTATGTGTTTACTCTTTCCCTCTAACAGTTTCAAATAAAAGGAACAGCAGCTGCCAACGTAGCTTTATGACTCATCTAGAAAGATAATGGCATCAAATGTACTCACATTTATATTTGAACAAAAGCTACACCGTTGACTTATAAATATAATATTTTAACTTTTTCCCAAGCTAGAAATGGAACAATAGGATTCAGGAACTTCTTTAGAAATGGGGGCCATGAGCAAGCACCCTAATGAACCCCAGTCAATCATCCCTAACTTTAAAGGAAAACTTTCTTAGGAAATTGGTTTCGTACAAGGAATAAAGATAAAGCTTAGAAGGACTCTGCATGTGCATACAGAACACAGAAATTACATTTACAAATACAGAACCATTACATTGTTTGTTGTTTGAATTTCATAAATTTCAGTAATGCTGAATTCTAACTTTATACAGATAAATATTCTACCATAGTTCTTTACAATACAAAGTAATCTTCTGACTTGTTCAGAGCTCTGACATCCAATCATTCTTTTACTTTGAATTTCATGACTTTTCAGAGAAAGGATTTTGTATTTTAATTTTTTTTACTGTGGAGGAAAATGCAAAATACAGATGAAGCTCAAATTATTCAAGAATAATTCAAGAAAGCTATAGATAGGATCACAATATATTTCTTCTAAAGTGAAATGTATTGAAGATTTTCTTCTGCACAGTAAACTGAAAAGATGTGTCCTGGTATTCACCTTTTTATCCAAACATGTCCCAGAAAGTACAGGATAAACTGCAAAAAGCTGAAATGTAATTCACCAGGTTTTCACCAAATGTATCAGATGTACTTAGTCTGTATGATCCATTGGTCATAGAAGAAATGTTATCAATATGCCTAAAAGTTAGAGGTTAAATGCACTGGGTGAGAAAGTTTTTCTTCCATAATTATTTTGTGACTTTTATTTGCCATTGTTTAGGAGGTTTTCATGGCAAGTACAGTAATTTCTTTTCCCAGAATCTGCTCTCTCCCATATTCTGCATTTTTACTTTTCATTCCCCCCCATTAAAGAATGAGAAAAGGAGGAATCTATCTATTATTTTTTATAAAACAATCTCTATTAGTTATTGGAATTGACATACTAAAAAAATATCCATGTTTGTATCCCTTGGTTAAAAAATATGATATCCAGCAATCCAGCAACTTCATATGAGAAATTTGAGGTCTCAAAATTAGCCATAAATAAGGTTGTGGAGAAGGTGATCTAATGGTAGCTGCAGAGGACGCTGGATGAAATAGATTATTATGACCCCTTTTACTCAGAGCTACAAGTCCTCATTCAAATTATAGAAGTCTTCTTTAAATTTCAGATTCATAAAATATCAGAGATAAGATTTAAATAAAAGGCAAAAGCTGCAGTTTTTCCAATTACAGTGCAGATCAGAATTATTTTTCTCCAAATAGAGTCAATATATAATTGTTTAATCTTTATTCTTTTAAATAATGAATAAATCGGTCATCTCTATGCTCAGAAGCTTTTATAACATCCTACTACAGAAAATGAATTCTGCTTTACATTTTTAAAACATTACTTTATTCAATTTATATGGCTGCTCATCTCACATGACTCTGGGTAGTGCACTATTTTAAAATAAGTAAAAATATATACAATAACTAAAATGAACCTAAACAATAAAATACACATACAAAAATAAAAGGACACTGCAACCAATCATAAAATGCTTTTAAGATAGCCAAAAAACTGTTATATTCAAGTGCAATATAAAATATTGTCAACTTTGGATAAATACTCAATTTATAAGGGAGTATTTTTTCTATTTGATGAAACAAAGTAACTGAAACAAGTACATGCAGCTCTATGAGGACACATCATTCTGTTCTTTAAAAGGCAGTTCATTCATCAGTCTGACTCTAACCAATGGTGGTTTTTTTGCAGAGAATACAACATGGTTCTTAAAGCTTAAGATAACCACATAAACCAGGAGATGGCAACTCAGACCTGTGGTTACCATGGCATATATGACAACATCCATAAAACCACAAATTAATTTTAAAATTTTAAGTTAAGGTCAACATTTAAAAGATTTTGGTGTTCATGTCTACAGATTATATAGCATTTTTTAAAAAAATGATTGGGACCAGTACTTCTGCAAATGCATTTACTCCACAGATCAGAGAACAATGATTCAATCAGCAATCTGTTACAGAGCTAATGTCATCAAAAGTAAGCATCCATTTGGCATGCGAGAATGTTTAACATGTTTACAAAGTACAACTTTTAAAGAAGGAACAAGCAAATCGTGTTAAATATTTGCCGATAGTTTCCACATGCAATTATCGATACTGTAACTGAGTCATTGCAACTCTTTAGCATCCTTTACTTAGATCTATGTCCACTACTTCTCTAAGTAAATGCACTTACGATTAAACTTTAATTTCAGCATTAGCCAAAATTGCAAATATTACAATCACGTGCGTTTTTAATTAAAACAAATTTCCTTTTCTATTCAGTGCGGGTCCTTTTCAGCAAAATGAGTCTTGCCTCTAAATTATTGTAAACTGCACGGCATACTGTTATTTCTTTTTCTTTAATTTTCAAAAGTACCGTCCCCATTTTGTATTCCAACGTCTTGGTAACGGGCGATAATGGGAATTATAATCCAACACTAGAGGTTGCATTGCAATACCTGGTTACAAGGAGAATGGAAGGCTAATATGGTGATCCGCCCACCCCGGATGACTAACAAATCCTATAACCCGTCTCCTCCCCTGTCATGTTTCTGCCTGTCCCTTTGAGCAAGCAAATTGGAGGCATCTTTACACAGCAATCACAGCCGAAGGAGACTGGAAGCTAAGGAACAAGACTTCCACCCTGGCATGGGGCGCTCTGACTCCGCCTACCCCAGAGACTAGGAAGGAGGAAGCGGGCAGTAAATTGAGAGCGCGACTCAGCCCTGATTCAGCACGCAATAGGCACGTGGCGGAAAAGGGGAGGGGAAAAATCCAAAGCGAGTCTACCCAACCCCGTCTAGGAGTTCAGCACTCACGTAACCACTCGTACAGCGCAAGAGCAGTGCTAACACTACGCGAACGCTTTTCAAGGCAACCGAATGGGCCACCGTACTTCCCGGAAGTTGATTGTCGGTGATAGGCAGGCCCCTGGAAGGCCTTTTTGTTTTTCATCTTTTCCGGTTCCGATGAATTTTAGGCCATTTAGATTTAGAGACTTTAATAAATAAAAAGCCGATCTTTGTTCCCCCGTATAATTCATTGATTGTTGGAGGGATTTTATAAAACCTTATTACAGAAGAGATGTAGCCTTCAATGTGTGGCTGGATCAATCGGGGAAAGATCTCCCTCAACTTTGCTCTAGGCTTTCTCCTGATAAAAGTTGTGTTTACAAAAAGTAAGCGCTCTCAAGCAGAATAGGTTTTATTTCCCCATTGCGGCTCGTAGGTGCTATAGATTATTTCTTAATTATAGCTATTGGCAATTGCATTGATTATTATAACTACCCAAAGAAATGTTCAGGTGTTTGAGTTAATGGTATAATCAATTTGTTAAATGTTAAGATTACAAGCGAACTAGAGCACAAGCATTCTCAAAATTCAATACTTAGCATTCCTACTGGTTTTCATTCCTGTCTCTCCAACTGGCACTTTCACCAAGATTTCACTTTCTATATACATGATCATATACAGTTTTATGAATGAGATATTTTTATATGATTTCCAGAGAGAAAATGGCACATTTCAACTCTGGACTGGAAATCAATTTTTAATAAATTTAGAAGTACACTTGACTGTTGCAGGTTGTGGAATTGCAAGGTTGTTTTTTTTTAAAAAAAGTTTGAATGCTGTCCAGGGCCAATATACAGTACAGTATATATACTACTAAAACTCAGATTCCTGTAACTTTTAATTGGGCAAAACGGTGCACCATAGGGCAAAACTTTTTGAATCAGGGTACCTCAAATAGCCTAATGAACAGAATGTGTCCGAAATCTGTGACCTTTGACTCTTGTGAAACTGAAATTTGGCAAATTTTATAAAACATTTTATGAGATAAATATTATCAAAAAGCAGTTTATGTTATAATACAAAAAGTTATAAAACATTTCCTGTGCTGAAGTTCGTGCTGTACAGTTGAATATGTTATTTTCAGGGCAAATACATTTCTGAATGTATCCTAACTTTTGCAGTGAAAGCTCAGATGATCTGTCTTGTTGAAGATACTGAGGATTATGGTAAGAAACGATGACCCAACAGGACACGGGTTATCTAGTAACAAACTATACTTGAAGTAAGCTACGTATTCAAAAAATACATTATAGGCATATTATCGAAAAGTTCGAATTTTAAAACATTTTTTTCCAATATTTTCATCCTGCCCACCCGAGAAATCTATCTAACGCAGTCCGGAATTCATAAATTATATATTCATTATAACTTATTACTGTATATAGTCCCCGCTTTTGTCTCAGATAAAAATAGCATGGAAGGCAGGCACTGAAGTCGCTGCTCGAACGTATGATATGATCGCGAGTTGCATCATGGGGATTGTAGTCTAAGATATCTGCGCGTTTCATTCAGCTTGCTCTGTCCTAAATACACGCATTCCCGTTCACTTCATATTCTTTTAGCGGAAGAAAACGGGTGCCTGGCTTAAAACTTCAATTCGACGTGACTCGCCCTGACTAAAGAGGGGTTTACTTCTGAGTAAACACGCCTAAATTGTGCGGTAAACATAATGTGATCCTCCAGATGGGAATTCTCCTACTCCCTAAAAGAAGTCTCTTAAGTCTAATTCTACAGAGGGTTGAAATTATAATCAGCTAACGAAATAATGAAAAGGGAGTATAGTAGCTGGGAAAGTCGGGCCTCATCAGAAAATTAAGACAGCTTTATTAAGCCTGTTGCACTTCTGGTAGGGTTGGATTTCAGTTCTCCTAATTCCCAGCATTTGAGAAAATACTAGCTTGGGAACGGCTGAATTACATTATCCGACTTAACCGAGTCTACAAAAATGCTAATTTGAAGGTGGGTGGGGGGCAGCAGTAAGGCAAATGTTTGCAAAAACAAAACATGCACATAGAAAAAAAAAATCCCCAAATATTATAACAGTCCCCATTCGCCTACTCTAGTTTCATTCGGCTACTCTAGTAAATTAAAAAAATAAAAGACAAACTGAACTCGGAAGACGGAGAAGAAAGTGCAAGAGAAAAAAAAAGGACAAAGAGGAAAAACTTAAGAAAAAGAGAAGGAACAAGTAAAAGAAATGACTTTCGATCTTCAGGACACATTTAGCTATTCTTCCCTCCATTGGGCTACTATTATCAGTGCTACAAGAGAATAAAATATAAATACTGACATTGACAGAATCACCCTCTGTCTAAAATTGTACGAGCAGGGCTTTAGCAAACTACGAACATCGCTGCAGAATGTCAGAGCATTGTTCGTGTTTCTTAAAGAATAAACGTGGTGGAAGCTCAGGGTTGCAAGAATGTGAACCACTTCCACGATAACACGCGGGTTGTAGAAGAGAAAAAGTAAAAATAAAAACGGCACCGGGGAAGAAAATGCTCCTCAAATCAGGGATCTCTCCTTCCTCCTCGTGGAAAGAAGAAATATTAAAACTCCAAGGCTGGGTTTTGACCTTTAAGAGTAGACCTTACTAATCACTCCCGGAACTATCCATGAGCCTTACAGGACTGGGCAAAGGGGACTCTCAGCCACGTGGGATCTTCGGATTTGGAGAGGCCGGGCATCTGTTCGCGTGTTGCGTGACCGCTGTGGAGCTCGCCAGCCGGAATCGTTGCTATGGCACAGCTTCAGGCTCGCTTCTTCACCAGCGACACGAAGTAAGTGGAAACGGAAAGTCTCCGCGAAGGAGAATCGGAGCTGTAACTTTTTAAGGGTCTCCTTGAATGGGACCATCGTTTGCATGGGACCATTAGTTTTGGCTCCCTCCTCACCTTTTGGCCCGAAAGTGAAACAAAGCTTTTGCCCTCTTCGACTTAAAATTCGAACTAAAGGTGAGACGGAGGCAGAGGGGCATGCCCACCGAAGCAATTTTGGAAAGCGATCTCCAAGATCCTGTGCTGGAGAGCGGGCCGCTCTTCGTAGCCGGAGCGCATCTGGGCTTTGCAAACGTATCGTTTTCTAACCAAGCTTTTAGTAGTCACTATGGCAATTGGATAACTTCGGCAGTTTGTTTTGGAATGGCCATGTAGCCTTTTGTTGGGGAAGCCCAAATGCAGTTTGAGTGATTAAAAACCCATCATCCACGATTTCAGGGAGCAACGTTATATACAATAAACTGTATTGGTTGCCGCTTCTTGGAAGGGCAATCAGCTTATTTGTTAAACACTGATTGCAATAGAAATATAATTGAAACAAAAACGGGATTTTGAAGTGATATTTGTTGCAGTTAACTCTCACTTGATAGTACATAAACAACTATATTAGTCCGTGTGCAGAGGAGTTCCGGTAACCAATAATTCTTGTTTTCTGATCAAACGAAGGCAAGAAGGAAGGTGTGCTTACACAGTTCCATAATAAATGGAATCACACCTGCCTTCTATCTTGTGGGAAACCTGTTTTGTAAAAATACTCATGGAAAAATTGTATAATAGAAATAAAAAGAAATGGTAAAAATTATTAACTCATTTATAGATTCTCAGGTGAGTTATGTGAGTGTAACTATGTACTCTAATAAGCCCAATGAAATATAGTAAAACTTGTATAGGCAGCTTGCTGCCATCCAAACAGTTGTATTTTCTGTTCCCACCAAATTCAACTTGCATGGCTAATGACAAGGAATTGTAGAAGCTTTAGTCCAAAATTAACTTGCTTGGAGAACATGATAGAACTGAATAATTTTGCATGCATGGAAGCTTTCTACCACTTGGATGCTCATTTCTATTGTACTTGGTTTCTCTGAATTGGTTGTGGTGCCATTGTGGTGCCCTGTGAGGTAGACTAGCTTTATACATATTGAGATTTATATCAGGAAGTTATGGTTTTAATATCAACACTAGGGTTTGAAAAGTCACGTGAAGCCTGTCATGTGAAGCATTACAGTTGTATTGTGTTTATCATACTGGTTCTCTTAGAATCATATTACTGCAAAGTGTCAATTTTAGACCACTGAATCCAACCACTTACTTAGTTAAGAATTTAACTTAAAATATCTAGACAGCCAGTTGTCAAGACTCTGCTTGAACACATCCAATAAATGTGAATTTTTTCTAACATTGCATTTGTCTTTTTTTTTTGCAGCCACATCAAACTGTTGACTTGTATTTGATTTGCAATCCATGCTATTTCAAGATTTTATTTCATCCTTACATTTGATTTTTCTGTTAAATGTTGTTCTATTATTTCATTTCTCTCACCTGAGATTGTTTTGAATTTTATTTCATTTGTAGAATAATTAGCAAAATTTTGTGTTGTCTACAAAATTGATTAACATTTCCAACATTTATTCTCATCCAGCATTAAACAAACATAAATAATCCCAAATTGATTGTTGTGGCACCTATTTCCAATTTGGTGAGGAATAGTTGATGAGCATTTATAAGAGTACAACTTTCCTGAAATTGAGATATAATACAGAATTTCCACACCGATCAAAGTGTGAGATAAGAGCTAATCTTGTTTAGATTATTCTTAATGCTGACTTCTGGAAAGTCCCATACTTATTATGTTGTTTTTAAGCTCAGTATCTTTATAATCTTCTCTGGAATCTTCCTAGGTATCAATTCCAGACTGAATGATTTATAGTTCCCTAAATCCTTGTTGCTAAATTTAGAGATGTTTACTTTTCCCAGGCATCTTGCATTTCATCAGTATGTTAGAATTTCTCAGTGATAGCACCTAAGGATTTAGTGGTGAGATAGTTCTTTCATTACTCTTATATATACCGGTAAGTTAGCATTCTGGAGATACAAACTCATTCAAAGGCAAGAGGAATTCTATGACCGTGTTTCTGTCTATCTCAAATTTGCTTTTGGTTCTTATTCTACCTTCTAGTTTTGTTTCTATGGTTGACTGCCAGTTTCTGCTATAGAACCAGGGTGGTGGTAGTGGTTATTTTGTTTTTTGATCGAATAAATCTTTCTTTACACACCTTAGTGGGTGGTATGTAGGCTTCGGAGGATTAATGCTCAGGTGTTGATCAGAGTTTTTTCAGGATGTTTCACTCACACCCCAGAGAGGCCTTCTCAGTGCAACCATTCAGAAGCGGGGATTGTCTTGTAGGATTTCTACTAGTATTCAGCCAGCTATTATAGCAAACTTACTCATTCTTGCTCATTAACCAAAGTGTGGCCATTAACTGCTCCTTTGATATTTTTCATGAAGGATACCTACAAGCTTGCATTGGCTATAAATATATGCTTTATTCAGGCAGGAAGATAAATATGTTACAGGAATTGCAAATCACAAATGCAGATTGCATCTATTAATCTTTGCTTTGGCTGTTTAGGGTACCATCAGTACAAGGGCTTTCATTTTTTCAGTGTGTTCTCCTCTGATCGTTTCACTTAAGGAAAAAATGGTAGATATTTTCTTGGAAAACTGCTGAGTCTGCTCTTCTTGGAACCAGGCTGTATTATATTCCTCTTAAGAGTTGCTGGTTACTCTGTAGGAAGTGGTTGTCAGTCACCCACAGTGACAATGAGCATATCTCAGTAGGTCTTATAAACAGAAGCCATTCAGGAGAGCACTGTTTTCATTGCTCACAGCTAAACCCACCATCATGCAGAATACAAGACTTTGAAGTTGTTTTCTTCTTCTTTCTGTGGAATTCTTATAAAAATGTCTGTGAATCCTGTTAGTTTCCTCTCTGAGCAGAGAGACTTGAAAACCCAAATTTTCAACCATATTTTTCTCTGAGAGAGCTGAAGGTCTGAGATGCCATGTCTTGTTAAAATATGTGATTCTTTTCTCTCTGTAGATATACAGTAGATGATGTTCCCTTTTCTATCCAAGCTACCTCTGAAGTTGCTGACCTCAGTAACATTATCAACAAATTGTTGGAAGCCAAAAATGGTATGTTTATATTTGAGATGTGGTGCCATCAATATTGATTCTAACCCTCTGGGCTATTGCAAAATCAGGTATCAAAAACACACAAATAATCACATTTATTTTGGATTTATAATTATGCAGACTTAACTTATTTTGATAACTGATTGCTTACTATAGAGTTTTCAGATTCAGTATTATTTAATCAAAAAATTAGAAGTGATTATAATGTAATCCATGCACTAGATTATAATGGATTGTTTAACAGTTGATGTCTCTATGCTTTCTTTCACCAATCCAGGATATGGATATGGAGTCTCCCACAGTATGGAAAAATAGATTAGACTAAGGGATAGTGATGTCAGACTGGGTACTCCATTCAAAATATAGTCGTATTTACTTACAATTGAATGTTCATTTACTTGAAATGAGAACAAACGTTAAAAAAAATTCCCTCTTTCCCTGGATGCTTCTTTACACACACAAATTTTAATCTCAGCAGCTTTGGAATGAAGCCAGATTGTCTGCAATAGCAGCTCAGTTTTGTTCTCATTATTGTTTTTAGAAAGCAATCCAGAGGAAGTAATATATTTTGTAAAGGAGTCTAGCAAAACATGTGATTGGAAAAAAACCAAGATTCTGCATTCCATTTTATGTATATTGGTAATATTACTAGTGGACTGGAAAGCAAACTTGTTAAAGAAAATATGGCTATTCAAGAACAGCGAAAGAGAGACTATATCTTAAGAGACTATCCATTTTCCAGATCTGCTCTTAATGTAAATTGTAACTTAAGTAACTTGATACCTTTGATTTGTTTCTAGATGACCATAGTTATGTGGAATTTGACTTCCTTGTCAAAGGACAGTTCTTGCGTATGTCTCTGGTCAAACACATGGAAATGGAAAGTATTTCAACTGTAAGTCATTTTAATGTTTTTTGAAGAAAGAGGTGAATGTTATGAATTTTTAACATTTCTCAGAATTGTATTTTTAAAAATACAGTGCAATTTTCTTCCTAGAAGCTATGCGGGAGACTTGAATGGGTATGCTGCCTATTTATTTATTTTTAATCTCTGCTTCATGCATTGTAGGTTTTGAAGCACATAGTGTCAAACAGTATTCACTTACATTAATAGCTACATTGGTAGCTGCTTCTAGTAATGCCTTTTGTAATGATGACCTAAACCATCAGATTTGCAAGCATACAGGTATAAGACTAATACACTACAGGTGATCCGACTAATACACTACAGGTGATCCTCAGTTATTGACATCTCATTCAGTGACTGCTTGAGGTTGTGATGGCATTGAATTAGTGGCACTTACAGTTGGTCCCCAAAGTTACAGTTGTCCACAGTATCCCCGCAATCATGTGGTTGTGTTCCAGCCACTTGGCAACCAGCCCAGTATTCCGTGGTCATGTGATTGTAACTTGCAATCTTCCCTGCTGGTTTTCCACAAGCAAAGTCAATGGGGAAGCCAACAGGAAGTCTAAAATGAGTTTTTGCTTAACAGTAGTAACTGGGTACTGTTCCAGTGCCTATTACCATTTTTAAGCAAAGACTGTGTGTATTTTATTTTGAAAGGGTAAGATTCAGTCTCATGTGAATAGATTGAACATGCCTAGCAGCAGAGTTCCAACCTGCCCATACTTAGGATCATCCGGACCTATACAAAAGTGTCCCCCAACTATCTGGAGCATATTTGGAAGGAAGAAAAAAAAATAAGATCTATTCCCTTGTACCTGTTATGATGATGAAGACAAAACTGGATACAAACAACATTTGTTCAACTTTTCCCAAACTCAAAATCACTGTAATGAAAAGTGAATGACCGTGAGAAGTTACTTTTTTTAAGGTTATATATTTAACTGTATTTTTGACCACTAGAAACTTTATATTACTATTCTGATTCTAACTCAGCAATGTCCACCATGGAATTGACAGGTTCTAGAATTCAAATGCAATGGATGAGCGAATGGGCAGTGGCATGTTGATTTGAAAGTATGTTCCCTTGGTTCCATTGAACCGTGGCAAGGGACAGTAAATGAAAAGGCTGGGGAACTTGTCGTTTTCTAGATTATGATGATAAAAGGTCCCAGCATTCCTAAGCATTGGCCATGTTGATTAGGATTGATGGGATTTAGTTAATACAGCAACATGTTTTCCATTCCTAGGAAGTGGGATTATAGGCTTAATCCCTTATCTCCTAGATTTTGTTTTATAGTACAGTAGTTGATTTTTCTTTCTTTCTTCCGCGTACAGGAAGATGTAGTAGAAATTGAATATGTAGAGAAGTATACAGCACCCCAGCCTGAAGAATGCATGCTACATGATGACTGGATCAGTTCCATTGAAGCTACAGAAGAATGGCAAGATATTTTTAAATTAGCTTTCGGCTCTTTTTGATTTTTGATTATCCATTTTTCCTTGTCCCTTTCTCTCTTCTGTATATCAATAGTTTAGGAATGAGATGCTCTTATTAGCTATATTAGTATTGTCATTGTTCTTTGCCAAAAGTTTTTTAAATCAGTTTTCAGTTTAATTTCTCTGAGGGACTATTGCTTCTTTCAGAAATTCTTATAATCCATCTTCTTTCCCTACATCGGGTTTTTAGGTAAGTGATGCATTCAATGAGAGTTTATTCTACGCTAATATAGCAAGGCAACATAAGAAAATTTCTATTATTTAGACATTTCATTGCTATTTAGAAATGACAGTGAAATTGAGCTGTGCGGTGGCCTAGAGGTAGAGCTCTCAGCTGTGAATTTGATCCTAGATAGCAGCAGATATTTCTCTCTGGACGCAGCTGTGAACTCCATGTAGGCATCAGGAAGGGCATCCAGTCAGTAAATGCTTGAACTCCGTTTAGTTGCCCCAGCTCCACTCTGATGCAAGAGATTACCAGGTCATTAAAAGAAAAAAAAATGAAGCAGTGAAATTAAATGGCATCACTAATAAGGTTAAAATTGTTTTTCCAGATATACCACTGGTATCGTAGAAAAAGTTGAGGCCTTAAAAGTAAGGGTAGAAAGCTTAAATTACAATAAGCTCCTTCCATTCTTTTCAGACAAATCCCAAAAATGACTGTACTGTTGTTTCAAATTGAGTGGATACATTAGGCATGCATGTTATGTTAGTGGCTCTTTTTCTCACAGAATGATTGGCAAAATAAAAGATGATTGCTTTTTTTGCCATGTTTTTCTTTTTTCTTTGTAAATTAATGGGAGAACGAATAGGTATGGGGTGGAGTTGGTAGTAAATTTTCAGATTTACTTGTAATAGCCAAGTTCTGGCCTGCCTTAAATTGTTTTTGGTAACAAACCAGAAATATGGAATTTCTAAACAGTGCAAAAGATGTTTGAACCTCATAAACACCTTGACATGGCATTCACATGTAAACTGTAATGATTGCTATATGGCTATATGGACAATAAGAATTATTGGGGAATAGCTATATTTTTCTAGAAAAAAATGGAATGGTGGTTGCTTTGAACTATGCACAGTGTTTATAACTCATTACCAGTACATTTACAAAAATATGGCTTTGCATAGAATCTGAAAGTTCTTTGTAGTAGGTATAATTGAAATTTTTATAGACAAAACTCCTGTGCACACCTTCAAAAATGTTCTTTACTTCTGACTTCCATAGGATCTTGACTGGTTCCTATGATCAGACTTCCCGGATTTGGTCAGTAGAAGGCAAACCTATCATGACTCTTGCTGGGCATGTAGATGTGGTAAAAGATGTAGCTTGGGTTAAAAAAGGTAAGTAAAATTCATTATCTGTTGGGGAAAACAGATTTTGTCAAAAATCTTGTGATAGACTTTTATTACAGTCAGCTCAGGGGGTTTTTGTTGCTGTTTTGATTTCCACTAGGTGATGACTGTTTCTTTGTTGTTAAATCTTCAGTTGTTTTTTAAAAAAATTCTTTCACATTTGTTAAGGATTTTTTTGGAAAAAAGATCTGCAACATTCACATCTTTCACAGATTTGACTAGGCTGTGTTACCTTTGTCCTGGTGTTGTTTACATGCAGGAACAATAGTGCAAAAGGCTTCAGACTTCTGCTTACCTGACATTATGACGTTTCTCCTGGCCTCTCCTGTTTTGAGAGTCAATTCATGAAACCGGGGAAAGGGGGGAAGCGTTTACGTTATTTAAGGCGGAGCTACATGCTATTTTAAAATGCTTAAAAATGTGACTTTATTTTTACTCTAGATTTAGTGAAAAGGACCCAGTTATGACCCAGCTTTAGTATAAAAGAGGATGTTTGACTGGCCTTTATCCTTCAGCTATGCTTCTGACATAGATGTGGATATGGCAATGGGGCTGTATCTGTAATTTACAGCATCAGAAAGGGTTGTGTTCTTAGTAGTATAAGTTTATGCAACATTGATCCATGTTGGTATTTCAGCAAGATGCAGAGGAATATAGTAACTGGATTCCCCTAAGTTTACTGAAAAGTAAAATAAAAAGCAACCAGATTTTAAAGCAACATCTAGATTTCACCTGGGCAATCTCTCTCCTAAGGGGTTGTCCTTCAAGGGCTAAGAGGAGCTGTATGACCTAACAGGCAGGTCAAATGATTCTCAGAATCCCATATATTCCTATTACTTTTTCAGACAGATAATACTTATATAGGATTATTGGTTCATACAGTGGTAATCACTACTTATGGATTGCCACTGATCTTCATATTCCTTAAAATGTATGTATTATATTTCCTTTAGGTGTAGTGGAGTGTCCCATTTTAAATACCCTAAATCTGATTATGGTTTTGCTGTACAGTTTTGCTTTTTTATCCTATTCTGAGCTAGCATGAAATTGGAAGATTGGTTTGGGAAATGCTCAGTATACATTTATTTCTATTATTGCCTGTATTCTTCAGACAGCTTGTCATGCTTGCTGCTCAGTGCCTCTATGGACCAGACTATCTTGCTCTGGGAATGGAACGTGGAAAGGAACAAAGTGAGAGCTCTTCATTGCTGCAGGGGACACGCAGGAAGCGTAGAATCAGTAGCTGTGGATAGCTCAAGGACCAAAGTAAGTTATATGCCTTCCTCCTCTGCTCTCGTGTTCTAAAAGTAGACAGATGTGTTGTAATGTAAGTACTACTGCAGTTCTTTTGAACATTCAGATTAAAACCTCATAACATGGCCTTGTCAGGCTCTGAAAACTAAGACAGATTGTGATTCTTGTGAGCACATTTCTTTATTGCTCCTCACTTACAGACAGAAATCATGCCAAACTAAACCAGACTACTTGCACCATAAATCATACATCCCGGGAACTATTAGGGAGTACTCATCTGCATCCTCTTTCTTTCACACAAGCTATCTAAACTACATTGTCTCTTGCTCTTCTGGAATGTACTCTTACCCTCCTGGGAATCTAGGTAACATTCCATCACAGGTCTTGTAAAATGATGACTTGCATTGGCTCTCTAATTGTTTTTAAATAACATCAGTTATAATTGCCAAGGGCTTTAAATGCATTTGCTTCTGAGTTTTTAATGAAATACAGATGTTTAAAGTTTGCAAAAACTGATGGATTAGGACTAGATGGGTGTAGGTTCAGGTAGGGGAAAGGAGGGATATATATATCGAACAAATAGCATATGCTGGTTTTATGTCCTCCATTTCTTTCATCCTTGAATTTCTAGGGATTCCTGTCATCATGTATGAATTGCATTGTTATTTGTTGATGACACTAAAGTCTCTTAATCTGAGTTGGAGTTGGATTAGTGAAATAATGGGGGCAGCAGTGTTGGGGAACATAGTGGCAGCAGAGATTTTACATTTTAAGACCATGAAGATCCTGGAGGTTTCTATATATTCAGTGTTGTTGGAATCACTGAGAATATTTTTCTGCCACTGATGGACAATGTCTGGAAGTAATTGGAACTTTAGCTTCTCTGCTGCTGCTGCTGCAACTCTACCAGGGCAGGTTGGACAAGTGGGGAGAGCTGATAATGAGCACTTTCCTTGAATTCAGTGCAAATCTGGTTTGAACACAAGCATATTAATTTAGGCTGGAATCAGATCAAATCAGATATTTACCTTTTTATTCAAATGTTGTGCTTTTTATTAGTTTTGCAGTGGCTCCTGGGATAAAATGCTGAAGATATGGTCTGCAGGTAAGAGAAATATTTTAGATACAAGAATTCTTTTTTCCCACAAGTCACCCCTTCAGCATACTCATCTTCCTAATAGTTGTGAATGTACTTCCATCGTGCAAAAATGCTGCGTTTGTTATCTACAGACAATTCCAAATGTAGCATTTTAGTGCAAAATTGTAGATTATTAAACATAGGGTGCTACTTTTGACTCTATAGCTGCAAAGTATGAAACAGGCAGGCATGCGTACATACATACATACATACATACATACATACATTGACACATCTTGTAAAGCATATGATAAGCCAATTTCATGCTGAGAAGCCTGAATAAATGGAATTCAACTTTCGTTCCATCCCGTTTAATCTCATTTGTACAATAAAGAAATGAAGACTAGACTTTTTCATTCCACAAAGGTTGTTAGCAAGGTGAATTTTATGACTAAATATTTTTTTATTATCTGGTTAGACTGAAGATATCAAGAGATAGAACATTTCTGGGCAAAACAAGTTGGTCTTTTTAAAGATTTGAATTATCCTTTACATTCCATAAAGTTGAGGACAGTGCATAAGAAAATGATAATAGGTACTGTGTTTCCCCGAAAATAAGACCCTGTCTTATATTTTTTTGAACCCTGAAATAAGCGCTTGGCCTTATTGCCATGCACTCAAAAGCCTGATTGGGTTTATTATTAGGGAATGTCTTATTTTGGGGAAAACAGGGTGGGTGGGTGGGTATGTAAACAGACATGGGCAGACAGACAGAATGCCTGCTCAATAACATCCAAGAAAAGATCCAGATCGCTTCTTTCCTTCCATTTCCTGCAATGAGCTTTGAAAATGTGTTGAAATCCAAGAGATAAAAAATAACTCATAGCTAATTTAGGCTATTTATGTTTATTTGAGATTATGAGTGTGTGATTATTGACCTCCCTGTTTTTGTCTTATCTCATTTTCATTTCAGTGCCTGCTGATGAAGAGGATGAAGCAGAAATGGAGGATTTAGTAAACAGACCAAGGAAAAAACAAAAAACCGAGCAGCTGGGACTAACAAGAGTAAGAAAGGAATGAGTGGAGTCAGACTTGGCCTGACAGTCTTTCATATGGGCAGTTGTCCGGGTTGATGACTGATAGTGATACCCCACCACCACCAACCTTTACTTCAAAATGAAATTTGCTGTAGCTGTCTATTATCTTAATACTTCCCAAAGAGCTTTTTATCAAAAGTTCAGTTTTGTTTGCCAGTATTTCACATGACATGCTCTATTCACAATTCACTTCAATAACTGAACTCCGAAGGAATGTAACTACAACTAAGACGTGCCAAGGTTCTACTCAGCTGCCCATATACCAATATGTTCTGCTAATGCTTTCTAAAGCAACATCTCTCTCAAGTTCTTAGAAAATTCCACGTTACTTGGCAACATTATGGAAGTTTTTTGCCATTGTCTTCTACTGGGACGCTCTAGTTCACTTCCTCAATCTAGTTTTTAATTGATAATCAGAGTTTTCCATTTTTAAGAAACCCAGTGTTACCCATTTTTTAATTGGTCTTTATTCCTCATGTCTAGACTCCCGTTGCAACCCTCTCTGGTCATACAGAATCCGTGTCTTCCGTACTTTGGTCAGATACAGATGAAATCTGCAGTGCTTCATGGGACCACACCATTAAAATTTGGGATGTTGAAACTGGAAGCTTTAAATCCACTTTGGTAAATGCCACTTTAACATGACTTCTCTGCATTTAATTTGTTTATTTTTTTCCAAAAGGGGGTTTCTGTAAAATGCTACTTATTACATTTTTGTATTGTATCGTAGACAGGAAACAAAGTGTTTAATTCAATAGCCTACTCACCACTTTGTCGGCGTATAGCCTCCGGGAGCACTGACAGACACATTCGGTTATGGGACCCTCGGAGCAAAGGTGAGTAGAAGTGAATATATATTTATGAGATTTTTTTCAGTGCCTTGATTTTTCAAGTTTAAGGTCACTCATTTACTGAGTTGAGTAATTGACTTAGCATTGTACAGAGTTCATGTGCTTTCTAATAAAGCTTTATTCCTTGAATAATAATGTGGCATTCTTGATGTGGCAGAAAAGTAATGGCCACGTCTCGCCTTCTTGGCCCCTTCTTGCAAACCCAGTGATAGAGGACATACTTTACGCGCAGAAGATCCTAGCATCTCCAGATCAAAGAGTCAGGGTTGGGATGATGGGAAATATCTCTACTTGATTCCTTGCAACATTTCTGCTAGTCATACCATGTTAGTGAAGCTGATATGGCAGTTTCCCCTATCTCTCCTGATGGCCAATAGGTGTCCTCTTTCCACAGTCGTATCAATATCATGACACTTTAGTTTAACAATCTAGTTTACATTTTGAAGGAAGTTATTTAGCTCATGAGTGGCTGAACTCTGGAAAGGTGGCCACCAATAGCACAGGTAAGGCTGTGTTAGGATTATTTATTCCCCTACCATTCTCTGTCTAGCTGAGATGCCATCTGTCCTCTACCCTGTGTTAGTTACTTGGCTGTAAGAATAACTTTAGGAAATAGAAGAAAGAGCTGCAACTTAGACAAACATCTAATAAGCAAAATTTGAGTCCAAAGAAGGAAGGGAGCAGAGTAATGATCTCAGAAGGGTCCTAGTTCTCTGGAAAGTAAAAGAAGAGAGGGGAGAGGTGTTTTTACACTGCAAGTTTCTATTACAGTAGCCTTACAATAAAGGTAATACTATTACTTAACATTTTGGTTTCCTGTCTGGACTACCTTGAAGTGACAGTGGTGTGGACCTTCGAGTTAATGTTGGCTACTGGTGACTATTGACAGGTCCCTGATATTTTCTTGGCAACATTTTTGAAAATAGTTTGGTGCAATGTCTTTATAGAGCTGTGTGATGGTATGTGGGAAACATCTTGAGCAATAGGCCAAAAAGATGCTTCCCAGGGAATGGTCAGATAAGAAAAGGCATAGCCCACAGCTGGATAGTGGGCACAGCAAAAGGCTCAAAAGGGACCCTCCCTAATTTCTTGGGCTGTAAAAGAAATGGTAGGAGAATTGTATCTCCAGACTTGCAAGATTGATATCAGTAATGTAATGGAACATGAGAATGACCATAATAAAAGGGGGCTGAGGGGGTGGAGAGGGATGCTGCCTAGGGAATGATTAGATAAAAGGATTAGTCGCCCACAACTAAGTATCGTATTTTTCAGAGTATAAGGCGCTCCGAAGTATAATACACACCTTTGTTTTGAGGGAGGAAAATTTTTAAAAAATCTGCCTCTTCCTACCAGCATCCATCGGTATTCATCTGAATAACATCCTGTCAGTGTGAGAGGGAGTTGAGGGCTGTTTGGAAACTGAAACAGTATTTGCTATGTGAGCAACAAGGAAGGAGACAGCAAGGAATCTGGGCATGGCTTAAGTCAATTGTTCTAAAGCTGCGTGCTGTGCTGATCTCTGAAACTAAAATGGAAACTGAAACTCCTCTCCTCTGCTTGTGTTTTGCTTGCTGCTGCAAACTCTGACAGTCCTTGCAGCAAATAGCAAACAGCCAGATCAGCTTCAGCACATTATTGCAGCCTGATTCAGCACCAGCACTGATTGGTGGGTGGATGGCCTCCTGGAATACCCCCAATCAGCTGTTTCAGGCTGCAGAGATTGTCATAGACTATCACCTCCTCCGTGCCTCGCGTTTTTGGCTACATTTGGTGTATAAGACGCACCCAAATATTCACCCTCTTTTGGGAGGGAAGGTGTGTCTTATACTCTGAAAAATACAGTAATGGGCAGAGAAAGAAACTTTAAAGAGATCCATCCTAATTATTCAAGTGATAAAATGAGACTGTAGGAGATTTGTACTTTCAGGTTTTAAGATTTTGTTACTGTAGCCTTAAAATAAAGTAGATTTATCTCATCATTGGGTTTTTTTTCCTGTTTGGTCTACTTGGGAGGCTAATAGCAGACAGGAAACCAACCAGATGAGATAATTCTGCTTTACTCTAAGGCAGAGGTGTCAAACCAGATCCAGCCCACAGGGTGCTTAAATCTGGTCTGCAGGGTTGGCCTGGAAATAGCAAAGAACCGGCCCTTGGTGCCTCTGGCAGCCAAAACATTTTCGGCCTGAAGGGCCTCCTAGAGCACTCTGCCGACCAAAATGGGTCACGGGAGGAGCCACACAGGGCTCCCCCGTGCCCCTTTTTGGCCGGCAGGGTGCTGCAGGAGGCATCCATCCCATCTCCCCACCACCACCACCCCAGCCAGCCCGCACAGGACAACTACAATGCTGATCTGGCCCTCAAAGAAATCCAGTTTGATACCCCTGCTCTAAGGCTATAATATAACAACCACGCAAGTCTGAATATACAAATCTGCCATCTCCTTTACTGCTCAAGAAACTAAGGAGGGCTTTCGAAACCTCTTGCCCCTCCCCCCATCCAGCAAGGGGGTTATGCATTCTGTGAGAGAGAATAATTATGACATTCCGCTAGGCGGTATCTCTCCACCTCTCCCAAGGTCTTTCCCATATATTATTACAAGTTGAAAGAGAATGGCTGTCACCAGCTGGCTGAGTGCCTCGGACAAGACTAGAATTCAGCTTTCTCCATCCATAGTCCAGCTTCACTACACCAAATTGCCTGTCAACGTCTACCTTAGCAAACTAAAATCAGAACCCTACAAAGGTGTATAGGCTTTTATATTTTTGGCATTTTTTTCCCCAAAAAGACGATTACAAGCTTCTGTGTCAAATATACATTTATGTTGGCTTCTTTTCAGTAACTAAATTAGGTGTCATATTGTACCTTATGGCTATTGAATCTGTCTTGTTTCAGATGGCTCTTTGGTGTTACTTTCTCTCACCTCACATACTGGCTGGGTGACTTCAGTGAAATGGTCTCCTACTCATGAGCAGCAACTTATCTCTGGTTCTTTAGATAACATTGTCAAACTCTGGGATACTAGGAGGTAAGCTGAAATCTGAAGTTCTCATTTGTTGTATTTTATATATGATTTCAGATTACTGTATGACATGCAAAATAAAGAACTGCAGCTTTAAGGTTTTGGAAGTTCTTGCTTTAAAATATACTCATTGGTTGATAAATCTTACTTCACAGATACTCTTAGTGGGCCATTAGATCTGAACATGCAAGTGAATTTTGCAAATTTTGCCTTCAAATTCTCTACCAGAAAGCACTTACAGTACATGAAGTTGTCAGCCACTCGGAGTCGGGTGACTGTGAGATGGGCAGCGTATAAATTAAATAAATAAAGTGATATAATCACTTTAACTTGTGAATACTGTAGAGCCCAACATATTTTTTTAATTTGAATTTAGTACTGAAGCACTTGCAAGGCTATCATACCATGCCTGGTCTTGAAAAAGCTACACGGTACATGGGAAATTGGGGGGGGAAAACATAGAAAAGAAAATGGCGTATCTTTATGAACATGATCAGGAGTCAAGATCAACTTAAGTAAGATTTTTGTTTCATCTCAGATGGGTGGACAGTATGTGTGTTCTGGTAGATTTACATTTAAAGAAAAAGAAATTAGAGAAAGAGGAGTTGGAGACAAAATGGATTGAGAGGGAACTTTGTTTCAGTAAAGAACCATCAGAGTTATCCCACTTAAGTAACAACACAACACTAAATCTGGCTTTAATAATCTATATCTCATCAGTTGCAAAGCTCCTCTTTATGACTTGGCGGCTCATGAAGACAAAGTTTTCTGTGTGGAGTGGACCGAAGCTGGGGTAAGAATTGATATTTCAAGAAAGTATAGAATCTGATGAAAACAGAGAACAGAGCTAATGTTTAAGTCTGCATCACATAAAATATTCCAGGACTGTTGTCAGTATCTTCTGTTCACGTGAACATGTAAACTTGTGTGTGTACAGAGACAGATGTCAGAACAGGTATGAGACATGCAGGAATCAGATGTGGGCACTGAAAATCTTTAATTATGGAAATAGGTACTTCTTACTTCTCAGGAGAAGGTATTATAGCCACTATCCAAACTCACAAAAGGACACTTAAAATTGATTGAAATTACTGTTAATGTTAAAAGGTACAGAAGTTAGTATTGCATATGTAAATTCACATGAATCTCACATGAATGCATGGATATGTATAAATGCCACAAAAGGGAAAATAGCCCAGGCAGTAAAGAGTCAGTTTTCTTAGGGCTAGGATTCCACTTGTTTTTAAAGTCAAATAACGTGATACCTCAGATGGTTGGATCAGACATTGCAATCTGTTAGGAGTTGGTGGTTGGAGGATTTAAGTCTTCAAGAGACTTAAGGCATTCCTGTTTTTCTTAATGCCTCCAAACTAGGGAGAATAAAGACAATTTGTTGTTTTAGAATGAAGCAACTTCTTAAATTCTTCAAGATTACCTCAAAGGGCTAAGATTACCTAAACCCCAGGAATCTTCTATAAAAATAAGAGGCAGTTACCATAACAGAGAAGGCAAACTTCCTGACTCCCATCATATGACAGTGTTTGATTGTTGGGACATAGAACATACTTATTTTATAGCACAGGTGTCAAATTCGCTCCGTCACATGATGTTTCGCGATGTTTTTTCCCTTTGCGGAGCTGGGGTGGGCGTAGCCTGTGTGTGACGCATCGGGCCCACAGGCCATCAGTTTAACATCCCTGCTTTATAGGATTGTACAGGATGGGTCAGAGGTAGGTAATTCCTCAAATAGCAAAGTCCTATGCCATGAAAGCCTTTTTTTTTAAATAGTAATTTTATGAAAGGTTGAAATTACAATGATACCATGAAAGTCTGCACAGGTAGTCCTCGACTTAGAACAGTTCATGTAGTAACCATTTAAAGTTACAACGTCATTGAAAAAAGTGACTTAGGACCATTTTTCACACTTATGACCATTGCAGCATCCATGTGGTCGTGTGATCAAAATTCAGATGCTTGGCAACTGACTCATATTTATGATGGTTGCAGTGCCTCAGGGTCATATGATCACCTTGGCAAAGCAAAGGCAATGGGGAAACCAGATTCATTTAACAACTGTATTACAAACTTAACAACTACAGTGATTCACTTAACAACTGTGGCAAGAAAAATGGGACACCGTGGTGGTTTTAAAGAAGCTAGTATCTGAAAGCCAAGTAAGTGGTCACTAGTGAAGCTTGTGGAGCAGCAATGTTATATGGGCATATCACAGCATCCACATCATCATTCACATCCTCCATTTTGGACCAGCTATGGCTTCCCAGTGGTTTTCTGGGGCAGCCCTGTCTACAGCACATTGCAGTAGTCATCCTGTGCGGTGATTAGTGTGTGAATGACCAGTGCAAAGGCCTCCCTGGCCACAGCTGTCATTTGTTCTTTGAGCATAAATTGTGAGTGTAGAAAAACTCAGATTGCCCACAAGCCCAAATGGGGATATGTAACCCCACCCAGAAAATTTTGGGGATTGGGGGCTCAAATATTAAAGCCACTCAGTCTTGTTAGGGTTGAGCATGAGTCGGTTCCTCTCCATTCAAACTTTTACACCTACCAGACACTTGAACAAGATTTTGACAGCATTGTTGTCAACCCCAAACCAATAGATGACTCACACAGAGCCTCATGTAGCTAATATTAAACAGAAAAGGTAAAAGTGTTAAGACTTGAAACACTCCATAAGTTAGGGGCTTCAGTCTCAACCCCTCCTACCCCAGTTGATTAGAATAGTACTGCCCACAAAGAAAGGGAGAGAAGTACTGCCATACCATGCTGCCCCGCCCCCCAATCCTTACAGATGGTCCAGAAGGACACCATGGCCAACTGAAAGCCACTGAGGGGTTAGGGAGAATGAGGATGGCAGCACCACTCCATCCCAACTCTGGATAATATTTTTTCCAAAAGGGCCATCTGGAGCTGTAGCCCAGCCACTTCTTAAAAAGGACAATTGAAGACAGCATAGAAATTTTCCACACTGTCGGATCCAGCAATAGCTTTTTCAGCAGGAAGTGCACTGGGCTTCTTTCAAGGCAGACAGAACCCCCCCCCCTTCCCTCAAAGAGGCTGATGCTGCTGCATGGATCCAATCGCATGTCACCTCCCTAGCGGCCTTGACAAACCAGGAGGGACATGGATGTCGTAAACAAACGATTGAGCTTGCGGTCCCAAGGGCCCTGTCCTCTTCCTCAATCTCATCCCAAGCTATTAGACGTATAAATATTTAGAATTAATTTTTCTTCAAAACTAAAACAACTGAACCCAGAGGAAGTTATGTTAATAAAAAGTAGCTGAGGAAAAAGATAGTAAACTGGAACTGAGTTTTAACAGATCCAAATTATTTATTTCCTTCTCATTCTTATATCCAGGTTGGGTTGGAGTTGTTTTTGTTTTGTTTTGTTTTTTTGCATTGTGATTCAACTAATTTTGTAGAATGATCCCTTTGCAAAATTCCCAAGCCGCTGCAGCCCCTTCACCACCCATTCTAACAAAATAAGCTTTTAGTGTCGGGTTTATAGGACAATTAGATAACATTATTTTTACTTCATAGGGTAGACTCCATGCATGAATTCTCATCTCTTTAGTTTTAGATAGACCAAAGGTTAGTTCAGAATGTCCTGATTAAAAGAACATAATGTGACTTGTTTCATTTTTGCTTAAATGTAATACAAATGTGGCCATTCTACATTGCAAATTACTGTTACTCATGTAGGCATTTATTTATTTATTTGCTTAGTAAAACTGCCCTTCTGTTTACGGTTTAACATTTAGGAATCAAACCATGATGGTTTACTTAGCAAGTCTTGTTAAACAGTCACTCCTCATGTGAAGTGAGTATGACACAAGGGATTGTTTAACAAGACTTACTAAATAAACCATCATGGCTTGATTCCTAGATTGCATTGCTGTTTCCACGAAGGTGCCCTTAAATATACCTAGAAGCTCCAGCTGATCCAGAATGCAGCGGTGTAGATAGTGATAGGCATGCTTTGGTATGCATGTGGAACATTTCTGCTTTGTCAGTTGCATTGGTTATTGGCATGTATCTGAATCCAATTCAAGGTGCTGGTTATGACCTATAAAGCCCTACATAGCCTATCTGTCTCCCATGGTATCTGGCTGGCTGGTTCGATATAAAAGAGTTGGCATACTGAGGCCTTTCAATTAATCAGTGTCATCTCCTGGGAACCAGGAAGTGTGCCTTCTCTGCAGTGAGGTTCTTCCTCCTGTCTGTGTGGTTGCTATTCTGATGGCATCTGGAAAGCCTTAAACACCTGGCTATTCTTCCAGGCCTTGCTTAGGGTATTGGGAGATCCTGTCAGATTGTGTGGAGGTGTGGTTAGCTAGACTCACTTTTGGTTCTTGTTTTTTTTTTTATTCTTATTTATTTTATAATCATTGTATTGTACTCTCTGTACAATACTTTTTGTATTTCAATTTTTCAATTTCAATTTAATTCAATTTATATGCCTCCCCTCTCCGAAGACTCAGGGCGGCTCACAATATATTTAAAATCTTAATAAAAAACATTTAAAAACTAAAAACATTAAAACTCATACCATACCATTCATATCTGTATTGTACACAGCCCAGAGCAGGGGTGAAATGCTCCCGGTTTGGACCGAATTGCCCGATCCAGTAGCGATGGCGGCGGGTGGTTCAGAAAACTGGTAGGAAAAATCTCTGGGGCCCCCCCACCCCATGCCCAGCTGAGTCATCAGAGGCTGGTTTTTTTTGTTTTTTTGTTTACTTTTAAAAGCATTTTTTTCTACAACTTCTTCGGCTGAAAAAATGCTTTTAAAAGTAAAAAAAAAGCCTCTGATGATCGCGCGGCTCAGCTGGGATTGTCAGAGGCTTTTACAAGCATTTTTTCTACAACCTCTTCCGCCGAAGAGGTTGTAGAAAAAATGCTTTTAAAAGTTTTTTTTTTAAAGTTGACCACGCCCACCCAAGCCATGCCCATAGAACCGGTAGTAACAAATTTTACATTTCACAACTGGCCCAGAGTTAATTTGGAGTTGAGTGGTTCCTATGTTATGTTAATTATTTTTATTAAATTAAATTGATGCATTTTGTTAAAACATGTTAATCTAGTCAACATCCTGATACAAAACTGAGCTGGAGTTGCATGAACAAGAAACAGAACATGACTACGCAATTATAAATATTATTGGATATAAAGATGCTTCCTTTTCAAGTACAGGAGTAGAGACTTTCCAGGGATTCACTACATTTTGAATCACGATGCTGTTTTGTTTTGTTTTTTCTCATGGCTTTGAAGATCTTACTCTGATAATATAATAATCAAACATGAGAACATTTTTCTATGTTCTTTTCCATATTAGGGATAATGCTGTTAGGAGAATATTTCCTGCTATTTGGAAATTATTGAGAAACAAAAGTCATGGTGATTTTTTATTATTTAAATAATACACTTTTCATGGACTTTCATACCTTGCATTTTTATCCCCTTTGATTGGAAAAACAATTAGTTTGTAATAGTGTCTTATTATAATTTGATCCTCCCCCCCCCTCTATTACAGCTGCTGCTGAGTGGTGGAGCAGACAACAAACTATATTGCTACAGATATCAATCAACCACTTCAGATGTTGGAGCATGAAAGTGAGTGAGAGGGCAGTTAAAGCAAAAACTCTTCTCCTGGAATCTACAGCTACCTTGTTTACTACATATGTAGAAAATGGGTTGTTTAATAGCTAGTCAAATCATGGGTTAGATCCCAAAGTTCTTGTGAGTTCAACACTGCCTTTTAAAGAGGTGTTGTTTGTCCATTCCTTCTTTCTTTTCCCATTAGACTCTAGGGATTTTCCAGGACAGTATGGGAAGTGACCTAGGGGTTAATTATGATGAATTGATAAAATTTCTTCTCTTCTCCTTCTAGGGAGGATTTTGCTAGATCTACATCTCATATATGAACAGAAAGTGGCCTGCTATTTGTAGAAAGGATGTTCTGGAGCCAGTCAAATGTGTATTCTTGTGGCATGCAGCAAAATTCATTGCCTTGTCTTTCTTCAGGATTGAAATTGCTGTCCTTGTATTTAAAGCTTTTTTAATGTACATATATGAACTGTACAAAAAAATTAACCACTTAAAACATGATATTGGATTTCAGTATAGTATTTATGTCAGTTAATCTTATTTTGTGCAACTATATTTAAGTGTTTCAGTTCATTATCGTTTTCAGCTTCCCAAACCATTTGAGAAGAAATGTCAAATTAAATTGGAAATCTGTTTATTGCAGATGGCTAGTCGCGATTCTATAAAATGTATGGTTTTAAGAATTTTTAATTAAATAAATACATTTACCTTTGAGAAGAGATGATAAGATGAAATCCATGGTTATTGGGGGAGGGGGGAGAGGGAGAAGTTTTGGAGGCTTCCATTTCAGCTGATTTATGAGGAGAAACTCGAATCAGGACATTGTCAGTCTTGCTCTTAAGACATTTCCTACTGATAGCCCCAAAGTTTTCACTAGTACATTACTGTACCTTGGATATCTATTTGAGGACTTATTTGATGGATTGAATTTGAAACATGGTCCTCCAAGAACCGATTTGAAAATTTCTTGAGACTTCATGGACATTCTTTGAATATCATCCTTAAGGGACTGGAGAGTTAGCTGCAGAGGTTGGATGTAACAATACATACCTCTGCTCATATTTCTTTCTGATAGCACCTTGCACTATATAAATGCCTTTTCCTCTTCTGGTCAAAACTTAATAAAGTCTTGAATTTTTTAAGACTGTTCCTTGATTACCTGTGTAATGTTCAACAAAGTACCTCTTCTTCAACACCCAAGAGCAGTTGCTTTGAAGGGAGTTTTGTGATGTGTCAGTTGGGCCTTTCTAAAGTCCTGGGCAACATTTTGCATGGATTCCTTGGCCTCTCGCCTTTGACTTTGTGTGACTGGGTGCTAATATTTTACCAGTGTAAGTGCACCTTTAGAGACAGCAGAAGTTTCCATTTCAACTGAAAACTCTTTAACAAGCAGCAGCATTTGTAAAAGACTCGCACTTTGGGGTCATGGAGAAAGTGGGGTGGGGGGTTGAGTGTGCTTCTCATTGCTTTAAAAAGTGTTTTTTAAAATAACATTTTATTAATTTATCAAAATATAAAATACAGAAATACAAAGAAAAGTGAAAATAATGGTAAAATAAGGGAGGGAAAGGAAGAAACATGTAGGATAGAGGGGAGAAACGAAAAAAAGAAAATTTTATGGAAGGATACCAGGCAGCTCATAACATTTGTTTGTAAATTTTCATCATGTTTCATTCAAGAGCTTGTGCAGAGTGCTCCAGCCTCCTTATTTTTCTCCATAATGAAAACACTGGTAATTAAACTGAGCTGAGAGGGTTGATCAGCCAAAGTCACACAGTAAGTATATTTCCATGGCCAAGGATTGATTTGAAGCAGCATCCCCCTCATGTTAGTCCAGCACCCAAATCACATTATATTAGCTCTCAAAGAGTTTTCTCTGTCCAGATTTAGCACCACAGCCTGATGTAAATACAGGTACAACCATTCATATACTGATCATTCAAAGTTACAACTGCACTGAAAGAGCTACAGTAATTTGCTGTCCTTGGTAGCCTTTATATTTGGTTTGCAACTGGGTGCTTAGTCCTAGTCAGCATGATCTCTTTATATGTATTCTTTTTCTGTTTATAAGCTATCCAGGAGTCAGGCATAGTTCAAATTGGATATAGGAAAAATAATTTATCCGTGTAGATGTACTGGAATACTTGGGAAAGAATGAAGTAATGATGTCAGTTTGGATATTGGTGTCAATACTGAGAAAAGGCTAGTTATTACTTTGTACATATGCTGTGCTTATGGAGAAAATAGGTGTCAGCCACTGTGCTTCCTATCTCTGTCCTATGAGATATTCCTGCATGTCTGTTGTTTCAGGAGAACTTGCAATCCCACTGCACAAGGAACACAGCCATTTTTGCTGCATTTAGGACTAACCCCTACTTAAAGAACAACTAGAGCTTCTGCTTAATTCTCCATGCCTCCTTGCGGCAGGCTTTATATGCAACATGATTCAATTGAAGTCTCCTTCAGCAAGTGGATATTATGTTAGAGTTATTCCTAGTCACTGGGGATGGCAGCAAAAGGTCTAATCCAGGGGTGGGTTCTAAAATGTTTTACTACTGGTTCTGTGGGTGTGGCTTGATGGTCATGTGACAATTCTTTAGGATTTAGCAGAGGTACTGGTCTACCAGGCTTTTAACTGCTTGCAGAGCTGTACCGGTCTACTCATTTGTTTTTGGAGGCACTGGTCTACCCATTTTATTTTGGAGGCATCAGTCTATCATTTATTTTTGCAGGCACCGGTCTAACCATTTGTTTTTGGAGGCACCGGTCTACCCATTTATTGTTGCAGGCACCAGTCTACTACCACACTGCCTTTTAACACTGATCAGCTGTAGGGTGGCCCTTTGAAGCCCCGCGGCAAGAATTTAAACAGTTTTCCTTCTAGCAGATCAGCTGGGACTCAGGAGGCAGCAATAGATTGGGGGTGGGACCAAATAAAAGGTAAGAATAACGGAGAGGGCAGGAGGGCCCAGCTCTCGAACAAAGAGAACCAGTTCGGTGATGTCATATCGTCACTGCTACCGGCTCCGTGGAACAGGGCCGAACCAGGAGGAACCCACCACTGGTCTAATCCTAGCTGGGTATATTGCATGGAATCTGTCCAGCTAAGCATATTCCTTGGTTAGAGTACAAAAATGGATTTTCACAGGTATCAGGATAATTCCTTTTCTACAGTGGGTGGGGAGCATCTACAGCTAGTCCAATGTGCCTTTCATTTTCAACAGCCTATTTTATTCCATCTGGTGACTGTGAAACCTGAGATTCATCAGGAGTCACACTTTACACTTAAATGGAATACAGGGCTATTTTTGAGCCCTCTGCAGCATTGAATGTTACTATGTACTAAGCTTGTATGTCCCAAAGGATGCTTTTTTTTTTCCCCAAGGGGAAAAATAACCTCATTCCTCTGCACAATATATTGACTGGAATGGGAGAAGAAAGGAGCAGTTAGGGTTGGACATTGTTTCTACTTTTAGCCCCCAATTTCTAGAGCAAAGTTTTCTGAATATTGGGGAGGAACGGTATTGTCTTGACAGATTGGGGAGGCTGACTCAGCTTGAATCTGTTGAGCATATTTCATCTTCCAAATAGTATTAATTAAGCAAAAAGTATGAAATGACATTTAGGATTTGGTATGTATAACTTTCATCATATTTTTGCATATATGATATGGTTTATCTGATCTGAGTTACATATTTGTAATATATACCGTAATTCTTCCAAGAATGAAGATTTTTTTCCCATGTGCAGAATCAAATAAGCAAAGGAATTGAAAATGTTTGGGAAAAAGAATTTTAGGAAGAACAATTTTAACTGCAGTTACTCTAACATAACAGGCCGAAGTAAAATCTTAAATTCTTTTCTACTGTCACAAAAGAAAGTCATAATTACATTTCCTTCTTTGCTCTTTGTCTTTTGTAATTCCCAAATATCTCATCCACCTGGACTAATAAAATTTGGCTAATTCTTGAAACTGTTTCTGTAATTCAATTAATATTATTGATTAACAATATATTGACTAATTAATTGGTGATCTTATTTATTCAGATGATGCATTTATGATCAGTCTGAAGCAATGCCTCCCAATTTCATCCCAGCATGCCACAGACAGTATCTCCCTACTTACAGTACAGTAGCTCAATACTTGCTAAGCATGAATCCCACAGGAGAAGAGGAGTGATGTGGAATGCTACTTCACATGTGAAATTCCCTTGGGTGGCATCATCTTTACTGTGGATTTTCAAGAGCCCTGAAAAAGACATGTTCCCCCAGACTTTTATTGCCAGGACTTCTCTTTGCTTTTAATATGGTTGACATATTTTTATTTACAGTACATATGCTTTAATTTGCAAGCTATGCTGGGGATTTAATTCCTCCCTAAAATACAAACCAGCTTTTTTTCTACTACGTGTGCGTGCATCCCACTGTGTTAATGATTTCCTGTAGCAAATAGGAAGCAGAGCACCCAGGCAACAAGAATTCCTGCTCACACGGCCTTCCGGAAACTTGTAACAATTTCAGTATGGTAGGCTTCCAGGGGCCAGGAATATAATGTTAATAATAATTATGTAGTTAATCTTAATTCCTGTTGACTGCCTGGGCTAACCCCTTTCACTTTTCTTGGCAAGGTTTTTCAGAAGTGTCTTGCCATTGCTTTCTTCCTAAGGCTGAGAGTGAGTGACTGGCCCAGGTCACCCAATTGGTTTCACACCTAAGGCAGGACTAGAGTTTATAGCCTGGTGTCTTAACCACCACACCAAAGTGGCTCTCACAGACAAAATTATTGTCACTATCACCATTGTGATCTAGTGTAGTGGTTCTCAGCCTGTGGTTCTGTGGATTCCTGGGGGCAGCGATGTCACAGGCAGTCTGCGAAGGCTTGAAGAAATGTTATGATTTAAATATTTAAATATTTAAATATGAGGCTACTGCGGCCTCATTCTTTTCACGGTCCTCTCTATTGTGGCTCCAACAACTCCAGTCCCGCTTACCAGCTCAGGATGCCAGAGTCCATCAGGACTTAAATAAGATAATAGCCGCCACTCAATTCACTTCGGATGCCACGCTTAATGCAGCCAAATTTGCCTCGCGGGCTATGGCTTCTTCAGTCACTTCCCGTCGCCTCCTGTGGCTTAAACCTTGGCACGCTGACCTTAAGGCCAAATGGCGTCTTGCTTCCACACCATACTCTGGCTCTAAATTATTTGGTGCTTCCCTTGATCCGTTATTAGTGGAGGACAGGGATAAAAGGAAGGTCCTTCCTTCCGTTACTAGACGAGCTGATCGCAGGGCCACCCCATACTATCGCAGGCAACCGGGCCGTAGTTTCTTTCAGGAGGGTTCCAGTCAGAGACCTTACTCACAGGGTTCCTTTCGTCCCCAGGATAGAGGTTCCTTCAGGGATAAGTCCAAACCCTTCTCCTCTCAGAAACGGCCCTTTCGTGGCACTGGCGGACATCAGTTCCGCCGCCAAAAGTGACTCCCGCTTGACAGCTCCCATTGGGAGGAGGTTGAGCCTGTTTCTCCCCGAATGGGCTCGCAGTACGACAGACCAATGGGTTCTTCATACCATCGAATTCGGCCTCCCATTGGAGTTCCTCTCCCACCCTCCGAGTCGCTTCATACCTTGCCCTGTCTCCAGCTCTCCCAACAAGCGCCATCTGATGGAGCTCGCCATCCAGCACCTTCTGGAGATCAATGCTGTGGAAGACGTTCCACGGGAGCAATGGAGACAGGGGTTTTACTCGATCCTTTTCGTGGTACCAAAGCGCTCGGGGGGATGGAGAGCGATTCTAAATCTAAAATCCCTGAACACTCATTTAGTGTACCGCAAGTTCAAAATGAGTACACTGAAATCCATCCTGGAGGGAATCAGACCCGGAGACTTCCTAGCCTCCATCGATCTCTCCGAGGCGTACCTCCATATCCCCATAGAGCCAGCTCATCGGCGGTACCTCCGATTCAGCTACGCGGGGCGTCACAATACCGGGCCCTTCCATTCGGCCTGGCATCAGCCCCGCGCAACTTCACCAAAATCCTGGCAGCCTTGGTAGCCCACTTACGGTCCATACCGATTCAGATTCAGGCTTACCTGGACGATATTTTAATACAAGCCTCATCCCTGGACAAAGCCAAGACCAATGTGTATCTCACATTGCAAATATTACAGAATCATGGGTTCCTAGTCAACGAGCCCAAGAGTCAGTTGGTCCCACAAACTCGCCTAACTCATCTGGGGGCAGTCATAGACACGCTGGTAGGGCAAGTGTTCCTTTCTCAGGAGAGAAAAGACAGAATCAGGTCCCTGGTTCGGCATCTGTTACAAGATCCGACAGTTCCCAAGTTAGACTTATCTCGCCTGCTGTGGAAACTAGTTTCATGTACAGACATAGTTCCCTGGGCTCAGCTTCACGCCCGCAACCTTCAATGGCTGCTGCTCCCCTATCAGCGGGCAAAGACAGCGGCCTCCAAATCCAAGATCAGGGTTCCCCTGTCAGTTCGCCGATCTTTGCACTGGTGGCTATCCCCGGCTCTGGACAAAGGTTGCGTCTTCTTGGACGTACATCCACTAACTATGACTACAGACGCCAGCCTGACCGGCTGGGGCGCACACCTGAGTCCCCAGGTAGCTCAAGGGCAATGGTCCCCGACAGAAGCCAGGTCGAGTATCAATCTTCTGGAACTCAGAGCCATTCGCCTAGCTCTTCTGGCCTTTCATCGGACTGTGCAGGGACAACACTTGCTGGTACTTACAGACAATGTGTCGGCGAAGGCACACATCAATCGCCAAGGGGGAACAAGGTCCAAGACCTTGATGCAGGAGGCTCTTCTTCTCGGGAGGTGGGCGGAATCTCACCTTCACTCCCTCAGGGCAGATCACATAGCGGGGAAGGACAACCTTCAGGCGGACTATCTCAGCCGCACCACGATAGACGCATCAGAATGGCGCCTCAGTCCCGCTCTGTTTCACGACATCTGTCTCCGGTTCGGCCAGCCACAGGTAGACCTCCTGGCATCCCCAGAGAACGCACAGCTACAACGCTTCTTCACGCGCTACCCATCGCCGGGGGCAGAGGACACAAACGCCCTCCGTTGTCCCTGACCTCGGGAGCTACTTTATGCGTTCCCACCGATCCCCTTGATTCCACGGGTCCTTCGCAGGATTGTAGCCGAGGAAGCCGACGTAGTCTTCATCGCTCCTTATTGGCCAAGAAGGCCATGGTTCTCCGACCTCGTAGCCCTCTCCATGACGGACCCTTGGTGTCTACCTCCAGAGAGAGTGTCCCTCAGTCAAGGAACAATCCTACATCCGGAGCCACAGTGGCTCAACCTAACCGCTTGGCGCTTGAAGGGCTGCTCTTGAGGGAGGCGAGGTACTCAGAGAACGTCATCCGGGTGATGCAGGCTGACAAAAAGGAGTCCACCATCAGACTCTACAACATCACGTGGAAGGTATTTGTTTCATGGTGCTCTGCGCGCGGAATTAACCCGTTGTCAGCTTCTATTCCGCAGGTATTGGAGTTTCTCCATGACGGCTACAGCAAGGGCCTGGCACATAATACCCTCAAGCGGCATGTTGCAGCTCTCGCCACGGTGTTGTCTCCCAGGGACGGCGTGCCTCTGTCTCATCACCTTTCTATCCAGAGATTCCTGCGTGGGGTTCGGAATCTGCGTCCTCCCGTGGTACACCGATATCCCACTTGGGACTTGCCACATGTATTGTCAGCATTGACGGGCCCACCCTTCGAACCTCTCCGGACTGCCTCTCTTAAATTTCTAACAATGAAAGTGGCCTTTTTGGTGGCCGTAACTTTGGCTCGCCGCATTTCTGAGCTGGCAGCCCTTTCTGTCAGATCAGACTTATGTATTATACACCCAGATAGGGTAATTCTTAGACTGGACCCAGCATTCGTGCCGAAAATTAACTCACAGTTCCATCGTGAGCAGGAAGTTATTCTACCTAACTTTTGTCCTAATCCATCTCACCCCCTAGAACACAAATGGCGGACCCTCGATGTTCGCAGGGCCTTAAAGATATATATCTCTCGGACCGCATCCTCCAGGCGCTCCGAAGCCCTATTTATTTCCTTTCAACCAGCATCTTTGGGATCCAAGGTCTCTTCAGTCACCATAGGACGTTGGATCCGAGCTTGCATTTCTAAAGCTTATGACTCACGATCTCTCCCCATTCCACGTCATATCACGGCTCACTCCACACGGAGTGCTGCTACAACTGCTGCTTGGGCCACGCAGGCCTCCCTTGAGGAAATTTGCCAGGCAGCTACCTGGGCCTCTCCTGTTCCTTTCATCAAGCACTACCGTTTGGACACCTTTGCCTCCGCTGAGGCAGCCTTCGGAAGGAGAGTCCTCCAACAGGTTCACCTGGCACCTCGACATCGACCTTCTCAGACTTCCCGCCTGATGAATTTTTTTTTTTTTAATTTGATTTATATGCCGCCCTTCTCCGGAGACTCAGGGCAGCTTACAATGCGTTAAGCAATAGCCTTCATTCTTTTGTATATTTTATACAAAGTCAGCTTATTGCCCCCACAATCTGGGTCCTCATTTCACCTACCTTAACAAGCTTGGGTATGTCCCACTTCTGACCCACTCCGCATCCCAGTGGGAGAAGAGGCGTTGGACTTACCGTGAACGCTCTTTCTCCAGGGGATGCGGAGTGGGTCAGCCCCACCCGTCTGTTATTTTTTCTCTCGTATTTCTAGGCTTGAGACTGTTTTGCAGATCTGCCTTCGTCGAACAAACTGGAAGGAAGGGAGGCCGGAGTAGGCGTGGCCAAGTTTATCCGACTCAGTGATTGGCCAGACGGGCTGGATCATCCCACTTCTGACCCACTCTGCATCCCCTGGAGAAAGAGCGTTCACGGTAAGTCCAACGCCTCTTCTCAGCCTGTGGTTCCGTGGATTCCTGGGGGCAGCGATGTCACAGGCAGTCTGCGAAGGCTTGAAGAAATGTTATGATTTAAATATTGTATTAAGTCTTGGTGGTCTCGGCCATGGTCCGTGGCCACAAAAGCTATTTAAAGGGAGTCCGTGTTGAGAACCACTAATCTAGTGTACTACCTGAGTCTAGTCTATTATTTAGTTAATGTATCCTAGGTGAGACAGGCAGTAATGTGATGAATATAATAAATGAAAAGATTGTAAGAACCTAGAAAATGACTTAATTCGGTAACTAGGTTGATTGTAGGACATGAACACAGCAATTACAAACTTGCTTTTGCTTTACGATTTAAATACATTTTGATGGAAAGTTAATGCAATGTTCACAAACCTTTTACATTTATGGTGCAGCTGGGCCATAATAGAAAATTATGGCTTAAACTATTAAAATGTTAATAGAATTGCCAGCTTTGATTTGTCTCTTGATGCATACCTGCAGGCCAGTGTGGGCTTAAAAAGGACATTCTTTGAAAAATATAAAGGAATTCCATGTTCATGCATGTTCTGCTTTTATATCCAATGAAAGTGATACTATTATTATTATATACTTTATTCATTAAACAGGAAACTCAGTCAACTGAACATCTAAAGATGTGACACAAATACCATTGACTGGTCCTAATGGCTGATACGGGTTGCTGCCAGCGTCCTAGGTATCAACCAAGTATCTTCTTAAAATATATGATGTTCCGAGTAGTGTAGTTTTTTGCAGTTCCACTGGTGTTATTAGAGGAAGCTGCAATTTCTTGATGAGTTTTGTAAAATTCTTGGACATGGGACCAAGTGCCCTGATAACAATGGGTATCACGGTTACATGTTTCTTCCATAGCCTTGTAGTTTCGATGGCCAGGTTGCGATATTTCGTGATTTTTTCCACTTTTTTTTTCTTCAACTCTGGCCTCTCCTGGTACAGAGATATCAATAAACTGTATACTTCAGCTCTCGACAACTGTGATATCTGGCGTGTTGTGTTCCAAATGACGATCTGTTTGTATTCAAAAGTCCCACAAGATCTTAACCTTCTCATTTTCTATAACTTTTTCCACTTTGTGCTCCCATGACTTTTTGGATACAGGTAAGTCATATTTTTTACATAATGACCAGTGGATTAATTTAACTCAGATGTGTCTAGCTTTGTAATCAGTTTGTGCAATTTTGCTGCATTCACATATTAAATGTGAAACAGTATCAACTGTTGTTGCATAGTCGGCAGTTTGGATTGTCAGTGGATTTTTGTATCTTCGCTTTCATGGTATTAGTTTGTAGTGCTTATTCTTGAGCAGTGAGTATTAAACCTTCCGTTTCTTTCTTGATGGTTCCCATCTTAAGCCATGCCCATGTAAGGTTTTCATCACATTTTCCTTCAATGTTTTTCAAGTGTTCTCCATGCAAAGCTTTGGTTTCCCATCTATTGGTTGATGATCTCTGGAGGGCTCGGAACAGGGGCTGTTCCTCTGTCCTGGTCCTATTAGACCTCTCAGCAGCTTTTGATACCATGGACCATGGTATCATGCTGCAACGATTGGAGGGTTTGGGAGTGGGGGGCACCGTGTTGCAGTGGTTTTCCTCCTTCCTCTCCGACCGTACGCAGTTTGTGTTGGCAGGAGGACAGAGGTTGACCTCGAGGTGCCTTGTTTGTGGGGTGCCACAAGGGTCAGTCCTCTTGCCCCTTTTCAACATTTATGTGAAGCCGCTGGGTGAGATCATCCTTGGTTTTGGGGTGAAGCTCCACCAGTACGCTGACGACACCCAGCTGTACATCTCCACCCCAGACCACCCCAATGATGCCCTTGACGTGATGTCCTAGTGCCTGGAGGCCGTGCGGATCTGAATGAGAAACAAGCTCAGAGTCAACCCTTCCAAGACGGAGTGGCTGTGGTTTCCGGCGTCCCGGTATAGTCAGCTGGCTCCATCGCTGACTATTGGGGACGAGATCTTAGCCCCCTCAGAGAGGGTTTGCAACTTGGGTGTTCTCCTGGATGCACGGCTGTCTTTCGAAGATCATATGACGGCCGTGGCCAGGGGAGCTTTTTATCAGGTTCGTCTGATACGCCAGTTGCGTCCCTTTCTGGACCGGGATGCCTTGCGCACGGTCACTCATGCCCTCGTCACGTCCTGTCTGGACTACTGTAATGCTCTCCACATGGGGCTCCCCTTGAAGAGCACTCAGAGGCTCCAACTGGTCCAGAATGCGGCCGCATGGGTGATTATGGGTATGACACATCGCACCCATGTAACACCTCTCCTGCGCGAGCTGCACTGGCTCCCGGTGGTCTTCCGGGTGTAATTCAAGGTGTTGGTCACCACCTTTAAAGCGCTCCATGGCTTAGGACCTGGGTATATACGAGATCGCCTTCTGCCACTGATAGCCTCCCACTGGCCAATACGCTCCCACAGAGAGGGACTCCTCAGGGTGCTGTTGGCCAAACAATGCCGACTGGTGACACCCAGGGGGAAAGCCTTCTCTGTGGATGCACCTGCCCTCTGGAATGAGCTGCCCCTAGAGGTTCGTATGATACCTGACCTGAGTACCTTCCGCCGCGCCCTTAAAACTCTTTTATTCCAACAGGCTGGGCTGGCTTAATATGAATTTTAAATCGGGTGTTTGTTAGCTTTTAACCTTGTGGGCCAAATTTTATATATTCGTTTTAAATTGTTTTTAAATTTTGTAAGTTTATATGTGTTTTAATATGGCTGTACACCGCCCTGAGTCCTTTGGGAGAAGGGCAGTATAGAAGTTTAATAAATTCAATTCAAATTCAATTTAATCTGTCATCCAACTGTTTTTCCTTATATTTTGCCTTTGTTTCTGTGTTTTTATAATGTTCTCCATTTTCACAGTCTGCAGCAATTTTTCTGTACTTTGGTTCACATAATCATTCAAACTTCGTTTTTCTTCTTCTACAGTTTGATGGATTTGTAATAGCCCTCTGCCTCCTATTTTTCTTGGCAGGTACAACTGTCGATGTCACTTCGTGGATGTAAAGCGTGGTACATATTCAAAAGTTTGTGCATTTTCCGGTCCAAGTTTTCCAGTTCAGCCAAAGTCCACTTGATGATTCCAGCTGAGTAACATATCACTGGAACTGTCCATGTATTAATGGCTTTAATTATGTTTCCAGCATTCAGCTTTGATTTTAATATTTTGCGGATCCTCCTGATGCATTCCTTTTGTGTTGACTCTTTGACTTTTTCATTCAAGATGTTATCTGCTTCCAATATGCCTAGGTATTTGAAACTGTGATCCTTTGCTAATGCTTTCGCTATGCTTCCATTTCCTAGTTCTATTCCTTCTATTATTTTTATTTTTCCTCACTGCATGAATAATATAGCACATTTTTCAAGTCCAAAGTTCATTTTGATGTCACTGCTGTACAGTTGAACTGTGTTGAGTATTGATTTAAGTTAAGTGGGGGTTTTTGCATACATTTTAAAGTCATCCATGTATAGTAGATGGTTTATCTTGCCATGTTGGCTTGAGATTTGGTATCCCAGTTTTGTGTTTCGTAGGATTATTGTCAGTACAATTAATGCAATGTTGAACAGTAGTGGTGAAAGTGAGTCTCCTTGGAAGATTCCTCGTCTGATGTTGACTTCACCAATGTTCTCCCCATTTGCTGTTAGAACTGTTTTCCATTTTTGCATATTTGCTTTCAAAAATGTACAGATATTTTTGCTGATTCCAAAGTTTTCCAGACAGGTGTTAATCCAGTTGTGGGGTAAAGAATCAAATACCGTAGTCAATCCACGCCATATTTAAATTCATTTTTCTTCATTTTGCATTCTTTAGTACCATTTTGTCAATGAGCAACTGATCTTTTGTTCCTCTTGATTTTTTATAATTTCCTTTTTGTTCTACTGGATACAAACTGTTTTCCATCAGATGATTGAATACTGAATTTGCCAATATTCTTGTAAAAAGTTTGAACGTTGTTGGCAAGTAATTGAGTGATAGTTGCTTGGTTCTGTGCCCTTTTCTGGTTCTTTCATTAAGTGTGTTCAGCCAGCTGTTAACTATTCTTCGCTTGTTGCATTTTGAAGTATTTTATCAAATTGAGTGGCCATGCAATGATGGAGGCTGGTCAGGTGTTTTAGCCAGTATCCATGCAATTCGTCCAGGCCAGGTGCACTCCAGTTCTTGACCTTCTTTGGTTGTTTTGCAACCATGTCAGTTATTATTATAATATTTTCCATTTTGTTTCATATTGTTTGTTGTTGTATATCTTTGATCCAGAAGGCAGTTTTGTTGTATTCCACTGGGTTTTCCCACAGTTCTTTCCAAAAGTTCAAAGCTTTTTCTTTACATGGGTGAACATTAGTTTGGACTCGATTTTCATCAAGGAATCAGTAGAAAGAGGTGTTGGTTTCTTCTGAACTGGACATTTTCACAATATTGTTTTATTCGTCCTTCATATCTTTCAATTTTCTTTGCTATTGCTATTACATGTTGTTTTATTTCTTCTATGATTTCCGTTATTGTTTTTTCCTCCAGGTTGTATTTTTTGTGTAAACTGTTTTTCAGCTTTTTGTTCTTTAATTTTCCTTCTTTCAAGTACTTTAAATTGCTGACATCCTCTCATAGTTTTCATAGTCGAATTTTCCACTTTGGTGTTACAGTGGGTTTCTTTTTTGGCATTTTATAACCCAGTTCTGCAGTTATAATGGCGCTGTGCTATACATTAGTTCAGAGGTGGGCAAATGTGGCCCTTTTACAACCTGTGGACTTCAACTCGCAGAATTCCTGAGACGGCTGTCTCAGGAATTCTGGGAGTTGAAGTCCACAGGTTGTAAAAGGGCCACATTTGCCCACCCCTGCATTAGTTGGTTGGTTTCATATAGTGTGCTGGATGGGATGGAAGTTAAAATGTTGTTCACAGCAGTTAACAGATCTTTCACTCATTTGTTATGCACTTCGTGAATGGTAGGTAGTCTTTTTCTTTCTATGTTTTTCTTTGATGTGGTTTTCAATCTTTCAGCATTTTTGCTACACTTTCGAGTTGTTGCACAGGAGGATCTTCATCCTGTATGTTAGTTTCTTCCACTGGCTGGTCAGTTTGTTCATGTGTTGCAGCTTTAGCTTATCATTACTTTTTGTTTTCTTTTTAGCCAATATTTCTAGATGTTGCATTTCCACATCTGTGAAAACTTTATTACGGATGATGAAGCGTCTTTGATCCATTAATATTTGTTCAGTTACATCACTTTCCATGTGTTTTTCCTTAAATAATAATAATAATAATAATAATAATAATAATAATAATAACAACAATAATAAATTATTATTATTATTATTATTATTATTATTATTATTATTTCCTGAAATCTTGAACTCACCATATCCTGATTTCTAGGCCAGCATCTTCAACATTCCATCATACTGGCTTCCTTAATACGGCTATAATTCACTGCATTTTGCTCTAATAATGCACTTTTTAAAAAATGAAATAGTTTGGTAATTTTGGATTATTTTGAGCGCAGTGTACTAAATTTAAGCAATTAAAAACTTAATTTATTTGATCTTTTTTAAGAAGCTAACTGCTAATTCTACTGAGGTATTCAGATAATACAATTCTCAAGGTAGGTAATTAAATTGTGCTTAGGCAATCACTTGCTAACTCTGGCAGAGGGAATTGTACCAGAAACTGTGCTAGCTATAGAACAGAATGGTAACTGCTCTGTTAGAGAACTTTGCAGCTGGTGCTTGGACAAATTAAATGTGAAAGCAGTGAATTGGGTCAGGCAATCTAAACCAGAAGACAAACGAAATGAATTTCCCTTTGTTTTACAACCTGCATTGATGGCAGGATGCTCATCCTAAAACTTGAAGTGAGATGATAGACATGGTTACTCAGATGTAAGTCTCACTGAGTAGTTCAGGGAGAATTACTGCAAAATAATGAAACTATTATATTCCACTAAGCATATCAAGACAATTTGATTGCGGTTTACCTATTATCTATAATTCACATTCAACAATTTTATGTTTCAGGAAAAACTAAAATAGTTTTAAATACTTTTAGTTTTTGGTAACAATTTTCTTTTGAAAGAGTATTGGAAAAGCTCGGTATGCTAAGTAAATTGTAAGCCGCCCTGAGTCTCCGGAGAAGGGCGGCATATAAATCAAATTAAAAAAAAAAAAAATTTTTGATGTCAGCTGATTTAAATATAGACTATTTATTTTGAGCTATGCTTTCTTTTTTAAATATAGCTTTTCTGATTTTTTTCTAAAACGAATTTACATAAATGTAGACATGTAAACACATATTTATTAAATAAGTTTTATATTTAACTGGGATGTACTGATTTGTTTTCAGGATTCCTTTTATATAGATATAACAAAGATTGCTAAGGATTTGTAGAATCATGGAATAGGAATGTTCTTACAGATGACTACTTAAGTATTAAGCCTTTGCTTCTCTTAATCCATACTGGCATTATAATAAATCTCTTACTTGCAGATGGTAAATAAATTAGTAAACTAGCATTAGCCTCATTTCTGTGTTTGGATACAGATATACATTTATACACATGTGTGCATGCACAAACACATAATATAGTTCATGGACAGCAATCCTTTTTTTTCAATTAATGACTCATGCTTCCACTCCGTGAAATAGTGATGATTAGTAGTAGTTCAAGCTGGGAAGAAAGAAAAAAAAATGTAATTTACATAAATGTAAAACATCAGACACTCTGTTTTCCAGGAACTATTTCCAGTGGCAACTAATCAGAGGCTTTGCTGGCAGCACCACTGATTGCAATTATCATATATTCCTAGCAGAAACCCTTAGTAAATAATAGGCAGCATCCATCTTCTTTGAGTGGTATGTAGTAGGGGTGGTTCTGGAACTGGCTAATCCTAGTCATGGCTCTAAGTAAGGATTTAGTTTCATATTTTTTTCATCACCATTAGTTAGAAGCATAATACATAGAAAGAATTACATTCCATTTTATATCCACATTGTTTCTTAGACGGCAATCTTGCACACACCACAAAAAGCTGTATGAAAATTTCAGCAATCGGGATACAGTATGATCTCTTTGACCATTAGCTTAAGGGCATACCACAAGAGCCAACCGCCACTGTTTCCAAATTTTAATGATCTTGATAGAGAGCTTGAAAGCAGGAAGCAGAGACCTCTCCCTTCCTTCAGGAGGAAGGGAGAAACATGCCTAGTCATCGTATTATTTTACAGAAAACAACTACCACCATAGAATTATGCCAAGCATTGCCTAAGTCACCTGGCAACCAAAGCAGCAGGCAACAATTAGACACATTTATGAATATTTTGACCATCTTTCTTAGAAGATTCATCTTTTGCAGGTGCTGCAGGAAATCTATTCAATTGGAATAGTTTGGGTTTTGTGTTTTTTCCTCCTTGAAGGGATCCTCCACTGCCAGGTTAAAATTTAAAAAATCACGCCCAATAAATGGAGAAGAGATTCTGAATTCAGGCACACCTGAGAAAATCAGGAGCAAAACTGCCTGGCTCCTAGATGACCAATCGATCATTGTACTCTCGCTCCCTTACAAGGGGATCTCTCTTTGTATCCTTGTAAATGCAACAATAGGAGGTAGTTTGGGCTGAAAGGATACCTGGCTATTGGTGACCTTGAACCTGGATCTTCCAACTCCTAACCAACATCCTAATCATTACAGCATAGAGGTCTATACTTATTGGGCCAACTGAAAAGTCACAAAAGTAAGCAGACTTTCCTTACATGGTTTAAATGGGAAATGCTTAAACCTGAACATTCTTTGCACCTAGTGACTTCATATATAAATCCACCACTCTCTCATAATGTCCTCCACAATTGCACTTTTTGAATGTTCCACTTTTCCCTACAATCATAAGTTAGGCAAGTCATGATGTCTTCTAATGAATTCTTAATGTGGCACCCAAGTTTTACAGATCACTTTTAGGAAAGCTTGCTGCCAGCTAAACTTGGTGGCTTTTTAGCACCAGGTAAAGAGAACAAGGATGAGCGATGTATGCACCATATGTATACACACCTTTGGACTATAACAGGTATCTCTAGCAGTGTAAAGTTTAGAAATCCCCTTTTGATCAGCTGCATACCACAGCATGTGGAGTTATACCTTCTTCTAGTAAAGAAGGTTTAAGGTCCATGAAGTTAACAAGCAAGGGAAGAATTCAACATATAGAGCCTGTAGTACAGTGGACTAAAGCACTGTTATTAACAACTGCTGCTTGCAATTACTGCAAGTTCAAATCTCACCAGGCTCAAGGTTGACTCAGCCTTCCATCCTTTCAAAGGTAGGTGAAATGAGGACCCAGATTGTGGGGGCAATAAGCTGACTTTGTATTAATATACAAAAGTATGAAGGCTATTGCTTAACGCATTGTAAGCCGCCCTGAGTCTCCGGAGAAGGGCGGCATATAAATCAAGGTCCCCAGAGGTGACATGCAGCACCCTCTCTGTGGGCATGCGAGCCATTGCCCCAGTTCAGTTCTGCCGCACATGCGCGTGTGCTCACAGCGGCCAGCTGGTCTTCGGGTCTCTGCCACGCATGCGGGGGGCACGTGTGGGTGTGGGTGTATGCATGTATGGGGGCGGGACACGTGGGGGGCACATGCACACATGCGGGGGCTGGGCGCATGCGAATGGGGTGTGTGCATTGCGTTTTGGGAGTTCAGGGGCGCATGTGCATGCGCACATTTTGGGCACTCGGTCTGGAAAAGGTTAGGGTCACTGATATAAGGTATATAAATTTCCCTGGAAACATCACCAGGCTAAAAGGAAGAATTTAACTGCAGTTGTGGGATGAACTATACTAAGATTCAAGAAGGAATCTAATGCATCCTGACTTCTATCTGATAATCAGGCAGATTACATTATTCATTCATTTACCAGAATAAAAGAGCTGAAAGAGACCTTGCTCGTCTTCTAATCCAACCCCCTGCTCAAGCAGGAGAACTTATGTCTTTTCAGACAAATGGCTATCCAATCTCTTCTTAAGATCTCCAGTGTTGGAGCACTCACATCTTCTGAAGGCAAGCCATTCCACTAATTGATTGTTCTCCCTATCAGGAACTTTTTCTAGTTCTAGGTTGGATCTCACTTTATTAAGCGTCCATCTGTTACTTTTTGTCTTGGCCTCAGATGCTTTTGAAAATAGGTTGTCCCCCACTTCTTTGTGACAGCCTCTCAAAAACTGAAATACTGTTATTATGTCACCCGCAGTCCTTCTTTTCACTAGATTAGGCATATCCAGTTCCTGCAACTGTTCTTTACATGTTTTAGCTTCAGCTGGTTTTTTTGTTTTTTGTTTTTTTGCTGTTTTATATTGCTCCCCATCATTTTAAATAGACATTCTGGATGCAAGAGTTTGTCTTAGATGGGGTGGCAATATGTCTCAGAAGGCCCAATAGGTTTCAGATTGTCTACCAAATGTTGCAGGGGAAGGCTATTCCCCTCTTTTGACTTTGTTTCTATAACCCAGATAAGGAGAAGAAATAAAACAGTGGCAGCAAAACCCAATGTTGAAGGCCATAACTGTTGTTATTCTTGTTGGATGGAGTAGGTGAAAGAATATCCTTACAAAAAACCTGTATTATTTAATGTGGATTTTCTGTTTATTCCACCCCCACTCCCCAACTGCTGCTAAATTGTACTCGTTCCTATTGTTTTTATGTTTTGACTATGGTAATTGGCTTCTACTTGAAAAGCAGGATACCCCCTCAAGTAGTCCTTTACTTATGACCATTCATTTAATGATGGTCAAAGCTGCAAAGGCCTTGGAAAAAGCAATTTATAATCTGTTCTCATACTTAGGATCATTATACCACCCCAGCAGTCACATGACTGCAAGTCAGAGGTGGGTTTCAGCAGGTTCTGACCAGTTCTGGAGAACCGGTAGTGGAAATTTTGAGTAGTTCGGAGAACCAATAGTAAAAATTCTGACTGGCCCCACTCCCATCTATTCTCTGCCTCCCTATTCCCAGCTGATCAGGAGGAAATGGGGATTTTGCAGTAACCTTCCCCTGGAGTGAGGTGGGAATGGAGATTTTACAGTATCCTTCCCCTGCCATGCCCACCAAGGCATACCACCAAGCCATGCCACACCCACCAAGCCATGCCACGCCCACAGAACCGGTAGTAAAAAAATTTGAAACCCATCACTGCTGCAAGTGGAATGCTTGGCAACCAGCTTGCATTTACTAAGGTCAATTTGCCACTTTTTGCCCATTTGGGGAGCTGGATTCATTTAATGACTGGTGATTTATTTAATGACCACCACAAAAATTGTTATAAAATCTGGTATGACTCGATTTATGACTACAATGATTTATGACAGAAATTCCTGTCCCAGTTGTGCTCATAAATTGAAGATGTGCCGTACATTTTTTAGGCAAATATGCATATAGCCAAAACAATCTTTCTCCAGTATCCTGACCGAGGAAGCAGCAGAGAACATATCTAACCACAACATTTCAACAGTCAGAAAATCAGTTCCAGCAACCAGAGAACATTTCTGGATCCCACCCTACTGCACACAGCTCATTAAGTAAACGTTAACATCCCAGCGTGAAATGGCTGACACACTCGTTTTCCAAAAATGGTTCCTTCACATTCAAAGAAATCTTGGATGCATTCCCAGTTTCTGGAAAATTCAAACTGCAGCTGCTTCAGGTTCAGACAACACAAATTACCACAAAGCTTGATTAAAATGCAGCACTAAATTGGGGCAGATTGTGGAAATAAAATTGTGGTACTTGCAAATTAATTAACTTTTTAGCTCAATACATCTTGTCATGCAAAAACCTCCCTTAATAAAGAACCCAGAATCAGTTATCAAGTACTTTAACAAATATTAGCACAGTAATCATCTTGAGTTTTAGATCAATTGATCAAGTAATGTTGTTTTGTAATTTAATAAAGCCATTTCTACCTTGGAAGATATACATAAAAATGTTATTATACAAGCACTGCAAGGTTATTTTTTGGAAAAGAGCAATTTTTGGGGGGTAAAATTGTTTTGGCATACTTTGCATTTCTCTGAGATTCTTTCTCCTCACTTGTATATGTGCATGCCCACACATGTATTTACAGGACAAACATGCCCTTTTTTCTGCAGTCAATATGCTTGAGGAAAAACTCTGGAAACTCAATTCTGAGATGTTCATATTCCTTTTCAGAGTAAAAAAAAAACCTTTTGGGTTCTTACACATATTTGGAATTTTGAGTTAATCTACTTGTTTCACCAAATGACAGACATAGTAAATAAGTCAAATAACATAAATATATCTACAGATATATATGTACAGTATATATGAAAAACCAATGGTTGAGATTGTTCCTTACCCAAAGAAAGCATTGATCTGGAGCCATTTTTATTTTTCAAAAATCAATTTAGGAATTACATAATCTGAGGGACATGCTCACTTATAATAATCTACACTCAGCGTAACAAAATTGACAAAAGTGAAGGTGGGTCTGAATACTTCCTGAATGCACTGTAGATAACGCAAGCCAATGCAGATATTTCAAAAATGATTTTTCAACTTTTCCCTTTAAAGGGATTTTTAAAACATGTAGTAATGTTTGATGGGCACAACAGTATTTGAAGCTTCAGTAGTTCTTCCAATTCAATTTCAGAAATATATTTTCTTGTGCTTAAACATTTAACCTGGATTTCATAATGTCAGAGGTTGTGTAGGGTTTTCTCTTTAAAGTCTAGCTATTTGATTTGCTTCCTAGCTGTGGTGCCACCACTAAGAACAAGCTATTTACTGATAAACATTATCTTCTTGTTAGTCATCTGTAGCAATAAGAATCTGTTATGTTGTAAACTAAATCCACTTCAAAATACAACCCATCTCTGCAATTTTAGTCTTTCTTGCTGTTATATAATCATGATCACATTGGAAATCTTTAGCTTATTTTAGCCTATGCTTTCTAACAAATATTTTAAAAGAATTGTTTTACTACTACATTTTAGGAAGAAACAAATTAAAATATTTTTTTTATTCTAAGGACCAATAATATATTGAAGCAACTGAAAACAGAAATAACTATGATTACCTAGAATGTTAGCAAAATTCCTTTCACAGTTTAGTATTTATAAATTACCACACAACCAGTGATTTGTTGGGTCATTTCAGACATACTCCCTTACCTAAAAAGAGAAACAGAATGACCATAGGAAGGGAGGAAAAGCAGAACAACTTCTGGATTCCTGCTGGCTTGCCCATTGAATTTCCATGTATGGAAGCCAGCGAGCAGCATTGGAAATAATGACATGACTATGGTTGACTGTGGCAGTGTGATAGTGCTGAAGTAGCCACAATCTTGCCAAATTTCAATCCCATAGGATTAATAGGTCCCGGATTTTGGACTCCTTTGTTAGTCCATTAGAGGTATGTTGATTCAAAAATTGTTGCCATGTGATGCACTGTTTTGCCCAATTGAAGGTTACAGACAGACTGGGCGTTGGTCCTACCTGATACGCCCTTTCTCTCATGGGCGGAAACGGCAGTCAGCGATGGGTAGACTCCATCAGCTAGCCAATCAGGACTGAGTTTGCACTTTGCTTAGGCCCCAACCTTCCTTCCTGTCTCCAGTTTGTTGACGAGGACCTCAATGCAGACTATCGTGTCTCCAACTGAAACGAGAAAAAAAATAGCGAACCCACCCTCCCCGGCAATAGGTGGGTCAGCCCCGGAAAGGAAGGCTGAGTGCCGTTTCCTCCCATGAGAGAAAGGGCGTATCAGGTAGGACCAATGCCCATTCTCCTCCTTGGTGGAAACGGCAGTCAACGATGGGACATACCAAAGCTTGATGTTGAAACGGGAGGGAAGAACCACAGCCGAACCCACCTCAGGAGGGCAGCACTTGCTGCAACATGCGGTGGCCAAAGGCAGCATCCGCCGATGCATAGACATCCAGACGGTAGTGGCGAATAAAGGGCGTTGGCATAGAGCAGGTTGCAGCCTTGCAGACCTCTTCTAGTGATGCTTGAGACGCCCATGCGGCAGAAGTGGCCGCACTCCTGGTTGAATGCACGGTCACGTGACGAGGGACCCTCAAGGACTGCGACTCATAGGCAGAGGAAATAGTGGCTCTGATCCAACGCCCCAGCGTCGGAGCGGAAACCTTGGAACCCATGGTACCAGGTTGAAACAAGACGATTAAGGCGTCTGTGCGACGAAATGAAACCGTGTGCGCGATGTAAACCTTCAAGGCCTGCGCACGTCCAGAGTATGCCAACTTTTTTCGAGCTGATGAACTGGCTTCGTGCAGAAAGAAGGTAAAACAAGCTCCTGGGTGCGATGAAAAACAGAGTTAATTTTGGGATGAAATGTGGGATCCGGTCGGAAGACTACCTTGTCAAGATGGAACACAGACAACTCACGGCTGACCGACAGGACAGCCATTTCAGAAATACGACGAGCAGAAGTTACTGCGACCAGGAACGCCACTTTAAGGGAGAGATAATGAAGGGAAAACTCCTGGAGGGCTCGAAAGGGGCCTTGGTAAGCACCACCAAAACTTTGTTGAGGTCTCAGGTAGGGAAACGGTGGATGACTGGTGGTCGCAGATTGGTGGCTCCTCGTAGAAACGTATGGACCAAGGGGTCCTTGATAATGGTGGAGAGTCAGTCACAGGCCAATACAGAAGAAATAGCCGCTGCCTGACGCTTTAGGGTGGAAGGAGCTAGGCCAGCGTCGAACCCATCTTGTAGGAAACCGATAATGTGTGCCACCGAAGGAGATGTGGGGACCACCTCCCCATTGACGCACCACAGGGAAAAGGCGCGCCACGTAGCCTCATAAATGCAGAGAGGAGATGCCCGCTGAGCAGCCTGAATGGTCAGAATGGCTCTAGGCGGAATGTTGGCCCTGGTCAACAGCTCCCGCTCAGTCTCCAGACAGTTAATTGTAACCACTGGGGCTCAGGGTGGGTCAGGTTTCCTTGGAGGAGGCATATTTGGTCATCAGGAATCCTCCAAGGGGGTGCCACTGATAAGGAGATCAGGTCCGAGAACCAAGGCCTCCTGGGCCAATGTGGGGCAATCAGGATCAGTTCCGCCTTTTCTTGCAGCAATCTGCGTAGAACCTTGGCAATGAGGGCTAGCGGGGGAAGGCATAGAGTAGCAGGCCTTGGGGTCAGGGAACTAGGAGAGCATCTACTGCTTCCGGACTGGGAGATGGGTACCTAGAAAAGAAACGTGGTACCTGATGATTGACATGAGAGGCGAACAGGTCTACTGCAGGGAATCCGAAACGAAGAGAGAGGTCACGAAAAAGCTGCGGGTGAAGACTCCATTTGGCGTGGTCCACGAAGTGACGACTGAGGGAATCTGCCAGAATATTCGATTTCCCAGAAATGTGGGACGCCCACAAGGATGCCAGATGATCCTCCGCCCAGAGCCCTAGGCGAAGGGCTTCATAGAAGAGGGACTTTGAATGCGTATCACCCTGTCTGTTAATATGAGCCTTGGCGGAAGTATTGCCAGTACACACAAGGACATGTTGGCAATGCAAAATAAATTGCTCGTAACTCCAACTGGTTAATATTGTATTGCTTCTCCTGTTCTGACCAGTGACCCTGGACCATGTGGGTGTCTAGGTGTGCACCCCAATCAGAAAGATTAGCATCAGTGGTGAGCACTAACCTGGGCGGTTCCCTAAAACCACTGCCCTTGGAAATGGCGGGTGAGACCCACCACGCCAAGGATTCCAGGACCTCAGGGAAGGGAAATCTTCGCTAAGGAGGTGACTGAAAGGGACCATTGAAAGGGGAGGAGAAACCATTGTAACTGTCGACTATGGAGACGGGACCAGGGAACGATGCCAAAAGTAGACACCATTTTACTTAACAACCGGGAGAGGGTGATTAGGGGAATGGAATGGCCTTTAATACACCTAGAAGCCAGGGCAGCTAAGCTGGACTGGCATGCCGGGGAGAGGGAGACCTGAGATAAGGAGGTATCGATGATAGAGCCCAGGTGTAGGATATGGGTGGATGGGGACAAGGAACTCTTGGACCAGTTAATGAGAAACCCATGAGCTTGAAGCAACTGAATAGTACTAACCTCGAGATGGGCTTGGGACTGAGAAGTGGAGAGGATGAGGATATCATCCAAATGAAAAAGAATATGAATGGGTAAGGACCTAATGTGGGCAATGAGGGCCGCCATAAGCTTAGTAAAAACTCTAGGGGCCGAGGAGAGGCCAAATGGGAGGGCCTTATATTGGTAATGATGGCCTCTATAATAGAAACGTAAGAATTTACGGTGGGCAGGAAAAATGGGTACGTGCAAATAGGCCTCTGTTAGATCAACTGATGACCATAAAATCTCCCTCCCGGATACACTTCAAAATAGACTGGAGGGAGTGCATCTTGAATCGGCGATAGGTTATGTACCGGTTCAAGGATTTCAAATCTAAAATTGCCCTCCATCCACCCCAGGACTTAGGGACCAAAAATAAACGGGAGTAAAATCCCAACCTATGTTGGGCAGGAGGGACCGCCTCAATAGCCTTGATGTCTAATAAATGGGAAATGGCTGAAGCCATACGCTGACAATATGTCAGGTCCCAAGACAGGGAACAAAAACCCTTGGGGGAGTGGAGCAGAATTCCAGGGTTAGGCCTTCCCTAATCGTATTGCGCACCCAGAGGTCAGAAGTAGTGGAATCCCAGCAGTCGGAGAAGAACAAGAGACGTCCCCCAACATGGGAATCCGGGGGCATGTTAACGAGACTTGCGGAAGGGACGACCTCTCCCCCCTCTGAACGATCTCCTGGGGAAGAAACGTGAAGTGTGTCTAAGCTGGAAATCCTGAGGTTGAGTGGCTCTGGAGGAAAACTGTCGAGCCAGTCTGGCCTGAGAGAGGCCGCTGTTTGAGGAACGAAATGGCTGAGAACGAAAATGAGGTTGTTGCCGATAGTCAGACCTTCGAGAAACAAAAGGGAAGACTTTCCAATGATCCCTGGTTTCAACTAAAATGGGATCGAGGGAGGAACCAAAGAGCTTATCACCGGCATAGAGGGAAGCAGCCAGACGCCATTTGTTTCTGGCATCGGCTTGCCAGTGACGTAGCCATAGAAGCCTCCTGGAAGTTACTAAGGAACCAATGGACTTGGCAGCAAATCTGGCCGCATTAAGTGTGGCATCCACGGAAAATTCAACAGCTGCTAAGATTTTATTAATGTCTTGATGAGGCCATGTTGAAAAATGAAGCTGCAGAACCAGCTCTTACCGACCAGATGGAGGCTTGATGGCCCTTGATCAGGGTACGTTCGGCCCGTTTCAACGACTCACCGGGAGAACCAGTCAGGTGAGTAGTCGAGGAGAGAGCTACAATGGGAGCATCCACTGAAGGGACCTGTAGTAAATCAGAAAACTCTGAAGCTAAAGTGTAGAACCGCTTGTCCTGGGTATTGCAGGGCCGAGCTGAGGATTTTGTGCAGTATCTGTATGACAAAATCGCTCAGATTCAGGAAGGGCTGGTCTCTGACTGGGTATGTCCGGACGGGATGACTGAGGCAGGTCTTGAGTGTGTTATCTGGGGGAGTTCGATCCTGTGGCTCCCGAGGACATGGACAGGGTCCTGGGACGGCTGAACGCGACCACATGTTTATTGGACCCGTGTCCCTCCTGGTTGGTACTGGCTTCCCGGGAGGTGACACGAGGCTGGCTCCAGAAGATTGTTAACGCTTCTTTGAGTGAGGGGGTCCTGCCGGCCGCTTTGAAAGAAGCGGTTGTGAGGCCCCTCCTCAAGAAGCCCTCTCTGGATCCGGCTGTTTTGGCTAACTATCGTCCAGACTCCAACCTTCGCTTCGTTGCGAAGGTTGTTGAGAGTGTGGTGGTGCAACAGCTTCCCCGGTACCTGGATGAAGCTGTCTATCTAGACCTGCTCGTCCGGCTTCTGGCCTGGGCACAGCACGGAAACGGCATTGGTCGTGTTGGTGGATGATCTCTGGAGGGCTCGGGATAGAGGTTGCTCCTCTATCCTGGTCCTGTTAGACCTCTCAGCGGCTTTTGATACCATCGACCAAGGTATCATGTTGCACCGGCTGGCGGGGTTGGAAGTGGGGGGCACCGTTCTGCGGTGGTTCTCCTCCTACCTCTCTGACCGGTCGCAATCTGTGTTGACAGGGGGGCAGCGGTCGACCCCGAGGCACCTTGCTTGTGGGGTGCCACAAGGGTCGGTCCTCTCGCCCCTTCTGTTCAACATTTATGTAAAGCCGCTGGATGAGATCATCCGTGGCTTCGGGGTGGAGTTCCATCAGTACGCTGATGACACCCAGCTGTACATCTCCACCCCAGGCCACCCCAACGATGCCCTTGAAGTGATGTCCCAGTGCCTGGAGGCCGTGCGGGCCTGGATGGGGAGAAACAGGCTCCGACTCAACCCCTCCAAGACCGAGTGGCTGTGGCTTCCGGCGTCCCGATATAGCCAGCTGATGCCATCGCTGGCTATTGGGGGTGAATCACTCGCCCCCACGGAGAGGGCTCGTAACTTGGGCGTCCTCCTGGACGCACGGCTGTCTTTAGAAGATCATTTGACGGCCGTGGCCAGGGGGGCTTTTTATCAGGTTCGTCTGATACGCCAGTTGCACCCCTTTCTAGATCGGGACTCCCTACGCACAGTCACTCAGGCACTCGTCACTTCCTGCCTGGACTACTGCAACGCTCTCTACATGGGGCTCCCCCTGGGGTGCACCCGGAGGCTCCAGCTGGTCCAGAACGTGGCCGCGCGGGGGATTATGGGGGCGACGAGGCGCTCCCATGTGACACCTCTCCTGCGTGAGCTGCAATGGCTCCCGGTGGTCTTCCGGGTGCGCTTCAAGGTGTTGGTGACCACCTTTAAAGCGCTCCAGGGCTTAGGGCTGGGATATTTACAAGACCGCCTTCTGCCACCAATAGCCTCCCACCGGCCAGTACGCTCGCACAGAGTGGGCCTCCTCAGGGTGCCGTCCACCAGACAATGTCGGCTGGTGACCCCCAAGGGGAGAGCCTTCTCTCTGGCGGCGCCCACCCTCTGGAACAACCTCCCCCCAGAGATACGTAAAATAACAGACCTCCAGATTTTTCGTCGGGCCCTGAAAACCTATTTATTTCAACTAGCTGGGCTGTCTTGAGTTCAATTTTAAATTGATTTTAAATTGGATTGTTTTAATTTACGGCCAAAATATTTAATTATTTTAAACTGTTTTTAAATTTTGTATGTTCTGTTTTTTACTTTGGCTGTTCACCGCCCTGAGTCCTATTTGGAGAAGGGCGGTATAGAAATTGAAACAAATAAATAAAATAAATAAATAAACTGGACAAAGGTCCGGAACGCAGAGAAGTCCATTGTCTTTTCACGACATCTGAAAAAAGTTTAGGAGCAGGCAGGGTTTCAACTCGAACAGCCTGTTCAGAAAAAAGAGAAGAAGGATCCTCCCCAGAGGCTGATCCCTGTCCGGCATTAGTAGAAGAAAGAGCCTTAAACAATAATGAACGAAACAATTGGGGCTTAAATAAGCCAATAAATGCGGGCTGGTCTGGCTCAAGACCCTCATCATCAGACAATTCCTGGTCCAAGCCAAATCCTCAGCAGACACAGAAACCTGACTCGTAGAAGTGGGAGAAATAGGCCGCTCCGGTTGTACTGCAGACTCTTCTCCATGATGAGAATGACTAACCTGGCTGACATAATCAGAAATTTCAGACTCAGACCTCTGATGAAGCCCCTCAGCAATCCCTTGGCGAATGGCCTCAGTGATAAGGGATGCCAAGGCAGGAGGGATTATGGAAGGCAAAGGTTCAGGCTGAGCAGGGGGCTGCTGAAAAGATGGAGTAGCAGGAGCTTGAGTGTCACTGCAGACCGTTTCAATTGGAGCAGCAGCAGCCAGGGGAGGGCCTGCGGGTGGCAATGTGGCAAACAAAATGGCCACCTCAGCAGAAGAAGGCGAGGAACCTCGTTGCACACAATCAGGGGACAGTGAAGCCCTATGGGTTGACTGAGGCTCCACCTGGTGGTCTGTGGCTGCTCTATCAGGCTCCTGGGGGGAAGGAGAGACCATGGGAATCTGAGCCCTGGCCTGAGTTAAGGCCTCTTGATGAGCCTTCTGAATAGCCCGCTCTAGTGCCTTGTGACAACATTGTTCGTCTTTAAGAGTCTGAGCTGACTGCGAAGGAGCGGTTGGAGGCACTCCCTTGGCCCGTTTGGATTGTCTCTGGGCCCCAGAAGCTCCTTCTCCAGGATCGCTATCATGGCGCCTCCTGATCCCTTGAGTTGCTGCCATGTGGCTTGATTTAGCTGGGCGGCCGTCCACCATTTTGAAAAGCCCCGCACTCACTAATAAAGAAAATTAAACAGTTGGGGCCCAAAACTGTACTCACTGCGTAGTCTGTAGAAAAACAAGCGACTCACAATAATGGCAGTAATGAAGGATCGCTCGCCCACGGCAAAAAACGCAATAACACGGGCGCGGCGAAAAAAACCGACGTTCACGCCAAAAGCTGCTCAGCAAAAGCCGGAATCGCAGCTAAAGCTCCCACAAATGCTTCCGATGGTCTGGGAGCGGGGCTGTTGCAGGACAGAGCTGCGGAGCGAACTCGTGAGTTCAGCCTGTGAGACTGCCGGCCGACAGCCTCTCGCTGCCACGCAGCCTTCAGTGGCACCGGACGTCCTTCACGCTGGGGGCTTCTTGCAGGAAGATAGAATCAAAGATCAGCCAAAAATCAGAAGGAATAGGAAGCCAGAGGCAGGCAGAGAAAAACAGGAGACACGACTGTCCAAGCAGACCGAGTCGATAAACTGGAGACAGGAAGGAAGGGCGGGGCCTAAGCAAAGTGCAGACTCGTTCCTGATTGGCTAGCTGACGGAGTCTATCCATCGCTGACTGCTGTTTCCACCGAGGAGAAAGGAATGTTTTACTAATATGTAGCTAGCATACATATCCTGCATTCTTCATATTTCAACTTTAAAGCAACCAAATCTGAACTCATTTCAGAGATGGCTGTTCAGGGTTTTCATCAGGGAGAGAGCATGAATTCAGCTCATTTAAGGACAATATCCATGACAAACAATAAACTTCTACAATGTAACTAACTTTTAAAAATCTTTAAATTTTACCTTAACTGGTTTTTAAAATAAACAGTTTTACACCAGTGTTTCTGTAGGGTAAAGCAATTTGAAATATATCTCTCTGTTTTTCAATTGTTTTAAAACTTCTAGTAAGAAAAATCAGATTTATATTATGTGTTATGTTATAAACTAAACAAAAGCAATACATGATTTTGTTGAAGTATTTATTGAAAGTGTACAAGTTCCATAAAGGTGAGGAAAACATTTTTTGTAAAAAAATTCAATAAAATTTCTTGTTGACATATTGTACATCAATCATTAAAATAAAAACAATAGAAAAACAAATGCCCAAACACACCAGTGTGCACTGAGAAGAAAAATTTAAAAAAATCTTACATATTCAAACATCATTGGCCTTTGCAATTATAGCACATAGCTGTAATACCTTTATCCCTAGTACTGGCTCTAGCAAGAGAAGATGAACCTGGAAGGGAAATAACACCCCATATATACCACTGGCAGTGAACTGCTGTAAGGAGGTTACTTATACAATATTTAGGCAGAACTAGAGTGTGAGGAAAGATACAACTTCATAAACATTTTATTGGCATTTGAACATATCTATAGCTAAACAAAATGAGGAAACCAGAAATCATAAAAACATTCATGTTCACTAACTCATCTTTGAAAATTAGCTATCATCTGTGTGTGAGAGACAGAGGCAGAAAGTCAGAGAGAGAAATTTGACCTTTTTGACATTTTTTAATATTCTATATATGACCTCAATTAGCCACAACTGTACTCTTTAATACAGTTTTATCCTGAAGCACATACTATAAACATAAAAATCTTCAAACTTGCTGTCTGGTCAGTGGTGCAGCTACATTCACCTGAAAGTCAATCACAAAACTTCTCTAAAGGGCCCACTTTCAGGTCACCAATAGATTTACCTAAGCAGACAACCATTTCATCAGAAAGAATGCTTTTTTTCTAATAAGGAGTTATGATACGTAACACTGGCAGAAATTGAAGTAAAAAAAGCAGCATCTTATATTGTAAGGATTAAGCCATGGGTGTCAAACTCGCTGTGTCACGTTGCCGTCACGTGATGTATCACGACGTTTTTTTCCCTTCACGGAGCTGGGGTGGGCATGGCCTGTGCAACGCAACCGGCCCGTGGGCTGCCTGTTTGACACCCCTGCATTAAGCATATATGCAATTAGTTACAGGTAGTCCTCAACTTACAACCATTCATTTAGTGACCATTTGGTTTTAACAGCACTGAGAAAAATGTCTTGATTATTTTTCAGATTTATGACTGTTGTAGCATCTCCATGGTCATATGACTGGCGTATATTTATGGTGACTGCAGTGTCCCTGAGTCATGTAAGCATCTTTTGCAACCTTCTGACAAGCAGTCACTTAACAACTGCAGCAATAAACTCTTAACAACTGTGGCAAGAAAGTTCATAAAATAGGGCAAAACTTATGTTAAGTCTTGCTTAGTAATGGAAATTTTGGGCTCAATTGTGGTTGTAAACTGAGTAATACCTGCATTGTTCTCCAAGGCCTTTGCAGAACTTTGCTATCTGTCCCATTTAAAGTAATCCCCTGCCTTAGAGTAACAAACAAATCACCAAGGCAAAATTCAATGCTATCCTTAGACTTTCTCATTATTAAAGTTTCCTCTTTTCCCTAAAAGCACTCTAAAAACATGAACAAAATATTATCAGAGTGTACAAAGCAATATCAAGGGATTTTTGTTCTTCATATCATTGTTTATTCTGTTGGTGATGGAAATAAACAATATTTCCGAGCACATTTCAGAGCAGGCCTATTGATGAATTTGATCAGGCAGAAATCCCTGTTTGTTATCTTTTATAACCGATGTTTAAAATAGTAAAAAAAAAAAAATATTTATAGAGTATTATCAGTTCTTAATAATGTATTTCCTGTTATATGCTACACTGAACATGATTGCAAATCAGTTGAAGACATTGGATTTTTAATGTCTTCACATAACAGTTACTTTACTATGTTGTAATTTCTATTTCCAAATCAGGATACAATAATTAATTCTGTTTTTGAGAGATTTCAGGAATTCTTGCCACATGACTACTTCTGTTCAATTTACATGTCAGCAGTCAACTTCTAAGTAAGTGTGTAACAATACTAAACAGGCCATTATTTTTCTGGATTTTCAACTCCAAAAAGTTGCCACTCATGTAGTATATATTTTAGCTAATTTAAACTTGCAAAGAGGCACAAGGATAAAGAGAAGTCTGTTCCTTGAATCTCATTTTGCCATCAGAAACCTGTCTTTACTTTGCTTTCTTTTTTGCTTTCTTTCATTTTCCTAGTTTTTCTTCTCCCCTTATCTCGATGTTGCTGCTTCTCTACAAGTTGGGTGAAAATAAGATGTACTCCCCCCACCTTTTAATGAAAGTAGGGAATATTGGTAGCTCTAGGACAAAAGAGAATAAGGGGCAAAGGTACATGAAGAATACCCAGTTCAACTTTGGTCACTGCCTTTAGGAATAAGAGGAATTATCCTTTCTCATTTTTTCAAATATATAGCCCTCATGAACTATTAACCATGAATCATCAATGGCAAATAAATTATCTTCTTTATCAAACCAACTTCTAGAAAATGCTTCTCAACAATCTCACAAGTTCTTTAGCTGCATTTGGAAGAGAGAGGAATGCTTCAAGCTCTCCATGTGACTTGGAAGTACAATGCCTCTGACTGTGGAAAAAAGTCCAAGTTCTCTGCTTTGTTTTGACAATTTCCTTGAACTTTATCATTCCTATCTCTCTTGAAATCATTAGCTTAAATGCTCACATACCACAGAAGGGTAACTTACCACACAGACAGCTAATATGAGGTTTGAAGAAACATAAAAACTGCTAAACGATAACTATGCTTGCTATGAGCTAACATCTCGTGGCTGCAAATCAATTGAGTCCTCTCACTGCATAAAAGTAGAAATATTTTAATTAAGCCCTTGCTGGTTATAATATAGAAATCCTCAAATTATTACAATCACTGGGGCTAAATAAATTCCGTTCTCTTAATAAAAGTTGAAGTGTCGGTTTTTTAAATGTGCATTTGAAGGCCAGCCTCAAATGTCTTGAGAGTCTTTTACTACTAACATTTGTTCTGGCATCAATGAGGACAGTAAAAATCATGTCTAAAAGATTTCAATATATTCAAGTTGAACACATCTTACAACGGTTTATGGAAACAAAGTGTTCTGGTTCATAGATCCACTCTTTTTCATTATTCCTAATTGTAATTTGGCCCTTTAATATTTCCACAAATCCCCTGAAGGAATTGACACAGTCTGTCAAATCTAAGCTGTTCCTTAACATGAAACAACAGGAGTGGATTTAGATAAAGTGCAGATATCCTTTTGCACAAATATAATCCAACTCTCGTTTCATAAAGCTGGAGCATTAAACATTTTGAGAATGCACATATGTGTCTAGCAGTAAAAGGGGCTTCACATTGTTTGAGCAATGCCTTTTTTTTTTTGCAAGATACTGTTCTCTCACACATCTGCTACAACTGCTTTAAACTAAAATTAAAATACCATTAAGTCAAGTAAGAAATACTTAGCTCTCCCCTTGTTTCATACAGTAAATCTAGATGACCCACAAATTTAAGACTGTGGAATAGATGTAAGACTATTTTGCTCTGCTAAAATATCTGAATACAGAATAAAACAGAAATAAAGATAAAGCAATACAATATAGGATCAAAATACAACAGCAATCAAATAACGACTTCCAGAAGGATAGTGTTGTCTGTCCAGCCTCTTCATGCATTTGCTTGGACCGGTGGAGAGAAAACAGACCGAGGCATATAACATCATCTCCACTCTCACAAACCTCCATTATGTTCAGGAAAAAAGTTAGAGCAGCTTTATTCTGGTACATTCATGCACCATAAAAGCACATAATGCTCCTCACTTGCTTTAGGAATGGACTAGAGCAGAATGCAGAATCACAATAACAACATATGTGATCTTGCATGCAAGTCCAGCTATCTTTTAGAGCTTTTACTGGTATGTCAGGCTGTAAAAGTTGGCAGAGGAGGGAGCTCTGTTAAGTACAGTCTCCACTCTCCCCTCCATGTTCATGCATCCAGGAAATATCAGAACAGGCTTCTGTGGCAGCAAATGCAAAGAAGTATTTTGGTACCTTAAAAATTAACAGCTATATTATAACATTAACGTTTCTGTATCAGAACCTATGTTGTTAAATGGACAAACCAACCACCTATCTGGGTAAATCAAAATGCAAGTTTTTACTCAGTTGATTAATTTTAACAAAAATCAAGAGGCCAAACAATGTAGGAGTAATTATGTAGCAAAACAAATCGAAGATCCACTTGAGGTGGATGTGGTTCATTTCCAACTAACATTGCATCAAAAACATGCTGATGTTGCTATGTCTGTTTATCTGCCAGTCTGGAATAGATTACACTGCTATGATATTTTTATTTTCTTAATAGATACCAGAATATATTGCTTTCTAAATGTAACTTCTCTCTAACTATCCCCCAACGGCTATATCTTCTGCCATTTAATCAGCTTGGTAAATATACTTTCCTATCCATATTAGTTCAGACCCTTTCACAAGCAAGCATAACAACAGAAATTTCTTACCTTCAATTCTTCCATAAGTATAGTTCATTTTAAAAAAGTACTAAAAATGAAATGGGCCACATCAATGAAAGCATAAAAATATTCTTAGCTTAACACCCTAATATTGCTACTCCAAAAGGAGACATGTCCATTGAAATAAATTGCTTCAACAATATCATGCCCGACAAACTATTACCCTCAACAGACCCACAAAACAGTACTTTGACAAGCAAAAACCACCATGCATGCATGGCCCTTTTAAGATCATATGACTACAGGGTTTATATAGTATAGTGGCAAGACATGATAGAATCAGGTATATATGCCAAAGGCAATTCAAGATTTTGACAGTAACATAAAAAACTAAGTTGTCCCAAGAGGCACCGTTGTGACAGTTAGTTGGCGTTCTGGGGAAAAAGGATGGAAACATGTCCTGAAATACAACATTAGGAATAAATCATGACATGATTAGCTGAAGTGCACTAAAATGCTATTTTCAGACAAGAAATTCCACACATGTGCTTTTCCCCCTTCCCTACCCCTTTCAGCATGTGACAATATTGCTTTACTTCTTTGTCTGAATGATGTTACACTAATCTGGGAAAAGGAGCAAAATCAGCTGGTCTTATGACAGAATACTGAAAAAGTTTCAATCCATTGGTCCCAGTGAAAAAGTTGTAGCAAGAAAAGTGCAATTATCCTGATGATGGTGAAATTAAAAAAATGCACATTTGTAAATACTATCTTCATATGAATTAATGATTTCCTTTTTTTTTCTCCTGAAAACAGATATTCTGCTAAGAAAAGTTGGGATGTCTTTTTCATTGTTCAAACTCGAAGCTTACACTGAAACACAAAGTATCAGAAAAAAAATTGGTCCCTCCAGTTGTGAGGAGATCTCCCTTCTTTATGGTACCAAAGCAGCATGCTCAGAGTCTGCACCTGAACCATCCCAAGACAAATGCATTTGGCTCTCTGCTGCTCCTTTTTTCCTAGATCTCACAGGAGGCTGACATTCATGGCATGGTGTGTAAGATACTACCTATGACCTGTTTATGGAACCATCAGCTGTTGTGATACAAAGAGATGTCATCTAGAAAGTTTAATCACAGTTGTTTCCATAAAAGCCCCTCCCCCCCCATTAGCCACGCGGAGCTTATCCTTCAGTTTCTTCACTATGTCCTGACTGCTGGAGCACAGACATCTGTGATATTACTTTGCTTGTTCCACGAGAGAGGCGCTCTTGGTCTGTGTTTGCTGAAAGAGAGGCCATGGAAAGAGGTTGCAGCAGCGTGGGTGTCATACCAGTTGTGACGGTCAGATTATGAGTAGCACCTTTGAGAGTAAGATCTTGCGTGGGAAGAAGGGGCTTGAGAATGCTGACAAGGCAGAAGGCAGAGCCACTTTTAGGAATAAAGTTAACTTTATTCTTGTCAGGACAATAAAAGGCTGGAATTTCATGCAAAGGTTTTGGCCTACAAACAGAAAAACAACACCACAGGCAGGGCATTAACATTTGGAAGTTAAAGATTAACAAAGTTAAAGGCTGCAAGGAATTACCAAAAGTTTATGGTATGTTGTATAACATAACATGAAATACTTTTCTCTTCTTGTCCCAAATAAATGAGAGTTGTCCACAAATAGGGGGGGGGGGGAAATGCTTCCGCATATAGTAGCAATTTTATCTCTAAGTCTGATTATTTGTAAAGCAGTCAAAACATGTTGGCACACCTATTGTACTATAGGTAGTCCTCCATTTACTACCACAATTGGTACCAGAATTTTTGCTGCTAAGTGGTGCAATTGTGTAGTGCAAAGTAACAGCATTTCAGGAAGCCTCAATAGTGTGGCACAAAGCTGCAGCATTCTGAGAAGTCCCAACAGCGCTGCTGCTCAAGCCCAGTTACCTTTGCCACCCTGACTTTCGAAGCCCCTGCCCACCACCACCCCAGCTGATTTTTGCGATCTTCTTGTTCCTGCTGCTGACAACATGTGCCCACTCTGGCTCTTTACAAGGCAGGTGCTGGCTATGTCAGGTCTCATGAGGAAACTTGGGAAGAAAGCCTTGTGCAGCCCAGCAGCTGCCTTGTGAAGGCCACGTATGATTGGTCAGCAGCAGGAGCAAGATAGCGAGGGTCAGTTAGGCTGACTGAGGCTGAAGAATGTTGGCGTCAAAAAGGCATAGATGGGAGGGAGATAGGACAGGATTGAGTTGAAGCACCACTGCAATCATAAACATGGGAAGGCTGATCAAATTTTGATCACACGACCATAGAACGCTACAACGGCTGTACTTCAAGGATCTGTTGTACGTTCCTTCATTCAACACTGCTCTAACTTTGAATGGTTGCTTAATGAATTGTCATTAAGTTGAGAACTACTTTTATCTTTTTCCTCTCTAATCCTAAAGAAACCAAAATTGGCTACCCCTTGATTCTAACAGGGCCAGTACTGGATATCTTGTTCTTAGTTGTCACCTTTCTACTGGGCCGCAGCCTTGCATAGAAAGTGCACACAGAAAGCTCTGAATTGCCATTTAAATCCAAAAGGGTATGGTTTCTTGGCAACTTCCAGGTGTGTGGATTTAAAAATCCCAAAAATCCATACCTAACATGGCCACTGATGAGAATTCTGGGGGTTTATGTACACACATCTGGAAGTTGCCAACGGTGGGAAACTCAGGTTTAAGTTTTCAGCAGATATCAAAAAAGGGGAAATGTTCAAAATACATTTTTGTCAATACATTTCTGCAAAATGCATATGAATAGCAAGGGGGAATGATCCCTGCTTTCTCAAAAGTAGTCTAGGAACTGATTTAAATAATTATAACCTCCCCCCCAAAAAACATATACAAAGCTAAATGTATAGATATGTTTGCCTTTACCCCAAAAAGTAAGAAACATTAAGCATAAAGCTATACCATCAAAGTTTAGAAACCAGGCATCTAGTGAGATATTATGATTAAAAAAATTATGAAGTAACATAACAACTTACAAGCTTTCCTCAAACACTTTGACTTTCTCACAGCCTTCAGGAGGTTCACGTTTGAACATATAGCTATTGTTGGGTTTTGGTGATGTAGCATATTTGGGCAGAGGGGAATTGTTTCCATTCTCTGTAATGAGCAAAGGGGCGAGTTACATATACATATACATGTACATATATATATATATACATACATATATCATAACATGCACGTGAATATTTTTTGCATTTCTCATACTCCCTTATTAACAATGTTTAAAGGCAAACAAAAGCCTGATCACCTGGCATAAAACAGTACTCTCCAGATGTTTTGGATGATCACCTAAATAATTCTTGATCATTAGTCAAGTTTGGACTGCTGAAAAGCACAGACCTACTGGTTGACCTATGTAGGCATTTTGCTCATCAACATGTAACAGCTGAACTATTACCTCTGGCAGCGTTGAATCCTACAGCTAAACAAAGGCATAGCTATCCAAAAGGCAGATACTGACTCATTTGCTTTAAAAATGTGATTAAATTACAATTTTCTATGATCCCTCCATCTCCCTTCCTCAATTCCTTGAGTCTACTATGTATATGCATGTTAAGTAAAAAACAAATCAAAACAACCAACATCTTATATCAACGATGGTTAACCTTTTCAGCACGAGTGCCGAAACTGGAGCGCATGCATGTGCGTGCGGTGGAATCCAGAAGAGAGCAGCTGTCCGGTGAGCGTGCACCACACGCATGCGCACCAGCCAGCTGGTCCGGTGCACATGCACACCAGCCAGCTGCTCTCTTCCAGGTTCCGGTGCGGTCCTATATGAATTATTTTTAAATATTTACATACCCCCATTAAGTACAAAGAAAGAAAATATAGAAATAAACTCGTGGCCAACAGAAGAATGATTACCCAAAAAACCCCAACTAAAATAATACAATTTTCCCCACTTATAATAATGGATGAGAAACTATTCCCCCATCTCTCTCCCCTGCCCCACCCTCAAAATAAAAAAAAGTAGTTTTATTAGCCCACTGCTTAAAACACTCACATAGCACAGGGAAACTGCAAACATTTTAAAAAATGGTTTATGATATGACTCAAAGTTGAGCTTCCCTTTGGCAGGTGATAAATACACCTTGCCTGAACTGACAAAAGACTCTGTGAATTTTGGTCTGTAACTCAAAATACCTAGGGAACAAACAAGGTTCCTTAACTGAAGGGTTAGTCCTCAAGGTTCCCCTCTAAGGAAAGCATTGGAATACTTTTCAGGAGATACCTTTATCTCTGGGGTCCATAAGCAGGTCATCCGCAGAGCAAGGGCTCTCCTCACTGCCCTCATTGGAGATAGCAAGGAAGGAGCTTGGGGAAATAGACTGAGATCGGCTACTGTTGTTACTGCCTTTCTCTGCTCCACCCGGAGTCTGTGTGTCAATGCTGCGAGTACTGCTGCTACGCTGCACTAAAGGAGGTGGCGCTCGATGCCCATCTGGAATATCTTGTGGCTGTTGAACAAAAACATATTACATACATCTTACACACCACACACTATTAATCTTGACTGGTGACTTTAATAAAATGAAAAATGAAGACCATTTTATTGCTTTGCCAATAATTCTCTTCATCTGAAAATCAGTTATTCTTCAAGTTCCCAAGGAAAAAAGGAAACTAAACTAAATGTAAGAAGGATTGGGGGGGCTCATAAAGAAGCCTTTCAGAGCTTTGGAGCACCAATTCATGCACAAAGAAAACAAGGCTCAATATAAATGTGTTAACTAGAAATAAAGACCTAATTCTGGTTTAAGATTATGTTATTACTGACATTAATACAGTTCCCAAGTTTGGACAACAAGAACTATGATTTCAGAGAAATCTAAATTAAAGGGTAAAGCCAACATGAAGCAGGGTAGTGATAAGAAACTGGTATGCAGGCATGATGCTCACTCCTGACTTTGTTTATAGATGCTGAATGTCATAATTCTAAATATTATAATTTTCCCAGACAGATCTCGATATAACAGTTTCAAGATGATAGCTTATCTTTCATATTCCAGATGTTCATGTATACAGAAGTGTGCTTATGTATAGGCATGATGGACTCAACTCTCCTTATCTGAAGGCCTATTTGAGTACAAATATACTCACAATAAGTTGTTCCTCTTTCTCTCCAGTCTCTTTTATGATTATTTCAATCTCCTGATTTAGCCCTTCTATGCTATTACGGAAACGGGATCCACTTGATTTAGCTATAGGTATCACAGGAACCAGCATGCTCTTTGGGACTGGAGCCTGAAAACCCAACAGAGGTAAAAGAAAATCATATAATTTAGAACAGAAAATCAAATTATCTATACGATTTTATTATAAAGACAAAATGCATCTGGTTTATTTCGAGAGTTTTAGATGATGTGTACTATTTTATTATTGCACATTTTTGTATTTATAATCTTTGTTCCTTAAATCCTGCGTAGAAGTGTAGATACATAAAAGTATCCATACTTCATTCAATTGATCTATTGTATTCAAGCTACCATTCTGATACGGATGCCTAACAGGAAGAACCCAAACAATGAAAATGTTAATTTTTAAAATAGATGCTCAGTTATTTTTCTGGATGTTTTTAGTTTTTTTAAAAAGAGAATCAAAACTAGAAATCTGAAGAGGAAGTGAAAATATCTCTCAGGTTAATATTTCAAAAAGTTTTGAAACAGATACATCACAAACGTAACAGTAAATTTAGTTCATAATTTCTGTTTAGTTTAATTTCAATTTAGTTTCAGTTTCATGAAATGAAAATGCTTGATGAAAATGCTCTGCGTCTCCATCAGCATTTTCACAGCATCTAAGTTTGCATTCTTTTGTTATGGAGATGCAAGATACACGATACCATAATGAAGTGAATTATGAAGAATTAATGGGCAATTTAGCCTTGAGTACAGAGTTTTGCTTTGGAATTTCAATCCAAATTTATATATTTCTGTCAAAGGTGTAAGTATCTGCTGGAGGCTCAAAAGAAGCATTGATCACTAAGCAACCAGTTGTCAAGACTTAAAACAGAATTGTTCTACTTCTTTTACTTTGTTAATACCATCTGTCAAGAAATGATAGCAAGGACAGTATTCAACTATTAATTTTTTTCCAAACTATAAAGTGCAGTGAGGTCCCTGGTGCTCTCTTGAGATTGGTTGCCACAATGAGAAGTCAAAGCCAAGAAAAACAAAAATCTCAGGAAAAAAATTAACAAAGCTTCAGGGAACTGTTAGAAGAGACTAGAAGCAGTATTACAATTGTGACTGTAGGGACTTTGAAGATGGAAACAGATATGGAAAAACAACTTCCAAAAGATCTCTAAATTCAGGAAGTTCCAATGACAATTGGGACAGATAGTAATTGATTCAAAGAAAATTTTTAAAAAGATGGAGGGAATATACAATAATATGTACAATATATATGTCAACATCCCAGATATTTTAGAAGATATTCCATACTTACAAGAATGTCTAGTATTAGCACATGAAGCTACATCAGCACTCTAGTCCTTACCAAGTCAGAGGGCTAGAGGAACTGATGGAATACTCACAGAAATATGACAAGCAACTGAAGAAGAATCAATGAAAATTCTAACTAAGCTATGCCAGCAAATCTGGAGAACATTATGATGGCCAACTGTAAGTCGATCTATATTCCAGTACTAAAAAGGAGACTTAACAGTGTGTAAACTATTGTACAATATCCTTAATTTCACACACTAGCAGAATAATCATCCAATACAAATTTGAGTCCCACATGGAAAAGGAGATGCCAGTTTTTCAAACAGGCTTTTGGAAAGGCCTTGGCCTTATTCCTTAGAAGGAACAAGAGACATTATTGCTGAAACATACTAGAGATAATTGTGCTTCATTGATTATAGAGAGCTCTTTGAATGTGTTGATCGTGTTACGCTATGGAAGGCCCTTAGAAAAAACAGTATCCCAGAATATCTCATTGCCTCTATGTGAAAAACCTATGTAGGTCGTCCTCTACTTATGATTATTTGTTTAACATTCATTCAAAGATATGAGGGAGCTGAAAAAGTGACTTGCAACCAGTCCTTGCACTTACAGTAATCACAGCATCCCTGAGGTCATGTGATCAAAATTCAGGCACTTGACTACTGGAGTTATAATGGTTGCAGCGTCCTGGAGTAACATAAGCATTATTTGCAATCATTTCAGAGGACCAAAGATCAACAAAATCTATGGGGGAAGCTGGATTTGCTTAATGACCATGTGATATTTTTTAACAATTGTGTGACTTAATGACCATAGCAAAAAAAGGTCATAAAATTGGACATGACTCCCTTAACAACAACACTACTTAATGACAGTTTTGATCCCAACTATGATTGTAAATTGAAGACTATCAAACCATATGAACGACTAATCACAGGAAAACCAATCAGTTGCTCAGAATTTAAATATATCTCCAAACGAACAACCAATCACACAATCAACTGACCAAACTGGCACACAAGACATTTATAAGCTAAGGAGAACAGGACAAGAAAATTCTGCTGATGATCTTACCTAGCCTGGTAACGGAACTTTCAGAAGCTAAATTGAAACAAACTTGGAGAGCAAACCACTGCCAAAATCTAAAGCATTATTTCCAAGACTGCCTGTATGCAAAACAGAAAACTACAGTATATCATAGACAGAACATGGGGGAAACAGGCTGGGTTGGCCAAAAAGGGAGTCAAAGTTGTATAGTCTCTTCTTTTTTAATCAAACTATATGCTGGATATACATTAATGGAAACTGGATCAAAAGAAGATGAGTGTGGTTTTAAAAGTGAAGAAAAAACCATTAATAAATACTATGCTTATAACACTACTCTTATAGCTGAAATGCAAAGTATTTGCAAACTCTGGTGATAAAAGTCATCAATGACCAGTAAAAAATGGAACTTAAACATAAAGAAAACCAAACTAATGATAGCATCCACAGAACCAACAACAAATATACCAAAGTTTATTCTAAAAGGCAGAAGCTGTTTATCACTATCAATAATAAAAGAAAAAACAATCCAAAAATATAGTCAGACTTGGTAAAGAGATTGGAAGATCTTAGAAAAGATATTAAATTTAACTTGCATTACAGACAAGATAGTACCTCACAGTAGTTCCTCCAATGCTACTCACTGTGATACATCTTGTAGGTACAAATGGCACCATTGTAAAATAGCACTTTTTATTCCCAAATTACAAAAATAATTCATCAGATATCTTGGTTAAATGGCAGCAAGAGCAGCCAACCCTTCATTTCCTAGTAAATTCTCTAAGTGTACACAGAACTAGACTTCAACCACTCTCAAGTATCTAAAGTAAAATATTTTAGAAGGGCTGTGTAACTATTTTCAAGTTGTTCAAATCAACTGAAGTGGAAACAATATTCACTAGTATGGTCTCTTCCTCCTGTAGTGCTAACAGCTTTCAGACATTCTTTTTGGCAAGTCAGCGCCTGAAATATATTGAACTTTTCCTTGGCAACAACTTTTACAAATCTTACATTTAGTGCTCATCTTACCTGGCACTGGTTAATAGCTGCATGATTACCATGGAATGGAGACTGTCTTTCTTTATCACGATGGTGTCTGCTGCTGTGTTTGCTTCTTTGCAGTTGCTGGCGTAATTTGGCAATCTGAAAGGACAAATTTTTTGTATTTCTTTTTAACTCTACAACAAAGATGTTGAATTTTTGAATCAAACTTCACATAAGGGCTCCTGGTAACATTATTATATCAGATGCTTATATATAACAAGATTTCTCACTTGTTACCAACAAAGCAGAAAAGAATTTAAAAATTAAATAAACAACTCTCTTTTTAATATTGTTTTTAAAAAGTATTTTAAAAAGTCAACAAAGCAAGCAATTCCTCAAATGCTGAACAACCACTATGCCTCTGGCATTTCTGGATCAGACATAAAGACAACTCCCCAAAAAGGGTATTAATGAAACCTAGAGAACACCAATACAAGCACACCTGCCTCAGTCTGAGAAACCAGAGGAAGGATCACATTCAAAAGCATCCTCAAACTGTGAACGTGGTCCTTCTGGGATATGCAAACCTATGTAGAATAGAACTTTCAGTTTTGTGGAATTTCTTACTGACTTGGATCCAAAGCATATTCCAGTAGCAGAAGCTTACTCTGCATGAAGCTCTGATACTATTGATGATTTGGGGGAATGATTTTTCCTGATTGCCTGTTTGTTCAGCATTCCTTTTGAGTTGGAAGGCTGCAGGAAAAAGTTATCACTGTCTTCAGTTTTATGAATAGGATTCACCCTAATGAAGCAATTTCTTTTCAATGGAAGTTCAAATTTTATAATGCAGAAAGGGTATATTTTTTGTTGTTCTAAACTGTTAATTGGTGGGCATGTATAATTATTATATTAAATTTTTATCAAGATGGTACAAAAACAGCATGTTTCTTCACCTCTTTGAGTTGGTCTGTGCTGCCCCAAGAAGCTGAGCGCTTATGAGATCCCTTTTTCTTTTCCAAGTATTCTTCAGCCCAAGCACTCTCAGTCTTAAGAAAAAAGACAAAAGGTAGTAGATTTAGGCTATTGATTATTAATTAGATTATTTTAATATTAGCATATTAAAATAAATTTTCTAAAGTTATTGACCAGGTTTTATTTTGTAATTTCCCTCAATATTCATAGAAAGCCAGTCTGGCATAATGATTAAGGCATCAAGCTTAAAAAAAATAGGACACTGTGAGATCTAGTCCTGTCTCAGGCATGAATCCAGCTAAGTGACCTTGGACCCATCACTCAATCTCAACCCTAGAAAGAAGGCAAAGACAAGTCACTTTCAAAAATGTGGTCAAGCAAACTGCAGGGACTAGTCTGTGCAATCACCAGGAGTCAATGCTGACTTGAAAACATGCATACATACAAATAAAAAGGCATAAAAATCTGAAAAAAATATCTATTTTTATAGTACATATGCATATTTGTAGGATAACTATTTATCTGATAATTGCATCATCTATACTTAATTTGGTCATCAGAGTATTATGGAGTATTTTGTCAAATGTTTTGTTGAAGATGTATTTCACTATAGCCTTACTAAGTAATCAATTAAAAAAAACATAAACAAAGTAAGATTAATCTAATAAGAACCTGTTTTTGATAAATGCATCTTACTTCTAACAATCATGCATTTTTTCCCCAAGATATATACAAACTGATCTTCATGATCTACTCTAGAATCTTCTCCAGCATTGGTGTCACACTGATTGATCTATGTTCTCTAGGTCTCCATGTTCTCTTTTGTATTGCTATTATCAATAGATACCCTTCACCCTCAAAAATTTCTCAAATATGTACAAAAGTTCCAGTATATACAAAGGCAATCAGCAAATTTCTCCCACAATTTAGTATGTCATTTCGGCCCAGGGACAGTAAATGAAGTCAAGAAATAAACATACTATATAATTTTAATATATATAAAACCAATTATTCATTACTAAATTCATGTTCCTCTTCATAAACACAGACTAATTTAACTTATGAAAGTTGTGAAAATCATCTATTATATCAATACACATATATTGCCTATTTTGCTTATCACTCTATTTTAATTAGAACAGTTTTATAGTTTTCATCTTTAAAATAATATATAATATTAATACTGGCATTTAGATTTTGCATATTCATAACTGAATTTCCTTTTCATCTATCTTCCTTTTCTTTCTTAATTACAGCAGAATGTATATTTTATAATCTGCATGATTAAATCAAAGAAGCATTTATTTAATAAAGTTTTATCTATACAGCTTCAAGGAACAATTACAATAGTCTTTTCTTTCTTTTGCATTAATATATGGAAGCTGTCTTACCTGTGTGGCTTTATCCCTCATACAAGGTGTAACTTGCCCATGATTATCACGAGGCCATTGCCCAGCAAGATACGGAGCAGCAAGTATGTCTAGTGAAGGGGTACGGCGGGAAATACTAGAAGGGCTTGATGATGGTGGCCGTGGTTTATCTACTTGGAGACATACATATGATTCCATCAGCAAAAATAATACACATACAGATAGATTTCATTAAATTCATTGTATCTTATGTTACTTTGTTAAATAATGCCTTTATAATATATTAACATTTTTTTCCTTACAATTTTTCAAGTATCCTATGCTTAAACAACATACAGATTACTAAATGTAGACTATACACAAATGCATAAAGTGCACAATGTCTTCCTAATATGGACGATAGGGAGTGCATATCTGGGTCCAGAACTACTGTTAATCTAGCATGTGATGGCCTTGAGCAGCTGCCAAGGCCATAGCACCCTAGCAGAGCTCATTGCTAATGCTTACAAATCCTTTATTTTTTCCTAGTTCAGTATTCCAAACATAGTTAAGTAAATAAAGCTGCCTTTTCAATTTTCTACATTAATCCTGACATAAGTCTCCAAGAGGCATTATGAGAAATTAATTCACTGCCTAATGGCCATAGTCGATTAGGTTTCTAAGGTTCCAAAGGCATTTTTCCTAAGAATTACTCAAACCTAGAATTGTCCCTTGTTGACTTCATTCTTATTTTTATTTAACATATATACTTCCATGCAGTTTTGAACCCCAAGCCAAATGAATAATCATATATTACTACAATGCAGACAAAAGTTAGTAAGCATTTACTAAAATTTATTCAGATATAAATTACTAGGAAATCATAATTTAGAGAAAATAACTACAGCAACAATCAGGACGGGAAACATTTTTACAACAATGCAATTTAAAATTACTGTCAGTGTCAAATAGCATTTCAATTTATACTAGACAAGCTGTGGCCCACTGGATCATCCTTTCAGAGATATCTTCCTACCTAAGCAAGAAACAGAATGGCCACCTACTGCTTTGGTTTTAAAATTAAAGAAGAAAACATCATTTTATCTAAGAAAGATGCATAGCAAGCAAATATAGATGCTTCTCATTTAATAAAGGATGCTTTTGATGACAACATTTGTGGCTGAACTGCCATTCTTTAAGAATACTATAATGTTTTCACTTCTTTTTCCTTGGCTTAAAACAGCAAACAGCTGACCAGGCTGGAATACCGGTTTCTCCAGATAAATCAGCACAATTTCCATTGTTCTTGGGCTTTATGTATAGAGAAAGCAAAGCATGACTGTACTGGGAATTGGGTCCACTGGAGGGATATCTTCACCTGATAAATTGAAATTCTTGGAATAATATTTTTGAACACACCGATGTTTATTTCTGCTACAGTGAAATTCTTGGGGGGGGGGAGTGTCTTCCAAGATCTTCCACATTCCATTACAAAGACTTGGAAGATTGAAGTTCCTAATTAAAATGACAGAGTTTATGTTGTGACAATCCAGAGTTCAAATGAATCAAGGAATTCTGTTGGAGAATGAGTATTTATTTTTTCACTGACAGCATTGAAAAAACAATATTTTTCATCATTCCAGGGAAGTGTTTAATGCACATCAAATTTATTTTTCTCATCATTTCATTTAGGGGAATTAAGATATTTGAGAACAGTTCTGCAAAGACTGTTGAATGTTGGTTAGGTGAAATTTGCACATTATATTTTACACTTCTATTTCATCATTTTCATTTTGTCTGAATATTGTCTTCTGCAATATTCAATAAGAATTCAGAATATCTTCCTTTTCTTTCACCCAACCACGTTGCTTTGCAACCGAAACTTCACAAAACTTCTCCATACGTATGATTTTTTTGATGCATGAATTATCAACATTATCATAATTTCCTCTTTTCAAAACTAGTAGAAGCTGATAGACATCACCACAGCAAATGGTTAAAATTCCCCCAAGGGCCTCATTTTTGCTATATATAACATAAAGAGTACAGCTTTAAAACCCTCCCTACTAATCATTGGGCTCTCATCCCAGAAAATAAGCATGTGGAAGCAAATTTGCATGCAATAGTGAAGGGTTTTGTTTTTTTTAAAAAAAATTTTACAAAGTGTATTTTATACACTGTCCCACCATCAGGCATCAAAGTTGGTGCAATACCAGATGATGCTACAGCAAGAGCAACATCTCCAGCTCCCCTAGCTTTAGCAAGGATCAAATTGTTGATAAATATCAACAGCCCTGGTACATCAATGAAAATTGTCTGAAGGGTGCTTTTTCAAGAGGCAACTGGAGTTTTTGATTTTTCTTTGAAGACATTTCACTTCTCATCCAAGAAACTTCTTCAGCTTCTTGCATTCTTTTAAATGGAGTATAAATCCTTCCATTCCCCACCATCCAGTCAGAGCTGAAGAAGCTTCTTGGATGAGAAGTGAATCGTTCAAAGAAAAAACAGAAAGTGCAGTTGTCTCTTGAAAAAGCAGCTTTGGGACAACCATGAACTGGATGACCAAGAATCTCCATAGACATTAATGAAAACTATTGAAAAAAAGATTGCTTTGCCAAGTAGTTACACCCATAGTTATATACTGCTCTTTGCTCAATGTTCAATACGGACTCATTGTGTAGTACAAATTCTTACTGTCTGTTGTACTGCATGCACTTCATGCAATAATTCCAGATTACCAAATTTGAATTAATTGTATCATTTATTGGTTTTAGCAAATTATATTCTTCAGGAGCTTTTTCAAATTTTACAATGAGGGGCATGTTCACAATGCCTCTCATTGATAATATTAGTTCTCTTGATTTATAGGAAATCTTCAGACTTCTTGATCTGGTTCCACAACTGTCATAGGATTGTTAATTTCAGTGTTCGTTAATAAGACAACAAACAAATTTCTCATTGCTCTGGGGATTCTTGTTATTTTGCCATCTTTCATGGTTTGCTGCAAATGATCATCAACTTGCAACAATCCTTTCTCTTTGCAGACATCTTTGAATAATAGAAGGATTTTTCCATTATGTATCTTCAATTATTTGAAAGAAATTGGAACCTTTATGTGATGGAGAAGTGGTTTCCAGTTGTAGAGGTCACAACTTGGTGGAGACACAGTATACACTTGATCTAGAATAGGGGTGTCAAGCTGGCAGGCTGGATGTGTCACATGCAGGTCACGCCCACACCAGTGTGAAGGGGAAAAAGTTGCAATGTCATGTGATGGCAATGTGATGCAGCGAGTCTGACACTGGTGATCTAGAAAAATGGCTTTAAAAATTCTGGAGAATCATAGTAGTGTTTTTTGCAAACGGATCCCATTTGCAAAGGTCCATGAATTCTGTTAAAGTGGTTCTTGCCATATTATTATTCAGTTGCATAGCAGCATTATCCCAAAGTACTTGATGCTGTTGTTGAAGGTATACCTGAAGGTGAACATTGGTGGGTTTCCTTTCGTGAATTTGAAATCTAAGTATCAATGCAACAGATTCAGACAGCTCAATATATCTGCCTGTCAAGTACTGTGCGATTTTGTCTTCTTTTTTCAATGCAAAAATTGCCTGATACGCCCCTTCATGGATGAGCATATTTCTATAGATGACAATTTAACTCCTTCAATACTTGTAAATTAGAAGGTACCATCTATTGAGAAGTTATAGCTTGACTATCATCCTGCTTATCAAACTTCAAATACTCTCATTTCTGAAGACTGTCTCCTGTAGATAGGATATGAAACATTGCCACACCTTATATGCTCACTGAATGGCTTTGGGTACCTCTTACTGCATATATCAGTTTCCCAACAACTGATTTTTTGCTGCAATATGGATCCTTGGATCATGTGCTTCAATGCCAATTTATGCAGCTTTGGATCTTAATTTCGGTCTGGTATTTTGGCTTGAAAAATGTACCATAAGCTTGATTTCTTGGCTTGGATTCTTGATCAAGCCACAGCAGGTAGTGCAAGTGAGGCAGATACCACTTTTGGTATTTCACACTTAGTACATAAGTGATACAACTACCAGGAACCATATTTTAAAAGATAAGTTTGTCGTACATCTCTTTCTCTCTTTTTACAATTTAGAACAGAGATCTAATTCACTTGAAAAATTAATCCAGGCAGTACCACACTCAGATATCTAAGTTGAACTATTGAATAATGCATGTATTTGCTAACACTCAATTGTTTACCCAGTATAGATAGGAAAATTTATTAATACAAATTTTAAAACTGATTTTGAATCAGTTCTCTGTTAAAGTATTAATTATAGCAATTCAATCAAAGCCATTGTTTCTGAACATAAGACATTAAAAAATCCACAATACTGAAAAAAACTGATATACACAGACCTGATTTAGACATATACATATAACAAGACAATTAATATTTCCCCATTTCCTCCAGTTTCTTCTGAAACTGAAATTCATAATCGGTTTGTAAAATAACCCCTTGCTTCAACAAACATATGTTTTTGTGACTTTCAACTATTATATGCTTTTGTATATGTATTAAATCCTATCTGCTATTTTGTACATACACAAAACACACAAGTGTAAAATTTCATTTGGATTCAACGGATGTTTAGATTTAATGGAATGCCCATCACATTAATTTATTAAAGGGAAGGTATATATAGAAGGTTAATTTAGAAACATAGAAAAATCTATTGTTTGGTTTCATATTAAGGGCACAGAGCTTGTCACATACTTCAGACAACTTTACTTTACTTTACTTTTATTTGATTTGTATACCGCCCTACTCCCGAAGGACTCAGGGCGGTGAACAGACAACAATAAAATACATACATACAAAATGTAAAAAGCAGAAATAAAATTGAATTAAATAGTTTGGCCCAGACAGATTAAAACCCCAATCAATTTAAAACAAATTTAAACGTTGAGAATTAAAAATATTAAAATATTAAAATATTAAAATTGTTTAAAAAGAGGGAAAAAGTTAGGTCAGGCCTGCCTGGTGAAATAAAAAGGTCTTTAGAGCGCGGCGGAAGATGCGCAGATCCGGGATCCTCCGTAGCTCCGGGGAGAGCTCGTTCCAGATAGTAGGTGCCCCCACAGAGAAGGCTCTCCCGCTGGGGCCGCCAGTCGACACTGTTTGGCCGACGGCACCCGGAGGAGCCCCTTTCTATGAGAGCGTACCAGCCGGTGGGAGGCTATTGGTGGTAGTAGGCAGTCCCGCAAGTACCCAGGTCCTGAGCCATGGTGCGCTTTAAAGGTGGTAACCAAAACCTTGAAGTGCATCCGGAAGACCACCGGGAACCAGTGCACCTCGCGCAGGAGCTGCACGATGTCGCTCCCATTACCACCCGCACGGCTGCACTCTGCGCCAGTTGGAGCCTCCAGGTGCTCCTCAAGGGGAGCCCCATGTAGAGAGCATTACAATAGTCCAGGCGGGAGGTGACGAGGGCATGAGTCCCGATCCAGAAAGGGACGCAACTGGCGAATCAGGCAGACCTGATGAAAAATCCTCCCGGTCACAGCCGTCAAGTGCTCTTCTAAAGACAGCCGTGAATCCAGGAGGACGCCCAAGTTGCGCGCCCTCTCCGTAGGGGCCAATGATTTGCCCCCGTCAGTAATGGCACCAACTGGCTATATCCGGACGTTGGAAACCACAGCCACTCGGTCTTGAATGGGTTGAGACTGAGCCTATTCCTCCCCATCCAGATCCGCACGGCCTCCAGGCACCGGGACATCACTTCAAGGACATCGTTGGGGTGGTCTGGGGTGGAGATGTACAGGTGGGTGTCATCAGCGTACTGGTGGTACTTCACCCCGAAACTATGGATGATCTCGCCCAGCGGCTTCACATAAATGTTGAACAGGAGGGGCGAGAGGACCGACCCTTGCAGCACCCCACATATGAGGGGCCTCGAGGTCAACCTCTGCCGTCAACACAGACTGCGACCGGTCAGAGAGAAAGGAGGAGTGTCTCCCACCCCTAACTCTTCCAACCGGTGCAGCATGATACCATGGTCGATGGTATCAAAAGCCGCTGAGAGATCTAACAGGACCAGGACAGAGGAGCACCCCCTGTCCCTAGCCCTCCAGAGATCATCTACCAACGCGAACAATGCCGTTTCCATGCTGTACCCGGGCCTGAAGCCCGACTGGAACGGATCCAGATATGTTGTTTCATCAAGGTGCTGGGGGAGCTGCTGCGCAACCACACTCTCAACAACCTTCACCACAAAGCGAAGGTTGGAGACCGGATGATAGTTTACCAACATTGCCGGGTCCAGGAAAGCCTTCTTGAGGAGAAGCCTCACCACCACCTCTTTCAAGGCGGCGGGAAAGTCACCCTCACCCAACCAAGCATTTATAATCCCCTGGAGCCAGCTATTGTGGTCCCGCCCTCTGAGCCTGTCCCATTGGAGGAAGAAAGCTCTGAGCATGAGGAAGAGGAGTCAGCCAGGCCTCCCTCTCCAGGCCCCTCCCCTCTGGCATTGTCTCAGGTGCCGGCCGAGGGAGAGGAGATCAGCAGGGAGATAGCTGGTTCATCTCAGAGTGATGAAGAAACATCATTCCTGGACGCACGCCTCCGAAGGCGTGATAAACGATTGCAGCAGCTTAGGAGGCGTGCTAGGGATTAGAACTGAGTCACTGGACCACACCCCAGAGACTATATAATAGAGGGTAGTGGTCAGGGATCCTTGTGACGAACAAAAGTAAACCTTGGATAGTCACTAAAGCCTCGTCCGGAACTGCTGGGAGGAATATTATTTCTGCTTGGACTTTTTTGTACGTTAGTATCTTATCTTTCTGTTTGTGAAAATAAAGGCATTTGGCAGACGGTGTGTCTATCGCTGCCAAGTGGGAGATAAGACCTGGGTGCGTTCCAAAGTGTTTCCTTAACCCTCAGCTGGCTGTGTTTGTGTGTGTGTGGGGACGGGGACAGATCACCAGCCTCATGTCACTTCCCGGGAAGCCAGCACTAACCAGGAAGGACACGGGTCCAATAAACAAGTGGTCGCGTTCAGTCTGCCCAGAATCTTGTCCACGTCCTCAGGGGTCACAGGATCAAACTCAAACTCATCCCAGATAACATTCTTAAGACCTGCCCCAGTCCCTCCCCCTGAGAGTACCCAGTTGGAGTCCAGATCGTCCCGAATCTGAGTGATTTTGTCATACAGATACTGAGCAAAATCCTCAGCTCTACCCTCCAAGGGGTCCTCCTGCGCTTCCTGGTGGAGCAGGGAGCGGGTCACCCTAAAGAGGGCGGCCGGGCGGTTATCTGATGACGCAATAAGAGCAGCAAAATAACTACATTTTGCTGCTTTTATCACCACTAGGTAATTCCTAATATGGGATCTTACTAGTGTCCGGTCAGATTAAAAAAGACTGGCCCTCCAACTACTCTCTCGGCGTCTTTTCCAGCGCTTCAACTCCCTCAGCTCCTCGGAGAACCAAGGAGCCAATTGAGATCGGCGCCGGGTCAGAGGCCACAAAGGCACAACCCGTTCCAGAGCTCCAGCGGCCACCCTATCCCAGGGGGCCACTAGGTCTCCAGTCGAGGCGTGAGCCAGAACCTCGGGAATTGGCCCAAGCTCCATCTGGAACCTATCAGGTTCCATCAGGTGCCTGGGGCAGAACCATCTTACCAGCTCCGCCTCTCTGCGGCGGGGTGCAGCGGTTCAAAGATCGAGACGAAGGAGAGAGTGATCTGACCATGACAAGGGCTCGGTGACTATACCCCCTATCTCAAGATCACTCAACCACTGTCCAGAGACAAAAACCAGATCCAGCGTGTTTCCCCCCGTGGGGTAGGGCCATGAATTAACTGGGTCAGGTCCATAGCTGTCATGGAAGCCATGAACTCCCGAGCCACCTCAGATGTCTCACCCACGAACGGCAGGTTGAAATCCCCCATGACCATAAGCCTGGGGGTGTCAACCACCATCGCGGCGATGAGGTTGAGTAGCTCGGGCAGGGCTGTTGCCACGTGGCAGGGAGCCAGGTACGTGATCAGCAAACCCATCTGAACCCCATGACCCCATTTTATAAGGAGGGATTCACAGCCGTCTGAGGAACAGTGGCCTCCCTCAGTTTCAGACCTTCTTTAATGATAACCGCTACCTCCCCACCCCTCCCCTGTGACCTCGGCTGATGGAATACTTGGAAACCTGGTGGGCACATTTCAATGAGGGGAACCTCCCCTTGTGGCCCAACCAGGTCTCCGTAACACCTGCCAGGTCCGCACCCCACTCCTGAACAAGATCACGAATGAGGGGGGCTTTGTTTACTACGGACCTGGCATTGCACAGCATCAGCCAAAGGCCCGGGTCCTGAGGGTTTATGCAACCTGGGGGGCGAATGGAGCCTTGGGGACTGGAGCATGCCGCCGCTCGTAGACAGCGAGTGCGCACTCCCCTAACACGATATGGCCCCCTGGTCCTGCCATATCTACCCCTCCCACCTACAGTATTAATGTTCAGAAAACTATCCGGATGAGCTCTAACCGACCCTCGACCCCGGGTCCCCACCCTCCATGCCGCGCTTCACGGCCAGACCCAACCCTCCCCCTTGTGGGTTATCCCCCATACCCACAGCCAAAGTTCCAATCTGACCCTCCCCCTCCCTGGGACCCCTTAAAAGTTTGACTAAAAATTTCCATAGAAAACCCCTCAATCCCCTAGTTTTCACATGCCACCTCTCTGGGTCCCAAAACCCGTCCTTGAGGTGGGCCCTCGATAGTGAGGAGGGCCACATCTGCGAGAGGGGGTAATCTCGCAGCGCAAGAAGATCCGCTGTCGTGTACATCTCCAAGTGCAGCGATGGCGGCACGGAGGTCAAACAGGGTACTTTACAAAAGATGTAACAGCCATTTGATCATTGATGTACTACTGGTATCTCTACTGTCCTCCCACGACAGTAGGAGGGTCCTGATTATCTCATCCAATGGGGATGGCCTCTGGCCTGCCCTCTCACGGCGAGGCCCCCAGGGGGCCATAGATTGAAATAACTTCTCCAACAGACGAGAATCATGATGTAATAGAGGACCCCTCAACAGGTGCATCAATTGGCTGACCCATGGTCAGAGGAAAAGTTTATCAGTCTATCAGTCAGTCAGTGAGTCACACCAGGGGCAAAGATGGAAAATCCTTGGCATAGTCTTATACTCAAGATCGCATCCAAGTAAGTCCCGATGAAAAAAAGGGGGGAAGAAGGGAGGGGGAAGAATGGAAAAGGGGAAGAAAAGGGGGGGGAAAGAGAGAGAACTCCCTCAGTTAGGGCAAATAATGAGCCCATTTAGGCAGACACAGTACCCGGGAGGAGGAGGGGAAAAAGGGCTGGTATCCATGCGATGGAAAAACCCTCTGTCGCCCACCAGCTCTATTTTCCTCAGTTCTTCCAGACCCCAGCCTCCATTGAATGTCACAGGAGGCCTCCAGGTCCTCTGCAGCCGCCAAGATATTCCGGGAGGGGGTCTCTCTTCTCCAGTCCCAAGATCCGTTTATACTCCTCTCAGTTCTCAACCCCCAGCAAGCCCCTATCTCCGGTAATAAGGCCTGAGAACAGCTCCAGTACTTCAATGGGGTGTGCCGAAGCCCAGTTTAGTATCAGGGCAGGCCTCACCACCCCCGTTGATACCCATGCCGCCATTCCCGGATTCCAAGGGGCCACTGAGGAAGTTTCCGAGTGGATTAGGTGGAATTCAACGGGCTGCCACCACTCGTTGCCCCACAGCCATACTTCCTCCTTCACCTTCGCCGCTGCCGCTACCAACTGCCAAGAAACCACCATAACGCCACTCTCAGCAGCGTCAAAACGTCGGAGCGGCACAGCCACATTCTCTGCCAACGCCTCTGGGCACATTCAGGGGCGAGGGAGGTCTCAAAAAACCCTTGCCCCGAGCTCCACTGACCGAACCCGCCGCCGCCAATGATAAGCCACCATATCTCTGCTCTCGGCTCTGCTCTGCTCTCCTTTCTCTCCCTTCTCCACTCCAGCAGCACTTCCACTCTCAGCTCTCCACTCTCGCCCGATAAGCCACCATGCCTCAGCTTTTGGCTCCGCTCTCCGCTCCCCTCCAGCAGCGCCTCCGCTCTCGGCCCTTGGCAGCTCTCGGCAGTGTTGGAGCAGCACAATTACAACTCTCCCTTGCCACTTCCGACTCCAAGAACGTCCAGGGGCGAGGAAGGTCTCAAAACCCTTGCCCCGAGTCCATCCGACTGAACCAGGGGTCACTGATGGTCGAGCTCCCCTGTAGTACCCCGTAGGGCTCCTCCATCTCACCACAGTGCTTCACCACGCAAGTGCCATCTTGCGCATGCTTAATCCTTAATTCCTGTAACTGTAACTAAACTGATAATTTCTCATTATTGTATAATCTTGAGGCTTGTTTGCTCAATTTATTACATAGTATCCAGAAATATTTTACCTTTATGTGCCAGTAGCTGTCCATCTTGATTCTTAATTACAGATACAAAGATTAATTAAGCAAATGCCAATATATGTGCAGTTTCAAGACTGCAAATATCAAACCCTATTTAATTAGGGCTACCAGAAATGAACTGCAAAACTCCAAATAGCCTTTAGATGGCAACAATTTTTTTGCTCTTTTAGTGTGTGTGGGTGTAGGTGTATTGTTACTACCTAGATAGGGTAGCCCTACACTTACTTAATTCTACCAATGAAGCATTTTAAAACTTTTTTTCTGAATCCATTTTCTTTCATATAATTTCTTGGGTTATCTGAAAATATTTCATAAAATACAGTCTGTCCCCATGCAATATTTTCATTATCATTTCACCTTAGTTCTGCTATTCATCCCCTCCCCCACCATTGCCCAGCTGCTTGTTTCACATGATGTGACCTACATAACAAGAGATGTACTTGCTTCAAGATAGCAGTTACAACAGCTGGGCTGATGAGAACAGTAGTGGCATTTGAGCAATGTCTTAATTTTATTGGGCCAAATTTCACTATGCCCAATCTTTACAAAACTATTCAGTGTTTCCTCAGTTTGATGTCCTCCTCTCAAAAAAGAAATATGATTATAAAATCCTCTTTAACAAACACATAATATACCATACAGATGAATATATATAGATTATATAGTTACAAAGGCATTGAAATCAGAATCCATGTTAGCTCCCTACACAATATTCATGAATATTTTTCAATTGGACTCTACACTACAGAAAAAAAAAATGTGGTAAAAATTCATTGACATCCTGTATGAACTAAAAATTAAGTAGTATCAGCAAATAACATGGTTTGCTTAATGTATGTTTCATCACAACTCAATATAGTCTTTAAATTATACTCAAATATTAAAAATGCAGTGGAAATCAATTAAAAGTGCATGTCTTATCTGTTCACTGTAGAATCATATTAATTCATCTAGGAAAAACAAATGCAACAAACTTTTTAGTTTGTTTTGGTTTTGGTTAACTAATATAATATGAGCAAGCTCATTAAAATACATAAAATTATTTCTCAGCTAGTTATTTCCTGGATTTCCCTGTTCCCATGCCTGGGAAAACTAAACTTGGATTACATGCAACCTGGCTTTTCACAAGAACCTAAAGAGATGGTTTTGCCAATGGGCACGGTGACAAATGAGTGTGATGCAGCCAGTGCAATGGCTATATTGACTGTTTTGATGAATGGGATTGTTGGCTGTGAGTTTTATGCATTTATGATGGTTTCTATACGATTTTATATTACTTTACTTTGTTTTTTGTTGTTTCTATATTTGTTTTAATATTTTGTAAGCTGCCCAAAGTTATATAGACGAGATGAGCAAGTGGCTATATAAATCTGAATAAATGATGAATAAATAAATAAAGATCTGCAGCACTGACTGTATTTAGAATAGGGAGGGTAATCCTGAAAATCCTGTTATGGAAATAAAACTGAGTTGTATCTCTGAAAAAAATGAAAAGAAAAGAATATGTATGCTTCCAGTCCAATGTTTCTCTGAAATCTATAAAAAGTTTATCAGAGATTACTATTTATTTATTTATTTATTTATTTATTTATTAAATAAATAAGCCAGGTCTTCACCGCTTTTTGGAAGGCCAATAGGGTGGGTATGGTCCCGATCCCAGGAGGTAACTGGTTCCAGAGAGCTGGGGCAGCCACAGAGAAGGCCCTCCCCCGCGGGCCCACCAGCCGGCATTGTTTAGCTGATGGGACCCAGAGGAGACCAACTCTGTGGGATCTTAACGGTCGCTGGGAGCTATGTGGTAGAAGGCGGTCTCGAAGATAACCTGGCCCTGAGCCATGTAGGGCTTTAAAGGTAATAACCAACACCTTGAATTATGGCCGGAGACCAATAGGGAGCCAGTGCAGCTTGTGGAGAATTGGTGTAATGTGGGTGTACCTAGGTGCACCCACGACAGCTTGCGCGGCTGCGTTCTGGACCAACTGTAGTCTCCCAACACTTTTCAAGGGTAGCCCTATGTAGAGCGCGTTGCAATAATCTAACCGTGAGGTGACAAGGGCATGAGTGACTGTGAGGAGAGCCTCCCGATCCAAGTAGGGTCACAATTGGTGCACCAGGCGAACATGTGCAAAGGTCCCCCTAGCCACAGCTAACAGATGTTGCTCTAATCTTAGCTGTGAGTCTAGGAGGACACCCAAATTGCGAGCCCGTTCTGAGGGGGACAATTTCTCCCCCCCCCCGAACTATTTTATAAGAAAATGCACATGATGTTTGCACTTTTAAAAAAATAACAGCCCAGAAATAATTGATTTGTTTGTGCTGATAAAAGCTGGTAAAATACAAGTGTGTTGGTCATCTCCATAAGAAGGTTGCCACTGTAGAGAATGCCATTATTATAAAATGGAGCAGTCTATGGCTTTGCTATCATAAAACTATAGCATAGAGTCCATTTCAGAATAGTTTTAAAACAGTCCACATGTGGCATGTTTTATTAATCATCTGCTTCATTAATGTTTATAATAATCATTAAGACAAAACATTTCTCTGTTCTGATTATAATTTATAAAATAGCGTATCAAGAAAAATATAAACTCATGGCAGAACTGAATAGCATATGTCTCTCCTCATAATAGCGTCAATGCTTCTACTCTTATACCACAGAAACAGAAATGGATTTCTTTGCATAGCATCTGGGTTACATGCTTTCAGATTCAAAAATAACAGGGCAATGGATAAACTGGAGGAGCAGTGGTTAAAACACTAAGCCTGGCAGCTGGAACGTTGGCAGCCCAGGTTCAAGACCCAAGTGCCACACAATGGGATGAACTCCCGTTCTCACCCCAGTTTCTGCCAACCTAGCAGTTTGAAAGCATGCAAATGTGAGTAGATAAATAGATACCACTTCGATGGGAAAGTAACAGTGCTCCATGACATCATGCTGCCACATGATCATTGAAATGTCTTCAGACAGTGCTGGCTCAATGGTCTTGAATCGGAGATGAACACCACCCTCAATAGTCGGCAACAACTAGCCAAGTAAAATCTGCAGGGACTCATTTACCTTTTAATGGATATACTGCACAATAAACTTCAACAAAATCTAATCAGGTAAAATGTTACCCTTTCCTTTATTATCATGTCATTACATTTTTTTCCCTAACATGTTTCCCACAAGTGAAGGATCTGTTGAATGTTGATCCATTGGTTGCAACAGGAATTAACCAACTAACTTCTTTACTTCAAGTTGCCAAATGCATGTCAGATTGCATAATATGCCAGCACATGAGTTCTGACACCATAGTAGGCATAATAGCTAATGAACAGTTTGAATATAATCTAGTGCCAAAATAGATGTGAACAGCTGCTGCTCTCTCACACCCCTAACTGAATGGATAGCTAACTCAGACTGGTAGATTGGTAAAGCAGGAGTAAGAAAGTTAGCAGAAAAGTACTATTTATGAATTTATAAAGCATTCGTGTATATGGAAAAATTCAACAACATGCCCTGCAATTTATATAATGTCACAGTAGAACCCCTGAAGATCCAGTCTTATGTTTTTGTTGTACTCTCAGTCTTACGAATCTGTTTAGCAGTAGCAAAAGTGCATTCTTAACTGCCAATTTTATCAACCACATGATTTGTTGAAAGGCACAAAATATAAATCTTTGCACACAGGCCCACAAACAAATAAATTGTATCTTTAAAAAAAGGAATGCTAAACATGCTACCTGGATATCAGAATTAGTCCTATTTATCTTATTCCATATCTAACAAAAGCTTCTGATAATTATTTCAGCTTATTGGTTTATTCTTTCTCCATTTATTTTCCAGGCTCCAATACATATAGTGACATTCCTTTTTTCAAATGATAAAATTCATATAATTATTATTTGTAGATAGAAGTCATTAATAAAATCTACCAAATCTTCGTACCTATAGCAAGGTAGGATTTCAGGAGACAAAAAGGATGACAATTCCACTGTATACTATCCAGGGTGTCAGATAGTCAATAGTATATTATGTTAAATACATTTCAGCATTTAAAGAAAAAATGTTCTGTTTCTCTTTCCCTCTAGTACAGGTAGACCTCAACTTACAACTATGCATTTTTAGTGACTATTCAAAGTTATAACAATACTGGGGAAAAAGTGACTTACAATCGGTCCTCACACTCATAACTGTTGGAGCATCCCCACAGTCACATCAGTGGTAAGTTCCTCCCACTTCGGCCCGGTTCTCCCGAGCTGGTAGTGGTGACGATATGATGTCACCAAACCGATTCTGACCCCCCACCCCCTGCGCCTCCCCACCCCTATGTTATTCTTACCTTTTATTTGGCCCCACCCCCAATCTATTGCTGCCTCCTGAGTCCCAGCTGATGGCTAGAGGGAAAAAAACTGTTTAAACTCTTGCCACAGGGCTTCAAAGGGCCGCCCTACAGCTGATCAGGGCTAAAAGAAAACAAATGAGTAGACTAGTGCCTGCAAAAATACATGAGTAGATCAGTGCCTGCAAAAATACATGAGTAGATCAGTGCCTGCAAAAATACATGAGTAGATCAGTCCCTGCAAAAATACATGAGTAGATCAGTCCCTGCAAAAATAAGTGGGTAGACCAGTGTCTGCAAAAAATAAATGGGTAGATTGGTACAGCTCTGCAAGCAGTTAAAAGCCTGGTAGACCAGTACCTCTGCTAAAGCTAAATAATTGTCACATGACCATCAAGCTACGCCCACAAAACCGGTAGTAAAAAATTTAGAACCCATCCCCGAGTCACATGATCAAGTATTGGGCGCTTGGCAACTGGCATGTATTTATGATGGTTTCAGCATCCCAAGGTCATGTGATTGCCATTTTATGACTTTCTCAGCTGGCTTCCTACAAGCAGTGTTAATGTTGGAAGCTGGCTTTGCCTAACAAATGCATGATTCACTTAACTGCAGTGATTTGCTTAACTGTGGCAAAAAGGTCATAAAAATCAGCCATGGCAACAACCTTGCTTAGCAATGGAAATTCTTGTCCCAATTGTGGGCTTAAATCAAAGAATACCTATATCCTTGATGACAAGTTTGGAAAGGCAAGAAGGATACACCCATTTCTCAACAATGAGAAAACAATATAATTCAAGAAACCATTAAACCAAGTCATGTGACTGTAGAATATGGAAATCACTAATTAATACACAAACTCCACACAGATCCTTTCAAAAGTAAAGAAGGCCTTCTCTCTTCACAGAAGCAATTGCTAGTTCTATATCATTAGGTTTATTGAGACAGTAATCAGGTCATGAATTTTCAAACAGCACCCAATTCAGAAATGTTGAGAGCAATTTTATTCACATTATTTCATAAGAAGTTTCCATGTTCCCAAGTGCAAGACATTTAGAAACATTGAAACTGCAGACTCCACATTTTTGATAAATTTTCCAGCAATACCACATAAATTCCATCTTACGAATACCCCCAATAATGTTAATTCTATTACACACCTTTGTGTCTTCAGCAAAAAGACTAACCTTACCTAGCAATCTTCTACAAACACACTGAACAGGACAAGTTCTAGTACTTAATCTTGTGGTAGGTACACCGCTTGTGTCTGGTCTCTGGTTTAGACCGTGTCCCGTTAACCATCATACACTGGAATTTATCCCCAAGCCAACTTCCTATGCACTGAACCACTACATAAGAAAGAAAAGTTATACTGAAGTGCTGTATTAGAGACAAGGGAAGAAGACAGTAGATGAGCATTGAATTGATGCAGATGTACTCTTTGCCGACTATGTGTTCCCACAGAAAAATCTTGCATATCAGCAAGATTTCAAAATCTATCATGCAGAGATTGGTTTATGCTTAAATCTTGGCTGATTTCCAAAAGCCCAACAAGAAACAGAACTTCACTACTCTTGCAGATGCATTATGATCCATCTATTCTCCTGAGAAGATACTCTACAAATGCTCACCTAGATTGCTAAGGAAGACAGCTTTTGATGCCACAGAGAATTATAGTAAGCATCTTTCTCCCATTCAATTTTGTAGTATGCTGCATTAAAACAAAAAAATTGACACTTAAAAAAAACACTTTCCAAAACTGATTCAATATGCAATGACTAACTCTGCAATAATTATTTTGAGGGGACAGTGAATATTATTACCGTGTTTCCCCGAAAATAAGACCGTCTTATATTTTTTTGAACCCTGAAATAAGTGCTTGGCTTTATTGCCATGCACTCAAAAGCCCGATTGGGTTTATTATCAGGGGATGTCTTATTTAGGGGGAAACAGGGTAGTATTTTTAAATTTTAAGATTTCAGAGATGAATGACAAAGAATATGAATATAACAAGGATGTTTAAGAACTTCAGTCTGCAAAATACACAACGTCTAAGTGAATATTGTAAGCATTTTAACCTATTGGTATATATAAACTTTACCACCCCTTGAACTTTGAATCTTGTTTCATTATCTTCCAATACAACTTTGGACAAATTTCAAGCTTAAAGAAACAAGGGATGGTATTACAAAGTCTTAAAGAACAAAAGGCAGCACAAAAAAAAAACAAAAAGTCAAAACTAACTTCCTGTTATATTTATATTCTGCATTATCTTCAAAGAGTCTGGAGGTTTACAGATAAGTTCCAGCTCATCTCTAATTGCTTTTAGTTTCTTCAAATTATTATGTACCTTACTATGGTTTTAAATTACTGCTTCTGGTGCTAGTTCTTATCTCTTTCGATATGTTTAGTTTTTCTTACATGGTACACATTTAGAGTACAAATAGAAATCCTGCTCCCATAGAATTATAGCTTTCATTTTCAAATTTTAGCCTGAATGTGGCAGTGAATTTTATCGATAGACAAAACATCTTTTAAAAAAAGAATTTATTACTTATGCTCCTGAATATTTAATATAGCTCTTTCAAGAAATTTCTTAATACATCTTAAGGAAGGGCAAACACTCAGCAAGGTAGCAAGTTTGCTTACAAAAATTCATACCCAGCCATAACACTGAAATATTTGTTTTTCAAGACAAGGAAACAGATGAGTTCTCAATCTTTTTGAGTCTGTAAGTACATTCAGAATTTTAACATTATATTGCTCGCTGTAGTGATTACAATACAGTACAATCTAAACTCACACTTAACAGAAGACAAAGAATCTTCTTGACTTCTTGACCATTCAAATGTATTCAATTTTATTACTCCAATTTGTTTGTATTGTTGGGTTTGGGGTTTTAATTTTCTTTCTTTCTTTGGTATGTGAGCTACAGTTATTTTCTAAGAATCGTCTTAAGTTATACCACAGAAATATTCTTCAAAGATTATACTTGACAGATGTTTTACATCATACTATTTTATAGTTTACACAAACACACATATATGTGCACCTACCATGCTGGATGTGGGATCTTAGAAATAAAATAGAATATCAAAATGTGAATTGGTCACACAATAGTACGCGGGAATTTTATTCTAGAAATATAGCTACAGACATATGACAGGTGAAAATATGTCCATTTAAAAAAACCTTCAGCTTTTCTGGAATATTCAAGGAATTTTTAAATTGCATTTATTCATTTTTCTTTTTCTTATTATCCTCAGTTTTGCCATATATAATGCTTATCTAGCCATCGATTCACACATGACAGGCCCAAAGAGTGTGAGTTTCAGTTTTCTGATAATTGCCTCAAGTAATCTGTCTTTATTTGTGCAGGACAGATTGATTATTTTGTAGTTCATGGTACTCTTTAGACAACTCTGAATTATGGTTCCAGGGGTATTGGTATCTACTATCTTTTTTTCTCTCATTCCTTCTCATTTTCCATCTTTCAAAGGAAAAACTCCTGCTTTGCTCATTCTGATTTTTATCATACACCTTTCTTTATCCTTTATGATCCTAAATTTGCTACTGCGTACCTCTAGGATTAATCTTCCAGTGTCTGTTATATTTTGCAGAATTCAAGAAAACAAAATATTCTGCCACATTTGTCATCGACTATAAATCCACCAAAACGTTTGATTTTTATTTTCTATTTTACTTGCATAAGGTCCTATAAATCATCTTTATTTGGAATAGAAATGTGACAATTTTGTATATTTCAATTGTTTAGTATTTTAGCCTCCAATTTTGATTTTTGCTGTCATCTCTTCCATTCTGCCATAATATAAACACTCTGAAAATTAAACAGAGATGTATTTTTCTCTCACACTCTTTCCTAGTTTGAATTATTTTCCAAACTATGTTCTTATGGTCCTATCATGTTCATTTGTATAAGTTTCTCAAATAATAAAGTTACTTTGGCATTCTCATTAGTTTTAATGCATGCCACATGCTGGGATCACCTACAAATAAAGATCACTGTGAAGAAAGCAAAGGTGCACTTCTTCTCTTGCTCTATTAAACAACTTATTTTTCCCATCTGATCTGTTTCTGTGCCCCACTGTTATTTCTTTTTCAAAGCTACTTTCATACTTTTCCTTTCTCCAGGTATGGCTTTATTCTTTTGTATAAGATCTTAAGCAAAAATTCACTATTGGTGCAATAGTTCATTAACTTGTATATTGTCTTCTTCAGTCTGGATAAATACATTATATTTTCCAATATTTTGGTCAAATATTCATGTTCCATATTTGTTGATATTGTTAGATCTTTAACCTACCTGTTTGCCTGTAATTTTATAACAAGTTAGTATTTCATATAAACATGGGCTCACAATCTATTATCCCTCATAGATAATTTTTCTATGGTTGTGCAGTCAGTTCCTGTATAAATTCTCTCTACAAACGTTTGTGACTTTTTGCAATCTTGATTCTTTAAAGGCTGCAAAGTATTTTCCTTTAACTTCATTTGTCTCTATTATATGTTTACCAATTCTTGAACAGTCCTATTTCACTTATATTCTAGAGATTTATTTTCCTTAAACACTTTCTCATTTTTACTTTGTTATTTTCCTGAACCTATCAACGCTCTTAAGTGAAGTATCTGGGCACATCACCACTACCATGTAGATTTATAAAAATTATGTCCTTTTTTTCCAGTAACCAGAAGAATGTCTCCTGATGGGGTTCCCAACATTGGAGACCCAAACTTATAAATTACTGCTATGCATATACAGTTTTCTTGGCATCATTATAGGAGGTTATAAGAAGTTATATTTAGATTATCTATAATCTGTGGGAAAGCTGTCTAGCAACATTACAAATGTCATCAGTTTAAGAATTCACTCCCAGGCTGCTTACACCAAATGCTCTCAACCATAAAACACTATACTTTGGCCTCTTCAAACCTGAATCTTCTCTTGTTTCCTGCCCAGCAAAGGCATTCTAATAGCCACATTGTTTCACTTGGAAAATTCAGATATCACTTTCTCTTCAAGAATGAAGAGGGGTTGAAAAGCAGTCACTGTTTCCAAAGAAACTTAGCAACTGACAATAAAAAGTCAATTTAGTCACTTGCAGAGTAGGGCAAAAAACTTTAGATACAATTTTGTACTGTCGAATTTAGCACAGTTTATTTATAAACAAATTTAAGTTTGCACAAGCATGCTTTTCAGCAAGTAACAGAAGATTGCCCAGTGTGTTTGTAATTCAGTGGAAATGAGCTATGATAGCAGCATAGGCCTCTTTAATACCTATCCTTAAAACATTAACACGCCATTTTAAAGTATGTTTAATATAGGCCCAAAACATATGGTTATTTATGGTATTTGTGGCAGGGGCAGGAGCTGTAGAGTAAAAGCAAACTTTTCCCTGGTTTGCAGAAGCTGGTACTCATCAGTCACCAAAAACAATGAGGTAGTCTACATTACTATTTTGTAGTAATTGAAACTGTACTAATTTCAAGCTAACCACTTAATCTTATTTTATAAAGAACCATCACCTCTTCTACACATTCATTAATATATTAGGTAAACAACTAGCTTCCAGGGCTCATATCAAATTAAATTTGGGAGATGCATGTTAGCAAGATGTTATTATTGCCTGTAACCTTTGTAGTAAGCATTTTTACTCAGTGAAATGAAAGCAAGAACACTGTTGCCAAATTTTGTAGATGACAGTTACATTATTATTTTTTCCTGAAGCTAGTTATTTACCTTCATTTGCATATATCTCATCTTATTCCTGTTTTATACAAACCTACCTTCCTCCTGGACTGAGAATAAAATCTTACAGAGCCCCCAAATAGCTATTGATTCTTTCTCCTGCTGCATAGCTGTCTTTTGTGTTCTCAGAGATCAGACAAAATAAAGCTTAAACCAATGTCACTCTTAGACATTAAATAAAGATAAATTCTTCAAGACTATTATCTCTAGGCTAGGATTTATTGTTTAATCATCATAAGAAACTCTTGTACTTTGTTTTATTGCAAGTCTTGTGTGTTTATATAAAGAGAAAAGGTGGGCATACATTTAAAAATAGCTATGAATATCTGCTTTAAAAACAGACAAGTCGAGACATGTACTTGTAATCTCCCTTAGTCTTTGCAGACATAACATTTGTCGTTTCACAGCATTTTACTTCTGCCGGTTGTGGCATACCATCACACCCACCCTCCCAGGGCCCATCAGAATTAGGAAGCAAAGGTAGTGGAGCAGGGAGAAGACATTTCAGACAGTTATGCAGGAGAACGTCGGAGGTTCGCTCAAAAACAAAACGAGAGGAAATAAGAGATTTCCTTCTCCGATTTTAATTTTCCCTAGGTCAGCTTCAGAAGGGGAAGGAGAAGTGCCCAAAGTTAGCGCCTCGTGGTCACCTCGCGGGGCTGCAGAACTTGGGGCTTACAACTCCGGGATACAAAAGACAAGCGACTCTGTCCCATCCTGGAGGCTCAGCCCCAAATCCGTCCGCCCGCTGAAAGGGCACGGTTACCCCCATTTCTCTCACCTTTACAAACAGGCGAACTAGGACTCTTCCTCTCCGGAGAGGCCCTGTTTTGCTCCGGCGAATGCCGTCGCTGGCGATGCCGGATTTTTCCTCCCGTTGAAGAGGCGACGGCGGCACAGGCGCTGCCCTCAGGCACCGGCGGCGAAACCGGGGACGAGCAAGGCGAGGGCGTCGAACCGGGCAGGGGCGGCGCCGGCAGGCGAGGGGGGCTGCTACGCGCCCCTCCCCCGCCCGTGGGGCTGCCGCGCGCGGAGCCCGAGGAAGAGGACAAGGAAGGTGTCCCCGTGGCGGAGACGGCCGCCCCGAGAAGCGTCTGCGTGCCCACGGTCGGGCTGCTGCTGTTGCTGCTGCTAAGACTGGTGGTGGCCCCGCGCGCGCCAGCGTTGTTGCCGCTACCAAGCATCGATCGCGTGGGGCTGGCGGCACGCGCGGAAGGCAAGGGAGGCGGCGGCGGCGGCGACGGTTGGAGTGGGGCGTTTGCTGCTGCCGCCGCCGCCGCCCCTCGTGGAATGCCGCTGGTGCCGCCGCCGCTCCTCGTGGGGCTGCCGTGCTGCTTAAGCTGGAAAGGCACTGTAGCCCGCATGGGCTGTAGTCGGCTGTTGCTGCCGGCTGCCCCGCCTGCCGCCGCCGCCGCCGCCGCTGGAGTCGCCGCCACGGCCGCGGCTCCCCCTCCCCCCGCGGAGGTGGCTGGAGTCGGGGAGCCGCTGCGCCTCACGCGAGGCTGGGAAGACATCGTGGTTTCTTCCGGGCGGCCGCCCGAGGCTGAATCTGTAGTAATAGTGAGGCGAGGAAGCAAACAAAACCCCCACCTTCCTCCCGGTCCCTCCCCCACACCAGCACTGAATCCTCACACACGGGGAGACACTCGTGAGGCTTCTCCGGCCGCCTCATCAACAATAGTAGCCTCACCGGCCTCTCCCATTGGAGGCGCATCGACTCCGTTCCTGCCGCTACAGCGTCCTGATTGGCTGAGGGGCGTGGTCTGGGGGTGTGGGGGGGATGCGGCTTAAAGGGACAGGGCCCGATCTGGACTACGTAAGAGGAAGGTGCGTGAGTCGTATGACAGGGCGCTGTCTACGCCTGTGTGCTTACTACTTGATTGAGGCAGGGAGGGGTCTTGTAATGCCATTGATGCAGCGCTCTCGTAGTCTTACCTTTCGTCTAGGAAATGCTGAGTGCTTGTTTACATTTCTATCCTGGGCACAATATCGCAGCTTTGAAGTTAAATATACGAAAGAGTCCCGTGCAGTTTCATCTTTTGCCACATAAAGCCAGATAGAGGCCTGTTCACTAGGTCTCCAGCATGTGCCAGTCCACCCAGGAGAAATCCCAGGGGAGCGTGTTGCTTTCTGTCCCATAGTCCACCAGCCCATCCACCAATGATCCTTAACTTATTCCAAAGAGACATGGAACATCAGATACTCGAACCTTCCTTCTTTCGACAGGTTCCAAATGTTATCAAAGGTAGCAACTATAGAAATATATTTAATTATTGGTTTAATTAGCAAACAACTGAGTATTACAGTCAGGGTTCCTGCTCTAATCTCCCAGGTAATCATCTTGTTTAGGAATGAACCAATGATGAGTCTAAATTCTCTGCAGCTTGCCAACTAGCTCAGTACTTCCTATCTTTGAAGAAAGCACTAGTAGAGATTAACATATGTGGTAGCCAGATTGTCATCAAGCAATGTACTGTGATGGCATGCTCCACTGAAGCACCATTCAGGTAACAGACATCTAGTGTTTTATGAATCCAAATTTGTGATCAAATGTATACTGTAGTATGTTATGTGGATCCAGAAAGCTACCGCTTATCTTAACATGATGAAGCACATTGTGTGAACGTAGCCATTTTTTCTAATAGCATGTTTTCACACACATATGCATATACGTATAAGAAATACACACAGACTTGAATATATAATAGTTTTGTATTATCTTATGATCCCTTTCAACCTTCACTGTTTTTGTTCTGTAACTCCCAGTCATCAGTCATACTGGTCTCTGGCTGATAAGGATCATAATCGAACATTTCTGGTGGCACCAAGTTGGCTTCACCTGATTCCTGCTATATTGCAAACAAAACTAAATTTCCCACTCCATGCTACAGCAGTTCTTTGAACGCCTGGAGCTGCAACCTTGTCCCGTATTAAATATCTGCTGAGTCTGAGAAAAGGGTGTGGGGCTACTTGAGGAATCAAATGAACAGGTTTAAACCTGATTAAGAAATAATATCCATTTCCCACACCCTGTGTAACCCACTGTACATCTATTGCTGCATGAAAAAAGGAAAACCTGTCCATCTGCTACTGCTGCAGCTTCTATCAAAATATTTATTTATTGTATTTGTTTCCCATTCTTCCTAGGAAAGAGCAATATTTTAGCTATGCAGTAATCATGTGGTCTAGAGATTAAGATAGTGTAAATTTCAGAGCCAAACAAAGGTAGTTTCTACTAGGGCTGTGCAGTGCTTCAGTGGTAATTAGAAAAAGGCATTTTGGAGTGTGCAAGAGTGCAACCTAGCACGTCACAGCAACTCTTTAAAAGTTGTATCTTTTTCCTAGAATCACGCAATGACCTCCTTGCAAGCTGCTGTATAATTCTTGGAAAAGACTAGTGATTTGTACATAGATATTACATTTGCATTTCCTGTGTGCTCCAAGACACCTTTTTGGGATACTAGCACATAGTGCTAGTATCCCAAACTAAACTTACCAGCATTTTTTTCCTGTACAGTAGTAAATATTCTGTCCAAAGCTGCCTTATCAATCTAGTCAGCAGTTAGATCCATCAACCATTTGAAACTATGGTCTATTTTCACCATTGTTTGAGTGGCAGTCGTAGTGACTAGATTCACAGATTTTGAGTGTAACTTTAAACCCAGTCATTTCTTTAATTATGGCTTTTCAGTAAAACCTGTTCAGCATTGTTATATTCTTCCATTAGTAAAATAACAACAACAGACAACCATGACAGTCATCATTTCAGATATATTTCTTTACCAGATTCCTCAGTGCCTTCAACAATGGCAGAGCTTCCAATCTACTGCCTTCACTGGAAAAATTCTTTAAAAATTAAGGTCCTATTCAGAGATGTATCTGCCTTGAAAATAGCAGAGTTAAACTTTTAAGAGTTGACCACAGGAAATGTTTTATTACATTTTTATTATATTAAATGTTTTATGATAATATTTGTCATAAAAATTTTATAAAAATTTTCCAAATTTCAACTCCATAAGAGTCATGGCTCCTGAATTTTGGATGCATTCTATAAGTAATTGATTGAAAAAATATTGCATCATTATGCCTAGTTAAGGGTTTCAACACACAAACAGGAGGGTTTTAGTAGTAGATAGATAATAATTTCCACATAAAATAGTAAAAATCTTGTTTTAAGTTGAGCTTGGGTTTACTTATTTACCTTCATGTGCCCCAAACCATCTTGTTATTGCCTGCTTCCAGAAAGTGTCCATAAGAGCCATCATTCTCTGCATGCCCACAGTTTTGTTTTGTTTTGTTTTAATTTGATTTATATGCCGCCCTTCTCAGGAGACTCATGGAAGCTTACAATGCGCTAAGCAATAACTAAGCAGTTAATTATTGATTGCCCTCTCTATACCACATCTGTAACACATGTCACTGATTTATATACACCTCAATGCCATTCTGTCAGATTTCCACAAAAATTCTGAGCTGATAGCCTGGGGAGACAGATGTATAGATGCAAACAGATACTGGTATTTCAGGATATTCAAAAACAAAAATAATTATTTCTAGAAGTATATTTTTTGGGATGGAGGGGAATCAATATTAATCGCTTATTTGCCAATCATAAAAGAAATCTATTTATTCAGTCATAGAATATTCATACTCTTTTCTTCTTAGGAACATACATGTGACTATACATGTCTTAGTGTTTTGACTGATGTCATTAAGAATTGCTGTTGCTATGTCCAGAGGCATAACTCATTTAAAGTAGTTAATTGTTGATTTATTCTTTGTTGTAGTTGTTGTTGTTGCCATATGCAGAGAATACTGAATGGAATTAGAGAAGGTGTTAACCCCTAAGGTATATTTAAGAATGTGGCCTAAATCTATAGAAGATCAGTTTGAGCCAGTAAGATACATTGAAAATGGGTATGAAACTAGGCTGTTTTTAGAACTAAGGCAGTTTAGGCCTGACTGTTTTTTTACAAAAGATGTGGGAAACAAGGTAACAGATGCAATTACTATAGATTATTTCATTTACAATGCAGTTCTGGCAGCCAAGACAATCCAGTGACTTTCCTAGAGCAATAGCAATCCTGTGACATAGAAATTGGAAGAACTTCAAACTATTATTTATGGCAGTGTGCCAGTGTTTGTTTCTTTCATTACTTTATGATAAATTGGGGGAAGGGAAAGGAAAGCAAAACTGAGGCCAAGAATAGATTAGAAATTCTAGCTTCAGCTTCTGGGTGTGCAATTAATTTGCCTGGTGAGTAAAACCAACCCAACCCAACTGCCTTCCAATAAAGGTTTTACTGCCTGAGCAAAATATGAAATTCACATAATACAGCAAGCCATATGGTTTTATTAGCATAAAGTTGACTATTCACCACTTATCCCTAAACAGTGTGGTTATCATAATATCCATTTATTTATTTTTTGAAGTTGTGTGTCATCCAAATGAAAGACTTGGGCAACATCTGCTTGAAAATAGTCCCCAAAAAGTCATTACGTCGTTGTTGTTGTGCCAACTAGAACTAGTATGCATTCTATATTCTGATGATATATCAAACCATGATTCAGTACTTGCATCAATCACAAAGATTAGACCAAGTAGCCTTAGTTGAACTGAAAAACATTCTGAAAATATATATTTATATCATTTATATATCTATAAACACATTGCTATCATAGTAGAAAAACAAATGTAGCTATTTAATAACACTAATTCTGAAATTTATATAGATTCAATATTTTTATTAACTTCCCAATAATGTTTACATTTCTGAGATTTCCAGGTCTCTCTGGCAGACAAATTGAAGTTTGGGACCTGGTAATTTGCATTTTGGGGAAGGAGATAATTTTGAGTTGACCTAATAAAAAATATCAGCCTAATTAGGAAATGGGTCACCTATGGCTCAGAAATCTTTCTTGTACCGCTTTCTGATAGCTGTAGATGAAAGCTCTTAAACAGGCTTTATATTGCCTTTAAAAAAACAAAATGAAAATGATCCTCACTCAGGAAAAAAAATAAAAAATCCATACTAATTTATATTATATGGTCCTATCCATTTTGTATCATTGCCTGGCCCAGGGGTCTGCAACCTTAAACACTCGAAGAGCCATTTGGACCTGTTTCCCATAGAAAAGAAATCACCGGGAGCCACACAACCTGGGTGAGCGTGACCAACTCAACATCACTCCCACTCAGTCACATGACACTCCCCCCACCAGCCATGTTTACCCAGGTTTTGTGGCTCCTGATATTTTCTGTGGGAAACAGGTATCTCCCTCTCTGTCTCTCCCTTTCTTCCTCTCTCTCTCTCTCTCTTATCTCTCTCTCTCTCTCTCTCTCTCTCTCTCTCTCTCTCTCTCTCTCTCTCTGTGTGTGTGTGTGTGTGTGTGTGTGTATGTGTGTGTTCCCTCGAACCATTTCCAAAAACAGGTCAGGGTGGTGGGTTTTATTTTGTTTTTTGCTGATGTTGTTCTTTCTTCTTCTTTGGGTGCTTTTTACCATATTTAAATCAGGAGTCATTTCAGGTTCCCAGATAAATGAAGCTTTTTTGTCCCGCTGCTGTGGCTCCCTGTTGGCTGAATCCACCACTGGTTGGCCCTGCCCCTCACCCTTCCCTCCCAGTCACTCCTCACCTGGTCTGAGAAGGTAAGGGCAATGGCAGGTGAGGGAGACTCGCTCCATATTCCAGAGCAGGAGCGAAGCGCCCCTGTACTTGCCATATCTTGCAGGCACTTCTTCTGGCACTTATTGGTGCTGTGCGCACATTGGTCACTTGAGGAGACATGTAACTTGCTCTCCGCCCTGAGCCACTGGCTTGGCCTGGCTGCAGCTGATGCCACTGCTGTTGCCACCTCCGTAGCCTGCCCGCTGCTCTCACAACGCCTTGCGCAGCACAGTTAAATTTAGCACACTTCACAATGGGGAAGACGGTGTCCCTTCCTCCTCCTGGAGCCCATTACAATGTAGAGCATCGTCTGCAATCGGGCCGGGCCAGTGTCTCGGGGCAGAGAACAAATCGCGCATCTCCCTGAGCGACCAAAGTGCACGCAGCACCAACAAGGGCCGGAAGAAGCACCTGTGAGATATGGCAAGTACAGGGGTGCTTCATTCCCACTCTGGAATATGAAGCAAGTCTCCATCCCCCGCCATCGCCCTTACCTTCTCAGGCCAGGCGAGGAGTGACTGGGAGGGGAGGGCAAGGGAGCCACAGCAGGGGGACAAAAGAACTGCATGCGGCTCTGGAGCCACAGGTTGCAGACACCTGGCCTGGCCCAATGCATTCTTCCTTGAAAACATAAAAAATATAAATTAGGCACCATAAATTATTTCTCCACTCTCATGAGAGTAAGAAAAGTTATTAGGAAATGCAGTTAGCAAAAAATCAAAAACAGAAAATTTATAAAATATTTTTATTATTTACTCATTTAATGTTATTATTAATTTATATCCTGCCACAATCCAATGGGCACTTGGCTATCTTCTTTTTCAATATGTACTGCATGTCTCACCCACTCATGGAAAATAATAACATAGAGAACTGAAGAAATTACAAATTCCCAACCATATATTAAGTAAAATGAAGAACAGATAAGACAGGGCTATAGTTAGTGCAGTTTTATATACTACAGGTAGTCCTCGACCTACAACAGTTCATTTAGTTAAAAAAGTGACTTATGACCATTTTTTAGACTTAACAACTGTTGCAGCATCCCTGTGGTCACATGATGAAAATTCAGATGTTGGGCAACTGCCTCATATTTATGACGGTTGCAGTATCCCGGGTCATGCGATCACCTTTTTTAACCTTGTGACAAGCAAAGTCAATGGGGCAGCCAAATTCACTTAACAATTGTTATTCACTTTATAACTGAGGCAAGAAAGGTCATAAAATGGGGCAAAATAGGAACTTGGGGCTCAATTGTGGTTGTAAGTCGAGGACTACTTGTATATTACTGGGACATTTGTTTTAAATTATATTTGGTGCAAATATATTTATTTATTAAATTTTTATTCCTCCCTTATCACTATCAAGGGGGGGCTGGGCAACTTACAATGTTTTAAGTACAATATATCAAGTGCATTTATTAAACATTGTAATTACAATAGCCAAAAACTAATATAAACTAAAAGAAAGAGAAAAATAGAAAGAAATAAAAAGTGCAAAGGGAAAAATAGGAAAACATACAGAATAGAAAGAAAAAGAAAGAAAGAAAAATGATAATATATTATGAAGAAAAGAAATAGCTTTTTTCCTCTTAAATTACAACAAATGATTTCTAATTCCCTTATCCTATCTCTTATCTGTAAACAAATCTACAAAGCACTGCCATTTTGGTCCTGGTATGTATAAAAATCCAATAAGAATTACTACAAACAACTTATCTATTTTAACCTTGATCAAATAAATCAACTATATATCCCTTTACTTCTAACAATCTTATCTTAAACTCATTGAAAGAATTTCATAGAACTTGATGTCCTTTCATTTGTTTTTGTCCCTTCTCATGAGATTCTTAAAAACTTTAACAAATCTCTTTTATAAATATAAAAATTATTAAAGTCTCTCTCTTGGTTTGTTGTTTGTATTATTCTTTTGATTATTAAAACATTTTCTTTGTATGTCCAGTATAACATCTTTTCCTTGTAATTCTTGTGTTCTTTTAAGTCTACCCTTGTCTGATAAAACTTTTGCTTCTTCTATAATATCTTTTAGCTGCAGTCTATGCATTTCACTGTTGACACTATTAGTATTAACTCCATTTTTTGAATATAACCCTCAGTATTTTCAGTGTTAGAATATTTTGCATCATTCTATAACTGTTATCAAGTTTATGTCAGGCTTTTCGTCAGGCACCAAAAACCAAGAAAGACATGTTGAATAACTTCAAAACAATTTCCTTTATTGTTCTTAAACTATAGTCAGAAATTTTGCTAAACTAAAGCAAACTACTTGCATCATTAAAGATATAATGACACTCTGAGAAGTCCTAGAGAGGAGCTGTCATGTATTCCTGGGTATCTGAACTACCTTCCACCACAACTTTAATTGAAATCTTTAGCTTATCTTTGTGCCCAATTCTTAAAATTTTTACTGTTTTTTTCAAAATTCAAAACAAAGAATCTTCCCACAGATAGGATTGTTACTTATTCCCAAATCTTATTTCTAATTTATCGGTCCATTAGTAGCTTTTCAAAATCAAAATTTTAATTAACCTTTTGCTGTCTATTTTCAATTTTTTGGAAATTCTTAAACTTGTAGTTAATTCACCCAGTGTTTTCGAACTTGTCTATTCAAATGTTTCTAAATCTAAGAAGTAGTTAATGAGCAATTTTGACCTAGGGATGCTGAGGGATGCTGAGCAGCGGAGCAACCTACCCTTCTCCCCCAACATGAGTTCCAGAGATCTTCCAAAGCTAAGTGTGCAATCAGTGACAAGTGTGGGGACAAGGGTTGGGGCCTAGTGGAGTAGGAAGTAGACCCAAGACCTGTGAACATCTGGTGGGTAGGAAGCAGAACATGAGTGGCTCAGGGACTGGGGGAGGCTTGGGGCGGATCAGGTTTGACTCTGTACTAGGCCTCCCAGACCCTTCCCTATTCTTGAGGCACCCTGTGTTCTGCTTAATGACCCATGCAGTCACTTAACAGTTGCATCAGGGAGAGCAGTGGTGGGAGTCATTAAGTAAGGCAAGGGTGGGTGAGTGAAGGAAACCTTTCACTTTGACATCCAAAGAAAAAATTGGCATCCAATCTTTTCATCCTCACTAGATCCTGCTATACAAGAGCATAATTCCCCCATTGTTTGTGCATCAATAGTACCAGTATAAAAATGTTTAGATCTCAGGAACAGATGTTTGTGTTGCAATAGTTGGAGTCAGTTCTTCACAATTTTAATTTGAGATGAGGGATCAAGGGAGGGAATCTAATGTAGCTTGCAAATTAAAAATGTGGGTTAATTTTTATTTAAGCATTCCCATTTGGTCCCTTTATTTAGAGTATGAGTCATCAAGAATTATTTTGAGTCTAGTATTGCTGCAATTTTCAATGGCAAATTGAAGTCATATAAACAATTTCATGATTTCTATTTTAAACTGACTTATGTCAATAGGGTAAGGAAGTCAACCAGAAATCTCATTGGGGTTACCCAATCTCATATTGAAGATAATGTAGTCCTTTGCCTTCTTGTTTATTTCTTGACCATATTCTAAAATGCTAACAAGAGTCAAACTTATCCCATTTAAAAAATTGCTATAATACAAAGGCTGGCACATGACTAGTTTAAATCTCGCCTTGAAGGCATTCTTTGGTTTAGATATTCCTGCAATCATTGAAAGCATTTAATACTGTATTGGAACTGACATGGATGTTTTATAAACTATGAATAACAAACCTTGGTTTCACGGGCTGTCTGAACCCAAGCCATCATTTCTCAATGTTTTATATTAATTTCTAGTATGAGTAAAATACATACATTTGTTGTGTTTTAATATTTTCCCCAAACACGTACATTGCTTTGAGATATTTTGAAACATTAGACTGTAATATAAACTGACTTTAAATAAATGCATAAAATGGAACATATAAATGTAAGTGAAAACAGAACACAACAAAGAGCTGAGAAATATGCATGGGTCAAGATTTCTTCAAGGAGTTATTGTTGATCACTCTTAATCCTGTTTACCTGCAGAGCCACTCAGTGAGGAGGCAGCCACGATTGCTTTGTGTATAGAGCTGAAGCTCCTGTCCAGCAACAAGTACACAAGAGCACTGGGAAACTGTATTTCAGATCCCTCAGGAAGGTCTTGGCAAGCAAAGGTTACCTGGCCCCATTTATTGGCCAGAGAAATAGCACAGGTGTTCTGTTCTTAGTTCTTTCAGCTTTTGCATCATGCCTTGTGTATCAGTCAGGATTCAGTCAATCAGTTTCCGATAGAACTTGTATAATATTCTTTGACATGCAAATACAAAATATTAGGCAAGGGTAGAAAACCTTTTTAAGCTGGTGGGCATATTTAAAATTTAGAGGAAGTGTTGTAAGTATTGTCATAAAATGGCTGCCATTGCAGATGATGCTAGTAAAAAACAAACCCTATTTGCCAGATAACAACACTTAAATTGCTCCCTGCTACCCTCTTTCTAAGAGTGATATCTTTTTATTCATTACATTTACCCCAGGTTGCACATATCCATTTTCACCCTTTATTGGGACTCTTCATATATTGGTAGCTAGATGTTATTCTGTGAGGTTCAAAAACTCTACCAGAAATTGAACACATAGACCAGTGGCCTCCAACCTTTTGGGCACCAGGAACCAGTTCTGTGAATACAGGTTTTTCAGCGGACTGGAGGAGACATGGTTTTGCATGCTGCCTGCATCTCGTGGATGGAGCTTTGTATGTTTGTGCGACCCGGTTTCTGGCATGACGTGGCCCAGTGCCAGTCCATGGACTGGGGGTTAAGGACCTCTGACATAGACCATCACACTTCAGACAAATATATACAGTGTTATTACCTTTAGGATCTATTCAGGACTTGGTGCTGGAAATGGTATCATTAGGAAATGATACCTAAAACCTGTATCAGAATGGTTCATCTTCACTTAAGGTCTCAGAGCAGAGCAATGCAGATGTTACATTATGCCATGCCCTCCTCCAAAGTCATATAAAACCCTATCCATAGAGCGATAGAGCAGTTATCACTCCAATTTATCTTTATTTATTTTTCCTTGAACAGATGGCATTTGGCAGCATTCCACCGCTTTATTTTCTAAGAATGTCTATACAACCTGGATAAAGTTCACAGGAAATTTTCTAATAAAAGTATGGTAACCATTTTTTCTTGGAAAAGAAACAAAGAACAATCCTGAAAAAGGAACAAATGTGAAAGAGATTCATAAAGATAAAAGAAATGTTGTTTATTTTTACAATTTGGCTTTAAAAAAGGAAAATTTTAGAGCAAAATCAAGAAAAACTTCACAAAAATGCATACTAATAAAAATATCTAAATTCAAATAGAAGATGTAAATCTATTTTTAAGACAGTTCAATTTCCATATTTTCAAATTGAGTCAATTTCTTCCAGTGAATTCAGTTCCAATTTACTAACAGATTTATGTAGTTTTTATGTAGGTTGTCTTATGTATGTACTTGAGTGTTTCTATTGTTTTAGATTTTTTTAGATGTTTTATTCTTCTTTTCCATGAAGTATAAGCAATATTACAACTACAAATACCTTAAAAACATCCCAAGCAGATATTAATTGTGCAGTTTGTCTTATTTAGATTGTCTTATTTAGAAAAAACCTTCAAAAGATTTTTTCATTGTTTTGTAAAAAGTGAATCCAATAATGATGATATATTTGAATCAGTGGTGGGTTGCTCCCGGTTCTGTTGTAAAAGCAGCAGGAGGCTCCGCCCACCTGGCCAAACGTCATAATGGATGATCTGCGCATGCGCAAAAGTGAGTGCTAGTGATGCAAGCGCGCTCTCTGGTTGCGAACCGGTAGTAAAGGTAAGAAGAACCCAATCCCGATTTGAATGGTGTCTTGAAAAAAAAGAACACTTTGTGTTGATATAGATATTATAGCAAGAGAGGTTCAATATATGTGGAAGTCATCAGGTTAAGAATAGCTATCTAACTTCTGGGAGAGAAATGGTGATCTAAAGAAACTCAGCTAAAAGCAGAGTCAGTATCTGTAATGGAATGAAAAGCTGGTAAGTAGATTTGGCTCTTTTTAATTCCTTCTGGACAAGCAGGGGACTTGAGATTACTCACAAGTGCTCCACAGAGTTACTCCTCTTGATTGTCAAAAGGACACTGGGTTGGCATGCTTCCTTTTCTAATCACTTTCAAAAATTGCTTGTTAACTGCTTTGCAGCTATTAGGAACTTTTGGATCCATATAGGTTTGACAATACCAGGTGAGTTTCCTTCAATTGTGAAGCCTGCATTGCATTACCAGGCTGATAGAAGTTGTGATTAAGAATGTTCTTTTAACTGGGTGAGGACAACTTTAACATTTTGTTGCAGATACTACGTGCTACTTACTAAGGATTTATTATGTTCCATTTCATTCATCCAGAGGGTATTTCATTTTTGTTTGACTATTTGTCAGATTCAATTTTAAAAGCAAATAAAATCCAATGATCTGGTTGCCGCATCATGATAAGATATAATTTGATAAGAAGGTTTTAGCCTAGTGTGATGAATTAATCACATAGTATTTTACAATTTTTTGTGAAATAGACCACCAACCATGATTAAAAATGCTGGTTTATTATTGCAGCTGTAGTAATATAAATACTATAGAACTTTAGGATAAAAATCTATAATTCTGTAAATAAAGACTTGAAAATAAAAAATGGTATATAATAATTGCACTATACCAAGAAATTCCAGTTTTATTTCCAAGTTAGCCATGGTTGATGTGAGCTAATAACAGCTAATTAGTGAACTTGCTACTGAAGTAAAAGCTTCAGTAATTATCAGGTTGTAGCATGTTTGGATGAACTTATCTACAGTATTAATAATTGGTTTGACTCCCAGGATTACCAACCTAAACCACAAAAAACAAAAACATCAATCAGAACTATGGCATGGGAGTTTTAACCATTTCCCCTTATTCCCAATGCCTCCTGGATTCAGAGGGTTTCCAGCAGGTGCTTGGGGGATTACTGTGGCAGGAACACTGCTGGTAGCTTTGAAGGAGAGTTGCTATTCCCTCTCCTTAAGAAGCCCTCTCTGGATCCAGAATTGCTAGATAACTATTGTCTTTTTAAGGGAAGGTTTATGAGCTATTGGTGGGAAGTCACCATCCTTTTTAAGGAAAGGTTGTTGAGATATTGTTGGGAAGTCAGCTATGGTGCCCCCCTAGAAGAAGCAGATTATTTTCAGTGAGGGTTCAGGCTTGGAATGGAATGGAGATTGCATTGGCTATGCTAATGGATGATCTTTGTCTGGACCTGGCTGAGAGAAGTATGCCCACCCTTGTCTATTTACATCTTTTAGTAACCCTTGACACCTTCAGGGCTGCCTGTGAAGGGTTGGAGGCACACTGTTACAGTGGTTCTACTCTTTCAGTAGGTGGCTCCAGTCAATGTGGGATGAGAGAATGGTCCAGTGGCAAAGTGCCACAGAGGTCAGTTCTTTCTGTAGAGGCATAGAGAATGGCATTGAAGGACAGCAGGAAAATTCATTACCATACCAACAATCAGACAAGTAACTTAAGCCCATTCAAAAAAACTATCTTGAGGAAATACCTCAGAGGGGCCTATCTCTAATTCACATGGAGATAAAGGGAGGGAGGGAGAAGCACATTCAGACTTGCAAGATTCTGTTACTATTACTGTTTTAGTAAAAGTAGTTTTAAACCTATATGGCATTGATCTTTTTAATCTTGTCTACCCTACATGGCTGACATCTTCCCCTGGTTTATGTTTACAGAAGCTACTAGAAGTCATCTAGTTAATAGTGTGAGGTCCAGTATCACATCATGCTGATGATTCCCAGGTTGGATGGTGATGCCAGTGAACTCCTATCCTAATACATGTTGGGGGGGGGGGCTGGATGAGAGAGAACAGACTTAAATTGTTACTGTATGTCCATCAGGACTCTGGGTCTGCATAACTGATGTTTTCTCTTTTTTTTGATGGAGTGACATTACTCTTGAAGGAGGAGGTCTGTGACTTGGGGCTCCTTCTGGACTTGTGGTTGTAAGTTGAGGACTATTGGTACCAATTGTGGCCCTATCTGGGTTGAGAAGAGCTTGCTATAATGATTCATGCCCTTGTCACCATCCATTTAGACTATTGCAACATACAGGAAGTCCTCAACTTACAACCATAATTGAGCCCAAAATTTCTGTGGCTAAGTGAGATATTTGTTAAGTATCCCGAGGTCATGTGATCACCTTCTGACAAGCAAAGTCAATAGGGAGAAGACAGATTCATTTAACAACCATATTACTGATTTAGTTAAGTGAGTTTTGTCCCATTTTATGACCTTTCTTGCCACAGTTGTACAGTGAATCACTGCAGTTACTAAATTAGTAACACTGTTTTAATTGAATATCTTCCCCATTCACTTTGCTTGTTAGAAGTTCGCAAAAGATGGGGACTTCTGGTTGGCGTCGCGGCGATCCTGACGGGGGAAATAGCGGGGATCTAAGGAGCCCCACGAAAACCCTGTCTGTTAAGCCCCCGCCGGTAGGTCTATAGACCTACCCTGTCCTGGAGGGACAGGGGGTAAGAGAGGGACCCTTCAGTCACCCGAGAGGAACGGGCAGGTTCCTCAGGGCCGGAGGATTATCCTCTGCGTCGGCGGTGGCTGAACAGCAACCATGGAGGCTGCCTCAAGGCTGTGACAACTAGGAAAGCAATGTGCAGGAGGAGAAGCAAGGAAACAGAGCAAACTGTTTGGAAGCCGGGTTATACCCTGGCGGGAACAGCATTAAAAAATGGATTTTGACAAGAGAGCCCCTAGCCTTAAATAGCGGCTACAGACTGGGGGGGGGCAGGGCAAGAAGATTTTAAGCTATGTCCTGGAGGAAGAGACCCATTTGTGAACTATCTTTAATGTGGATTTTTGTGAAATGACTGTTAGTTGGCAACTATAAAACTTTGAAACTTTTCGTTATGGATATGGATTGCTTTTGGAGAGACAAGGAGAGAGGAGGCGTTGAGCAGAAACCTTTCGAAACAATCGGAAAAGCCAAGCGGAGAATTGCATATTGGCTAAAATGGAATCGTGTCGTGGAGAAGTGAAAATTTAAACTTGTGGATTACTTTCGGTTTGACTCAGACACAATGTATCTTGTTACCTAAGCTGGTTTATTATGAAAACAATTAAGGAGGTTTAACTTTGGGGATTTTTAATTTGTTCTTTGGTGGTATTAAGGAAAGAAAGAAGAAAGAAGAAATGAAAAGGAACAATCTAAACTGATTAAGCAGATGTAAGCAGAGGAAGCTAAAATGGTTGCCTATTAAGAAGAAATGAAAGTGTAAATTGTGGACTGCTTGCTACTTAAAGGAGAAACTTTGACTTTTGCTTCCTAAATTGGATTACCTTGAAGAAAAACTAAAGAGGTTTGACTTTAGATGCACTTAATTTGACCCTGGACTACTTATGGATGGTTGGAAAGAAGGAATTATCTGGAACAATTAAAACTGCTGATTAATGACGTGCCAATAAAAGGGAAGGATGTAGCAGCGGAAGAAGACAAGATGATACCATGCATGGAACACAAAAGAACTAAGTCTTTTAGTCTCTACAAGATTACTGATATTGGAATCGAAAAGGAAAAAAAGAGCTTGGGCAGAATAGAGAAAGGGAAAAACTGGAATATATTGGGTAGCAAGATGAGAAAAGCGTTATAGTCTGATTAAGATGGATGTAAGTGCTTTCTACGTCTGGACTACGCTAACGCTCTCTTTCTTTCACCTGGACTACGCTAACGCTCTCTACATGGGGCTCCCCTTGAGGAGCACCCGGAGGCTCCAACTGGTCCAGAATGCGGCCGCGCGGGTGATCACGGGACCGACATGGCGCTCCCATATAACACTTCTCCGGGAGCTGCACTGGCTCCCGGTGGTCTTCCGGGTGCGCTTCAAGGTGTTGGTTCTCACCTTTAAAGCGCTCCATGGCTTAGGGCCAGGGTATTTACGAGACTGCCTGCTGCTACCGATAACCTCCCACCGGCCAATACGTTCTCACAGAGAGGGCTTCCTCAGGGTGCCATCGGTCAAGCAATGTCGGCTGGTGGCCCCCAGGGGGAGAGCCTTCTCTGTGGGAGCACCCGCCGTCTGGAACGAGCTACCTCCTGGAATACGGCTGATTCCGGATCTCCGCACTTTCCGTAAGGCCCTGAAGACATTTTTATTTCAGCAAGCCGGCCTGGCCTGAATAGGTTTTAGGGGTTTTTTAATTGTATTGCTAGGGGTTTTAAATTGGGGCGGCTGTTTAATTTAATTCATTTTTAATTCTAACTTTTATGTTGTATGTTATTTTAATTCTCGGCTGTTCACCACCCTGAGTCCCTTCAGGGAGAAGGGCGGAATATAAATTAAATAAATAAATAAATAAATAAATACGTAATTGATGTTTAAATAATGTAAGGAGGAGATATCCTCTTTCTTATTCCTCTCTTTTTTCTTTTTTCTTTTAATCTTTCTTCTTAATTTTTTCTTGCCATACTTTTATCCCTTTCTTCTCCCTTTTTCTTTCCCTTTTTACTTTTCATTATTATCATTGAGAGAAGTGGTTTTTAAGGTGGGAAAAATGTGATTATAGAAGAATTATAATAAATATGAAGAAAATGAACGAATTTTTGATTGTCAACAAGAATTGCTGATAAATTTAATAACTACAGAAAATTGTTTTTTTTAAAGGGTTTGTGAATGAGGCTTTGAATATTAACAAGAATTGTTTATAGAGTTTATGACTATTTCTTAAAGCGAGAAATGTTGCCATAGAAAAACCATATGTGAAAACTACGAAAAAATTTTTTTTTTTACAAAATATTAATAAGAGTCTTAATGGTTACAGAAAATCGATTCTAAAATTGATTAAAATATTGTTTTTTATAGTAAATAAGAGAATGGGAATGAATTTTTGAATAAATTTAAAGAAAATTAATAGTTTAGGAGAGAATAGGAGAGAAGATAGATATTAAAATGTATCATTATTTTTAATTGGTAAGTTAAAATAAAATGCTATGAATCAGTTAATTAAATGAAAATTAGGAGTGAAAAGAAGTATAATTTGGGTGATTAGATGATTAAAACTAAACTGTGAATTAGTCAAGTATAAGATTAGGAGTAGAGGAAAGTCTCCCTGGAGAACAGCTGATTAAGCTGTGAACCAGCTAAAAATAAACCTAGGAGGAGTAGAGGAGATAATACTGGAGAGCAGTTAGAGCTAAACTGTGAACTAGTTAAATATAAGGTAAGGAGTGGGGAGGTAAGCATCCCTGGAAAACAGCTAATTAAGCTGTGAACCAGCCAAAAATAAATTTAGGAGGAGTAGAGAAGATAATACTGGAGAGCAGTTAGAGCTAAACTGTGAACCAGTTAAGTATAAGGTAAGGAGTGGAGGTGAGCATCTCTGGAAAACAGCTGATTAAGCTGTGAACCAGCCAAAAATAAATTTAGAAGGAGTGGGGGAGACAATGCTGGGAAGCAGTTAGAGCCAAACTGTGAATCAGTTAAATATAAGGTAAGGAGTGGAGGTAAGCATCCCTGGAAAACAGCTGACTAAGCCGTTATCCAGCTAAAAATAAAACTAGGAGGAATGGAGAAGAAAATGTTCGAGAGCAGTTAAAACCAAACTGTGATCCAGCCATTAAATAAGGTTAGGAGTGGAGGGAAGCATCCCTGGAAATCAGCTAACCAAGCTGTAATCCAGTTAAAAATAAACCTAGGAGGAGTGAAGGAGATATCTTAGAAGTAAATTTTAAAGTGAATTGATTTTGAAATGTTTGTAAGAGAGGAATAAAATACTTTGTGTTGGTTTTTAGATGCAATTTTGAAGAAATACTGATTGAATTTGGGTCTTTGAAGTAAGGGAAATATATGAAATACTGATTGTTAAAATGATAAATGAATATTATAAAAAGCTGTTTAGATTTGGAATTTAAGATTTAAGGTGATACTTAATAGAATGTTAAATATTAGAACAAGATGTTAGATTGAATGGAAAAATTGGGTTTAGAACTTTTTTTTTCTTTTTTTTTTTACTTTTTCTTCTTTTTTTCTTCTTTAAGATGGTAATGGATGAAATTTGGAATCTATACTTATTTTATACCGGATCAAACTTTTGCTCTAAAAAGATATGCTTTATGTTTTATGTTTAAAATAAATTTTTAAAAAATTTCAAAAAAAAAAAAAAAAGGTCGCAAAAGATGATTACATGACCTTGGGATACTGCAGCCATCATAAATATGAGTCAGTTCCAAGCATCTGAATTTTGATAATGTGACCATGAGGATGCTGTGTCATAAAAGAGAAAAATGGTCATCACTTTTTTCAACCGTTGTAACTTTAAATGGTTACTAAACGAACTATTGTTAAGTTGAGGACTACCTATATTCCTTGGGTTACTTTTAAAGGTTACTTGGAGACTGTAGTTGGCTCAGAATGGTGCAGCCAACATGCTGTCATTTCCTGGTGAAAATATATTACTCCAGGCCCTACACTGCTTAACAGTAGGCTTCTGAGTATAATTTAAATGGAGCTGATCCATAAAGCTCTACATGGCTCAACACCAAGTTATTTGCAGGACTGCCTTCTCCCACTGGAATTGGTCTAGCCAGTACATTCTACCCTAATAAACTATGATTGTTCCCCAGTTTAGGGAGGTAAAGGAGCTGATTTATGTAATAAACTTCAGTTGTTAAAAAGCAGTAACATCTCCATCCATTTTTTTCCTTTGATAAAAACCAGCATTGATTTTGAAAGTGTAATTGTCAAATTGCCCTTATTGTAAAACAAATTATGCAGTTGCCTAAAGTCTTAAACATTTTAAGTTTTTGCAGTAGATTTAAAATGACTGAATATGACAACTGTATGTGCTCTTCCTTCAGCCTTGTACTAGACTCTGAGTTAGGCAGGTTTGTTTCATAAAATATACCTTCAAATTACATTTTTACTCCAGAATTCTGTATACATTTTGACAGTATTACTATTTTAGGCTAATTTATGGCAAATCTTTCAAAATGGTCAGTGCTCATCCCATACATATATCTGCATTATTCCTCAGTGTCCTATGAACAGTGAAATATTTTCTCTTTAAAATTTTCTCTTTTTCTAAAAGATTCTCAACTCATTGTCTGGAAGCAATTTTCAAGTCTCAAATATCCAAATAGCTATTATTCATATGCTTTATTTACAAGATCATGTAAGCATAAAGGCAAGGATTGGCAAATAATATATAATGATGACATATTCCTGATTACATTTTTTAGCATTCTTCTCTATTATGCAATTATGGGGATAAATGAAAAATTGAAAACTCCCTAAACTGAAAAACTTCATAAAAGATATCAGGTCAATATAAAAACATTTTTGCATGTAAGAGTGACACCTATTGGTTAATTTAGAGATGTTTAAGTGACACACATGTACAAACTTCATACTTTCATGAAGTGATATTTATTAAATGGATTAATGCATAATTTTACAGCAAGCCTTTCCCCTCTCCACAAACCCCCTAAAGGATAGTTTTTAAATGTTCTGATCCATTATTTTCATTAAAACAGTCTGTTTATTCAAATTCATATCACAAGGCATTTTGTTACAAGAATTCATAGAAAACTCTAAAGTGGCTTTCAGTAATGTCAGCTTTCTTAGTGGCCTCCATAAAACATTTTTAAAAAAGCAATAAATGTAATTAAGTCACATCCTGTAATACACAACTTAAATAGCATAGGAAAATATTGGGCAGTTTATACAAAAATAATAAAACTAATAGTTATAAACTGGCTATTTCAGCAGTAATGTGAGAGACAATACAATAGGACTACAATATGACAACTAGCATTCTTCAGCTCATCTTACTTTCTAGAAATATTTGGGTGCTTGGCTATTGAAGACTGTACAGTAGTATTTTTGTAATTGGATATATATAGCTTCACATTTCAGCTTCAGTGAATGTTGTCTTGTATTTGGCTATTGTTCCAATACATTTTTTAGAAAACATTTAATCTGAAGCAAAGAAAGGTGTGTTTCAATCTTGCATGCTGGCCAGTACATTTCCTTCAGTATAAGAAAACAAATATGCAGCACTGATATCATTTGATCTTGAGTAACCAACACAAACTAAGATAGACAAAAATTAGATATGTAATCATTCTTTTTTTGAATTTCTAGTTGCCTTTCCCATTTAATTTGGATTTTTTTCATGGAAAAATCTAAGCACTGTAAATAGCAGGGATATAGCTAAAAGAAAAACCATAACCATAATATTAGTACTAGACAAATGTTATATAGTAACATTTGGGGGATTTGTCAAAATCCCCCAAAATTAAAATAAACACTCTGAACTAAGTGCTCTAAAAAAAATCTGGAAAAAAACATTTTTTTGACAAAGTCAGAAGAGGGCACTTTCAGATTTCTAACTGCATTTTATATATATTTATTTATTTACATGGTAGAGCCTGAGACATTCCCATTTTGGGTGTGAACAAATAGTTCCCTACTTCTATTTCTCTGACTGACTTATGGCCACAATTGGAACCAGAATTTCTGTTGTTAAGCAAAGTGGTGATTAACTGACTTGTGCCTGATTTTACCACCTTTTTTGCCACGGTTAAGTAAAACATATTGTCATTTAAGCAAATCCAACTTCCCCCATTGATTATTTGTTGGAAGCTGGCAGGAAAGGTTGCAAAGGGCAGTCACATGACTCGGGGATGATACAACTGTCATAAATTCCAAGCATCTGAATTCTGATCATGGGGATACTGTGACAGCCATAAGTGCGAAGACTGGTTGCAAGTCATTTTTTTTCAGTGCCATAGTAACTTTGAATGGTTGCTAAGCAAATGGTTGTAAGTTAAGCACTACCTGCAATGAGGCTAGACTTCTACTTTATGTAGCATATGTCCATGAATTCATGCCGTAATAAATTTGGTAGTTTTTAAACTACCAGAATCTTTGCTTCACTTCTAATATTCTAATAGCTTTGTAAATAGATTCTCAAAGAGCCACTGCATTGTAAGCCCTATTGAGAAGGAATAATGAAGTATCTAATAACTGAATAACTTATATAAAGGAAGTAGAATATTCTTACTTTTTGAGTAATAAGAGACCAGAATTTTTAACAGTGCTAACTATTATGTCACCTAATAAATTATATAAAACAAAATAAGAAGCAAATTGATTAAGATGGCATTTTAACCACATCTTTTTAAATGACCCCCTTAAAATGTAGCAATATTAGACAAAGGAAAGTCAATCATTCTGTCTGAATCTGTGTTTGTAATTTTAGATTTGGACTTACACATCAGAAGCAAGCATACAGTGGGCACTTGTGGGCACTTCAAGACTTTGAATGACATGTTTGAAAAAGCAAATGCTTCAGTTTAAATCTGCAAACAGGACCACTGCCTATCTCAAATTTGAGGTGCTTTCCCTCTACAACTCAAAAGTACATCCTGAAATGGGGTACACACTTGAGCCAATAATAGGCATTCTGTAGTCCTGGCAAAGTAATGACATGGATGAAACTGGAATAAGAAATGACATCTGTTGAAAAAGTTCACTGAGGGCTACTGGAGCTCATACTTTTACTCTCTCTTGCCTTTGGCTTCAAAGTACATCATTTTGTATTGGTCAAGAAGCACCCAATACTTTGGCTACAAGTCTCTGGAAGCACTCTGGAACTCACAAAAAAAACTACAGCTTTTTTAAGTATTTAAACTGTACCCTCTAAGATCAGCCCTTTTCAGCTTAAATGACCGAACGCTTACCCAATTGATGAAAATTGATGAAATGGATGGGGAGAAACAGGCTCAGGCTCAGGCTCAACCCATCCAAGACCGAGTGGCTGTGGTTTCCAACGTCCCGATATAGTCAGCTGGTGCCATCGCTGACTATTGGGGGCGAAGCACTGGCCCCCACGGAGAGGGCTCGCAACTTGGGCGTCCTCCTGGATTCACGGCTGTCTTTAGAAGAGCACTTGACAGCCGTGACCGGGAGGATTTTTCATCAGGTCCGCCTGATTCGCCAGTTGCGTCCCTTTCTGGATCGGGACTCGTTACGCACGGTCACTCATGCCCTCGTCACCTCCCGTCTGGACTATTGTAACGCTCTCTACATGGGGCTCCCCTTGAGGAGCACTCGGAGGCTCCAACTGGCGCAGAGTGCGGCCGTGCGGGTGGTGATGGGAGCGACGTGGCGCTCCCATGTAACGCCTCTCCTGTGCGAGCTGCACTGGCTCCCAGTGGTCTTCCGAGTGCGCTTCAAGGTTCTGGTTATCACCTTCAGAGCGCTCCATGGCTTAGGACCTGGCTATTTACGGGACCGCCTGCTGCCACCAATAGCCTCCCACCGACCAGTACGCTCCCATAGAGAGGGGCTGCTCCGGGTGCCGTCGGCCAAACAATGTCGACTGGCGGCCCCCAGGGGGAGAGCCTTCTCTGTGGGGGCACCTACAATCTGGAACGAGCTCCCCCCAGAGATACGGAGAATTCCGGATCTGCGTACCTTCTGTCGCGCGCTTAAGACGTTCTTATTCCATCAAGCTGGCCTGACCTAAACTTTTCCTCTTTTTAAAATGGAATTTTAAATTTTAAATTTGGTTTTAAATTTATTGGGGTTTTAAAATGTTTCAGCCAAATTTATTTAATTAGTTTTATCTCCATTTTAAATTTTGTATCTATATGTTTTATTTTATGGCTGTTCACCGCCCTGAGTCCTTCGGGAGTAGGGCGGTATACAAATTTAATAAAATGAAATGAAATGAAAATGAAATGAAAAATACAAAATGATTACTTCCTTCTCCAGATGCTGCTAAAGCAGCAGTTATAGCAAGTATGGCTCATTGCAGAGAATCTAGCCAATTCCCCCAAGAAAACTTTTTTAAAAACTGGTCAAAGAGTTCAACATGGACTCCAAATGCAAGATATGGTTTCACTTATTTCCCAAGGTCTTCGCAATTTAGATTCCACAAGCTATGATCTTAACTGTGATGTTTGAATGGTAGAACAACAGAATAAAACAATAACACGGTTATCTAAACTGGATTGCTCAACACTTTTGCTCAAATTCCTTTTGTTACTCTAGGGCAGGGGTGTCAAATTGGCGGCCCTCGGGCCAGATGCATCATGCACAGGCCATGTCCACTCCAGCAAAGGAGAAAAACATCACAATATGTCACACGATTGGGTTTGACACCCGTATTCTAGGGGAGAAATGAAAGCCATATATGAATTTCCTTTGCAAAAAAGAAATTAAATGAAAGTACTGACTTAGTCTAGGCTAGATGATTATATATGGTTAAAAATAAATTGTAAATTTATCAGATACTTTCAAATTACCAAGGAAAAATAAAGTATTTAGACTATTCTTTATATCACATATTTTCCTAATAAAATTAATATTTTAAAAATTGCAATAGAGAACTGAATGGTATTAAATGGAAAAAGAAATAAAAGATATACAAGTATGGTAAAAATGAAACAAATTGTTCTTCATTATAATTCTTTGATGAAATAGGCTTTATAACCTTTATATTAATCTGTTTTGTTAAAAAACAATCATGGAGAAAAAAACATCAGAAGGAGTAGTGCTTAGAGATGCAGCAGATGTGCAAGGACTTACTGCTAGACCATCACAAATAATGTGGATGAAAAATTCCTTTCTCAAGCATGAACCTATTTTGAGTTCCTCCCCACAAAGTATGGGTATTCATGAGTACAACAGCTTTTGAGGAACAATGCAGAATTTTGCATTTATGCATTTTATGTTGTTCATTCAACTAAAATAAACGTGACTACTGAGCAGAACAACTTTCTACTTTAAAATGATAACAAAAGTAGCCTGAATTATCCTATCTGTTATATCTAACACAAAATACATGCTTTTAATATTGTTCTCCATGAATTAAAATGCAATTAATGTATCTTTAATTTTTTAAAAATTCTTCACTTATTATACAATTTATACAATAAGAGTGCAATTTGTTTTAACTTGCGCACTATTTTCCTTCCCCTGCATCACATTATGGGTGGGGTGGAGATGAAATTATAGTGAAACAATGAGCCTGCCACATTAGAAAAATACATTGTCTTTGATTTGCTAAGTAATGGAATTCTGATACTATTTTATTTATATTTGGAAATTTGTTCTTACAAAATGGCAAATAATGTACCTCATCATGCAATATTTTCTCATTCAAAATATTGATAAAGGGAAGTACTTTTTCAATAAATACTTTTCAACTGATCATTTGCTAGCAGTATAATTTTAAGAAAGAGCATCACATCCATAACTGTGCAAAATTAACTAAGAGCAAAATGTGTATGATACATCATATTTGGGAAACATTATAAATTATATTTTTTAACTTTTAAACTTAGGCCATTGAATTATATCAATATGAGGCACAGTGAAATAATAGCCACATCCTACAGTCATTGTCAATATATTCTGATACATTTAATACCAAACAGATCTAAAATGGAACTGAACTACTTTTAGAGACTTTTCTTTGCCCCAATATTCCCTTCTGCTTTCTTTTTAATTAGCTGCTTTTTACATTTAAATAAACTCTAGAAAATGCTTAAGAAAACATCTCATGCTTCCTGTTTTTGGGAAGTAGGGAGAGGCATCTGTCCAAAGAAAGTTTAGAAATAAAACCACCTCTTCCCTGACCCTTTGGATATTTGAAATATAAAAAGGAAGCAGCCAGACAAATTGGGCCCATTCAGGCTAATGGACATCTAGGCAATTCACTTTTCAAAATAAGGCTTCCTTTTCTGATATACCCTTTTAGAATACAGCACTCTGGGGTAGCTGGAAGGGTATTTAAGTCCCACTAATCAAATTTCCTCTTGGCCTGAATATTGCTACCTTGAAAAATCAGTTTGAGAAGTGTAGGAGCTCCTACAATGTTTTTTCCACCAAAAAAATTTATAAACTTGTTCTTTAAGGCTGATTTAGGGGCTGCACAGCAATTTAGGTGGATACTTCAAAACCTGCCTTGAAAAGCTTGATTTAAGCAAGCCACATATTCAAGCATGTAAAACTGCTCACCATGAAAGCTGACTGTGCCCCCCTCTTCCCCAGAACAGTTCAGTGTAACTTAAAAGGTAAATGTTGGTAAGAAAACCTAATTCTATGAATAGTTGTACAATAAAAAGCAAGCTTGAATGAAATATGGTAGGACTACAACTTTCTGTAAATGTGTTATTGCATGAATCTAAGACCAAGTCCTAAGAAAACTAGCAGCCAAGGTTTAGGTATGTTATGACTCTAAGAATAAAGGCAACATACTTTTAGAAAGATAGTAAATAATAGAATTCAATGAAAAAGAGGTGACTTTTAAAATTATTTAAAGTGGGCCATAAGAGGTTGAAAAATAGTACTAGAATAAAATTACTTCACTCAGAACATTGTCATGTTAGGTGCTATATTGTTTGTATATATGTATGTATGTATGTGTGTGTGTATATGTGTATATGTATATGTATGTATGAATCTGCCTGTCTGCATAGCAATTGGGTTCAAGCTATGGCAAATGTTTATACTAGTTTTAATTTAAGCAAATTCTCCTACCTATTTTCAATATAATGACCCAGAGGTTGTAATGGTCATGTGCAATTATGTACGGCTCTATATATGTTCTGTATCATGGGTATCCAACCTTTTAGCTTGCCAGGGCCGCATTGAGTGAAGAGAAATAGTCCTGGGCTGCATATAAAATATATAATATAATTAATGTATATAAATAACAAACGTCTATTATTTTTAATATTTTTATTATATTTTGTGGGGTTCATTACTAGCAGTCCAAAGCTGCACGTTGGACCGCCTGTTCTATATGACTTTTTCTATTGGGTGATTTCCAGAAGCATTGGATTACAACTTCTAAGATTCCTGGTCAGAACAACGAAAGACTTATAGGCTTTTGAGATAAGCATGAATCATATTCTAGAAGAATAACTAATTAAAAATGAGGAGATGAACTGGATCCTTTCATTAAACTCTTATACGGTCAATTGATATAGCAGGCAACTTAATGTCAATATTAAGATAGATCATTTTGGCTGTGACGATAACCAAGGCATAGAAAGCAAGCAAATTAATCCAGGTTTTAGCTTTTCTACTTAAAAATATGCCTAAACAACCTGTACATAATGTGTTTAAGGTAAATTACAAAGATGAGACAAAAATGTATTTCCAGCAAGCATCAAAAGCATCCATTAAGGAAAAATATACATAAATACTATATTTAATTGACAAATTGCATAAACTATACCATAAGAATGACAGCCAGCCACACAAATGCACACATAAGGGGCAACATCCAACCACCCATAAGCATATGCAAGATATTTTATCTTTGCTCTCCTCCTTCCATGCCATACCACCCTTCAGTTCTGCTCTGTTTTTGTACTTCTAATTCTCACATGCATCTTGACTTGGTGAAAATAAACCATAAATCACCTATCCAAGGTAGAACTTTCTTTACCCTGTAAATTTCCTAATTGAAAATACATTTAATTAGTATCGCACTAATCAGAAAGATAACTGTTGATTTCTTACATTTCTTAAACACTTTCTTGATTAAAATTTTCCCAATCTATGTCATTCATTACGAAGAAAAATTAAATTTCTAATTTGGAAGTATGAAAGAAAAGATTTGTTCTTTTCAGTTTTTTAAAAAAAGAGTCAAGGGAGGGGGAAAATCATGCATTAATTCTAATCTTAGAGCACATATACTGATAGATAAAAGCAGTTAATTCAAGCTGATTATGCTTGCAGAGTTCATGGTTAGAAACCACTGGCTGCTGATTTACCAGATTAAACACAGCTATTGACATTTTTAACTCCAAAAAGAAGAATGTATTGTAGGAATGGAAACACAAAGTATATTATGAACTACAGACTATTGCACATTTCAACATAATACAGGTGTAAAATAGAAAGTATGAAAGTAATACACTCTTGTTACACAGAAACATACAAATGATTTGTGCACACAATTCAAACCATGATCAGTGGACGCCACCATAGTCCACTGGCGTAGCTGTTTAGTGACCTTTAGAAACCGGTCCAGACTGATTATCAGCAATACATTTTCTTGTTTTTGATTTTTAAAAAAAATATTTTGAGACCACAGTATTTGATACATACATATATAATTTCGTGGTCAAGGACGAACAGATGTAGTTTTGCAATTCTAAATAAAAAGTGCAAAATGTAAAAAAAAAAAAAAATTAAAATTATGGAAGCATAAGCTAAAAATTGTCTGCATAGCTGAAATCTATTTAAAGCAAGTCCTTGGTAAGGAGTACTGACAGAAGAAAGCAGGAAGGTTTTTTTTAAAATATAAAATGTCTTCTGCATGTTCATTAACAGAATGCAGTAATGTCAGTTGCATAAGCTTTTAAACAATTCACAGACAGTTCACTCCTGCATCTTTAGACACCATAGTTGTTGCAGTACCTCCTTCTCCAAGGTAAACAGCTGTGCTGGACTTAGAACTAACCACCCTGTCACCCCCATTGTTGTTAATCTCACAATCCAGAGGTTCTGTGGAGATGACCCATGTTGAAGGGCGCCATCTCTTTAGGGAATAAGGCGTTTTCACACGTTTCTTGATCTTTTCGCCTGAGCCAGATTTCCCTTCAAGAGATGATTCACCCACTAAAAAGGAAGAATAGACAATGTTATCACACAGGCTGAAAAACATAAATACAATAAAGAGAACAAAATCCTGTGATAAAGTAGTAGAGGATAAATATTCTTTAATCATATACTGCATTTAATCAAAGTATAATTAAAATGAAAGATTAAGTGATTTACTACCTATTATTATTATTACTATTATTATTATTAAATATGAAACTCAGTCAACTGAACATTTAAAAATGTATCACAGATATTATTGACTGGCACTGATGGTTGATACGGGTTGCTACCAGCATCCTAGGTATCAACGAAGTATCTTCTTAAAATGTTATCTTATTATTATTATTATTATATAATAATTATTATGTTTGCATTATTGTCACAACTAAAAAATTTAAGGCATTATTTTGGACTTATTCTTGAACAGCAGATCTCAACAGAATAAAGGACATTTAAAGTATAGTTTATGTTACATTGCAAATGAGAATGTACTATTAACTATGAAAACATCTTAAAACAACGGAATACAAAAGAATATCAAATACTTTGGCCATAACTTCCCAGAATGTACCGTATTTTTCAGAGTATAAGACATACTCCCCCCCGCTTCTCCAAAAAGTGGGTGAAAATTTCAGTGCATCTTATAGACTGAATACGGGCCTGTTTTTGGCCTCCCGAACCCTCCTTGGTCTGCAGAGTGCTTCTGGGGGCCGGGGAGGGCGAAAACGCGATGCAGGGAGGGTTTGGGAACTTAAAAATGGGCCCATTTTTTACTAAAACAGTCCCGTTTTTGGCAAAAATGGGATGTGCAGAGCACTGCAGTGTGCTTCTGGGGACTGGGGAGGGTGAAAACGTGATGCACAGAGGCCAAAAACTATTTTTTTTCTTGTTTTCCTCCTGTAAATCTAGGTGCGTCTTATAGTCTGAAAAATACGGTAATTTGTTTTGTGTAGGAATTGTTTTAAATGGAGAAGCATCAAACATTCAATTACTAAAAATTTTTTGAAAAGCACAAAAAATTATGTTGTTATTTTGCTCTAAAAATAGTATAATCTATGGAAGTTATTTTCTGAAATATTTATTGCTGCATGTCTAAACTCACTAGTTAAACTCTTACCTCTGCATCTGAAAACTACCACACTAAGGGGACTGTTACGCTATGAAAAAACTGAAGTACACAAAAATGTTCTAAATCATGGGGTTTCTTTGATGTTTGAAATTGCAAACATAAAGTTCTAAAATATACTTAATTCATAGATGGTATGAATGCTTCATTGAACTACAGATAGTACTTGATTAACAACTGCCTTGTACAATGACTGTTTTCAGTTATGACAGTGATGTAATAACTTTATGATCAATGCCCACGTTTCTACCCTCTCATGTCTGTAAAGCAAAGGAAAGCTGAAGTAAAATCATAAGCACCACCAGTGTTTCACTTAGTGACTACTTCACTTAATGACTGAGTTATCTATTCCAATTGTGGTCGCTAAACGAGGACTATCTGTAGTATGACAAAGGAATTGCTCAGATCCTACTGAACTATATTGGGAAGAAGACTCCTTTAATTAAACTACTTAAACTAAATAATGCAATGTTTTATACAAATCTGATACAAGATAATCTGATACAAGATAACAAGCTTGTTATTTTATGTAGATAAAAATAAATTTTTCTGGTGGTATTCAACTAAAACTGAGGATATGTACATGCATATGTATATCTGTTCTTCTATTATGCAGCTTACTACAGGATAAGAAGCTTTCTAAAATATAAAAGAATTTTTGCTCAGAGTGATTTAGAATATACCGTAATAACATAATGAATTGGTAATGAGCCATCTATCAAGCAATGGAAGGTTTACTCAAGGCTTGAAAGCACTGTTTCATGCAAACTTGAAAACATTGATACAAGATTTCCCTTGCTAATTCTTTGCCTTTCAAAGGATTTTATTATAACATTGGGAATGTATAACAAGCCAAAGATCAAATGTTTGAAAAAAATCAGTTTTGCTAAAGCACGTTCTTGAAGCCACAGCTTTCTTAGAAAAAAGAAAGCCTGCACAAATTATTTTTAGATCCCATAAACATAAGCACATATTTATGCTTACAAGATGAAAGGATACGCTTCACTGGAAAGAACAGAGATAATTTAACTGAGCTATGAGGCAGGCAGCAATGGAACAAATACAGAAATGGACGTATACTTTGTTTCGAGAGGGAAAGGGTGCACACAACTTTTGTCACTTAAAATCAACATGCTTAATTCTGAAAATAATTTTGCCAAGATTCACTCATGTATCCCAGCAGAACTTACACTGAATATTACACCCATCCAAAATATTTGTGGCAGAAAGATCCAGGGAGTTAGGCCTCTGTGCTCTTTTTGTATGGGTCAGTCCAGAAGTTGGTGCTGTTCTCTCACTGCTTTGGGTAGAAACACCTTGCTCTAGACGCAGGTTACTGTTGTTGTTGTTGGTATTTGTCCGGCCATTATCCAGTGACCGTTCTCTTCTATCTACCAGTCGATCAAGGATGCCCTCATCATGGCTCACTTGCTGCTCTCTTCTTAATAATGGCTCATGTTCATCAGGACTTGAATTGATATTCAGACGACTATCTTCTCCACTGAACTGATGTTGCAACATTTCTTGGGCTCTGTGTGTTCCTGAGCTAGTTGTTTGGCCTGATGGCACTGTCCCATTGACATACTGTGTTGACACAGTATGAGAGTTTGTTGTATGGCTCCTCCCTGCCACTTCATTTGTGGTAACCGTTACTAAGTGAGGTTCTGCAGCATTTATAGTATTCATCTTGGCAACTCCAGTTTCTACTTGCTTCAAGTTTGATTTGTGCTTCCCTCCAAATTTCAGCCGAGACTCCTTTGTTGAATTTTTGGTGTTTAAGGGTAAGCTAGTAGGCCTCTTTGGGAGGTTCTGCTGTTTGGGAAGAGGGTAGACCTGAGCAGACTGAACATCTGGAATTAGGCATGCTTGGCCATTTCCAACTTGCATGAAGTCCTGTTGTCCATTTGCTTCTACTGCCAATTTTATCAGTGGGTACAGCAAACTGGAACTAGTGCTGCTAAGTGGATCTGGCCCACTGAACTGCTTCAGAGAATGCTCCATCAGGTTTTCATCAGAGCTTTCCTTTAAGTTTTTATCTACTTCTTTTGGATCCAGCTTGTTAGTTTCCAAGTCCTCCTCTGTTAGCTGCAGACAAACAGGAGTTGGTCCACATGATTGCATGCCATTTGCAGCACAAATGTTTGTTTCACCTGAATAAGGCATTTCAGATATGGTAGTCATGCCAGTGCTTGGAGTAAGGCCAGTTGTGTTAGTGGTGGTAGTGTTGGTTGACAAGCTGGTAACACTAGTCTCAGGGCTTGGAATACGAGCTTGTGCTTGCTGCCGCTCATAGTTAATGGAATTTCTGTTCTTCTCCCCAACTGTCAGTGGTGTGCTGGACACTGAAAGTTCAGATGAAATGTTCTTCACTTTACTATCGCTGTGATTAATTGAATCCTCAATGAAAGATGAGGAAGAATATTCTTGATACGGTCTGATCTTTGCCATTCTTCTATGGTATGACAGGTTTCTTTAGGAAAACAAAAAGACAATAGGATTAAGAATACTTAAAAGTATTTCAATGCAAAAAAGGGTATTTTAACCAAGAAGTACAATGACTGGTGACGGAACAAATTGAAGCATTGCTATAGTGCTGATATTTCACAGGTTTCCATACAAGCTCCTCGATATTTCTCCCTTTCTCTTTAGAAGCAGCATGCCTGTGGTTTTTTTTTTAAAAAAAATCATGGTTTTGTTTGGATTTTTACCCCATTCCCGGCAATGTTATTAACACAGTTTTAAGATATGAGATGCGTATATTGTAAATGTTCTTTGTTTCATTCTTTGTTTGGGCTATGGGATACGGGCTAGTTATTTAATCATCAGAGAAGATGGGAGTTGCAGCTTCAGTTGCAGTTGCCATCTTCTGAAAGAAGAAAACCTTCTGAAGCACTCTTTCAAAATCTGTAGCATTTAATGAAGGTGCCAGATATGGTTTAGATGAGAGAGCTACATACTTCTGTAAGGATACTTTAGAGAAGATCTGGATGAGGCTGTTATCCTGAAAAGGCAAGCTGTTGGTTCTTAAAAACTTTAGTAATGTATGTCTAAAACCTCATAGTTGATTAAAACAGAAATTGAAGTTTTGATCCTTTATGGAATTGAGGTGACTGGAAATGAGAAAGAGAGGAGAAAGAATTTCTAGTCTTTTTGAGCAACCTTGGAATTTGGAGATTATGTTATGGACCTGCTCAGAAAATGTTAAAGCCTATGAGGTCCAGAAACATTCTTGTTTATATAGATGCTAGAAGGTGCTTGCTTCTGAACTTTTTAAATTAAAACATTCTTTAAAACAGAAGAGGCGTGAACAAGATATTGCCGGGCACAAAGAGAAATGCCCACAAGTACCTCAAGGTCCATGGACATCATATTGCTTATAGCTGAAATAAAATATGTCTCTCTCTTTGTGTATGATATTTTATGCACCTGAAGGATTTTCTCTGTCTCTAAGTATCCAGGATATAACAATTATGCCTGAAGGAATGAAAGATTTCAGAGAAGAATAAAGGTTGCACACATTCCTGAGATGAATGAATGAATGATACTATGTACTTCTGATATGACAGAGGGAATCACTATAGAGAATTATTCCTTCTTTATGAACCATATATCTGATTTGCAGATCAGAAAAAGGTCACTCAATAAAAGGTACTAAGATACAGAGAATATTTTAAGATAAGAGGTTGAAATATAAAAATTCATGCTTAGGCAAAGCAGGGGAAAAGAACTGGGGCAGAGTACAGCAGAACCAAGTTGTACAAGAAAGATCTACAAATGTAATTCCTACCTTCTTGAACAATAGAAAAAAATCTTTGTTGGATTCGTTTTTATACCAAATTAAGGATATTTTCAACTGAAGCGATGCTATGTATGTCACTAGGTATCTTTCAGAGTAACCACAACTGTAACTGTATATAATTGTCTTTGAAATGCTTTCCTGGATTTATTTTCAGTTTCATACTGAGACAGCCTATAAAAGGAACATTGGTGCAGTTGAAGATATTTTTCTATGTTTACCTAAAGAGCACCATTATTTCAATATTGTGATACCGAGTGAGTTCAGGTTCCTTTTTTTCAGATATGTAACTAATATGCAGGTGCTGTATATGTGATAACAATTCTTAAGGAATTACTTCAGAAACAAACAATAATTATAGCCTGTGACTCATGAATAATCAGCACGCGAGGAAGGTATTACTTATTGGAAAAACAGCTTTTTCTATATATGTAAAATTAAGTGCTGGAGAAATGTGATGTTCTTGCAATGAAACCAAATTTTCAAAAAAAAAAAAACGTGCAAGAAATGTGGATCTTGTATGGATGGATGGAGACAGACAGACAGAACTATATACCGTTCATTTTGCATAGCTGTAGACATAGGGTTAACAGTTGGGCTGACAGATTTATTCCTCTCCCAAATCATCATGAGTTCAGCCATCCTCTCTTCAGCACACTGGGCTGTCAGCCGAGCTTCAGCATCTTGATCCCAGCAGTCTTCGATTGTCTCTTTCAGTGACCTTACAGCCTACCAAAGAAAACATTTTTTCAACCTCTTTTTTTTTTAACCTTTTTTCTTCAACACTACTGCTAATGATCAACAGTTGCATTATGTATGATTATTAAAACAGGCAAGTTTAGGAAGAGTAGTATTGCATAAGACCAAAGACTTATCCATTCTAACATTGTTTCCCAAAATAGCTCACTAGCTATTTAAGAAAAATCTGGACATTGGACAAAAAACTGTTTTCTTCAAATATTGTTTCCTTGACATTGACATTCAAACATATGCTACCACTGATCACGAAGATTTCATAAATCATGACTAGTTGTCACTAATGTGACAAGACTCTCACAACCTCAAGTAGTAAGTATATTAAAAACTGTAATTCTGCACCTTTTGCCTATTAGTGATCCATGTATAGCTAGCATTTTATATTACAAAAATATAAGTCATCATAGCATACTTTACTCTTTTGTACTTTAATGTTTGTTACAACACTTAAAATTTCATAATAGTGCTCTATTTCTAACTTCACATTTCAACAACATTGTCAACTGAAAAAAAAAACAGCATAACTTTTTTTTGTTTTTCTTACCAAGCTGTTCTCTTTCCAGGCCTCTGGGAATTTTGGTCTTTGCTTTTCTCTAGAAACAAGGACTTGCATATCTTCAAAAGTGGGGTGGTTTCCAACTTCTACTTGGAATGCCGTTTGGAACTCTGGCACAGATTCACCTGCTTGCAGAAAAGGGTACGTCAATGTTATCAGGGAGCAGAAAAAAATAAAACAAAATAGAGTTGATGTTGAAATGTTGGAGTCTAGCAAAAATGTATTTATTATATTGTTTCTTCTTACTTCACAGACAGGATTGGATTTGTTAATAAATAAGGAAACTGTATATAAACAGTTGAAAATATTCTGAAAGTTTTAATTAAAGCTAATTAAACAAAATTCTTAATTAGTCTATAAACATTTGAAAAGCCTTCTGTTGGCATATTTCTGTCCCCCCTACTTATATTATTTAGGATGCTGATTTTGGAATACCTTTTTAATTGTAAAAAAGAAGCAACAGTTCTGGGTTTTTAAAAAGAAACTAGAAGTTTAAATACAGTGGCTATAGAGAGTCTACACAGCCCTGTTAAAATGCCAGATTTTTGAGTTGTAAAAAATCAGACCAAGATAAAGCAGTTCAGAATTCTTTCTACCTTTAATATAGCATATAAGCTTTACAATTCAATTGAAAAACAAACTGAAATCTTTTAGGGGGGGAAATGCTACGTTGTAGGCAGATTTCAGATCTGAAGCATAATTTTTCATTAGATCTCTCTGATCAGAGGAAGGCAGTTTGAGGCCAGTTAACTGCACACAGTCTCTGGTTCCTCCCCCCACCCCACTTTTTTTTTCCTACCATAGCAAATTGCAGGGCCAAGTCTAACTGACAAATTGAATCAGTGGGTTAAATTTCCCTTTTCCATAAAAAGTAATAAAAAGAAAAAACTGCCAGCAAAAAGGTTGCCCATCCGGTCTTATATACAGTACACCACTTGGTAAGTGGTTGGTTGACAGAATAAACTGAGCCACTCCCTCACCCCAGGAAAAATCAAAACATAGCAATTGAATGTACTGTGCATGGCAGCAGCCATTAGGTCTCATAACTGAACAGTTAAGCATGTTCTTTGGACCCAACTGGTGACTTAAAGGCTGTAGTTAGAATTAAAAAAGATATGTGGTGCTTCCAATTATACACCATCCCCAGAACTGATTTTCATTACCAGAACTAAACTATGATATACATATCAAAAGTGGCACACCATGACGTTTTGGGTGATATGCCAATGTTCACCAAGAACAACAACTATTCTCGAAAGCATGCCTTTCATCAATACCTAATGCTTATTGGCAAGAATAATGCTTATTATAAAGCAGAAATGTGGATACCACCCTGTAACACTAGATGGCACCGAACTAATTTAACAAGCAAAGCAAAAATGAGTTAAAAGAAAAATCTGACAACCAACATACCTAAATTCTTTGCACTAAGGAATTATAGGCTTTGGCTCACTTAAAGAGAGTAATAACAATAAACAAACAGAACAGTTGTTGTAAGTGAAAAAGCATGCAGCTTCCCAGCAATTCTTCTATTACCTGGGAAGAGGTCTGTACATCTCATAAAAATCTCCCAGTAGATTAGACCAAGTGCATACATATCGACTTGCTTCAAAGCTGATTCACAGTCCCTTAAATTTACTGCTCCTTCCAGCACTTCAGGGGCCATATAGCGAATTGTCCCAACCTGTAAAGACATGTTGTTGCATTGTTACATTGGCTTGGTATTTAGGAAATACTGTTCGCTGTTCTTCAAGTAATTCAACAGGAATTTTTTTAGCTATATTCCCTTTCATCCTCAAGACAGCATTAACAAGAGAACATAAAGCTTCCTTGAGACCCATTCTGTGGAATCCCAACCTTATTATTTACATTTAAAGTAATGTCTGTTCTTTCCAACACATTTTATTTTGTTATTTAGTAAACATAAACCTGGTGAAACTGAAGAATTCTTTAAACAAAAGACCAGTAAAAAGAGGTGACAGTTGAATGTTAAACAAATAAATAAAATATTAATCAAAAAATAATGTTCAATTTTAAAATTGTAGTCCTGTGGAGTATTCTTAATTTTTAGGAGTATCCTTAGGCTATTGAATTGGGAACAAGAAAGAATAAAGAGAATTACTTTTGCCTCTGAAAATCGAAGTAAGAATAATATGTTTGAAGCTCATTGTTCTTTTTATTTGAAAGTGGATATGGTAAAGATTTTTCAGTGTTTAAATCCACTATTCTTAAAACAGATGCATAAACCTTAAAAGTTTTGGTGTCAACATTTCTAAGGTTCATGAGGAGACTTCCAAAATGTATTTTTCTGTCTTACTCACCTCACTAATTGCAGCATTATCCTCTTCACCTGGGCGCACCAGTCTATTTCCTGTTAGCTTCATGGAAAGGCCAAAATCACTAATGACACATGTTCCATCATTCTTTACTAATACATTGCGGCTGTTCAAATCACGATGGGAAATGGCAGGCTTGTAATGATCTGTTTGAATATATAAATACATTGTTTTACCATTCTTACTGGCTTCTTTTCACATAATATAAAACACAGGATGGGCAATTCAAGAAAACTGATAACACTCTGAGCAGATGAAACGCTTTTATGGTATCAGTTTTATCATCCTCTTGTGATGACAATTCAGGTATATTAATGCAATTAAATGGGAATTGTTAGGAACAATTGTTAAAAGAATGGCATAGTTACATATCAATTACGAATGCATGAAATATCAAAATCCTTCTATGTATCATAGAACTGTACTTCCTGAATATGTAATATCTGTTAAAATTTTAAACCTTAAAAAGTCATTAACTTCCAAGCAATTTGATACATAAATTACTTAGCTAATAATATGAAATATAACTATACGTTTAATAAAGCTTTCTTTCATTTTTATTAGCTGCCCCACAAATTAAGATTTATAATCGTAAATCTAAAAAGAAAGACTTGAACATGTGTTTCTTAATTAATTAAAGATTCATTATTACAAAAGCCACTATTTCAAAATCTACTAGATTTGATTAGGATTAGAGTAAACATTATATCTAACTACCTAGAATCATTGGGAGTTGCATGGCATACAGCTTTAATAAATTATTATTATTAAAAATTGTATGCTGTTTTCTGCTCATTTATAAATTAGATTGCTCTTTAAAACATTATTGGAACAGCAATGGCTGCATTTTAACTTTATGGTCTATTTAAATTAGCTTGCTCATTATTTGCTTTCGTTTCCAAAATCACTGGTAACACACTTCTGTCTTCACTCAGCTTTTTTAATACAACCACTATTTTTCTTATTTATTTCTTTAAATATTATTTATTATTTATAGATTTATTTTCATCTTTCTATGCTGGAGTCACTCAACAATTAATATTTCATAACAAAATACCTTTAAAGTTGGTAACAAATCTATTAATTTTTCAAATGTACAAGGACTATCGGATAGGATGGGTAGATAAATTCCTATAAAACTTTCAGGAACTTCTTGCAACTTCCCAAATGGCATCTGCAGAAACTTATGCAAAATAAGAATAAAACTAAGAGGCCAAATTTAAACGCCAAATTTAAAAACCTAATTGCTGGGTTTTTGTGAGATTTTAGATTTTTTTTTTTTTGCCAGAACTCTTATGAGACTTTCAATATATCATGACATCATAAGATCTCTAGGAAAGATTTGGTGTTCTTACATAATTTGAATTATTTTTTTACCTGTATTATTTACCTGCCTGTATTATCATGCAAAATCACTTAATAATAATATTATAATAATATTGCTTAACGCATTGTAAACTGCCCTGAGTCTCCGGAGAAGGGCGGCATATAAATCTAATTAAAATAATAATAATTATTATTATTATTATTTGACCCCGTTATGCTGCATGAATGGGAATATTACACCTACCTTTAAAAAAAGAAAAGGAATTCTATACACTATAAAGCACTGTTATACAGAACAGTTATACATTAACCATCTTTAAATATAATAATCATTTCTACATAATACAGGTAGCCCTAAGAGAAGCAGTGTACCAGGTATTTCTGGTTCAAGTAAGAAAAAAACTAATTTGCATCGACATCCATATCTGCACAGAAAATACAGCCAAACAAGTAACTATAGGAGGTCAATTGTAGATTGAGCTTTATGAGGCATTATGTTGTCTTTTTCTATGAACAAAAAAGTCTACACTTTTAATAATTCTATAATCATTTCACTGCCCTAGGTCTCAGTTTTGCTTAGAGAGGTATAGCTTTTAATTAGAATTTTTCTTTTTAAAATTCTAGCTTCCATTGGAAACGTTACTGTTTCAAAAGCAACCAACCCTATATAGTTGAAAATATTTTACAGTCTAAGAAACTAAATATAAATATGAACCACATGAAAACCAATATTTCTGTCAGTATAATTAGACCAGGTCCCAACTACATATCTAACTTCAGAGGGGAATGTATGAATGGTCTACACTATTTTCCACCATACAAAAAATACTTTTCCATATGAATCAGAAAATTAGTCCCAACAAAGAAGAAGAACATGAGTGTTTTGGTATTTGTTTATATTTATGTGCAACCATGGACATAAGCTCCAATTATCAAGAGGCTGACACACACCAATGATCACACATCTTCATCTTCAACCAATTATAAGATGGGCTGATTCAGTTTTTTTAAAATCATAGTTAATTTCTCTCTGATTGTCTATAAATATGACACTTAAATAAAAGAGGGTAATCTGGGCTTATTTCAGTTGGGTTTCAACTGAACACTATACACACAACAGTTGGGTTTAGTGTAGCGAAAACACCAATAATATTTGTTGATGATCGTCCCAAAAGTGCTTTTTCCAAAAGGCAACTGGACTTTCTTGGTTTATTTTTTTCTTTGAAAATGTTTCGCTTCTCATCTATGAAGCTGCCGAAGCTTCTTGAATAAGAAGCGAAACATTTTCAAAGGAAAAAACTGTTTTTTTGAAAAAGCACTTTTGGGACAACCATAACCTGGATGATTGAGAATCTCCATAGATATTCATTGATGAGGTCATACCTGTCAAGGTATGACTATCTTGGTTCATCTTGATATTTCAGTAATTTTGGATAACACTGATCACGATGTCCTTGTGGACAAGCTACTGCATCTGGATGGGGAGAAACCGGCTTACACTCAATCCTGACAAGACTGAATGGCTATGAATGCATGGTTCTTTCAGTGCCACAGATTTTTCACCTTTGGTTCTGAATGGGGTGGTATTTCCACATACAGAACTAGGATGTAGTTTGGAGATTCTCCAAGACTCAAAGCTCCTGTTTCAACTGCCATATTAGATTGCTCCTCTAAATTGGACTGTTCAGTGCACCTATTCTGCAGTAAGCAAAGAGATAAATTTCATAGTCCAAATTACCCCTTTCAACTCCATGATTCTAAGATTATATTTTTAATAATATATGTGGTCATTTCTATTAGGTTTTTGTATTATTTTTCATTTCTACATGAAATACTTTAACAATAGTTATCGAACTGTACCATAGCTTAATATAACTTAAAGGAAGAATTCAGAATCAAAACACCTCTTACCTCCTCGTGGTAATTCTGTATGAAGATATGCCAGGCCTCTAGTTACAGAATGCGCCATTCGGCAAGAGTTCACCCAATCACTAGCCTGGAGAGTCAAATATCTGCACAAAGAACCCTGGAGAAAATAAGAAGGCACTTTCTTAGTGTTTATCTTTTACACGTGTTTACATATTCTGTGTTTCTAAGATGCCATTTCAACATTTGAAAGCATGAAGGGCGATGGTAGTGATAGTCAACAAGAATAATGAACTTGTCATTACTGTTTGCTTTGGTCTTGGAAAACAAGAAATAAACACTATCCTTAGTGAAACAGTGCTGTACAGTCCAGGTAAAATGCGAAAGCATGATGAATATCCAAAGATCAAATCGATATTTCCAATGATATTAAGAGTTTCTGCTTGACTGTTACCACAGAGAATAAGAGGGTTGCTGCAGGCTAACAGGAGTGGGTATAGGAGAATGGAGTTGTGAAAGTCTTTTGATAAAAGTTTTTCAGCAGGTAGGAAAAAAAGTACTTCCTACCAAAGGGTGAACAGGGAAGGAGAATATAGTTGCAACAAGTTGCAGAGAGGGGATGATCTCACTGGTTTAATAAAAGCAAGAGGTCCAGACAGGATTAAAACTGTTTTTTCCAATCAAAGGTCTTCAAAAACTTTCTGTTTAGCTGCATGGAAAAACGTTTGTGGAGGCTTCCAAGAAGGTAACAGAATGTACCAAGAAAGTAACTCTGCCAGATGCTCCAAACTATCAGTTGGACAGCTGTTTTGATGCGAAATGATAGTGTATCCCATTCAAAGATTTTGCCCATGTATAAATCTTATACATGGTGGCATTTTCGGCATCTTCCCATTTGATGCCCACTGTTCGTAATGTCTGTCACCAAGTTTTGCATGGATACCTCGCCTTTGCTTTCCCTCTGGCAGCTCCTATCGTACAAAGTTTTCCAGGCATTGATGTTCTGGCAAGCAAAGAATATGGCCAGCTAGGCACATTCGCAGTTCCATCACAACTTCAACTTCCAAGATCCACTCTGCTGGAAAATGTTTTCATTGGTGACATGGTTGTGATAAGTGACCTCCAGAATTCTCCATAGGTAACATTGATGGAACACATTGAGCTTTTGTGCTGTGTATGCTGTTTTGTCCATGTTTCACTGGCATAGATTGTTGTTGATAAATAATGTTGGTAAAGTTTTATAAAGCTATAACTTGCTCTTGTTATCTATTGTTGGGGCTGACCAAATAGGTCGTAAATGCTGGAATACTGCTGAGGTTTTACCAATTCTGTATTTGACATCTGTATCTATGCTGCTATTTTGTGATAAGATGCCGTTGGACATGTTCTATTGGCTGTTGCCAGTTGTGATTATTGTGTTAGGAGGGCAACTCCCAATCAACATGACTTTGGTTAGAATAACAAGATTAGAAACAATAATAGTCAGATTATATTAAAAAAACATGCACCAGCTGCACCATCCAATGGGGACAAGTTAATCTTCATTATCTACAAATACTTTCCTGAACAGCCATATCTTGACAGTTCTTTGAGACAGATTAGAGGACAGGACAGAACAGAATAGTAAATTTGAAGGAGAATCTGTCACGAATCTCCTTTTTCTGAGATCAACTTCTGTGCCTAAATAAAAGTCAGTGAGGGCTATACCATAGGAACTGAAAAGACAGTAGAAATAAGATGGCCATTGTGGAAAGGTTGCCAGAACTAAAGGTCAGGAATTCAATGACACAGGGTTTTTCTTCTCCTTTTTTAGTTGTGGTTAGATTTGGGTGGGCCAAACTTTAATAATGGCTATTTCCCAAACTGACACTAGGGCAGAAGAGTCCTGAGGATCCTGGGCAGGTAGTGGAGAATTCAGTCTACCTTTCAGATGAAGAAGGAACAACTTCTGGCAGATGACAGAAAACTTGGAGGAAAACAAAAAAACTATGGTAGCTTTGCATTTATTCTTGTTAGAGCTTGCTCCCAAAGATTGATTTGCAAACTAGAAACTATGATAGGTATGTTCACTAAATGAATGGCAATATTTAGATGAGTCTGTTGTGATTTTCACCAAGACAAAAAATACTGTTTATACCTTTCTAAAAAAGGTTTAACATATGAATAGCACCCAGAGATTATTTTATTTATTATTTATTAGTCCAATTTATATGTTGCCCTTTTCTGTAGTCTCAGGGCAGTTTACAATGCATTATAGCAATAGCCTGCATACTTTTTTGTATATACCTGCTTATTAGGGCTTTCGGGCCCCCCTAAGCGGCGGTGTTCTATACAAAGTCAGCTTATTGCCCCCACAATCTGGGTCCTCAATTTACCTACCTCGAAAGGGTGGAAGGCTGAGTCAACCTTGAGCCTGGTGAGATTCAAACTTGCACTAATTGAAGATAGCTGGCAGCTAAGTGCTAGCACTTAACAGCACTTTAGTCCACTGCACCACCGAGGCTTTATTGAAAAGGCAATTCAAATAATCCTTTTTAAATTAATTGTATCTCTTATCATTATTTTCTTATAGCTGTCTGAAATAATAGAAATTACTTACATTGGGATAATATTCCATTACTAATAAATACTCCATTCGTCCATCTGCAGTGCATCTCTCATCCCCCACAATGAAGTGAGCAATATTGTCATGTTCCATCAGTGGGATTCTATAAATATTTCTCTCATTTATAAAATTCTGGCGATTAGCAAAAGAAAATACTTTTACAGCCACTGGACGCTCATCTAAAGATCCTTTGTATACAGCTCCATATCGCCCTCGTCCAATAAGCTGTGAATTTTTTTTAAAAAAGAAAGAGTTAGATTTTAAAGTTCAAGACACTCAATCTATTGATTTTAATGACCTATTTATGTGTTCATGGTTTGAAGCTTTTCTTTTGCACACTGAATTTAACCCCCAAAGAATGCATTTTCTAATTCAAATGTTAACTGAGATGGAATTATATCTTCTTCAGATTTCTTGTTCTCACTAAATCACTCTAAATTCTTAGTATGAAGATTTTGCAATAATAATAATGTTATTAATAAAGCATGTGAATTATAAAGACATAGAGCTGGAAATTGTGAATGATAAACTCACCTCCAGTAGTTTCAAACTATCCAGATCTAATGAGGGTTCTAAAGCTGCTGCTTCCATCATGTTCATAGTATGCAGGCCTTTTTTACGTATCCCTGAGGAAAGATGAAGATATGAATTATATTGCCCTTCAAATTGATCAGACTTCTTGATTTATTTCAATAGTCCTGCAATTCTTATAAACCACACAGTGAATGAGATATATAGGTCAACTCACTCAGGCTATCTACAGTTTTTTTGCTTTTTATTTTCCATGGCAGAATAAATAAACTGCAAAGGAGACTTGGTGTGATGTCTGAATCAAGAATTATAATTAAGTGAATATGTATTAGTTAAAACTATAAGGTGGTTTTAAATCATATCTGTTGTTGGTTGAGAAAACTTGATTTGTTTGAACACAAGAAACTATAATTTTGGGTCTGTGAACTTCTCCTATTCCTTTTGTTTCAAAGTTCATACGAAGAGAAAAAAGCAAAGTAGAAGTAATATAATGCAAATACTGCGGGCCCAATTGGCAAAAACAAAGCTCAAGACCATATATGTTGGAAACATGCAGAAGAGGCCTTTATCTTGCAGTAACCTAGCCAGGAAACTTCTTTCAAAATGTTGCTATCTACACTGTGTCTCACATGTTGCTGAATAAAGTTCCACAATCCTTCGTGGTCTATGATAGCAATAAATTTTAACTTAATTCCTACAATGTTATTACTGTCTATGATGATGAGGATGTTGACAATTATAGTGCAACATTTGGAACCAAAGATTGAGAAATGCCAGACAGCATTAATAAAGATGAAGCTACGGTAAGAATATGTAGCAATGATAATATTATTAGGGTCTAGACTTTTACTTTTTCAGGTCCTGTACTCAATGCCTTTGCTTGATATCTAGAGCAATTTGTTACAAAATCCTCTGGAATGTAAGGTGCTCCAGTTCAAGTGGACTGGACAAAAGTTTTTTCCCCTGTATTCTCCTGTGAATGTCTAATAATAGAATAGATGCAAATTGCTGCCTAGTAGATTGTAACATACTGAGGAGTTGGCAGGTTGAATATTTAAAATATTTAATAGCAAACTGAGTAACTAAAGAAAACAAATATAATAGGAATGTGAACATTATCTCAAGGAAAAATAGAGGCAAAATATTATAATAGAAATTTATTTATCAAAGCTTACCTCCTAACATCCTGTATCCAAAGAAAATAATAGCCATCAAAACAGCCAGTACAGATACTGATGCCAGAATTATTACAATTGTGTCATCTCGTTGAGGAGGATCTGAAAGAAATCAAAATGTATATGATTCATATATAATCCATTTTTCAGGACAGATTAAATTAATATTCTGACCTGCTATCAATTATCTTGTCATTTCTCCCTCCTTTTGGTGGGAGGGGAGGTAAGAAGGTAACTTTCAAAATGCACAGACTGAAATCCAATAAGCAGAGTCCACAGAAGATTCTCTTATGAGGAGAAAGAAGGAGGGAGACCATTTTTCCTTATTTCCCTTCTCCTGCTAGACTGGAGATATTCCCACAATTCGTCAGGGGCAACTCAGTTGTATGGGAAAGGAAAAATAAATGAAAATGGTTCAACCATCATTTTATCATTATCGGAGGCATTCTGTTAATGAAAACAGCACCCTTTCTTCCACAAATTCTAGATCTCACCTTAATTACAAATACTAATTATAGTTGTTAGTCACTTCACCCTTTCAAAGTTGTACAATGGAGTATTATAAGAGGAATGTTATTTCTTTGGACTACACAAACTACATAAACAGGTGTCATAAAACTCAACTAAATTGAATCAACATGAAAGTCAACAAATTATACAATTACAAGAAACTACAAATTGATTTTCAATTTCTAGTTATGGATCATCTTATAGTGTAACAAAACAAAGAAACACTGAAAGTCATTTTTTTTACCATTGCAGGTATTTGGGCTGAACTGAATTACTATGAGAAAATATGGCAAATAGTATTTTCTGAAAGATTAATGGTAGTCAAGACAGGCTGCAAAATGTTCTGTGTGGGAGAAATGTTCCTACAGTACTTTGGTCTTACATTAAAGACATGCAACATTCGCAAAGTTGGGGGGATATAACTCTCTCCCCCCACATTATAGGAAGGGCTAGGATTGATTTCTATTTGACATTTTTTGCATGTGTGCGCCGGAACCCAGAAGAGCAATGGGCGAGAGCTGGCATGCCTGGAGAGATGGCTCTGTGTGCCACTTCCGGCACACATGCCATAGGTTCACCATCACAGCCATAAGCAGTTCCACCCTTTTTTGTCTCCCCTCCAAACAGCCCCAGACTGCAACAATTTGATTCTAGAAGGCTCTAGCTTCTGTTCCCACCTTTTCCTCTATGAACTGCATTAATGAAAACTAACCAAGTGTCCTCAATATAAATTCCAAAAGGAACACAAATAGAGTACATGGAATCACCTCTTTGGAGACATCTAGATTATTCTGGCCAGATTAAACTATGTGTCCCTCTTCTTGCCCTTGTACTTCAGTCTTCTGGAGGAAAGATCGATAGAAATTTAATAAATAAATGGACAAATCTATTTGCCAGTCTTTACCATTTTCCTATTTTTCTCCTTTTAAATGCACGGCTTCCAAAATATATTAGCATCTTTGAATTTGGAACCAATTTTACTTCTGTAAATATATTTCAATGCCAACTACAATTTTTAATTTAATTACTTTTTAATTTAAAGAGGAGACAGTTCTTATCTAAAAATTTTTTCAGCTTTAAATCTAAAAAAATGGTGATGGAGAATTAACTTCAATTCCCCCCCTCCCAGAAAACAGGACAGATGGTACTTTGAAATTGCACATCTACCATTAATGAAATGACTGTTTTTTAAAATGATGTTGGCAGAATTGCTCGGTAAAGAAATGTTCCCATGTTTACCAAATTACTTTGAATTATATTGGGACTATTTGGGTGTGTGTATGTGTATTTCAGTCAGTCTTGACAACTGCCAGAACAAGACCATACAGTTTTTAGGCAAGATTTTTGGAGGTGGTTTGCCATTGCCTTCTTCCTCGGGCTGTGAGACGGTGAATAAATCTGACTCATTCAGCTGGCTTTCTGTTTAAAGCAGGACTAGAATTTCTACTAAATTGGCCCTCTACAGGATTAGACAAATTCATTTTGTCTTCATGTTCTTATATAACATTGAAACAATTGCAAAGAAGCAGTGAATTGTGATACACTATTGGGATTTAATAAGATTATTTCATAATTAGAACAAACTCAGTTATATTTAAAGCCAAAATTAAGCTTAGATTTCATTATAATTCTAACATTCTGTAAGAATCTACAAAATAAAGGATAAATCATAAATCCATTGCAAAAAAAGGCTAGTTCAATATAACCAAGAAGTTTAACTGACTTCTTGTTGCAATTATTGTATTTCTGGTTTAGAGTCAATCAACTGAGAAAAAAATCATTACTATTAAACTCTTTGGCTTCTCAGCTTTAATACTAATTGATTTTGTCCTACAATTGACCACATTCCCTCCATCCAAAAGAATTTTGCTTCAAGAATGCATTCTGTGAAAAAGCACTGAGCAATGTAATAAAACAGAATACTCAAGTATAAAATTCAGTACTGTAAAATTAATTTAACAATTTTATAATTTGTTAACATAACATAAAAATGTAAATAATATGGATTTTTAAATGTCTATAAATTTCTTGTTCTGTTAATTTAAAAAATATCTTAAAAGAGAATTATAAATATTTAGGTTTTCTATATATTGATCCTATAGGTAGTCCTCAGTTAAAGATCACAATTGGGACCATTGTCCAAATACTAGCTCACAAACATAAAGAGATCTCCGTGTCTGTGGCCATGCTTTCTGAAAGAATGCTAAACCTGTATCCAAAAATACCAAGATGACAGGTTCCAGGTATATAGGAAGAGCACAGAATTAAGGGGTGAAGGAAAAGTCCATAAGGAAAGAACTTCACTCTTGACATATAGTATATTGTAAGGGAATGACAGTAACAGGAGTGAGTCTAGTTCTTTCCCTGTGACCAGAAACATCCAGAAGACCCCATGGTCCATCATGAAACGAATGAGCTGGGGAATGTCATGGTCCCATGAAGCTCAGATAACCAGTAAAAAGTTCAGTCATGCAAACCATCTGTTGTCAGAAGCAGCAGAAAACCTGTAATGTAGTCAATCATGACTGACCAACAACCAAGCTCATTTTCTCAGTTTAAATCAAATTGTGTAGCATTACTGGTCTTTCACAAGACTCTAGTGCACGGGTGTCAAACTTGATTGTGTCACATGACATATTGTGACATTTTTTTCCCTTTGCAGAGCAGGGGTGGGCATTTATTTATTTATTTTATTTATTTTATTTGGCTTATATGCCGCCCTATCTCACAATGGACTCAGGGCAGCTCACAACAATAAAACACAAGCCACAATAAAAATAAAGACTAAAATCTAAAAAATATAAAATTAACCCATTAAAACCCTTAAAACCCCATCATCAGACCAGGTCAAGGGATTTGAAAAGCCAGGTTTTTAATTCCCGGCGGAAGGTGCGAAGGTCGGGCGCTAGTTGGAGCTCCAAGGGGAGTTGATTCCAGAGGGTGGGCACCCCAACCGAGAAGGCTCTACTCCTGGGGGCCGCCCGCCGCCACTGTCTAGCTGACGGCACCATGAACAAGCCCTCTCTATGGGCGCGAACCGGGCATGGCTTGCATGTGATGCATCCAGCCTGCGGACTGCCAGTTTGACACCCCTGCTCTAGTGCTAGTCTTGTTTTTTAAAGATACTTTTTCAAGAGGTGTTAAATAGTGAACATGCATAAGACCAGAATAGATTCAGAAACCAGGATGCAGTTAGAAGCCTCTGTGAAAACCAGGTGCCTGGTCCCTGCTGCAGTCCAAGCTCAAATGACCACAGAAGGCAGTTGTAAGTGACCAAAAGTGAGAGGGGTAGCTAAAACAGCCTGAAGAGGAGATAAACAGATCTAATCCCACATGATCACCAACCATGTTGTTGATGAAGTGGCCTAGATAGTATTCTCAAAAACAATATAAAAAAACTAGTGATTGTAGAAGTGGGAAAAGCTAAAGATGTCTCAACTGTGGGATGAGACAAAAGCACACTGTCAGAACATAGCATTAAAGACATTACCGGATATGTTTCTGCTGCAGTTAGAGAAAAGCAAGGCTGAGCCCTGCAATTTAAATAAAAGGGTTTTTATTTTATTTCCGGTATGATTGCAACTTACTATTCTCAATTTAGATATATATAAACAGAGAATAATAAATTGCAATCATACCAATCATACTGGAAGCACATTAAATAGCTGGCAAAAAAACATTTTTCACCCATGTATGTAGATTTTTCCCCATTCTGCAGGTGCATGTTACAAACTACAGTACCTAATTGTTAAGGGGTAAGAATGTTGGGCAGTTTGGCCTATGCAAGTAGACCAGTTGCTCCATTTTAGTAGTGATGACAAAAGAATCTGATTTTGAATCTGAAAAGTATTAATTTCCTAATACCCTAATCACAAACTGATGTGTATCTTTTCCCCTTATCTTCTCTCATAGTTCAGATCATAATAAGAATATATAAGTTCTGACAAGTTCTTGGCAGATACAACCTTCCAGGCAACTTACCTTACTCCCATCAATTACCCTCTCTTTTCTATACATGTAAACACCGGGAGCCATTAAAATCTTTCTCTTCACATATACAACATTTTGTCATTGCTGTCTCAAGCTTCAACACAATACATGATAGTGACTTTAATTCTCAAGGGCAAATTTCATGTATTTAAATGAATAATTAAATACAGTTCAGCAATCTATGAAAATAAGCTTGACTACTAATAAATCTGTAACAAATGTCAAGAAGGAATCAGCTAGCTGAATTGCCAGTGCTGCTTTATTTTTTTCTAAGTTTTTGCTTTTTTACCCAGGTGTTCCATCATATATTATTATAGACATAAATTGACTTAACAAGAATTCCAAAGGATTAAAGAGTGTTTCTGCTTCTAGAGATGATAGAAAATTCCACTGGCCAAAAAGCTGTCTTCATAGCTAATTTATCTCTCTGCAGAACTGAAACTGCTACTCATTGCCTATCAAGTCTAAAACACCTAAAACACCATGAACCTTGCAACATGTAGGCTGAGAAACTTCCTTGTCTGAAAAGTCAAATTGGTTATTTCTTTACTGACATTTCAGCATGCTACCATTTGCCACCATGCCTTCAATTTATTTTCTTGCTTTCTTTCATTTTGTAATTTAATGTTTTAATGTTTTAGAATGTCGGTTTTAACTGGAATATTAACCATGTGTTGTAATTAGTACATAGCTCCACACTGACAAGAAATGCTTATGAAAAATTCTTTACAGAAAGTCATTTGAATAGATGAATTTTAAGTTTTTATTGGGCACTGGAAAGTTATGGCCAATTCCTTTCATGACATTTTTGTCTTCTGATATACCCAAATCTAAATTAGAAAACTATCTTGAAAAGGCTATAGGATGTTGGAGGATATTTTGATTCCATAGAAACCTGTAATGTAAGAGTTTTTCATTTAGAAAGATGCACCTGCTTACAAATTCATTTTCAATGTGTTGTATTGGTGAAAAGAAAACAGAGATTATAATTTTTTAAAAAAAAATATATCTTCAGAATCTTGTTTTATCCAGTACTAGCCCTCTGGGCAGTGTGCAGTTTATTACAACATACCCTAGCAAAATGAAACAACAACAACAGTGGAGAAACATCACTTTTCAAGCCCACAAATTGTGCGATAATTCATGCATGGGAGACCATCAGGAAATTCTAGGGCTGTAGGATAGATTGGGAATTTATCTATCCATCCATTTATCCGTCCTGAAAAAGGCAATAGTACATCACTATCACTCTACCAACAAGGAAACCTGTCGGGATCAGTTCAGAGAAGACTTTGCCTTTTTTTTAACCAAAACATTTGAGCCAATTCATGATCACACTAGAATGGGAAGTAATAAAAGATGAGTCTGAATTCAAGATTGTAATTTTTTTGTGCCTCTGCTTTGCTGTGCAATAAAACAAGCAGAAGAAATTATTAAAATTTATCAACTTTCTCTAACAGTGCCTTCCTGATGTATATATATTGCACCTCTAGTCTACTCGGACACTAGGTGGCTTAGATACTCAGGATCTGGGCCTTTGGCTGATGCTGTGCAACGCCAGGTCCGTGGTAAATAAGGCCCCCCTCATTCACGATCTTATTGAAGAGGGTGGAGCGGACCTGGCGGGTATTACAGAGACCTGGTTGGGCCCGGAGGGCGGTGTCCCTCTGGTTGAAATGTGCCCACCAGGCTTCAGAGCATTCCATCAGCCGAGGGCCCAGGGGAGGGGCAGGGGGATGGCGGTTATTATTAATGAGGATCTGGGTCCGAGGGAGACCACTGTGCCTCAGATAGCCGGATGTGAGTCCCTCCTTGTGAGGTGGGGTCATGGGGTTCAGATGGGCTTGTTGCTTACGTACCTGGCTCCCTGCCGCATGGCAACAGCCCTACCTGAGCTACTCGACGTGATAGCCATGGTGGCAGTAGATACACCCAAGCTTTTAGTCATGGGTGATTTCAGCTTGCCATCCGTTGGTGAAACATCTGAGGTGGCTCGGGAGTTCATGACTTCCATGACGGCCATGGACCTGACCCAGTTAGTTCATGGCCCTACTCACAGGGGAGGTCACACTCTGGACCTGATTTTTGTCTCTGGCCAGTGGTTGAGTGGTCTTGTTATTGGGGATATAGACATGGAACCCTTGTCATGGACAGACCACTCACTCCTTCACCTGGATCTTCGAACCACTGCCCACCGCCGCAGGAAGGCAGATCCAATTAGATGGATCCACCCCAGGCGCCTGATGGATCCTGAGAGGTTCCAGATGGAGCTTGGGCCATTTCCTGAGGATCTAGCACATGACTTGGCCGAGGACCTAGTAGCCGCCTGGGATCGGGCGGCTGGTGGGGCCTTGGACCGAGTTGTGCCTTTGCGGCCTCTGACCCAGTGCCGATCCCGTGCGGCTCCTTAGTTTACTGAGGAGCTGAGGGAAATGAAGCGCCGGAAAAGATGCCTGGAGAGCGGTTGGAGGGCCAGTCTCGTTGAATCTGATTGAACACTGGTAAGGTCGCATATTAAGGCCTACCTAGTGGCGATAAAGACGGCAAAGTTTAATTACTTTTCCGCCTCTATTGCGTCATCAGGGAATCGTCCGGCTGCCCTGTTTAGGGGGACCTGCTCCCTGCTCCATCCGGGAGTGCAGGAGGATCCTTTGGAAGGCAGGGCGGAGGATTTTGGACAATACCTGTATGACAAAATCGCTCAGATCCGGGGGGATTTGGACTCTGACTGGGTAGATCAGGGCAGAGTGACGAGGAATAGTCTTGAGAATGTTATCTGGGAGGAGTTTGACGCTGTGACTCCCGATGATGTGGACAGGATTTTGGGGAGACTTAGTGCGGCCACATGTTTACTGGACCCGTGTCCCTCCTGGTTGGTACTGGCTTCCCGGGAGATTACACGAGGCTGGCTCCAGGGTGTTATCAACGCTTCGCTGAGTGAGGGCCACTTCCCCGCTGCCTTCAAAGAGGAGGTGGTGAGGCCTCTCCTCAAGAAGCCGTCCCTGAATCCAGCAATATTGGCCAACTACCGTCCTGTCTCCAACCTTCGCTTCATGGCGAAGGTTGTTGAGAGTGTGGTCACACGACAGTTCCCACAATTCCTGGAGGAAACATCTTATCTAGATCCGTTCCAGTCGGGTTTCAGGTCTGGGCACAGCACAGAAATGGCATTGGTCGCGTTGGTTGATGATCTCTGGAGGGCTCAGGACGGGGGCTGCTCCTCTGTTCTGGTCCTGTTAGATCTGTCAGCAGCTTTTGATACCATCGACCATGGTATCATGCTGCACCGGCTGGAAGAGTTGGAGGTGGGAGGCACCGTGTTGCGGTGGTTCTCCTCCTTTCTCTCCGACCGGTCGCAGTTTGTGTTGGCAGGGGGGCAGAGGTCGACCTCGAGGCCTCTCATCTGTGGAGTGCCGCAGGGATCGGTCCTCTCGCCCCTTCTGTTCAACATTTATGTAAAGCCGCTGGGCGAGATCATCCGTGGCTTCGGGGTGAGATACCACCAGTACGCTGATGACACCCAGCTGTACATCTCCACCCCAGGCCACCCCAGTGATGCCCTTGAAGTGATGTCCCAGTGCCTGGAGGCTGTGCGGATCTGGATGGGGAGGAACAGGCTCAAGCTCAACCCTTCCAAAACTGAGTGGCTGTGGCTCCCGGCATCCCGATATAGTCAGTTGACTCCATCACTGACTATTGGGGGCGAGTCTTTGGCCCCCAAAGAAAGGGCTCGGAATCTGGGAGTCCTCGTGAATATGCAGCTGTCCTTGGAGGAACATCTGACAGCTGTAACTAGGGGGACCTTTTGTCAGGTTCGCCTGATTCGCCAGTTGCAGCCCTTTCTTGATCGGGATTCCCTGTGCACAGTCACTCATGCCCTCGTCATCTCTCGCCTTGACTACTGCAACGCTCTCTACATGGGGCTCCCCTTGAAGAGCACCCGGAGGCTCCAACTGGTCCAGAATGCAGCAGCGCGGGTAGTGATGGGAGCAGCATGGCACTCCCATGTAACACCGCTCCTGCACGAGCTGCACTGGCTCCCAGTGGTCTTCCAGGTGCGCTTCAAGGTGTTGGTTATCACCTTTAAAGCGCTCCATGGCATTGGGCCTAGTTATCTTCGAGACTGCCTGCTGCTACCGACGACCTCCCATCGTCCCGTGCGCTCCCACAGAGAGGGCCTCCTCAGGGTGCCATCAGCCAATCAATGTAGGCTGGTGACTCCCAGGGGGAGGGCCTTCTCTGTGGGGGCACCTACCCTCTGGAATCAGTTGCCCCCAGAGATAAGGAGAATCCAAGACCTTAGTGCCTTCCGCCGTGCCCTTAAAACCCACTTTTTCCAGCAAGCCAGGCTGGCTTAAGAAGAAATTTTAAATGTTTTAATTGGTTTGTATTTTTAATTTTGGGCCAAATTTATATATATTTTAATTGTTTTTAATATTTGTATTTCATGTTTTTTGATTCTGGCTGTACACCGCCCTGAGTCCTCAGGGAAAAGGGCAGTATATAAATTTAAAATAAAAAAAATAAATAAAAAATATACAGTCAAGAAAGATTCTTGCACTTCTAACTAATTCTACTTGTCACTAATCATGGGGAGGCGGGGATGAGAAAAAATTATGCCCAAATTTCTTCTCTATTGTGAGAAGTTATTTCCTTTTACTACCAGCAGAAATCTTAAGGAGCAAATTGGATTCAAAGCAAACCTTGAAAATTTGTTGTCTCAAACCCATAGTTCTGTACTTGTATAGACAAAGTACTACACCAAAATAATTTATGAGCAGAGAGATACAAACAGTATATTTCATTGATAAAGGCATGGGTTTTCTTCACATATGCTCATGTTCTAGTAGGAATCTGTACTAGATAGTATTAGAATTTGCATTAGTAATTTCTGAACTGCTTCAAATACTACGTATTTTCTACAAAATGCTATAGAAGGGATGTTGCTTACCTGAACATCCTTTCTGGGCGCGCTGCTGAAGAATCCAAGAGCGTGGGTAATATCCCTCAGCTTGCCTGAATACTGAGTGCATATCACTTTAAATATTTGTTGACTCCTCCTCCAGGGACAGGCTGAGGCTCAGTTTCTTTCACGAAGAATGACACAAACGAAGAATCAAGTCCATCCGGAATCAAGAAGCAGAAGCCATACAGGGAGGGTTGGATTCTTCAGCAGCGCGCCCAGAAAGGATGTTCAGGTAAGCAACATCCCTTCTCTGGCGCGCTGCTTGGAAGAATCCAAGAGCGTGGGATGTACCCAAGCAAGGGTTAGACGGGAGGGGAGGCTGAATGCTCCCGGGTGGCCGGAGTTGAGATGACAGATTGCAAAACTCGCCGTCCGAAGGACGCCTCAGCCGAGGCAAAGGAGTCAACTTTATAATGGCATACAAAAGGTGTAAGAGAAGTCCAGGTGGCTGCTTGACAAATGTCCAGGATGGATGCCTGTGTAGCTCACGCAGCCGAAGTCAAGGCGCTCCTTGTTGAATGCGGCAGGATGCGTCCAGGCGGAACCTTGTTGCGAAGGGTGTAGGCCATAGAGATGCAAGTTTTGAGCCACCGCCCAATGGTGGACGATGTGACCTTGTGTCCAATGGAAGCGGGCAAGAAGGATACAAAGAGCGCTTCCGATTTTCGGAACGGTGAAGTCCGCTTGATGTAATGCCGGAGAGCACGCCGGACATCGAGGGTATGCCATTGGGCTTCTCTGCGATGGCGAGGTTGTGGACAAAAATCCGGCAGGAGTAGCTCTTGAGCACGATGATAGAGCAAATTAATTTTGGGCACGAAAGCGGGGTCCAGCTGGAGGACGACTCTATCCGTATGAAAGATGCAAAGGTCGGAGCGGATAGACAGAGCTGCAAGCTCAGAGACCCTCCTTGCCGATGTGATCGTCACGAGAAAGATGACTTTCAGGGTCAGGAAGCGAAGAGAAATAGAAGACAGGGGCTCAAAGGGTGGAGCCATCAGGGCCTGGAGCACCAGTGATAAATCCCATGATGGATATCTGTGGACCACTGGCGGATGCAGGTTGGTGGCCCCTCGAAGGAAAGTTCGGACTCTCCAATCCAAAGAGAGTGGACGGTCTGCTGCCTTTACCACACCGAGTTCAAGGCAGCTACCTGCTGTCTCAGGGTATTAGGCGCTAGGCCGCTGTCCAACCCGTCCTGAAGAAATTCAAGAAGAGCAGGGATGGATGCTCCAGTCGGGTCGACGTTGTTCCTGCGACACCAGCGACGAAAGGCTTGCCAGGTAGCCTCGTAAATTCATATAGTGGAAGCACGGTGAGATGCTTGCATGGTGGTAATGACCCGTCCTGACAGGTTGTCCCTTCTCAGGAGGTCCCTCTCAAATGCCAGACGGCCAGTTGAAGCCACTCCGGATTCGGGTGAAGGATGGCCCCCTGGCTGAGAGAGACCCTGTCCTGGGGTATTCTCCACATACCACGGTTGACCTGGCCAGTGTGGGGCGACCAGGAGTACCTCCGCGCCCTCCGACAGGATTTTGCGTATCACCCTCGGGATGAGAGGAAATGGAGGGAAAGCGTACAGCAGGCCGCGGGGCCATGGACATCGGAGGGCGTCCGTCCCTTCGGACCCCATGCTGGGGAACCTGGAGAAAAAACGAGGAAGCTGCGCATTGCAGGGGCTCGCAAATAAGTCCAGGATGGGGTGGCCAAATCTGGTTGACAGAAGCTGGAAGAGAGTTGGATCCAAGCGCCACTCCACATGATCGATCTGAGAGCGGCTTAGCCAGTCCACCTGGGTATTGTCCGTTCCGGAAATGTATTGGGCTGAGATGGAGAGCAAGGTCCTCTCCGCCCAGGAGAGGAGGGAGATCGCCTCGTCCAGCAATGGTTTGGAGTGGGTGCCACCTTCCCGATTCAGATGTGCCTTGGCCGTGGTGTTGTCGGTTAGGACTAGCACGTGTTGACCTTGGATGTCGGGTTGGAAATGCCGTAGGGCTAAGTGAATGGTCCTCAGCTCTAGCCAATTGATATCGTGTCGTAGGTCCGTTTGTGACCAAAGGCCTTGGGTCATTTTTGAGGAGAGATGGGCACCCCACCCCATTAGACTCACCTCTGTAGTCACAGTTATTCTGTCGGGCTCCTGAAACAAGTATCCCTTCAAAATCGCGGGGGAAGTCCACCAAAGCAAGGATCAAAGAATTGGACCAGGGAGCCTTATTCGCGACCTGGAGTTGCTGCCCAGAGACTTTTGATAAGGCAGAAGAAACCACTGGAGGGGGCGAGAATGTAGGCCAGCCCAGGGCACGATGTTGATGCACGAGATTAGTTTCCTGAGTAGCTGGGGCAATTGTAGGATAGAAGCTGTCCAGGAAGCTTGAATCTGGGCAATTGCCTTGGCAATGCTGAGACGATGATCCGGGGCCAGGAACACGTGACACGAGGCCAAATCGATAATGGCTCCGAGATGTTGAATGCGATCGGTGGACTGAAGGTGGCTCTTTTCCAGATTTAGTGAGAAACCGTGCCATTGCAGGGAGCTTCGAACTACTTCCAGGTCCCTGAGAGCTTTCTGGTGAGAATCGGACAGGATGAGGATATCGTCCAGGTAGCAGAGTATTCTGATGGGAATGAGCCGTAGCGAAGCTGCCACTACTGCAAGGACCTTCGTAAAGGTCCTGGGAGCAGACGAGAGGCCGAACGGCATGGCCCTGTACTGGAAGTCCTGGTCATCGTAGGAGAACCGGAGGAAACGCCGATGGGAGGATCTGACAGGGATATGGAGGTAGGCCTCCTTGAGATCGATGGAAGTCATGTTGTCAGATTGTCTGACGGCCGCCAAAATCGAATGAAGGGACTGCATTTTGAATTTGTGGTAGGCAATCAATTTGTTTAGCTCTTTTAAATCCAATATCCCCCTCCAGCCCCTGGAGTTCTTTGGAACCAGGAAAAATATTGAATAGAAACCGGTCCCACGATGTTCGGTGGGAACTGGCTCTATAGCGTGAATGTTCAGAAGATGCTGAATTTCCTTGGACATTAGGCGCCTCTTTTCGGGGTTCCTGGAGACGGGACACCGGATGAGGCGGTGTGGTGGGCAGGAGGAGAATTCCAGGGTGAGGCCTAGACAAATAGTTTGGAGGACCCATTCGTCTGTCGTCGTGAGGGACCACTGGTGGAAAAAATGGTTGAGGCGGCCGCCGATAGGGTAGGTCTCGGCGCAGTCATTTCCCTCTCCTGAAAGGTCGAGAGGCACCTCCACGAAAGGGACGTTTGGAAGGCTGCTGTCGTCTGGTGCGGTCCCGAAAGGACTGCCTGTCAGTCGTGCGGTCATAAGAGAACGAGGAGGGACGGTAAGTGAAAGCGCTACTGGGACCAGGCTCGGCTTGAAAGGAAGGATGTTGGCTGTACGGTAAGTAGCGACGATCTGCTCTGCGATAAGAAGTAAGCATGATTTTCCTTTTGTCCTTATCCTCTATGAGAATAGGATCCAGCGCTTCCCCGAATAGTCGTGATCCCTTATATGGAGCAGAGGCAAGTTTCCATTTGGATTTCACATCCGCACGCCAATGTCAGAGCCACAGAAGACGGCGGGAGGTAACAGCCGATGCCAGTGACCTCGATGCGAACTTGGCCGCTGCGAGAGCCACGTCAGCGGAGTATTCTGTGGCTGCCACCAATTTGTTAACGTCCTGGTGGAGGCGCCGATCATCAGGCGGTAGCCGCTCCTGAAGCTAGCGGAGCCAGATCAGAGAAGCCCGGTTGAAGAAAGACGCTGATGTGGCAGCGCGTATGGCCCAGGCCACTGTCTGATGGGCCTTGCGAAACACTAGCTCGGCCCTTTTGTCCTCGGAACGCAATCCGTCCGCAGTGTCGTTGGATAACACTGCGGAGGACGTCAAAGCAGCAGTGGGGGCATTGACTGATGGCAGCACGAGCAAATCTTGAAGGCTGGGCACTGAGCAGAACAGCTTCTTGTCAATGCAATTGGGTGCCACGAGCACTCCCGGCTGGGCCCAGGGTCGCTGGACGATTTCATTGCCATAATTTGTAATGCTTTGTGTACAAAAATCTGAAGCTATGGGAGGAGCTAAGCCGAAGACTACCAATCTTAAAAGTTCTTATTTCTGTGGAACCTCTTAAGTTCTATAAAAGTTCACATGAGTGTGTCAATTAGAAAAATATATTTTAGAATCTGTTCCTGTTTCTATGAAACAAGGAAATCCTATTAATTGATCAATTTAACACAGGTAGAACAGGAGCTAGAGAAAAAAGTATTTCATTTAGTTATCTCAATGCAGTATGACAGGATCACATATAAAAACTGCCAAAACCTCTGTACTTTTATTTTTAATTATTACACAACATGATATATGACAATGTATTTACAGGCTAAGCAATGCCTTTGTTTCCTAAAGAAGACCCCAAGAAGTGGAAAAGCAGCTGCCTTTGTATCTTGAGTCATCTCATGGTGGATTAATAGTTTCTTTAACCATTAGTCTATGATTCAATAACATGCTAAGTGATGGCCAATGTTTCTTGTTAAAAAAATACTATATAAAATGAATTAATGATAACATTCTAATTAAAATGCTTGAAAATTCTAGATATCTAAAAGTTTGTAGATGTCTTGAACAGACTTGCAACTATTTTAGTCTGAAGATGCCAACCAATCATCAATGATTAGCAAGACACTTGGTAGTCCACATATCTAAACATATGGTGGTCTTACAGAGTCAATTTGTGTGTGTGTGTGTGTATAATGATTATATAATTATATGCATAGTATAATTCCCACAGCAATTGGAAATAAAATGTAATCTACAGCATTAGAATGCTATATAAAAGCAAAAATTCAATTACTAAAAGAACTATTTAAAATAAAAGTTATAATTATCAATTATAAATAAAGAACACTGTTTTAATAAAAGATGCAAGTTCACCAAAGCTTAGTATCTATATACCTACAAAGGAGTTAATAATGTATCTACCATGCCCTAAATTATATGTTGCTGCATAGAACTTTGCAACACTCCATTTTATAAAATAATTACTATCAGTATAATTAAAAGCATAAAAAATATAAAATTAGATTGAGTGACCATGGCATTCAAACAGCACTACATATATCACTACTACTATTACTACTAGTAATAGAAATAGAAGTAAACTAGATTATAGTCATTGACTGATTAAAAAACAGAAAGATAAACAAGTTCTGTGACAGCAAATAAAAATGACATATATCACCATAAAACTGTAAAAGAAAAGTATGTAGCCCCATTGTTTCTATCTGCCCGCTGTCACAGGGGCATAAATCTCCTGAGAGATTTTTTCCCCTCACAGAACTGAAGAAAAAAACAAAACAAGGCAAGACAAAAAAATATTTTTCTGTGAACTGGAACTATTAGTTGTATAAGATACTGAGCAAGTAATCATTTATACATAAAGAGAAAGGTGATTAAAAGACCATCTATAATCAGATTGCATTTGCTGTGTCCATAATACTGTATACTGCTTCAGAAATAATCTTCTTCTTAACCCTGAGAATGTAGACCAGGAGGTCTATTTCATAATTTTTTTAGTTAATCGGAATCCCACATGATCTTTCTCTCCCATTCTCCTGAGGATGTTCAGAAAAAAATGTTGAATGGCAGAAATGTCTTTAAGATTAGATCACACTGGTTACAGTACATGTTCTCTTCCATATGCTGGCATTCTTCTTTGTTCTCATTCCTTCAATGTTCTGGCTAGATGTAGATGTTTTTGTGCATCAAGGAGTCTGAAACTGGATTTATATATATACTCCAATTTATGTATCCATCCCACACCCATTTAACCCAACGACTTCTAAAGACATTTTTACTATTTGATACAGAACCTGATTTGCTGCCCCTAACATGGTTTTCCTTTGCCAGGCAATTTGATCCTTATAAAACTTAATACTACTATTTAGGAGTTCTGTAGCATATTATGCCTTTAAGTGCTTTCCATTAACTATCTAATAATCCTGTACAGGTAGTCCTTGCTTACAACCATTCATTTAGCCACCATTCAAAGTTCGAATGGCACTGAAAAAAGTGATTTACAACTCATCTTCACACTTATAACTTGCAGCAACCCCATGGTCAGGTGTCCGACTTTGGGGGCTTGACAGTACATATGTATTTATGACAGGTGCAGTATCCTAGGGTCACTTGATCTCCATTTGTGACATTCCCAGGCAACTTCCAACAAGCGAAGTCAGTGGGGGAAACCAGACTCACTTAATGACCACATGATTCATTTAACAACTGCAGTGATTTGCTCAACTGTGACAAAAAGGTCATAAAATCGGGCACAACTCAATTAACAACTGACTTGCTTAGCAATGGCAATCTGGGTCCCAATTGTAGTTGTAAGTTGAGGACTACCTGTAATACTTTACTTCAACTGGGCCTTGGTAGTACAGTGGTCTAAAGCACCCTGTTATTAAGACCAGCTTCTTGGAATTACTGCAGGTTCGAATCTCACCAGGCTCAAGGTTGACTCAGCCTTCCATCCTTTCTAAGGTAGGTAAACTGAGGACCCAGTTGTGGGGGCAATAAGCTGACTTTGTATAAAATATACAAAAGGATGAAGGCTATTGCTTAGCACATTGTAAGCCGCCCTGAGTCTCCGTAGAAGGGCGGCATATAAATCAAATGGAAAAAAAAAACAACTGCTGATAACAGAGTGAAATTCAGCAATCATGCAACACAGATAAGCATGGCTAAGACTACAATCTATTAATATAAGGCTATGCATAACGATTAAGAATTAAATCCAAGCAGTAAATAAGCAATGAACTGCAACCTTTATGACCATTTTACTCTAGCTTTTAAACTAAGCCAGAAACACAGAACCTCATAGCAGTGTAAGTTCCCAAATGCTGCAATAATGCAAACCGCTAAAATGATAAATGAATATAGGAAGCTAGTTTTGTGACCAAAACTAAAGTTCAAGTAAATAAATAACTAAATAATAAGTAAAACTTTCTTGATTGGCAGATGATCTTGATAGATGGCTAAATCCACAAGTTTCACTTTGCCTCAGACATTGTTCCATGCATTACCTGCTAAAGGTAAAGTGGGAACATCCTCAAAACTCCTGCTGCATTTGCTTTGTCTGTACAAATTCCGGATGGGCAGGCCAAGGCAGAATAGGAAGGAGTTTTGACTGTGCATGTGCCAGCCTTCTCAACCTTTAAAAAACATTGTGAATCTCCCTAAATTGCTTAACACCTCATATGGGATCATGGCTTGTAATTTAAAGAACTCTTGCCATAGACATTTGTAAAGGCTGAGGGCAGGAGGACATGGCTTATGCTAATATTGAGTGAAGAATACTGTCTCACAGAATAGCTGACTTAAGCTACAGAAACTGATCACATTGCACATGAACAGCTGCAGTGCAATGGGTGTGTGTGTGTGTGTGTGTGTGTGAGAGAGAGAGAGAGAAGGGGGGGAGGGAGACAGAGACAGAGACAGAGACAGACAGACAGACTTAGAAGTGGTAACAAGGCAAATCAATCTGGGAAACTCTGGGAAACAGGCAATTTTCTTGGGAAACTCTGAAAAATGAGATTATAAAAACCAAGTCAGCACAATACTACTGAAAAAGAAAAACAAGAAATCAAAGAAAAAACCACCATGGTTGTTCAAAGAACTCTCTCTGATCAACTGAAAGACAAAAAGGATTATTATTAAAAAAATGGAAAAAGAGGTACATAACTAAGGCAGAATACTACCATAAAGCTTGAAGATGAAGTCAAAATGAACTAAGATTTGCAACAAATGTCAAAAATAATTTTAAAAATTTACTTTCAACATGTAAAAAACAAGAAAAAAGTCAAGGAAACAATTGGTCCACTAAAGGGGGAAGATGGCAAGGAAGTGATAGGTAGCAAGGAGAATGCAGAGATGCTTAATTCGTTATTTGCATCTTTTTCACACAAAAGGAAAAAAAAAAATAGCCCATCCTATCAAAAGCAGAACTGTAAAAGACAGACTCGAAATACCAGTTAAAATAGGCAGGAAAATGGTAAGACAACACTTGTCTACCCTAGATGAGTTCAAATCACCGGGACCAGATGGATTACATCCTAGAGTTCTGAAGGAGATGCACACATGATCTTGGACCCACTGAACCTTATCTTTCAAAGATCCTGGAGCACCGAAGAACTACCAAAAGATTGGGAAAGAGCTGATATAGTTACTTTTCAAAAAAGGAAGGAAAATGGGTCAGGAAACTACTGATCCCGATCAGCATGACTTCAATACATGCGAAAGATAATCAATCCACAGATCTGCAAACACCTAGAAGCAAGAAATGTTATAACCAGAAGCCAACATAGGCTTGTCAAAACATCATGCCAAAACAAATCTTATTTCATTCTTTGACAAAGTGACTAAATTAGTGGACTAGTGGAATGCTATGGACATAGTATACTTGGATTTCAGTAAGATGAGACATGGTGCAGTGTGCACCATGGTTAGAATGCAGTACTGCAGGCTACTTCTGACTGCCAGCTGACTGCAGTTTAGCAGTTCAAATCTCACTGACTCAAGTTTGATTCAGCCTTCCATCCTTCCAAGGTGGGTAAAATGAGGACCCACATTGTTGGGGGCAATATGCTGACTCTGCTATAGGGCAGAGGGCTATAAAGCACTGTGAAGCAGTATATAAGTCTAAATGCTATTGCTATATTTGACAAAGTGAACCACAACCTACTTCTTGGTAAATTAGAAAAATCTGGGATAGACAGCATCCCCACCAGATGGATTTGAACTAGCTGACCAACCGCACTCAACATGTAGTCCTTAATGGAGCTACATCTACAGGGAGGGAAGTTATGCATTGGAGTACCCCAAGGTTCTTTCTTAGCCCCAGTACTCTTCAACATCTTTATAAATGATTTTAGATGATGAGATAGATGGGGAAATTTGCAGATGACCAAGCTGGCAGGAATAGCCAACACCCCAGAATATAGGCTCAAGATCCAGAACAATCTTGATAGACTTGAACACTGGGTCCTATCTAACAAAATGGTGAGAAAAGTAAGTTTTTACACTTAGGCAAGAAAAAACAAATGCACAGATATACAATAGGTAGAACCTGGCTCAATAGCAGTTAACTATGAGAGAGATCTAGAAGTCCTAGTAGATAACCACTTCAATATGAGCCAGCAGTATGCTCCAGCTACCAAAAAAACGATACAGTTCTAGGCTGCATTAACAGAAGGATAGAATCAAGATCATGTGAAATGCTAGTATGACTTCAATACATGGGAAAGATAATCAATCCACAGATCTGCAAACACCTAGAAGCAAGGTCTTGGTAAGACCACACTTGGAATACTGCATCCAGTTTTGGTTGTTACAATATAAAAAAGATGTTTGGACTCTAGAAAGAGTTCAGAGAAGAGCAATAAAGATGATTAGGGGGCTGGAGGCTAAAACATACGAAAAGCGGTTGCAGGAATTGGGTATATCTAATCTAGTGAAAAGAAAGTCTAAGGACAACATGATAGCAGTGTTCCAATATTTGAAGGGATGCCACAAAGAAGAGGGGGTCAACCTATTCTCCCAAGCACCTGAAGGCAGAACAATAATACATTGTATAATGTATAATTACATTCTGAGCATGGTATATTTCTGCAAATGTGAATTCGTACTTACTATTTCTTTGGGATGTTTACAGATTCAAAATAAGAAAGTAATGAATGTGGCAGTGCAGAAGTTGGTAATCTTTTTACTCAGTATTTTATAGTATTTCCTTTGACATGGATTTTAAAAAATCAGCCTTAATTATTATTCCTAATAAAGAAATAATAATAAAGGACAAAATAAAATATATACAATAAACAAATATTTTTGTTTATCCAAATATAAGGTTGTCTCTGCAAAATGAGCTAGTAATTGAAATGATAGATTTTTTTGAACAAAAACTGAAACAGGCATGCTTCTAATAAATTCCAAAAGCTTTCAAACTCCATTAACACTGATTATTGCTTTGATAATTACTTAGTAAAGATAGGAAGCATCTAACTATCACTTTAAGCCTGTGGTTACCTTACCATTCTTCCTGAAATGAACTACTATCATTTGTACCTTAGTTTGTATTGTGAAATAACAGAGATTTTATACTGACACACTGGAATCACTGGTATGTCATTAGCATGCCAGTCATTCCACATTCCCAGATCACCTTTTCTAGTAACTCTTATTAAAATGCTGTCTAGCACAGAAAGCAAAATGAACCCAATGACAATGGGACTAAGCAATAATATCAGCTTCTGAGTTATGTTTTTCACAAGGGCTAGAATAAAATAAGTGTATTATATAATGTATTATCTTTCTATTCAAATTGGCTTACTACTATGAGAACTCTATGCTATGAGGTTCAGTTCAGAATACACGATAAATGATAAATCTGTATCACTAACTTCCTAGAAAGAAGAAAACAGCCCATCCACCCTTTTATACAACAACTATCTTTTTCCTAAGAAGATTTGTCTGCTAGCCAATCTGGAGTCCTAAGAAGGTTAAAATATTGCCTACATGAGCAGGCAAAAGGAAACCTCATTTTGAGAGGAAATACAAGGCTGGCCATGAGAAAGGAACTTGGAGGCAGGAAATCCATGAAGACAAAGGTATTTGTTTTAGTTGTTGCAATCCTCCTTCTGGACATATATGCCCAAGGGCAGTCAGAAGAAAATCTGAAAGCAACACTACTTTAGAAACCATTGCTCTAGGCAAGTTTTAAACTTCTGATAAAAATGCTATAATTAACTACACCAAGGACTAGGATTTTCCAAGATATGCCCTGGAGTTTTTTGTAGTAATGGTTCGTTTGCCTGATGGCAATGCATCACTTTCTTTGAAACAAAATAGAATATAAGAAAAGTTAGATTCTTATATTCTGGGGCAGGGGATAGGTGAGTATCCTTATAACTATAGATATTAACAGACACCATCTCTTGCATTTTATAGCATTGTTCAGGAAACATACTTTGATCCTTTAAGCAGTTAAACGCTACACGCTTTTTCAGTATTCACAGAAAGGCAGTTCTGGCAAATTTAAATAGCTCATAGATACTTTTATGTAATAGAAAGGCTTGTACAAGTAGGCATTTCCTCCATGCAGATCAGAGGGAGGGAGAGCCACCCGCTGTCTGCCTTATTGGAGCCTGGCCTGCTTCTGTTTACAAATCCTGGAGCCAGACCGGGGCACTGGCTGGAGGCGGGCCGTCTGCTTCCTTGCTTATACTCAGCCTTTGTCTACTACTGCTGTTCCAAGAATGTACAACTCTGTATATGCAAGCAGCAAAGCAGAGTTTTCCTACAGTGGTTATCCTGGGTTCCCTTTCCCTGGTCCCCCACCAATTTTATTCTAAAAGATAATTTAAGGATTACGGTATTTATATTTTCCTCACAGGCAAGACCTAAAAGGCTTCCAGCCAAAATTACTTTACTCTTTTGCGGAATTGATCCAAAATCCTCACATTTTCAGACAGAACAATTACATTTCTTCCTCCGCTATCCAAAATATATTGTTTTTTTTAAACATAGTGCCTCCTGTACAGAATTATGGATTTGTGTGTGTGTGTGTGTGTGTGTGTGTGTGTGTGTAGAATATTCAATTTCAATAATTTCATGTCTTTATTGTTATTAATTTTGGCAGAAATGTTTTCAGTTTATTTTTTGTACTACAACTGGTTTGTAATCTGGTAAAATTTAACAGTCTTTTACTTGTTTTTTATTAAAAAGTATACAATATTCAGATCTGGACAAAGGAACTTTACAACCAGCAAGGACACTGCTTTTGTATCTGTTAGCTGCTCCTTAAAGGAGTATCTTCTTTTTCTGGGTTTATGTAGTAGCTAGGTGCACAGGAAAATATGCTGCTGAATTAATTAATTTAGTATATTACCTTACATTAAATACCCACCTTAGGTAATTAATTTGTTTCAAGGATTATTTTGAGCTAGACACTATTGCATATACAGGTATCCTCAACATAAGACTACGATTGAGCCCCAAATTTCTGTTGTTAAGTGAGACAGTTGTTAAGTGAATTTTACCCCATTTTACAACGTTTCTTGCCACAGATGTCAAGTAAATCACTGCAGTTGTTAAATTAGTAACACGGTTGTTAAGTGAATCTGGCTTCCATATTAACTTTGCTTGTCAGAGCACCTGAATTTTGATCCAGTGACTATGGGGATGCTGCAACAATCTTAAGTGTGAAAAACAGTCATCGGTCACTTTTTTCAGTGCCATTGCAATTTCAAACAGTCACTAAATGTGTCTTTAAATACCATCCCCTTAGCCACGAGAGATCATTTTTGTAATCATAATAGCAACAATGCACTGGAAAACCCAACTTTCTCTCTCATGTTTCATTAACATTCTCGCAGCTTGAGGGAATGTGTATTCTGTCTATACATTTGTTCATAGGTGCCAACAGCAAATAGTCAGGCATTGGCACTTGCCACAGACATTATAGCCAGACTTTTTTTAAAAAGGCATTCCTATTCAAGTTTGTCAACATTTTATATTTTTCCATAAGGAAAGTTGCTTCTGTTCAACTGACAAAATCTGGCATCAATGGATGATCAATGGAACCAACTTAGAACTAAGGATAAATTTCTAGACAGTTAGAATAATTAATCAGTGGGATGCCTTGCCTCCAGAAATTGTGGTGCTCCAATCCTTTTTAAAAGAGATTTGATGACCATTTGTCTGAAATGGTATAGGTTTCCTGCTTGAGAAAGGGGTTGGACTAGAAGACCTTAAAGGTCCCTTCCAAGTTCCAACTCTGTTATTCTATTATTCTAATTTCTGTTATGGAGCAAAAGCAAAACAAAACCAAAAAGGCTCAAATCCCTGCAGATTTCAGATCATATCTGTGTGAAAGGTTTACTTTTTTTAACCACTAAGTCAGTGTTGACTCCTGGCCACTGCCTGAATTAATCCTTACAATCTTTGTTGCAGCATTTTAATAAATGGTTTGATCTTTGACCTTGCCTCCTTCTCATGGCTGAGAGAGAATGACTGATCCAAAGTCACCCAGTTGACTTATGCCTAAAGCAGGATTAGAACTCCCAATCTCCTAGTTTCTAGCTTGATGCCTTAACCACTACCTCCGAACTGGTTCTCAAAATTTTTACTACTTCTAACTGTACCTATCAGTTTTCTGCCTTACTAATTCCATTGGAAGAAAGTCATTCAGGTGCTTCTCAGTATCAGCAAGAGCCAATGCTCAAAACCTAACCTAACAATGTTGTCTCACAGACACTACTCCTTATTTTGCCTCAATCTCTTATTAAAAAGAATTAGATAATGCTCTAAAATACAGTTTTTGTTGAAATGTAGAAGCTATCTATTTTGCAAAACCTCAAGGTAGCCTTGAATGATTTTGCCATCTTAGTAACAACTCAAAGAACATTAAACAAGTCCACGTACTATCACATATTGACTCGATAAATACAGGAATGCATATATGTGAGTCAATCCAAGGATTTCTACAATAGCTGAAAAAGAAACATCCATCTCTTCTTAATCTAACACATTCTAATTTATTCTGTTCTGAATACTATTTATACAAAAATACATTATAATTAATATTAGACTTGTCACTGAACTAGCACTTACTAAAATGCAGCACACAAAATGGCCCATTCACTGTTAAAATGATAACAGTTTCTATAGCAACTGAGCCATGTTCCTTTTATTTACACTTTTATAATATTATTTGCCAATGTGCAAGCAAGCGATAATAATCTATCAAAGAAGAGTACATCCTAATATTAAATACTAATGATCTTCAAGAAACCAAACAAAAATAAAAAAATATTCAAATTAATTGTGATCATTAGATCTAGTTCTTTTTTTAAAAAGTATATGTATCCATCATCTTGGGAGCTTTTAAGGATGAATACTTCTACTATTACTTGCTATTATCTAAATGGATTGAATACTGATGGAATGGATTTCTTGTTTCCTTTGGAAACTTTGCATATCCCCACATTTATTTCAGGAGTTTATGGAACTGATAGGAATCCAGAGAAAACATTCTCAGATGCAAGTTAAACATAACACTAGAATGTTAGTTCTTGATTCTTTCATTATTAGGTTTTATTAGATATCTAAGTGGAATCAGTTTAAAACATTTCAAACAAGTAGGCACTTATTTCATACACATTTCTAGGGAAACAACAAAATCTAAAATTCAAAGAAAAAGATGTAGAAGGAAACATAAAGGAGAAAGGCTTCAAGGATCCTTCAGTCACTAAGGCAATGTATTTGGTATATATTATTATTAATAATAAATAGTCCCTAATGCTAAAATAGTATTTTAGCTTTCATATAAAATGTTCATATGAATCCAAAATATTGTTGGATAGAATTTCATTTACAATTTTCAGCTTTGAATAGCAACAATACTTCAATTCATTATATATTAAAACAAACCAGTTTTCATATCTGTGACTACATATTAATTTGTATAGAATACATTGTAAATGTAGCTTTAAAAATCTAGCTATTCAAAAAGACGAATACTCAAAAATTTACCTCAAAGTCAGAAGCTTTCCTTTAGATTTTCATTTTTGAATTATTTGTGAGACCATGTTTTTAGTTACTTTGAAGGAGAAAGAAGGTTCCTTTAAAGTAATTTTGGAAAGTTGCAATAGCATGAAATAATGTCACTCTTTAAATACCCACTAGACAACCTGTGACCCATTGGGTTATTATTTCAGAGTTGTTTTTTACCAAATTTCTTGATGCCTTAAAAAATGACAGAGCTTCTAATGTACTGCTTTCATCTGGAAAAGTTCTTAAAAATTCAGAAAAATCATCAGTGATGTATGCCTTGAAAAGAGCTTATGTTGAACTGTATAGTCAAACATCAGCTGTTGACTACAGGAAATATTTTATGACACTTTGTATTATGTCATAAAATGATTTATGAAAAATTTTAAGTCACAAAATGTTTTATAAAATGTGCCAAATTTCAATTCTATGTTTCCTGCAATTTGGACATATTCTGTAAATTTGAGTTATTTTGGTTGAAAGGTTTTGCCCTAAAATGGACCATTTTGCCCAGTTAAATAATACAGACATGAGAGTTTTAGTAGTATATAAATAAGATTAAAACATAGATAAAACACAAAAAACAGAAAACACTTTATGCTAAAGCAAAGTACCCCTTCTTAATATATAATGAACTACAGGGGACCATTTGAATAAATAAAGAATATCAATTATAATTCATCAATTATTTCCAATTTACATACTTAATTGCTGAGTGGCCATTATAATATATTAAATTAACACTTAATTTAATTTCCTCTTTTTTAAGCAGAAATGTCAGTGAACATTTTAGCCTGAATTCCAAAACTAACTACTTTAAATTATAGGCGACCTTTCAAAATTACACACTCTTTGTGTAATTTTACACAAGATTAAATCTTGCAACAGAGAATAATATCCAGTTTAACTGATCATATAGTCATATTTCTCCTTCCCCAAAACTAATTCTTGCCAGGTCCCACCTCTGCAAAATAATCTGCTTCTAGTGACTGGACCAACAAATAAATGAGGAAAAAAGGTTCTTCACTTTCTATTTACTGTAGCATTTGTAAAGAAAATTTTATCTCTTGGGCTTCCAGATTCTCTTCTGCTTCAAGGAGAACAGAGAAGGACAGGAAAAATCCTGCCTCTTCTCCATGTGGCTGTGGTGCAACAGGAAGCTTGTTTTCCAACAATTAGGAAAATAGGGGGATGGTGGAACAGAATGTTAACTATCCTAAGCTTGTAGATTGGTTCAGAAGCAGCTCTCTGTTTTTTTCTAGTACAATTCAGAATATTTCAGAATTAAACCAACATGAATGTGACTGATTTACCATTTGGGGATTATCTTCAGATAGCCAAGCAGCAGAGTTTAGCCATTCTGTAATGAGTTGACAAGTTATAATCTGCTCAACTGCTATCTACCCCTTCAAATCTGTCATTTCCATTGTTCTTCATGAACATCAAATACATTTCTAAATGAACTTAGATCCTCCTGTATTGCCAACGGCTTTTTTTGCCTGTCAAGAGTTGCCAAATGAATATGTAAATGCTTTGAATTGGCAGTGAAAGGCTGAACTGCAATCTGCATGAAACTCAGTATTGATTAGAACATCAATCTTTTCTGTTCTAAGTGGCTATCTCTAGATTGATTGATCAAATGTATTGATCTCTTGTCATCTTGCCTGAAATTGCACAATCTGCTGAGTTTTGAAAGTTTTAATATATTTTCTAACGTATGACATCTCTGAATGCCACTTAGCAGTATTGTAAGTAATTGGCATCCATGAGAATTAAGCTGCTGACCTTTTCTATGTAATGCCTTCTCATAAAATGGAGATTATTAGCCTCGGCTATAAACAGATGCTAAATTTAATATTTGATTATTTTTATATTAATGGCAAATATTTATGCCTTATGTTGGCAAAGTGGTAAATGTTTTAGATTAGTTCTACTATGAAATGTTTTTCTTCCTTTAGAGGTAACTTTACCACGTTACACTTTAAGCACTTTGCATTTCATAATCTACTCATTTCACTTAATTTTTATTGCACAGGAATGTGAAAAGCTTGAAAAAAATAATTTTAGGGAAGCAAAGTATTCCACTATATAATCTGCATCCTGCTTGCAGCAGGAATTGCCCTTTGGTGGAAAGCCAAAATAACTCCCGATACCATTTTCCCATTCAATGAACAGTGGTGTTATATTTGAAGTACCGTATTTCCCATTAGATTATGAGCTGCCACAACACCATTTTTCTCTAGCCAGAGAAACCAGGGTCACTGCCAGACACATTCAGAGCTGCAGACAAAGAAGAAGACTGGCAGACAATGAAGGAACACTCTCCTCCTCCAATTAATGCAACACATCTTAATGCTGTGATAGCATTTTGGATTTGATCTCTAAATAGGCAACTGAGCACACTTATCTGTGACATTTTAAAAACATATGTAGTTGCTGTAAGATGAAAACAGGTGATTCTGTGTGCTCCAAAGCACCTTTTGGATAATCATATTTGAAGCATTTCATGCAGTAGCAGACTGTCTCTCTTCTGACCTTAAGGACGAACTAAGCAGAACTAGAAATAAATACATTCACTTCCACTACCATTCACTTAATTATAACTACCAAATTTCATAAAAATGAATAAGAATGATAGAGAATATAATCATTAACTTGGATTTTCAAAATATGAATCCTTTATCTGGTTAAGAACAACCGGGTATTTATGAGATCGCCTTCTGCCGCCAGTAGCCTCCCACCGACCAGTACGCTCCCACAGAGAGAGGCTCTCAGGGTGCTGTCGGCCAAACAATGTCGGCTGGTGGCCCCCAGGGGGAGAGCCTTCTCTGTGGGGCACATACCCTCTGGAACAATACGTCGGATCCCAGATCTGCGCACTTTCCGCCGTGCCTTAAAGACATTTTTGTTTCATCAAGCCGGGCTGACCTGACCTAACTTTTTAAATTGTTTTAATTTTAAATTGTTAAATTATGGGTTTTAATATAGGGGTATTTTAACTGTGGGCCAACTTAATTTACTCACATTTTAATATTGTTTTAATTTTTGTATTTTCTGTATTTTATCTGCTGGCTATTCACCACCACGAGTCCTTCGGGAGAAGGGCGGTATACAAATATAATAAACATAAACATAAACTTATTTAACATTATGGCCTTTTCTTTACTCATATACTGATAATACTCTCTTACAGTGTGAAATATAAGAAGCAGGCCATATTAGTATTCAGGATGTGTCTGCCAAGGGCTTTTAGGATTAAGATAAACAATTCAGGAAGCATATCTGAGAACTCAATCTTCAAATACATTAATGTATTTTAGATCAATGTGCAAGGGGCATATACTCTGTTATTTTCTTATTATTCACTCGCAAAGTCATCTTTATGTTTCCAAGAGGGAACAGTAAGAATATTGATTTGGATTTTTTTCAACTGAAACTTGAATTATCCCATAGTACTGGTCAATATCATTTACTGTCAGTTTCTTCCACTATCATTAATAATGTAAATATTAAAACAAAAGACAATAGGGAATAAGAATACAAGGAAGACAATTTCTCTTCCTATCACAAACTTCATGTACAGTACTACAGCCTTCATTATCCTCAGGCCAATGCCAGTACTTTTATTACATTTCTACCAATAATTAATTTGGTAGTCCTGTGATGATTCCTTAGTATGCTCTGAAAGGTATGAAGAAAAATGTTGATTTGTAAATTAAAAAGAATGACACAAACAGTGGCCAATGAGAATATGCCTTGAAAATAAGCAACCTTGTGGTAAAGTACATGCAATCCTCAAGTCATGACAGTTCACTTAACAGCTGTTCAAAATTGCAAAATAATCCCCACCCCCACTGTATTTATGACAAAGTTACAAATGTTGCATCACCACAGGAGTTGTTCACACTTACGAACGACCACAGAGGCATTGCAACATTGCCCTGCCTGTTTCCCCGCTCCCCCCGGGTCTCCACAGGAAGATGCTTTTTGCACCAAGGCTGCAAGCAGGCAATGAAACTGTGGCAGAGAGGCTGGAGAAGCGACAGTTCGCTAGATCTTCACAAGGTAAGTGATCCAACATGGCAGGATGGGGGGAAGCAATTGTGGGAACCCTAGTGGAAGGAGTATAAGGTATCTCAGTGGGTCAGGGGAAGCCTTGGATGGTCTGTAGCAGGTGGCCTGTTCCAACTCTAGCCCCCACCCGCATGGCCTTCCCCACCCTGAGATACACCATGTGTACTTAACAAGCTGCACATTCGATTAGCGAATACAAGGGCGAAAGCAGGGAGTGATCACATTCATTTGACGTGATTCACTCCAACGAATCCTCAAGTTATGAATGTAATTGGCAGGCTCCATTACATTCCTAACTCGAGGATTACCTGCACTGAATTTTGCTGTTAACAGAACAAGGGAATCTCCTAGTAGGTATGGGGGAAGCAGGAATTTTAATTCTTCCGAATATGAGTTGAAGGACACCTAACTGGGCATATAGATATTAAATAATATTATTCTCTTGCTATTAGATTCCAGTTAATGATGTAATCCTATACTGAAAATGTTAGAAAAGATTTAAATAGCTTCTATGTCCTTCTAACAATCTTGCATTGAACAATAATATTTTATCTTTTAACAGCTATATTCAATGTTAGTTAAAAGTGTTTATTTTATTTTGATAGTTATAGATTTTTTTTCAATTCAGAACATGTCTGAAGAGTTTGACATCTCAATATAGCCTATGAAAAATATATATTTACCTAACACAACATATTATGTGTTTGTAGAGTGTGTACAGAATGTCTCCTGCAATTTTGAAAGTTAACAAATATATGTTGATTGTGCTATTTCTTATCCAGAAGCCATCTGATTAAATCCCTTCCTCTAAGCTATTTATCACAAACAAAGTTCTGAGAAGAAACAAAATACTGCAGCTAAAACTAAAGTGATAACTCCTTTGCTCAGATCCCAAGAGTTACTTGGTGTGGTGTTAGGCAAGCCATAATTCAGGTTTGTAATAATTTTTAACTATTAAAACACAAAGATCCTAGTTTTATAACAGGGTGTGTCTAAGTATTTAAGGATTACATCCTAGGGTAACAAATAATTATATCTAATAAAGAATATTCAAAACTAAAGTTTAAAGTTTAAAATACAATTCCAACCCCACAAGTAAAATTCTATACTGATATGATGAACTCTTCCACATGTCTGTGAAATAGTTTTATTGAAGTCTACATTTAAAGTGATAATCTTACATCATTGTAGCACAGTATCATGAAATTTATAAAGATTATTAGATGAAACCAGGAAGTCTCAGTGCTTTTCTGGATGAAATAAATTTACACATCAACAAAAAAATAATAGGATATTTTTAGCGTCTCAGACTCAACTCCATAAATATAGCAGTAATACTCTTCCTTAAATCACAATTGCTGTTCAGTACTAATTGTAATTCAGTCTGGGGTAGCTCACCGGAAGGTGTTGGATCTATAGGAACTGGTGGTGGAAAGTTCTCTGTGAAGTTGACATTGCACAGGTTGGTACTACAGCAGCAGAAACGGTATGTCCCATTCTGAATCAAGGAAGGAGTGGTTGTTACTATGCATTCTTCAGCATGACACTCTTGGGGGTCTCCTATATGAGTCCAACATCCTAAAATAAATGGCACATAAAATAGTACATCAGTTTCATTCATTTCACATTGTGAAACACCTTTCCCAAAGTGAGAGAAAAGGCTGGGTAATTATAGCTGATATATTCAAAGTAAGACTTCCTACCTAATTCCACATGCCCGAACTCCCAAAATGCAATGCACATGCGGCCCCCTGCATGCGCCCCACCCAACCTCTGCATGTGCGCACCCCCTACGCATGTGTCCCGCTCCCACACATGTGCGAGTGGCCCTTTTAGCTCAAGCAGAATTGAAAATTTATACTTTAGTCCTTTACAAAATGGACGTTGCTTACCTGAACGTCCCTTCTAGGTGCGCTGCTGGAGAATCCAAGAGCGTGGGTAGTTTCCAGTCAGGCAAATACTGAGTGAATATGTCTTTAAATTATTTGTTAACTCCACCTCCAGGGACTGGCTGAGGCTCAGTTTCTTTCATGAAGAAGGATAAAGAAGAATGACCAGGAAGCCATCCGGAACCACAGAACAGAAGCCGGCTAGGGCGGGTTGGATTCTCCAGCAGTGTGCCTAGAAGGGACATTCAGGTAAGCAACGTCCGTTTTCCAGCATGCTGCTTGGAGAATCCAAGAGCGTGAGATATACCCAAGCAAGTACTATGAAGGGAGGGAGGCTGAACGCTCCCGGGTGGCCGTTGTAGAATGAACTGTCTGTAAGACACGCTGTCCTAAGGATGCCTCAGCCGAGGCAAAGAAGTCAATCTTGTAATGGCAAATAAATGGTGTAAGCGAAGTCCATGTGGCCCCCCAACAAATGTCAGTCACAGACGCTTGGGTGGCCTAAGCTGCCATAGTGGCAGCACTCCTCGCTGAGTGCGGTAGGATAGGTCCAGGCAGAGGCTTGTTCTTAAGGGCGTACATCTTGGCGATGCATGCTTTGAGGCAGCGTCCGATTGTAGAAGAGGAAACTTTGAGGCCCATAGACGCAGGTAAGAAGGAAATGAAGAGCGCCTCGGACCTTCGAAATGGTGCAGTTCGCTTAATGTACTTGCAGAGGGCCTGTTGGACATCCAAGGTATGCCACTGGTCTTCTAGCCAATGCTTTGGGTCCGGACAAAAATCAGGTAGGACAAGTTCTTGTGAGCGATGGTAAAGCGAATTTACCTTGGGCAAGAAGGAGGGGTCCATCCGCAGGACCATTCTGTTTGAGTGGAAGATGCAGAGGTCGGCACGGACTGACAGTGTAGCAAGTTCGGAAACCCTTCTTGCGGAGGTGATCGCCACCAGGAACACGACCTTCAGAGTCAGGAACCAGAGGCTGATGGATGCCAAGGGTTCGAAGGGAGGCGACATGAGCGCCTGGAGAACCAGGGAGAGGTCCCATGTTGGGTAGTGGTGGACGACAGGGGGATGGAGATTAGTAGGCCCCCGAAGAAAGGCACAAATCTTCGGGTGCTGGGGTTAGAGGTTGATCAGATGCGCCGGTAAGACAGAGTGTACTGCCGCAACTTGCCTGCGAAGCGTGTTTGGCGCAAGTCCTTTGTCAAATTCATCCTGTAGAAACTCAAGGACATCATAAACAGAAGCCGAGGTGGGATCACATGATTCTTGGAACACCACAAGCAAAACGCCCACCACATGGCGTCGTAGATCTGGTTAGTAGAGTCGCGTCTGGAAGCTTGCATGATGGAGATCACCCGCCCTGAAAGGTTGTCCCTCTTCAGGAGGTCTCAAATGCCAGATGGTCAACTGGAGCCACTGTGGCTCTGGATGCAGAATGACCCCCTGGCTGAGAGAAATCCTGTCCCAGGGAATCCTCCAGGGACGGGTGACAGACAGACTCACTAGGTCGGCAAACCACAGCCGGCGTGGCCAATGGGGAGCAACCAGAAAAATCTCTGCGCCCTCCGACAGGATCTTGCACACTACCCTCGGGATGAGCGAGAGGGGAAGGAATGCATATAGCAGACCCTGTGGTCAAGGACACTAGAGAGCATCTGCCCCTTCTGAGTTCGGACACAGGAACCAGGAAAAGAACCTTGGAAGTTGAGTGTTGTAGGGCCGTGCAAACAGGTCCACAATCGGACGTCCGAATCGGGTTGTCAGCTCTCTGAAGAGTGAGGGGTGTAGACGCCACTCTGCCTGATCTATCCGAGACCGACTCAGCCAATCCGCCTGGATGTTGTCCGACCTGGAGATGTGTTGTGCCATAATCGAGAGTGTATGTTTCTCCGCCCAGGATAGCAGTCTCGTGGCCTCGTCCATCAGGGGCTTGGACCGAGTGCCCTCTTCGCGATTCGCATATGCTTTGTTGGTGACGTTGTCTGTCAATATTAGCACATGTTGCCCCGCCACCTTGGAATGAAAGTGTCTGAGGGCCAGATGGACTGCCCTCAGCTCCAACCAGTTGATATCGTATTGGAGCTCTGCCGATGACCAGCGTCCAGAGACGAATTTTGTTGCATTCAGAGCAGCGTCAGCAGAGTATTCGGTAGCAGCCACCAGTTTATTTATATCCTGGGGTAAGCGCATGTCGTCCAGAGGGAGCCTCTCCTGAAGCTGGCGCAGCCAAATCAATGATGCACGGTTAAAGAAGGACGCCGAGGTAGCGGTGCGGATGGCCCAGGACGCCACTTGGTGAGTCTTACTGAAGACAAGTTCTGCCTTCCTGTCTTCTGTCCTCAGCCCATCAGCTATATCATTGGTCAGTAGAGATGAAGAGGTCAATCCAGCAATTGGCGCATCCACAGATGGTAGTTGCAGCAGCTCCTGAAGATTTGGAGCTGAGCAATACAGTTTTTTATCCAGGCCATTCGGTGCCGCCAATGACCCAGGTTGGATCCAAGACCGTTTCCGCGAAGAGCTGCGGGCAGGGTATGAATTCTTGTTCCGCCTTAGGAACAGCAAAGAGTGCCTCGTGAAGATGAAGTTCTCTGGATTGTTCGGAATGACTCTGCGAATCCGCCAATTGAGTTGTTACAATGGCTTTGTGCAGTAAAGACTTGAACAGGGAGGGTCAGAAAAGGCCCGTGAAGGTTGGCCTATCAGGCAAAATGTTATCATCATCCAAGAATTCGACGTCCGTGCGGTCATCGTCATCCAACAGAGAATCCTCGCTGTGGATGGACTTCTGTCGAGAATAGTCCTCAGAGTCAACCTCACCACATGGAGGTGCCTGCGGTTGAGGAGCAGTAGAGATGGAAGGCGGTTTATTTTATTTATTTATTATTTATTTAATTGATTTGATTTTTATATCACCCTTCTCCAGCAGGACTCAGGGCGGTGAACAGCCGAGATAAAACAGAGCACACAAAATTTAAAAAACAGTTTAAAAGGTAATAATTTCGGCCCACAATTTAAAACAACCCAATTAAAACCAATTTCAAATTAAAACCGAACGGATGGGATCAAGCCAGCCCGGCTAGATGAAATAAATAAGTTTTCAGGGCCCGACGAAAAGTCCAGTTGGACCCCTTGGTCGATGCCTGCTGCCAGCATTCTGGTGACGGTGGCAGAAATCATGGCCTGTATATCACAGTAGAGAGCCGATTGAGGACCCTCCGTAGCATGGAGCCCTGCTGCGGTGGGTGTGAAGGTGGCCTCTGGAGCAGGGTGCTGCTGTGATGGTTAAGCAGGAGACCCCATCACAGGCATAGATAAGACGGGCACCGCCGCCCCCTGAGGACCTCCAGCTTGTGCCTGGGGAAGTAAAATCATCCCTGCAGGATCACCTTGGAACACTGTGGTTGGAGGCTGTGAACCGGAGGGAATCAGCTGGAGAGGCACTGCAATGGAAGAAGCCAGTTGCTGAGCAGGGCCTGTGTCTTGCGTTGTGCCAAATCACAATGGCGCTCCAAGGCCATATGTCTCTTGGCCGCCTTGTCCTCGGCTTTGGAGTCTTTGGTGTCTCGAGATGACAAAGGCTTGGCAGTGCTTGAATGTTGCTTTGAGGCCTTTCTTGACACCTTGTTAGCAGGCTGCTCGGGCACTTGTCTGCAGGAGGGCTGTGGGCCTGCTCCAGATCAGAGGAGAGTTCTGAATCTGCCATATCAATGGCTCCTATATATATATGTTATTTTATATTATTTTTAATGTTTTGTTTTGTTTTGTTTTGTTTGAACAAGGGAATGTATGATTCAAGGTCAGTCCAGAGCGCACCCCCAATCCAACACCACAAGTCCTGTAAGTGCCTCTGGCACTACAAAACAAGCGTCCCAAGAGAAGCACAGAAGGCACTGGCACCAACAGAGCAAGTCGTCCCAGGAAACAGTCAAAGGAGGGTGATTGCAATGGAGGCAGTAACTGTTGAGAATGAGAGCTCACAGTAAGCGCTGAAAGGTGTTGAAAAGCGCTGGAGCAGGTCCCTACTCCACTCGCACTGCCTCGCAAGTCTGCATGACAGGCACAAAGCCGATCGGCCGTTCTGTGCAGGGTTGGCTTGAAGTCACCAATATCCAGGTGCGTAGAGAAGGGAGCGCTAAATAGCTCCGGGGAACAACGATGACAGTTCAAAATGGCTTGAGCGCGGGAAACCGTCCTGAAGCGCCTCTGCAGTCCTGCTGACAAGCCAAGCGTGCGAACACTCAAAAGTGCTCCAAGCGCTGTTAAGGCAGAATACAAGATAATGGAATGAGCCTCAGATCACCAGGCAAGAACTCCGAAGCCGCCCAAGGTATCCGTGGAGCAGAGAGGTGGTGGCGGTTGAGACGGCAAGCCAGGGAACCAGCACACACACCGGCGGCAACACGATCGCACACAGTGATGCCCTTGGCGAAGGCAGAGCTCTGTGGCACAGTGTGAAGGAAAACCGAGCGGTGTTAGACGGCCTGGAGCCCCAGGCTCGACTCACCCACTGCTGGCAGCAGAGCGGGGTGATAGCACACATGAGTCTCCAGCAATCCACAAGTAGAAAAACAGTTCCAATAAACGAATGATTATAGAAACAAAGGAAAAGGTGGGAAAAAAACTAAAGTTTTGAAGGAAAAATTCCTCAGAGAAATGGAATAACAGTCTCTATAGCCTGACTGAGTGAAAGGAACTGAGTCTCAGCCAGTCCCTGGAGGCGGAGTCAACAAATAATTTAAAGACATATTCACTCAGTATCTGCCTACCTGGAAACTACCCACGCTTTTGGAACCAACCAACCAAACCAAATTTTAAAAAGTTGAAAAGCAATTCACTGGTACAATCAGATATATTTTATTTTTATTTACCACTTCACAACAGTAATAAGTATAAAATAACAATTATATTGTATGTACATCAGCAGTATAGCGTTCCATTTGCGGCCTTATTGTAATAAACCAGGAATCTTAACTTAAGATATAATATGGACAAGGAACATATATAACATAGTTCCACCCATTGTACAAGCATATAAACTTGTTAGAAAGCACATATTAAAGAACACTGAGTTTGGGATTATGATTCTGAATACTGAAATCATCTCTACTGATTTTGATATAATCCAAGATCCTTATTCCCTGCTTGGTATGTTTATCCATTTGTGCAAAACAAAAGTAAATGGAATTGTTAAGCATAACACTCTTCATTATATATTTTAATAAATCAGCTCCTGGCTTATGATTATTACAAATTGAACAGTGATTCTTGAACAAGAGCCAAAACTATGAGCAATGTGGGTCTGATTAAAAATTCTCAAAGTTCCAGAGACTGTAGCCTTTAATGTAACAATAGATGAGACCGTGGGTTGCCCCCGGTTTGCAGCGGTTCTATAGAACCGGTAGTAAAACCAGCGGGAGGCTCCGCCCACTGACCCTGACATCATAAAAACGCTTCTGCGCATGCTCAGTAGAGCGTGCAGCCCTGTTGTGAACCGGTAGTAAAGGTAAGGAGAACCCACCCCTGAATCCATGTACTGTATAATCTATGTATTGTTAGTAGTTATAAATACTGTGTTGTTGTTCCTTTTATATCTCACCTGGATATAAATTCTTAGAGTTTGGAAGCTGTATATCTGCTCAGGAAAAAGAAGGTAAGCAGAAAATATCCCAGGAGGCTAGAGGTTATAGGTTTCAGATAAATAGATGTTTTGGGATAAGCTAACATTCAACAGCAGCCATTTCTTGGAAATTTCCCATAATAAACTCTACATTTTACAAATACCTCCTGTGCCAAAAAGGTTAGTAACCCATAGCAGATCTTCATAAAAATATTACATCAAAACATAATAGAAAAAATAAAACAGCACCACAATGGTTGAAATTACCTTGTTTTACAAGATGTATTTCTCCTTCTCGGGTTTTCTCCCAGAGACCATAGCAGGTACTTCCTTTCATACATAAAACTGTACCATTCTCTTGAGAAATCTGACTTTCACTAATTCCATGTTCATTTTGGTAGGAGTCTCTAAAAGCACATTTTGTCTCTTCACCTTGCGCAGCTAAAGAAGAAAATTAAAACTATTATTAAGATTATGCCAAGGTTTAAAACTAGACATAGCTGACAAAACAGAAGAGCAAATTTGATACTTCAGAATTCATCTGCAAAAGGAAAATAATGGGATTCTAATGTATATCAGTACAATCCATTTGTGCATAATTTTCCTTGAAAATTGGTGTGTGTACATGATTACACTATGTACAATTCCTTTTTATTTATAAACATTCTATTGTTCCCTGAATGGCAATGTTTTGAAGCATATTAAATTGTGAATATGATAAAAAGGATCAAGTTTACGAGCTTAATTTCCAGTTTCAAATGATGTGTTGAATTACAACTTTGGATCACTACTCAGCTAAGTGATGAAATCCCTTAAGCTTTTGATTGATTTACTGAAAAAGTGATAAACAAACAACAACTTTTCTTGTATAAAGTACTTTCCAGTGGCACAGTACATGAACACAGAAGGGAAAATTTGGTGATGAAAAAAGATAAAATACTATATTAAACTACCCCAAACAAAACAGAACACCCCCCAAAATGAAAAATAATCTTACAATTAACTCAACATTTAAAATAACAAACTTAAATAATTAATCTTTTATTTACTATGAATATAAAATCCATTTAAAATAGACATATAGACAGATGCATAGATACCAAGCTGCTAAAATAACAAGACTTCAATTTTTCTTTACTATTATAGTGATTGATTTGTTAAACAATAAAGGAAATCTAGATCATACAGCTCCACTTTTAAGTTCTATTATATTCTCTGCATTAAAACTACAATCAGCATTTGGAAGATGTTAAGACAAAATATATAATTTAGATACTTATTGATTCGACACATTCTGGAGTAATCCCAGTTTGAAAACTGCAGACAATTTGTTTTTCAAGTTGTATTAGTTGTGGGAAGCTCCTTCCTGGAAGAATGAAATATTTTGAGGAATATTTTAAAAAGGCAGAATATTATATTTCCTAGATGAGAAATGGCAAAACATGGTTTTTTAGAAGCAGGAAGTAGCCCCAATCTCTCTGCCCCCAAGCAGAAACTGAGGAGGCACTTTTTAGAAATGCAGATTTGGTAATCTATTCAAGACAGGATATTTTGAAACTCCCTGCAGCAAAGTCTGAACAAAGGCAGAATGGTAAGATTAGCCCCTCACTCAAGATCCAATCCAGGACAAAGCCATTAAGCCACAATAGGAATTGCCCAACACCCTTTCAGAGCACAAGCCCCTTCATTGCATCACCCACAACAGTCCAAACTTCAACCAAATTAGCTCCGACAAGCACCTAGGATTTTTAGAATAGAATAGAATTCTTTATTGGCCAAGTGTGATTGGACACACAATCACACTTGGAATTTGTCTTGGTGTATACGCTCTCAGTGTACATAAAAGAAAAGATACATTCGTCAAGAATCATAAGGTACAACACTTAATGATAGTCATAGGGAACAAATAAGCAATCAAATCATATTAGGAAACAGTCAATATAAATCATAAGGATACCAGAAACAAGGTTACAGTCATACAGTCATAAGTGGGAGGAGATGGGTGATAGCAACGATGAGATTAATAATAATGCAGACTTAATAACTAGTTTGACAGTGTTGAGGGAATTATTTGTTTAGCAGAGTGATGGCATTTGGGAAAAAACTTATTGTGTCTAGTTGTTCTGTGTGCAGTGCTCTATAGCGTCGTTTTGAGGGTAGGAGTTGAAATAGTTTATGTCCAGGATGCGAGAGGTCTGTAAATATTTTCACAGCCCTCTTTTTGACTTGTGCAGTATACAGGTCCTCAATAGAAGGCAGGTTGGTAGTAATCGTTTTTTCTGCAGTTCTAATTATCCTCTGAAGTCTGTGTCTGTCTTATTGGGTTGCAGAACCAAACCAGACAGTTATAGAGATGCAAATAACAGACTCAATAATTCCTCTGTAGAACTGGATCAGCAGCTCCTTGGGCAGTTTGAGCTTTCTGAGTTGGCGCAGAAATAACATTCTTTATTGTGCTTTTTTGATGAAGTTTTTGATGTTAGGTGTCCATTTTAGGTCTTGAGATATGGTAGAACCTACAAATTTGAAGGTCTCTACTGTTGATACTGTGTTGTCTAGTATTGTAAGAGGTGGTAGTATGGAAGGGTTTCTCCTAAAGTCTACCACCATTTCTACTGGTTTGAGTGTGTTCAGTTCCAGATTGTTCTAGTCCCACCATGACCAGAACTTTTGCACTTCCTCTTTTGCCTATATAGCCAACTATGACCCCTACATGACCCCACAGGAATCTGACAACAGCCAATAGAATATTAAAGGACATGTTCTTGAACAGAAAGCTCAAATACAAAGCCCAGAGAAGGTATAAATCCCACCCCCACTCTCAACTCCCTTTTGTTCAGCTGCACCAGAATCATAAACATGTGGTTCTGCTTCATCATTGAACCACCTTTCCAATCAGCCTCCATGTTTCCAGTGTCTTTCTCCCAGCTTGGAACTGAACCAGATGGATATTACTTCCAACATAGTCAATTAGTGTTATTGAAGGTTTAGATCAGTTCACTGCATTTTTAAAGCATTTGAATGACTGCAAGAGGAATCTGGATTGTTTAAAATGCAAAGTGGCAGTATATTAAATGGTCCAGATACAACTGAGTTGGAATGTGCTGTATTAACAAAACAATGGCTTAAAGAATATTAAATTATAAATTTTAAGAATTATGGATGTTATGATATGAAGATCAGAGAGAAGGTAGCAAGATTATACTTCAGTGTCAGAAAAGGAGTGCAACCCAAATTTACAATCCTGACTCATAAATATATGTTTGTGTTAATGAGCCTAGTACACAAGTAGTCCTCTCTTAATAATCAATAGCTTAGTGACCATCTGAAGTTGTGGCAGACCCCTCTCCCAAAGATACTTATGACCCAGTGCCCAAGTTATAGGTTGCTCAACCTTACAACCATTACAAAATATTTGTAGCTCACGGTTGAAATGAGGGGTACTTGGTGCTCTCTGAGCTTCGTTGTTTTCTTGCAGACATTTCACTATCCAAACTAAGTAACATCATCAGTGCTAGTGGGGAGTGATGTTTGCTCTCAATTTATATTTGTCAGTTAGTGGGAGTGGTCTTACTGGTTCTTTGGTTGGGCTGTAAACTGTAAACAAGACCTAACTCCAACTCCCTACTAGCACTGAAATGTTACCTAATTTGGGTAATGAAACGTTTGTAAGAAAACCATTAAGCTCAGAGAGCATCAAGAACCTTTTTTAATCAACTGCAGGGATGGGACAGAGAGAAAGGCTTGCAGGGATCCATGAGGTGGAGGTGGGGGAAGCAGGTCCAAGGGCTGTGGGGACTCAGAGGAGATTACTATAGATTACTGGAATAGTTTCATTACAAAGAAAAAAGCCTTGAGAAATAAGAGATCAACTGAAAGTTTTAACAATCGTTTCTCAAAGCACAATCATCCTGTCTAAGAGAAAATGGTTACCATCTTATTCTAATAGGATTTACCTAATTCTATACTGTGGTAATAAATTTTGTTTGTGTTTTTAAAGGGCAAAAGTACTTCTACTTTGGTAGAAGTCACTAAACCACAATGTATAGTTTTTAAAAGATTTTTTTTATCCCATCTTTGTTATTTTTATAAATAACTCATTACTTTTCATATAATTTTCTTAAAACATAGTTTGGATATAAATTGAATAAACTAAATTGCAATTATTCACAACTTTTTAAAAAAAAAAGTGGGGAGAGAATTAAAAGTATTTATAAAGTTGTTTCATGCCTATGAGGGGAAAAAACTTGTACTGTCTCATGAGCACCATGACCTAAATCTCAATCCAAACTGCATGAACACCATGCACTTTATTAGTTTATTTGCAGCATATGCAGGATAGACAATACTATATGAGATTTTTTCAGACATCTCTGAAAACAAAGGAGCTAGCATAGGTTCATCTGATTAACATTTGTGAGTTGCATATACAGTTTTATTCTCAGAAACATGCATTTTTTTCCTGGAACTCTTAGCTCCCCTGTATTTTCTGGTTCTTGGCAAGAGATAACAAAAAACAAAACAAAAAAAAAACCCACAAAAAAAACAGACAGGATATTTCAATCTCATGTGACAAAGAACTATTCATTTCTTGAATCTAAACATAAATATAACTGATTTGACTCAAAGGAAAAGTGAGGATTTATATATTCTTGGTACGTGTTTGTGTCCCCTACAAATTCTTATCCCTACAAATCCTTAATAGTTATATATTACCTTTGAACTTACAAAATTAAAACCACAATATTGCTATTAATATTCAGATAAACATGCTATAAGTCATGATATATGTTAGATTGTAATTAATAGTATGGAAATCCATTATATATATATATATATATACAGAATATAAACTGTAAACTGATATTTACAAAGGTCAATTCAGTGTTTCAGAATTTTCAAAACAGAGAGAACAGAACAAATGTGTAACCTTAATATTGTAATCTTAATGATCTCTTGGAAGTTCTTCCTACAATAGCAACTGGATTTACTTCATCATCATGTGGAATGTTCTTCTGAGAGATTGCATCTATAAATAAACCTCATCAAATATTAACTCCTGCACAATTAATTCCTGATCTGTTATGATATGTCACATTGAGAAAATGACCATGTGAACTGATCCCAGACTTTCATAATCACTTTGAATTATAATGAAAGTTTTATAACTTTGGCCTTGTATGTTTCTTCCTTGCAATTTTTCTCAAACAAATGATCACAAAGAAATGATCAGAAGTACTTGGGCAAATACTGGTCTATCTTTAGCAAATCCAACACTTCTGCTTATTCTATTGGCATACTAAAGCTGAAGAAATTGGTTGCTTTGTTTTATATTTTGCATGGTTTTCATAAGGTTATGTAAGCAAATGTTATACTTTTTCTATCAGTCATTTTGGTTATATTCAGTACATTTTACTAAAAAATAGAGTTCTCTCAGCTTCATGCTTTTCTGATATATACAATTCTTTATACACTTTTTCTAGAGGATCAAGCCTTGAACCATTAAAACTGGGTAGAGACTTAGATTCTTATTAGAGTCAAAACAGCACCACCCTTATTTCCTGACTCTTGAAAAGAATGCAATCTAAAATAGCACATTCTTGATTTGTGCTCAACTTCTTATTCAGGACAATGTCTGAATTTCAGAGAAGGTTTTCTTTCTTGACCTCTTATTGCTTTTGGGTATAATAGAATTAGTTAAGTAGATGATTATGAACATTACAAGCCAATATTGTCTTAAAATATCACTGACTTTCTTTACTGTCTCCACCCTCAAATGAAATAGAAAGAACATATAAAAAAAAGTTGCTAGAATTGGGTATGTCTTCTAGTTTAATGAAAAGAAGGATTAGGGGTGTTATAATATCTCAGGGGTTGGCCACAAAGAAGAGGGAGTCAAGCTACTCTCCAAAGCACCTGAGGGCAGGACAAGAAACAATGGATGGGAACTAATCAAAGAGAGAAGCAATTTAGAACTAAGGAGAAATTTCCTGACTGTTAGAACAATTAATCAGTGGACAACTTGCCTCCAGAAGTTGTAAATGCTCTAACACTGGAAGTTTTTAAGAAGAGATTGGACAACCATTTGTCTGAAATGGTATAGGGCAGGGGTGTCAAACTCAAGGCCCAGGGGCCGAATCCAGCCCACAGGGTGCTTAGATCTGGCCCATGGGCTGCCCTGGAAACAGCAAAGGACCAGCTCACGTTGCCTCTGCCAGTGAAAACGGAGCTCAGAAGGGCTGCAGGCGGCCCTCCCGAGCTCCATTTTTGCTGGCAGAAGGTTGCAGGAGGCCGTCACAGCCAAAAATGGAGCTTAGGAGCCCATTTTCGCTGGCAGAGCACTCGGGCCACTACAGGCGCCCTGACACAAGTGATGTCAAGCTGGCCACGCCCACCCTGGCTCCCTGAAGTCAAACACAACCCTGATGTAGCCTTCAATGAAACTGAATTTGACACCCCTGGTATAGGGTTTCTTCCCCAAGTAGGGGGTTGGACTAGAACTGTAATGGAGAACCTATGGCACGGGTGCCACATGTGGCACATACAGCCATAGGGGCACGCGAGCATTGCCATAGCTCAGCTCCAGCGCACATGCGTGCGCTGGCCAGCAGATTTTTGGGCCTTCCAGTCCCACCGGAAATTGGGAAATGAGCTGTTTCCCGCCCCCAGAGGGCCTCCGGGGTGGGTGGGGAAGGCCGTTGTTGGCCTCCCCAGGCTCCTAGAAAGCCTCTAGAGCCTGGGGAGGGTGAAAAACGGGCCTACCAGGCCCACTGTGCCATCATGTGTTAAAAGCGGGGGGGAGGTGTGCACACATGCGTAGGGTGCATTGAATTATGGGTGTGGGCACGCACGTGGGTGACCTCCCCGCGCTCCCCCTGCAAAAAAGTTAGCCATCACTGGACTAGAAGATCTCTCCAACTCTGTTCTTCTGTTTCTGTTCTGTTATCTTTAGCTTTAAATCAAACCATAGTCATTACTATCTTCAGAATTTTATATTATGCTACTTGTAGTCGTGAGCAATACTGTAAGATAGAATCTTGTCAAACAACATGGTTAACAGCTGCATTTCATTTTTCTATCTTAACAATATTTTTTATCGAAGAAGCAAAGTATATCAGTTTCATACCTATCATTTATAAAGTGGATCTTTGCCCCACTTTTTTGAGAAAGAAACATTAATGTATAAATTACTTTGATATCCATTTCTTTTTCTTGCTCTAATATGTGTTCAGATAGATTCATTATGATTTGCTACTTCAAGGTAGGCAACATATCTCTGGTCCACAGGATCAAAATCAGCTCAGCAATTCAACCTCACACAAAAGATTGAGAGGTGCTTAATAAAATATTTTTTTGCTTTGCGTTTCCATATAAAAAAGCCAACACGGTATTTAAGCAACTTTTGAGTAAACTCCCATAAGATATATGAAGTAAATTTCAAGTTTGATAAAGCTATCTGACCTCTAAAGACTCTATTTCAACACGATCAGTTTGCACAACCAATAATTTGGCTAGATTTAAACTGAAAAAAACAAAATTTTCCTCCAATAAATAGCAATCCCTCAGGAGCTAATGTCCTATCTAATGTTTAAGACATCAAGTTATATAGATATAACTAAAATGCTACAATATTTTGCTTTCTTTTTTTCATAAGAAACAAAATAAGCAAAGAAATCCAATCAGCTGCACTAATATACTGCTCAAAAAAATAAAGGGAACACAAACAGAAGACATCCGAGATCTGAATGAATGAAATAGCCTTATTAAATACAGTACTTTGTTCTTTACATACAGTAGTTTATACACTGCTCAAACAACTAAAGGGAACACAAAATTACTGTATGTAACAAACAAAGTATTTAATAAGGCTATTTCATTCATTCAGATCTCGGATGTCTTCTGCTTGTGTTCCCTTTATTTTTTTGAGCAGTGTATTAATCATATATGCACAAATTTACGCAGAAGTGAAATTGTTTAACTTCAAAGAATTAAACAAATGTTTAGAACAAAAATGGCCAATTATTTTCTATATGTAATATATGTTGATAAACATTTAAAATTATATAAATTAATACAGGTAGTCCTCAACTTACTTCATTTAGTGACAGTTTGAAGTATATAACAGCACTGAAAAAAGTAACTTATGACAATTTTTCACACTTATATCCATTAAAGCATCTCCATGGTCATATGATCAAAATTCAGATGCTTGGCAAACTGAGTCATATTTATGATGTTGCAAGTGTCCCAGAGTCATATGATCATCTTTCTGATAAACTAAGTCAATAAAGCCAGATTCACTTAACAACCATATTATGAACTTAATAACTACAGTGATTCACTTAACAACTGGGGCAACAAAGGTCATAAAATAGGACACAAGTCATTTAACAATTTCTCAGTTAGCTACAGACATTTTGGGCTCAATTGTGATCGTATGTCGAGGACTATCTGTATATCAAATGCCAAAAAGGAAACTTTTTCTGCTGAATCCCTAATTCTCAAACATCTTCCCATATAGGATTCTCACTGGTCCCTTTCGATGGCCTTGGCAGAGACAATACTGTAAGTCCTTAAAGACAGAAAGGCAGGATATAAAATATTTATTTAATAATAAATTAAATTAAATATATTAGATTAAAGGATAGTAGTAATAGTTAATTAAAAATAAACAAAATATTCTTCTAAGAATTTTTTCTAATATTCTTCAAGTAATGATAAAAGTGTCTGTTTTAAACAGTTTTTATCATTACTTGAGTCGTTCTCAAGATTTGGAGAGTGTTGCAAACTGCAAATACAGTTAGTCTTTGACTTATGACCACAATTGAACCTAAAATTTATATTGCTAAATGAGACAGTTAAGTGAATTTTGCTATTTTATGACTTTTGTTGCACCAGTTGTTCAGTGAATCATTACATTTGTTAAGTTGGTAACATAGAAGCAGCAGACAACACTCTATGATCATGTGATCACCATTTGCAATCTTCTCTCCTAACTCCCTAAATAGTTTCTGCCACAGAGCTGAGATTCCTTCCTGAAAGGCAGAGCTATTTCTGTTCTGTGGGGAACTGAAATTTCCCTCTTCCCAAAGGCAACCCTTCAAAAGTGAAAGGGTAGCCTGACAGAGTATGGGCAACTCCTCAGTCAGGCTGCAGAAATGGAGGTTAGACACCCCCTGCCCTTGAAGATCCCAGCTCTGTTCCTACAGTCCCCTTTCACATATGAAGAACTGAATTCAACAGGCAGCTCTTTTGCTCCTTCTGCTTGGGTGCCAGGATTGCAGTTGTTAAGTGAAGGAGTCACATCAGCATCTCACTTAGGAACCATTTTGCTCAATGACCGAGATTCTGGTTCCAACTATGGTTATAAATTGTACAGGTAGTCTCAAGCAGAGATAGGATCTGTTTATTAAATTAATCCACTAAGTTTCTGATCTGCATGATAATTTCTGATCCACTCTTATCAGAATACAGAAAATACACAAACCTTTTAAACAAGAACTGTTCAATCTAAATAATGGATATGTATATTTAAGCACAATCATACATACTGTTAAATACAATGCACCACGACATAGATTGAATAATACTGTTTATTAGTTTTTTGTAATCAGTTTAAATTCTAAATTATATTCTCTTTAAATAAAAGACTGATTCAGTGTGTTAGCAACCTACTGTTTCAAAGGCATGTTAGACTGTAGAACGTGAGCCACAAAGTAGCTACATAACATTTATCAGAACTGGAGAAACTAAATGTTTTATCTTTCACCTAGAATGAAGTTCATGGACTGTTCTAGATTAGCTGAGCTTCCACTTACCTGAGCTGCTCACTAGTGGGCAAAATTGTTGCCTCTGAGACCTCTAACTATTTGCAAAGCATAAAATGAAATTTTAACAATTGTCAGTTCAGAATCCAAAACTTATAATTTATTCATTTAATGAGAAAAAGTAAGATTCATAGACATTTCCAGGCATTCTATTCAGGTAGGCTGCACAGCTCTAATTAATCCTCTAAATACCACACCAAAACATGAACTCAGCAGCAATTATTGAAAATTTTGCTTTAAGTTATAGATGCCTTGAAGGTAGTCCTTGTGGAGTGACTGTCTTGTTTATCAACCATTTGCAGTTATGATGGTGATGAAAAAATAACTTTGAGACCAGGATTTACAACCTTTGCAGGTCTTCAAAGCAAAGTTAAGCTGAACTCAGGGACACAGTCAAAGTTTCACCTAATGATCACTTCACTTAAGAACCAAGTTGTCAGTCCCATATATGGTCGCTAAACAAAGCTTACCTGTATGGATGTTGTCCCTAGAGCTGAATCTTTATGTCAGTAAATGATCGCTAGGTCTTTTTGAGCTAGGAAAAATACTTTTGTCTACTATTTCCTTAGTATCAGAGCAGGACATTATTTCAATAAATCAGTATTAAATCCAGCAGATCTTCTCAATATAAAAAATAACTCCCTGGTTTCTATAGCACAAAAACAAGGATAATATATACAGCTATTCTCAAATTTAGATACTCAAGATTTTGTGTTTTTAAGTTTGCATTGTGTTTTCAAAACGCTACTCTTCTACTCTACCTTCCTCCAAGTTCACCTCCAAGTTCAAAGCATGGATGGAACACAGCTCATTCATGATATCCTTTCAATACGTTAAAAGCAGGAATGACTTTTATATTTTTTCTGTCCCTGTGGCTCCATTCAATTTTAAATTTACAGATTAATAGAAGAATCGCCTGGAAAACATAATGTTCAGATTATTGCCCAATTAGGTTAACTTCTCAATCTCTTTCTCAGGGTTACTTTAAGACAAAAAAGAAAAAGTATGCTTCCTTATATGGGATATCAGCTATGCTAAGAGTAACTTCAGCAGCACAATCCAACTGTAGGAATCATACTGTTTTTTACCTAGCCACAAGGTTGTAGACTGAAAACAATAATTCTCAGCTCAGCATGACAGAAAATGGGATATAATCAGTTCATCTGTAGATACATGTTATTACTGTTGAAATAAAACTGTACAGCTAGTAGAATGGCTTGGTTCTTCATTAAATGCGGTTTACGTGCTTGATCCTGAAGATTCTTAAAGTTCATGTACAGAAACCAGAAGCTTTTCTTTTAGGTTTGATGGAAAACTAGACTGAAAAAAGATAGGGGACTTGGCTTTTATAAATGATATCTGCCACAAGGCTTTGGTATGCACAGAGATGGAAGGATATATGAATTCCCACAATAGAAGAATGTATTGTGAAATTAATTGATCTGGCTAAAATGGAAAAACTTTGATTAAAGATAAAAAAATACTATTTTTCTTTCCATATGGCAAATCCACTTTGGGATTTTTTTGCTTGATAAAGAAAAAAGTTAAGTTCTGATTTGGGGTTTTGCAAATATTTTGCAAAAATATTGTGTATTGTTGGAGTTTAATAGACTATATTTTATTTTATCTACTTGCTTAAACTTAAAGCAGAAGATGCTTTATTATAGATATTGGATTATAGAAATATTTTATAATACTACTGTGTTTCCCTGAAAATAAGACCCTGTCTTATATTTTTTTGAACCCTGAAATAAGTGCTTGGCCTTATTGCCATGTGCTCAAAAGCCCAATTGGGCTTATTATAAGGGGATGTCTTATTTTGGGGGAAACAGGATACACGTATATGTGGAATTGTCATTATAACAATAGCACTTAGGCTTATATACTGCTTTACAGAACTTTACAGCCCTCTCTTAAGCGGTTTACAGAGTCAGCATATTGCCCCCAACAATTTGGGTCCTCATTTTACCCACCTTGAAAGGTTGGAAGGCTGGGATGTACGCTTTATTTAGAGTAAGAGATTATGATATTATATATTGTTGTTATTATTCAACACTCTGGTGTCCCCTGCTCTGTGTGGACCCCCTGGAGCACCCGCTGGCCAAATGCTGCCTCCACCGAAGCGTAAAGGTTGAGTTTATAGTGGCAGATAAATGGTGAAGGGGACGACCAGGTAGTGGCCCGACAGACCTCCTCTAATGATGCCTGCGTAGCCCAAACTGCCGTGGTGGCTGCGCTCCTGGTTGAGTGGGCGGTGATACATCTAGGGACAGGTGAGGCCTGAGCCTCATAGACCTTAGTGATACAAACCCTAATCCATCTCCCCAAGGTCGAGGACGTAACCCTATTCCCTAGGGTGGCCGGTTGGAAGGAGACGAAAAGAGATTCCGTCTGTCTAAGGGAGGAGATCCTCTTTAGACAGATATGGAGAGCCCTCCGTACATCTAAGGTATGCCAAGTATGTTCTAGGCATGGACCGGTCCAGGGCAAAAATTGGGCAATATCAATTCTTGAGTCTTGTGGAACGTAGTATTAATTTTGGGGATGAAGGTAGGTCCAGACGTAAGATGACTCTGTTGGAATGGAAGACGCACAGGTCGTTCCTGATTGATAGGGCTGCCAACTCATAAATTCCCCTGGCCGAGGTTATGGCCACTAGAAATGCCACCTCATATGATAGAAACCGGAGGCTAGCCTCCTTCAGGGGATCGAAAGGGCCCCGAGTATGGGCATTTAATACTTTAGTCAGGTTCCAAGTGGGGTATCGGTGAACTATGGGGGGGATGAAGATTGGTGGCACCTCTGAGGAACTGTCTAATCACCGGGTGATGGGAAAGGGAGTCCCTGAAGTCATAAGTCAAAATGGAGGAAAGGGCTGCCACCTGTCTCTGAAGAGTACTTGACGTCAGCCCCTCATTGCAAGAAGTCCAAAATGTGAGCTGTGGAAACCTCCGTGGGAGCCAGACCCTGTTTTGTGCACCAGCCGCAAAAAGCCTTCCATGTGGCATTGTAGATGCGGTTGGTGGAAGCCCTACGTGAGGCCTGAAGAGTTTCGATGACCCTGGAGGACAACTTGTCCCTCCTCAGCAGGCTCCTGTCAAGTGCCAGGAGTTCAGTTAGAACCACTGAGGGTCCGAGTGGACCAATGCCCCCTGGCTGAGGGAGATCCTGTCCTGAGGGATCCTCCAGGGCCAAGCCACCAAAAGGGCCACCAGGTCCGAGAACCAGGGTCGCCTGAGCCAATGTGGTGCCAGCAGCAGCAGCAGCTCTGCCTCCTCCTCCAGCAGCTTCTGGATGATTTTGGGAATCAGCAGAAGAGCGGGAAAGGCGTAAAGCAGCCCCGAAAGGCCATGGGCAGTATAGGGCATCCACTCCCTCTGCCCCAGTGTAGGGAACCTGGCAAAGAATCTCAGGATTTTGTGGTTGTCCCGGGTGGCAAATAGGCTGGCTGTCAGGAGGCCGAAACAGTCTAATAGTTCCTGAAACAGGGCCAGGTGCAGGATATACCCTGGTCTCCACCGTATCAATGACTGCCCTCAGATGCAGCAGTCGAGTAGTTGGGATTTTACATTTATCCCTGGATTCCACTAGAAGAGGGTCCAGGGAGTCACCGAACAATTTGTCTCCCGAGTACGGGGAGAATGCCAGCCACCACCTATGTCTGGCATCTGCTTGCCAATGGTGGAGCCAGAGGAGCCAGTGAGACGCTATTGTGGAGCCAATAGATTTGGCTGTGAATCTAGAGGCGTTTAATGTAGCGTCCACCGAAAATTCTAAGGCAGCCACAATCTTATTTAGATCCTGTTGCGACCTAGTGTCTGTGCCCGGCAATCGGTCCTGTAACAGCCAAAGCAAAGACGCTCTGTTAAAACACGAAGCAGCTGTGGAGGCCTTAATGGCCCAGGCTGTGGACTGGTATGCCTTCATTAGTGACTGCTCTGATCTTTTGTCCTCAGGGCGGAGGACTTCCTCAGGGGGCCCTGTTAGGATGGAGGGAGAGGACAGAGCCACTACCAGGGAGGTCAACAGTGGGGATTTGAAGAGCCTTAGCTAACTCTATGCCCATTATTTTTTTATTTGATTTATATGCCGCCCTTCTCCGGAGACTCAGGGCGGCTTACAGTGCGTTAAGCAATAGCCTTCATACTTTTGTATATTTTATACAAAGTCAGCTTATTGCCCCCACAAACTGGGTCCTCCTTTTACCCACCTTGGAAGGATGGAAGGCTGAGTCAACCTTGAGCTGGTGAGATTTGATCCGCTGATCTGCTGAACTAGCAGTCAACTGAAGTAGCTGCAGTACTGCACTCTAACCACTGCACCACCTCGGCTCTTATATTGTAGAAGCACCTGTTGAAGGTATTGTGATTGGGACCGGAGATTGGTGCAGACCACTGTTTCTGCACCACATCCAGAAACAATCTGGGAGCTGGCACTTCTTCCATTTCAATGGCAGGTTCAGCAAATAGGGGGTCTGTGGGGGGGTCAGTCCCCCACATTGCAGGGTCTGAGGTCAGGCGGGAGGAACCCAGCCAGGTAATGGTCTTAGCTTTGTGGAGCAAAGATTTAAATAGCTGTGGCCAGAAGAGATCCACAAAGGGGTGTTGGTCAGGAAGCAGACCTTCATCCTCAGACAAGTCCAGATCCCGGTGCAACTCATCTCCAGACAGAGAATCCTGACTGTAAAATGCAGAGGAATAATCCAGATCCTGTGATGGGATCCCCCAACATATGAGGCCCCTGATGATATTCCTGGGACCTGGGGTAGACAGATACCAATGATTCAGCCCTCTGCTGCATGCCTGTTAATACCTGTTGTAATGCCTGTTCAGGCCAAAGGCCTGCAGCGGTAGGCATAAAGGTCACCTCGGCAGAAGATCCCCTTGGTCCCCAGGCTGCCCTCAATGGGGTTTCATTAGGCCAGATTCTGGGATAGGGCCAAACAGCAAGTCATTGTTACTAGGCAGAGCAGGAACTTGAACCACCTCGCTATTTCCATCCAGGGACCAGGTTGCTGTGGGCAATTGTTCCTGGGGAATAGGTTGAGCCAACTGCCATGCTGGAGATGCCTGAGAGGCGGCCTGTTCTGTATTTGGAAGGCCTTTGTTCATTTTGTCAGCCTCCTTTATGGCCGTTTCAATGGCCTTCTCAATAGCCCTGTGTCTTTGCCTGGCCTCTCTTTTAGAGGCCTTAGAGCTGTGATGGCAAACCTGTGACACACGTAGCCATATCAGTGGGCACGTGAGCTGATTTTTGGGCCTTATGGGCCCACTAGATGAAGGGAAACAGGCTGTTTCCTGCCTCTGGAGGACCACGGGGGTGGTGGGGAAGGCCCGTTTTTTGCTGTCCCCAGCCTCCAGAGCCTCTCTAGGAGTCTGAGGAGGATGAAAATGGCCTTCCTCACCTCCCAGAGGCCGAAAATGGCCCATTTGCCAACTTCCAGTCCCACCGGACGTTCGGGGGTGTGTGTGTGGGAAAGACCATTTTCGCTGTCCCCAGACTCCTAGAGAGGCTCTGGAGGCTGGGGACAGCAAAAAACAGGCCTTCCGATCCCACGGGAAGTTGGCAAACAGGCTGTTTCTGGTTTCTGGAGGGCCTCTAGGGGATGGGAAAGGCCGTTTTTGCCATCCTCAGACCCCTAGAGAGGGTCTGGAGGCTGGGGACAGCAAAAAAAGTGCCTTCCGGTCCCACCGGAAGTTGGCAAATAGGCCGTTTCTGGCCTCTGAAGGGCCTCTGGGGGGTGGGGAAGGCTGTTTTTGCCCTCCCCAGATCCCTAGAAAGGCTCTGGAGCCAGGGAAGAGAAAAAAATGGGCCTACAGGGCCATCACGTGCCAGGAACAGGGGAGCAGTCGTCCACACATGCGCGGGTGCGGGGTACATAGAATTATGGGTGTGGGCATGCGCACGCATGCCCCCCCCGCGCCCCTCTCCTGGCACGCGATAACAAAAAGGTTAGCCATCACTGCCTTAGAGGCTTGCTTGGGACACTTGGTATTGGGAAGCTTGGCAGTCTTCCCTCGCTTAGAGGGCCTTGATTCTGAGGGCCCTGCTTCCCCGAGGTTGCTCTGATCCCCCAAGGAAGGATCCTGTAGCATGCATTTGGTAGAACGCCCGGTTGAAGCAGTGGCCATTTTGAAAATCTGCTAAAGTTCACCAATTAGCTAGGCATCTTTTGCCACTATGTGGCAGGCTGCAGGAAAGCTAGAAGGTAGAAGGCCTTTGTCCTGAGCAGATGGGGCTGAGAACAGGCTAGGTCTGTGGTTTGGCCATTAGATAGGCTTAAGAAGCCACTCAGGCGTTAATCAGGGCTCTCCTCCCCATCCCCGTGAACCTTCGTGCCAAGGGGGAGATTTAATCCAAGCCTATGGGCCTAGCGCCATGGAGTAAGGCCCATGGATACTAGCCCTGCAGGGATCGGTGGTGGCAGCAAAGTTGTCCGTCTTCCCCTGCAATAGGAAATGGAGTCTTACCGGGCTCCAGGCTTTGCCGCTGAAGGAGTCCTGGGGCAATCTTCTGGTGCAAAAAGAAGCTGCGCTTGGCAGGTTAGTGCGGTTCAGGGCTAGGTCTGTGAACGCTGCCCTGAAGATCTGCTGGCCGGCAGACTCGTCGTCAAGCGGCCTTCAGCGGGCTCCGGCTGGATCGCTGTTCATGCTGGCAATACAGACCATCAGACCTGGGAGGCCCTCCACGATGTTTTCGCCATCAAGAGGCCTTCAACAGGGTCAGGCTGGATCACCTTTCACACTGGCAATGCCGCAGGCTCAACCAGTGAACTGGGAGCCCACCCTGATGTTTCAAAGGTTTTGCTAATAATCAAGCAGTCAGGAATATTTAGCTCAGAAAAACACATCTGTCCCAAGTCAGGCTGAGTCTAAAAGCCGAAAAGCAAGAGGAAAAGGCGGAGCTTTACAGTTTTCATACTCAGTCCTATCGGATAACAGACTTAACCCGTTCCTGGCTGCTGGTCCCACCTTTACTGGAGAAAAGGTCTGTCAATATTTCTGTGTTGAATTTTAAATGGAGCTGCTGTTTTTATTACCTCAAAAGAAAATAGAGGCTAGGTAGTCAGGACTTAATTCAAAAGTAGGCAGATACTTTTCTTCATTGTTCTATTATTCAATCATTATTTTTCCTATACATATATATATATATATATATATATATATTCTTTTATGTAAAGTTGTAAACTAATTTCCACAGGCATAAGCATCCTGGTTCATCTTCGAGAAATAAACGCAGAACACCCAGCTCCCTGTCTCCCTCTTCCTCTCTCTTCCAGCAGGGAAGATGAGTTGCCAGTTGCCAACAACAGCTAAAAGCAGTAATGGAGAATTCACCACAATTTGGAAGGGCTCTAAGTATCTTATGCAATTGAGAACACAAAATTGCCCAGAAATGAACACTGTATTAACAGCAAAATGTCTCAACTGGAATTTGTAATCTCTAATTCTGGCATATAAACTAGAACATAAGATTTTGATCAGGCATTATAACACAGGCAAGGCAGCAATCTAAACTTGTGCCAACTCTGAGATATTTCTTGTCTAGACTCGTGTCAGAAATGCAGGAACTGGAAAGGAGAAAATTATTAATTTAAGTGTAAAAAGATTAAAAACTTCAATAAAGACAGAAATTTATATAGTTCTAGCCCAATGCCAGGCTATGTTGATGGCAGTGATATTTCTGAGCAGCAGGTCAATCTGTGTATATGTCGGTATCAGGGAGCACTGTAAAAGATGGATAATTATTTGAATAGTGGAACATTCAAACACATGCAGGAAATGTCTCTAAAATGTGATAGTGAAAAGAAATAAGCAGGAGGTGCTTCTGAACATGGTAGTTTAAAATAAACAGGGGTAAGCAATTTTTTAGCAAAATAAGTTCATGTCTTTCCATGTGCCCATAAGTTTGTCTGTCTCAGGAAATCCTCACTTTTATTGTTGTTAGATATTCTGAAGTTGGACAGGTTATTTAGCCAATTGCCTGGTATTCTAAAGGCTAAAATTATTTAGGACCAAAATAAATTGCTTACCTGATTTAAAAATAACTACAAAACTACAAAAATAATCTAAGCCTACTATTATTTTAGAATTTTCTTCAGCATTATTATATTAATATTATGAGCCTTAAAGCTATCTCCATTTATTGCATTTTATTACTTTTATCCATTAAAGCAAATTTTTAATAGAAAGATATAAAAACATACAAAATGCACATAAACGCTTGCTAACTCAAATGATTCTATTCAAACAAAATTCACTAACTTGATAGTATTAAAATAAACTCAATAAGAACTTATCCTAAGTAACAAGAACAAAGTTCATTGGTCAGAATACCGAGAAGCTTCTGTTCTGCTTCAGCTCTTCCACAGTGAGTAGCAGCACAAATCTATTAAGCCATCAGCTGCTGTACAAAAGCCAACATTATCAACACACTGTTGTTATGAGTTTATTTTCGCTAGTTTATATCCAATTAGAATACAATAAATTTGAACAGAGATACTTTTATCCGATCTTAATTTTTATGGTGTTAAAGGCACAAATTATATTTTACAGATCTAATGATTCTAAATGGTTAAATACATTTAAAAATGTAAATAAATAAAATTATAGAAAACAGCAACAAATAAAATTATAGAAAACAGCAACTCATGACCAGAATGAGAAAGAGAACCCATGAATTTTATCATAAGTAAATATAAAATCAATTCTTAGATATTGAGTGCATCAAGCCTTTACTTATTATTTGCACCAATTTTTTTATGGCTAAAATCTTTAATCACTTATTTTTTTTTAAAAAAATGTATCTCTCAGTCATTGCAGTTACATTTAAAAATAACTGTTTCAACTAGCCATCCAGTGACCTTGTTTGGAGTCACTCTCCTGAGGTAAGAAGGGTCAAAGGAACACGTGATAATTCAAATTATTGCCTATTTGGACTTACATCTGCAGGACTGTCTGTCTTTAATTATTTCTGGTTATCTCATGAGGCAGAGTGAGCATGCTTCAGGACCTTCTTGAAATAATGATAATTGATGAGATCCAGGAGGCATGAGTTTTCTGTTGCAGTGATTGTCCTTTAGAACAGCATTCCCACACACCCCAGATTTAGGGAGCCCCGACTAAGGACCTGGTTCTTCCACAAGGCATTTGCCCAGAGCATAGGATGATCCTAGCCAGAAATAGAAGATCATTAATACGGTGGCTATCCTTGGTTACTAAGTTACTCTGTTTTGGGTTTTGTCCTATGCTTCTAACCGAATATAAGATGTCTACAGTTGTTTTGTGAGTTGAGCAGTGGTATAAATCAAATCAATCAAACTATTCTGAAATTACAATTTGGCTCATAATTCAATTCATTTATCTTTTCATCCCAAGCCACTTTTTAAAACCCAAGCCTCTAATGTGCAAAACTAATCAATGTCATGTAAATAAATACTCTCTCTTTCAGCTGCCTAATATCACACTGTAGCCAATTACCCTCTTCCTGTCATTGAAAGGCATAGAAAGGTTTTAAAAATATGGATGTACAGTATAATCTTTTCAAGGAAGGCAACCTATAGGGATATCAAAGTAACATCAAAATAAAGATACTGGATTTAGACTAAAGCAATCCTGCTGCTCCTTTGCTAGTAACCCATCTTTGGATATCCAATGACTAGGAAAAATATTTATGATATTATTTTCATTTTTATTTTGTTTGCCGCTCAGAATCACTTGTTGAAATGGTGGCCATATAAATTAGGTAAATAAATAAAAGAAACTTGACAAATAGACCCCATTATGCTCTTTTAGACACCTTTTAATAAGACAAAAATATTATCTGAAAATTCATATTTTTTCATTTGAAAAGTAACATTTTTTTCTACTGCAGTATTTATTTATTATTTAATAAAATATTTATTATACTTATTTATTTCACTTTGAAGCTGCCTAATTTCAGCCAATTCATGGCTCACCAAATAAAGAACAGAAAAATCAGTAAATGGGAATATAATGAAAATTAATTCAAAAAAAGAATCATATGATAATGACAAGATGGCAATTCAGATGACATCTCAAAAAAGTGATTCCTATGCAATAAAATTAAAAGGGCATGAGTTGAACAGATACAGATGACTTTGATGAGATATGGAGGAACCATTAACTAGGCCAGTGATGGCTAACCTTTTTGCCGTCATGTGCCAAAAGCAGGGGGAGCAGGGGGGTGTCGCGTGTGTGCATGCCCACACCCATAATTCAATGCCCCACCTGCGCTCTTCCCCGGTTTTGGCACGTGACGGCAAAAAAGTTATCGGTTGCCCCGGCAGGCCTGTTTTTTTGCTCTCCCCAGGCTCCAGAGGCTTTCTTGGAGCCTGGTGAGGGTGAGAACAGCCTTCCCTACCCACCCCGGAGGCCCTCTGGAGGCCGGAAACAGCCCATTTCCTGACTTCCGGTGGGCCTGGAAGGCCCGAAAATCAGCTGGGCAGCGCACACATGTGCACTGGAGCTGAGCTAGGGCAACGCTTGCGTGCCCACAGATACGGCTCCACGTGCCACCTGTGGCAACGCGTGCCATAGGTTCGCCATCACAGCCCTATACCATTTCAGACAAATGGTGTCCAATCTCTTCTTAAAAACTTCCAATGTTGGAGCATTCACAACTTCTGGAGGCGAATCCTTTCACTGATTAATTGTTCTAACTATCAGGAAATTTCTCCTTAGTTTTAGGTTGCTTCTCTCCTTGATTAGTTTCCACACATTGTTATGTTATGTTATGTTTATTATATTTGTATACCACCCTTCTCCTGAAGGACTCGGGGCGGTGAACAGCCAGCAGATAAAATACAAAAAATACAAAATTTAAAACAATATTAAAATCCAATTAAATTAATTTGGCCCACAGTTAAAACACCCCTATATTAAAACCCATAATTTAACAATTTAAAATTAAAACAATTTTAAAAAGTGAGGTCAAGTCAGCCCAGCTTGATGAAACAGAAACGTCTTTAGGGCACGGCGGAAAGTGTGCAGATCCGGGATCCACCGTATCTCTGGGGGCAGCTCGTTCCAGAGGGTAGGTGCCCCCCCAGAGAAGGCTCTCCCCCTTGGGGCCGCCAGCCGGCATTGTTTGGCCGACGGCACCCTGAGGAGCCCCTCTCTGTGGGAGCGTACTGGTCGGTGGGAGGCTACCGGCGGCAGAAGGTGGTCTCGTAAATACCCGGGTCCTAAGCCATGGAGCGCTCTAAAGGTGGTAACCAATACCTTGAAGCGCACCCGGAAGACTACTGGGAGCCAGTGCAGCTCGTGCAGGAGAGGTGTTACATGGGAGCACCAAGTCACCCCCATAACCACCCGCGAAGCCGCATTCTGGACCAATTGGAGCCTCCGGGTGCTCCTCAAGGGGAGCCCCATGTAGAGAGCATTACAGTAGTCCAAGTGGGACGTGATGAGGGCATGAGTGACCATGCGTAAGGCATCCCAATCCAGAAAGGGATGCAACTGGTAGATCAGGCGAACCTGATAAAAAGCCCCCCTGGCCACAGCCGTCATACGCTCTTCCAAAGACAGCCGTGTATCCAGGAGGACATCCAAGTTGCGAGCCCTCTCTGTGGGGGCCAACAACTCGCCCCCAAAAGTCAGCGATGGTACCAACTGACTATATCGGGATGCCGGAAGCCACAGCCACTCGGTCTTGGACGGATTGAGCCTGAGCCTGTTTCTCCCCATCCAGATCCGCAGGGCTTCCAGGCACCGGGACATCACATCAAGGGCATCGTTGGGGTGGTCTGGGGTGGAAATGTACAGCTGAGTATCATCAGCGTACAGGTGACACTTCACCCCGAAACCATGGATGATCTCACCCAACGGCTTCACATAAATGTTGAACAAAAGGGACGAGAGAACCGACCCTTGCGGCACCCCACACACAAGGCGCCTAGAGGTCGGTCTCTGTCCCCCCCCGTCTTCTTATTCTGCCTTCAGGTGTTTTGGAGAATAGCTAACTCGCTCTTCTTTATGGCAACCCCTCAAATATTGGAACACTGCTGTCATGTCACAAATAGTCCTTCTTTTCACTAGACTAGACATACCCAATTCCTGCAACCGTTCTTCATGTGTCTTAGCTTCCAGTCCCCTAATCATCTTTGTTGCTCTTCTCTGCATTACTTGTAGAGTCTCAACATCTTTTTTATATCGTGACGACCAAAACTAGACAGAGAGTAGTACTGGAAGCATATCAATTTATTTATTTCCTTGCAATTATAAATTGTCTTGTCACATCTTTTCTCATTAACAAATGTTATTAAAAGGCCTAAGCTTTTGTGAGCTGCAACAAAAACTAATGCCCCTTAATAAAACATGCTAGTTGGAAAAAAGGTAATCGAATTGCTGTTGATTAGCTATCATAGAAAGTTGCTTTCTTCCTACAATGTGTTTTTGAAGGATTCTGGGTGGGGTTGCAGGTTTGGAGAAGGTGGAAGATATGAACTATAAAGAGGGTTTCCAAGAAGCAAGAGAGGAGTCTAACGCAGTTTAAAGCAAAAAAGACAGGAAGAAGTAGCTTTCAAGGGAGAGATCTAGTTGGTTTCTGCAAAGAATGTTCCAATCAGAAAAGCCAGCAAAGGGGAAGAAGCAGAGATGAAAATCTAGGGATCTCTAAAGGATTCCAGATATCAGGGCATCGAGAGAGAAAGGGTAGCACCTTTTGAAAAAGCAGATCTATGGGGCTTTGAAAGGACAACCCAAAGATAAGGAATAATGGGTCCTCCAGGTCAAAGCAGGAGAAGCAGCAATGGATGGAAACTAATCAAGGAGAGAACCAATCGAGAAATAAGAAGAAATAGCCTGACAGAAGAATTAACCAGTGGAACAGCTTGCCTTTAGAAGTTGTGGATGCTCCATCACTTGTTGTAAGGAAAGATTCGACAACCATTTGTCTGAAATGGTATAGGACAGTGATGGCTAACCTTTTTGCCATTGCGTGCCAGGAGAGGGGTGAGCGGGGGAGGATCGCGCACGCACATGCCCACGTGCATGCGCACGCAACCCCCCTCCCCCCGCTTCTGGCACATGATGGCTTGGTAGGCCCGTTTTTCTTTCTTACCTGGCTCCAGACCCTCTCTATTTATCTGGGAAGGGCGAAATCAGCCTTTCTCACTCCCTTGGAGGCCTGAAACGGCCCATTTCCCAATTCCTGGTGGGACAGGAAGTGATGTTTTTTGCTGTCCCCAGCCTCCCCAGGAGTCTCCAGGAGCCTCTCTAGGAGTCTCCAGGAGCCTCTCTAGGAGTCTCTGGAGGCTGGGGACAGCAAAAAAAAGTCACTTCCTGTCCTACCGGGAGTTGGGAAATGGGGTCTTTCAGGCCTCCCAGGGAGTGAGAAAGGCTGTTTTCACCCTTCCCAGACAAATAGAGAGGGTCTGGAGCAAGATAAGAAAGAAAAATGGGCCTTACCCCCCCCACCCCCCCCGCAGGCCCTCCAGAGGCAGGAAACAACCTGTTGCCCTACTTCTGGTGGGCCCAGAAGGCCCAAAAATCAGCTGGCCGGCGCGCACATGCGCCCCACTAGATAGGAAATCAACTCCAGATACAGGGAAGGATAAAACTTTTTGAGATTGGCTATAAAAAATGAGTCAGCTTGTACCAAATCTCCTCCCCCCCTCATTCTAATGAATTAGGGAGGTGTTTGCCCAAGCCAATATTACCTTCTTGTTCTGAGCTTTAAAAATGATTCAGCCTCTCTTGTCTAAATAATGGTTCCTGTATATTTCCATGTATATCTTCCTTACTCCATGCGGCAACTAGGAAAGGAAGGACTAGGATTCAACTAGTAATAAAATATGTATGAAATAGTGATTATCACTGCATAAATATAAATTATTTATTTCTGGTTTTGTTGATATTGGAAAAAACACAACAAAATGATTGTTTTCGAACAATGTTTTTTGTCACACAAATGAAACCAAATCATTCTGGTAACAAATAAGAAAAGGGTACAGAGTGCATGAATAACAGCCAAAAATGAAACATGAAGAGAAAAAATGATGCAAAGTTTAACATTCTGGCAACAATATTTTGTTCTTAAAATTCCAGTAAACATATTGTTTCCTGATATCAAGAGGGAAATACTGAGAATATGGTACCATAAATTTCCATAAATTCAATTTAAATTAGAATGCATTTATGCCATCTTCAACATGTGTGTGTGTGTGTAAGTCTAAATATATTTGCAGTTTTTTATTTTAGCACTGCATGTTGTTCCAGATGTACTAGCAACTCGTTTCAATTATTTTATTCAATAATTATAACACATTTTGAATAAAAATCTGTTTTAGAGTCGTAAATCGTCCCAGTGCAAAAATCAAAACAGGAACGTAGGGTTTCAGTTTAGTCTAATGCAAAAAAAAAAAAAAAATCACATTTGAGACTTGAAATTTAACTTTCAATTTACATTTTACTTTTTACAATTTTATAACTGAAGTTAAGGTCATTTTCTAGATTCATTGAGGCTTATATTGTAGGAAGGGCTATTCAAAATATCTGATTGGACCATGTTGTCTATACTTGATTTAAAAGGATGTCTAAGATACTAAGTAGTGGTACAAAATTGAAAAAATAATTTGTATCTGGGAATATAAAGGAGGAGAGAGCAACCGCATGATTCAAGAAAAAAGCTGTGTTTGCTTTAAAAATGGCAGCTACTCAACCCTACTGCGCAATGTATTCTGGATCACCTGTTTGGAATTCCATTGGAAAGATTAATCAGCATTAGTATTGTACGCATGCTCAATGTAAATGTATTGTCAATGTATCTATGATACTGTAAATGTCAAGCACAGACTCATGACCATTTATTTAGCAACTGATTGAAGACGGCACTGAAAAAGTGATTTACGACAGGTTCTCATACATGATTGTCACAGCGTCCTCATAATCACACAATAAAAATTCAGGTACTTAGCAATTGGCATGTATTTATGATGGTTGCACTGTCCCAGGGACACACTATCTCCATTTGCGACTTTCCCAGGGCTTCCAAGTCAATGGGGAAGTAGCTTCACTTAATGACTATGTGATTTGTTTAACGACCACAGCAAAAAGATTGTAAAATCAGATGACTCATTCAGTTTTTTATGTTATCTGACACCAACTAGATTAATATCACACTATTTTTAAAAGTAATGTTGAATTTTAGAAGTATAAAGTAATAAAAGGACACAGGTTTTACTACATGGATAAAATGAGGTCTTTTCAAGTGTGAATTGAGGATATGGCCTTAAAATGTATCCCAGCTGTGTGAATCCATTTAAAATTAAATTGCGAAGCATTTCCATACAGCCACTGACTTTGTCTAACCACCCTCTGACACATTTTGTGCTGTCTTGCAAGTATTCTCACTGGTTTCATCTTATACAGCTCACTAATCTTCATGAACTAACCAGCATTCCATCCAGCTAATCAACAGCTGAGTGAAAATAGTCTATTTTTTGTTAATGCCTGATTGCTCCCCCTTATTGTTACTTTGCTTTCACATTGGCAGGAGAAAATCGTAACTCTATATTGATGGTTAAAACAGCATGGTGACTTGATTTCAAATGGGAGTGAGGCCAGCTGAGAATTTTTGCTCATGGGAAACATACCATTTTGTAGCTCTAATGTCAATGCTACAGAACTGTCTTGCAATGTTTATTTCCGGTCAGAAGTTAATCAGGGCAGCAGTTAAAACCTGATTCTACTATGACTGTATTATGGGAACAGAGCAGGATAGGACTGATCAGCACAAATATTATACATTTAAGAGTAATCTACAGCAATAGAAATGCTGAATAGTACAAAAATAGGAGAAGGAGGTGACCATAATACAATGAAAATTCAGGATCCATTTAATAGTTCTTAACTGGCAAAACAGAATCAACTCCAACTTCAACCTCTCTAGTAATCTAGAGAATGAACTGATTGAAACTGATCTGTGATGTTCTTTTACCTTGTGGTTTCTGTAATTCCAATTATGCTTCTGGCTGAAAAATAATTGTTTATCCTCATCATTGTTTGCTCTTCTGGCAACAAAATAGGGAAAAAAACAAGTAAGTCACTATTTCATTCTATGGGTTTAAAAGAAATTATCTAGTTGGGGAGACAAAATTCTAATTAGATGAGAAAGTAGGTCTACTCAAATGAGTAGCATACTCATACTGAATTACATTCTTTCAAACTCTTCCAAGATATATATTACTTAGCTTGCAGCAAAAATACCAATGTTAGAATATTTGCAGCAATTACTCTAAATATTATCTGGATAAGTAAGTTATACTAGACTAGAGCATTTGTCTTAAAACTATAAATGAAATGCTGACAAAAGTGACATAGATTTTCTCCATGATGATCCATCCCCAACCTTATCATTTGATCTCTCAACTGTGTATTCATTGCTATAGTAACCAAATCTACAAATTAAGATAAAGGAGAATGGAAAAATTATATGAAACATTTTACAAACTAAGTTTTCATGGCAGTAGTCCTCAGGTTAGGAGAGCTATTGGAATTTCCATTGCTAAGCAATGCAGTTATATAGCACGATGACTTAGCAACAGCAAACCCAGCAGTCCCTGTTACCATTGTTAAGTGAGGAGCACACAGCTTGTTTAATGAGGACCTACATGACCGTGACATGGGAATCCAGAAGCACATCACTGAAAAGTGTCCCAAACAAGCAGGTTGGCATGCAAGCGAATGCAATGGAGTAACAGCAGGCAGGGTACAAGCAAGGTGAATGGGTGCTATGGAGTATGGGTAGATAAGCACTACAGAGTACAGTATCCCCATATACTTGGATCCTCAAAAGAAAAAGCGGCAGGAGCAGCTTGCAGGAGTGACTTGCAACCGCCCATTGGATTCTCTACTAACTCTGTGCGAAGTCACTAAATAAGATTATAAATTGTGATCATGTGTCTATGGGATGCTGTAACTGTTGTAACTGTGAACCAGCTGCCCAAATGCTTGAATCATGATCATGTAACCTCGGGGATGCTGCAGTGGATGCAATTTCAAGGACGGGTCATAAGTCACCTTTGTTCAGTACCATTTTAATTTTGAAAGGTTCCTAAATAATAATTAGAGGACCACCAGTATAATCTGCCTTTAATTTTAGGAAAGAAGAGAAACATTTGTACAGAGAGACATACTTAGAAATGAATTGCATTACAACAGACTATAGAGTATTGTCAAATAAAAAAAGTGTCATATACAGTATTAACACTGCAGAACAAGCATTTAAAAAGCTAAACGTTCTATATCAGTGATGGTGAACCGCAGAAAGGTCATGCATGCCCGCCCTCGTTGGGGCTGCGCTCCAGAAAAGCTGAACATCTGAGTTTTAGTGTGCATGCGCGCCTGAATCAGCTGGCCGGCGCGCATCTGCTGGCCAGTTTTTGGCACTACCACGCATGCAAAGTGATCCCGCTCTGGAAAAGCTGAACTTCCAAGTTCTGGCACGCATGTGCACCCAACAATTAGCTGGCTGGCGCGCAACTGCACACCAGTTTTTGGCACTGCTGTGCGCATGAAGGACAGCTGATCGTCACATGCGCATGGGCACTAGGAACCCGGAAGACAAACAGGCAAGGACACGCATGCCAGGCAACATGGCTTCGCATGCCATTTGGGGCAAGCGTGCCATAGGTTCGCCATCACGGTTCTATATCATCATACATGGAAGATTGTGCGACCTATGAATTCAAAAAGAGCAGTAGACAGATACAGAAGGGAGATTGAAGAGAATCTGTAAATTACTGAACCACTATTTCGATTCCTCACACCACGTTTTGTGTAAGATTTTATACACCGTGTTTATTTTATTTTTTTGAACCCTGAAATAAGTACTTGGCCTTATTGCCATGCGCTCAAAAGCCCAATTAGGCTTATTATCAGGGGATGTCTTATTTTGGGGAAAACAGGATAGAACAATGCCAAATGAATAGGGAAGTTTTTGAAAAAAAATAAAAGGAAATTGAATCAGATACCTAACAGAAGATAGAAATAAAAAACAAAAGATTATAAGGAGAATTTACATTTAACATGTTAAATGTGGACTATATTAAAGCTAATGGGTTTGTTAGAATATCAGAATATTCTAATTAACATTTATAATGAATAAGGCTCTAGAGCTGTGATGGTGAACCTATGGCATGCCTGCCAGAGGTAGCATGCAGAGCCCTCTCCGTGGGCATGCATGCTGTCGCCAGCTGCTCTTCTGGGTTCTGGCGTGCTGGCCGGCACACGTGTGCGCACAGGAACCTAGAAGACCATCTGGCTGCCACACATGCACGTGATGTAACCTGGAAGACTAGCTGACCACTGCACGCATACACATCGGCCAGCTGCTCTCTTCCGGGTTCCAGCGCTCTGGCATGCGTACTCCAGTTTCGGCACTCAGTGCTGAAAAGGTTAACTATCACAACTCTAGAGTTATCAAATTTCGGGAAATGGACTGGTTCAGAAAGAGAAAAGGAATGAGACAATTTATATTGTAGTGTATCTGTTCAATTTACAGAGCAAATGTTATAAGAATGTTTATAACAGAAGAGATGATAGAAACAAAAAGGAGGCTGAAAAGTAATAATTTAAGACACGTAACAACATTTCATTATCTGAAAGTAAAGAAAGCTTATTATGCATTAAGCAAGAAGGGTCAGAAGTGAAAACTCTAAGTTAATACTAAAAGTTTGAAAAGACAATGTTAATGTCAACTTAGTGAAGTGAACTAACAAGTGATGGTAAGAAATTAAAGTGATGATCAGTCTATTTACTTGAGCTCAAGTACAGATAAAGATGGGCAATGTGCTAAAAAATTAAAGAGGAAATTCATCATACCCAGGAAAGCAATAACAACTTAGTCATTTCTATGACAACAAGGATCAGAAAAATTAAAATAACAGCCTTTCTAGTAGCAGTGCACAGCTCTGAGAAATGACATTAGGGAACAGTGAAAGAAGATTGATCCCTTCAAACTGTTGACTTAGTAAACATACAATGGAATTTTTAAGGATTAGATGCATGTGATAAAACAACTTTTGCTAAACAATCTTGACAAATAGTTTATCAAATGGTAATTAAAACCATTCTCAACTAAAATACAAGTGGTTCTAGCAGACTAACAACTGAATTGGAATATATAGTTATATTTATGGTAATATACACAATATAATTTATAAGATACATAATGTGTAAATTCATTTACTTGTATTCTGCGTTATTCCTATGCACTAAGAAATTCATTATGGCAGTAATACAGGTCTTTCATTTGAATAATCCATTATTAATAAGCAAATCTAGTAAACAGAGTCACAGGTATATGTCCCTACTCTAAACATCCTGAGACTTAATTTTTTTCCAAATGAAGTACAGGTAGTCTTCGATTTACAACCATTCATTTAGTGATCATTTGAAGTTACAACAATACTGAAAAAAGTGATTCATTTTTTACACTTACAACTCTCTCGTAAAACTATTTTCTCTAGCAACTATCGTGCAACATAATTCCTCTGCTTATTTAAATGGAAAGTCAGAGGACAATTTTTAAATCAATTTAAAGTGTATGGAAACATTTAAGAATAAGGGAGGGAAAGATTTCACAATAAGTTGTACATTACAATTCTACATAAGCATCAGACAGTTTTCCACATTGCAGTCACAAGGAAACCAGAAGCTTCTGCATCCATCTCAGCTGTGATTAACCGGAACAATGACTAATCAAAACAGATTATAGACTACCATTTGAAGTTGGCTAGTGTTCAGATGAAAGAGTTCAGATGAAACAACAACCACAGTCAGAAATAGAAACCAACGCTTCCTAAGCAACATCTAAACAGGTAGGAAAATGAGGCGTGAACTCACTTAGGTTTGTTATTTACATAATGTTAGCTAATGACTATGAAAATAATTATAGAATTTTAAAATTAAAATAAACTGCCATAAACCGTTGGTATGTATCATATGAGAGCCATTTTGGTGTAGTGGTTAAAGTGTCAGGCTAGAAACTGGGAGATAGTGGGTTCTAGTCCCATCATAGGCAATTCTGCTTAGTGACCTTGGACCAATCACTCTCTCAGTCTAAAGATCCCAAGATCCATGAAGAATTATGTATATTTGATAAATTTGCATATGCATCAAATATATGGTGTCTAGACAAATTTAGTGAGGAATTAATGGGTCTTTCATTTCAAGGTAGTCCTTGACTAATGACTAATTGAGCTTGGAATAATATGACAGTCATTAAGTGGTTTACTAAGTGACTCTGCCTGATTTTATAACCATTTTAGCAGCAGTCATTAAGCAAATGTGGCAGTTGTTAAATGAGCTGACTATAACCAATCTGCATTTTTGCCAAAAAATAAAAGAACAGAAACTGGCAAAAAATGCTGAAAATCATAGTCATGTGACCATGGGATCCTGCAAATGGCTGCAAATGCAGTCCAGTTGCCAATCACCCAAAATGTGGACACAGTACTTCAGTGTGTGTGTGTGTGTAACTTTGAAACCAGGTCATAAGTAGCTCTAGGGAAGTCTGTCATAACTTCAATCACTAGGTGACCAGTTATAAGTCAAGAACTACCTGTGTTTAAAACCTGACTCTTGTCTGTAACTGTAATATTCAAAACTTCAAAATTTGTTCTGGGGAAAAAGTACTCAGAGGTCTGATTGCTCTCCCCCTAGATAAAACCCATTTTGAATGTTACAGACCCACACTGATTTTCATTTCAATATATAACTTAAGGTTTTTCTTTTCTCAAATACTTAGAGAAGTACCTGAAATTTAAATTTTACTCGGTTATTGGATGCATTACATTTTAATATATATCATGCACCCAAAAAATAAGCTATCAGAAACAAAGGTTATATCACTTTAAATGTATGTATTATGAAAAAATTGCTAAATTAGTATTCATACAAAAGCTACTTATTGATTTCCAAGTTCAGAGTTGAAAAAAAAATTACTTTTTCACTTTTTTTCTAAATCAGAGATGTCACATAAACCACAAATGTTCTTGACAGTACATATTCCCAATTTTAAAAGTTTTTAAATTTTAAAATAACCAGTGTTATTCTTTAAATGCAAAATGTATTAATATGAAAATATGTCCCTCTAGTGCAGGAAATACATAGTACTGTAAATGTTTATGGTTGCATTGATTTCCAGGAATTGAGAAATAATAGTATTTTACAAGTAAGAATTCTAGTTTGAAGATTTAATTCCAATAATAATTTTTTAGTTTTTTTCTTTCTGGCACCTCAAACGTAAAATATATAAACATCTATATTTGGCAAATATATTAACAAATTTAAAATATCCATTTATGTTATGTTATCCTAAGTAGAAATATTTGTGAACATAGCTTATAAATCTAAGCCTAAATATGTCTAAATACATACATTTTTCTTAAATAAGACTGATATAAAACATACTGAACTGATTTATGTGATTCAATAAGACAGAAAGCTAAATTTCAACAAAAGAACTAAAACCTTCCATTAAATACATCTGGGTAAAAGAAAATAAGGCCAGAGGAAAGCAGATGTTATTCATGTAAATATATATTAAAGCACATTCACTTTAAAAGTTTTTTTTAATAGATAGTTTAGTCAAATCACAGAAAGGATAGGAATTGTGAGCATTCAGTTAGCTCATCTGAAAGATCAGTATTTTTGACCTATTTCTACTCCAGTTGATTATCAAAATTCCAGCATCAGCTGCATTATATTTGAGCATTCTAAGCATCTTAGAACATTAAGAATCTGAGAAAATTAAGAACTTTTGCCTAAACTTTACATCTGTTTAAAATAAATCCTCAATCCCTTTTTCCTTTTTTTATCACATGGTAAATTTGAGAATTAGAAACAATCCGACGTTAAAAACAACAGAAAAGCATTTTAAAAATATATTCTGAATTAAAAATTAATTTGTTTACATTGCTACTGTAAATATTTTCAGATATTGTAAAACTATATTGATTATTCAGTATTAGAAATTGTGAATTTACATATATTAAAACTACTCTGTAGAAAGTCAATAATTATTCTGAATGGTGGTTTTGGCTGAGTTTCAAAAGAAAGTACTTGTATCTATGTAAGAATTGCTTGGAAATTTCCCAACTCTGAGCTTAATAATATATGTCTGTAGATGGTGGCAGTAAATAGTTAACACAATTGATATACCCCTTTTTCCATTATATGTAATAGATCAAAGATATTGTATCTGTTCATTTACTACAGAAATCACAAAAACAAATCTTATCATTTTGCTAATTCTGTGCAAATTTGACAGGAAAAACATATTTTTCCCCAAATTATTTTATTTATATCACTTCAATAAAAATGTAAGTTTTGAAATTTTTATAGAAAAAGCCTATAGAATTAGCAGAGATAGGAATAGTGGCCATCAACTTTAACTGCCAATGACACAAAATATTCCACATGAGCAAATATTCCATATCATTTTAGCTCAGTATATTTCAAAAAGAGAATTTTTTTAAAACCAAGTGAAAGTAGAACTTCAACTGTGCTTAATATTACAATACTGAGCATAGCTAAGAATTGTCTATATTTAATTATTTTATATTTACATAGAATTAAAATATTATTTTTAAAAATATGATTTTTACCAAGTCCCTAATTTTCAGTTAAACCAGATCATTAAGATTATCCTTCTAATATTGTTGCAAATGTTTCCAAAAAGTATCTCTTGTCCTATACAAGAATTCTATATGCCATTAAAATAATAAGAGGAAAATAAAAAGAGGTTGTCATTTCTAGTAGTGAATATTTGTAATAATGTAATGCATCCTAATAGCTGGAATGAAATCTTGATATAAAAAAAAGTGAAGACGCAATACTTTGGAGTATAAATTCTCACTCCTAGACCAACCTATGCCAAAATCAAAATTACACCTGAAGTATATATGAAGAGAATTTCCATTTCTTTTAAAATGCCCAAAATATTAGCAATTAAGAAAGCACATGCCAACAAAAATTGGCCAAAATGCACATGATATTTTATCTATAAGAATATAGATTCATTCTTAGTATTTCATTCTAGACATTGACAGATTCACTTAATATGCCTAGAAAATATATATATATATAAAACCATTGATCATGTCTAATGGCTATGAACAAAGATTTGTGCACAACTAATCAATTTCTAATCACATTGTTTGTTTAGAAATATTGTTTGAAAATATGTATCTTAATTATTTTTAAATAAAAATATTTTTAATGAACACAGGCTGCTCATCTAAAATACTGCAAGACAAGTACACACCTTTGAAGACAATTTCCAAGGTATTTTTGAAAGCCCTGAGCCACACACCATTTCTTTAGAAAAAAAAATGAATACGGATGTGATCCACAGAACTGAATCAAATTATTCAAATCCACCATTTATTCCTATGGACTTTATCAGAAATTCACTGGTTTAAATCCAAGTAATCCAATTTAATCTGTTTGCAGAACATGCTGTCATGTTACACCCACTGGCTACTTACCAGCCGCAATGCTGAGTTGTAAGGTGGCACTGGAGAATAAGAGCACCCGTAAAAGGTGCTGCAGCAAGTCAGTCATATTTGGAGGAATCCAGCTGTGTATAGTTTAAAAAATGCTGACAGGAGGAAATCTTGTCTTCCAAGAGTCTTAATTTCTCAGTTTACAATCCAGTCTGAAAGGGCAATTGGTAAATAAGAGGAGCTATTTGAGCTTTTACTCCATTAAGCAAATCTGCCTTCATGTTCAGGGCTTGGCCTCAGATGTTTTTCTCAAACCGACAAGCATGTTCTTTTTCTTAAGATGATGGTCATTATTGTAATATTTAAATTAATTCCCATGTCTCTTCAGAGGGTCACCACACCACTCAGGTTTCAAATGAATCATATCCAGAGATGAAAAGGACACACACGCACATACACAAATAATCGATTGTCACCACCAAAGGGCAGATGTAGACAGATTTAAAGGCCAAGATTTAAGATATGGAAAACAGGATCCAAATCTTTGTGCTGTATCTTTCTTAAGGAAGGGCTATGTCCTGTCACTTAGAAATAAGTCATCTTCTTTACAGGGAATTTTAAGGGCCCATTGCCCCATTACGTGTCATCAGCCTCGAATTAAATTTAACACACTCGGCGTCCACTTGGCTTTACACGCGCACCCACACGCACGCAAGTACGCGGAAAAGGAAATAGCTCCAACCAAGGAAAAGGGCTGAAAGTCCTGGCGTTCCTATGAAGCAGAAGCAGCAGCAGCAGCAAATCAGGGCTTCGCAGTTCCTGGCTCCGAGCAGCCCCGGCGGCAAAGAGGCCTTTCCTCTTAGGCAGCCCTTGGAAAAATGCACTTTCTTCCCGTCTGCCCCCTCCCTCCTTTCTTGGCCCCAGCGGGGAGAGGGGAGGGGAGAGCCACTTCTTCCACCCTCTTCCCTTCCCTCGCAAGAGCCCGGTTCGCCAACGGCCCGAAGCCGAGAGGGAACCCGTGACCAGCGCTCCCGCGAAGGCCAAACCCTTTCGCCCTCATGCACCTTCACTCACTCACGACCCTGCCCTCTTTCCTCCACCCCACCGGGGAGTCAGCTGCCCCTCTGCCCTCCGGCTGAAGGGAACCTGCCCACGAAGGCTTCGTGCAGGGGGATTCTCAACGTCGCGTCGCCTCCCCGCCTCCGGCAGCTGGGCTTGGCTGGCTGGCTGGCTGGCAGCGGCTCCCCTTTTCTCAGTCGAGACACAAAGGGGAGTAGCTGCTAAACTGCCAGTCTGAGCGCCTGGCCCGTGGGCGCCGCGAAGCCCCGCCCCGCCCTAGCCTGCTGCTGCTGCTGCTGCTGCTGCTGCTCCACTCCGCCCGTCTGCTGAGCTCGAACTCGCCCTTCTTCCTCCCTTTCCTTCCTTCCTTTCCTTCCCTTCCTTCCCGGGACTCCTCCGATCCTTCGCGCGCCGGTCGACGCAGCCTCGGGGTGCCTCGAGCATAGAGACGGCTCCCCTGCTCGAGCTAGAGCGACCCCCTCAGCCGGCCGAATCTCGCGGCCGTCGCTCGAGGCCTTTCCTGTGGAGTTGCGGGAGAGCCGAAGAAGAGGGGCCCGGCAGAAGGTTCTCTGCGCCCCTCCTGCACCGCCATGTTGCCAAGAATTGCTAGTTCGGCGGCTCGAGCCCAGCTGCGCGAGGGAGGGGAGCGGGGAAGGAGGCGAGGAAACGTTGGCTTCTTTCTTGTTCTGGCGACTGCTGCTGCCGCCGCCGCCCGGTGTTTTGCTTTATTTGCTGAATCGCTCGTGGTCTTGGGAATGCTTTACGGCTAGCGAAGCCAAGATCAGCAAATAAAATAAATGCTCGAATTGGGCGAATTTTTATACGTCGGGAGTAAAGCTTTAGTCCCTTCAAACGATTGATTGTAACGAGCTGTGTTCTGTCTGGATAAAGCCCTTCTCGGCCTGTTTTATTTAGGGAAAGCGAGAGAGAGATACGTGCAACCAGAATATTACTGTAGTTCAGAAAGGTGAGCAGAGGTGGAAGCTTTGCATTTGCTTTTTGCAGTGTTTCTCAATACCTTTAAGATGTGCAGATTTCAGTTCCCAGAATTCCCTAGTCAGCATGCTGGCTAAGGAATTCTGGGCGTTGAAACCTGCGCATCTTTAAAATTGCTGAGACTGAAAAACATTAGTCTAAAGCAGGACTTCTGGGAATTGAAGTCCACAGGTTGTAAAAGGGCCACATTTGCCCACCCTGGTCTAAAGTAGTGCTTCCCAACCTGAAGGGACAATTTGAACCTTGTTTAAACCAAGTTAATGGCCTTTTAGGCTTCCTCCACGGGAGTAGGAGTTGACTTTTTGAATAGTAAGAATTATATATCATGGGCATATCAGGATTTTAGAGAAGCTTAGGTGAGGCATGGCCAAAATAAGGTTGGGAACCACTGGTCTAAAAAAAGGATGGCAAGTGCCTGTAATGGCATATGGAAAAGATGGGGGGGGGGGGAGAATGCTGCCTAGGGAACATTTAGTTAAGAGAAGAGGGCACCTAGCCTGCAACTGGATGGTGGGCAGAGCAAGAGGCTCAGAAAGGAGCCTCCCTATTGTAGTTTCTCAGACTGTAAAAGAGATGGTGGGAGGCTTGTACTTTCAGATTTGTAAGATTCTGTTAATATTGCTTTACAATAAATTTATTTAAAACAAGCCTGGTGGCTCAGCAGACTAAAAGCTGCTGTAAGTTACTGTAAGTTCGAATCTCACCAGGCTCAAGGTTGACTCAGCCTTCCATCTTTTCTAAGGTAGGTAAATTGAGGACCCAGTTTGTGGGGGCAATAAGCTGACTTTGTATAAATATACAAAAGTATGACGGCTATTGCTTAACACATTGTAAGCCGCCCTGAGTCTCCGGAGAAGGGCGGCATATAAATCAAATTTTTAAAAAAAAGTATAATTAGTTTATCTGCTTGTGTTGCCTATGTGGTCTACCTGGTAAGACTGACAGCTCCCATGGTTAAGAAAGATAAAACCCAAGAAAACAAAAGTGATAGGGGTTTTGTTTTTAACATGTAATTGTAAAAGAATGATAAGCAGTTGAGAGGTTTCAGAATATCTGCCCTTATTTTTCATGGCTGAGGGTCCAAATAGGGTCCCACACAACAACCTTCAGTTACCGGTTTCTTCTGCTGAAATAGCCTGGAAAGGAATCCAGCTTGAGAAATAGTTGTGTAGGTTTCAAACTATTCCTCAGCTTTTGTAAACCATGTATGTACGTGCAGAACCTGTTTGCTGTGGCATTCCCTGTACTTGGTGGCCTTGATTTATATTCAGTAGAGTTTGCTTGTGATACAAAGCTTGCTACCTTTCTCACTTCTATTTTGTGTGTTTTTTTTTAATATCTATGGTCATTCAGCTTATAACTAATTAAAAATACCAAGACTCCCTATTAGTAAATACTGTATCAAAAGTGGGGTTTTTTTTCAAAAGGCAACTGGACTATGTTTTTGCCTTTGAGAAGAAGTCATTTCACTTCTCATCCAAGAAGCTTCATCAGTTCTGAGTGGATGGTGGGAGCAATTGAAGGATTAATTGAAGGATTAATTCTGACAGGATGCTGGGGGAGCGGGGGGAGGGAAATGGAACGATTATTTTTTTCGCAGTCAACTGGACATTAGCAGTCTCTTGGAGCCGTTGAGGCCACTTGGGGGTTTATCTGTGCCCCCAAGGTTGCTTCTTTACTGCTTTCCACACTGCTGCCCCATAGAACCATCATTCTTTCGACCGGAAAGTCTTTGAGGACATGTGGTTTTTATGATTTTATATAAATCCCTTTCTGTTGACTCCCTCTGTTATTTGACATCATCTTCATCCACTAGTAGACAGTGAGGAGAAAACGTTTTCCTATTCCTTCTGTCACATGACTTGGAAGGCAAATACTAGAACTACTGTCAACATTTCACTTGATTTAAAAGAGGGAGAAAGGAAAGAAGCATGCCTTAATTGGAACAGAGACAGATACCCAATAGAGACAGATACCCAAGAGGTATTTGTCTACAGTGAAGCCAAACAGGCAGACCCTAGCCCCACTCTTGCTGACAAAAGATGGGAAATGCTACTTTTGAAGCAGATCAAGAAGATGGGAAGATGCTTTTACAATAGATGCAGAGCAGGCTGAGGTTTTGTGCATTCTTGTCCTCAAGAAACATCTACTGTAGTGAGCTGTCCTCAAGCAGGAACAAGGAGGACAGGATGTGCAGAGGAGCCCATAGAGCAGTGATGGCGAACCTTTTTGGCATTGCGTGCCAAAAGTCTGAGCGCGTGAGCACTATCGCGCTCCCGCGTGCCGGAACCCATAATGCAATGTGCGCCCCCCCCCTTTACGCATGTGTGCACGACACCCCCCACACTCCCTCTACACGTGCCCACACTGCATGCATGCCCCCCCAATGCGGCCCCCCCCACTTTTTCCAAGTGGGCCGGCATACCTCTTACCAGAGGTAACGGGCTGGTACAACTAGGTACCGGCCCGTTCCCTGGTGAGACAGCTGTTCCCCGCTTGGCGCATGGTGCTGTCAAGATGGTGGGCCGGAAGTGCCCCCAAGGAAGATCTGAACGCACGGCTTGCCTGGGCTCCTTCCCACTGGGAGCTGCAGGCCAAGCAGCTGGTGGACGGGGACTGGCTGCACCTATCGCCACCTAAGTAGAAAGCCCAAAGGGGCATCCCAGATGCGTATACTGCCCTCAGCGCTTCCACGACACCTGCCTGCCGCCACTGACGCTGAGCACTCGGCAGCTGGAAAAAACAGGAGCCACCACATTCGCCCAGCTCTGCCCCGCAATTCTGCTCAGCTCAAGTTCATGGAAATCATGTGGTGGCCCTTGAAACTAGGAGGGAACTGGCTCCGAGACCGGGAGGCAGCCTTTGGTGGAACCAGCCCGATGGGGAACTGAAAAGAGAGGGGCTTTTCCCTTCTTCCGCCTTGCTTGTGGGCTGTGGGATTTGGGGTGGCTCTAGAGCCGGAATTCGCTTGGCTGATGATCGGGCAACTCCAAAGTTTCCTGGTGTTCGTTCTCTTGCCTGTCTTCTTTCCCTGTTTAAAAGAGCCATGCTTGTAGGGGGGAGAAATCTGACTAAAGAGCTGTGCTTTAGCTGTGCTAAAGAGCTGCGTCCTGCCTTCCACAATCTCCAAAGTTCCTCCCCCGATTGGGTGCCTCCTGCCTTCCATGCCTCCTCAGATCTTTGCAGTTTCTCCTCCATTGCGTGCTATCTTTCTCCTGCTTTCCTGCCACGGAGAGGCATCTGCAGAGGGTAGAACCTGCAGAGATCGGGGAAGGGCCTGCCTCCGTGCATGCGTGGCAGAGACTGGAAGACCAGCTGGCTGATGAGAGGTGCGCGCATGTGCAGTGGAGCTGGGCTGGGGCGATGGCTGGCGTGCCGACAGAAAGGGCTCTATGCCACCTGTGGCACGCGTGCCATAGGTTCGCCATCACGGCCATAGAGCATGTGACTGAGTTTTTAGATTCAGATCTGCTGACAAAATTTATAGGCTTTTGAGTGTCCTATTTCATTGCTCAGCCCAGTTCCTCTCTACATCCCTGCTATGGTAGTCTCAGCTATCACCTAGGGTTTTGGAGAAAGAGAGAAACAGAGTAAAAGAAAAACACTTCCCCTTGGCAATTGAGAGAACTCTTCTGTCTCTGGAGTCAATTTTTTTTTTCATGTTTTGAGAAATGCATTTTATGAACGCAGAATCTTTAATTAAATTTACTCATTTTTTTCATGTATTCAAATATTTTATGTGCCTGCTGATGGTTGAACTAAATAAGGTTTTGTGATTAAAATTTTAGAATGGAAATTATAGTGAACTTTATTCATTTAATATGGCTTTATGGGATTGATGACCATTTAGTAAGAAAATTATTTTGTGAAGAACACATTTCTGAAGTTATGATTCTGTTGAATATTAGGCAATTTAGAGAACAACATGGATATGATTTTTACAGCAAATACATTAAAATTAGTGAATGAAAGAGCAGATGGAAGCTTTTGCACAAAAGCTTGCACTTTATCTAGTGCATCAGTTGTGCCATTTCCTAGATTGGACAGGCCCTTTAAACCCGTCTGGTCATAGTCCGGTCATCTTGTGGCTCAATTACAGCAATGCACTCTAAATGGGGCTGCCTTTGAAGACTAATCAGAAGTTCTTAAACGGCCCAGAAAACCATGGTATGAATAGTGATAGGCATGTCTTGGTATGCCAGTGTACAATGCTTCATGAACTGCACTGATTACCAGTTTGCTTCTGGGTGTGATTCAAAATGCTGGTCATTAAGCCCTATGTGGCATGAGGTCTGATTATTTGAGGGATCACCTGTCTCCAATGGTATTTGCTTTGCAGATTCAATCACGCAGAGTAGCACGGTCCAGATTCCTTCAGTTAAGCAAAGTCATCTATCAGAATGCCAAAAGCATGCTATCTGTAGTAGTGCCTCGCTGGAATGCCCCACTCTGCTGTTGTTCAGAAGAGTTGTGAAGATTTGTCTCATCATCCAAGCCTTCGATGAGGGAAAATGAGCCCTCTTGCTTCTTTTCCATTTGTTCTCCAATTCTTCCTATCCTTTGTATTTTTTTTCCTTTTAATTGTTTTTATTTACAATGTGAGTCATTAGCATTCATAAATAACTATTTAGTTAATACTTTTTGAACTTAATATAATGTGTTAATAGGAAAACTCCAGTTCACATTTTCCTTTCCCCAGTAGAGATTGTATCCTATTATACCTCTGCTTGCTAATCACTTCTTCCAAAGACAATTTCATTCACTACCTATTGTTTCTGTGGATGGACTGGAACCCTAACTTCTATAAGAGAGTTAGAAAATTTCTTTCAACCATGATGCTTTATGCAGAAAATTTAGGCCTAAAAATTTATGCAGGAAATTTAATCCTTACTACCAGGGATAAAATCCTGTTACCTTCCCAACTGGTTCGGAAGTGCACACACTGTACGTGTGTGCATCACATGCACGCTTGGATCCTTTGCGCATGCACAAACCCTTCTGCGCATGCACAGAGGGTAAAAAACAGGTTACTTCCTGGTTTTAATGACAACTGGGTGGGTGGGCGGAGCCTCGTGTTGCCATCGCTACTGGTTCTCCAAATCACAAGCCACCATCGCTACTGGTTCGGCCGAACCAGGAGCATTTCACCCCTGCTTAGGACCCCACTATTTTATAATTCAATTTATACCACACCTATTGTTGATTCATACACACACACAATCACACAGTGCATATACCTGTGTGTTCATACTTGCTTAGACATAATATTTAATATGTTATTATGTAATCTTTTTAGTAATTTACTCAAAATTGTTTTAAAATCCTTGTTTTCTTTGTTTAGCAATAGCACTAGCACTTAGACTTATATACCGCTTCACAGTGCTTTACAGCCCTCTCTAAGCAGTTTACAGAGTCAGCATATTGCCCCCAACAATCTGGGTCCTCATTTTACCCACCTCGGAAGGATGGAAGGCTGAGCCTCCTGAGATTCAATCTGGCAAACTGCTGGCAGCCAGTGATAAGCAGAAGTAGCCTGCAGTACTGCGCCACCCCGGCTCTTATTTTTACCTTTAGGAAGGTTTTATCAATGATTCCCTAAGTTTGTATTTTATAATTTTATAATTCACATTTATTGCATTGTAATGAACAATTTCCTTTTACTGATACTAGAAATGTTTATAATTTTTAACCTTGTAAAAGTTAACCTTGTAACTTTTTAGTCTTTATTGTTACTAGTCTGTAACAATAAAGACTAGATTTCTGGGCATAAACATTCACTTAATACATTATTATAGTTAATGATGTCAGCCCTTTGAGGTAGATTGGGGAGCTGGATGAAAGCTAACTATTGCTTTAACAATGACCAAAAAAAATCATTGGTGCAATCACCAAGGGAGAAGTTCAGCTTGAGGGTCTCATTATTATGATTTTATGATGATGTGTAACATCTAATACTTAGATGGAAATAGAGAGTTTATTTCTTTTTATATACAGATGGTGCTGTTATTCTTACGTACTGAAAATCCCCATAAAATGTAATTCTGTACAGCTTTGTATCAGTTATGATCCCTGGGTGGAACGATAGAGAATGATTTATTTTGCTTAATTAACTCCTTAAGTATTGTTTTTTGTATTGTTTTCTAATATCCCAAAGGATATTAGAAGTCCTGGCAAGACATTGAGTTCCACCCATATTTATAATTTCCTTTCCAATTTTTTTAGTAAAAAAATGTTGACAAATTCCATTAACAATTATTATTGACAAATTCCTTTAACGCTGTTCACTCGCCAATCTAAAGTTTTGTATTAAAAATCTTGGTTAAGATTATTTTTATCATCAGCAGAAGAAAAATAATTTATGCTCAATAAATATTAAAATCAGTTTAATGCAACCTCTAATATTGATTAAATAATGGACAGAAAACCCTATTAAGATTTTTAGCCAACTAAATTTAGATGCTTCTGCTTTAGGCAATAAGATCAACGGAATCACAGTCACAAGCATTTTGCTGTATTTAAAATATCTAGACCAATGTTCCCACATCCCCTTCTTTGCTTTCTCATCATTCCTCTTATTCCTACAGGAAAGCAATGACATACATGTACTATATCACTTCCATACTGTGTACAGACACTTCATGGAGTTAAATCGTCAGTCAATCAGCTTAAAAATTTTATATTTGGAAATCAGAATGCACAGAGGAAGACATGCACAATGTCTACATCTATTATTGCTCCTCTCTGGAGACCCACACATGGTCTCCTCTCACAAACACACATCCTCTTTCATTTGGAAGAAAGAGGCATACAGTATATGAGGCTTTCATTTTCCTTCCACTGAAACAGATGAAACTTTCAGAATTGCTTCAGTGATTTAGAGTGTTTTCACTGGAGGCAAAGGGAAGATCTTCACTACCCTTTCAACGAAAGACGGTCCTTGTAGCTTACCAAAAGGAAAATTTGAGATTTATTTATTTGTATCCCACCTTTATTATTTTTATAGATAACTCAAGGTAATAAATATATTCAACACAACTTCCTCCTCCTATTTTTCCCACAATAACAACAACCCTGATGTGAAGGGATGAGAGAAAGTGACTGGCCCAGGGTGACCTAGCTGGTTTTCATGGCTAAAATGGAACTACAACTCACAATCTCCTGCTTTCTAGCCTGATGCCTTAACCACTGGAGCAGATTGGCTCTCAAAGAGGATTGTGTGCCTTGTGCATGTAAGTTCCTGACCTAAGATGCTACGCATTATTTACCCGAGACAGCAAAATGTCTTCCATTAGCACTGGTAGCACAGATCAAAAGCTGGCACCAAATAAGTGTAATTGATGGCACCTTTACCTTATTTTAACTTTGGCCTGAGAGTCAGAAAAGTATGGGGAAATGATATTGAGAAAGCTACTTTACATTCAGTCAGGCAAAGAACTTATAGATAGTCCGTGTCTTACAATGGTTCATTTAGTGCCTGAAGTTGTAACGGCACTAAGAAAAATGATTTATGACCATTTTTCACTCATGATCATCGCAGCATTCCTATGGTCATGTGATCAAAATTCAACTGACTCGTATTTTTGATGGTTGCAATGTCTCAGGATCACGTGAAGACCTTTTGTGACCTTCTGACAAGCCAGATTCACTTAACAACCATGTTATTAATTGAACAACTGCAGTTATTCACTTAACAAATGTGACAAGAAAGGTCATAAAATGGGGCAAGTTTCACTTAACAATTGTCTCACTTAACAACAAAAATTTGGGGCTCATTTGTGGTTGTAAATCAAGGACCATCTGTATGTTCTTCAAATGTTGCTGAACCACGTTTCCCTGTAGATGGTCAGGCTGTTTAGAACTTCTGAGAACAGTAAGATTTAGTGAACAATTATTGCCCAACACTGTTCTGTAGTAACTGGCAGTTTCAACCAGGTTTTTCCTCAGCTCTGTCTTTTGCATGCAAATCTGGTCCAGGCCTACAATATTTTGTACTGCATGGCAGCACAACATTTATACAATACTTGAGTCAGACTAAAGGATGTTTAAAATTAGAAAACACATTGATTTTTCTGGGATTTGGGTTTGCATGCATATGTTTTTTTTTTGTTTTTTTTTTAAAGAAATTTTATTGATTTTCCAAAACAAAAAAGAAAATATACAATCAATCTCTGCTATCGGAGGTACAGTGTATTTACAGTAAAGTAAAACAAATAATGGTAAACAGGGTTTCAGTCTTAACTATTCATGAACTATACAATATGACTATAATACGTGTGCCAGGTCAAATTTCAAAAGTCATGTTTTCGTCTTATTTTTAAGCCAATGGTACCAAATACCCCATACATCGTAATATCTTGAGTTTTCCTCATTTTTTAGCTCGCTTGTCAGTTTCGCCATTTCTGCGCACTCTAAGATCTTATTTATTAGAGTATCTTCTGAGGGTAAAAGTTTGTTTTTCCACCATTTTGCGAAGGCTAATCTAGCCGCAGTTATAATCTGAATTATCAATTGGGTTTTATTGTTATTTAAGGCCTCTTCAGTTATGCCTAGGAGGAAGAGTTCCGGGAGTAGGGCTACCTCCTGTCCTGTTATTTCACAGAGCCAGTGTTGAATTTTGGACCAATACTTTCTAGACTCAGGGCAAGTCCACCATAAATGATAGAAGGTGCCAACCGATTTTCCACATTTCCAACATATGGGAGAGAGATTTGGAAACATCTTAGCTAGCTTCGCTGGGGCTAAATACCATCTATGAAGCAATTTGTAATGGTTTTCCCTAAACGTTGTCGATTTAGTTATTTTATAATTTCTATTCCAAGCTATCTCCCAATCGTTGAAATTTAATCTATATCCTAAGTTTTTTTCCCAGATGTTTAGTTGTCTTTTTGCTATAGACTCTGCCTTATCTTCATCTAGTAAGAAGTGATAAATTTTTGTTAACATTTTTTTTTCTGGTCCCCAAATTATTTTGTCAAAATTTCCATGTTTCGCTGCTATTCCAAATTTGTCTCTGTCTTTTTGAAATCTTGAATTGATCCGAATATAATTCCACCAGTCCAAACTAAAGCCCTGCTCTCTCAATAGCTCCAGGGATTTTAGTTTCCCTTCTTCATCGAGGATGTCTTTATATGTACCCCATTTTTGATCATCTCTCCTAATTGGAGCCGCCAGTGCTTCTATAACAGAGAGCCAAATGGGTACCTTAGTATAGATCTTCTGTCTAATTTCGGTCCATGTACAGATGAGGGTCTCCCTGATTTTGTGCTTATGAAAATAGGATTTTTTCTTATTCTTTATATCCCAGAGATGAGAGTGCCATCCTTCTAGGAGGTCATGGCCTTCCAAAGTCAGGGTTCTCCTATCCTGTAACTTGATCCACTCCTTGATCCAAATTAATTTTGCAGCCTTTTGATATAGTTCCCAGTCAGGGAGCCCAAAGCCTCCCAGATTCCTTTTCCCTTGGAGTATCTTAAAAGAAATCCTCGATTTCTTACCCTCCCACAAAAAGTTCCTGATGTGTTTGTTCAGGTCCGAAAAGAATTTCTTGTCTAGTATTAGCGGGATATTTTGGAATAAAAACAGAATTTTTGGTAGGATGTTCATCTTAATCGCTGCAATTTTACCGATCAGAGACAATTTGAGCTTTTTCCACCTTTCAAGGTCTTGGTATGTTTTCTGTAAAAAGGGAGTGTAATTATCCTCTTTTAATGAGGAAAATCTCGCGGTAATCCATATTCCCAGATACTTTATTTTCCTAACTATCTGGAGGCCTAATGATTTTTCCAATTCTTCCTTTTGTAAATCTGTCATGTTTTTCACTATAATTTTGGTTTTATTCTTATTGAGTTTTAGGCCCGCCACCTCTCCATACTCCTGGATTTCCTGCATTAACTTTACACCAGATTCATATGCATGCATATGTTTTAAATTATTTCATTCCTTCTAGTAAAGTTGAACAGCCAGCTAAATATTCTGAAAGGCTTTTTATGTATTGCTGAAATAAATATTGATATAATTGTAGAATGAAATTAGGAACTATCAGAAATTATGAGAAGATAGAGGTTTCTTGTGTAGCATTCTGGGATTATAAATGTTAAAGTCTTCGTTTAGATATGGTGTTTTTTTTTTGGAGTGATCTCAATATTTTCTAAATTAAAACAGACTGTTTTAGGAATATAATTTTTTTCAATTTTGAAACTATTCCATAAATTATTATGGTTTGTTTTATTTTAACTTTAATCAATAAGTAGTAATTTCACTTTATTAAGTAGATTATTTTATTAGAAACCTTAAAAGACATTAAAGATATTAAAAGCACATGATTTAATGTAATTATTTATGGTAATGTTGTATAAGGGTCCTTAAGAGAAATACACAGCACCTTGCAGGCTCTTCTGGTAAAAATTGGGGGGAGTTTTTTTTTTCTTAGTAGGGTATTTGTCAGTCTTTATTTATTCATTAAGTTCAATAATATCAAGAACATTATTTAATCAATTTAATTTTCTGAAGGAAAATGTTATATTTTTAACATCCTTGGCTAGGTTTTTTTTACATTTTAATTGCATCAGTATCTATAAATATATATAATGACACAAACTTTTATCATACACATATATAGTTATCATAATTCATTGCAAAGTCATGATTAGACCTAAATTATTCCTTTAAAATATCACAAAACACAAGAATCACTATTTGCTACTGTTTATACCGGACTATGCTACAATTATTTTTAGAATAATTTCTGAAACAAGGAATTATTTTGCCCATCAGTTTGTTAGAAAAAGTCCATTGAGGCATTAATTCACAAGTTATAAAATTATAGTGGAAATTGTATAAAAATTAAAACCAAATGTATATGTATTTTTATATTTTTGCGTATACATAGCGTATGCATATTCAAAGTACTACATAACCTCATATTTACTGGGGACAGAATTGCGCTGGTTTATGGTGCTTGTTTCCGATATTGTAACTTCCAGTCATTCTGTCAGTTTGCCTTGAAGTGTGAAGAGCACATGGTATCTGTTTATCAGTGTTCCTCCAAGCAATCTCTCTTCATAAAATGAGAATCACAAGCAGAACCATTCAAATGTTGGAAGATTGCCTGCATTATAAAAACCTCTTTGACAGTTATTCTAAAGCAGGCCATCCAAGCCGCAGCCCAAGGACCACATGTAACACTAGATAGCTAATATTGCAGCCAGATAAGATTGTAAACTATTAACATTATTATGTGATTTATATAAATTAACTGTTGATGATTTTATATGCAGCTCAAGACAATTCCTCTTCTCTCAGTGTGGCCCAGGCAAGTCAAAAGGATGGACACCCATGTTCTAAAATATCACATTCTTTCCTTGAAAAAGCAGATATTTGAGTTCATTAAAACCTAAAGTCAAACTCCCTGTATAAATAATTTTAAGGCTAAACTAATCAGACATTTGCTCACAGATCTACAACTCATATATTTACAGTTATAAAGAACTGAGATTTTTACAAGCAATACTGGCTATATTTCTAAGAATTTTTATTATTCTCTTGATGGCATAATGTATAATTAGCTAGCTCTGACCATAAATACATATACCCCTCAACTTACAACTATTTGTTTAGTGACTGTTCAAAGTTATAACACTAGTGAAAAAAGTGACTTACGACCATTTTTCATACTTGATCACCGTCGCAGCATAAATACATGCCAGTTGACAATTGTAACCTGGCCACTGGCATGTATTTATAACAGTTGCAGTATCCCAGGATCATGTGATCTCCTTTTGCAACCTTCTGTAAAGCAAAGTTGATGGGGGAACTAGATTCACTTAAAAACTTTGTTACTAACTTAACAACTGCAGTGATTTACTTCATAACTGTGACAAGAAAGGTTGTAAAATGGGGCAAAATTCATTTAACTGTCTTGCTTAGTCATAGAAATTTTGGGAACAATTGTGGTGTACATCAAGGACTACCTGTAAAGTAGGGATTGGAAATATCTGCTTCAGGTAAATGAAGACCAAGTGGAGATAAATGAAGTTGGCAAAAGTTAAAAGCAGGAAATGGGATAGAGCCGTGATGGTGAACCTATGGCACACATGCCTGAAGTGGCACATGGAGCCATGTTGCCTGGCATGCACAGTGTCGTTTGTGTAACGATGTTTTCAGGATCAGACTCAATAAGTAGATTAAGAATTTGATATTCAAATAAAGCACTGATTATTTACAGAAGGCATTCTATATTCACTGAATATTCACAGATAGAAGCACAGAAGTAAAGCATACAGCTCCTTATATATACATGGGGTGGAGCTAGATGTAGGAGTGGTTAAATATGAATATATTAAATAGAGAAGAATAAGTTAACCCCTGATACCCTGGTCATATATTATTTACATAAAGGAGAATAAGGCATTTACTTGTGACAAATCCCCCTCTAAATGCCGATTCGATATATAACAATAATTACATTCAGATTCTGAACAATATAAAACTTGTAACTTAGAAGTCAAATATTTGTGCTGCTTAGAGGGTAAAGGCTTTGTTAGTATGTCAGCAATTTGCTCTGAGGTTTCACAATGGACTGCTTTAATAAATCCATCTTGAGATAACTGCCTCACATGTTTGAATTTTATATCTATATGTCTGGATCTTTGTCCAATGGCATCAGATCTAGATATTTCAATAGCAGCCTTATTATCTTCATGTATGATAAATGGTAATGAAGGTTTCATCCAGGTGTCTGACAACAAGTCATTAAACCATACGAGGTTATTTGAGGCTTTAGACAAACAGACATATTCTGCCTCAGTTGTTGATGTGGCTACTAAGTCTTGTTTACCAGTATACCAGTAAACTGGACAATTGTTAAGAAAAAATATATAACCAGATGTGCTTTTTCTACATGTGGTGTCGCCAGCCCAATCTGCGTCGGCGTAACATGTGAGGATGGGCTCTTTGACACTATTGGGTTCCAATAATAAACAAAAGTCTAAGCTACCTTTCAAATATCTTAATATTCTTTTGACAGCTTCCCAATGATATACTAGTGGTTTGCTGACGTGTCTAGACAACAAGTTGAGAGGCAAAGCGATATCGGGTCTGGTCCAATTGGAGATATATAGAAGGGAACCGATGACTGATCTGTAAAGTGTATTATCTTTAAATTCAGGGGATGACTCATCTGTGTTCCTCAGGAAATCAGTTTGCATGGGAGTATCACAGGGTTTAGCATCGTTTAAGTTACATTTGTTCAGGAGTTCTATAATCTTATCTCTTTGAGAAAGTTTGAATCCCTTTTTTGTTTTACTAATTTGAACTCCAAGATACTTATTTACCTTACCTAATGATTTCAAAGAGAAATGTTCATTTAGTTTCGTTACAAATGTTTCTCTCTTCTCTTTGTGTTTACCTATATACAAAATATCATCCACATAACTTAACACGAATTCTAAAGAGTCATCCTCTTTTTTAACAAAGAAACAGTTATCAGCAGTAGTGGCATTAAAATTCATAGTTTTGAGCACTTTGACTAAACATTCATACCATCTTTTGCCAGATTGTTTCAGCCCATATAAACTTTTATTTAGTAACCACGTTTCATTTTTGTTTGTATATTGACTGTGAGGCGCTCTTACATATATCTCTTTATCTAATTTTGCATGTAGATATGCAGTCTGTATGTCGTATTGGAATACATCAAGGTTAAGTGCTGATGCTATGACCAGTGCAGTTTTAACACTCTCAGTTCTTACTGTGGGAGAGTATGTATCCGTGTAATCCTCGGGATATTTTTGTGCATAACCTTGAGCAACTAGTCTAGCTTTGTATAAGGTGTTGCCTCCTTCTAAGTTTTTGATTTTATATATCCACCTAGTACCAATAACAGTTTTATCTTTAGGTGCATGTATAGGTGTGAATACATTTAATTTCTGCAAACTATCCATCTCTTTAGTCATGGCTGATTCCCACTTTTCCTTTTCTTCAGGGGGAAGTTTTAGCACTTCCTCGTATGTGTTTGGTGTTGATGTTTCTCCATCCGTATACATTATATAATCTTTGTATTTGTTTGGTATTTGGTTTCTGTTATTCCTGATTGTTCTTTTTGGTTTACTATCATTGTCATGTAAATACCTAGCTTCTTTTTTTGTTAATGAATCTGTCTTTATTTTGTATTGACTGTTTGTCCATGTTTTGTTTTTGTTTTTATGTATGTTGTGATTGTATTCTTCTCCAGTTCTTTCCTCTTGGTGTTTAGTGTTTGTATAGTTGTTTGGGAAAATTTCATTAAGATGTATTTTAGACCAGTTGGCCTGTTCATGGAATACAGCCGTTCTGGAAACTATAAATCTGTTGTTATTATCGATGAATCTGTACCCTTTTGTGCCTGTTTCGTAACCCATGAACCTGAGTCTCCTAGATACGTTCTTACCTTTACGTCTTAATTGCTTAGGTATGTGTACGTCTGCAGTGACTCCAAATATGTGCATATGAGCTATTTTGGGTTTCCTATTATACATCATTTCATATGGTGTCTTGTTAACAATGCTGGACCAAGTTCTATTTTGTGTATAATTGGAATATTGTAAAGCTTCTGACCAGAATTGTTTTCCTAAACCAGCATCTTCTAATGTGCATCTAATCATGGTTTGTAATGTCGAGTTCTTTCTCTCTGCCACTCCATTTTGGAATGCAGAGAAAGGGCTAGACGTGTAATATAACATCCCTTTGTCTTTAAGCCATTGGGAGAATTCTTTTGACATGAATTCACATCCCCTATCTGTCATAATTTGTTTTATTCTAATATTATGTTGTGTTTCTATACGTTTGTAAAACTCCTTAAATTTCTGAAAAGTTTCATCTTTGTGCTTTAGTGTATAGACAAAGCCATAACGAGTATAGTCATCCACAATGGTTAGGAAATAACGTTTTCTATATGTGATTGATGGTGTTAATGGACCAACTAGGTCCATGTGTACCAAATCAAAAATTTTGTTGGTTGATCTTGTTGATTTTTTGGGTTTGGGGCTAGTTTTGAGTTTTGTAGATTTACATACTGAGCATTCCAAATAGTTTTTACAATTTTTTATTTTAACACCTTCAGCATGTTCAGTCATCTTTTGAACTACAGGAAAACTGGCATGTCCTAATTTCCTATGTAAGACATGAGCACACTCATCATGAATTGGTTTACCAATATTAGGTATTTTGTTGTTGTGTGTGTCTTTGTGATTATGAATAATCTCATGTTCCTCATTGTTACTATTACTACTGCTTTCGTTGTCTATGTTATTGTTATCTTCCATGTTGGAATCAATGTTGTGTAACCATTTTTCTTTTGTCATTAGATAAGGTAGACCTCCTTTAATAATCACGGTACCTATGTTTGTTCTGTTTTTCTCTGTTGCTTTTCCTTTTGAGAACACAATATTTATGCCAGAATCTCTGCTTAGTTTTATTGCACTAAGTATGTTATGAGGTATTTCAGGTATTAACAATACCCCCTCTATTTTTCCTAGGCCAGGTAAGGTTATGTTTCCTCTACCTATGACTTGAACCTTCTCTTGATTAGCTACCTTAATTACGAATTTATCCTCTACAAATGAAGATAGTATATTTTTATTATTTGTAGTGTGGTTGGTTGCTCCAGAATCGATAAGCCAATCATTGTCCTCTGTCTGTTGTATGTTAGTGTTGTCATGTTTGTTTAACCCATTCAGTGAACCAGACTTTCTATCTTTTGAGTTATCCCTGCCCCCTCTATGTTCCCTATAGATGGGTGGACTTCTATATCTATGTCTATCAATTGATGACTGTCTGTTTTGATACCTATTTCTATAGTCAGGATTTTTTCTATTTCTGAGGAGTTTTGGACAGTCTCTCCTATTATGTTCTTTGGATCCACAGTTGTGGCATCCTACTGGTTCATGATATCTTTCTTGAAAAACTACCCTCTTATATTGTTTATGTTCCATGTGATTGTTACAACGACTTCTCCTTGAATTATCTTCAGATATTAGCTTGTTAGATAGACTTTCTATGGATAAATATCCTAAATTGATTGTGTCTAAATGAGATATATAGTTATCCCACGATGGGTCTAGTGAGTTAATGATAACACTCTTCATTGTTTGATCTGAAATTATTTCCCCCCTTAAATGCAGTTCTGCTCTAATTTTGTTTAAAGATATTAAATGTTCACTTATGGTAACCCCTGGTTTTATCCTAGCTGAGAAGAAATCTTTAGACATTCTTGTTGTAGTGGCTACACTTTCACTGTGAAACAATTTAAACATGCATTGAATAATTTCTGATACAGTTAGATTTTGCTTAATACTGTGGTACATGGCAGGAGATATACTGGAAATCAATAAGAAAAATGCCCTATGGTGCAGACAGTCTAATTTTAGAGTCCAAGGTCTTTTTGGGGGATTAGTGATAAAAAATAATAAGTTTTCTTTTAGAAAGACAACCTGGAGCTGCTGACACCATTCTTGCAAATTAATGCCATCTATTCTCAGTTTTGGGAAATCATTGGGTAAATTCCCAATATTGTTGGATCCATTACTTACAACTGGAGGTAGTCCGTGGTCTTGCAAATGTTGAAAGTTACAAAATGGCGTGGGTATGCTTGCGACGATTCTGAATGGTTCTCTCTGTTCTTCATGTCCTTCGAAGTTGTCTGTGTAGTCTTGCACATGCGCGTTGTTCATTTCGCTCCTTAAGCCGTCGTGAGAGGTTCTCGCTGCCGCAGCTCCCTCACATCGCTCTTCTTCTGAGGAATCGGTCTCCGGCTCGATCTTGGGAGTCCTGGTGATAGCAGGCGCTCGCTTTCTTTGGTTGAGAACGCTGGTCCCTGGTATCGTCTGTGGCGTGGGGTGGTATCAGGGCTCTCTGGGTTCAGGCGTCGGCGCTTTCGTCGTTTGAATAGAAGTGGGTGGATTCTGAGATGTTTGTTTGCTTGCTTGCCTTTTCGTTGATTCTTTAGTGATTTTCAATTTTGGTCCAAAAGCAGCAAAGAGCGTTTTCATTGCTGATTTTACTTGCATATCTATCGAAGTCTCTTCAATCTCTGTGTCTGATTCTTCTGAGGTGTAAATTTTCTCTTTTTCATTTCTTGCATCGAGTAAGGCTTTTCGCGCCAGGTATTTTGAATCTAGCTTTCTGATTGGCTCTGCTTCGCTCATCTTAGTGGTCCGTTGAAACCAAGATGGCTGCCATTCGAAATTTTGCGCGGGACTGTTAGTTTTCTTTTTCTCTGTATTTTTATTTTCAGGCAGATCGCTCACCGTTTTTGAGTCTTTAGATTTATTCGTAACGATGTGCTTCTCTTTCGCTGCTCCGTTGTTTTTTAATATTTCTTGGAGGTTCGCGATGAGATTTTCATCGTTCTTTTGGCTTTTTAAGAGTTTTAGTATCTCTGACCTGAGTTCGTTGTTTTCTATTTCGTTTTCTTCTTGGTCATCAGTCTCATCCATTGTTTCTTCATTGTCAGTAGTGCAGTCTTCAGATTCTCTCGATATTGTATTCGTGGACTCTCTCAGACATATTTAAAGTTTTATTGAGTCAATTTAACCATCCTCTGCTACCAGATTGTAACGATGTTTTCAGGATCAGACTCAATAAGTAGATTAAGAATTGGATATTCAAATAAAGCACTGTTTATTTACAGAAGGCATTCTATATTCACTGAATATTCACAGATAGAAGCACAGAAGTAAAGCATACAGCTCCTTATATATACATGGGGTGGAGCTAGATGTAGGAGTGGTGAAATATGAATATATTAAATAGAGAAGAATAAGTTAACCCCTGATACCCTGGTCATATATTATTTACATAAAGGAGAATAAGGCATTTACTTGTGACAGTTTGTTCCTCTTCTGGGTTTCTGGCGTGCATGTGCGTGCGACGATCAGCTGGCCTTCATGTGTGCAGCAGTGCCGGAAACTGGAAGAGCTAGTATTCTGTTTTCCTGCGTGATCATGCGTGCTGGCCAGCTGATCGTTGCACGCACATGCGTGCCAAAAACCCGGGAGACTAGCTGGCCAGTGCGCATGTGTGTGCCAGAAACCAGAAGTTGATTTTCAGGCATGCGCATGTGCCCTGGGCAGTCCTCTTACGGGTTGCGACCCAGAAAAGCGTTTGCTCCCTTTTCAGCACTTGGTGCCAAAAAGGTTCGTCATCACTGGGATAGAGTGTGGGATGTAACAGTTGCAGCTCAGTCTTAAAAGGATATTAGGAACTTCCTGCTTATGTGGAAAATCTAATATATGCTGCTGCAGAAAGTAATGTCTGTATCAGGAGTGAGCAATCGTCTGGTCAGATTAATGTTTAATGTTTATTCATCGAAGGAAAATTACAAATTTGAACAAGCAAAATGAATACAATTTAATTGTCAACGGATGATAGGCACATTAGTGCCCTTACACATGCCCTCTTAAGGACCGCTTAAATATGGGGTGAGGTCCACAGAAATTGGAGTTAAAACTCTGAAAGTAAGATAACTGAATCAGGTAGGATATTCCAAACTTTGACAACACTATTAGAAAAACATTTTTTTACAATCAAGTTTAACATGGTTTACATTAAAGCAATTATTCACATGTGTTATCTTACAATTAATACTAAAAAAGTCATTTACAAGCAAAACATTACTATGTACAATTTTGTATGCAATACCTACGTCCAGTGATGAAAGCCAATTTTTTTTACTGTCGGTTCTGTGGGTGTGGCTTGGTGAACGTGGTGTGGCTTTGTGGGTGTGGCTTTGTGGGTATGGCATGGGAAGGATACTGCAAAATCCCCATTCCCTCCCCACTCCTGGGGAAAGGATATTGCAAAATCTCCATTCCCACCCTACTCTGCGGCCAGCCAGAAGTGGTATTTGCCGGTTCTCCAAATTGCTCAAAATTTCTGCTACCGGTTCTCCAGAACCTGCTGGATTTCACCCCTGCCTACATCTAACTACAAGCATCATAGTTCTAAGCTTCAAACCTAATAGCATAGAGTATTCTATTATGGACAGAAGAGTGCAAAACGTTTCATGTAAAGTACTTCTGAACTCACTTGATTATATTAATATCCAATATATGGTGAGGATTTCGAACAGTGAAACAATATTCTAGGATCTCTTTTGTAAGCTCTAGTGAGCAATACAGTATTTCCAGAAAAGAAACTTCATAAAATTAAATTTACAACTGTTAATGCTTTTTCAGTGGTGGGATTCAAAATTTTTTACTACTGGTTCTGTGGGCATGGCTTGGTGGGCGTGACAGGGGAAGGATACTGTAAAATCTTCATTCCCACCCCACTCCAGGGGAAAGTCACTGCAAAATCCCCATTTCCTCCGATCAACTGGGATTTGGGAGGCAGAGAATAGATGGGGGCGGAGCCAGTCAGAAGTGGTATTTACTGGTTCTCCAAACTACTCAAAATTTCTGCTACCGGTTCTCCAGAACTGATCAGAACCTGCTGAATACCACCTCTTGTGCTTTTTAGCAATGCTGTTTCAATGAACTTTAGAACATAAGTCATTGAAGATGAGTACATCTAGATCCTTAGCAAAATAAAGGTCATTTGCTAGATCAATACCATCTAACTTATACTTTACATTCTGATTTTGCTTTCCAATATGTAAAATAAGCATTTCTTAACCAACCTGAAGTTACCAAATAGATGACCATTAAAAAATGACTACTAAAAACATAGTCAATGTCATTTTACAAAATAAGTGAATTTTCTGTAGTATTAAACAATTTATATCATCAATAAAGAAGACACAATTTATTTTAAGTTGATCAAATAAGTCATTTATCTACTTCATGTATTACTAAAATTCCAAAATCTGTCCTAACCCTAACCTTCAAAGATAAAGAAACTACCTTCTGAGTGCACTCTCTCTGACCATTCCACTGGAAAGTTCTGGCATTTCCAAAAGGCTGATTTACTTTGGCTTCTCCTAATTCCGGGCAGTGCCATAGATCCAACCCTGCTACGCAACATAGAGAAGCAACCATTCTGAAGCAGCGCTGCAAATGAAGGAAGGAGAGGATATACAATGGCAAGAATTGGTGCTTAAATTATTCAAGGCTTTTCAACTGTTGGCCTAGCTCAGGGGTTTGCAACCTTAAACACTCGAAGAGCCATTTCACCCATTTCCCACAGAAAAGAAAACACCGGGAGCCACAAAACCCTTCCCGTGCCTGACTATTTCTTGAGCGGCTGCAAAACTAGCATATGTAGTTGAATTAAACGTTCTGTTTTTTTCTGAAACTTTACTTTTCTTGGATTTATCTATGGTTGGCCTACCAGGGGTTGAAAAGCTCAATAAATCGTGTGCTAGCGGGTGTCGCATATTGGCGGTTGCGACGTATATTTTGAGTGACGGAGCCACAGCAGAGGGGTGAAAGAGCCACATGCGGCTCCAGAGCCACAGGTTGCTGACCCCTGGCCTAGCTGGAGATGAATTCATAGGCCTCATTTGGACTTTATTTCAATCAAGTAAATAACTTTGGCAGGCACTATCATCAAGGAAGTATCAATCACAAATTACCCCTTCGAAAGGGATTGGTAAATTTATAAGATAATCACATCTTGAAGGTGTTTTCTATAAAGATAGTGACTGTGAAACACCCCCCCCCTTTTTTTTTTAATAGCTTGATTGATAGCTGCCTTCCCTCAGAACATATGGGAAGTTCTTTTAAAACCACCAAGTCCTAGAGTTGTTCCCATTTGCTACTTGTAAGTACAATAGAAAATGAGATTTCTTCTCCACCTAAGGAATGTGCTTTGCTACATTAATCTGCTGATCAATGCAAAGCTTGTCTGCTTCTTCGTATCTTGAATAAATTGATATTTAAAATTCTAACTCATATCATTCATCAGTTTCAGTCCTACATGTATATATAATACACAATACATATACACAATATATGTGTATATATATTTCTGTGCAGGTACATGTGTGTGCATGCACATATGTATATCAGTGATATCGTGCCTCTGTTGCCTTACCCCAGTTACACTATTGCTAAAGAATGCAACATATAATCTGGCAGATGTTTCCGATTCCCATTGTTTAATATGTAATGTCCCAACGGATATTTAACACCCATTTCCCTGAATTTCATTGTTAGAGGGATGACTTCTTCATCTTTGGGCTAAATTTAGCTATCCTTTCAAGCTCAATACCAGGCTTCCTGAGTCTGAATTCTTGGAACTGTAGTCTCAGCATGTCTAGAGAATGCCAAGTTGGAGAAAGTTAATGCTTCTGAATGCAAGCTGTTTTTAAATGTGCTTTTATGTTTTTGTTCTCCATGCTTTGGAACATAGGTGATCGTCCTTTACAAGTCTCTTTGCCTCTATCACACTTTCCCTCTCTGCACTGGACCTGCTATTTTAAATTGTTGACCTTATTCCACTCACAGTTTCCTATTATATGAATCTTCAAATATTCAGAACGTGCATTATGATCAACTTGTAATGAGAACACCCATCCCGGACTTACACTTCTTGTTTTGCCCTTTAGTCCCCTTTCTTAAAATCCCACTGGAATCTGCCCCCCGATAAAACCAAATGCTCTTGGGGATGTGTGGAAAATCTTTGGCAATGAGAACCTTAATCTTAGAGCAACAGAATGCAATTTTATATCAAGAGAAATGTAAACATTAAGAAATATTTATTTCTGGAGATAACTAAGAGAACTGTGTGTCTTGTATTGGAAGCACAAAGGATCACGAAGCTTCCCTCCAGTGATACTGTTTGATGAACAAACTAAGCTTTGCTAAAAGTGAAATATCGGGACTTTATTCCCCTCCAATCTGACCCCAGGATATAACAGGGTTTAAGCTCTGATTTTAATATTTACACCATGCATTTGTATATGTAACTAACACAGAGGAACAGAATTGCAAAATCAGAAAGTGTTGTTGGCTAGATAGGAGACATGGGTATTCTGCCGAAAAACCTTGCAATCTCTTTCTGTTGATATGTGGCAAATGCTTATCCAGGTCTTCATGACCTCCAGGCAGCGCCAGTGGAATTTCAGAAAGTGATTGTGTCCAAATAATCAGCTACTGTATTTTTCTACAAATATAAGCCATGAGAGAGGATTTTTAAGGCTATGTTCAGCTGGTTATTTCTAAGGAGCAGAAAAGGCAGCTGCTCCACAACTATTTTCTATGAGCTTTGATCCGGTTTCAGTATATTGAATGTTGAACATTTAATACAGAAGCAAATTGGTTCAGTTTCAATGAAAGGTCTTTGTCTGGAGGAGAATATACTGCTGCTTTTTAAAAGTCTCTCAGAAATTGGAATAAGCATTTTTTAATGAATAATTATTAAAATTTATACCCCAGTTCAGATCCCTATTCAGCCATGAAGCTAGCACTGAGTTTTTGTCTGTCATTGCCATTACAAAACAGAAAATGGCCATTGTTCTGTGGAGAAAAATGAGGTAGAAGTTGAATATTTATGAATAGGATTGCTTCCTCAAGAACGATTAGGCCCATTTCTAAATGCTATGATAGGAGCAAGCAATTATGTGCATATGTGAATGGACTTTCTGAGGTCAACCTTTCCTGTCACCTCAAAGGCAAATCTTTGGCATGGAGTCAAGGCAACGTATTCCACAATTCATGCAGTACAAGTGGTGATGAGACCAATAGATATATGAGACATTTGGCAACCCTTACAGTTCTGAGTTCTCTTACCCAGTTCAGATAAAAGTAATTCAAGGATCAAAGCTATATTCCCAGAGTTTAAGGGATGATCTGCTCTTGGTTCTGTAACAACTTTTGAGTATTCTCTTCAAGGCTATCTCCATGTCTTTTCACATTATGGAGTGGGGTAGTGGAGTGCAAAAAAGAAAAGAAATAGTAAATAAGCATCTAATTTGAAATCAACTTTTTCTTATATAAAATTTTAGTTTAAAAAATATAATTTCAGTGGTTTGCTGGAGCTGGTTTGCATGGTTTACCCATCTCTAGCTGTGTTGCATATTACCAGCAATAAAACTGTGAGAGCTGATTCTTAAACATATACCAACACACCATTGGGTAGAATGCATAAAAGCACAGTAGTCATAACCTTATTCCTGAAAAATAAAAATTCTCGTGCTCTTAAAGACAAGCATATAGAAGCTATTAAACTGGATGGTCCCCACATTCTCTGGTCATTTTCTTAATAGTTGCAAATATGCTCACAGAACATTTGAGAAGCACTGGGCTAGAGGCTATGGGAAACCAATGCTTTGTAACTTGCAATGTCTTCCATTAGTAAACATTTTATGAGCAGGCAAGCCTAATCCAATAGCTACTTTACATGCATGCTCACAAATTCCTAATGTACCATCCTTTTTCTTATAATACACTTCTTGGTTTTATTCATTATTAGTTTAAACAATTTTACTAGGTTCTGGCTGGACAAGTACTGTACATTCTTGTGAACGCTATGTATTCCTTGTCCCAAAACTAACAGATCTGGAAAGTTGGAGAAGGAGAGAGTGGTTGTCAGCCAATTCCCAGGGTTGATTTTGCTGCTCTCACAACAGCAGGCAAAGTTGACAGAATCTAAACCAGTGCCAGGGGGGAAGAAAAAAAGAGACTGGAAGGGAGCATGGGTCAAGGAGGACGCAATCAGCCTCCTTGCTGTCCACAGTTGGGTGTTAGCACTATGGAAAGCAGATGTTGTGCCAGAAGGAGACAGCTTTTTGCAAGGGGGAGGGGAGGAAATACTTTAAATCAAAAACACACATCCTTTTCTCTCTGTGTCTTTTCCTAGAGTAGCATCTAGTAATATAACAATGAGTCCTGCATCTCTGTGATTTCATCATCTGAAAACATCACACACTCCCAGGAACCATGAGATGGTTCATATGATCCCCTTTTAGATTATGATTTGATTTCAGACTTCAGGAAAACCAAGATTCCTGCTTGGAAGTCTGAGTTGTCTTCTGTACTTGTTTAAACAACTAACTATGTGGGAACAACTGTTTTTATTCGTTCTGGCAAACAAGAATTCAGCAACAAGAACTTAGCACAACAGACAACCCACAAAAATATTCCTGTTACAACTACGTTCCATCTCCTTCCTCTCAAGGATTAAATCAAGGACCTTTAGCATGACTCACTGATTGACTGCTAAAAGATATAGTAAATAAGGAGTGGTAAGGATGGGGATACATACATCTAAATGTCTCAATAAACCCTTCCTGACCACCGGTAGCGGAAATTTTGAGTAGTTCGGAGAATCAGCAAATACCACCTCTGGCTGGGCCCAGAGTGGGGTGAGAATGGAGATTTTGCAACATCCTTCCCCTGGCACGTCCATCAAGCCACGCCCACAGAACTGGTAGGGAAAAATTTTGCATTTCACCCCTGCTATAATGGTAGTCTCCATTTTTTGCAGAAAATGTCAACCAGTCTGCACCCATACTCATTGCTTCCAACCTGGCTAACATCTGTGCTCCCCCTCTGAGCTTCCAGAGACTATCAATTAACACAACTACTTTCACTCACACTATCAAAAGAAAAGGACTTCCAGGCATTTCCCATCACTGTTGCTGCCTCGTCCATGTAATATTCTGTGTGTAATGTCTCCATTTTTCCAGGGATGGGTAAAATACTGTTTGCGAAAGGTTGCCCTGTTGTGCAGTGGTGAGGGAAGATTGTTGGTAGAATTATGTAAATAGATACATTTAAAACCCTTTGTGGTTGTCATGGTAGCAAGCCTGCACTTTGAGAGCTTCAATAGCCCAAGTTTTGTAATTGGCATGGTGGCAAATGAGCACTGAAATCCTTTGCATTTTTGATATCCTTCCCCCATCACAATGGCGAATGAGAATAATGAGACTGAAAACAATTACATCTAGCAAACACCAGGATGTTAAATGTTGCTTGTGGTTGCTATGGCTATTCTGATTCGATATGGAACTGAAATGGTTAAATTGAACATGGTAAAAATTCCTTCCAATGGATGAAGATATTCTTTTGTAGATGCAGAAACCTGCTGAAACTTCCCCATGTTCTAACTGTTGTACTAACTGTTGTACTAACAATTTTTAACAGTATAATTTTTAAAATTCTATTCTATTCTATTCTAATGCCTTTTAATTTGGTCAGAAAAGAACTGGGAGTGAGGAACATACATTGCTTTAGAAATGAAATAGCTTCCGTATCATGAAACTAGCAATTAATGAGGTGTTCTGTTGGTGAACTAAAAGGGATATTTGGATGCCCAACTTTATTCTGCTCCAGCAAGCAAATTGAGTGAGTTGCAGTTTATACCATTTCAGCCGTCACCAGTAGCAAACTTGGGGCAATGTAGACTCCAGCCAGCAAGAGTCTGTACAAGGTGTCTTGTTCTTTTTGGCTTCTGCAACTTCAGGCAAACAAGAACTGCCAAAACAGATGCATGTTACTAGAAAAATACAAGTCATTTATTCTAACACATCCAACTGGCATTCCAAGAAACTGACGTAAGATTTTAAGACAAAGCTTGGCAGTTTTTTAAAAAAAACAGTCTTCATGAGGGCAACTTAGTTTATGTAATATTCATCATACAGGCAACTGCTTTCTTTTAGTTCCAGAAAAAGAAATTAAAATTCATTGGCCTGGTCTTTTATTGAATAGATCTTTGTTGTTTCCTGTGTTACATCCTACGTAATACATGACCTATATTTGGAGTTGATGGGATGTGAGGAATACTAATTTGGTTTCCAAGAAAGTCTTTAGGCCAGTATTTGTAGCATGGTGCAAAATGGGGCTTTGGTTGCATTTGTAGCCAAAAATCTGCCAGAACTGACTAGTACTGACCAAAACAATGGTGTGCAAGTCACATGTAGTGTGGGTACAGTTAAGGTTGGCACAGAAATGGTAAGTCCATTTCTGTGACTTACTTAAAAGCACAATGTTGAAGCTCAATTGGTCAAAACCAAGATTAGCACTGGAGGTTAATATCTATGGGCTCATTTGGTAATGACCATAGTATATGGACAAGTACAACCTAACATGGAAGAAATAAAGAATGTAAATTAGACAGAATGAAATGAATGAAAAAAAAACTGATATTTTGCATGTTTGTGAAAATAAGAGGCAGAGAAGGATAATATAATAGGTCTGAATGAAGCTGGTCTGATCTTGTAGAATGGATTAATTCATGAGGGAAAATGAAAGTGTATGTTTAATTATGAATGAAATGACTAAAATGTGTATTAAAATATGAATTGATGATATCTAGATTATTGTGAGTGCAAATGAAACTAGGAATTCATAGGCTGATGACTTGTTACAATCCAGTGAATGGTGATAATGGAGTTGTGGTGGGGGGAGGAAATCTGCAATATTCTGAATGAATTTCTACTAGGATAGATGAATGGATGAGAAGTGAATGCAAGTTGGTAATCAGATGATAATGTACAGAAAAAGGTTATGCTGTGCCAAAACAGAGGCAGAGAGGACATTCTCAGTATGCCTGAAAATGTTTTTTGCCATGTCATTAAGTAGCCAGGAACACTTAGGGCTTGAGGTATCACTGATGTTGTTATATTGCAGTTTCAGGCTTGAGAGTAATGTTGAAACCAGTTGCCAGTAAATTATTTAAAAAGCCAGTATCCAAATTAACATTTATCCTGTTTAGTCCCTCCTATCTCCCCCAAACCCATTCAAATTTGTGAGACATGTTACACTTCAAGAACTAACTCAATGGAGAAGAATCCTATTCTCTAGAATACTTCAGTCTCCAACATGCAGTGCTGTTGCCTGCATTATACATGCTCCCCTGATGTTACTACTAAAGTTTTCTACATTATTGTTATAGAAAAATCTTCTATTACTTGCATCAGACTGGAACTTTTCAAAGCCTTTGCTTTCTGTAGCTCATGGGATTTATAAATATAGTCCTCGACTTACAACAGTTCATTTGGTGACCATTTGAAGTTACAACAGCAGTGAAAATATGACATGATCATTTTTTACACTTATGTCTGTTGCAGCATTCCCATGGTCATGTGATCTAAATTCAGATGCTTGGGAATTAACTCATGTTTACGATGGTGTCCCAGGGTTATATAGTCACCTTTTGGGACTATAACAAATATTCTAACCAATAAAATTAATGGAGAAGCAATGATTCACTTAACTGTGGCAAGAAAGATTGTAAAATAGGGCAAAACTTACTTAACAAGTATCTCACTTAGCAACAATAGTTTTGGGCTCAATTGTGGTCATAAATCAAGGACTATCCACATTTAGCAGAGCATCAAGTTGGCAAAGAATGCTTTTAATATGTGCACAGAGGCACACATCCACACACCCGCCTTGCTAGATGCGAAGAATGCTATTACCTTTTGGGAAGAACTGGTTGGAAGAATGATTATTTTTTGCAGTACAGAAGTTTGTTTGCTTATCCCTGTTACAGCCTGAGCTTTAAAATACACTTAACATCTAAAATGAGCTCCCTCTGCTGTTTCTTTTAGCAGTGTTCATTGAACAAAGAATAGTTCATTCTTTGTAGAAATAGAGAGTTTCTGAGGCTCTCTTTGTAATTATTCCTTTTAATTTCCAGGAAGAATTCTAGTGCAAATAGATTTCTCCACCTAAATCTTCATTACTTGACTCTTAAAACAGCTAGAGATGCAAATTCTTTTCTTTCGTAAAACATTCTTGGAGGTACATCTTGAAATATTTGGATTTGTTTTCCTAATCAAAGATGCCTTAGTCTGCTGTTTTGGAATAGAAGCTCTTGTTCTTTTAGGTAGAAAACTAAAATATCCAGAGCAGTGGTGAAATCCAAATTTTTTTACTACCAGTTTTGTGGGGGTGGCTTGGAGGGCATGGTGTGGCTTGGTGGGTGTGGCAGGGAAAGGATACTGCAAAATCCCCATTTCCTCCCCACTCCTGGGGGAAGGATATTGCAATATCTCCATTCCCATCCCACTCTGGGGCCAGCCAGAGGTGGTATTTGCTGGTTCTCTGAACTACTCAAAATTTCCGCTACCAGTTCTCCGAACTGCTCAAAATTTCCGCTACCAGTTCTCCAGAACATGTCAGAACCTGCTGGATTTCACCCCTGATCCAGAGGCATTTTTTTTTCTTTGGGCATATTTTGAAGTTTTCCTGATAGTTCATCTTTCAGTTATATCACATTTAGGAGCTCTAAGTGATATATGGTACATGGCCTTCCCTATTCCTACTTTTTATCATAAGACCAATCTTGTGAGGTAAGTTAGGGTTGAGACAGAGTGATTAAACCAAAACCATTCAGGGCACTCAGAACTGCATTTCTCATCTTTTCAATCTTTCTCCACTTTTGGGTGCCAAACTAATATTTTTACAACTGTGTCATCTTATCCATTTCTACTTATATTTTTAGATTATTATCAGTTGACATATAGTCAAGAAGTAGAATGTCACTTATTTACTTATTGTCACTTTTCTGATCTGGCATGGATATGATTGTAATGTTCTCCAATTTGTTTTACTTTCTCAGCTGGCATTGCAGAGATTATCATACATTTGTAAGCGTCTTTCATTCTGAGCCCAGTGGGAAAAAATAGCTTGATTTATCTACCTTAATCCATATGTGTATTATATAGTCAATTTATTCCTCCCCAAAGCACCTTTTTAAAAAGATGAATATATTCGGGTTTATTTTAATACATTTAAGAAATAGCACTGCATGCTGATAGTTGTGGTTTCCAGATATTGTAACCTTGACTCAGTACTGGTCATGCTGACAACAGCTGAAGATCCGAGAGATAAGATGCGTCTCAGAAAGATTTAGAAGGTCCTGGAATCAACCTCCCTGAGCTGATTTCCTGTGTTGAAGACTGAAAGCCATTCTTAGAACTTGGTAAAGGCTGACTGAGACCACTGTTAGATGTAAATCTAAATCCTGTGGTTTGTATAAGGAGCTTATGTTAGAGAAGATTTCAGATTGTTCTGACAAAGTCCAAGAGGGTAATTTACCAGTCACCTATACAAGTTTTATAGTATCTTTCAAAAGTGAGATTACTGAACCTAATTGGTTCTATTCTTCATAGAGAAGACAGTAAGTACAGATGTATTTTGTTAGAGGCTGATTAGAAAGACCTCAATTTTTGTTAAACGGTTTGAACTGTATGGTGACAAAATGTAGGGCAGTCTGGAGTGGCTTACTTTCATTTCCATAGCATTGTTAGAAATCTCTGCTTATTTCAGGAAAAGATTGACTCCTATTCATGAAATAGATTGAAATGCAGTCCACATATGGAGCAAAAGCTGTCAGGTTGCTGAGTGGCTTCATGCCCTGCCATAAGCATCCCCTGTAAGGCAAAATTCTTCTTACACACTACTACAAGATACACTAACATTCAAGTATTTTGGTAGAATAAATTTTTCTTAGTACTATCACTGAAAAGTAAAATGGGGATGATGAAAAGCAAAAGGGCACAAAAGTCGGCCAATTATTCTTTAATTCCTACCTAAATTACTAGGATTTTATTTATCTAATTCTCCAACTAGAATTCCAGTGGGCTACTCTTGGAATAAATAAAAGCCATTCCTTTATCTAGACCAGTGTTTTTTCAACTTAGCAACTTTAACATGTGTGGCTCTCAATTCCCAGAATTCCCTAGACAGCTTTCTAGGATGGGGAATTCTGGGAGTTGAGATCCATGCATCTTAAAGTTGCTAAGGTTGAGAAACACTAATCTAGATGGAATGCTACACAGAACTGGCAAAATGAGAAATGGGACCCACAATTCACTACTAGGCCAAACAGGCCAAATGCAAACCGTCCATGTAAGAAATACTCCTGATCACAATAAAATGGTGGGAGCAAGAAAAAATGGGGGTTGGAGCATCTATGTACACAAACATGCACACATACACAGAGAGTAATGTGTGACCAGTTTCTTAGCCTTTTTAGAAGTTTCTTTTGATTATAATTGCCTTTCCCTGGCATAAGGTAATTTATTTAGACAAGCCAAGACTTTGACTCCGCTTGAGAGCATCCCGTTCCTAAAGAAAGAATTATCAAGAGGGGAGAAGCTTTGAAGATTAAGTATGAATCAGTGTACGGCTGCAAAAGGGAGGGGGGGAGGAGGAAGAGAGAACAGAAGCCTTTCTACCTTGCATTTCTGGAAACTGGCCTCAAATAAAATAAGTAAATATATAATTGGGCTGTCTTTGTTGTTGGCAAAAACATTTTTTCTTTTGTGGCAAATTATAAGTATTATATTTTAATATAAAGTCTTCCATTGAAGTCCCAAAGGTGCTTTTTCAAGAGGCAACTGGACTTTCTGGTTTTTTCCTTAAAGATGTTTCACTTCTCATCCAAGAAGCTTCTTTAGCTCTGAAGAAGCTTCTTGGATGAGAAGTGAAACTTCTTCAAAGAAAAACCAGAAAGTCCAGTTGCCTCTTGAAAAAGCACCTTTGGAACAATTGTGACTCGGATGACTGAGAATCTCCATAGACATCTTCCATTGAAGACCTGTATACAGGTAATCCTCTACTTACGACCACAATTGAGCCCAAAATTTCTGTTGCTAGGTGAGATATTTGTTAAGTGAGTTTTGCTCCATTTTATGGCTTTTCTTGCCACAGTTGATAAGTGAACCACTGCAGGTGTTAAGTTAGTAACATGGTTGTTAAGTGAATCTAGCTTCCCCATTGACGTTGCTTGTCAGAAGGTCTCAAAAGGGGATTACATTGCAGCCGTCGTAAATATGAATGAATTTGATCACATGGTCATGGGGATACTGAAATGGTCCTAAGTGTGAAAAATGGTCATGTCACTTTTTTCAGTGCCGTTGTAACTTTGAACAGTCATTAAATGAACTGTTGTAAGTTGAGGACTACCTGTACTGCACAAGCCAGGAAAAGGGCTGAGAAAATACCTACAGACCACCTCACATCCTGGACATAAACTCTTTCAACTCCTCCTCTCAGGACATTGCTATAGGGCATTGCATGCCGAAACAACTAGACACAAGGACAGTTTTTCCCCTATGCCATCACTCTCCAATTCCCACAGCACTGTCTTATGTTATGTATGCCTAATGATATTTACCCATGTAATAGGGCTGTATTGCTACTATCCTTCTGATCTTTCCTATTACCTTCCTCTTTTTTTTTTCTTCAGGGGAAAGCGCGAACGCAGTCCCCCACTACCTTCTTCTATTGGCATCTTATGATTTATCACTTCATTGTTTGCATATACAACTGAGTGTTTATCCGCTGGAGACAAATTCCTTGTGTGTCCAATCACATTTGGCCAATATAGAATATTCCAATCTATTCTTCTCTGTGTGTGTGTATATGTGTGTGTAGAATTTATATATATTCCAATACTACTTGCATCAGAAAAGAAAAATTGTGTGTATGTGTGTGTAGGCATTGAACCTACACATAATGCTCCTGCCTTGTATGGTCCCCACAACAACAACTCTGTGAGGTGGGTTGAGCTGACAGAATGACTGGCCCAGCTGTTTTTCATGCCTAAGGAAGGCCTAGAAGTTAGTTTCCTGGTTTCTAGGCCAGTACACACCTCCCCACAGAGTTTCTAGCTCACATTGCCCCACCAAAACCACATACTGGCACATGCTTAGATTGAAACAGAATTAATATCTTGACCTCAGAAATAGGTTGTGTTCAACTGCCAAAAAAGAAATGCAATTGTAGATTGTATCAACAAAACTGTGATGTTTAGATCAAAAGCCATTTTCTTTATACTTTACGACTAGTTTTGGGCACTGCATTTTAGGAAGGACATTGGAGCAAGCTGAGAGGAAAGCAATCAACATAATGACTTGGAAAGGGGAAAAAAGAATGATTTGAGGCACTCAGTTTAAGCTGGGGAAGATTGCAGAGATCTAATCAGTCTTCAAGTATCTGAATGGTTGTTAAATAGAAAAAATAAAGCAGAATTGTTCACTTATTTCAGAAGACAGATCAGAAGACAATGGGATTAAATTACAAGAGAATAAATTTTAGTTGGATATCAGAGAAAAAAACATCCTGACCGTAACAATTTTTCAACAATGGACCAAATTTCTTTTAGAAGTTAGTGCCTCTTTTCACTGGAGGTATTTAAGCAGAGGGTAATGTCTCAGAGATGCAAACATTGTGTACTTCTGCACTGGATGCAATTGGACCAAATAATTTTGAAGGCTCTTTAAAATCTCTATATCCCATGATTCTGGGATCAGGGGAAAAAACCTCCCAAATCTCTGGTGGAACTGCCTTGAAGACCAACTGGAAGCTACAGCTGGTTTAAAATGTAGTAGCACAGGCAGTAATGGGCAATAATGGGCACTGTGCCCATATGTCACTGTGGCTACAAAAGCTGCATTGAGAAAACTAGCTGGCTTGCAGGTGCAATTCAAGGTTCTGATCGACATCTTTAAAGCTCATAATGGTTTAGAGCCTGATTACTAGAGGGACTGTCTATCTCCAATTATTTCTGCCTGCCTGATATGTTCAAGCAGAGTAGGTGTGCTCCAGGGGTGGGTTCCACTCAGTGGTGGGATTCAAATAATTTAACAACTGGTTCTCTGCCCTAAAGTTTTCTTCCACCAACCAGTTCATCAAATTGCTCAAAAAGTTAACAACCGGTTCTCACGAAGTGGTGCGAACTGGCTGAATCCCCCCACTGGTTCCACTTACCTTTACTCCCGGTTCACAGCGGGATTGCGCACATGCTTGCTTTGCTGGCGTGCACGCATGCTCTTCTGCGCATGTGCAGACCACCAATGATGATGTCGTGCTAGGAGGGCGGAGCCTCCCACCGCTTTTACTATTGGTTCTATAGAACTGGACAGAACCGGGAGCAGAACTGGACAGAACCACTGGTGTGCTCCTAGTCCAGTATTAAACAATGCCATCTCATGGGACCAAGAAAGTGTGTCTTTTTTTTGGTCATGGCCTCACCCTCTGGAACTGTCCCCACAGAGTTATATTTTGCATCTGCTCTTCTGGAGTTTTGGAAAGCCCTTAAACCTTCCTTTGTTCCCAGACCTGGGGTTAATGTGTGTGTGTGTGTGTGTGAGAGAGAGAGAGAGAGAGAGAGAGAGAGAGAGAGAGAGAGAGAGAGAGAGAGAGAGAGAGGGAGGGAGGGAGAGAGATTGATTGATTTCTATTAAAGTGGCTATTTTTAGTTCAGGGTGCCTCCTGTTTAGGTTTTTAATTGTTTTAGGTAAATAAAATAAATAACATGCTTTCAGCAAGGACCTTTCAAGTCATCATGGGTGACAAAATCAGTAAGCAAAGACATCTAAATAACGGACTCCCTCAGGGCTCCGTACTGGCTCCATCTCTATTTAATCTATACATTTCTGATATACCACCCACGATATCAAAAAAGTTCTCTTACGCTGATGACCTGGCATTAGCATATAGCCACAAGGACATCGAAGCTACAGAAGGCGTACTTATAGCTGACCTTACAACTTTGAGCACATACTTCCACCAATGGAGGTTAATCCCAAGTGTAAGTAAAACAGTTACATCATGTTTTCACCTCAACAACAAATTGGCAAAAAGAGAACTCAATGTATACCTAAATAACAAACTGCTCCCATACGAGGCAACACCAAAATACCTAGGGGTCACCTTAGACAGGACCCTGTCCTTTAAGAAACATATCCAGAATATGGCTGCTAAGGTTAACAGCAGAAATAACATCCTACAAAAGCTATGCGGAACAACTTGGGGAGCTTCAGCCCCAACTCTCCGATGTGCAGTCCTCGGGCTTTGCTACTCTGCAGCGGAATACTGTGCACCTTTATGGATAAACAGCTCACATACAGGACTTATTGATGTTCAACTTAACCATACGATGAGGCTGATTACTGGGTGCATAAAATCTACACCTAGTTACTGGTTACCAGTTCTTAGTCACATACTCCCCCCGCACTTACGACAAGAAGCTCTCATTCGGGAGTATAGTAAGATCCTGTTAAATTCCTCTCTACCCATACATGGACACATTCCTGATCTCTTAAGATGCCGATTGAAGTCAAGAAATCCACCAATCTTGACAGCGCATAAGTTGATGGTCGATCATCAGAACACCACACAAAAGTGGATGGAGGCATGGAATAGGTGTTCCCCCCAAGATGTCTCCGAGCATATCAGTCCTAGTAGTATACCTCCAGGATTTAGCCTACCCCGACACATATGGGTGACATATAATAGAATTAGAACAACTCATGGGGTGTGTGCTGACTCCCTGTATAAATGGGGAAAGACACCTTCAGCACAATGTGATTGCGGGGCCCCTCGACGGACTATCCAGCATATAGTGAGGGAATGCGCTAAGAGAAGGTATCCAGGAGATTCTAGGGACTTCCTCTGCATAACAACGGCAGCTACTGACTGGATCTCCAAACTCGACATTAAACTTTGAAATGTTATTTCTGCTTTCCTTTTAGGTTTTCTTACTGCTTTTTTATTGTTTTAATTGTTTTTAACCTGTAAAATGAAGTGTTTTAATACTGTGTATGACCAACCATACACTAAATAAATAAATAAATTGTTTTAGGTATGTATTAGATTTTGCAAAGCACCCATATTCTGCTGGATTGGCAGCCATAATAAATCTAATGAAATAAAAATAAATAATGCTAACAGTAAATCCTCATTTAAAAACAATGTACTATTGCCAAGGAATCTCAAACATGTCATTAAGATGGTAAAATATTTCCTTTCATTGCCCTCAGTTTACCAATTTTTAAAACTATTTGGAATGGAAGGATGAATTATTTTAGGGCCATATCAGTGCTAAAATGCGTACTGCAACACCACCAAGCATCTGTTAATGCCACCTGAAGCTGTAGGCACAAAGCTTATAGCCACAGTGGCACAGTGGTTAGAGTGCAGTACTGCAGACTACCTGCTGCCTGTAATTTGGCAGTTCATATCTCACCAGGCTCATGATTGATTCAGCCTTCTATCCTTCCGAGGTGGGTAAAATGAGGACCCAGATTGTTGGGGGCAACATGCTGACTCTGTAAACCATTAGAAAGGGCTGTAAAGTACTGTAAAGCGGTATATAAGTCTAAGTGCTATTGCTATTTGGACCTTCACAATACCTCTTGCCATTAAACATCCCTCTTTTGATTAGTTAATATCATCTGTATGGCTTCCTGATTGATCAAACTTGAACCAATTCAGGAAAGGTTATTCACGAAGCAGGGTAGATGTTGGTCATTAGAGATCCTGATGAATCTTGACTTTCCACTCTCTTGATAACATTGGCTGATCTACTCCTTTCTCTCCTAGGCCTCATCCAGCATGTAAGAACTTATTCTAAGACAGCCCAGACACTCCACAGCGTGCAAACAGCTGAATTAGTACATGCAAAACAATGGATCTTTTTGATGTTACGAAAATCAGTATGAAAAACAATGCTAATAGCAAGGGAAAATATTTGAGCTTTGTAGAATGATGTGTCACTTCTTTTGTCTGGGGACAAAAGAACTACACAGTCAAATCTGACACAAACAGAGCTGAGCTATAATGCAACAAGAAACCCGTCTAGCATCTGGACTTTGAACATGTAGACTTTGTATTATTTTGCATTCATGAATTAGCTCATCAGCGCGTTAATATTTGGCCCTGGAAACCTGTTGAATTATTATTCTTGATTAGGCAGCTTCAACTTCCTATACCTTTTTCATTTTAATGCCTTCTGACAGTTATAATTTTCATTGGACCATATTTCTAATTTAGGCAATATCTCATGTAGTGGTGAAACAGGCCCATGATGGGGCTGCCTTTGAAAACTAGTGCAAAATAAAGCAGTCCCCACCTACTGTAGGTGACAGCTACTATAAGTGTAACAATTTTGCAGACATTGCATTGGTATCTAAGAGCTTCTGAGTACAATTCAAAATGCTGGTTTCTTTGTAGTTTGGTGCCCAGGTATCTTCAATGCCAATCTCCTTCAGATAGAACCAATTTACCCAATCCACTCATCCTGAGTTGGGATATTGAGGGAAAGGCCATCTATTCCTCTAGAAATCCACATAGTACTATTTCAAATGTTTTACCAGCTTTCAGGAGAGAGGACAGATTTTTTTCCCCATACAGTTGTTAACATATTTTATTGCTGGACTCTGAGTGTCAGAAAGAGTTGAAGAATTTTTAATATAATTCCTTCTTTTGTTTCATATGGAATATTTTCACTGTGTTACTCCATGGTAACTTTTGCTGCAGAAAGATACTCAGTTAGGTTCTAACACCCCTTATTAGGCTTTCCCCAGACTAGATAAATTTTATGATAAATTCCTTCTAGAAGACATTCTAAAATGCTAACTCACAAAGTCTGCATTAATAGACTGCAGAACTTGTGCTTTGCTAATGTCAAATTGAGGATTGATTACTGCTGTATTGGGCAAGATATTAGAGCCTAATATAGCTCTCATTTTACTGCATTATTTCCTTTTTACTGTGCTGTGTTTTATCTTACTACCTTATTTTTTGGAGTATAAGACACACTCCCCCAACCCCCAAGAGGGTAAAAATTTGGGTGTGTCTTATATACACCGAATGTAGTCCCGCCCATCCGCCGGAAAATGGGGCACGCTGAGGCAATAGGCTATGGCAATCCCTGCAGACTGAAACAACTGTTCGGGAGACCGATCCAACCGACAATCAGCTGCTTGTGCTAATCAGGCTATGCTGAAGCTGAAACGGATTGTTTGCTGCAAGGAGGCAAATCGCTGGGAGGAAGATTTTTTTTCCTTGTTTTCCTCCCCCAAAAAGGTAGGCGCGTCTTATAGTCCAGAGCATCTTATACTCCGAAAAATACAGTACTTTTATTTTGATATGCTTGGTGAGTTGTGATCTATAATCAAATCATTTGTTTGTCCATCCATCCATCCATTGGAAATCTTAGCAATAATCTAATTCTACCAAAAGGAGATTTATTATGAAGACCTATATGTATATTTGATAATTAAAAAGTACTGTGCAATGTGAATTTTTAAAATAGTTTGCCATAATTTTCCAGTTGTCTAATTTATCAGGCCCAATCCAGTCAAAACTAAGTGTTATTACATTCTTTTGGTTTTAAAGTGAACAAGTTTAATATTTCTGTAAGTTTTCAATACTGAAGCCAACTAGATGTTAAACTACTGAAATTTTTACATTTTGTGTCTATCATTTACAGCATATTAACATAATTAAAACATTTGTAACCCAGGTTTTCAAGGAGTGCCACTTTAATTTCATTCTGTGGGTTACCTGATGACCCAACTAACAAAAGTTGCTTATGTAAACATGCTGAATAAGCCAGCTCAGGAATCATCAAGGCTTAAGACATTTGAAAGAGTACTAAAATGGACCCATGGTTTAAGACATATTGCAGTACCCTTCAGATACCACTCCCAAGTTGTACTTATCCTCCTTTTTTGTATTGCAATCTGCATAAACACCTATTATTTGGGGATCTTTTCCCTGTGGGTGATCTTGGGCCACTCCCTTTCTCTCAGCCCAACTCACCTCACAGGGTTGTTGTGACGAAAATAGGTGGTAGTGTGTTGGATATGTTCACCGCCTTATTTGTATAAATAATAAAGATAGGATAAATAAATAAATAAAAAGAGGGAAGAGGTCCTAAAATTGCAATTTGTAGCTAGAAAACAAACAAAGCAGTCATACTAGTCCACTGGCAAGAACCAAGACGTATTTAGTTTTACCGGTAATTTATAAAACACCCTCAACTCTGGTGATCTGTATATTTTCTTAGCAATGTTTTTCACAACAGATTTGCCCCTGCCTAATGCGGAGAATGGCTGGCCCAAAGTCAGCCAACTGGCTCCATGCTGAAGACAAAACTAGAGCTCACTCTCCCTGTTTTTAGTCCAGTGCTAACTATGTAATTACATGTAATTAGCACTTACCTATGTTATACATCTCTCTTTATTTTTTGACGCATTTCCTCTTCTGGGGAGAAAAACACAACTCCCAACCTTCTGGGAAAATTCTCTGTCCCATTCTAATCCATGGGGAAATATTTTCTGCAAGCAATATGGGGCAGGAGCTTGAAGAATTAGTCTAGGTAATTTTGCTGCAAAAGCTCTGCTCCATAATATAATTCAGGACCTCAATATAATTGGATGGAGAACAAGATGATTCTAATTGATATTTTTAAAAAATGGTGACATCACTTGACTTATACTGCCTCACACAGGACCAATTAGGATTTTAGGAATGATGTTATAAAATCCTCCACTAAATTTAAAAATCTATGTGACATTCTAGCAATACGTTTTACCAGATGTTAAAAACCAACAAAAAAGCTGATACCTAGAACATGCATAGCTAATTGTTTATAACCATGGTTATTGAACACATCCAACCTTATGCCTGAAAGTCATTTCCCAAGTATTTCCTTTACAGAGAAGCCTCTTGTTTCCCCCCCAATTTTTCACAAGGAATAATAACATTTGTCTCCTGTAATTCCCAGTATTGTTTTCCCATCCCAGTACATGTGCTCAGAGAGTAAGTAGAACTATCTGTGCCCTGGAGCAACAACTGCTTCACTTATGGTTTTAATGTGCAATGCATGCTTACACTGCATTTTTAAATATAACCCAGCTACTGCACAGAGCATACTTTTAGAGAAAATGTGCAATTATATTCTTTAGAATAGAACACGAACACTTGGCTGCAACAGCTTTCTCGTGTTTATAATTAATCTGGAATTTTGTTCTCCCTCTCCAAATAGTATGTGATCCCCCAAGTTTCCACGAAGAAGCAATTTCCAAGAATAATTTGTTGCTTTAAAAAAGAGGATTCTTTTTTTTTTTTAATTTGATTTATATGCCGCCCTTCTCCGGAGACTCAGGGCGGCTTACAATGCGTTAAGCAATAGCCTTCATTCTTTTGTATATTTTATACAAAGTCAGCTTATTGCCCCCACAAACTGGGTCCTCATTTCACCTACCTTAGAAAGGATGGAAGGCTGAGTCAACCTTGAGCCTTGGAGAGATTCGAACCAGCAGAAATTGCAGGCAGCTGTGTTAATGACAGGGTGCACCAAACCACTGTACTATCAAGGCTCTTTGGTTCTATCAAGAAAAATAACAGCTTGGTAGAGGTTTTTTTTTCATCAATTCAGAATAGAAAAAGAGAGTGAATCACAGCCTATCCAGCTAAGCAACCATTTTCCATAGCAGCCAACCAGCCATATGTCCCTAGGAAACAGACAGGCATTGACGTAAAGAAGCCACTCATCTATTCTTTTACTATAGATGCAGCTTCTGAATCTGAAGGCAGCATGTGTTCCTCACAGATAGCTGTAGTCTCCATCAGTCTGTCAAACTCATTTTAAAGGTGGGTTTAATCATTTCCCACCCCCAAACAGAAAATACTATTGGTTTAGGATTGGGGCACTTGATAAATGTGCACCATCCTTAACGGTAGATTGTTTTAATAATGCAACAATCAACAGACATTTCCAACACTCAAACTTATGATCATTTTGACACTAGTTTAACTATCAATAACATCCTGGCCAAAGATGCAAAATTCTTCCATGCATGTTTCTAAGATACTGCCATATCTTATTAGCAGAAAGGAAAGGAGGCGAGGCGAAGGCTTAAAAGATCACGAATTGAATTTTCCATCTGTTTTCTTCATGGTCCAAAACTCCTTGGAGTAATTCGAGCAGAAGGATGTTCTTTGAATATTCAGTATTTCATGCTTATTTTTCAGCCACATTTGGAACAATTTTAAGTCACGGAAGTGAAAGCTACCAATCTTTCAGCATCTCCATTCCAGGTAAATCTTTGACTACACTGTTCTGTAGGCCCAGCCAAAATATCAGCTTTTCAGTCATCTCAAAATATATCCCTGATAAAAATGCAGCCTCTTGTTTGGATCAAGAAGAAACAGACATATAGACCAATCTTCTTCTCTTTATAATCAGTATCGTTTGGGACATAGCGAAGAAAGTATTGGATATAAGATTTCAAAAGGGGTATCTGGTTGGGAAAACACAAATCGTACTCTAACATAAATACCATTTGGTGAAATATCAAAGCTGTCACATCACTTTTATTCAGGGATACCTGTCAGTATCTTCCCATGCCCTTTTCATGCTAAAGTTGTCCTATAAAGTTTGTGGTTTCCACTAGGACCCAGAAGTTTCTTCTTGCAGAGAACTTTTTAATTTTCCTGATATTGCCTCTTTTTCTGCTGGCCCTTTCTTGCTGCTTCTGAAGGTCACGGAAATCAGGGGTGCAATAGTTCATGTGAGTTTGGGCTAGTTCCTGCTTCTCAACCAGCAGTACAGAGAGTGGGGTGAAGAGAAAGGAAACAACTTGTTTTCTTGCTTACCAAATACTGACACAGCTACCATTTGAAGCTGCAATGGTGCTGAACAAAGGGACTTATATCCCACTCATTGAAGTTTCAACTATTGCACCTGTCATACAATCACAATTTGGATGCTTGACAATCAGTTTGCACTTATAAAGGTTATAGCCATTTTCAATCTTCCCTGCTGGCTTCACACAAGCAAAGTCAACGGGGGGTGGGGGCAGTTGTAAGTTGCTCGGGTAAGTCAAACATCATGCTTTATGACCACAATTCTGGTCCCAATTTCCATCATAACCCAAGGACTACCTGTAAAGGGATTTAACTGAGTAGTGCTGATTGTACTTTTTTTAAAAAAAGAAAATGCTGTTTCTCTGTATCAATTGGGCATAGTTCAATTTCTGTTAAAAATTTAAAAGGCCATTATTTGTATATATTCAATAAAACTATTCTGTATGCATTATTTTAGCATGTTTTGCAATAGAACCACGCTGCATCCTATCTGCTAAATGTTGTTGCAAGAAAAGATCTTTGAAAATTTTCTTCATATAATTAAATTGATAGTAATCCAATTCATCCCAGTAGGGGGTTTTGTTTGAGAAGAGAGAAACATTGTTACTCATTTCAAGCAATCATACTACTTTTTTGATAAGCAATTTCACAAGTTTATAGTGTTACTGAAGCAAAACTATAACCATAACAGGGCAATGTTAAACTAAGATCAGCTTTAAAAACAAAATATTGAAAGAAAATATACAGTTTCTTGATCTTAATGATTAGACAAAAATCTATTTCAAAAATTAATGTCCCCCAAGTCCAAATGTGAGCCAAACCGTCCAAGAAAACTCCGTTCTTAATCTTCTAGCTCTTCTTTAATTTTCTTCTTTTTCTTTTTCTTTTTTTCTGTATTCTGAAACATAAGCATTGTTACATCATTTCATTATGATAAATGAAAATATAGTATCTAGTTTTTTTCCTGTAAGAAAGAGATGCACAGCACTTCATGGTCTGATTTTGCTTCTACAAGTTAATATATTTAGATAGAGCAGCTTACCTAATTGTAGGAATACATGATTAGCACTGATGTAACATTAATGAGTCAATGGAACTGCACAGTAGAGTATGAAAGCTTTTTATCTCCAAGCATCTTAGTGGAACAATTTCACTTCTGCAATTTAGACAGAGGTTATCTGTCTAAGCACTTTGGGATTTTAAATGGAAAGAACATAACCTCAGATTAGATTTGGGAACCTCCTTTAAGCATATTAGTGGTGGAAAGGAAACTAACCAGGATTTCTTTAGTAATGGTGAGTGAAGAGACTTAACTGTTTTCGCAAAGGCAATTTTCTACTAATTAAAAAAATGATTTATTCCTTTCTATAAATCTTCCTTAGAAATCATCAATAAATAACATTTACAATCTTTTTTTTTTAAATGGAGAGAAGGTTATCAATAGAACACCAACATGGAGGCTGTACCTATTGGTATAAAACTTTTTTTTTTTTTTGCGATCACATTCTGCAGAAACTGTATTATAACCTTGGAAGATTCTAAGCAAATAAGCTAGAAAAGAAATCTGGCTACCTGGTGCCTTCCCACCCTACTTTGTTGTGCCTGTGATTCTTGGTGGCTTCCCGAACAAGACCATGCAATTTTCTTGGCAATATTTTTCAGAAGTGGTTTACTATTGCTGCCTCCTTCCTTAGACTGAGACACAGTGACTGAGCCAAGGTCACACAGCTGCCTTTGTATCTAAGGCAGGACTAGATCTCATGGTCTCCCACTTTTAACCCAAGGCCTTTAACTGCTGCACTAAACTACATATATACCCCTTTTTCTCTTTGATAGTCCAGATTCTTCTAGGCTAGGTATGCTTGGGATAAGGTTGCTAATCTGCTCACCTGTGAATCAAACATATATGTTTCCAATGAGTCTACATTTAGCTAACCAATTGGGTTTTGTTTGTTTGTTTTACTTAGGTCAGGTGCATAAATAAATAGTAAAGATGGCTTTGTTAAGGCAGTCAGATTTGTTGCACCAGAAAATATACAGCCCTGGTCAGCATCATTCACATTCAAGTTATACAGCAGATACAATTCTGGAGGGCAGCAAGCTGGGAAAGGCTATTTTCAGTGTCTTACCTCCACCACCATACTGGTCGATGGCTCCTCTGCATTCTCTTCTACCCAAACAGATGTTTCCTGAGTTTTCTGTTTTTTCTTTTTCTTTTTCTTCTCTTTAACATGTTCCTCCTCTTGTTCAACTTGCTCATCCTCATCCTGTTCCTCTTCTTGTGTCAGGCAGGAAAAAAATTACAAAAACAAGTTAAACAAAACAGAAATGCTAGGAGTTAGCCAAAGTTGTTAGTGGGCATTTTTGAAAAATGAGAGCATGCTGCTGGCCATGATCCATTCCTGACACATCAAGGAATAGTTATGGATTATCACAATCCCAAATATTGGAAAACAAGCTGATAAGAGATGTTTTCTGCAACTTCATCTAGTATTTTAAACACACTTTGCTTTATCACTCTGTGAGTATTTTCTGCCTACCTACGTAGATGAACAATTTCCAAATTGAATACATTCAGTAGCCACCTTTGCTATTCTCTATGGATGTCCTTGGGGAGGAAGAGATGTGGTGAGAAGGCATTCCATTGACTTAAAGCAATTATATTCATGGAACTCAACTGGAAGAAGTTACTGAGGAATGTTTCAGACTGCCCATAATGTAAATTGTAGTATACTTGAAAGATACCATGTTTGGTGTTATTGTGAACCATCATATAATGTTAATACTTATTCTTAAAAACATGTTTTGCCTTTGAATGATTCAAAAGAAAATGGTTTAGTACCCAAACCATTAAGCTAAACATCTTGTCAAATAACTGACAAAATCTAAAACTGAAAATCTTAAGAGTATTTCTTGCTGAAGACATCTTTGGAAGTCCTTCCAAGATCAAGAATCTTTTCTTTTCTTTTTTTTTAATTAAAAAGTTTTAGAAAGTTTTACAAATGTTTTCCCCTCCCCCCTCGACCCTTCCCCCCCGCCACTTCCCAGAGCAAAATACAGGGTATAGCATTTAACAATCATATACTAACATGTGCTAACTATCTATAGACTCCTATCTCCCTCTTGTACTTTAACTCCCCTTTTACATGACTAAATTTAAATACTTTTCTAAAATCTCTTTATTCATTCGTAAGCTATTTGGAAATTTTTAGTCCGATATTTGCTTTGAATATAATCAATCCATCTTCTCCATTCCAAAATATATCTTTCATTTGAGTGGTCCTTCAAATATGCTGAAATTTTGGCCATTTCTGCTAAATTTGCTACTTTTAGTGTCCATTCTTCAATAGTAGGCAAGTCTTCCTTCTTCCAATACTGCGCCACCAAAAGTCTTGCTGCGGTTATTAAATTTAAAATCAGATTAGTCTCTAATACAATCTCTAATTATACCCAGCAAGAACAGCTTGGAGTAAACTTTATCTTCTTTTTAAGAATATTTTGCATGATCCACCATATTTTTATCCAAAATGCTTTGATTTTTTTGCATGTCCACCATATATGATAATACGTGACATCATCATCTCACATCTCCAACACTTGGGTTGCAAACTTGGATACATACCAGCTAACTTTTTAAGATCTAGATGCCATCTATAAAACATTTTGTAAAAAATTTCTCTCAAATTTTGGCCTTGCGTAAATTTTTCATTTCTAACCCATATTTTTTCCCACGTTTCCATCATTATTGGTTCCTCAATATTTTGTGCCCATTTTATCATACAGTCTTTAACTCTGTTTCTGAATCTATTTCTATCAATGTATTATACAACCTTTTTATATGCATTTGATTCTGGTCTCTGATTTGTTTTACCAAGTTTTCCTCATTTTGTGTGATACCAATTTTCTGATCCTCTTTCCATCTAGCTTGTAGCTGTCCGTACTGAAACCAAGTTTGAATTATCCTTTCTTCTTTTAATACATTCAAAGACTTTAACTGTAATGTACCGCTTTCCATATTAAGAAGCTCTTTATATGTAATCACATCTTGTTTTTGTTCTACACTTATATTCTCTATCGCATGTCTGGGTGTCAGGTTACTCTAGTGCTGACACTGGTACTGCCCATATAGGTATCTTATCGTTTAATTTATATTGATACTTTTTCCAGACACGCAATAAAGCATTCCTTAATATATGACTTTTTAAAGTCTTGTCCACCTTCTTGTCATATAATAAATAGGTGTGCCAACCATATATCAAGTCATATCCCTCAATATTCAAGATTCTTTCTTCTGTTAAATTGATCCAATCACTGATTGCTAATAGGGCAGCTGCTTCGTAATATAGTCTTAAATTGAGCATGTTGAGACCTCCTCTTTCACGTATATCTTGCATTATTTTTAATTTTATTCTCGGTCTTTTCCCTGCCCAAACAAAGTTATTAATATCCTTCTGCCATTCCCCCAAATTTGCATCCTTTTTGAGTATTGGTATCATTTAAAAAAGAAATAAAAACGTAGGCAAAACATTCATTTTTACTACTGCTATTCTTCCCAACAAAGACAATTGTAATTTTTTCCAGTTGTCCATTTCTTTCTGTATTTTTTGTCAAGAATCTTTTCTGTTGTGGAGCTGGGAGTAAAAGGGATGAAGATCTCACTTCTCAAATTTTTCACCAAGAAACTTTAATCTAGAGGTGTGACTTAATTCACCAAAAGCAAAACAAAGTTCTTCAGCTTCAAAAGTTCTGTAAGGCAGGAACAATAAGGCTGTGAAAAGAGCCCATGAGCCTCTCCTTCTGAACGATGGCTTACACCTATCCATCTCAAAGTGTTGGTCCAAGCAACACTGCTTAAGGGCTTTGTACTCCTGCTTACCTAGATGTCCTGATACACCAAGGTTACCATCTGCAACTTTCAAACGTATCTATACAATAATCATACAAACCTCATTTTCACTCATAATGAAGGGTGATATAGAAACATTTTATAGAAATATAGATGCTATTGAGTAGGACAGAGATAAGCAAAATATGACTCCAGATGTTGGAATGCAACTCTCATCATGCTGCTTAAAGACTGCTGGGAGTTAACATCCAACATCTGGACAAACAGCACTCAGTTCATTTGTAAGGTAATATGAGCCACATATTTTCTACCATCTTAGTTCATTGATGTATCTTTACACTAATGTCACATAGAATCTATTCACAGTTCCTAAATTAACTAAAATGTACTTATGAAATGAATATAATTCCTAGGTTGCCAACTAAAGCTTGGCTGATAAAAGCTTTGCCAGAAAGAAAATATAAAAAAACAACTGTTTTTTCTTCTAGAGATGCTCAGTTAGGTACAGTACTTAAGATTCAGGGCACAAAACCCTGAAGACCACCCTAAGTTTAATTAGGCATGCAAAAGTCTGAAATGCTGAAGAATGCTGTGTGCTCTTCAGCACACATGTATTATGGCTACCTTGGGGAAGATTTCCTTATTCACAGTGCATTATAATGCGGGATGTGGCCAAATCACAAAACAGCAATTTACTAGAAGGCAAACTCATACAGTTGTGTCCCATCCCATTCTTTATTCCCTCTCTAGCAACTGACCTTGTTTTTTTTTTTTCTGGGTTGATAAGGCAAGTTCAGTATAATATGCTGGACTACAGCCACACACCATTTTTTTTATTTTCTAAGAATGTCTATGAGCTGTACCTTTGCAGTGTGGCAACTTTCCATTTATTTATTTATTATTAAAAGAATCTAAGAAAAAGTCAGGTGGATCAGGTAGCCTTGTATGAAAAGCAGTGAATGTAGGTAACAAACAACTTTGCTTTAAAATATATTTTAACACATTAAAAATACATTGATGCCAGGACCTGGTGTCATGGAATTAAATTTAATTAGTTAACTACCCACATGGAAAAACAGTGGGATAAAGTACATTAGGATTTGAAGTAGGCCTAGAAATAAAAACCCAAAAAATTGCTAAAGGGAAAGAGACACTTTGCACTATGGGAAACAAGGAGTTGTTGGGGAAGAAAAACAAGATTGTTCCTTCTCTCTGGACTTCCAATTAGCAAATCCCCCTCCCCAAACAAATTGACGGAGAAAAAAAGGCCTACTCTTATGCAATTTAGCAAATCAGTATTCAAGTATACAAAATCCTTTTACAGAGCCACCTTTTAAACTTCATTAAACCAACCTTTGATTTCTATTTTAGCCTTCTTTGCCTTTTGTGGAACTGCCTGTTCTTCATTCTCTTCCCGTTCCTTGCGCTTCTTTGGGACTAGAGGGAGCGTAGATTCCCCAGAAGGATCATAGACCTTCACTTCACTGGAATATTTAAAGGAGTATAAGCAAATTGTAAATGAGTGGAAACCCCATTAATGCCAATTGCTGGGTGGCAAAGTGAAGTAGAAGTACTGCCACAGCACTGTTAAGAACCTTAAGTCTGTTTCAGTACAGTTCTTCTGTGATCTAATGGACATTGTGAAACAGCTTCAATGAATTTATGGCGATTTGTGAAAAGCTTAAAGGAGCAGATATTGGGTACATTGCACCAACAGTTTTACAGTGTAAAAGAGAGGCTCTTTTTAAAACAATGTTAAATACAGATGCTAATTAAGAAAAGTAAACTTCACAGGTAGGTATACTCAATCTTATCAGTTCATTATGGCAAAAGTTGGGAAAGCCTTTATTTAAAGATTACAATCTACAGTTTCACAATGGCTAGAAAAGCAACCAAGCTAGGTGGGCCTGAAATATTTATTTTGACAAAAGGGACATTTCTATGAAAGTGAAGTATCTGAGCAGAAAAATTAAATGCTCTTGGCAGTGTTACCCATGAGTATACCTACCTCTTGTGCTGGTATTTGTCAGCACGGGCCACAGCTTTTCCAGTACCACTTATTCGTCTTATCTGGACAGGAGTGGACGGGGAAAAAAAAGAAAAGAATTAAAAATTGATACAACCCAATGAAGTCACTTAAAAAGATTAACGGTTAAGAATAGATGATAGCGGAAAGAAAAAAACCCGTAATCACGGACACAAAGCTTAAATCAGCAAGGGAACCAAGTGCTCTCTATTCTTACAGGTAAAAAGAGACAACTGGTTAATAAATATATTCCATATCTATTTGATTTGATGGGAATAAAAACTCCTTTGCAATTATGAGTTTATTAATCAATATTAATCAATACAGGATATTAGTTCTATATCCCAAAGGGAATGGAGGAAATTGCCAGGGAAAAAGAGCAGCCTTCCCAACTCCATCTCTACTCAGATGTGTTTGATCGATTCCCAAACTCCAAGCTATTGTGGCCATCAATCTCCCAAAACATAGGGAGACCATGGACAAATGAATTCATAGACCTTTTGAAACAAGGTTCTTATCTTTCCTGTTCACCCTGTAGCCACCAGTTACTTAACCACACAAGCCTGAGGTATTTCTGAAACACTTTCAAATAGTTATTTATCCTCAAAGGTGCATTTGCGAAAAACACGAGGCTTTTATAAACATACTCCTTTCTCCTCCAGGTGCCGTAATCTTGTTTCTACTTTCAATCTGTTCTCGGCTCCCATCTCAGCACTTGTGCTCTCTCCAAGGGCATCATAACGAATAGTCAAAGCTGTTTTGGCTGCTAGCATACGTGAAATCTGTGGGGAAAAAAAAGTGAAACAAATCTCGTAATGTCACAAATTATCCCATAGACGAGTGAGAGGACTCCAGAATGTATCTATCAGCCAAGACCTGTGCAAGCTGAATGCTCAGGGCAGAGAATATTTAATCACGCTTGCTGGGACAAATCCATTTGTTCTGGTTCCTCATGCCAAACTGACTAGGAAGAGACAAATTCAGACAGCCCCGCTTCTTTGTTTAAACAAGAATTCCTTGGGTATGATTTAACTGATGGATGGGGGCAGTGATTTTATTTTTTTCCACATAAACACTGGATCAATACAAGAACCACTGTATTAATGGTTCTTAGGCCATGGAACCATTCAGAGCTGATGTAGAGTAAAAGCACTGTTAATATTTGGAAGTACAACTTTAAGCACCCTTCCTTACTTATTTTCTTATCTCCTGCCAATTAAACTTGTCATATCTCAATCAGCCTGTTTCAGAAACAAAAGCAAGAAGAATAAAGCAAGTGATTGTCCAACCTCTTACCTTTCCTTTATTTTTAGCTGTTGTTTGCCCTACAAGGGAAGCATGATAAATCAGACCAAACTTTGGAGTGTCACGCTTAGTCTTCAGTGCTCTAAAAAGTGCTTTCTCAGCTCCCAGAATCTGAACTGTTGATGCGGGATGCTTCGCTAGATTCAGCAGGGAACCTATTGCAGACAAGATAATAGTAGATTATATGAATGAAGTAAACTCTGAAATAGGCCCTTTACAAAACATTACATTCAAGATTTGGAAATGACAAAGCCTCATATCTCCTACCTTCCAAACCGACTAAAGATCTCTAGGAAACAGGAACAAAAGGCCTCACTGGGATGGGCATCACTGTACAATTGTACACTATACAATTCCCAGGAACTGTAGGGACAATCCTGAACCTAAGTTTGTCTGCTCCATTACATGATTTAAAAATAACCTAAGGGCAGCATAAATCTGGCATTTGGGAGTGAATTGAGTGAGAAAAGCAGAGAATGGCTCAAGAAGTGTCTCAGAAGAGGTAGTGACTAAAGTTGCTTTCACCTTCCAAGAGGAAATCAAGCAAAGTTCAAATAATGTCATCATCGTCAACTTCTTGACCTGACAATGCAACTTTGCATTATGGTTTCTTGTTTAGTTAATCTCCAAGGTAATTATAGTAAGGGGTGCTGCATGCAACCAACACACAAACTCAGAATTGCAACATACCAGCATGGGCAATAAGCCTTGCTCCTACTAGTTCTCCCACCATAATAGTGAGGTTAGGTGCAATGGCCATCATTCTATTTTTCAGATAGTCATACAGCGTTGCTCGATATTCAGAGATCTCAATAACCTGAAAGACAAAATAACAGAAGGTTCAAACTATGGAATATTGCCGAAGAAAACTGGGAATGATATTCCTTAACAGGTATTAAGGCATCAGGAGTATGATAATCTATTATTATGCGCAACCAGTCAAGATGTTGACTGGATTTGGCATTTTTATCCATCAATTGAGACCTACCCAAGGACCTGGGATAGGAGTTGTTGTTGTTAAAGATATTGTCAGAGGATGCAAACTGACATCCAAGTAAAGCTACTTTTTGCAATTAACCGATGGTGATTTTTATTATTATTACTAGGAATAAGGATTTAAAGTATGAATACTTCAACAACAAAAATTCTAATCCAGCATAAAGAAATAAAACAGGATTTTATTGTGATATTTTTGCCCCATTACCACCAAGTTATATCGGCCTCCTAGCACTATAATGACCTGAAAGATACCATTCTATCTTAGTGTATACCTAGAAAAGCTTCTGCAGATCTCAGAACAGAAAGAAACAAGCAAGTATATATATTCAACCAAGCAGTTGTCCTGAACATGTTCCAATTATGATAACCAGTTACTTGTGATGGCATCAGAAGAGGTAGTGACTATGCAACCCTCATAGGTCGTACATCAGGAAAGCATCATTAGAGGAATCATCACTTGCCACCGAAAACTAATATAATTTGCAAATTTGGTTGCCTTCTAAAAAATTATAACACAATCAATTTCCAAACAGATTAAAAACTAACCACAAGATTTGGGGGCAATCATATTTTGATTTCATAAATTTGCTTATGTATGCAGTACCTATGTGTTTCCCTTTTGCTTTCTACTTCATGTAAACCAATTAAAGCATGACAGGTTGTGGTTTCACCAACATTTTTTAAAACTTGGTTGCCAGTCTTGGTACAAATCAGCATATTAAATTAGCAATAGCAACTTCAGACTTATATACCGCCCCATAGTGCTTTACAGCTCTCTGGGCCGTTTACTATGTCAGCATCCAGTATTGCCTCCACCAAGCTGGGTCCTCATTTTACTGACCTCAGAAGGCTGAGTCAAACAAGCCTGTCAAGATCAAACTCCAGAATATGGGCAGTTTGCCTGCTGTATTGCAATCTAACCACTGGGGCGCTTATCCTTAACTATCTTTATCAAAGCTAGTAATCACCGTTTCTAAATAAACTGTGGTTAAATAGATGTTTTCTGAATTAATTAGAACATGAGATATAAACAACTACAAGGACTTTGACTATTTGTGGAAAGTCTTTCTTCATGCCTGAGCTCATTAAACCAAGATATGATCAACCAAACTGAATTAATCCACTCAGATTCTATTTCTTTAGCTTTAAAACTTATTAGGATTAAGCCAAGTGGCACTTAGATGTGTTAAATGGCCTTCTGACTGGTAACTTTTAACCAGCCTACTACTGCCTCTGTTCATTTGCCACTACACATCACCTGATCACAAAGATGCTGTATATTGCTTATATCTTCTTCTGACACTTCAGTCCCCATGGAGATCTCTGCAGCTGCTTTCACTTCTTCTTCCACCTCCTCCGGAAGGAGCTCAGACAGATCAGAAGAGGAAAAGTTTATTCTGTCTCCTAGGGAGTAAAAATATAAAGTAGGAATAAGGACAAACAGCAAACAGAAATTAAGAGTTCATCTAGCTATAGGTTTGTCATACCTAGATGAGCATGAAAAGGAAATTAAGGAGCAAATGGATGATTTTCATGTGTTTATGTCTAACAAGGAATTTCTACTTAGCAGGGTGGATTTGATTTAAATCGAGTTTAAATCATGATTTAAATCACTAGTAAAAAGGCTTGATTTAAATCAACTCGATTTAAATCATAATTTTTAAAGAGCAACTGTCATCTCTGCTACTCCTTTGACCCACTGTTGACTCACCGATAGTCCCAGTGTTGCAAAATATACAGCCTCATGCTACATAACTAAGCTCCATTTCATGCTGAATAAACTGAATTATTTATCTATCTTAAATAGAAAACTATCTTACGATAGATTTTTACTCTAAAAGTTTTTTATTAAAATAAATTCGATAAAAATAAAAAAAATCCGATTTAAATCAAAAAAATCTGATTTTTTTGATTTTTTTAAAAGAATCATTGAATCATTGAAAAAATCACCCTGCTACTTAGTAATTTAGATAAGAATCTATAGTTAAGAACAACTTTTCAATATCTAGTCTTTTCATTTCATTCCGCATACAACTGCAAAATAGAGTATCACTATATGTAGTATTTTTCAATATTGAAAAAGTCGGCAGAATACAGAAAAGAGTTTTATTGTTTATGTAAATAAGAAGACAAAGTTAGCAACCCAAGTACATTCTATAGCTGTTATAGCCTGGTCCTCACAGCTGATAGGAAAACTTGAATAACTTCAGAGATACTGAATAGGTCAGATTGTTCACCATTTGCAGTTTAAGCATTACTTACCAATTTTTTGTACACATTTACAGTATGCTAGATTATCTGTGATAATTTTGCCCAGTTCAGGAAAATGCCACCCATACCATTCTCTACAACGCATAATGTAGTTATTCAATTCTTTGTCCAAGTCATCAAGAAGAGCTGGAAAAGGCAAAATACGTGTTTCATTTAGTTCAGTTATATTTTGGAAATAAACGTTTTTGAAAATAGTATCAGTATCATGTAATGCCTCAATTATATTTATTTCTTTTTTTTTTTAATAAAAAGTTTTTATTTTCTGATCAAACGAGTATACAATATAAACATTCATTCAAACTATCATCAAGAAAAAGAGAAAAAAAAATCAATCCTTGGTAAACTCAATCTTCAACCCCTCCTCACCACCCCCCACCCCCGACTTCCCAGAACAAAAACAGGGCATAGATTTCACCAAACATTTGCTATAATAAACTAGCTAACTACAAGATTTAATAACTCCCAAAACCCCTTAACTCCCCTTTTATAATTTCATCAACCTCCCTTTTTATAAGCTCAAAATAGCGTATAATCCAATAACTCTAAGAGTTTTAAAACCTTTAACAAATATTAAACATTCAAACCTTAAAAATTCTCTTAATATATCAGTAAAGTATTCAATTAATTTGCAAAAACATTTTCCCCCTCTTACTTTTCTCAAAGTTCAGATATTTTGAAATCTCATAACAGAAAATAAACCTTAGGTATTCACTAATTAAATTTCTACATTTTTTAAATTTCTAAATTTCCCCCCTTCATTATTCCTCCCTCCAACTTTTAAAATTTTAAAAGATAATCATCAACATAATTAACCATTAATACGTAAACTAAAAAACCAAAAAAGATTAATCTTACATTCAACCATTAATGCATCATATTTAAAAATCAATATTTAACTTTATACTTTTCCCCCCTCAGTAGTTATAACACCTAAAACATAATCATTTTTAACCATAAGTAGAACAACTGCAAAGCCAAAAGAAAAGGTTAATCTTCCATTCTTGCTTTCTTTTTATATTTTTTCCAGTCTTTCTGCATCCCTCCTACTTCTATTTTGAGGAGGTTTTTCATTTTAATTTGAGGTTGATGTAACTTCAAAGATTGTCCCCTTTTTGAGAAAATTTCCTCTGATTTAGAGCCCCCAAATCGCCTCTTCTTGCTTATATAAATCAGTTCATTCCTTCACCTGTAGGACCAAAGTTTGTCAAGAGTTTGTGAAAAAAAGTTCAGTCATTTCTTTTCTATTAAATGTATAAATGCCACTGGCAAATCTCCTTCATCTTCTGAAACTTCGAAAGTCTGGTCATTTACTACTTTTTTCCAAACCAAGTCATAATTTTGAAAGATTCTATCAATTTTTCCAAAAAGAGCAGAGAATAAGCTCGAAAATTCTTGAGAAGATTCTTCCACCTTCTCTGCTACAATCAGAATATCTCCTGAATTGTCATCATGCTCCGTACTTGTTTTTGTCTCCTCAGTCATTTCTGTTGTTGTCCCTTTAAGAATTGCTATTTGATTACTTATAGCTGCAGTATGATTATTCATGGCTTCTTTTATAAATTCTGTAAATTCTGCATCAAAATCCTTATAACTCTGTAAATCAGACAACTGTTTCATTTCTGAGACCTCCAAATAGCTTCCAGCACTTTCAGGATCTCCTTTCTTAGAAGCCATTTTATTTTAAAAAGATTTTCTTTCTTCCCACAACCATAAAATCATAAAGTCAAAGCCATCCTTTTGAGCAGCTTTCAGCAATTTCTTTATAAATCACCAAACGAAATAATCTTTTCCCAAACAGCTCTTCAGAATCTATTCCAGCAACTTAAAGCCAGTCTCTGAGCACAAGTCTATTAGCAAAAACTTTCCTTTCTAACTTTCACTTTTAAAATCGCAACAAAGAAACGCCATCTTTACTTCCAGCTCAGAAAATCCAATTAGAAACATTGTATCCCCGGAGTTAAGTATTATACTTGCAAAAAGCTTGTCCTCCTGCTTCTGTTCCGCCTGCTTTTTTGAAATCATTTAATCTTCTGTTTGACAGCAGAAATTGGACGCAACGCCTAGCTCTGTAAAAAAAACAGAGTCCCCCCGGATCCGGAGCTTCAATGGGCTGAACGGGGAGCTCTCGCCCTCCTAACCCCTGGAATTAATCCAGGGGTTTTCGGGGAGCTCTACCCTCACCCACCTGCTCTCCTCCCCTTCTTTTCCCGAAGGGGAGATTTTCAAGCCGTTTGACAGCTGATTAACGCTGTCAGAACGGCTCAACGGGATCGCGGGGGCGGCGGTCTAAAAAGACCATCAATGGCGCTGCGGAGCCAACCCGGAAGTCAATTATATTTATTTCTTGAACACTTCTGTGAAACATGGCAATTTAAAGTTATCAAAGGATTTCTGATATGTTTTACAAGAAGACACTTAGATATAAAAGAACATCTCTTCTAACATTGTAAGGTGCCCCAAAAATATCAGCCTGAGAAGATGGAAAAAAGCTACCATTCATATTTTTACCCCTCAATTCAATACCTATAATGGTATGTCTTAATTTCTAGGATCCTTGAAAGTGAAGGCTAATTCTGTTTTCCTTCTAACATGAGAACATGCACAGCCATATTTAAAATGATCTCTTCAAGATGTATCACCTACTAGTAATTTTTTCTGTATTATCTTGGAAGGTCACCATGCTCTGGTTTCAAATACATGCCCACCATCCATACTGTTCATTAGTTACAGTCTATATAGCTTTAGAAGTTATTTTCAACTTCTTCAGAATCTCAACCTAATTAAAATCAAAGTATGAATTAATGTCTGTAGTGTTTAACCAATTAATATGTAAAGAGCTTCCAAGAATGCAGAAATGTTTTAAAAGTTATGTAGTCTTATGCTGGAGCAACTTACAATCAAAAAGTTTTCCAGTTATGCATGGTGTCTTATCTTATATAAATGGCTGCCTTGAGCATAAAGAATTTCTTTAATTATCTAGGACAGTGATGGCTAACCTTTTCTGGACCGAGTGCCCAAAGCACTTTTGAACTTTTTTTGCATGATCACATCTGCAAAAATGTTATTTTTTGCAACATTTCCAACATTTGTTGTTATGGCATCATATACTATCTATAAAACATTTAGTACCATAATTTCCCCCCAAATTATAGCTTGCAATAAATTTGATTTTTTCCATAGCTCTAGTGTTCTTCTATGATTATGCCTTTGAGGTTTTCCATCTACTTTCTCAAGCAATTTTAATTTGTTCCTTCTGCATATCATATTTCAATGCCAATCTCTATATGAAGCTAATAGATGATTTTGGGTTGTTGTTTTTTTTGTGTTTCAAATTCTGTCATCATTCTCAAAATCCCTCCTTTCTTGAGATCAAATTTTATTCTTCCAGTAATTTGTAATTACATCAACCATCAAGATGTTTTTGCTATGTTTTTTAGTCTTTAACCATTTATCCTTTGTCTTGCAATGCTACTAAGCAATTAGCATTGTGCTGTATCAGCCAAAATTGTACATTTTATAGCTTGTTCAACCTTTAGGGTAAAGTCTTGCCATTATACATGGTATTTTCTGACAGATTTCTTAAAAGGCCGATGATATATCTTTAATTACACCACTTTAGGAATTGTGCTGTCTAAGATGCATTACAATATTAGGTCTATACTAAATCATACACTTAACCAATTTTATAAAACTGACCCTATGTATTAAGCAAGCCCCACAAATCTGAACTGAGGATCTCATCATCAACCTGGTTTCCTTTTCATCTCAAAGACTCTGTCATCTTGATATTGGCATTTGACCACATCATAAATTGGATATAGCAGGATTGTTAGGATTAGCAAGAACAAAACCCAAATTTGCCAGTGTCATGCTAGGGAGTTTCATACTGATCCCAATCTTGCAGACCCTAATACTGTACATCAAAAGCATTTCACTTAAAAATGTACTTACATATCGCTTGGATAATCATTGTATCAACTTTGTCTGGGCTGAACTTCAATTTATATCGTGAGAGGCTAAAAATAAAACACGAAAGAAATAATTTTGTATACAAGCAGGTGACAACACTAATGAAAGTTTATTGAAAAATATTCATTATTAGCATTCCCTGTATTGGAAGCATCTATTTGTTAAAGGCATACTGCACAGCTATTAGTTAAAGAGAATATTTGCCTGGAACATGGGGAGAGATTCAAACCCAGGCACTCATATCCATGAAATGTCTTTGAATATTAGTAGCTCGGATCAATAGTTATGTTGTAGGTTTGAACTCCGAACATAGCAATTTGGTTGCAAATATGTTGTCCCCTTTCGAGGAGACAATCCAAAGAACACTGAAGATGTCTCCTTGAATGGGGATGAAACATTTGCAACCAAATTGCCAAGCTTGGAGCTCAAACCAACAACATAACTCATATCCATCTTTTAAAACTGTTGATGGGATTATTTTTACTTTATGTGCTCACTATTTTGCAGAAAAACGTAAGTTTAGGTCATAAACAAACTTGATATTTGCCAGATTTTTTTGTTTCATCAAAAAGTAATCCACTCATTATACTGCGGAAATTAACTCTCAAAGAACTTTTTGATGTTCATTATTCTCTATACAGTTACCTGAAATTCAGTAACTTTTTCCCCAAAGCATGGGTTTGGAAGCATTAACAGAGTTGGAAGAGACCTTGTAGGTCATCTAGTCCAACCCCCCAAATACATACTCATGTATAGAAGTGAAACTTATATTCTACTTCATATATGATAAGCCAATAGGTAAGACAGAAAGCTTTCCTTAATGTGACACCCTCCAAATGTGCCAAATGCTTCCATCATTTCCAGTCTGTGTTTAATTACTTAGGATTTATATCTAACCATTTTGCTTGACATTCAAGGAATCCATAGCAATTAAAAATACAAATTACAAAATAAAAAAATAAAAAAACAACTGAAATCAAGATAAAATTCTAAAATCAGTACCACTGAAGTCAAAATTCAATTAATGAAAGAAATTCTCCTAAGTGTCAGGAATAATGGGATGTTAAATATGCCTCCTTTTATCTACATTCCATAGGGAGGAAGGGAGGGGGAGAGAGAGAGTGGGAGGGAGAGAGAGGGAGACACAGAGAGAGAGAGAGCAAACTATGCAGGAAAAAGTCTTCTCCTGCATAACAAATAGACAAATGTCTGACAATAAAGGGGCCAGAAGGGCCTTTCCTGATCTAAATAAACTAGTAACAAAAATCTTTCAGGTTCAGGGAGATGAGATTTTTGATTGTATCATACAATTTTCTCCTTTTAGAAAATGGGAAGACATCCCTCACTCCACAGAGTACACGGACTGCCTCTCATATCCATGAGGATAATCAGTCTGACACATACAGCAAGCCAGTAGTGGCAACTTTCATCTCTTCATATATTAGTTCATATCCTTAGGTTATATTTGCTGAAAAGAATCCACATCAACATGGATACTTTCATCTGGAATCCAAATGATTAATCCAATTAATTACAATTATTCTGTGTTGGGGGTGATTTTGAGATCTAATACACCAGAGATATGCACCGCCATTTCAAAAAGCTGATATAATCAAGAATGGGAAAACAATACCTGTGTGCCAGTCCTAAACACATAGCTGCCATCTCCCGGGATGGAAGGCCACTGATAAGTCCTTCTATTTGAGTGCGAATGCCCCTCATCAGCTCGGTAACCATTGGACTATGGATACAACTTAAGTTCAGTTTCTCCTGCAGAATTTCAAATTGTATCATTTTGATAAAAATGCACACAATATGGTCAAAGCTGCAAAAATATAACAAATATAAGTTTGCCCAAGACTAATGGTCTACATTGTTGTATACTCCATACTTCTTCCCCAGACTATTTTTGCCCTCCAATCTAACCCTCCATTGGCCCTCCAACCATGAAGGCCAATGGCAAAGGACTTATAAATGGCAATCCAGGTTGGTCTCCACTGTTTGTGTGTGTGCAGCTGCATATATACACACATATTCATTCATATGACGTAAGAATCAACAGGCCACAAACTCCCAGAAAAAATGGCACCATCAGTTCAAACAAGGACAAATCAGATTGATATAAATATAAAATTTCATTTTTTTCCTTTTGTACAATGTTTATTAAATTAGAACCCTGCAGGTAAATGTCTTGATTTTTTAAATTTAATTTTTATCTCTACATAGTGACATATACACACGTAGTTATGTAAGCCATAACTAATAGGATTGCAGAGAATCCTACTTAAATATGGTAAGATTTTAAGAGCTTGTCTTTCCCATGAGATCCTGCAGAAGAGGTATGTTGCACCTGTCATCAATCAATGCTGGTCATCTGATGGGACCCAGAAAGCTAGCCTTGTCGTGGGGCTATAATAATCATAGTTTCATTGGTTTCCAGATGCCAGCTTTTGCAGTTGGCCAGGGTTTTTTTTTTAACTGTTATTAGCTGCCCAGAATAACTACGAATAACTGCCAGCTGTGATTTCAAATGCTCATTCCTGTTCTCTGTACAGGCCTTTGGAGAGGACAATCAATGTCTCTTTCTTCCTTTCTGTTCCCCTCTCGGTTTAATTTCCTTGTCATTAATACGCCTGTTTGTCTTATGTTGTTTTTGTGGTTTTTATATAGTTTTTAAAATGTTGTAAGAATCGTAAACCACCCAGAGTTGCTAGGAGTTGAGACGCATATAAATTTAATAAATTAATTTATGGTGTGATGGGGCACCATCACACCATAATGCATATAGTGTGATATGCACTGACTAACTGAATAAATAATGAAATTATTACAGGCCCTTCGTACATGCCATTATTGGAATACCACTTAGCCGTTTCAATGTAGATATTAAGACTCACCCTGATTACACCTCCCAGTTTGGCATCTGCTACAGCTAGCTGTTCATGGGCATCTTTGGCTACTATTTTCTTTAAGATTTTCTTTAAATTTTTGCTGATTTTGCCTTCTACCAGTGCTGTGGATGCTTGAGGAGAAAACAAAAAGCTTTAAAAAATCTAGAATTTTCTAAAAGACCCAGCCAGAAAAATAAGCATGGAATAATAAATATAGTAAGTTATAACTACAAAATACTTCTGATAAGAGAATAATGCACTGATGTTATTAGTTTAGGTAATGAAATGTTTGCAAGAAAACAACCAAGTTCAAAAAGTACCAAGCATAGCTCACAAAACAGTTCATTTTCTCTGTTGTCTCAGTGGTAGTGACGAAATGTTGTATGCAATCACAGTGATTCAGTCCACTAACAATACATCATTGACAACAGAAATTAGTATGAAGCCTGCAGATTCAGTTCTCAGGCCTGTAATCTAGTTTTACTAAAATATAGTTAATACAACACGAATTCCACTATACTGGATATATTGTAATAATATTTTTTTTTAAAAAAATGATAAAGTCACACAGAAATAAAAGCAGTGAGCACAGAAAGGATAGCAAACATATAGTGTGCACTCGCTCTCTCAGCTGCTATCAAGCATCTTTACCCAGAACAAGATTAAATATATGGGACCTCAATCAAGGTCAATGCTACTAGGCACAAAAGAAGAAAAGGCTTTTTTTAACCAAGCCCTTTGTTTTTAAGTGGATTTTACCTCCCCGTACTGGTTAATGAAAAGTAAAATGTTATTTAAATAGAGACACAGTATTTTTCGAACTATGAGACACACCGAAGTATAAGGCGCACCTTAGTTTTTGGGGAAGAAAGTAAGAAAAAAGCTGATTGGAGTGGATCGGCCTCCTGGAATACCCCCAATCAGCTGTTCCCAGAGGTGAACTTTAGCAACAAGTTCATTGGCTGTGAGCTCTGTGCCTTGCTTTTTTTTCAGCCTCTGAAATCTCCGTTTGAGAGGCTTTTTTTTCAGCCTCTTAAAGGGAGGTTTCAGAGGTTTTGTTCAGGGGCTACATTTGGACTATAAGACGCACCCAGATTTTCACCTCTTTTTTGGGGTAAAAAGGTGTGTCTTATATTCTGAAAAATACGGTAATCTTATAAAAGTAAAGTTGCTCCTTACATCCATCTGTGCTTGGAGGTTGGAAAATGGTAGCCATTTTATGTCACCCAATCTGGCTTCAGATACCACGAGACATTCTAGTTTAATTGGATTAACATCCATGGCATTAGATTGCAGAGGTGCATTGTCTGCACTACAATCTTGGCCACAATTCAGTTTTGGATGATACCAAAGCATAATGACATTACAAATATGCTGTAGTAGCACCAACCCGATTAGATTATTCTCATTTTATCTAACTTGATGCTCTCCAAATATGCATTTTTGCTGGAGATAACGGAAATTATACTCTAAAACGTCTTGAGGAAAACAAGTTGGAGAAGGCTGCTTTAAATGGTGAGAATGCTTTTCTTGCATACATTATATTTATTGATGTGTTCAGGTGAAACTCGAAAAATTAGAATATCATGCAAAAGTTCATTTATTTCAGTAATGCAACTTAAAAGGTGAAACTAATATATGAGATAGACTCATTACATGCAAAGCGAGATAGTTCAAGACTTGATTTGTCATAATTTTGATGATTATGGCTTACAGCTCATGAAAACCCCAAATTCACAATCTCAGAAAATTAGAATATTACATGAAATCAATAAAACAAGGATTGTACATAGAACAATATCGGACCTCTGAAAAGTATTAGCACACATATGTACTCAGTACTTGGTTTGGGCCCCTTTTGCATCAATTACTGCCTCAATGCGGCATGGCATGGATGCTATCAGCCTGTGGCACTGCTGAAGTGTTATGGAAGACCAGGATGCTTCAATAGCGGCCTTCAGCTCTTCTGCATTGTTCAGTCTCATGTCTCTCATCTTTCTCTTGACAATGCCCCATAGATTCTCTACGGGGTTCAGGTCAGGCAAGTTTGCTGGCCAATCAAGCACAGTAATCCCATGGTCATTGAACCAGGTTTTGGTACTTTTGGCAGTGTGGGCAGGTGCAAAATCCTGCTGGAAAATGAAGTCAGCATCCCCATAAAGGTCGTCTGTGGAAGGAAGCATGAAGTGCTCCAAAATCTCCTGGTAGACGGCTGTGTTGACCCTGGACTTAATGAAGCACAGTGGACCAACACCAGCAGATGACATGGCTCCCCAAATCAACAGAGACTATGGAAACTTCACACTGGACTTCAAGCATCTTGCAGTGTGTGCCTCTCCATTCTTCCTCTAGACTCTGGATCCTTGGTTTCCAAATGAGATGCAAAAGTTGCTCTCATCAGAAAAGAGGACTTTGGACCACTGAGCAACAGACCAGTTCTTTTTTTCTTTAGCCCAGGTAAGACGCTTCTGATGTTGTTTGTTGTACAGGAGCAGCTTGACAGGAGGAATACGACATTTGAAGCCCATGTCCAGGATCCATCTGTATGTGGTGGCTCTTGATGCACTGATTCCAGCCTCAGTCCACTCCTTGTGAAAATCCCCAACACTTTTGAATGGCCTTTTCCTGACAATCCTCTCCAGGCTGCGGTCATCCCTGCTGCTTGTACACCTTTTTCTTCCACACTTTTCCCTTCCACATAACTTTCTATTAATGTGCTTTGATACAGCACTTTGGGAATATCCAACTTCTTTTGCAATTACCTTTTGAGGCTTTCCCTCCTTATGGAGGGTGTCAATGATGGTTTTCTGCACAACTGTCAGGTCAGCAGTCTTTCCCATGATTGTGATTCCTACTGAAGCAGACTGAGAGACCATTTAAAGCAGCGGTTCTCAACCTTGGGGTCGCGACCCCTTTGGGGGTCGAATGGCCATTTCACAGGGGTCGCCAAAGCCCTCCCCCCCCACGCCTTCACTCACCCTCACCCTCACTCTCTGCTCTGTTTGGATCGCTGGCCGTTCGCTTACCCCACCCACTCCCAATCTATTGCTGCCTCCGATGGCTAGAGGAAAAAAAACTGTTTAAATTCTTGCCGCGGGGCTTCAAAGGGCCGCCCTAGAGCCAGTGGTGCAGCCGAACCGTTTGTTAAATTGCTGGCTTGCCCCGCCCCTCCGCACCATTATTTATTGCCAATACATAATGGTGGGCGAGGGGCGGGGGAGCCAGCAATTTAACAAATGGTTCAGTGTTTTTTTGTAATTTTATTGGCCCACGGAGCTTCAGCATAGGCTAATTAGCCCTTGCTTAGATCGGCTCCCAACCCCCAGCTGATTTGCTCTCAGCTGTTTTGCTCAGAGCTCTGCTGCTTGCTTGGAAAGAGTGCAGATTTTTTTCCCCCTAGCTATATTGAAAAACGAAAGAGAAAGTAAAGCAGGCTGTTGGCTTTGCACGTTGGAAAATTAGGCAGGCAGATTTCTTTTTCCCTCACCAAAAAAGGTAGGTGCAAACAACGGGAAATTTAGGGAAAAAGAGGAGATTTTAAAACACAAAAGAAAAAAAGCTCTATTTAACTAGGGAATTGTAATAATTGAGATACTATTAATTGTATATTGTGTTGAAAGCAGAAATGGTTAAGTTGTGGTTTGGAGGAATATATGGGGGAAATTATTTGGTTTATTATTATTGGTAAATATAATTGATTTTGTAAGAAATTGGATTGCATGGAAATAATTGGAATATTCATGTTCATATTAATATACAAAAAAGGTAGTTATATAACTAATTGATTTATATTAAAATGTTGAATTCATATTAAACAACTGTAAGATTACATAATTAACCAATGTGAGGATGGATATAAAAATAGATGACAATGGGAAGGGGTATAATATAGAATAGAAGGGAAAAATTGAATTTGATTAAGATTAGAGATGAGGATGAAGGGTAATATTGGTTTTTTACAAAAATAGATGAGGAATAAATATGGCAAAAAGGAAATATAGAAATTGGAAATTTAATTGAAATGACTAAACACTGTTTAAATTTATGAACTGGCCAAATGTTCAAAGAAAATACATTGTATGTTTATATGTGTGTTTCCAATTATTGTTATTTATTCATATTTGTTCTCTTTTATTCTTTAAAGTTTAACAATTCATTCTTTATCTTAATATCTTTATATTTGTTTGGGGTTGGCTTTCTTCCCTTTCATCTTTTTTATTGTACAGCAATCTTTCTCCTCAAACCTACCACCTCTCTCTTTTCTTTCCTTCTTACTTTCTCTTCCCCCCTTCTTCTTCTTCCTACTTCCTCTTCCTTTCTCCTTCTCCTTTCTTCCTCCCTCTCTTACCCTCACTCCTACTCTAATATCCCTTCCCTTCCTTCATCCCTCTCTATTGCTGTATCCTTTTATGCATATGGACTACTCAGAGGACTGAAAAAGTTATTTCTGACTGGTCCTCACACTTTTGACCAGTCTTCGAACTTATGACTGTCCTCACATTTTACGTTTTTGCCCTATCTTGTCACCATGGTGAAGAGAAGCAGTTGTGAAATGAGTGACATGGTTGTTAAGAATGCTGCACGGGCATAAATGTGAGGATGGTCATAAGTGTGAGGACCAGTCAAAAGTGCGAGGACCTGTCAGAAATGACTTTTTTCAGCCCTCTGAGTAGTCCCTATACACATAGCCATGGCCACCCAGTTACATGACCAGCTAGCCACACCCACCCAGTCACATGACATCCAAGCCACGCCCACAGAACCGGTAGTAAAAAAATTTAGAACCCACCCCTGGTTGGGGGTCACCACAACATGAGGAACTGTATTAAAGGGTCGCGGCATTAGGGAGGTTGAGAACCACTGATTTAAAGGCTCAGGAACCCTTTGCAGGTGTTATGGCTTACTTAGCTGATTAGAGTGGGATACTTTGAGCCTAGAATATTGAACCTATTCACAATATTCTAGTTTTCTGAGATTGTGAATTTGGGGTTTTCATGAGCTGTAAGCCATAATCATCAAAATTATGACAAGTCAAGGCTTGAACTATCTCACTTTGTATGTAATGAGTCTATCTCATATATTAGTTTCACCTTTTAAGTTGCATTACTGAAATAAATGAACTTTTGCACGATATTCTAATTTTTCGAGTTTCACCTGTATACTAGCAAATGTGAAAATAGTTGAAAGTGCATGTCTACCTTTCAGAAATTTATTTGCAAAATTAGACATTTCCAAGGACGTAAGTAAAGCTATACAAAGCTTGGAAGAGTCATTATACAAACTTGGCAAGAAAGAAAGGAAGTCAGGGTGGCAAAATGACTCAATACAGCATATGTTAAATGCTATCTCCAAGTCCAATTTAAAGTAGTAAATTTAATTTACAAAAAGTTAAAACTTTATCCTCCTCACACCTAATCACTGATCACACTTATTAGAGCTCATAAGAATTGGAATCCAACATCCCAAATGGCAAGCACTTCTCCTACCTTAAGCAGCTTGCTGGTAAGCTAACTGAAGGGCTACCTCCTTCAAGTAAATCACTCTGTTTCTTCTACAATAACAGCTCTAGAAGGTCAACTTATGTATCCCTAAAAATTGCACTCAATGTCTGGAAACTAGTTTAAGATAATGCTATCCTTAAAAGTGATCAATAACCTTAATAGAAAAAGTATTACCTGCAAGAGCTTCTGTTGTGTCTTGAAACTTCTCAAAGTGTTTCAGTTTTACGCTAAATAAAAAACATCAAAATGTTTTTGCAAGGATCATCAGGACCTGAGCAATTGCTCTCAATTATAAACATTTTTCAGGAAAGTCAAAAACTGATAAGCATGCAATCTTTGTTTTTTTTTGTTTTTTTTTTGGATTAATTAAAACTCCCAGTTCATCAGGTAAATGTCTCCTATACGAAGAGGAAAATATACTTTAAAAGATTTTGGTTCAGGTGTTAATTAACTTTTAGGCAAGTTAGCCACCCATCTAAGAATTATACGTAGTCCTCGCTTACCAACTGCCTTGGAGAACAACTGTTTGCCATTATGACAGTGAGGAAAAAATAACAGTGACCAATGCACAAACTTTGATTCATCTCTTCCTCAGTCCCATTTGCCATTACAGTCAGTTAGTATGAGTTGTCCAATGTAAAATGTAAGCCGTTGAAGTCACATGATTTTTCACTTAGTGACCACTTAGCTTAACAATGGAATTTTTGGTCCCAATTGTGATTGCTATAATGAGGATTACCTGTACAGCCTACTTTATAGAATATGTAACTATTACAAGTGTAATAGACACAAAAGATAAAAACATTCTGCATACACATATTGTATACAAACATGAATTTTATAAAATTATAAGATACACTTAACTACCAGTAGTTCATTAATCAATTCTATTATTTCCTACTTATTCCTAACTAATCTGTGTTATATAAATCCTGTTCCACTTCAACAAGCCTTCTCGTACAGTTGTGATACCTAAGCCTAGTGGTCATTCAGATTTTTGCAACTCAGATCTGATAGTCCTAATTACCATAGTGCTGCAGAATTAAACATAGCATAAACCTAACTCTTAGAATGAAATAGCTTTGCCACTCATTCCAAAAATTCTAAGTGGCTAAAAATGTCAACCTAGTTGTCAGATATTTTTTAGTCCTTTGGAACAGTTTACAGGTGCAATAAAACAAAAATAGGGAAATACAAAAAGACAAAAACCACAAAACATCAAAAGATACAATGCCAAACGGCAAGGTATCATAATGCAAATTCCCATCAGAAAAACTCAGTGTTCACCATCTTCTGGAAAATGGCCAAGACATAATAACGACAATAAGTTGATTTATAGATGCTTTTTCTACCAATGAGAACATGACTTAAGTATTTTATATCCTGTATTCAAGAATTTAAAGTAATTCCAGAAAACTGCATAGAAAAAAATCAAGACAGACAAAAAACTAGTGGCCATGCTCTTGAAATATTAGTTACGACTTCTTGAAGAACTTTACTTACACTTTATTAGCTTTTTCAGGTGTTTCAAACTCTTTCCATAAGTTATCAATTTCTTGAAGCTTTTTCTCATCAATAACCTGTGGTAAAGATAAAGATTAATGAAATATATGCAATATTCGGCATCTGTCTTATTTGTCACTATGAGAAATTAAAAATGTGAAACTATACTCCAAGCTTTGAGGTTAAAAAACAACAACAGGTCTATTTTATGAACCGTATATCCATGCCGCTTAACTTTTCCAATTTCAGTTAGAATATAGTCCAGGGGGAAGTTGTAAACCTTTTTACTAATGTTTATTTAGCTGGCTTAAACTTGGCTCCAAAATTGTGACTTTGAATAGCAGGATATGAAAGTTCATATCTTTTTATTATAACCATCTAACCATGGTTATTCTATGAATAAAAAGATAAGAACTTTTATATCTTGCTATTCAAAGTCACAATTTTGGAGCCAAGTTTATGAATCAAGCCTAAAATTAAAGTCCATCAGTAGAGGCAGGACATAAACTGAATGAATACAATAACAGAGTGAGGTACTCCTGCCTCAGACAAGGGCTATTTTTTTAGGAGGGGGGAGGGAGTTCCTTGAAACAGCTCTCTACAGAGAAATTAAATATTATCAAGAATGTCCATGGGAATTAAAAAGATGATTTAGATTCAGGGTTTTGTGAAATTATACAGGTAGTCCTCGACTTACAACCACAATTGAGCTGAGAATTTATGTTAAGTGAGAAACTTTTTGAGTGAGTTTTGCTCCAATTTACGACTTTTCTTGCCACAGTTGTTAAGTGAATCACTGCAGTTGATAAGTTGACCAGGTGTCAAGTGAATCTGGTTCCCCCATTGACTTTGCTTGTCAGAAGGTTGCAAAAGAGTATTACATGACTGCAACCTTCATAAATATGAACCAACTGTCAAGCATCCGCATGTAAATCACTTGACCTTGGGGATGCTGCAACAGTCATAAGCGTGAAAAACGGTTATAAGTCACTTTTTCATTGCGGTTGTAACTTTGAATGGTCACTAAATGAACTGTTGTAAGTCGAGGACTACCTGTAGTTCGTTAGTGAGTTTTCTCTTTCTTTGGAAGTAAGGAGCCAGCATACAAAACATCAAGAGCCCTTCCTGGATTAAAAGCAAATGCCTTAAAAATATATAATTGCTTGTCCAGACAACCAATTGGATAAAGATAGAACCATGTTCATTGCAATTGTATGCCTCTAAATTATGACAGCCTTTCATCACTAGGGGTCTCATCTCACACTAAAACCAGAAATGCATTAAGTAGGAATGTTCCAAAACTTGCTTCTTCCCCATTTTTAACAATTTGTCCTCTCTCCTCCACCCACCCACCCACCCGTGGCAAAGGAGAAAAGATGATCCCTCCACGAACATAAAGTAGGCAAGACACCACCAATCAATTTCGGGGGCATTTCAAAATGGATTCGGAAAGCTTGAGAAAGCTGGTCATTTAAAAGGCTGGTCAACATTTCTTTCAAGTTGCTAGCCCAGTAGGAAAAGGGAAGTCATCCTTTACCGGGGGGGGGGGGGGATAATGCTATATAGCTCCTTCTGCCATTCAGCGCAGCAGAGGCGAAAACAAAACCTTCTGCTTTCGACTCCCGCCATCAACCAAAACTCCCCCCCACCCCGGAACATGTGCTGCCCATCCTCACCTTGAAGATGGCGTACCCAGCCGCCGTCTCAAACAAAACCAGCATCGCTGCGGCGGGATCGAGAGCGGGGAGCGCAGCTGCTCCCGGGAAAAGGCGAGGGGATTATGCGCGTGGCAAAAGAAACGCGGGCAAACGGACCACGCGCCGCAGGAGCGGAAGTCTCTGCCTCGCTTCACCCGGAAGTGCTTTTGATGGCCTGCCGGGAAGACGGAACGGAGCAGAGGGCGGGGGAAAGGAGCGGACGTTTCGATTTTTTTTTTTTTTTTGAAACAGCGGAGCTCGCTACCTGATTTCGTCCCGTAATTGTTTGTGTGGTCTAAGGGCTTGGGGGATCCTTTTAATTCCTAGGCTTTTCTAGGTTTCAGTAAAAGTCTTTGGGGGGATTTTTCGTCTGCGTTTCTGTATATTTTAAATCTGGACCCAAAGTAAATATTGTAAAGTGTATATAAATTGACCAAGATGTCAATATTTGCTTCTTAGCAAAACGTGCATTTTTCGACAGGAGCTAAGCTTCCCTACAACAGCAGTAATACATCGCAACGTTAAATATATCGATTATCTTTATGATAAATGAATGTCTTTGCATACCTTTGACACAAAAAAGCTTAAGAAAAATATGCTTGGACATAGACCTTAGAATCAGACCTAAACAATATAAGATATAATAAAGCCTGCACCCTCGGTAATTAGCTTGGAATAGCGTCTTTCTATTTAAAATCTATTATTCAATTTAGAAGATAAAAATGCGATGTTAAACCTGAAAATGATGTAAAACCTAATGATTGATACCGTAAGTTTCTTGCAAAGGTGTTAAATAATCTTTAGCCAAAATAACTGACCCAGACCACGTTGGTGTAGAGATGAAAAATGACGATATATTGACACTGATAATATGGAAAATAAGAATGATTTTTTTAAATTTTATTTTTGTTGCTTTTCATATTATACAAAATAGGAACAAAATACAAAAATACATCAAAAATATACATAACATGCTTAAAATAAGTGAAAAAATGCAACAGAAAAATAAGTATAGTTTACATTCAAAGTTACAAATCTGCCTTTATTACTTTATATTTTTATAAGTAACTCAAGGTTACTTATAAAAGTTACTTATAACCTTGAGTTACATATTACATATGTAATATTCCTTCCTTCTCCTGTTTTTGATTACAACCTTGTGAAGTAAATTGGCTGAGAGAAAATGATTGGCCCAATGTCACCCAGCCAGCAGAACTAGAACTCATGGCCTCTCGTTTTCTAGCCTGATACCTTAATCATTAGACCAAACTAACTGTTCTGGTCCCAATTGTGATTGCAAGTCCAGGACTACTTGTAGACACACTAGATCTGTAGACGGTATTTGCTTAATCAGTTAATCTCTGCATTTTTCCTCTTTGGTGCAAACCTACAAATTGTGAAGAACACAGTGATTTGCTCCACCTCTCTTTTCTGCAATTCCTGCTGCTCAACTCCCCAGATTATTATTAGCTTGACGTGATAAAATTAGGATGTTAGAAAGTCCAACTACGGGACATTCAAATAGCAAGCTTTCATATTTCAGCTGTATAAATTGAGGGGGATGGGAAAAGAAAGTAGAACATGCCATTAAAGTTCGAAATCTGCAGCTGTGTTGGCAACTAGAAGATGGTTCACGCACAGCAGCCAATCATGCTTTTTCATAACCCTAACCCTAACATAGCCTCCGAGGTAATATATCTTCTGCTTGGAAGTCCAGTGTCAAATACCAAGAGAAAAGGGGGCTCTAGTTGTTGCGTAGCAGCACCTATCCATGCCAAACTAGCAGACATGCAAGCTGTGGTAACATCTGAGACAGGCTGCGTTGCTCCATAATTTTTTCGGGTTTGCATATTAATGTATGCAAATATCACAATACAATTCGTGTCTTTTTTTGCAACTCATGTTTTGTCAATGAACACTCTTATCTTCTGCCATCCAACCCATGTGGGTTGCATCACCCCTCTTTTGTGACCTGGTTATGGTTGAAATATAGATAGATGGTTCCTCATCGAAGCCCGCGTAGCCGCCACCTCTCTCTACCTGAGCACAAGATGGAGGAAGAAGTAAATCAGTGGCTGGTCTTTTTCAGCAAAGTTGGAAAATACGCCGCTTTCCGTCTTCCAACCTCGCTACCATTAGGAAGGACAGCGTGCAACCTCGGAGGGAAGAGATGAGCGATGCAACGCGGAAAGGCTGCAAGGCGTAACCAACCCTCTGCTCCTAGGAGGCCGTGCGCAAAGCCGGAGCAGCAACTAAGTTGCGACTGTCGTGAACGCTGCAAAGAGCGGGCTGCGAGCATCTCTGGAACTCGCGCAAAACTGTCCGCGGAGTCCCTGGGCGGGGGCGGAGCAGAGTTGCACTGCGCTTCTTCGGTGGGCTGTGCCTGGAGAGCGGGAAGTGAGCTCAGGCGCAGAGGAAATCCCGCCTGCCCGCGCCCGGCCTGTGTGTTGTGCTCTCCGTGTTGGCGACGCCGAGAGCGAGATCGGCGAGGCGCTTCTCCGGGGGTGGCGGAGGGGCCGGCTGCGTCTGCGAGGGAGACATGTCGGATCAGGTGGGAGGCTCGCGCTGGGCAGGAAGCAGCTCGCAGTCGGCCGCCCCAACTGCCCAGCTGAAAGGCGCCCGGGCAGCCCGCAGGCGGCCAGATGGGGCCACAAGAAGCCGGGTCCCCTCGGCCGGAGGGGCTTACAGGCATGGGACACCCCGCTCCCCTCGGCGAACCTAGGCCGGCTTGGCCTCTCCGCATCCGTTTCGTGCCCCGCGTTTAGCCTTCCTAACGTGCTTCCGGCCCATGAAAATAGAATCGCCCCGATTCCCCCGCGGTAGAGATCGGAGTTGGCTCCTATGTAGGAAGCCCATCGGGAGAAATAACAAAAGGCCAAAGTTTCTGTTTGGGCTCCTTTTTGTCTCTTTCCCCTCTCCGCGACCCCGCTTCTCGTTCGATGCGGCTTTCATTCCAGTGTTGACTTTCAGAAAAAGGGGCGAAATTTCTTTAGAAACGACCATGATGATCGTAAAGGAATCATTGTTGTGAGATGTTCTGCAAGGCTGCTGCTTGCACCGGGAACATCAAGACTTGTTCACCCGACTTGACATTTCCTGTTTCGTTTACTCGAAGCATGTTTTGGCAGGGTAGCCTTTTTTTAATTGTATAAATTTTGACATTACTTGAACAAAAATCACACTAGAACAAAGATACGGTAGCATAGCGTTTTTGTTGCATTTGTATGGCATACTAGAAGAGAAATCCATGCAGTGGCCAGACGGAGTAAAAATAGAAACGCTCTCTTTAGCCATTAATTCAAACGGAATTACAAATGAAATGTAATGGCCCAGTTTTATCATTGGGCTGTCTTAATCATAACATTAACTTATACCTTATGAGTCTTTGCTTCATGGGGCCCTTTTCAGCCAGTGTGAGCAGGAATTTGCAAAAGGTTGCTTTCAGTTTCACTTCCATGCAATTAATTGAGGATTGTGGATTATTTTAAGAACAATATAGTGACAAGGTCAATTGGTAATCTGTGTTTTAAAATTGTCTTGCTTCAGGAAATAGTAATTGGAAAGTGTTAAATATAGTAGGGCAAACTTCCAGTCTCCTTGCAAGCAAATGGAGATTCAACATGGACCCAGGGCTCATTCATATAATGCTATCATAAAGTGTTATATTTGAGCAGTTGGACTGTTTTATGAATTTGCATAGGGAATCCCTATCTTTTAAAGTGGGGAAGAAATTGGGCTGTTAATTTTTTTTAAAAAACTATTGTCTCTATTTAAACCAGTGATGATATTACCCCAGTGCCATGTCAGTCGGTAATCTTGCACTTCAGATTTTCTTCAGTATCAAAAGGAAATAGTATTGGTTATATTTTTGTGATGCTGCTTGTTGTTGTTGTTGTTGTTGTTATTATTTTCTGCTTTGTATAACTGTGTGTGTTAATTTACATTCATAGTCAGAGAGAAAGGCACCAAATACTGTCCTCGCATGTTTTCTACAGGGCTCCAGAGCACTAAATACTAGAGAACCTCTGAAGTCAGTTAAGATTTAGAACTGCCCTGTCCCATGATTTCATTAAAGTATTTCATGGAATTTCTTTTAGTTAGAACTTACAAGTTTCAGAATATATACTAAATAGGAATGAAATTGAATCGGAATGAATAGGAATGAAATTGAATTGCTTAACGCATTGTAAGCCGACCGAGTCTCCGGAGAAGGGCGGCATATAAATCAAATTAAAAAAAAAAAAATCAGTAAGAAGACCATTAAAAGCAATGTAAATAAATATCCTGTCCTGGCACTTTCTGAACTATGGTATATAAAATTGAAACTTAAGAGGTCAAACTCTCCTCTTCAGAGAAGCAAAAGGAGATTTACATTTAATTAGGCACTTTTCCCTGTGAATAAGTAGACTAGGTTCATTTTATGAATTTACTGTATTTTTAGGTAGTTGCGCATTCTGTCTGCATCTAGATTGTGACTAACAGAAGCCTTTTATTCACTATTCATTGCAAAATAAGCTGTAATTTAACTATGTTCTGAAGTGAAGAAGGGCTAAGCTTGTTTATTTCTAGCTATATTTTATCTTGTGATTTGAATTAAAGGAGCAAATACAAGTAGTCCTTTACTTATGACCACAATTGAGCCCAAAATTTCTGTTGCTAAGCAAGGCAGTTAAGCAATTTGTGCCTCATTTTATTACCTTTTTTGCCATACTTGTTAAGCAAATCACTCCAGTTGTTAAATGAATCATGCGGTCATTAAGCGAATCTGACTTCCCCCACTGATTTTGCTTGTGGAAGCTGGCTGGGAAGATTATCAATTGTGATCACATGACACCGGGTCAGTGCAACTGCCATAAATACATAAATACAAAAATGCCAGTTGCCAAACACCTAAATTTTGATCACATGACTATAGGGATGCTGCAAAGGTTGTAGCTATTGACAACTGGTCATAACTCACTTTGACCTCAACTTACAACAATTCATTTAGTGACTGTTCAAAGTTAATACAGCACTGAAAACAGAGACTTAAGACTTTTTCACAATACTGTTGCAACAACCCCATGGTCACAAGATCAAAATTCAGATGCTTGGCAACTGGTTTATATTTATGACAGTTACACTGTTCCGAGGTCATGTGATCACCTTTGTCACCTTTTGACAAGCAATATCAATGGGTAAGCCAGATTCACTTAACAACTCTGGCAAGAATTTTGTCCCATTTTGTGAAACAGGACAATATTCATTTAACAATTCTCTCACTTAGCAACAGAAATTTTGGGCTCAGTTGTGGTTGTAAGTCTAGGACTGACTATCTGTAATCATATCTTAGATTTTGAAGATTGGACCAAGCACCCAGACAGCTATAATTTTGCCCATTAAGAGTATTTCAGTGATTTTTCTTCTCAGTTTCGTAACTACATTGATTATCATATAGGTATTAAAATTGGAATTTAGAGCCTTTTTTGAAGCTCTGAATTGATGCTTTATCAAAAAATATAATCTATAAAATGAATGAAATTAGAATTCTAAAAATTGGGAATTGTTTAGTACTTTGTAGCATCTTAGTTGTAACTTTAACAGATGCTTTATATTTTTATTAATGAAGCTAGTCATGTTGAGTTTATTTTATGTTCTTCTCCCTCTAATCTTGTCTGAGGAGGACAAAAAAGCTAGAGGAAATTCCAAAAAAATCTTATTATGAACTAATTCACTGTTAATATGCAAAAAAGAGAAGCATGAAAAGAATATTCTCATAGTTATCATTTTTTATTGCAGGAAGCCAAACCTTCAGCAGAGGATTTGGGTGATAAAAAAGAGGGAGAATATATTAAACTTAAGGTCATTGGGCAGGTAAGTTCTAATGTATTCTAGTTAACATTTATCCTTCCTAAATTTATAGGTATAACCATATAGATAGAGTTATACAGTACATGAGTTCTTTTTCTTTCTAATACTTTCCTGCAAATACAGGGTCTGCCTTTTTTTTGTCTTCTAAAATATGTTTTAATGTAGTACTATATATATATATATAGACTAATAAATGGTGTTTGTATTTTGTAAACACAAGTATACTTGCGTAAGAGGACTACAAAAATTTCTTAACAATCCTATCATAATCAGGAGTCTGATTTTATATTAAATTTGAGCTTTCCTGGTATTATACAAGTTATAAATTCTAGAAGCAAAAACAGATGTAGCCATTCTTCTATGCATGCTTCTAAAGTAGACTTTGAAAAATAAACAGGTTGATGAATAAGAATTAATGTGTTAAGAGTTTTTATGTTTTAAAGTCACAAAAATGTTTCCTGTAATAGGATATTTGAAACATTTTGAGCATTGTTGCAAACTTGGAACAAAATGTTATTGTGTACCTCATAATTTGTTTTATTTTTAACATTGTTTTTATAATGGAAGATTATACTTACAAGTTTATATTTAAGCATGGATTCAATGGTAATAAAGAATTTGACAGTAAAAATCTATTACATTTACTTACCAAATCTATATTAAGTTACTTACACTTTACCTATAGAAAAGTTTTTATTAAAATATTTTTATTAATAAGTAAGAATCAACAATTAAACCTCACTTTCAGGCAAATTTCAGTCTGTCTTTTATGTCCAAAATGGTTCTTGATCGCTGAGCCCATGTTTAAAAGGTTTCTTATTCCTAACCCTATTGCAAGCTAGTGGCAGTAGGGATGTTATCTCTTTTATTGGAAAATTATTTCCCTAAATCTCGTTTGTGGAAGAATTTAAGAAAAAGCAAATTGTGAGATGTAAGAAAACTTGAAACTCAAGTGTGGAATGACACATTCTGCTATATTTCAAGCATAGTTAAGGAACTTAAGGAAAAAGTATTGGATCCAAGCTCAAAACATTTTACATATCTATAATAAGTGCCATTTTAATACTATGTAGAATTATATTTTGTGTTCAATTTGCAGGACAGCAGTGAAATTCACTTCAAGGTGAAAATGACAACGCATCTAAAGAAACTTAAAGAATCATACTGTCAGAGACAGGTTTGTGATTTGAAGTTTTCCTTGCTCACATGATGTTAAATATAAGTTGTTCAATTTTATGTTCCGCTGCACCTGACTGAATGTATTACTACATAATTCAAAAATTAAAATAAAGAAATGGATGGTAGACAGTATCTGGGTTTTTGTTCAATCAATTTAAATTGACTTTTTCCATTTCTCTTTGTTTAGGGAGTCCCAATGAATTCACTCAGGTTCCTCTTTGAGGGTCAGAGAATTACTGATAATCATACTCCAAAAGAGGTAAGTATTCTTGGAGATCAATTCCTAGTAATGTTTGTAGTTATTTCAGTATTTTATACCTTTTTGGCAATAGCTATTCAAAGAAGTTAGATTGACCCAAAACAAGCAAACAATCCATACCTGATTATTTAAGAGTAGAAATGAACTCCTGTTCACTCAAAGTGAATTTCCATTTTACATTACCGTATTTTTTTATGTATAAGACACATTTTCCCGCTCCCCAAAAAAGGGGTGGAAATGTCTGTGCGTCTTATATAGCAAATGTTGGTGAAGCCCCGCCCTCCTGCTGGCCCCTACCCGCTGGCCTCTGCCTCCCAGCAATTTACCTCCTTGAAGCAAACAGCTTGGTCAGCTTCAGCACAGCCTGATTTAGAACAAGCAGCTGATTGGCGGTTGGATTGACCTCCTAGAATACCGCCTATCAACTGTTCCAGGCTGCAGGGATTGCCACCGCCCATCGCCGCTGCAACCTATCACCGTCTCTGCGCGCCCCATTTTTGGCCTCCATGCATCCTGTTTTTGGGCTGTTCCAGGTGGCGGGGATAGGCGGTGGCAGCGAAACAGGATGCGCATAGGCCAAAAACGGCACATGCGGAGGCCAAAAATTGGTGATAGGTGGCAGCAGCGATGACTGGCGACGGGCAGTGGCAATCCCTGAAGCCTGGAACAGCTGATAGGCAGTATTCAGGGAGGCCGATCCAACCGCCAATCAGCTGCTTGTTCTAAATCAGACTGTGCTGAAACTGACCAGGCTGTTTGCTGCAAGGAGGTAAATTGCGGAGAGACAGAGACAGAGTTTCCCCCCATTGTTTTCTTCCCCAAGATGCACCCTAGGTGCATCTTATAGTCCAAAAATTATGCTATATTACTGAATTGAACAAAGCTTGAAAAACCTGGGGTGGACATTTGCTTTGAAGAATTGTCAGCACTTTTCAGTTATTGCAGTACAAAACAAAATTCTGCATATTTATTATTTATAAACATCTATCTTTTGTACCAAGTTCTTAATTGTTACATCTTAAGCTTCTAGAAAAATTAAATTAGATTCTGGATGTCTCCTATCTCATATAAATGTATTAAAGAGTTTGTACTACACAAAAATATTCAAGACATGTTTTCTTGAAAAGCAACTCCTACTTCCCATATGTCCAGATGTGAACTATGCTTTAATGTCCTCATGTTTGACAAGGTTCTCCAGAATTGTTCAAAAACATTTGACAGGATAGTGTTAATCTATAAAACATACAATTTCATTTTCTGGCAAACAAAAATAATTGATACCGATTCACTGATTTAAAAAAATTCTAAAGTTCCCTTGATATACAGTTTTAGATATCTATTGTACATGTATTTCCTCTGGCACAAAGTTAGAATATCTAGTCATTTTTCATCTGTATGTATATTAGAATGTAGAATGGTGAATAAATTTTGATTAAATTTACAGAAATGAACATTGCCTGAAAGGGCACATTCTGAAGGTTAAATTGTGGCTCTGAAATTGTTCTGTATGACCCAAATGGATTCAAATAAATAAAAATTGTGTCCCATTATATTATAGAACTTATTTTCAAATAGGTTAGTTAAAACCTTTTTACAGTTAATACAGTTCAATACAGTTCTGTTTGAATTGTAAATTAAAGCTTGTATGTGTAATTCATGTTTTGCTTTTGCTGATTCATGACGGAATAAAATATATCACTTTCCAGAAAATGAGGTCCAGATATTTTAAAGGTAGCAAAGTGCTATTAAGAAGCCTTTCTTGCAGGTGCAGTCCATGTGATTATTACTATGACAGTTCTGTTGGATCTCTTGTAAAGCCTTTATCAGTAACTTTTAAAAGTTAATCCTAGATTTTTTAAAATATATTTTCTAAAAACTGAACAATTTTAAATGTTACCTGAATTAAGTGAAACAGCAGAATAACATTTGCATTTTATAAACTGATTTTAAAATTTATCCATTAAATTTGTAAGTGCTGGTTTTTCTTTCAAGAAAAAAAAATCCCCCAGGAGTTAGGGAAACAAATTGAGGAGAAATGCATTGGTCTTTGAAAATTGGAAGGCAGGGCACATGAAAATTTACTTGTTTTGTATCTGTTTTCTTTCATATTTGGAATTTTGGATTCAACCTGTGTTCCCCTAAAATATATTTAAAATTGGTATCACAACAGATTTTGGATTATTTTGTTAGATAAATAATATAATTCAGTTTTGGGGATTTGAGTATATATGAACAATATGCATTGCTTGCTAGTTGACAGTGAGTAGTCAACTTTAGTGATTTAACCTACTAAGGAGGCTCAAACCTGGCTAGTATATGAAAGGGGAATCTTTAGAAAATGTACAGCTGTAGGCAAGACAGGACAGTTAAAAAAACTTCCTAGAAGATGGCAGTGGCAAACCATTTTGTTGCTATAAAAACCATGAAGTTCCCAGGAAATTGTAACTCTTATTAAAAGTTTGTTCAGCATTTCTAACACTTAAAGAAGAACTTCCAGTTCCAATTACTGTTGTTGAGAGGACTACCTGTATACATAAAAACTGATAATACTAAAAAATTGACAAGGCACTAAAACGTTAGCTGGAGTTATCTGGAGTTCCCACCCTGCATCTTTCCTACATTATCCACAAAGCTCATGAGAACGACTGTTTATTTCATTCTATAACTATTTATTAAATTTATTTGCCATCCATCTCAAGTATGTGATTCTAGGTGACTAAGAATTAAAAAAAAGAAAATGATTACCCAAGCTCTTCAAAATATTTATAATCTATACTATTATTTATTTATTTTAAAATGATTATGATAATCCATTTTAACCAAGATCATAACTATACTATCATATAGTTGTGATGGTATAGTTATAAATAGCACTGCATTTCACAGAAGTCAATAACTTCTTCCTCTCTTATGCATGGAGAAAGTGAAACAGATCTATAGCTTATATAAACAGTTTGATAATTATCTTACTATTGTGCAGAAGACTATAGTAAAATAATTTACTAAGAGTAAATTACCAATATGTATGGGAATATTATTTTAATTTAAAATTAGGGCTTAAATCATGCTTTGTGGTATAAGATTTTTAATGAATGTGTATTGTGGCATATTTATATTTTTAAATAAAATTTTAGTAAACCCGATACCTGCTGAGAATCTCTTTATATAAGCACTGTTTACTTATTTGTCAACTCTGCTGCTAGATTTTTCTGCAGAAAATCCACAAAACCAATGTGCATGGTGAGCATCCAATATGGCTGTATATTTTGGATTTTTAAAAATAAAATTGTGATTCTTATTTTACAGCTTGGCATGGAAGAAGAAGATGTGATTGAGGTTTATCAGGAACAGACAGGAGGCCATTCAACAATTTAGAATGTTTGTTTTTTTCCCCTTTCCCTTTATCCTTTTTTATTTTTAAATAATAGTTCTTTTGTAATGTGGTATATAACACTGAATTAAAACCAACACCACATTCCTATGTTTTAAATATTATTTCCAGTTGTCTGTTTTGAATTCTTGTGCTCATTATACACTGTCATTGTGTCAGACTTTTGTGATCCTACTGCAGTTGTACTTCCCAATTTTTCCCATTTCCTCTTTAGAAAAGCAACTGTCTACACATGCAGTTACATGTTGGCAAGGGTCATGAATCCAAGCCTTGACTATTTGGCAGTGGGCAGAGGTTTCTACTATTGACGTTGGCCTGAAATTTAGGTGTGTGACTTTTATTTGTGGATTTTAAGAGAAGAAGATACAGAAACTTTTTGAAATATAAACAGGAGGATTGTGTCCTAATATTAAGAAGAGTTTTCTGTAGATTTTACTGAGAAGTATCCAAATACTGATGGCAAAAATGTAGTTTCTTTATGGTAACATTATCTTTGAAATGGCTTCACTGAAGATAACATGGAAATCGTTTGGGGTTTTGTCAACAGAAGATCCTAGGAAAGTTCTAATTAATGTACACCTTCATGCAACAAGAGTAATGATTTTTATGTTGTACCTGTTTGCCTGGAATGTGGTTTTTCAATGGACATAGATTGTATTGGCTTCCCTTTAAATAAATAAGAGGAAACAAATTCATAAACCTTTGCATTTTCTTTTAAGATATAAATTTGGAAGATTATTTTAAAAGCTAGTGAAGAATATTTAAAGAAGATAATTTTTTATCGATGCTGGAGGATGTTACACAGGAAAAAGATTGATTTACCTTTGAGAATTGAACACTTTCCCTGCTGCTTACTCTCAGTATATAAGTAGAAATCAAGAATTTATCTTTAACTGGGAGTTGTATTTTGTAATGTGTAGCTCTGGAACTCTGAAAATTAATGGTAAATGAAGAATAAATATGGAAAAAATAAAAATGCTATCCAAACACCTTCATTGGTGTTTAAAAAACAGGGATGTATATTGGGACTCAAATTAGATATGAATAAGCCCTAACCTATTGATTTCAATACAAGTTAACTCTACCTTGTAATCTATATTGGGTCATGGATAACCTAGGTACTTTGCAGAGTTACATGCATCCCATATGCATGCACTACCGGTATTAGTGTGATAAAGGTTAGAGACACTGAAAAAGCACTGATCTAAAATCAGTATCCTCACTTTTTAAAATTCAAGAGTTTTTCTTTTGACTTCAATTGGTTCAGGATTGAAGACCTGGCATTAAATCCTGTTTGTATAGAGAAGTAAACTAGTTGATTTTTCAGACAGCTCCCATTGGCAATCTTAGAGCGTAAGTACCTCTGAAAATAAGTTAATTTTCTGGAAATAAATTATTCGTGTTTGGAAGTTATGTGAAATAGTGTTCTGGAATGAGGCCTGATCAACAAAACCTTTTTTTTCCTAAGTGATTGTCTAATTCAAAATGTTCTATCTTCATATCTCTTTTAGCCAATTGCAGAACTGCCAGAAAACCTGTCAATGCTAGAAAGATCCTTTAGTTCAGGTTTGCAATATTGATGGCAGGACTAGAAACGCTGCTCTACCTCGGGTTTATTTTTGTTGCCAGGAGAAAGGGAAAGGTCAGAAATTAAGACTGCAATGTTCTTAAGCATTCTTTAACAAACCATTTAATTGTATTTAATTTTCAGGCACTTAACTGTAAAGTGTTAAATGGATCTTCTCCAATGCTTGTAGTTTCCATGTCCCACTTCTGATGCCTTTTTGTACGCATGCCAAACTTTTTTTAAAAATTAAAACTTGTTTTCAAAAATCAAAATCTGGACTTAAGTGTTATCCATATCTTTAGCATTAAACATCTGAATGAAGTCAGTGGGAAAGATTTGTAACTTGATCCTTGTAACATGATTATTTGCCCCTTACACTGCAGTTCCTCCTAGAGGGCGGGCAGCAATTTGCAAGAGAAAAGTTTTAAATGTCTACAATAAAACGCAGTTACTAAAGAATAAACACTTAAAAATAAGACTCCTTTTTAAAAAAAATAAAAGTAATAGCATAATTAGTCTGAAAGAAAATTTGGGGTCCAGCTGAACTTGCTTTAGAACTTGTGCAGCTGAGAATTCCTTACACCTGAGCAGTACATTACACCAAACTAATTTCTAGGACCATAAAAATTCATTCACAGTGAAAACACAAAACACTGCAGAAATGAGAATATGAATCATGCTCTTAGGTTGTCTCTTAAATAAAAATCCCAAGGTCCCTATTTCTGGAGATCACCTTGCTATTTCAAACATGTTTTTTGTCAGGAACATCTATATTTCTATTTTACAAAATAAAAATATAGTTCATATCTTAAATTTAATCTCGAGATTCATAACCTAAAAAACAGTCTCTTATGCCTTAGGATTTTTCAAAGGAAAAAGCCTACTTGTAGCCTAAAAAGTAGCTAGAAGGATAGAGAAAAAATAATTTAGCAAGTTTAGAGATGAAACTGCATAGGAACCAATCAAAAGCAGGACCCACAGATGGCATTTACTACGACCCATCAACTGTGGTTGGGTCAGTGTTAAAGGAAGCTCAGCATGTTTGCAATAACAGCAAATAGATTATATTTACATATATCCATACACATCCCAGTATGGGTTAAAAATTATTTAGAACATTGTCTAGATATGTCAGTACTTAAAGATCAGACAAAATTTGGAGAAAAGCACTTAGTAGTTCTACATTTTACTTCTTAAGTCTGTTGGAAAACTTGTCAGAATGCAAGTTTGCTTTTATCAAACTACCCAAAAAGATATTTAGGCATGGCTAGGACTTTAATCATCTTCTGTTGTAAAAAAAGGATGCTGGAAGTAGGAATAAACCCACGGACGCGAAATATACTGTCTTCGATCCAGTCCACAGGCTTCTACAAGTAGTTGATACTGAAATTGTTGCTCCTTCTCCAGTTCTGCCATTTGTCTGGAACCAGATAAATTAATAAAAGAAAATCTGTAATTTTAACAAAATTATAGGGAACAGATATGGAAAGTTGAAGTGGGTTGAAAAGCAAAGGTCAGTCCCTAGCTTAGTGATGGCTAACTTTTTTGCCGTTGTGTGCCAAAAGTGGGACCGTGGGGAGGGGGTTGCGCATGTGCCCATACCCATAATTCAACCGCCTCCTGCCACCAATAGCCTCTCACCGACCAGTTCGCTCCCATAGAGAGGGACTCCTCAGGGTGCCGTCGGCCAAACAATGTCGACTGACGGCCCCCAGGGGGAGAGCCTTTTCTGTGGGGGCACCTACCATCTGGAACGGGCTTCCCCCGGAGTTACGAAACATCGAAGACTTACGCATATTCCGCCGTGCCCTGAAAACGTTTCTATTCCAACAAGCTGGTCTGGCCTAACTCTCCCTTTTAAATTGGCTTTTAAATTGGCTTTTAAATCAGGTTTTAGACCTCTTTTAGATAAATTTGGATGTTTTAATCTTTGAGCCAAATTACTTAATCTGTTTTTTAATAGTTTTTAACTTCTATATGTATTTGTAATTATTATGGCTGTTCACCGCCCTGAGTCCTTCGGGAGTAGGGCGGTATACAAATATGAAAAATAAATAAATAAATAATGTGCCCCCCCCGTGCATGCACGAGCGACCCCCTGGGCTCCCCCACTTTTGGCAAGTGATAGCACAGTGGGCCCGGTAGACCCATTTTTCGCCCTCCCCAGGCTTTGAGAAAGCCTCTGGAGGCCATTTGCTGATTTCTGGTGGGACCGGAAGTCCCGTTTTTTCGCCCTCCCCAGGTTCCAGAGGCTTTCTAGGAGCCTGGGGAGGGCAAAAACAGGCCTTCCCCATCCCTCCAGAGGCCGGAAACAGCCTGTTTGCCAACTTCCGGTGAGCCTGGAAGGCCTGAAAATCAGATGCACGTGCCGGAGCTGAACTAGGGCAACACTCGCGTATCCACTGATATGGCTCCGTGTGCCACCTGTGGCACACGTGCCATAGGTTCGCCATCACGGCCCTGGCTGAACAAGGAAGACATGGGGCAAGGGACTTCTTATAACTCATCCCCTGTTGGGACACAGAGCATAGCTTCCTCATGACATCTTCAGTTATGGGCAAACTAGTTTCAAACCGAGTCTTTCTTAAATCTTGATCTCAAGCAATATGCAGCATTAATGCAATAATCACCAATTTGTAACTTATAAAATAAGAATTATAATATGTGTTCCTCTAAAAATCCTTGCCATAGCATTTGGGAGCTGCAAAAAATTAAAATTTCACAGGCAACTCACTGCCATTAAGCATTAATACTGACCAATTGGCAAAATTGTATTGCTAATAAAAGCCACTCTTCCTTATCACAAACTAGAGGAGCATATTTACTGGTAAGGGGCAGAACACACTAGGATGAATACTTATTGGATGCCTGGACATTTAAATGAAAGACATAGCTTAATGGGTGATCCCTGCCTATGAAATCAGCCTGAAAGTGATCTAAGATCCTTTCCTGGCCCAGTCAATGTAAGGTGACTGGTGAATATAATAATGTATTTACTGGATGCAGCAAGAGGTTCTAATCTAGAAATGTGACTCAGTTCACTTAGGCTAAGTCTAAGAGAAAGATTGAAGTTATCTGACATTAAGTTAGCCTTCTGGTAGATCGAGTACTATAACACCTGAAAACAGGCATCCTCCCATAATTCACTATTAAGAATGAATTTTTCCTAGGAAATTATGTATACCTTGAGAGTAATAACGCTTGCTTTCTTGCTTCTTCCAAAGCAACTCTAGCCTCTTCCTCAGCTCTTCTCCTTTTCTCCTCAGCCTCAAGCCTCATTTTCTCTTCCTCTTCTTTTTTCCTCTTCTCATATTCCAACCTTTGCTCCTCGGCCATCTCTGCTAGCTGTCGCCGTTCTTCCTCCAGCTGCACCTCTATTTCTTTCTGTTTGCGTTTTTCTGCTTCTAAGGAACAAAGAGCAAGTGAGCGAGCTAATAGCTATTTCTATTTCAGGAGAAATAAAGTAATTGAAGTGAAAAGATAGGAAAAGACTGTATTTAGGGGAAACTCAAGTGCATGATTAATTAGATTTATTGCAAAACATTTATATTTTTGCACTGTGGTACAATCTGCTCTTGTGGGGATAAAACAGGAGTGTGGTAAAGTGGAACCAAAATAAACCTCTAGTTGATAATAAGTTGAACGCTTTGGTGTTTTCACCAGAAATTGAACACTTATTTATTTGCCCACGCAGGCCTTTCCTTAGCTATTATGTTGCTGTTAACATTAAAATTGTTTTTAGATTTTTATGATCTTTACTGGTTTAAATGACTGTACAATTTATTATATTTATAACAATTATTTTGTTTTTATGACAAGCAGTATAGAATGTTGAAAATTAATAAAAGAGTTGTATATGATAACAAAATTTGTCTTGAAGATTTCATTGGAGATATAAATAAAACATGGAATTAAAAATAATTCTTTAAACCCACTAGATAAACTGAAATGAATTTCACGAGACCAATAGCCAGAGCCATAGCACTTACTTAACATCAGTAATTGGATTTCCTATAGAGATAAATGAGCTCATATTCATTGATTCAATAATCTTAGCCTCTAGCTACCATTGAACTGAACTGCTGAAAGAAATGTCTAAGAATTCCATTGGAGAGCAGAACCAAGGAGAGGGGAATTGAAAACAGTCTTAAAACAAAAAATAATTTTTTGTTAAAACAGGAATATACTTTCTCCAAGCAGAGGATCACCCTTGGCCTTTGAGAGGTGCAGCTGAGATAACAACAGCCATAGCCGTTCAAAAAGCCATTTGAAACACCCAAAGATATAATAAAGGCAAGCTTCTACAAAATGGATATATATATTTCTTATAAACTACAGTAAATAATTTTTCACCATGAGGTGAAACTAAAGAACTAATTGTCCTTCCTTGGCCTGATTCTAGTCTCTAAACTTTGCCAAATATTTGATTACAAATACTTTTATTTTGCTGCCTCCTGTTAATGCAGGAAATTTGTCAATGATATAAAAAAAGCTTAATTTTATATAAATGGCATAAGAGCCTTACTGACATTCTAGAGTCTAGACCACTAGAAAATTAATATTTCACTGGGAAATGTTTTGCACTTGTCTATTAGAATGTGCACTAAATTGGTAAAATGTCACGAAAATGTTTATTCACATGCTAGGAATAATGATTTTGAATTCAGAATTTATCCTTTGCTTATGGTTTTCTTCCTTACCCCCATGTCCTTCGGGTATTGTTTTGAATTTGGGGAGTGGTATGTGTAGTCAGATGAGATTTTGACTGATTTTTTAAAAATGGGGCAATTTTTCAAGGATAGGAAAGGAATGATATGGGTATATTTGAACCTATTGGCAACTTTTAATAATATTATTCTAAATACACAAATACACTTTACTTTTTAAAAGCCCAAGGCATTGTAAGATATACTAAAGTAGCATTCCCATCTAGTGGACCCTGCTATTTTCCTTGGTGACCCCCATGTATCAAAGCCAGGCACTTAGGAACTTCCTAGGAAATTAGAAAGAGGAGTCCCATCTTACTAAGGATCTCCACAGAGCTGGTGTTGGCTCTGACATCACGGCCCTTCTTAGGTTACCTGCCCGTTCCAGTTCCTGTGCCTGCTTCTTCCTCTGTATCTCCAAAAACCTCCGGCGCTGTTCCTCCTGTAACCACCGGGCCTGATCTTGGGCTGCCTTCTCAGCTTGTTGTTCCCTTTCTGCCTCTTCTTCCTGCTGCCGCCGCTCTGCTTCAAGCTGCTGTTTTCTTAAACTGAGAGAAAATAAAGTTGGTCATAAAAGTCCAGTAGGACTCAGGTAAGCATTGCCTGGGAATGTATTGTAGATGAAACAGATAAGACTGGAAATAAACATTAGAAAAAAATCTTCTCAAGCCCTAACTTGGAAATATTGGAGCTATTGGATTTGCATTTTACTTTTTTACTTTTTTGCATTTTACTTTACTTTTTTACTTTTTTTCTATATGGTGGGCAAGAAAACTTGTTCCAGTAACTCTAGGAGCATCATGATAGCTAAGAACCATTTCTACACTCTTCACTGGGTTATCTTCACTGGGTTAGCTGGAGGGAGCACTGACTGGTTTGTGATGTTCCTTGCCTGTTCTTAATTTCTGAAGCTTCAAAAGACTTTGGGGAAACAGGGACAGAAAAGGCTGCCGTAGGTATCCATGGTTTCTTGACAGTTTTTGGATGGGGATGGGAAAGGGAAGGGTGTGGAAGCATCCCACAACTTCTCTTGTCAAATAGGAGATGATTATTTCTTCCTGCTCACCGAAATTCCTCAATCCTCCTTTGCTTCTCCTGTTCCATTTCTTCTCTCATTTTCTCCATACGCTCCTGCTCTTCCTGCTCTTTCCTTTTCCGCTCTTCCTGTTCTTTTCGCTTTGTCTCCACTGCCAGCCGTCGCTTTTCTGCCCTCTCTGCTATTAACCTGTCTCGTGATAGTTTCAGCTCTTCTTTGTACAGAGACAAATCCTGATCAATTGAAAAAGGAGTATAAAAGAGGATTAGGATCAAACACTAAGTCAGGCCTGGACTTCACTAATGGAGCAGAGAAGGGCATTTCCAATATATTTGGTATCTGAAGACGGCAGATGCGGGATTTATTTAAACTGTCAGAACTCTGGCAAACTTTATCAAGTTTATAGTAAGCATTAATTATTACATGTATTCCAAGGGCCTTTAAACCCCCCCCCCAACACACACACACTATTACCTTCACAACAATTTTGTACAATAGGTTAGGTTGAGAGATGATGATTGGCCAAAGGTCACCCAATGGGACTTATCCTGGCATGGAGATTTGAACTCAAATCACCCTATTTTACTCAAATGCTGTAATAACAATGTTCTGATTGTCCCCAGGCTTTTTAGAGTGCTTCCATGTGATGACTTTACACCAGTTTCAAAATCAGTTTTCATAACATTGAAATACAGTATTGAGAACTGGCATTTTTTGGCTTATAGTGAAATGGAAACACCATGTTTCCCTAAAAATAAGGCCTATCAGGAAAATAAGCCCTAGCATGACTTTTATGTGTGCACCTAATATAAGCCCTACCCCCAAAATAAGCCCTACTTAAGAGCCTGTGCCCATCCATTCCGTCTGGTTGCTCAGGATGCCAAAATGAAGTGAGGCAAGGCAGTTAGGGGCGTGGAGCTGCCCCATGTGCCCTGTACTGGTTTACCACAATGCCCCCGCAGCCAGGCCACCCATGTCCCGACAACTGCGTCATGGCAGCAGCACTGGCAGCAATGTGCAGCAAGAGCCCGTGTGACCGCCAGCCCACTTCTTCTGTTTGCTCACAGCTCCAATGGAGCAGGAGGCCAAACAATGTGTTGGTGCCGTGGCCACAAGGTGAGGTAGGTGTCAGGGCATGGATGGCCTGGCTGCAGGGGCCCTGAGGTAAGCTGTGTGGAGTGCATGGGGGAAGCTCCACCCCCTGCCTTGCCTTGTGGCCATGGCATCGGCATGTCGCTGGACCTCCTGCTCTGTTGTGGTTGTGAGCAAGCAGAAGTGGGCCAATGGCCATGTGGGCTCCTGCTGGACATGGCTGCTGGTCTTAGCCCTGGAGCCATCTTTAATGGGAGTCTTCAGGGCTACCACAGTGGTGGCTGGGCAAGCTGTGGGAATGGGAGGGGGGAGGGGGAGATAGCGTAGGGTATGTAATCATAACATTCTTTCCCTGGGGAATCAAGGATGTTTCGGCAGCACCTGGGGAAGCATGAATGGAAATTAACCTGAGTTGGGACAGTGGCCCGATTGGACCATGTGATGCACATGTGGATTGAGGGAAAGGAACTTTGACTTTAGTTTGGGTGGGAAGAACGCAGGGCTTTCAGATTTGGGTTTTCCCCAGATGTGCCAATATGACATCTCTAATAAATCTATACTTTGAGGAAGATGCCTGTCTCAGAGTTTTGATTCTGTTGGGGGTGTTACTTGGAACCCTGACAGCTGGTGCTGCCGCTGCGAGGTAGTTGTCAGGGTGTAGATGGCTTGGCTGCTTCACCCCTCCCACCTCGCCTCATGGCTGTGGCACCACGAGCAACCAGAAAGAATGGTTGGCCGGCCGGCTGCACAGGCTCTTAAGTAGGGCTTATTTTGGGGGTGGGACTTATATTAGGCATATATGTAAAAACATGCTAGGGCTTATTTTGGGATAGGTCTTATTTTCAGGGAAACGGCGCACGCGCACGCACTCATAGAGACACACACAGTGAGAGGGAGACACACACACATATACACACTTGCTAGTAAAATGAGGCAAGGGAGCTATCTCTCCCACATGCATTTTAGGAAAAGGACAACAGGTAAAGAATATTGAAATATTGGCTCATCCATATGGCATAATCTGAAGCTTCAGTTAACAAGGGCAGCTACATTATGTGTTATAAAGTCAATGTCTTTTAAACCCCTCTGCAGATCTCTTACAGGGTCTCTAAATGGATTGGTGCCTTATTCCTCGCATTTTTTCTAAGGGTTTTTTATATTTGAAATAAAGATATAGTTTCAGAAAATGTAATATTAATAAGTGGACAAAGAAAATGACTGAAGGTATTTAATAATATAACATTAATAAAAGATAATACCAAACCAAATACCCTGAGTTGTTTTTATTATATGAGGAAGAAGTATAATTCTTTGAACTCCATTATAATTGTATGGGAAAAAACTCTTTTGAGGGCAAAGCTATGAAGTTAAAAATTAAGCTCATACAATAGCATATTTCTTCATTGTCTGAACAGAATTGGCATAGCTGACATAGCTATAGATCAGTAGTTCTCAACCTTCCTAATGCCGCGACCCTTTAATACAGTTCCTCATGTTGTGGTGACCCCCAACCAAGGGTGGGTTCTAAATTTTTTTACTACCGGTTCTGTGGGCGTGGCTTATTTTGTGGGTGTGGCTTAGAGGTCATGTGACTGAGTGGGCATGGCTAGCTGGTCATGTGACCGGGTGGCCATGGCTATATGTATAGGGACTACTCAGAGGGCTGAAAAAAGTCATTTCTGACAGGTCCTCGCACTTTTGACTGGTCCTCACACTTATGACCATCCTCACATTTATGCCTGTGCAGCATTCTTAACAACCATGTCACTCATTTCACAACTGCTTCTCTTCAACATGGTATAAGATAGGGCAAAAAACGTAAAATGTGAGGACAGTCGTAAATTCTAGGACTGGTCAAAAGTGCGAAGACCAGTCAAAAATAACTTTTTCAGCCCTCTGAGTAGTCCCTGTGCACAAAAGGACTACCCAGAGGGCTGAAAAATGTGATTTCTGACAGGTCCTCGCACTTTTGACCGGTCTTCGCAGTTATGACTGGTCATCATTTATGCCCATTGTACCATTCTTAACAACCGTGTCATTCATTTCACAACTGCTTCTCTTCAACATGGTATAAGATAGGGCAAAAAACGTAAAATGTGAGGACAGTCGTAAGTTCGAGGACTGGTCAAAAGTGTGAGGACCAGTCAAAAATAACTTTTTCAGCCCTCTGAGTAGTCCATATGCATAAAAGGATACAGCAATACAGAGGGATGAAGGAAGGGAAGGGAAATTAGAGTAGGAGTGAGGGTAACAGAGGGAGGAAGAGAGGAGGGGAAGGAGAAAGGAAGAGGAAGTAGGAAGAAGAAGAAGGGGGGAAGAGAAAGTAAGAAGGAAAGAAAAGAGAGAGGTGGTAGGTTTGAGGAGAAAGATTGCTGTACAATAAAAAAGATGAAAGGGAAGAAAGCCAACCCCAAACAAATATAAAGATATTAAGATAAAGAATGAATTGTTAAACTTTAAAGAATAAAAGAGGACAAATAGCAATAAATAGCAATAATTAGAAACACACATACAAACATACAACGTATGTTCTTTGAACAGAGTATTTGGCTGGTTCACAAATTTAAACAGTTGTAGGAGGTTAGCACCCACCCCTTTCCTAGAAGAATGAAATATTTTGGGAAATATTAAAAAGGCAGAATATTATATTTCCCTACCTGGATGAGAAATGGAGAAGCATATTTTACAGACAAAGCAGCTCCCACCTTTCTGCCCCCCACCCTTTGTTAATGGGCCAGAGGCAGAAAGTCAATCCTTTGTCAAAGGACATTTGCAACACAATAGCAACAGAAACTAACACAATGTGCCCCATCAAGCCATGTGACCCTGTCCACCATTAAACCATCTTTCCAAGCAGTCTCCATGTTTCCAGTGTCTTTTTCCCCACTTGGAGCAGAACCCAGAAGGATATTTCTTCCAACACAGTATTTAGTCATTTCAATTAAATTTACAATTTCTATATTTTTACCATATTTATTCCTCATCTATTTTTTTAAAAAAACAATATTACCCTTCATCCTCATCTCTAATCTTAATCAAATTCAATTTTTCCCTTCTATTCTATATTATACCCCTTCGCATTGTCATCTATTTTTATATCCATCCTCACATTGGTTAATTATGTAATACAGTTGTTTAATACAAATTCAACATTTTAATATAAATCAATTAGTTATATAACTATCTTTTTTGTATATTAATCAATATGAACATGAATATTCCAATTATTTCCATGCAATCCAATTTCTTACAAATCAATTAATTATATTTACCAATAATAATAAACCAAATAATTTCCCCCATATATTCCTCCAAACCACAACTTAACCAATTAATAGTATCTCAATTATTACAATTCCCTAGTTAAATAGAGCTTTTTTTCTTTTGTGTTTTAAAATCTTGGAACTCTCCTCTTTTGCCCTAAATTTCCCATTGTTTGCAGTTTTGCACCTACCTTTTTTGGTGAGGAAAAAGAAAAAGAAATCTCTCTGCCTCATTTTGTCACGTTGCAGCCTGCTTACTTTCAATTTCGCTTTTTCAGCATAGCTAGAGGGAAAAAATCTGCTCCAGGAATTTACCTCTTTGCAACTAGCTCTTTGAAGCCCCGCGGCAAGAATTTAAAGTTTTTTTTCCCTCTAGCCATCAGCTGGGACTCCGGAGGCAGCAATAGATTGGGAGTGAGCGGGGTAAGCGAACGGCGTGCGGGCAATCCAACAGAGGCAGAGGGTGAGGGTGAGTGAAGGGGTTGGGGGTGGGTGGGCGAGAGAGGGCTTTGGCGACCCCTGTGAAATGGCCGTTCGACCCCCAAAGGGGTCACGACCCTCAGGTTGAGAACCACTGCTATAGATGGACCCAATATTTGTTACAAATCTCACTGTATGAATACTGCACAGTTTTTCAAGAACAGAGAATTATCATATGCAAGAAAAGCCCTGAAACAGGGCTCCCATAACATACCTGAGTGGAAATGTTAAATACAACAAGCAAGCCTTAGCAGGACTACTGCTATAATTTTTAATATTAGCTGGAGGTCCAAATACCACATTATTTTCAACATGCTTTTTTCTGTGCAATTTTGTTTTCTGAAATGCCTTGGAGCAATTGAGGAAGGCAACAAGCTCAAGGCCTTGGAATATCCTAGTAAATGCTGTAGTTCCACACAAAAATGTTGGAGGAAATCCTACTAAGGCAGTGGAGCTTACTTTTCATCAGACATTCATGAGAATCTGCTGTTTATTGTCTGCCTGGCAGACAATAAACAGTGTCCACTTCTAATTCAGATAAATCTGATACAAAGGTGGCAGTGAACAGTTAACTTCTTATATTTTATCATAAGTTTCAATAAACATAAATTATGTAAGGAAAATTTAAATGAGCCTTTATTTGGAGAGGGTGGGGGAAGCAAACTTTACCTCCATTAGCTGATTTCCCTGCTCTGCATCAGCCTGAGAACCATGTGCAGTGGAGACTGCTTTGTAGGTAGCAATGGATGTTTCACTAGCAGGTCCTGGATGAAACCCAGAAGTATTGCCAATCTCTTCACTAAACATTTGGTTCATATCATGTGTCAAGGGATGCTCCTCCATAAAAATGCTAGAATCAGGAAGACTTTGGTCACCTTCTCCTCCTCCTTTTTCTTCTCCTTGTTCCTCTATAAAACAGCTAATAGGTTCTGCTTCAACATCGTCTTGCCCTGAATCTGTCTCGTGGGTTCCCTCTTCCACACTGACTAATCGTTTGGCAAGTGTGGGTTCTCCCTTGGACTGAGCAATTGTTTTCCTAATAATTCTTTTTTTTCTGGGCTTCCCTGTAAGAAAGAAGTATTTTTATTGTTGTTGTTAGTTGCGAAGTCGTGTCTGACCCATCGCGATCCCATGGACAATGTTCCTCCAGGCCTTCCTGTCCTCTACCATCCTCTGGAGTCCATTTAAGCTCACGCCTACTGCTTCAGTGACTCCATCCAGCCACCTCATTCTCTGTCGTCCCCTTTTTTTGCCCTCAATCTTTCCCAGCATTAGGCTCTTTTCCAGTGAGTCCTTCCTTCTCATTAAGTGGCCAAAGTATTTGAGTTTCATCTTCAGGATCTGGCCTTCTAAAGAGCAGTCAGGGTTGATCTCCTCTAGGAGTGACTGAAGTATTTTTATTCTGCTTTATTCCACAGATCTATAGCTGGGACTAAAATTACCTTTTGTAAGTCATTTGGGCGGGGGGATGACTTCACAGAGATTTTAAAATTATTAATTGTAGGATTAGGCCTATGCTACAGAAAATTGTGCAATAGTACCTTCACAGCAGTAGTGAGTTTCAATTTCGGCGCTACCAGTTCACTCGCAAGTGCTCACGACACTTCTGCGCATGCACAGAAGCTTCTGCACATGTGCAGGGACATTGGGGCAGGTGGGCGGAGCCTCCCGCCATCACCGCTACTGGTTTGCCCGATCCAGGATGAACCGGTAGCAACCTACCACTGCTTCATAGGTGTTTGGAAGCAAAGTGATAAAGAAAAACAGCTGAGTTTTTCTGTTCCCCAAATCTATACCTTAAGCAGGAACCTTGTCCTACCTGTTTCCCTCCCCCAGATCTGTTAAAGCATCAGCATCTTATCTGCTCATATGCTTCTTTTTTTTTAATAAAATGGGCAGTCAGCCCACCAAAGCTTTCTATTAAGATAATTTATCCAATAGATCATTAGGGCTGAGCACTTAGAAAATTAAGAGCCCTAGAACTCACTGGGGAGCAGCACCTCCCAGCTATTTTTTAAAGCAGCTGAACTTTATTTAGGTTTCTGCCTCAACCTGGAAAAAATGTAACTGGTTAAAAAAAGCCATTGAAGTTCATGAGCTGGCTTGTCAAAAATCCCACATCTTGTGGAAGCCTGAAAAAGATGTGCTGATTTATCACGTCACACAGAGGTGCTACCCTCATGTAAATTCTGAAGTATTTTCTCCAAAACATTAACTGCTTTTTTGTATTTGGAGGGGGGGGAGAGTGAGTCCTTCTATAGTGCTTTATTTGTAGAAGATTTGGAATTTTTTTTGTATTTTAAATGGTGCTCCATTGTTATTTCGCCAACAGATCAGACTGATTCACACAATCTTTTTAATGCTTAGAATGGCGTTCCTTCCCCAGAGGCATCACCAATGATTTCCAATAGAAGAGAATATATGTAGCTCAGGGTTGAACTGTGGAGTCCTTGGTGGTCTCTGAGCTGGTTGTTTGGTTGCAGATGTTTTGCATCCAACTAAGTAACATCATCAATGCCCTAGTCTACCAACGACTTCTTTATATTAGTGTCCAGAAAAACTAAATGAAAACCAAGGAAGGTTCATCAGGAAAGGAGATCGAAGATGGCACAAATGTGCCAAAATCTTGCCTCTGCCAATTTAAATGAGTATTTTCAACTTTAGAAAAATAATGCAACTAATATAATCTCACCAAAACTCCTTGCTCATTGGTAGATAAGATAGTTTCCCAGTTTTCTTTTATTCATTTCTTGGCTAATTTCCTTTCAGTTTACCTTTAACTTGACAAAGGGTTGCTTTTTGTAAAGCAGGTTACATGGCCACCAATCTAGCCCTTGCTTATTAAGAAACTGTTAGAAAATTCTGTCATTCTTCTCCCTCCCTCCCTCTCTCTCTCTCTCTCTCTCTTTCCCTCCCTCCCACCCTCTCTCTTGACTTTTTCCTAAATTGTCAATATGTAATAGCAAAGTCGTACCTACAACAAACTCTGTCTGACTTTGGTATTTCTCTTTCTTCAAATTCTTTTTTTGTTTTTTCAACCCATCTCCAGTTTTCTGTATTGGCTGTTTTTTTTGTCTTTCAGTCCTTTTGCTCTTTAAAACTCCTTCAGCCTGGAAATAAGAAAAGAAGAATCAGATGTAGACATTTCTTTTTTAATGTCACCCTACCCTCAGTCTGGGAAGTGAGTGCATGAACAAAAGCAGAGGCTGGGCCTAGTCCAATTCATCCTTTTTGTAATTTTTCCAGAAAGTAGCATTTTTTTCTCATCTGCACTGAGCATCTCTGAAGTGAACTGCATCAATCTACTGACTGACTGACCAACCAACTACCAAACTTCCTATGTCTAGTGACAATTAAAGGATAAATAATAAATGAACCACTCCTGGCAGAAAGAATACATGAAGCATCTCCACATGATCTAAGAAGCACAGAAAGCTGAGTCTAGGACAGAATGGTAAGAGAAAAGGAGAAAAGTTGCAAGGGAAAAGGCAAGTATTTCATGACAATTAAGAGAGATCAACATGAGTATTGCCTGCCAGCAATGCTAAAGCCGATCTGGAAACTGACATTACCTATGCCAAGTTCCAGTTTTTCTAAAGTGATGAGATAATGGTACTCTGAAATTTATCACTAAGTAAGTCCATGTCACCCAATCTAACTTTGTTTCTCTCCTTCCTCCCCATTTCCTCAATAACTCAGGTCAGATCAGTTTTGTTTGTGTTGCAGGCACAAGATTGAAACCCCAGCCCATACCTGTTTGAGATGGGCAACCTCAGCTGGCTGGCTGGTTGACATATATTCCTCCATGCCAAATATTTCAGAAGCATACAGGTCAATTCTTGGATTCTTCATAACTTCTTCATGGTAGTCAAAAGGTTTTATGGAAGCATGTTCAGGATTTGGAGCTTGCCTTCTTTGATAATACAATTAAGGGATCATATTTAGGTCAGATAAAGGTCTTTTCAAAGCCAAATGCTTTTCTGGGGAAGCACTACCTGGTTTAATTCTCTAGAGTTACTACACGTTCAGCCTGATGGAGCCTTTGTATTCTTGCATTATATGAAAATATGGTGGGTGGAAATATATTATCCTGAAAGGCCACCCTGTTTTGGATCCACAGAGGTAGAGCACAAACTATGTGGCCCAAGTTGGTTGAAGAGACCCTGAGGTTTTTGATAATGTTTGATGAAAGTACCTTGTTTGACAAAAAACCCTTGTTTGTTTGCTTGTTGATTTATTACTGGTACTTTTATGCAGCTCTACTCTAAAAGAACTCTGAGCAGTCTATGGGAAAGATAACAACATTATAATTATATGAACCAATAGAGATAGAGCTTAAAAAGAAATCTAACTTCCCTCAAATACTACAAAAGTTGACTGTTCTTAGCTATTTTAGCAATGTAGCACCTACCAGATGTGTTGGACAATAGTTCTCAAAACTGTCAGCCAGTTTAGACAGTCTGGAATTCTAGAGTTTGTAATATAGTTGGAGTGTCTCTACTAGTTGGAAAATAGACAAATATACAACCATCTACACATTATACCTACATACACAGTATACTTCTCAGTTATCTAAATAAATCTTCTATCAAGAATTTAAAATGTTTGTCCAAGTTTGCTGATGCATCGGGTCTATGTGCTTGACTGTCTTATTTTCTTACACTGCGCTCTTCTACAAGTTAGTAGCTGTCCCATATACTTACATTTCAGATGTAGAAATCTTCAAATGAGCAAGATGTGGTTCATAGTGGAAGATATTAGTTGATCGAGCTGAGGAATCTAGTTGTTCCCCTTCATCTACAAAGGAAAAGGGGAGGTAAAAGAGCTACATTTTAGCAGGTTACACTTTGAATCTTGGCAAGAAATCAGGTTAACAGGCAAATCATCAGCCAGATAAGTCATTTCTTTCTGAGAAAATTGGCCCTTCCATTAAGCAGAGTGAAATGATCTTCTCAAGCAACTGATCTTGGTATCATGAACAGCAGCAAATTGTTAGTAATTTAATGTGATGTTAACTATATTGTATTTGCTCAGCATGAGAGTGAATGCTGTGGCCTCATTTGCCAAAATTAGATAGCAAGGATTTCTAATATCTGTTTCTAATATAAGTTAGAACCTATTAAGGTTGACTTTGGTTCTATCCTAGTCACATAGATAGATCCCTTAACAGATGGAATTAGGTCAGCGGTTCTCAACCTGGGGGTCGCGACCCCTTTGGGGGTCGAACGGCCATTTCCCAGGGGTCGCCAAAACCCTCTCTCGCCCCCCCCACGCCTTCACTCACCCTCACCCTCTGCCTCTGTTGGATCGCCCGGTCGCTGTTTGCTTACCCCGCCCACTCCCAATCTATTGCTGCCTCCGGAGTCCCAGCTGATGGCTAGAGGGAAAAAAAACTTTAAATTCTTGCCGCGGGGCTTCAAAGAGCTAGCTGCAAAGAGGTAAATTCCTGGAGCAAGTTTTTTCCCCTCTAGCTCTGCTGAAAAGAGAAAGCGAAAGGAGGGTCTTAGCTGCAACGTGACAAAATGAGGCAGAGAGATTTCTTTTTCTTTTTCCTCACCAAAAAAGGTAGATACAAAACTGCAAACAATGGGAAATTTAGGGCAAGAGGAGGTTCAAGATTTTAAAACACAAAAGAAAAAAAGCTCTATTTAACTAGGGAATTGTAATAATTGAGATACTATTAATTGCATATTGTGTTGAAAGCAGAAATGGTTAAGTTGTGGTTTGGAGGAATATATGGGGGAAATTATTTGGTTTATTATTATTGGTAAATATAATTAATTGATTTGTAAGAAATTGGATTGCATGGAAATAATTGGAATATTCATGTTCATATTGATTAATATACAAAAAAAGATAGTTATATAACTAATTGATTTATATTAAAATGTTGAATTTGTATTAAACAACTGTATTACATAATTAACCAATGTGAGGATGGATATAAAAATAGATGACAATGCGAAGGGGTATAATATAGAATAGAAGGGAAAAATTGAATTTGATTAAGATTAGAGATGAGGATGAAGGGTAATATTGTTTTTTTTAAAAAATAGATGAGGAATAAATATGGTAAAAAGGAAATATAGAAATTGTAAATTTAATTGAAATGACTAAATACTGTGGAAGAAATATCCTTCCGGGTTCTGCTCCAAGTGGGGAAAAAGACACTGGAAACATGGAGACTATTTGGAAAGATGTTTTAATGGTGGACAGGTCACATGGCTTGATGGGGCACATTGTGTTAGTTTCTGTTGCTATTGTGTTGCAAATGTCCTTTGACAAAGGATTGACTTTCTGCCTCTGGCCCATTAACAAAGGGTGTGGGGCAGGAAGGTGGGAGCTGATTTGTTTGTAAAATATGCTTCTCCATTTCTCATCCAGGTAGGGAAATATAATATTCTGCCTTTTTAATATTTCCCAAAATATTTCATTCTTCTAGGAAAGGGGTGGGTGCTAACCTCCTACAACTGTTTAAATTTGTGGACAGGCCAAATACTCTGTTCAAAGAACATACGTTGTATGTTTGTATGTGTGTTTCTAATTATTGCTATTTATTCCTATTTGTTCTCTTTTATTCTTTAAAGTTTAACAATTCATTCTTTATCTTAATATCTTTATATTTGTTTGGGGTTGGCTTTCTTCCCTTTCATCTTTTTTATTGTACAGCAATCTTTCTCCTCAAACCTACCACCTCTCTCTTTTCTTTCCTTCTTACTTTCTCTTCCCCCCTTCTTCTTCTTCCTACTTCCTCTTCCTTTCTCCTTCCCCTCCTCTCTTCCTCCCTCTTACCCTCACTCCTACTCTAATTTCCCTTCCCTTCCTTCATCTCTCTCTATTGCTGTATCCTTTTATGCATATGGACTACTCAGAGGGCTGAAAAAGTTATTTTTGACTGGTCCTCACACTTTTGACCAGTCCTCGAACTTACGACTGTCCTCACATTTTACGTTTTTTGCCCTATCTTATACCATGTTGAAGAGAAGCAGTTGTGAAATGAGTGACACGATTGTTAAGAATTGTACAATGGGCATAAATGATGACCAGTCATAACTGCGAAGACCGGTCAAAAGTGCGAGGACCTGTCAGAAATCACATTTTTCAGCCCTCTGGGTAGTCTTTTGTGCACAGGGACTACTCAGAGGGCTGAAAAAGTTATTTTTGACTGGTCCTCGCACTTTTGACCAGTCCTCGAATTTATGACTGTCCTCACATTTTACGTTTTTTGCCCTATCTTATACCATGTTGAAGAGAAGCAGTTGTGAAATGAGTGACATGGTTGTTAAGAATGCTGCACAGGCATAAATGTGAGGATGGTCATAAGTGTGAGGACCAGTCAAAAGTGCGAGGACCTGTCAGAAATGACTTTTTTCAGCCCTCTGAGTAGTCCCTATACACATAGCCATGGCCACCTGTCACATGACCGCCAAGCCACACCCATAAAATAAGCCACGCCCACAGAACCGGTAGTAAAAAAAATTTAGAACCCACCCCTGGTTGGGGGTCACCACAACATGAGGAACTGTATTAAAGGGTCGCGGCATTTGGAAGGTTGAGAACCACTGGATTAGGTGCAACTTTATTTAGCAAACTGGTATAATTTAGGTTGTTGGTTATTTAATGAAGAATTGATACAATTTTGTTTCTTCTCATTGAATTTATAAACCCTTCTCATAATTGAAGTGTGATGAAATCCATTTGCATATTTGAAGGTTCTCAAGAATGCCATCTGGATACATAGGCTGGTATATAATCAGCCATGTTCTTGTCATCCTTGCCATGTTTTAATTTTTCCCCTACCCATCAATTTTATTGATTTCTTTTTATTTAAAAGACTTATATGGCTGGTCATCTTATGTACCATAACCCCGATGGCTCACAAAACAATAAAACATCAAAGAATATTTAGAAATCATTAGCAGGAAACTCCTGGCACCCTCCCACTCACCTCCAAACAAACAAAATATGTTGTTGTTTTTTCTGCGCTCCAGCCTCACCCTACCCCAATCTGAAAGTTTAAAGTGATTTCTTCAGTGGTGGGTTGCCCCCTGTTCGGTCCGGTTCTATAGAACCGGTAGTAAAACTAGCAGGAAGCTCCGCTCACCCACCACGATGTCGTCATGGGTGATCTGCACAGGCATAGAAGCTTCAGCGCGCATGCTCCCATTGTGAACCAGTGGTAAAGGTAAGTAGAACCCACCCCTGGATTTCTTCAGCTGGCCTTATAAGGACAGTGTCTTTATATCTTTTGCTTTCTGTGACATTACCTCTATCATGTGAAAATGCTAACTGACTGCATGAGAGCAATTTTTTAAGAGTGAGCTTCTGAGGAGAAGAATGCTATTGTCTGGAATAATTACAATCACTTTTGTTAATTCACGTATAACTACAAGAGCATTACATGGCAAAAAAACCAAAACCTGGTGATGCTAACTTTAAAAATGAAGTCTCTGAATCTGCAGTGTTTAGCCAAGGGGCTCCTTGCAACAGCGTGGAATGTCTGGAAGGGAGCAGCTTCACCATCCCAGCCCCCTGTGTGCACACAAAGTGCAACAAGTTGTAGCTTTAAAAGTGAAGTCTCCTGAGGATTCTCTTTATACTACCTGGGAAAATCTGGGAATTGAAGGTCACATTTCTTAAAGGTACCAAGGTTAAGAAATACTAAACTACTAACTAGACCAAAATCCTAAACTGAAGAGACTTTAGGTCTTATCTGTTAGCAATGGGCTATTAACAACAGAGGGAGCTCTTGATCCAAGAATAGACAATAAACCATACAAAGTGTTTCCTCAACCCCTTGATTTACAAGGGAAAAGGAGCAGATGCAAAGCTTTTGTATTAAGTCAGCTGACTCAGTTTGATATCCTTCAGGTATATAACATTATAAATCCGATTTCATCTAACATCATCCCTGCCCAGAATGACAACAGGGATTAATTAAAACCTACAAGAACGAAGGGACATCTAGTAAGGAAATATTGTTTTAAAGAAATACAGATATTACTCTTCTTACAATCTTTGGAGTTATGAACTTTTGCTATTACGAATAAACCCGTCCACAATTCCAACCTACAAGGTCCCAAAAGTTGAGACTTTTCAGTGTGATGACGTCTATGCTTGTTTGGACTTGCAAATAAAATGTATTTACAAATAGCCACTTGGAACATAACCTCTGTTTATAAATAGAACACTCTTTGTACTAAAATACATTTTGAAGTATTCTGTTCCTCTGGCTCTGTTGTATCATGTAACTGCTATAGAAGAAGTTGGTCAAGAGAAACCAGCCACAATTTTACCCACTGTTTTCAGTAGCCTCTTAAACTCTTAGATAAATTATGAGCACTGTAGAAGATCCTACACTGACTCTCTCTGAAGAAAGAACTGTTGAATTTAGTGTCTTGTCAATGGACACAAGATTTCGGTCTGAAGGTACTGATCTGATACCTTTACACAAAAATATGGAGAATGATTTTTTGTGTGCAGCCCAGGGGTGAAATCAAGCAGGTTTTGGAGAACTGGTAGTGGAAATTTTGAGTAGTTCGGAGAACTGGCACATACCACTTCTGGCTGGCCCCAGAGTGGGGAGGGAATGGAGATTTTGCAATATCCTTCTCCTGCCACGCCCACCAAGCTATGCCCACAGAACTGGTAGTAAAAAAAATTGGATTTCACCACTGGTGCACCCTTAGTATACACCCCGTAAAAAGACAAAACAATTCTTCAACAGAGTACTCAAGACTTCATGTTATTTAAAATTTATTGGCTATCCAATTTCAATGTACAGTGGGTGCTGTTCAAAATTAGGAAGAAAATATAAGAAATAGCTAAAAACATTAAATCAGCTAAAAACATTAAATAATATGAACAACCCAACATTAAATCAGATGAAAGGTCCAATACATAAATAGCCATGTAATGTGTGACTGCTGATATCTGATGTAGTAGCAGTGGCTGCAAGAAGAGGCAGCATAAATCATAGTTATTTTTAGTCAGCAGAGCTCTGGAATATATAACCATATCTTTCTAGCCTATTGGAAGCCATTGTTCTAATGGTTATCATTACACAGCAGCTCCAGGGAGCACAGAGAATGTCACCACACTACAGGTAGGGGACTGTCTCCCGATGATGGCCTATTTGTGAGAACCTGCACCTCCTTATCCGCACGTAGAGAGAAGGCAACTACCCCTGGCACAATAGGTTTAAAGTCAGAGTCTTCTGTTTAAATTAGCTCTGTATCCTCATCCTCCATGTGATAAATAGGCCATTTAAGGGATAGAAACTTTCATTCGTAGTCAGGCTTCCCAGGGCTACCACTAGGACAAAGGTATTGTACAAAATGGAGAATTCTAACTCCACTGTAAAGGTATTTTGGCCCAGAATGATGGAATATTTTGATTGCTTCACTATGTGCCCAGATAATTGCCAAAAATGAGAGAGAAAAATGATGTTGCCGACATGTCTAAATGGCAGTAAATCAATGAGGACTGAGTTAGACTTTGGACTGTTTAAAATCTAATTGCGGGGAGACTTTATAGCATCCTGGCTCTGTCATTTCCACATTTGCCGGGCTCTTTGCCAGGCGCCACTTGTAAGGCAGGAGATGGGAAGATCCCATAAGAGGAGCGCATGATGTGGCTCCTTTTGGTGCCAATGCTGGTGAGGCAGAAATCTGTCAGAAGAGATTCCCACTTTCTGATTGATGGAACTGCAGCGCAACTTGCTTCACACAAACATCAATCACCTGCCTAAAGTAGTAGAAGTGACATGGAGAATATGTGTGAATGATAACAACCTGGATAAAATCGAAGTATTCTATTTCCATTCCACTGAGGATCACAGTGACAAAAACACAATAGTTCTTACTCAATATGCAAAATAATTTGGAGATTAGTTAATAAGGCAGGACTTATGTGTAGCTGTCTTTAGAAGGCAAAAATAGATTGTCTTCCAATATTCTGAAGTTTAAACAGGAAGCAAATCAAAAATAATTCAATAACATAACAATATACAGTAACCAAAAAGCATTTTTTTAAAAAAATCTAAAGCAGGTTAATGGTTTGTTGAAACCATTAGAGTTGGATTTCAAATTATATGTTTAAAAAAGATTATAGCACTATTGTTTAACTTATGCATGTAAAATATAGCTATTTATCTGATGAATACCGGCTGGTGCAAAACATTGAAAAACAAATTGTTTCTGGATAAAGATTGAGACATTTGACACAAGGTCGCATCATGCTCTCACTTCCTAGCATGGATTTGGATTTATGTACATTGTATTATACACACAGAGACACCCTCATTATGCATTTAACACATTATTATGTGCATTTGGAAACTTTACTAATCCAGATCCAACAATCAATCACCCTAAGGGGGCATATTGGTGGCATCCATTTATAGCCCTTCTTGCTGTGAGAAATTAGGGAAGCTCCATTTAAACATAGCCTACGGGCCCTTCCCCTTTGCTGAGTTAAAACCCATTCATCAATCAGCAAAAATTAACTGCCTTCATGGCCCATCCTTATCCTGCATTTGTTGTCTCCATTCTGAGTCACTGTCAAATAATGCTTGCCTTGATTGTGGGTATGCAAATGTATGGTAAATAAGGCATGTGGTTGACTATCAGTTTTGCTGCTTTCTCTCTTTAGACACATCACTAGGAGCAGGAAAGGCAACTTTACTCTGCAGCAGAAATGAGGCATGTCTGATTGCAGATCTCCTCTCAACCTCACCAAGTTCTTTGCTATAGCCCTTTCTCCTGCACCCTGTTCAGTTATAGGCAGCAAAGGGAGGGGAGGACCCATTCCCCCATCAGTTGAAATGGTCAGCAATTGCTTCTCTAACCTCACCGGTCACTCTCTTCCCCTGTGGTGTAAAGCAGGGGTGAAATCCAGCAGGTTCTGACAGGTTCTGGAGAACCGGTAGCAGAAATTTTGAGCAGTTCGGAGAATCAGTAGCGGAAATTTTGAGTAGTTCAGAGAACCGGCAAATACTACCTCTGGCTGGCCCCAGAGTGGGGAGGGAATGGGCAATATCCTTCCCCTGGAGTGGGGTGGGAATGGAGATTTTGCAGTATCCTTCCCCTGCCACGCCCACCAAGCCATGCCCACCAAGCCATACCCACAGAACCGGTAGTAAAAAAAACTGGATTTCACCACTGGTGTAAAGGGTGATGAAGAATACCAGATTTTACACATCTTGAGGTGCCCTTAGATTTTTAAATCTTTGGCACAGCTATCTTTTCCTGCATATCTGTAGAACTAGAAAAGACAGTTGACAGATGTGAAGATTCCCTCCCTTGGGCTTCGTTGGGCTAGCTGTTGTAAGAAGAAGAAAGGGGAAATACTAACACAAAATGAGCTCTTTGGATACAACTCTGTAGGGAGTTTTCAGAAATTGTCTCACTGTTACAGGCTTAGCTTACTCACAAGAATCTCTGTGTGTGTGAAGTTCAGAAGTAGAAATCAACTAGCAATAAAGCCCAAGTTTCACACAAAGGTGTGCTTTAGGAACTTCCCTGGTGTGAGCAATGGGTAGCTGGGGTTGTTAAGCAGTTTAGCTAACAAATGTTGGAAAATCACAGATCAAGAGAATGAAATTCCCCTGCTAATGCACTGCACCAATTCTTTAGCACTGCCAGCAGCAGCAGAAGAAAACGGTCTTTGGTTAGCTATTGTCTGATATGTACAAACAGGCCTTAGCTCAAGTCCCCTAGAAATCTAATTTAAAATTTGTTTTCCTTTTCTAAAAACTAACATCTGTCATTCCTTAGCTGCATTTTTATATTGTGACTTCTATTCTGAGTTGAGATTTCAGCTGTGTCTGGATGTGGATGGAAAACAAGCATACATAAAAGATTGAATTCCGGTTTATATACTGTAAAATAATTCTACAAATTAAGCACAAGAAATCTAATCTGTTCTAGGTCCAGGTACCTGTAATATGGTTTCATCATCCCATTTTTACAATATTTCTTATTAATCCTTTTTTTGAGCAGAATATTGAAAAACACTTCTAAATGTTCAAAACTGCAAAAAGTAATAAACTAAATTTTAATCTGTGTATAAGTTCAGGATAAGTATATGAAACTAAATCGCATCCGATTTTATACAACATCTGATTGACAGGCATGATACATCTGTTGTGAAAAGCGCGCCTATTTTACTTCTAAATGCCATTTTGCTCTAAGATAAATGGAGAAATTGTGACTAGGAAGCAGCTAATATTTTGTTTTGCATACTAGAAGATATCCAGATAGCTAGGATTGTAAAATCATAAACTATAATTTTCAAACTATAATGACTAGAGTCACACAAGAGGTTAAAGTAAAAAAACCAATCAATCTCATGTAGGTTTAATGCAATATATGAACTATGTCAGTATTGTTGGTGTATATTGTGGAGAAAAATGATATAAACAGGCAAGTCCCACCATTCAAACTGCTGTACTGTAATCAGTGGTGAAATGTAAAATTTGTTGCTACCGGTTCTATGGGCGTGGCTTGGTGGGCATGGCTTGGTGGCAGGTCATGTGACTGGGTGGGCGTAGCCAACTTTTTAAAAAAAAAATTAAAGCATTTTTTTGCTACCTATTCGCCCGAACCAGTAGTAAAAAAATGCTTTAAAAATGTAAAAAAAGAGGTTCCAATGATCACAGCTGTGCCACACGATCTTCGGAAGCTTTTTTTAACTTTTAAAAGTGTTTTTTTTACTACTGGTTTGGGCGAATAAGTAGTAAAAAAATGCTTTAAAGAAGTAAAAAAAAGATTCCGACGATCACGTGACAAAGCTGTGATCGTCCGAACCTTTTTTTACTTTTTAAAGCATTTTTTTACTACTGGTTCACCCGTACCAGTAATTTTTATCACTACTGGTTTGCCTGAACCAGAGCGAACCGGTAGTATTTCACCCATGCTGTAAGTTTTTATCTGCACTCAAATACTTGTCGGTTCTTAAATAAAACAGGCTCTTTAGTTAATATTCCCTGCATTTTAGTCCAGTTCATATAAAATGTGTCACTGGTTTGCACAAGTGTTTATATTATCTAAATCCATGGTGCCAAGTATTCAGAGCTACTAACAAAATCACCTCCCTACAGCCCAAATGAGGGTGTTAAAATTATTGTTTACAAGATTGAAGATTGAAAGGAATATAATTTGATTTCACAAGAAAAGAACAGGAACACTCATTATTAACATAAATAAATGTCAATCTCTTAATCACTTTCTAATTCTTTCAACCCACCAAGAACTTCCGGAGTAAAGTAGAGGGAAGTGAAGAAGCTTCAAGAAACAAGGGAACAATGCTTAGAACCAGCACTTCAGCCCAAGATTCTGAAATGCTGACTCAACTTAATGTGTGAATCAAAGCTAGAAGCCTTTCAGTTATAATTTTCATCACAGTTTTTGGAACTGTAAATCTGTGAACATTTTAATTACAGTGTCATGCATATGCTTTTAGAAACAGGTGACCTTATATCAGGGGTGAAATCCAGCAGATTCTGACAGGTTCTGGAGAGCCGGTAGCAGAAATTTTGAGTAGTTCGGAGAACTGGCAAATACCACCTCTGGCTGGCCCCAGAGTGGGGTGGGAATGGAGGTTTTACAATATCCTTCCCCCAGCAGTGGGGAGGGAATGGGGATTTTGCAGTATCCAAAGCCACCAAGCCACACCACTCCCACCAAGCCACACCCACAGAACTGGTAGTAAAAAAAAATTGGATTTTACCACTGCCTTATATGCACACTGCTTTGAATTCCTGGCAGAGAGGTAGATATGGATAGATAAATATTAGCTCTCACCCAATTAAAATGGTCATAAGCAATTGAGAAAGTTGATTGCTTTCACTCTTCTGAAGATGAGAAACAATCAATGGCTCCAGACCCAACTATTCTGATCTTGTTGACATGGAGATATTTTTGAGCTGCTATGTATTCTACATTGTTCTATCGCAGTTTAAACCAGCTGGCTTTGTAATAACTCTGCCCTAGATAACTCACACTCCTCAGAATTCATCAAAGTTTATATTTTGACTGATCTTCCTTTGCAGAAGCTGCTTAAATTTACTGCAAGTAAATTGGGATTAGAGTTAATTCCTAGGGGGGGATATGCTCAGGCTCTTAATTCAACTTTTTCATGATTTATTCTTGTGCAAACACAAAAGAAAACATTGTGGCTAATTAGGAAGGATCCTGAGATATTTTGTGTTAAATTCCAGCCTGAACACAAGTTGTACAACTGATGGCATTTACAAATCCATTTAACACATGATGGCAGTAAAATATATTCAGTGCATCATTGTACACATACCAAGTGACATAGCTTAGCTAACAATGTCTGTATGGTGAATATACACATGGACAATTAACACTTGCTTATAGAAAACAATTGTTTGATTATGAGTAATAGACAACTAAAAAGCATGAAACTATTTCTACATGTTATATGGGCACGGAAAATTCTGGTTCTGTCCATTAAGCAATATCTTCTGATAGGACATAGAAGGCACACTGCCTCTATTGCAACTCCTGCCATCTGGAATAGTATCCCCTAAGAGATTTGAACAGCCCAACAATCTTGCCAGTCTTTAAAAGAGCATAGAAGAACTGGCTTTTTTTTTTTGCACAATTCTCGGTCAACAAGGGTGTGTGGCAGTTTGAGAAGGTATTGCTGACTGTAATGCTAGGCAAAATCATAGTATAGAAAGAACATTCTCCTCCTATCTCTCCGACTGGTTGCAATCTGTGTTGACAGGGGGGCAGCGGTTGACCCTGAGGCGCCTTGTTTGTGGGGTGCAACAAGGGTCGGTCCTCTCGCCTCTCCTGTTCAACATTTATGTGAAGTCGCTGGGTGAGATCATCCGTGGTTTTGGGGTGGAGTTCCATCAGTACGCTGATGATACTCCACCCCAGACCATCCCAACGATGCCTTGGATGCCTTGGAAGTGATGTCCCAGTGCCTGGAGGCTGTGCGGGACTGGATGGGGAGAAACAGGCTTCGACTCAACCCTTCCAAGACCGAGTGGCTGTGGCTGCTGGCGTCCCGGTATAGCCAGCTGGCGCCATCGCTGATTATTGGGGGCGAATCATTGGCCCCCATGGAAAGGGCCCGCAACTTGGGTGTCCTCCTGGATGCACGGCTGTCTTTAGAAGAGCATATGACGGCCGTGGCCAGGGGGGCCTTCTATCAGGTTCGCCGGATACGCCAGTTGCGTCCCTTTCTGGATCGGGACTCCCTACGCACGGTCACTCAAGCGCTCGTCACTTGTCGTCTGGACTATTGTAACACTCTCTACATGGGGCTCCCCTTGGAGTGCACGCGGAGGCTCCAACTGGTGCAGAATGCGGCTGCGTGGGGGATTATGGGAGCGACGGGGCGCTCCCATGTGACTCCTCTCCTGCGCGAGCTGCATTGGCTCCCGGTGGACTTCCGGGTGCACTTCAAGGTGTTGGTGATCACCTTTAAAGCGTTCCATGGCTTAGGGCTGGGGTAGTTACGGGACCGCCTTCTGCCACCAAATGCCTCCCACTGGCCAGTTCGCTCCCACAGAGAGGGCCTCCTCAGGGTGCCGTCGGCCAGGCAATGTCGGCTGGCGATCCCCAGGGGGAGAGCCTTCTCTGTGGTAGCACCTACCCTCTGGAACAATCTACCCCCAGAGATACGAGTGATCCCAGACCTCCGGACTTTTCGTCGGGCCCTTAAAACCTATTTTTTTCAGTTAGCCGGGCTGTCCTGAATTTTATGGTTGGTTTTTAACATTTTGATATTGATTTTAATTGAAATGTTTTAAATTTTATTTTAAAATTATTTTAAACCTATTTTAACTTTTGTGTACAAATGTTTTATTTTGGCTGTTCACCGCCCTGAGTCCGAAAGGAGAAGGGCGGTATAGAAATTTGAAAAATAAATAAATAAATAAATAAATAAACATCCCATATTTTCAAAATTCTTGCCTAAAGCATGAAGTATGTATGGTAGGGGAAAAATCATTAAGGAAGCAAAACAACAATTGGCATTAAAAAGAAATCCTTCTTTTCACATGTCTTTACCCAGCCTTGTTTTTCAACAGAATGACACCTCATCTTCATTATTAGCATACAGATGCACAACACATACATATATGCACATAAACAACATCAGTTCCCCCTTCTATATAAAAATAGCTTAAAGTACTATTTAAACTATTTTGTCCCAAAGGTGCTTTTACAGGAGTAGTGCAAATGTGTGTGGAGCCTTCTTGGCTGAGTCCCTGTGTCCCTTCACTGATGAAGACAGGTACAGGCTGTTGGGGATGAGTCGTGTTGCCAACTGTCAAGGAACACGGGGCAGAAAATAGCTTGCAGCCATGAAGATTCCACGTACATACAGTCACGTGACCCTGAGAATGCAAATAAACCTCCATAACTCTCTAAAAGAATGCAAATGACCACTGTCTGCAAGGAGTATACATCCTTCCATTCCCCACCATCCAGTCAGAGCTGAAGAAGCTTCTTGAATGAGAAGCAAAATGTCTTCAAAGAAAAACAAGAAAAATCCAGTTGTCTGCTGTAAAAGCACCTTTGGGACAACCATGACCTGGATGACTGAGAATCTCCATAGATATTTTAAAGTTTAAAAACACAGGATCATTGCTATCCCACATACAGTATCTCCTTCTTGTTGGGATGAGAGCAAAAGTATGCTCAGTTAAAATCAAGTTCTGTTTGCATTGGAACTATTGGATATTTTGGGTGATATGTATCAAATGACTACTAGTAGTATCAGCACTATTTGCAGGCAATTCTCCAAGTCATAAGTATGATTAAAGCTTGTAGTTAATCTAAGTGCCCGATTTGTGATGACTGCAGCATAAGGAAGATAGTTACTTGAAATGTGTAGAAGCAAAAAGTAGAAAAAATGACATTATAAATGAAAGAAAAATATTGAATTTGAATATTTTCAAAATTCTTACCTAAAGAATATATGTCTGAGAGTCAAAGGGATTAATAGATCTCAATAAAAGTGGCCTGAATTTGTAGAAAGATAAATACATACAAGAAAATGAATGAATATTTATTATGAATGAAATGACTCAAATGTATGTCAAAAAGTGTGACTAAGTATCATCTGCACTGTTATGAAAGGTGTTATGAAAGTCATATTTCAGGTTGATAATAATTGCAAATGTAACAAATTACATTTGTTACAGCCCAGTGAATGATAGCAATGGATGAGCATAGTAAAAAATTCTGCAACATTTTAAATGAATGTGATCCATTTAAACATTTTTCCATTAGGAGACATAAAGGAATTAGCGAGAGTGACAGAGTATATAGAAAATGTATTTGTACTCAGAATTCCAAGAGCAAAGGGGAATTGCAATAGTTTGGTGCATATTTGCTTAGAAAAGATTTATTTGTTTCAAATTTGTGTTTTAAGCATAAATTTACTGATGGAAAATGGAAAAGAAATGAAACATGTTTGATTTAATTGTTATTTATTTAAATGGCTGAGGAATAATTGATTTAATTGTTTATAATGAATTAATGAAGGTTACAAGTATAATGAAAGTATAATTAAATATGAGATAGATCACTTTTTCTAGTGGTGACAAGAGTAGGTTTTTGGGCAAATTGAACATTGGTAAAAAGGAAAGAAAATAGAGAGAAGCTGCAGACAGAGAAAGTACAATAGTTTTATGAAAAATTATTATGAGAGATTAATCTGTCAACTGAATGAAGGGAGATTGGATTCATATAAAAGAATAATTGCTGGAAAAATAGAGGATGACTGACTTCTATTGTACACAGAGAAAAAGAGAGTTGCAAAGAATGTAATCAAAGAAAGCAAAGAACTGTTAAGAAATGAAAAGTTTATTTTGGAAGGGGAGTGAAAAGGGATAAACAAAAATCCTCCAACAAAATGAGCGGAAATAAAAAAGACACAGAAATGATCTGGGATGACAGGGAAGTGAGGGAATGCTGGAAGGAATACTTTAGAGATTTATATGGGAGTGATAATATGCCAAAGAGTGAAATTGAAATTAATGCTATAAATGTTACTTTCAAAAAAATTATGCAAGTGAAGTCATATATGCTCCGAGCACATTGAAAAATGATACGGTTGCAGTTTAACCGGAGACATGTTAAAATAAAGATGTGGTTTATTTATGGGATGACTGTGGATTAATGTAATAGCTATGTGAAAACTGAAGCTGTGCCTGATAATTGGAAGAATATGGTTATTGTTTTCCCAAATAAAAAGAAAGGTAGCAAGAACGAATGCAAAACTATAAGGGAATTAGTTTATTAAGAGTACCCAGGAATGTGTTTGGCAGATTTCTGCCTGAAAGATAACAAGAGGTAACAATGAATGAATGTGATGAATGCTATATGGCTCCATGTCAGATAGGGTTGCAAGAGCACTTCAGATTTTTACTTTTCAGCAGCTCATTAAGACTGCATGAATGTGAAATAATATTTACTGCGTGTTTGTTGATTCAGATGACAGTGAATAAGCTTGAATTATCAAATAGTTTGTTCAAATACAAAGGTGACGATTGGTTGCTGAATACAGAAAGAGCTGTATTTGATAGAAGTAAAGCATGTGAGAATGAATAAATGCTTAGTGAATTATTCAATATTTCCATAATGTGCCAGGAGCAAATCAAAGATATATGATGTCTCTTTGGTTATTTGTTGTACTGAGGGATACCTGTAAGAAATTCTTTGGGGAAACATTACAGCTACATTTGTCAGGATACCTTTTACTGTATATGTTGTTGATGCAATTTTATCCGCTGATAATACAAGTTTTCGATTGACTAATAGAACTATTGATCTGAAAATTAATGTATCAATCAGCATGTGCTGTAGTTGTGTCTTGTAGAGTAAATGGAATAAATGATTGAAAATTACACATCAGTGGTGAAAACTAGAATAAGATGAATTTGTGTATATTGGTAGAATGTTTAATAAAGATGGATGGAGAAATGTTAAGATATACAAATGTTAGTAAAAAGTTAGTAGGTAGCATGTGGTCCATTACATGGAATGAATGTTTGTCACCAAAAAAAGCACACTTCTGCTCACTTTCTAATCAAAAAGTGAGAATTGGTATGTCGGGAGAAACAAGTTGAATGCAGTGGGAATGAGTTACTTAAGAAATGTGCATGGTAAATAAGGAGAGATAGGATCAAGAATGAATGGGTTCTGAATAACTGTGGATCAAAAAGGTAACCAGAAGGAAAGAAGTATGTTGAGGAGATTCACTCATTATAAATAATGAATGAGGATCAAGTTGCAAAGCAATTTGAATAGAACAAGAGGAAGGGGAAGACTGGGATAGTTATGGTTGGATCATGGAGCAGATGCGATTGATCTTCAAAAGAAAGACATGAGAAGTTTTAAAAAAACAAAGGCAATATATGTGTTGGTGTAAAAATGTGGTTTCTCCAAATGGATGGAGAATTTGGGAACCATCGGAGCATGGTAGGACATGGAAAGTGAGAACTCCTTTGAAATATCAGAATGGATTTTTACAAGCTAGGGATTTCTCCATAGGGCTTGTGATGCCTATAGAAGGCAAATGCCTAAGTATACTGCTTCTGAAACTAGTTTTGTTGGGTACAGCTGTAACAAAACAATTGATGGAATGCAAGTATGCTTTTCCAATGAAATCCAATCTATAACCATTCAGCAAGCTAGCATTGTTCACTTCAAGGGAGTTATCACTATATATGGGCATATAGAACTACAGCTTTAATGCATTAATGAACAATACCTTGCATAATGTCACTAGCATTCCTCTGCTTCATGCTGTGTGTTTGTGACAAGCTGGAGTAACCCCTTTCCTCCTCAATCTGCTGTGGGTAGCTGTTTCTGCAGAGACTAGTTTGATTTGGCTGATGTCTTTCTCCAAACTCAGCAGAAACACCCTCATTTCCTAGTGTACAAGACAAGACAGCAGCTTTAATTCCAATTTCTGTTCCTGAAGCAAGAATAAATACTTTATGAGAGAAACTGAGGTAAATTTACCTGTGATGACTTCGTGATTTTCAAAGCCAGTCCCATTTCTTGGTAAATGTTGAGTCTGTTGAGTTAGGGGAAGTTCCTTTTTAAAAAGATAAGCAAATTTTGCAAATTTGAATTATGTTATTCTCTTGACTCTTTAATAAGGTATGTGCTGTGGAAAATATAGCCTATTATGGTATCTTGTGTCGAGCAATTACAGCACATAAAATAACAAAATTCTTAGAAAGATCCATCCTAAATCCTTTCCTGCAAACTATATTTCTGTCACCTCAGCACTTTATGTAGATTTCTTTTTCATTTCTGCATTTTAACAAGTTATTTTGTTTGTGCCATTGAGTTTTCTGCTTCTTGTGGAACAAAATGCTAGAGATCCAGTAAATATTTAACTTTATTTTTATGCTATCATGTCTTAATTTAATTTCATACACAGATAGTATTCAACGTATGACTATAATAAGCCTGACAATTTTGGTTGTAAATCATGGCAGTAGTAAATGGGTCATCATCATGTGACTGACCCGATTGTATGAAATTTTTATGTGGCAGTTGCAAAATGAACATCACAGTTGTTAAGTGAATCCATTATTTGTTATGGGGCATTTTTTGCCAAAAATCAGAGGAAATGGTTTTTGGCAAAAATGTCATAAATCATCTTGTACATGTGAGCGACTCAACCATTGCTAGACTGGTATGGGATAGGCAGTACCTGGCTCAACAGTAGTGCCCATGAGAAGGATCTAGGTATCATGGTGGGCCACTGCTTAAGTATGAGTCAGCAGTGTGCTGTCCCTTCTAACCCTATGATTATATGAGATGGGCCTGATTCAGTCTCCGAGGCAGTCAGCTCCAGATGCTGAGTACAAGTTACTGACTCCTCTTTTGGCTCCTACATTCTCATTATTTTCTCCCTCAGGTAATAAACTGAAATGAAATGAGAAAAACAGGAAGTGCTGGATTGGGGAGGGAAAGCCATTATTGAAAAGTGATGAAAGAAGCATCTGGGTAACAGCCATTGGGGAGGGAGCCTTGCCTTAACTCAGTTTCTCCAGACGAGAAAGCTGAAGAGCAAAGTTAACCGAAGAGAGATTTCCTGCACTGGGATCAGTTCAGCTTCATGAGGTCCTTTTGCCAGATGGATTTTAGGGGCCAGAAAAAAATCTGCCTTCTTGCCAGAGAAGGACGAGCACAAAACAGACTTGTTTTACAGACTATTTCAATCCAGGGCATGTCTTCCCTTTCAAGGTTCAAAATAACTGATGGGGAAAAAAACTGAACCCTGCCTGATACTCCATAAAGTTGTTACCACATGGAACAGCCCAGGTGTTCCCATCCTGATGCCTATAAATGTGTTAAATCTCAATAAACGTTGAACAAACTGGGGAAGGATTATGGGAATTTAAAGTACAGTTTAGCATATCTCTGATCTGCAGCAATACCATCTCATACAAAGTACTCCTTAAACTAATACAATTAAATGAAATTACAAAACCAGGCAAGCAGTTAAGCACCTGGAAATACTGAAACTTTCCTTTAAGAACCACTGAACTTTAGTTGTACGAAAGTGCCAGGAATCTGGAATCTGGATTATAGTCTCCAAAACAGAATTATAGTTTCTCGTATACTTCAGCTGGAATCCTTTTCCATACTAAGCACATTCAAAGCTGGGCTGACATACCTTATCTTTATTTTACAAATATACTGATATTGCAAATAGCTCCACACAGAAGGGTTATTTCTAACAGGCAAAGCAGACATACATTAAGGTAGTGATAGGGAATGTTCCAAATATTAGGTCAGTATGAGTGGTCTTTAAATGTAATGTGTCAAGGCCTATCCTATCATTTGGCGGATAAAATATTAGTCTCAAATGAGCAAATTCTAGAGAACAAAAGGTTATCAGTTATCTTGCCATTTAATTTGGATTCCTCAGATGATCAGCTCTGCTGAAGGGCACATGCTACCTACCTAGGCCACCTGATCTACTGTACCAGGTGGAATGAAGGATGCTATCTAGATGTTAGCCTGTTTATATGTAATAGGCATGTGCCCAATTTTAATTTCATCTTGACTTCTTTTTTGCACATCAGAATGTGTATTTCCCCAAACTTTGCCCCAAGGAAAGTGGTATTGTGAGAATAGAGCCCATCCAAGATCATCATAAGGTTTATGTTCTACTTGTTCAATTATATAAATCAAAATTTATGTTATTTAAGATCTATGTTGAGGATTTAGAATTCTAGCCAGTAAAATTAAGATTGAACGTATTATGCATGTTTGGAATTATGTCACAATAGATTTCTCTGACTTTGTTTCTGAACAGTTTATTGTTTCCATATTTAGTTTTCTTTAACTGTGGTTGAAAATAATGTATGCTTAAACATACCAGCCTTTTATATGCAGGTGGGGCATAGTGTCCATTCTTCAGTGTAACAGAAAGTTGGATGGTTTCCTAGAATGAAAATTACAATTGTAGACACACTTAATGCTCTTGTGGTATAAATAGATGCTTTATATCTCCCTCTCATCATGTCTGAAATGCTCCACTTCATACTATTGCCTTAAAAGAAATTGTTACTCTAAAACAGGAGTGTCCAACCTTGGCAACTTTAAGACTTATGGACTTCAGCTCCCAGAATTCCCCAATTGCCAAGGTTGAAAACTGCTACTCTAGAACTATGCTATTCAAACTATACCCCTCAGAACCCCATTAAATCATCCAAGGGTTCAACATTTCTGTTTACATAGTATGAAATGTATAATTGCAACATTAACTTATTTTCTACAAATAAAACGTCTTATACGAAACACATTAATGTATTGATTTTTCACATTGAAAAGTGTTCCTTGGGGATCTAAAATTAGACGTTGGCTGCTCTAAAATTACTATTCCTATGTATGGAAAGCTATTACAGTTGTCAAGAGAAAAAGTTGAAATTGTCTGCAACCCTGATGTGTAAGCCTCGGCTATGAATATATATAATATAATTACTCATTACTATTGGACTAACTTAAACCAGTTCTGTAGGAAATGCATTCCATTTTACTGTCTGAAGATCAGTTTTTCTCAGCTGGAAAGGAAAATATTTTATTCTAATAGTTGGTTTCCAAGATGAATTCAGTGAACTCTTGTACACTAACAAATAGAGTATGTGAACCTCTTTAAGGCCTTGTGCTAGCACATATTTTGAAACTTTAGCCAATGTTTGAGCATGCAGAGAACATCCTGGGGTCACAGTTGTATTTTCACGCAAGGATTTTATTTCTTTAAATGTATTTATTTAAAACATTTATATAGCCACCCATATTATTATCAACTCTGGGCAGCTCTCAAAGTATAGTGTTTTGCAATATTAAAACACTCTTTTGTGCAAAGAAGAGGACTTATGAAGGCCCTCTGGATCCATCCCCTAGATTGCAAATGAGGCTTTCACGCCAAACAAGTTCAGCCACACTATACACATCCTTGAGTGAGAGATGTTCTTTGTCACCATATACTTAGACTCATTTTTGTTAATCTTTCCTGTGAGAGATAAAGAAAAGCTTTGGCCATTTTAAATGAAGATAGACCTAGAAGAGGAAACAAACAAAGAAGCCTGTTAACCAAGGCTACAAAAAGTAAGGATTAGGATCATTCCATTTAGGCTCTGGTTAAAGTAGGGATTTTATTGAAATTAGTTCCTTTTTCACACTCTCAAGGCTGAGACTGGCCCAAAGTCACCCAGCTGGTTTTGTGCCTAAGATGTGTCTAGAACTCAGTCTCCTGGTTTCTACCTTAGAGACTTAACCCGCCCCCATTCCCCCCTAGCTCTCCTTGGCATATTACAAGGTCTGTTTTCTAGTGGAGAACTATACTTCACTTCAAAATGGTTTCCTTCATTCTGCTTCCCAAGTAAAATATCCCTTCAGAATTCAAAGAATAAGCCAGTACAAGTACAAGTAGTCTTGGACTTAGGATCATAATTGATCCCAGAATTATGGTTGTAACACTCATGCTGGTCTTTAACCAGGTTACCACATGATTGTGCCAGGGGTGGGTTTTTTACTACTGGTTCTGTGGGCGTGGCTTATTGATGGTCATGTGACAATTATTTAGGATTTAGCAGAGGTACTGGTCTACCAGGCTTTTAACTGCTTGCAGAACTGTACCAGTCTATCCATTTGTTTTTGGAGGCACCGATCTACTCATTTGTTTTTGGAGGCACCGGTCTACTCATTTGTTTTTTGAGGCACCGGTCTACCACCACACTGCCTTTTAACACTGATCAGCTGTAGGGGGACCCTTTGAAGCCCCGCGGCAAGAGTTTAAACAGGTTTTTTTCCTTCTAGCCGATCAGCTGGGACTCGGGAGGCAGCAAATAGATTGGGGGCGGGGCCAAATAAAAGGTAAGAATAACGCAGGGGGGCGGGGGACCCCAGCTCCCGAACAAAGAGAACCGGTTTGGTGACATCATATCGTCACCACTACCGGCTTGGCCGAACCGGGCCGAACCAGGAGGAACCCACCACTGGATTGCGCCCAATTTTTTGACCTTTTTTGCAGTGGTCTTTTTTACATGGCAATTATAAAGTGAATGCTACAGTCATTAAGCAAAGACCAAGGTCGTTTAGTGAATCCATTGTTTACAAAAGGCATTCTTTCCTGAAACTACAAGTAAATGCTGGTTTCTGACAAAAAACCAAAACCAAAACCCAAGTCATGATTATGTGACTGCAGGATGCTGCAAATGGCCGTAAATGCTGGCCAGTTGCCGAGTGTCCAAAATGTGAAGGCGTGACTGCTGGGTGACGGTGATAGCCATTGGAACTTTGAATCCAGGTTGTAAGTAGCCCTGAGTAGATCTGTTATAACTTTGAATAGTTGCTAAGTGATCGATCATAAATTGGGGTCTATCAGTAATCATTTCTTACCACCTATGTATCACAGATCAAACACTGTAATTGATGATACCTTTTCATTTGATGCTTGATCTTCAGAGCAAATCTCTGGCAGACTACTGGAAGCAGGTCTTCTTACTTCCATGGATAGTTCATCTTCTAAAACTGAAACCACAAATAATTAAAATTGCTGAGTGTATTGCATCAATCAATGGCTGAACTCAAGGATTCTAACATTTCCTACTTAATTAAGTCAGAGAAGTATACCCCTTAATTATTATATCTCTTAATTAATAACACAAACTGTAAGATTTCCAATTCCAAAAACTAAATCATCAAATAAGTAAAGCCTTTAATGTGTTAGGCAACAACATTTGATCATAATTAATATTTATGAATTAGGAAGTAATCACTGAATTCCTTAATTAAGTAATATTTGCTTTGACAAATTAATCAAATGAACACATTATGTTTTACTCTTTGAATAAAATGTGTTTAATTTCTGCACAAATTTGTATTAAATAATCTAATAGACACCCCTGGAGATGACTGATGTGGAGACTTTCTAAACGTTACGGAGTGGCAGGAAGCCTTTGATTCTTAGTATTATGGAATATTCAACAGTTCTAAAGTATCATGCCTACTGTTAAAAAGGGGAAGAATGGATATATTAGATAGATAGTAACCCCCCTCCTGCGCGAGCTGCACTGGCTCCCAGTGATCTTCCGGGTGCGCTTCAAGGTTTTGGTTACTATCTTTAGAGCGCTCCATGGCTCAGGACCAGGGTACTTACGAGACCGCCTCCTGCCACCAATAGCCTCTCACCGACCAGTTCGCTCCCATAGAGAGGGACTCCTCAGGGTGCCGTCGGCCAAACAATGTCGACTGACGGCCCCCAGGGGGAGAGCCTTTTCTGTGGGGGCACCTACCATCTGGAACGGGCTTCCCTCAGAGTTACGAAACATCCAAGACTTACGCATATTCCCCCGTGCCCTGAAAACATTTCTATTCCAACAAGCTGGTCTGGCCTAACTCTCCCTTTTTAATTGGCTTTTAAACTGGCTTTTAAATTGGGTTTTAAACCTCTTTAGATAAATTTGGATGTTCTTAATCTTTGAGCCTAAATTACTTAATCTGTTTCTTAATAGTTTTTAACTTCTATATGTATTTGTATTTATTATGGCTGTTCACCGCCCTGAGTCCTTCGGGAGTAGGGCGGTATACAAATATGAAAAATAAATAAATAAATAAACAAACAAACAAACAAATAAATAAATAAATAAATATATAATACAGATAAGGAAGGACTATCAATTGAAGAAGAAAAAATAACAACAACAATAACAACAGAGTTACAGACATGAAACAGCACTGTGGCATTGAGTAGTGAGCATTAGAACTTTTTTTTTAATTTTCATATTCATTTGGGAAATATAGGGAAACCTAATCCATGCTTTAAAAGTTCCTTTTGCAGAAAAGTGATGGCTAGCTTCTTTGCACACACATGAATACTCATAATAAGTTTGTAACGCACACACAACTGCTATAGAAACCAAGCAATAAGGCTATGACACTTCTGCAAGATACACTATAAAATAAGCATGCTAGCTAGAAAGAAACTATATAAAATGCTTATGTTTGGGGTGTTGAGAAACAGATTTTTTCATTAGCAGTAGAGAAAAGATCTTTGGATCATTCTTAAGAGTTGGGTAATAATTGATTAATGTGCAAAAAACCCCTTTCCATTGCTCTTTAGATGGAGGAGAAATAAAAGGTCAAACACAGAACATGTATCTTGAGAAACTATCCTTCGGAAATGGAGTCATCTAAAGAATGAGACTGGAAAATTATTCTACATAGAAGGGAGCATGATATTCAGTACCAGAACAGCTTTCACTTTTATTATTATTCCAATTCCACTAATTGTGTTTTGCACCTAATGTTGGCCATTTTTCTTCTTCATGACGTAAGCCCTGTCCAATTGCAATAAAATAGCATCTAATATGAAATGCTCCACAGTGCTATTGTTTGTAGTTCTGCAGTTTTCTTGGCAATATTTCAGGAGTGGTTTGCCACTGCGTCCTTCCTAGAGCCAAAAGAGAGTGACTGGCCCAAAGTCACCCAACTGGCTTTGTGCCTCAGGCAGAACTAGAACTCAGTTCCCAGTTTCTAGCTTAATGCCTCAATCATTATACCAAACTGGCTCTCATTTCAATTTTAGGAATCCAAACTGTTTCCAAGACCATGTGGAATCACACTTATGTCACCCAAATGTTGCCAATCTCAGTAATTTGAAAATGTTTTCTAATTTCTTGTCTTCCGTGTTACTGTCTCATGGAATGGCTACATCAATAAAACAACGATTATTTTCAATTTCAATAATATTTGGTATCCCAGGTGTCAATTTAAATGTTAAAATCTTATATGCTCTGTTGTTTTCCATGATTTTATTTGTGGATCTGTACTTTCTACAGAAGTGCCAGTGTAATGTCTTCCCAACTCCATCATGCCTTTTTCGTCATTAGTCTGTCCAGTTCTGCTATGCCTAATTATTATAAAGTCAACTATTTGATCCCTATTTCAGCACAACAAACATTTACTATCCAAACTGATCTCCATTTTTACCTTGGTGATATTTATGACTAGTGCTTTTCCCTGGGCAACACTCCTCCTATTTCTTTTTTAATGTACCATTCTTAAGCCATTACCATGATCTTTCATTCCCACATTTTCCTTCAGCATCTTTAAATAAAATGCCCACAATGACCTTTAGTTTTCCAATGTTCTAACATTATTTCAAGCTGTTTGTTTTGTTTTTTTATGCTATAAAGGACAATTTGCGTACTGTAATTAAAACTAATCAGAAAAATGATATGGGAAAGGGAAATAATTAGTTTGATGGGAAGAAAAGAATCTTTTCAATACTCTGTAAGATATCTGCATGTGAATACACAGTCTAGTATTCTTTACCTTCTAGCATCATGGTGGATTCTCTTTTCCCTAAGAAAAGAATCTATAGCCTACGGCCACTTTCTGAAGTTGGTACCTTCCAGGTGTTCTGGCCTGATATTCTGCTAATTTCCAGCCTGAATTCTGGGAACTGTAATCTATCCCTTTTGAAAAGCAACAGGATACTGAAACAGGCCATGCTTTTTATTTAGATCAGAAGTGCCATCCTTTAATGCTAGGCACATGCAGTTACAGTAAAGGAAAAATCTCCACCAGAGACGTTGGATTCTATTACAGGTAGCCCTCAATTTACAACCTCAATTAAGCCCAACATTTCTGTTGCTAGCGAGACATTTGTTAAGTGGAGTCTGCCCCATTTTATGACCTTCCTTGCCACAGATGTTCGGTGAATCACTGCAGTTGTTAAATTAGTAACACAGTTGTTAAGTGAATCTGGCTTCCCCACAGATTTTACTTGTCAGAAGATTGCAAAAGGGGATCACATGACCCTGGGACACTACAACAGTCATAAATATGAATCAGTTGCCAAGTGTCTGAATTTTGGTCATGTGACTATGGGAATGCTGCAGTACCATTGTAACTTTGAACAGTCATTAAACTGTTGTAAGTCGAGGACTATCTGTGTTACATGCGATAGAGATTCTTTTGCTTGAAGCCAGTGGAAGAGCAGAGTTGGGATAGTTCCCAGCTGCAAAGAAAGAGATGGCCTTGAATACTTATTCATGCTTGCAGCAGGGAATCTGCGCTTACTTACATGTTTAGTGCTTCTGCAAAGCAAAACCTAAAATTATGATTTACATCTTTCAACTAAAGAGATAAATATCCTAATTTAGAGCAAGGCTAAATCTCAAGGCTGTAGCTGGGTAGTTGCAAAAAGAAAAGATAAGGTATCTGAAATCTCATTAACTACCACAGTGACATGCAAACATTAAGTTCCAACCCTACTTTCAAGTAGATAAATATGTTATCTAAAAAAACAAAGCATTTAAATACCAATCCTCTCTGTTTTATTAGTCTCTGGATTATATTGTTTAGCCAGCTTCTATTTATTGCAGTAGAAATGTTTGCAATCTCAGGAATGTGGATAAAGGCAACCACAATTAAAGAGAAAGCAGCCCAATAAGAAGGATTTCCTGTAAACAGGCTAAAATTGGATTTGAGGGAACTAACACCATGCTGTGAAGATTTAATTAAATGTTAATTCTTTGGCATGAGTTCAAGGGTAAATACTCTGGGGCATGAAAAATTAAAGGACTTTCTTTAATGAATTTTGAGCTTCATATATACTCTGACTGAAAATGCCACATGAATTTATTTTTAAGTGAGAGATGGCAGATCAATCCTTCCAAAAGGAATGTAGCAATAGAAATAGGCAAAGTCTCCATGAAACTGTATTAAAACACATTTAAAACAAAATATATTCTAACTGCAGCAGAGACCATCTATATACATTCCATTTGCAGCCGTTCAGGTACACCAAGAAAGTGTCAAGCGATAAGGAGGCTTGAAAATTTGGGGAAGTCCAAATCTTTGCTCCCAATTTAGTAGCTCTTGAGGTCAACTGCAGCTCTGAACATGGCTTGTTCTAGACATTTTATATTTTTCCCAAGTTATCATTCATTCATTTTATTTTATACTGCTGAACCAATCAGAATTCATGACGGTTTATAGCAGGGCTGTCAACTCATGGCCTGCAGGCCGGATGTGTCACACGCTGGCCACACCCACACCCAGTATAGCGAAGGGGGAAAACATCGTGATATGTCACGTGACACCACCATGACAACACGAGTTTGACACTCTCGGCATCCAATAAAGCATACAATCAGTTAAAATGTACATGAGAAGCTTCATTAAAATCAAATTGTAACCAGTATAGAATAGCAATAAATGGATGGCAATGGAACTTAGTGGTTAATTTAAAATTTAAAATGGAAAAAAATTAACTAGTCGCCAAATGCAGAACAGAACATAAGAATGATTTGGACAAAGAATCTGGCTATTTTATAAGTGAGTAATTCTGAAATAACAGCACGTAGTCCTTGCACTGTATTGACTTGTTTGGTTAGGGAAAAACTGACATGCATAATTACATTATTATTATGTACTTTATTTCAAGAATAATTATATCTAATGTTATAATTAGGGCCACATAATCTACTTTATGTGGCCCTGTGCTTGTCTGTATCATAACTAAATAGGCATTGAGTTCAAAATAGCTGCTTTTGATTTATATTTTAAAAAAACCTTTCTTGAACAGTTTTACAACAATCTCAGTAGAACCCTAGATAGGGAATTTTTAAAAATCCAAGAAAAAGGCAATGTTAGCAGATATCGCATAATAAGAAAACCACATAGATGAGTCACCTGGAGTTGAGCTTGACTTAAAGGGCCCTTTACCTTATAAGGCTGTCAGTCTCAATGTCCAGATAATAACAACTGGGTGGTAAAAGTATACTTTGCTCAAGGCAATCTACTGGCAAAAGAATCTTTTAGCCAGAAACTGTATGATTCACACTGTTCCCACCTTTCAGATGCACAGCAGGAAGATTGCATCAATTTGTACCCAGTTAATCTTGCACATCACTATGGCTCTTGTTGGAGTAAAGACCATGGCATTTGAGAACATCTCCTGCATTGGGCTAATTGGCAACATGGCTTCTGGGGTTTGAGAGCTGTATAAAAGTATGGCCCCTTTTTCTAAGAAAAGTAGTACAAAGGCAAAGCAAACATTAATGAACCAGACCATTACTAGAATCCATCTGACTTTGTCAAAGGCTTGAGAATTAATTGCTCAAGCTGTGCAATTTCACTGCTTGAGCCAAGAAATACACCAGATCCAAGGTAGCAGCATTATATGAGTCCTGATCAAAGTCCCCAGCTTGGCTCTTCTCTAATTATTGTCTAAGCTAAAAAAAAAAGAAAAACTGAAGGAGATGTATTGTCCTTTCAAAACCCAAGCCCAAATCTAGGATTTGTTAAACACCATTTTTATCTTATGTGCCTTTTCTTCCTCGAAACAGAGACAGCAGATGCCTTCATCCATTAAGATCCAGGATCTTCCAAGATCAATCCCTTTCTGCCAGCCTCTGGCTTTGAAATCTTGCATTGTTTGGCAAATTCAAGACATGCCATGCACAAAACTGGATCAGGCAAAGCTTTTTTCTGGAATGGTGATGAACTGTTGGCTAAATTTTATTTGTTTGATGTTTTGCATTTCAGCTATTGGGAATCTGAAATCAGCTATCTGAAAAAAGGAGGTTAGTGTCAAGAATCCCCAAGGGTCAATAATATGAATATTAATTGTGGTATTTGGGAATGAGAATGAGCATGCTCAGGGACATATTTAGGATGTGAGAGTCCCTACTCCTGCCTAAGTGACTGTCATAGCGCCTTCAGAAATATTTTTTTTCTCCAAGACTGTTTATTTTATATCACTCACACCATGGAAGGTAATAATAAATTGACAAACACTGTTTCAGCATCCTTCCTCATTCTTGCAATTGATTTCCTTAAATCTTGCAGTTAATAGAAAAACAGATGCAAAGATTTATGTGGCAGGATCTGGGTAAAGGTAAAAGTAAAGGTAAAGGTTCTCCTCGCACATATGTGCTAGTCGTTCCCAACTCTAGGGGGCGGTGCTCATCTCCGTTTCAAAGCCGAAGAGCCAGCGCTGTCTAGCTGTAACATTCTTTCCCAATTCCTCAATAATCCTTTCTAATATCTCAAGTGTAATCCTTTTTTTGTCATTTCTATAAGTTTTACTACTGTTCTAGTAACAGCCATTTCAACAGACAAAGAAAAAATAAAAGTAAAAGAAGAGCTGATTTTTTATCCCCCCCCCCTTTGTTTTTTCTGGATCATTAAGTCTTTAGTTCCATTTAACATTTTGTAGTTCTGCCCTCAGATGGTCTTAAGCAACTTTCCTTTAACTTTTCTTTTGCAGAGCTAACCAATCATTTCCAATTATTCCATACAAAACTCTCCCATGGAAATATAGATTACTTATTTGTTTCAAAAAATTTTTAAAGTCAATAATTTTAAATTCAACAATCTCCTTAGTTGATTATAAAATTTCTTTGTTTAAACCTTTGGCAACAATTTGCCCTTAGTCGTTTTTAAATCCTTTAAATTGGTTCATCCTTAATCTGGGGAGAAGGATCACTCACTGGGTAGCTTGATTGCTCTGCTCCTCTGAAGATCTCTTTGACTTTAAGATAATTGTCTTCCAAATTTATTTAAAAAGTTGCAGGGGGATGGTTGTTTGCAAAACCAATGTCTTTATGCAGGCTGTGAGCTTGCTATCTCTTCCATGGCTGCTGTTGTTCAGACTCGTAGAATGCCTGCAAAACCTCTTTAGATCTTGTGGGTCTTCTTATGAGGAACAGACCTTTGGAGCAAAGTGGGCAATCTCCTGGACTTTCCTTGTCCGGAGAAGCACCATTGGCTTTCTTTGCCATATTGTCTCTGCTGTTTGTGGAGGCACAGACCATTTCTCCCCTACCCGGAATCTGCTTTGCAATTTAATTCTATAGAGAATCTCTATCTTCAGCTCACAGCCACCAAGGATCAGAGAAATTGGTCTCTGATTAACTTACAGCATTGCATAATACCAAAAAGGAATAAGCTTCATTTGTGGAGCTCATATCTTAGAGAATAGAGGATGAATATGACTCTGTTATTCTATCATTTTTGTTTTTACTACTACTACTAATAATAATTTGTACACTCTTCTTCTTCTAGCCCAGGATATTATTTTGCCTTTTTGTCTTATAAAGTGCCAGTAGAGATGGCCCTGCATCTCAGAACATTTTGCATAATAGGAGACCCAAACAACTGTCTGTTCTAATCACAAACTCCAAAGAGCAGGTTGCTAATGCCTACAGGTGGCTGGCTGTAGGACCCTGGCAAAACCCATCAGAAAAGCACAGAAGGGCTATGCCTCTAACTAATATGTCTCACTGCTTGGAAGATCCTTGATTTAGTTTTGAGCGAGGCAAAGCATTACTGAATATAGTTTCAGTGAAAACTTTTGTATTACAGAGAAGCTGTATCTCTCCATTGGGGTTCTTAATCATACTTTTTTACTCTTTCAAGTGTCTAGTTTATTTGAGTTTAGTCTTCTGTTTTGTATATCGTTCAAAGGCACAGAAGCCCAATTATAAAAATAGCAGCAACCCTCTTCATCTCACTGTTTTCAGAACTCACTGATGTTCACTGGAAACTCACAAACTTCAGTGTGATTCTATAAAGGATTGCAGCTTTAGAATCAAAAGTTTGAGCCAGAGTGAGCCTCTACAATAATATTGTAGATATATTATATCTCTACAATTAGAGGCCTACAACTCCCTTTCAGGCCATTTCCATGCTAGCTCAGTAAGATGTACTATATCCTGAGGAAATTACAAAGGCCTTGACAGCTGGGTTAATGCATTATTTATTTGATGTTTGAATGGTGTCAGTGAATATTGGAACACAATTTAGTAGCATCGGACAAACACAATCACTGGAAAAGAGTAATGAAACTAGTTTTAGAAAAATGAAAAGTAGGAGAAACAGCATTAATAAGAATAATGCAGAGAGTGCATTGTTGTCATTCTAGTGAGCCAGACATGACAACACAGAGAAAAAGAAGCACCAGGTTAGATTGGTTCTTGTGCTTGTGATGAGAATAGCCATCATTTCTTATTTGTATGGTTTATTTGCCTATTAACAAGAGTGTTGCTAGTTGCACAGTAGTCTCTATTACAAAAAGAATATATCCTTCATCTGCAGAAAATCCTGCAATGTGTATCACTCGAACCAGATCCTGGCTCTTGTCTTGTTATTGTATTCTGATAAGGTAATGCTCTCATATTGGACAGGTGGTGTTCCCTGTGTATATTGGAGAGACCCATGAGTATTGTACTCTAATTGCACGTGGACTGGATAATGTGGAGGTCATTATCAACATGGAGTATATGGTAGTAAGTGGTTGGAAGTGGCAATCCCAAGAAGACTGGGATGTTATGCTAACTTTAAAGTGATATTGTGTTGCTGTTTTCTTTGCTGGTGTGTGTGTACGTGTGCACACATAGAATCCTCAGCTATGTGATCCAGACATTATACTGGTGTTAATGGCTATCTGAATCAATCAGTCAAATGCAAAAAAATGAGGCAATGAACAGCATGCACAATATCCATATTCTGGACATATGATGTAGACAGATGGTCTAGAAAAAAAGATAGCTTTGCAAAGCTGAGAGAAATAGAAGAATGGGAAGACCAGGGATAACACAGATGGATGAGATCAAGGAGATTATAGAATGAAATTGCTGCTGATGGTTACTAGGGATAGGCTGAGATGGAAAGCATTTCTCTGTACAAATGAAACTGTTTGAATAGCTCCTATCTAACTAGCAAACCATCAGTGTTAACAGAATCACAGGAATGCTCTGTTAATTTTGTACAGGTGCTAATATATGTGCATATTTATTGGAAAAGAGTGGGGAACATAAAAAATGAAACAAATTTTTAAAAAATAAGATTCTTTTTTTCCTCTTTGCACACCAACAACCTCAATCAAATTCTGAAAATTACATCAAAGTACTTCTGAAAAGCTTGGCTGGCTGACGCAGAATATCACCACCTGACCAGGATAAAAATAAGCTGCCTTCTCCTTTAGAAAAATCAAAATAATGCAGGCAACGGTATTCCTTGTGACACTTTATTGAAGTGAAAGTTTGAAGAAACAGGATAGAAAAAATATTGACACTTTTGAATTTTGGTGTTGGAGAAGACCCCTGGGAATAATATAGACAGCCAAGGAAACAAACAAGAGGAGCATTGAACAAATCAACTTAAGAGTTCTCACTCAGTGTACAAATGACCAGGCTCCAATTACCCAACTTCAAACACATGTGAAGACCTGTCTCTCTGGAGAAGGTTCTAGTCAGGGGTGGGTTCTACTTACCTTTACTACCAGTTCGCAACTGGATCTCGCGCGTGTGCTTGCTTTGCTCACACATGTGCCTTGCTTCTGCGCATGTGCAGAAACTTCTGCGCATGTGCAGATTGCTGATAACAACATCCGGGGCGGTGGGCAGGGCCTCCAGCCGGTTTTACTACCGGTTTTTGCGAACCAGTCTGAACCAGGGGCAACCCACCACTGGTTCTAGTGCTGGCAAAGGTGGAAGAAAAGGGACGAGGACAAGCAATAACAAGGTTGATAGACTCAATTACAGTGGCAATGGAGAAAATCTCTCAATATGGTTGCTAAGAGTCAACATTGAGCCATGGTGGCACAATGGTTAGAATGCAGTATTGCAGGCTAAATCTATCCACAGCCAGGAGTTTGATCCTGACCAGCTGAAGACTGACTGAACCTTCCATCCTTCCAAGTCGGTAAAACGAGGATCCAGATTGTTGGGGGCAATATGCGACTCTGTAAATCACTTACAGAGGGCTATAAAGCAGTGTGAAGTGGTATATAAATCTAAGTGCTATTGCTATTGATTTGATAGAATGTTATCAACCAATCAATGCTTCTGTAGAGATTTACTATAAAGAAAAGAAAATATTGCTTGTAGTGAGCAAATAGCAAAAGTACAATGATAAAAAAATACCCCTTTGGAGGAGCTCTTTACAGTGGATGATGCCTCTTCCCTATCTTGGCTCTACCCTCTCATTAAGTAATAATTTACATAAAGGAACACACACATTAGCAGTTTTGTTAATACCAAAAGTAATATTGTCTGAAGAAGATCTATTAATCTGGCTACACTCTTTATTCCTGCTGTCTGACATTTAAATTATATGAGCAAATCTATTCTTTTTAAATCAAACGTTTTCTCCTTACCTTCTTCATCCGTAGCTAGTTCAAATTCCCTGGGATTATCTGTAGTTTGAACAGATCTCAAAAGTGATGGACAGATCATTTCTCCATTAGGACTGGTCAGAAGGATATTGAGCGATGTGTTTTTATGGCTTTCTTGAAATTAAGGGGTTGAGACAAAGAGGAATAATATTATATCAATGGAAATAAATTCTCTGGACTAAAAGAAAATCTCAGATTTAACCAGTATTGGAAATTAGCAACATTTAAAATCCTAAATATTTCTCTGTAGTTTACTGTTTCTTCTAAACAAACCCTTACAGGTAGTGGTTGACTTACAACCATGATTTCTAACAAGGCAGTTAAATGAGTTGCACCCAATTCTCACCTTTTTTTTTTTTTGCCATGGTTGTTACACAATTCACTGCAGTTGTTAAATGAATCATGCAGTTATTAAGTGAATCCTGTTTCCCCCATTGACTTTGTTTGTCTGAAGCTGCCTGGGAAAGTTGCAAATGACGATTATATGACTCTGGCATATCATAAATATGCCAGTGGCCAAGCCCTCAAATTTTAATCATGTGACTGTGTGGATGCTGTGATGGTCATATGTGCGAGGACTGGTTATAAGTCATTCTTTTCAATGCTGTTGTAACTTCAAATGGTCACTAAACAAATGGTTATAAGTCAAAAACTCTGTATTTTAGTGGTTATATTCATGACTATCTGCAGTCTTCATATCTGCAAATTTGCAAGTTTGGCATATAATTTAAGAAAGCTCAGCTATTTATAATCTTTAGAAAATTGAACCATTGAAGAAAACCTGTTTAAAATTGAGCAACTCTAATTAATGGCCATTTAAGCTCATGCTATTGTTAACTAAATTTATCTTACCTATTTGTTCTGTGTTGTCAGTTCCGATGGACACTTCTCTCTTTCTTTTCTTCCCATCATTCAGTGCAAACTTGCCTGGATTTATTAGGGGTAGATAAAAAGTATCTTGGGAAGCCCTTAGAAGGCTATCATTGATAGTTTGCCTCTGCTTGTTTCTATGTTTGGTGTCTGAAACTAGATCATTTGGCAAAAGGGCCAATGGCTTATCAATGACATCAGTCTCAGATTTGACTTCTTTAGAACAAGTCCCTGCAAAGTAAGAGAACAAATCATAACAGCTGCTGATCCACAATCAAAATATGAACATAGCAGTGGTGGGTTTCAAAATTTTTTACTACCAGTTCTGTGGGTGTGGCTTGGTGGACATGACTTGTGGGCGTGGCAGGGGAAGGATACTGTAAAATCTCCATTCCCGCCCCATTCCAGGGGAAGGATACTGCAAAATCCCCATTTCTCTGGATCAGCTGGAACTCAGGAGGCAGAGAATAGATGGGGGTGGGGCCAGTCGGAGGTGGCATTTACTGGTTCTCAGAACTACTCAAAATTTCTGCTACCAGTTCTCCAGAACTGGTCAGAACCTGCTGAAACCAACCTCTGGAACATAGCCAAATTAAAACTAACATGTTAAAAGTTTATAGTTAATGTATAATCACATATAATGCAATTATCTATATATCTACTCAGAAATAAACTGAATTCAGGTAAATATGTATGTAACTATGGCCTTGATAAGCTACCTTGCAGAAAGTATGGAAACTTTAGAATTATATAATGCTGACAATGAAAAACGCAATGCACTCTGTTTTAGTTCATTTCTGCAATTGTTTAGCATTATTGTAGTAATGCATAAGCTGAAAGGAGGCCTGAAAGTAAACTTGTAGTAAAATGGAAATGGTCATCCATTTTGCACAATATTGACTAAATAATTGTGAAATTGATATTTATCTCCAAAGAAATGTGCAAATCCTTATACAAAAAGAGTAAGAGTTAAATTAGTGTAACAGTACATCATATATATCTCTGAGCTTGCAAGGTTAATCTAGATAAGAGAACTTGGCTTGAACACTGTGCATATCCTTGGAGTAAATCTGGACTTTAATTGTGTTTGAAATATGCTACTCCAAATATGAGTTTATATATATTGTGTGCCTGTAAAATTAAGAGAAAGGGAATGTAATAGATCTGGACTAAGGTAAACTGATATTGTGGAACTGAGTTGACAAATGCAGGCATGGAAATAAGGATTCAGGTTTAACTATGAACGAAGGATTGAAACTGTATATCAGAAGCTATGAATGGGACATTATAGGTTGTTGTAGAGACACACTTTCCTTATACTTTTGATATATGATGTATGAAAATAGAAATTCATAGGTTGTGGTAGTTCCATGTTATAATCTATAAATATTATAACATTATGTTATAAATGTTATGTTATAATCCGTAAATTATGATAATGAAAAAATTTGGGATAATTTTGGGAATTGTACAAGAGTTTGAATAAATTTAAGCTAAAGGAAGAAATGATTAGGTCATGAATATCTATGCTCGTGAAACCACTTTGATGGCTAGAAGTGAGGAAAATTTTAAAAACTATCTTGCTGAAGAGGCTGGGCTGCTGCTCAATAGTAAACAAAACAAGCCAGTTAAGATTATGTCAACAGGCAATGCCAATCCAGAAAATCAAGGAAATTCTTGGGAAAGGGAGATTAAGATTGTTTTTTTTAAGATACATGAAAGAGAGCAAGTAGTGATGAGGACCCACAAGGTAAAAATAGAGAAACCCACAAGACAAAGCTAGAGAAAGAATGTGTTTGGAGTTTGGCAAGTATTGTGCTGGTGGGAGCAGCACCCTTTGAAATGAGCTGACAGACAACTTTTGATGTATGCATCGTGTTTCAACAGAGAAGGGAACAGCCACCTAAACCAAGCCTATCCAGAGGTAGCTATTTTAAGCAGACATCAAGTTATCAAACCCATTCTGGAAGTTTGGTTTTGCTGACTCTCTACCTGTAATGAGCAAGTCCCCTTCATCTGAAGGGTGTGGATGTACCTCTTGAGCTTTTTGCTTTAGCTGGAGACTCCGACTGAACCAGCAGTGGAAGGATCATAAGTTCTTTTGAAAGCTCACTGGGTTTTATTTTTTCCCTTCGAACGCTGGGTGAGCTTTCAGTTATTTGAGGTAACTTGCAAAATTCTGGCACCTGGAGAAAAACAGAGCTTCAAGGCACTTTTTAATATAGCGAATGCCACAAATCTTTGACAGTTTTTGCACAACAAATTGTTCCAAATGACAGAAAACACATAAAAATCGTGTGCCTAAAAATGCACACTTACCCTGCTATGGACAGATTTTATAAAAGGGGTGTGTGTATATGTGTCATTTTTCCCAGCCTGATCCCTCTTGATATTGGGCATTGCTCCCATAGTTCAACTAGCATGGCCAATATAGGATGGGGATTAGAAGAATTGAAGTCCAATTCCCTTGGAGAGTATCCAGTGGAGAAGGCTGTGTTAAGCTTTTCACCATGCTATTTAGGAGACTTTCTGTTATATATATGGAACATAAAAAAAAGTATACAGGACGCAGTGCAATAAACCGTTAAACAGGCTTAATTCCCTTTGATTTTAATGAGACGCACAGTCTGATCTGCTCAGTGGAGTTCCCTCCAATTAAAATTGAATTGCAGCCTCAGGCAATTACATCATATTGAATGATGTAATTACATCATATTGTACCCCAGAGTACAATATGAATTACATATTGAATTACATCATATTGTACCCCAGAGTACAATTTCCCCTTATTGGGATATACTTTCGGAATGATTAATTGTTGGACGTACTATTGCATTTCAGTTGATCTGTGATACAATGTTAGAATAGGAGGCCATGCAGAATGCTGAAGACTAGATCACTAGCCATATTTATTAAATTGGTAGCCTCTCCTCCAGTCCTAGACTTATTAATTCATTGATTTAATATTTTCTTAACTTTGGAACAATTGTCTCCTTATCTTTTTTCATGCAGGAGACCTATAGAGGCATACTTGAAATCTCCCATGCAAACCAGTCTTGCCTCAGACTTCTGTCTTCAGCAGAATAGAGCACCTTGTAATCTCCAGTTTATTCCATATACATATGTGCGTTTTTCCAGAATTAATCCTTTTTTAAAGCTAACAAATTCTAAATATTTGAACTATTTTTATGGTTCTTAAGCATTCAGACTCATCCTTCACCCCACAAAATAGTAGGATTTGGCAGATGGGCAAAAGAACTGACCAGCTTCCTGTGTTTCTTTGTGTTTTCATCTTGCTCTTTGCTACCTCCTGGATTAATCAGGGGGAACACTTCTGTGTCTTCAGAGAGTCCTCTTCCTCTGCTAGCAGTGCTCTTCAGATGATTTTGGTTAACTATGAAACAAACAGGAAAACAGAGAACCAAAATTGCCTTCCTTCTCTCTAGCCATGGTTAATTCTCATCAAAATCTATGCAGAAAACTGTTACAGCTGAATTGAAGATTGAATCAGTGTTCACTCTGTGATAGGCTGTAGATATTACATTGGAAATGGAGCCTACATGACAAAATGCTCCTTTACAACTTTACATGCAAAAAAATAGCATAGTCTTTTCCCTGATATTCTCCCCACCATCACCTTTTGGGGGTATAAAACTCTCAGGTGGATACTATCTACAAATTATTATGTTCAATACAAATTATTATGTTCCAGTTGTGGCTTGATCATTTCAGCAAGGATTAAGCTATTTCTTTGTAAGGAAGCTCTCAGATTACAAAAGGCAGCTATGTTGGGCAATGTAATGTCTGAAATAGTATTATATTATGGTAGAATATGGTTTCCAACCAATCATTATACCAGCTGGCAAAAACCAATTTCCAATTCTTTGTATCTTTCTCTTTTCCAAAAGTTGCAGTATTTGCTTCTGATATAAAAGAAGCTATTTACCGGAAAGCAAGTGTAATATAGCGGAGTGTAGCCCCATGGTGATATTTGTTGGTTTTTGTACTTACTGGTAATTCAAAAAATTCCAGCAGAGGGAGGTATAATGACTATGTTTGCATACCATGCTAACTCTCTGTTACCTGGCTGTGCTTTACTCAATTAGCTCATTGTTCTCAATCCACATAAAATTATGAACCTTTATTTGTTTGCTCATTAAATAGTTCTTCTTTCCTCCAGTACAAATCTAGGTCTTCCTGATTCTAGTCCAATTTCTGGACCACTACATTATACAGACTCGATTTTTACCAGACAGTAACTACAACGTAGTTAGCATTTCGGTTTGTGGTTCAATGTGTCATGTACACAAATATACAAATACAACCATCCTGCAACATCATTAATTCCTGCATTTATTCCTACATTCTGGAATACTGAATATCTTTATTTGAATGGCAGAAACACTGGGCCATTAATGGTTCTCAACTACCCACTGCTTCTACAAATAAAAATATAGTGGTGGCTTTTAATTTGGCTCATAAATTTGCAGCATTTTCTTACCACTGTATGTGATCTTTTTTCCAGGAAAGAAGCCACCATAGAAATTCACATGGGATTGCTCACACCAAAATTCAGAAGTGTCAATTCGTGTATTTCCCAATAATGGAAAATTTACTGATTGGTTTGGCATTTCACAGTTATGTGGCTCCTTCTTGATCTTTCCACCTTGGTGACATTCTACCCCTCTGTCCTAAAAGAAGGTAAACAAGACCACTTGAAAGGCTGCATTTAAAAACCAGTAAAGAGAAAAAAAACAACTGTTCTATTCATAAGAAAATAAAGAGTCCTTTTGCATTAGCAGTTTATAACATCATCTAACCACCACTATGGGAAGACAAAGCTGCAGTGATATACAGTAGCACCACAATAATGGCTGGATGCGCCATAAATTGCTAGCCTGTCCAGATGAAAGACATTTCTGTCCTATCACTTTCTTCTCACAATGGTCAACCAGATACCAACAAAAAGCTCACAACACAATATTAAGTTCATAGCATTATGTTGGTTGTGTTGCTCTGCAACTATTATCGAGAGGAATACTGTCTCTAATACTGGTAAGATAATGAAGCAGTCATTAAGTAGCAGTAGCCTCAACTTCCATTAAGCAGCCACTGACATGTCCTCCACGGATCTGTCTAATTCCCTTTGAAAACTCTCACGTTGGTAGCTAATATTGTGTAAAGCAAAATTTCCTTTTATCTATCTTCATTAAATGAACCCCAGCACTTCTATTTGATGCCAGCAGAGAACAATTCACTAGCTAAATAAAGCTCTCCATATAGTAATGTTCTAATAACTTCTGTATATCCCACCCTGCAAACTGCTAAATGTAAGCAGCCTGGTAACTTATAAAGCTATTGCACTGTATATAATCATTCAAATTGCCATGAGTTCAAGTCTCAGTAAAGGATTTGCGCCTCACAGAATAACATCTGACCGCTCACATCTGACAATCTGATGATTGATCTGATGATCAATAAGGTGAAACCAGCAATGCCATGCCTCCTGGTGGCCAAAAGAGATAAAAATGAACTAAAGGCTGTAGAACCTACCTTTCTCTTTGATATCAAGATAACAGATGGACCGTCATTTAACTTTTCAAATTGCCATTTAAAGGTAAAATGCTTGCCTTTATTTCAGAAGAATACAATATCAGGAGAAAAGGAAAACAAAAGGGCAAATGATATTTTTCTCCTCTTTATAAAAGAGGAGGAAATTTAGCAGTTATACTATTCTCATTGCTTCAGCAGTAGTTATAGTTTAAAGGTTTTATTTGGTTTATATGGGGAGGTGCAGTGAATTATCCATATATTTGAAAGCTTCCTATTCCTGAACAATCGTATTTGGGTAGGCCTCACTTTTATAATTTACTTAAGGGTATTATCTCTGTATGTATGAAACACACACAGGGAGGGAGGGAGAGGGAGAGAAGGAGACAGACAGCATTTTGTTTTGAATCTCTCTATTTTTCCCTAACATGCAGATATTCCTACACATTAAAAAAAGGAAGACATATGATGGCCAACATCTTATAAAAACTGAGAAGGAGAGAAGCACATAAGAGTTCGCTACCAAGCAAGTGCTAATGATAGAAATAACTATAACACAATAGTAGTAGTAATAGTAGTAAAATTATTGCAGCTTCTTCCTATAATACTCTTTGTGATTGCAGTAAATTGTATGTAAAACATAATATAACCTTAAAATAAAGGTGGGAGGGAGAGGCTGCAATTCATCTCCAACTTTCCTATGTTCCCTCTCTCCCATCCCATTACATCATCACACCCTCACCTGTTCTAGGATATACTCCTTTCCAGTCAGCTATTAGACAGAGGCCTAATTAAAGTAAAGGAGCTTTTTAACTGCTGCCCCTCTTTTTTGGAACAGCCTCCCCCCACTTTTTAAAGCCTCACTAAAGTGGGCCCTAGAAAAGCCACAACAATTTCATTTTCAGCAGGCCTTGGCAACAGGCGCATCATGAGGCTTCCCTGCTGAGGTCTGATGCTCTGTTTTGAACTGAGTCTGTTTATTGTCCCTGGCAAAAAACTGTGACTTAACAGTTATTCAATCTTGATGAAAAACAATTATAGAATAGCAGATGTAAGCCACTCAGACCCAGTGACAATAGGAACAGCATAACAGGTCAGCAAATACATACATCCCCACATATTTTAGTTGGGATGTTTTAAATCTGGGCCAAAATTTGTTTAATTCTTTTAATAATTTTAAATTTTGTATTGGATGTTTTTTATTCTTGGCTGTTCACCGCCCTGAGTCCAGCAGGAGAAGGGCGGTATAAAAATTTAAATGAATGAATGAATGAATGAATGAATGAATGAATGAATGAATAAATAAATCCTCTAAGGCATTCAAGCCACCCTTGCATCTCTGCAAGATCATTCAACCTTTTATTTTATTGATGGGAACAAGACATCATTAAGCAGTTGGGAGCTAGAGAAACTATTTTATGGGGAAAGAAAGTATAATACCTCAGAGATCTGCCAGTGTGCCTCATTCTGATTCCAGATGCTTTCTCTGGAATGCTGTGGTTGAAGATGAAAACTCAGTTTTCTTACAGAAATTCTTAAAGGGATTCGACCTGCTTCTCTGGCATTATGTTCTGCGTCACCTTTCACCAGGCAGGCTTTATTTTCTGACTTTTTACGCAATGGAGGACCAAGACCTAAGAAGTAAGGAACATCTTAGCCCGGAAATAAATGGCTGCACTGTACATCAAGGAACAATTATGATTCAGCCTAATCTTGTCTGTGCTATTCATAAATACATCTAAGCATGTTCAGTGGGTCACTCCTAAATAGGATGGGCAGCTTTCACAAATCAGGCTTAACAAACTACCATCCCATTCATTTGCTTTAGAAATTTTAAACTTGGTGTTTTACTAAAAATAGTATAGGTAGTCCTCGATTTATGACAATTGAGCCCAACATTGCTAAGTTAGACATTTGTTAAGTGAGTTTTGCCCCATTTCACGACCTTTCTTGCCACAGGTGCTAAGTGAATTACTGCTGTTAGTATTAAGTGAATCTGACTTCCCCATTGACTTTGCTTGTCAAAAGGTTGCAAAAGATGACCATATGATCTTGGGACACAGCAACCGTCATAAATATGAAACCGTTGCCAAGCATGTGAATTTTGATCACATGATCCTAGGGCTGCTACAAAGACTGTAACTCTGAAAAACAGTCATAAGTCACTTTTTTCAGTGCTGATGTAACTTTTAATAGTCAGTAAATGAACTGTCGTAAGTCAAGGACTACCCATACTGCTCTACCTATGATAACTAGAGGTATTTACTTGAATTGGAAAATATTGGTGCTTTTTCTTTTTTATGAATATTATGACATGATGTGACAATATGATTCTATAATATGATACGTTACGGAAGATATTCTCAGTGTACCTTAGTGAAATAAAGGAAAATAATGCACCAACATTTATTTTATTTTTTTAGAGAATGTATATACTGCCTCAATCTCATTAGACTCTCAGTAATTTAGAAGTTATATGTATGTTGGGTAGTTAAATGATGCATCAGATCTGATCATCTTTGACAGGCACTGTTAAATGGTCTATAACTCTTAGTAACAAGGCCATCACCCAAGAGTTTAACAGTTTGGCAGGCTTATTATAGAGAACAGGATACAGTACTCCAGGACCCTCTTCCAAAACTCCTTAGGGCAGAGTTCCCCAACCTTTCTAGCTTTGCGGACTGGAGATTGGGGAAGAGGGGATGGTTCCGTATGAGTGGCCTGCAGCTCCATTTGTGCAAGCAGCAGTCACATGCACCACTGCTTGTGCAAATGGATCGTGCTTGCCTGTGCTTGCCTGCTGCACATGCAAATGGGGATGCGTGGCTGCATACTTGCTGCCGCTTCCGCAGCCCAGTTCCAAATTGCTCACGGCCCAGTAATAGGCCACAGCCTGGGGTTAGATACCTCTGCCTTAGGGATTTAAAGTTAATATTCAGACCTTGAATTGTACTTGGAAACAGACTTTCAGGCAGATGGGGAAAATGGGGTCACATATCCCCAGAATTTTTTCTCCCATCACATTTGAAGTTTGAAAACCAATGTCAACCAAGATGCAGTAATTCCAATCTCATGAATGTAAAAACATGGCCAAACCAGGAGCAGATATAGCAGATACTCCAAACCATTCCTGGCAACAACCTTGGAGGCATCTGCAGAGTGGCAAAGGGAGAGCTAATAATTTTACATAATTCCATTATCATTGTGATGTAAGCATGTAATTATGGCTTTTGTGTGATATCATGCATGTTGCCCCTTTGACATCGTCCTAAATTATTATGGATGTCTTTGCAAAAATTAAAATCCAATGGTAACTAATTCTATTAAAATATATGTATTTGTACTGTACCTGAATAAGTCTGTTCTTCTAGTTCACTTTGTGAGTACAAGCAAGGAGTGTAGAAAATATGAAGATTATACTTTGGTGGAATAGCTGATAGATCCTGTAATTTCTTCCTGAGAGCGGCTGCATTTTCCTTAAACAACAAGGGGTCACTGATATATCCTGAAAAATATACAGTATACAGCTGCCGTTGGGTAAAATAACTCAACATTGATCTGTCTATTGAGTATTGCCTATGATACATCAACTGGGAACGGAAAGGGATTGAAATGGAGACCCGTTGCTTACAAAGCATATGTTTTAATTATTTAAACAGAGGATGGGCATAACATATGAGGAAAGAACCAAATATTTTCTCTCTGCAAATTATTATTAAGCACGATTTGTCATCCAGGAATGTAGCAATTTGGGCCCAATCTACTCTCAAGTACAATGTTATTTTCTTCTATTTATTTGAATTGATTCTGTAGCGAAGGTCAAGACTGATCTGAAAATATACTTTCTACCATTTTATTTTCTGTTTCATCAGAGAAGGTAAGAATTACTATCTTAATAATTTGGGTTTGTTTTCTTATAATACTAACCTGCATTCTGAAGCTTTTGCAAAACACTTGGATCCCAGCTTTGGGAGAGTTTGAGGAGGTACCTCTTGGCTGAATAGCCTGGTCTCATCGATCTGACCATCTCACAGTCTGAATCTTTCAGGAAGTACAGATAGGGCTGCTGAGCAATTCCTTTCTTATCTTGCCACAGCTTTAATATGAAAACAAAATATCAAAAGCTTAAAATGGGTGCCTCTACTTAAAACTGAGGAACAATAGATTTTATTCAGTGTCCCCCCAACATTTCTTTGAAAGTATTGCCAGCTCGCTGAGTTAGAGAGGAAACAATGTGGTGGTTCAGACAGACAGACAAAGGAGAGAGCCTCATTATGGGTTGGGGATGTCTTGAGTGTTCTCAAATGCCAAAGCTTTTTATGATTTCAGTTTAATTGCTAAAGTTTATTTTGTTGCACTGGTTCTTATTTTTAACCTTCTTACTGAAAAAAAAAAGTGCTCAGAATTCTTTCAGAATGAAAGAATCATATAAATCCTACTAAATAAATAAATAATGGAAAACTACAAAGAGCCACGTGAGTGTGAAGGTAGGCATATTGTATATTGTAAGAGCAGGTTAGAAAGCAGCTAGGTATATATGGCTTTGGCAGCACATGCTAAAAAGAATAATTTGAAATTTCAGTGTATTTTTAACTGAAAAAGAATAAACTCTTTTGGCTAATAGCTGGGGAATAATCAGCCCTTTCAGTAGTTTTGCAACTGGTCTTGAAAGGTTCGCAATTTTTTATACAACAAAGCAAGAATACTTTAGTCTTTCAAATTTATTTGAAATGAAATCTGTGCCATTGTAAAACAACCTAATATTCCATCCAGAAAAGTGCTTTTTCTCTCTCTCGAGAGATAAGGGACTTCCACTTACCTTGTAGTAAGATGGCCGGCCAATAAATTTAATAAATTAATAATAAATAAGTAAATTAGGCTTCAGGAAAATCCAGGTCCAGGTAGGGATTTTATAAATATACCTGTAGGGGTCTCTGCATGCATATCTCACTGGATTAGGAGCAGTACCTAATTGTCCAGCATCAGTTAGATAAATTCCCACTGGACTTTCAGAGACATTTACAAATGTATGTAACATGCAACCCCCTTTTGATTTCTCTAGTGTGACTGTTTTACAAAACTGAGTAATCTGATGTATTTGTGAAAGTGAACGACTGCTTTCCTTGGAGGACTGATGGGGAATCCTCACAGTAAAGAGGAAATACAAGTTGTGATAGTGGGAAATAGTCTCCCATATCTGGGATATAAATAATCAGAATAACAAAAGAGAGCAATAAAGAGTTAGAACTTTATTTTGCTCTCCTCTGCCTCTGGCGGTTATGTGGCCTCTTTCAGCCCAGCTATAGTAGATTTATAGGGGAACTATTTACATTGCCTAAACCTTAAAGTAATATTTACTAACAATATACTTTAATTCTTGAAGCAATGCTGAGAAAAGGAGAAAATATTTTTAATGACTCACAAGCACTTTATTTATTTATCAAAGTTATACACCACCCATCACACCTAAGTGATTCTAAAGTGACTAAAGTGACTTTAAGTTGAATGGAAATAAAACAATGTCAGCTGCTGGGTAAAATGATCTTCATGCTGATAGGCCCTCCTAATCTTCTCTTTTTTAGGAAGTGATTATTTCATAGTGCATTAATAAACTTCTCCCTACAACTTTTTAATTCTTTTTTTTCCCAATTCATGAAAAGAGCATCAATTTCCTTTCTGGCAGCTAACATTTTATTTCTACTCCACCTCCAATGTGCCATTTGTTTTCTGTCTGAGACAACAGAGGGGAAACAAAATGACAGCAATTAGAAGAGCATGGGGCTCCCTCCTACATATCACTGTGTTGGATTGGTATAAAACCTCCTGGGCCAATGATGGAGCACTAACCACCAGCAATGGATTACTATGAAGTTCAATTCCCTAACTAGGGAACAATGGGCCTTGTCAGGTCACAGGAATTCTGCCACTATTTAGAGGTACTGCATGCTGACATTGAGTCTAATCTCAGACACTTAATAATACATGGGAACAGAAATTACATTATTGACTATGTTCATATTATATGCACTTATGAACAAGAATCCATCCCAATAGATACATGTACTGTGGAAAAAGATTTGGGGTATTTTCAACTTTTCTCTGATTCCGTGGGGCTCTAGAAAACACCCTGTCTCTGATCAGATGAAGCTTGTGAAAGAGAAAGAGATTCACAGAATGGATTGTGCTTAGAGATGACTGGGGGGAATCTTTGATTCAGAATCCTTTCTTCTTTCTTTATTGAGCAGAAATTGTCTTCTATAATGATTTGAATACTTAATTTTATTGTCATATTGCTATTGAAACTTTCCAGAATTGAAACAATTTCATTGAATCAGAAGCTGGAATAAATCAAGGTTTTCTTTAGTTTCAATTTTTTAAAAAAATTCTCAAGGTACTGAGATTGGGTTACCTCATGAAATATGCTTCCTGATTCAAATGCCCTTCTCCAGATTGCGGTGGCAAGGCAGGCTTTCTCTTCTTCAGTCCCCTTATCCTCCCTTTCATATGAATCAAGATTTGAAAAGCAGAGAGTTGACAAAACCTCTTGGTTTCTACCTAAGCTGAATGCTACTTTGTCTCCTAGCATGTACTGGGGCTTTGTTAAGAAAATGACTCAAGTGGATTGAGTCAAAGCAGACATGCGTAGACCTGTTTGTTTTCTTTGGTATCAGCCAGTTATTTTCAGTTCTCAAGTTTCAGTTTATACACTTGCGCTCCAGGGTATTTGTATAGGCATTTCATTTCCAGTACTTTATAGTTTCAGCAGCAAATCTTCAATAAGGCCAGTAAGTAACGGTTTAATGTGGAAGGAGCTTAGCACTACTACTAGTTTATTTCAAACTTTGTCTCATCATTCATGTTCATAGTGGCTAATCATTTAAAATGTAACCATAAAAAGGAATTTAAATGTTTCAAAATGTGCCATTTAAAATACTTGGTCAAAGAGAACATTTTCAACTGAAACTAATGCAAAATGATGGCTGTGACCAGATGATTGTAGCCCTGCTCCTTTTTTGGTGCATGGATGCATATAAAAAGAAGTTAAGTGTTCCTTTTTTCGGTTCTGGCTGCCATCTTGAATTCTTTGGCTTTACCTTCAGGCACTCTAGGTTTTAGCTCCTTTTCCTGAAAATGGAAAGAGACTTAAACACAATTCGCAATTCCCGGTGGATGTCACTCATAGGAATGACACAGGATGGCAGTCCATGGAGAGTCCTTATTACGGATGTTATTTTTGGGGTACATCTAGAGGCTTTTAACACTAAATCTCACTGATTTATGGAGTTGGACACATTTACTTGACATATGTAATATTCCCATGTTTTCCTAGTATTTCCTTACTTGCTTTTTTAAAGGAAAAATTGTTAAGGAGAAAAGGCCAGAATTGGGTAGTGCTACTTCAGCTCATCATTTGGAATTAGCATCTGTTTATGGCTGCCTCCACAGGCAACTTAGCCCACCCCCCAAATTCCTCACAATCCTTTAAAGATAACCTTTGAGTCAGTCTTTCTGAAGTAGAGTTCAGGCAGCAACTCATTATTTAAGACAGATCTCTGCTACATCCAGTCCAAGATTTTTTTCCTGACTGAGGTGGATCAGTAACTTGCAGGTTTCATTACATAGATCACAACTTTTAGCATGAGGTATAAATACCGGTGTGTGTGTGTGTGCTTTTTTTAAAAAAAAATTAGATACAACACAGCATCAAAAAACTCTCCATACCTTATATACTGCAAGTGGGAAGGTAAATCAGATATTTTATGAATTAACCAACAAAACAAAATTGTTGTCCATGTCAGTAATTGATTTAGAAAAGCAGTAATTTTCTACACCCTACATCCACATCTTGGAAGACTCAAGAGTAACTTTGAAAGGAAAGGTCTAGAAATGCTAAGACTATTTCCTGGAAAGAATGCAACCCTGTGCCTGATCTCAGTCTATGCTCTATCTTAATTTTCTGCCTCCTCTTATGGCCGCATGCATTGAAAGCGCCTGGAGTGCCCCTGCTGGACTCTAATTGTTGGTGGCAATCGGCACAGGATTTCATCTGTTTCATCACAGCAGTCCTCTTTTTCTGCTCCTTTAATCTTTGACGGATGCAATGCTTGGGTACACTGATGGACTCGTACCACAGGCAGTGATTTTAGAGACGTCTTTTGTCCACAGTCGAGGCATGGTGTCTGCACTGGGCTGGACAGTATTTCTGAATGGATCTCTTCCCAGAGTATTCAACAGAGAATTGACTGGAAGGGAAATGTATTCAGATATGCCAAATGCTTCTGGCAATCACTAGCTGAAGCATCTGGAGGCATTCCTGAACTGTTTGAGATCTCATTTAAAGGAGCCGTTGAAGGGCATTTGTTTCAAACTCCCAAATGTATAAACAGCGGCCTGAGCTGGATTGTCTTCTCATGAAACCTGAGACTCATAATTCTGGGCAGAAGAACAAGGGGTTTCACAAAGTAATGAGTCAAGTACTTTCCCAAAAGATACTTCTAAAAACATTTGTGGGGAAGCAAGCCACAAAGCAATAGATATGTTTATACCCAGCTACCTCTTTCCCATGAAAGTGATTCTTGCTTAATTAGATGTGAAATTGACATTTGCTGCTCCTGTTGCTATTATTAGTGTTAATTTGATATACATAACACTTTTCTGCCCAAAGCTACCATTACTAATGTAAAATCTGATAAAATAAGTAAAAATCATCATAAGTAACTTTTTTTTTCTTGAGTGAGCTCACAAGAGAAATGCTGCTTCAGGTCAACTGCAAAGAAAGGCTGAACCTTAAATTATGGTCAGTTTTCTACTTACCATAATACGTTAATCTTAACCGGGTTTAATTTCAACTTGTTCACTCCCATCATGTGAAACTCCATACCTAACTTAGCACTAATCAATAGAATTTATTACTTGCTTGGAGTTAGCTGGCAAGTCATAGTAAAGTCAGAGCCATGGATTGCAAGTTGATGTTTGAGGATGATGGGCTTTCTAGTTGCCCTGTGGAATGACCTCCCTTCCATTGTTCTTCAGACTCCAGTAATGGCATTTTTTAGGTATCTTTTAAATATTCTTCTTCCTTCTGTCTTTACCTTTCCCTAGTATTTGGGATTTCAAGAATATCTATCCATCTGTCCAAATTATCTATCATGTCAGTCCACAAGGACTGTGCATAATTTACTGATATTAAAATAGCAATGAAATAAAATTATGTACTAAAACTTCAATAGCAAAAATATAAATGTTAATGTCCAATAAGAAAGCTCTATATATGGTAAGTGCCTATGATTTTACAATCAGTTCGCAAATATCTTCTGGAAAAGCTAAGCGTTAAAATTTCTGGAAAGTCTTGAGCATGTGGCCTGTTTGTTTTAAAAGCAAACCATTCCAGAGATAGGCATCTCTTATTTTCATCCTGTTTTTCTCTTCTGCATTTTTAATGAGTGTAAACTGCTTTGGGATTTTTAAAATGACAAGTGATATAGAAATGTTTTAAATAAATGCCATCAGCCTAACTAAACATGTGTACATCTGAAATATATGAACAATACCTGTTTGCTTCCATATACTAAGATAGCCCGTGCCAAATCTTGGAGTGTGTGAAGATCTACACATAATGTCTGGCTTTTGTTCTGACATCCTTGCTGCAACTTCCATTTCCACGGTTTGGCTACATCTTCCGAATAGAGAAAGAGTGTGCCTCTTCTTGTGCAATATGTTTTGGGGGGATACTGCCCCCAGTACTCCTTCATGATCTGCCTGTGATCCAGTAGTCTGTTGACATTGCAAAGGCCTTCAGGAGACATCCAGTTCAGGTCATCCTAATATGAATAAAAGGAGGAGGAGATGCAATAACAGAATGGATTTTAGAAACAAAAATTCAATACAACTTCCTGCAGGATCCAATCAGGGTCAGTCACAGGAACTAGAGGTTTTGTCTTCCAAGCTTTTGGACTTGTGCTGGAGCCCATCTTCAGGGAACTTCTCTCTAGCAATGTGTGTGCTGTTCTGTATGTGGTATTTATATGGTGCCTTTTTTATGTGGCTTTTTAGATGCTGATTGGAGTGTGTTGATGGCTGGTTTTTAAGTCGTTGGCTGTCCTTTGCTTGTGCTGCCTAGCCTTCTCCTTCAAGTACTTGAAGTATTCAACTTGGCAGCTATTAATATTGTTGGACGAGCAGGCACAAAAACAACGAGGGAAGTGATTGAAGACTGGGAAACAGGCCCTTTGGCAGTCAACAGGAGTGCTGATTTATCACCAGCATACCACCCCAATCAGCATCTAAAAAGCCGCATACAGCAGGCATCATATAAATACCACATACAGAACAGCACACACACTGCTAGAGAGAAGTTTCCTGAAGATAGGCTCCAGTAAGAGTCCAAAAGCTCAGAAGACAAAACCTCTGGTCCCAGTTTGGATCCTGCAACATTATCCTGGGACACATATATTCACCTTCATTCATACCGTGTTTCCCCCAAAATAAGACCCTGTCTTATATTTTTTTGAACTCTGAAATAAGTGCTTGGCCTTATTGCCATGAGCTCAAAAGCCCGATTGGGATTATTATCAGGGGATGTCTTATTTTGGGGAAAACAGGGTAATACAATTTTCTATTTGCATGTATCGTACAGGGCAGTCCTATTGTTAACAGCCAGTTTGGTACATAAGACTACAAACTGGGGGAGTATGAGTTCTAGCCCTTCTTAGGACAAAGCAGACCTTGGCTCAGTCATTTTCTCTCAGCCCTAGGAAGGAGGCAATGGCAAACCACTTCTGAAACCTTGCCAAGAAAACTGCAGGGATTTGCTCTGGCAGTGATCAGGAGTCAAGACTGGCTCAAAGGCATGTGTCTGCACAGACATATATGCACGCTCACACAGAGAATTGTTAACTGCCATTTGAAGAGGACTTATCAATCACATTAATAAAATGTGAGATGGTATAGCAGATGTTTTCATGAATTTTCCAATTATGCCAGCAGCATATTTGACAAAACTGCTTTCTCTTCTTATTTTGAAACATTTCATTTTATATGAATCTCCTTCCTCCTCCCGATGAGCACAGTAGAGTAGACAAGTAAGGGGGTGGAGGTGCAGAGAACTCTTCAGTTAAAGCAATGTGATAAAGAGAGTAGACAATCAAACATATTCCCATAAGCAGAGATTAGCTACCTAATACCCACCAGAAGATTTTGCTTCTAGCTAGGGTGAAAGATTGCCATAAATCAAACATCTGGACAATGTCAATTCACCAACCCCTGCTTTAGTTTGAGATTATTCACTACAGAAATAATCTAATAAAATGGGTAATGAAGGGATATGAAACTTATATAAGTACATACATACTATATTGGAATGGCTGTCATCCAGTGAAGCTTTTAATTTTTTTTTCTGGATTTTGGAAGGTGTATTGAGTTTGGAGGGTATAGGAAGTTTTTAATTTGGATTTTAAGGTTTTTTATGTTTTATTATTGCTTGTGAGCCGTCTAGGGTTATACTGCAGCTGGAAACATCTAATAAATAAATGCCGTATTTTTCACACTATAAGACGCTCCGGACCATAAGACGCATCTAGCTTTTGGGGAGGAAAAGAACGGAAAAAAATCTGCCTCTGCCTCCCAGCAATTTGCCTCCTTGCAGCAAAAAGCAAACAGCCTGGTCAGCTTCAGCACAGCCTGATTTAGCACGAGCAGCTGGTTGGCCGTTGGATTGGCTTCCCGGAATACTGCTTATCAGCTGTTCCAGGTTGCAGGGATTGCCACTGTCCATCACTGCCACCCATTGCCGCTGCTGCCTATTGCTGATGCCTATCACCACCTCCCATGCCCCATTTTTGGCCTCTGTGCGTCCCATTTTTGGCCTGTTCCAGGTGGCGGGGATTGCAGCCACCTATTGCTCCCAAATGGATCCCCACTACCTGGAACAGGCTGAAAACAGGATGCACGGAGGCCAAAAATGGGGCATGCGGAGGCAAAAAACAGGATGTGGAAAGGCAAAAAATGAGGCACACGAAGGCAACAAATGGGGTGCACAGAGGCAGCAATAGGTGGCGGCGGCAATGGACAGAGATGCCTGAAGCCTGGAAAGCTGATCGGTGGTATTCCGGGGAAGCTGATCCAACTGCCAATCAACTGTTCATGCTAAATCAGGCTGTACTGAAGCTGATCAGGCTGTTTGCTGCAAGGAGGCAAATTGCTGGGAGGCAGAGGCTGAAGGGTGGGTGGGGGCCGGCGGGCAGGGCTTCAGCAAGTCCAGAATGCGACCGCGCGGGTAGTTACGGGAGTTGCATGGCGCTCCCATACAACACCACTCCCGTGTGAGCTGCACTGGCTCCCAGTGGTCTTCCGGGTGCGCTTCAAGGTGTTGGTTATCACCTTTAAAGCACTCCATGGCATAGGACCTAGATATCTTCGAGACCGCCTGCTGCTACCGACGGCCTCCCATCGACCTGTGCGCTCCCACAGAGAGGGCCTCCTCAGGGTGCCATCAGCCAAACAGTGTAGGCTGGTGACTCCCAGGGGGAGGGCCTTTTCTGTGGGGGCACCTACCCTCTGGAACCAGCTGCCCCCAGAGATAAGGAGAATCCAAGACCTCTGTGCCTTCCGCCGTGCCCTTAAAACTTTCTTTTTTCAGCAATCCAGGCTGGCCTAACACTTTTTAAAATGTTTTTAATTGGTTTGTCATTGCTTTTAATTATGGGGCCAAATATATATATATATATCTTTTTAATTGTATTTTAATGTTTGTAGTTTATGTTTTTACTTTGGCTGTACTCCACCCTGAGTCCTCAGGGAGAAGGGCGGTATATAAATTCGATATAAAATAAAAAAAATAAACATTTGCTCTATAAGACGCATAGACATCTCCACCCACTTTTTTGGGGGGGAGTGTGTCTTATAGACCAAAAAATATGGTAAATAGTTATAATTTTATTATAACCACTGAATTGCACTGTGGGAAGGGTCTAATTCAAGTGGGTATAATATACAACAAGCCTTGAAATTGGATCTTAGAAGCTATTCCCCACAAAGTAATAGGTGGATTCAAATCAGAAACTGAATCCATTGTATTTAAATAAAGATTACTCTCTGGTCCTGTATGACCATTTTAAAATTTACAATTTGGGAACAGTCCCTGGAGTCCTCTAGTGTTTTTATTTATTTACTATTTAAATAATAATAAAAAAGCTGAAGACAGTTCTGATGTTGCAGCTTGATCTTCTCTGGATCAGTGAAGCAGAACCCCAGCAGCTTCTCAAGAGCATTGCATGGGTTGCACATATTAAACCAATGAGAGAAGGAGGGGGTCATCATGTGACTACTTGGAGGGCCCAGAAGCTGCTGGCAGCTAGCGAAGGCCATTCCTGCAATTCCCACATGATGACAGAGTCATAAGATTACAACCTCAGAAAGAGGGATTACATTTCAGCATCCACAGGGGATCATCATAGCTTCCAGTAGTAATTTATCCAGACTTAGCTGTGGCTCGTGACTTCCGCTGTGGACTATGGGGGAAGTCCTGAGGCATAACATTATGAGGCATTGCTATTCAAGTGGCGGCTTCTGAAGTCCTTTCCAAATAATGTGTCTGATAGAAACATGCTTCTGCTATATCATCTGATTGATGTTTTGATCCAGCCTGCAAGAAGTGATACTTTCTCACTGCCTAAAAGTGAGACTGTGGAAAGCTATTGAAGAGGCACTGCAAAAGAGTTCCTGAAGAATTGTATCTTCTTGAAAACTTGATACAGCTGCTTCAAGGGTCCCTCCACTTTTTCTGTGTATGTTTGTGCCTGTATACATGGTCTTTTGTTATAAGTGTAGCCAAAGCAAAGCAGCTGTGCTGAGCCTTTGGAAGGAAACATTGCTTTGAGTATTTGAGCAAGGATTTGGAGAGATATGCTTCATAAAGTTCCCCCTCCCAATTGTTTTTTTTACAGCCATAGTAAATATTTATTTTATTTCTTTCTTTATTAGATTTATATTGCTGCCTATTCACCCATGACAACTCAAGGCGGCTTACAGAACATAAAAAACCACATTTAAAAAACAGTAAAACTCATTAAAAAATCAAATAAATTAATGTAATAAAATCACCCCTGACCCCACTTCCCGCCCCAATGACAGCCGATCACATGAGCCATTTAATGGACTCCATCCAGCTCTGGGTTCCCCAGGCCCTTTGGTAGAACCAGGTCTTCAGCGCCTTCTGGAAGAGAATTAGGGTGGGGGCCGTTCTAATCTCTGGGGGAATGATGTTCCAGAGAGAGGGAGCCACCACAGAGAAGGCCCTTCTTCTGGGTTCCACCAGGTGTATATTCCTCGGGGATGGGCCTTGCAGCATTCCCTGCCTCCCCACTGTAATGGGTTGGGTAGATATGACCGGCGAGAGACAGTCCCTCAGTTAACCTGGTCCCATGCCATGAAGGGCTTTAAAGGTGACAACCAGCACCTTGAACTGCACCTGGAAGTAAATCGGCAGCCAATGCAACTCCCACAGGAGAGGTGATATATGTGCACACCGGGGTCTGCACAAAACTGTGCAGGCTGTTGCATTTTGCACTAACTGGAGCTTCCAGATGCTCTTCAAGGGCAGCCCCATGTAGAGCATGTTGCAATAGTCAAGACAGGAAGTGACTAAGGCATGAGTGACTGTGATTAGGGATTGCTGGTCCAGGAAAGGGCATAACTGGCGCACAACTCGCAGTTGCATGAAGACCCTCCTGGCCGCGACCATCACCTGCTCTTTGAGCAGGAGCCATGAGTCCAGGAGAACCCCCAGATTATGCATAGGGTCTGTTTGGATAGTGCTACCCATCCAAGACCAAAGATGGCAATTCTCCATGAACCAAAGAACCCCAAACCCAGAGCCACTCAGTCTTGCCAGGGTTTAGTTTCAACCCATTGCTCCCCATCCAACCCCTATCAGCCTCCAGGCACTGCGAGAGGGAGGACACAGCATGACTTAACTCACCACGGGCTGAGACATATAGCTGAGTATCATCAGCATATTGGTTATATCTCAGTCCATGGGGATGGGTGATCTCACCCAGGAGCTTCATATAAATGTTGAGTGGAGAGAGTACTGAGCCCTGTGGCACCCTGCACAGCTGTGGGCGAGGGCTGGATCTCTCCCCTCTTATCAGCACTGGTTGAGAACGGCCACAGAGGAAGGAAGTGAACCAGGATAGCACAAGGCCTCCCATTCTCATCCCCGAAGTTGCTCCAGGAGAATACCATGGTCGATGGTATCGAAAGCAGCTGAGAGGTCAAGTAGAGCAAGGATGGATGCACTACCCCATCCCACTCCCGCCAGAGATCATCCAAAAGTGCAACCAATGCCATTTCTGTCCCAAATCCAGGCCTGAATCCTGACTGTTAGGGGTCAAGATAACCCATTTCTTCCAGAAACCTCTGGAGCTGCCACACAACCACCTTCTTGACAACCTTCCCCAAAAAGGGAAGATTGGAGACAGGTTGGAAATTATCCAACTGATAATGGATGGCTTCTTACGAAAAGAATGGACCACAGCCTCCTTAAAGTGCTGGGGCACTGCCCCCTCCTGTAGGGAAGCATTAATCACCGCCAGAGTCCACCCACCTGTCACCTCCTGGGACACTTTCACAAGCCAGGAGGGACATGAGTCTAATACACAGGTGCTTGCGCGCATACTCCCTAGGATCCTGTCCACTTCCTCAGGCGCAACAGGGTCAAATATGAGTCTACTCCTAACAATATACATAGTTATTGTAAACACGGTATAAAAATGCAGATTTGAACCACAGCTCTTCAGACTTGACTTCTTTGATGGAGAATCAAAGGAAGCCATCTAACATATTTGGCAGAATTCTTGACTTTTCTGCTGTTTGGAAGGAACAGAAATGAATTGGATAAATTCCTTCTAGAGCCCACATAATTTGCTCAGAGACGTTGGATCTATTGTAATCTACACTCCTCCTTGACAGACTTCCCTAGTTCCTGTTTCTGTTTTGACCCTCACTGTGATGTGATAGGTTCTTTCATTTCCCATCTGATTCTGCCTGCATGAACCGCTCCTGTATATTGTTTATGGCCCAGCGTGACACCATCTCTACACATGACTGATCTCTGGGATGGGGGCTTGTAGTGTGTCAGCTCTCCAGGATATCAGAGATATGCAAGGACAATGACACTTAGGGGGTTTACAGATTTACTTTAGCCACTTGTCCAGTAGATTTATACTGGGCTTCCTCGACTGCCTTCATGAATGACTGTTTGAATAAATGAATTGTGGAGATAAAGATTTCAAAAGTCACAAGAAAATAAGCCAGGGCATTAATAAAGATGTAAGATTTCAGCCTATGCGTGATCCATGGGGTAGGTTTGATTCTAGAGTTTCCTTCTACATTTTTCATTAAAAAAAGAATTTGAAAAGTGAAATCCATAACAATAAAGTTATTTTACCACCATAAGAACACTGAAAGAAAAAAAAATAAAACTGCTTAGTCAAAGGTACAGTAGTTTGGTCTATTGTAGCATTTGCCATTAAGGAAAATGGATATATAAATATTTAAAAGCAGAAAATGAAACTGTCAATCATAATAAGCAAAGGAAAAGTTTTATTATATGGACTGAGAACAAATTGAAAACTTAAAATGCTCAGAAAATTAATACTCATAGCACCTAATTAAGAAGAAACAAATATTATTAGCTCAAGTGTTTTTTATTATTATTATTTATTAAATTTTATACCACTCTTCTCCCAAAGGACTCAGGGAGGTGTACAGCCATATTAAAACAACATATACCCATAAAATTTAAAACAATTTAAAATTTAAAATATATAAAATTTGGCCCTTATGTTAAAAGCTACAAACACCCAGTTAAAATTCATTTTCTAAGCCAGCCTGGCCTGTTGAAATAAAAGAGTCTTAAGGGCACGGCAAAAGGTGCGTAGGTCTGTGATCATGCGAATCTCCAGGGGCAGTTCATTCCAGAGGGCAGGTGCCCCCACAGAGAAGGTTCTCTCCCTGGGTGTCGCCAGTCAACATTGTTTGGCTGACGGCATCCTGAGGAGTCCCTCTCTGTGGGAGCATATTGGTCGGTGGGAGGCTATTGGTGGCAGAAGGCGATCTTGTACATACCCAGGTCCTAAACCATGGAGCACTTTAAAGGTGGTAACCAACACCTTGAATCGCACCCGGAAGATCACCGGGAGCCAGTGCAGCTCGCGCAGTACAGCTCACACAGTTTAATTTCTCTGTTTTAATACTGTATCATAATATATAGGAAAGCTGCAAAATATTCACTCTTTTCTGAGAGTAAGCCCCACCAGATATAATGAGATTTGTTTTTAAGTAAATATCCATTGGATTTGGCAGGACACTTATTTGTTTCCATCACCATAGATACTATAATTGGAAAATAACACTGGAACAATTTAAATTTATTTTTCTTACTAATTCAGTGACTGAAAGATCAATAATATATCATTCTAAACATCTACTTTGATTATTACACATTATTTATCTTCCAGAATTCTTCAGTGTTGCTGAACAAAACTATAATCAGCTGAAATAGAATAAAATTTGGAAACTGATATATAAACATATAATACTATTTAATGTCATATTTAACTATTCAACTATATGATCAAAATCATCCTATGTTGTCTGCTTACAAAAGTTTTTTTTTTAGCTATAATGTTACTTGAAAGCTTCCTGTTAAGAAATTCTGCCCACTTATTCTTTTCCAGCTCGAAAGAGCTGATCTGTTTTCATTATTTCTCTTTTCCCAGGTTAGCCAAATACATATTTCATTACAATAAAGAGAAAAGGGAAGAATATGTGCAGAAATATGATACTTCCAAAAAACAAGCATAACAAAATAAAGCAGACAGTTTTGAAATAAAACAATTGGTTGTCTACAAATACTACATTGCTTTTCATATTACTTTTGCACTTGCATTTTTAGGTCAAAATATTTTTATAGATAAAATCTGACAAAACTGGGAACGATAACATCAAAAACAAAATTAAAAACCTAGAGTGCAATTACTTCATATTGGCTCTGTACAGATTTCCCTTTCTAGAGCAAAATGCTAGTAACAAAACAGAAGATTCCGAAAATCTATTTTTTAGCAGAATTGCTAAATCATTTCACTCTAGATCAACTCTTTTGATACATTAGCAAGATCTTTGATCCTATTGTACCCCCCCCAAAAAAAATATTCATTTATTTCATTAGATGTAGAAGACTGGGCAATAGTGAGGAAACTACTTAACTTAATAGTAGTAGAATACAGAATAATCAAGTTGGAAGGGATCTTGGAGGTCTTCTAGTCCAACTCCCTGCTGAAGCAGGAGACCCTCTACCATTCTGAACAAATGGCTGTCCAATCTCTTCTTAAAAATGTCTAGTGCTAAAGCACCCACAGCTTCTGGAGGCAAGCTGTCCTATTGATTAATTGTTCTCTTGACAGGAAATTTCATCTTAATTCTAGATTAGATCTCTCTTTGGCAAGCTTCTACAGTATATGTTACATCCACTTATTACAGTTCTTACTACAATGAGCTAAATTGTTGTTACCATAGCCATGCAGTCTGTAGAAAAAAATACAACTGTTCATCTTCCCAGATTGTGCCGCTGCGATACCATTTTGGAACCCTATTCTTATCATCTCATTGATCTACTAAATCTCCAGAATCAATGTGATTTCTCCATAGTTCTGATACATCATCATACTTCACATTGTTGCCCCAATTGGTGCAAAAGAGGCATATTAAAATCCTTAATTAATAAGAAACAACACTCTCTAGCCAAGATTTAAACTGAGCACCACCAAAGTCCATCATTCTGGAATCACTGAAGTTCTGGCATGCAGTATGTTACTGTCAGTTTTAAAACAGAAGAGGATAATTTCACAAGACTCCCAGTGTTGAAATACTATCCAGGCAAAAGAAAAAGGCACCCCATCTCTCAGACAAAACAAAACCAAGAAAAAACAGTCTTTCTTTCATTTTGGAATTATTTTCAAGAGTCAAAAATCTTATTCTTGTTTAATATTTATCCTAAGACTCTGCACAAGATGATCAGAGACTCAACACACTTAGTGGTGTATGGGGAAGCATAAGCTGATTTGTATTAGTAACTTATTTTTTGTATTAAAACCTCAACTCACCTGGGAATCAAAATGCACTTCCAGCTTCTCCTGTTTCTTTCTGATCACCTGCCCAGTGCCATGACTTAAGGGGGACAGATTGGACATTTCTAAGATGAATGCAATGCCGCTTCAGGAATCTTCCCTTTGCTTCTAAAAGCAGAGTTATATTTCATTATAGGACGTTCTCATCTGACTTAAGAGTTTAACAATGCTATTAAGTATAGCTCAATTTCATAACAGCAACATTAATCCATAAAGAAGTTTTGTATGAAACCAGAACTAGAAAAGTAAAGAAACCTGTTGGAAAGCATAACCTGATATTATCTCCCCTTGAGGTTACATTTCTAGTATTCTTCCTGGTTGTTGTTGTTTTTTAATTCTGTTCTGGTTGGTCCCAGGATTCATGAAAAGACTGCCATCCTTTTCATTGTGCTCTGAGGTTGTTTTTGTGTTGCCATGGCAGCAAAGGAAATTGTTTAAACTACAGCGGAGGGAATGTTGGGAGGAAAGAAAGAAAATGAAAGATTTTTGAAATGATCAGGATCAAATTTCAAGACTGTGTTGCCCTGCAAATCCCCCCCTCCAATCAAAAAGTAACATTATCCTCCAACTCTTACAACTCTTGACATCCCATTGTCTCTCTTCTTTATTATTACTACTGAAGCATTTTATATGATCTGCAGCCAGTGAATACCTCCCTTTGTGCTGCTCCAGAATTAACTCTGCTCTTCTGTTTCCACAGTATTATGTTTGTTGGGCAGCTAGGCTAATTTATTTCCCATTCAGCTGCAGGGGAAAAAATGATATTTTCATGTGTATTATTGAAAATCGGCAGAGCTTCTGGAAAACTAGGGTTCCCATTGGCAGGAATTCTAGGCTGATGTTGTCTTCTGTCCTTTCTCCTGGAGCAGGAGAAGCAGCACAATGACTTGATAGTTATCTAGGCTGATTTATTAATTTGGATGTTGTCAAATCCAGACTGAATATGTTACAAGCTGTTGTCAAACGGTCTCAGTTTTAACAGGATTCTTTAAAGCCAATTTAGAGTAACGTTGGCATGAGTGGAAAATAGGAATAATTTAAGAGGCAAGCCCTACCCTACAAAGCCATTTATCCATGGCCATGATAATAGTGCTATAGTTATAGTTAGCATATAGGTAATAAAGGGAGGGGGGAACCCAAGGTCAATTAAAGTGGAAAGAATTCTAGAGGTAACTACAATCATTAGATACATCAAGAAAGGGATGGTCAGCCTAAGTGCTGCTTGCTTTTATAGTGTCTGCTTTTTTAAAAAATTAAATGAGTTCTTAAAAGTTGTCTGAATTTACTTGCAAGTGTGATACTTTAGCAGAGGACTGAACCCTGAGCAGTTTATGATGATCCATGTAGCAACTGAGATCTAGCCCCTTAACCAACAGATCATGAAATGAATATGTCTAAGGTTCAGAGTCTGCTCATTGTCATGGAGAATTCTGGCATTTGAAATTCATGCATCTTAAAATTCCTGAAGGTGCAAAACATAATGCTAGAGCACGGGTGCCAAACTGGTGGCCCGTGGGCTGGATGCATCATGTACAGGCCACGCTCACCCCAGCTCCGCGAAGGGAAAAATGGTCACAAAAGTCACATGATGGCAACGTAACGTGGCGAGTTTGACACCTGTGTGCTAGAGGATGTTGAAGAAGGTGGATTGTAATGGAAACAAGTAGCTCCTATTAGAATTAACAATCAGCCATTTATACTATTAGAACAACTATACGATACACATGTTGTTTAGCTGTTATTTTGGTCTGCTGTGATTTTGTTCTCCCCTTTATAAGCATTAGTGTTGATATTCTCAGGGCTGGAACACTTCCTCCAAATCTACCTTTTAGATTTGTCAGGTAATTGTCAGGAGAACAAATATGAATCTTGCTCTCAAGGTAGGAAAATGCTCTGCTTTTCCTTATGCAAGTGTCTTCACTGCCAAAGTCTGTGTAGCCCGTCAAGCATACTTGAACATCTGCCATGTATAAAGTTAATACAGCAGGCTACTTTCAGCTGGGTTTTGTAGTGCCTTTCACGGAACAAAGTAAAGCAGCACTAGAAACTGTACAAAACACACAAGCCCTCAAAAAGGTGATCTGGCCTCCAAAGTGGGCAGCATTTTTAAGTTGAGCATTGGAAAATAACTAGAGCCCCCAAATGGGATGTACTGAAGTTTTTGTATTCCTGTAAGTAGATACTGAAATGCTGTGAATTTGGGTGTGGATCAGTAAATCTGACCTGACCCTGTTCTTTTTGTGTTTTCCTTAGACCTATCCCCTCTCCCATTTTCACATTTTACTAAAGCATATACAGTATATAGTGAAAGCATAGGATTGTGTATCCTAGTTTAGAAGGGGTACTATATTTTTATATTGTATGGCACTTTGTAAACCACTTTGAAAGCCAAGATGTAACTTATGTCTTTAATAAACTAATGCAACATTTCTGATGTTAAAGGATAAATATAATTTGTCTGTTTCAACACTTAAATGATAATTACAGTTACAACATTTTATTGGCATCTCAATTTGGAAAAAGTGACATTTTCAGCTTCAGGGACACCTAAACAAATAGAAATGATCACTATAAGATTTTTTAGTTTTTATACTGGTTACTGATGAACAATTTTACATGCACATTTTAAAGACTTCCTTATCTTTAAAATTTCAAGGAACAAGAAAATTAAACTTCCTATTTTGTCTAAATAATGGGAAATTATTCTGAAATATGAAATGTTTTAATAATCTGTAACTTACTCAATGAAAAGATATTTCAGACATATTGGACTCTACTGTATTTCTTTAGAAAGTAAAATTGTAAATCAGTGTTTTATGTAAGAGGCAATCAAAATAGTGTATCATCAAAAAACGTTTTTGTGATGTTCTATAATGAGTATGTTCTGGGAACATGTAATTACACATATTAATTAAATTTCAGGAATGGTTTAATATTTTTGCACCTTTATATTCTTTGGATGTAAACACATCTATTTCAAAGAAACTGGAGGGCTGGATAATGTATTTTTCTTTGTTAAAAGACTAGTTCTTCAACTTTGGAAAAATAAATTTACAGCTCCAAATACCTGATGCTGCTTACCATTAATGCAGTTGCTTGCAGATGTAGATTGCACACTGACATTTACATTGAAAAAAAGTAAACTTTATTAAAGTTAGGCTGTCTAATAGTTGCATGGATTGCTTTTAAATACAGTGGCTTTTTTTCATAATTTGTGAATTTTTCTGGCAGTCTTTAAAAGAATCTGCTATGTCAGATAAAGTGGCTGAAAACTCATCAAGGCTCCATCCTACTTTTCACATCCTACTTTATAGAGCTGATAACAATGGTTATATGCAAGGGTATTTATTTATTTATTTGACTATAGTTTGTATAGCTACCCATCTCAAACCAATGATTCTGGGCAGTCAACAATCATAAACGTAATTAAAAGCTAAAACACAATACTAAAAGCTAAAACAAATAAATTAAATACATATAGTAGCCAAGAGATAACGTGTCAACATAACCAAGAAACACAGCAATTTGGACCCTTGATCTAGGCACATATCAAAATCTTCAAGGCCTCCCAAAAGACCAGCAGGGTTGCGGGTCATCCTAATTTTTGGAGGGAGAGTATTCAGAGGCCAGGGGCTATTCCAGTAGAGAAGCCATGTCTCCTGGCTCTCACCTGCCAACATTCCTTGGCAGATAGAACCCATAGAAACCTGGTAACATTGTTACAGGTTAGACAGATAGAAGCAACTGGAAGTAGATGGCTTCTTGGATAACCAAACCAGAGCCATGAAGTTTTAAAGATGACAACTAACACTTTGAGTTGCACCTGGAAACACATTGCCACTCAATGCAATGAAGAAATGATGTTATACGTGCCAAATAACCAACAGTATAACTTGTGCAGCTGCATTCTGTCAGCTGAAGTTGATTCTCAAGGGCAGCCCCATGTAGAGTGTGTAACAGGAGTAGGTCCTACCTCTGGTAGCAGCTTCAAGCAAGGCTAGAAGCATAGCCACCATTCAACCTACCCTGTCCAAGGCTCCAGCTGCACCTCATATTCTACACCTGCAGGAAAGAGGAACTGTGACATGGGGAAGGGAAACTAACTCTCAGCCCTAATTCTCCTAGGATACCTCAGGTGGAGGGGAAGCCTTTCACTGAGGGTGAGGAACAATGACAGGATGTCTGAACTCAATGCAGCACTGACAATTTAGCATTGATTCTAGTATGTCAAGTTAGACACTACCTATCACAGTTCCAGCATGCATTGTAAAATCATACTGGGATTCTTCTAAGTTTCCACTTTGGCAGAACTGCAGCTGATCTGAGACAATGTAGCAGAATTCTAGAATGTAGGGCTTTGTTTTAAGTCCAAAAGGAAAGCCAGGTTCCATCTTGGGCATCCCTAGAAAACCCCTCTTTCTGACCATCTCCATTTTTCCAGCCAGATCTGATAGCCCTAATTTGCCCAAATGTGCGCCAAGTTTCATGAGGTAGAAGCAACAGGGCAGGAGTGCAACAAACCACATGTTGAAAGAACAACGGAGATTAGTCAATCTGAGTAAAGCATTTTCCCGCGCAATCCTATCAAGGCCTTCTTAAGAAGGGAGCTTCTCTGCTTGAACTCTTTATAGCGTCTCTTTATACTACCCATTCCCTTCCCTGATCATCTGAGGTACGGGGAAGCCCCTCGGGAGCTGCGAGAGCTAATCTTCCGAGGCCTCGTTTCCTCCCCGCACGAGCTCAACCGGGACTTCGGCTTTGCCTTCTTAACTCTCGGGAGTAGCGCGTCCGCAGGCCCCGGTTTCTTGGCAACCGCTACTAGGGCTCCTTTCGGGTCTTTTCTTCTCAGGACGCCCCGCTGCGACCACTAATCACCCCCGTAACTGAACGTTTAGGAGGCAGCTGGGAGGGGAAAAGCGCCCGGGAGCGGGGCGGTGCTGGGTTCTCTGCTGGCTGGGAGAGGCGGCGGGAGAAAAAAGCCGACTCCCCTCGGAAACGATCGTTTGCGGGACACATGCCGGGAAGCTTGATCTCCCGAGAAGCAATTTCCTGCGCTTGCACTGGAGTGGAGAGGAGGCCTTCTAGGGCTCCGGCGAAGGCCGGGAATGGGGGTGGGGGGGGCCGCCGCAGGGTGCGACATGGAAACCCATATTGCTCAAGTCTTGTCTGCCGGGCAGGAGGGGGAGAAAAAAAAAGATCGCTCCCCTCCACGATTGCCTTGGAGAAAAAAGTGGGCGGGGAGAGCGGGGTTTCTGGGAAGTCCCCTCCAGGTTCTCACAAAGGGAGTTAAGTTAGGCCTCCTTTGTAGGTTGCACGGCGGTTGGGGGAAAACAAAGCCGCGGTCTAGCTCGGGCTTGAAAACCTGATCGTCTCCCTCCCCCTCCTTCTTCTACCCTCCCCCCCCCCCGGAAAACTCTTCTTTGCGCCGTTGCCCTGGGAATAAGGCTTTCATCAGCCGCGACCGTTCCTGATTGCAGGGTTTTTGTCTTCGCCGGGTGGGCCTGACGACGAGAAAGGCCTTATCCTGTGTGATAGTCAGAAGCGTGCGCATTCCTGGAGAGTGAGGCCATAGGGAAGGGTCCGTAGCTCGGCGGGGGCGGGAGTGGGTTGAGGCGCCCGAAGGGAGAGAGAAAGGGGGCTTAGAGGCCGCCGAAATGTTTGCGATAAAAAACCGAGATTCCCAAGATAGCGCCCATATTTGAGTGGACACGTTTCACAACTAAATCTAGAGGAAAGGAAATTCACTGTTCTAGTAAAATGAAGAAAAGGGCTGCGTTGTTGCATGGGGTTTTTATAGATTGCCTACCCAACAGAAAAGATCATAAAGTTACAATTAACTTTATACGTTGTTCGCATATTCTTTGCTGCACTGCATCTACTCTTATGCCCGACTGTTGAGCAAAAAAATCCAAAACCGTAAGTTTGAGTATGGTACAATCTAAAACATATTTGGTAGGCGAGAAGTTTTGTTACATCTTTCTGTAAAGACATGTATTTCAACACACTTAACAAATGCATAAATTTATTGGGAGATTGAACTGGTTGAGAATATAAAGTTGAATAAATGGAAAGACTATCTATAAACAAAAACATGTTGCTCGCATGCACATCTAATATTACATAGTCCAAACAGTTTTTGATAGGCAGTACTGTCCAATTTTTGAGACCTTCAGAATTTACCATACTTCAGTCCATGAAAAGACTTAAACTAGGGCTACTAAATCTGGACTAAAACAATATGCAACTGCTAACAGTTTTCAGTCTAGTGGCGTTTTAAATTGTGTCTCCTCTGCATCAAATGTGAATACCACCAATGGACTTTGAGAGGATTATTGTGTTGAAATAATTTGAACATTTATCTTCAACAAATATACAACGTAATTTATGTGGGACAAATATTATGTTTCAGATTTTAGTTAAAGAAATGATTTTTTGAATATTACATACCAGTATGATGTATTTATTTACTTCTATCCCACCTTTATTATTTTTACAAATAACTCAAGGCAGTGAACATATACAACACACCTTCCTTCTCCTATTTTCCCCACAGGTGAATTGGGTTGAGAGAGTATGACTGGCCCAAGGTCACACACACACACACACACAAAATATATCAATAAGTTTCCTATTGTCGGCACACCCCTCTACTTAAGCAGAGAGAGAAAAGTGCTAACCTTGATAAAATAAATAATTCATTTGGATCACGAAGAAAAGGGGAATGTTAAATATCAGACTAGAAACCAACAGGCAAGAGACCCTGAGTTCTAATCCCACCTTTGACACAAAGGCAGTTGGGTGATCTTGGGCCAGTCACTTTCTCTCAACTCTAGGAAACCACTTCTGAAAAACTTTGCCAAGAAAACTGCAGGGATTTGCCCAGGCAGTCTGAGAATTGGACACAATTGAATGGAAGAAAAAAAAAACGATAGGGAAATGGTACAGATAGTCCTCACTATCATCTTTATTCTTTAGTGACTGTTTAAGATTACAAGGGTTGAAAAAGAAAAATTTAGCTTTGTGATATTTACAGCTGTCACATGCATTGCAGTCATGTGATTGCCATGTGGATGTTTTGTAACTGGTGTGCATTTATGTAACTGCTTCATAACAAAATTAATAGAGAAGATGGCAGTGAAATCACAAGTCACAGTCACATGATGCCTCTCTTAATGATCTCTGTGATTTGCTTAATGATGGAAACAGAAGTGACATAAGTCCAGCTGGGTCATAAGATTTTTCACTTAGCATTTGTGGCACTTGGCAACAGAATTGTCAGTCCCAATTGTGGTTGGTAAGCAAGAACTTTCTGTTTGTATATAACTGAATCTTGACCTAAACCGAGGATCCTCCCTCTGCACGATGTTGTTTTCAGATAAAGCAGTTGCGGACCCCTGATATATATAATTAGAAATTTATGTAACTAAACTATCAATAGTTGTAATAATTGGTGAATATAATTGCTTTCAAGTTACAATACCTTGGTGTTATATGTGTTTGGGGTGGATAAGTAAGGCATAGACAATTTAGAGTAATTGATTCAATGATGAACAAAAAAATATTTTTTTATATAAAAATTGCCATAATGTTCTTATTTGGTAGCAATGAAGGAAATCTGAATTCAGGAGTTTATCTTGATCAGCTTCAGGTATTAACAGGAAGCTGAATGACTGGCAACAGCTTTTTGGAATTTAGCTTAACACCTTAAGAAGAAACTTGTTGAGAGATATGAGGTGTCTCTGTGCAAGGTGCCAGTCGTCTTACTGCGGGGAAGTCATGTGAATTCCCTGTATAGACATTACACTCCAGATGCACAAATCACACCTCTGCTCCTTGTTGCTTCCTCTTGCACACAAAGCCATATGTGCTTTCCCTGTTTTGATGTTAATGAAAGCGCCTTATTCATCATTCCCTGATGTTTAGAAGTGAAATATTTCAGGCTTCCTTAATGGAAGAGCATTTATAATAGCAGGCATGGAACACAGAGGGTGAAATCCTGTTCCTTATTTCCAAACTACCATCTTCACCCCACCCCCAGCTTACTTGCCCTTTTATACTTGGAAATGCTAAAGCATTTTCCCAGTAAATTCCAAGAAGCTTATAGAGCCATTTTATACACATATCACAAGTTATACATTGTCAAATATTCATGTAATTTTTTTTTTTTGCAGTATTGAGGCAGGATACTAGTGATTTTACATACACGTTTCCATCTATGTTACTGGACCACTGTATCACTGAAACTGATATAAACAGGCATCCAATTTTGTTTTATACAGACAGTGTAGCATCCTGTTATTTGTTCTCTTTTAAAGGTATGTTAATTTCCACTTTCTGAGAATCGCATCTTGTTTTTTGCTAAGTATTGTATCCCTACCAACATAGCAGGGATTCAGCTATTGCACAAATTAGTAATCAGCAGGAACAGGAGCTTGTCTACACTCAGTTTTAGTATGGTTTATATAGAGAAAGAAATTTAATTTCCATACCTATCCTAGAGCAACACAGAAAATTACTGGTATTTCTGACACTGGACGCCCTTCAAATATTTTGAAAATGCTGTTTCTCTGCTTCTAAGGATCATTCAGCAGTATCTATGTTCTTGTGTAAAAAATATCTCTAGTCCCAAGTCTGATTTATTTGGTCTCTTTTACTATAGTTGAGGTGTGTGTGTGTATGTGTCTGCTTAACTTATGAGAATTTCAGTAATTGGCGTACAATAAACCCTCTGGCATTGAGAAATAACAGCTCCTACGCAGGATACCTACCTATTTGTGTGTGTGTGTGTGTGTGAGTGCACACAAGCACAACACAAAAGCAGCCTGCAGCCCGTCCTTGACAATAATGATATGAAATTGGTTTTGCACCACCAAGGCTAACTGCTGTATCAGATAAACTTCAGATTTATTGGCTGTATGATTGCTGGAACTTGGTCATCTTTAGAAAGCAGTTACAGGAATTCAAATGTATCATTTAAATAAACAGTCCTTTCTCAGCTTTCCTTAACAGAAGGTCATTATTCATAACTAAAAGCTAGAACTAATTAACCAATCTGATAATGTAAATCTTATTAGGACTATTTCTTATCCAATTTAATTCTCTCCCAAAATGACAGCTACTTTTACGGTAGTATATGCTAAGCGATTTTATTTGAAAATCCCTCAGTGTATGCTTCTCCCCTGCCGCCCCCCAAGTCTGCTAAGTACTTTATTTTTCCAACAGATGTAAGAATTTTTATAACAGGAAACAAGGAACCAGTAACCCTCCAGATATTGTTGGCTTCTGATTCCATCAACTATAAAAAAACTGAATCATGGGAGTGGTAGTCCAGCAACATTGGGGGGGGGGGGGGAAACATACCTGCTTTATAGAAGTTCTTGCATGCTGGTCTTATCCAAGTAGCCCTTCGTCTAATGTTTGGAGTAGAGAATACATTACAGGTTAAAATGTCAAGTTCATAAATTGTACATTTGGGTAAAAAAAAAATTTGCTCAGAATTGGGAATCAACCTGTGCACTAATGAATTCATGCTGAAGTACTCAGTTTATTTCCTATGTTTCTTTTTTCAAACCAAGAAGACAAAACAAAATGTTAGAACAAATGGCTTGCATAATAAACCCCGGATTGTGAATAAATAAATAGGGTGTGTGTCTTGTTTGGAGTTAGTGTTGATTCCTGGTGACTGCTTGGACAGGTCTGAAATTTTCTTGGCTTCTTGGATTTCAGAAGTATTTTCCTTGCCTCTTTCCTAGGGCTGAGAGAGGGTGGCTGGTCTAAGGTCAGCTTTGTGCCTAAAGTGGGACTAGAATTCATGGTCTCCCAGTTTCTAGCCCAGTACCTTAATTGCTACATCAAACCAGCAGCTGCATTGCAATAAAGTAGAATTAGACTTACATTAGTTTACAGGATTTTACTGTATTTTTGGTTTTTTTATTATGTAACTGGCTACTATTTTCTTAGTCTGGGGCATATAAACAGAAGTAAATAAATACACAAATTATAAACTCCCGTATTCTGATGCAGCTCAGCAGTACCCCCTTAGCACGTTTTGAAATGTGAAATCCTTGTTGTGAAATCCAACAAGTGTGAATAAGAGGGCATCCTGGTCTTTGTCTCTGAAGATAGATCCAGATGATACTTTGCTTTTTTTTTACATACTAACATTTTTAGCACCCTCTTTTGAGATCTGAGTTAAATACCATTAATAAGCAAAGTTCAACCACTCTGTTTTGATGATTCAATCTCATAAATCTGCGTAGAAGTGAGAGTCATGTTTGATAGGACTTGCTTCCAAATAGAGGGTAAATAGTGCTGCTTAATTTAACTATAAAAGAGTGGAAGAGGAAAACTTTAATGTGTTAAGCTTTATTGAATAAAACACTATTGGCTGTGTTCATAGAACACACTAAACCGCAAACAGTGTACCACAAACTGCAGTTTTTAGGGCTCATGTGCATGAAGTCAAATCCAAAGAAATCAGATTAGGTTAAGACAAACTGCAAAGCATCTGAATGAAGTCTTGAAATATGCAGGAGCATGTATGAGGCATTTTTCTCCAAATCATTAAAGCAGCTATGTCTTTTGCAGAGTTCATGCAGCTACTTCAAAAGCTGTTTCTGACTCAAGACATGCACAGATACAGTGGGGCAAAAAAGTATTTAGTCGGCCACCAATTGTGCAAGTTCTCCCACTTAAAAAGATGAGAGAGGCCTGTAATTGACATCATAGGTAGACCTCAACTATGAGAGACAAAATGAGAAAACAAATCCAGACAATCACATTGTCTGATTTGGAAAGAATTTATTTGCAAATTATGGTGGAAAATAAGTATTTGGTCAATATCAAAAGTTCATCTTAATACTTTGTTATATATCCTTTGTTGGCAATGACAGAAGGTCAAACGTTTTCTGTAAGTCTTCACAAGATTGGCACACACTGTTGCTGGTATGTTGGTCCATTCCTCCATGCAGATCTCCTCTAGAGCAGTGATGTTTTGGGGCTGTCGCTGGGCAACATGGACTTTCAACTCCCTCCAAAGGTTTTCTATGGGGTTGAGATCTGGAGACTGTCTAGGCCACTCCAGGACCTTGAAATGCTTATTACGAAGTCACTTCTTTGTTGCCCGGGCGGTGTGTTTGGGATCATTGTCATACTAAAAGACCCAGCTATGTTTCATCTTCAATGCCCTTGCTGATGGAAGGAGGTTTGCATTCAAAATCTCACGATACATGGCCCCATTCATTCTTTCTTGTACACGGATCAGTCGTCCTGGTCCCTTTGCAGAGAAACGGCCCCAAAGCATGATGTTGCCACCCCTATGCTTCACAGTAGGCATGATGTTCTTTGGATGCAACTCAGCATTCTCTCTCCTCCAAACACGACGAGTTGTGTTTCTACCAAACAGTTCTACTTTGGTTTCATCTGACCATATGACATTCTCCCAATCCTCTTCTGGATCATCCAAATGCTCTCTAGCAAAATTGGCTAGAGCAGGGCCCGGCAGCAAAATTGATCTTTTGGATTAGAGAGAAAACAGTAACTATAGTTGTTGTTAGTGACTGCAAACCCTATATGGATTATTTGTTGAAAATGAAAAAAAAAAGCATGAAGTTGTGACTTAGGGATTTGATGATAAGAAAGGGTAGAATATAGGGAGAAGAGAGCCATGATATAACTTATATAAAGACAGGACAAAATTCAAATTACAATTTACAGCATTTTATTATTTTTTTTCCTTTTCAGACTTTTTTTTTTACTTATCACAGGCATACAGTTGGCAAAACTCTTCCTAAAGGTTTGTCAGAAGAGTTTTGGCGGCTGCATGCCTTCCCTCCCCACCCCCCCCACCCCCACCGTTAGCCAGGCAAATGGCAAGGAAGAGAAGAATTCTTTCTCTCACCATTTGCCTTCACTGGGGGAGGGAAGGAGAGCATTTCGCCAAGAAAGGAAAACAGAAACCTTCACCAGCATCACAGAGAAAGATGGCCACTTTTCTGCCAGGTGGCCCAGCCATCGGGTAGCTGTCCTCCTTTTGTACCCTGACATCCTGAGCTTTGGAGAGCTTTAAAAGGTAAGTGACGGGGCGGGTGTGGAGGAGGCCCAAACGTCTGTGGGGACCCAATGGGTGGGAAGTGGAACATGGGATATCTCAATGGACCGGTGTGGGGGGGAGGCCTTGGGAAGCCAGAGCAGGTGGTATTGTTCCTGCACTTAGCCCCCCCCCCCCCCCATGGTCTTCTCCACCCATGAGGCACCCCATGAACACTTAACAACTCATACATTTGTTTAACAGATCCATTGGGGAGAGTTGGGAAGGGCTTCGTTTACTTAACAAGGTTCAATTAGTGTCCTCCCAACCTTGAACCATAATGGGCAGGCTCCATTGTGGTCCTAACTTGAGGACTATCTGCAGTTGCTTAATTAATTTAGACATGGTTTGCCATTATGGTGTGAGATTTATTTTTTTTAATTTCCTAATCTAATTTACAGCTTTGGGACATCCTGTTGTTCTCCCATCTAGCTATTAACCAGCTCCAATTATGCTTAGGTTGCAAGATGAACTAAAGCCAGGCACTATCATTATCTCTGAGGTTTCTATGGGTAGAAGCTCTTATATCTGAAGAACTGCGAAGTGGGAAAGCAGAAAAATCATCGAACTTTTCATCAGCAGCAAACAGGTAATTCACTTCTAGCCCTTCCAGCTGGGCAAGGTGCATTATTGGGTTTATGGTTGTTTCCAAACCTATACATGTATTTTATAATGTTCTGCTTGTTCCTTCCCTTTGTAAAATAAGATTTCCTCCAATAGTCCTAGTCTAGTGAAGAGAAGAACCAGAGGAGACATGATAGTGTTCCAATATTTGAGGGGCTGCCACAGAGAGGAGTGGGTCAAGCTATTTTCCAAAGCACATGAAAGCCAGACAAGGAATAATGGATGGAGACTGAACAAGAGAAATAAGGAGAAATTTTCTGACAGAGAGAGCAATCAACCAATGGAAAAGCTTTCCTTCGGAAGTGATGGGAGCTTCATCACTGAAAGCTTTCAAGAAGAGACTAGACTGCCATCTGTGAGAAATGGTGTAGGGGCTCCTGCTTGAGTGGGGGGTTGGACTCGATGACCTATAAGGTCCCTTCCAACTCTATTAATCTGTATCTGTATCAATGTGACTGGCCAATATAAATCCATGCAAAACCTGCCATGATCACAAGTTTCTTTCTTTAACAATATGGACAATTTAAAATAATATATGGGTATGACAAACATATATTAGAGAATCAGTATGGTGTAATAATTAAGGGACTGAGTAGGAAATAGGAGACATGAGGAGTATTCCTGCCTTAAACATAAAGCTAACTGGGGGACCTTGGGCCACTGGGTCAGTCATTCTCAGCACTAGGAAGCAGGCAAAGGCAAACCACTTCCAAAAAATCTTACCAAGAAAACTGCAGAGATTAGTCCAGGTGATCACCAGGAGTCAATACCGGTAATGACTTCAAGGCACAGACAAAAAGACAAACATTGATTTGTACTTGCAGTTACAATCGGCAGTGGTGAAATGTAAAATTTGTTACTAGTGGTTTTGTGGGCGTGGCTTGGGGGGATAATGTGACTGGGTGGGTGTGGCCAACTTTTTATAAAAAAAACTTTTAAAAGCATTTTTTCTACAACCTCTTTGGCTGAAGAGGTTGTAGAAAAAATGCTTTTAAAAGGCTCTGACAATCCCAGCTGAGCCGTGCAATCATCAGAGGCTTTTTTTTTTTTTTACTTTTAGAAGCATTTTTTTGGTCGAAGAAAAAATGCTTTTAAAAGTAAAAAAAAAGCCTCTGATGATTGCGTGGGTCCGCTGGGCATGGGGGGGCCCCAGGGATTTTTGCTACTGGTTCTCCGAACAACCCGCTGCCATTGCTACCAGATCGGGTGATCTGGTCCGGATCGGGCAATCTGGTCCGAACCGGGAGCATTTCACCCCTGAATCAGAGTATACAAAGAATTCATTGGTGAGTCTATAATTTATGAAGGGCTTTCTAGAAACTTCCCAGTCTTTCAAAGAATGGGTCCACTTTGAATCTACATTTGTAGAGCGCTCATCTTGTTGGCAGCCAGAATTCCCTTGCAGATCAGTTTGATGTTGCTGGTTATGGTTGTCAGTATTTAACACTTGGTATGCAAAACAAAAAGCTACGATTGAGAAATAAAATCTGAGATAAATATAATGAAACTACAGGGCATGAGAGAATCTCTTTTAGAGAAACCAGAATACAGTAGAAGATTCTGATTTCCCAACTGAAGGCACAAGATTTTGGACGACTGCCTACTGTTTCCCAACTCACCTCCTCCTTTGCCTGAGGATCCCAGCCAGCATGGCCAAAGCCTCATGGATTTGAATCCAGAATATCTGTTGGGCATCCGTTTTTTCACATCATGGTTACTGTATAGGAATTTTCTGGAGAGAGAGCAGCAAGGATAGTCAAGTACATACATATAGGCACCCAGACCATATATTACATACATTTGTAACCAGAATGAACATCTGGATGAAGTACAAAAGCCTCTAGAAAATTTGGAGAACATGATTACTAATCTTACTACATCTGGGTAGATGATGAAAAGAAAGATCAGCTGAATGGAGGACAAAGTTTCCCTGACTTCTGCTGTTGCCCCATTTAGGGCCAGGCTGCAGTGCAAAAGAAAAATGGGTTTGCATTTATCTTTCCATTCCATGCGCAGTCTTTCTACAGTTTGTGAGGAACCTTTTCAAGTTAAATTCTAAGCATATTGGTGGAGAAATGAGACCTAGAAAGGCTGACAGGGTTTGCAGAAGGAGCAGAGGAATAATAAGGCTGCAGGCAAGAGTTGAGCTGCATGCCATTTTGAAATCCATGAGGTGTGAGGGGTAGCTGATGCATCTGGGGATTGCTGGTATGGGGAACTCAGAGGAGAAAATGCCTGCTTCCTCACTCCCAGCAGTTTCCTGAGGTGACATGACAAATGGGCTGCTGTGAAAGAAAGAGGAGGAAGAGGAGAGGTAACAAATAAATGGAAGTTTTGAACAAAACCTGAGCATATGGAAACTCTGGGACTAGACTGCCAGGAATTGAGTTAAATCTAACTTTCTTGTAGCTGTTTAGATTTATTTGGGTATGTTAAAATAAAAACCAACAAATTTCTTTCTTTTCTTTTTTAATTCTATAGGTTACTCTTTATTAATGCAATGCTATGATAAGGAGAATCATCAAATTAGAAAGCACAACTGCACCATCCTCAATAAATGATAATTCAGCCTGCATTTGAAAACCTCCAGTGAAGAGGAAACTACTCTATTCACATTGAATGAAAGTTCTTACTATCAAGAAGTTTTCCTAATGTCTAAGTCTAATCTCTATCTACATCCTTGAAGTTTCATTCCAGTAGTTGCAACTGTTACTATCTGGAGCAAGTGAGGACAAGTCCAAACCCTCTACAACATGACAACCCTTCAGGTATTGGAAGACAGCTACCATGTCCCCTGAACATACCTAGGTTTTTAAATAGTTCTTCATAGGACTTACTTTGCTCCAGTTCATCATTGTCCTATTTACATTGGAAGAAAAACCCCAATTGGCAAAATGTGCTGAAAAGCAAAATAGGTATCTTCCAAAATCTATCCTAATCCTGACTTGGGTACTAAAAAACTCTACACCCATTTATTAATTTTGCTTGGGCAGCTCCTTCTAAAAGGCATTTTAGAAGACATTTCACTGAAAAGAGAAGCACACAACAACAACAAAGCCACTCATAAATGAATTAAGTATAAATAAATGAAAGATAAGGGAGTGAAGTATGTTGCAAGTAAAAACAAAACTCCCCACAGCTCAGTTCTGCAAGTGTTCATTTACCACTATTATTCATTTGCATATTTAGTGACTGACTTATTTACCATCTCTTCCATGAAAAATACATATAAATAAACCATTCAGTAGACACTTCTGCATCACAAACGTTTAGCCTTTGGGGCTGCAAGGGAGGGATGTTTCCATTTATAGGAAATGAGGACCTCAAAGAAAGGACAGGTTCTCTTCAGTGCAACCCTTCCACGCAGTGCTTTGATGGCTCTCTGGACCTGCTTGCATGTACTGGAGTTGTGAATGCTCCAATATATGTTGCAATTGTGGCTCAGGCTATCTTGAGAAAACAATGACAGATACCCTGAGAGTTGGGAAGAGTTGAGTCACAACCTTGAGAAAGGAGGGGGAATAGTTCTCTTTCTGGTTTTAGAAAGCTTAACAAAAGGCCTTTCAGCAGTGCCCAGGAAAACTCAAACACTAATTTCTTTTTGGGGGAGGCCCAAGAGAACACCATCCAAGCATTCCTGTTCCTCAGAATCTCAACAGGGAGACACTTAGGGATGGACAATAGGAAACAAATAGCCTGTCACTGACCCGAAAACCCATTAGCCTTATTCAGGTATTCTTTGCTCAAGGGGCAAATGTGGAGGAAGACTGAGCTGAGAACTCTGCTGCAGTATTATGGATGTCACAGCCCTTCTGTCTCTGCTGTGCTCCTATTCAGGGCTATCATATGCAGAAAGTGGCCTTTGGGCATAACATTTTACATGCATAGAATATGTCAGCCAATACCACTAAAACAGGACTCTGACTTGTATATTGCAGTCCATTAGGCTTTTAAGGCATGAACAACCAGGCCCACGCGTATAGAGTTCAAACTAGCTACTTTATTGTTTTATGCCTGTTCCATAGGAATCTTCCCAGAATTGTAGCATTCAGCTGGGGAAAATTAGATAAGACTTGAAGGGTGTATGTGTGTCAGATCTTGCTCTCTTGTGTTTATGTAATGAGTCCAGACTAATTTCCTGTTTGAGGCTTTCTCCTGCCTGGGTTGGTTGCTCTCTAACAAGGTTGCTATCTCCAGAATCTTAGAAGTTAAAGTTTAGAGGTATCAGTAGTTTATCTTAAATCAGATTTGAGGCCTTCTGAGTCATTTTGTGCAACACACAGGCAACTGATGTGGAATGGTGAAAATGTAGCTCTCTTCCAGAATCAAGTTACTTCATTTACATTTAATGTGAAATCCTTACCTTCAGATTTGGCTCACTGGAGTCCATTGTATCAATGTAGGAAAATACTTCAGTGTTGCTGCCTCTAGCTGATGGATATTCTATGGCATTCATGATTTGTGTTTTGAGTGTTCTAACTCTTGTCAAGAACTTCAGAATAGAGCCCCTGGCAACAAGGTGCGATAACAGCATTATTATGGAAAACATTTTTTTAGATGTGGAGAGAGATTATTCTGGACATGAGCACCCCAGCATCTTTGCACTACAAATCCTAAAAACAGGCATCGACAGGATTTGTGGGAGTTGTCACCTCAAACATCTAGAGAACCCCACTAGTTTACCCTTGATGCAGGCATTTGAATAACACCAGTTGTTTTCAGATTGCTGAATTATACCATCACTTTGTTCTTATATAAATGAAAGATGTATGCACATACAATATGCTAGTGAAAAAAGCATAGAAAAGGAACAAAGATTTATACCATCATGGTGTATTCCAGCTACTTTGGCTTAGGTAGCTAAAGATTTGGGGTAGATCTTTAGCATTGTAGAATGTTCTGCTGATATCTCCCATTTGGCAGAACAACTTTATCAGTAGAAGCAATAATTAAAAGATTGAAGACTGTCAGAGAAGAATGGACTTTGTCCAACATCTAATCTTCAGCTCTTCCTTTTAGAACCTATGCAGGCACAGAAAGGCAGCTTTTTTCTTAAAAAAGCTGAGCCTCATGCTTCTCTTCTGATCCTGAGGAGTGCACTACTTCAGGATTCTTTAGCAGCTCCAGTCCACTCTGTTTTCCCAACTAGGAATGTGTACTACCCATCTGATACAGGTGGGTAGAAGCAATGGGAGTTGCAGTTCACTGTTCCTGCAGGGCTACAGTTTGCAAAAGGCTGACTAGAGATGTGAAGGTAATCAGAGATGTGAGAGCCAAAAGCTCCTCTTCCTCAAAGTTTTATCCTGGACCCTGCTATGGCAAGTGACACGCAGCTCCATGAATCATGGGAAAGGAGAAGCAGCAGAGGTTCTTTTCCATGTCTCATCCAAGATCTGTCGTCGTGAAAACATTGTTATGATACCATTTTCTGTTTCTCCAAAAAGACCTCTTTCCCTGCGCATGTCTGGTGCCAGCAAATCTTCGAAGCTCCTGATTGTCTAGCAAGTATGTCCCCTGTGTTAGTCAAAAGACTGCTTACTTGTCTGACAGGCCAGTTGTCAAGCATCCAAAATGTGATCATGTGACTGTGGGGGGAGGGAAGCTGTTAGAATTTTGAATAGGGGTCATAAGTACCTCTTTTTGGGTCATTGGAACCTTGAAGGAGCCACTAAGCAAGCAATTTGTAAGTCAAAGACTACCTGTGGTCTTCCAAAATAGATGTCTGTGCTGTCACTGTAGATATTGGAAAGATAGGATGATTGTTGAGTTCTTGCTCTTCTGATGGGTTTCTTCCTTCCCTTCCTATATCTCTTGGATCTGCATCAGGACCTTACTGAATTATAACTATAGTATATCACAGTGGCTCAAGTAGCTGGCTGGGCAGATCAGTTAGACTGCTTTGTTTGCCACTTAAGACAACATATGAGATTCTTTGTAGCTCAAGGATCACCAAAGGTGAATGGCACACTTTTAAATGATCTCATTGACTCCAAAAAGCAGACCTGGCAAATTGTGGCATGGACTTTGGAGGTTAACAATTTATGTTTATTCGAGCTTGCCTTTTCCTGAAATATATGCACGGGACATGAAAAGATTGGATTCTATGGTTCCTTACTCTATTTATTATTTATTAAATGTATTTGCCACCCATCTCACCAGCTGGACAGCTACTTTAGTGATGATGATGTCTATACTTCTTACCTCTATAAACTTCCATATTAGGAAGGATTTTTTCTCTCACAAATATTAAAGCATAAATTGAGTATCTGCTTAACAAGAAAAAAAGCACGATGAGCAACAATTAGCCCCCAAGTAGTTTTTCCATCCACCCACATAATCCTGCTCCATTCCAAGCAGTTCTTGATTCCTATTCAAGGGTGTCAGATGACATTCGTCTTACTGGTTGCCAATCCCAGTAGAATGCTGTTCATAAACAAGGGCAGGAAATGCTAGTTAAAACTTCTGGCTCTTTTAAAAGAAATGAATATAGCATTACCAAGGCTTTACGAAAATTAAAATTAAAAAAAATCCCTTTTCATCACAGATTACATTAAAAGATTCTGTCTTCATGAGTTCTGACGGTTGCTTCAAAGAATCAAAGCTAGCTTTGAACTTCTGGTGTGCTTGCATGCATACACATATTTTTCCTTTTAAAAATAGTATTTTACACTCACACACATTACCCACACCTTACTGCCTTCTTTTTTTTCCAGAGAGTTTATTTTTTGTGAAAATGGGAAAATGATCTAAGGCAAGCTGTATGCTTATGCATTTCTCTTAAAACATAGCAAGATATAGACAAACAATGCCTATTAGCTCCAGTGTTTAATTGGAAACCAGTTGCAGTGACTAAGGGGGATTTTAATTCTTTGCCTTTGTTATAAATTGTTGGTTTTTACTTATGTTGGAATGTTGGGAAATACTAGGTATATAGATAGGGGGGAAAGGGGTATGCAAGATATTCTTGGATCTATGCCATCGAAGACACCCGATCTGGTTCATAGTTTAGATAAATATTTGGGAAGCTATTCAATTTGACTGTCTCCAGTACAGACTCTATTAAAAACAAAAATATGATTTTTGGCAAGAATACGCTTTGATGTGTATAGAAAAAGAAAAGGAAAAAATACCAAGAATAAGTTTAAAGAAGTGTGGGTGGCATAAACTTCAAAAAATATGCACATTTTCCATAGACAACTTTATTATGTTTATTTTTATTATTGTGTTTGTGTCACAAGTTTCAAATTTTCTGACCTCATTTGAGCAGATCTGAATATTACTTCAGAGCAAAAATACGTGTTAAGTCTGCAGTCTCATGGTAAATCTTTTCTAAACAAAAGAGAAATCTTTGAACTCTGCAGAGACACTGAAAATGGTGGCTTAGCTTGCACTCACATTTTTGGTTCTCAAAAAGCAACAAATGGTTCCTATGAGTTTGTAGTAGAGTTCATTAGCAGTTGAATCTAGAGGTCCAATCTATGGTATATGGACCAGTGTAATGCTTTGAATTATACACACTAACCCCACAATTGTTTTACCCATGGTTTGTTGTACAAGTGTCAGTGGCTGGATTCACATATAATGTACAACAATAAAGTATGGTTTATGTAAAGACTGGGGTCACACAATCTGTAAGATAAAATCAGCTGAACATCACTATAAATGTATGTACCCAGCCACTATATGCCTAAATCTAATCAGGGTAACAACCTTCTCCCACATAGGGGCCAGGGGTCATGCTTTCACCACCGCCATTTTTTTCCCCTTTTTTGCTTCACAGATCACTCACTTCCACTAGCACAGGATGGAGTATGTTACTCTGCAGGAGCAACTGGTTAATCTGTTGCCAACATGCCTGCCTGAAGAGGCAGTGAGCACCCACAAAAGCAGCATTATGCACTCTCTCATGCAGACCAGATGGATATATTTCTTTTGGGGTGCTTTCCAGTGGTGGGCCATGTGCAGCCATGGACTGTAGGCTTCCAATGCCTGATCTAAGTGATGGCTATTGGGAGACAAAATGGTGGGTGCTTGAGGGTTGAACTGTACTTGGAAGAGATCTACTGAAACTGGTGATACTGGATTTTGTTATGACTAGCATAGGTCCTGTAGGTATCTAAGCACATTATAATTAAATCTGGATCCAAAGTGGAATGCTGGATTTGGTTGAATGTATTTGTTTTGCTTCTTAAAAGTAGTTAGTCCTCAACTTACGGCCATAATTGAGCCCAACATTTCTGTTGCTAAATGAAACATTTGTTAAGTGAATTTTGCCCTATTTTATGACTGTTCTTGCCAAGCAGTTGTTAAGTGAACCTGGCTTCCCCATTGACTTTGCTTGTCAGAAGGTCACAAAAATTGATCACATGACCCTGGGACACTGTAACTGTCATAAATATGAGTCAGTTGCCAAGCATCTGAATTTTGATCACGTGACTATGGAGAATGCTGCAATGGTCATAAGTGTGAAAAAGGGTCACAAGTCACTTTTTTCAGTGCTGTTGTAACTGAATGGTCACTAAATGAACTGTTGTAAGTCGAGGGCTTCCCTAAACCCATCCTCAGCACAATAAAAAAAGAGTAGTTGATTGGGAGTTGACAGAATTCTGCTGCAAAGTTGCTTCTCCCACTGAGAATAGCTGCTAGAACTTCTTCAGAGCATGATATGCTTGTCAAAGTGCTATATCAAGTTAGAAAGAGGAATCCCGGGACTATGAAAAGAAAGATTTTAAAAAATGGCTCTGCATTCTCAAGGTGGAAATCTTACCTCCTATTAGTACTCTCCCTGCTGTGAAATTAAGCAAGTCCTTTTTTCTGAAGATCTTAAGTGCTGTTCCTTCTCTTCCTCATCCTCTTGTTCAGTGTTCTTCCACATTTACAGAGCCTTTGGAACCCCCATCCCCCATTTGTGTCTCTAAGAACTCCCTCACCCAACTGTGGTTTCTTAAACTGATTCTGTTGCTTGATAAACAGGCTCCTCTCTTGCTGGGAATGATTCACAACCTTGTCTGAAGGGAAACCTTATGGGTATGAGTTCCACCCACAGCACCACATTGTCAGGATGATGCCATCATCTGCACTCTGCATTCCTTCCAATAAGAGCCATATAAATCATATAAGGGGAGGGGGGAGTGTATGTGTGTGTGTACGCACGCGTCAGTCTCAAAAAGTTTATTGCTAGGTGTGGGTGCTTCAGGCATTCTGAGGGACAAAACACTGTGAAGATGTCTAACACATGCCTTTTATTAACATTTGTTAGTTGGAAAAGGTGCTTTCTGATTTATTGCAAAAGGCTGACATATTTATGATTGCACCAGTCTTCATGGACCCAGTCCATTTCATCTAATGCAAGCTTATCTTATGGTACATGTGTCAAATGCTCCAACAATCTCACTTGTTTGCCAAACATAGTATTATAGCTATTATATGGCTGTAATAGTAACATGTCACTGTCTCCATAATGTGCCTCACATAATGTGCCTCACAAAACTCAGGATATCTGCAGAAGATCTCTTTCAGGCCAACCCTTTTCACAGGGTTGTTGTCACCCTTTGTTGTTATGGGAAAATAGGAGGTGGAAGGAATATTATGTATGTTTGCTGGCTTGTGTTACTTATAAAGTAATAAAGATGGGATAAAAATCCAAGAAATAAAGACAAATAATATTGTGTCTAAATTGTTTGTGTTTGTTTTGTATCTTCAAGTCAGCGTTGAATCCTGGGGACATTTTTTCAAAGGAGAAAACCACACTTCCCAACACTGGCATGGAAAGCTACTATATATAAACAGGGAGCAAACCACACATTCACAAGCACTGATATTACCTAGTCAGGTAATGAAATGTTTGCAAGCAAACAACCAAGAGAGTACCAAGGATTCGGTAGTTCAACACTGAGCTACATGTAATATTTTCTATTTGGACAAATAAGGAATAACCGTGAAGAGGATAGAAAGCCACTCTATCATCCAGTTGTGAAGTCCCTTGGACTGATTACAAGTGCAATTGTTTTATTGTGTAATAGAAAATCCCAATAACAGTGAGGAAACCATGCTATGTATTTCACACATACAAACAATGGCAGAGGGGCCTCTGCAGGGGCAAAGTAAAGTCTTATTTTCTGCTATCCTCAACTGTAAGGTGAAACGGGACCCCTCTGAAAAAAAACCGGACCACCTAAAACAGGGGTCTCCGACCTTGGCAACTTGGAGGACTTCAACTCCCAGCTTTGTTGGCTGGTGAATTCTGGGAGTTGAAGTCCACCAGGACTTAAAGTTGCCAAGGTTGGAGACCCCTGACCTAAAAGACTGAAGCCCTCTTATGTGTTACTCTTTATAATGGTAAATAAGTTTCCACACACCAGTAACTTCCTTAAAGAAAAGGAAACAAAGCATGGAAGAAGTGATGAAAGATAGATAGCAAAGAGCTGAGGCTTTCTTTTTCAGTTCAGCAATCTTCTCTGAAAGCTGATTGCTGCCTAGAAGGGGTAGGAGACTTTATGCGCTGTAAATTCATTAATGGTGTCAGGAAGGTCTAGCTAAGCAAGGTCTAAAGATTTGGGTCTTCCCAAATCCCGAATATACGCTTCCTCCCCCATCCTGATTGCCTTGGGAGATGTTTGCCTTATACTTCCAACACTGAAGTCGTCTTTCCGTCTACTACTCTGTGGCCTGGCCTGTTTTGAGAAGGATGGGCTCAGATAGGCCATCTTGCATTTTTTGAGATCAGAAATGCTATGAATAGTGGCTACTAATCACAATGGCTCTACATTATCCCTAATGTGAGAGATGGAATGCTTTTGACTATCAGTTGCTGGTAACAAACCACAAGTAAGAAAAGGCTTTTGTGCTCCTTACTTGCCTGTGGGCTTCTGAGAGGCGTTCAGTTGGCTGCTTTGGGAACAGGAGACTGGTTAAGATAGAGCTTTGGACTTTTCTTAAGAGAGGTCAGCAAAGACACTAAATAAATATCAGAAGAGCCACTAGGAATCCAGAAAATGTTAGCTTTGAAGACAATCCTTACTGATTTCATAAGAGTTATTTCTACTTTGTGGTAACAACTATTGCCTAAAACAAATATATTGTAATCCAGCTGTTTAGGATCTGGAATCTTCCAGGTGTGTTAAATTCCCATAATTTTATGCCAGTGGAAAAGGCTGCCTAACCATACTGGATTACAGTAGGAGTCCATCTTGGAAATCCCTTTGGAATCCCTTCAAGTAGACACTTGCAGTCAAGTCTGAACATGCTGTGTTGCACTGCCCAGTCTTAGACATATTCATTTAAAAGACCCATTCAGCCCAAAAATGTTTATTTAAAATAAATATATCTAGGAATGGCTCTTTAACCAACATTTTTTTCCCTTCAGTGGGATAAAGATTGAACACTTTCAAAGAAGTGCAGGGGAAAATATCAAATTAAAATCAAACTTTTCACAAATTATATTAAAAATCCATTTATTTTTGTATCTTGTACATATACAAAAAATGCATCTTACACGGAAATTTTGAAAACAAAAAAGTTAAGTAAAAACATAAATACATATATATTTTCTTACGAAATGTCAGATTTACAAAATGTACATTATGCATTTCTAGCTTGTCTTATGCTCATTTTAAAAATTCCCAAGCAAACCAAAATATCACAACCAGGAAGATCAGATATTACAAATGAATCAATGGAACATTTTTCTTGCTGTTTATTCCCCAGTACTATGCCTGATATTCTTTTCTCCCTTCCTTGTCAAATTCTACATTTCTTAATAGTGGTAATATTTTGTAAAGGTATCCATTCATTAAAAAAAGATACTGGTGCATTCTGGAGAAGGAAGGGGAAATCCAAGTATGGCTTGTAAAAAGCCCCCAGTTCTCCAATTAGTATACTGGGTAAAATTAAATAGAACCTCCTTATGTTTCCAGAAAGCTAGCTTGTGAAATGTAGCATTTCAGAAAGGCTTCTGAAATCAATTTATTTCCAACAGTGGACTCTTCGATGAAATGTTATATATAATGATGTAAATCTTTAACTTCAGACATATTTAATAGGCTGATCATTCAAGAAAGGAATGCAGGGAATCTTGGAAAAAAACCACATAGTTTATGAACAAGACACATCAATTCCAGCATTTCCTTAAGCTGAAAAAGCCTATCCTTATCAGAAAGCAGATTCCACTAAATTCCACAGGACCTTTTCTAGATAGAAGTTCCTAAGACTGTGTAGCACTTTCAACAGAGTGATTGTGTGCCACCAGAGGCCTAAATGGGTGGCTAGTCTCAGTCCTTGAATCTGAACTGGATGCAGGATAGAATGGGGTCTTTTTCCAGGTACATCAGCATAGGACTTCAGCCTTAATCAAGGCAATCTTTTGTTGTAGAATTAAGGCTGTATTCCTAAATGCCTCCACTAATGAATAAAGTCCTTGAAGTTGTTGCACTTCAAGTCCATGTAAACATCTGCAAGAAACTGATTCCCAATGAAGGCCACAATTAAGAATCTACTGGTTTCAAGGGAATCTAAGAACATATTGAGGGGAGCACTGAGGTGCCTCCCTGATTGGACCAGGACTGCAAAATATCTTTTCCTCCCCTTTCTCAGTTTCTAGGTCCTTCCCTTGGCCCCACTTACAAATCAAAGAACGATACAGATGATCAGCCAGGGAAACCAACTCTAAACTTGTGAATATAAAACCTTATAGATGCTTTAAAAGGCTTGTTTGATTATTGACTGTTTTGTTAGTTGTTCTGAAAAAAAGGGGGGGGAGGAGAGAGAGAGGCAACCTTAGCTTTTCTCCAGTTACACCGGGTTTCCTGAAAACCCTTTTCCTTGTGTTCACAAAAAGAAAATAAAGAGCTGCAAGGCTCGCAGCTCTAGCTGAACCTCAACAAATTCTTTGTTAGTTTCCCCATAAAAACCAAACCCCTGCTTATGCTTTGCTGCAGAGAAACCCACTTTTGTTTCTCTTTTGTCTCCTCTAACAAAAGACAAGAGAGTTAAAGCCATTCTATCAAAAATCAACATGTCACTTCTTTTTCAGACCCGTTTCTTTCCTCTCCCCCCTTTTGCTCCTCCCTAAAATCTCAGCAAGACTCTTTTGCCAAAGCCCAAATCAGCCAGGAAGAAAACTTTGAAAACAGGAATGCAGAATTTTCCTTACAGCCTGGCCAAACCCATGCAATGAGGATTCAGAAGTTAAGCTCAACTAAGTGTGAGGTAACTTGCTCCCAAGGCAAATTTGCATAGCTGGAAACCATTATGCCTTTACTTGGTAGTAAGTCCCATTGAATACAGAGGAGTTTAAACTTCCAAGTAGGTTTGCAATGAACTGCACTGCTACAATATGAAGGAACCCCCAGTAAGATTTATTTGGCAATTTCCTTTTTTAAAAGGAATGAACATGCACACAGGCACACAGGTGCACGCACACACATACTTTCTCCCTTCTCAGAGCTTTTCTGGATAACTTTAGAAAAACTGTAAACTAAGATTCTGATTTGGGGGAGGGGGATCTGATTTGGCACCCTATCACACGGTAAAAAAGATAGCTTGCTTTTCTCTCTTTGTCCCAAACTTCCATTCTTGGCACTATGCCAGATACTCTAAACAGATACTGTAGAACCATTTAGAAAGTGAGAAGGCCAGGGTGAGGGAATAAACAAATTCTCAAAGGATATTTACTGCCCTGAAGCACAGTCTAGAGATGGAGGGTCTCTCGGTGAGAAGCAAAGGTAGTCTGAAGGAACAATGGTCCAAGCCCTTGTTCCTTGCAATACAAGGGAAGAAGAAGCCAAGGGAGCCTCATACAGCAGTCTCCCCTTTGCTTCCTGTGCTGAGTCTGTGGTAAAAACGCCTCCAAGATTGGAGAGTTTTGCCAGTCCAAATCCAGAAGCCAGTTGTGATGCCCACAATCATGGTCATGAGATACTTGATCAAAAAGACAGTGAAGTCAGGGCTCATTGGGGCAACGTTGGTGGGGCAAGCAATGGCATAGCTTTTGCAGTTCTGCAGGAGCCAGGTTTTCTCCCACGTGTCCCGGAAGGCCTGCTCATAGAAGTAGCAAGCCAACACAATAGTGGCAGGCACTGTGTAGAGGACACTAAAAATGCCAATCCTCACCATGAGCTTCTCCAACTTTTCGGTTTTGGTGCCATCATGTTTCATGATGGTCCGTATACGGAAGAGGGACACAAAGCCAGCCAGGAGGAAAGAGGTGCCAATGAAGAGGTAGACAAAGAGTGGGGCCAAGACAAAGCCCCGCAATGCGTCTACACTGTAGATGCCCACGTAACAGACTCCACTAAGCACGTCCCCATCGACCTGTCCCATGGCTAAGATGGTGATGGTCTTGATGGCAGGCACGGCCCAGGCAGCCAGGTGAAAGTACTGGGAATTGGCCTCAATGGCCTCGTGGCCCCACTTCATGCCAGCAGCAAGGAACCAGGTGAGGGAGAGGATCACCCACCAGATGGAGCTGGCCATGCCAAAGAAGTAGAGGATCATGAAAAGGATGGTGCAGCCTTCTTTCTTGGTGCCCTGCACCACAGTGCGGTAGCCGTCTTCTGTGAAACCTTCCACACAGACCACTTTGTCCTCCAGCAGGAAGCCAGCCACATAGGCCACTGCCACCATGAAATAGCAGCCAGAGAGGAAGATGATGGGTCGCTCAGGGTAGCTGAAGCGTCTCATGTCCACCAGGTAGGTCAGGACAGTGAAGAGGGTGGAGGCACAGCACAGGATCGACCAGATGCCTACCAGTAGACGGGCAAAGTGAACCTCAGCTTCCTTGAAGTACATCAGTCCATTGGGGAGTTCTGGTTCACAAGGGGCACCACAGTCCCTTTCACCCAAAAAGCGGTAGCCCAGGTATGGGGGTACTTTGAGTTGCCGTGGGCAGGAGAAACCAGAGTTGGAGGGGCCCAGGGGGTGAGAAGTGGGATGGGGCAGATACGGCGTGGGAAAGACGGTGGAACTTTCGGGGCTCCCTCCGCCCGCTCCCGAAGTGTCCGAAGTATTCTGCCCCACGCAGATCTCACCTGCGCCGTGCATGGGGAAGTTTTCGCAGCGGAGCCGCTCGGGCCACTGGAAGCCAAACTTGTTCATCAGGGCCTCGCAACCCTGGCGGGCCCGCTCGCACAGGGATCGGCAGGGCGGGATGGCCTGTTCCAAGACGGTGCAGACGGGCGCGTACATGGAGCAAAGGAAGAAGCGCAGCTCCGGCGAGCACTGCACTTTCACCAGCGGGTAGAACTGATGGACTTCCAGCCCGGCGTCTTCTTGGTTGGTGTGCCCCAGGAGGTTGGGCAGGATGGTCTGGTTATAGGCGATGTCCGTGCAAAGAGGGATCGAAATGGGCTGACAGAAGCCGTGGTCCGGGACAGAAATCCCTTTCTCCCCATGGTAAGATTGGGCGCCGGAGCCCCAGGGAATCCCGCACAGGACGCCCAGGAAGACGGCCAGGCCCAAGGACGCAGGGGCCGTCCTCGTCGCTCTCGGTCCTCGATCCATGATCCGAGGCAGCGGCAAGGAAAGGAACGAGCGCGGCCGGCAGGGAGCAAGCGGCGGGAAGCGGGTCTTCGCAGCCCCAGAAGCGCTGGAGTCTCAAAGCATCGGCGGCGCCCAGCCCAGACCCCCGAGAGGGCCAGCGGCCAAAAGGCTTACGCGGCGGCGGCGGCGGCGGCGGCACAAGGCGCTCTTCCAGCAGTCTGCTCTCGGATGGAGGAGGTGAAAGAGGCGGATCGCTCGCCAAACCGGCTCTCTCGTTGATCGCTCGCCAAGGGCTGGATGATAATTCTTTGCTAGGGTTGCAAGGCGAAACGCTCCTCCGATGTTATTTGCTTCCACCGAAGAGAGAAGAGAGCTTGACGGCGCCTAACAACGTCGTGTTTTTCCTTCGGTCGGCCACGAAGCAATCTTGGAACGGAGGAGGGGGTGGGTGGGAGGATCGTTCACAAGTTCGACCGCAGTAACTGGCTCCACTTCCCAGCTGGCTGTTCAACCCCTCAAAAGTTCGGGAATTCAAGAATTTGGCTTACTCTTACTTCTCCGTTTCAGGCGTCCTTTAATTGAAGAGTTGATTGTCGGCTTTTTTGTTGTGGTTGTTGTTATTGTAAGAAAAAAAATCAAATCACTCCGTTATCGCCTTTGCCAGCAATGGGGCTAATCCTTTAAACAGAAACATGGGTAGTCCGATATCCCGTCGGCGCCCTTATCTATCTCTCCAGCAGCAACAGGAGAGACTAGATGCCGTTGGAACAAGCAACATCCACCCTAAAAGCATAAAAATAAAAATAAAAAATAAAGGAGGGAAAAAGAGACGTCCCTGCACTCTGAATATATATATATATATAATATATTCGTGTATGTGTAAATCTGGTATTCCATGGAACTCCACCCCTTCGCCCCATTCACAAACCAAACAGTGGGCGGGCCATAGAACTCAAGCTTCTACCAATTGCATAATCTGTTGCTTCCCTTCCTCGGTGGAGGATTGGATAGAAACATAAAAGCCTCTAAAGGGGAGGGGAGGAATGGAGGGAGGGGGGCGGATTCTGTAATGGTGGATTCTTCTGCAGAAAAGTTGAAAGAAACTTTCAGACTCTTGAATGGAAGAGAGGGACGCGTATACGCGCCGAGAGTGGAGGAGGAGAACCGTGGTAATCTGTGGTAGGCAAAAATCAGAAGGAATCTGGTTAAAAAAAAAAAAAAGACGCCGAGAGAGTGAGAGTGAGAAAAACCTGGATCTGGATGCCTGGATCGCATACAGCTGTCCTCGAAATTAACTTTTCTCTTTTTATAAAGGGATTTTCCGAATATGCTACGGCCCTCCTGAAATAACTTTTTCAAAGCCCGAAATTCACATTGCACGATGGCCTGAAAAAATGTTTTTATTCTCTGAGTTTTGTGTAGTTCTTCAACCTCAACTAACTGAATAAGACTCCCCTCCATCATAAACACTTAAGAGATGACATTCAAAATAATAGCAAATACTTTGAAAATGTAAAAACTAATTGAGGTTGTGGAAGATAAATCTGAAACCACTTAGGTTACAAAAGAAATAAACTTGAGGCTTATCTTTTAAAATGTTTTTGATACCAGACTCAGTCCAGTTCTTTAAATTCAGTTCTTTACTTTTGAGAATATATCTTTTTTGAAATGGTGCAAAACTCATATGATTGACTCTACTGTACATGTGGTTTCATCAGGAAAACCCCATTCCCCAGTTATGTGTACAAGAATTTGATTAAATACCTTCCATACAGCAGGAAATATTTAAATCCAAATTCACAAACCAAACTGGTTTATGGCTTGGTCTCAATTTCTTTAGCAGGACACCAAAAAATTTAAAGAAATGGTTTGAGGGATGCAGCTTGAATTAGAAACATCTATTAAAATTCATTTATGCTGAAGATTTTTCTTTGCTTATAGTAAAGAATATTGAACACTTTTGTTCATCATAGTTTAAATCTGCTAGGAATCTGGAGGTGGAAATTACTTTAAAGGTAGACTTGATTAAGAACTGGCTTTGTGGAGCTTGGTCAAATATGCAGTGTAAATGTGCAAATTGCTTCATGAACATATCCCAGGAATTAATCTCCTAGCCCAAGGATTTAGCTTCCCAATCATATGCACATTTTAGAATGCAATAGAATACCGGCAACAGGGGATTTTGGAGATCTTTTACTCCAACCTCCTGCTCAGGCAGGAAACCCTATATGATTTCAGACAAATGGTTGTCCAATCTCTTCTTAAGAACCTCCAGTTTTGGAGCACCCACAACTTCTGGAGGCAAGTAATTCTATCGATTAATTGTTCTGCCAGGAAATTTCTCCTTAGTTCTAGGTTGCTTCTCTCCTTGATTAGTTTCCATTCATTGCTTCTTGTCCTTCCCCCTCAGGTGCTTTGGCGTTCAGGTTGACTCCTGAATTCAATAGGAAGTTCTTCTAAATTCGGAGATGTGCCATTAATCTCAGGAATTCTGGCCCAACCCCAAAATAACCAATAAACAATGAATTAGCATGGCAGTATTCCAGTGCCTCCCAACATCTTTTTCTTTATTTCTTACTATCTGTGGAAGAAAAATGTACAGTATTCATTTTTTAAGGGGGAACACCCATACCCCCACCATGAGTGCTTTTTTTTTTATAATTTTTTTTATTTATTTAAAACAATACATCAAAAAAAAATAGTCAAACAAATGATCGCGACAGGAACTTTACATGATATTTACACTTTCTACGGTATGTAGGTTTCAGTCAGATTTAACATATATTAAACATAATCCTGGTTATACTTGACTTTTTGGGCGTCTGTTGTTCAACCAAACGTACCATTTGTCCCAACATTGGAAATATACGGAGTCCTTTTGATCTCTTAATGCTTTAGTCAGTCTATCGGCTTCCGCATAATCCAAAATTTTCTCCAAAATCAAATCTTCAGCCAGCAGATCTTTCCCCTTCCAATGTTGGGTGAAACATATTCTTGCTGACGTGGTGATAAATACACACAGACACCATATATTTGTGCCTATATTGTCTGGCCTGATGTTCAGTAGATAGTACTCTGGTTTCAGAATTAGGTTATAACCTGTGATTTCCATGATCCATGCCTGTATAATTTTCCAGAATTCAGTCGTCCTGGAGCAGGTCCACCACATGTGGAAATAGGTGCCAATCTCCCCACACTTCCAACAGTTTGGTGAGAGATTTGAGTACATTTTAGAAAGACGAGCAGGTGGAAGGTGCCATCTATACAGCATCTTGTACACATTTTCTTTGTATGATGTTGCCCACAGGAATTTCATATGTTTAAACCAGATTTCTTCCCATTTTGTCAAATCAATTGGATAGCCAATATTTCTCCCCCAGGCAATCATAGAGTCTTTAACTATTTCATCCCCTATCCAATAGTCTATTAAAAGTTTATATATCCTTGATAACATTTTGTCCTCTTTTCCTAGAATGATATTGTCCAGATCATGCTGATTCAAATTAATACCATCTTGTTCCCTATCTTTTTTAAATTTCGAGCAAATTTGGGCATAAGCCCACCAATCCAGTTGTCTTCCCTGCAACTCCAACTCATTTCTTGATTTCAGACTACCATGGGGGTCCAAAAGTTCCCGGTAAGAGAGATGATTTTCTTTGTTATATAGAGGCCTATATGTTATAGCTTCGAGTGGGACCAACCAAGAGGGGATTGAAGAGTAAAATTTACCCTTAATTTTCCTCCAGGACTCAATTAGAATATTCCTCACGTAATGTCCTGCAAGGCACCTGTGTTTTGGGATTTTGTTTTGCCAAAGAAAATAATGCCAACCTTGATATAGCCCCTCCCCTTCCAAGATCAACAACCTCCTTCTTCTCAACAATATCCAATCCCTGATCCAGACTAAATTTGCGGCCTGATAGTAGTATTCCCATTTTGGAACACCAAATCCTCCTCTTTCTTTAAGCTCTTGAAGCATTTTAAGTTTGATTCTGGGTTTTTTATTTTGCCAAATGAATTTAAGGACATAGTAATTTAGTTTTTTAAAAAAATTATTATCCAATCTAGCTGGTGCTGTATAGAATAGGTATATCCATTTCGGGAGTATGTAAGTTTTTATAATTGCTATTCTACCTAGTAGGGATATCTGCATGTTCTTCCACTTCTCTAGATCCTGACCTGTTCTCTTGAGAAGGTTCAGATAGTTGTCTTCTTTGATCGTGGAGCATTTGGCTGATATAATAATACCTAGATATTTTAGTTTATTTACAATTTGGAACCCCAAATTCGCTTCTAATTCTTTCCCTTGCTTTACTGTCAGATTTTTGGCAATAATTTTAGTTTTTTCCCTATTGACTTTTAATCCCGCCACTTTACCATATTTTTCTATTTCCTGGGTCAGACACGGTCCCGATATCAACGGATCTTCTAATATAAATACTAAGTCATCAGCGTAAGCCTGCACCTTATATTGTTGATTTTGGATATAAAGACCTTTTATCCCCGTATTAAGTGCTTTAATATAAGATGCAGAGAACACAATCTCTTGAAATGAAGAAGATGCAATCACTTGAGTCAGTTTTACAAACTGTTTTGGGTTTGTTTTAAAGGTTTGTTTTAAAGGCCTAACCTTATTTCTTAGGGCAAAATAGAACAGGTGAGTAGACAGTGTCACACTAGCAAGTCTGATCACTCTGATCATCTTGGTTCTCTCATAGCATACTGCAAGCTATTTTGTTAAACATGTTCTGCTTCTGAAATATGGAAATAGCGAAGGGAAGGCTATTTATTGCAGCAGCTCTGGAACTGGAAAGAACCTCAGGTTGCCACTTCGACATTAACTCCTGTTAATGAAAATTAGAATGTCCACAGGGAGCTTTCAGGAAGAACTTGTTTGTCAATAAGTGAGACAGGGCATTTTCTGCTGAAGCCTCTAGACTTGGAATTCCCTCACTTGGAAAGTACAGGAAGCTCCAAGTCTTGGCAACTCTTTAACAATTTTATTAAGAGAGCATTTTTATTTTTATTGTTTTAATTTGAAAGCATTGGCAGAATAAAAACAAATCAGAGAGTTATACTGCTAAATTCACAAATTCCAGTAGATGATGAGGATAATGATAAGGATGGGATGATGGTTGCTGTTTAGACAAATAGTCCTGGCTGGATTTGGTACTTTTGACTATGAAACCTTCCCAAGGACCATGTATATATCGTCACAATATATATCGTTGCGAGTACTGCATTTTTTTTGGGTTGGTTGATAAGTTGAGAGTGTGCCCATTCACCAACCACTCTTGACATCACCACCATAACTTTCTTTTTTCCACTCTGAAGAACATTATATTTCCTTATTTCGTCTTAGGTTTTCTTATTGACTGTTGTCTCTTCAGCTGCTGCAGTGTGAATTGTCCATATATTTTTTTTCTTTATAATCAGTCATATTTAACTTATGATGGGCTAAATGTTTATCAGTTTGTATTTGGAATCTCCATAGAGTCTTTTGGTTCTCAACTACTTTTTCATTATTGTGATTCTGACATTTTCTTTTTGCCAGTGCTTTTTTAAAGATTCCAGTGAATCAAGCAGCCACTTTATTTATCAAAAATTCTGTCTGCACAAGGTATGCAACAATCTTAGTTCTTTGTATTAACAGTCTTCTTCCATTGTTGTCCTCATTAAACAACTCCTCCACCACCACCACCTCCTCCTCCTCCTCCTCCTCCTCCTCCTCCTCCTCCTCCTCCTGCTCCATGTTTGATAGCACCTAGGAAATAAATTCTCACCTAAAAGTAATAAAGAGTTATACAAAGAATTGCAGTCTTACACCTACACAATTCTATTTTTTGCATGTCATGTTGCAATATATTTTTAATGGCAGGATTTGACTTGCTTTTAGTTTGATTCTGGAGAGAAAGCAGTCTTGTCTTTTATTTGTAATTGCAAAATGATGAAGCTAAAGCTTTGTGGTTAAAAACATTTTGTAACCACATATAGCTTAGTCATATGAAACTATTTTAGAAGGGTTAGACTAGTAACATACCAATAGTGAGGTCTTCAGTAGGAACCATTGTGTTTAACATTACTAAATCCATGGTAGTATTTGTTTTAGCTTAAATAGGATTGAGAGTGTTTGTCATCCATATTCAATTGTTTGTATAGAATGCCTATCTTTATCACAGATTTATATTTCTCCTAAAACATTTAAATACTTCTAATATTTAAATTTTGCTTTTAAAGGAAGCCTTGATCTCTTTTGTTTTCTTGAAAGTTCAATAATGCCACAATCACCTAAAGTTTTCATTTACCTCATTAATTGTTAAAAAACGTCTGGTTTGATTTGAATATCCTGCACAAGAATAGCCATGTTAATCTGTTGCAGCAAAACCAGCAGAACCTGAAAGACTAACTAAATTAATTACAGCATATGCTTTTGTTAATAAACCTCTAATGAAGTGGACTGTAATCCATGACAGTTTAGGTCATAAAAATAATTGGCAGTCTTTAGGGTGCCACAGAACTGTTGTTTTGGAACATTCTTCTTATTTTAATTAGCTGCACTCCAATAAATGCTCATTAAATTCACATGCCATTTACACTGTGAATTTATTTATCATATCGATATCCCGCTTTTCTCCAGAAATTCAAGGTGATTTATATAGGAATCTTCCTTCAGTTTATTTCCCCAGGGGTAACTGGGTGAAGTAGATTGGGCTGAGATGTAACACATGACCCAATGCATTTTCAAGACCAAAGGTTGATTTGAGTTTGATCTCCCAGGGGAAGTCAGCAGTCCTACTCCATCAGCTGATGGAATGTTCTCCCCCAGCAGATGTGTGTGGTCTCCGCTCTCCTAGTATTAAGGGACAAAAATAATGAAGTCACATCACTTTTGTCACTCTTAAATTAGAACTGATCTTAATGATACTGGTTTTAATTTTGATATCTGTTGGGTTGCTTCGACTAACTTGTTTTAATTACCGGTACTGGATTTATTGTTTTTAAGTACCTTGAGGGTTTATATAAGTATCAAATTGGGGACTATATTTAATAACAAAATAAAAATGAAATGAAATATTAAATGTACTGTGTAATTGTGTACTGCTTTTGTATACCACTTGGATTGCATCAAATACTTTAAATAAATAAATAGAACCAGTAATACCTTACAACAGCTCTGTAAAGTTATTGAAATAAAAATAGCATGTGAATATGTGAAGCTGAGAAACACTGACTTATTTATTTATTTATTTATTTATTTATTTATTTATTGGTTCGATTTATATGCCGCCCTTCTCCGGGGACTCAGGGCGGCTTACAATGCGTTAAGCAATAGCCTTCATACTTTTGTATATACCTGCTTAGTAGGGCTTTTGCCCCCCTCCCTAAGCAGTGTTCTTTTTTATACAAAGTCAGCTTATTGCCCCCACAATCTGGGTCCTCATTTTATCTACCTCAAAAGAATGGAAGGCTGAGTCAACCTTGAGCCTGATGAGATTCGAACTTGCAGTAATTGCAGGCAGCTGGTGCGACTTGATGAAAGCTATCTGGTAAGACCAAGGCTACAGTGAGAATTGAATTTAAAACTTCCTATATTCAACCCATCTACTGTGGAATTTGAAAAAAAAATTCTTTCAGATTTCTTAATTTGTTGCATTTGTAAGATAATAGTTTTTGGATAAAATAAACAAATAACATCATTTCTAAATACAATGCATATTTAGAACATTTAAGTTTACCATAATCAATGATAAAAATTTGATCAGGATGCCAGAGCAGTTTAATTAGGGAAACTGAATGGTCTTCAGTTGTTTTTATTACTAGAATTTGTAAGAAATGCTAATCCTTATTGCAATTAGGAAGCTCAGAAGACTAATTTAAATTCAGAATTGGAGAATTAAAACCTTGAAAGAAGGATTTACAGTTTTATTTTTTTAAGAGTCTAAAAGGTTTTTCCCCAACCTGGTATTTGCAATAACTGGCAGGGAGCATTGTTGTGAAGTCTGGTAGATAGTCTGACACATTGGATGGGCATCAAGTCTTTTACAATTCATTTCTTCGATTTGTTAATATTGGACTTCACTTTTGGTATCACCTTCTCCCATTTTGTTTCTGTTGCCTTCTACAGCCTGGACATCTACATCAGGGGTATCAAACTTGCGGCCCGCAGATTAGATGTGTCACGTGCTGGCCACGCGCCCATCCTGTTTTAGCGAAGGGGGGAGTCATGATACATCACATGATGACATGACACCATGAGTTTGAAACCCCCCCCCCCCGGTCTATATCCTTTCTACCATCTTTTTGGCCAGCTGCTTTTACTTTTTTTCTTCAGTAATTTCTTTCTATTTCCCATCCCATCCCAAATGCTGGGAATATTTCAAATGTGCTCTTGCACAGCTGCATGCCTGGGTAGCAGCATGCACAAATGTGATTTTTTTCTTCTTCAACAGCATAGCTCTTCAGCTGCACCAAGTTCCCATTTTAATTTCATATTTAAAAGTTTGGTAATAGAATGAGACTATATGAGACTATGAGAGCCAGTTTGGTGTAGTAGCTAAGGCACTAGAAACCAGAAGACTGAGTGCTGCCTTAGGCATGAAGCCAACTGGGTAACCTTGTGCCATTCCCTCTCTCTTGGCCTTAGTAAGAAGGCAAGGGCAAAGCTCTTTTGAAAAACCTTCCCAGCAGAGACCTGGCAGTCACCAAAAGTTAGCAATTACTTGAAAGCACCAAAATAATAAGTAAAATGTTGTATAGGCCCTAACAGGAGATACAAGGTGAAAGCAGTATGTGGGGGAAGTAGTTCACTACATCTAAAATGGCCTTTTTTGGTTTCAAACTGGACCACTTAAAATTTCCTTGGACACAGCATTTTGATTTTACAAAGATCATTAGATGAAATCCACTTTTACCAAAAATGGAATAGTGAGTTGGCCAACTTACTGTGGTCTCCAAAGACTTGTAACCCCTTCATAATGTTCCAAGAAGTGCACTGCAGAGGAATCCAACCTCAGAGGTGTTGCAATTCCAGAGGAGATAATTTGAGCAGCAGAAAATGACAGATGGACCTGGATGTGAATTCACTGATACCAACTAACTTGCCAACGTGGCCATCTGGACTCTAGTCTCTGGAGGAATATGCCATGGTGCTTATGTGCATATAGAAAAAGGGTGAAATAATACGGTTTCTTTTAAGAAACAGTAGGGAATTAAGTTATGCTTTGTAGAGATAGCTCAAAAATGCATGTTCAAAACTTGACTAAGAGCATTTTTATGGAGACTGTATTACCCTAATAACCACAGTCTCCACAATTTCCTAACCAGCATGGCCTTGTAGATAAACTGACTTTTCTCTTACTTTTCTCGTGGAGTGTGGAGGGGGGAAGTTAGGCCAGAGTTGCAAAACAGAGGTGAAGAAACACTAGGACTGAATTAAAGATCTGAACCATTCCCTGGTTCTTAGCTTAATTAACTCATTGGGTAGTGAACACAAAACGGGGGGGGGGGGGGGGGATCATGTCTGCTATGTTGAACAATATTAAAAAGAAAGATAAGATATACTTCTAAAAATGTTTAAATAGGTTTTTTTTTAGCATTCCACAATCCTGAATGGCACTAAACATGCATTAGGCTTTGATCTTGTAAAGTGGAATACTGTTATCTCCTGTATGTAAACTTTAAAATTATAGGTTTCTGTATATGTAGTTCTTTAATCCTATTTAAATCAAATATCTTTTATTAGGGGAAGAAAGTCATGATCCAACAGAAACTCTGCAGACCCTCAGGTGATGATTTTGGATTATCTTCCTGAGGATTTCCAGTCATGAGTGGTTTTTAAAATTACAAAGACTTTTTTATTTCCATGTTTCCCTTCCATACAAAGTCTTGCAGACAATTGCTGCATTCAGTATTTATCAGTCTTTATTAGTGGTACTTAAGCTGGAAACCTTTCTCCCTCCCCAGATTTATCTGAAATTCCCCTGCGATTGGTTTACATTTAGCTAAACCTCACTCTGATATCTTGACCAACATTTCATAGAGTCACGTCCTTCATGCAAGGTGACATAAAAAAAAGTCAAAGCAAACACTTGTGACGCTCTTGATACCCCCTAGATTGCTTGAAACATGTCAGCTTTTGGCTCCCATATCAAGAGCACATGGGTGAAATGTTTGAGATCACACCCTTATTGTCCTTCGAGGAAGGAGTAAACATTCCTCATTGTCTGACTGCTAAGGCAAATGGGTGCAGGGCAACTTCATAGGCAGAAAGGAGATAAGCTTGCCTTGCTCTCTCCAAAGAGCAGGCAGGATAAACAAAAGGAAAGCCACCCTGCTTTGAGGGATTCACTGCTGCACAGGGAGAGACTTCAATGGAAACAGGCTTCATAAGTAGCAGGACAATCAGAATCCATAAGAATGATCCCTCAGTTGTCAGGAAGACAGATGGGCTAAGTAACACCTTGTTTCTTTTTCAGAATGCCAGAAACAAGGCAATCGGACATTTATTTATTAATCTATTAAATGTATATGCTGCCCATTTCACCATTGAAGGGACTCTGGGCAGCTTACAAAAAAGATCATCAATTAGCAAGAAGGATGTGGCATGAGAATAATATTTCTCAGCTGAACCCAAGACATTTTGCCATCAGATATAATATAACACCCCCTTGTCCTTCTAATTTCTGTTCCAACTTGAATTGCAACTCAGTCTTACTTCAGCTTCCTCCACCGCATATGCAGATATCCACCTAAGCCTGTTTTCTGGTACAGCCAGCTCCAAGAACATGCTTATTTTTGAGCAAGAGAATTCCAGTTAGGTCTACTTAATATGGGAAAGATCAACAATTGGCCCTATATAAAGGGATTTTGTGTTGCTCAGTACATACAACAAAAGAATATGATATTCATTAAACACAAACATCATTTCTACAGGAGTAGCATTGGCAAAGATCTCCTAAAAGTTTTTTTTTTCTTAAAATGTTAAAGTGTAAATCACAAGAATGTGTAAGCCATTACCTATTCTTCACAAACATAGCCTAGAAAACATGTGCAATGAAAAGGTTTGGTTGCCCATCTCATAAAAAGAGACTCTGGGCGCAAAGGGAGGGAACCAGATATTAGTTGCAACGGAGCTGCCATAGCAACTCAATGCGGCCCTGAGGCCTGATGGGATAACCAAGTTTTCCAGGCCTCTTAGAAAACTAATGGAGATGGAACAAACTCATTTCTTCCATGACAGAAAAGACTTGCCTCTTGGATCCTTTCTAGTGTAGTTCCCTGGCAGACAGGACCTGCAGCATGCCTCTTCTGCTGGATCTGATGGAACAGGCAGATGAAATGAGGAGAGGCAGTCCCTCAAATAACTCTGCTCCATGCCATGAAGGGGTTTAAAGGTCAAAACCAGGACCTTGAATTGGACTTGGAGGCAAACTGGCAACCAATGCATCTCACAGAGCAGAGGTCTAGTCTAATCAAGAGGTGACCAGGACATGAGTGACCATGAGCAGAGCTTCTCAATCTAGGAATAGATGCAACTGGCACACAACCTGAAGCTGTACAAAGGCCCTCCTAACCACAAATGCCATCTGCTCTTCCTGTAGGAGTTGTGAGTCTAGAAGGATCCTCAGATCTGTGTAGGGCAATACAACCACCACCACCAAAAATTGCATAGAACCAGCAATCCTCATAACCCAGAGCCTTTGGTTATGCCAAGGTTCAGCTGAAGCTTTTTGTTCTGTATCCAGTTCTTCACAACGTCCAGGCACTGGGATAAGACATCAACAGCATTGCTAAATTTGCCAGGGGCAGAGATGTATAATTGACTATCATTAGTGTACTGATGATTCCTCACCCCATGATGATGAATGATCCAGCAGCTTCATGTAAATGTTGAATATGAGGGAAGAGAGAAACAGTAGGGGCTGAGGGCAGAATCTCTTGCCCCAATTAACACTGATTGATATGAATCCCAAAGAAAGGAGACAAACCAGCACAGCACAGAGCCACCCCCCTGAAATCCCAAAGGATACCATTGGTTGATAGTATTGAAAGCTTCTGAGAGGTCAAACAGAGCAAGAGCAAGGATAGATGCAAAACTCTTACCCAAGCCTTGCCAGAGATTATCCAAAAGTTTAGTTTTTGACTGTTTTGCACATACGGTAGTCAGAATTTTGCTTTTATTGTGTATCATGCCAATCGAAAACATCTCTCTTTTTTCTATTGCCAGAAATTACACAGAGAACCTATATAGAAGGTTTTAATTGCAGAACTTCACCTGCAACGAGCAGAGAATGGTCAGGAAAGGATTCAAGTTCCTGGGTACTTCATTCTGTGTTTCCAAACCCATTTATAAGCCATTTTTGAGGACATGATTCCCAATCAAAATGTTTGGTGGTCACATTTGGCAACTTCAGAAAGTATTGTTGGTGAGCTCTCTTACTGAATAGCTGCCAATCTGTCCAATCACTAAATGGCTGCCAGAAAAAACACATTTCCACACATTTCCACAAGTCAAGCTGGTAGATTGGTTTGCATAAAGGAAAAGAAACAGTACACAATTAGGGGTAGAGGGAGCATACACAATAATCAGCTATAGTTTGAGTTGCTTTTAACTATAGGTTTAGCACTCTTCTGGGATTGCGCTAAACACTTGCACAAAGCCAGAGCAAGTTTTGAAAGATGACTAAATTAATCAAGCTAGTCATCTGTCAACACTTACTTCCTCCCCTTTCCCTTTCCCTTGGGGAAAGCCCATATATTTTAATAAACATGTTAAAATTAAAATTATCTATCTATCTATCTATCTATCTATCTATCTATCTATCTATCTATCTATCATCTATCTAAACATTCAGATGTGAATCAGGGCCATCCTAAGATCTTTTACAGGATTTTGAAATTGGTTCTGCCAAACCACATGGAATCCTAGCTGAAACTATCTTTCTCTGCCTAAAAGAAGGACTGAATCTGCAAGAAGGCTGTAGGTTAATCCATACCTGAACATTTCTTCTTATTACTGTATGTTTCTCATGAATAACAATGAATAACAATGAATACACCCTTGATTCTTCTGATATTCACTTTGCATTTTTCCTCAAAGCTGTGTGGTGAATTTAAGGTGCTTATATATCCACTGGGGATAATTTTAAGTATTTTAGGTGACACTGACTTCACTTTCAAAGATAAGTCTTGGAATCTGCCCTAAATAATGTCCCTTGTGCAGGCATAAGTTTCTTACATATCCTTAATTTCCTACCTAAAGTTATAAGGAATTTTGGGGGATCAAAAAAGGGAAGAAGGTTTCCATTTTTTTTTTACACTACACAAAAGTCCAGGTCACTATTATACCACCATTGTGGAAAAATAGCTGAGGTTTGTAGGAGAGGCATCTGAGAGAGAGGAGATTGAACTCTACGCCTCTATTCAAAATAACTTGGTAATACTGTATTTTGGCAGCGTATAACTTGCTCATATTATAATTACATGACTGTGGGGACAGAGAATCTGAGATTGTTATTACTTCCTTTTGGAGATTGTTTTCTCACTTAACAGATCCTGGTCTGGAAATTTTCTCTGGCACTCGAAGAAATAGTTTATCAATGCTTTATTAAAATTCATGGGTAATTCAAGGAGGGACATATAATCTTAGCTCTGAAAGGAAAAGAACTGTTACTCACCATGGCATTTTCCAGGTACTTTTGAAAGTGTGTTTAAAGAAATTCCTGAGCTATGTTTACAGAATCTCCCCCCAATCCTCCTTCACCCCTCCTCCTCCCCCCAGTGCTCAAGAATTGCTTACATTTTCATGGATAGCCATAGTTTCAGTGTGTGGGGGAAGGGAAGAGACGGGAAGGAAAGGAAAGGAAAGGGGGAAAAAAAACCTTTTTAAGAAGGGCAGATTTCAAACTCTTACTAAACAGAAAAAACAATGGCTTTAAATTACTTGTATTTCCAGTTTCTGAGACAACCTATGGAAAGTGCTATTACAAAACAATATTTATTTCGGAACTAACCAGGTGAGTTTCACTACTGAACTTCTCTGTTGCAGTAAAATAAACTCAATATTTTGTTAAAGATTGAGACTGCCCTTAAAATATGGAGGTTGATTGATGTATAAACGTAAGATAAACTGCTCCAAACTTGATTGCAGAAAATATGACTTCAGCAATAGAGTGGTCAATGCCTGGAATACACTATCTGACTCAGTGGTTTCTTCCCCAAACCCCCACACCTTTAACCTTAGACTGTCTACTGTCTACCTCACCCCATTCCTAAGAGGTCTGTAAGGGGCGTGCATAAGTGCACCAAGGTGCCTACTGTCCCTTGTCCTAATGTCCCCATTTCGTATCCATTTCATGTAGTCATAATCATATTTATACTTATATAAACATGATGAAGGTCGACTCAGCCTTCCATCCTTTCTAAGGTGGGTAAAATGAGGACCCGGTTTGTGGGGGCAATAAGCTGACTTTGTATAAAATATACAAAAGTATGAAGGCTATTGCTTAACGCATTGTAAGCCGCCCTGAGTCTCCAGAGAAGGGTGGCATATAAAAATAAATAAACAAACAAACAAATAAATAATAAATAAATAAATAAATAAATAAATAAATATCTGTTATCTTATACACGCTTGACAAATAAATAAATAAAATAAAATACATGTTGGTTGATCAATTAACTAAACCCTGTAAATCAGCTGTCCCCAATCCGGTCCCTGCCAGATATGTTGGACTACAAGTCCCATCATCCCAGTTATAATCCAACTCATTACCTTCCGCTTCAATTACTATACTTCTACTGATAACATGATCACAGAGTAGGAGAAGAGTTTTGTTTCAGTGGGCACCATTTACATCCTCATCAAAAACATGGATCAGCATATACAAGCAGGACAGCTTATTTATTTTAATATTTTACATGATTCTCCGCCCCTCATTAGTTCTCTAGATGGTTTACACTACAGCTTTTCATATAATTTTCTTTAAGGAAAATAATTCCTAAAAACGTCTTTAATTTAAAAGAAAAAATCCAGAAGGATTGGGCAAAACAAAGAGTTTAAGTTCTCTCGTAAATGATGACAAAGAACGTTGTTGTCTTTAGTAGCCAATTTGAACCATTTTAATGGAAGTTCATTGTATCTTTCAAAGGGGTATTTAAATGCAGGTAATTAATTATGCTTTGTCATAATCATAATTTGTTCTTCCTAGTCTATTTACCAAAGCAGTCCTCCCAGAGGGATATTGTTATTGTTGTTACTATTATCTCATAGGGGAATGATGGCTAACCTTTTTGCCATCGCGTGCCAAAAGCAGGGGGAGCACAGGGGGGTCATGCGCATGTGTGCCCACACCCATAATTCAATGTGCCCCACCCCCCGCGCATGCGTGCGTGACCCCCCTGTGCTCCCCACACTTTTGGCATGTGATAGCACGGTAGGCCCGGTAGGCCCGTTTTTCGCCCTTCCCAGGCTCCAGAGCCTTTCTAGGAGCCTGGGGAGGGCAAAAACGGCCTTCCCCACACACCCCCAGAGGCCCTCCAGAGGCCGCAAACAGTCTGCATGCTGAGTTAGGGCAACGCTTGTGTGCCCACCGATATGGCTCCACGTGCCATCTGATGGCCGTAGGTTCGCCATCACAGTCATAGGGTGATATTCTATGGATTCCAAGCTGGGAAGTGCTGGTTTAGGCAATTACTTTAGGTTCACATGTTATCAGACAAAGGGATCGCCAAGAGCCTGTGCTCAAAACTGAGAGTGACTAGTATATTATTAGCACTGGTAAGGGTGAATTTAGCCCTGTCCAGAAGAATGCAAAAGAAAGATGAGGGCATTGGGATGAGAACTCCATGTCTTGTCATCTCCAGAATGCAGGGCAGTCTTATGTAAGAAATCATGACAAAGGTACAGTTTTTGGATCTTGGAGTATGTGCTAAGTGAGGGCCATAGAATGCCTGGAAGAGCTCCACTTATTTTCCTGATGGAGAGCTAGTAAGCAAAAACTGCCAGCTTCCTTTCCACCATGCTAATAATTTGGTAGGAATTAGGGCCTCCTTGTATAATGACATGCTTTACATCTTATGTTCTCTTCCATATTTCCACCTCTGTATTTGTCTGAGAGTAGATTTTGTCCGAAGCTAATTGTGAAAAAGCAGAGGTTTGTTCTGATAGCATGTAGGAGCCACAATTCTCTGTAAATAGCTTGTGTGATGTATAATTGGGAATTTCTACTTCTGAGCACTTTTGAAAAATACTTTCTATTCTGGGATACTTGCCTAAGGAGAAAAGAGTTTTTGGAAAAAGTACCCGAAAGCTTTTTCTTTTCTTTTTTTTTTTTGGCCCAGAACAATAATTGGAAACATATGTGAAACCGTGTGTTGCTTCAGAAAAAAATGTGTGAGGAGAGCCAGCGATACTACTCTGAAAACACTTTATTGTATCCCAAGTAGATTTCAACTGCAATTAAAATTCCTAATACCAACTGAAATAGAAATAACTTTTTATTCTTTGGTAAACCTGCTAAAACACACACACAACCTAAAAATTAAGATTGGAATTCAGTTTTCGACTTTCCCTTCATTGTGCCTCTCCACCAGGAACAGCTCAGACTGCAAATCCTTTGCATGGTTGTGTTGATCACAGCCAAACAGCCTTTCCCAATGTGGCCTCTTCTAGTGTATCGAACAACAAATATAATGTTGAGCTCAGCTGGTCAAATAGTTTAAGAACATAAACTTCAAATGATTTATACAAAATCATGGCCAAAGTGTATCTAATGATACATGAACAGTCAGCCTTCCTTCCTTCTTCTCTTTTGCTACAAAGCTGAATCTGTCCATTAGTATTTTCTTAACCCAGGGAACAGAAGGCTGTACTTTGACTAGAAGTTCAGATCCCTGCTTGGTCAGTCCTGGGTCACTTGACATAGCTTACATTGCTCGGTTATTATCAGGATGGAAAGAATGGTACTAGCTCGGGTACAAATATAATTCTCATTCATATATTCATAAACACATGGACTATGAGAACTAATTTGGACTTCAGCAATAAAATGCTCAGCTGTTACGTGTTTTTTATTTTACATCATGTCTTTATTTGTATTTATCTTATGTCAAGCACCCTGAGTCGTCTATGTGAGATAGGCAGCTATCTGCCCATCTCACGTAAAATATGTGATGAATGAATGAATGAATGAATGACACATCAGGATATGTGAGAATGTTTTTATTTTATTTGCCAAGATATATTGAAAGCTGCCCTTCTTGAGCCTGTCAGATTAATCTGGAATCACACAAAGGCTTCAAGTACCACAGCTTTAGAAAATGGTGCACAGAAGCCATTCCCAGTTTCCTTTTATTATTATTATTATTAGTTCAATTTATATGCCGCCTTTCTCCGGAAACTCAGGGCGGCTTTTAGGGATTCAGGAAGTTGTCTGGCAGAAATCTGAAAACAAAACACCAGGGGTATTCATGGAGTGTGGTCAAAAAGTGAAAATGGCAGCCACCAGGGTTGCCATTGAAGGTCCACCCCCTTTTTATTTACATCACACACATAAAAAACAGATGAAGCTCAAATGCATCCTCAGGGCTACCATCTTGAATGAAAATTGTTGGTGTGATTTTCAGTTGTTAAAGTTAAGTGACAGGCAAATTCAGTTTGTTAAAATGCAATAAGTTTACATTTGGATGCTCTAAAGGGTAGGGAGGGAAATAAAAAATTTCATCCCCATGCTTATGGGTGGTCTGTGGGAGGAGGAGATTCAAGTCAAGATGAAGAAAGTGGCTGCAGTTTCACTTGTAAGATACCAAGAACTATGCTCTTGTCAAATATATTCCAGAATAACATTCAGGGCACCTTAAGAACAACTAAATAAATGGACACACTGTGAGGTAGGATAAGATCTACCATCCTTACTGGCATCGTATTCAGTATTACAGCAGAGGAAAGAAGATCTGTGGAATGCTGCCTCTCATAATCTTTCTTAGATAGTAACATCACAGATGGGAGTACCATGGAAGAAAAATAGACTTCTAAGAAAAAAGAGACCACCCTCTCTCTCTTGGACATGGTATGGATTTACTTAGAGCAGGGGTCCCCAACCCCTGGGCCATGGCCCACTACCAGGCCATGGCCTGTTTGGAACTGGGCCATGCAAGTGGCTGGCTGGCACATGCACGCCCACACACGCAACTCAACTTGTGTGAGCGGTGGGCTGCCTGGTGCGCATCCGTACAGCTCATCTTGCGTAGTGGTGGGCATATATGCATAAATATATAGACTCCATTTTCAGATTTAAAATATCCCATTTGTAAAATGGAACAGATGTGCAATATAAGAGAGTTCAAGAGCTTCCATTTCCTCCGTTTATAATAGCCTAAGACCTGGTATTTTCCTTCTCATCCTCCCACCTCCCTTTTTAAAACTTCTGGCCCATATATTATTTTCATGCTTTTAAAATAGATTTTCTGTCTTTAGTTCTACTTTATATTTATTTCTTCTTTTTTGTGGTAGCGAAGAGAAGAGAAATAAAGCTGAAATGTCAGAGATGTATCCATGTCAAATTGGGCAAGAATATAATCAGGAAAGAATTTCTTGATAGGAAATGTGAAACGACCATGCTCCTTCCTTCCTTCCTTCCTTCCTGATAGGTGAGCTCTGAGGAGCCATATGGTCAGAAATTTTAAAAGGACAGATCTAAAAGAAGATCAGGACTAAACAGAAGGGAAGGGGAAATGTGTTGGTAATCTGAACCGAGATCTGGGAGGTGAAAACTGGTCAGAGTGGGATAAATTGCTATAGCCACCTCTTTCACTCAATGTTGTTTCATGTACCTCTTTTTCAAATATGCTGGGAAGGAGGCTCAGTTTCTCCCAGATGTTTGAAATAGTTCTCACAGAATTGTAATCAAAAACTTGCCAGGCTGGGAGTGAATTGGAAGTGCAGGTCTTCAGAATGCTGAAGAGGGAATGATATTTTAATTGACAGGATTTCTGGAGCGGATTTATCTCACAACAGCTGTCTACTGCTGTTCAAATGTGGCCAACTTCAATCTTATTTAGGGACAAACAATGAGTGTCCTTCTAAGGGTGAACTCCAGTCCCATCAGAGCTACTGAAGCATGACAGAGATGGAACCCAACAAAACCTGGAAGGTCGTAGATTGTCCTGAAATATTACAGGTAATATGACTATAATTCAACCCACAATTTTGGTTGTAAGTCATGATGGTCATAAAGAGAGTTATATTACCCCCCTGATTTTATGACCTTTTCCACAGTGGTCATTAACTGAATATGGCCTTTGTAAAGCAAAAGCAGCAGTCATTAAGCAAATTCCATGGTCATTAAGTGAGCCTATTGTTTGCTATGGAAACCAGAAGTAAATATTGGTTTCTGGCAAAAATGTCATAAATTGTAGTTGTGTGATTGCGGGGTGCTGCAAATGGCCACAAATGCAGGCCGATTGCCGAGTGTCATGTGACCATAAGGAGGGAGACATTGCAATTTTGACTCTGGATCATAGGTACCTTTTTCAGGGTCCGTTGTAACTTTGAACAGACACTAAACAATTGGTCAAGGACTACCTGTAACTAATATGCTGCAGAAGAGATACACAGTCCTCCCAGGAAAAAAAAATGCTTGCAAAATTTTCACAAGGAAAACAAAATCTTTACAAATATTGGATCATCATGCCCCCCTCCCTTCCCAGTGAGGTTTGCAGCCATCCTTTTGGCCTTCCGAAAGGCCTTCAAGACATGGCTGTGCCAATTAGCCTGAGTCCCCAATGGGGGTGTGGAACTTTGGAGGTGGCTAATGGAATAGATAACACCACATCTCATTCCTGTGTGCACTTTGATCCCTCCCTCTCCGTCCTGGTGAGTTTTATTTTAATTGAATTTTAAATGTATGAGCCTTATTTATTGTTTTAATATTCTGTAGTACATTTTAAATGAATGTCTGCAAGCTGCCTAGAGTTGCCTCTGGCAAGATGGGCAACATCCAAGTTTAATAAATAAATAAATACAGGTATAATGTGTACTGTATATTATAACCTCCATTGAATGCTGTAGATTTGATAGTTCCAACAATTCTATAGCTCTAAGCAGTTTTGGACTTGATCTGATCTATATTATGCCTGAGACACTATTGGGAAAATTAATGAAGAACTGGGGGTCCACAACCCCCAGGCTGTGTCATACTACCAAGCCTTGAGCCCTTCAGAACTGGACTGTGGAAGTGGTGGGTGAGCACATTCATGTGCATCCCCACTTGTGTGAGCAGTGGGCAAGTACATGTGCCCGCTGCTCATGCAAATGGAGCTGTGCGTGCTTGCCTGCCGTTCACATGGAACCATCCCCTCTTCCCCCATGCCCTCCCCAGCCAATCCACAAAGCTGGAAAGGTTAGAGAACTCTGGTCTTCCAATGGAGTGATTTCTTCCCAAGTAAGTAGCACCTGCTTCACCTTTTGCCTGAAACCCTATGCCCATGTGGCTACAGCTCAAGAACATCTGCACAATGTTTTGTAATTGCGTGGACATGACTGCCATGTTGACTTTTTTTTTAATTTTCTTTGTGCACACTTCTGCCTGGGATAAGCTTAATGAATCCACCAGCAGTTACTTCTGAGTGAACATTCAGAGCATTGTATTCTTGGAACTAAACACACTCTGAATAGATAGTTCTAAAAAATTCACTGTCGATCAAAGATGATATTAAAAAATGTAGGAGAAAAAGTGAGGAGGAGTCATGGAAATACTGGAAAAAAGGAGAGAGAAACTGCAAGAAGGCCAGAGCAAACTTTTAAATAAAGCAAAAGCTTGGTAAAGGAAAACATACCTTGTCAGAAGAAAAACATTTCTCTTTTTCTCTTTATAAAAGGGAGCTGAATTTATTAAAACTCCAAACACATACACTTTCTGGGAGCTGACTCCAGAACTCTTGCCCAACTCAGCCAATGTGTGCCATGCACTGATCGTACGTTCTCTGCTGGAGGCAAGGCTGAGGAAGCAGAGAAGAAAAAGGGAAAAGAGAAAGCCATTAGCCATGTGGCCATTAGCATCTCTTCAAGGAGCTGGTGCCACACAAGGAAGACAATGTCCCAGAATGCTTGGCTTTGATTAAGTCAGAATTGCCATATAAGCAGCTGTTAGAGGTATCTTTTATAATTTTCTGCTGGGACAAGATCATCCCTGGTGAGGATGGCTGCATAATACGCAACATTGAATTAAAGGATTTGAGAGCCTTTAGCTGGATCACCCATTACTACACCACATCACTCCAATCCATGCATTGGATCAGCCTTAAAAATAAGATTCCAGAAAGTCCTGGACTGGAAAACTAACACCAACTGTCTACCATCATATGAGAAATGGAAAGTTCTTCCCCTTCATCCACCCCTTTTTTATTCTTTCTTCCTTTCTGCCTGTTAGCCAGTTTTAGTTTTTTTTAAATATTGGATGCAGAGGAAAGACCTCCCATAACTACTGCCTTGCATGCCATTCTTAGTACATAAACTGACCGGGCAAACATTTCACTGGACAATGCTTCATTTAGAACTAAGAGGACCTAGGATTCAGCACAGTTTAGAAATCACAGTTTCTCACTGAGACTTTCTTTCTTTGTAGTACCATGTACTTGAAGTACTATTGTAGTTGCTCTTTCACTGATAAAGTCAATATGCACACAATGCCCTTTATTGTACCATAGGTAACAAGCAAAGCATTCTCTATTTTATACACAGTAAGCCAGCTGGTAACTCTGCAGGGGATCATACAGAAGCAGACATGGCTCCCCTCAGTGTTAACAGCATAACAGATAGAATTATTACTACATCTATAGGTGTAGCAGTGGGGCAATTCAGTTGTTGAATTTCTATTCATCACAAATCTGAAGCACAGAAACAGTCCAATGAGTTCCAGTCAGTATTTAGAAATGAAAACATGGGGTGCCCTCTTAGACCAATCCTGTTTGTGTATTTTGCATGCTAAAACTTGTTTAGCTTCAGTCAACAAAAGTTAATTAAACTAGCTCCTGTGCCTAATATAAGTAACACAATATTATAATTTTGCCATGGGGTGCTTTACTGTATGCTCTGTGGAAATCAAGATATGTTTATTGATACAGTATTACAACAATATACTAAGGAAATTTCCATATAAAAATGGAGATGAGGTTAATCTGGTATTGTTCTTGACAAATCTATTGACTTCAAGTAGTAACAATTTTCAGATTAATTGATCATTTTTTCATCTGCTCAGGAACCTCTCAGACAGCAGTGTCAGAAATAACTGTTCTATAGTTACCAGATTCTCTTTTTCTCCTTTTTGAAGATAAAGGACAACATTTGTTCTCTTCCAAATAGCTGATAACATCACCTTTTCTCTACAATTTCTAAAAAGTAATGCATAAAGGATTACCCAGACACCGAGAAGTAATGGTTTCAGTTTTGGATACAATCTATCTGGCTCTGAAGATTTCAGGTCAGGAATAGGTTTTCTTTGGGGACCTATTTTCTGTCCACCTCAAATTACAGTACATTTTTCCTATCTCATATTCATAATCTCCTGGTGGAATACTTATTTTCTTGGTGATTTTGTTTTGCTAGTTTTCCTTTTGTTCCACCAAGTTAAGTCATATTGTCTTATTGAATTAAGACCTCCTGCTTATATTGTTTATTTCCAGTACCTTGAGCATTAGTATATAGAATAGAATAGAATAGAATAGAATAGAATAGAATAGAATAGAATAGAGTAGGACAGAGCTGGAAGGGACTTTGGAAGTCTTCTAGTCCAACCCTCTGCTCAGGCAGGAAACCCTATACCATTTCAGAGAAATGATTGTGCAATCTCTTCTTAAAAACTTCCAGTGTTGGAGGATTCACAAGTTCTGGAGGCAAGTATTTCCACTGATTAATTGTTCTAACTGGCAGGAAATTTCTCCTTAGTTCTAGGTTGCTTCTCTCCTTGATTAGTTTCCATCCATTGTTTCTTGTCCTGCCCTCAGGTGCTTTGGGGAATAGCTCGATTCCCTCCTCTGTGTGGCAACCCCTGAGATATTGGAACACTGCTTTCATGTCAGCCCTAGTCCTTCTTTTCATATAGGCAATCCATTTCATGAATTAAGAGCCCATGTTCTTCCTAGTTCCCCCCCTCCCCAAATGAATTAATAGGACATTCTGTATTATAAGTATAGTCTCCATTCCAGCTCCAGTCACAATTTGCTAATTTTGTGATCAATTTTGTAGACAGCCTGCTATCTTACGCCCCATGGAAGACCCAAATGAGGAGCAACCCATTTTGTGCCTGCATTTGCCAATGCACCCTGGGGGTCTCAGAAACCAAACATTATGTATCAACACAATTTCCATTGTCAAGGGTTTACAATCATGTATTATTCTTTCACCTCTTTCTATTATATAGAATAGAAGGATGGATAATAACAAATCCTTAATCTAGTTGCAATACAGCACACTATTTTAATATTTGCTACTCACAATAACAACAGTAATGCAAAAAATACTGTCCTCTGCTAGGGATAATGGGAGTAGTAGTTCAGCTAATCTGAAGGATGGCAGTGTCAACTCGTGGAGCATCCCTGACCTGCTCTCGAGTTGCATAGGCAAGGGGAATGGGGAATCGAACCTCGCAGCTGCATCAAGGAACTTGCATTTCAATTAAAACAAAACACATTCCAGCTGGCGACATCAAGGTCCAGTACTAGCACAATATAGTATCTAATTACCTTTCTCTAATTTTGAGCTTGAATTTTTTTCATTAGGAATAAGCAGCAGTTCTTCAGCCAGTGGTAACATTTTAAAAATGGTAGGAGGGGGAGGTCCTCTGGGTATTTGGTTTCCAATAATTGTGAAGGCCCTAACTGGTAATGTCATGGCGATGCTGGGGAACAAAGATAACATTTTCAGCCTAATGTAGGGAGTAAGAGTTGGAAGGATTTTGAAATAACATGGATGCCTTTATCATTATCAAGTCATCAGCCCTCATTCTTCTTAAGATTTCAAAGACCTAGAAAATGTTGATGCCATTTTTGTAATATGTGCAGATTTGAAAAGACTATATCAATAATTTAACCCTCTGCATGGGTTTAAGCAATTTGCCTTTAACAGCCTCCCCCCTTCCCCAAGCAATAATGTCCCCAAATTTTAAAGTTAATGTTAAAGCGTTTTATGAAAAAACTGGCCTCACGTTTACCACTAAAGACATGCAACTCTACCAGAAAGATACACTTATTAAACCCAATGCTGATGCTTACTTTAAAGTTTAGATGCCAATGTATCAATTAAAAAATTGAGAATGTTCCCACCTTTATTTTTTACAGAGGAGGATATTCTTATAAAAACAACAGAATTTGTTGTATGTCTGGAGCTATTTTTGACAGATGCCATTAGACAAAGAGAACTGTCTCTTGTTCTTCCCCAGCAGCTGTTGCACCTGAAGAAATAATTAGAAAGAGAGGCCAGAACACTAATTTGCTACATGCAAGCCTTCCCTGAGAAGGTATCACCATCACAAAGGGAAAGAATAGAACTCTTAATCCAAGCAAAGGGGAACTGTCCAGAATTTTTCACTCCATTTGCTGGCAGCTCAAGGGTGACCTTTAACCTGTTCCCACCAGCCTCTTAAAAGAAGAAACAAGATTCAGATGAGGAAAAGAGAACATTGTCAGTATACAAAATGTTGAACATGTTCTTATAAAAGTGGTAATTATTCCAATGCCCAAGCTTTACATTTCTTTCTGTAGCTTTAAAGGAAACAACAAAATTAATTTGTTGTTTAATTTGCCATTTAATTTCTCAATGTATTTAGGCTTGAAAAAAAATTACTGAAAGAATGAAATGGAAAAGAAAAGTACCCAAGGGTCTAAAGAAATGATGTGCCAAGCAGAATATCTGAGTTTATCATTAATATCTACAGTTGATAATATGAATGTTCAGATGCCTTTTCAGTCCCAATTAATAAGACTGGATTTTTTAAAAATTGGTACTGACTGCAAACATTTTACATTTGTGAAGAATTGCTTGGAATAGTGCAAAGTCTTCATGTACAGACAATTTAGACACAATTTAGACACTTCTCAGACACAGAAGGAGCGTAATCCACTCACTCTGAAGAGTTCAGAGTTCAGACATCCTCTCCAAAAGTCTTCATTTGCAGCTTTGACCAAACTCTTAGAAGACAAATCCTAAGGTGTCACTGTATATGTGTGAGCCAGGTAATCTAAGTTATTGGGCCTTGATTGAGCAGAAAGGGGCTCAAATTAGTATATTTTATTTTACATTCTTCTCATATATGCAGTACACTAAGTAAACCTGGAGTGACAGGAACTAGGTTCTCATTATTCCTAAACATTGTGGGAACATCCTGGTTTTAGGGTAGCATTCAGGGTTGTAGGAATCCTACAATGAATACAGCATTATTAGACACCTCTCGTCCTTCTTCAAGGGCTGAAAAAACTGGCACAGATAATCTCATCCAATATTTAAACACTCACCCTCAACCCCCACATGCACACACATACATTTTTCTCACAATAAAGTATTGTGAAGTAGTTTGTAATCAAGTTTGCTAAAATAATTAATATAAATTAGGATTAGAAGATATAGATTGTCTCCATATTCTTAATTTGTTTTTATCTCACTAGTACAATGACTTTTTTCTAGCTGTCTTGTACTACGCCTCATGAAATGCCAACTGTACCAAAAAGTAAGCATGGCTTTCTTAAGGAAGTACCTTCAAACAAGCTTCAGCATTCTAAGAGTCAATGCTACTTACTTTATGATTGCTATTATAATGCCAACAGTTAAGTAATAAATGATTTCTATTGTAATCATTAGACCAGAACCAGGGAAACCCATGTTCAGTTTCAAGTCACACACTCAAAATCTTAGAGCAGTCTAATTTGCCAGGCTTGGAGATACCCAAGAAGATAAAGTGTGTGCTGGAGGAACCACAATTAACATACTCAACTCTTCGGAAGATGCATAAAAATGATAACAATGAAAATTACCATAACAGCAAAATTTCAACAGCTGTGTACTAAACCAAATTAAGCTGGCTCCTAACATTCTCTTATCTTTCATCCAGTAACATGATGATGGATACATATATACATACTGGGGATTTGGTCTAACTTTGATGCATTTTATTACTTTTTAATTAAGCTGAAATATACTGCTCAAAAAAATAAAGGGAACACAAGCAAAAGACATCCGAGATCTGAATGAATGAAATAGCCTTATTAAATACAGTACTTTGTTCTTTACATACAGTAGTTTATACACTGCTCAAACAACTAAAGGGAACACAAAATTACTGTATGTAATGAACAAAGTATTTAATAAGGCTATTTCATTCATTCAGATCTCAGATGTCTTCTGCTTGTGTTCCCTTTATTTTTTTGAGCAGTGTATTTAGGAAAAAGTTGTGGTAGAAATTAAAATATATTCCTTCAGTTTTGGAAATTAAGGGTTACCAGGCAAGAAAAGATTTCCAGTACCTTGAACCCAAAGAGCTGATCTAACTTTTACTGGATACTGAATTTAGGATAGAAGTCAAATACGCCAAGAAAATATATGTTTTTGTAAAAAGAAGAGTGGTACAAGAGAAGGACGTAATTGCATATAATCAATTCTAGCTACCTCATTATTTACAGTAAATAGTTATTTCTAAGTTTTAAAAGTTTCAAGGAGAATGAACTAATTATTGGAGGATATTTAAACTGAATTGGATATCCTAAACTAGACCAAACCAAATAAACAACTATTAAACTGATCAAGTAACATCAAATTAATGCAATCTTATGTGATTCTGATTAAAAGACTATAAGGCCCTACATTAAAATGTTTATTCTTTTTAATTCAGTCAGATGTGGGTCTTTATATATCAACAGTGCTTAAATATTCTACTGCAGTTTTAAATCAATGCCTTAGAGGACCAAATAAACTGTATTATATCTACAATCGTTATGCAATGAAAAGTTTTAAATTTCAATGTATTCTGTGTGAAGAACATAGTAAGAACAAACACAACTATTTTAAATGGCTGATGCCATTGTCAGTGCACTACAAGTCACTTTTGCTTGTTTTATCCTTATGCAATGCTTATAGATAAATGCCCAGCAATTTGTGTGTCAAATTGCTTCAATATTTTTCCAATCTTGTGGCATTCCATATATTTTGTATCTTCTTATCTCAAGAGAAATGGGAAGATAGCATGTTTTTATCACAATTTGAAAAACTCTACAGACTGCAGATTATAAAGGGAGGAAGTGGAAAAAGGAATTATCTAAAACTATGATAGCATATTGTTCTGTTGCACATAAGTATTAAAGGAAAACTTGCCATCTTGTATCTTTTCTTGAGAAATTCATGTTAAGCTTCCTAATCTCTGTCTTGATGTAAAGCGGCGCCAGCCTACCGTAGCCAGGGGTGGGCAATTGTGGCTCTTTTACAACCTGTGGACTTCAACTTCCAGAACTCCTGAGACACTTTGGCTGTCTCAGGAATTCTGGGAGTTGAAGGCCACAGGTTGTAAAAGAGCCACAATTGCCCACCCCTTCCCTAGCCTGAGTTCCACTGCCTGGGATCCATGTGGGCTGTCATGTGGTTCCCCACCGGCTCCGGACACAAGAGAGCAAGGTAGAGAAAGCAGCTTCCACACCTTCACTCACCCTCACTCTCTGCTCTGTTGGATCGCCGGTCGTTCACTTACCCCGCCCACTCCCAATCATCTATTGCTGCCTCCAATGGCTAGAGGAAAAAAAACTTCAAATTCTTGCCGCAGGGCTTCAAAGGGCCGTCCTATAGCCAGGGATGTAGCCGAACCCTTTGTTAAATTGCTGGCTTGCCCTGCCCCTCCGCACCACTATTTATTGCCAATAAATAGTGGCGGGCGAGGGGCGGGGGAGCCAGCAATTTAACAAAGGGTTCAGTGGGGTTTTTTTTGTAATTTTATTGGCCACGGAGCTTCAGCATAGGCTAATTGGCCTCCCGGCTCTCAGCTGATTTGTCTCAGCTGTTTTGCTCAGGGCTCTTCTGCTTCCTTGCAAAGAGTGCTGATTTTTTCCCCCTAGCTATGCTGAGAAACGAAACTGAAACAGCTTTGCTGTTGCTGCAAGGTTGGAAAATTAGGCAGGCAGAATTCTTTTCTTTTTCCTCACCAAAAAAGGTAGGTGCAAACAATGGGAAATGTAGGGAAAAAGAGGAGAGTTCAGGATTTTAAAACACAAAAGAAAAAAAGCTCTATTTAACTAGGGAATTGTAATAATTGTGATACTATTAATTGTATATTTCTGAAAGCAGAAATGGTTAAGTTGTGGTTTGGAGGAATATATGGGGGAAATTATTTGGTTTATTATTATTGGTAAATATAATTAATTGATTTGTAAGAAATTGGATTGCATGGAAATAATTGGAATATTCATGTTCATATTGATTAATATACAAAAAAGGTAGTTATATAACTAATTGATTTATATTAAAATGTTGAATTTATATTAAACAACTAATATTACATAATTAACCAATGTGAGGATGGATATAAAAATAGATGACAATGGGAAGGGGTATAATATAGAATAGAAGGGAAAAATTGAATTTGATTAAGATTAGAGATGAGGATGAAGGGTAATATTGGTTTTTTACAAAAATAGATGAGGAATAAATATGGCAAAAAGGAAATATAGAAATCGTAAATTTAATTGAAATGACTAAACGCTGTTTAAATTTGTGAACCGGCCAAATACTCTGTTCAAAGAAAATACATTGTATGTTTGTATGTGTGTTTCTAATTATTGTTATTTATTCATATTTGTTCTCTTTTATTCTTTAAAGTTTAACAATTCATTCTTTATCTTAATATCTTTATATTTGCTTGGGGTTGGCTTTCTTCCCTTTCATCTTTTTTATTGTACAGCAATCTTTCTCCTCAAACCTACCACCTCTCTCTTTTCTTTCCTTCTTACTTTCTCTTCCTCCCCCTCTTCTTCTCCTCCCTACTTCCTCTTCCTTTCTCCTTCTCCTCCTCTCTTCCTCCCTCTCTTACCCTCCCTCCTACTCTAATTTCCCTTCCCTTCCTTCATCCCTCTCTATTGCTGTATCCTTTTATGCATATGGACTACTCAGAGGGCTGAAAAAGTTATTTCTGATTGGTCCTCGCACTTTTGACCAGTCCTCGAACTTACGACTGTCCTCACATTTTACGTTTTTGCCCTATCTTGTCACCATGGTGAAGAGAAGCAGTTGTGAAATGAGTGACATGGTTAAGAAAGCTGCACGGGCATAAATGTGAGGATGGTCATAAGTGTGAGGACTGGTCAAAAGTGCAAGGCCCAGTCAGAAATGACTTTTTTCAGCCCTCTGAAAAAAGTATATGCACATAGCCACGCCCACCCAGTCACATGACAAGCTACCCACGCCTACACAGTCACGTGACCAGCTAGCCATGCCCACCCAGTCACATGATTGCCAAGCCACACCCCCAACTAAGCCACGCCCACAGAACCTGTTGTTAAAAAAATTGAATCCCACCACTGGGCCTACATTCCCTACATTCAAATTGTTAGCAAAATTAAAATTACACTTTCACTATAGGTGAAAGGGCCTCATAAGTGGAATAGCCTAGGGCCTCTTTTCATCTAAATCCGGCCCTGTGTTGAACCCTTTTCAGGCAGAGTTCAGGCATGGAATGTTAATGTTAGTAGTCTCTTATATATGACCTTATAGACTTAAATGTGGGGAATGCAATTCTACTAGTTCTGCTAGATCTTTCATGGTATCCTTTTGGACTACCCATAAGGGTTGGGACATAGTTCTTCATGGTTCAAGTTCCTTCCCAAGTAAGTGGTTCCAGTCAGTGTCTAGTGGGGAGTACAAACTGAGTTCTTGGTACTCCAACTTGAAGTCCATTCCCCTATTTTATAAAAATATACATGACACTAGTGAAAAAGTCATCAAACAACATTAATATGCATCTCTATCTCAGAGTGTCTTGGTGATGTGTAGACATTTTTTAATCCAGTGCCAAGAGCTGAAGGGTCTGGATGAGGAAAAACAGGTTGCCACTCAACTCTAGCAAGATTAAAGTGGCTGTGGTTTTGGACTGACTCTGGAACAATGCCAACTTTAGGTCTAGATAGTTTGTGCTACTAGACTCTCAGCTTCTGTAGAACAGCAGATGTAAGCTTTAGTCAGGAGGACCTTTGCAACTGTTCTTAGAGCATAAATCACTGACTGCAACCACTCCAATGTGCTCCAATGAGATTGCTCTTAAAGACCACCCATAAACTGCAACTAGTGCAAAATATTAAGCAGGAGAACTTGGAATTGTCACATTACACCAATCTTGTAGAAGGTGAAGTTGGTTGTTGATTTGTTTTCTGGTGCAATTCATGGTGCCAGTGATCACCTGTAAAGTATATAAGTTGGAACCCAGTTATCTATAAAACCATCTGCCTATTTAGAGCATGTGTGTAGCAAGTGTCTATTGAGATTTCCATCCTGTATGATGGATGAGGATAAAATGAATATTTTGTGTAGGAGATCCCTTCCTGTTGAACAATCTCTCACGAGTGTACAAGAACTACACACTCACTCCAGGTGTTTCAGGAAGCTTTTAAAGTGTGGTTTTTCAAATATATGTTTGGGGAGCGTAGCAAGGCTCTGACTGCTTTTGGTATTCTGATTTTATGATGTTATTATCATAATTACTATGTTGAATTTTGTGATACTACTAATTATTGTTATTGTTCAATAATTTTGACAATTGTTGATTTATTATAATTTATTGATGGATTTAATATATGGACTTTATGTTATGTTGTAAGTAACATAGAGTCATTATAATTGAAACGGCATAGACGTATTTGTAATAATAAATACATATTCCCAGAAAATTATAATTTTAAAGAATTAACTGAAATACACCCATTCAGAAGAGGAAATACATATGGCACAGTGCAGTCCCCTTCTTCACAGTTCTATGCTTCTTCCTTTTTTAGTAGAAATTTGTTGGTGTTTTTTTTTAAAAAAAATCTTGTTCAGCGCTTACATCACTAGTGGTGTCTAATCACAGACACTGGAAAGAGCCAAAGGGGCCTCATTCTTTGTTGAGAATTCAAATCCATCCAGATGCTGCATAATATCACTCTTCCTGCCTGCTCTACATTCCATGCCAATCAATGGGGCCAGAGGAAGATTCTCCCATGGAAAAGCCTCAGCTGAAAATTTCTAGCCTAAGGGGCCAACGATGGACTTACTCTGGAGCATATTTGCATGGAATCCTCTGCTCATGCCCATCAGACCTCTTCATAAAACAGTCTGTAGGAAGACATTCATCAACCAAATCTCTTCAATGACATAGTAGCTCTTCTCGTCATTACCATATGAGCTGATGTTTTCTGTGTTAAATGTTATAAAGACCCCATTTCAAAAGAGATTTTAATTGGGCTGCCGATTTTATAGTTATGCTTTTTTTAAAAAAATGTGTTGTATTGTCAGTTTTAATTGTTTCAGATTTTGATGTAATTTTAATTCGCTTTGAAAAAAATGGCTTTGAAGAATTCCAGTTCCATGGCTGCATAGAAATTCCCATAAAATCATCTCATGGGTTCTAAGAAAAGTTAAACATTTGAAATTAGTTCAAATTAGTTCAAATGTCCACCCCAAGACTGTGGAGAAGTGGCCTCTCCTGTTTGAAAATAACACATTGTATTCATGTAGTTTGACATTTTGTTACAACATTTCATGGATCATTTCAATCACTTGCTAGAAAGTATCACAAAATCAGGAATCCTATCTGGCAGAAGTTCACTGAAAAATATGCTAGGGAAAATAAGGCTTCAGTGTTTGTTTTTTTGTTTTTCTGGGTTTAGTGAAATCATTCCTTGTCTTTAAAAACCATTTAAAGCAGGGGTGTCAAACTCAATTTAATTGAGGGCTGCATCAGGGTTGTGTTTGACCTTGGAGGAACTGGGGTGTCTGGGGGAGGGCGTGGCTATGTGGGTGTGATGCAGGACTCCGGTTGGGGACACCTGTGGTGGCCAAGTGCTAAGGCAGGACTTCCCTGAGACCCTCCCTCATTCATTATAATCTCCTTCCTTCCTTCCTTCCTTCCTTCCTTCCTTCCTTCCTTCCTTCCTTCCTTCCCTCCCTCCCTCCCTCCCTCCCTCCCTCCCTCTTCCTTCTCCTTTCTTCTTTCTTTCCCTCTTTCCTTCTTTTTCCTTCCTTGCTCTCTTCCCACCTTTCCTTCTTTATCTTTGTCTTTCCTCTTTCCCTTTCTCCTTTCCAGTCCCTTCTTGCATGCTCAAATGCAAAAGGGGAAACATTTCTCCTTTTGTTTTGTTTTTAGTTTGTTTTGATAGCCCTGTGTCAGTGAAAATGGAGCTGGGGGGGAGGGCTGCAGGAGACCATCATGGCCAAAAGTGGTGTACAGGGCCCCCCGCACGTGGCCCCCCCCCCCCAAGCTCCATTTTCACTGGCAGAGGCACTGCGGGCTGTTCCTTTGCTGTTTCCAGGCTGGCCCCGTAGGCCAGATCTAAGCATCCCGCGAGCCGAATCCATCACACAGGCCTTGAGTTTGACACCCCTGATTTAAAGCTATTAAAATTGTACCGTATATCCTGCTCCATGGAGCACAAGAAAGACTTTCAGGGACCACAGGAAGGTCTGGTGAAATAACCAATACAATCCAAATCCAAGAATAATTAATATGCAAGAAGTAAAAGTTTGAGCTGAGCTGGGAAAGTGGCCTGTGCTGTGGAATGGGAGAGTGTTTCTCAGTTCACTGCACACATCTCCCCCACGCATTCAGGTGTTAGTCAAGTTCCCTTTGAATCCAGATTTAGCAATTAGGAAACTCTTTGAACTTTGTTCAAAAAAGTCAGTCCAAAGTTGATCAATGCTGTAAGGAGAAGTGCAGTGCAGCAGGAAGGTCCTCTCTCCCTCCTACTTCACCAAAAATTGTCCCCTTCCTGTATAAGTCAGCTGTTAGCCAAACTCCTTGGGAATGGGTCCTACAAAATGCTTGCCTAAAGCCAGGAACAAATTTTGACCTATGGTTAAATTTGCTGTGATCTAGCCATCAGTCACAATTATCTCCCTTCTTGCTCCAATTAAGAAGAATTATATCAGATGAGTTTTTTTTAAAAAAAAAAGATTATTTTTTTTAAAGTATTCCACCAGTTTTCTGCTCTGGTGTGAGTGTAGGGCAACTAGACAGGGAGATTCACTAATTTATTTCCTTAACAGGTTGCACACTGTTAATGAAAGCATCACCCTTTGGTGGCAACCTAGAAGAGTGGCCGCAGAGGCAAGATAGGGATTACCAGTTGAGGCATGCATATTGGATGCTGGTCTGTTTTTATGGCTACTCAAGAATGAATGCTTTGTGTTTTTTAGCTCAGAGGTGGGGATGACCTTGACCCTTCTTGAGCCAACAGCAACTGTAAAATTTACTGTCTGTAAAATCTGTTAGGGCTTGTCATCCATTACCCTGGAGGGAAGTCAGGTGACTGCAGTAACTGGAGATAAGACCATAGAAATAGGGATGGGACCAGCAGTGGGACTAGAACAATTTATGCCAGTCTGTTGATTTCATGATGGGGAACACCTCGACTCAATAGTGGAGAAAGATGTTAAATGATTAAACTAGCATTAAGCAACACCAGTTCAGCTTGTGAAAGGTAATGAAATTCTCAGGCTGTAATGACAGAACTTGCTTTGGGCTGTAAATTATGGTAAAATCCTACTTCATACCCTTCTAATAACAAAGGAGCTTGATAATCAAGGATTTTGTTTAAGTTTTGCTCCTTACCTTTTGAAACACTTCTTAATCAAGGGTCAGATTCCCCCAACAGCCAATTAAGAGGACTACTGGAGATCTGCATGGCTATTGGGTGCATCAAACACCAAAGCATCAAATGTTTCCCACCACTGGGGGGGGGGAGGAGAGAGGAGAGAAGCCTATGATACAATGCTCACTATACATGCTACCTTACATGGCATGTCAATGAATGATTTAGATATTATGCACATATATAGATGCTTCTCTCATATGTGTAAGTCTGCCAATACTCAAAATACATCTACCCAGCCCTCCTAGCTAAAAATGATGGTCTCCATGGCTTTCTTAATACTGTTGTTTTGCAATCCTGATCTGATTTTACTTCAGTGGGTTAAGATTGCAATCCTTTAAGATAAAATAGGCAAGCCTTGAAGAACTCTGAAAATCTAACACAAATCTTTGCTATGTATTCCAGAGTTCTTGGTTTTGACTATCTTTGCTTTTTTTTTTTTTTTTTTTTTTTTTTGGTCAGCTGCCACTCGTATTTTGTATTGATTTTACCCTATGGCTGCTAGGGGCAGAAACTTCAGGTTTATATTATGGTTAGAGATCAGAGGCCAAGTTTGTCTCTGAGCAAATTGAGATCTTCTGTTCCTTAGCTACACTAGAGAATGTTCAACATGCAGATCTCCTCCAACAAAAACACAATCATTTGTATCATTCACTGAAAAGAGTTGTGTGTGGGTGGGTGCACATACACATTTTTCTCTCTTAAGCTCAGATCTTCTGTGATCCTGGGTATTTTGGAAACCCCGTTCTTCTAAAAGTCAAATAATAAAATAATGTATTACATCAAACATTATTACATCAAATAATGTAATTTGTACAGGCAGAAAGATAGCAACAGGGGAAGATTACTTTAAAACAAAACAAATCAAAACCCTTCGCTGTTATTTGACATTAGCCCTTTATGTCTTGCCTGGGCCCTTGCCTTTGGGTAATTCAAACCTTAGTTGCTTGTGACAGGTTGTGTGTGCATGAGTGTCTCTCTGCCTCTCTTAATGTATTCCTCCCTCTAAACCCACCTTGCATGGGAAAAGGCCATAGCAACAAAAAGCAGACTGTTCCTTGTTCATGAATATTAATCAGTAAACTCCCCCTGGGTTTTGAAAAGGGAGGCTCAGACCATCCCTTCCTTGCATCCCAATTGTGCAGGACCAGAGAAGAAAACCTAAAAGTCCTGGGAAAACTGATACAGAGGCTGTCCTGACTAGAGGCCTTCCCAGCAGGGACAGGGAAAACCCCAAGGTCAGGGGCCAGAGAAAGAGGCAGAATCAGCTATTGTTTCTACTGTGTGTCGCTGAAAGCTAAAGCTTTATGGAACCTTCTGAGCTGCATTTTTGGCTATTTAACCTTGAAAACAAAAGGCTTATTTATTCACACTCACTCACACACACACATTCACACGCACAAACACAACCCCCCTTCATTGAGGGCTTCGTTTCCCCCACCCCAAGTTGACAGCAGTGACATGAAGGCAACCTCTTCCAGAAGGCTAATAAGGCCTATTAGACCACATAAGGTTCCGCAGGAAGAATGCCTGCTTTTCAAGATCCTCTCTGATGCAGATCTATTAGATCAGATCCCAGATCTGTAGTTGGACAACAGCTGTAATTCTGCCCTCCAGGAAAAATATGTTGGCTTAGTTCTGGTATGGAAACCAAATCACTCAGAACCCTTCAGAAATGTCCTCTTCCTTAATTCTGGTCCCCTTTCATTTTTCTGAGCCCTGACTTTGAGTTTGGGGGGGGGACACAAAATAGAGCACTTTGTTTGTTTCAAGTAGGCAATTGTGCCAGATTAAAGATCATATGTGTGTGTGTTTTATGTGTGTGTGTGAGAGAGAGAGAGAGGGGTGGGTGGGTTATGTCAGTGTTGATTCTTGGCAACTCCCTGGACTAGTTCCTACAGTTTTCAAGGCAAGATTTTGGAAGCGGTTTGCTCTTGCTAGGACTGACAGATTGGCCCAAGGTCACCCCAGCTGGCTAAGGCAGGACTAGAACTCACCATCTCCCATTCCTAGCCTGGTATTTTAACCATTATACCAAACTTGCTCTCAAAGATCATTCAGAAGTAAAATGAATTCACATGAAAAAGCCCCCTTGAACAGTTTCTCTGTTTCAAAAAGCTATAACAATAACAGTACCATGTAAACATCAGGCTTTTGTTTTGCACCTGCGGGTGAATCTTAAAGAGAAAAAGAGATGCAATGGTTGCCTCTGCTTATCCCTGATGCTTATAATGAACAATTATGCTGAGAAATCAAATTATCCAGAAAGAACAATGAACTGCAAACACACAAACAAACAAGGGTGATTTGTTCCCAAATAAGAAGCAGTAGTACAAATAGCAAAGAGTCTTACTTTCTACAAGCATCTGTTAAATTCCCTGCAAGTTCACCTTCAATTCACTTGAATTGAATAGGTTAACAAAGCTGGAAAGTGGGCAGAAGACAGTAATCAAAATGATCGAGGCTTTTTGGCCTGGAAAAAGGCAGCTCAGGAGGGACATTTATACTGTCCCCCTTTTTTGAAAAAATGGGACAAGACTCCTTCAATGGCCTTGAGTGGAAGGAGATTTAAAAGAAACCAACCAAAGCATTCCTTCACACAGGGTGTAATTAACAGATGGAATGATGGCCAGCAACCTGGATTACTTTGATTGGATAAATTCATGGTGGGTGGGTCTATCGGGGGCAATTGGTCTTGAAAACTCAATGTTCCTCTGGGTTGGGGCAGAAACCTCAAAAGAGTAATTGCAGAAGGACCAGGGGAAAGGAGTATGTCTATACTCTCTGCTTACTAGATCCCCAGATGCATCTGGTAGACTACTAGGAAAAGCGCTGGTCTAAGATGGGTCACGCAACAGGGCTCTTCATACATTCTCCTCATTTATTCAATATCTGAAATAGTTCTGTTTTTCTATTCTTGAGACATGCTGTGCCTTGAGGAAAAGAAATAACCCTTTCCTTTAACAGCATACCGGGTTTAAGAGACAGATCTGTTACTCATTGTTGAATCCCCACAGATAGCCCACTGACATGTTCTTTGACATCTGCTGAACTCTCTTCCCTACTTAATTTTGTTCATATTAGAGTATTTAATTTTTTAACAGAATGAATGGGAAGTTAGATACTGTAAAGCAGCGCTGCTAGTTTAACCGGTATTTCTAATAATGCATTGACGTAATCACAAACAGACATAAAGGGTGACAGAGAAACCTATTGCTGAGCACATTGTAAGCCGCCCTGAGTCTCCGGAGAAGGGCGGCATATAAATCAAATTTAAAAAAAAAACCTTGAGCAAAGGACTGCAGCCTAGGGCTTCATTAGCCTGGTAGTCAATGGGACCTATTGTGGCAACCCAAACCCAAATTTCAGCCGTGTTCCTTGGTCCAAAATGCTGGGGACCTTTGCCCTGATATATGACATTCCAGTTCTATTGGTCCTGAAATGCTCAGCCCTGTTTGCCACATGCCAGCAAAAAGATGAAAAAAGTTGAGCAAATCCATGATATCACAGAGGATGTGAAATCTGAACCACGTCTGACTGAGATATTGAAATCCCCCTAAGGAAATAATCCCCCAAGATACCCAGGGAACTCACGAAAAGAAGACTGAGCGAACCATGACAGTATCTGTGCACTGTCCTGGCATCCCAAATCAGTAGGATGTATTCAGAACTGGCAGGCTGAAATGGAATATCTGGTCAGAAGGATGGAATGCCAGACCTTCATGTACTGTATTCTCAGCATCCCTCCCATTTTTAAAATTATTTTTTTCAAATTAGTCTATTTTAGTTACATGCAGTGTTCTCTTCCCTGTTTCTTTCACCAAGGCCTCTGCACTGGGATTTCCAAGGACAACAAACCAGTGAAGATTTGTTACCTCTGGCAAACTTTCTGGAGCAAATAGCCTCTGTCTCGTTCCTGTGGGGAGCTTTAGAGAATGCCAATTCTGCTGAAAAAGGAGAGAGCTGCCATCTTTCTCCGCTCTTTCCATGAACTTCAGCTATTGGGGAATTTCTATTTTTATAGTCTATAGTCTTTACTCATAGGTGAGGCATATGATTGCCAGTTTGATCTAGTGGTAAAAGCACTAAGGTAGAAAGTGGGAGACTGTGAGTTCTAGTCTTGCCTTAGGCTGGGTGATCTTGGGCCAGTGTTAGTCTCCTTTCTTTGTCTTTCCTAGTACTGGTGGATTGAGATATTATTGGTCTGTAAATACATTTATTTCCTCCATTCTATCCAGTCCAGCAAGAGAGGCTTGGTAATGTCTCTGGACCTTGGAAATTTTGTTAGGAGAAGGCACTTAAAGCAAATGGAAATAGATGATTCCCATCTCTCAGCTATTTTTATCATAGAGGCATGAGTAAAGGTGCTGAGCCTAGTGGAACTGTTGGGAGGGCACTCTGCAAATATTATTCATATCTCCTTAAATATTCCCTCTTCCTGAGACACCCTGAAGTGCTGTTCTAACAACTCCTGAATTTTATCAAGGTGGGTAGGAAACAGAAACAAAAACAAATTGCACTTTTCCCTTTGCTTGTCTTTTTGCTTTCAAGCATGCATCCAGGGAAAAGGCTATTACTATGCAAATCCTGGGCCTCATTTGTACAGTTTTTAGAGGTGATCTTTCCACAAAAATCTATTAAGGAGGAAAAGAAACAATTTAAATTAGAAAGGGGATGCCAAAGTAGAGAAAAGAAAGTAATGGCCGGATCTGGTCTGTTCACATTTAAATTCCACCGAAGTGGGGATAGGATTACTGTATTGCTTAAGAAGAAAATTCAGCTTGACTCAAATTGGCTTCTGCTCTGTAATGGGACCTTTGTTTCCAACTATTCTCCTACAACTTCCACATTGTATCCAGAGGATCCCCTGGGTCTCTCCAAAAGACTATCTGATTGAAGCCTTTTCACAAGAAGAGTTCCTTAGATATAACCCAAAGGTTGTCATCAGTTGTGCTAAAAGATGCTAAAAGATGCAGTAACACTGACACTTCAGTTTATAAGCAAGTTGTAATATCCCAGGGCATAAATAAGTATCCCTGAGTGGGCAAATAAAGTTAAAGAGCTGTTTTTTCCCAAGCTGTTTTTGACTGGCCTGCATCTAGTCTCTTCTGAAGCTCTGTTTGGCTTCCCTATTTTCATATATATACTCTTGCTAACCCTCTGCTACTGCATCTAATTTCTCCAATTCTTCCTTAGCTTGACATAAAATGTCTCTAGCTAGGATTAGCCCCAGAGGAATCATTTGTAAATCAATTAGGTGCCATTCTTAATGCAAGTTTTTAAAGCCTGTTACTTTATCTGATTAGCCAAAATCTTTGCAAAATGGTTCTGAATGGAAACATTCTCCTGTGAGATCTTGTTCTGAATGGAATAAATCAAATATAAAGTATTAAAAGGGCCTTGTTCTGAAAAACATGAGAAGAGGCTCTTTTGAGAGACAGCTACAGATGGTAGTCTTGGGGCAAGGATGTCTGAAAGGCAGCATAGGTGATAATCAACACAGGGCAATCCAAAAATTCAAAAGCTCAGTCAAACCAAATGTTAAATAACTTAACAGCACACACTTGCTATTAGCCATAGAATCACTGGGATTAAGACTGATTCTAAATTCAGTGTATCTGTAAATTTTCACACAAAAGTTTTTAATTTTGTATGTGGTGTATAACTATAATACATAATTGCTTTCCAATTCAGTTTAGCTTGATTACCAAATATTTATATATTTCTGAATTTTCATTCATTCATTTTTGCCCATTATAATTTTTATAAATAACTCAAAGTGGTGATCAAAGTGAATAATCCTTTCCTCCTCCTATTTCCCCTCAAACAACCCTATTCTATTCACACGCTACGAAATAATGCTTAGGATCCTCCAACATAGTTTAGAACCCTGTGTGAAAAAAGAAATTCCAGATTTCAAACCAGCTTTAGGAAAGGCTGAGGAACATGAGACATTTTTGCGGATGCCTGCTAGATAATTAAGAAAGCCAAAAAAAAAAATACAAAAAAATAATAATCAGTTTTCACTGATTGTAGAAAAGCCTTCAATTGATCAGATCAAGCTGTGGAATGTGCTCAGATAAACCCCAGAATGGCTCATTGTTCTCGTAAGAAATCTATATACAGTCAGGAAAACACAGTACGGACAAAATATGGTGACCCGGACTGGCTCCAGATCAACAAAGGAGTGTGATAAGACTCTATTCTTAACTCTTATTTGCTCAATCTATATGCTATATGCTAAGGGAAGGTGGACTGGAAGAAGATGAGGGTACAGGTAGTTCTTGGGTTACAACCACTCATTTAACAACAAATTAAAGTTATGTTGGTGCTGAATGAAAAAAAATGTACAAGCAGTCTTCAAAGTTGTGGTGACTGCAATATCCTTGCAATCCCACGATTGTGATTCAGGCACTTGGTAACCAGCTTGCAATTACAATAGTTGCAGTGTGTCAGGGTCACTTGAATGCCTTTTGTGACATTTCCTGTCAGCCTCCCACAAGCAAAGCCAATGGGGAAGCTGACAGAAGATTGCAAGTTGCTCCCAGAAGTTGCTATTGATCTTCCTGCTTTTTCACCCAAGCAGCTCCAGGGCAAAATGGGAACCTCATACTCTGTAGCACCCACCTGCCCATAATGTATACTACATATCTCTGGCACCAGCACACCCACCCATACTCCATAGCACTCACTTATAGTTCTCATCTGCCCTGCTGTACTTCTTGAGTACCAGCCTGCTTGGCTAGGATATGGTTTCAGAGCCTCTTCTCATGTCATGGTCACATGAGGTCCTTATTTAATGACCCACAATCCTTGTTTAATGACAGCAATAGGGACTACCGGGATTGCCATCACTGAACTATGTGATCATGTGACATAATACTACAACTGCATTGTTTACTAACAGAAATTCTGGTCCCAGTTGTTGTCATATCCAAACACTTCCTGTAGTTTTAAAATTGGAGGAAGAAACATTAATAACCTGCACTACACTAACGATACTACCCCGACAGTCAAAAATGCAGAGAATCTGCAAGCTATAGTGCCTTGGTGGCGCAGCAGATTAAAGTGCTGTTAAAGCAGCACCAGCTCCCTGCAATTACTGCAAGTTCAAATCTCACCAGGCTCAAGGTTGACTCAGCCTTCCATCCTTTCGAGGTAGGTAAAATGAGGACCCGGATTGTGGGGGCAATAAGCTGACTTTATATAAAAAAGAACACCACTTAGGGGGGCCCAAAAGCTCTACTAAGCAGGTATATACAAAAGTATGAAGGCTATTGCTTAACGCATTGTAAGCCGCCCTGAGTCTCCAGACAAGGGCGGCATATAAATCGAACCAATAAATATAATATAATATAATATAATATAATATAATATAATATAATATAATATAATATAATAATAAAAAGTAAGGTACAAAGGAAAAAAGGGACTAAAATGAAAGAAAACTAAACTAATGACAAAGGGTAACCAGCCTTTAGAAATGCCAATGAAGATATCAAAGTAGTAGATAGGCTTCTGCATTTTAAGATAAATTATCAACAGTAAAGGAATAAGCAGTCAAGAAATACACCATAGACTAGCACTAGTACAGCAACCAGGAATATATTCAAATGCTATGATGTTTCTATACCTACAAATATCACAATCCTACAAACCATGGTATTCCCCATGACACGTTATGGAAGTGAAAGTTGGACTCTGAAAAAGCAGGATAGGAAGATTATTATATTTTATTATTAAAAATTTTAAACAAGAAAGTAAAAGCTAACACAAATTAATGGACAGTAAGAAAGAAAAAAGAAAAAGAAAAGTCAAAAAAGGTAAAGAACAGGAAAAAATGAAAGTTAGGGGAAAAAAGGAAAAACAACACAAATAGGTCATTTCCCATATTCCTGACAGCAGTTATAAATGCAAATATATGTTGACCTTTCTCTCTAAAGTTAATTCACATTACTCTTCTTTCCGCAATCTACCATGTCTAATCAGCAAAATCATAACTCACAAATTCATTTTTTCATTTTTATGCAAAGGCTTATAAGAGGTTTCCAGTTAGTAATAAATGTATATAATGTCTTTTCTCTAATGAAAGAGGTTAATTTATTCACTTCAGCCAAATCTGTCAAATTCAGCATCAAATCAGTGGTGGGTTGCTCCCAGTTCGGTCCGGTTCTTGCGAACCGGTAGTAATGGCAGTGGGAGGCTTTGCCCACCTACCCGTCATCATGAACGATATGTGCATGCGCAGAAGTGCACGCGCTCCCGTTGCAAACCAGTAGTGGAGGTAAGTAGAACCAACCCCTGCATCCTAGTGGGGTGTGACAGATCTTTCCATCTCTGTTGTATACAGTAATTCATTGCTGTGATAATATATTGAAATAATCTTCCATGCCTTTTTTCTCATTTTTATCTATTAATCCTAAAAGGAAAAGTCCTTGTTTCAGTTGAATATTGTTGTTTAAAATCCTCTGTATCAAAAATCTATATTTGGATTCAATTTGTTTAGCCTTTTTACATGTCCACCAAGCATGATAAAATGTTTCTTCATATGGTTCACATTTCCAATACATTTGGATGCGTTCAGACATTCTAGATAATTTCTCTGGTATCATGTACCAAAAATACATCATGTTATAAAAATTATAATGCAATGTAAGCAGGATAGGAAGAATATTGCCACTTTTGAATTTTAATACTGGAGCATTATCTTACTTTGGACACGTTATGTCAAAACCCAGTTCTCTAGAAAAAGCTCTATTGCTGGAAAAGGTGGAAGGAAGTACAAGAAGAGGACAGTGAGTAGTAAGGTGGACAGACATAATTACAGTGGCAATGAATGCACAGTTGAAGACCTGAATGACCAGATGTGGAACAGATCATCGGTATTTATATGATTTTAAGGATCTGAAAATGACTTGATGATCTAGAATAATTGCAGAAGTCATAATATCTTTTTTGGATCATGTAAAATCAAGTGAATAATTAAGAAGACTCAAGTTAGTCTTTCCCAACGCCCTCCAAATGCATAGATTTCAACTTTTGCATTTCTCAACATGGCCATCTGGAAAGCATCTAGGTTGGAAAAACATGAACCTTGGTACTGCATTCACTAGAAGCAAAAAAAGAGCTGTCCTATTATTGTTGTAGGAAGTGTTATCTTTAGCATCTTTTGGTTCTCATAGAGCAGGGGTCAGCAATCCGCAGCTCTGGAGCCGCATGTGGCTCTTTCATCCCTCTGCTGCGGCTCCCTGTTGCTCAAAATATGTGTCACAACCGCCAATGTGCGACATCTGCCGGCACGCGATTTATTCAGCTTTTCGACCCCCAGTAGGCCAACCATAGATAAATCCAAGAAAAGAAAAGTTTCAGAAGAAAACAGAATGTTTAATATGCTAGTTTTGTGGCCGCTCAGGAAATAGTCAGGTATGGGAAGGGTTTTGTGGCTCCTGGTGTTTTCTTTTCTGTGGTCCAAATGGCTCTTTGAGTGTTTAAGGTTGCTGACCCTGTCGTAGAGAATGGGACATAGGCAGTTGACAAAAGCCTTAATCGAATAACTGTGATTTGATAAAGTTTAGCAGTACCCATAGAATGCTTTCCCTATGCTGGATGTTTGACGGTGTTTTAAGATGCAAATCAAGGCGGTTTGCCTTTTAAAAGGAGACTTATTTACCTTAAATTTATCTTAAATTATTTTAGAATCAGGACTTCTTCAACATAAGAAAAAAGCCAAAAGTTTTTCCAGAAATTAAAAAGCAAAAGATACTCACAGTGTATAAATTCATATCTGTTGTTTCTCCATATTCTCTGTAGTTGGGTGAAGGTATCAATAGAGCAGTTTTAAAAAGTTATGGGAATCACCCTCAAACCTTTATCTGTTCAGGTGCTGGGGATTATAAAATAGAACTCAAATTACAAACTCAAGGATCTGGGACAGCTCCAGATTTTGTAAACAAAACAGGGATCTTAGTTTGCAATCCTGGCTTATTCTGGACACAATTATCTATGAGTCCCAGTTCAGATAAGTACTAAACATTCAGCTCCTAGCAAGTAGTTAGCAATTTATGCTAACTGGTCGAGCCAAATTAGTGCACATCAACTGCATTTATTTCAAATTTCAAATTTTTATTGTCAGTGCACAACATATGTACAATGAGATTGGTTGAGCTCCCTGAGTGCATCCCCCCCCAACATAATACAACTCACAGTGAAGACAGAAAATCCCTAACCCAATAAATCATATTAACAAAACACCCAGTCCTATTGCACCTGTGTGAACATGTTACACATTGTGCCGGCCCTGCAGTCCATCATACTACGTAGTTATGATGTTATTTCTCATTCAGAAGTCTGACAGCCCACGGATTATTATTGCACATAGTTTAATAATGGGATGGATACATCAGATAAAATTGGAGATAAGTGAAGTTTTCTGAACATTTATTGGACATCAGTCACCTTAATGTTTGCTTTCTTCCTTGAGCTGAGTGTGTTGCCTGCAGCACTTGCTTAATCTGAGTTACATATTTCAGGACAGATATCTTGAAGATGGATCTATTAATTAGCAGGGTGCTTTGTGCCAAAGAGATGGTGGATTTATTCCTGTGCATCACTCATAAGTAGACAGTGAGTGACAGATTATGCATTAATCCCCCAAACTGGCCATTTTATTTAGTGGTGATGAAAAAACATATTAGTATTTCCTACTCAGAAGTGGGTTGACACAAAATTAAAAATCTTGAAAAAATGCTGAGACCAACATTTGCAGTGACTGGAAGAGAGGGGATTAATTTCACTTTAGTTGTAACTGCTCCCTACTGAAGCTGCTGCTATCTGAGCACTAAAAAGCCACCCTACTGTAAATGTCTGCCAGAAGTTTGGCCAGGTATGTTGAGTGGCTGACACCCTGAGCTGTGCTTGTTTGAGAAAGATCCAGAAAGGAGGAAAACCTTTTCTTATTGAGAACTGTAGAAAGTATATGTCTAGAATTGGGGTAGAACCATTGGGTATCTGGGGAAACAGAGTTCACAAGAGAGGACTATGTGTTGTTCCTATATGGTGGTCCTGTTATCCCTTTCCTTTCCCCAGACAGAAAGGGATACTTGAGTCTTATGATGAACAAACATCATCTCTTTCTAAGTTGGGTGAGAAGCTGAAACAGAACCAGGGAAGGTCACAAGATTCAACATGCATCCAAAGCTGCTTTCATTCACACATTTGCAAGGTCAAACGGATGTAATGTTTTCTTCCCAGTTTCATGGGAAGAAAAAGTTATAATTTCTGCAGGCCCATTATGATCCTATTCATCATCAGTCCTAATTGGCATGAAAATGGGTGAAGTCTGGTCCAGATAATTTTTCAAACTGGATGCAATTACTTATTTATCTTGAATTTTTTGTTTCAGATCTAGCTTAAATGAGAGCAGCTTCCTTTGTTTTTCATATTTCCTCCATTCTCTTCTGTATTGAGAAAAAATAGTTTGAATCCTGCTCAGTTTCTCCCTAGCCTCATTCCAATAAGGAAATTAACTGCATGGCAAAAAGTTAATCTTCCATCACTTCATGCCCATTTTTCTTCTTTTTTGTAAAAAGAACCTTCTTAAACCAGATTTTAGAGAAGAACAGACAAATCCTATTTCAGAACTTGGAGAAATGGTTTGCCAAGAAAGTTTTTCTAAAACCAGTGACTCGCTTAGAGAAATAGCCTTTCAAGTAATTTGAATGATGCCTTCTTGAATCCTGTGACAAAGAATAACTGGGCAATCCTATGCTTTGGATCTCAAGCAAAAACATACGTACTTTACAGCATATGGATATTGGGCAAACATAGCAGCTAGATCGTTTCCCAAGAGTGCATGGCTGCCTTCCACAGTTACCAACAATCTTGGGGGGTGGGGGTGGGGGGGAAATGTTAGGTTGTCGGAGTTGTAGATATATATATATATGTATTCCCATGAACTCCAAAACACCTTTTTGCCTTCAAATTCAAAGCAGCATAGCTCTAAACCTTAAAAAAAAAAAAAAAAAACTAGCAAAACCTGTTTTCTCAGAATTCAGCCCTGCAGACAATGAGATGCATGATGTGACAAGAACACAAGTGTGTCTCCTGAGTGCAGTGACTTCTCCTTTTATGTACTTCTCTAGCCAGCCTAAAATGCCAAATTAATCTTGTTCTGCGATAAGCCTACAGGAGCAATAAAAAAAACAGAGATCTCTAGCAAATTCCACCACCAAATAAATAATTGGACAGAGCTCTAACAAATTGAATAAAGGCAGTAATTTATATCCTTCCTAATCTTGACAAAATGTTTTGCTGTTTCAATAAAAATCAATTTTAAGATAACCTACATTTAAGCAAGAAGTAACAAACATTTCCCCCCCCCCCTCCCCAAGATTGTTGGTAACTGTGGAGGGCAGCCATGCGCTCTTGTGAAACAATCTAGCTGCTATGTTTGCCCAATACCCATGTGCTGCAAAATATGTATGTTTTTGTAGTGCTATTAAAAACTAGCCTTGGAAAATCTCAGAAAGGCATCTGCATAGCAAGAAATTTGAAAATGGCATGTGTTTGGATTCCTTTCTAGATATTTATATTAGTTTATCAGGACTCCAGAACAGCTCTTTTGATACCATCAGAGCCTTCCTTTTCAAAGCCAATATTCCTTCCACCTTCCTTTTCCGCATTTTCTACAAAAGAAAACATTTTTTTTCACTAAAAATTATATGTTGAGCTATCTGAAACTTTAGATACACACATCTCCACATCTCTGAAAATCAGCATAGAAAAGTGAAAGAAACTCCTAAGTATTTTATTTTGATTTAAATGCATGGTATAAAGCCTGGCTGACAAATGGGCTGGTTGTCTGGAGGGCCTTTTGGACAAGGCTGAATAGGCATCAAATTGTTTTAAACTAATTGGCTGGAGATCATTATTTCAAGGATAAGCAGCACACTGAGCTTATTTGATCACTGGGGCTCTTGACTCTCTTCTCTCTCTACTATCTGCTCCTTCTTCTCTGCTCTTCCTGATGCTGTTACTGCTAAACTCCAGTATTGCTATTGATCTAGCAAGAGCATCAAGAGGATGTTCTTGTCATGCAAAATAAAGAGAGAGTGGAGCAAAGAATGGGATGCTGCATTATATAATATGGAATATAGATACTAGATTTCTGTATATTTGAAAGCAATGATTGAGGTATCTGAATATGCACACCTGGTGTAGCCTGATTTCTCCTTCTTAGACCTCCATTACCAAGATGTGCCAATCGGAGCACAAAATGAAGAGTCTGCTGTTCCTTTCTAGATGGGCCTTAGTCACTCAATTAATACAAAGGGATGTGGCAAGGACCAATTTGAGGAAGACACAAGGGATTGACATCATGTATCTTATATTTTGAGAAGACGAGATGAAAGAAATTTGGCTGTAGACCTTCATATTCCTTTTAGTGTAACCCATTTCCTGATAATCAATGGGCATCTGTTATGGGAACAAACCAATGGTGGGTTGCTCCCAGTTCTGTCCGGTTCTATTGAACTGATAGTAAAACTGGTGGGAGGCTCCGCCCACCGGCATGACATCATCATTGGTGATCTGCATATGCGCGCGATCCCTCTGCGAACCGTTAGTAAAGGTAAGTGGAACCCAACCCTGGAACAAACCTAGTGGCAACTGAAGGAGCTTCCTATTCATATCTGAACTCTTAAATCTAAAGTTCCATCTTAATCATCTGGTAATTAAAAAATGGGGCTGGATGAAGAGATCCAAATCCAACTAGTTTAATGTAGGATAGGAAAATCTAACCCATTCTCTCTAACATTCCTCTCTTACATGAAAGAACTGGAGAGATAGAACAGAGTCAAAGGAATTTTCCAAGCTCACATTTCATCCCTCCTCTCAAAATAGTTTAAACCAGGCTTCTCCAACCTGGTGCCTTCTAGAAGTGTTGAATTTCAATTCCTCTCATTCTCATGGCATTGTGGTTAGTGAGTTGACAGTCCCTAACCACAATGAGAACAATGAAGAAGAAAGCATTAGCCTCCAGTATAGCTTTACAGGAGAATGAGTAAGAGATAGAAAGAAAAAGGACATCTCTTAACAAGAGAAGGAGGAGGCAGGGGGCTGATTCACAGCAGACCAGTGCCTGGCACTATCAAGCCACTTTTTTTCTGTCAACCTGCTCCTCAAAAATATCTAACCCCACACAAGAAGCTACAGAAGATGTCTCTTATTTGGAGAAACTGCCAGATGGACTGGGAGGGCCTTGTTTCCACAGCCTTCCCACCCCTCAACTAAAATCTGCTTTGTAAAAACCCATTTTTGCCATTCTTGGCATTGGCGTATCAGATCCATCCTTTATTCCCATGATGTACTATATATACCTTATCTTTTCTGTGATCTCTTTGAAATTCTTTTACAGTGCCAGGGCTCTGGAGTAATGTTACTACAATCAATACTATTATGGGCATATTCTTGAGCAGGAGAATAAGGGAGTGAGCAAAGCAAAGCAACAAGCTAATTATATATATATATATATATATATATATATATATATATATATATATATATATATATAATATTTATATTTATATTTATATTTATATTTATATTTATATTTATATTTATATTTATATTTATATTTATATTTATATTTATATTTATATTTATATTTATATTTATGTTTTTCTTCTAGCCAGGTTTTCCCTACGTAGCCAAGGTTTTTTTGTAGTTCCAGCTCAGTAGAATCTCATCTACTCGGTTCTGGGCTTTTTTCCTTTCTAACACCTAGCAAGCTCTAACTGCTAGGTGGGAGTTAGAGCTTGCTAGGTGTTAGAAAGGAAAAAAGCCCAGAACCGAGTAGATGAGATTCTACTGAGCTGGAGCTACAACAAAACCTTGGCTACGTAGGGAAAACCTGGCTAGAAGAAAAACACACATAGACCCTACGAAGAAGTAAGAATATATATATATATATATATATATATATATATATATATATATATATATATATATATATATATATATATATATGTTTTCTCAGGTTTTCGCGGGTGTTTGTATGTAGGTCTTTGGTTATTCGGGTCTTCTCCCACGTAAAATTGCCTATCCAACACATACTTCATCTATAATGGACAGAAATACAAACAAACAGAAGGAGCACCCATGGGATCACCCCTCTCACCTGTCATTGCCAACCTCTATATGGAATACTTTGAAACCCAAGCTCTAGAAAAATCTGATCATAAACCCAAACTCTGGCTCAGATATGTGGACGACACCTTCATCATCTGGCCACATGGGAAAGAAAAACTGGACAACTTCCTCACACACCTCAACAGCCTACACCCCAAAATACAGTTCACCATGGAAACAGAAGCGAACAACCAACTTCCCTTCCTGGATGTCTTAGTCTACAGAAAATCCAATGGCTCCCTAGGACACACTATCTACCAGAAGAAAACACACACAAACCGCTATCTGCACGCACTCTCACACCACCACCCTGCCCAGATCAACTCTGTAGCCAAGACACTCATTTCCAGAACAAAACGCTTAGCTGACGAACAACACCTAAAAACCGAACTACACACCCTCACTAACGTACTAACATCCAATGGATTCCAAAGAAATAAGATCACCAACCTAATCCAAAAAGAAACCCCCACTAAAATCCAAGACACAGAACAAGAAAACGGCAAAGCCCTCCTCCCATACATAAAAGGCACCACGGACAGAATAAGCAAAATCCTCCACAAACATAACATCAAGACAGCATTCTGCACAAACCGAAAAATATCCACCATCCTAAGGAACCCCAAAGACAAAATTGAGTTAGAAAATCAAGGAGTATATGAAATCCCATGCACCGCCTGCCCCACCACATACATCGGACAAACCAACAGACGAATAAGTGCACGCATAGAAGAACACAAGAACTCAGTCAGAAAAGAAGAACCAACTTCTTCCCTGGTCCAACACTTTAAAGCCACAGGACATGATATTGACTTTAAAAAGACCAGAACTATCGCCAAAACTGAACACTTTAACAACAGAATAATCAGAGAAGCCATCGAGATAGAAAAACGCCCACACAGCATGAACAAACGAGACGATACCTCCCGCCTACCAGCCATTTGGAAACCCGCCCTTATTGACAAACGAGTCCCTAACACGACGAATGACACCAGCCCCACACTCACGAGAGCCACACAGGATGTCACCACCACACATCCACGCAGAAAGCAGACTCAAACCCACACTGATAATGAGCCACGACCAAGGACCAGAAGCCAGACTGCAGCTGCATCATTAGCCACTTTAAACCTCTCCAATCCATACATGAAGCAGACTGACACCCACCATGAAGAGCTCGCACGGCCACAAACACGAAGCCAAACAACAACAACGCAGCTCACCAGCTCAAATCCCCCTGCAACTCAGACTAAGCTGAGCACAACCAAGCCCCCACCCAAACAGAACACACCCCCAGCCAATCAGAGCACAACCAATCCCCCATCCAATCAGAGCACAGCCGAGCCCCTAACCAATCAGAACACACCTCCACCCAATCAGAACACAGCCAAGTTCCCACCCAATCAGCTCACACCCCCACTAGCAGTTAAAAGGAAGAGACAGCTGCGATCTCACATTGCTCCTGGAAGCACGAAGCCGAGAACACCAGCCTGAAGATGACGAATGAGACTTCGTCGAAACGTCGCCAAGACACTTCCAATTTTACGTGGGAGAAGACCCGAATAACCAAAGACCTACATATATATACATATACATATACATATACATATACATATACATATACATATACATATACATATACATATACATATACATATACATATACATATACATATACATATATATATATATATATATATATATATATATATATATATATATATATAATGCATTCCCATGCTTTGGCTCTCACTCACCCTTTTTTTTTTTGCATATGCAACAGTAGTATACTTTCAGAAGGAAATATTCCCAACCTGAATTAAAAGACACTTTTAGCACAATCTACTTATGTCCCTTCCAGATGGCAACCCAACACCCAGAACAGGGTGGCTGTTGCTAAGAATTCTGGGAGTTGGAAGTCTACACAACTGAAGGGAGATTGTTTCAGCAGTTTAGTGGGGCCCAAATGAACATTAGGAAGCATTTTTATCATCTTATCAGGGATGGGAGAAGCCTCCTGGGGCATTGATGTAAATTTCTTTCTCATCTCTTGGGAATTTCAGATTTCCAAATTGCTTAATGTCTGTCTTGCACGATTGCCTTATAGGAAAGCAGCAGGCAGATGTTAAAGCATGTCACTGAAGCTTTGCAAATAAGGGCAAGCAAGAAACAAAAGAGCTAAAATAAGTGTTAGTTGGGAAGTAAAGATTTATTACCTAATCTGAAGTAATCTGGGTTAAGGATGACATAAATTCTTACCTTCTTTAAGGCACTTGTGGACAAACAGCCTTTCTATTTCCCATCCCTTCTTAATATCAGACTATTCCGAAGATAGTCTGTTCTGTATCTTCTCTTCCTACGAACGCTTCCTTCACAGCCCAGGGAAAGTGAGTAAAAGTGAGAGTGTTTGGAATAAATTAGCGCTAAATGAGTATTAGCAAAGTCAAGCTACTGTGGGTTTGTAACTTTGGCAAGACCTCAGAACAGGGATGTGTAGTGAGATTTTGCACAACTGGACATCATGTCCTTATTTGATCACAAGAGCTCATCTGATGCAAAACCAAGTCTGTACTTTCATAACCTCCTTTCTTAACTAGTTAACCAATTAGCAGTTATCTGTCAAGTAATCTAGGCACTACAAACATTTGTTCCAGCATCTGTCAGGCTGCCAGTCTTTTTCTTCCTCACCTTTGGTGGGAAGTGACCTGAGTAGGAGGGGAGGAAACCAAACCAGAGGAATCTACCCATTCCTGTCCATCCAAAATAAGTTACCTATAGCAAGATAGAAATGGCTACTGAGAAAGAAAATGTTATGCCAGCCTAGCTTTTCTGTCAGCTCAAGACTGGGGGGGGGGGGGGGGAGGGGGACACTGAGGGGGACACTGAGGAAGAACCCTCCATCTGATGAATTTCTGTGCCCAGAATGCAAGGAGGAATGTGCTCCATTATGCCTTTTCTCTCAGACAAATTAGATTGGGGGATTCTGAAACAGATTGTTTGTTGATAAATTATCACAGAACCAGTTGAACATAATTTATTTTCTCCTAGGATTTTTTTTTTGGCCAATTTTGACTGTCTTTCCCTCCACTGGACAATTATTCAGGCTGCTTTCAGAAGACCATAAATAGAAACAGAGGAGGAAAAGGCATTATCCTCTTCCACAGAAGGATCAGAATATACTACCATAGGAATAAACAGACTTCTTTCTCTGGGCTATCCTGGTTTCATTCAATTCTATTTTTATCCATTAGTATCCATTAGTATTTTTGGAACAGGTTTAGCCTCAGTAGGATTTCTATCCCTTCCCTTTGAATCATTTCCAGTAGGGTCATTAAAATGGTTGCAAAGTTTGCCTGGATCATTGTGATTCCAGTGGCAATAAGTGACTGTTGCAAATCCAAGGACATTTATTCTTGGACTGGACTGAAAAATTGGAGGCACAGAAATGTTAATTGCCTTAATCAGGAAAAGAACAATCCTTTCCACTTGAAGACAGAAAATTATATAGCACCAACTGCTGTTTGAGAGTTTGCTAATCTGATTACAGATTTGTAAACATTGAAGGAGACTGGATGGAAGAGGAGATAATACAGTAACCAGTGAATATATTTATGATTTTTGTATTTTTGATTGAAAAGCTATTGGGGTAAAACTTGGTCTTGTAGATGATCTGCATGGATCCTTCCCTGGTCAATGGGTCCTATCCTATTCACATTAAGGTAGAAGTATGTCTTCACAGCAAAATGGGTGGACTCAATTAGAGCCCTCATGTTACATATACTATATGAGTATGAATTTGCAGATAAAATTTAACTGTTATTTCCAATTTTATTTTAGGATATTTTGGAAGAGTCTGGCATAGGGTTCTAAACAAATGAAAGGTAATAAGGAGCCAGTCCTAAATGTTTTATTAAAGGTGGGGGGAGAAATTCTGTTAGCCACACTCAACTCTTGGTGATTGTATTATCACAGATTTCTTGTCAACAGTACAAAAATGGTTTGCCACTGTTTCCCCCCCAAGATTTTTCCTCACTTGCCAGTCTATTTTACAGCCTTGGTACTTCTTGGTGGTCTCTCATTCAGAAAACTAGCCAGGTCTGCTCCTATATGGCTTCTGAATCCAGATAAAGCCAATTTGTGGCTTTACAATGTGGCTTTTTAGTTAATCTTGCTGGGATTTTCAGTGCAGCCCTATGGCATATTAATTTAAATAGTCCTACATATATTTCATATTTTCATTGTTGAGATAATCCCAAGGTCAGAGACTTGTTTAGAAAGAAGTTCTCTCATGTAAAGTAAGAGCTACAACCAGGAAAGTGCATTGGATTGCAATTTGTGATCCTCTTTGCCCATCTATTCATTCATTTATTAATTCATAATATATCATGCTTTTTAGTTTCATTACCAGAGAATAAAATAACACAGAAAACAGCACATCTATAAAAGCTATGTAGAAATTATATATAAACCACAACAAAACATACCAATAACGCATGTCACCTAAAGCTAGACAGGGGAGCATTTGCTTTTAGAGAAAAAGCTAAGTCTGAAGATCACCAATGAAAAGATATTTTCTCTGATAATTACTAGTTGCACCTCAGATGGGAAGGGATGTACAGATAAACCCCTGCAGAGGCAGCTGATTTTGCCGAGACAGTCAGCTAAAAATATAAAGTTTCCTTTGCTCCCCTGTAGAGATTACTCAACTGGATTTGAAGCTGACATCAAGCGGAAGCAGTGTCATGCAAGTTATAACTGCTGATTTTCCATAGGCTGCATTTGCACAAATGCTCAACTCTACGTATCAGTCATTTCTAATTTCCCTGCTTAGGGCTCTTTGGTCAAAACTTTAGCTTTACTATATTGTGGGTGCTCTCCAAAATCATCAGTAAAAGTCCTTTTAATCCATATGCATAACTTAGATTTCTTATTCATTGGGGCATCCAACCTGAAGGAATCCAAGATGACAACTGTCTAGGGTTTCAAAGAAGATACCTTAAAATGTTGGATAAATAGTAAAGTTTAAGGGAAGAAGGTAAAAATGGTGCATGTATGTGCACTAAAATGAGATTTATTTCCTAATATATTGTGGGAACACTGACAGAAATCCCTGAAGAAAATGAACGTCACACAAAAGCTAGTAAATAATTCCATAAATTCTTAGAAAGAAATTGGAATCTCAATGGCCATCTGTTAAAGTGTGATGTTCTTTTCCACCTAGTCCACTTTTATATTTCTACACAGTTGAAAGTATGGCAGATGATGTCAAGTGGACACCACATCACAAATCATTTAATGCCCTAAGAAAACCTTATGTTTGGAAGCTTAAAGAAGTGTACTGGGGCTCAACATTTATCAGTTTGCCAGAATTCACTCTTAATATTTTACAGCACAGAACTTTATTTATGGTAAAAACAGCCTGGCTCAGCCTGGATAGGAGACTATATGGGAGTTACCTGTTTCAAATTTCTCAAACAGCAGCTTTCAGAATTATAATAATTAATGACTTGATAGATTCCATTACTCATTCCAGATGTGCTTTCCCTTCCAGAAAACAAGGGGAGATTTTCACAGAGCCAACTGAATAACCATATGTCTTTCTGTTAAGGGCAGACTCCCCCTATTCCAGCCCTCACCCCTTTCTTTCATTGCAGCTGGGTTTTGGCAAAGTCCTTGTTTCGCCATTAATCCTGCCTCTTCCCCTTGTTTGCTGTTCCATAGCTGAGGTCTTGCTGGTTTCAAATTCTTTCAGTAATTAGAAGGAACAGCTTAAAGCCTGACTTCAAACATGCAGCCCCCAATCTGCTGAGTAAACAGAGGACTTGAATAAGATCCCTAGAGGATCATTAAAATATGTTCTCCTGACCTGGGGGAGGGGAGAAGGAGCCCAAATGTGGAATGAATCAACCAATGTTTTTCCCCTAATGTTATGGCTAACAAGGGATCAGGTATTTATGTGAGATTTGGGGGTAGGGGGGAAGCCATGAGGCACTGCAGAGGATTCCGGCATTCTGTCAAAATATTTCTCAGCACATGTGAAACTTGATTTGTGTGGCTGTGTCAAAAAGTTTCTCTGGCATATGTGAAATTTGAATTATGTCCCATAATTCCATATCCCAATAGCATAAGGAGGAGGAGCAGGGGAGAACCACAATAGGCTTCAAACGTTGAATATGACATGCACTGGTTAAAATTAATGTTAAATAATGTATATTTCTGATGAAAAGCTAAGTAGAATCTTCCTCAACAAGGCCAGAATGCCAAGCGATGTGATTTGCTTCTCATTGGATTAAGGCTATGAATAACTCAAAGGACCTTCGCTGGAGCTTAAAGAAGGCTGGGGTTCTGGGTCATGAGAAGCCCAGAAACACAAGTGCAAGGGCCCTCTCCTCTTCATGCTGTCTAAATAATTGGAAGGCTGAGAATTCAATCCTAGATAGCGGCAGATGTTTCTCTCCCAGGACACAAAGAAAAAATATCTGCTGTGAACTTCTCATGGCATCAGGAAGGGTGTACGGCCAATAAAAGCTCAGCTCCATCCAATTGCCCTGACCCCGAATTAAGGGATTACAGGGTTGTAAAAAGGGAGGTTTTTAAAAATTTAATTTAATATAATGCCATCGATACTTGTAGCTACTTGGTAGTCTTACCCTCCTTACTTCTGGCTCATGCCATTTTAAAGCCACTTTCAGCTGCTAAAACATACTCCAAGAATGAGTACTGTTAATGAGGGAGGTAAACTTTGGAAGACATGTCATTAGCCAATTTATTGCTGATTGGAGAGAACGGACAGCAAGCATGGGTGGGGTGAGGGCCAAGATAGATAGTGGATAATAGTAGGTTATTTTCCTGTGGTATAACCTCATAGTCTCTCCATAATCCTAATTGTAGTGAAAATGATTTGTTATAACATTCAATTTTTCAAAATATTTCCAGAAATGTATTACTTTTCCACAAAGGGGGAATAATGCTGCCTTCTGTTGATAACATCTAAAGCCTTTTGTTGAATAATTTGTTGAATAAGATTCTTCTTCAATTCTTATGGGCATTAAATACCATTAATGAAAAAAATTCAAATCTAATGCCCCAGATCACTACAATGCTTGCCACATGTTAACATCCATTTGTTTTCCCAGTTCAACCTCTCAAGTTTCTTTTAAACCCAGGAAAGGGGTTTTTTTTAGCCTCTGTCTCCAATAGCAACATGTACAGTATATTTTGAAGGTCATGCCCTTAGGCTGAGAGAGATAATTTACCATGAGTTTCTCAAAATCAGTTAAAGGACAATTTGTAAATTCCATTACCAGTCTAGTACATAAAAATGGGTTTATTTTGAATAGAAAAGTACTAAAGTATTTTTTATCTTAATTGCTGTTTATCTCCTCTTTGTTTTAAGGTAAGGTATTTTATAAACATCTCTTACTTTTTATAATCCCATTTTTTCACATTTGGCTAATTCTACATTGATTGCAAAATTAGATATATCAAAAGAGGTAAAAAGAGAGAGAGAGAGAGAGACTAAAATGTGTGTAAAATTGCATATACCTCATGTTCCCATTAGTTGTGTGAATTCCTAAATTATTTTGATTCTAGATTCATCTTTTGGAAGAAAAAAATGTCTTCAGTATTTTATTTTTTATTCTTGTCTATATTCCATTTCTATCTACCGTTTGGATTGCCTTTCCAAAAACATTGTAGTTTTATGTTTGCTTGTTCAAAAGAATGAGTGCACAGCAATTGAGCAATTAAATCTTAAATCTGATACTTCTGCCAAATCTTACAACTTCTTTTTAATATGAAGAGATGATATCATATCATCTTTCAATAAATGTAGCAAGTAATTTCATCCCTGTATTTATCTCTGTGGTTTTGTTATTTATGTATAATCCTGTTGCTAAAGTTTCAATTACTGAATTAAATAATAAAGGAGATAATAGTCAACTAGGAATATTATTCAATATCTCAAGAAGCATTGTTCAATAATATTAGAATTTCCCCTGATTCATAATTATTAACCCCTATCATGGCTTATAGATCTAATCTATCACATCTAAAACAATTTTGCCAAATTAAACTTTTTGTAACCTTTTCATAATTTTTTACACAATGCAAAGCTTTCAGGATATGTAATAAGCATATAAATTAATAAATTGGTTTTACAAAAAGGGTGTAGCATTTATATTGCTTAAACATTAGCTTTAATTAAGATTGCCACATCTCCTTGATTTATTTATTTCCCCAGCAAAGATTTGTTTTCCAAAATACTTACCCTTAAATGCTTTTCACTGTATGTTTCCTGTACATTTCTATACAGTATATGTGGCCTTAAAAAATCTTAAATATTTTCATTTTTTAATGGCAATCTCTTACACTCTAACATTCAAAGAAATAACTTTATAGTGATTGTTCACTATGATTATCTTTTTTCACTAATATTAACTTAACCTTTTATTTAATGTTCTGTAAAGTAGTTTGGCTGATATCCTAACATGACTATCTCCTTTCTGATTTTTCTTCTTCTTCTAGTTTTAGGGACTTTAAAATAATTGATTGCAGACTCTCTCTCCCCCTTTGTTCTCTGCTCTCCACCCATACATCTTTTTAGTTATTGTATTGATATATTTATTCTTGTTTTGTGTTTGTCATTGTTTATTTTATTGTTCTATTATTTTACTACCATTCTGTTTACATGTCTTTCGTTTTTCTTCCTCTTTATTATTGTAAGCTCCCTAGAGTAGCCCTACAATGAGATAAGCAGCAAATAAATGTAATGAGTCACTGAAGCAATAGGCGTGAGCTTAAATGGACTCCATAGGATGGTAGAGGACAGGAAGGTCTGGAGCAGGAGTGGGTTCTACTTACCTTTACTACCGGTTCGCAATGGGGCTGCGCGTGCGCAGAAGCATTCTGATGAAATCGGGGTCGGTGGGCGGAGCCTCCCACCGGTTTTACTACCGGTTCTATAGAACCAGTGCAAACCGGGGGCAACCCACCACTGGTCTGGAGGAACATTGTCCATGGGGTCGCAATGGATCGGACACAACTTTGCAACTAACAACAAAAGATAGATAGATAGATAGATAGATAGATAGATAGATAGATAGATAGATAGATATTTCTTGAGCCTTAAGTAATAAAATGTATTTTGGTCTTTAGGATCATGTTCAAAACCCAATAATTTTTGATCAGGAAAAATAAGTTAATTTTTTTTCAGAAAAAAAAATAGCAATAGCACTTATATACCGCTTCATAGTGCTTTTACAGCCCACTCTAAGTGGTTTACAGAGTCAGCATATTGCCCCCAACAATCTAGGTCCTCATTTTACCCACCTCAGAAGGATGGAAGGCTGAGTCAACTTTGAGCCTGGTGGGATTTGAATTGCTGAACTGCAGCTAGCAATCAGCTGAAGTAGCCTGCAGTACTGTACTCTAACCACTGCACCACCTCGGCTCGAAAAAACCCAGTTATATCAGCTTTCTCAGCATTTTCTCATCTGTCCTTAGAATATTTCTTCTACTCCAATCTGGTATATCTGCCAATTAGATACTGATATCTGAAACATGGATTTGTTTGTTTTTTACATTTTTCAATGTTAACTGCATTCTCTACCTAGAACCATATGCTTGGGTAGCAGTTTGAGTTGTGTCAGACATTTCTGCTTTGACATTTCTTTAAATTGTTTATTAATTTATTTGGACATTCCTGCTAAATCCCCTTTTATTGAAGTTCCGGATAATTCCCATTCCAATTAAAATTCTTGTTTGAGTTGCTTAATCAAAATAGACTCTGAGTCAGAATATTCTTTAGTGTGGTAACTTACTTTAGGCTGGAAATCTTAGGCTGGAAATCTTCTAGCTGGAGGATTACTGAGATTCACATATCTCCTATTCTATCATAGAGGGTTTAATGCCATTGCCTTTGCTGAACCCTTTTTCTTGACATTTTGCTTTTCTTTGGGAAAAAAAAGTTTTACTAGGTTGGAAGGCTGAAATCTGTCAAATAAGCAATTGGCTCATTATGCTATCTTCTCCAGGAGCTGACCATTTGCCACACAACCCATCATCTACCTATTAAAGAGATTTAAGAAATCTATGTCAAAATTGGAGCTGGATAGTCAAATATTGTCCTTTTGATACAGGGATTATTGATATGTCCAAAGGTTTGGGGACTGTAAATTTCAGGCCTTCTATCTAGGCTACAGGTAGTCCTTGATTTGTGACCATTCATTTAGCAATCATTTCAGGTTACAGGGGCACTCACTCTTCCTTAACTCCTTGTATCTCATATTTAGCCAGGTGTGCCTTTTACCTCCTTCACAGGCATTTTTTTTCAGACTGATGGTTCCTTTATTCCCTTATCTCTCCTTTGCATTTTGCAGTCTCTTCTTTCATCAGTTAAGACTTCTGTTTTTCTAACCACCTCCTTTTGTCTCATTTATTATATGAATATTTCTTAACAGCAATAGCACTTAGACTTATATACCACTTCACAGTACTTTACAGCCCTCTCTAAGCAGTTTACAGAGTCAGCATATTGCCCCCAACAATCTGGGCCCTCATTTTACCGGCCTCGAAAGGATGGAAGGCTGAGTCAACCTTGAGCCAGTCAGGATCTAACTCCTGGAGTAAGCAGTGAGTTAGCCTGCACTACTGCATTCTAAGCACTGTGCCACCACAGCCAATAGCTGAAAAATAGCTTTTTCAATTTTTTAAAAAACCAACTACTACTGCATTTGGAGCAACCTTAAAATCCCATTACTATTCACATCACTGTGTTTGGGTAACTAAGTAGTTGACAGACAGTCATGAAAAACGGGTGTAGGATACAGTACATTTGCTGCTCAACTACGCAGGAATTAGTAACAACATTATTTTTTTCTGTTGTTGTGGGAAAGTCAGTAAAATCTTGCTCTAATTGTTAATAATTTATTGGTAGGTTCTGTTTCCACCACCTTTTAGTTATTAACAAGTAATATCCCTCCACTATTTGCTAATGAAAAGTAGGAGTGATTTACATTTCAATTTTTTTATATGCTGGGAGTTCCTTGTCTTCCACTGTAAACCCTCTCAAATGGAAAATGTCTCTCTCCTGTTGTTTCGAGGCCAAGGTTTAGACTTAAAGATTTTAAAGACTTTAGATTTTAAATTAGACTGCAATCTGTGAATGTGTCCCTAGGAAAATAGGCAGGATTTCTTTGCTGCACTCAAATCCCACTGTTCGTCTGATAAATTTGGTTCAGTGAACCTATGGAAGCATTATCTCCCTAATTATTTTATTTCCAGTACAATTATGAATTTGAAGTTGGAATTGACCCAATGAAGTTAATCACCAAACACGAATAGGAATCTTATTTAACTCTTGATGACCACAGTTGCTCCTTCCACCACCCCCTCCGCACTGATGGCTGGTTTCATACATCATGCTAAAGCATAGCTTGTTTAATCATTGTTTCTTGAATAAAGCTCAGTTGCCTGGTTCTCATAATTTCAAAAGCCAAACATCATGGTATGATACAACTTACAACAAATCTTACAAAATATGAGCCACTGTGAATCTTGCTCCCTGCCCCCTGCTCATAGTGAGATACAGATCAGCAAAGGCACTGTGTGGGGAGCAAAGCCACTGTTTTTTGAACAAACATCACAAAACTAGAGGAGTCCCATAGAGAAGCATTAAATAGACCAATTACGATGTCTGAGCTGGTGGAAGCAAGGAAAAAGCAAAAAAACAATAAGGTTCCAGGCCCGGACGGAATACCAATGGAGTTTTATAAAAACTGTCAAAATGCAATGGATGAATTGTTACTCCAAGTCCTCAATGATGCATTATTAGAAGCAGAAATTCCCAAATCCTGGACTGAAACCATTATTACACTCATCCCCAAAGAAGACACGGACCCCACACAAGTTAAAAATTATAGGCCGATCTCATTGCTCAATGCAGATTATAAACTCTTCATGTTGGTTATAACACAAAGACTGAAAACAATTATTTATAAATACATACATACAGATCAGAACGGTTTTGTCCCAAGAAGACAGATCAAAAACAACATAAGAACAATTATCAACGTCCTGGAATATTACGAGAAAAGAGTTGATAAACAAGTAGCCTTAATCTTTTTAGACGCCCAAAAGGCTTTTGACAATCTAAATTGGAATTTCCTCATATTGCAACTAGAAACCATGGAATTTGGTGTTAAATTTTTACATATGATTAGAAAAGTATGCTCCCTCCAAATGGCCAAAATTATGATTAATGGAGATATGACTGCAAATTTGGATATACAAAAGGGTGTGAGACAGGGTTGCCCTTTATCCCCACTACTGTTCATAATTTCATTGGAAATATTACTAAATGAAGTTAGGAAAGATGCGGAAATAAAAGGTTTGAGAACACGGAAAGAAGAGTACAAATTGCAAGCCTTCGCTGACGATGTGGTATTTATAATGGAGCAACCAGAAATAACAGGAACCAAACTTTTAGCGAAGATAGAGGAATATGGAAGAGTCGCAGGCCTTAAAATTAACAAACAAAAAACTAAAGTATTAACAAAGAATTTGACAAAGGCACAGGAGACAAAACTAGAAGACAAATTAGGAATACAAATTGTAAAGAGAATAAAGTATCTAGGAATCTGGCTTACTGCTAAAGCAATAACAATTAGAGAAGACAATTATAACAAATTAATGAAACAAATTAGAAAAGATCTGGAAACGTGGAACAAATTTACAACTGTCATTTTTAGGGAAAATTGCATCCATAAAAATGAATATATTGCCTAGATTACTCTACCTTTTTCAAGTAACCCCAATCTGGCCAGGAAAGAACTTTTTTAAGGACCTTAATAAAATAATAACAAAATTTATCTGGAATGGGAAAAGGGCCAGAATCAAAATAAAGTGTATGCAAGATATTCGGGAAAAAGGAGGTTTAGGCCTACCAGACTGGGAGTTATATTATAAAGCAGCATCGCTAAACTGGATAAGGGACTGGATAGACCTTAAGAATAAAAGAATGCTATCACTAGAGGGCTTTGAATTACAACGCGGATGGCACGCCTTTTCGTGGGAGGGAAAGGACAAGCTCCACGGATATTTCCAGCAACATATTATCAGAGAATCATTGTACAAATCATGGCAAGAGATTAGAAAACATTATACCAAGATTCCACGATGGCTATCGACAATGGAAGCACTAATATATCCCAATGCCATGGATATAGAGAAAATGAGGACCTATAAAGAACTACTGAACAGTGAAGGAGAATTACAAACAAGACAAGAATTACAAAATCAGGGTATAGACATTGATTGGTGGCCATACATGCAAATAGAATCAAGATACAAAACTGATCGGGCACAATTTGGATTCCAAAATGAACCAAATGAATTGGATAAAATATTACAAAGTACAGATGAGAAAATGATTACCAAAATTTATAAGTACCTACTAAAATACGAATTAGAAGAGGAGGTTGTCAAAGAGAATATGATAATATGGGCCAAAAATATAGGATATACTATTGAATTGGATAAGTGGGAGAATTTGTGGAAGATAAATTATAAGATGACATTGTCTATACCCTATAAGGAAAACCTTTACAAAATGTTCTACCGATGGCACCTCCCACCGGCGCGCCTAGCCAAGATGTTCCCAAATACATCTCCGTTGTGCTGGAAATGTAAATCACAGAAAGGGACTTATTATCATCTCTGGTGGTTATGCCGTAGGGCAAAACAATACTGGCAGCAAATTAAAACAATGATTGAAGAAATCACGAAACAAAAACTCGAAATGAGGCCGGAAACCTTTTTATTGGGAATAATCACAGAAAAATACATCAAAGAAATAAAATATCTGATCATCCATATCCTCACAACAGCACGTATAATCTTTGCCCAACATTGGAAATCTGAACAGTTACCCACAGAAGACAAAATAATAGCTAAAATTACAGAATGTGCAGAATTGGATAAGCTCACAAAAGAAATATAAGAGAAAGACGATACTGATTACTATTTAGTATGGCAAAGATGGTACAGCTGGCTGGAGGCAAAAATAGGAATATAAAGATAATTCTCGACTACTCAATAGAAATGCATAGAAGTAAATAAGGAGTCAATTATATATATACATATATAACCATGTAAACAGGTGATTGTAGATATTGATACAAATAGAAATATGAAAAATAACCCACCGTTGTAGTAACTTCTAAGAGTCAGTCATTGGACTGAATTGATGTTTGTTTGTTTTGTATGTTGTTTTAATGTATTGATGTTGGTTTTGTTTTTTCTTTTTATTATTAATTAAAAAAAATTAAAAATTAAAAAAAAAAAGAATTTGAAGTTGGAATTGACCCAATGAAGTTAATCACCAAACACGAATAGGAATCTTATTTAACTCTTGATGACCACAGTTGCTCCTTCCACCACCTCCTCCGCACTGATGGCTGGTTTCATACATCATGCTAAAGCATAGCTTGTTTAATCATTGTTTCTTGAATAAAGCTCAGTTGCCTGGTTCTCATAATTTCAAAAGCCAAACATCATGGTATGATACAACTTACAACAAATCTTACAAAATATGAGCCACTGTGAATCTTGCTCCCTGCCCCCTGCTCATAGTGAGATACAGATCAGCAAAGGCACTGTGTGGGGAGCAAAGCCACTGTTGGGGGAAAAAGCTGTGGTTGCTCTGCCTTCGTTCCCCAAGATATTTCAAAATATAGCTAAGTTAGCATTTTTGCTATACCATGCTAATCCACGTAGTGGATTAATATGCAGGCACACTAGAGAATTACTGAAAGATAAAGAAATTGACCCAGGATGACAACTATAAGAATCAACTGTCTATTTTCCACTCCTCCCATTCTGACAAAGGCTACTCCTTGATTTCCAGCTTCCATCTCCCAATCCTTCTGAACCAGAGGTGGTATTCAGCCAGTTCACACTGGTTCGCACAAACCTTGGCGAAAATTTGACCAAGGTGGCTGAACCAGTAGCGATGGCCAGCTGGCCACACCCCAAATCAGTCACCCAGTCCCCGCTCGCTTGGCCCACCTACCATGTTCATCGCCACCATGTTCTTCACGCATGCGCATCCCATTGCCTTGCAAGTCCAATGGGATGCGCATGCATGAAGAACATGGCGGTGACGGCGGTAGCTTTTTCCACAACCTCCGGTACTTTTTGGTGGCCTGCGGCCAGCTGCCACCTCTTTGAGAGCCACTTTGTGGCTGAGGTGGCTGGATGGAGGCTGCTGAAAACTCCAGTCAACTTGCCTTCTGGACTCTGCACCAGCCACCGCGGAAGGTAAGCAGCTCGAACAAAGAGGCGGTGGTGGGGGAGAAAGCGGGGCTAGGGCTGGGGCTGCTAAAGGAGGGGAAACGGGGGCAACTGGCAAAGGGAGGGTGGGGGTAGATAGGTGGAAATTCCAAAAAATTTCCTACCATTTCCTGTGGACGTGGCTAGGTGGGGGAGTCATGTGACTGAGTGGGCATGGGCATGAGTGAAGTCAAGTTGGCCAGGCCCACTCAGTCACATGCCCCCCACCTAGCCACGTCCACCAAACTGGTAGCAAAAATTTTTGAAACCCACCACTGTTCTGAACCACACTTCAAACACTCCAAATGGATCGAGGTTGGTTTTCATACAAAAGGGTGAGAAGCTTGGAGAGATGCAAGCAGGTTCAGCCAAGCCAAAGTGGGCAGAAGAGTATCTTGAGTACGCTTTACTGTAGGCTTTACTGTTACTTGCAAGTCTCTAAAAAAGGACTAATCCAAAAACCCAACAAGGATTATAAGCAAAGGTTCCCATTGCTGTATACTAGAAGACTAATTAAAACTGAGTGGGCACAGCTGTCGTGACTAATGCCACTGCCTATAAGCAGACAGTATTCCTGGTCAGCAGCCCGGAGAGAATTTGCTCACTGGTATTAAAAATAACATCCTCTGTGACAATTTATTCTGAAATATTATTGCCTCTATAGTGGCATTTGTTACTTGAAGTAGGATTTCTTCATCAGCTGGTATCTCTGACTGGCACAAGACTCTTTTGAGTAAAAGTAAGAACCTGATTACAGCATCACTTGACCATCAGGAGACTATTCCATTGTTGGACCTGCTTTTCCGTTGGGAAGAGCCAAGGAAGCTTGGAGAGACACTTGTTACATTCATTGACTTAGCAGCATACCCCTGGTGGAATAAGATACTGCTCACCCACAATCTATTCACTTTGGACTTTGCCTGCTTTTCTACCTTTCCGATCAATTTTCTGTGGCTTTTGAGAGGTCAGACCATCAGGCCATTTCAAAAGGCTCCCCTTTTCTTATCCCTCTATAACAAGCTGCATCTGTCCAAAATTTGCTGTACTTCAGTTAATGAGCAGAAATTCTGATGGATCATTATTATTATTTCTGCTTGGGATAGGCATTTTAAAAAAAACACTACTATGTGTCATTTTCTTCACATTTTTACGTAGACAATCACTGCTTTATAAGGAAAAATAAATTAGGTGAACTTTTTTCTGCTCCCTCTCTTTTCCACCCCTGTTTTTTTGCTTTCATGCTTACCCCAAAACTCAACACGAAGAGAAACGGCTGAGAAACAACTTCCACAATTAATGATGAGGTCACCCTTAGTTCAGTAACGTTGCCAGGGTAATTGGATGGCTCTATTTCAGCCCTCCTTATCTGCTTATCGACACTGCATCTAATAAGACGCTTTCGAGCTAATTAATCCATCCAAAACTTTGGATTCCTGAGCTGGGAGTGCTTTCAGGGCATGCTCCTTTATTTGGTGTTTTTTTTCCTATGAAGTTTGGAAGCGAAAGACTGCTTCAGTCCAAAATCTTTGAAGATTCTGGAATAGCTCCAAATGGCTTGAGTTGAAATATTTGTATAAAAAATATTGCTTTGTGTAAAAAAAAATAAATCAGGAAATAGTTTTGTGGGAAAGGCACCTATAATCCCAATATTTGGTTATTCCCAACCCTGGTTGTTTTTTGGTACCAAACTATTGTGGTAAAGCAATCTTGTGAGTTGTCAACAAAGTCCCTAAAATTCTGCATATACACACATATTGTTATCATAATGAGAAGCTTAATGAAAGTTAATGAATCCTGAGATAGAAAATGGGAAATAATGAGATGGGAACAAAAGCAGAGACAGCATGTCACCCACAGAGGAGCCAGAAAAAGGAGTAGATCTGGAAAAGCCATTTGTTCCTGGAGTTTCTGTTTAGATAAAGAAGTTAAAGGTGGAGGGTGGGGGGGGGGGGGGAAATACAGGTGCCTTGATTACAAGGGCGGTGGAATATTTTACATTTGATTTGATTTGGGAATGCATTTACTTCAGAATGCATAGAATTTGCATTTTTGACACATTAAAGCATCTGTGCCATTTTCCAGGTAGCACTGCTGCTGCAGGGAGACATTTGTTGAGTTTCAGACAGGCACTACATTCATGTTCAATAAATTCCACGTTCCTTTTCCAAACTGAAGCTAAAGCATGGCACAACTTTACAAATTAACATCTGCTGGGACCCAAACATTTGCAGGTGGTTGTCATGAATTATCAGTGATTACAACCTATCTCTCTCTTTTCATCTGATGCTGAAGAATCAATCAATGGAGAGGAATAAACAATTGGATGTGAATGTAGAAGCTGAGGCTCTGTCCAGACAAAGATATTGTGGGTTAATAGAACAGATGAGGTGAAGTTGGATTGTGGCTTCGTTAGCTAGACATCTTCTCTCTGAAAGATTAGGTACATGGCCTCAGATTACTTCAGGTTTAGGGTTTACTTGAAAATAACAATAGCAATAGAACTTAGACTTATATACCACTTCACAGTGCTTTACAGCCCTCTCTAAGCAGTTTACAGAGTCAGCATATTGCCCCCAACAATTTGGGTCCTCATTTTATTCACCTTGGAAGGACGGAAGGCTGAGTCAACCTTGAGCCTGGTGAGATTTGAACTGCCAAATTGCAGGCAGCCAGCAAGCAGCAGAAGTCTGCAGTACTGCACTCTAACCACTACACTATCATGGCTCACGGTGTTTAAGTGGCATCATAAACAGATAGACTTCTGTAAATAACCCACCTTTCCTAGTTAATGTACATTTGGTCACTGTGACCCATGCCTACCTCATATCTGGATTTGATTATTGTAACATACCTACAGAATTATCATGTGGCAGCTAGATTGGTTTTGAGATCTAGATTAGATCACATCCACTAGTTTCTTTTTTATTGAAAATTATAATTAAAAAGATAAAACTAATAGGAACTAAAAATGAAAGAAAAATATAACAGCATGGAAAAGAAAAAGAAAATTCTTTGTCATTTCTTTATATATTTATAAAGTTGTATAAACAACTTTAGTAACTTAAAACAAATGATTTCTTCTTCCTTTATTACACATCTTATCTATAAACAAATCTTAACGTCTTGTCCTTTCAGCACTGATCAGCAAAAGTCCATTAATCTATTTTAACTTTGATCAAATAAATCATCTTTACATTCCTTTTTTTTACTTTTAACAATTTTGATCTTTAGTCTCTTCAAATGATGTCCTAAAACTTGAATTCTTTTTTTTTTGTCCCTTTCTCACAAAATTCGCTTTAACAATTCTTTTTTGTAAATCTAATGTAGAAAAATAGGTCACTTTCTTTGTTTATTATTTGTATATCCCTTTCAGTTAGTAAGAAATCAGCCAGCTTTTTTTGTAGCTTAGTGTAGCATCTTTTTCCATATCATTCTAACTAAAGCAGGAATATAGTATATAGTATATAGTAGCTACTTCATTCTGCCATGTCCTTGTCTTTATTCACCCCCATTGCCGCAGCCTATACCTGAGGAAGCTCAAAGTCATCTTTAGCTGTTCCAGCTTTAAAGTAGTCTTTTCATTTATCTCCCCGCAGATTTTTTTGCCATGGATACAGTCTGGCACATTTCACCAACAATGTGGTTGCACTGTGGTCAAAGATTGGGATCTGCCCAGCTTCCTAATGGCCACCATAGATGGCTTCGGGCACACACACATCTCTCCAATCAATGGGTGTTGCTGTCCACGAGTATTTTGGCCAGGACTGTAGGAGAGACTGGGCACCTGGTTTCCACAGAGACTTCTGCCCACATAATGTCTGATCAGCATTTTCCATATTACTTGTGAGGTCTCAGACAGGCCTTTATAAACATGGATTTAGGCCAGTTCTTTCAACACAGCACTAGATCTATGTTTCTGCATGCTGAACAGACGATCAATTCAGACACTAAAAGAAAACCAAGCCAAGGGAACTCACCAATCATTCTCCTTAATTTGCCCTAATAATTAAGGGCAATTCCAGTCACCAGTCTTTTTACTGTGCAGAATGGGAGCAATATAAATTATGCCAACTTCTTTTTCTAACTGGCTAAAGGGCTTTGTGGCCATCTGGAAGAGTCCATTGTTTTTTCTGACTACAGTACATTATTGAAATATGAAATATCCACATTTGAAATGTGTTCATTTTTGCACGTGATCTTTGATTTTAGAAAACTGAGCCTTTCATCCTTTAATTGATCTAACAATGGGGACATTTCCGCATTTCATTGTTTCCCCTCCATAATCCCTCCAAAGCACTATTGGAATGAATTTGGCAATTGTTTTTACTTCTGCCAATTTTAGAACACTGAAAACATGCCAAGAACCCAGAAAATCAATCAGTGTTCTCCTCCCTGCTGAGCAATAGTAATCTGTAAAAAGCAGAATTCAATATCCCATTGAGAGCTGCATAGTATAAATCCTATTGACGGCTATGGAGATGGCATGAACTGCATAATATCATGCTAACTATGTTTTTTTCCCAATGAGTTTAATCATGGTTGTAGGCTGCAGAAACATCTGACTGGGAGTAAAGAGGCTATAAACTGGGAAGGCAGGGATGCAATTTCTTAGGCTGCAGGAAGTAGAACTCAAAGTAAGGACACTTATCACTATTTCCACTTTATTGGAGTAACCAAAATCCCTTCATCAATGTCACTACATCTATATAAATGGGGAGAAAAAAATGAAACAAAAAGAATCCAAGTGATCTTGACATAGGTATATTAATCTTCCAGAAAACTGTGTGTGTGTGTGTGTGTGTGTGTATGTGCACACACAAGTGTATGTGTGTGTCTGTGTGTATAAAATCCAGGTTGTGAGACGTAGTGGGAAATGAGGTGATACATGAAGGAGCTCTATCAGCATGCCTAGAAAGCAGGGGTGGGTTCTATGTACCTTTACTACCGGTTCACAATGGGAGCGCACACTTCTGTGCATAATGTCTGGGTGGGTGGGCAGAGTCTCCCGTCACTTTTACTACCAGTTTGCAAGAAACGGACAGAACCGGGAGCAACCCACTACTGCTAGAAAGTCTCACTCATTCTCCCCTACTGCACTCCAGTGATTTGTCAGACAGGATATTTTTATGGATAGTGGATTAAGACCAGCAGTTCTTGATTATCTTGGGCAACTTAAAAGGTAGAAAAAAATCAAATTACAAAAGAAGGGGGAGCGGAATGAAGTGCTCAGCATGTCTTCTTTTGTCATAAGTGGAACATAAGTGAGATTGCATCAAAATGTTGAAGAAGATATTCTAATGTTCAGGATTTTGCCAGTCTGTTCAGCATGTCACACACCTTACTCATGCCCAGCTGAATACGTTCAGTTTTCACTGGGCAGTTTTTAGGAGATGTTCATTTTATTTTCACTACTATGAATGAACTTTTATAATTGAGCCTGTTAATATTTCATCCTTGTGCATGGAAGATGCTTTTTTGCCTGTGTATGGGTCAGCATTTGAAGAATCGAGATTATTTTAATATAATGTGCATATGTGTACTTGTTAAAATAATAATGCCTGATTGTGTTCATGTTTTGGCAAGCACAGCCTTCTTAAGAAGCCAACAGTTCCGCAGGTCAATTGATTTGGGGGGCGGGCACATTTCCCTACTTTTCAAAAAAACTAGAGAAGGGACTATTTGCATCTACAGAATATTGACCAAGCAAAACCCACAAGGCATGCAGTAAAGAAATTTTGCAATTGTAATATATCTTATTTTCAATGTTTAAAAAGTATTCTTTCAACATGAATACACTGGTTAACATCAATCATATTTCAGATTAGTTGGGGGTGGAATGCTGGTTTTCTTTTTCTTCAGTCAGAGTTAATAATGAAACCAACATTCTTATCGTGCACAGACATTGTGACAAATGAATGTGTGTTCTCAGATTATTCTGCGGAACAATAACACCGATGTACAGCAGGAAAGATGTTCAAATCAGTGGTCCCTGAACACATGTTTTGGCAGCCCCTAAAATGACCCTGGCAATTGACCCATCTCAACTGAGTACCATATTGCCAATTTGCAAAAGACATGATTTCTGGCTAATTTTTAAAATAAAAGCAAAAGTACAGTAATCTTCAGATTGGCTTAACCTGGTTGAAATTAAATAAATAACCCACCCTAACTGCCCAAATTACAACAAATGTATGAAAATCTTATTTCTGTCTCTCTTGTGACATTTTTGTGTCCCCATGTCAATCACAGCAGGCTTTGACAATCAGGATGATCATGGGATGCAGTTACCGTTCTGAAAACCAGCTGGTCCCAATGTATAGGATGCTTTTAGTGATTTTTAATTAATGTCACATTATAAATTTTGAACAGCTGCTTGCTTTACAAATGGTATACCTGAATTTCACTGAGATTTGGGATGACCGTCTTAAGATATTTACTGTTGCCGTTATTCTTTTGTAAACACCTAGATTTCTGAGGAAAAAAAGATCCTGCAGGAGAGCAAAAGGGCTGGTGAAATGCTCCCGAAGTGCCTAATGATGTGTTTTAAACTGCTGCTTGCCAGCAGCCAGAGCCATCTGTTTCCTTATTCTTTAAATTTCAAAAGTGTTGAGAACAAAATATCATCAGATTCTTCTCCCTGCCATTCACCTTTCCCTTAATTTTCTAAAATCATACAATGCCCATTTTTCAAAGTGGGAATGACCTAAGAGGTTCATTCATTCTTTAAATGTTCTGGCTGAGGCCCCTATTTCATAGCTGCATGTTAGGTTTTAATTGGGCCTGTTGCTGCAGAATGCAGAAAGTATTAATTTCCCCTCCTCCTTTCTTTTTCCTGACAAAATCCAAATGATAGTTTGTCTCAGACAATTTGCATTGTCCTAACTAAGCCCAGGGAAGCAGCAAATATCAAAAGAGAATCTGGAAAATTAGGGTTCCAGACCCTAATTGCAAAACTCTGATGACCACTAGAGGAACCAAAGAGATAGTGCATCCCTTTGCTGCCATCTTGTGGTCACCCATTTTATTTCCACACAGCTCTTACAGCCCAAATGAGTCGGGGGTTTTCTGGAACGCTGGCAAAGACCTTATTTGCTATAATCCAGTAGCAAAACATAGGGCTAATCTTTCAGTATTTCAAAAGTCTGTGCTCACCTGGAGGGCTGTTTTGGAAGTGATCCCAATCAAGGAAGAGGAGGAGCCAGTTCTTGACAGACAAGAGGGAAGAAGCAAGAGAAGCAGGAGTTAGCTGGGAAGGAAGAGTTTTTATTGGGAGAATCAGATTAAGGATTTTAAAGATTTTACAGATTGTAAACACATTTATTTATTTAGAATCTCTATATGGCTGCCCATCTTACATAAAGAGCGCTCAGCGCTTAACAGCCCCAAAACAAACAAACAAACAAAAACCTGATGTAATAAAACCTCCCCAAATAAAGGATGCCATTAAAATAATAATGGCACAATAACCATAACCACGAATAACAACTCACAGCACAAAACACCTTATATTGGGCTCATCTAACATCCTGGCCCAGTGCCTAGAAGTAAAGCCAGCTCCTCACTGCCTTCCCAGGCAGGCAAAAGGGAATTCGTTCTCTTGCTGAAAGTAAATTAAGGTGTTTTAAGTGAAAGTCTCGCACTGCTTCAGAAACATAAACCACATGGGATTCACCAACCAGGTATGATATTTATTTATTCACCAGTTATATTCCTAAACAGGGCTTTGGCAGAATATCTTGGGAAACTGAACATGGCTTTCCCCCAAAGCCTAGTAAAGATGCAGCCCCAATCAGTGCTGCAGAAACAAGGGGATAAAACAAACCAATGAAATCAAACTTGAAAGTAAAATGATTCCATTTTCCATTTTTAAATTTAGTTTTGGAATATCAAGTATCTCTCTTTTACAGTAATGCTAATGCTTGCATTGACTGCTGTCATTCTTGAATCTTGTGTTCCTTACTAATTCCCCCTATTGTTACTGTTTAAAGCAACCCACAAAGCTGAGGTTCTTAGAACTGAAAATTAAATAAATAAATCACAGTAAAATAAAAGGCCAGCAGGGAGCCCGACTACTAAGCACTTAAGTATATGATTTACATTTATTAAAATGCTATAAGTAGTAAACCAACATTATGGTTGTATAAAGGTTACTGTAACTACAGTACATATTTGGTTTACTAGTCAAGTTGTTTTAATCAATTTACTATTATTATAACATACGTATGTTAAATATTTGCTGACCTTAACTGGAGTGGCTTCCTTGTAAAGATAGATAGATGTGTGTGTGAGGGAGGGAGGGAGGAGAAAGAGAGAGGGAGAGGGAGGGAGGGAGAGAGAGAATAATGTGCCATCAAGTCAATGTCAATTATTTGCAACCACATGGATAAATTTTCTCTATGGTGATCTAACCTGGCCTTTCAGAACTTCCAATTTTGCACCATTGCCACTATAAGTCCCCCTGTCCACATTGCTACTGGCTATTCTTTTCTCTTTCCTTCCACCTTTACCAGCATTACAGACACCTCCAGAGAGCTAGATTTCTGCATAATATTCCAAAGTAGGATAATTTAAACTTGGTCATTTGTGCCTGGAGTGAAAATTCTGTGTTGATTTGTTCAAAGATCCATATTTTTTTTTCTTGGCTGTCTACAGCATTTTCAGGAGTTTTCCCCAACACCAAAGGTCAACAACATCAATGCTCTTTCTACCCTGCTTCTTCAAAGTCCAACTTTTGCTTCCATAGAGTATCAAAGGGAATAAAGGGATTTTGAGTGTTGAGCTCAAAGGCTGCTTGGAAAGAAGGTGAGTACCTCTAAATTTTAATTTTAAAGTATGGAAAAGCATGGGAAATTTGTGTATGCCTGCATGTGTGTGAGTGAAGGCCTTTCTCCCAATCACAGCTGGATCTTGCTTCCTCTGTGCATTTCCTAACCGCAGAAAGACTAACAGTCTGGAGAGCATGGGGGTTTTGCCAGAGCACAGGACCTTCTGTTAGGGAAGGAGGATGTGTGTGTGTGGGATTCCACCTGGAAAACAGTCTGATTCCACCTCTTTGAGCAACCTCTAGCCGCACCTCTACCTACTGCTAGCTCCACCGAGCGGTGACCGGTAGGATAGAGAAAGCAAGGGAGGGAAGCCAAACGTGGAACTTTGTGTTTGAAGGGAGTGAAAGCCGAGCGAACATAAGGAGAAAGTGAAAAAGGGGGGTAAAAGAAGAAAGTAAAGGGAGTCCCCGGTGTTCCAAGGAAAGCAGCCCAGTATATATGTGAATATTGAGTATTGGTGTGGGGAGGTGCTAGTACTACTGTAGGGGCAGTGAGGTCCTCCCGGATCCCTTTTTGATCCGAAAACCTAGACGAATTCCCTAAAGGAAGGGGCCCGTACTTCGTCAGGGAATCGAAGTCCTTCCCAGAACTTTTTTTTCTGAAAACCGTAGGAGTGGTATCCGGCTATTGACAAAGTGATCCTTACATTTCAAGGAACATGGGAAGCAGTAGCTCGAGGGTAGATGGAAATCCCCTGAGAGAATTGGTTGTGGCCTGGGACGCCAGGCAGATTGTGGCCTGAGATGTCAGGCAGACGCCAGTGTTACCTGGCAGGAGCAAAAGGAAAGCTCGGAAATTGTGTAGAAATGGGCAATGCTAAGAGATAACACCGGGAGACAAATTTGGCTAATTAAAGGTACTTAAAAGAAAAGGGAAATATATAAATAGGAATGTTGGGGGGTTTTTTGTTTGTTTTGTTTGTTTGTTTGTTTTGTTTGCTTGTTTGTTTGTCTGTCTTCTATGTAACCACGTGGTATGTTTCTTAAGATTTGTGCCTTCCCTAATTTAACAGAGATTTACGTGGGAATGATCAGTATGTGTGAAATCTCAGAGTTCTGTTTTCTTCTCTTTGTCTTCCTTGTTTTATGTGTGTGTGTCTAAGTCTTTGTGCGCCCTCAAGGTAATTGTAACTGTAAAATGTATCTGATCTCTAGAGACAAGAATTTTAAATTGTTAGAAAAGGAAAAAAAAAAAAAGGTTGAAGCAATGAAAATGGGGGAGAGAGAGAAAAAAGAAAGAGCCTTTGCCCTGTGTTTGTCTGGCCAACAAACACAGATTAAAGAGAGCATTTCATTTCATTTCTGTTTTTTTTTCTCCTCCTCTCTCTTATTTCTTAAAGTAACAACTCAAGTTTATGAGGAAACGTTTTAAGTTCATTTACAAGAAAAAAAATCAGTCTTGCATTTACTGTATGTGTTTAAATGGGTTTACCTGTTCATCTCTTTCCTGAAGCATGTGAATCCAGTTTTTTTCTTATTCGTTGTGTCTCCATTTTGTTGGAACTGTATTATCTGTTTAGTAATTGCAATACTGTTGTGTTGTTTCTTTTCAAACTCTGCCTGCAAGCTATCTCCCCCCCCCATCTCTGATCCTGTTACAATGCCTTTCCTGGGAAGATTACACACAAAAGGGGGGAGGGGACCCCATTCTAATGTCTTTCAGCCCTGCACAAAGGACTCTGCAACCTGTGGAAGCAGAGCACATGGATCCAGATGCTGCCTCCAGAGGAGACCTTCCATCGGTTTGAACCAGAAATTGGGTTTGAATCCAGTCTCCACTGAAAGTCAGCACAGCAACCAGAGTGGAGCAGACCTTCCCAAGCCTGACTGACCAGCCCTACCACCAAGCATGCTACCCAGCAGACATTAAAGAAAAGACCCTGAGATGTATAAGTAAAGACCAAAAGACTCTTTTCAATTCCCCGAAGACAGCTGGAAAGACTATGGGGAGGGTGGAAATTCATTGTAAGGTTTTCTTTCTTGTCTCATTTATATTGCAATCAGTTTATTGTAAGAATTGTATTTGGGAGTGATTGCCACAGCAAGTTATGTACACTCTAGATTTCTGTCTGGTGGAGAGGAGAAATACGTCCAAAATGTTTGTATTGCCTGTATTGTAAAAGTAGCTGCATACACATGCACACACAGAGAGACACACTATTCAGATTTAGATTGAAACTATTTCCTTCACTTACCTCCACACAAAGCTTCTCCTAGGTTGACTTTTGCTCTGTGGCATTAAAAACCCAAGTAGTCATATCTCCCTGCTAATTCCATGGGGGAGGGGACAATCCCCCTCAGGCAATCCCCTCACTAGAAGAGATAGCAGAAAAGTGATCTCCAAAACCCAAGCCCTGACTGTGACTCACAAATGATGCTGCCCAGTTGCCCAGTAAAGGAAGATATATTGCACTGGTGGTCTCATGAGTAGAAATCCCAGGGCTCATTATGTGTAACACCAAAAAAGAAAGAAAAAAAAAGAAAAAAAAAAGAATGGATATTGTACACTGGCTAACCTCAATTGGACTCACAAATCCTGGATGCACCAAAGTAAGAGCTAGGGCAAGTTCAGTAACCAACCCATGAAATGGGCAGCCTGTAATTTAAAGGAAAACTGGCTGTGAAAAAATTTTGGGACATGTGCTTGCTTGAAACCTGACTGGAAGCTCACAGAAAGTAATATCTGAAATCTGAAATTAATTGGCATGGAAAATTGGATATTGTAAAATTCTTACCAGAAATTTTTTTCCTGGGTGCTAGACCTTCATGGTTGAAAGCTTTCAGGGGCCACTGAAGGAATCCTTTTCTGTTGCCTCTATCAATGCCTTCCCCTTTGCATTATAACAATTAAAAGCACCCATTAAGGCTCCCTGATCTGATCAATTTTAATCTTTTGCCAAGAACTTGTTTCAAAACTCACATTTTGAAAAAAAAAGTAGGGATTGTAGGAAGTTAGCACCCACCCCTTTCCTGGAAGAGTGAAATATTTTAGGAAATATGAAAAAGGCAGAATATTATATTTCCCTGGATGAGAAATATGAGAAGCATATTTTACAGACAAAGCAGCTCCCACCTTCCTGCCCCCACCCTTTGTCAATGGGCCATTAAGGCCTGGGCCAGTCTATTCTACATAACAAAGATCTACCTCCTTCAGGCAGAGCCATAGTAGGAATTACCAAAGATAGGATTAGCCCTCTACACAATAGCAGCAGAAACTCACCACATGTGACCTGGGAAGCACATGTGACCATCAGCCAGCAAGGCCCCCACCCCCTGGGAGTCTGACAACCAATCAGGATACTCTTTCGGGGCCCCAAGAAATGCAGAGCCAGAGAGAGCATAAAAACCCGAGGATTTACTGTATCTGCCCCCTTTTCTGTTCAGGAACTCAAGCCATGTGACCCTGTCCACCATTAAACCATCTTTCCAAGCAGTCTCCATGTTTCCAGTGTCTGTTTCCCCACTTGGAGCAGAACCTAGAAGGATGTTTCTTCCAACACTGCCATGCACTATTCTGATCTTTGTAGATGTAGACACATCATGGCATCCTAATATCATTTCCAAGGCCTTCGTGTCTGCTCTACTAAATGTTAGTCTGTGGCATATTTCTTGATTGCTTGTTCTGTTACTGTTGATGGTTGATCCTCAAAGGCAGAAACTATATCTTTTCTGTCACTTCTAAGGCTATTTATTCTGTTATTAGTTCATTCTTCTTTATATTTAATTTTAGTCCCATTTTTTCAGATAGATAGATAGATAGATGATAGGTGAGAGATGAGAGATAAGAGGGAGGGAGAGAGATAGAGATAGAGACAGACAGACAGAGAGATAGAGACAGACGAAGCGAGATCTGCTTTTTCAAATTTTCATTTGAGTTATGCTTTAGTAATTTTTTTGACAATATGCTACACTTTTTTCTGGATGTTGTTTCTTTCCCTGCCTCCACCCCCTTTACTTCCAAGTGCAATCTACATCTGGTGGATTTCCTGGTGCTCTCCTGTTCCAATAGTAAGGAGATCTGACCCTGCTCTTTTGGAAATCAGCCAAGATCAACTAGAATCTACCAGCCGTTGAAAGGAGGTTGAATGTTATTGGCAGAGGAAGTCTAATATCAAAGTATTACAGCAACAAATGTATCTCCCGTGGCGTAAAAGGTATAGTTATTCACTGGAGATTTAATTTTTGGGAAAGATCAGATTGGATTCCAGGACAGCAAGAATCCTGGAGAAATTCCAGCTACTACTGCAAATGCTCTATGCATTACATGCAAAATTCTTACAATGTAAAGCAATCAATAAAAAATATGAATATATGAGAGCTCTACCTTTGCACACATTGATTTAATTATTGGACATTCTTTGGAGGGAAATAAAATTGCATTTTTTTTCAAGTTCAGTAAAAGAACAGTACTATATCAACGCCACATGCTATGCATGAAGGTAGGCTGATAAATACAGGATCAAAATCATGTGTGCCTTTTGCATTACATTATATCTCACTTGCCTGGTGGTGTAGTGAATGCAATGACATAATCTGCAATAATGGTACCTTTTTAAAAAAGTGTTATTAATGAGAAATATTAGGTTGAGTTCTGAGTAAACCTGCATAGAATTGCCTTGTAGAGCTTGGCATGAGTCATTAGCACTTCTTTGTAGCCCAGAAGGAAACTAGGTAGAATGGTACCATTCCATTTCCCAAAGCAAAGAGAAGAGGTGACCATTTTATGTGGGGTATAAGGAGCTGCAAGAGACAATCCTTGTGATTAAGAAGGCAAGGAGCAAAATGGTGGCTCATCTCCATCTAAAAAGAGTTGACTAGTCCATCTCCCTCCCCTCCCGAATGCCGCATTTAAATACCATGAATATTCACTGCTTGGCACCCAGCTGGCAGCTGAGCTGTTTTGATTCAGAAGCCTTCACACTCAAAAGAGTTTTTAATCAGCTGCAAGAAAAAGAAGAAAGTCAAAGAAAGAAATGGGAGGAGATGGGGGAGAAAACCCAAATCAATGAATTCAAGAGAAAAGATAAGTAAAATCCAATTAACCCTTCCAGGGTCTCCCAAAGTAGGCATGCATCACACTTTTGCTGTCCTGCTGCCATTTTGCTACACTGGGTGAAGAGCTGAAGGGGTGGATCCTGCCATCATATTTGCACTGATGCAGCAAATCCCTGCTTTGCTGTCTGAGTTCAAGGTTATTTCTGTGCAACTTTTTTCTCTCTGGCTGCCTGAGTCACAAAGAAGACTGATAAATGCATCATTGCCTGGCAAAATCTGAAAGAAGGACTGGGTACTTTTTAGGATTCCCAAACCTGTGCAATAGGAGTGGTGCATTCTGGCACAGAATATTAGTGCCTAAAATGTTCCACTTTACTTTTAAAAATGTGTGTCTTGGTGTTACCTGGACAGCAGCCTTCCCTACTTTAATATTAAGATGTCCTGGATGCAAGTCATGAGCATAATAATCCATCACATCTGGAGGGAATCTCATCTGGAGAGAACCAGGTTGAGAAAACCTTATCAAAATGAACGTTCTGTTTGGTAAGCTTGTTTCAAATTCTACCCAGTAAAGGGGCTCCGTTGCTCTGCTGTGTGTTGTTTTTTTAAAGAGAGTGACAGGGATACACAAATGGAAGATGAAGATTTATGCATCTCTGAGCAAAATTTTGTGGATGAAGCAGAGTGACTGCATAATAAAAGCTTTCTCTCTGTGACCTATCTCTGTTTCAGAAATCCTGCTATGATCTCAGCTCATATAACCTATTTGCAAGTATTTGTCTGCCACCTTCTTACCCCACCCTAAATGGCTCACAGTTATGAAAGCATAAAGCATCATTCCAAAAATTGATAAACTTATTAAAATTCTATCATCACCATTGCCTCATTAAGTTTCTCCAAAAACCCTGAAGAGTGCACTTTTTTCCAGCTTTCCTCAAGGATGGGGAGGGCATTCTTATCTAGGTAGGCAGAATAGATGTAATTTACTATTTTACATATGTATCCATTACACTATTCCCTTTCAGGATAAGCAGTATTAGTCAGAGCACAAAAAAAAAAAAGAAATAGTAATGAAAGCAAACTACAAAGCAAAAGCACAACCATGTCTAGTTAACATCCTCCCTTGCACCCTTATATGTCATTTGGAAAGGAGAAGGGAGAAGGAGGCTGGGGAAGGAGGAGGAGAAGAGGAAGAGGAAGGAGGAGGAGGAAAGAAGGAAGAAAATAATTCTTATTTCCACCTTGTCCATACATTGCCTCATATGCAGCCTTTTGCTCCTTATACCTGTATTCCTCAGTGTTCTGTTTCTGAGGATTTCATTCCTTTCATGTAACAACTTCCTCACTTTTGCCCTCCCTATGCATCCAATGACTCTTCCTTTATTGTTGGTTTTGGAATTTGATCCTCATTCTTTCTCTTTATATAAACAAATATCCTCAACATAGTTTTTAGTTTGAATTGCTCTCTTTCCAGCATGTCCACAATCATTCAGCACCCATTCATTCTTGGCCCTCTCTACAGAGCACTACAGAACAGAGGCTATAGCCAGGGTCAATCTTTCTTGATGGTTACAATAGTGATGCTATGCCGGGGACCTAAAGTACATGTCTGCATGGATCTCTTCTCAAAAGTCATTGTTGGGACCTGATGCTAAACCTGCAAACAGGTTAGGGCAGTGAAAGAAGTTCACCTGTTGAAATGTCCACCTGAACATCAGGACATTGGATGCTACCCTGTTTCCCTGAAAATAAGACATCCCCTGATAATAAGCCCAATCGGGCTTTTGAGCACATGCATTAAAATAAGCCTGTCCCCGAAAACAAGCCCTCCCTGAAAATACTTAAACGCAGAGCTAGAAATTAGGTAAGATGGCAAAAGGAGCCCCATCTTGCTCCACGTGCCCCAAAATAATAAGACCTCCGAAAATAAGGTCAAGCACTTATTTCGGGTTCAAAAAAATATAAGACAGGGTCTTATTTTCGGGGAAACACAGTACATGAATAAAGTGCTAAACCTTGGTAAGGGAGCGGGCACAGAAGGGGCTGCTCGGTCTGCTCAGCTTTAAATGGAATAGAGGAAACAGGTGGCAACTATTTGGTGTGACTCCCATCCTGACTGTCCTTAAGGATTGCAAGAGCACAATAGAAGATTGTGCACAATAGAAGTCTTGAGGCATACTTCCATATTTCCAAGGAAAAGGCAGCTCTTTTGCATAAGGAGAAATGGGGAAGGAGACACAGACATAATAAGAGGTATGTAAACAGCTTTTGTGTCAGAAAATCTGCCTACAAACAGCAGGGGCAGTCTGTTGACAAATTAATATGGCTCTTTCAAAATGCTATTTCTTTCACTGTACCATAATAGCACAAATCATTAGCTTTAATATAGTATCAGCTGCTGTATCTTCAAACAAGAAAGGTAGATCTCTGTGGCTGGGAGAATTGGAGAACAGTTAGGGTCATCATCTATTTTCTTTTTGCAATTCCATTGCCATAGTCTTGCCTGTGTTTTATCCAGATCTCATTTCCTAAACTGCCGTAAGTGGATTGATAACAGGATTCTCACAATGAGAAGCTGAAGTAGCCATAGGAGGATTTTAAACAGTCTTTCCAATACCTAGTCTTTCTGAATCCATTTTAAAATCTATCTGCAAGTTGACCTGGACTGGTTTGAGTATTTTGGAATCTATTAATGAGAACATTACGGATAAGGGGCATTGAACATGCTTGCAAGTTGATAGCTCAGAGAACACCACCAATCAATAACTATGGGCTCTTCTGGCTAGGGATCACAGAGAAGAGTCCACTAAGTTGTCTTTGACTGGCAACTAGGAACTGAGTCCTGCTCCCTCTGTTCTACATCTAAATGAATATTCCTTTGTCCTCTTCACCAGTTGCATGATATTGCTTTCCCTGCAATGTGATCAACTAGAATTTGTAATTGCACAGTAATGAATTCCAGCTTTGCTATCTTTGGAAGACTATACTCACTATATCAATAATATCTACTTTGCTCTTTTGGGCCACTTTGTTCTCCTTCTATCTCCCTTCTTAGTGTATCTTTTATCTGCTTGTCTTCTGTCACTTCTGTCCAGCTTCACAAAAACTATCTAGAATTTTTGGGCCATGTGGATGGTGGCAAATTAGCTTTGAAATCTGTTCTTAGCAATATCCATAGTTGTGCTTTCCTCCGTTGCCATAAATTAGTTCTTAGATGGTTCAAGAGAATAATTACTTTGAACAGATATTCCCTGTGAAGCCTTCCTGGAACAGAATCAAACTCCACATGCCATGCTGTCAAAATGCATATTGGAGGAAGCTCACAGCTGGATTCCTCATCATGCCTCCATACTACAAAACTAAAAAGGCACACATCTCACCTCCTCCTTACTTTTGCTTAACTTTGTCTGTCATTCCACTACATTTTCCGTATCATTTTGGAAAGAATGATTTCTCCTAACTAGGAATCAAATCTCAAGCTATCTATCGGATTTACGTAGACAGGACTCCTCCTATGAGACTACTCTAAACACAGAAGGCAGCCTTGGAATGGATTTGTTAGGGGGAAGTCTGAAGGGAGCCTGCTTCATTAAGATGTCATGAGTTCACCTACTTCAAAGTGGCATTATTTCCCCCACCATCACAATACTTTTATTAAAGTTTACAAATACAAAGATAAAAAGGTAATGCAAATTAAGAAAGATATAAAAAATAAAGAAAGGTCAAATAAATCAATCCAAATAGATAGTGCACATTTTAATCTGAAAATCTTGTGTTGCTTTCTGAATTGCTGTTGCCATTGTTTTCACCAATCTTAGGCACTGGAATTTGACATTTTGTACATGCCAGCTTCCAACTTTAAAATTAAAACAATTTCTTTAAAATTGTTCCTTGGTGATATCGGGGAAGGTGACTTGAAGTACATTGGTTTGCAGAGATGGAGTTGAGAACTCTAGCTATGTATTCTCTGGAGTAGGAAAACAACTGAAAAGCACTTTTGTACCTTACTCATACTATTTGTGTCATGTGCAAACATTTTTAACAAGAGAATGCAAAATATTAAGTGTGCTATTCTACTTTAGTATCCACATTACTGATCCAGTGAAGCATGAATTGACAGAAGAATGAAATATGGGGAAAAAAGATGTGAAGAATGTGATGACTCTTATTGCAGCATTCAAATTAAGCATTCATAAGTAGTATAAGATTATCAGATAGTCTTTGATCAGACGATATTGATAATATCCTGGTTTGAATTTAACTCCCCAGCTGAGCGTTCTTTGGGAATCAGAAAGGAAACACCAACTGCTACCAACTGCTACTCTCTCCCTCTCTCTCTCTTTCTCTCCCTCCCTCCCTCCCTTTCTCTCTCCCTCTCCCTCTCCCTCTCCCTCTTTCCCTTTCTCTCTCTCTCTCTCTCTCTCTCTCTCTCTCTCTCTCTCTCTCTCTCTCACACACACACACACACACACACACACACACACACACCAAAGAGCAGTTTGCCTGCTTATTTCTACGTCAGCCTGGGCAGGATCTGCACTTGTTTCTTTCTCTTCATGATTTATATCAAAGGAAAATCTCCCAGTATTCATAGTAGGCATGTATAATGCCTGCATCTTTTTGGAAAATTAATAGCTTTTGGCGGAATTGAAATAAGAAGGTCTTCATTTCTAGTCTCTTGCCATATTTTTTGGCCATTTAAAACTCACTCATAATTTTCTTCTGCATTCATTATTTATCTCCTTGCAGATCAACATCACTTGATCTGTATGCTGTGTCCAGAGTAGGCAGCCCAAGGGAAATGGAGACATATACCAGTGGTGGGTTCCTCCCGGTTCTGCCGAGCCAGTAGTGGTGACAATATGATGTCACCGAACCGGTTCTGCCCCACCCCCCACCCCCCATTCCCCGCGTTATTCTTACCTTTTATTTGGCCCCACCCCCAATCTATTGCTGTCTCCTGAGTCCCAGCTGATGACTAGAGGGAAAAAAACTGTTTAAACTCTTACCGCAGGGCTTCAAAGGGCCACCCTACAGCTGATCAGTGTTAAAAGAAAACAAATGGGTAGACTGGTGAATGCAAAAATAAATGGGTAGACCAGTGCCTGCAAAAATACATGAGTAGACCAGAGCCTGCAAAAATACATGAGTAGATCAGTGCCTGCAAAAATAAATGGGTAGATTGGTACAGCTCTGCAAGCAGTTAAAAGCTTGGTAGACCAGTACCTCTGCTAAATCCTAAATAATTGTCACATGACCATCAAGCCATGCCCACAAAATAAGCCACGCCCACAGAACTGGTAGTAAAAAAATTTAGAACCCACCCCTGACATATACCATAATAAAAGGCATTACTCAGATTTATCTGACCTGCACTAAATATGCCTGATCATCTTTGCTGACCTCCCATATAAGTAGTTATAGCTAAAAAGCTATCTGAGAATGAGATCAACCAAGCTTAACTTACCTATACCCACATGCCTCTCATTTTCTCACCTGGAAGATGTCAGAAGACAAAACTATCAATAAACTAAAAATAAATCAGGGCTTCACTCTCTGTAATGCAGGGGTCTCCAACCTTGGCAACTTTAAGCCTGGAGGACTTCAACTCCCAGAATTCCCCAGCCAGCTTTGCTGGCTGGGGGGTTTTGGGAGTTGAAGTCCACCAGGTTTAAAGTTGCCAAGGTTGAAGACCCCAGCTGTAGAAGACCAAGTCAGAATACTGCTATGGGTGACTGAAGTATAAAGACTTTATGAAGTAAATAAAACAAGCACAAAATCTTATCTTTTTTTTTTTTTTACCTGAGATTGGTTTTAAGTATCTATAGGATCTACATGAAACTATGATAACATTTAGTAGCAAAGGTATGCAGAATTTCAGCAAAACAGAAAGAGAGCAGAGACATTCTCACAGAATTGCGTGTGTGAAATCTGAAGGTTGGAAATGAGTTTCAATTACATTTCCTCTGGGGTTGCATTACAGGAATGGCATCGCTCCCAGGCCCTTTGTTGAGCTTCCGTTGCCAACATCTAATTTCAGGGGCCCTGCCACAGCAAGCCCTCTCCATGAACAAGAGAAGTAGAGCCTTTAGAACTGGAGTCAAGTTAGTACTCTGCTTGGGATGGGGGCATGTGCCACATTAACCCATCCCAAATGCAATATTTGGGGTGAAGCCATGTGGCAAAAGACAGTAAGAAATAAGGTAGAAATTCTAGCTCATCTTCTTTCCAGAAGTACTTTCACCCATCTAGCTAGTCATCAGTAATTGGCAACTCTTAGTGTGGACCTGACTTTAGAGAAAAAGACAGGTTATTTGTCAGGTGTTCCTAATTCAGAAATTTTTACGTACAAAAACCTTCCTGATATTTTTGTTTTTGTTTTTTCTCCTATTCAGAAGCTCACCGGAGGGATGTACTGATAGGAGGACTTGATTTACGATGCAATGTCAGACATCACATCCACTTTCTACCAGAGGCCTTTACTTCTAGCCCAATTATTATTCCCACGCCCAAATCAATCAGCTACTTGGACATGTCTCCGTCACTCCCAGCACCAAACAAACAGAAAATTATTTCCACTGGCAAATATGCCACTTACTTTCCTGGAGGGAGGGAGGGAGGGAACAAACCACTTTTTAGACTGACAGCTGATCAAGGGTGCCCCTGCTGCTGTCAGCAGGAAGAAGTGTTTAAACACTGGGATGGGAATTTAAAAATTTCTCATTATCAGCGCATACTAAACAAGCAAATAAATAAATAAAGCAAGCTGGCATGGAGAGCCACAGCCCACCCATTGTGCAAGTAATGAAACTGTGTCTCCTGAGCCCAGGGAGAGGGCCTCTATCTGGGTCCCTGGAAACATTATCAAAGTGACACCTTCACAAGATCCAAGCCAAGTCTTTTTATCTTGTGTTCCAATGTGCAGACCCAAATGGGATGGGGAGCCGGGGTGGGGGGGAGTGTGTGAAATGAAAGAAACTTGCCCATCTCATAACACTCTAGTTAAAGCTGTCTCAACATTTGGATTCTTAATCCCCAGCCATCTTGGTCTAATTTAATTTTAGCTAAATGTCTCTGGAGGGCACAAGGTTAGTGAGGTCAGAGATATGCTATTGAATTAGCTATAAAAAGTTTATCTACTTTTAGGACAGAAATGGGAAATTTGGGGGTGGGGGGAAGAGAGCGACTTGAGACTTTGCTTGATATGTTGTGGATTAAGGAGTTTTAGGAATTTAAAAGGGGAAAATGAGGGTCTTAAGTATCTGAAAACCCAAAAGCTACCAGTTTGTTCCTTAAGAACAAACTCTCAATCTCAAAATGTTCAAAACAGGCCAATGTATTTCCTCACATCTATACTGGGGGCTGTTGAGGCACAAAAGAGATCTGGAGAGGCTGACGTAGCCTGGGGCTTGTTTTTTATACCCTGCCTTAGGACAGGAAGGGGAAGTCTATGTGGTGGCAGTTGACCAAATGACCTTTGTTATTTATTACAATAATAATTATTACTGACTTCATGTGAGTTCTTTATTTATTTCCCTTTTCTATAGTCCTCGTTATTTGTAGAAAAGAGTCTGCTTTGACTGACTGAATGATACAGGTTGAGACAGGCAGCCTGAGTGGGATTTTTCCAGTTCACAGTAGACCAATTATTGTAGAGCCTTAAAAATGTGATGTCTAGGATATAACACAGATTCAAGCACCAGTCCTTCTCACCATAACTTAGAGATCACTGAAGAGCTGCTTTTCTATTGATGTTCTGTCAAGAATGCAGATTTCTAAGACAGCCCACTACTGACACACAGCTGACCCACAGTGGAAATTTCTGCCACCCGAGATCCTACCAGGTGGAAGAGGAAAAAGTCATCTGAATGTTGCTAACTCACCTATCTGCTTTCCACATTTCTAATGTTCCACTGGGGTGGAACCAGTATACTGATAATCTTGTTAGTTGTAGCAGAAGATCCTTTTAAGAAAGTATAACAAATATTAAACAAATCCTTTTGTTGACTTTACCCAAGGAAGCTATGTTCCCTGGGGCTTTGCTCAACTTTTGATTAAATCTCTCCTGAGCCCTTTTGTTGGGAAAGATTGAAAACAAACCTCTGGAATGATGAGTCTATCTAAACTGTGGCTTGGTTATTGCAGTCTTAAAATTATCAGCCCTTCATCCCCATTCTATTTGTCCACCCACGTCCTGTTCCAAGAATCCCTCCACAAAGAAGTGTTTGGATTATCCTGAAGGTCCAGTAATCAGACTGATCTGTTAACTTCTGGATTATCACGTCAATCTTTCTGACACTGCTTTCTAAACAGAAAAACAATACAAGGCATTCTTTTTGTATCATTGCTGAGATGTGCTACTGAGGAAGAATAACATGTTTTTTCACTAAGTACTCTATTGCTAGTATCTCTGCTGATATATATTTCATCAGTTCACTTAATCATTCTAACGTAGCCAGATTCAATTACTTTTGTGATAATCAAAAATATCTTTCCTTTAGGTTTCTGAATTAATTTGAAGCTCGATACCTTCTGCTATAGTTATTGCTATGCAGGTAGGTAGTCCAACAGCTTTTGCCGCAGCTTCTATCAATAAAGCTCTACTCCATTAGCAGTGTAAAAAAAATAATCTACTGAACATTGTTAACTAACATGAAGTCCAGCAATTTTTAGAATATATGGAAGGGAAGTACAGGTTTACTTTTAATTTATTAGCAAAGTCCCAGCCAGGGCCGGATTTAGATTGGAAGAGGCCCTAGGCTATTCCACTTATAAGGCCCTTTCACCAGTGGTGGGATTCAATTTTTTAACAACAGGTTCTGTGGGCGTGGCTTAGTTGGGGGGTGTGGCTTGGCAATCATGTGACTGGGTGGGCGTGGCTAGCTGGTCACGTGACTGTGTAGGCATGGGTAGCTCATCATGTGACCGAGTGGGCGTGGCTGTGTGCATAGACTTTTTTCAGAGGGCTGAAAAAAGTCATTTCTGACTGGGCCTTGCACTTTTGACCGGTCCTCACACTTATGACCATCCTCACATTTATGCCCGTGCAGCTTTCTTAACAACCATGTCACTCATTTCACAACTGCTTCTCTTCACCATGGTGACAAGATAGGGCAAAAATGTAAAATGTGAGGACAGTCGTAAGTTCGAGGACTGGTCAAAAGTGCGAGGACCAGTCAGAAATAACTTTTTCAGCCCTCTGAGTAGTCCATATGCATAAAAGGATACAGCAATAGAGAGGGATGAAGGAAGGGAAGGGAAATTAGAGTAGGAGAGAGAGGGAGGAAGAAAGGAGGAGAAGGAGAAAGGAAGAGGAAGTAGGGAGGAGAAGAAGAGGGGGAGGAAGAGAAAGTAAGAAGGAAAGAAAAGAGAGGTGGTAGGTTTGAGGAGAAAGATTGCTGTACAATAAAAAAGATGAAAGGGAAGAAAGCCAACCCCCCCAAAATATAAAGATATTAAGATAAAGAATGAATTGTTAAACTTTAAAGAATAAAAGAGAACAAATATGAATAAATAACAATAATTAGAAACACACATACAAACATACAATGTATTTTCTTTGAACAGAGTATTTGGCCGGTTCACAAATTTAAACAGTGTTTAGTCATTTCAATTAAATTTACAATTTCTATATTTCTTTTTTGCCATATTTATTCCTCATCTATTTTTGTAAAAAACCAATATTACCCTTCATCCTCATCTCTAATCTTAATCAAATTCAATTTTTCCCTTCTATTCTATATTATACCCCTTCCCATTGTCATCTATTTTTATATCCATCCTCACATTGGTTAATTATGTAATATTAGTTGTTTAATATGAATTCAACATTTTAATATAAATCAATTAGTTATATAACTACCTTTTTTGTATATTAATCAATATGAACATGAATATTCCAATTATTTCCATGCAATCCAATTTCTTACAAATCAATTAATTATATTTACCAATAATAATAAACCAAATAATTTCCCCCATATATTCCTCCAAACCACAACTTAACCATTTCTGCTTTCAACACAATATACAACTAATAGTATCTCAATTATTACAATTCCCTAGTTAAATAGAGCTTTTTTTCTTTTGTGTTTTAAAATCTCCTCTTTTTCCCTAAATTTCCTGTTGTTTGCACCTACCTTTTTTGGTGAGGAAAAAGAAATCTGCCTGCCTAATTTTCCAACGTGCAAAGCCAACAGCCTGCTTTATTTTCTCTTTCGTTTTTCAGTATAGCTAGGGGGGAAAAATCAGCACTCTTTGCAAGCAAGGAGCAGATCCGTGAGCAAAACAGCTGAGAGCAAATCAGCTGGGGGTCGGGAGCCGATCTAAGCAAGGGCTAATTAGCCTATGCTGAAGCTCCGGGGGCAATAAAATTACAAAAAAAACCACCGAACCCTTTGTTAAATTGCTGGCTCCCCCGCCCCTCGCCCACCACTATTTATTGGCAATAAATAGTGGTGCGGAGGGGCGGGGCAAGCCAGCAATTTAACAAAGTGTTCAGCTGCAGCACTGGCTCTAGGGCGGCCCTTTGAAGCCCCGCAGCAAGAATTTGAAGTTTTTTTTTCCTCCAGCCATCGGAGGCAGCAATAGATGGGGAGTGGGCGGGGTAAGCGAACGGCAGAGACGGAGGGTGAGTGAAGGTGGGTGTTAGATCAGGCGCAGGAACAGAAGACGTGACCAGCTCGATACATTTAGCAACTTTATTCGTTACAAGTACAAGTCAAGACTGCTGGCGCGCTGCCGGAGCTCTCCTTATATTCGCTCTCGGCAGACGCACCGCCCCTAGCCAGGGATTCAAACTTTCCCGCCCGGTGGCTGGCAGCCAATCCGGGCGGATGTCCTTATAAGGACATAACACTCCTCCCCCCTAGTCCAAGAAAAAGAGTTCAGTGTTCGTCAATAAACGTGACGTAGTCTTGCAGGTACGTAGGACGCCTAGGCACCCTACTTGACCTGCGCAGTCTCATTTCTTCCGTGTCCCCGCCCTGGACGGACGGGGTTCCTGTGGCTCCTGGATCCTTCCCCGGAACCGGGCTCGGTTCGGCTGGCGAGTGTGCGGGGTCACCCTCAGCGCCTCCGGCCGGACCGCAGGCCTTGGCTGGCTGGTTCTGGTGGTCTTCTTCCTGGCCTGTGGATCTTTCGCCTCGGCGGTGCTGTTCGGTTCCGACCCGGGAAGAGCGTCTGAGTCTCGGTAAGACCCCGGCTGTCACTTGCTCTTCCTCGGTCTCCCGGTGGCTGCGGTTCTGCTGCGGCCCGGTTCGCTGTGGTCCGGAGGGTGGTTCGGGCCGGTGCCCTTGGGTCCGGTCTGTTCGCTGTGGGTGGTGTTGGCTCGGGTCGCGGTGTCCCACCTTGCAGGGGTGGCGCAGGTCTCCTTGGCCGGGCTGGCGTTGGCCTTCCCCGTCGGGTTGGTGGTGGTCGACCTGGTCGGGGTGTCGTTGCGGGGATACCTCCTCGGGTTGGTGGAGGTCTCCCCTGCCGGGTGGTGCAGGCCTCCCTGGCCGGGTTGTTGTCGGCTTTCCCTTCCCCCTAGTCCCTGGTCTACCGCCAGTTGGTGGTTGGGGTCGTCTGGGTTGGGTTGTTGTTGCCGGGTTGTTTCTTGCGTTGGGCGGGGGTCCCTCTCGCCGGGGAGCCGTGTGCCACCCTCGCCCATGTGCTGTGGTGTGCCCATCTGCGATGGTCCCCGGTCTACTCGCCTCGCGTTGAGGTCTCCCTGGTAGGGCTGCCGTGGGTTGCCTTCACTGGTAGGGTGCGGTGCTCCCCTTCTGGGTAGGTCCCGGTCTACCCGCGGGCTGGTTCGGGGATCCCTGGCCCTGTTGTGCCGGGTGCCCCCCTGGCCGGGTTGGTGTTGCCATCCCCCGTGCGGTTGGCCCTGGTCTACCTCGCTGCACTGCCGACGTGACAGTGCTTGGTAATGTGCTGGGCCGACCTCGTCGGGATGGTGTTGGTCTGCCTCGTAGGGGTGTGGTAGGCCTACCTCGTCCGGGTGTGGTAGGCCTACCTCGCTGGGGTGTTGTAGGCCTACCTCGTCTGGGTGTTGTAGGCCTCCCTCGTCAGGCCGGTTTTCGTGTGCTCCCCCCCACCTTTTCCGGAGTTGGTCGATGTGACGTCTCACGACCTGTCCATCTTCCAGCTCGACGGTGTAGGATTTGGGGCTGGTTGTGCTGGCAATCTTCCCTTTCAGCCACTTAGGAGAGCCGTTGAAATTCAGCGCGAAAACTGAATTTCCTTTGCTGAAGGCGCGAAGCGGCCGGCTGGCGGTTGCGGTCACTTCCGGGCTGTATTGGGGGTGCAGCCGGTCCAAGGGTGACCTCAACCTTCTGCCCATGAGGTGTTCGGCCGGGCTCTTGTGGGTGGTGGCATGCGGCGTGATGTGCTGGGTGAGGAGGAAGTTGTCGATGCGTTCTTGCCAGTCTCCCGGGCCCATCTTGGTGAGGGCTTCTTTTGTGAGCCGGACCATCCGTTCCGCTTGTCCGTTTCCGGCCGGCCTGTACGGAGCGGAGAGGGCATGGCGGATGCCCAGTCCTGCCAGGAAGGACTCCATGGCCAGTGATGTGAGCTGGGGGCCGTTGTCCGAGACCAGCACGTCCGGTAGTCCATGTGTGGCGAACAGACGGCGCAGGGCTCGGATTGTCGCTTCTGTTGTGGTAGATGCCATGGGCACCACCTCGAGCCACTTGGAGAAGGCATCTACCACGATGAGGAGGTGTCGCCCTTGCATCGGACCCGCGAAGTCAATATGGATCCTCGCCCAGGGGTTGCTGGGGGTCTCCCACTTTGCGACTTCGGATTGCGGCGGCGCTGGGCGAACTTCTTGGCACGGGTCACATCTGGAGACCCATTGCTCAATGTCTTTGTCCATGGCGGGCCACCAGACGTAACTCCCTGCCAGGGCCTTCATGCGAACGATGCCCGGATGCCCTTTGTGCAGCGTTTCTAGCGTCCGCCGTTGCAGAGTGCTGGGAATCAGCACCCTGTCTCCCCATAGCAGACAGTCCTTCATGGTGGACAGCTCCTTCTGTTTCCTGGCGAACGGGCTGAACTTTTCCTCTGGCGTTTCCGATGGCCACCCTCTGAGGACCCAGGACTTCACTTGGCGGAGGGTGGGGCTTTTGGGTGTGGACGGCCACGTCTGCGGATGACACCGGACAGCTGGCGTCATCATCTATGTGGAGTAGATGGAGAGTGGGGGCTGGGTCTTCGACTGGTTTCTTTGACGGGCATCTGCTGAGCGCATCGGCGTTCCCTATGGCTGTGCCTGGCTGGTGCACAAGCCTATAGGAGTAGCCGGCTAGGAAGATGGCCCATCTTGTCATCCGTGGGGACATGAAGGTCGGGGTGGGTTGGTCGCCGGCGAGGAGCCCCAGGAGTGGCTTATGGTCAGTGACGATGGTGAAGCGTCTTCCGTAGAGGTATTCGTGGAAGCGCTTCACTCCAGCCACGATGGCCAGGGCTTCTTTGTCCAGCTGACTGTAGTTGCGCTCCGCGCCGGACATTGTCTTTGAGAAGTATGCGATTGGGGCTTCCGTGCCGTTGGGCAGTTCATGGCTGAGGACTGCCCCCACCCCGTATGGCGACGCATCGCAAGTCAGCTTGGTGGGCAGCGTCTCGCTGTATTGGATGAGGACGCTTTTGGATGTCAATAGCCCTTTGATCGCCCGGAACGCTGCTTCCTCTTCCTGGCCCCACTTCCAGGAAGCCGATTTCCCCAGCAGGCGGTGGAGTGGCTCAGCAACTGTGGCTTTCTGTTTTAAGAAAATGGCGTAGAAGTTGAGCAACCCAAGGAAAGCCTGAAGCTCCGTTTTGTTTTTTGGGCTTGGAGCTTCATGGATTGCTTCCACTTTTGATTTGGTGGGGTGGATGCCTGTGCTATCAATGAGGTAGCCCAGGAACTCGACTTCCTGTACTCCTATGATGCACTTGTCCCGCCTGACCCTCAAGCCCTTGGCCTTGAATCGCTGCAGGACAAGCCTGAGCCTTTCAAGGAGTTGAGCTCTTGAGTCACTGGAGATGAGCACATCGTCGAAGTAAGGCACCACCCCTGGAACGCCTTGGAGAAGGTGTTCCATCATAGATTGGAAGATTCCGGGGGCAGCGCTGACTCCAAATTGGAGGCGGTTGCATTTGAATGCCCCCCTGTGCGTGACAATTGTTTGAGCCTCCGCCGTTTTTTCGTCCACTGGCAGTTGCTGGTAAGCCTGGGCCAGGTCCAGTTTCGCGAAAATTGATCCAGATCCCAGGGAATGCAGCAGGTGTTGCACCACTGGGACTGGGTATGCGCTCTGTGCCAACGCCTTGTTGATGGTACAACGGTAGTCGGCGCAGATGCGCACAGACCCATCATGCTTCAGTGGGGTCACAATGGGGGTTTCCCATGAGGCATGATCGATCGGTTCCAGGACGCCCTGGGCGATCAGTTTATCCAGCTGCTCATCTACTTTAGGCCGCAGGGCAAACGGAACTCGGCGGGGCTTAAGCCTAATTGGGGTGATTCCCTTGTCCAGATTGAAAGAGATTGGCCTCCCCACAAATTTCCCCAGCTTACCATCGAAGACTTCCTTGAACTCTTCGATGATGGTGTCGAGTTCGTCCCTGTGGATCTCATGGATGCCCTCGATGGAAAGCCCCAGCGGCTTAAACCACTCCACTCCTAACAGGTTCGGTCGGCTGTTCTCCACGATGGTGATGGGCAGCTCTCCGTTAACGTCCTTGTATTTGATGTGGATAGTGGTTCTGCCCAGGATTCCAATGGGGTTTCCGTTGAAGTCCACAAGCCTCGACTTCGGGATTTTCAGCTGGGTCTTCTTGCAGGATGGCTTCAGCTGCTGTAGGTGCTGCCAGTCCATGATGGAGTAGGCGGATCCAGAATCTACCTCCATCTTGCATGGGGACCCCTCTGCCAGCAGCGTCACGTGGAACTTGGTGGTCCCCTCGTCGCTTGTGTGAGCGATGGTGGTCTGGTGCACCGTTCTACTCCGGGGATATTCCTCCTCCCCGCGCCGGGACTGGTTTGAGGACCGTTTGGATGTCCTCTGATTGTCTTTGCGATTCTCCCGGAAACGTGGTCTGGGTGGCTCCGGGGCTGGATCTGTGGCTCTGCAGGCCTCGGCGATGTGCCCTCTCTTCAGGCATCGGCGGCAGGTCGCGTCTCTCCATCTGCAGTTTGCCCTGGGGTGGTCGCCTCTGCAGCTGCCGCATCGTTCTCCCCGGTCACCATGCTGTGGGTTTTCCCGCCTGGGGGGGCGGGCAACCTTGTGGACGGCCATTTCCCCATCAGACTCAGATTGCGTGGTTGCCTCGTCTGATGAGGTCAGGCCCGACTTGTGGATCTTATGGATCCCTCTTGCTTTTACCATCGCAGCGGCTGCTTGCTCAGATGTCTCAGCCGCTGTTGCTTCGTCGAGGACGTCTTTGAGTGGGATCCTCTTCCGGCTGAGGAACTTCTTTTGTAGACCCACATCTCGCATTCCAAAAACAACGCGGTCTCGGATGGCATTATCCACGTTGTCGAACTCGCAGTTGGCGGCGATTTGGCGAAGCGCTGCCACGAATTCCTTGATGGATTCCCCCTCCCGCTGGTTTCTTTGCTGGAAGGTGAATCTGTTTGCGATAGGGGTGCCTGTAGGTGCGTAGTGCTCCTGTAGGACTTCCTGCAGGTTGTTCCAGGACATCTCTTCAATGTCCCTGGGTGCCACGAGGTCAATCGCCATCTCCAAGACGTCCGATCCGCAATGAGCCAGGAAGAGGGCTCTTTTCCTCTCATCGTCGAGGTTCTGGTAGCCATTACCTCGCAGGAATTGTCGGAATCGGACCATGTATGACCTCCACTTTTCCCGGGATGGGTCGAATGGATTCAGTGCGGTCATCGGGGCTTGCGGGGTAGCCATTCTGGGGTTCACTGTGGTGTAGTGACTTCAGCTCGGTGGGCGCTCGTGCCGCGAGTCTTGTTCAGGTTCTCTTCTCTAGTCCTTCGTCGCCAGTGTTAGATCAGGCGCAGGAACAGAAGACGTGACCAGCTCGATACATTTAGCAACTTTATTCGTTACAAGTACAAGTCAAGACTGCTGGTGCGCTGCCGGAGCTCTCCTTATATTTGCTCCCGGCAGACGCACCGCCCCTAGCCAGGGATTCAAACTTTCCCGCCCGGTGGCTGGCAGCCAATCCGGGCGGATGTCCTTATAAGGACATAACAGTGGGGAAGCTGCTTTCTCCATCCTGCTCTCTTGCATCCGGAGCCCACGTGGATCCCAGGCAGCGGAACTCAGGCTAGCGAAGGGCTGGGCAATTGTGGCTCTTTTACAACCTGTGGCCTTCAACTCCCAGAATTCCTCAGACAGCCAAGCTGCATCAGGAATTCTGGAAGTTGAAGTCCACAGGTTGTAAAAGAGCCACAATTGCCCACCCCTGGCTACGGTAGGCTGGCGCCGCGCGGGTGGGAGGCGAGGGGCGGGCGAGCCAGCAATTTAACAAAGGGCTCGGCCGAACCCCCTAGAACCCCCAGAATCCCACCACTGTGTAGGCCCCTCTTGATCTTGAGGCCCTAGGCTGAAGCCTAGTTAGCCTATAGGAAAATCCGGCCCTGGCTCCCAGCACACCATTGTCATAAATACTGTATATACAAGTGTGGTACACACAGAATGGCACAGCAAGTCACAAGAAATACTTAAAGGCAATGACATGAGTGACTCCTAAAACTAAGGTAAATTGTGAAGAGGAAATTTCAAACCTTCCTTGTAATGAGATGTGCAAGATTAATAGTGAGTGAGCCTGGAAAGCATAATTTTAAAAGGAATTATTTTTGTAGTCTAGCGTGAGAAGATGGCTACACTAGAGAAGAATTTGTTGCTTGGAAAAATCAAAGGCAATTGAAAAAGAGGCCAATAGGCAGCTTGACACTATCAGTGTTGACCCAAGCAGGAGTTTTACAAGAAGTTAGTTACTAAAGAATATTCTGGCAAAATGATATCCATCAGGTCAGGAAGAATCGGAAGTGACTGACTCACTGAACAACAAGATGTGATTGAATCATTATCCTTGACTCCTATAGCAAAATGCTTGTCAGACTGTGATGAGGGATTTGTTTTTCTTAAGACTTCACCCTGTTTTAACCTCTTTTCATGCTGTTTCTGATGGGACATTAACAACAATTCTAGGTCTAAAAAGGACACTGAGAAGCCACCGCCTTGATTTGACATTCAAGCTCAGCTTATATTTCCATCTAATTGTCTCCACCTTAAACTGCTTTTAGCTCCTACCCAATCATTGTTCTTCTGGATGATTGCCAGGAGATGAGTCTGACTGCAATTTGTCTTGATGCATGCATGACATTTTAACTAACCTGCATATCTGGTTCCTAACTAACCTTTTTTTGTTGTTATAATTGGCTAGGCTAGAAAGTGTGTGTGTGTGGGGGGGAAATCTCAGAAAATGGATGCAACATAATACTTCCATAATGCTGCCAAGAAAATGCCAAGGATGCAGTGCCAGAGTAATCTAACTAAAAAAGGCTATAGCAGACATATCAGATAAGTTGCCATAGAAGCCAGTTTGTCCCTAATAATAAGGATATGCTTGATTTTCTGGGGAGGGCAACAGCCCCATCCCAAACATGTCCAGCTTTGTTTTTCTTGTATCTGGACTGACCCTCAGATGGTTGGCCTTATTTTCCATTATCATACCAGGCACTGGTTCAGCAATTTTACTGCCTCACCTAGGTGAAAAAAGCAGACACAGAGCATACTGACAGCATTTAATTCTAAAACTCCAAATTAATTCTTATTAATTTATACTGCATATTTCTTAATCGCCTATCTCCCTCGGAGAGGAATTCTGGGCAGTGTACAATATAGTTAATAAAATTAAACATTAAAATCAGAATAATTTAAGATTAAAAAATTTTAAATGATAAAACATTATAAAAATTTCAAAAGATAAAGAATTCCAAGATGGGGAATTAGCAGTTGTTAATAAAGGTGAGGGTTCTTATGGGGCAAACCAGCCCAATGGTTGTGTGGGCCCCTGTGTCCCCCCACGCAAGACTACACAGCCAGGTTTTGACCCCTTAGCAGAAGACCAAGAGATTGGGGGCTTTCCTTACTTCTGAGGGCAAGATGTTCCATGATACAGGGGCAGAGGCAAAAAAAGCTATCTTCTTAGGCCAAATGATCTCATTCAATGATTGCACCTAGATGTTGATCCACATTGTAGATAAAACATAAACTTGTGGAATCTTGATATGAACCCAACTGTTCCAAGTGTCTTACGTTCACACCTAGCTGGGACAAAGTCCCCTGAAGGATCCTGTAATCCATGGTGAGATCTAGGAGATTGAAAAAAATGGCATGCCACTCCCCCACCCTCCAGCTCTCCTGGTAAAATTCACTCAACAAAGCAGTCTAGGCAGTTTCAGTGCCAAAACAGATGCAGCAAATCTGTTTCAATTAATGGATGCAGCTTGTGAATACTTGTGATGCACTAGCATGATTTTCTGAAGACATAAAAACAATTGGAATCTTTTCACTCTGTGACAAAAATGTAAAACCAATAATGAGGTAATTTATTTCTCAACACAAATCAGAATTACACAAAAAGGGTGCAATCTTTCAAATTCTCCCAGAACTCTTAATATAGTAAGTGATTACAAAAGTTCAAAGATAGGGAAGAAGAAGACTGTGTTTTTAAAAAATAACTAGACTACATATTTCAGCCATGATTTTTGCCGCAAAGTGATTTCAAATTGGAGGCTGCAGACCGCTGGTGTCAGGTTTTACTGGTGTCAGGTTACCCTGGTATTCAGAGACAAAATGAAAGGTTGCCCCCCCCCCGCAACCTTCAGCTTTTAAAACATAAAGGCAATTAAATTCCATTCTGTCTTTTAGGCATGTAGGAAGTTAGAACCCACCCCTCTCCTAGGAAAATGAAATATTCTAGGAAATATTAAAAAGGCAGAATATTATATTTTCCCTAAATGAGAAACATGTTCCTAAAGACAAACTCAGAGCCTCAGTTCCCTGTTTCCCCAGCAGATATTTTGGTGCAACCTATCTACAAGACAAAGCTTATCTACAACACAAAAGACATGGCCTTCAGGACATGGTAGCATTAGCCCTCACTCAAGATCCAAACCAAGACAAAGCCCTTAAGCCATAATAGGAATTGCCCAAAGCCCCTTTATTACATCATCACCCAGGAAGATTCAACCAGGCCTGGGACTCAAGACAACCTACAAAGTTATCCCTGCATGGCCCCATGGGAGTCTGACAACAATCAGAGTACATTTCTTACACAGGAACAGGAAGCTCTAAGGCGGGGCCTAAGAGAGGGTACTGTATAAATCTGTCTCCCTCTCTCACCCATGTGCTTTTTTTTGCTCAGGACCTCAAACCACGTGGTCCTGTCCACCATTAAACCATCTTTCCAAGCAGTCTCCATATTTCCAGTGTCTTTCTTCTCACGTGGAACAGAACCCAGATGAACACTTCTTCCAACAGACATAAAGAAGTTTACTTTCAAATCTTTGTGCACCTCAAACACAGATTAACTTTCAACCTTGGAAGTTCATTAGGAAGGATTGGTTCAGCTTCTGTCTCTCATTTCACCCTTCCTTATAATAGAGAAAAATTGGAGGAGAGACTGCTATGTTGTTCATTGCCTTTAGCTCCTGGAGAAAAATGCAAGATAAGATTCAAGAAATTGTTGTTTGGGGTTTTTTTGTTTTTGGTAAATGGAACATGGCTGTCTAGAAAAGGGAGGATTTTCTTTTTACTGGTTTTTATTATCCAGAGTTACTCTAGAGTCAGGCCTCCAAATCTAATTATCTCAATATCAATACTGTTTACCGTATATACAACACTCAAACATTGTGTAATTAAAAGGTACAATTATTTTTTCAAATATTCATGACATGAAAGAGTTGGAAAATGTTTGCCATTTCTCTTTCCCATAAGTAGAAGACCATCATTTGCAAAGTCTAACCTAGCTTTTGTCTGTAGTCCTGAAAGAATTCTTATCTGAAAATTCTGTTTAAAAACCAAGAGCTCTAGGAAAAGAAAAGGAAGGAAAGGGGAAAAAAAACAAGAAGCACGCAAACCCACCCCCTCCTGGTATTGCAGTAGTGGGACTGCAGTCCTCTAATCAAAAGGATTCAAATCTTTCTATGCGCTGCCAAGCTTTTTTCTTCCCACTCATTGGAGATGGGAATGGGGGTGGGCTGGGAGAGAGCGAGAGAGAAAGAAAAAGAGAGAGAGAGAGAGAGAGAGAGAGAGAGAGAGACAAAAGACAGGCTGAAAGCGCCAAGCTTCTCTCCTTCACAAAATGCAAACGTTTCCACTCCACTGACTCCTCATTAAGTTCCCGAATCTGACAGTCTAATTATTGCAGTTGCTTTGCCCTTGGAATAAATAAATGCGAAAAAATGGTTGTTTAAAGAAAATGAGAAGGGAAGTGCTGTCATCCAGGCAGTCTACACAGATAGTGGCTTTTAAATGTGGATATCCGCAGCATCAGTTTAGGCCATTTGGGGGACAAGATAATAAGGTGATTGTCTGCAAGCTAATTGAGTTCCTCATTTTGTGGGTTTTTTTTGCTCATCTCCATCTCCACCTTTTAAACTTTTGCTCCTCAGGAAACCTTTATACAGCTCCATTTTACTCTTCTCATCTGATGCAGAGGGCAAGAAGAGAGGGCAGAGGGAGAGGGAGAGGGAGAGTTTGTAGCCAGGCTGGCCATGCCCTGGGATGGAGCCCCACAACTTCAGCAATTCAGTTACTGTTTTCAGGATGTTTGGGGGGGTAGGGGTCCTGCTCCAGGGCTGCCTTTGAAAAAAGATGGGCATAGAGGACAGGGGGTTCTAAACAGACTCTCTTTCTGCTTAGCATCACCAGCCCTGATTTCCCCCTTCAAACTGGACCTACTTTAAGCAATTACCTTTTGCAAAATAGCCATCCCGTCTTTAACAAAGTGAAACTAATGCAAAGCCTCTCTCTCTTGAGTTCTACGTGCTGTATAATATTGAATATTTTGTTATACAGGTAGTCCTTGACTTATGACCACAATTGAGCCCAACATTTCTGTTCTTAAGTGAGACATTTGTTAAGTGAGTTTTGCCCCATTTTATGACCTTTCTCACCACAGTTGTTAAGTGAATCACTGCAATTGATAAGTTGGTAACACGTTTGTTAAGTGACTCTGGCTTCCCCGTTGATTTTGCTTGTCAGAAGTTTGGAAAAGAGTTGGAAACATGACCTTGGAACACAGCAATAGTCATAAGTATGAATCACTTGCCAAGTGTCTGAATTTTGATCACATGATCATGGGGATGCTATAAAGAGCCTTGGTAGTACAGTGGTCTAAGGCACCCTGTTATTAAGCTGTTTATTAAGACCAGCTGCCTGCAATTACTGCAGGTTCGAATCTCGCCAAGTCTCAAGGTCGACTCAGCCTTCCATCCTTTCTAAGGTAGGTAAATTGAAGACCCAGTTGTGGGGGCAATAAGCTGACTTTGTATAAATATACAAAAGGATGAATGCTATTGCTGAGCACATTGTAAGCCGCCCTGAGTCTCCGGAGAAGGGCGGCATATAAATCAAATTAAAAAAAAAAAAGATTGTAAGTGTGAAAATGTCCCTTTTTCAGTCTCATCATAACTTTGAATGGTCACTAAATGAACTGTTCTAAGTCGAGGACTACAGGTGTATTCACTGGGAGGAGGGAGAATGAAGATGGCAGCTGAAGCCACACAGTCAAGACCCTATCACTTTTTTATGTGTATTTACAGTTGGCAACAAAAGGCTTCAAAAATTTCTGTAACCTATCCACCTAACATATACAGTAGTCCTTGCTTAATAACCACCGTTTGGACTGGGAATGCCATCACAAAATAATGCAGTTGTTAAATAAGACATCACCTGCCCATGACTTGCAATTTTACTGCCAGCTTCGCCATTGACTTTGCTTGTGGGATGCCAGCTCTGAAGCATACAAATGGCAATTAAGTGACCATGGAAATGCTGTGATGGTCATAAATGTTTGATGACTGCAAACCACCCAAATCTCATTCAGTGACTGAAGGGGTGCCACAATGGTCATTAGTGCAAGGACTCATAATGTTACTTTTTCAGCAACATTGTAACTTTGAATGGTTGCTAAACAGGGCAGTCCTTTAGCAAGATCTACCTGCATCTGTTGATACAGGGGGAAAAATTCATACTCCAGCCAAAATAAGTTACATACTTTCACTCTAGGCTTCTAAAATGTGAAAATGATTTAAGTTTTAAATATTTCAATAGCAGCACTTGATCCATTCGTAGCCCTCCTAAATGATTGTCCATCTTTGAGATAACCAGAAAATAGATACCGCCAGTACACAAGAACTCTATTTTATTGATATAAGCTATGTTAAAAGACAGTTGCAAGCCTGAAGTAGTTGTTTTATACCCAAGAATCCGAGTGGGCTAATCTTGAGATTCTCCTCACCTCCTCTTGACTTTCAGGGTTAAGCTGCCATTATTGTACAGGCTGCTACATGTGTTCTTCAAACCAATTTCTGTTTTCCTCTGAAGAACAAAAATAGCAAGCAGAGATAAAATTGCACAGCCTTTGTGGGATCTTGCACAGCATTGGAGAAGCCTTGTGTATGTGTGCAGCCTCATTGAGGGGCCAACAGCTGCCTTAGGTGGATGTGCCTCATCAGCAGCTGAAGGAAGATGGCGAAGGTCACATGGGATAGTAGCAGGAGCAGTGGGGTAGGCAATGGGACCATAGTCAGAGTCATGGTCAGAGTTTCACAAGCAAGATTCACAAGAACAGTACACTAGAGTAGAAGACCAGATAATTGTTTCCAACAGAGTAACTTAGTTCAGGGCTGTCTCTTAAATCAGGCTGCAGCCAGTTGCATTTAATCAAGAGAGTTACTCACTTGCCTGCCAAGAAGTCTCATTGAGTGTCTTTGCTCTGGTCTTCGCTCTACTCTCAGAGTATGAGGACTTAAAGGCTGTATATCACCCTCTGACCACTCCATGGTGCCTGTGTTTGCTCAATCTCAGGTAAGCCTGGAGTTTCATGAGACTGATATTCCACCAGTTCACCTGGAGAAGTTTCTTCAGAGTCAAAGTCCTGGGCCATGGCAGTGATGTTGTAGGAAGGGGCTCTAAAAGCATTCATGTATACAAACGATCAGGGAACAATCCCTAGAAAGTAAAGGCAGGCACTGATAGATCTGTCCAATGAGATTTTTCTTCCTTGCATAAAGAGGAAGGACAAGATGTGGGGCAATGACCAATCAGGTCCTGCAGAGCTATGCTGAAATCTGGACAAAGTACTAGCCCAGTCCCATTGCCAACCTACAGACCCAGAGTGAAATTTCTGAGGTTCCTTAAGAAACAGCCAGAAACAGCATGGGAAACAGGCAACTGAAAGGGCAGCATGGAATTATCCTCACTGTGCTCTCTGCAGTTCTATAGTTATCTTCTTCCACATTAATTATTATTAATTAGTTATTATTATTATTATTATTATTATTATTATTATTATTAAAAATTGAATTAAAGTTTGATTTTGTTTATCTCCTTTGCCATTTTTTAAATTTGCAAGTTGGGGTGAAGAGAGGCTGAATGCTCTAGTCACCACACCTCTGCACCACATAGCTAGGGAATAGCAGTATAAAGTTGATTTCAACTTTTGCATTTTGGCTTTTTAATTGCTTGAAAGTCAATGCACTGTGAGAAGCATTTCTCTTTTACAAGAGGAGATGGACATCAGGTGAATGCCTTGTGCAAAATAACTAGTGACAACAGGAACTCCAAAGTTGCTACCTCAAAGCAGGAGGTGTGCTTACTCTGGAAAAAGAAATAGCATTGTGTGTATACCTACCGAAGCAGCTTATGTGCATGAACTAGTGTATGTTTGTGGGAGCGCACCTCTGTTCTTTGCATAGTAATCAAATAAGCATTTTCAGACTCAGATTTTTCTCTGCCTCTTGGATTGCAATAGTACTTTCATCAATTGTATTTCTGCATCAATGTGCATTCCTCCAATCCTTGAGTAAGCATAAAAAATATGCCAACATAGTTTGTGCTGCCCTGATGCCTAAACTTATGATTTGCCTTAGTAACAAGGCCTGCAAATTGTCCTGTACTTATAGTTATTTATTTGTTCAATTTGTATAGATGCTGATCAGTGGTGGGTTGCTACCGGTTTGCCCCAGATTGGGCGAACTAGTAGCGGCAGCGGCGGGAGGCTCCACCCACCTGCCCGGACGTCTCGCAGAAGCGTTGTATGCATGCATGAGCGCACGTGCACACACGAGCAAACCAGTAGCAACCGAAATTGAAACCCACTACTGATATTGATCTCACATATGTGACTCTGTGGCAGCCTCCAGTAAAAACACAAACAGCAAAACAATAACAGCAATGACCATGACACTCATTAAAACAATTAAAAACCATTTAAAACTGTAATCTGAGACAGTGCAAGCCATTTTACAAACAATGTAATTGTTTTCCAGGTTTTACACCACTACCACCGGATCCCCAGGCAAAAAGGCAAAGCCACAGCTTCAGGGTCTTCTGGAAGTCCTGTTAGATTGGCGCAGGAATGGAAGACGTGACCAGCTCGTTACATTTGTAACTTTATTAACAGGAACAAGACTGGCCGTGCACTGCCGGAGCTCTCCTTATATTCGCTCCGGCAGTCGCACCGCCCCTGACAGTGATTCAAACTTTCCCGCCCAATGGCTGGCAGCCAATCCAGGCGGATGTCCTTATAAGGACATAACACTCCTCCCCTCTTAGTCCGAAAACAGTCAGTGTTTATTTATAAGAGTCACGTAATCACGCAGGTACGTAGGACGCCTCGGCACCCTAGTTGACCTGCGCAGTCTCACTTCTTCCTCGTCCCCGACCCGGACGGACGGGGCTCCTGTGTCTCCTGGTTCCCTCCCCGGAACCGGGCTCGGTTCGGCTGGCGAGTGTGCGGGGTCAACCTCAGCGCCTCCGGCCGGACCGCAAACCTCGGATGGCTGGTTCTGGTGGTCTTCCTCCTGGCCCCTGGATCTCTCGCCTCGTCGGGGGTGCTCGGTTCCGACCCGGGAAGAGCGTCTGAGTCTCAGTAAGTCCCAGGCTATCACTTGCTCTTCCCCGGTCTCCCGGGCACTGCGGTTCGGCTGCGGTTTGGCTCGCTGTTGTCCGGGGGGTGGTTCGGATCGGTGCCCTCGGGTCCAGTCTGCCAACGGTGGATGGTGTTGGCTCGGGTCGTGATGTCCAACCTCGCAGGGGTGGCGCTGGTCTCCTTGGTCGGGCTGGCGTTGGCCTACCCCGTCGGGTCGGTGGTGGACGACCTGGTCGGGATGTCGTTGTGGGGCTACCTCCGTGGGTCGGTGGAGGTCTCCCCTGTTGGGGTGGCACAGGCCTCCTTGGCCGGGTTGTTGTCGGCTTTCCCTTCACCCTAGTCCCTGGTCTACTGCCGGTTGGTGTCTGGGGTCATCTGGGCTGGGCTGTTGTTGCTGGGTTGATCTCTGTGCTGGGCGGGGGTCCCCCTCGCCGGGGTGTCGTGTGCCACCCTCACCCATGCGCTGTGGTGTGCCCCTCTCGGATGGTCCCCGGTCTACTTGCCTGGAGTGGAGGTCTCCCTGGCAGGGCTGTTGTGGGTTGCCTTCGCTGGAGGGTTGTGATGCTTCCACCCTAGGCAGGTCCCGGTCTACTCGTGGGCTGGTTTGGTAGTCTCTCGCCCTGTCGTACCGGGTGCCCACCTCGCTGGGTTGGTGTTGCCATCCCCCATGCGGCTGGCCCCGGTCTACCGCTCTGGACTGTCGGTGTGTCAGCGCCTGGTAGTGGGCTTGGCCAGCCTCGTCGGGGTTGCGGTGGTCTGCCTCGCCATGGTGTGGTAGGCCTACCTTGTCGGGGTGTCGTCAGCCTCCCTCGCAGGGGTGTCGTAGGCCTACCTCGTCGGGGTGTTGCAGGCCTACCTCTTCGGGGTGTTGCAGACCTACCTCTTCGGGATGTTATAGGCCTCCCTCGTCAGGCTGGTTTTCTTGCGCTCCCCCCCACCTTTTCCGGAGCTGGTCGATGTGACGTCTACAGACCTGTCCATCTTCCAGCTCCACGGTGTAGGATTTCAGGCCAGTTATGCTGTCTATCTTCCCCTTCAGCCACTTAGGAGAGCCACTGAAATTCAGCGCGAAAACCGAATCTCCCTTGCTGAAGGCCCGAAGCGGGTGGCTGGCGGTTGCGGTCACTTCCGGGCTGTATTGGGGGTGCAGCCGGTCCAATGGTGACCTCAACCTTCTGCCCATCAACAATTCGGCCGGGCTCTTGTGGGTGGTGGCATGCGGCGTGATGTGCTGGGTGAGGAGGAAGTTGTCTATTCTTTCCTGCCAGTCGCCCGTGCCCAACTTGGTGAGTGCCTCCTTGGTGAGTCTCACCATTCGTTCCGCTTGTCCGTTTCCAGCCATCCTGTACGGGGCGGACAGGGCATGGCGGATGCCCAGTCCTGCCAGGAATGTCTCCATGGCCAGGGATGTGAGTTGGGGGCCGTTATCGGAGACCAGCACATCCGGTAGTCCATGGGTGGCGAAAAGACGGCGCAGGGACCGGATCGTCACTTCCGTTGTGGTAGATGCCATGGGTACCACCTCGAGCCACTTGGAGAAGGCATCTACCACGATGAGGAGGTGTCGCCCTTGCATCGGACCCGCGAAGTCGATGTGGATCCTCGACCAGGGGTTGCTGGGGGTCTCCCACTTCGCTGTTTTGGCTTGTGGCGGCGCTGGGCGTACTTCTTGGCACGGGTCACATCTGGAGACCCATTCTTCGATGTCTCTGTCCAGTGAGGGCCACCAGACGTAACTCCGTGCCAGGGCCTTCATGCGGACGATGCCTGGGTGCCCTTTATGTAAGGTCTCTAGCGTCCACCGTTGCAGAGTGCCTGGGATCAGCACCCTGTCTCCCCATAGCAAACAGCCCTTCATGGTGGACAGCTCCTTCTGCTTCCTGGCGAACGGGCTGAATTTCTCCTCCGTCTTCTCAGATGGCCACCCCCTGAGGATCCAGGACTTCACTTGGCGGAGTGTGGGGTCCTTTTGGGTGTGGACGGCCACATCTGCGGACAAGACTGGACAGCTGGCGTCGTCATCTATGTGGAAGAGGTGGAGCGTGGTGGCTGGGTCTTCTACTGGATCCTTCAATGGGCATCTGCTCAGCGCGTCGGCGTTTCCTATGGCTGTGCCTGGCTGGTGCACGAGCCTGTAGGAGTAGCCGGCTAAGAAGATGGCCCACCTCGTCATCCGCGGGGACATGAAGGTCGGGGTGGGTTGGTCGCCTGCGAGGAGCCCCAGGAGTGGCTTGTGGTCGGTTACTATGGTGAAACGTCTTCCATAGAGGTATTCATGGAAGCATTTCACTCCTGCCACGATGGCCAGGGCTTTTTTGTCCAGTTGGCTGTAGTTGCGTTCTGCGCCGGACATGGTCTTTGAGAAGTATGCTATGGGGGCTTCTGAGCCGTTGGGCAGTTCGTGGCTGAGGACTGCCCCCACCCCGTAGGGCGAAGCATCGCAGGTTAGCTTGATGGGGAGCGTCTCATTGTACTGGATGAGGACGCTTCTTGAAGTTAACAGTCCTTTTACGGCTCGGAATGCTGCTTCCTCTTCTTGGTCCCATTTCCAGGAAGCTGCTTTCCCCAGCAGGCGGTGGAGTGGCTCAGCAACTGTGGCTTTCTGTTTAAGAAACATAGCATAGAAGTTGAACATAGAACATAGAACATAGCAAGGAATGCCTGAAGTTCCGTTTTGTTTTTGGGGCTCAGAGCTTCATGGATTGCTTTCACTTTTGATTTGGTGGGGTGGATGCCAGTGCTATCAATGAGATAGCCCAGGAACTCGACTTCCTGTACTCCTAGGATGCATTTGTCTCTCCTGACTCTCAAGCCCTTGGCCTTGAAACGCTGCAGTACAAGCCTGAGCCTTTCAAGGAGTTGTGCCCGTGAATCTCCGGAAATTAGTACATCGTCGAAGTATGGCACCACCCCTGGAACGCCTTGGAGAAGGCGTTCCATCATTGATTGGAAGATGCCGGGGGCAGCGCTGACTCCAAACTAGAGACGGTTGCATTTGAATGCCCCCCTGTGTGTGACTATTGTTTGTGCCTCCGCCGTTTTTTCGTCCACTGGCAGTTGCTGGTAAGCCTGGGCCAGGTCCAGTTTAGCAAAAATTGTGCCCGTTCCCAGGGAATGCAACAGATGTTGCACTACTGGGACTGGGTATGCGCTCTGTGCCAACGCCTTGTTGATGGTACAACGATAGTCAGCGCAGATGCGCACAGACCCATCATGCTTCAGTGGGGTCACAATGGGGGTCTCCCATGAGGCATGATCGATCAGTTCCAGGACGCCCTGGGCGATCAGCTTATCCAGCTGCTCGTCTACTTTTGGCCGCAGGGCAAAAGGAACCCGGCGGGGCTTTAGCCTAATTGGGGTGATTCCGTTGTCCAGATTAAATGAGATTGGCCTCCCCACAAATTTCCCCAGTTTACCATCGAAGACTCCTTGAACTCTTCGATGAGGTTGTCGAGTTCATCCCTGCGAATTTGGTGGATGCCTTCGATTGATAGCCCCAGCGGCTTAAACCACTCCACTCCTAGCAGGTTCAGTCGGCTGTTCTCCACAACTGTGATGGGAAGCTTGCCTTTGAACTTGTTGTAGGAGACTCGGATGTTGGCTCTTCCTAAGACTCCGATGGGGTTTCCCCCAAAGTCGACGAGCTTGGAGTGTAATGGCTTCAGGTCACGCTTGGTGATGCTGGGTTGCAGGCGCTTCAGTTGTTGCCAATCCATAATGGAGTAGACCAAGCCCGAGTCTACCTCCATTAAGCAGGGTGCTCCCTCCACGTGGATGGTCACGTGGAACTTGGTGGCATTGTCTGAGTTTGTGTGTGCGATGGTCGTCTGGTGGACCGCTCCGCTCCGGGAAAAATCATCGTCTCTGCGTCTGGATGGGCCAGAGGACCATTTGGATGATCTCTGGTAATCCTTCCGATTCTCGCGGGGACGGTGGCTGGAAGGCTCTGGGGCTGGCTCCTCGGCTCTGCAAGCTTCGGCGATGTGACCCCTTCTGTTGCAGCGTCTGCAGGTCGCATCTCTCCACTTGCAGGTTGCCCTGGCATGGTCCCCTCTGCAGATGGCACAGCGCTCCCCCTTGTAGCTTCTTTGTGCGGTTTCCCGCCTTGGGGGTCTGGATACCTTGTGGACGGTGGACTCCTTCTCCGACTCAGATCCAGCTGTGGAGTCCTCGGTTGATGATTGCGCCTTTGAGCGAATCTTGTGGATTCCCTTCGCTCTGCTTACTGCAGCAGCCGCTTTCTCCGAGATTTCAGATGCGGTGGTTTCCTCCACCACATCCTTGAGCACGAGTTTCTTCCTGCTCAGGAATTTCTTTTGCAGGCCTCTGTCCCTCATGCCGAAAACCACGCAGTCAGCGATGGCGTTGTCCACGTGGTCAAACTCACAGCTGGCTGCGATCTGACGCAGGGCGGCCACGAATTCTTTGATGGTTTCACCTTCCTTCTGGTCCCTCTGATGGAAGGTGAAACGGTTCGCCACTGGTGTTCCAGTTGGGGCATAGTAGTCTTCCAGGAACTGCAGCAGGTCCGTCCATGGCACTTCTTTGATGTCTCGTGGTGCTACAAGATCGATTGCCATATCGAGGACTTCAGAGCCGCAGTTGGCCAAGAAGATGCCCTTTTTTCGGTCATCATCGGCATCCCTGATGTTGTTGCCTCTCAGGTATTGCCGAAATTTGACCATGTAGGATTTCCACTTGTCCTTCCCTGGGCGGAATGGAGCAAGGGCTGGCAAAGTGACTTCAGCGGATGCCATGCCTTCGGAAATGCCTACTATGGTTTCAGGTGCCGGAGTCTTGGTCTTGCTGGATTGGCGCCACGAGGTTCATCTCTTTCTCTAGTCCTTCGTCACCAGTGTTAGATAGGCGCAGGAATGGAAGACGCGACCAGCTCGTTACATTTGTAACTTTATTAATAGGAACAAGACTGGCCGCGCGCTGCCGGAGCTCTCCTTATATTCGCTCCGGCAGTCGCACCGCCCCTGACAGTGATTCAAACTTTCCCGCCCGATGGCTGGCAGCCAATCCGGGCGGATATCCTTATAAGGACATAACAAGTCCAATCTAATTTTAGGGGCAAAGAAGTTTGTTTATTACAGGACAATTAAAGGCTGCAAGTGAGAATTTATTTATTTATTTCTTTATTTGTTTATACAAATAATTCAAGGTGGCCAACATATTCAATACACTTTCTTCCTCCTATTTTTCCCCCACAACAACCACCCTGTGAGGTGGGTTGGGCTGAGAAAAAGTATCAGCCCAAAGTCATCCAACTGGCTTTCATGACAAAGGGAGGACTTGAACTCATTCTCGCATACTGGTGCCTTAACCTAAGGTGACCAGATTTTAACATTGGTAAAGAGGGACATTGTGGGCGTGGCTTATTTTGTGGGCGTGGCTAGCTGGTCATGTGACTGGGTGGGCGTGGCTAGCTGGTCATGTGACCGGGTGGCCATGGCTATGTGTATAGGGTAAGGTGAACAGATTTTAACATTGGTAAGAAGGACACCATTGTGGGCGTGGCTTATTGTGTGGGCGTGGCTTGGAGGCCATGTGACTGGGTGGGCGTGGCTAGCTGGTCATGTGACCAGGTGGCCATGGCTGTGTGTATAGGGATTACTCAGAGGGCTGAAAAGTTATTTCTGACAGGTCCTCACACTTTTGACTGGTCCTCACACTTATGACCATCCTCACATTTATGCCCATGCAGCATTCTTAACAACCATGTCACTCATTTCACAACCGCTTCTCTTCACCATGATGACAAGATAGGGCAAAAAACGTAAAATGTGAGGACAGTCGTAAGTTCGAGGACTGGTCAAAAGTGCGAGGACCAGTCAAAAATAACTTTTTCAGCCCTCTGAGTAGTCCATATGCACAAAAGGACTAACCAGAGGGCTGAAAAAAGTCATTTCTGACAGGTCCTCGCACTTTTGACTGGTCCTCACACTTATGACCATCCTCACATTTATGCCCGTGCAGCATTCTTAACAACCATGTCACTTATTTCACAACTGCTTCTCTTCACCATGATGACAAGATAGGGCAAAAATGTAAAATGTGAGGACAGTCGTAAGTTCGAGGACTGGTCAAAAGTGCGAGGACCAGTCAAAAATAACTTTTTCAGCCCTCTGAGTAGTCCATATGCATAAAAGGATACAGTAATAGAGAGGGATGAAGGAAGGGAAGGGAAATTAGAGTAGGAGTGACGGTTAAGAGAGGGAGGAAGAGAGGAGGAGAAGGAGAAAGGAAGAGGAAGTAGGGAGGAGAAGAAGAGGGGTGGAAGAGAAAGTAAGAAGGAAAGAAAAGAGAGGTGGTAGGTTTGAGGAGAAAGATTGCTGTACAATAAAAAAGATGAAAGGGAAGAAAGCCAACCCCAAACAAATATAAAGATATTAAGATAAAGAATGAATTGTTAAACTTTAAAGAATAAAAGAGAACAAATATGAATAAATAGCAATAATTAGAAACACACATACATACAATGTATTTTCTTTGAACAGAATATTTGGCTGGTTCACAAATTTAAACAGCGTTTAGTCATTTCAATTAAATTTACAATTTCTATATTTCCTTTTTGCCATATTTATTCCTCATCTATTTTTTTAAAAAAACAATATTACCCTTCATCCTCATCTCTAATCTTAATCAAATTCAATTTTTCCCTTCTATTCTATTTTATACCCCTTCCCATTGTCATCTATTTTTATATCCATCCTCACATTGGTTAATTATGTAATTATGTAATACAGTTGTTTAATACAAATTCAACATTTTAATATAAATCAATTAGTTATATAACTATCTTTTTTGTATATTAATCAATATGAACATGAATATTCCAATTATTTCCATGCAATCCAATTTCTTACAAATCAATTAATTATACTTACCAATAATAATAAACCAAATAATTTCCCCCATATATTCCTCCAAACCACAACTTAACCATTTCTGCTTTCAACACAGTATACAATTAATAATATCTCAATTATTACAATTCCCTAGTTAAAAAGAGCTTTTTTTTCTTTTGTGTTTTAAAATCTTGAACTCTCCTCTTTTGCCCTAAATAATTTTCCATTGTTTGCACTTACCTTTTTTGGTGAGGAAAAGGAAAATAAATCTGCTGCCTAATTTTCCAACGTTGCAAGCAAACCGCAAAGCCAACAGCCTGTTTTACTTTCAGTTTCGTTTTGAGCTTGGTTTGCACAAAGAGGAAAAAAAAACTGAGCAATTTAGCAAGAGCAGAGCCCTGTGCAAATCAGCTGAGAGGGGGAAGCCGAGCTAATTAACGTAGGGCGGCCCTTTGAAGCCCCGCGGCAAGAGTTTAAACAGGTTTTTTCCTTCTAGCCATCAGCAGGGATTCAGGAGGCAGCCGGGAACCAGGAGGCAGAATGAAAAATCGGGACTTTTTTAAAACGCCGCGGGATGCGGGACAAATTGCTCAAAAGCGGGACTGTCCCGCCAAAAGCGGGACGTCTGGTCACCTTACCTTAACCACTAGATTAAACTGGCTTTATCAAAGTCTGATTCCCCTGACTTTGTTCCCCTTCTCAACCAGTATCAACTGCCAGAGGGAAAAACCACCAACATACACTCTCCTTAAAGTATGGACCAAATGGTGGTTTCTGAACACACAGATCAACTATTCTTTTGGAAGTTCAAGTGACAGGAAAAACAGCAAATCTGTTCAAAAATAGCCTAGGTGACAGATAGGTAGGACAGAGAGGAGATGGAGAACTAAATTCTCAGCTGATTTACAGCCCACCAATTTTTCACCTGGGCTACAAAAGTCTGGTGATGGATTTTAAACTTTTACTTTTCTGTCTGTCTGTCTGTCACCTGGGCTGGAAGGGCAGTATTCTTGCACCCAGGTCCTAGATTTCCCCAAGTGCTGCAAGGGAATGCAGAGCTGTCAAAGACTGGCTGCAATTCAGAGCCCCTTTCCCCCAAAGGGAAGGTGCAAAATGGGTATAGAGTGTAATCCCTAGAACTGGGGTCACCAACCTTTCGGACCTCAGGGACCACTATATAATTTTAAATCCCGTGGACCGCTAATACAATCTGCCTAATGACCGGCTGGGTGGGCGTGGCTAGGTGGTCATGTAACTGGGTGGGCGTGGCCAACTAGATGTCACTCATGTGGAAGGGCGACTTGCCAGCTTCTACTTGCCCCTCTCCTCCCAACCACTCCTCGCCTCCCCAGGCTCCTTAGGGCCCCAACAGGAAGCAGTTGTTGGAGCTAAGCAGCCACCACGAGAAAGAGTTGGCAAAACAGCTGGCTCAGTTCAAATTGGATCTGACCGAGAAAGACACTCAGTAGAAGCACCTCACTGAGGACTACAAGCATAAGCTTTCCAAGCAGAGGGAAGACCTGCGGGAGTGCAAGGCCAGGTGCCTGGAGGCTCAGCGGGCTGAGATGGCCAGCCAGTTCCAGGCCATGATGCAGTCCCACTGAAACAAGGTCCTCCGGATCTTCGCCAACAGTGGCGCTTCCCTCCAGCCTTCACCCAAAGCCCTGCACCAGGAGGACTAAGCAGACCCCAAGTTGGAATTTCTGTCCCCCTCCAACCCACACAAAAAGACCCCAAAAGGGGAGACTCTGCAGCAACACAAACATTCACTGCACTGATCTGTCCCGGGGCAGTAGTTTGAGGACCCCTGATTTAGTGCAATATAAAAAATGCAAATAATTTTTCTGCAGACCACCAAAATTTACTCAGTTGGTGACCGCTGCCCTAGAACACCACCTACTTCCAAAGTCATAAACACAGCCATGCAAAGCGTATTAACAGTAGAAGCAGGAGAACCTCTTTCATGCGCTCACTTGGAATAGAATCAGCAACAGATCCCTTTACCCTATTACAGTACCTGGTTTTTTCAAAGGCAACTGAATGCACATTGAATAGCATGTCTAATGGTCTTCCAGAAAACCAGCATCACCAGAGTATAGATGGACTGCCCACGTCATGCCTGAGTGTCAGTTTGCAAAGAGCAAACCAGGCATTGCATTGGCCAGAGAATCCATGGAACCTGTCTATGGTTTGAATATGGGAGGGGAAGCTATGCAGAAATGCTTTTTTACATTTTTTTTCACTTCACAATCCAATGATCCTCTTTAGATGAAGATAACAGGATAATTCTGTCACCCTCCCCCCTTTTCTCCTTCAAAAATGTTTTTTTAGTATGCAGAGTTTTATTGGCAGGACCCCTTTAGGTACAGAGGGCAATTTTTTTATTATTATTTCTTTGTGTGTGTGTGTCAGCAGTTCAAATTTGCTCCGGGAACCCTGGAATGACTTTCATAACTTTAAAAGCACAAATGGAAATAATCTAGAAATGTTGTTATTGTTGCTGGTGATGTTGATATTACTACTGGTTACTAAACCAACTGTTAGAAGATACAATGGGCCTCAAAATAGGTACTTGCGACCCAGATTCGAAGCTCCAACCTCTGCCCCTTCCCCTGCAGTCACATGACTTCATTTTAGGCACTTGGCAATCAGCCCATGTGCAGCATCTCACAGTCACATGAGCATAATTTATGACCTTTTTGCTGGAAACAGGCATTTACTTCCAGTTTCTCTCCCTACAGGGAACAATGGTTTTGCTTAACATTCACTTAATGATGGTGGCATTTTCTTCATGACCATGGTCTTCACTTTATGACTGTGGCATTCGCTTAACAACTGACTGCCACATTTGCTAAAGACCACTGTAAAAAAATCATAAAATCAGGTGTGTTCACATGGTGACTTGCTTTATGACCATCTCAACATACAAGCCAAACTGTAGGCTCAATTACAGTCATAAGTCAAGGACCATCTGTACTGTAGAATCTTCTATGAATATAAGCTCTAAGTCTCATGAGTTGGGACTTAGAACAATATTTCTGTCTCAGTGATTTTGATTTACTACTCAATAGATTGGTTGCCATGATAAAATAATCCATCTTCCTGTCCAAGGAGGTCCCACTGGCAGCCATCGGAGAGACCCGCTCACAGACTGATGTGGGCAGGACCGGGAATACTTTCCTCCTATGGAAGCAATTCAGCCTTGTCCAAAAGAACAATGTGTGGTGGGCCATTCTGTCAGCTCTGTCCCTTCCCCACCTTTCCCCTTCTGCCTTTCTCTCTCCCTACCTCTTTTTTTTCCACACCCTCTCTTGTTCCTTCCTTTCTTGCCTTTTGGCAGGAGCACTTTCATCTCCTCCTTCGGGGATTTCAGATGTCACTGCAGGAAATGCTTGTCTGCCTCTCAGGCAGCAGCAGAGCCCTGTGGCTTTGACAAACCTCATTTAATTGGGAGGAAGCCAGGAGGTTTGGGAAGAACTGAAACAGCCACGAAACTCCTTTTATCAGGCATAATTTAAACTCTGCATGGAAAAAAACCTGTATGTATAAAGAAAAGTCAACTTCCCCCCTGCTGCGAGTCCTCCCCTCCGCCTCCTCCTTAGCGTCCCCATCCGCCGGCAAAGGCAGCACCGGTAGATTCCCTTGCTTCAGTTTTCTGAAAGTGGGAAAGTACATTCGTATTCCATAGGAGGCAGGGTAGAAAAGAAGGCAGGTCTCACTTCTCCTACATGCCTATATACTTCCCCCCTACACACACACACACACACACACACACACACACACACACACAGACACAATGTGTACAACCTGAAGACTGGCTCAGATAGTGGGTATTAGCATATCCATGGGATTAAAAACCCACATTATGTCCTCTGAGAGAGCCTTACAGAGTCTCTTACAGCATCCTACTCTGAGTGGTTCTACCTCTAAAGTTTTTAAAAAATGTTTCTAATACTTATAGGATTGTTTTAAAATAAAGGGATGTCTGATCTAGCTGTAGAAGCTTGTCACTGTTTTCCTAGTAATTTCTGTATAGAAAGATTTAAAATCTGGATACTTCCTAAATTAGCCTCATTACATGTTATACCATGTGATACAGTGTATTTCTTCTTACCTGTACATCTAAATGGGATCCTATTTTTACAATTATTCCAAAACTGTAATTGGGGAATCCTCATTATAACAACAGTGCTACAAGGGTTGAAGAAATGGATGGAAATTATCCAAATGTCAACATTTAATGGCTGAACTGTGCAATTTATAGAAGCTTGTGTAGATTCCTCTTACCAAAAATTATTTAGCTAAAATAGTTAGAAGCCTGTGTTATTGTGTCTTAATGGCAAATAATTTGAAATGAATTCATTTGCTTGTTCTGATATGCTTGAGGTGGATAATGGATGAAAAGAGATGGTACAATTAGGAGAGTAAAGGGGGCAAAAATGATGAACAATTTTTTTTGTTTTGCACAGAGTCTTTCAACTTTCTTCTCAAATTGTTCTAAAATGAAATGTTGAAGCAAATGGTGTTGTAACATTGCTTTGAGAAAGTGCATAGCTCCCGTAACATATATCTCTTTGTCAAGATGACTGTTTGGACAACTGGAATTTCCCTTCAGTGAGGTCCTGAAAAACAAATTGTAAGCATTATGAGGTTTGGGAACCCAGACAATGCATCAAAACAGAGCCCTGACTTGGGTCCTGACTTGCCAGATCAGGAAAGTGTTTAATGCGATATACATTCTTTGTGATGACTGTGCTGATGTTGTCTTAGTGGTTACAGATTTTGGCCCACATCGTTAGAAATCATTTTTGGCATATCTCAGTGTTGAACTGATATATCAGAAGATTACTCCACTACACTGTAGGGCAGCATGGGTTTTCCAGTTTCCTGTTGAAATAGCCAGCTAATGAAGAGCTTAAAGTTTAACAAAGATAAAGAGAATGCAAATTTTCTCAGGAGAACATCAACTTGGAACAAAAACCTAGAAAGACAAATCTCTCAGGCTAGGTTTCAATTAAATATTTTAGGTATCAGTACCTAAGTAGCAATCAGTAGAACACCAAACTACATTTCTGTTAGAACAGCAGAAGGTACCAAGACCATTCCTTGGAGACCTTTTGCTATAGTTTAAAAATCTATCAAACTATCAAACAATATTTAAATGATAATTATATTACATACTTGAGAACTCTTTTGTGCATAGAGAAACAGTCTATATTTCCAACAGTCTACATTTTCACTAAGTGGGAAAATGTCCAATGATAAAACATTCAATAGTGAAACCCAGAGATCAAGGATGATGGTAAGCCTCCCCTTATTGGATGTAGATGAATAGCCACCCATCATGAATTCTTTTAATTATGAGGTCCTCCCAAGGGAAAAGGGTCCAATTTGATGGATTAAATGGCCATTCACCGTAATGATTAAATATGGGAGAGTATGACATATGGCTGTGAACTTGAATGGCTAAGCAGGAAGCTCATATTATGGTTGATTAAAAAGGCCAAGCAACAAAGCTTGAAAAAATAGAGGGAGACCAGTTTCCTTGATCATCTACACAATTTCTATTTATTGCCATCTAAACTGTAATAGAGTGAATGTTATTTATTTTTAATGTGGCAGGCCAGGACTTTTGCTATGAAACATATGTTTAAGTAAGCTAGACAGGCTAGCAAACATGCTGAACTATTACCTTACATTATAAAATACAGCAGACTGCCTAGTATTGATCACTTGTGAAATGATTAATCTGTAGTTATTCAAGCTGCTGATACAAATTGTCCCAAGGCTAATGATAAACTTGTAAGTGCAAAATTCCTTTCTTGGAATCTGCTGCTTCGATTTTTGTGTTGATCCATTTAAAAACTGCCAGTGCTTCTGCTACAGCAGCCACTATTTTGGAATTGTCTTATTTAGACTAAGCATAAGAAACCTGGTCTTGAAAAATCTGTGCCTAAAAATAAACAAAGTTTTAGGAGTATTTGATAATGATCTCATAAGTAGATCATTTGGAGCTTCCAAAGTTGGATAGCAAAGGATCCCACCAGAAAATTCAACTGCAAACACCTGATCAAACATAAACCATGAAGTCTTCCTAAACAAAATATTTGGAATTTCCATTCCTTTGATTGGATCTGATATCATTTTTTAAAGATACATGTAAGGCTGCTATAAGTATTAGGACTAGTCCAAAATGATTTTGCAAAACTTTTTAGCCTTTTGCAACATAACAGCAGCAATCAAAATTCAGCAGTGAGGGATATTTCCAGATATATGGTTTCTAGCATTATCAGTCAAGAGAGTTATGTGGAGTTTTTATCCCAAATGATTTTTTTGTGTGGAAAGAATAAAAGGAAGAAATGAAAAAAGCAATCCATTTGAAGATTAGAATTCCATGAATGAAGCAGAACAGTCACATAATCAATTAATCCCAACCCCTAATTCTGTATCTGAAGTAAATTATGCCATCTTTATGCTTTTGGGGTACATGTGTGTGCATGTGTCTGTGTTGATTATTGAAAAAAAGCAAGTGTTGCAGCTTATAAAATAGTGTAGGTTTGACAGGAAGACCTAGTAGGACCCATAAGACTAGCTAATTTCACACAGAGCCACAAATACATACATTACAACCAGTACCATCTACTGCCCTAGGTTCTCTCATCACATGAGGAAATCTGTCCCTCTAGTCTAGGATGTCTTCAAGAGCTGATGAAAGATGCACAACTTTAACCATTGGTCTGAATGGAGGACTTAAATGTTTCCCAGCCATTGGTCTTTCTCCCTTGCAAAAATCTGGATCCTCTTCATCCTTCTTTTGGCATTGTAGCTATAAGCCTCTGATTCCATTATTCTAATGCTTGAGGGAGACCAGATGGCATCACCCTCAGGCAGTGATGGCTGACCCTTTCCAGACCAAATGTCCAAAGCACAAGTGCCTCCCGCGCTACCCCCCTGCACATGCGCGTGCAGAGACCCAAAGACCAGCTGGCCGGCAGGAGGCGTGCGGGCATGCGGGGTGGAGCTGAACTGGGGCGATGGCTTGTGTTCCCACAGAGATGGTGCTGCATGCCACCTCTGGCATGCATGCCATAGGTTCGCCATCATGGCCCTAAGGGGATCTAGGGACAAATGATCTAGATTTACACATGTGATGTTTCAACTTGGGAGATAGTGCTGCAATTTAGGAACACAGCTTGCTCTGGTTTCCAATTCTTCCCACAAATATGAGCACAAACACAGAGCACATCCGTCCAAATTAGGTAATAACTTACTCAGTGGTATAATTGGCCTCATAGCAGTGGTGAAATCTAAAATTTGTTACTACCTGTTCTGTGGGCGTGGCTTGGTTGGGGGGGTAATGTGACTGGGTGGGCGTGGCCAATTTTTTTTTACTTTTAAAACAATTTTTTCCTACAATCTCTTTGGCAAGGAGGTTATAAAAAATGCTTTTGAAAGGCTCTGACGATCCCAGCTGAGTTGCCTGATTGGCAGAGGCTTTTTAGAAAACTCAGCTGGGATCGTCAGAGGCATTTAAAAGAAAAAAAGGGTTTTTTTTCTTTTAAAAGCCTTTGACGATCCGCGTGATCATCAGAGGCTTTTTTTTTACTTTTAAAAGCATTTTTTCCACCGAAGAGGTTGTAGAAAAAGTGCTTTTAAAAGTAAAAAAAGCCTCTGATGATTGTGCGGCTCAGCTGGGCATGGGGTGGGGGCAGGGATTTTTGCTACCGGTTCTCCAAATCACCCGCCTCCATCGCTACTGGATCAGGCGATCCGGTCCAAACCGGGAGCATTTCACCCCTGCCTCATAGCCCAACTTTTTTCCTACTCTGGCAACAAGGCCCACAGAATCCAATGCTTTGGTCAAATGACAAAATAGCATCACCTTGTTGCATTGCAAGCCCCTTCACCCCTTATGTCTGTGCGCAGGGGTGAAATTCACTTATCTTTGCTACCAGTTCGCAAATGTGAGCGTGTGCGCCTCCTCCACACATGCCTTCTGCGCATGCACAGAGGGTCAAAAACAGGACATGATGACATCCGGGCAGGTGGGGGAGGCTCCCGCCACCAGTGCTACCAGTTTGCCCAAGCCGGATAGAACTGGCTGAATTTCACCACTGTCTGTGCATGTGTGCAAAACGGCCAGAGCTTGCATCACTACTTTTGTCATTTCCCCACCGCCTGTGGATGTCCCCGAACTTTAATTTTTCACTGGAAATTATGTTCATAATGATTGTCAGCCTGTCAGGTTTTTTTTTCACTATAATTTCAGTTTATATCAAATTGTTGATATTGGATATAAGTATCAATATAAACCTATGGAATGAGAAGTCTCCTTCAAGTCAAGGTTGAGCCCCAGTAACTTCACAACCATATTGTCTTCTTGGCAAGAGTGTGGGAGCAGTTGCCACTGTCTCCTTCTGGGAATTATTTTCCCACTTTCCAGACTAACCTCCTGTAACGGCTTCCATCCAAATGCACCAGGCCCCACTCTGCTTCGGAGGCCAGATGAGGTTGGCTGGGTGCTGACACACATGGATCTACTACGCAGAAACACATATGTTCCCATACAGGAGAAGAAGAGGTGACAGCTGCTCCTCCTGCTGTTTTTATTCTAATGACTGCCACATTTCCTTAGAGATCTCTCCAGTAACTGGAGTCACTCTTTCCCAACTGCCAGAATGCAAGACAATCTGGCTGCTGATCTGAGATAAGGCTAGAGAAAGGAGTGCCCAGACTGGGTGGATGAGCTGAATTAATTGTATACATTTTAAATTCTTTGTGTGAAAAGCACATTATACCTCTGGCATTTGTAAATAATAACTGAAGTAAGGTGGAGTCTGGAGTCTGTGTATGTGTGCATTTGTACGTGAGCGTGGGAGGGAGAGAGGGAAAGGGTATATTGGGGCAGACCTACAGGCAGAAATCTGTAAGACGCAGAATCAGTCATTATTATCTGTGATCTGGATTGGTTTCTTTCTTTTATAAGCAATAAACTCTTAAGAGAGAGAGATTGGGCAAGGGGAGCTTAAACATTTCACTGCATTTTTAAATACAAGTTTTCCGTCCGTTAAAATGCTTTTGATTCAGATTTTAACAAGCTAATGGAGCCATCCTGTTCTATTCTAAAAATAAACTGGTAAGGGAAAAACCTGTTCATAGCATTAATAATCCCATTAGCATTGTGTCTAATAAGTTAATCACATGTATACTCCAATATGGTGTCTGTAAGTATCAGTGTACGTATGGATATCGCCAATGGTACCTTTCCAGTCTCTTTGGCTCATCTCTATTTTTGCTAGATTAGTTTAATTAAAAATAATTATAATAATTGCAGAAGATGCTGGCACATTGCCAAGCAAAGGATTCGCTTCTAGTATCACCTTTATTTATAAGAATAAAATATATATTTAGACTGCTATAGATCGAACGGAGTCTTCAAAATAAAATTGATTAGTATTAGTAGCTCAGACTTTTGCTTAGAAAAGTGCCCACTTTCCTAGCAAGCAAAGATAACTTGGGGTAATATGGAGCACCTCTAGTAGGTGGGTATTTTATTATTGGCCCTATCCATCATAGACATTGTTTGGTGAATAGACAAGGTTTCTCTCCGATGACTGCCATTTTGTGAGAGCATCCACAACTGCCTTTAAGGTGTGCTGATTAACCCCCAACCCCAAAGCTTGTCTGCTCTTTACATAAGTAGTAATTACAGCCTAGAATCCAGCATGGTCACACGACTCAGGTTTCAAGTGTTGGAAGAAATATCCTTCTGGGTTCAGTTCCAACTGGAGAAAAAGACACTGGATTCATGGAAGTTGCTTGGAAAGAAGGTTCATTGATGAACAGGATCACATGGCTTGAGTTCCTGAGCAGAAAAGGGAAGAGATGCTGAGAGTGCCTTGGTTTTATGCCCTGTTGGGCTTTGAATTTGAGTTTGTATTCTGATTGGTTGTCAGACTCCCATAGGGCCATGCAGGGGCAACTCTGTAAACTGTCCTGAGACCCAAGCTTGCTTGAGCCTTGCTGGCTGATGTAATCTTCCCAGGTGCCATGGGGTGAGTTCTGTTGCTAGATGGGTAGAGGGCTAATCCTATATTTGTTATGTAGAATGGACTGGCTCAGGCCTTAATGGCCCATTAACAAAGTGGGGGGGGGAGCTGAGTTTCTACCTGCCTTTTGGGGGAAATATTCTGCCCTTTTAATATTTCCTAAAATATCTCATTTTCCTAGGAGAGGGATGGGTGCTAACTTCCTACACAAGGAAGGCAATTGGGCAATTGTCTCTATGCAATAGAGCAACCCAGGTCCAAATGGTCATAGTGAGAAGTAGTGACCAGGCCCTGGAGGGGACAGGATATTCCTGTAGTAGCTTACAGTGGCTAAAAGGGGCTGGGATCACAGATCTCATCATCTCTTGATGAAGCATGATATTGGATCCATGGGGGAAAATTGTGTAGGGAAAACACCCCTTTAAAACCGGAACAGCTAAAGACAGCTTTAATTTTTTCTGATATAAGCTGGGGTGGGAGGCAGTGGTGGGTTGCCCCGGTTCGGACTGGTTCTATAGAACCGGTAGTAAAACCGGCGAGAGGCTCCGCCCACTGACCGCGATGTCATCAGAATGCTTTTGCGCATGCCCCGTTGCGAACCAGTAATAAAGGTAGGTAGAACCCACCCTGGGGTGGGAGGTGGGGGCTTAAGGCAATGTCAGGAAGACACAGGAGAAAAAAAAACTATTAGTGGAGCATGCTTATGCTGTGGTTACAAGGAACATGAAGAAAAGTCCAGAGACTTTCTTTAACTTGAAGCATCAACAATGGAAAGGATAACAAAACAATAAAAATGTATCCCATTCAAAATTTTTACTAAATTTCTTTAGAATATAATATAAACTCTTACTTCCTGCTTCCATCTGCTGGAAAAAAGTGAAAAAACAAAGGATTCTTTAAAAAGAGGTTTAAGTAGTGACAGGAAGGGAAAATTTATCAAAACTAGGGATGCAAAATAAAAAATAAGTTTCTTTAAATTGAGGAAAAGTTTGGGGAATAAAAAAAACTATTGTGTCAGAATGGTGCCACCTGGTGGCCAAGATTCTCTACTCAGGACTCTCCTAGGAAAATGTTCCATTTCTAGCGGGCATTTGAGGAGAGGGGAAGAAGCTTCTCCTAATCAGGCCATTGTTTCCTTTTAGTCTGACACATAGTCTAGATTTGACATCTAGTGAGCTGTTGGACAGCATTACTTGGTCTGCTGTGTGGATGCTTGGGTGGTTTAGGGGTGGGGAATTTTTGGTGGGTGGGGGTACGTCTGGGGATTGTCATGTGTGTTGGGCTTGGTCTCTAGGTGTTATGTGAATTTCGTTGTATGGGTATACTGTGTATATACATACAATGACAATAAACTTTATATAGAGAAACAAAATTTTCCCGACATTTTTGTCTTTCTTGGCTTTGGCTCCTGTTCTTTTCTTAGCAATTTCCACTGTTTGTTCCCGTTTGCTTTCTTTTGTTTCTTCATTCTTAAGAGTCTTTTTTCACATTCATCCTTAACAACTTGTTTAAATTCATTCCACAATTCCTCTGGTTCTCTATTGACACTGAGCACTTCAAGGTGATTCCTGATGTTCTCCTTAAAAATAATGGATATATGTTCGAGTTTGTTTTGTGGAAATTGGTTGGTTGTCTTCTTTAGCTTGCACATGAGCAGGTCATGAGCAGTTCCAGCCAGCACTTACCTGGGCATGTTTTGATAGTATAGCACACCTTCCTTTTAACAACAATATAGTCACTTTGATTTCTGTATATTCTATCTGGTCATGTCCATGTATTGAGGCATCATTTTGATTATTTAAAGGCAGTGTTACTAATGAAAAAAATAATTGGATTGGCAGAGATGCATAAACCATTTCAATTTCCTAAACTGTATAATCCAAATATATTTAGGTCAGAAGCTTCTTAGATAAGAAGTGAAACGCCTTCAAATAAAAATCAGAAAGTCCAGTTGCCTCTTGAAAAAGCACCTTTGGGACAACCATGACCTTGATGACTGAGAATTTCCATAGACCAAATACATTTACCACCTTAATGTTTTGAACTTTGGCATTCCAACCCCCAATCACAAGCAGCACATCTTGCATGCACGTTCTGTTGATTTCAAATTGAATTTGATTATAAAACCTCCTTTTCTATTATTCAACAGTGGCTAGAGTATAACCATTATGTTAAAGGGCTTATCCATGAAGTCTAACTGATATTATTCAGTCATTGCTTGAACTGTATTCCAAAACTGTTCTTGCTTTTTATTATTATTACTATTGTTGTTGTTGTTGTTGTTGTTGTTATTATTATTATTATTATTATTATTATTATTATTATTATTATTATGTTGTTGTTGTTGTTGTTGTTAAATTTATTTGCTGTCCATCTTGCTTCGAAGTGACTCTGAGAGGTTTACAGCATAAAAATGTTAAAATCATTAGAAATAAATAAACCCAATAAAATGACAATACAATCAAAATAAAATCATGGTCTCCACAAGGTGGAGAAGGAGGGAGCTGTATGCCCCCTCTGCTAGTTTGGGTGGGGCATGCTGGGCCGGTCCCATCAGGGTGAGATATTTCTTCAACTAACCTGGATCCATGCCTTGCAAGCTTTAAAAGTAATAACCAACACCTTGAATTGTACCTGGAAGCAAAGCAGCTTGTTGAGCAGTGGTATGGCTTTACCCTTCCTAACCTATAAAAATGTCATTCTTTCATTATTTTTTCATGACCAGTAATAAATATTATGATGTCCTGATCTGAGTAATAAACACTCTGATTGTCCATTTCAATTTGCTAATGCCTAGCATATTAAATTGCAGTCATTTCATGTATTCTTTCACTAATAGACAAAAATTAATGATGTCTAATTGTAAAATTGTTGGAGACAGGCGCTGAGTGCCATTATAGACATCCTTTCTTAAGCATAATAAAGCTGAAGTGATGAAATGTGTACTGTGATGTCACAGCCCAAGGCCCACTTTTTCATACTTCCATCATCACACTGCGTACAAGTTCAAAAGGAGCCAGGCGTGTGTTGCAGTGCATGTTGTAATTTGCCATACGCACACAATACAGACACTCACAGATGTCGTATTCTTGATTGCCATGCAACATGACCAGTCTTACTTTCTATCAGTTATTATTCCTTGTTTCTTGTTATGTGCTAGTAGCAGTGAGATGATGAAATTCCCCCAGAGCTGTATATAAAACATATTTACTGCCTTTTTTTGACTACGAGTCCAGCAATAGTCAGACTTAAACCTTCAGATGCTTGCTATCTGTGGGTAAATTGACTGCAAAAGAATCAGCTTTAAATATCTAGCCCATCTGTGTATTGGCACAAACAAGACATTCAGATTAGCTTTTAATTAATTTTTGAACAGCAGAAGCTGACCAGATGAAACCCAGATAATAAAATGCTAATGGCTGAAAAGCCTCACCTTTTGTAGTATGCTTATCCAGATATTTCAAGAGAATTAAGATAGAAAAGATTTATCAAAAGCAGAAATCCACATATAGAACTAAATATCATGATAAAAAGACATCCCACAGTGGCTCTGGGACTCCATTTCCATTTGTTGTTTTCTGTTTTGTTACCATGACATTTTATGAATGTGCAAGTTCTCCCTCATGGCCATTACGGTGCCTAGAAATTCCAGATGTTGTCATGACTAAAAATGTCAGGATGCTTATATAAAATATCAATAATTCAGACCATCACAGGAAACAACAGTAAATATATTTGTTGTATTATCCAAAAGTAAAATGGTATGTTTTCCTGAAAGCTTTATTGGGAAAGTATCTTAATAAATATATCATTAAATTGGTAGATGAACCTATGCCTATTCATGCCTCCTGAGAAGGATTTGAGACAAGAAATATACACGGGTCAACACTAATAGGTTGAATAAAGCAGAAATTGAATGTAAAGATCAAATATTGGAATATTCCAGGTCTGTCCAATATGGGCTGCAGAAACCTGGATAGCCATCAGTTGCTACATGAGAACAGGTTGGATGGGGCACAAACTCTAGTCTGAAGAGGAAGCTGACACATTCCGACGTTAATCACACCACTGTGATTAATGAGCCCAGGCTAAAGCAAGCTTCCCCACCTTTACAAAACAAGCCTGAATTCCTGATTGGCTATCACAAACAGCACATAAAAATGAGGGATTTTGTTTTTCAAGCAGGGGATGGAAGCAGAGACTCTAGAGCAGTGGTTCTCAACCTTCCTAATGCTGCGACCCTTTAATACAGTTCCTCATTTTGTGGTGACCCCCAACCACAAAATTATTCCTAAAACCATTGAAAATATGTGTTTTCCGATGGTCTTAGGTGACCCCTGTGAAAGGGTCATTCGACCCCCAAAGGGGTCCCGACCCACAGGTTGAGAACCACTGCTCTAGAGCTCAACTGAACAGCACCCTCCTCTCTGAAGAGACATTACTATGCTCTGCCAGGCCTGGAAATCTTGGACTAAAAGTGTTCCCTCACTTGACCTCCTGCAAACAGAGCTTGCTCCTTCTCCCAGTTCGACAAGATGTAGAGAAGCGGGCTTGTGTATTCACTTTTCTTTCATTTGCCCATGCATTGATTTTGATCACTGCTTCCCCACACCACAACACTTGAGTAATGCTGTTCTGAAGAACATCTCATGAAAAAACATTAAATAAAGAGAAGGGAAAGGAAGTCTCCATTTCAAAAAAAAAAAAAAAGTCCATATCTCACTGAGATATAACAGTGTTAAAGAAAATATTCACAAAGGTGAATAAAATGAATTTAATTACAATGTATTCAAACATCTTATTTTGTGTCAGGCACATTTCTAAACTGAAAACATATAAATAAGTACATGGATTTATTTATTTTTGGTCTTCTGTTGAATTTATTATATGTAACTCAGTAAATTGAGAAGCCTGAAGATCTTCCCAATTCAAATGGGTTCAAAAATCAAGATCCAAACCAGATTCAAAGATGCTATCCAGGTATGCAAATTCCAGTTGATAATGAGTATGGATCAGATCCTTCTTTGAAATTTCTGAATTTCAGAAAACATACTGTTATATGGTCACTTACTGGCTTTTATTAATTTGCAGGTCATGTTACATAAAGGATACTGATATAACTTATTATACATAATCTTCCAGTTTTTAGCTACAACAAATTCACAGCAGATGCCAATCCAGCAGAAGCTGGTGGAATTTCATATTTATCAATATGAATAGACTGTAGTAAAATTATTTTAATTAAATTTTTAGTCCCTAAAATCAAACAGAAGCAGAAAATGCTCCAATTAAGATATGAATATATCAGGTACTTTCTACCTGAATAATTTTAAAAGTGAAGCATCCTATCTGTTTATCCCATGAAATACTGAATATAAGCCTTGTCCATAAAAATGCCCTCTTCTTACAATTAGTTGGTTTTAATAGATTTCCTTCAACTGTGTATGTAGAGTTGGCCTAGGCCTTTTATGCATGTGTGGTACTAGTGCTAGTTACTAGTAGAGAGGAGGCATTATGCGAATGTATAAATATAATATATAAATATAAATATTGGTTGTTCTCAACTAACATCTCAATAAATAGTAAACAATGTATTGATGGGTTAATTAAATAGCTAAAAGAAGTTAGAGGTGGACATGTTTTCTGCTTTCTAAACTGCTTTCTGCAAGGGCTTTCCTTTTGAATGTTTTATTGATGTTGGAGGCAGCTTGATCATTTTCAACACTTATTTGTTTTGTCAAATAATTGTGTATTTATTATTGTTGATTTATAACATTGTGCTGCAAGCTGCTTTGGGGGACCTTTGTCAGAATAGCAATAACTGTATGAAGAGAACAATTGCAACAGGAAGGTCAAAGTATGACAGAAGAGAATGGAGAAGAAAACAAAATTTTTATCTTCATTGTATGCATTTTTTTTTTCTTTTGATGATTCTTCCACTTTTTCCTACTTCTTCATTGGAACTCAAGTCATTTCACAAGTACAAGGTGTTTGAATCCTGTGGATTCAAAACCTCCATAATCCTTTTTTCTTGGTATCTGTAATAATTCTGGAGCTCTGACTTCGGAGGCCTGATATTAGCAGTGTCACCTGGAGTTAGGAAATGACCTCGAATATTAGAACTCATCCTTCATGTGCTTTTCCCCATTTGCACCAAACCATGGCACAAACACATCTGACCATTTCTATTATGTCCCATGATCTTGCCTTCACCTTTTCACTGTCCCATAGTTGAGACAGCTTTAAATTGTCCTTAGTTGATATTAACTGTACTAGACAACAAGTGACCTGTTGGGTCAATGTTTCAGAGACATTTCCTTACTCAAACAGAGAAACAGAATGATCAAGGATGGGCAAAAAAGCAATGGAAGCAGGAACTATTTCTGACCTCCTGATGACGTGACACAGCTGACTGCCCTCCAGCAACCGATGGTGGGACTAGTCTATCTGGCCTCTGGAGGTCTAGGGCAAGATGAGTTTTAGTTTTCTACCCACTTAGGAAGGTGAGGAGCGACGGAACTTAATTAAAAAGAAAGAATGGAACAAGATAGTACTGTAAAATCAAAGATATATATTTTTAAAGTCACTTTTGTGGACTTCTTTCTACCTACTATCATCTTAATTGGCTGAAAAGTTTTGCTGAAACAAGCCAAGCATCAAAGGGAATTCCTGATGATTTTAGTTTAGTATTTGTGGGATAATTATCAGATATATATTAATGTGCTGAATATAATTTTAAATTTAACACACTGGAATTCTATGTTAAAGTATTTCTTTTAAACAGAAATGCTCTATTTTGCTACACTCAGGAGAGAATGAGAGAAAGAAACATACAAAGCTAATTATTTTTCTACATATTTTCTCAGATGAAGCTTTATATTCATCATCCAAAACCACTTCAAAAATCCAAAGGTATTACAAAAATTTGAAAACTGGCTCACTTGAAGCATCTCAGACAGGTTCAGTTACCATCAAAACGTATGTTCATTGGTTTCAGAGAATGTCTATGGAGATTTTCAGTCATCCAGATCATGATTGTCTCAAAGGTGCTTTTTCAAATGTCAACTCGACTATGTTTTTTCCTTGAGAAGCGAAACGCCTTCCTCAAGGAAAACACAGTCCAGTTGCCTTTTGAAAAAGCACCTTTGAGACTTTCAGAGAATGAGAGTTTACTACAAAATTCTGTTTACTTGTAAACCTTAATACTCTTATGTAGCATTACATGAAAGCATATATAGTACTGATACTGCTACAGTATTAAGTTGTTAATTCATAGTGTTCCTACGGTCGAAAGGAATGCCTTAATCCAGCATCATATATAAATTATAGCATGTCATTCTAGGACCATTTTGTTAAGCAAATATTTACATTTTCTGCTAAAAATAGGTATTGTCACACCTTACAATATTCACAAGGAATCCAGAGAGAGAAATAAAACTTTCTTTAGAAGAATAATAGCACCTTGTATAGTTTATATGCCATGCCAGGAAGGGTCACTCTCTGGTTTCTCAGCATTGGAACAGATAAGCTCCTCCTCCTCGATATGTACTCTACTGGTTAATAGTTGTTGAGGGTTTTTTAAAGTGTAATGTGGCACTTTATCCAACAATGGCCCACCAAAACCAATGAATTAAGCTCAGTCCTAGAAGCTCATACTCAGTTTAGCCCTTATATTGCCAGTGGGCACCTTTTCAATTTCTGCCCAGGCTGAATGAAGCATTCTTTCCTTGCTTTCCCAATCTTTCCAAAGCTTCCCTTCTTTCATCATCATCATTTTGTTTTTATGAAGCTGAACCATCAGTTGTTCCTTGTTACAAGTTTCCATGAATCTACAAAGGAATGCAGGAATGAAAGAACAGCCTGTTTTTTTTTTTGTTTGTTTTTTTTTTTTTTTTTTTGCTGTTGCTTGGACTAGAGTTAGCATCAGAGCAACAATGATACAGTGGAAAGTAGAAAAAGAAATGATTTGCTTTAGGGTCAAAGGAGATCTGTGGGAAGGTGGTGGGGGAATGAAGGCATCTACTGTATGTATGCATATATCTGGGAAAGCAATAGAATGACATAGAGACTAATGAGAAGGGAACAATTCTCAAGTCAGTGTTAAACTCCTGGCAACTGCCTGGACAAGTGTCTATAGTTTTCTTGGCAAGGTTATTTGGAAGTGGTCTTCTTCCAAGAACTAAGACAAAGCAAGCCTAACCCAAAGTCATTCAACTGGCTTCATGATTGTGAGTTTTGGTGGGACCAGAACTCATGATCTTCCAGTTTCTAGCCTACTGTCTTAACGACTGAGGCAAGCTGGCTTTATTAAAAGATAAAACAACTTCAAACTAATAAGCATAACATTTTTAAAAGACGGAATCAAAGGCCTGGAAATTTGCTTATGATTTAAACAGAACATCTCCCAAAATATTGGCCATGTTGCTTGAAAGTTGTCTCCTTCCAGATTTCTACATTCATTCACTCTACATTCATTCTTTTTAGCAAGGCCCATGCTCCAAAAGCCAGCAATTCTTGATAGATTCCAAATACTAGGATATTGCCAAGAAGAAAAGCTATGCCTTTTAACATGCTGTGAATGACTCAGGAGATATTCTAACAGTCCTGTTACTGTCAGTCACAAATGCCAGCATTTTACTACACTGGATGTCCACTTATAAAACAGTACTTATTTATTCTATAATCTAAAGGCTAGCCCCATAGCTTATCATTGGTGATGTTTCTATGATTACATTGCTTTTGCAATAATATTTCTAATGGTTCATTCATAGTCCTCAATCTGCACAATAAAAACACAATATCAATGATGTGCCTCAAATGATTCAGATTTCCAAAGGTATAACTCCCCTCCGCCACTGCATTGCATACAAAGGCTGGTGCCTTATGACAGTCTTTTCTGGAGGACAGATGTATATTGGAATACCAAGAGAGAGTCGGGAACAGATTCCAAACAATTAACAGTGAAGAACCAGATAGAAAGTGAGATATTGTACAACAAAGTTAGTGTTCTACGAAACCCATGCCATTCATCTCATCAATCTTCTCATCTATCTTTCTGAATATCTGTTATCTTTGAATACGTAATGTTTCTTTTGAGCTTGAAATTCAAACAATTAAACCAATCCCAAATATGCTATTTTTTTTTCAACAAATATCATTTTATGAAAGCAATAGGAAAAATTTGGAGAACTTTTGACACATAGCAAAAGTCATTCAGCAGTATAAACCAGCCATGGGCGGAGCCAGAGCTTAAAATTGATGCATCCGCAATAAAACATGAGTGAGAAAAAGTGAGAAAATATTAGGTATCAGAGGATTGTACATCTTTTAACAGTATCCATTCTATTTCTCTAGTATCCAAAGCACTATGGATAAATAATACATTTCAAAGATTAACAGCAATTTGTGTCAGCTGATAGTTTGTGAAATAGAAGATGTAACTACAATTATGAGTAAAACCTTATCTTCTGTGCTTTTTCTCTTTGAATTCATATAAAATATTAAATATTGACACAAAAATCCAGAAGGGACTACAACTGTTTATGGTCACCTCCTCTATTTGTGGGCTGTCAAAATACAAACAATTCTTAAGGATGAAATTGCAAGCTCCTGGGGGGAAAAATACAGTTTCTGTAAAATAAAACTGTTGCAGATTTTAGAACAGGATGGAAAATATCTTGCCAGAAGACTTAGATGTAGATGATGTTAATCTTCTTAATCCTGTATCAACAAATCTGTGGACAAAAGAGAAAAATGCATCAACCAATTTTATTTGAGTTAGGAAGGTTGGGAAAAAAAGCCATGAAAGTTGATGCTATTGTCATCATCACTGTCATGGCTTTATTTATAGTTATAGAGATAAAAAAAAAAAAGGAAATCAAATACTGTAATATATAATTTTTTTAAAGGCCGCCATCGCTGGCTATTGGGGGTGAATCACTGGCCCCCACAGAGAAGGCTCGCAACTTAGGCGTCCTCCTGGATGCACGGCTGTCTTTAGAAGAGCATATGACGGCCGAGGCCAGGGGGGCTTTTTATCAGGTTCGCCTGATACGCCAGTTGCGTCCCTTTCTGGATCGGGACTCCCTACGCACGGTCACTCAAGGACTCGTCACATCCCACCGGGACTACTGCAATGCTCTCTACATGGGGCTCCCCTTGGGGTGCACCCGGAGGCTGCAGTTGGTCCAGAATGCAGCTGCGCGGGGGACAGGGCCGGATTTAGATGAAAAGAGGCCCTAGGCTATTCCACTTATGAGGCCCTTTCACCAGTGGTGGGATTCAATTTTTTTAACAACAGGTTCTGTGGGCGTGGCTTAGTTGGGGGTGTGGCTTGGCAATCATGTGACTGGGTAGGCGTGGCTAGCTGGTCACGTGACTGTGTAGGCATGGGTAGCTCGTCATGTGACCGGGTGGACGTGGCTATGTGCATAGGGACTACTCAGAGGGCTGAAAAAAGTGATTTCTGACAGGTCCTCGCACTTTTGACCGGTCTTCGCACTTATGACTGGTCATCATTTATGCCCATTGTAGCTTTCTTAACAACCATGTCACTTATTTCACAACTGCTTCTCTTCACCATGGTGACAAGATAGGGCAAAAATGTAAAATGTGAGGACAGTCGTAAGTTCAAGGACTGGTCAAAAGTGCAAGGACCAGTCAGAAATAACTTTTTCAGCCCTCTGAGTAGTCCATATGCATAAAAGGATACAGCAATAGAGAGGGATGAAGGAAGGGAAGGGAAATTAGAGTAGGAGTGAGGGTAAGAGAGGGAGGAAGAGAGGAGGAGAAGGAGAAAGGAAGTAGGGAGGAGAAGAAGAGGGGGAGGAAGAGAAAGTAAGAAGGAAAGAAAAGAGAGAGGTGGTAGGTTTGAGGAGAAAGATAGCTGTACAATAAAAAAGATGAAAGGGAAGAAAGCCAACCCCAAACAAATATAAAGATATTAAGATAAAGAATGAATTGTTAAGCTTTAAAGAATAAAAGAGAACAAATATGAATAAATAACAATAATTAGAAACACACATACAAACATACAATGTATTTTCTTTGAACAGAGTATCTGGCCGGTTCACAAATTTAAACAGTGTTTAGTCATTTCAATTAAATTTACAATTTCTATATTTCTTTTTTGCCATATTTATTCCTCATCTATTTTTGTAAAAAAACCAATATTACCCTTCATCCTCATCTCTAATCTTAATCAAATTCAATTTTTCCCTTCTATTCTATATTATACCCCTTCCCATTGTCGTCTATTTTTATATCCATCCTCACATTGGTTAATTATGTAATATTAGTTGTTTAATATAAATTCAATATTTTAATATAAATCAATTAGTTATATAACTACCTTTTTTGTATATTAATCAATATGAACATGAATATTCCAATTATTTCCATGCAATCCAATTTCTTACAAATCAATTAATTATATTTACCAATAATAATAAACCAAATAAATTCAGGAATTCTGGAAGTTGAAGACCACAGGTTGTAAAAGAGCCACAATTGCCCACCCCTGGCTACGGTAGGCTGGCGCCGTGCGGGTGGGAGGCGAGGGGCAGGCGAGCCAGCAATTTAACAAAGGGCTCGGCCGAACCCCCTAGAACCCCCAGAATCCCACCACTGTGTAGGCCCCTCTTGATCTTGAGGCCCTAGGCTGAAGCCTAGTTAGCCTATAGGAAAATCCGGCCCTGGCGGGGGATTATGGGAGCGACGGGGCGCTCACATATAACACCTCTCCTGCGTGAGCTGCACTGGCTTCCTGTGGTCTTCCGGGTGCGCTTCAAGGTGTTGGTGACCACCTTTAAAGCGCTCCATGGCTTAGGGCCGGGGTATTTAAGAGACCGCCTTCTGCCGCCAATAGCCTCCCACCGACCGGTTTGCTCGCACAGACAGGGCTTCCTCAGGGTGCCGTTGGCCAGGCAGTGCCGGCTGGCAACCCCCAGGGGGAGAGCCTTCTCTGTGGCAGCACCTGCCCTCTGGAATGAACTGCCCCCTGAGATACGCATGATATCAGACCTCCGGACTTTTCGTCGGGCCCTGAAGACGCACTTGTTCCATCTAGCTGGGCTGGCTTGATCCCATCCTCTCTGATTTTTAATCGAATTTTGGTTTTAATTGGGTTGTTTTAAATTCGGGCCAAAATTTAATTAATTGTTTTTTAAATGTTTTTAAATTTTATATGCCAAGTTTTATCCTGGCTGTACACCGCCCTGAGTCCCGCAGGAGAAGGGCGGTATAGAAATAAAATTAAATAAATAAATAAATAAATAAATAAAAAGGAAGTTCATAAGAGAAACAGAATGTCGAATTCAAATAAGTATTTTTTGAAAAATATTGCAACTGAAAAAGAATGTTGACTACTTTCAAAGGGTTGTTCCTCAAACATCTAACTATGACCTCATGCCTTCCGTTATGACAGCTATCCCAGCAACTGAACACTTCCAACACTTGTTTTAGAAAGAAAGAGGGAAACATGTAAGTAAATCTCAGTAATTTCAGCATTTATTTAATAATACTCATCTTTATCTCTCCCAAAATACTGCTTTCAATTAACAGAAATATTTCAGCAGGAATCTGTGGAAATATTTTTTTTCAATTTCTACCCTCAAAACATAAATGAACATAAATTTATTTTATGTTCAAATTTATAAATTTGATAGAAGTTGAACATAAATTGTTTAAACTTCTACCCTCAAAACAATGCTAGAACAACTAGACACAAGGAGTTTTTTCCCGAATGCCATCACTCTGCTAAACAACTAATTCGCATAACACTGTCAAATTATTTACTAAGACTATTACTATTATTCTTCTTATCCTTCCTATTACCTATCTCCTCCCACTTATGACTATAACCTTGTTGGTTGTAAATCTCTACAATTTATATTGTTTCCTAGTATGATTTGATTGCTTATTGCTTATAGTAACCTATGACTATCACTAAGTGTTGTATCTTATGATTCCTGATGAATGTATTTTTTTCTCTTATGTACTGAGAACATATGCACCAAAGACAAATTCCTTGTGTGTCCTATCACACTTGGCCAATAAAGAATTCTATTCCATTGTATTCTAAAAAGGTTTAAAATAAAAGATACAATTTTCTTTCCTTCTTATGCTGTTTTCCTCACTTAAATTATAATTATTTATGTTATACAAAGTATTTTATATAAACAATAAGCAGTATCATAAAAATATCTTTAGGTCTTCAACATATAGACTAGAAGACTGAAAACTGTATTTTAATCTTAATCTTTTAATCTCAAATTTCTGTAGGTTGTCAAACCTGCGAAAACTGTTGTTGAAGAGGCATTTCAAGGTGGGACCATGGGAAGAAAGAAGCAGCAAGGAAAAGAAAGATTCTACACCTTATCCAAAGATTTGCCAATTGACAATCCTTGGCAAGAAGACTAACACCTACCCAGGAGAAGAAAACAGCACCCTGTGTCTTCCTATCTGCATTGGGAAGAATGCTATCTTAGTATTGGATGGGTCTGTCTCTCCAGAGAGCAAATATCGCAAATAATTGGGTAGGTGTTAGGTTGTAGTTGAGAGCAATACATGGAACTACTGAAGAAATGACTTAGAGGGAGAGAAAGATCTCTCTTCATGTTATACAGTCTTTGAGAAGGAAATGCATTGCCTTTGTAGCCAAACCTACATGATAATTCAGTTGGGAGGTAAGCAACAGAGTCAAAGACACCTTAAATTTTATTAATGTTAAGATCCTTCAGAGGATTACACCCTAAAACAGGAGTCACAAATCATTACAGTATTGAAGAACAATGGAAGCCTGGATGAAGAGCACGAATGAAACGGAACAGCTGGACTTCTAAATGTCTTATGACAACGCATTGTGAAAGATCTATGTATCACCTTTGAATGCAAATTTTGGAGACAAATGTCTACATGTTTATGCAAAAAAATGTAAATATTAACTGCTGCTAATCTCAGAGACAGAGTGTACTTTTGGAAATGAAATAAGGAATCCCACAAATTAGGTAACCATTTTCACTTGTTGGGAAATTCTTTACAAACGTACAACTTTGCAAATTAAATGAGAAAAAAAAAAGTTAAAAAAGAAACAGGCCAGCTCAAACTGAGTAAGTTATATATCCAAAGATGAGAGGCAGAGCTGAATATTAGTAAGAAAATAAAGGGAATTAAAATTATTAAAAGAGTAGGGATAGCCAGTTTAACTTGCATTTAACATTACTTAAATTTTGCACATTCAGACCAAGTCACAACAAAAACTCAATTATTATTTGACATAAGCATTCTTGAAAAAATCTTCCATTTCTCCAATTAAATACGCACAAACATGTCAAGGGTGTATACAATTGCTTATGCTAGTGAAAATAATATATAAAATACATATTGTTTGTGAAATACGTACTGCAAAAATGTATGTATGACAAAATTATAAACAATATGGCTATGTAGTTATATTAAAGAGGAATCTGTATGATTTTTGTATGGTTTTTTTAAACTTATCAAATTAATGTGAAAATGTGGCACATCAAACTTAACACTGGACAAAGTGGAAACTGAAATTTTTGAACTCCTCAATTTGTATCTGAAAGGATTAAACGTATTGCTCAAAGAGTTGTGAATTAATACAATATTTTCTTTCTGGCCCACAAAAATGGACTTTTTTTAAAACACCATGCACTTATGGAACATGGCTTCCGCAAACAATGGATCTCCTATGAAATTGGGTAACATCATTTGAACCTTAAATATTACAATAAGCCTTGTATTTGAAGCCTCTTCAGCCTTCAAATACTACTGAATCAAATCACCCCAGGAACTCCCTCCTTGCTTTCCAAGAATTGGTGAGTACAGTCTTGGAAATATAATGTGTGAGAGTCATGTTTGGGTGCCTGGAAAAGTATTTCCCTCTACAAAGATAAAATGGCACCTGCATAAGGCTAGGTTACTATTGAATCTTCTGTTATTGATGCTATGGGGCAGTAAGATAGGAATTATGGATCTAAACTGTAGACAGAAGATTCATGAATGAGGCAATTTAGAAGCAAAGGATTCAGCTAAATGTTAAATCAGCTACCTACAATGCACATTTTAAAAAGTTCCATTAATATGGAACTGTAAAGGAATAACGCCATTAACAATGGCAGAAGGTCAGCGTAGGATAATAGTTCTGGACAATTAGAGTCAAACTGATGAAACTAAAACAGATGCTGTGGTACACTGTGTTCCACTCCGCATATTTGGAAAATTTGGTATTAAGAGTTGCATTTCCTCTTGGAATTGCAGAAAGAAAAGTTCTGTTTTGTACTATATCCACATCTCTTCCTCTGCCATGCATCGCTAATCCAATCATGGGGCATGTAAGTTGAAATCCAGGATTCGTAAAATATGTACATAGTTTATCCCCATTTGTCTTAGCTAGTGATAATAAACAATATGGTTTTATTTGTCTGCCTCCTTTCTCTCTTGAAAAAAAAAAGTCCTTCATTTCTTTCACCAAAACTTGCTTGAACTATTTTCCTGATGGCCCTTCTGAGACGAAAAAAAGAGGTCACACATTTCTTGTTTGAGCATCACTCCAGGTACTGTGAAGATGGACTGTGCTATGACGAAAGGAAAAAAAAACAAAGGTAAGGATACACTGAGGCAAATTTATATGGGACAATAGCCATCTGCTGCCTTGGAAGACAAGTGTCCTGTACAATACTCTGTCTTTTGGCAGGGAACAATTTCTTAGTGAGTGCCTTGCCTGTTGCTTGAACAACCTCTAGTAAAAGCTACCATCATTTCCTCAAAACCTATTGGCTCAATAGTTTTTTCAGGCAATGTCACAAGATGTTATCATGGTCTTACTTATTTGCCTTCTGGGAAGTGAATGCTTTATATCCAATTGCAAAATGCTCTAAACATTCCAGAACTACCCAGACCCTCAAAATATTGTCTGTTCTTGATTTACTGGCTGAAGAATGTGGTTCTTATAGCCTTTCATGGTTTCTTTCACTGGAGTTTTCTGGCGTTATGTTCTTAGTAAACAAGGCATGCCCAAGCGGTATATGCTTGTTTGTGTTTATCTATTTTGATGCTTTTTTTCCTTTGAAAATCTGTTTTATTTGCTGACTACAGGCTGTAATAAAGTTGACCTCATTTATGCATGACTGTGTTTATGGTACCTTCCACCAAAAGGTATTGAAATAAATACGATCATTCTGATATCCTGAGAGTGGATAGGGAACAGAGATTTACATACCATTAGAAAGCTGGCTCAGTTCAGAGGGCAGGGGATTGAAGAACTGATGAAAAAGTGCCTGTTGTGCAGAAATCCTATTTTGTGGATGTACTTTTAGCATTCTTCCTGCCAAGTCTTCAGCCTCAGGCACCTTGATCAGCCTAGAGGACAAAACAGGAAAATTAAATTCTAGGAATTCAAACTCTGCTGTTAGCTTTTGAAAAATATTAATTAATATGTAAGCCAGAATCAGAAGAATCCAAAGAAAAAGATAGGATAGGAAAGAGAGAAAGAAAAAGGAAGTTTACCCTTAAATTAGTATAAGTATTAAATATATATGGATAAATCAAGAAATTTCTAAATTCTTTTAAATTCAGAAGTAGTTATATTTAAGTGTTAAGATACATATTTAGATGTTCCCTTAGTGGAATTTATTTTCAAAATCATCAGTCTGGAAAAGAAATCATTATTTGTAAAACTAGACCAGAAGCAAAATAATGCAATCCATATTGCTGTTCATTTAAAATTGGCATGGTTGAATGAGATTAGTATGACATAACTGCTTTTTTTTTTAAAAAAAAAAAAAGTTAATAAAATGTTCAGCTTTATCCACAGTAATTATACAGGTGATTAAATAGCTTGGATAAAACTGAATTGTTGGTTTTGAGATTTATTGATTTTAAAAGATATGCTTATAAGAAGAAGGAAACATTGATATGTAATTTAGGAGGATGCAGAAAAAAATAAAGTTTTTAAATCATTGTTAATTAATCAATTACTGGAGAACTTTCTGAAGAAAGTTCTCCAGAAGTTCACTCAACAAGTAATTACAATGTCTCATTTTGTAAGCATACCTGCACAGAACTTCTTATCCTTTTAGTAGCCACTAGGAAAGGTTGTGGCTATTTATTGATTTAAAACAGTTCCCAGGTTCCTTTAAGATTTAAGGTTTTTAAGGATATAAATAGATATAGGTGATGTGTATCTATATGTGGCAAAGCCTAATGTCAAATATCTTGGCATCTAGGAAGTGAACTAGAAGGAATGGAGGAAAAATACAGTAAAAGGAATGTATATTTAATAGTATATGTGTTAACAGCAGTCAGAGTTGTGTTTGGAAGGGCGAGGAGATCCCTACAGAAGAAAAGATAATAACAAAAATCTTAGAATGTGCAGAAATGAATAAACTAAATAATGAATAAACTTGAAATTAAAGAAAAGGAAGACACTGAATCTTTTGAGATATTGGATCTGTTCTATCAATGGTTAAATAAGAGAAACAGAAGTTAGAACTTCTAAAATTACAAGAGAAAGATTAATTTCACTATTAGGGTTCATTATTGTAACTTATTAATTTTGATTAGTATTAATAATTGATATGTTTTAATATGATGAGGGAAAAACACTGTCATTACGTGATTACTACTAGAGATTATTATTATTATTACTATGATGAGTATTATTCAAAAGAATTGTAACCAGACAACACACTGTTTATATGGATATTGAGTATGTTGCTCTTTCTATTTATATTAAAAAAAAATAAAAATATTTTTAAAAAAATAGAAGGAAGGGAGGAAGCAAGGAAACAAAACATTTGTCTTTTATAACTTTTAATGGGCTTCTTTCTTTCTTCAAAGAACCCAGTGGCTCATGGGAACTAAGCCTGCCGGACTTCTCCTCAACCCATCCCAGCAGGCATTTCACTTCGAAAGAGCTTCACCCTGCCTGGACTGGCTCTCTCTTCTTCTCTCACTACCCTTCCAACAAAAACATGCATATGGCTCTAACTACATTTGAAGTCTAAGTGGTGTGTGATTTTTTTTTCACAACTGAGGAAATAATCAAAGGAGCAGCGTATTTACAACTGAGAGCAAAATTCGAACTGTAGCTCAATTGCAATTGGAAAGTTAAGTATATAAGTGACACCAAGATACTTTAATATTAGCTCAACCCAAAGGGAAGTGAGGCAACTGCAGTGACGGAGAAATAAAATAGGACAGAATTGGGACAGGAACAGCACATCTCATGCCAGTATATTTTCCTGCCCATCCAGAATAGATGGAGAGCTTGATGGCCCTTTCGCCAGACCTTGAAATTGTCATTTCGTAATGTCAGAATGGGAAAAATATTTACTCTAACACTTGACACAATCAGGGACAACTTAAGCTGATACGCAAAAGGAAGGAAACACCATGTGATTACATTGGCAAGAAAGCTGTTGCCAGGGCATGCTTAATGCTGTGGTTAGGTGCAAGTTTGGACATAGCCTAAACTTCAGCTATAAAAAAAAGGCTTCAAAACAATATGGGATATTTTAAAGAAGAGGTATCTGGGATCTATGTCTTATCTAGTTCCACTCCACAATATTTATCTTTATTCATCTAATGCTGAGTTTGTTTGTCAAGGTCAAAACCAATGGGGTTCTGAATCTTAGAAGCATCTGTGGGGAATTTGTGTATGGGTATTTGTTTTAGTGGCAGTGCTTTAATCTGACAGAAGGAAGTGTATAGTCCAGGGGTGTCAACCTCAAGGCCCAGGGGCCAGATCCAGCCCGCAGGGTACTTAGATCTGGCCCGCGAAGCCGCCCTGGAAACAACAAAGGACTGGCCTACGGAACCTCTGTCAGTGAAAACGAAGCTTGCGAGGGCTGTGTGCAGCCCTCCCAAGCTCCTTTTTTACTGACAGAGGGTTGCAAGATGCCATTGCAGCCAAAAACGGAGCTTGTGAGGACCACGGGCAGCCTTCACAAGCTCCGTTTATGCTGGCAGAGGGTTGCAAGAGGCCGTCCCAGCCAAAAACAGAGCTCGGGAGCCTGTTTTTGCTGGCAGAACTCTCAGGCCACCACTGGCGCCCCTGACACGAGTGATGTCGAGACGGCCATGCCCACCCTGGCCACCCCCACCCCGGGTCCCCAAGATCAAACACAACCCTGATGTGGCCTTCAATGAAATCAAGTTTGACACCCCCGATATAGTCAAAGCATTAAAGCATCAACAGTCTAACTAGCAGGCTTTTCATTTTTAGCTGCCTTCTGACTAGCAGAAGTCTACTTAGGGACTCTAAACAGAGCCACTGTCTTCTCAAAGGAAAGGCAGGTGGGATCTAGGAAGAGAGGAAGTTCCATTTATCTTAGGAAGTCTTTCCTGGAAGGTCTTAGAGGAAGCAAGGACCTCAAAAGAGAGAGGGGGGGAGGGAGGGAGAGAGAATTCTCAAGAAAATGTACAAACCTAAAAAGCCCTGCAAGAACTAGAACCAGGAAGTAAATCTGGCAGGGAACATTTGTTTAGTGAAGAGAGGGATCCCATTTTGCTTTCAAATGCCACATTTGATTGAATATACTCCAGTTCATCTCCTTGTTTGATCCTTGTTTATATATTATTATGCTAGCTTTGGTCTGCAATTCTCACCCTCAGGTAACATGAAATTAGTCTCTCATATCCTCACTTTGCTGCTTTCATTAAAATAACATCCCTTTTAGGCAACTCATGGATGTAATGATAATGATAAGTATCAACGCCTTTCTTGGAAATTGGCACTTTTATATATATATATTTTTGTTAGGTTTGAAGATTATTACTATTATTTTGGATTTATCTTAGATTAAGCACAAAGAACACACTGACTTTAAGGGACCATTTGATGATTGTAGATAGCTTACCTGTCACAGATCATCTGGAGCCCCTGAGGCCAACTGCCAAGGAATCTGTCTGGAAAATTAATATGCAATCACAGGGTTAAACACAACCAATTCGAGTCATATATACTTGGAGTTCCTGTTCCTGTCCTTATATTTATCATGGCTGTACTATAGAACTGTTAGCCTGCTTGGTAGAGAATGCTGGCACAAATGTTTGAATCTGATTTTAACAGAGCAAACATACTGCAATCAATTAGATGAGTGCCTCCAGACAGGAGGGTCTTAGCACAGTTAATCACCAGACATTATGCAGTCTGTTTCTTCCTAACAACGGTATCTGCCTAAAGAAAAAGGAAGAAAATGGTGGGAAAACATAGGAGGGTAACAAGTGAAAAATCAAGATGTTTAGAAACCAATCCCCCGCCCCCCATAAATTTCCATGAAGGAGTCAGTCTCCTAATAAAAAAGTCTAGTTTGAAAGACTTCCAAATTCTACAAAGCAAATAGAGTCTTTGCCCAAAGGTCCCATCCCCTCCCATCTTCCCAGGGTCTTCAAAGCAAGAATTTCCAAGGTCAGGCATTCCAGATATTGGAACACTCCCCAAAGGGTGCTGGGCAGCAGAGGCTGGGCATATGAAAAGAGGTGCTCCTTGCTATGCCTCTAGCTGGCTAGTAGATAGGACATTTTTAAAAATGCAAAAAATTACCTTCTGCTCCTCCCAAGGATCCATGAAAAGGCAGAAATAATGTCACTCCAGTTCATTTTACTCTGATGGTCTGTGACTAGCAGGAAGTTTGAGATTTGGTATAATGACCAAATACTAAAACTGTTTATGTAGCCAATCATTTGAGTTAATAAAAGTGAACCTAAGCTTCTTTTTTAATTTAGAACCTATATCCCTATAACCCTGATTGTGGGGAATCCAAGCAAATGGATACTTAAACCATTTAGTATTTATTATGTGAAATCCTCTTCCAATCGGAAGAGCTGCTAAAACCCTTACATGTCCTCAAACACAATGGGATTTCTGGCCCTATTGGAAAAGTGAGATGAATTTTATATAGCTTGACCAACTCCTGGAATAAAGGAGGAAGTTAATAGCAATAAAGCTAAAAAAGACATAACTTTCTTTCATCCAGGGGACTGGGGATTTTATTTATTGGTTTGATTTGTATGGCCACCAATCTCACCTAAGTGACACTGGACTCATGACAAAAACAACAATCCAATAAAAACAAGTTAAAAAACCAAGATATAGTAAAACATCAATGACCACTAAAAAAAACCCCATGGTCCAGCAAAATCAGTCAAACAACACAATCATGTAGAGACAAGATAAAGATCAGGTCATGGGGTCATAGAAGACAGTACTGAAGGGCATTCTTGTACCCCAGTCAGGTGTAAATGCCTTAGCCAAATCTTCTCCTAGTTTGCTTTGTCTCTTCAGAAGACTTACAGTAACTGTTCTACTTTGTGAAAAGTGACATCAGAAATCAGTGAAATAGTTTACCTATAGAAATTGTAAATTCTCAATCTCTGGAGGTTTTTCATAAGAGGCTGGAGGGCCACCATCTCACAAATATTTAATTGGTTTCCCTATGTATTTCAGAGGGTTGAAGATCTTTGGGTTCTCTTTCAATTCTACTGTTCTGTGATTGTTTCATATGTGTTTTATTCCTCCAATCAAAGATTACATGCTCAACATTACATTAATCAGATATCAATATATCAATAGGTCGTCCCTCTCTTCTTTGTGACAGCCTGTCAAATATTGGAAGGAGAGCAATCATGTCATCTCTACTCCTTCTTTTTGTTAAATTGGACATATCCAGTTACTGCAACCATTTTTCGTGTGTTTCAGCATCCAGCCCCCCAAAAGCAGATAGTCTTTAAAAATGAATTGTCAATTTGTGCTATGTAAGATCCAGACATCTTCCATCAGAATTATGTTATTGCCTTTCCATAATGATCCAAATCATATTTTTAATCTGGCATGATAATATTTTAAATTGATTTGTTTTATTGTTGCTTCAGTGCTAACTTACAATTTAAAAGTACAAATTTACTCTCAACACTGTGAAAAATACATTTCAAACAATGGATATCTATTGACTATAATGATTATAATCCATTTCAGATGAAGCACTTTCTCAGAATTCAGAAAAAGTTTTGTGGGCTTTGGGAGTCCAACCAATGTCTTTCATTTATTGTAATTTTCTCTTTGATTTTCTTCATTGTTTAATTAGAAGCAACATTAAGAAGGAAAGGACAGAATAGTTAATAAATGCCTTGAACTGATAGCTTTCGGAGTGCCATTTAAAAACATCAAAAATTACCAAATAGCAACTAAATTGCATTACAAACTTACAATATTTTGCTAAATTATAAAAAAACAGTTGTTAATTAACTAGTATTCCCTCTAGAGTCACATTTAAAAAAAAAAAAAAGCATATGAGGAGACTTTTTATTAGCACTGCTTCACTACTGTCCTTCCCACAGCAAGGATTTCTCTGGGTTTGTGATACTTTTCCTTACAAAAACAGCAGGGAATTGATGAGTGGTTTGAGGCTTTGCCCTCCCCCTGCCCTTCTCCCACTCCCCAGGGAATCTCATTCAAAGCAGTCAACCTAATTCCCCAACCCCCAATTACTATGTCAGGGCAGGCAGGATGAGGCACAAACTCTAGTCTGCTGAGGAAGCCAGCACATTCCCATTTCACGCCACTATGATTAATGAATCTTGGCTAATGGTGTGAAAGTTTCCCCACCATTACAAAACCAGCCAGCCTGTGAAAATGAGGGATGTTTAGTTTTCAAGCAGGGGAGGAAAACCAGGGCCTCTGAAGCTCATCTGAGCAACATCCTCCTCTTTGAAGAGACGTTACTATGCTCTGCTAGACCTGAAAAACTTAGACTGAAAGTGCTTCCCCCACTTGCCCTCCTGCTTTCACACAGACTCTGTCCCTTCTCCCAGGATGCAGAGGAGGGAGTTCATGTTTCAGGATTTTTATATTTCACATTTCTTTGCATTGGCGTTGATCACTGCTTCCCTATAACACAACACTTGGGTCATGCTGTTCTGAAAGACATCTCGTGAGACAATATTAAATAGAAAGGAAAGGAAGGCTCCTTTAAAAAAAAATGCCCACATCCCACTAAGAGACAACTGGCACTTTGAAGTTCTAGAGATAAAGTTTCCCACAGGATGGATGGGAAGGAAAGGCCTATCTATCCCTCTCTGCTTCCTTTCTTCTCACTGATTCTGGGCAGAATTATAGGAAGGGAATGGGGAAGCAAGAAGACTCTCACGATTGAAGGCAAATAGATGTATCCCAGGATAATTTTGCAAGATCCAATCTGGGTCGGTGTACCCATTCTGGTGGAGAGAAGTTCCCTGAGGATGGGCTCCAGAATGAGCCCAAAAATTTGGGAGACTAAACCTCTGGTCTCGGTGACCAACCCAGATTGGATCCTGCAAGAAGACCGTTTCCCCACTACCCCCAGCAACCTGTTTGCAGCAGGGGTGAAATCTAAAAATTTTCACTACCAGCTCTGTGGGCGTGGCTTAATTAGTGGGTGGGGCTTGGTGGTCAGGTGACTGGGTGGGCGTGGTTTGTTGGTCAGGTGGGCGCGGCCAAGTCGACATCACTTTGTTGCCCTTTTTTAACCTACAAAACACCACACAACACAACTGGCTCACCCACAAGGTAAAAGCAGCTGTGCTAGACCCAAAATGGCCTCTGCAGCAAGCAGGAAACTCACAGAGCCACAAAAAGCCCAAAAAAACCAACTTTCACACTTTACACACACACAACACAACACAACACAACTGGCTCACCCACAATGTAAAAGCAGCTGTGCTAGACCCAAAATGGCCCCTGCAACAAGCAGAAACCTCACACAGCCACAAAAAGCCCAAAAAACCAACTTTCACACTTTACACACACACACACAACACAACACAACACAACTGGCTCACCCACAATGTAAAAGCAGCTGTGCTAGACCCAAAATGGCTCCTGCAACAAGCAGGAACCTCACACAGCCACAAAAAGTCCCCAAAACCAACTTTTACACTTTACACACACAAAATTCCACATACGGCTTTGTGAGATTTTGTGTGTTTGTGTAGTTAGAGTGAAACACTACAGAAACACACAAAATCTCAGAAAGCTGCACAAATATTATTTTATTTTATTTTATTTTAATTTTGATATAAAAGCAGCTAAATTTAAAACTTCCTAAACTTTAAATGGCTAGGTCTAAAAAAAGAATAACTAAAAAAACCCCCAATTAACTATTTTTTTAAAGCTCCCAAAGGGGGAAAAAAACTTACAGGCAGGCAGGCAGGCAGACAGAGCTGTTCACCGATGAGCTTGATTGCAGGCAGGGAGATTCAGTTGCTTGCTGATGCAATGGATTGCAGGGATTACAGCAAGCGAAGCAAGGCAGGCGTTGCGACCAGTAGCTAAGGTAAGCAAGCTGGAGGCTGGGAGGGGAAGGGATTTTTGCTACCGGTTCTCTGAACTGCCCGCCGCCATCGCTACCTACTCGCCCGAGCCGGTCCGAACCGGGAGCATTTCACCCCTGGTTTGCAGACTATTGCATTCCTCATGGAGGAAGGCAGCCCCTGTGAGCATGTTCATTGCACATGGAAATGGGGAAAGTGGTCAAATGATAATGAACTTTCACAGCAGCAGCACATCCATACATCAGCAAATAGGCTGAAGACATATAACATTCTTATATACAGGTATGAAATCATACCTGACTTGTAGTGGCAAAGTTTGGAAACTCCTGGCCATGTTTCTTCAGTTGGGAACCCCAATACCTTTCAAATGAGAAACAAAATTGAATGTATTTTCTAAAACCCTTTTTGTAGTCTTGATCCTAGTTTTCAATGAGTCATCTGAAAAGAGGCCCAGCAAGCTTTGCTTTCCAAGAAAGAAGGAAATAAGTACTGTACAAAGCTCTCATGTTTATCATTGGTTGCAGCTGTCAGAATGGTCAACCAAAGTGCTCTTCCAAGAAATCAAGGTTGTGTCTCTACAAGAGAAGGCATTCAGAAGCTGCAGACTGTCAGAAGGAGAGAGATCTCACTGCTTTGAGGTGAAAGGGAAAAGTCAATAGCAGATCTTCTGACAGGTGTTCAAAACTTCATTTCAAAGCATTGCTTGAAGTCATCGTGGGTCTTAGTACCTCTGAAACTTAATTTGAAGGCTCAAGTCCTAGGACTCGTTCATCGAGCAAATAAATCCATGCCATTTAAGATAAAATACCTCAAAGCAAGCATTTAGCTATGGATTGAATTAAGAACCCAAAAGGAGTTCTCCTGCATAATGGTGGTGTTTAAAATTGCAGCCAATGTATGTCTGGTTTTTTACATGCTCAGAAAACTGGATACAATGAATTTATTTATTATGTATCAAGGCATCTCCTTTTAGCTTTTTGTATTTTGAAGATCAAACACACAAAAAGTGAAACTCCTTTTTTTCCCTCTCGTTGAATTTTTATATTCATTTTATAGGAAATTCACAAAGCAAAGGAAGAGACAGAAAGATACTTCTGAGCATCTAACAATGCTACACATCCAGATCTGTATTGATAAGGTAACATTTTGAAGTGCTGATGGTTTTACTATGAATTTCTCATATATATTATTGTACTCACTATCCAGATTTTCTCTAATTGGTCAAAGATATTGCTAACATCTGGAAACAGTGGTTGACCATGAAGCATCTCCACAAATATGCAGCCTGCACTCCTGGAGAAAAATAATATTAAGTCACTTAGCCATCTAGTTCTGTTTTTATATATATTACAAATATATCTAATCTAAATCAAAACATAACAATATAAAGTATAATTTTCATCATGCTTTCTACTAGCAACGTATTTTTGAAAATGCTTTCATTTTTTATGACAAAATTTACATACGGTAGCAGATACTTGAAATATTGATTCAAAAAAGAAAAATATTGGGGAATTTGTGTAAGAGACTCTCATGGTTAAATGCCTTATTCTTGAATGGGTATCAAGGGTTAATTTATTCTTCCTTCCCTAATGTATTCATCTGTAACCACTCCTACTCCCTAATCCCGCCTCATTGATATAAAAGGGGATATACGCTCCTCCTCCTTGCTTCTACCTACAATCATTCTGTAAATATAGAATGCCTTCTGTAAATAAATAATACTTTGTTTGAAGACTATAATTCTGAATTCTTTATTGAGTCCGATCCTCGAATTACGGCAACAGAGACAATGTAAACTAGAATCAAACATATTTTAAAGCATAAATTAAGGCAGTTGCATTAAAGCATATAATAGAGAAAACTAGATGCAAAATTCTGCATATTAAAGTAAATTGCATACAATTTAATATGGACTTTCCAGAAGGTTCATCTTTCTCTCCTAAAAGAAAGAAAGAATCCATGAGAAACTACCACTCTGAAACTGGTTTGGATTTACATTGAATCCAACATTCCTAACTAAATGAGCAACATTTAATCTAAATGTTTAATCTAAATACGTATGCTCATACATTCAAAAATGCATAAAGCTAATCTAGCATGCTTGAGGCTGTCTATACGATAAATAGCTAATATCCAGATCAGGAGTTAAATGGAGCAGAGCTTCTGCAGTCCATCAGATTGTTTCCTTAATTCCTTCAATTATGAAGCTTAAGCTCAGCCTGCAGCTAATGCCCTAGGCTCCATTCTTGATATAACATACAAAAGCTCAGGTAGCCCAATATTCTCACAACTACTACAATATGAGAAACACTAAGATCTGAACTGCATATCATACTGCCTAAATATCAAGATCTCTGATAAAAGAGAAGGAGAAACCAAGTTTAGGAGGAAGAAGGAAGTAAAAGTTGCAGTTTTAGCTTTTATTAGGAATAGGCAAAATTATATCTTTCAGATATTTTGCACTCTTGTTATTAACATAATGACTGTGGCTGACTAGAACTGAAGTTCCTTACACCATAAACTCCTCCAGGCCATAATAAATTGCTCTGCTATAATAATTAGTTTTAATTCTTCCCACATACTTTCTTAAACACATCAGAAGACTTAAGGGCTGTCATACACCATTCATTACATGTTTAACAACCCCTAAATTCATGACAATTTAAGGGCTGTCATACACCATTCATTTCCCTTCCCTCTTGGCATAGCAGCTCTGGATTATTGCAAGATCAAATCTGGGTCGGTCACCAGGACCAGAGATTTAATCCGAGCTTCTATGGGTAGTACTTGTTTTCTATCAACATTAGAACATACACACACACACAGTGCAAGACATTTGAACTGGGAACGACTCTGCATGTCAGTCATAATCATAATTTATCTAGAGACATTAGAATAGTGGTCAGAATGGCTGCAGACCAGAATTTTTTAAACTGATGCTAGTAATTTGGGGATTCTACAGGGAATAATGCTTTTCACCCCATCAAATAATATACTTGTTTTCAGTAAAGTTGTAACTTAATGAGATGAAATATTTCAAACTATGACATTTGTCTTTATCACTTCATAAATATCTAGTTCTCTATCAAATCAACAAAGTTTCTAGGAATTCTGTAACAATTAGGAGATCAGAAGAGCTAATCATAATCAAACTGTATGAAGTAGGGATTATAGAATTGCTTATGGAAAAGGTTGGGTGACCAGAATAAAATCTTTGGATTTAGTTTCATTTTTCTCCTAAAGTACTCTAGTTACCACTTGGCAAGCAGTCTACTCTATAATAGACTACTCAAATTAAAACATGTCATTTCATTTGGGGGACGCAATTGATATTAAATATTTCAATCTTTTAGCAATTGAGGGTTCAGAGGGGAAAAAAATAAATTTAATTTCCAACTCAAGCCCATGTAATTTTTGATAATCAGAGTATGCCGTTCTTCATGGCATTATTCCATATTTTAAAATGCTCTTATTGTGTGGATGAGTGTGTTGAGCTTCATTTCCTTCCTCTTAATGGTTCAAACTCGTTCTCACCAAATATCCACATCTGATGAATAATCAGTGGCTCCAAGCAGAACATCAGGAGGACGATAGCCAAGTGTCACCACCTCAGCAGAGTATGTTTGGTTGGGGAGAGATTTAGCACGAGCAAGACCTGACAAGGAAGAGGGAAAAAAAATCAGGATTTTTAAATCAGTCACAGTTATCATTTTGACCCATTGTCTATACCAGGAGTATCAAACTCAAGACCTCGGGGCCAGATTCAGCCCACAGTGTGCTTAGATCTGGCCAGTGGGCCCGCCCTGGAAACAGAAAAGGACCGGCCTGTGGTGCCTCTGCCAGTGAAAAGGGAGCTCGGAAGGGCCATGTACAGCCCTCCTGGGCTCCATTTTCACTGGCAGAGGGCTGCAGAAGGCTGTTGCAGCCCAAAATGGAGCCTCAATGACATCAAGCTGGCCATGCCCCCCCACCCCCGAGGTCAAATACAACCCCCGAGGTCAAATACAACCCTGATGCTGCCCTCAATGAAATCAAGTTTGACACCCCTGGTCTATACAATAAATTGCAGGGCACAAATCACAGAGATATTGTACTACAATTATTTTGCATCTTTTTGTTGTGAATAATCTAAAGTAACTATCTAACTATATACTGGTAATGCAGTTGCTTTTTCATATAGTTCTTGGTTTCTAACATTAATTACCCCAAATTTCTAAATTGACATCTATTTAGCCTGAGCTGAATTAAAGGCAGAATCTGTTCTTTGGCTCTGAATTTATATACCCAAGAAACTCATCTACTGAATAACTGTCTGATGGGGACCAGGTTATGATGACTCACCAAAATCAGCTAATTTAAGCTCTCCATAGCAATTTAGGAGCAAATTCTGAGGTTTCAGATCTCGATGAAGGATATGGCACTTATGAATGTGAGCCAATCCTCTCAGAAGCTGGAACATGAAAAGCTGGAAACAAAAGGGAAAACAGAGCCACGGTTGTGTAAGATAGTGTCTTAAATTTCCAGGGCAAAGAAAGGGAATGAAAGAATGAATAAAATGACTCTTCCTTATAAGTTAGTTACGTGTTTAAAACCCACAACACATGTTCCTAGAAAGATAACTATTCTCTTGCTGGTAGAAGTGCTGGATGAAAAGGTTTATTTGCTTTTATTTTTATTTTCCTCCATAGTCAAACAGAAACCAGGATTCCTCAAGATAAGAGTAATAAAAGAAACTTAGGGGAGATGGACAGAATAGAATATTGAGGAAAAACAATCTGGAATAGGATGTCAGAATGTTGCAATAAAGCTTTTTGAAAAGTGTGAAAAGTTAAAATGCAAAAAGAAATTGTAAAATTAATTAGCTCAACCTTAGGGGAAAAAACTATTTTGGACTGTTTTATTTTGTTTATTAGATTTATATCCATCTTTCACTCAAGAGCTAAAGAAAGGTGATGTAAATTACAACAACCCAACAGAATAGCTTAACTTCAGGGTGTTTGGGGGAGTGATATTAGAAGTGGAAGCAGTTTGCCTAGTAGAGGTCTCTCACGCCTATTTCCACCCTTATATCCCAAAGGCCTCAAATGGGGAAAAACAATTCAGAGAAATCTTTTCCAATGATGGCAAGCATCAGTAGATGCCCCAGAATTTGTCTGGAGGCTCCAAGTCCCATCAAAGGGATGCTAGAATAATGTGAGGCTTGCTAAAATCATAGAAAAAATTTAGAAGACTAGATAAGATAGCTGGGAACCATCTGATCAGTTTCCCTCCTGGTAAAGGGATTTTGGTTGGTTATGGCTACTTTGGGAATTGTTTCAAGATGTAGGACTCCCTATATGGCAAATGGCAAAATGCATCCATTTGTGAGCATTCTTTTTGTTAGATCAGGCGCAGGAAATGAAGACGTGACCAGCTCGATACATTTAGCCACTTTATTAGTTCCAAAGTAACAAGTCAAGACTGCTGGCGCGCTGTCGGAGCTCTCCTTATATTCGCTCCCGGCAGACGCACCGCCCCTTGACAGGGATTCAAGTCTCCCGCCCGATGGCTAGCAGCCAATCAGGGCGGATGTCCTTATAAGGACATAACACTCCTCCCCCCTTAGTCCGAACTGTCAAATCTCGTCCACAAAAGTCACGTAATCGCGCAGGTACGTAGGACGCCTCGGCACCCTAGCTGACCTGCGCAGTCTCACTTCTTCTCTGTCTCCGGCCTGGATGGACGGGGCTCTTTCGTCTCCTGGTTCCCTCTCTGGAACCGGGCTCAGTTTGGCTGTCGAGTGAGCGGGGTCACCCCCAGCGCCTCTGGCCGGACCTCAAACCTTGGATGGCTGGTTCTGGTGGTCTTCCTCCTGGCCTGTGGATCCATCGCCTCGTCTCGGTTGCTCGGTTCCGACCCGGGAAGAGCGTCTGAGTCTCGGTAAGTCTGTCGCTTGCTCCTCCCTGGTCTCCCGGGCGCTGCGGTTCGGTTGCGGTCTGGCTTGCTGCTGGTTGGGTGGTGGTTCCATTCGGTGCCCTCAGGTCCGGTCCGCCGGCTGCGGGTGGTGCTGGCTTGCGTTGTGCTGTCCAACCCCGCAGGGGTGGTGTTGGTCCCCTCGGTTGGGCTGGCGTTGGTCTACCCCGTCTGGTTGGTGGTGGTCGACCTGGTCGGGATGTTGTTGCGGGACTCCCTCTGCGGGGCGGCGGAGGTCTCCCCTGTCGGGGTGGTGTAGGTCTCCCTGGCCGGGTTGTTGTCGGCTTTCCCTTCCCCCTAGTCCCTGGTCTACCATCGGGTGGTGCCTGGGGTCATCCGGGTCGGGTTGTTGTTTTCTGGCTGTCTTCTGAGATGGGCGGGGGTCCCTCTCGCCGGGGAGTCGTGTGCCACCCTCGCCCATGGGTAGTGGGGTGCCCGTCATGGCTGGATCCCGGTCTACTCGCCTGGAGCTGCGGTCTCCCTGGCTGGGCTGGCGTAGGCTGCCGTCACTGGTGGGGTGCGCTGCTCCTCCTCTGGGCAGGTCCCGGTCTACTTGCGGGCTGGGTTGGTGGTCCCTGGCCCTGTTGTGCCGAGTGCCCACCTGGCTGGGTTGGTGTTGCCATCCCCCGTGCGGTTGGCCCCGGTCTACCTCGTTGGACTGCCGACGTGACAGTACCTGGTAGTGTGCTGGGCCGACCTCGTCGGGATGGCGTTGCTCTGCCTCGCAGGGGTGTGGTAGGCCTACCTCGTCTGGGTGTGGTAGGTCTACCTCGCCGGGGTGTTGGAGGCCTACCTCGTCTGGGTGTTGTAGGCCTCCCTCGTCAGGCTGGTTTTCGTGTGCTCCCCCCCACCTTTTCCGGAGTTGGTCGATGTGACGTCTACAGACCTGTCCATCTTCCAACTCGACGGTGTAGGATTTGGGGCCGGTTGTGCTGGCAATCTTTCCCTTCAGCCACTTAGGAGAGCCGTTGAAATTCAGCGCGAAAACTGAATCTCCCTTGCTGAAGGCGCAAAGCGGGCGGCTGGCGGTTGCGGTCACTTCCGGGCTGTATTGGGGGTGCAGCCGGTCCAAGGGTGACCTCAACCTTCTGCCCATCAGCAGCTCGGCCGGGCTCTTGTGGGTGGTGGCATGCGGCGTGATGTGCTGGGTGAGGAGGAAGCTATCTATGCGTTCTTGCCAGTCTCCTGGGCCCATCTTGGTGAGGGCTTCTTTGGTGAGTCTGACCATGCGTTCGGCTTGTCCGTTTCCGGCCGGCCTGTACGGGGCGGACAGGGCGTGGCGAATGCCCAGTCCTGCCAGGAAGGACTCCATGGCCAGGGATGTGAGCTGGGGGCCGTTGTCCGAGACCAGCACGTCCGGATGTCCGTGTGTGGCGAACAGACGGCGCAGGGCTCGGATCGTCGCTTCTGTTGTGGTAGATGCCATGGGTACTACCTCGAGCCACTTGGAGAAGGCATCTACCACGATGAGGAGGTGTCGCCCCTGCATCGGACCCGCGAAGTCGATGTGGATCCTCGACCAGGGGTTGCTGGGGGTCTCCCACTTCGCGACTTCGGATTGCGGCGGCGCTGGGCGAACTTCTTGGCACGGCTCACATCTGGAGACCCATTGCTCAATGTCTCTGTCCATGGAGGGCCACCAGACGTAACTCCGTGCCAGGGCCTTCATGCGGACGATGCCCGGATGCCCTTTGTGCAGAGTCTCTAACGTCCGCCGTTGCAGAGAGCTTGGAATCAGCACCCTGTCTCCCCATAGCAGACAGCCCTTTATGGTGGACAGCTCCATCTGTTTCCTGGCGAATGGGCTGAACCTCTCCCCTGTCTTTTCCGATGGCCACCCTCTGAGGATCCAGGACTTCACTTGGCGGAGTGTGGGGTCATTTTGGGTGTGAACGGCCACATCTGCGGATGACACTGGACAGCTGGCGTCGTCATCTATATGGAATAGGTGGAGCGTGGGGGCTGGGTCTTTGACTGGATTCTTCGACGGGCATCTACTGAGTGCGTCGGTGTTTCCTATGGCTGTGCCTGGCTGGTGCACGAGCCTATATGAGTAGCCGGCTAGGAAGATGGCCCATCTTGTCATCCGTGGGGACATGAAGGTCGGGGTGGGTTGGTCACCTGCGAGGAGTCCCAGGAGTGGCTTGTGGTCGGTGACTATGGTGAAGCGTCTTCCGTAAAGGTATTCGTGGAAACGCTTCACTCCAGCCACGATGGCCAGGGCTTCTTTGTCCAGCTGACTGTAGTTCCGCTCTGCGCCGGACATGGTCTTTGAGAAGTAGGCAATTGGGGCTTCCGTGCCGTTGGGTAGTTCGTGGCTGAGAACTGCCCCCACCCCGTATGGCGACGCATCACAGGTCAGCTTGATGGGAAGCGTCTCGCTGTATTGGATGAGGACGCTTTTGGACGTCAATAGTCCTTTGATGGCCCGGAAAGCTGCTTCCTCTTCCTGGCCCCACTTCCAGGGAGCCGATTTCCCCAGCAGGCGGTGGAGTGGCTCAGCAACTGTGGCTTTCTGTTTCAAGAAAATGGCGTAGAAGTTGAGCAACCCAAGGAAAGCCTGAAGCTCCATTTTGTTTTTTGGGCTTGGAGCTTCATGGATTGCTTCCACTTTTGATTTGGTGGGGTGGATGCCCGTGCTATCAATGAGATAGCCCAGGAACTCGACTTCCTGTACTCCTATGATGCACTTGTCCTGCCTGACCCTCAAGCCCTTGGCCTTGAACCGCTGCAGGACAAGCCTGAGCCTTTCAAGGAGTTGAGCTATTGAGTCACCGGAGATGAGCACATCGTCGAAATAAGGCACCACCCCTGGAACGCCTTGGAGAAGGCGTTCCATCATAGATTGGAAAATGCCGGGGGCAGCGCTGACTCCAAATTGGAGGCGGTTACATTTGAATGCCCCCCTGTGCGTGACAATTGTTTGTGCCTCCGCCGTTTTTTCGTCCACTGGCAATTGCTGGTAAGCCTGGGCCAGGTCCAGTTTCGCGAAAATTGAGCCAGATCCCAGGGAATGCAGCAGGTGTTGCACTACTGGGACTGGGTATGCGCTCTGTGCCAACACCTTGTTGATGGTACAACGGTAGTCGGCGCAGATGCGCACAGACCCATCATGCTTCAGTGGGGTCACAATGGGGGTCTCCCATGAGGCATGATCGATCGGTTCCAGGACGCCCTGGGCGATCAGCTTATCCAGCTGCTCGTCTACTTTAGGCCGCAGGGCAAACGGAACTCGGCGGGGCTTAAGCCTAATTGGAGTGATTACCTTATCCAGATTAAAGGAGATTGGCCTCCCCACAAATTTCCCCAGCTTACCATTGAAGACTTCCTTGAACTCTTCGATGATGGTGTCGAGTTCGTCCCTGTGGATTTCGTGGATGCCCTCGATGGAAAGCCCCAGCGGCTTAAACCACTCCACACCCAACAGGTTCGGTCGGCTGTGCTCCACGATGGTGATGGGCAGCTCTCCGTTGAAGGTGTTGTATTTTACGTGGATGGTGGCTCTGCCCAGGATTCCAATGGGGTTTCCATTGAAGTCCACAAGCCTCGACTTCGGGGTTTTCAGCTGGGTCTTTTTGTAGGAAGGCTTCAGCTGCTGTAGGTGCTGCCAGTCCATGATGGAGTAGGCGGATCCGGAGTCTACCTCCATCTTGCACGGTGACCCCTCTGCTAGCAGCGTCATGTGGAACTTGGTGGTCCCCTCGTCGCTTGTGTGAGCGATGATGGTCTGGTGCACCGTTCTATTTCGGGGATATTCCTCCTCCCCGCGCCGGGACTGGTTTGAGGACCGTTTGGATGTCCTCTGATTGTCTTTGCGATTCTCCCGGAATCGTGGTCTGGGCGGTTCCGGGGCTGGATCTGTGGCTCTGCAGGCCTCGGCGATGTGCCCTCTCTTCAGGCATCGGCGGCAGGTCGCATCCCTCCATCTGCAGGTTGCCCTGGGGTGGTCACCTCTGCAGCTGCCGCATCGTTCTCCCCGGTCGCCATGCTGTGGGTTTTCCCGCCTGGGGGGGCGGGAAACCTTGTGGACGGCTATTTCCTCATCAGACTCGGATTGCGTGGTTACCTCGTCTGATGAGGTCAGGCCCGACTTGTAGATCTTATGGATCCCTCTTGCCTTTACCATCGCGGCGGCTGCTTGCTCAGATGTTTCAGCCGCTGTTGCTTCGTCGAGGACGTCTTTGAGCGGGATCCTCTTTCGGCTGAGGAACTTCTTCTGCAGACCCACATCTCGCATTCCAAAAACCACGCGGTCTCGGATGGCATTATCCACGTTGTCGAACTCGCAGTTGGCAGCGATTTGGCGAAGCGCTGCCACGAATTCCTTGATGGATTCACCTTCCCGCTGGTTTCTTTGCTGGAAGGTGAACCTGTTTGCGATGGGGGTGCCTGTAGGTGCGTAGTGCTCCTGTAGGACTTCCTGCAGGTCGTTCCAGGACATCTCCTCAATGTCCCTGGGTGCCACGAGATCAATCGCCATCTCCAGGATGTCCAATCCGCAATAAGCCAGGAAGAGGGCTCTTTTCCGCTCATCGTCGAGGTTCTGGTAGCCATTACCTCGCAGGAACTGTCGGAATCGGACCATGTACGACCTCCACTTCTCCCGGGATGGGTCGAATGGGTTCAGCGCGGTCATCAGGGCTTGCGGGGTTGCCATTCTGGGAGTCGCTGTGGTGTAGTGACTTCAGCTCGGTGGGCGATCGTGCCCACGTCTTGTTCAGGTTCTCTTCTCTAGTCCTTCGTCGCCAGTGTTAGATCAGGCACAGGAAATGAAGACGTGACCAGCTCGATACATTTAGCCACTTTATTAGTTCCAAAGTAACAAGTCAAGACTGCTGGCGCGCTGCCGGAGCTCTCCTTATATTCGCTCCCAGCAGACGCACCGCCCCTTGACAGGGATTCAAGTCTCCCGCCCGATGGCTAGCAGCCAATCAGGGCGGATGTCCTTATAAGGACATAACACTTTTCATGCTTTAAAAATCCCACTCTCTTTCAAAAGATTTGGCTGTGTTCTTTTGTCTCTGTTGGTAACTGAATGATGTCTTAGTTTCTTCTATTTCTATATTCAACTCCAAGATAATTTGGGTTGCTAATTACTTGACTGCCACAGAATAAAACAAACACTACTTTCCTGATATTAATTCAAGCTATTGAAAGCAAAATTCTGCAAGGCTTAAATATGTAGATTTTTGTAAAAAAAAAAAAAAAGGTGAGGGATAGAAGAGAAATGTAAAAAGGGGGATTCTAATGAATGTCAGATGCTAAAGTATTCATGCAAAACTACAGGATATATTATATGAATAAAATATTTCACAAGTACTGTAACTGTTATAAAACAGGAATTGTGGGGATCTGATAAGGAGGAAAGAGTTAAAAAAACATTTCTCTTTATGAATTGAATTTTCATCCCAATTCAATCTCATGTGGGTTCTGTTTAAGAACAACTAAAGAAGCATATTAAAAGTGATATGAAGGGCTTATGATGCCTTGTTTTATAAGCATATTAGGATGCCTGGGGATTTTCCTAAATAAATACAAAAGGAAAAAAAGTCTGAGAAATCTGATGCAAAAGAAAAAGCAGGGTTTGGGGCTAGCTCCCTCCCTGGGAGGGAGAGGGAGAGGGAGAGGGAGAGGGAGAGGGAGAGGGAGAGGGAGAGGGAGAGGGAGAGGGAGAGAGAGAGAGAGAGAGAGAGAGAGAGAGAGAGAGAGAGAGAAGTTGGGTCAATCCAATTATTAGATAGATTTCAACATCAAGGATACCTTTTTATGTAATAGTAATAGTATTTTTGTCAGATATAAAAAAGTGCATTTTTTTTGTAGACCTTTTTGATATATTTGTAAGCATTCAGCGGGGTGGATTTTTTTTTTAATGTTTCATGTTAGTTGTCAATAATGTTGACAATAATGTTTCATGTTAGTTGTCAATAATGTATTTGATATTTAGGGGGGTTGTACACATGTTTTTTCTTTTTCTTGTTGATATCAAATGTTTTTTAGTTTGTTTTCTTTTTCTTTCTTTTTCTTTGCTTTGTATTTTATCCTTGAAGCTAAAGAATAAATAATAGAATAAGAAAAGGATGTTCTCCCACCTGCCATGAAACTTTACCACTAGTTTGCCAGTTCACGGAAATCAGCTGTGTTTGTACTTAGTAAGAAACATGTAAACATGGAGGGTGTGGAAAAGGCACAGATTATTTACAGATGTTTGTGCAGGGGGTGCAGGTGGACTGATGAGGAATACTTTGAGCAGTGGTGAGTGTTAGATTGGCGCAGGGAAAGAATACGCGAGCAGCAAGTGGTCCGTTGAGCACTTTATTCAGAGAGAAACAGGACAGCCGACTGTGCTGCTGGGCTCGCCCTATAAAGGGAGTCGGCAGGCAAGTTGGCCAATGACAGATCTTCAAATCTCCCGCCGGTGGACCAGCCAATCCGGTGGGGATGCCCATATATGGACATAACACCCCTCCCCTCCTAGTTCCTAGTCTGTTTCTCCAGTAGCTACATACGTGACGTAGTCGCGCAGGTAGGCGGGGTGCCTCCCCATCCTATCTGACCTGCGCAGATCACTTCTTGCCTCGCTGTCGACCCGTGCAGACGAGGCTCTTGTCTCTCCCAGTTCCCATCTTGGAACTGTCTGGAACTCGGCTGTCGAGTGTGCGGGCTCCAGCCCAGGACCTCCGGCTGGGCTCTCCGGACTCCCCGGCGGCCCCAGGGAACGATGCCTTGGCCCCTGCAACTCGCCGCTGATCAGGACTGGATGCCAGGAACCCGGTAAGTCGATGGTTCTTTTCCCTTCACTCTGTGACTGGTTTTCAGCACTAGAGGCCTCCGCTGTCGTCCGGGTCCTTGGTCTCGGTTGTCGCTGCAGCCGTCGTGATTTTCGTTGGGGGTCCTCGCGTTCCGGTGGTGGTAGTTGGCCTGCTCCTCCAGTTTGGAGCGGCCCGACCTTGCCAGGGTGTCGGAGGTCTCCCTTGTCTGGGTGTTGTAGGCCTACCTCGTCTGGGTGTGGTAGGTCTACCTGGATGGGGTGTTGTAGGGCCACCTCATCGGGGTGGTGCAGGCCTACCTTGTCTGGTTGTGGTAAGCCTACCACGTTGGGGTGGCACAGGCCTACCTTGTCTGGGTGGTGTAGGCCTACCTCGTCGGGGTGGTGTAGGCCTACCTTGTCAGACTGGTTTTCTCCGTTTCTGCCGCTTTCCCTCCACCTTTTCCAGAGCTGGTCGACATGGCGTTTGACGATCTGCCCGTCTCCCAGCTCCACTTGGTACGACCTCGGGCCCGTTGTTCTGCTGATCACTCTCTTCAGCTACTTCGGAGGCTCGCAGAAGTTGAGAGCATAGACCGGGTCTCCCACAGTGAAGGTGTGCAGCGGCCGGGTTGTGCTCACTGGTTCTTGGGGGTTGTACTGGGGGTGTAGCCGGTCCAATGGTGTCCTCAGCTTCCTCCCCATGAGTAATTTGGCTGGACTTCTGTGTGTGGTGGCGTGCGGGGTGATATGCTGCGTGAAGTGGAATTTATCGATCCTCTCCTGCCAATCCCCAGTGCCCATCTTGGTGAGGGCTTCCTTGGTGAGCCTCACTATCCTCTCAGCTTGTCCATTTCCAGCCGGCCTGTATGGGGCAATGAGGGCATGGCGGATGCCCAGCTCAGCCAGGAACGATTCCATCGGCTTGGCGGTGAGCTGTGGCCCGTTGTCCGACACCAGGACATCCGGAATGCCGTGGATGGTGAAGAGTCTGCGCAGGGCCCGGACGGTTGCCTCGCTGGTGATGGTGGGCATTTGGATGATCTCCAGCCACTTGGAGAATGCATCCACTATGATGAGAGGTATTTGCCTGCCATAGGCCCCGCAAAGTCAATGTGAATGCGGGACCAGGGGGCACTAGGCGTCTCCCATTCTCGGGGTTGGGTTTGTGCTGGTGCTGATCTGACCTCCTGGCCGGGGCGCATCTGGATACCCAATGTTCAATGTGCTTGTCCAGGGCGGGCCACCAGACGTAGCTTCTGGCCAGCGCCTTCATCTTCACGATGCCTGGGTGCCCAATGTGAAGGCTCTCCAGGGTCCTCTTCTGCAGTGGTCATGGTAGGCACGAGTAGGCAGCCCTTCATGGTTGAGAGTTCTTGCTGCTTTCTTAAGAAAGGGCTGAACTCTTCGCCGACTTTTTCTGTTGGCCAACCCCTCGGGACCCAGGACATGACTTGCCTGAGGGTCTTTTCCTTCTTCGTGTGGGCTGCCACGTCAGTGGAAGATACTGGGCACTACAGGTCTCCATCAGTGTGGTAAAGGCCGAGGGTGGGTGCGGGGTCTTCCACCGGTTCCTGCATTGGGCACCTACTGAGGGCATCCATGTTACTGATGGCTTTACCGGGTCTGTGTGTGAGAGTGTACGAATACCCGGCGAGGAAAATGGCCCAGCGCGTCATCCTGGGCGACATATATGTCGGTGTTTGTTTGTCACCTGTGAATAGCCCGAGGAGGGGCTTATGGTCAGTAATGATTTCGAATGCCCTCCCATAGAGGTATTCGTGGAAGCACTTGATACCAGCCACGATGGCCAAGGCTTCCTTATCCAGCTGGCTGTAGTTGCGCTCTGCTGCCGCCAAGGTCTTAGAGAAGAAGGCGATGGGGGCTTCTGTATTGTTGGGCAGTCGGTGGTTGAAGACAGCCCCGACTCCATATAGAGATGCATCGCAAGTCAATACCAGTGGAAGCGTCTCGTGATACTGTATAAGCACACTGTCTGAGGATAGGAGCCCCTTGACGTTCTTGAAAGCTTAGCACATTGTAAGCCGCCCTGAGTCTCCGGAGAAGGGCGGCATATAAATCAATTTTTTTTAAAAAAAAAAAGCGGTTTCTTCGGCTCTACCCCACTTCCAAGGGGCCGCTTTTCCCAGAAGGCGATGGAGTGGCTCAGCAATCGTGGCTTTCTGTTTAAGGAAAACGCTATAGAAATTTAGCAATCCTAAGAAAGCCTGAAGCTCTGGGTTGTTTTTGGGGGCCGGAGCTTTATGAAATGCCTTGACCTTAGATTTGGTGGGGTGTATGCCAGTGCTATCTATTAAATAGTCCAGGAACTCAACCTCCTGGACCCCAATGATGCACTTGTCTCTCCTCACACGCAGACCCTTCTCTTGGAACCGCTTCAGGGTGAGCCTAAGCCATTCCAAGAGTTGAAATCTGGAGGTGCCGGAGATTAGTACATCATGAAAGTATGGCACCAGCCCTGGAATGCCTTGGAGAAGGTGCTCCATCATCGATTGAAAAATGCCAGGGGCTGCGCTGACTCCAAATTGGAGGCGGTTGCATTTAAATGCGCCCCGGTGGGTGACAATAGTCTGAGCCTCCGCAGTTTTTTCGTTGACTGGCAGTTGCTGGTAAGCCTGGGCCAGGTCCAGTTTTGCAAATATGGTCCCACTCCCGAGTAAATGCAACAAATGTTGCACCACTGGGACTGGGTATGCACTCTGCTGTAATGCCTGGTTAATGCTGCATTTATAGTCGGCGCAGATGCACACAGATCCATCATGCTTCAGTGGGGTCACAATGGGGGTCTCCCATGCAGCATGATCAACTGGTTTCAATATGCCTTGGGCAATCAGTTTATCCAACTGAGTGTGTATCTTAGGCTGAAGTGCAAATGGAACCCTGCAAGGCTTGAGCTGAATTGGGGTGATTGAGGTATCTAAATTGAAAGAGATGGATTTCCCCAAAAATTTACCTAAGCTGCCATCAAAGACATCCTTGAATTCTTTGAGGAGCTTGTCGAGTTCATCCTGCTGAATCTGATGGATTCCTTTGATTGAGAGCCCTAGAGGCTCGAACCACTCCACTCCAAGCAGGGTCAGGCTGCTGTCCTTAACGATGGTGATGGGTAGGTCGCCCTTGAAGCCATGGTAGCTGACACTCAACAAAGCTCTCCCCAGGACCCCGATGGGGTTTCCACCAAAATCGACGAGCCTTGTTTGAAGCGGCTGCAGTTGGCTCTTTGAGATCTGCGGTTTCAGCCTTTTGAGATGCTGCCAGTCCATAATGGAGTAGATTGAGCCTGAATCTACTTCCATGGCACATGGAGTCCCTTCCACATGCACCGTCACGATGAACTTTGTGGCATTGTGGTCATCGGTGTGGGCAATGGTGGTTTTGTGGACCGTCTCCCTCACGCCTTGGTTGATAGGACCGTCTGGATGTCCTCTGGTTATTGTGGTTTTCCGGCTTGGCTTTCTCCTGGACTGGTTCTGGAGCTCTGCCGGCCTCAGTGATGTGGCCTTTTCGTTGGCAATGGCAGCAGGTCACATCTCTCCACCGGCATCTGGCTCTCACGTGGTCACCGTTGCAGCTGGCACAGCTCTCCTCTTGATCGCCATTTTGTGTGGTCTCATGTCTTGGTGGTCTGGAGACCTTATGGACCGCCATTTCCTTGTCTGATTCGGATCCTGTGGTGGATTCCTCGGATGAGGTCTGGGGGGCTTTCTTAATTCTGTGGACTGCCTTGGCTCTCCGCATCGCTGCCGCTGCCACCTCTGATGTTTCTGCAGCTGATGGCCTCTTCAATTACGTCTTTAAGCGAGACCTTTCTCCTGCTCAGCAACTTTCTCTGCAGGGAGATGTCCCGCATCCCAAAAATGATGCAATCTCGGATGGCATTGTCCACGTGATCGAACTCACAGTTGGTAGCCAATTTCCGCAATGCTGCCACAAAGTCCTTTATGGATTCGCCCTCCTGCTGATTCCGTTGGCTGAAGGTGAATCTGTTCACCATCGGTGTGCCAGTTGGGACATAGTGTTCCTGGAGGACGTCTTGGAGGTCGCTCCACGCCATGGTCTCGATGTCCTGGGGTGCCACGAGGTCGATGGCCATCTCCAGGACTGCCGATCCGCAATGTGCCAGGAACAAGGCTCATTTACGGTTGTCTTCCAGGTCTTCATAGCCGTTGCCAGTCAGGAATTGGCGGAACCTAATCATATAGGCTTTCCACTTCTCCTGATCGGGGTTGAATGGTGCAGTGAGATTTGTGGCGCTGCCATGGTTCTCGTGCTATCAGCTCTAAGTGACTCTAGCTCAGTGACTTGCTCTGTTGAGTCGGGCTGGATGGCGATCATGCCACGAGGTTCTTCGCTGTGGTTCTTGAAATCCTTCGTTGCCAGTGTTAGATAGGGGCAGGGAAAGAATACGCGAGCAGCGAGTGGTCCGTTCAGCACTTTATTCAGAGAGAAACAGGACAGCCGACTGTGCTGCCGGGCTCGCCTTATAAAGGGAGTCAGCAGGCAAGCCAGCCAATGACAGATCTTTAAAACTGGGTGGACTAGCCAATCTGGCGGGGATGCCCATATATGGACATAACACCAAGGATATAAGTGGCCCCAGAATGTTCCTGATGGTTTGGGGGTGAAAAAGATGTCTGAACCAAAGTGCTCTGTCAAAATGACTTCATGCACTGTAAGACCCTGGAGGACTTCAAATCCCCCCTTTCTGATGCTGTCACTGACAAAGCCTCCAAAGGATCTTTGTACATGAGATGCAACAACTAACATCACAAAGGGGGGGAAATCCACAGTTTCATCCACATACACACTACAGGTGCTTTAAATAACTTGAGTTCTTTATAAACTGGATAAAATGTGTTTTCTTTTGAAAACAGATATTGAATTACTTCCTTCTTGAAAATAAAGCAACAACAACAAAGCAAGCAGTTAAGCAGAACTTCAGTTATTTGATCATGATTTAAATTTGGGGATGCATTAGTGACTAAATAATGAATGAAAAGCCATCAGAATACAGGTAGTCCTTGACTTACAAGAATTCATTTAGTGACCATTTGAAGTTATAATGGCATTGAAAAAAATGACATATAACCATTGCAGCATCCCCATGGTTATGTGATCAAAAATCAAACATTTGGCAATTGACTCACATTTATGATGGTTGCAGTGTCCTGGGGTCATATGATCACCGTTTGCACCCCTGTGACATACAAAGTCAATGGGGAAGCCAGATTCACTCAACAACCTTGTTAACAACTGCAGTGATTCACTTATCAACTGTGCCAAGAAAGGTAATAAAAATTCACTTAACAAATATCTTGCTTAGCAACGGAAATTTGGGGCTCCATGTGGTCGTAAGTCGAGGATCTGTATCATGGTGGGGATTTATTTTGCAGATTTCCATGGTGAAGGATCTTTATATTAAGAAGAATAAGCATTTTTTTTCTTGATTTTGGATTCTGGGATCATAAACGAATGGCTAGCAATATGGTGTAACTTTGTTTGGTGAGGGCTTGAGGAAGGACAAAAGTGTAATATAGGAGCATTACACTTCACAAACATTTCATGCAATCATTTGACATCCTTGGGGGCAGGAAGGAGAGAATATAGTCGTAAGAATCAGTGGCTAAGGCTATAATATGCAGGGTGGAAGGCTGTATGCACCTGACAGGTCATCCAACCTTCATATTATGAAGGCATTCTGGAGATTAATACAGTCTTTCCTGCTTGCATATAACAGCAGAAGCATGTCTTGGCAACAGGTTTGTTCTGCCCTGTCCTCATCACATTTCCTTAATCTTGTCTGAAACTATAAACAAAGCAGATTCCCATATCGTCCAAAAACAGCCTCCAGGTTTTTAAATCTGTGAGGCTTTGTCATCCATTCTTTGGAGTGAAATCAGGTGATGCAGGATAGGGATTAACAATGGGGACAGTTGCAGTTTTCTGCTGACTGACTCAAGAAAGTGCACTTCAACTCCGCAACGGGGAAAGAAAATAAATCTTGGTTTCTGTTTCATACTTGTTAATACAAAATAATCACACAGTTGGAAATAGATGCAAGAAAGAGACGATATATACTTAAAATAAATTGGTAACCCTAATATGCTAAACCTGTTAATAATGTTTGTTCATAATACATGCCTTTAACATACATGTTTCTTCAAAAACATACCATAACATTATGAGGATGAAGGCCCCCAGGATGCTGAGACATGTACTGGGCCAGGTCTGTATGCTAAATAGATGCAGAAGAAATAAGAGTTAATTATCAAGTCCAGAAATTTTTTGCAAGTTCTTTATCAAAGTACAACTCAACTACATTTGAAAAACAAAAAAATTACTGAATAGAAAGTGACCTCTTCTTAGTCAACCCCATGAAACCCTCTACTGGGAAACCAGGTGAAGAAAACCTCTATCTGCTTTCTTCATTGTTCATTTCTGGATTAAATCTTTGTATAATACTCTCCCAAATCACTTACAAGCATAGCACCATATGATATACATGTAATGGGTGGAGGCTGAGAAATATTTGAACTGTCCAAAAGCAAAAACCAGAGGTGTCCACAGAGAGGGGTCAAAAAAAAAATCAAGGTAGTGACACATAAAATGATAAAGATGAATGGTAAAATCCTGAGAAGCGATGGAAAGGCAGTGAAATGAATTTAGGAAACAAATCTTTGAAAAGAGCACCTTGAATGCATTGACTGTAATTGAGAAAACAATCAGCTCCTGCTTGCTTCAGGTCACATAAGGCAGACCTTAAAATACAAACGATAGCAGGCCAGTCTCAAGGACAAGGGTCAAAAGCATGCAGAAAGCAACATTCACTGTGATGAATCCATTCCATAATGCTGTAAAATCCCGTGAAGCACTGAAAAACAAGAGGGTTTGCTTCCTTCAATAAGCAAATGAACAAATTTGATGAAAAGCCACTCACCATGTACTCAAAGACTAAAGTCAGGCTCTCTTTGGTCTGGAAGATGTCATGAAAGAGCACAATATTGGCATGTTTCAGGCTCCTGAGGAGGGAAACTAGGACCACAGATACAACAATCACATTGATGCAGGGACAAAGAAAACAGATGAACAACCTAGATGATACCAAGGCAGTCATGGGTGGCTGGAATATTTCCTTTTTTTCCACTAGGTTTTAAAACATTTTATTTACGTCTTCAAAAAATGTGCATTCCAATAATTAAAATTGTTTGAACAAAAAATGACACTCGATTGAAATGCATTTTACAAGTCACAGGACCCTGGTAGTTTTGCGCACATATTCATCTGTTATTAGACTATTCCCTCCTAGAACTCTTCTTTGAAGAAACATGCAAGCTTTTGTGCTATCGAACCAGAAGGTAGACAGGCAGATGGAAAGGAAAGTCCCTTCATCCAGCATTAATAGTTTGCGCTGTTATTTGGGCGGGGGAGGGGGGGAAAGGGGCAGTAAAATCATATAACTTTATTCAATTCTTTGCATTTTAAAAAGTTAAAGCAGCTAAAAGGGGTAAAATAAGAAGACAATGCTTGTGGAATGTACAGTGCATAATTTAGAAGGGGCCATTTCATTACAATTCATTTGCTTGCTTCGCCTGCTCAGTTGTTTCTTCTGAACGCAGTGGGCTTTTCTCTTGCATTCCTAGCTTCCTATCTTCTTCAACTTGTCAAATTTCTCATTCTCAGCGTATTTGATTTGTCAGACATAGTTCTGATTGATCAGTGAGACTGACCTAACCTTCCTGTAATCACTCTGAACTGTAATATCCCTGGGATGTTTCAACCCCTAGAAATTGGAACAAGAGATTATCAAACTGGGTCATCCTAATTATAGAATGAATGCTTCAGAATGGTTTAAATGATCATTTCACCCCATAGCCTGGGGAACAAAGAGCAAGGTAGGGGTTTTTAACATATTATATCAATTTAGCCATCTGATAAAGTGAGCTACATCTTATGAAAATGTAAGCCTTTTCATAAAGTTGGTTAGCTAGAAATGGTGCTACCAGACTCTTGTTACTTTTTTTGCCACGACAAACTAACATGGTTCTCTTTCTACAGCTATCACACTCTTGGAAAAGTGTTGCTATTCTGTTGCTGAAATGCATTATTGTTAAATTAAAATTGCTTAAAGTGGGGGGTGGGAGGTTTGTTAAATGAAATTTAAGTTTCTTAAAAGCTTCTCTTGGTTAAATAAACTCTTAACGAGGCAGTTATGCCACGACAGAGGTCATGATCAGTGGACTTTCAGAAGCTCCTCCTCCTTTTGTACTGACAAAAGGGTTTGTTGGATGTCTAAAGCTGTGTTTCAGCAATCAAAATAAGAACACAAGTTTACTTATTTGAACTTGCTCCCCCTTTGCCTGTGGATGCTTACAGATGATTAAACCCTCACTGCCATTCCTTTGCAGGTCTGCAGAGCCTTTTTTTTTGGAGGGGGATGTTTGTAAATTACTTGGATTGCTTAGGCTGCAGCACAGGAATAGTCAGAATCATACCGGAATAATCACAATGAAATTACTATGTATGGTTAGCTTACTTCTCAGGAAATTTTCCATCAGATCAGATGTTTCTACCTTTTATCCTAGACAATCTCTTACAACAGGAACAAACTTCTTCCCCTGTCTCAACCTCCTTCCCTGTTTTTGCCTTCCAGAATTAATCAGTGGTTCCAGGACCTATTTGCTATAGACTGTCTAGAACAGTGATGGCTAACCTTTTTGCCGTCGCGTGCCAAAAGCGGGGGGAGTGGGGTGGGTCACGGGTGCGGGTGCCCACATCCATAATTCAATGAGCCCCGCCCTCCCGCACATGCGCATGTGACCTCCCCTCACTTCACCCTGCTTTTGGCACGCGATGGCACGGTGGACCCGGTAGGCCCGTTTTTCCCCCTCCTCAGGTTCAGAGGCTTTCTAGGAGCCTGGGGAGGGCAACAACAGCCTTCCCCATCCCCCTGGAGGCCTTCCGGAGGCCGGAAACAACCAGTTTCCCGACTTCCGGTGGGACCAGAAGGCCTGAAAATCAGTTGGCCAGTGTGCGCATGTGTGCTGGAGCTGAGCTCGGGCAACACTCGCGTGCCCACCAATATGGCTCTGTGTGCCACCAGTGGCACCTGTGCCATAGGTTCGCCATCACGGGTCTAGAAGATAAATCGTTGATTGAAGCATTGTGGTCTTTGGTTGAAGCACGAAGTACCAGAATTTATTGTAGAATGTCTCCTGCCTCTTCTTAGCCACCAGCTATGGTCTTCAGGACCAAGAAGCCAGAATTATGTTATAGTTAACTCATCCTTCTAGCATTTGTAAACAAAGAAGGAAAGAAAGAGTGATTGCAAAACAGGGGTTATGTAAATATGTACACTCCATAAGTGACTCTGTTCACACAAGATGTGTAGTGACTGGAATACACCACTGTTTTTTTGTTTCTTTGTTTGCTTTTAATTTCAATGTTAAAATTTTAAAAAGCAAATATTTAAGCTGCCCCATCCCTGTGTAGGTGGGTGGGATACTGGCCAAGGTTTTGTTTATTCCCAAGCAGGAGTTTGCCTCAGTTTGTAATGATGACTGGCATTAGATCAAAGAATTCACCTACGGTTGGCACAAAGCTTGGCTGAATATATCATATAAACATGCTTTCAGAAGCCTTCCTTTCAACACAGCAAAAATAAGTCTGTCTCTACCACTGAGTTATAGGGCTCTCTACCAATTCTTGAATCAGGAAAAAAAAAACCCTAAAAGTAGCATTTTCATTAACTGCAATCATTTCAGTGACTTCCTTCCAATCCTAGGGATAACAAAACCTAGCAGATTTTGCACATCTTGGGGCTGTCCTTGGATAGTGTCAAAATTGGGGTGTGTATGACAGGGGCAGGGGGAATATTTTGATTTTAACACAATTAAGGACAACTTAAAGCCTGTTTCCTTAATGGGCTGGAATGTGATGAACGCAACATGATGGGAACATGCCAGAAAAAATAAGTTGTGTGGACAGATTTGTTAGGTGCAAGTAGGGACATATAGCCTGGAGCATCTGCAGGTATTTTAGACAGCAGTAGCATAAACTTCTACTCTACCTGATTACAATATATCTCAGGGGTAATAAACCCACTATATAAATATTTCTTGTTTATATATGCACACACAGCCCTATTAGCATCTGATTGTAAGCCTGGGATGGGAAGAGCAAAATATTCAGAAATGTAGACAACTGATTCTGTTTCAGGGGTGAAATCCAGCAGGTCCTGACAGGTTCTGGAGAACAGGTAGCAGACATTTTGAGCAGTTTGGAGAACTGGTAACGGGAATTTCGAGTAGTTCAGAGAACCGGCAAATATCACTTCTGGCTGGCCCCAGAGTGGGGTGGGAATGGGGATTTTGCAGTATCCTTCCCTGCCATGCCCACCAAGCCATTCCCACAGAACCAGTAATAAAAAAATTTGGATTTCACCACTGTTCTGTTTGAATCCCAATATAGCCTTCTATTGCTTCTAAGATTAATAAATTCAATTAATACATTCAAATTCAAAGCCTAATACGAAAGAGACCCAGTTTGGTGTAGTGGTTAAAATAGCAGGTTAGAAACTAGGAGACTGTGAGTTCTAGTCCAGCTAGGTGACCTTGGACCAATCATTGTCTCGTAGCCCCAAGAAAAAGGCAATGGCAAACCATTTCTGAAATCTTGCCATGAGAACTACAGGGATTCATCCAGATTAGCGGGAGTCACCACTGAGTCAAAGGCATCAAAATAATGATTCAATACTGTAATAATAATAATTAGTTCAACCTAACTGGTCACAATATTCAGGTCATGATTCATCACACTGACTCAATGCTGTATTCATATTTCTTACCTTCTCTTATGGCTGTAAAAGGGATTCCCTCCTCAGTATTTAGGCTGATGACTTTCAAAGCTACCAGCTGATTGTATATTCTATTGGGACAGAATATAATATGTCTCTTTACTATACCGAATAACTGAATTCACAAATCAAATCTATAAATCTACCACCATTGAAGTAATTCAGTACCATGCAATACATAAACTAAAACGACTTACTCATACATATAATAATAGCTTTGTTTATGCAGTCAAACAGTCTACCAAATATGTGGAGAGAGGAGGCATGTCTCCAAATGGTGCCTTCAAGGATAAAACATGCTAATATTTGCTTTCTTCAAACTACAAAAACAAAGTTTTCCTTCCCCTTTCTGCAGTGAAACATGGCATGGCATATAATCTAGAGACCTACTTCGACTGAAGGTTAAATTCTCATTTCTGCAATCATGCAGACACAGAGTCAAAGCTTTTGAGAGGCATTAGTGTGAGGATCCATTTGGATTAAATAGTTGTTGGACACATTGCGAAAAATAGTGAAACTATTTTTCTTCACTTAGTAGTATAACAACTTTCCAGGTAATATTTATGGATTTGCAATAAGTGCAAAGAATGCTCTAATTTTAACAGAGTTACTTTTTATAGCTGAGAAGATCTTATTGTACCTTAGTAATTAGCTTTTCAAATGTTTTCATTCTAGAATGCTTCTTATAAAGCTTTTTATTCATTGCAGAACACTCACCTGCTGATTCCTTTGCACACCACAGAGTGAGGACCTTCACTCAGTGTCTCAAGAGGCAAGTAAGATGAGACGTTCCCAAATGGGAGACTTTTTCTTGTCTTGAGTATCAGTGGAGAGAGATAGAGAACACATGCATTCAGTTCTAAGATTTTTTAAACGTTTTTTGACCCAACAGTTCACTATGTGTGAATCAATTAACGCATGAAAGTTATACTTTGATGATTGCAAAAAGTATCCCCTTTACATGTTTTCCAAGTCTGAAAACAGACTCTCAGACTCCCAAACTCAAAAACAGCTCTCAGATGACATTTCCTGTCTCACTTGAACCTGTGATTGCAGACAATTGCTCACTTATAAGACCTGTCATTGTCACTTCTGACACATGTCTACACTGATTATGCTTTGCTAATAGTGGAATACAGAATGTTTAATGTGCCAGAAGTATTCTTCCTGGTGAGCCCAGCAAGATTATTCAGTAGAAAAATTAATTAAGTTTAATAGGTCTTTCATGAGGTAAGGAAGTTAAAAGCAAGAATCCAAAGGTGATAGATTATCTGAGCGCATAATTAAAGTTCAAATGAATTGTTTTTTGTTCTGCCTGGTAAAGGATCATCTTTCATATACTAATTGAGAAGACCAAAGTTTTCTCCTTGTTTTCTAACTCCAAGACATACATTCATACATGTGTACACACACACACACTTATATTTACATATATACATATGTGTGTATCATGTTATTTGTGATTGAGAGTTAACTGAAATTACTATGGGCATTATCTGTTATTTACATTTATTGTAACCCATCAAACCTAGAATAAGTTAAGCTGCATATTCAAACAGAGATTTGATGAACAATGTCTTCTACAGCTCATTTCATGTAAAGCATGAAGTTCTTTCCCACAAGAATTCATCACCAAAATTCATGCTCTGGATGAAACAGAATTGATAGCTCTTCCAGATTTGATTTTTGAAAGTTATGGAGCTATGGTGGATGCAACGCATTCCTTGTCTATTGCATCCTTCTTAGAACTCTAAACTGGCTGGGTGAATTAATAACATTTCAATAACGGATATTATTTTATTTATTTATTATTTTATTCAATTTGTATACCGCCCTTCTCCTAGTGGACTCAGGGCGGTGCACAGCCAGAACTAAAACACATACCAATACAAAATTTAAAATTATTAAAAGAATTACATACATTGGCCCAAATTTAAAACAATTTGAATTAAAACCCATTGACAGATTAAAAGCTAAAAAGCTAAAAAACTAAAAAACTATAAAAAGGTGGGGGGATGTTCACGCCAGCCCTGCTTGATGGAAAAGAAAAGTTTTCAGGGCATGGCGAAAGACCTGGAGATTCGATATCCATCTTATCTCCGGGGGCAAATCGTTCCAGAGGGCAGGAGCTGCCACAGAGAAGGCCCTCCCCCTGGGGGTCGCCAGTCAACATTGCCTGGCTGATGGCACCCTGAGGAGTCCCTCTCTGTGGGAGCGTACTGGTCGGTGGGAGGCTATCGGCAGCAGAAGGCGGTCCCGCAAATACCCAGGTGCTATGCCATGGAGCACTTTAATGGTGGTAACCAACACCTTGAAGTGCACCCAGAAGACCACTGAAAGCCAATGCAGCTCACGCAGGAGAGGTGTCACATGGGAGCGACCCCTCGCTCCCATAATCCCCCGCGCGGCCGCATTCTGCACCAGTTGGAGCCTCCAGGTACTCCACAAGGGGAGCCCCATAAGATATGTGCTTATTCATCAGATCTTCCCATATTTTTTCTGCTATCAGTCCTTTTTTTTAGCTGATTTGTGACAGAATTATATTATAGTATGAGAATATAGTAGGTTATACTTCGATATGGTAAAAGTCCAGATGAATTAGTTTTCTGTATGTTTTGGCTGCCACCTTATAGCCATTCAGAGTTCAGCAGGCCTGTTCTGCTAGGCCTTTAAATGGATAGGTCTTTTAAGGATTCAGTACAGATATTCTTCAACTTACAACCACAATTGAGCCTAACATTTCTGATGCTAAGCAAGACAGCTGTTAAGTGAGTTTTGCCCCATTTTACAACTTTTCTTGCCACAGTTGTTAAGTGAACCACTGCAATTATTAAATAATCAATATGGCTGTTAAGTGAATCTGGCTTCCGCACTGACTTTGCTTATCAGAAGGTTACAAAAAGTGATCACTTGACCCTAGGACACTGCAACGGTCATAAATATGATTCAGTTGCCAAGCATCCAAATATTAATCATGTGACCATGGGGATGCTGCAACGGTTGTGTGAAAAATTGTCATAAGTCACTTTTTTCAGTGTAATTTTGAATGGTCACTAAACAAACTGTCAAGGACTACCTGTATTGCATATGCAAAGACCATGCACTATAAATATGCATATGCATCCTGTGTTTTATAAAGACAAGCATCTGGCTAACTTTATATATTAGTCAATTTAATATGTTATCACCTTATTTTCGCTAATGTTTCTTATTTTGTGAAGTTAATATGAAGCCCAATCAAGAAATTTCCTTTACTTCATGAGATTTAGCCCATGCCTCTCCCTGTCATAAGTAAGAAACTGCTTACTTTCAGTTCTCCTTTTGATTGTATGTTGTCTTGCTGTGATGAATCTTTCTCTTCATAATGGCAGCATAGGCACTTGGGGCTGGAAAATTTTCCACATAAAATGTCGCCCATTTTCTTCGGCCCTCAAACTGCTTGATTTTCTGTCTCTCATATTCTTTTATGTTTACCAAAGATTGGAAATGTATGAATGTTCATATGACTTGCACGAGGTCTCTCATGACTCATAAGAACTCCCTTTCTTCTACAGTTTTAGGCTGACATTTCAAATGTATTTTTTGTGTAACTCTTTCAGTTTACCAAATATTGTTCCAGATAATGTGCATGTTTCCAAATATTATGTTAACTCCCAACACAAATTATCAATGGGAAAAGTATGAATATATAAGAGAATGTACGTTTTGCAGTTTGTGGGCTTCCTTTTCACAGCTGTGATACTTATGAAACAGACTAACTTTGCTGCTCCAGAACTTAGTCTGTATCAAGGGGCAACCCTTCTTTTGCATTATTTGAACCTTTCAATGGGAGCTGCACAAATCATTTGCCTAGAGACCAGTGGGGACAAGGGATAAGGCTATAATGAAAAGTCAGGGTATTAGGGACTGTCTTGAGGGGAGGTGGTGGGAGGTGTTTAAAATGAATGTTCAACTATTTGGGGGTTTATGGTAAAATAACAAGATCTGAAACTATGGCATCAGTTTTTTGCCTATTGGTGTACAATAATGATTGAGACACCAGGCTAAAAACTGGGACACTATGAATTCTAGTCCTGCTTTAGGCATGAAGTGGGCCAGTCATTCTTTCTCGCTCTTGGGAAGCAGCCAATGGGTGAGGCACTTCTGAAACATCCTGCCAAATAAATTTCAGGGACTTATCCAGGTAATCACAGGAGCCAACACTGACTTGAAGGCACATGTGCACACATATTACAATTTTTACAATTTTCCCATGTTTTTGTTCTTGAAGTATTACAGCATGGAACTTTTCTCTGTTTTTTATTTCAAAAAAACCTGAGATATTCCATCTCTTCCAGTTGATAAAATATGATTAAATGCAGACTGGTTCGTGCATGCTGGTCTCATTTTACTGTTTACTTCCCCTAATACAGCAATAGTTATAATTATGTGCATTTATGATTTACACAGCTGGTAGCACAGCTTGAGGGAGTGTAGGCAGACAATTAAGGATTTATTCTGTGTCCCCTCTTTGTCTATCACAGTGCCTGCTTTGTTTTATGTACAAGACGATTAATCTCAGGTCAGTTCCTTCTGCTTTTCTTCCCAGCTTCACATGCTTTTACTCTTTGATTTTCCTTCTGATAGATGTAGTTATCTAGGTGGTAAGCTTTACTCATGCCTATAACGTATTTCCTGTATCCTGCTTCACCAATAATTACTCATATCAAATTCCTGTTCTCAGGAAGGCTCACAGTACTTACAAAATGCTGCAACTCCCAACATTATGAAAGCAAAGAAAACTAAAACTGAAAATTCACTGGGCTTCATTCAGAAATGAATGCACTGGAATGCGCTGGCATTCCTGAACAGTGCAAAGCTGAATTTACTTTTTTTTTAAAAAAGCCCTCTATATTTTTATTTTAGGTAGTATTGGTCACTTACGTTCAGGGTTCAAGCACAAATTAGAACCCTTGCACCTTTCCAACTTCCTGCCAATTTCTGTTGCAATTATAATGTTCAGCATTGATAACAGTACGAAAGCATGCATAATGGTGTGTATTCATTAACTCCTATCTACGGGGCATTGACGGTATTTTGAAAACAAACACAAGCTTCCCAAACAAGAGAGGCACCGGCACTGAACAGAGCCTACTAAAAAGCGACATTACGGCCAGAGGGCAGCAACGAGGGAGAATTGTCTATTCTATTTGATGCCCACTAGAGGTCGCAGCTTCCGAAGCTAGACTTGGTCGCTTTACTATTGCTTTTGCTAATGATCTCTGAAATAGAAAGAGGCAAAAAAGGAATGTACGCCATTCTAAGAAGATGCCAATAACTGTCATTTCTTCAGATCATACGAGAATTGTTCTTTTGTTCGCTTCTTTTATGTTCAATAAAATAAAAGAGCCACTTTCAGCCGTGTTATTACCCCCTTTCTAGTAGCAGTTTAGCTCACGCTTCTGCGTTAGTTTGTCCCATTCAAGATCCCGTCCTCATGTTCTGTTCCTGCAGCTTTCCCACCTAATTCGCCAGGTCAGCTCCGCCCCTTCGGCCCAGCAAACCCCGCCTCTTTCTCTTTACGTGAATCAGCTGGTTCCAGCGTGCCTGTGAAGCCGCCGGTGATTTGGGCAATTAAAGAGCGGGCGCGAGACTTCAGGTGAGAGGCGCGGGGGGCGGGGGGGGGGGCTCCTGCTCGGTGTGTGAGAAGGCGGGGGTGGAGCGTGCGGGTCGTTACAGCGCGGGAATCCCTTCCCGAAACCTTCGGAACGGAGAGAGAGAGAGAGAGAGAGAGCGAGGCGGTTCGCGGGGCAGAGTTTCCGACCGGCTGGACTGTAGAAACTTCAGTCTCGGGTTAGGGAGGGAGAGGGAGGAGCATCTGGAAACCCTTCTCGGTTGTACGGCCTCGCCTTGCCTGTTGCTTACACGAAGCCCCGGCTTTGTGCTCCTTCAGCTTGGCCCCGGAACCAGCCTCCCCGTCCCCAATAAAGGAGAATTTTTGTAGCTCAGGGTTGACGTGCTTGGTGCTCTCTGAGCTCGCTTGTTTTCTTGCAGACGTTTCGTTACCCGAACTAGGTAACGTAGTCAGTGCTTCCTACCTCGCAGAAACGTCTGCAAGAAAAGTCACCGAGCTTAGAGCGTGCTAAGGAGCTCTCAAATCTCCTTTTTGTCTGTTTCCTTTCCTGAGCTGAACTTGTACTGAGAAACGCAGGAGGGTTTACTCTCCTATGATTCGTTCCCATGAGTTCTTCGGGGAAGATACGATACTTGTTTGATATTGCGCTCTGTTCTTGACTTATACATACTAAAAGATGCCCTTGACATTGTCTGGAGAATGTTTGTCAGGCCCTGGGTTGATGGGGGGGGGGGAATGGATTCTAAATGCCACAGGTAAATTGGGGGAAGGTGTTGTAAATGTGATGTCATGGGCACTTATAAAAATAATAATGGTGGGATTTTAAAAATCTAAAGGTGTGTGTTACATATATGTGTGTGTAACACACACCTTTAGATTGTGTGTATGTGTGTGTATATGTATGTATATATAATAGATCTAGATGTATGTGTATGTGTGTGTATGTATGTATATGTATGTATGTGTATGTATATATATATATATATCTCCTGTTCCCCCCAAAATAAGACATCTCCTGATAATAAGCCCAATCGAGCTTTTGAGTGCATGGCAGTAAGGCCAAGGCACTTATTTCAGGGTTCAAGAAAATATAAGACAGGGTCTTATTTTCTGGAAAACACGGTGTGTGTGTGTGTGTGTGTGTGTGTATAATACCAAGTTTATATTTGCTGATAAAGAAATAAAGGGAGACTACAGATCTATTTCAAACTATTTAGCTCTCATCAGCTAGCCATACCCTTACTCATATTCGAACTTGGGCTGCCTGCATATTAGGCAGTTGTAAGGGTATGACTAGCTGATGAGAGCTAAATAGCTTGAAATAGATCTATACTAGTCTCCCTTTCTTTATCAGCAAATACAAATTTGGTATAAAATGGTTTGTCCATCTTGAGGGCTCCTGGATTGGAGCTGAAAGGTGAAAGGGAAGTAGTATGCTGCCTCCCATATTGGGGTAGACCAGGTGCTTCAATAGAAAAACACTTTATATATATATACATATATACACACACAAATGAGACAGGATAAAATAGGATATAAGTCAAGGTGGCAAGTATATTTAATACTCTTGCCTCCTGTTTTCCCAACAACCACCTTGACAAGTGGGTTGGGCTGAAGAGAGGGACTGGCCCAAAATCACCCAGCCGGCTTATTTTCTCCTGAGTATGGCTTCTTACATAGCCAAAATGGCACCATCTGCCCACATGAAAGTTACTGCCTGAGTTGACGAATTTTAGGTTCTACAGAGGTTCAAACTCTTTGAGGAAGAATGCTAAGAAGTCCTAAACTCTTTAAAATAGTCTAGAGGATTTGGCTTGATTCAGTACCTATGGAAAATTAGCTTGTGTTTGGATGAATGAATGGAAGTATTGGGAACACAGGTGTAGCTGTTTGGAACCATAAAGAAGAGTGATCTGCACTGCAGCTCTTAGTAGAAAAGCCAGCTACTTTAAGAATCTTCTGTTGTCTGGTTAGCAATTAAATGCTGACAAGATGGTGTAGCTATTAAGTTGGATAAGTAACTGGCTGAAGAGCCATTTTCCAAGAGTGCTCATCAAGCTTGAGGGTAGTCTCACATGAGGTGAGATAAAGTTCAGTTCTAGGCACTAAATGTGGGTTTCTCAACCCTGGCAATTTTAAGATATATGGATTTTAAAATCCAGAACTCTGGGAGTAAACTAACATCTGTATTTGAAAACTGTATTCACTTAGAAACCAAAGATTGAAGTAAGTGGACAGGATAACAGAATAATTAAGAACTTAGAAATTAAGTCCTATGAAAGGAGATTGAAGGAATTGGGTTTTTTTTATTCTTATAGGAAAATATATGGCAGGCAAAGCTAAAAACAGCATGTAACAATTCAGCCAAAATTCAGTTCTTAATTTGCTTACGCACAGTAGAATTTTGCCAGACTAAATTCTTGTTACTTTCACCTTAGTGTACTGGGAGATTCTAGGGAGTTGTTGTCCTGACTCTTTTTCTCTATTTCCTATTCATTTCCGGGCTGAGCTGCCTCTTATCTCAACCTCCCTTTCTGGAATGTTATCCCTCCTTCTTGGAAAACTGTTGCTTCATTGTAGTCTCATCACACTATCTCCCCTTCCATAGGCACCATCTCTCACAATCAGATGAAATTATTCTAAACTAGATATATAGTACTGACATTCTTATTTATACATGTGTAGGATATCCATCATTTTAAAAGTAGGTTGCTATGAAATGAAGCTAGGCTACTATAAAGAAAGGCACATTTCCTCTGTTATTTTCCATTAATGCTTTGGTTTCATGCAGAAAATTATATTTTTGGATTTCAGTAACTAGAGAGGCCACAGTTGTAATTTGAATGCTTTTTTTAAAAAAAATATTACTTATTTCTATGACATAGTCTCGGCCCAAGATAAGACTTATCTTGGTAAAATATAGAGAGTGCCTGCATTCACTCATTGCAATATGCTGTGATTTGAGATTCATGTTTTTACATTCAATCATAGCTTACTTATATAATTATCTGCGTAGATTTTGTAGAGATAAAATATAATCAGATATGATACAAAGAATGTGATCTGTGTGCTATCAGAGCATGAGTGTTGCAATAAATTACCTAGGATGTAACAATTGTTTATTAAATATTTTTATATTACAAATGCTAATTATATAGGTAGTCTTCAACTTACAACCATTCATTTAGTAACAGTTTGGAGTTACAACGATGCTGACAAAACTTTCTTATAATCTGTCTTTAAAGTTACAACATAACTCGAGCAGTCCCGTGATCACAATTTGGATGCTTGGCAACCAGCTCTCATTTATGATGGTTGCAGAGTCCTATAGCCATGTGATCATGATTCAAGACCTTCCCAGCCAGCTTCTGACAAGTAAAACCAATGTGGGAAGCCAATTTGTTTAATGGCTGTGGTGATTCACTTAACAGTCAAAGTAAAATGGTTGTAAAATAAGAACCTAGCACATGATGACTCACTTTACTGTCACTTAGCGACCAAAATTCTGGTCCCAATTGTGATTATAAATCAAAGACTAGCTATACTAGAAGTCTTTCAGCTGCCTGCAGTTGGTTTTGTCATTGCTTTTATAATATGATGCTGGCTTTAGGGGAATGTGGCAAAGGATAATAGGATGTTTGGGTTCTTATTTGGCATTCCTTGTTTTCCTAGCAGTCTATTTTTACCAAGACTTCACAGCAAGACTATATCATGATAATAGCTAAACTACTAAGAAATTGTCGGCCATCATCCCTCTCTTTCTTATAGCTAAGTATTTGTTGTGTCAGGGAAAATTAGCATTATAGTTATTCAATTTGAGTATTAAATCTCACAACCTTAATACCGTAACTAAATAATGAAACAGGGAAGAGTTCTGCTTCAGCAATGGCAAACAGAGAAACAACATTCACTACAAAAGGTCTCTGCCTTAGACTCCCTGGGAGAATGCTAGCAATATGGCTCATAGCAGTGCATACATTCCTAGTGCCAACCTCCAACACACCAAAGAATTGCTAAGTTGGATCCAGCTGCTTTTTTGTCAGCAGGAGAATCCCCTCAGTGACATTTAGCTCAGCACTGCAGCCTGTGGAAAGTGGAATGAATGCTAATGTGCATAGATCTTTACAGTTCTTAGTAGCACCTCCCTCACTGTTCCTGGGCAGATTTAAAGGAGGGGGGGGAGGTTGTCTTGGAAACTAGAGGAGAAATGGACAAATATCATATTGTCTTCTGCTCCTCCGGTGGAATTCTGTATGGAATCAGAAGCTCAGCCTACTGAGTCTGAGCCATCCTCTTGAGTGAACTCTCAGACCTGGATGGGGAGTGAGGCTGATGATTGAATAGGCCTTGGAGAATTGAAAAACCATAAACATGACATCATGGTAGGTATTTTATATGTACTAAAAGTGAGTCTACTTAATTGTTAAAATATACCATATGTTTAATGTGTCACTGATTGGTGATACATTAGTAAACACTTAAAAGAATTGTATGCGCAGTGTAGGGATTAGTCTATCTACATTTTTTACACCTAGCCATTACTGTTATGTCTTGCATAATATCTGTAAGCATTAAGCTTGTAATTAAGAAGACCTGTATCCTGAATTGTAGGGAAGTCATGTTACTTCTGATATGCTAGGCAATTAGAGCTTCTAAATATAAATATGGGTATATGGTGAGGAATATCGGTATATACCGGTATGTTAATTCAAATAAAATATTGACATTTTCATACTTTTATAAATGGCATGATGTAAATTTGATTCTCTGAGGACTTCCTTCACTTTACCTGTTTTAAATTTTTAGTCCATGGAAATATATGGTAAATAAGCCGCCGCCGCCGTTGTATTTAGGGATTGATGCCAAGCAATGCAGTTTTCTGAATGATCACAAATTTACTCTTTAATCATCCGTTGCAGCAGGCCAAATATATTTTTTAACACCTCCTAGCAGTGTTAGCAGGTTTGGCTGAAGTTGTCAGCTGTCTTGAAGAAAACAGGCTTTGAAGCATTTCTCCCCTTAAAGTAGATGGGATAACTACCAGTATAATGAACCTTTATTTGTAAATTACCATATTTTTCGGAGTATAAGACACTCCAAACTATAAGACGCACCTACCTTTTTTGGTGAGGAAAACAAGAAAAAGAAATCTGCCTCTGCCTCCCAGCAATTTTGCCTCGTTGCAGCAAACAGCAAATAGACTGCTTTAGTTTCGTTTTCGTTTTCAGCGTAGCTTGATTAACACAAGGAAAAAAATCTGTTCCCAGCAAGTTACCTCCTTGCAGCAAGCAGCAGAGGCCTGTGCAGCAATAGGCAATGGCAATCCCTGCAGCCTGAAACAGCTGAGAGTCGGGAGGCCGATCCAAGGGACAATCAACTTGTGCTAATTAGTCTCTGCTGAAGCTGAAACGGGCTGTTTCTTCTTGCTGCTTGCTGCAAGGAGGTAAATTGCTGGGAGGCAGAGGCAAAAGGGTGGGGGCCAATGGATGGGCGGGGCTACATTTGGTGTATAAGACGCACCCAAATTTTCACTGCCTTTTGGGGGGGAAAGGTGAGTCTTATACTCCAAAAAATACAGTACTTTTTTAACAGAATATCATAGAGTAGATATTTTTATCATTACACTTTTGTGTAGTTCTTTACTGACTACCATTCTTAGACTTTGTGTTATGTAGCTCCATTCTGCCTGAATTTCACCTGAGCTTGTTTTGTTTTTAATGATTTACCACACAGGCCTGTTGTTATTTCAAAGGAGAATAACTTGGTGATGGAGCATTCTCAGTGACTGATGGACTCAAAAGAAGAAAGGTAATTTTACACTTCACTCATAAAAGTCTCATAACTCATAACATGAGCCCACGGTGATGCAGTGTTTAGAATGCAGTACTGCAGGCTACTCCTGCTGGCTGCCAACAGTTCAGATCTCACTGGCTCAAGTTTGACTCAACCTTCCATCCTTCTGAGGTCGGTAAAATGACCCAGATTATTGGGGGCAATATGCTGACTGTGTAAACCGCTTAGAGGGGGCTAGAAAGCACTGTGAAGCGGTATATAAGTCTAAGTGCTTATTGCTATCGCTATTGCTACAACATCCAACTATCGGGTACAGAACTATGAGATTTTTTATTGTTCCTTATTGGTTTATATATGTTATGTGTTTGGCTGAATGAGTACTGAAATAGTATTTTGCTGAGTAATAAATCTAAATTTTGTTGCCTTATAAAACTAATAAGTTAATATTAGCTAATATATGTGCTTTTTAAAATTACATAGAATTTCAGATCAGAGCACAAAGATAATTATTGTTAGATTGGAGACATATTATATATAACATAGAAATATAAGATATATAATTTAAATGAATGAATAAATACATTCAAACCAAACAGGAAGGAGAACAGTAGGATATTTTTTAAATTAGAAAGCTTTAATTTTTTTTTTTTTACTCGTGCTCTGTTTCATCAAATTTATTTTCAAAATAATCTTCTGTTAGCTTATTGGTAAATTATCTCTAGACAAGATAGGTAGCAAACCAATTTCATAAACAAATTGAGGATATAGAAAATGGCTTGCCTGGTCTCATGGGGATCTTTAGGGCTGAGTAGGGATTTGAGCCTGAAATTCCTCACCTATATCCCCAACATTAACCTGCCCTGTGAAACAGCTACCCCCACAAGTTTTCATATTCTATCAGTACAAGTGGCAGAGACTTTAGGAACAAGTATTCTAGATACCTTAATTTTTTCTAACATTTTATAAATATGTCCTTAGATTTTCTTAAACTTCTTTCCAATATCATAAAATTGAGAACACAACTGCTTTTTGGGGTAGATTTGCATCTAAGTAAAGAAATTGAAAACATTTATGACATATGCAATACATTACTTGTATCAGTTCTGATGTGCCCAGATTTTAAATGTGTCAATGTTTCATATATATGCTAGCTTAGCAGCCCAGGAAGGAGCAAGAGAGAGAGGCCTGGTCTATGTGTGGCAAGCTGGTTCCTGTTGTCCTACCCCCGAAAGATTTCCCGGTTGGACTGGAAAAAGAGTGTTGCAGGCAGCACTTGGAGAAAACCATGGTGTACTTCTGTCTGATGGTATGGACATTGGATTTTAAAAGAAACATTTCCTTTTAGAGGAAAATAGCCAGTTTTAAAATTCTACCAAGATAAATTTTCAACTAGCTATATTTGAAAAAGTTTTAATTTGATATTCAAAATGTTAGTTCATTTACACGAGGTTCTAATGTCTGCAATTGTATATCTATTCTTAATTGGCAAGAGCAAGCCAGAAATATATTAATACCTTCTTTTTTTAAAATAAAGTTTAATTTTTATACTGCAATGTTCTCATGGATTCCTTGTGGTATAAAGTGTATAATATCGTGTTGGAATGTGATAAAACACAGCTTCAGTTCTGTGTTTATTTTGTTTACTGATAGGATCTTGATTTGTGGGCAGTTTTGTTCCTATAGATTTGTTTTCTCAAATTTTGAATAACTAACTCATCATCCAATTATTGAGCTGTTGCACCTTATGTTCAAGATGTGTTTATTACCTCTTAATTCTCTTTCCCCCTCAAATTGTATGTCATGAAACCTGAAGTTAATTTGAATAACTTTCATTTCTTTCAGATGGCAAAGTCTATAGTTTTGGAAAATTTCCTTGGAGACCTGGGCTAGAAGAGTCTTTTATTAATTGTCCAACACTGGAAAAAGGTTTGAGTGGACAACATGTTGTAACAGTGGCAGCTGGCAGCTTTCACAGTGGAGCAGTAACTGAAGGAGGAGTGGTATATATGTGGGGGGAGAATTCTGCTGGTCAGTGTGCTGTGGCCAATCAGACTACTGTGCCAGAACCCACCCCCGTCAGCATTTCTGATGGTGAAGCTGGACCTTTCTTGCCAATTCGGATTTTGCAATTGACATGTGGAGAGGAGCACACCTTGGCACTCTCGCAAAGTAGAGAGATATGGGCATGGGGAAGTGGCTGTCAACTAGGCCTTATAACCAATACTTTTCCAGTGACCAAGCCACAAAAAGTTGAATACCTGGCAGGGCGTGTGGTGCTTCAGATTGCTTGTGGGACCCATCACAGCTTGGCCCTGGTACAGTGTCTCCCCAGTCAAGACTTAAAACCTCTCCCAGAGAGATGCAATCACTGCAGCCAACTTCTCATTACCATGACTGATAAAGAAGACCACGTCATCATCTCTGATAGCCACTGCTGTCCATTGGGTGTTGTACTGACTGAGTCTCAGTCTGAGAATCGCATGTCTTGTTCATCACTAGAAACTTTGGAAAGAAAGAGTTTAACAAGCAGTCAAGATGAGGATTGCCAAAAAACCCTTTCAGAAGATCAGATGTTGCCTGGGGCAGAGTATGATGTAGCAAGTATATTTTCGAACAATGATGGACAGGAAGATAGTGGCATTTCTAGTCCAGGAAAGCCTTTGATCACTGACAAAACAGCAGTAAAGCAACACTTGATGAACCTTTCAGATAATTCATTAAATGCAAGCAGGGAGCAGCAAATCAGCTCTCAACCTGAACAGGTATCCATCTGCATTTATTTGGCCATACTTTTCTTCCTTTCTATGTTGTATTATGTGCATGCAAAAACCTTAAAACTTCTCATAAAAGCTCAAAAGAATTTCACATAAGGGGTCCTATGTGCTCTCTGAGTTTGGTTGGGTTTTTTTTGCAGACGTTTCATGATCCAATCTAGTAACATCAGGGAGTGGGGTTTCACATGGAATATCACATGGCCTCTAAAAACATAAATTTCAAATGAGCTGTGGTGGATAGCGCATTTATAATCACCATGCTTCCCCAGATTTGGATAAAACCTTATCCGAAAATTCCTAGCCATGTTTGAGTAGGTTATTGGAATAATCTCAACACTTTCTTTATGATTCTTTTATTACAATCTTAAGTATGTAGAATTAACAAGAAAGTTTCATGGGTTTATATTCGTTTACTATAGTTTTGTTGTAAAATATAGACTGAGCTGTTAATAGCTTAGTTTAAGCTTTCTAAGTTATAAGTAAAACCTAGTTTTAGTACTGTAGATGGAATCTTCCCTCTCTCCACTCTAGAATGAGAGCTTTATCATGGAAATTAAGGTATAATGGGACATAATTTTTATACTTCAGATTTTGAAAACTGCTGAACACTAATCAAAGCCAAGTAATGCCTACAACTGAACTGTGATCTCGGCTTATCAGGAGCCAACAGTATTGAATGTGTGCTTTTTGCTATTAGCCAAGTTATCTTCAGATGGATGGTTTATGCGGAGACATGCTTGTTAGAGATATTTCACTTTCCTCTTAAAATTAACAAAACCGTATAGCAGTGCAGTAGAAAAATGAATAAAGGACTTCAGATTTCCCCTCCCCTCCCCCCCCAGTTTTTGTAACCTTTTTTGGAATTTCTGATCAACATTGTAATTCTCTGTTGCTTCATCATTATGATAGAAGCATTTAGTGGCTATGGTGTATGGAGTGGATTATATAAATGTAAAATGGTCCATATCATATGCTTGCTCATGAATTCATTGTCCTTTTTGGACAAAGTTGGTACTGCTTGATAACTGCCCTTGATTGTCAGGGTAAGTCAGAATTATTTAGACATTGGAATGAATGTGTTTGGTGTATTTGCATCAACTATTCTTTCACATGGGAGCTTCTGAAGTTCAGGATGGTTTTCTTCATGACTTGTTTAGCTTTACTCAGGCAGGAAATTGGTTTCTTCCACATCCAACAAAACATCTTATTGAACAAACATTAAGTAAAATAACTTATTTACTCACATCTGCTAGTAGAAGCCAGGTGTTGTGTATCAGCAGACTATCCATTCACCGTAAAACTGGAATTCCAGATTTCAGAAAGAATTCTAACTGCAATGTATAGATGCAGCAACTAGAACAGTTTTTTTCTAATATGGTTAGTACTTAATTTATATTTTATGATGAATTCAAAAATCAAAAATTTCAGTACTGTTTGAAAAAACTTTTATTGTTTATGTATGTTGTTTAACTTCCAAATTAGAAACTAAGTTAAGGTTGGGGAGGTTTTTTCTGTGATTAAGATACTAGCTTGTCAGGATAGCATGGAGATCACTTGCCTATAAAGTCGACAAGAGTGAGACACGACTAAAACAACTGCACCATTTTATGAAAGATACCCTGTTTATTGCTTTATCTTGTAAAATCTTGATTTTTTTTTCCTAGCAGTTGCTGCGTGTGTACAATTAGACAATGTAGGGGAAAGTGGGCAGGACAAACCATGATTTGAACTGGTTTAGAAAAACACTGAAATAAAAGGATGCAGATCTAAAATTTTAAATGGCAGTTTTATTTTCATATACTTTATAATACATGTTGTATGGTTTATTGTTTGGGTAAAGAGAAAGATGCAGTGCTTTTGATGGAAAGCAGCATGTGCTGGTTATTTTATAAATGACCATTTTATTATTGAAATAAACAGAAGTAGAAAGCAGTTAATTGGGAGGATGACCACTTTAGGCTATTTATCCAGACTTAGTACTTTGTTCAAGTCTGACATGTACACTTAGAGTGGCAGTTATGGAAATAATAGCAAGCTTTTCATACAGAAAGCAACAAGTATTTCAATGCCTTTGGTTAATTTTTTTGAATATGAATGAACAGAGTTTTCTGCTATCTCTTAAAAAAATCTGGCTTATAGGTCACTTTTCTTAAACAAAGCTAAGACACTTAAATAACTCATCTTCAATATTAGTTGTATGTATTTGTAATAAAACAAGATGTCTTGAACTATCTAAAGTTGGCATATATGCTATAATAGATTTTTTGGATGTGCTTACTGTATTTCTAGCAGTCTCAAGAAGAGGATCATCTTGTTTGTCTCCCCGGTCCACCTCTCCCAGGTACATCTGCCCTTAATAGCCTAGTGGTTTCTTGTGCATCTGCAGTTGGTGTAAGAGTAGCTGCTACTTATGAAGCCGGAGCCTCGTCTCTGAAGAAGGTAATGAACTTCTATGGCCCGGTTCCAGGTTGCACAGCATCCCCACCTAGTGGAAGTTCTCCAATCCTTGATGGAATGAAAGACAGCCGAGAAGAACAGGTCAAGCTGGAATCAATGCAAGGCAAGAAAAGTTCCAGCTTGGTAGATATTAGAGAAGAGGAATCTGAAGGAATCTGTCGAAGACTTTCCTTGCCTGGTTTGCTCTCCCAAGGTGAGATGCTGACTTGATCTCTAGGATTTTCATTCCTGGATGTTATCATCTAATTTCACCGAAGTGTAAAGAATGTATAGGCTTCTAATGGCAGATTGTATTCAGTGTAGCACCTTGTTTTAGAACCAGATCCTAAGATTAGAAGATTTGGGAAACACTAAAAGATCCTGTTATCTCTTTGTATGTGATTTTGAAGATAAGCTATTAGGAGCATTGTTAATAAAAATACCTTTTAGACCTTTTATTTTGTAAATGTTTTTGAAGTACATATCTAGCAAAAATGTTATTTTTAAGCAGAGTAAATATTTTCAAAATGTTTAAATTTATATTTTAAAAAGTCAGTTTCTCAAAATACTTTTTCTATTTCTTATGTGTACACGCTTACCAATCTGCAGGGACCCTTCCCATGTATAAATGAGATCTGTCTTAAATCTCTCTTTTTAATTCATCAGTTGTACAATCACAGCTGTGTCCTTTAGAGTCAAAGAGAACATGAATGATTTTTATCATTCAATATGGTAGTCCTGCCACTTCATAGTTGCCTCTTATGTAATGCTAGAATGCTTAATTGTGACTTCTAGAAAAGTATTGTTTGCCCTGGTGACTGTTTTTTCTGGAAATTGATGTACTGTAGTCCTAAAGCAGAGAGGTAAACAATCTTTTACAATGTTTTGTTCAGTATTTTTCATTTGTAGAGCTATTAAAAATATGTGCCCAACTATGTTTTAATTAAAAATTGGTTAGGTCCAGATTCAATTAAGTAATGCCTCTGAACATAAATATTCTGATACTCACACCAAAATATTTTTTGATAAAATATGTTCATTATGAGTTTACTACATTTCCTAAGGTTTTTCATTATTCACAGGTATATAGGTGAGGACCTTCTGTTACGATTTAGTAAGTGTGGGCAGACATTTTAATAAATCATTCAACCAGTAATTTTTACCACTTGGCACAACTTTCCTTTCTTTTAGCAAAGGGGGCTTTCAGCAGCTACCAGGTCTTAGCTGCAAAGTTCTAGATAGCAAGAAAGAGTTTTCTGTATCTTTTTGCTGCCATCTAGTCATATTTTTGCAGCTCAAACCTCGTAGTCCTAAACTTGTATGTAGACACCTAATGAAAACATCCACCATTCCTTTTTTTGGGGGGGTGGGTGGGGTGGGGGTGGGGAGGAGAAGTTACTTTTGTTTTCAGACTAGCTAACTGGATTCCAGTATAGGATCAAATGGGTATAAGTTGCAGACTAATTGCAACATTCTCTCTTTATGAATACTTCTTAGAAAGGAATATGATGTTGTCTTTGTGAGATAAGAATTTTGTTCTTCAAAAAAGCAATAGTAATTTTATAGGAAATAGCTACCTGATGTACTCTGGATGACTGATATGGCTAGCACTACAAATTTTATGAATTTTTTATAATGGGAATTAATTAACATCATGAAGGTACGGCATTCCTCTTTTATTTCAAAGTCAATTGAAAAGATACATCATGCTTATAACAAATTGCCTAGATGATGTTTTCAGTTTAATATTTAGCTTTTATACCTGATAAGAAGACCATGTGAATCTGCCTTTTAAGGATTAGCAAATAATATATTTAGTTGAACTAAAGATATAGATCATCACTATGCTCTAACCGTTTATTCTTGCTTCCCTTACTAAAGTTTCTCCAAGGCTTTTGAGGAAGGTAGGACGAGCCAAAATGAGGACAGTTGCCCTGACACCTACATACAGTGGTGAAGCTGATGCACTTCTTCCGTCTCTACGAACTGAGGTGTGGAGCTGGGGGAAAGGAAAAGATGGGCAACTGGGACATGGTGATATCTTGCCAAGGTAAGAGTATATAGAGAAAAGCTTTCCTTTGTTAGGAAACAGTAATTCCCTCTTATAGTCCTCTGTGTTCATCTGTGATGGAATATGATTTGTGGGGCTTACTGGAGATGCCACAGGGAGGAAAGCAGGGGAAATCTCTGTCTATGCATGATTAATTTTTGCTCACACAATGTTAACTATAACCTAATTGGAATTGTCTCCATATGTTTTCATTCTGTAATGACTGGTTCAATATATGTGGGCCATCTTGATCATAACAAAACAATTTGTCTTCTGTATTGGCATTGTAAAAATTGATCATTGCATTCCTATGAAAAGTACTCTGTGCAAATTTCTTCTGTAAGTTGAGGATCTTGATTTCATTTTGTGGGTTTGCAGGCTCCAACCATTGTGTGTAAAAAGTCTTGATGGTAAGGAAGTAATTCATTTGTCTGCTGGTGGCCATCATTCCTTGGCACTCACAGCTAAATCGCAGGTAGGAAAATAAATGCTGCTTGCTTATCTCACATCTGGAGCTTCACTCATTAGATCAAACTCTGTGTTTTCTGTGTTTCACTCCATATTCAGATTTCCTTTCAACATTATGTTTTCAGTATTGATATAGATACTTTTTATAGATACACATTTAAATGTTTATGTGAACTGAGACTGAAAGCATGCCTATTGATGGCCAAAATCTGAATGAACAGGTGCTTGTCATTCCAGTTTGTCCTTTCCAGCTGTAGTAGGCTTCTAGCTGCCTGGGCTGGTTAGGGTTTAATTCTTCTTGTTTGGATGAATAAGAATTGATGGGGACTATAAGAGTGAAATTATGTATTTATTTCTGTATTTATACCATTCCTTTTGTTCAGGAGCACAACATGGCATAGATTTTTTGCCACAATAATATGAGAGAGCCTTGGGCTGAGAGAGGGACTTTACTTGTAAAGTTTTGAACAACACCTTAAAACAGGCTAATCTGCCTCTTAATTCCCCGGAATTAAGTCAGTCAGGTCATCCTGAACAGAGTCATGGCAGCATAGCAAAGTCACAAGGCTGGTATAAAGATAGTGATGATTAATTGGCCTTATAATGGTATAGGTTGAACATGAACTTATATTCATGTCCAGGCAAATTTATTCATTTTTTCCCTTTTTTAGCCATCATTATGCTGAGCATTTCTTTTGCCATTTTCTGTAAATCAAAAGGCATTTCTGGATAGGAAGAGACAATTCTGGGATAATCATATCTAGCAACTTTGCTACTCAGGATTTCAATATTCAACAAAATTTATCTGATTATTGAGTAATTCCTCAAACATATCCGTTTCATCATGAGTGCAGGCCTACCACCTTGAGGAAATTAGATGTGCTCATGCTTCAATGACTAAAAAGTGATCATCTTTTGACAAAGGATTTCTAGAAATGTTCTCCAGATAAGGAGCAACCTGGTTAAGGCACCAAGCTAGAAAACAGGAGAACTTGAGATCAGATCCTGCCTTAGCCATGAAAACCAGCTGAGTGACTTTGCGCCAGTTACTCTCTCTCAGTCCAACTTACCTCGCAGGGTTGTTGTTCTGGGAAAAATAGGAGGAAGGTATGTTGGATGTGTATACTGCCCTGAGTTATTTGTAAAAATAATTAAGGTGGGATATAAATAAATAATAAATTATGAGAGTAATGTAGATCCAATTTATGGCCACCATTTTATGAGTTAGACTAGTTGTGGCATGGGAAAAGTCTATGCTAACCCTGTATTGCTGGGCTACTTTCAGCCATACCACAAGGACATGGAGGTTGAAATCCCTCCAGAGCAGAAACTATAAGGAATCAACCAAAATCCCAGATATGAGATTGAGAAGCCCAGAGAGAAACATTGTAATACAACACATCTGAAAGTTGCCACTTTAATCGAAGGCTATTTTTGATGGACTTTTTCTTATTTTTCTACACTCTTATTTTATTTTATCTTGGCATAGGTTACATCAAAGTGGCTTTTCTCTCTACTTTTCTGCAGGTATATGCATGGGGCAGTAATATTTATGGACAGCTAAGTCATTTGAATTCTCCAACCACAATCCCTCGTCTGGCAAAGGTAATTTTGATTGTCACTAACTTCTTTTCAGAATAATTATTTGTAATTTCAACTTACATCACCACATTTGCTTTTTTAAAAAATTACCAATTCCTTGATTAAAAGAAGACAATTATGAAGACATTTCAGCTGGGCTTTCCATGATTTCAAAGATCCTGTTGCTCCCCCAAATATAGAAATCTTGATTTAAGAGAATCTTCCTGGTATCTTAGGTTTCTCTTAACATGGCACAAAGTGAAAACAGTCCAAAGCTATACTTCCCATCTGCAGCTGAGGAATGGTGATCTGTGATTTACCTTGTAATTTTTTTCTTGTAGTCCGTATGATCCAGAGTGATCATAAGAACCAGAGTGATCAGGAGCACAAACACTTTGTAGGGAGAAAAAGACAAAATGATTGCAACTCTGGCTTAAAAAATGATTGAAGGGCTATGATTGAAGTATGCAAAATCTAAAACAGGGATCATCCAGTGAAACCGATTGGAAGGAAATCTGAAATAGATGAAAGAAGACACTTGTTCATTCTAAGCATAATTCTACATTGGGTTCATTACCTCATTATGTGGCAATGGCAATTAATTTGGGTTTAAAGAGAAAATTTGGATAAAGGAGAAATTTATTAAGTACAATTGGACTTGAAAACTAAAATGTTGCTTTTAGGTTGAGAGTAGGATTTTTCCAAATACCAGTTGTAGGGATGAAGCTACCAGTTAAACAGTTTAATGCAAGAGACAACTGTCTGGATCTTGTTGTAGATTAAAAGTGGTCTTGCCCTGATTTACCAGAGCTGTTCTTATGTTCCTAAGTTATGTTTTTATATCTTGCAAGATATGTGATGACAACAGAATTTGGAATATAGCAGCAGGTCCAGATTATTCCCTATTCCTAGTAGATGGAGAAGATTTTCAGCCTTCGTTATATTATAGTGGCCGAGAAGAAAAAGAAGAGGATGATGTTTCATCTGAAAACAACTGCCTAAAAAGTCCAACATTGCTGCTAAATTGTAGTAAGGTATGTATTACCTTCTGGTTATTTCCTAAACATTCTTTAGGATTTCCTTTAGAACATAGGTATGTGATATGTAGTCTCAGGAATACGTGTAATCTCTCATTCCATTGACCATGGAAAATAATTTCCAGTAGAACCCAACCCCAGGATCAGACCTGTACTGTAATTGCAAAATAATCATCTGTGCCGCAGCTGCATCCTTCTGCTTCATGTTCAAGTTTTGTCAGCTAAAAGAAACATTACATTTTCCATTATTGTTTTCAGCTGAGATGCTATAGTGTTGAGAAATACCATCGGTAGTATATAACGTTAACAGTGAAGTCACTGTTACTATGCACTGTTTTCTGTGACTTAATTTTCTTATCCTAATTTAAAAAAATAAAATATATTCTAACAAAAAGCCAATATACATTCATGTTTTGTAAGGCATTTGTTTCAGTTTACTGGTATACTATATAAAGAACAAGCCAGTAAATTAAATTTGTAGTTTCAAGGAATTACTGCAGATAGTCTTCAGATTATGTCAGTTCATTTAGTGACTGTTCATTATTATGGCAGTGCTGAAAACGGGGTGTATAACCAGCTCCCACTGCGCTGCAGTTCTGGTCATTATAGCCATCCCGTTGTAATGTGATGCTTTGTGCGATGTAATGCTTTGGCGCCTGGCTTGCAATTACAACATCAGAGAGCTGTAGTCTGCACTGGGCCTCCCCAACAGTCCCCCACCCTCTCTCAGCCTCCCTTGATCTGTGCTTTGGCTGCACCGAGCCTCCAAAACTCTCCCTGTCCTCTATCTTGTGTGTCTGTCGCAGGCCTCCCCCAGCCTCCACCACTCCCCCTGCAGGACCCTTGCGCTCCTTGCCTGTGGCTCCTGTCACTTCCTATCTAACAACCAATACATTTTGGAATTATGCTACAACCATGATTGCCATCACTAAGCAATGCAGTCACATAATGTTGCACTTTAAACCGCATCACGTGGTTCCAATCATTATCTCAGTCTTAATTGCCATCGTAACCCAAGGGCTACCTGTAAATCATAAACTAGTGAACATCCTCTTCCACTTTTTTTTTTTCGTCTTACACCTGAGTTTGGTGAAAGTGTTGTGGTTTGTGAAACAGTGGGTTTCATATAACATTCAATGAGTGAATATATGCCCATCATTGCTTTATAGAGTACATAAACAATAGTATGTAAAATATACTGACTAAATTGGATGTAAGAAATAGACGAGCTTTATTACAAGCTTAGTTGTAATATGGCACATAAAATAGGATATGGAACCAAAAACTTTCTGGAAAAGGATGGTTTTGGAATGAAATGTAGAGAAAGTGTGAGGCGAAAGTAACCAGGAACAGGAGTTTAGTTCAAAGCACTTCAAGTTTATTACGCTTTTATTGTGGTTTGTGAAACAGTTTATTACAAGTTTATTACAAGAATCCAATCTATTAATAATCAAAACAAATTGGTGCTAGATAAGAACACTTGATAAGAACAGAATTCAAGGAGAACTGGTGCTCTCTGGTGGTTTTCTTGCAGATGTTTCATTACCTAAACTAGGTAACATCAGGAAAGCACCAAGGACCCCTCATTTCAACCCTTAGCTACAAATATTCTCTGTTATTGGTAAGTAAGTGAATATGGAAAGTAGGTTCAAGAGCAACAGTAAGAAAGCGGAAGGAGTAAAATCTGAAAGAGCTTAATTGATATCAGAACAGAATAAGAACAGAACAGAATAATAGAGTTGGATGGGACCTTGTAGGTCATATAATTTAACCCCCTGCCCAAGCAGAAGACCCTACACCATTTCTGACAGATGGCAGTCCAGTCTCTTCTTGAAAGCTTCCAGTGATGAAGCTCCCACAACTTCTAAAGGCAAGCTGTTCCATTCGTTGATTGTTCTCACTGTCAGAAAATTTCTCCTTATTACCAGGTTGAATCTCTGCTTGATCAGTTTCCATCCATTATTCCTTGACTAGCTTTCAGGTGTTTTGAAAAATAGGGGTTGACCCCCTCCTCTCTGTGACAGCCCCTCAAATACTGGAACACTGCTATCATGTCTACCCTGGTCCTTCTCTTCATTAGACTAGCCATGTCCAGTTCCTGTAACCGTTCTTCATGTTTTAGTCCGCTAATCATCATTGTTGCTCTTCTCTGCACTCTTTCTAGAGTCTCAACATCTTTCTTATAATGTGGTAATCAAAACTGGATGTAGTATTCTAGGTGTATGGTCTTACTAAGGCTTTATAGAGTGTTATTAGTACCTTATATGATCTTGATTGAATCCCTCTGTTAACGCAATTTAGGATTGCATTGGCCTTTTTTGTTGCCACTGCACACTCTTGGCTCATATTTAATTGGTTGCCCACTGAGACCCCTCTCACAGTTACTGCTACCTGGTATTAAGCCTGGTTTCTTTCAGTCTATATGTGTGGTTTTGGTTTTTCTTGCCTAAGTGTAAGACTTTACTTTTCTCTACATTGAATTTCATTTTATTAGTTAGGGCCCACTGTTCAAGTCTGTCAAGATCCATTTGGATCTTGAGCCTATTATCTAGGGTGTTGGCTATTACTGCCAACATTCATATTCATATTCAAAGATGAATGAATATGAATATGAATATCCTTGAACATAATTGGAATCTGATTTCACAAGCCACACTATCTTTGCCAAACCTGGGTATTTAAGGATATGATCAAAGAAAAAGAATACAGATACAGTTTACCGGATCTAAGACTATTATTCCTGAATCTGATCAAGTAAATGCCTCAAGTATTAATACTTCATATGGTACAGATACCATGATTTTTATAAAAGGGTATATATAGTAAGTCACGTTAATGTTATGTATCTACTTTGAAGAGTTTATTTCACTAGGTCAAGTGGTAAAATAGAAGAGGCAAATGTCTACCAGAACATCAAGTAGGGCTAACCTTGAGTTTTGTCTTGCGAGATTTCTCAAAATAATGTATTTTCTTCCAGCTAGGGTATATTAGCCATGTGACAACAGGTGGAAATAAGTGCTTGGCTTTAGTGGACAAGAACATTATGGGATACATCGCAAGTCTTCATGAGTTGGCTTCGACAGAGCGACAGTTCTACTCTAAACTGAGTTCTATAAAATCTCAAGTTCTCCGACCACTCTTGGGATTTGGTAAGAGGTGTTTTTATTTCACTGTCTTCAGTTTCTGACTTCTAAAAATCACTAGGAAGTAATTTTTTGTTTTTGTTTCTTTATTTGGACAGGAATACCATTGTGTTTTTGTCTTCGGTTTTGCTCTGTATTTAGACCACCCACCTCAGTCGTATATTGTGCTAAATGAAAGACTGTCTGCCTTTGAGCAGGAAACCAATAGTGCAAGGAGTACAGGAATACTATATTATTGTTCCAGGACATAATAACTGAAACTTGAAAGCTTGCTGAGTTTCCCCTTACACTAAGCAGAAGTGAGACAGGATTATTTTGAGTTTCCTTCTTACATTTTTCTCTTTCCCAGCTGATGGAAAATTTGGAGGGTTCATGATAGAGTCCCATGTACAACATTTTCTAATGCTAAAGTCCCATAATTCCTCAGTCTCTACTTCCTCATTTTCCATCACACAACCTGACACCTGACCATTTTCCAAATTAATATACTAAATTATGGATAGTATACAGGTCTTGCCCTGATGGTCAAGGATGCATTCCCTCAGAGGCTCATCTTGCATCTGTGGGACTCGAGTGGCATATCCACCACTGATACACAGAATATGTAAGGCAGCGATCTCCTGCAGAGGCATCTCTTGACCTCATCTTCTCAAGGACCATGAAGTGGTAATCTCCTCTAGAGGTATCTCTCAGCCACCCAGGTTCGTAGTCAAGCTGCAGGGCATTCTGTGCACCTCCTGCACACACTCACATGGGAGGAGTGTCCTTGTATAATCATTCTTGCTACTAGGGTCTTCTGGAATAGCATCCAAAATATTTGCACAAACCAAAAGAAAAGGGTAACAATCTTGTCAGTTAAGCTCCTCAATGTGAGGTATTTGGTCTTTGCTGCAAAAACCCAAATCTAGCTTCTATATATCTGAAGTATCTTGGTTCTTTTGCCAATTTGTAGCAATATTTGATGCCGATGTTTCCTTTGTTGGTACTAGAGATTAAAACACATTACACTGAAAGTACACATTGGTGTATTCACAGTACTAGAGACTAATCATATGTATTAAATTTATTTACCATCCAGTTCTCAGTGACTCAACAAGATACATCTGAAGAGGGGTGGGGTTACAGTTTAAGCAAATTAAAATATGAATTGATTGGATGTAGCAGCCAGAAATGTTATTGATTATAGCACATTACGTGCCTAATAGCCAATAAGGCTATTAGGATGTCTGTGACAATGAGGCAGGACTACAAAGACGAAATAACCAAAGGTGCAGTGTCCATTAACATAATTTTCTTCTGGGGATTTCCTTCTTTTTTTTCCCAGAGCCCTGTTTACTTTTCAGAAACTTTTCTCAGCTTATTATAATAAATTAGGCTTTCTACATGTTCTTGTAGTTGAACTGATCTTTTTAGATACCTTGAAAGAGTATTTTTGTAGTATGGATAGGTGCTCATTTTGGCATGAAACAACTGAACCAATGCTTCCTTTTCCGTAGGAAGATGTATTGGGTTAGGGGATTTTTAGTCTTCATAGATCAAAGTTGTCATTTCTCTTCCCTTAACAGCTCCTGCCTACCTTCATCCAAGTTCCCCCTACATTCCTCTTCATAGAAAAGGAAAACAGCCTGAATTTCCCATTGCAGTAAATAAGTCATATTCTATAAATTATTTAAAATGTTCCATTTTCTATTGTGCTGCTCCTCCAATCCATGGACGGGTAGTATCTCCTAGTTGCTGGGCAGAACTGAGTACTAAACCTTCCAATTGTTAGGCCACGCCCACCTCCACCTATCAGCCCCAGTCTTTCTCACTCAGTTGCTGTGAGAACTTGGCAATTTGAGTGCTCTCTAATTATAATTACCTTCCTTCATATTTCTTTGTTATTTTAACTTCTTATTTTTGTTTTTATCATCTTTAAAACTGCTGAGGAGCTGCCACGTGGGAGATTCCTTATTGCTGTGTGCCTTAGGCGAGCTTGGGGCTCCAAGCCACTTGGCCTATCTCCCCTCCGATCAGGGCTGCAGCACGCCGGATTCCGACCCGGCTGGGCAGATCCGTGCTTCTTTGGCCGCTGGCGAAGGGCTAGCCTACCGCTGAAGCGTTAGAGCTGCCCTTGCCTCAGCTCCATCCATCAAGCGGCTCCGGAGTGCCTGCCTTCTTATCGGGCAGCCTCTGATGATTCCGGATCAGCTGTAGAGCACTAAGAGTGTGCGGCGCTAAAAGAGGCAAGCGCTGACTGATGGACGCCTTTGGCGCCGTCTTTCTGGAGAACGCTGGGAGCGCGGCGCTGAGGGAGACGAGCGCTGACCGTCAGACACCTTCGGCGCAGTTTTCAGGCTGAGCGGTGGCGCCCAACGATCAAACAGCTTCGGTTGGGCTTCGGAGGTGCTGTTTGCCTCAAGAGCAAGCTCCACGTCGCAGAAGGTAATCTGCTGAGTGACGGCCGCCATTTTGTTTCGGGACTTTGCCAGCGTGGCGGCCGCCATTTTGGAGACTAATTAAACTTTTTTTTAAAAAAAAAACAACAACAACAGAAGAAGGGGACGATTGAGAGACATTGGCCTGCTAATGGTAGGGTGAAACTTGGTGCTCAATTACCACCCTGATTGACTGGTGCCCCTAAATTCGGACTGAGCCTTTAATCTTGATCCCTCCCTTGCCTCATTGAATTGACTGTTTTTACATTGGGGGTGGTTTTGAGCTCAGTGGCTTCTGAGCCTTCCTTTGCCCCTGCTCCACTGTTTCTTCACTGTGGGCATTTCCTTGAGTGGAGCCTCGGTGCTGATCCCTGGTGGTCTTGGCCTACCACTAACGCTATACTGCCATCCATTCACCATGGCAGACATTGCCTTATCTTCTGATTCAGAGGGCGCCTGTGATTATCCTGCCCTCCAACCCAAGTCGGGCAGTAAGAAATCAAAATCCAAGCCTCGCAAATCCAAATCAGCCTCTAAAGCATCCACTACAAATAAGGCTGAGCAGAGGCGCCACGAGGCCTTAGAGAAGCAATTTGAGAGGGCCCAACAACAACAGGCGACTATGTCAAGACAGTTTGCTGCTTCTGAGGACTGTGAGGATCATTCTGGAAATTTGCAAGCCGGATCCTCATCCGTCTCTTCAACCAGGCTCGCTGCTTCCAACTTACAACGCTCCAAGGGAGTTTCAATGTCATTGCCTGATGTTTTCACCCAATCTGTCGCTTCTTTGGGCTCTAGACTTTTGCCTGAGGCTACATTTACATTTATCCGCCCAGAGGTGCCTGACACACCTGTGAGCTTTCAATCAATGTTGTCAGATGCGCTGGCGAAGATCTTAGCAGCTGGCATACAACAAGATGTAGCTCGGCCAGTTAACACCTGTCAGCCTTCTCAGGCTCCGGCCCCTGTTAATGAACCAGTTCCGAGTACCAGTCGGCAGCGTCCTGTTGAATCTTCTTCAGAGGAGTCTGAAGAAGGGGAAATTTGTCCGGAGGATGTCGAATTCTCGGAAGATGAGGATCTTCCTCAGAGAAGCCCACCTTCACAAACTTGTTCCGGCCCTCTGTCTTCAAATCCCTACTTCATAAAGCCAAGGTTGCTACTAAATTTGGTATTGCAGAAGGGACCGCTGAGAGATCTTCAGAATCTCAACACCCGCACGATGCTCTATTCCACGTTTCTAAACAAGATCAGGACATGATTCCTTGCCCTCCCTTGTTTTCCAATGTCATTACATCAGCCTTTGGCCAACCAGGTTCCCTGACTACACCGAGTGGCCTTTATACTGCTGAGTCACAGCTGGAGGAGCTACTCGCAGTACCCTCTGTTGACCCTCCTGTCGCAACTTTGTCTACCTCTTCGATGCTGACTTCAGATGTTGTGGATGGCCTCAAGGCGGAGGACCGCAAGATGGAAATGGGGTTCCGTAAATCGCACCAAGCAGTGGCCTGGGCTATCAAGGCAGCCACTGCTACGTTGTTTTTCAATAGGACTTCTCTGATCTGGCTACGCCAGCTTCAGGAGAGGTTGCCCCCCACTGATACCAGGCTGCACCAGGACATTAACAAACTGGTGGCAGCAATGGAATACTCCGCAGATGCATCTTTGACAGCGACAAAATTTGCTTCACGAGCTATGGCGGCAACGGTGACCAACAGATGTCTCTTCTGGCTACGAAATTGGCGCGCAGACAACAAGGCTAAGTGGAAATTGGCATCAGATCCATTTACTGCTCCGTTACTATTCGGTCCTTGTCTGGAACCTATCTTGATAGAAGATAAAGACAAGCGCAAAGTGCTGCCATCCTCATTCCGCCGTTCGGAGCGGAGATACACCCCTTATACACAGTGCCAGTCCTTTCGATCCTCCTCGGGGTCAGGCGGCCCATACTACCAGCACTCTTATGCCCAGATATCTGACCGGGCATCAGACAGACAGCCATTTCGTGACAGAACCAGGAACCAATCTCAAGCGAAGCGTCCCTTCAGAGGTTCCTCTTACCGGCCTCCATGCAGAGGGAAGTGACTCGTTTATTCCGGGTCCTATCGGAGGTCGACTCCAGCAATTCTACCTCCAGTGGGACCTTTCAACAACCGACGCTTGGATCCGCTCGACCATACAACAGGGGCTTCGCCTCGAGTTCCACACTCTACCACCCAACACCTTTCGTCATTGCCCCATCTCTCGGTGCAAGGTCCAGAGGGAGCTCATGGAAGCGGAGATCTCACACCACCTCTCCATCAACGCTGTGGAGCCAGTGCCACAGGGCCAGGAGAGAACTGGATTCTACGGTACCTTGTTTCTGGTGCCCAAGTCATCGGGGGGGCCACAGGGGCATCTTGAACCTAAAACGACTCAATCAGTACATTCTGTATTGCAGGTTCAAGATGCACTCGCTCAGGTCAATTCTGGCATCCATCAGGCAAGGGGACTATCTTCAATCTGTAGATCTGCGAGAAGCATACCTGCATGTTCCCATTCACCCGTTGCATCATTGCTATCTTCGCTTCGAATACAACAACATGCATTTTCAATATCGTGCGATGCCTTTCGGTCTGTCCTCAGCTCCCAGGACCTTCACGAAGCTAGTGATGGTGGTAGCGGCTTCCATCCGATCTCACTCCATACGTCTCAGCTGTTATCTCGACGATTTGCTGGTGATGTCAGCATCCCCGTCACAGGCGCGGAAAGACATGGAGGTGGTCCTCCAGGCGTTCCAGAACCACGGTTTCTCCATCAACTGGCAGAAAAGCCATCTAACACCTACGACGCGGCTCCAGCACCTGGGTGCGGTGATCGATTCTCAGTTAGGTCAGGTGTTTCTCTCCCCAGATCGCATTCGAGACATCGAGACTATGGTGCGGCACGTTCAGTCCATGAGGAAGGTGCCTCTGCTCCACTTGAATCAATTGTTGGGGAAGTTAATATCCTGTATCCATGTCGTTCCGTGGGCACGCAGACATTCCCGCCCGCTTCAGTGGCTGTTGCTTCCCTTCCAGAAGGCCAAACGCAGTTCGTCGACCCGATTGTCCTACCTCCCCAAACTCGACTATCACTCACGTGGTGGAGGTCCCCCGCACTACAAAGAGGTTGTGTTTTTCTTGAACCGGGTCGTTCTGGTTACCGACGCCAGTCCCTCGGGCTGGGGAGCCCATCTGCAGAATGCCGTGATCCAAGGTCAGTGGTCTCCGGCGGAGAGGGCGAACAGCATCAATTTGCTGGAGTTGAGGGCTGTTCGGCTCGCATTGCGTCACTTTGTCCAAGTCTTGGAGGGGCGACATGTGTTGGTCCGGACGGACAATGTCACCACCAAGGCACACATAAATCGGGAGGGAGGCACACGCTCCAGGTCCCTGATGTTGGAGTCGGAGAGCCTGTTGGCTTGGGCGGAGCGACACACTGCATCTCTGGTGGCGGACCACATCTCGGGGCAGGACAACATCATGGCGGACTGGCTCAGCAGGGAGCACTTAGACCCTGCAGAGTGGTCTCTCAGGCCTGCCCTCTTCGATCAGATTGTGAGCCATTTTGGCCGTTCTCAGGTGGACCTCTTCGCCACGTCCCAGAATACACAACTACCAAGGTTCTACACGTGTTACCCGACCATCGGAGCAGAAGGCTACGATGCTCTACACTGTCAGTGGCCTCCAGGGCTTCTCTATGCCTTCCCGCCCTTTCCACTGATTCCAAGGCTGATTCGGAAGATGTTGTTGGAGGGGGCCGAGTTGATTCTGATCGCACCTCAGTGGCCTCGCCGGCCCTGGTATGCAGACCTAGTAGGATTGTCCACCTCCCCTCCGTGGACAATACCACTGGAGGAGGAGATGCTCAGCCAGGGAGCCATCTTCCACCCTGATCCAGGGTGGCTCCGATTGGCCGCTTGGCACTTGAGCGGCTCCAGCTGCAGAAGGACAGGCTGTCGTCTGATGTCATAAAGGTGATTCAAGCTGCTAGACGCCCTTCCACCACAAGAATTTATGAGGCTACTTGGCGAGCATTTTCTTCCTGGTGTGTGTCTCATCACGTGGACCCGACCTCTGCGGATATCCCGGACGTCCTGGACTTCTTACACGATGGTTTAGCCAAGGGTCTTGCTCCTGCCACGCTTCGGCGCCAGGTGGCCGCCTTGTCCACAGTCGTCAGGTGTGAGGACCACCGTATTCTTTCGCATAATCCTAGGATCAAAAGTTTCCTGCATGGGGCATCCAACATCTCGCCTCCAGTGGTACATAGGTACCCATCATGGGACCTTCCGTTAGTCCTTCAAGCGCTGACGACCTTGCCATTTGAGCCTTTGGCTTCTGTGTCTCTAAAATTTCTGACGCTTAAAGTCATCTTTCTACTGGCCATTACATCCGCGAGACGAGTATCAGAACTCACCGCGCTATCAGTCCACAAGGACCTTTGTATTTTTCATAGTGACAGAGTGGTCCTATGCTTGGACCCCTCCTTCTTACCAAAGATAAACTCTCGATTTCACCGCGCTCAAGAGTTAGTTCTGCCTAACTTCTGTCCCAATCCTCGTCATCAGACTGAGTCCTTATGGCATACTTTGGACGTCAGGCGTGCGCTTCGGCGTTATATCAAACGTACTGAGTCTTTTCGACGGACTGAATCCTTGTTGTGTCTTTCAACCCTTCCTCGATGGGGATGAAGGTGTCGTCTACTACTATTGCCAGGTGGATTAAGGCTTGCATCACGACGGCCTACGATGTGAGAACTCGCCCTCGTCCAGCTAAGATCTAGGCACATTCAACACGCAGTGCGGCTACGTCGGCTGCTTGGTCTACAAATGCTTCTGTATCTGAAATCTGTAGTGCAGCCACTTGGGCTTCTGACACTTCCTTTATCCGGCACTACAAAATTGATCAGTACGCCTCGTCTGATGCTGCATTTGGACGTAGAGTGTTACAACAAGTGGCCACGTCTCGGAGTCAGGGTTCCAGTCAGCCTCCCGCCCTGAGCTCTTGAACTTGGGTATATCCCGTCCATGGATTGGAGGAGCAGCGCAATGGAAAACGGACGTTGTGTTCCTGAACGTCCATTTTCGGGGCGCTGCGACTCCAATCCATACCCACCCATTCGGCTTCCTGTTCTGTTTGGTACCTTGTTTACTGTGTTTTGGGGTCTCTGATTGACTATCTTCCTGCACCTTCGTGAGGAAAGACTGCAGCTGATTGGTGGAGGTGGGCGTGGCCTAACAATTGGAAGGTTTAGCACTCAGTTCTGCCCAGCAACTAGGAGATACTACCCGTCCATGGATTGGAGTTGCAGCGCCCTGAAAATGGATGTTCAGGAACACAACGTCCGTTCCTTCAGCTGAGCTTTGTTGTCCAGCTGACATTCTTAATTTTCCCCTCGCTCCATAGCTAGCTTCAATCCTCAGATTCTTGCGGCCACATTCTTGACCAACCTTCTTGTAAAATGCTCCTTCCAAATTTTGCCTCCTATTCTCATTCCCAGCAAATTATTTGTGTCCTGACTTGTATGTATGATGAGCTAAACTCCTGAGGTATGTTGTAAAAGGTCCTTGATGATTAAGTGTTCATAAATGTAATTAAATAAAGATGGATTTACTAATGACTAGTTCATGAGAATCTTTGAAAACAGTTTTAAATGTATAGTTTTGAGAGCTTAAACTAATTCTTGTTCCTGATATATTGAATTGGCAATGTTTCTACCATGTATTTCAACTATTGTTGGGTTACAGATAATTTAGGTACGGCATCTACCATCCAATTGCTGCAAGAAATGGCAAGCACATTCAGCAAACTGTGTTACCTGATTGGTCAGCATGGAGCCTCTTTGACCAGCTTTCTTCAAGGATTAAAAGAGGCAAAGAATCTGGTGATTCTGAAGCATTCAAATCTGTTTTTGGAAAGTTATACTGAGTAAGGATTTTTTTTTTAATTTGTGGATTTTTATTACACTAGGTAAAGCTGCATCTGAAAATGGAATGAATTCTAAACAAAAACTAACAGAGTTTTCAAACATTATGCTTACTGTTTTCTGAACTGCTGACTTGCACTGTAAAATTAAGTTGAAGAATGATTGGAAAAATCACCAGCTACTTTAGACTGGCAGGCAAGAAGCAGAATTCTTGAAACTGTCATCAATTGAGTATTTTTATGATCGTAGTAGCACTGAAACACAAGCATTGGGCATTTTCAATTATCAAATGTAAGGTATGCCATGCTGTAAATACAGGAGAATATTAAATCTGTTAGTCAATAACCTTTAAGAATACAGTTCATAGATTCATGCTGTGATATATCTTTCATTTTAATGTGACATACAAATGGCTATTATGCTATACTATTGACATATGCCTCAGACAGAAAAGCTACCAAGAAAAAAAATACCTCTTTATTACCTATCCCATTACTTTGGGTATTTTCATATAAATCTTGTATAGCAGGAACTAATGCTGCTTTGCTTCCTAATCACAGTGCTTATGATGTGAGATACTCCAGGCCAGATGGGAAAATTTGAGTTTGAATAGTAATGTTGTACTGCTGTACTGGGGCGGGGGAGAGAACAACATGTAAAGGTATCAGAATTTGGACATAGAGTTCCTTGTTATCAAAGCAAAGTGAGAGGAAACTCTACTACCAGAGTCTAGTGATATAAACACGTTGAAATGCTAAAGGCTGGAAGGTCAGAGATTAGGCAGAAAGAGTTTCATTTCTTACATTTTCTATTAGACAGATTCATTATGATATCCACAAGAATATTCACTTTTCTTCCACTGTTCTGTTTTAGGTACTCTGCTTCCTTGACAAACTTTTTGGTTATGGGAGGATTTTCAGTACTCTCCAAGCCAGCAGTGTAAGTGCACATTTTCATGCGCAGAGTCATTTGATTTATTCTTGCACTAATGAATGATTAAAATCATGATAAAGATGAAGCTTGTACGCTGTAGGGTATTTCCCACCCGGCCAATGCGAGAAATGAGCTCCCTCGCAGCACCTCCTCTCCTACATGAAGCCAGCTGGGCTCGAACCACCACCACCCCTGCCCTGTTCTCCAGCTCAGCATTTTGTGCACACTCAGCCAGCCCGGCTAGTTCCCAAATCCCTACTCAGCAAACATGCGGAGCAGGCAACATGGGGATGTCACCAGGCCATGAGTCCCAGGTCAAGCAACCTGTAGACCTGGGATTGGGGAGGGGGGGACCTGGTGCCGGAGCTCCGAGCAGTGGCTTGTGCGGGCTCTGTCGGCACGTCCATAAAGTGGGATCGGCGTGACCATTTCCTGCCCGCAGGATTGCTGGCCAGGATTGGGTCAGACGCTGCCGCCACTGGCCAAGATCAGGCCAAAATCAGTGAGCCAGATGCACCACCACTGCCTGGGAGGAGAAGAGGGAGAGGAGGCGCTGCAAGGGAGCCCATTTCTTGTGTTCTTCTGGGCCGCGACGGCGATTCTGGACTTCTGATCTCGGCTGGTGAGGAAGAGAGAGCGGGGGATGAATGAGTGACTGGGTGTGTGCCTGTTAGTTGGCTTCCAGTGCCAGAGAGGTTAGGGAAGGGAAGCAGCCAGGCTGCTGTTGCCTTTCATTGGGGTGCGTGGAGTGAGATTGGGCTCCTCTTGCTGTCTCTTCTCTCCCTCTTGCCAAGCATGGCAGGGTTTTCTGCCCCTCACTTAGCCACCCACCCCCTTTATGCAATTTGGGGATGGCAACTGGGGTGGGGAGAAAGAATATTCCCAACTCCCGGGACAACTGGCTTCTCCCCGGTAGCTCTTTCTCTGCCTTTTGGCATCGGCCGTCGAAGAGGAGGAATTTGTCAGCAGAAAAGCTTGCCCCACCCACCACCACCCAGGTGCCCTTGCTTCCTCCAAGCCTTTCTTTGCCTACCAGTTCCCAATTTCCAGCTCCGTTGCTTTTCTCGCCGTTGTGTGCAGAGAAACAAGTTCGTGGGACTACTGTAAAAAAAAGTTCAGTCAATCAATTCCAACTTCTCGCAAGAAGGGTTTTTTTTAATGGTAGTCCCACAGATTTCTTGCCCTATACGCCCAGCAGAGAATGGAACTAGAAAGCAGGATAGTGAAAGAATGTGGCTGCCTTGGAGGGTGTGTGTGTGTGTGTGTGTGTGTGTGTGTGTGAGGGACCTCTGTGTGTTTGTGTGTGTGTGTGAAAGAAAGAGAGAGCACATTGCCGCCAGCCCTCTGAGGTTGGATCAGATCTCTCTTTCTCTCTCCCCCCCTCCCCCGTCCTCCCAGCAGCAGTGGCAGAGCTTCAGTGCCTGGCCGGCGGGGAGCTTCTCACCTACCCTGCCTGCTAGCCCAGCTGCTGCTGGGATACTTCTCGGATGCGGCAGGCCCCATGCTGCTAGCATTACGGGTGAAGCCATGCTGCCTGTGCCGCCTTGCCCGCAGCCGCCTTTGGGCTGCTGAACACCAGCCTACACACCTACTTGGTGCTGCAGGCACTGGGCTACAGCTACACTGAGCTCGGTGCTCTTCAGGTCTTGGCGGGCGCTGCAACTCTCATTCCAGCTGTGTGTGGTAAAGCAGCAGGCAAGGCAGCATGGCTCCATTTTCAGAGGTTTTTAATCTGGGATGATTCAACCCGGCCAGACAGGAGCAGTCCCGCAGTGCTACTGAGAGCAGCACTGCCAGGAGGGCGAAGAGGTCAGCAGCAGCATGGGCAGCCGCTTGGCCATTTAAAAACTTGTGGATTTCAACTCCCAGAATTCCCACAGCCCCCCCCCCCCCTCCAACTCCTTCCCCTTTTTGGGTTGGGGTAGCTCGCACCCACTGGGTCCGTTGGGGTTGTAGGTTCGATCGCACTCCACGAGGGATCCTCCATCCTGGTGGACGGTTGTCTGCCAAAGCTGAAATGGACAGCCGGAGGAGGGGAGGGGGAAGAAGTGAATGAGAAAGCACAGACCTTTCTCAGCACAAAGCTTCACAGAAAGCAAATCAAACCTTGATGAGGGGAGGATTTTCCTGTGAGTACTGTGATAAAAGTTAACATTTCAGAAATGTTACCTGTGGAGGTCTGGTGCAACGCTCTGCTGCAGCTTTAGAGCATACCTCTGCCTTCCCTGTGGAGGATTGCAAGGCTGGAGGCTTCGCCTTGCTCTGATCAGCAAGAAAATTCCCCCCATTTCCCTGCCAATTGTTCTATCCTTGGGGAGCTCTGCACAGATGCACATCCCAAAAATGCTCCCTCCAAAGCTTTCAGCCTTTCAGTCCTACGCAGGGAAGGTGGAGTTTTGCTCCGAAGTTGCGGCAGGGCATTGCACTGGGAGACCTCTGCAGAGAGACAGAATGAGAGGCAGTTCCTGGCCCTTGCTGGCTCATCTGATCCGTGGGCCAAGCCTCCATGAGGTGACTGGAGAAGGGAAGGGCTGCCTCCTGTGCTGGCCATTCCACCTTCACTAGGGCTTATTTTGGGCGGTAGGTTTTATATTACGCCCATCCCCAAAAATCTGACTAGGGCTTATTTTCGGGGTAGGTCATATTTTTGGGGAAGCTCTGTATGTCTCTCTCTCTCTCTCTCTCTCTCTCTCTCTCTCTGTGTGTGTGTGTGTGTGTGTGTGTGTGTGTGTATCATATCTTTCTATTAATCATGTTTGCAATGGTATGTGTGTGTGTTATATAAAGTTATTTCCTTAAATAATCAAATTCATTTCATTTCTTTAAATACTGAGTACTGTTGAGACATAATACATATTTACCTTTACCTGTAGGGATTTCTTAGGCAAAAACCAAGCATTACTTCAAGATCTGTCAGAGACAAATGAGATTTATCCATTAATGGATATGCTAAATGCTCTGTTTTTCTTGCCAATCAGACGACTTCATAATTATGCTAGAGTTTTACTAAAGCTTGCTACCTGTTTTGAAGTGGTAAGTTGTTCAGTGTGAAAGTTTTTTTAAATAGTAGGTTATCTATTTGTTTTTAATCCTGTAATCTGTCTCGGGATAGCTAAATCATGCAATTTAATTTAATTGTTTATCTTTTACTGTGTGCTTCTGAATGTGAACTTGTTTGCATGGTTCTGCATTCTTTGGTTTGGCCATAGTAAATAGGACAGTTAATCATTAAATATATTCCTAGCTATGGAATTGCCTATAAACTCAAAAAAAGGCTTATTATTGAAACATTCTGGGAATTTTTTTATGTTGTATAAGAGTTCAGTATGAGATCATGGAATACTGTCTAGTAACTATTTTCATGAAATCTCCTTAACAGAGTGGAAGATTGCATTCCAACAACTGATTTGCATGCTTATTTCAGGATGGAAGCTATTAATAATATTGGCAGTTGCATGGCAGCTGTTGTCACGTGTATATTCTTTGGTATTGTAAAATTTTTCCATCATCAAAATGAGGACTCTTAGCAAAAGTATAAGAGCAGTGTTTCCCAACCATGGCAACTTTAAGATACATGGACTTCAACTTCCAGAATTCCTTAGCCAGAATTCTGATTGGGGATTTCTGGTAATTGAAGGTCACATTGTATTAAATTTAGGGTTAGGCTCAAGTCCAGTAAAAATTAAGTTTAGCAGACCACGGTTAGTGGACTTATGATAAAGTAGACAAATTCTTATATGGATAAATTCTGAATGAATTCACCCGTTATTTGGGAAAGGGATCCAAACAGTGGTTGCTATTTCCTCTAAAAAGTGGATAAGTTTCTTCACATCGGGGTGGGTCCTAAAATTTTTTTACTACTGGTTCTGTGGGCGTGGTTTATTTTGTGGGCATGGTTTGATGGTCATGTGACAATTCTTTAGGATTTAGCAGAGTTACTGGTCTACCAGGTTTTTAACTGCTTACAGAGCTGTACCGGTCTACCCATTTGTTCTTGGAGCGTTCCAGTCTACTCATTTGTTTTTTGAGGCACTGGTCTACTCATTTGTTTTTGGAGGCACCGGTCTACCCATTTGTTTTTCGAGCACACTGGTCTACCACCACACTGCCTTTTAACACTGATCAGCTGTAGGGCAGCCCTTTGAAGCCCCACGGCAAGAGTTTAAACAGTTTTTTTCCTTCCAGCTGATCAGCTGGGACTCGGGAGACAGCGAAAAATGGGGGGTGGGGCCAAATAAAAGGTAAGAATAACACGGGGGGGAGGGCCCAGCTCCCGAACAAAGAGAACCGGTTCAGTGACATCATATCGTCACTGCTACTGGCTCGGCCGAACCGGGAGGAACCCACCACGTTTTGAATTCTGGATGCAGAAGAGATGGCAGTGGGATAGTTGAATGGCTATTGGTATATGTACACTCTTCATCTTTGAGTTCCTCATAAAAGGAAGGAACAGGAAAACAAGGCACTGGGAAGATGAAGGTGAAAGGAAGATGTTGCAAAGACTGATCAGAGTAATGGAATATGCACTGATGCTGTAAGCCATCTTTCCTTTCCACTACTGGCTCCTAACCTCCAACAAATCTTTACCTGTTGACCGAACAATTCAGCATCCTAATAGTGGTAATAATATCCCTGAGAGATCTGCCTTCCTCAGTGCATTTGATTCCCAAAAGGAATCTTTCTCTTTGGGGTGGATTTCCTGGAGGAGGGGATACTTTGGGAATTTAGCAGAACTGTAGGTTTCACTGGCACTCTACAGGTTGCATGTGAATTTGCTACCTGGAACTTGAAACAAAGGCTGCAATGTTTAGGTTACCCTTAAGCCTCTTTAGAAAATAGAGGATCTTCTTAGGTGGCAGTTTAAAAATTACTTTGCTATAAATCATGCTGAAACAGACTTTATGAGCCCCAAGGCTGTTTCCAGAATATTACAAATGGTAATTATAAAATTCTGTAAAGCTGAGGTCAACCCGTGGTAATTTCACAGACGTGGTTCTTGGCAGCTCTAAAAAAAATGGCTTGCCACCGCCTATCTCCCCCCCCCCCCCCGAAATTGCAGTCTTTACATCCCTAGGATTCCTAGAAATCTCTCTTCCAAGTACTAATGGCTGCTCTGCTGTTTTCCTCTGATTCCAGAAAAGACTGCTAGATGCTGCCACCTGCTGGAGCAAAAAATATGTACTGTATATAAACTTTTTAAGTGTAAATACTGCTAACATCTTGGCTTTAGTAGATTGAAAGTTAATTTATCTAATATGTCACTATAGCTCCAGTGTTACGGAAGGTAAATTTATTTATCCAGCTATTCTAACTTCACTGATATATTAAATACGGGTTTTTCTAATATTGCAATATAAAGTACCATATTTTTTGCACTATAAGACACACTTTTTCTCCCCCCAAAAAGTGGGTCTCTGCCTCTTATGGAGCAAATATTGCCTATTGCTTTCTCTGCCTGTCACTTGCCGGCAACGCCGACACCTATCGGTAGTTGGATCAGCCTCCTGGAATACCACTGATCAGCTGTTCCAGGTGGCGGGGATGCCACAGGCGGCGGTGATAGGCGATGATTCCTGCCACGTGGAACAGCTGATTGGCGGTATTCCGGGAAGCTGATCCAACCGCTGATAGGCGGCAGCGGCAATAGCCAGGGAATGCTGGCGAAGGCTCCAGCATTCCCCAGCGGAGACAGCAGACACAGAGGAGGCAGCAATAGCACCGTTTCTGGTCGGCCAGCCCACTGATTGGCAGGGCTATGGGAGGCTGGAATCCAGCTGTTGCTCAGCTGACCGGTGGTGAGTGCAACGGAGTGGAGCCCTGACAAGCCACGTGCTGGGGCTGGGAGGCAGAGGCAGATTATTTTTTTCTTGTTTTTCTCTCCAAAAGCTAAGTGCGTCTTATGGTCTGGAGTATTTTATGGAGCAAAAAATACGGTAATTTATATCAAAATATTGGGTGGTCTTGTGGAACATTAATGAGTCTCCATTCTTTCTCTCTCTCTGTAGACATCTCCAGAATATCAAAGCCTTCAGGATTCCAGCTCTTCTTATGAATCTCTGGCTGTCCATCTCAGTAGGAAAAGAAAAGACGCTGAATATACACTGGGTTTTTGGAAAACATTTCCTGGAAAAATGACAGTATGTGTGTGTGTGTGTATTAGGAGCTGATATTATTTATTACCACAAATTGTAATACTTTATGTTTCTACTTTCATGAAGATAATTCTTCTAATTTTAGAAAATGGTATCTTGTTAATTATGATTTATCATTCCATTCCATTCCATTCCATTACATTACATTACATTCCATTCCATTCCATTCCATTCCATTACATTACATTACATTACATTACATTACAATGTTTAAATGCAAATAAATTCAAACTCCACCAGCACTACATTGCAAATTCCTACCATGAATTGCTTTACCTGTTGTTAAATTGCCTTGTATTTCTTTTCAATTATAGGATTCCTTGAGGAAACCTGAACGGCGACTAATCTGTGAAAGCAGCAATCGAGGATTGTCGCTGCAACATGCTGGGAGATTTTCAGTGAATTGGTTTATCCTCTTTAATGATGCCTTAGTCCATGCTCAGGTCTGTACTAGAAGAATGGGACAGTCATCTCTTCCTGGGACAAGGAAGCCTTCAAATTGAAAGCATGTTTATTTCATCTCTACTGTATAGCTACCCCCCAGTCAAAATTAAAATAACAAAACTATTAAAACACAATTAAAACAATTAAAATTATAATAAAACAAAAACACAGAAGACTGCATTTCAAAACTTTCACATCCAAAGGCCTGATGTCACAAGCAGGTTTTAAAGGCCTTCCAGAAGGTCCGTAAGGTCGGCCAATTTCACCTTGTTTCAAAGGGTGTCCCAAAGGATGGGGGCATGGCAGAAAAGGCTCTCTTAACTGCAAAATGAAGCTCCTTAGCAGATGGACCCACAACATGCTCCTCCTGGCAAACTAAATGTATCTATATCCCCAGTAGAGAAATATTCAATATCTGTAGAAGAACATATAGGTAACTAATTGGGCAGTCTTCTGTGTTGTCACTAAAATTATTCTGCCTGGCATGTGGTAAGATTTTTCTATTTTCTGAAATAATAAAAAATGAATATAGGCTAGTTCATTAGTTTGTAGGTTCATTAGTCCAAACGCAATTCAAAAATAGATTTTGTTTTCCTTCCCTCCCTCTGAATTCTTTTTTATTATCATCCAGTCCAGTTATTCGGATCTTCTAAATTGTGAGTAATTTATCACAAAAGAGAAACCAAATGCTGCTACTGCTTTTTTCCCCCAGTCTTTGTCAATTGCTGCTAATCAGGCATGTTAAGAATAGAGGACATCACTGAATTATGGATCAGAGTTTTTCTTTGTACAGATATGGTAACGCACAGACTGCAATGCAACTTGAATGTCGCAATCACACTAGAGTTTGTTTGTTTAATATGGCTGTCCCTCTCACCTGAGGAATTCTGGGCAACCAATAGAATTTAAAATTAAACCAATAATTAAAAAATATTTCAGAAACAATCCCCCAAATAATCTTAAAACAGAAAAAGACAGCTGAGAATAAAACCTCAAAGCAGTTACTAATCATCCAAAGTCTGAGCAATGAACCAAGTCTTGACTGCTTTTCAAAAGGCTAGTGGTGAGGGGAATCTTAGGGGGGAAGATGTTCCAGTGGTCAAGTGCCACAACATTTTGGGTCCCATAAAATGGTATTTCTTAATCAAAGGGACCCAGAGCATGCTCTCCTCCTATACATGTAGGAGGGCTTGTAGAGAGAAGCATTCTGATCCCATACCACAAAAGGTTTTTATAGGTAGTAACAACCAACATCTTGAATTGTAACCAGAAGCTTTTTGAAAGCTAGGGCCCAAGCAAAGATCATGGACTGAACCTTACATTATGGCCATAAACATAATAATCTTTTCCTTTTTTTTCTCTTATAGTTCTCAACTCACCATATTTTTTCTTTGTCTACCCTGTGGGTAGAACCTGTTTCAGAAGAGTCTGGTAATATGTAAGTATTTTTCAGTTGCTTTATATTAAGTTTGGACCAGTGGTGAAAATCTGAACTGGTTTGCTACCGGTTTGCTGTCTGCGCATGTGCATTGCGTGCCAAGCGCACACTGCATGCGCATGTGCAGTACACACCAAACACATGCTACACGTTTAAAAAGCTACCGGTTTGGATGAAGCGGTAGTTAAAAAAAGCTACGATTCGGCGATCGGCTGTGCCGCTCGATTTAGCCTTGCTAGAAAGCAGGTAAACTACCGGTAGCTTTTTTTTACTACCAGTTCACCCAAACTGGTAGTTTTTATCACTACTGGTTCACCCGAACTGGAGCAAATCGGTAGCATTTCACACCTGGTTTGGACTAGTTAACAAATTATTGATTGTTTTAAAACTTATTTTGCAGCCTATTCCTACTTACTCTTGAAATTGCTTTCATACTCATAAAAGAATTTAAATTGTGTCAATTGACACAATTGTTAATATGGGCTTTTAAGTGTAAACCTGCTGAATCTATGAAACAGTCTAATGTACACTTCAGATGTAAAAGTATTTAGTTTTATACAGTCTACAGGTGATTCCTTGACTTACAACAGTTAATTTAGTGACCGTTGAAAGTTTTTTCAGTTGAAAAAAATTACTTATGACCGTTTTTCACACGGCCGTTGCAGCATCCCTATGTCATGTGATCAAAATTCATATGCTTAGCAACTAACTCATATTTAAGAGAGTTGTAGTATCCTGGAGTCATGTGATCTTCTTTTGCGACCTTCTGACAAGCAAAGTCAATGGGAAAGACAGATTCACTTAACGCCTGTGTTACTAACTTAACAATTACAGTGATTCACTTAGCAACTGTGGCAAGAAAAGTTGTAAAATGGAGCAAAACTCACTTAACAACTGTCTTGCTTAGAAACAGAAATTTTTGGCGGTCGTAAGTCAACGACTACCTGTATTTGCAGACTGCATGTATTCTTCATTAACAATTGCTCATGCAATTGTTTAAGAAGAAAAGTATTTATTTACTGCATCTTGTTTTTCAGGATTCAAATCCTGTCAATCTAAATAAGCAATCATGTAGACAGTATATTTTTTTAATGACTCTAGAAGAAGTCATAGATCCTTCCCACAGAACACATCATGTTGATAGCCCTTTGGAGCAGGTGTGGGATGGAGAGGAAGGAGACCAGCTGCAGCAGCTTTGCCCGTCTCCCTCTAGGACAGGGGTGTCAAACTCGATTTCATTGACGACTGCATCAAGGTTGTGTTTGACCAGTGGGGGCGTGGCCAGGGGTGTGTGGCCAGCTTGACATCTGTTTTTGGCTGCGATGGCCTCCTGTAACCCTCTGCCAGTGAAAACAGAGCTCCGTTTTCGCTGTGGCAGAGGCACTGCAGACCGGTCCTTCACTGTTTCCAGGGCAGCCCTATGGGCCAGATCTAAGCACCCTGAGGGCCAAATCCTTGAGTTTCACACCCCTGCTCTAGGAATTCTGAAATGGAGTGGAATAGGGTTAGCTATATCATTCTTCACTGTTGCAGAAATATTCTCCATCTTGTGTCCTCCTGGAATAAAAATTCCGTAGTAAAACCAGAAGTCTGAATTGCTATATTTAGTCAATACTAGAGAGAAGATGACAAAGTTTGTTCCTTGGATAATGTAATATGCATTAATTACGGTGACGTGAAGTGAAGAAGAAAGGGAGAACAAATGAGTCTTGGATTTTTTTTATATGAAAAGAATGTGATATAGTCATTTCTCTGATTAACATTTACAACACTCTTTGTTTATTTTCTTTCCTCTAGGAATGGTTTGAGAATCACTACACCTGAAGAACAGTTTATTCTCATTTCATCAACTCCACAAGAAAAGGTAGGACTTTTTTGCCCCTTCCCTCCATTCAGTTCATCAGATGCATTAATGATTTTTCAATTTTCTAGTATGGCTTGCTTTCTAGAGCCTATTCTATATTTTTTCTGTTCCATTCTTTGAAATTGGTATGAAACATTTTTTTATGATCTGTGATGATTTCGGATCAACCTAATAAAATCATTATATTGTGTAAATTTGCTCTAGAATTGGTGTACAGTCTAAATATCCAGCATCCCTTCTTTGGAAAATAGTTGATAAGAAGAGGTAACTGCTTAGCAAACAGGGATCTCACCTTTTTCAACATTTTTTTAGGTGGGATTCCCAATAGTTGATAGAGATAAAATTACATCTGCAAAGGGTCCTCATAACTGTTTTTTAGTGGTGGTTAAAGACTAAACAACTGTGTTAAATCTGTTGCGTATTAAGTATGTCCATTTTATCCTTTAATTTTTAAAACAAGGGGACAGAACAAATGTCAATTGTTGAACATTGACATTTTTAGTGGTGTGAACCTATGTACTTTCAGAACTACTAACATTAAATAATCATATGTTGCCTATCTTTCAGCATTTATTTTAAAATGGTAACCCACAACTCATAGCTGGACTGAGCTCTACTATATAGGCCACTAGCTTCACAAATTACATAATGGTTAACTAATTTATTTAGGAAGAAATGTCTGATACACCATTGTATATTGGGCCTATATAACTATAAAATTCAATTCTGATTTTTAAAGAGTAAAAGTACTGGAATGTTTATACTGTATTCTACAATCCACTATTGTTATTATGTATGAATTCCATGACCTCAGTAATACCAATTCCATGGAATTCCTGCAAGAGATGCAGAATGAGAGAAGGAAGAGGAATGTAGGCATCAGAAAGCCTTTGACTATTTTTCACTCTGTTTCAGACTAAGTGGCTGAAATCTATAAGCCAAGCTATAGATCAGGTCTTAAAAGGGACATCTGATTTTCCTCCCTATGGTGGTAGTGGAAGCCTTCAGAGGCAGGAGCCTCCTATTTCAAGGAATGCAAGATATACCTTCTATAAAGACCCTCGGCTTAAGGATGCTGTTTACAATGGTCGATGGCTTTCTGGGAAGCCACATGGAAGGTGAAACTGAAATTTGTCCAGATTATATGAGAAGTCATTTACTGTACCTAAATGTTTATAGTAGATTTACCCTGAAATAGATGCAGTAATATATATTGAAAGCCCCTTAGCCTACATTGTCATAACTCTGAGAATTAAAAGTTAATCTGGCATAACCTAGTTGCTTTTGTAAGTTATAAAAATTATGCATAACCTGTATTGTGATAATTTAAATATAAAACCAATATAATTATAGTATTCCATATATTTCAGAGGAGTCTTGAAGTGGGCAGATGGAAAGATGTATTCTGGCATGTTCAGAAATGGCATGGAGGATGGGTAGGTATAATAAACTAAGCCGAGGGAGGGGGGAAATCTGCTGTTCACAAATATATATATTTTTTTAAAAGTACTGTCACATTAGGATTAGTAGGGCTGGGCAGGCTTAAACATTATTTGGAAGGAGGGGGTTGGACTCTGTAAGCATAACAATTCTTCCCTTCTTGGTAGAGAAGCTCAACTTTTCAGACTTTCACAAAAGCAAAAACATTTTAGGAGAACACCTTAAAGCAGAAGAATTTTGTTTAAGGCTCATGAGAAACTTCAATTCCTATTGAATAGAAGATAATACTATGTTTACATAGTATAGACATCCAAAGTATGTCTTCCAAACCTTTCTTGAAGCATGCATAGTTTTGCAAATTAGTATTTAGATGTATTGTAAAATGCTGTGATTTTTTAAATATTGGCAGATATGGTGAATATAAACTACCAAAGAAAACAATGAAGAAGAGTGACCATTATATTGGATTTTGGAAAGAAGGCAAAATGTGTGGACACGGTATCTACAGGTAATAGAGAAAGACAGAGTGCATATATAGGGTAGTGGTTATGTTTTGGACTAAGAATAGGAAGATCTAGGTTTTAAACCACCTCTTTATAATCTACCTGCCAGTCCCACATAGTTTTAGAAAGGGGAGCAGAGAGTACCCAGACTTTTACACTGTTTTGATATAGAATTTACTATCTGTAACAAAACAGACCAGATTTTTGATAAGGGCCATGATGGTGGGAACATCAATTGCCAGAAATATTTTCCTTAACCTCATAATCTAAATTTCCACATTCCTATCAAAATGGTATTGTCCACATAATAATCATTCATCTCTCTTGATTAGAGAGAGAGAGAAAAATTATGATGGAGAAATATTTTGGAGCAAAATCCTCAGCTTCTTTGTAGTAAGGTGAACTTATTTTTCCTCTAGGTATGCAACTGGGGAGGTTTACGAAGGAAGCTTCCAGGATAATATGCGTCATGGCCATGGCCTTCTTCGCAGTGGGAAACTGACTTCTTCTTCACCTAGCATGTTCATTGGCCAATGGGTGATGGATAAGAAGGCTGGATATGGAGTATTTGATGATATTACAAGGTAAATAGATCTGAACATTTGAATTACTTCATTAATAATATAGTGCTACTATACTGTAACAGGAAAAAGAATTGCTAAGAAATGTTTATTTTTAAGCAGAGAACCTAAATAATCCTCGAAATGAGATATACAGTAATACTAGTTCTAATTCGTTGAAATAAAATTTCAGTGGCATGATTACTTTTAGCGTCCATTAGACACCTAATCACCAGTCTTGCATTTAAGAGTGAGAAGTTCACAAAAGTCTGTGCCTGCTAGTACAAGTTTTTTTAAATCTGAAAGGATGGTAATAGATTTTTGATGTGATCTTAGTAGTTGTTGAAACAATTGCTCAACTATAATAAACTGTTATTTAAATTAGAATGTCACCTAATCCAATTGACCTCATTTCTCAGTTTTTCAGATTTTAGAGACAGTAATATGTTTCTGTATCTTTAGGGGAGAAAAATACATGGGGATGTGGCAAGATGATTTTTGTCAAGGCAATGGGGTTGTGGTTACACAGTTTGGATTGTATTATGAAGGATCCTTTAACAACAATAAAATGATGGTGAGTTTCATATAAATAAGTGTTGTATAATGGGGAAACATTTTTACCTATGCCCAGTTTTGCTTTGCCCTTTAAAAGACAATATATGTATATATGATATTATTGCACTTATTTTCTAAAGGTAATAGTATTTTAGTTTGAAGACATATTTCTAATCAGCACTATTCTATTCCTGAATAGTTCTACTTTAAAGTAAAAAATTGTTTCCATATGCTACAGTGAAACTTTTGTCTTTCAAATGACCCAGGTTATGTACAGGTGAAAGATTTTATCTGTTCATTTGAATTTATAAGATCTACCAGTTGTTCTGCTGGAGTTTTCAATACTGTTAAGAGGCTCTTTTCTCTGCAGAAAGTTAATTGAATACATTGATTTATTTTTGGAACTTTATAAAATGCCATCTGTAAAAACAATAGCCATTTTTTTTATTCAGATAATTTTAAGTGGAATGTATTAAGATGCTGCAAAAACTGTTTATATTAAATGGAATCTAGTGATAATAAATAGCGTACTTAACATACCATTTAACATTTTCTTTAAAAAATGCTTTTATCTAAAATATCTGAAAAAATAAGATATAAATTTTAAATAATGGACAATGATAATATGAAAATCATTCCAAACATGTCTTGCACTGATTGCAGTACTATATTCTCCATAGGGGACTGGAGTATTGCTTTCTGAAGATGACACTGTATACGAAGGAGAATTTTCAGATAATTGGACTCTTAATGGAAAGGTAATTTGAAACACTTGCTTTTCTTAAGCAGAACAGCTCATTAAAAATAAGTTTATTATATATTTTTTCCTCTTTCCCCTTTTCCTTCTAAGGGAACACTGACTTTGCCAAATGGAGACACTATTGAAGGCACATTCAGTGGTGAATGGGGATCTGGAATAAAGATTACAGGAACCTACTTCAAACCCACTTTATATGATCATGAGAAAGATCGGCCTAAAACACTGTGAGTGAATGGGAGCTAGCTTCTCATCAGATGGTTCTATCATTGTAGGTAATTAACTTGTAATTGAACACTGGCATTAACTCGATGCCAGATGCTTTTCCAATCAAACTAGTTTACTTAATTAACTAAGATGATTGGACCAGAGAATGATGTGGACAATTTGGGACAAGTTCTGTACCTAATGACTTTTGAAAACAGAATAGGACTAAAGAGACTTTTATTAGCTCTATATAGTCTGTTACTCAAATTTCCTGTGTGTTTAAAATTTCCAAGATAGTTTTCTGCAAGATCCCTAACTGAAATGTCTCTTAAAGACATTTGAAACTTCTAAATTCCAATAGAAAATATTCTGTAACTGTGCCATGGTAATATCATATAGGGCCCAATGCTGGAGAAATTGCACTGATTAGCATCTGATATGGTACTTGGTGGTTATTGCACCAGTAAGTTTAATAGTAATTTAAAGATATAAGCAGCCTGAGATCTTTATTTAGAGAACTCCTTTGTGGATGTAAGGCTGCCTATCTATTCCATGATTCTGAGGAAGTTTCTACTCTTACAGCCTCAGTTTGGTTGCAGCACCAGCAGAATCAAAGCTGCTGTCTTCCCTTTGTGCAAGATTCGGGGGAAAAATGAATTTTCAGGAATGTTAATTCAATGAAATAAAAAATATTCATCTATCTGTAGTACTCTTGAATCAGATGATTATTTGAAATATTTAGGAAGCCCATTTACATTATGGTTGGCAGGTTTTCAGTAATAATGGAAACTGCTGAAATTGATCCATGAAAACTTACATAACAAAAATTTGGGTTTTTTGCAATATGACTACTCATCTTGAAATGGGTAATTAAATTGTTATGGTCCTTAATACAAGCTGTATATAGAAAGAGCTTAAACACTTTCATTAGTACCATAGAGCTAGTCAAGTCTCAAACGCTGGGATTGGGGAAGAAGGGATTGGAGTGAGGAAGACTGTCTTGCCTGGTGCAAAATAAGAGATGCTGATTCATTCATTCTTTCTGTGCAAATGTATTTAAAAGTTTTTAGCGTAGATTGAGAGTTACTTTTCTTATGATATCAAAAAGTCTGCTTTGGGGAGAAACTTTTCAGAAGTGGACTCTTGTTTTGTTTTGTTAAACCTGTAGTTACTGTTGTTAAATGTTGTCAAACGTAGGCGGAAGTTAGGAAACCTTGCTGTCCCAGCGGATGAGAAGTGGAGAGCAGTGTTCGAGGACTGCTGGCACCAGCTCGGCTGTGAACAGCCAGGCCAAGGGGATAGGTGGAAAGCTTGGGATAACATTGCTGTTGCCCTGACAACCAATCGAAGGCAACACAAAGACAGGTCAGTAGATGGGGCAGATGTATTTTGTTCAATACAGCAGTTCTAATACAAAGTCCAGTTGCCATTTATTTTCTCGTAAAGATGAAAACACTCTAAAGCAGGGGTGTCAAACTTACGTCGTCACGTGACATATCATGAGTTTTTTCCCCTTCACTAAACCAGGCATGGGCATGGCCAGCACATGATGCATCCGGGCCACGGGCCGTGAGTTTGACAGTTCTGCTCTAAAGTGTTAAAAGGAAAGTTAATCTGCAAATACCCTGGAATATAAACAATTTGTATTTATGGATAAGTAACATGAAAAGTGTTTCTTAATCCCTTTTTTAATCCTTAATACAAAATTCTTCAGTGTGACATGTGTCAGGTTTCGATGCTATCTCAAAATAAATGAATTTCCAAACTGCCGATCTTTAAGGAAATTTTCTCTTTATTCAAGCACAGCAATCTGATCCTGACTCTTTCGCGGTCAGTACTGACCTTTGCCCAGTGGTGGAATTCAATTTTTTTAACAACCGGTTCTGTGGGCGTGGCTTAGTTGGGGGTGTGGCTTGGTGGTCATGTGACCGGGTAGGCGTGGTTAGCTGGTCATGTGACCGGGTGGACGTGGCTATGGCAATAGGGACTACTCAGAGGGCTGAAAAAAAGTGATTTCTGACAGGTCCTCGCACTTTTGACCGGTCTTCGCACTTATGACTGGTCATCATTTATGCCCATTGTAGCATTCTTAACAACCGTGTCACTCATTTCACAACTGCTTCTCTTCACCGTGGTGACAAGATAGGGCAAAAACGTAAAATGTGAGGACAGTCGTAAGTTCGAGGACTGGTCAAAAGTGTGAGGACCAGTCAAAAATAACTTTTTCAGCCCTCTGAGTAGTCCATATGCAAAAAAGGACTACCCAGAGGGCTGAAAAAAGTGATTTCTGACTGGTCCTTGCACTTTTGACCGGTCTTCGCACTTATGACTGGTCATCATTTATGCCCATTGTAGCATTCTTAACAACCCTGTCATTCATTTCACAACTGTTCTCTTCACCGTGGTGACAAGATAGGGCAAAAACGTAAAATGTGAGGACAGTCGTAAGTTCGAGGACTGGTCAAAAGTGCGAGGACCAGTCAGAAATAATTTTTTCAGCCCTCTGAGTAGTCCATATGCATAAAAGGATACAGCAATAAAGAGGGATGAAGGAAGGGAAGGGAAATTAGAGTAGGAGTGAGGGTAAGAGAGGGAGGAAGAGAGGAGGAGAAGGAGAAAGGAAGAGGAAGTAGGGAGGAGAAGAAGAAGGGGAGGAAGAGAAAGTAAGAAGGAAAGAAAAGAGAGAGGTGGTAGGTTTGAGGAGAAAGATAGCTGTACAATAAAAAAGATGAAAGGGAAGAAAGCCAACCCCAAACAAATATAAAGATATTAAGATAAAGAATGAATTGTTAAACTTTAAAGAATAAAAGAGAACAAATATGAATAAATAACAATAATTAGAAACACACATACAAACATACAATGTATTTTCTTTGAACAGAGTATTTGGCTGGTTCACAAATTTAAACAGTGTTTAGTCATTTCAATTAAATTTACAATTTCTATATTTCCTTTTTGCCATATTTATTCCTCATCTATTTTTGTAAAAAACCAATATTACCCTTCATCTTCATCTCTAATCTTAATCAAATTCAATTTTCCCTTCTATTCTATATTATTCCCCTTCCCATTGTCATCTATTTTTATATCCATCCTCACATTGGTTAATTATGTAATATTACAGTTGTTTAATATAAATTCAACATTTTAATAAAAATCAATTAGTTATATAACTCCATGGCATAGGGCCTAGCTATCTTCGAGACCGCCTGCTGCTACCGACGACCTCCCATCGACCCGTGCGCTCCCACAGAGAGGGCCTCCTCAGGGTGCCATCAGCCAGACAGTGTAGGCTGGTGACCCCCAGGGGGAGAGCCTTCTCTGTGGGGGCACCTACCCTATGGAATCAGCTCCCCCCAGAGATAAGGAGAATCCAGGACCTCAGTGCCTTCCGTCGTGCCCTTAAAACCCATTTATTTAAACAAGCCGGGCTGGCTTAAGATGAAATTTTTAACTGTTTTAAATGTTTTAAACGTTTTAATTGGTAATGAGTTTTAATTGGGCCAAATTTATATATCTTTTAATTTTTTTTTAATATTTGTCCTGCATGTTTTTTTAATTTTGGCTGTACACCGCCCTGAGTCCTCAGGGAGAAGGGCGGTATAGAAATTCAATAATAAATAAATAAATAAACTACCTTTTTTGTATATTAATCAATATGAACATGAATATTCCAATTATTTCCATGCAATCCAATTTCTTACAAATCAATTAATTATATTTACCAATAATAATAAACCAAATAATTTCCCCCATATATTCCTCCAAACCACAACTTAACCATTTCTGCTTTCAACACAATATACAATTAATAGTATCTCAATTATTACAATTCCCTAGTTAAATAGAGCTTTTTTTCTTTTGTGTTTTAAAATCTTCAACTCTCCTCTTTTCCCCTAAATTTCCCATTGTTTGGTGTTCTTTTTTGGTGAGGAAAAAGAAAAAGAAATCTCTCTCGGCCTCATTTTGCCACGTTGCAACAACAGCAAAGCCAACAGCCTGCTTTACTTTCTGTTTCGTTTTTCAGCATAGCTAGGGGGAAAAAATCTGCACTCTTTGCAAGCAAGCAGCAGAGCCCTGAGCAAAACAGCTCCGCGGGCCAATAAAATTACAAAAAAACACCGAACCCTTTGTTAAATTGCTGGTTCGCCCGCCCCTCACCCACCACTATTTATTGGCAATAAATAGTGGTGCGGAGGGGCAGGGCAAGGGGCGGGGTGAGCCAGCAATTTAACAAAGGGTTCGGCTGAACCCCCTAGAACCGGCAGAATCCCACCACTGTCTTTGCCCCCCCAATCCCTCCCTTTCCAATCCCCAATTCTCTGCTTCTCATTGGCTATCTTCCAAGTCACTTTCCTGATTCCTTCTTCGTCAGATCACAGGAATGTCTTCCCCCTCCCCATCTCCGAGGAGACTGAATCTTCAAAGGGATTTAGCAGGCAAAAGTTCAGGCTTCTCCTCTCTTTTCTGTCAGTGCTGGGACGCTGACAACATGTTCTAAATTCTTTTGATATTGTCAGAGTAAATACATTAGTGAGAGACTCTATAGTGGAGCTATTTTTCACATATTTGTTGTTTTCTATTCATAATTACTTACCTACTAAAAGAGTTTTGGGTAAAAAAAAATTTGTCAGTGATACAGGAAAGAAATATAACTTGTGCACTTAAAATCAGTAATAATGGAATTTTAAAAATAATTATCCGTTTGAGGATGTGAAACTGGGATGAATGTGACAAATCTGATTCATGCTGTGAAATTGCAAGACAGTAAGCCAAAATGTTTAACATTAACAGTTGATTATTCTGATGTATTTCTGGTTTCCCCCCACATTTTTAGCTTTAAAGGTTCATAGTTAATTTGTGGAGAGAAAAAAAATCTTCTGTTGAGAAAGAAAAACAGTTTTTAATAACTACAAGTCGAAAAATCATTGTGTTTATTGGTTCCCAACCCTTTTCTGTATAGGTTCTAACCTTAGCCATCTATTCTTGCAGTCCAGAACTCTTGAGCAGATCACATGCACAAACCTTGGAAAGCTTGGAGTTCATTCCACAACATGTCGGTGCCTTCTCATTGGAAAAATACGACAACATTAAAAAATATCTCATAAAGGTATATGCAAGCCAATATCTATATAATATGCATTTATAGCTTGCTAATGTTAACTAATCTCTTAAGCAGAGTAAAATAAGGGCTGCTGTCTGTAATGATATCTATAATATACTTTTCTAATTAACTAATACATAGAAAAAGTTCCCATGATTATTTGGGCTTCCTTGGAAAAGAAGCTTGGTTGCACAGGGGTGGACAACGTATGGGGGATGGCAGTTGGGTGGATGACAATATAAAGTGGATGGGATTTGGAATTTTCTTGGGATTTTAGAGTTTTGAGTTTGTACTTCATCATCAACATCCAAGTTAAGGCCACCATTTATCAGCAATTCCAGCAGAAGAATTGTAGTGATTACAGAAAAAGGTATTACGGTCCCATCTTTAAGACAGGATACATATAAATAGCAACTTTGAGAATCATATGCTTACTAAAAATGTGAATTTGGATTAAATAATTTTCTAAGAAAACTATTTCTTCCCAAACTCTGCAAGTATTTCATATGAATTTCAGGTAATACTGCACAAATATTAATCTTGAACTTAGGATCTATTTGTGTGAGATACACAGCTCATACTTTTTAGATTTTAATTTATTTATAATTACATTATTTAAAATACTTTACATTTGGGCCCTTTAGTTCTGCTGTTTTATGTAGCTTTCTGGTTTTTTTCATCTCCATCTTTTTAAGGCATGTGATACTCCTCTGCACCCTTTGGGAAAACTTGTTGAAACCCTGGTAGCTGTATACCGCATGACGTATGTGGGAGTAGGAGCCAATCGACGACTTTTGAAGGAGGCAGTGAAAGAGATTAAATCCTATTTGAAACGCATCTTCCAGTTGATCAGGTAAGAAGAAGCTGCTACTAAGCAACTTTGGAATTGTTCATTCATTTTGCAGAAAGAGTAGAGGAAGAAAATTTTGTTTAAAAATTTATTGATACTTTTCAATTAGACTACACATTTTGATGGTAATGCCTTTTTATTACTGTTAAGATTCCTGTTCCCTGATCTTCCTGAAGAGGGCAGTGTAATTCCCTCACTGATGACTGAGATGAAAGGAACCAGGTCTTTCTGTACTGGAAAAAAGGACTCGGAACCTGACTCTCCAGAGCCTGGGTAATTTGATCACAAGAAAGCACTAAGGTTTTTAGGAAATAAATCTAGGAAACAAGAGCTAGCATTAAATCTGATCAAAAGAAGCTTTAGGCTTCATTTTCTTTTTCTTTCAATTGGAATATAGGTGATATCATTTAGCATACTATACCTTTTTTTTTTAATCCTTCATTTAATCCAAACAAAAAGCTAAATACAAATGCATAATGCTAAAACATTATTATCGATTGAATGCTGTGAATTTCAGCTATTTAATGTTTATGTTTGAGGGGGTTCTATTTCAAATGGAGAAGTTCTGATTCAGTAGATTTTTCAATATTTTACCCTTTTTGATGACATGCCAGGTTACCAACTAATGAATAGACTGAGATTGATTTGCCTCTGCTACTCCTTCTTATACTGCTTCAAGGCAGGAGTATTAACCACAGCGGTATAATCTTCTTTATTTCCGCCAGAGGAGAGCCCTTTTGCTGGCCACTGGTTAATAGCATGCATCATGCCCTCAATGCATAGAAATCTTTATACTTTTTGCTCGTTCTATATAGTTTAAATGTTAAAGAATTTCTGTGCTGGAATGTCTTGCATTGTGTGGAAATATTCAAATTTTTCAGGAATAACTAAGAAAAAGGATTTAAGGAGTAATTGTTCTTGGCTGAAAGAGAATTGAAGTAGGTAGGAGAAAGTGAAATTCAGATCTTCCATTCCCTTTTGCTTCTTCATGTTTTCCTGATTAAAAAAATATTAGTTGGTCTGAATCAAATCAATTCCATTAATGTTCATAGAACACCAGTTCCTCAAAATAATACCCCAAATGTTTTGTTTTCCTGTTTTTTATGTGTTTAAGCTATGTGGTTACAAGCTCTGGCTTATTACTTCCTGTGCTGCTCCCACGACTTTACCCTCCTCTATTTATGCTGTATGCCTTGGACAATGAACGAGAGGAAGATGTTTACTGGGAATGTGTTCTGCGTTTGAACAAACAGCCAGACAAAGCACTATTGAGCTTTTTGGGAGTACAAAAGTAAGCATGCTTCCACATGTTGAAAAAAAGTTGAAAGCTAATTTTTCTTGTGAGATGTATGTTTTCATTATTGCTTTAAGCAGGAGAAAAAATATTTAATTCCCTTTATGTCCCTTCCAAATAGATAAAGTTTTACTTAACTAAGCACCTTCAATCCTGAAAGGATTCCTAGTAGGAAACAAATAATTATCATGATCTTAAGAAATTCCTGTATGTCATATTGATTATTTGAATTTCTTGGCATTCAAATAGGCTTACTTTGAGTAGCAAAAGAAACTTCAAAAGACCACTTCGTAAACTTCCACTGTCAAAAATATCTAGATAATATAATGTGGTCTAATCTAAAAGTGCTTAAAATTTTATAGGTAAATCCACTATATATTGTCTTTCATTGGATTCTCTTTAAAGTGAGAAGAATATTTATGTACCCAGAAATTGGACTTCAGTGATAATTAGAGCTTTATTGATCTGGGAGATCTTTGTATCTGTAAATAATGCAGATGTCTCTGATGCCTCTAAAATTCTAGGCCTGCATCTTTCACACTAATGGTTTGGACTCATTTTCTAAATGACTCATTCTATATTTACGAATCTTTCTTCTATGACATATTTATTTTATGGTACTACTTACAGGAAATTTTGGCCAACAACAGCATCTGCCCTTGGTGAAAATAAAAAGGTATGTGTTTACAGGAATTTTACTTGTACAATTTATGTTTGTTGTTCCTCTGAATTTTTATCCTGGTTCAAAGAGAATTGGAGAATATACTGTCAGTATCTTTCAGTTAATATTTAAAGTATCAAATCATGTATCTTTTTTACACTTAGTAGTTCTTCTACAACATTTAAGTCTTCCAGAAACAATTCATATTTCCTGCTGCAACAACATTGTAATATTTACAGGAAATGTTTTTCACTTACATATTTTCTATCATTATTAAATAATTTTTAGATTTTTAGTTTCTTAGAATATTTATTTTTATTTTTATTTTATTTTATTTTGAATTTGTATACCGCCCTTCTCCCTGAGGACTCAGGGCGGTGAACAGCCAAGTAAAAACATCAAGTACAAATATTAAAATACAATTGAAAGATATATATAAATTTGGTCCCATTAATTAAAAATGATAAACAAAACAATTAAAAACACTTAAAAAATTAGGCCAGCCCGGCTTGCTGGAAAAAAAAGGTTTTAAGGGCACGGCGGAAGGCACTGAGGTCTTGGATTCTCCTTATCTCTGGGGGCAACTGATTCCAGAGGGTAGGTGCCCCCACAGAGAAGGCCCTCCCCCTGGGGGTCACCAGCCTGCACTGTTTGGCTGATGGCACCCCGAGGAGGCCCTCTCTGTGGGAGCGCACGGGTCGATGGGAGGTCGTCGGTAGCAGCAGGCGGTCTCGAAGATAGCTAGGCCCTATGCCATGGAGCGCTTTAAAGGTGATAACCAACACCTTGAAGCGCACCCGGAAGACCACCGGGAGCCAGTGCAGCTCACGCAGGAGCGGTGTTACATGGGAGCGCCATGCTGCTCCCGTCACTACCCGCGCTGCTGCGTTCTGGACCAGTTGGAGCCTCCGGGTGCTCTTCAAGGGGAGCCCCATGTAGAGAGCATTGCAGTAGTCAAGGCGAGAGGTGACGAGGGCATGAGTGACTGTGCACAGGGAATCCCGATCAAGAAAGGGCCGCAACTGGCGGATCAGGCGAACCTAACAAAAGGTCCCCCTGGTCACAACCGTCAGATGTTCCTCCAAGGACAGCTGCGTATCCAGGAGGACTCCCAGATTGCGAGCCCTCTCTGTGGGGGGCAAAAATTCACCCCCAATAGTCAGCGATGGCACAGCTGACTATACCGGGACGCCGGGAGCCACAGCCACTTGGTCTTGGAAGGGTTGAGCCTGAGCCTATTTCTCCCCATCCAGACCCGCACGGCCTCCAGGCAGCGGGACATCTCATCAAGGGCATCATTGGGGTGGTCTGGGGTGGAGATGTACAGCTGGGTGTCATCACCGTAATGGTGGTATCTCACCCCGAAGCCACGGATGATCTCGCCCAGCGGCTTCACATAAATGTTGAACAGGAGGGGCGAGAGGACCGACCCCTGAGGCACTCCACATATAAGAGGCCTCGAGGTCAACCTCTGCCCCCCTGCCAACACGAACTGCGACCGGTCGGAGATAAAGGAGGAGAACCACCGTAACATGGTGCCCCCCATCCCCAACTCTTCCAACCGGTGCAGCATGATACCATGGTCGATGGTATCAAAAGCTGCTGAGAGGTCTAACAGGACCAGAACAGAGGAGCAACCCCTGTCCCGAGCCCTCCAGAGATCATCAACCAATGCGACCAATGCCGTTTCCGTGCTGTGCCCGGGCCTGAAACCCGACTGGAACGGATCTAGATAGGATGTTTCCTCCAGGAATTGCGGAAACTGTCACGCGACCACACACTCAACAACCTTCGCCATGAAGCGAAGGTTGGAGACAGGACAGTAGTTGGCCAATTTTGCCGGATCCAGGGACGGCTTCTTGAGGAGAGGCCTCATCACTGCCTCTTTCAATTATTATCTTTAATTATTTTGGCAGCGAGCTTACTATTCCCAAAATGTTCAGATTCTCTGTTGGTTGAAGGATGTTTTCTTTTAGAAACTGCATTTTGTGATTTTAATTAAGTACGAATATCCTATGAATGATGTGACAGTGAGATGTCATTTTTGCGTCATGCCTTGTAACAGTTATGTTAAACCAGCAGCTAAATAATATTTAGGTCAAAATCATATGTTTTTTATGAAATGAACATATTAGGTGTGGGGTCCTTGGGGCTTTCTGAGCTTGGTTGTTTTCTAGTAGACATTTCCTTACCCAAATTAAGTAACATTGTCAGTGCTAGTAAGGCTTGCTCTCAGTTTATATTTTAGTGGCTTCCCCTGACAGTATTGATGGGGGTGGTCTTAGAGGTTTTTTGATTGGGCTGTTTATTGTTGACTTTTTGGCAGTTCCTTGATTGGTATATTGTTTACTTGATTTTTGATCCGATGCAGTACATCTATTGTGGAAATCATTGTGTTGCTTTGTTTCTATTTGGAAACCACCATATGATATTTTTTGCTTGAAATTGAAATAAATGAAAGAAATCACCTGATTCTTAGACTTATTTATAATGATAGAAGTACTAGTTGCTACGGTTTATTCTAATTCAAAAGGTCATTAATTTTTAGGCTTTTATCTATACCAAACAAAGTTGGAAGTTACTTTTCTATGGCTTTTTTACATTTTGGTCTGCATTTCCTAGTTTTGCTTTTTTCCACACCGATCCCTCCTTTATTTAACTCTCTTTTCTTTGCTTTTTTGCATATCATATTTTTCTGATATTTAATGAAGTTTGTGGGGGGTGTAAATCAATATGCTAAATTATTTATTCCAGTCCAGTTTAATTCTTAAGGCGAAAGCTAGCGATAATTATATTTTTTATTCTTATGCCTAGGTATTGCCAAATACAAAAGATGCCTGCTTTGCTTCTGCTGTGGAATGCCTACAACAGATCAGGTAATTTCAAAATTAGCATACTTATCTTCCCATCTTTCATTGGGAAATAGGTTGACTTGTCTTGTGATTAATGTTTTTGTGTCATAAACTCAAGCTGTCTCATTCACAGTTTTAATAAATTTATCTCACACTGTTTCATCACTTACACATTTTTGTTTTGATAACTGTTATCAATTCTAAATAAGGATTTGAGTTAATTGTTTAATATAGAAAAAATATATAGGCTAAACAGAGTTTGCCACATTATCTTTTTTAAAAAAATAATTTTATGACAGATAGATAGATAGATAGATAGATAGATAGATAGATAGACTTCCAGCCTTCATCACAAGAAGAATAAACAATTTTAGTAACTTTTCACCTCCTCTTAATTTACTACAAATGATGTTTTCAACCCCTCTTGTCTATAAATCAATCCAAAAACATAATCATTTCAATCCTGGTCTCAGCAAAAGTTATTAAGGGTGCCAGAAATAACACATATATTTTAATCTTGATTAAATAAATCAACTTTATATGCCTTCCTTTACTTCTAACAATATTAATCTTTAATCCATTCAAATAATGTCATAAAGGGGGCTGCGGTGGCTCACGTGGTAAGATGCTGGGCCTGTGTATCTCTGAGGTCAGTGGCTCGATTCCCGTGAGCGAATAAACTGTGTAGGGACAAGAAAGGAGCCTCTCCCGGTTGCCTACCAGCATTTAGGCATCCCACGGGTAAAGATAATACCGCCCAAAAAAAATTCCTTTCACAGAGGCAGTCAGCCACCTCAGTGATCCCTGTCTAACACATGCCTAATTCTAATTCTTTTTAACTTTTAATCTTTAATTTTTAATTCTTGAGGTTTAAAAATGGGTTTTTAATTAGTTACGGGCCAAATATATTGTTTAATATATATTTTAAATTGTTATTAAATTTTCTATTTGTGTGTTCTTATTCTGGCTGTACACCACCCTGAGTCCTTCGGGAGAAGGGTGGTATATAAATTCAAATAAATAAATAAAATAAAATACACTTTTTTAAAAAATGTCATAGAACATCTCTTTTTTGCCCTTTCTCACAAGATTCATCCAAGCTTTAATCAACCTCTTTTGTCATTCTGGTGTAAAAGAATTATCCAGGCCATTCTCTTGGTTTATTATTTGTAATTCCCTTTTGATTTTTAAAGCATTAATCAATTATTTTTGTATGTCCAATGAGTCATCTTTCCATGTCATTCCTGTAGCTGTCATTTATAAATCTACTTTTAATGTCAACTCTGCCTTGTCAGATAAAACGTATTCCTATTCTGCCATTTTTTCCAAAACAAATTTTGGGCACAGTCTATCCATAGAACAAACATTTTTAAAAAATATTTTTTATTAAAGTTTACAATTACAACGGTTAAAAAACTAATACAAACTAAGAAAAATATAAAAAGTAAAAGAAAATTGTAAAGAAAAAGAAAAATAATAAAGAAAAGAGATATATAAACAAATTACTAATCCTTCATCAAGATACGTACCAATATCTCCACCCCAGGCCACCCCAACGATGCCCTTGAAGTGATGCCCCAGTGCCTGGAGGCCGTGCGGGCCTGGATGGGGAGAAACAGGCTCCGACTCAACCCTTCCAAGACCGAATGGCTGTGGCTTCCGGCATCCCGATATAGCCAGCTGGTGCCATCACTGGCTATTGGGGGCAAATCATTGGCCCCCACGGAGAGGGCTCGCAACTTAGGCGTCCTCCTGGATGCACGGCTGTCTTTAGAAGAGCATATGACGGCTGTGGCCAGCGGGGCTTTCTATCAGGTTCGCCTGATACGCCAGTTGCGTCCCTTTCTGGATCGGGACTCCCTACGCACGGTCACTCAAGCACTCATCACTTCCCGCCTGGACTACTGCAATGCTCTCTACATGGAGCTCCCCTTGGGGTGCACCCGGAGGCTGCAGTTGGTCCAGAATGCAGCCGCGCGGGGGATTATGGGAGTGACGGGGCGCCCCCACGTGACACCTCTCCTGCGCGAGCTGCACTGGCTTCCTGTGGTCTTCCGGGTGCGCTTCAAGGTGTTGGTGACCACCTTTAAAGCGCTCCATGGCTTAGGGCCGGGGTATTTGCGAGACCGCCTTCTGCCGCCAATAGCCTCCCACCGGCTGGTTCGCTCGCACAGAGAGGGCCTCCTCAGGGTGCCGTCGGCCAGACAGTGCCGGCTGGCGACCCCCAGGGGGAGAGCCTTCTCTGTGGCGGCACAAGCCCTCTGGAATGACCTACCCCCTGAGATACGCACGATATCAGACCTCCGGGCCCTGAAAACACACTTATTCCATCTAGCCGGGCTGGCTTGATCCCATCCTCTCAGTTTTAATTGATTCGGTTTTAATTGGGTTGTTTTAAATTATTTGGGCCAAAATTATTTAATTGTTTTAAAATTTTGTATACTATGTTTTATTTTGGCTGTGCACTGCCCTGAGTCCTGCGGGAGAAGGGCAGTATAAAAATAAAAATAAATAAAAATAAATAAATAATTTTAATAGGTTATTTTCTTTTCTGGTATTAACAACAAAAAAACCGTTCATTCTATATCTTATTTCTTATCTATAAATGTTAACATCTTTTCACTCAATCCTAACCAGCAGAAGTCTATTAAGAATTGCCAGAAATAGCAGCATATATATTTTAACCTCAATAAATAAGCCAACTTTATACCTTTTGCTTTCATTTTTCCATATTGTTCATGTAATGTGTCATTTTTAATTGCACATTCACAGCAGCTTCTTCAATGTCTGTGTTGTCCTATTCTATCGCCTCTTTTAAATCCATTTTTATGATAGCAGTAAGTCTGAAAAGTAATTTCTGTGTGCATTGTTCCCAAATATCCTGAATTTTTCCAGTTAGAATATTCTTATGATAGCAGACCATCTTAAATCTAATTCCATCCTAAATATCCTTGAATTCTTCCAAAATTAGAGTATTCTATATTAGTGGGTCTCTTCTTCTTTAATTATTAGCATAGTTAAATATCTCAAGATATTGAGGCTCAAGCTCAACCCCTCCAAGACTGAGTGGCTGTGGCTCCCGGCATCCCGATATAGTCAGTTGGCACCGTCACTGACTATCGAGGGCGAGTCATTGGCCCCCACGGAGAGGGCTCGCAACTTGGGTGTCTTCCTGGATACATGGCTGTCTTTAGAAGAACATGTGACAGCTGTGGCCAGGGGCGCTTTTCATCAGGTCCGCCTGATTCGCCAGTTGCATCCCTTTCTGGATTGGGACTCATGCCCTTGTCACTTCCCGCCTGGACTACTGTAATGCTCTCTACATGGGGCTCCCCTTGAAGAGCACTCGGAGGCTCCAACTGGTCCAGAATGCGGCTGCACGGGTGATTGTGGGAGCGACATGGCACTCCCATGTAACACCTCTCCTGCACGAGCTGCACTGGCTCCCGGTAGTCTTCTGGGTACGCTTCAAGGTATTGGTTACCATCTTTAGAGCGCTCCATGGCCTAGGACCTGAGTATCTACAAGACTGCCTTCTGCCACCGGTAGCCTCCCACCGGCCAGTACGCTCCCACAGAGAGGGGCTCCTCAGGGTGCCGTCGGTCAAACAATGTCAGCTGGCGGCCCCCAGGGGGAGAGCCTTCTCTGTGGGGGCACCTGCCCTTTGGAACGAACTGCCCCCGGAGATACGAAGGATCCCGGATCTACGCACCTTCCACCGTGCCCTCAAAACTTTTCTATTCCAGCAAGCCGGGCTGGCGTAGCTCTTTTAATTGTTTTTAATTCGTTTTTTAAAAAAGGGTTTTTTTTAATCAATATGGGCCAAATTTGTTTAATATACTTTTAAATTATTTTAAATTTTATATTTTTATGTTTTTATTTTCGGCTGTATACCGCCCTGAGTCCTTCGGGAGAAGGGCGGTATATAAATTTAAATAATGAATAAATAAATAAAATAAATCTATGGAGATTCATAGTCATCCAGGTCATAGTTGTCCCAAAGGTCCTTTTACAAGAGGCAACTGCACTTTCTTGTTTTTTTTGAAGACATTTTGCTTCTCATCCAAGAAGCTTCTTCAGCTCTGACTGGATGGTGGGGAATGGAAGGACTTACACTCCTTGCAGACAGCTGGTCATTTGCATTATTTTGAATTACTAAAGTTATTACTATAGTTATTTCCTCTTCCCTGTAATGTCCAACTTTCAATGTTCCCTGTCATCATGTTTCTTTTTCTAATCACAAAAAGATTTCTGACATTTAGTTTTAAAATCAAAAAGATATACTGTCTTTTTATAAAATTTTAAAAACCTTAGACTGATTCTCGTAACTAAAATTATACTTCTAATCCAACTGGTGCCTTAGTCCTTTTATAACTTTCCAAAACTCAACCATTCTAACCATTCTTTTGCTATTTATTCCAAAATAAGAATGTTTAAGTCCTAGAACTTCTTTCAAGAAGAAGGAAACTCACCCGGTACAAATGAAACTTTCCTTTCTGAAGGCCTTTTTCCTCTCAATACGTCTAGAACTTGGGATCTTTCTTGAATTTCATTGATATTGTAGTCCCTCATGTGTCTGAAATAATCAGAGGAGAGGTTCAATTTAATATTGAGAGATTGAACAAAATTCTCATTTTTGCACTCAACACTCAAAATAATCTTCCTAATAGCACAACGTTTACACCTACTGACAAGTTGAAGGTGATCCAGCAGACATTTGAGGAGATCTCACAGAGTGTTCTTGAGTCTCTTCATGAAGATTTCCTTTGGTCCATGGATGATTTGTTTCCCGTTTTTCTGTATGTGGTGCTACGAGCCCGGTAGGTAAAATTCTGAACCAAATTCTTTAATTATAGCTATAATTATTCCATCACTCATCTAACTGATACAAGCCATGGGACCCAATTGTGTTTTACTAATTAATTCTGATCTGTTGGAATTCTCTAGCATAACATATTTTAATTGATCCTCTTCTGAATGGACTAGTTTGAAAATATAACTCTTATACAATGAAACTTAAAGCTGAATCATTTCTTTCTAGAAGAAATGTGCTGCTTTTCCCACACATAGAATAAAACATAGTTATTATTGAACACCTGTGATAATCTTCCAGCAGAAGTCAGTTTCAGTGAAAGACTCTTAGGCTAAAAAAAATGCAATTATTTTAAAATTGATTAGGAAGAAATAGAATCACAATAAATAACTTTATGTGATTATAATATTGATGTTTAGATATTCATGGGAGTTAGTCCTGAAAATTTGCTTTGTGGTTGATTCCACAAGAGATGTACAATAATATATTTACATAAAACGAAAGGAATAAAATGTGCATTGGTGTGCAAATATTTTGAATTTGAAACATTTTGGGTTAAAATGGGCCATTTCACATTCCAAGCATCCCATTTTGAGCTGAGAATTGTTCCAAACTTACTGAAAGTTCAAAACAACATTCTGGAATAGGTAAAACAGTGTTGGAAAATTGCCTGTAAAATCAGTATAATACATTTCAAACTCAAAACATCCGTTTTCAGCTCTCTCCTTTTTTTGTCACACTCACAGTTTGCATTTGCATTTGCTGATTGATAAATGCCAATTAGTATAACTATTTTTCCTTTTTGTGGCAGGATAAGAAATTTGGGGTCTGAAGTGCACTTGATTGAGGACCTCATGGATCCGTATCTCCAACATGGGGAGCAAGGCATTATGTTCACTACTCTGAAGGCATGTCTTAGTTGTGTTGATTATTCAAAGTAATCTTGAAATGTCCTCTGCATCATTTTCTTTTGATATTATAAGAATCATATTTAGTTGGTACTAAATTCACCTAATTTGACCTGGATCAAATATAGACAAAAAAATTTCATGTCCAATTATTCTTTACCTGTCTTGGCTCATTGCTACTAACAAGAAAAGAATAGCTGGTTATAATTATTATTATTGTTATTTTAAAGAGGTCTCTTTGAAATATCAGTAACTGGCTAATCCTAACTGAATGTAACCTGAATAATTACCTTGATGAAGAAATGTTACTAGCTACCGTAGTAGCTTCCTGATAAAAATGGATCTGAAAGTATTTCCTGACAAACTCTTGTATGCATCTGGATAAAGTTTATTCTCTAAATTACTTCGGTCCAGCTTTATTTCTTTTTTTTTCTTTTAAGAAATGGCCATGGCAATGAGCTTTGCCTAAGAAGATAGCAGAAAGTGCACCCAGATCATTCACTTCTTAGATCATTCACTTGGCAGTCTCACAGTAGACTGGCTAAATTGTAGATTATGCCTTACGCAGAGCCCTTATCAGGGCATTCCTTGGAGGGGGTGGTATTATCTTATCCTCTCTTGTTAACATCTACCTGAAACCACATCAAAGGTGAGGGCTGAGCTGCTATCACTCACCTTCCCTTCTCTTTTTCATTTAGCTCATTTGAAGGAAGTACATATCCTGAATAAGTACTTGAGCATTATAATGAATTGGATGAAGGCCAAGAAAAGGCATCTGCTGGTACATGGGAAGGTTATCTATCCAGGTTATGATGTTCAATCTCTGTTGGAGAGGGTTAGTTTGTTAAATATCAGACTCCTAATTGAATGGTGCTCCTGGACTCATTACTATCACTGGAGTCATCGGTGGCCTCACTGATATCTTTTTATCAGTTTGGTTGCTATTTCACCTGAAATCCACTGTACAGGAATAGTTCTGCAGATAAACACACACATACATGTACACACATATACACATGCTACTTTGGTGATAGTTAGATTACTGCAGTGTATTGGATATGAGGTGGTCTTTGAAGTCTGCTTCAAAATGCCAGTTAATCCAAAATAGAATACATTAATTGGAAGTTAAATTATTAATAGGACAATTATATAATGTTAGCGTTTTATCAACTATGCTGGGTCCCATGTGATACTATATTTTAAGTCCTGACCAGCATAAAGCTTGAATATCTGCATATAAGGGAGCTATTTTTTTAATTTAAAAGAACAAATGTATTCTGTTAGAGGACCTTTTCTAAGAACTTTGCATGATCTTTAGAGGTAGAGTAGAGCCCCCCATGCCCATTTTAATTGTTGGACCCCTCTGAGTCCTTCCTTTATGTCAGGCATGCGTGACTGCTACTATGTACTCCTTTTAATAGTAAGTTAAGTTATTCCTTTCCCACTGAATAGTTTTGGGTTTGGGTTTGTTTACTTGTATTTAGATGCCTAAAGATGTTTTGGGGAATCTCCTTTTGTTTTGTTTTCTATTAGTTATATTTAGCATTTTATTTTATTTTATTTTTATTGTTTTATAATTTTATACTCCTCTTACTGTTGGCAAATGAAAGTATGTTTAATGAATCAGATGCATTTGCTTAATATTTTTCAAAATTTTATTTTTAGGCATGCTACTACCAGATTCAGCATGAAAAGCTTACCTAACACATTTGCCTTATGTGGAAGACTCGCCTGAATTTTTATTCATTCTCCCTGAAATACTTAAAATGAAAACAGAGTCGTCATTCTGTGGATGTAATTTCTAAAGCTTTAAAGTCAGAAAAAAAAGCAAATATGTCAGATCAAAGAAAAAGAGATAAGATTCGGAAAGTGATTATTTTTTGAAGAAAACATTAGACTTGCATCGATCTCAAGAAAGAAAAAGATCATCCAGGAACATGCTGCTTTTGATACAGAAGAAGTTTAAAATGTTGTGATTTTGAAGGATTGAAATGCACTATGGAACTACTGTATTATTTTTAAATGAAGCTGCCTAGGTTTGTGTGTCACTGGGGAAAAAAGTTGACACAAAAATAACTTGCTAAAAAAATAGTTTGTGAAAAAAAATCCTCTGTAAAGTTATAAATAGAAATACAAGTGCTTGCGTGAAATCAAGATCTGTTGGATTTATTAATTCCAAAGTATTAAATATGTTGGAGGGAGGTGTTAAGGGGAATTTAGTATTTAACATCAAGGAACATTGGTTATTGCAAATGTCAGCACTAAATTTAATATTAAAAATGTTTACAGAACTCTTATTTCTTCTAACCCTTGATGAACAAAAATTTATAAGCTACAGTTGAAATGGTTTACTTGACAGTGGTGGACTTCATGTTACAGAATGATAAAACTGCAATCTTATTAAAGATGTGCTCTCAGGATTGAAGTATTATCATTATGCGATTTTGAACTGCTATATCTGCAATGCCATTTGACAGAAGGAAACCTTATTACCAGCAACTCTATGTCATTGTTCTTGTTACTTTTTATTTGCCTTATATAGGTAGCTCTTGTTCTGGATAAAACAGGTGCTGTTCTTTGCTATATCAGAAATACTCCCCTGGTTAAATTCAGTTAATAATATTCAATACAAATAACCTCTGGACATCAGAATCATGCTTGTGTGTTAACTTCTTTTATTAAAAATACATTTTCGTTGAACTGTAATTATAAATGAAGCAATTTTCATAATAAAAATACTAATTCTGTCATTCTTTTGTTGTAATATATAAATTGCTTTTTGGGAATGTTTTATTATCATTTCAACGTGAGTTTTCTTGCATTAACAGCATAGTTTGCTATCCATTCACTAAAGTAAATAAAATCAGTCCTAAAGGATTGTTTTCTGTTTTTAGGCTCTTTGGAGTGTAAAGCTTCTTTTTTCAGGAGCAGTGGGATGCCTACAAAGGAACACAACCTATTTTAGTTCATCCCCATGATAGGATCTCCTCAAGCCTCAAAAAGTGTCTGCCAGTTGCCCGTTACATTATAGCACTATCAAATATACTGTCAACTTTAAGAATCAATATATGTAACCACTGACCACAAAACCTTTGAGCCATTTAAGGACATGACTCATAAAAATGTACAAAGCTGCAAAAAACAATCACATGCAATTAAACTAGCTATTATTTGTAGCATCTTTTGATAATGAGCAAGCACATTGTCAAGGGTTCTGGCCTAAGTGCTAATATTTGTGCTTTGGTATTTTCTTTAAAAAAATATTTATTCATATGTCACCTTTATTATACTTATAAATAACTCACTTTTGTGAATATACCACCTTATTTTCCCCACAACCACCTTGTATGTGAGTTGGACATAGAGGGACTGGTCTTGTTTTTCATGTCTAAAGTGGGACTACATATGCAGGGAAAAAAGTTATGAGTTCTTGGACTTTATAATCCAGTGAATTTTATTAAAAGCTGTAAATATGTGAATTCTGTCAGAAATAAAATCTATTTTTGGAAGTGCAAAATTATGTAGTTGTATAAAAGAATATTTAATATGTGTTATGTTAGCTGTTACATACATATGAATTAGTCTCTTCAATGCAGATTTTCAGCCTGAATACACTAAAATTTAGTGAGCAGGGAAGTATCTGAATGTTAACAGTGTTTGTATATAGAACAGGGATGGGTAATCTGAGATCCACAGGTCATGTGTGGATTCTCATATTGCAATTCTTCACCCCGAGATGAGCTACCAATATTTGTTGACTGAAAACACTGAAGTTTTTACTAAACAAAAAATGACAAAATAGGTGTTATGGATTTTGGAACCTCTGCATATGCTTGCTTTGTCAGGAAATGGGGAACTACCTCATCATTAATGTGGTTAATAAATGGATCAACAAATCCACATCCAATGTAAAGATAAACTTGGTGCTAAAGTGTTGTACCTTATGACTCTTGATGAATGTATCTTTTCTTTTATGTACACCGAGAGTGTATGCACCAAGACAAATTCCTTGTGTGTCCAATCACACTTGGCCAATAAAGAATTCTATTCTATTCTAAAGGTAATTTATCCAATTGCCAAGGTTTTTTTATCAACTTTATCCTTTTCAATATGTTTGGTCAATAATATTGCAAAAATCTAGCTGCTGCTTCTTGTTACAAGCAGCAGCTAGAGCTCAATGATAGGAAACTTAAGCCTCTGGACCCTGCTATATTTTTTATGGCCCTGGAAGGCCATTTAAAAAATTAAAATTGAGACCTCAGCTTCTAGGAAAGTTTAACATTCTGCTGTGGAGTTTAACATTCTGAACTTGCATTCACCAAAACATGGTGAATAGATATGGTCTCATAGGAACAATTAGTTTCAAAGAACTAGTCTCTCTCCAGAAATTAGATGCTTCTATCTATTTGCAACTATATTTTGGGGAGCATTCAAGTAGAGGATCTTAAGGTTACCAATTCAAGAAGAACCATTTTTTTTTTTTTTTGTGGAATGAAGCTTTAATTATATATTAAACGTTCAGAAGCCTGGTAACTGGTAAATAATATTGGTAGTAAATTACTGCATTCCTGAACTCGAATGCATATATTTTGCTGAAGTACAAACCTGTCTAGAACCTCATTCTGATTGACACTTCTTTCTGCAACTAATATTTGCGAAAGTGTTTTCCCCATACCAACAAGGAAACAAAAAATAGTTGGCCAGGCTCTTGCATAGATGGAAATGTCTCTATCCCTTTGGTTATAGTTGGGTAGAAGAATAAATAAGCTGGTGATCAAGATGACCCAGTACTACCTCCAAACTATTCACCCTCTTCATTGAAAAAATAATCCTGGGAATGAAGGCGAATATACGTGTTCTGGGATAATGCAGGATCCAATCTGGGTTGGATTCTGCAGAACAATCCTGGTCCAGAATGAGCTGTCTTCCAATTCGTCAGACGCTTACCAGTGATTGCACCTCTGTTTGGTCAATTTCAGTTTCTTGATTGTTGTCCTGCTTCCAGACATAGGTCAAATGCCTTCACTGTTTCATCAAATACAAACACAATCAAAAGGGAGAACTGGGTATCTTTTGCATTCTGATTATTCATTGCTCTAATTTCTGAAAGCTCCTCTGCTGCAGAGCCCAAGAGAAACTTACAGCGTTCCACAACTAAATAACGGGGACAAAGCAAATGTTCCTAGTGCTGCTCTCTAGAGCACAAGGACCACCCTACTCAACAGCCCTGAGAAATCAACAGGAATGCCCGCTTCTAGTACCAATAATTTCTCAGGGGAACCAGGGTAGTTTTGGTGATGAAGCTAGGTATGAAACTACAAGGAAATGATCCTGGAAAGCTGTTTCATTTCAGTACATCTGAAATTTATTGGGTGCAATACTATCTACTCTATCATTTTGAGTAAACAAGAAATCTTAGGAATTGGTAACAATGTATGGGCCAAGGAAGGAATCGAGGGGATGCTGCACTAGCAAGTTCAGGGTTGTGTTTCTCCTAATGGTTACAGCTACTTTAGCTACGTTGAGCGTTGTTTAGATTGAACAACATGTACACTAGTAAAACATAGTTGACTACATCAGGGGTCCCCAACCTTTTGGACCTCAGGGACCACCAAGTTTATAATTTTAAATCCCATGGACCTCTAATACGGATCCAGCACGCTGCTTGCTGAAGCACCTGGACTCCCAGTGACGGGATGGGGTCCTTCAGGCACTCTCCCTCCTCTCTCTTTCTCTTTCTCTCTCCCCCTCTCTCTTTCTCTTTCTCTCTCCCCCTCTCTCTTTCGCTTTCTCTCTCCCCCTCTCTCTTTCTCTCTCTCTACTCTCTCTCTCTTTCCCACTCTTTCTCTCTTATTCTCTTTCTCTCTCTCTCCCCCTCCCTCTCTTTCTCTCTCTCCCACTCATTCTCTCATTCTCTCTCTGATTCCCTCTCTGTCTCTTTCTCTCTCATTCTCTCTTTCATTCTCTCTTTCTCTCTCTCATTCTGATTCTCTCATTCTCTCTCTCTCTATGATTCTCTCATTCTGTCTCTCTCTCTCATTCTGATTCTCTCTCTGATTCTCTTTCATTCTGTCTCTCTCATTCTGTGTCTCTCTCATTCTCTCTCTTTCATTCTCTGTCTCTTTCTCTCTTTCATTCTCTCTGTCTCTCTCTCTCTCTCTCTCTCTCTCTCTCATTCTCTCTCTTTTATTCTCTCTATGATTCTCATTCTCTTTCTCTCTCTCATCTCATGGGCCAGCCAGTGTCTTGGGGCTGAGAGGAAGTAAAGCGTCTCCCCAAGAGACTGAGATGCACAGAGCACCAACAAGGGCCGGAAGAAACAGCCGTGAGATCCAGCAAGAAACAAAGCTTCCCTCCCGCTCTAGAATATGGAGCAAATCTTCATCCCCCTCCCTTTCCTTGCCAGGCGAGGAGTGACTGGGAAGGGAGGGCAAGGGGCGGGGACAACCATTGGTGGGGTCAGCCAACAGGAAGCTACAGCAGGGGGAAAAAACAGCCTGGGGTTCCCGCCATTCGTTGCTTCTGTCCGCCTGCACTGCCATCCTCCCTTGCACCATTACCTCATTCCAGACAGGGCTGCACTGCAAAGTTGCAAGTTGCATGAACCTCCCTCTACAGCGGAGATTTACAGCCCCACCATGAGCTGCCTGGCCAGTCCCATATTCCAGAGCTCTAGTCACAGGACTGGCCATTGCTCAACCCGGAGCTGCTCATCCCTGAGCAGCTCCTCCACCCGGGTGCGCCCAGTGGTGAGTTGCTCCTGGTTCGCACAGGTTCCCGCGAGCCGGTAGCGGTGACGATATGACGTCACCGAACCAGTTCTCCCCCCTCCCCACCGCACGTTATTCTTACACTTTATTTGGCCCCACTCCCAATCTATTGCTTCCTCCTGAGTCCCAGCTGATGGCTAGAGGGAAAAAAACTGTTTAAACTCTTGCCGCGGGGCTTCAAAGGGCTGCCCTACAGCTGATCAGTATTAAAAGAACACAAATGAGTAGCTATGCTAGGGAAAAAATGAAACTGAAAGTAAAGCAGGCTCTGCTGCAATGTGACAAAATGAGGCAGGGAGAGATTTCTTTTTCTTTTTGCTCACCAAAAAAGGTAGGTGCAAACAATGGGAAATTTAGGGCAAAAGAGGAGAGTTCAAGATTTTAAAACACAAAAGAAAAAAAGCTCTATTTAACTAGGGAATTGTAATAATTGAGGTACTATTAATTGTATATTGTGTTGAAAGTAGAAATGGTTAAGTTGTGGTTTGGAGGAATATATGGGGGAAATTATTTGGTTTATTATTATTGGTAAATATAATTAATTGATTTGTAAGAAATTGGATTGCATGGAAATAATTGGAATATTCATGTTCATATTGATTAATATACAAAAAGATAGTGAAGGGAAACAATAATAAGGATATAATAATACTGGAATATGATATACTGGTATACTAGATTCTGTAAGCATTAGGTTCCTGTAATACATATATGCCTTTGTATTTGTATCTCCTGTAATGAACATATTCTGTTATTAGGCCTCTGTAATGTATCTGGTATTTGTCAAACATATGTCCCTGCCATTTGACCTGAATCCATATCAATCTTCTTCCTGTTTTTCTTGTGCCATCTAAGAGCATGGTACGTATCTTAGTTGGAACTGCAGACATCAACTAAGGCAGTGGTTCTCAACCTTCCTAATGCCGCGACCCATTAATACAGTTCCTCATGTTGTGGTGACCCCCAACCGGGGTGGGTTCTAATTTTTTTTTACTACTGGTTCTGTGGGCGTGGCTTATTTTGTGGGCGTGGCTTAGAGGTCATGTGACTGGGTAGGCATGGCTAGCTGGTCATGTGACCAGATGGCCATGGCTATGTGTATAGGGACTACTCAGAAGGCTGAAAAAAGTCATTTCTGACAGGTCCTCGCACTTTTGACTGGTCCTCACACTTATGACCATCCTCACATTTATGCCTGTGCAGCATTCTTAACAACCATGTCACTCATTTCACAACTGCTTCTCTTCAACATGGTATAAATTCGAGGACTGGTCAAAAGTGCGAGGACCAGTCAAAAATAACTTTTTCAGCCCTCTGAGTAGTCCATATGCATAAAAGGATACAGCAATAGAGATGGATGAAGGAAGGGAAGGGAAATTAGAGGAGGAGTGAAGGTAAGAGAGGGAGGAAGAGAGGAGGAGAAGAAGAAAGAAAGAGGAAGTAGGGAGAAGAAGAAGGGGGGGAGAGAAAGTAAGAAAGAAAGAAAAGACAGAGGTGGTAGGTTTGAGGAGAAAGATTGCTGTACAATAAAAAAGATGAAAGGGAAGAAAGCCAACCCCAAACAAATATTAAGATATTAAGATAAAGAATGAATTGTTAAACTTTAAAGAATAAAAGAGAACAAATAGGAATAAATAGCAATAATTAGAAACACAACTACAAACATACAACGTATTTTCTTTGAACAAAGTATTTGGCCGGTTCACAAATTTAAACAGTTGTAGGAGGTTAGCACCTACCCCTTTCCTAGAAGAATGAAATATTTTGGGAAATATTAAAAAGGCAGAATATTATATTTCCCTGGATGAGAAATGGAGAAGTATATTTTACAGACAAAGCAGCTCCCACCTTCCTGCCCCCCACCCTTTGTTAATGGGCCAGAGGCAGAAAGTCAATTCTTTGTCAAAGGACATTTGCAACACAATAGCAACAGAAACTAACACAATGGGCCCCATCAAGCCATGTGATCCTGTCCACCATTAAACCATCTTTCCAAGCAGTCTCCATGTTTCCAGTGTCTTTTTCCCCACTTGGAGCAGGACCCAGAAGGATATTTCTTCCAACACAGTATTTAGTCATTTCAATTAAATTTACAATTTCTATATTTCCTTTTTACCATATTTATTCCTCATCTATTTTTTTAAAAAACCAATATTACCCTTCATCCTCATCTCTAATCTTAATCAAATTCAATTTTTCCCTTCTATTCTATATTATACCCCTTCCCATTGTCATCTATTTTTATATCCATTCTCACATTGGTTAATTATGTAATACAGTTGTTTAATACAAATTCAACATTTTAATATAAATCAATTAGTTATATAACTATCTTTTTGTATATTAATCAATATGAACATGAATATTCCAATTATTTCCATGCAATCCAATTTCTTACAAATCAATTAATTTACCAATACTAATAAACCAAATAATTTCCCCCATATATTCCTCCAAACCACAACCATTTCTGCTTTCAACACAATATACAATTAATAGTATCTCAATTATTACAATTCCCTAAACAGAGCTTTTTTGTGTGTGTGTTTTAAAATCTTGCCCTAAAATCTTGCCCTAAATTTCCCATTGTTTGCAGTTTTGCACCTATCTTTTTTGGTGAGGAAAAAGAAAAAGAAATCTCTCTGCCTCATTTTGTCACGTTGCAGAAAAGACCCTTCTTTAGTTTCAATTTCGCTTTTCAGCATAGGTAGGGGGGAAAAAACTTGCTCCAGGAATTTACCTCTTTGCAGCTAGCTCTTTGAAGCCCCGCGGCAAGGATTTAAAGTTTTTTTTTCCCTCTAGCCACCAGCTGGGACTCCGGAGGCAGCAATAGATTGGGAGTGGGCGGGGTAAGCGAACGGCGACCGGGCGATCCAATAGAGGCAGAGGGTGAGTGAAGGCGTGGGGGGGGCGAGAGAAGGCTTTGGCGACCCCTGGGAAATGGCCGTTCGACCCCCAAAGGGGTCACGACCCCCAGGTTGAGAACTGCTGAACTAAGGGATAATGTACACCTCAGCCCTAATTTATGCCTTTGATCTGTATAAGCTCATTCCTTGCAGAATCAGGGGGCCAAATGGCCAATTGAGAAAAACAAAGGAATGCTCAAGGATGAGATAAGACTAATTGGGAAGTTTCTATTCCCTTGCAGGGCAACAACAAATACTCGAACCTAAACTAGGACGCCAGAATTGGGTACTAAGCTGACATCTCTGAGGGTATAAAAGGACGCCATACCTTCCCCTAGGGGTGGCTATCTCTTTGTATGAATTGTATCTGTTCTGGATATAGTCCCACCAAGTATTTTGTTTTTGGCCACAAATAAAATCTGTTTTTTTGTTTTTTTTGCAAGCCTCGTCTTGAGTCTCTCTCTCTGGCATTCTGGTGACTCAAGTGTATTTTGGGACCTTACAGTATTTATATAACTAATTGATTTATATTAAAATGTTGAATTTGTATTAAACAACTGTAATATTACATAATTAACCAATGTGAGGATGGATATAAAAATAGATGACAATGGGAAGGGGTATAATATAGAATAGAAGGGAAAAATTGAATTTGATTAAGATTAGAGATGAGGATGAAGGGTAATATTGTTTTTTTACAAAAATAGATGAGGAATAAATATGGCAAAAAGGAAATATAGAAATTGTAAATTTAATTGAAATGACTGTTTAAATTTGTGAACCGGCCAAATACTCTGTTCAAAGAAAATACATTGTATGTTTGTATGTGTGTTTCTAATTATTGCTATTTATTCATATTTGTTCTCTTTTATTCTTTAAAGTTTAACAATTCATTCTTTATCTTAATATCTTTATATTTGTTTGGGGTTGGCTTTCTTCCCTTTCATCTTTTTTATTGTTCAGCAATCTTTCTCCTCAAACCTACCACCTCTCTCTTTTCTTTCCTTCTTACTTTCTCTTCCCCCTCTCTTCTTCTCCTCCCTACTTCCTCTTCCTTTCTCCTTCTCCTCCTCTCTTCCTCCCTCTCTTACCCTCACTCCTACTCTAATTTCCCTTCCTTTCCTTCCTCCCTTCTCTTCCTTCCCTCTCTCTCCTTCTTTCTTCCATCTCTCCTCTCCTTCCTTCATCCATTCTATTGCTGTATCCTTTTGTGCATATGGATTACTCAGAGGGCTGAAAAAGTTATTTTTGATTGGTCCTTGCACTTTTGACCAGTCCTCGAACTTACGACTGTCCTCACATTTTACGTTTTTTTGCCCTATCTTGTCACCATGGTGAAGAGAAGCAGTTGTGAAATGAATGCCATGGTTGTTAAGAATGCTGCATGGGCATAAATGTGAGGATGGTCATAAGTGTGAAGACCAGTCAAAAGTGTGAGGACCTGTCAGAAATGACTTTTTTCAGCCCTCCGAGTAGTCCCTATACACATAGACATGGCCACCCGGTCACATGAACAGCTAGCCACGCCCACCCAGTCACATGACCTCCAAACCACACCCACAAAGTAAGCCACGCCCACAGAACCAGTAGTAAATTTTAGAACCCACCCCTGGGTGCGCCGCGGACCACCAAAATTTTCTGGTGGTCTGCGGACCACTGGTTGGTGACCGCTGGACTACATTGATCTCATTATGATGTAAAGTACATAATATTGTTAAATAATATGCCAATTTTGTTGATATAATCTTACAGGAAGGAAGCATCTTAAAGTACAAATAGAAAATATCCTCCAGACGTCATACTTCCAGGGACTGATGGGAGTTTGTCTAACATCAGAAGTGCCACCTTTCCTACTAAAGTTTGAACTTTAGACTATATCTCACTGATACATCTAAAAATGTATGTTTTTCTCCCTTGTTAGGAAAAAAACATTTTCACTTGAAAGACTCCTCTCCCTTCCTGTATTCTTTAGGGAAACAAGGTTAGGGGCTGAGTGCTAGTAATCCGAGTTACATAATTTCTATACTTAAATCCTTGTACTTCCTTTCAGCTTCAGGCATTCAAATTGCTCCTCTGTCTCTATCAGATGGTTCCCTTCACTGATCTTCTTTCGGTAGTGATTTGTCATCTTATGGTATTAGCTCTTAGACACTGGACAGCTAGTCTTAATCAGGCACACCTAGTACATTTCCTCTACTCTATTTTTCTCAGCTACCCCTTCCATGGTAGCATCCAATTCAACAAGAAAAGAAAGGATAAATGTTCTAAATAAAGGTTAAAAAAAGGGACAGTAAAAATTATCGTACCTCCTTCCTTTCCTGTAAGAAGATTTAATATATATCCTGCTCTACTCCTAAAGTTTTCCATCAACAGAACAATCGAGGGGAAAAGGCTGCTACCTTGATTTGGAAAATCTGAGGACAAGGGACAGCGTATTTTATTCCAGGTTGGCATTATTTTTTGCTGATTGGGTATTGTTTTCTGGGATTTTCTAGCATAGTTGGATATCTTTCCTACTGTTGGCTGCTTAGTTAGAATGATATCTTGTTCACATCACAATTAATTTATTCAGCAAGAGTTTTGTGTTTTATTGGATGAAAGGATTTTAGACCAAAGGCTCATTTAATTGCTGGCAGTTTCTAACTAGAAACAAACCCATTTTAGCAAAATTAAGTATCAAGAAATTAGCTAAACTTTTCTCCAGAGACTATGATTTCTCCCCACACACACCCCCCCCCAAAATATTAATTTTGGAATATCATATAATGAATGAAAGAATCCCATTAGAGTATTTTATTTTGTTCTTTTGTTCTGTATGAGTTTTGATTTGTAGGATTTAGAAACTGAATCTCAAATGTTCTTTTACAACTTTCCATATTTAATATTTGATTTAAATAGGGAGATTTTACATAAATAGCACAGAGATATTTGAAAAAAATATCTGGAATTTGTAAAGAAAAAGAAAAGAAAATAGAAAAGAAAGACGATGTGGCTGAGTTTTTCTTTATGCAATAAAATGTTGTGTCATACCTTTTGAGGTAATACACACACAAACATGGACTCATGTATACACATTTTATTCAGAAATGTAGAGGCACAGAAATTTTTTTTCCCCTACATAGCTAGACAATGTAAGCTATGTGTGACTAAAACACCAAATCCTCGTTTTCTTTTTTAATGCTCAGCTGTTGGTTTCTATGCTTGCAGAAGACTCCAGAAGGCAGAAGTTGTGTTCAAGACATATTTACATTACGCCAGAGTTGAAAACATCAGCTTTTTTTCCTTTTGAAAATGCAATCCCTTTTTTTGATATACCTGTTGTAATTTTTGATTTGTAATTTTACTTTGAAAATTCGGCTTCTATTGCATAATACATGGACATTCATTATTGTAAATTGATACAATAATCCATTTGATTGGTACATCTGCCATTTTCTGGCATAATTAAAAAGAGAAAGCTTTCTTCTTATGACAAAAGCATGCAAGATTAAGGTTAGTACAAGTATAACACAAGGGAAATCAGGTTCCATGTAAACTCACTTCAAGATTTTTAAAAACTGTTTCTTAAATGCAAAATTGTTTAATGTAGAAAGGTTATTTTAAAGGTATCTATGAAAAGTTGCATATGCATAGCTATATACTGAATTTCAGTTAAAACATTACATTAAATGGTTAAGAAATAAAATATTAAGAATTATTTTAGGTTATTAAATAGCCTTTAGTTCTCTTCTGATTATAGTTTGTGAACATTGAATTAAATGTTCATTAATTATAATCAGAAGAGAACTAAAGGCTATCTAATAATCTAAAAGATTTCTCCATCTTTTGTATCTTAAATATTAGCAATTCCTATAAGAAAAGAGCCTTCATCTTGCCAAGAAAAAAAATACATTTACTTTTATCTTTCTTGAGCTAAGCAGACCAAAAAGCTGCTCTGATTCTGAGCTTTAGGAAATACTGCTGAGATGCTTAGTTCCCTTTGCGTATTTGACTGAATTCAAATACACATGTTCAGCCAGGGATGTCGACAGAGAGAAGCCAAAAAAGGCAAGATGGCAATTGTGTGGTCAAACCTCCTCCCCTTTTTATGCATGTCTAGGTATGTGTAAAAAGTCTTTGGATCACACAGTCATGGCAGTCATTTTGACCTTTGGGGATTCCCGGTGGATACTTTTATAAACTACCCCTCCCCCTTTGTCTTGCTTTCTCTCTTGTTGGCTCTTTCCCAATTAGAAGAGGGGGAGCTGCCTATGGCGGAAATAGTATAGTACTGGTTGAGAAACAATGATCTGATTAGAGCTGCTGGCAGACTGCTGGATTACCTCAGTGATCTGTGAAGTGATGTTCCAAACAAGTGTAGTGAGATTAGGGGAAGAAATGAAGTACATGGGAAAGAAAGGCATTTCACGTTCTCAGCAGACTTCACCTCAGGAAAAGAATGACATCTTATTATTTATCATATTGTCTGCCATTTAAACCCCATTAGGACTTTGTTCATTTGAATAGTTATACCTTGGAGAAAGGTTTATGCATTTATGTTTTAAATTAATTTCCAGAACTATTGTTCTGCTTCTTTTTCTATTGTTTTATTTTCTATTCTATTCTATTCTATTCTATTCTATTCTATTCTATTCTATTCTATTCTATTCTATTCTATTCTATTCCATTCCATTCCATTCCATTCCATTCATACAGATATGTATTCACATAGAAATATTTATTTTAATAATTATTTGAAGTCTCCCAAATGATATTTTCTCTCCTTTCTAATTAGACTTCTAATAATTACATAGCAAATGACCCATCCAGACAAACTAACAGAATTTCCAATAATGAATGAGATGCACAGAGTTGCAGCCTTGCAGAGCAAGGAAAAAGGTACATTTCACTCATTTATTTCATTTTTTAAAATAAATGGCTCTTTTTAAAAAGAGAGTGAGAGATTTTTCTAGAAATGCCATTAAATTGGAACATTTCTAATCCAAAACTCAAATAAATTATAACAAAAAACCATTTATGGTTTTTTATAGGAATGAGGAATTCTCTGTCATGTTATAATTTTTCATTTATCTTTTGTCCAAAAAAATAAAATATGTTTGCATAAATACCTGTATTTAGAGGAGTGCAACAATGAGTCATATCACTGATGTGTCTTTTGGGATTAGGTTTATGACACATTCTGTCTTTCGTCTGGCACGAAATGAGCTTTTTTGACAAGAAGGATATTGATGGTGTATTATATGAACTGCTCAGATCTCCATGGCTGCAGGCTCTCCTAAAGGTAAAGATGTTTTTCAATAAGCAGCAACTGCAAATTTTGTGCCTTCCCTTGTTTAACTATTTAATCATTGAATGGGCTGCAAAGACAAATGATAGAAGGCTTATTCTATTCTAAGCTTCAAAAACCAATAATTATTACAATTCCATACTATAAATCAATAGTGGGTTCCACTTACCTTCACTACTGGTTTGGAACTGGAAGCATGTGCGCTCACTTCACTCGCACATGGCCCTTCTGAACATGTACAGAAAATATGTGATGACGTCTGGGCAGGTGGGTGGAGCCTCCTGCCGCCACCACTACCGGTTTGCCCGAACTGGCGCAAACCGGTAGAAACCTACCACTGCTATAAACCCATTTTAATTTTTCCCTAACTCAAATTTTAGAACTAAACTACCTATGATGGTTTGGTAATAAACCAGGCAGAAAATTATTTCTTTTGCATTTCTTAAACCCACATGTTTCCAAGGTTTTACATGGAACAGTATTAAAATAAGACAACCCAATTCTCTAGTTTTAACTTCATTTCCAACCTTTTACATTTATAAGGTTCGGTACCATAAATGTTTCTTAATGGCTATTGTTCCTCTTATCTTATAATTTTAAAAACTTTCTACTTTACTTTACAAGTGATGCATGAAGCATAATATGGTAGCAGTTCAGGACAGAGAACAGAAATCATTTAAGTCAATTCAGTGCTCAATGCTAGTATATACTGTATATTAAAGAAGTACATTGTCAACTTTATGAAGTCGTCCAGATAAGAGGCATATCCAGAATTACTAACTCTGACTTTATTATAAGGTTACATTAACAGAAAATTGCAAGTCTGAAAGTACATGTCTCCCTCCATCACAACTTTTACAGTCCAATATACTAGGAAAGGTCCCATCTTAGACCTTTACTATATCCCATTTCTTCTGCAGGTTAAGCTTTTCTTATCTGACCATTATCTACTCTATGTTTTTTTCTCCAAAGGTCAAACTCATATATCATTACACAAACAAATCTTGTAGAATTTGAACTGAAGAAAATTGGGCTTGATTCCTGGCCCATTCGTGTTGTTTTTTATGAGGAGAGAGCCAGGCTTTTGCATTATGTACCAATTTTGTAATATTGTGACATTGCATAGTGGCATCAACATCTTAACTTCATCTGTTTCTAGGTATATGAATGCCTTCATCAGTATACCAAGAGAAGACCAGTTCCATTCCTATCCCAGGCACAAGAATTGATGCATGAGGTGAGATTGCTGGAGTTGAGATTAAATGCAGTTTCTCTGATGTCTAGTTTTTGCTTTCAATATTACAAGTTCCACAGAAATAAAATTGCTTTGAATCGAATTTTACTCCTTCTAACTGCTTGGACTACTCCTGGCAGTTTTCTTGGCAAAATTATTTTTCAGAAATGGGTTGCCCTTTCCTACTTCTTAGGACTAAAAGAAAGTTTACTGACCGGAGGTCTCCCAGCTGGTTTTGTGCCTAAGGTGGAATTAGAACTCATGATCTTCTGGTTTCTACCTGATGCCTTAACCACGGCACCAAATTGTCCTTTATGTTTTACATAATTGCATTTTATAAACATCAATATGGTATTTTAACAATAGGTTAAGTTATATATTTTCAAAATGAAGTATATGCTTCTCTTGTTCTTAGGTAGTGGAGTTGCTGCATAGAGGCCAACAATCTCCAGAAATGAAAGAGCTAAGACAACTTCTACAAGGTTCTCACTTCAAGGTGAGCAATGGCCCCTGAAATTCTTCAGCATGGAAGAGAAAGGTCTCCAGTAGAAGATACTTTATTATTAAGATGCATTGTTGAAAGCTGAGTATTGGCACTGACCAGTGATTTCATCACTTTGAGATACATTAAGTGTTTCTGGGAGCCATGTTTTTCTCCATTCCTGAAGAACATTTTAGAAAAGTGGAGTCCAGACTGGCTTCTTTTATTGGCTAGAGAAGAAACAGTTGCAGGAAGGCATATTTGTCCTTACTTTGCAAAAGGAACCCTGAATTATTTCTGACTTTTCCCATGGGCCTGGAGAGCTGAATCACAACTCACTCTGTTCGTCATCTATGGAAACACTACCCCGATCCATCAGCCAAAAGAAGCAGAGCCACAAATTGAGAGACTGATAAATCCCAAGAGCCATTTTCAAAACAATCAACAGGTGAAATCTGCCCCTTCCTCAGAAAAGAGACAAGTTTTCTCTCTTTTATATAGAAAACATGCAAGAAAGAGAAGCAAAGTCTTCTCATCCTAATCTGTGTAGTTGTAGGTAGCTGCCATAACTCTTGTATTATTGCTTTAGAGCCCTTTCTCTAAATGAAACATCTAATCAGTACTCCGAAGGATTTGTTCTTGTAATTAACCAGTCCAGTTCAGGCTGTTTCCCAAAGCAAATTGCTTTAAAGCAAAAATTACAGGAAGGAATATCAGCTCATCTGAATAGCATATCAGTGCTAGCTTATTGCTCAGCAGCTTCCTCTGGTTTTGACAAAGGAATCTCTGTTTTCTCCCCAACACTTCTGTGTCTTTCTGTTTTAACTTACAAATTCTGTCACCCTTTTAAACTATAACAAGGTTAAATCATAGATTAGAATCATTTAAGGTACATGAAGCAAAAACATCTAGAATTTTAAATAGTATGTATTATCCTTCATCTGCATTTATGTCTATTCTGTATAACAAATATACAAAGATCATTCAGAAAGCTTTTGGGGAAAAGTTCAGCTTGCCGTCTTCTTGCCAATCTACTTTTTTCTATGTAAGAAGCTTTTCAGAAAGGAGAATCCATATTTTTTCTATCTGCCCTTTAAAATTGTACAGTTCCGTGCTTTCTACTTAATGTTTGAATGAGACCTAAGTATGTTTTGAAAAAAAGCATTTTCATACTCTATATGTTGCAGAAATCGATTTAGAAGTGGCTATGAAGATCTATCATTCCCTGTTATAAAATGTGAGGGTCTCTTTTGAGGCTACCAAAATCTTTTAGCACAAGGAATGTTTTTTTTTTTCTAACACAAATCTATCGTATTGACATTTTAAAAAGGAAATAATACAATAAAACTGGGAGATCTGGCTTTATATTCCAATATAAATGGTCTAATTATCTTTTAACTTTGTAAGATTTGTATGCTAGACCAAAAAAAAACCCAACCTCAATTTTTTGGGGCTAAATGAATATACACCCAGAAATAAAAATTGTTAGGTTGAATTTATCTTGTAATTCCATCCCCATTAAAAATGACCTGGCATTTATTTACTCCATCTCTGTGTTTAATCTTTCTCACAGGCCTTGTTATTAGCTCATGATATTGTGGCCCAGAAGGATTTTGAACCTATGCTTCCACCCCTGACAGAAAACCTCCCTGAAAATGAAGAGGCCATGAGGATTGTCTGTCTGGTGAAAAACAATCAACCTCTTGTAATGTTCAATTTAACTTTATTTTTATTTATATTCATTCAGTTTGTTTGCTCTGTTTCCCTTTCATTTTTCATTTCATTTCATTTCATTTTATTAGATTTATATACCGCCCTACCCCCAAAGGACTCAGGGCAGTGAACAGCCAGAAAGATAAAACACACAAACTAAAAATTTAAAAGACAATATAAAAACCCATTAAATAATTTGGCCCAAAACAATTTAAAACACCCCTAATGTTTTAAAAGGCATATCTTCCTAATGCTTCAGGGCAACTGGCCATCTTAGATATAGAAGGGCAAGTTTATAAGGGCAGTTCTTATCCTTTCCCCATTCCTTCCCTCTTAGAATTTTTATTTTACTCATTTATGTTTGTTTTAAAATGTGAAAAAGTATAGGACCCAAGCATGATGCATTGTTGAATTCACAAGAAGAAAACATTTAAAAAGCAGTCTGCCCTGTTTTGTTTTGTTTTAATTTGATTTATATGCTGCCCTTCTCCGGAGACTCAGGGCGGCTTACAGTGTGTTAAGCAATAGCCTTCATACTTTTGTATATTTTTTATACAAAGTCAGCTTATTGCCCCCACAAACTGGGTCCTCAATTTACCTACCTTAGAAAGGCTGGAAGGCTGAGTCAATCTTGAGCCTGGCGAGATTCGATCTTACTTTAATTGCAGACAGCTGGTGTTAAATTACAGTGCTTAGTCTGTTGAGCTATCCAGGCTCCTGTTTGATGTTTAGTGTAATTCTATTTTGAGGAAAATATAATTATGGCTAGCATTTTGTTATCTGAGACTAAGACCATAGGTCCAAACACACCTAAGCAGACTTGCATAATAAACTAGTTAGTCAGATTATATCATTTGCTTATGTCACCTAAAGCAATCCCATTAGTTCCATGGAATAGGAAAACAAGAAAATTTATGGCAAGCCAATCCCATACAGATAGTCCTTGCTTAATGACCAATCTCTCAGTGACTGTTCAAAATTACAACAGGCCCTTCAAAAACTACTAATGATCCAGTTACAAAGTTCCAACAGCTGCATACAATTGGGTAGTCACATTGTTGCAGAAAAATAAAGAGATGAATTTCGAAATCAAGAGAAACTTTATTTTTGGCCAAAAATGGTTCAGGCAGATCAATTTAATCTGTTTGAATTCTGAACGTGTTAATTCAGACATGCATTCTTATAGTTTTCTAAACAGGAAGTATGTGAGATCTGCCTCTTTAGCTACCCCACTCCCTTCACGCTGATCCATGTGGTTTAGTTCTGCATTTTTAACATGGTACCTCTGCGGTTTGACTTCTTGAACTCTGCAACTGTCTTTTATAATAACTAGTCAAGGGGCCCTTCAGACATCATCCAGGCTGACCCCGTATTATTTCACTCTTATATTCAATTTCACTTTACGTCCTACTTTAACATGACTGCATTACGGGCACTTGGCAACTGGCTCGCCTTTATGGCCAGTTTCAATGTTCCATGGTTTATAACATTTATAATTTACATAACATTTTATAACATTTTTTTGCCCTTTTCTGGCCTTTTGGGATGATTTTTGGCAAAAACACACATAGAATCTGTGGATTCATTTAATAACCACGATGTTTGCTTAAGGGCTATCACATTTACATAACCATGGCAATTGCTTAGCAATTACCACAAAAAAGCTGTAAAATCAGATCTAGTCATGTGGGTGCTTCAATTTACAATCTACAAGAATAATTTACAAGAAATTATGACAAATTCTGGGCTCTGTTACAGTTATAAATCAAGAACTACCTGTACTGAAATTAACATCAAAAATGACACTGATGGTCTACTAAGTTCCCAGAGTCAAGTTTAACTTTAGGGCACATGAATGCAGGGAGGTACATGAAGTGGAAGTTATAATCTTAATATCTCTAACAGGCTGTAGACTTCCCGTATACCACTACTCACCAAGTATGCACCTTTTTATTCTTTTGTTCAGTAGGAAGTAACTCTTTCCTTTCTTCTTCTTCCTCAGGGTGCCACCATTAAACGCCATGAGCTGACAGGTGATATTACTGTAGCAAGAATAATCCACGGAGGTCTGGCAGATAAAAGTGGTAAGGTAAATTTAATACATCTAAAAATTAAAAAATCACTGGAGAGGGGCAGGGAATCATTTTCAATATGTGTTTTGGAAAGTTCTGTACAGGTTCTTGAATGTTCTGAACATGTTTCTTAGTAAATCTTAGTGAAGGTGTTCTAAATTGTTTTATTATGATTAACTTCCTTCTGCTTATCCCAAAATTGCTTTTAGGAGGCAGGGATTGGGAAATAGTATAAAAGGTTTGGAAGTACTTCTACTGGAGATGGTGTTCCACAGACAGAGAGATGCATTAGGCCAACTGTAGCAGTCAGTTTGTTGTGCTCATCACATTCAGAAAAAAAAGGGCTCCAAACAGTGGATGATCTCCTGTCAGTTGCCTCCATGAGGCCAAAATGGAGGAGGAAAGCTATTGAATGGAAATTTACTCTTCCTCCTATCTTAAGGAAGAAGAGTAAATTTCAGCTCAATAGCTTTCCTCCTCCATTTTATCTTAAACCCTGATTGAAATGATGTTAGGATAGTCAGATGCATAATTGTCTATAATAAATTGTTTTAAACTTGAGAGAGGGGGAATAAAGTCCAGGTGTTTCTTAGAAATCCAGATATTTTTCTTCTCCAGTTCTCTGACCAACTGTTTAATATCATTACTGGTTTTTGCAGCGTTGTTATATGCTGGAGACAAACTTGTAGAAGTGAATGGAATCCCAGTGGAGGGCCTGGAACCAGAGCAAGTCATACACATTCTGGTAATCACAATCAGCCTTCTACTCTTTAAATACCACTTAATGATAACATGTAATCAATGCAAAACTGCATGCTTGGAACATAAAAGACATGAAGAAAAAAGCTATAAAGAGGGGATGAATGTTTTTTACCATTTTTCATAGACCCCTCACAACTATGAAATGTAGTGCCCACAAGTTTGTCAATCCTATTTTTCCTTCTGCAGACTTTTGTTTTGACTGTATGAAAGAGCAAGGAGGCAAATATTCATATTTCTATTTTTCTAGGAAACACTTTGTTTTAATTTCAAGGTGGTGTGAATATTGTTCCCATCACCATCACCATTTTCCCCATCTGCTGCTTCTGTCTGGTGCTTGCATGCTAATTTGGGGAAAAAGAAAACCCTTGTGGCAGTTCCCAAGCAATCAGAAGTAGGGACTGTGCAATCTAATTCCTCCTCAGTTGCGACTAACAGCTGTTCCTTTGTTTTTTAGACATGTTTCCTTACTTTTGCACAATTTGATAGCTAAAATTTACAGAAGGACAGGCATATTCATATACTATACAGGTAGTCCTTGACTTATAACAGTTCATTTAGTGACAGTTTTAATTTACAATGGCACTGAAAAAAGTGACTTATGACCATTTTCCATACTTACAACCACTGCAACATTCCCATGGTCTGTGATCAAAATTCAAACGCTTGGCAACTGATTCATATTTATGACTATTGCAGTGTCTTGGGGTCATGTGTTCACCTTGTGTGATCTTCTGACAATCAAAGTCAATGGGAAAGCCAGATTCACTTAACAACCATGTTACTAACTTAACAGCTGCAGTGATTCACTTAACAACTGTGGCAAGAAAGGTCATAAAATGGGGGCAAAGCTCACTTAACAACTACGGTATTTTATTTAACAAGAGAAATTTTGGGCTCAGTTGTGGTCATAGATCAAAGACTATCTATATACCAAAAACAGTATCATCATGGATTTTATCCTTCCTGTCAAAAGGAATAGCTAGTCATAGAACTATTGTATTGCATTGCATTGCATTGCATTGCATTGCATTGCATTGCATTGCATTGCATTGCACTGATGATCAAATTAAATTTGCAACAAAAGTAGGCAAAATGCATTAGATACTGTTTTTCTGAATACTTGCAGGCGCTATCCCGAAGCACCATTATGTTCAAGCTGATTCCAGGTTCTGATCGAATCATCAGCAATCAAACAACAGTAAGATGCAATGCATGGATACATTTCCTTTGCTTCAAATGGTTAATACAGGAATCTCTCAAAGTTAGCATTTAGTTAGCATTAAGTTTCTTCATGAGGAAAGGTTTTTTTTACTTTAATCATTCTCTTATACCTATTGGATCAAATCAAAGATCCACTTTATTTCCATAGTGATTAGTAAGATGCTATAAGCAAGATATTAGGGCCCCTATTCCACAACGGCTAGTACTAATTGATAAGTATCTTGAAAGACCAATATGATACCAATGAAGGAGAATATTTGTAGATAAGGGTTGAAATGAGGGGTCCTTGGTGCTCTCTGAGCTTGGCTATTTTTTTCTTGTAGACATTTCATTACCCAAACTAGGTAACATTATCAGTGCTAGTGCTAGGATCAATGTGAACCACTCCGCCAAATTGTTGACAGACAAGAATAAGAAGAGAAAAAATAGTCTTCCATCTCTGCCTAGCCAAAACTCTCCTCAGAAATAATTGCCTTGCCTATAGATTGAAATTTCTTTTTACTGTGCAGCTTCTTGCTTACCTAGCCTACTGATCTCCAAGATCATTTTATGCTCTTAATACTGTTTATCAATTAATACCTATTGCCATGATTTGACTGCAGTTGTATCTTGGCTTTTTAAAGCTGACCTTTTATTGTTTGCAATTATGAAACTTTTACAAATGTATTTCCTTGTCTTTGGAGTTTAACTTCTGTGATAAAACTTAAATTTTCGATGTTGTCCTTCCAGCTCTATGTGCGTGCAATGCGGGATTACTGCCCTCGTCAGGACCCTCTCATTCCATGTGTTGATGCAGGACTGCCATTTAAAAAAGGAGAGATTCTTCAGATTGTAGACCAAAAGGACATCTTGTGGTGGCAGGCAAGAAAAGTCTCCAATCTCAAAGCTTGTGCTGGACTCATCCCTTCCAATCACTTTATGAAGAGGTATGGGAATGGGGATGTATTTATTTTTGCTAATGGGTAACATGTTGGGAAGCAATTTATACAAGATGCCTCTATTAACATAGAGAAAATCAGTGTTAGTACCTGATTCAGTTAAAATAGATCAAAATTATAGGCAGGTTTTCTACACAATACATTGCTGAATAAAAATAGAAAATTTATCTATTTTCCCATGCAGAAAAGGATGAAAAATAAGCAATCTGTTGAAATCTTGTTCTAATTCTGTAATTTTAGAAAATGTTCCCTTCTTCTGTCTAGGAAACAGCGAGAATTCTGGTGGACTCATCCCTTCCATCCCCACTCTTGCCTCCAATCAACAAACAGTGAGTATAATAAATTCCTGATGATAAGGTGTGCATGGAACTGTTTCTGTAATTAATATTATTTCTTTACTCAATTATTTCTACAGAGTACAAATTAGACTACTTAGATTTAGAGCAAAAACGTTATAGTTTGAATTCCAAACCTGCTAACAATCCTGTCAGTCTAGAAACAGGATTATCTAAGACTATTTAGTATTAAACACAAGGGGGAACTGTTGGAAAATCATTTACTATGCTTTAGTATACAAAGGTATCAACATTATCAGAATAAACTCTGTTTCATTTGCTTAGAATTGTTCATTCATGTCCCTGATGATGTGTATATATTGTGTTTTTTATGAATTTCCCCTGATTAGTGAATATTGCGGAACAAGGTCAGTAATGCTAATTGGATTCCATAAATGTGTGTGTATGTGTGTGTATATATGTTATGTCTATGTGGGTGTATGTGTGTGTGTATTAGCCAAGGTCTCCAAACTAGTCCTGCCTAAAATGGTTAATCTCTCTCTGAGATGTACTACCGTATTTTCCGGCGTATAAGACGACTGGGCGTATAAGACGACCCCGACTTTCCTGTTAAAATATAGGGTTTGGGCTATACTCGCCATATAAGACTGCCCCTCTTCCAATGCACACCAAATAAAAATTAAAAAACATCAACTGGCTCAACACAATGTAAAAGCAGCTGTGCTAGACCCAAAATGGCCCCTGCAACTAGCAGGAACCTCACACAGCCACAAAAAGCCCCCAAAAAAACAACTTTCACACTTTACACACACACACACAACACAACACAACTGGCTCACGCACAATGTAAAAGCAGCTGTGCTAGACCCAAAATGGCCCCTGCAACTAGCAGGAACCTCACACAGCCACAAAAAGCCCAAAAAAAAAACAACTTTCACACTTTACACACACACACACAACACAACACAACTGGCTCACCCACAATGTAAAAGCAGCTGTGCTAGACCCAAAATGGCCCCTGCAACAAGCAGGAACCTCACACAGCCACAAAAAGCGCAAAAAACAACTTTCACACTTTACACACACACAACACAACACAACACAACTGGCTCATCCACAATGTAAAAGCAGCTGTGCTAGACCCAAAATGGCCCCTGCAACAAGCAGGAACCTCACGCAGCCACAAAAATCCCAAAAAAATCAACTTTCACACTTTACACACACAAAATTCCACATATAGCTTTGTGAGATTTTGTGTGTTTGTGTAGTTAGAGTGAAACACTACAGAAACACACCACATCTCAGAAAGCTGCACAAATATTATTTTATTTTTATTTTTATATGAAAACTAAATTTAAAACTTCCTAAACTTTAAATGGCTAGGTCTAAAAAAGAACAACTAAAAAAAACCCCAATTAACTATTTTTTTAAAGCTCCCAAAGGGGAAAAAAAACTTACCCAATAGAACAGGGGTCTCCAACCTTGGCAACTTTAAGACTTGTAGACTTCAACTCCCAGAATTCCTCAGCCAGCTTTGTTTTACTGGCTGAGGAATTCTGGGAGTTGAAGTCCACAACTCCTGCCTGCATGATTGCAGGCAGGGAGTGGCTTGCTGATGGAATGGATTCAGGCAAGCGAAGCAAGGCAAGCATTGCGATTACCAGCTAAGGTAAGCAAGCTGGAGGGGGAAAACTTTTTTCTTTTTACAGGGCTCTGGGCTCTGGCGATCCCAGCTGAGTTGCCTGATTGGCAGGCAACTCAGCTGGGATCGTCAGAGCTTGCAGAGTCACGTAAAAGGAAAAAAGTTTTTTCCTTTAACATGGCTCTGGCATCCCAGCTGAGCTGCCTGATTAGCAAGCTGGGATCGTCAGAGCTTCGATCGCCAGAGCCATTTAAGGCTCGTTAGAGTCTTTTGGTTGAGTCTTTAGAGTCTGCCTGGTTACAGGAGAACAACACCCGGTGTATAAGACGACCCCCGACTTTTGAGAAGATTTTCATGTGTTAAAAAGTCGTCTTATACGCCAGAAAATACGGTACTCAGAATCCTATAAGAATTTTGGGATAGAATTTGTCTCATAATTGAATGGTCTCTGTTCAGGTACAGGTAGTCTTCAACTTATGACCACAATCAAACCCAAAATTTCTCTTGCTAAGCAAGACAGTTGTTATGTGAGTTTTGCCCCATTTTAGTACCTTTCTTGCAAGAGTTGTTAAGTGAATCACTGCAGTTGTTAAGTGAAGCTGGCTTTCCCACTGAGTTTGCATGTCATTAGAGCACATGATTACATGACCCCAGGACACAGCAACGATCAAAAATACAAGCCAGTGGCCAAGCATCTGAATTTTGATCAGCTGACCACAGGGATGCTGCTACGGTCTTACAGTATGTGTGAAAAATGTCTTAAATCACTTTTTTCAGTGCCGTTGTAACTTCAATCAATCACTAAGTGAACTGTTATAAGTTGAGGGCTACCTGTATATCACTTGGAGGAATATTCTATATTGTATTACAAGTTCATTCTTTGCTCTCTAAATAGTATATATACAGTGACAGCCATGTAATTTCAAAAGAATGAAGCACAATTCAAAAAGAAAAAAAATTATATCATTTCCATAAATTCTATGAGATATTTTTAAAAAACTACTTAAAAACTTTCTACAGCCATATGGAGAGATTTCAGACTAACATCTTCCACTTTGACTTTCAATAGAGACTTAAAATACATTAACTTAGAAGGTAATGCTTATGCCTTTTAATAAAATGTGTTAGTCAGAAAAGATGCTGCTAGACTCTTCTGATTTTTTTTGTTACCCTACACTAAGACAGCTCTTTTCCTGCAATGTCCCGAGTTTACCAGTTGATCCCAATCTATTTTCAGCTAAACCCTTGTGTACTATGTCCTAGTCATCTTCTCCCTGTCTATAATCCATTTTAATGTGTGGGATCTTAAATGCTTCATCAAGCAGCTTTAGAAATATTAAGTATAAAAAAATGTATAGATGTATTATTTTCTCTAGTCTTTTTGAGAGCAAATGGATTTGTCCTCCATATACAGGCAGTTCTTGCTTAATGACTGCTCTGTTTAGTGACTATTCAAAGTTATGCCAGAGTTGAAAAAAGTAACTTTATAACTGGTACATGCACTTATGAACCTGTGGTCTGAGGTCACCATTTGCACACCTCAGCTTCCAACAAGCAGAATCAATGAAGAAGCTAATGGTAAAATTGCATGGTGCAGTCATGTAATAACTCACTTAATAATTGTGAATGACTCACTTAACCCTAGTGGAAGTGAAGTTGTATGGTCAGGATATGTCACTGAACAACCATGTTGCTTAGCAATGGAGTTGCTGGTCCCAATTATGGTTGTTAAGCCAGGACTATCTATGTGTGTAATATACAATCACACATATACACACACAAAACTGTGTGAAAGTGTCTTTTTACCAGCACTCTTGGATAATATTGTCTGTGAAATGAAGCAACCAAGTAGGCCAAGCCATCCTTATGGTTCTTCCCTCAGTAGCTTCTTTATTCACCCATAGGACCATCCTTATGGTTCTTCCCTCAGTATCTTCTTTATTCACCTATAGGACTGCATTTAGCAATACCAAGTTGGAAGTCTCCTTTGACAACAAGATTCCCTCTTGCTGTCTTCCTTCTTCACCATTCTGTCTATCCATCTGCTCTGACACTTCCACTGAAAGAGATCAAGGGAATAGAGGGCAAGATAACTCACCTTTTCTAGGAATGGAGAAGCTAAGATTGTCTTATGATTGTAGACATTGAAAAAGTTTTTGTAACTACCCCAGGGAAAACAGATCCCATTGCACTGCAAGAAAGCAACAATTATCTTCTTTATTCATGGGGCTACTATTATTACATCCAGGCTCATGTAATCAATAAACTGTTCTGGTTCTTTCGTCAACATCTTGGTGAAAGCGCAAAAAATGTAAAGAGGGTAGAGTAGTTAATATGTTTTGCTCCTTTCAGTTTTGGAGTTTTTAAATGGGCATTCCGATGATCCTCATTCTGTTTTTCCATGAAAGAGTTCTTCCACTTATATTCCAGCTGACCACTATCAGAATACAGTAATCTTTGCTTTAATAAAAAGAAAATCATTGCAGAATGTTGTACATCATGGTACTATATGAAATAGTAGATAAAATATGATTTTAAAAGTCATGGGTAGATAAGTTATTGTTTCTATGTTTATATGAGTTCTCTGAAAATTATGAGAGCCTGACATATATTTCCTTTCCCTTGTCTACAACATACAAGAAGATGACATGCAGATCGATGAGAAGTGTGTAGAAACAGGTAATCACTTCTAGTTTGGATGCATGGAAATTATGTCTTTCGTTACTGTTATTTGAACTGTTTAAAATCCGAGTATGGGTAACCCAGAGGCCAAAAAGAAGATTAATTTGTAAGAAACATTGAACAAAACGGCCTCTAGTAAATTGCAAAAATGTTAACATTATGTGTATGTTGAGAGAGCTATAAATAGAAGCATAAGTCCAGTCATATCAACTGTTGCTTCAGGTAGAGAGAATCATCAGTGCAGAAATCTGCATTTGTGTAGCCTGGTTATGCAGTTCTTTCCTTGACACATTTGATGCTGAATTTAGAGAGCTCACTATGCCACATTTTGACCTAATTCATGGAACCATGTCCTGCAGCTTTTCTTCTGACTTTTTTTATCACGAACCTGATTTATGGTTTTAACTTTTGTAATTTTGAACAATTTTATTGCTTGGTGTTAGGATTTTTTAATGGAAAGGTAAATGTTAAAATCTAGTATTGTGATTTTTAATTACTTTTGTAACACTTGCACAAAGAATGCTCTTGAGCTAATAATAAAGCCATTTTTGTAAACACAGTCCTATTTTTCATGTTCCAATAAAAATCTGAAATAAGAAATGTGGAGAAAGTAAATTATGTCTTCCCTCCTACCAGATGCCTCTGTCATCATCCAGTTTGGAATTCATCCCACAGCACAAATACTTTTAAATAAATACCAAAATCAATCATGGATTTGCCCCATGAATGTGTAATTTGATTTTACAAAAGGAGATTACAAGAGGATCTCATTGTACCTTCCTATTGCTGCCGCAATGGGAAATTGTTTCTGATGTGTTGGGTTGTGATTATGTTTTACAAAGATATCACTAAAATAAAATTCATTTGCTATTTTTGCTCCCTTTAAAAGATGAAGAGACTTTTGAGTCTGGTAAGTTCCTCAATGTCCTTTGCTAATGATAAGAATCTCAGAATTATGTAACATAGGGATAAAGAAATGCTCCATTTCTGTGTCTGTATGGTAGGTGTGTGCTTATGATAGATATTTTCTCAGCCTATCTGGGTATTTTTATAACCAAGTCTAGAAAATGTGAAATAAATTGGCTTCCCCCCCCCCGCCCCGATAATCAAATTTGAACTACAATAAAAATTGTAGTGCTATTCAAGAGACAGAGAAGACATCTGGAAGCTAATGAGATTACACTGCATAAGCGTAATTGAGTGGCTAATCTACTTTATTATTCTTGATGATGAAGGAGTATCCATGTTGATGCTTCCTTACCAAGATATTTTTGTATGTTAAAATCCAAAATAATACAGACCAGAGGCATATCTGTCTGCACAATGAGAAATTAGCCTTAAAATAGTTTGAAATACCAGCAATACTGTTACCTTTTTAAAGAAATTCTTTAAAAAGCAACTGCCTTTCTATTGTGAAGCATCTCTTGAAGATTTTTTTCCCCCTTCACATTGTGCTGGTAGATTGAAGTGATGTATGTCAGTCATTCTTGTGAATTTTCAGAGTTTGTGTACAAAAACCTCCAAAGGGCTAGCAAGAAGGAAAATCTAAATTTCTTAAAAGCTTTGAAATGCCAGAAGATTAAAATTGCTGTAGCTGGCCTGGAAAATTATTAACCTGTTCCAATTTGAAAGGACTTGTGGGGAAAGTTAAGATAAAAAGTCTGACTCTTGGTAATGAAGTTATTTTTTTAAATGAGCAGACCATGGACAAAGAATGAAGTGAAATCTTGATCAAAAAGGCATCTGACAGGATGTAAACTGAGGTCTTCTTGGGCTGATGCTGATGCTTAAGTTGAAGTCATGGGGAAACCAAAGATGGACGCATGCACTAGTTTTGCAGGCACTTATAAACATGTGTTGAAGGCTCTGCTGAAAATATTGCAAGCTTTTGAGTTTTAGAAAACCTTCATCAAACTGATTAGAAAAAGAAATAGGGAAGAACTTTCTGAGTGATTGATTGTAGAGCCATATCTGCAATAGATTGATGTGACAGAGACCTTCAAACCTGTAAATAGGTCTTGGCAAGGATTGCATGTATGGAGATATTCTATTCTTAGAAGTAACATGTAAACTCTACAGTATAATAGACATGGCTGCTGGATAATCAGAAAATTTCCCTCTTGGGCTCTCTCTTTTCCTCCGCTACTCATCAGGCAAACTGAATTCTTGCAACTCAAAACCTGACACTGATTTTGTGCAATTCTCACAATAAGGTTTTTATCCGTATAGATTTTATGTTCTCATGCCTGTTGCTGCTGCTAGTTTTTTGTGTTTGCTTTTTGTACAAATTGCCAACTTTAAGCTGGTCTGATCATACTGAATAATCTGCAAGCTTTTCTGCTTTATATCATAAGTGATATAAATTAAAAACACTTTTAATTTGACATTTCCTATCCCTCCATTTTACGCAACATAACAGAGGAACTTAAAGAAGGTAGTTTATCTTTTTATTTTATAGACTTTAAATTTTATAGAATTTTAATTATAGGCAAATTCTGAGCTTGTGCACATTGACTAATTAATGTGCTCCTCCAAGCAAAGACAGATGAAAATATGCAAATAACTTACTCTATAGGATAGACATTAAGACATGTTTGACAATGAAACCCTATTTGATCATTTATAAACTAAGAAACTATGCTGAATGTAGAACTCTTCATAGGTGCTGAGATGCTACACTTACTTCTTTTGATATATCAAAAAGATTTCTTGCTTTGTCCATTAATTAGAGTGAAGACTGTGCTTAAGATCTTACTTCAGCTTGTCTTTGTTTTACACACTTGCAAAGATAATCAATACAATATTGATTACCTTTGAAGGTCTGTAAAACAAAGGAAAACTGAAGTAAGATCATAAGCAGAGTCACAGTTCCAGTCGTGGTCATTAAACAGGACTACATGTAATAGATTAAATCTCTCCACTGCCCAGAAAAGGCAGAAATCATATGATTAATCAACTTTCTGGACATGCCTGTTTTCCTCCAGATCATTTCTGGCTTTCACTCAGGCCAATTAATGGAGCTTGAGTCCCTATCAGGAAAGAATAACAAAAATAATAAATATTTAATTAATAAATAAGTAATAAACAAAGCTCTATATTACACAGGCTGAAAATTAGTGAACCACCAGGCAGTGTTAATCATTATGGAACTGGCACATTTATGGCTTTGGAAATCAGTCTCATTCAAGAAGCTTCTTCAGTTCAGTTCTTGGATGAGAAGCTAAGTATTTTCAAGGGGAAAAAAACCAAGAAAGTCCAGTTGCCTTTTGGAAAAGCACCTTTATGACAACCATGACTTGGATGTTTGAGAAGTCCCATAAACTTTGGAAATCAGTGCAGAAAGATCACACTTTACTGCCTTTTCTCCCACTTCCTTTCCAAATTCAACCGTCGGCTTTAGTCTTTGAATCCACATTTATTAAACTAATTTTATAGACATGCTTACTGCAAATGGGTCCTACGTATTCTGTTTTGTATATGTTGATCCAATGTATTTTTTAGAAAACTATTATTCACTATGTATAACAAACCTAAAGAAAACCAAAAGAGGGTGTTATCTTAATTTGATATCACTGAATAATTTGACAATATTTTGAAAATCAAATGTTTAAGTTGTATAATTGAAGGAACTCTGTTGCTTATGCCTTTTTTTAAAGGCCTGTTTTGAACGCTGAGTTCATAAATTAGGTTTTTCCTTTTGCTGGTAGTATTACAAATGAAAATTATATTTCTTAAGTCTTAAGGATATTGCTACATTTCTTATTCTTTATGTGTATCTCTATCTCTCATTTCAGAAGAAGAAGAATTCATTGGATCTGGTCAGCAGGTGTTCATTAGTATGTAGCCAGTTCTGCAACTGGAGAATTGTGTTCAGGGTCACCAGGCTACTAAATAGTTTGTATCTGATGCATTGTATTGGTGCTTTCTTCTTGACTGCTGTATTCCTTTACTTACTTCTGCTTTGTTATTGCTATGTAGGCTTCCAAAAAGCCAAATGAAGTACTGTTTTGAAATCCTGCATACCCACTTCCTTTAATTCTCACAGCTCCTTTTTATGAATAAAATGTTTGTGACTAACAGTTTAGTTAGAAAGACATATGAGTTCAAGGGAAGCACTGAAAAATCAAGACAACTTTATTACTGGCTTGTTTCTAAAAGAAAAACATGGAAATGTAAAAACTGTCAAGTTTGAACTGTTGAAAAATACATTAGCTGAATTGCTAGATCTTAGTTAGATAAATGTAATGGAGGCCAGGGACTCTGAAAAACCATAAGAATCAGAAAAATACAGTATATATCTCATTTTAGAACTTCAGTCTTTTAGTTAGTGTCAAATGGTCCAAAAATAAGTCATTCCTTCTTGTGAGGTGAAGTGGTTGGTAATAGCCAGAGACAAATGTAATGAAAGTTCCTTGCTTGTGTTGCATATTTCTGTTGTTCCAAAACAAAAGGAAGAAAGGACAGCTTTAGCAGAAAAAAAAAATCAGGCAATAGACAGAATGTCCAAATGAATGATTGAGGCTGAGGGATAGATTTGCTAAACAAAGTAGTTTAGACAGATTTATAGACAATTGATTGAACTTTGGCCTTCACCTCACTGAAATGGAAATCTTCCGCTGCCCTTTCCCCATAGAGGCTTTCCTAAACTGAGTCACTTGGTGCTGACATAGAACTAAAATTAGGCTTTTCACATGAGTTTTTTTATCTGAATGAACTGTGTCTACTAATAGCTAATTTGTTAACAATATGCAATTTTTATAATGTTGGGATTCTGTGTTTTCATAGAAGTATAATTCCATTACACTTGTTGAAACAAAGCAACAAAATCCAACAACATCCACTTACAACATAGCAAGTGGAAACTTCCATGATTAAATGATCATGGAAACCTTTCTTCCCCTGCAGAAAGAATTATTAGTTCAGAAAAACCCAATTGATGGCAAAATACAACTCACAAATATATCTGGCTTCTTTCCAACAATAAAAATATTTAACATCTAACATTTTGCAACCCATTCATAGCACCAAAAAGCTGCTGCCTGACTCTGCCACCAATTTATTCTACTTAATATGCCAAAGTAGCAAACATGGTACTGTGTTCCTTCTCTCTTCCAGATAATTCTTTGCTATTAACCAAATGAAGGGAATAAGGGAATTTTGGGATTTTAGGGAGGATTAGAAAGTCAAAAATTTGGAATGAACTGTGAAAGCTAATATCTGAAATGCCTCAAATATTGCAGGCTAGCCATATGGTTCAGTTTCTAAAGATCTGTGTCTCCATTTTCCAGCTGGGTTCCGGAGAAGTATGCGTCTGTGCCGTAGGAAATGCAATTACAGTCACCTGGCATGTCAGTCACATTGTCTCAACAGTTGCTATGGTGCTGTGGCAGCACCTTATGAAGAGGTGGTGAGATATCAAAGGGAACCAGGTGATCGAAACAGATTAATTGTACTAATAGGTAAGTAGCAATAATTAAACTGTTCCTTGTTTAAAAAGTTATTACTGTGGCCAAAAAAAAAGAATGCATAAAAGAGAGAAAATTTGCATTAGTTCAAGGAAAAATAATCTCATCATAGTACAGTTATTTTAAAAAATGCAAGTATATCACATCTTTGTAGAACTGGGTCATAACTTGGTGACTTTGATTTGTATTTCTTGTCTATATTTCTTCTATGGAAAATGTCACTATTCTATTGTATGTAATTAAGTGGCATAGAATTTTCATTCTTTCATTTTTATTCAATCGTTTCTTTCATACTTAGGTCCTTCAGGTGTTGGTGTGAATGAACTACGGAGACAACTTATTGGTATTAATCCTCACCTGTTTCAAAATGCAGTACCACGTATGTATATTTTAAATCTTAAAACATACTAATGGAAGAAAATGAAACATTAGAATTTCACTAATTGTGATCTGCATATTAGCTTTTTATTATTTATAATTACCACTGACTTTTCCCAAAATTAAGAGAGGATTCAGAAGGGTGTATCTCTCATTTTAAGAGAGATTTGAAAACCTAAAGACACTTTCACATGCCATCGTTCTCAATACCTTCAACCAGTTTAAATCAGTGGTGGAATTCAAATTTTTTTACTACCGGTTCTGTGGGCATGGCTTGGTGAATGTGGCAGGGGAAGGATACTGCAAAATCTCCATTCCCACCCCACTCTGGGCCCAGCCAGAGTTGGTATTTGCCGGTTCTCTGAACTACTCAAAATTTCCGCGACTGGTTCTCCAGAACCTGTCAGAACCTGCTGAATAGCACCCCTGGTTTAAATCAGTGTAAGATTTTTCTGTGAAAGAAGTTTCTTAATACACCTTAAAGTCAAAACCTTTCTTGTTATGAGATTAGACAGTTATGGTTGCTACCTAAATAAAAAGGAAACTAATGGTTTTTCCTACTGGTACTACCAATTCTTGGATAGCATGATGTAATTACTTCTCATCACACTTTCAGAATTGGAAGCAAATAAAATCAGTACATCTTTAAGAAATGCTTGGGTGGCATCAGTTACTAACACAACAACCTGTTCATTGTCTTACATTTAAAACAAGACAAATGTGAACACTGATCTATCATAGTCATAATTTAATAAACAAGTTAGCTTAAAAGGAGGCTTCATTTTTTTTTCTTGGTGGTCGTATCTGGAGTAATTTCTGGAGATTCTGATTCCGGGGGACAGCTTTCTCAGGTATGCACATCAGGATTCATGGATTTGGACTTTACAAAAAGATGACCCTCTGGAAAGGAATGCCTTTTATCTATGCATATACCAAATAAGCAGTCCAATATAACATTAAGTACTTAGCTTTACACTAAAAATATGTTCCAGTAACTATTTAAAAGTATTGCAATAATCATAATTTGTTCTTTTTAAAAACAGATACAACCCGTGCTCAAAAGAGCTATGAAGAGAATGGCCGAGAATATCATTATGTACCAAAGGAAACATTTGAAAATATGGTGTACAATTACAGGTAATTTGAATTTAGATTCACATTTTTTGTTCTTTCATCAAATTTCAAAATTCTGTGCCGATTCCAGGATAGCCAGTCAGCAGAGTTAAAAATATATTTCTGCCAGTTTTTTTATTTGACAAATAAAAATGTGTTTTTATAAATGAAATATTAATTAATTAATGATATACTAGCATTCACTGTGGTAAATATGTAGTGAGAAAGGCAAAGTCGAGCAGTGAACACACTAGGAATTTGAAAACAGAGAACATAGAATAGTAGAGTTGGAAGGTACTTCAGAGGTCTTCTAGTCCAACCTTCTGCTTGAGCAGAAGACCCTGTGCCATTTTAGACAAATGGTTGTCCAGTCTCTTTTTGAAAGCTTCCAGTGATGGAGCACTCACAACTTCTGAAGGCAAGCTATTCCATTGGTTGATTGCTCTCACTATTAGACATATTCTTCGTAGTTCTAGGTCAGTGACAGCTAACCCTTTCGCCACCGAGTACCAAAACAGGAGTGTGCGTACGTGCTGGAGAGCTGTTCTTCCAGAGCATGCACGTGCTGGGAAATTTAGATTTTGGTTTCCAGTGCTTGCATGCCTGCCGGCCACCTGGTCTTCTGGTTTCTGGCACTTCTGCACGCACGAAGTCTAACTGGCCGGTGCGCATGCACGCGCTGGAACCCAGAAGAGCAACAGGAGATGGCTGGCATGCCCGGAGAGATAACTCTGTGTGCCACTTCTGGCACGTGCCATAAATTTGCCATCATGGTTCTAGGTTGTTTCTCTCCTTGGTTAGTTTCCATCCATTGTTTCTTGTCTTGCCCTAGGGTGCTTTGGAAAGTAGTTTGACCCCCTCATCTTTGTAGGAGCCCCTCAAATATATATATATATATATGTTTCACAATAGAAACCCAGGAATTTGCTACAAGGTTCCTTGGAAAGGAGTTGACTCTTTATCTCAGTTTGTTGAAAAAACAGCGATTTGCATATTTCTCTTCTTCAGTCATTAAATAAACATCCAATATGCATTAAAAAGCAAGCAAAAGTAGTGTATGTTTGTGGTAGAAAGAAAAAGAGGGTTGTAGAAACAGAGTTGTTATCCTACATCTCTCACATACATATATGCATATACAACAGAAGTTGCTGCAATAAGAGAGGTAGAAAAAAAGTGACAGCACTGATTCCAAGTTAGAGCATGGCAGGACTTTTCTTGTCTTCCTAAATATATAAACAAGACTGCTGTGTTGCCCCTTCATATTCTGCTTGAATTGAGGTGCATGCTTTCTCCCGGCATTATTAGAAAGATATTCATTACGTAGCCTCTTTTACAGTCCTTGCTTTGAAATATGCTCATCTCCCTCTCTACTTACCACATTTACAGAATGTTAGAGTATGGCGAGTACAAGGGACACCTCTATGGGACAAGTATTGACGCAGTACGTGCGGTGCTTGATGAAGGGAAGATCTGCATAGTGGATTTAGAGCCTTACGTGAGTCACAGAAAACCTGCAACATTGAAGGTTTAAGCAATCAATCTTGAGTCTGTCCTGAAACATTTTTTTCTTTTTTTGGTGCCTTCAAGTCAACATTGACTCTGGCAATTGCTTGTTTGCTTGATAGTTTTTCTAAATACATGTTATATAGACAGTAATTGGGTAAATAAATGTATACTGTCAATATGTCAGGAATAGAAATAATAACATTTATTTAAATATGTTAATGTATTAAGCAAATACAATATTTCTAACATATGGTAATTAGAATAGTTTCCGAACAAAATATGGGCTAGAAATTATTAATGATACCATTTTTATCCCAGATATTCTGGAATTATTATAAATTCTAAAACTAGTCCTATTAAGTCAACATACTAAGCTATTTCTGAATTATAGGTGTTACCTTTTAATCATTTGTTTATTTTTAATACAAAAACTGGGCAGAATAAATATAACTTGTATGATTGTTTTTATTTTTTATTTTATCTTGCAGAGTATTCAGTTTGTTCGTACTCATGAACTGAAATCCTACATTATATTTATTAAACCACCAAGTGTGAACTGCATGAAGCAGACTCGGAAAAATGCTAGGATAATCACTGATTATTATGTAAACATGAAATTTAAGGTAAGATTTGAGAGGAGGAAATTAGCAGTGAGATTTAAATGGCTTTAGGTTAGCCATACTACTTTGATTTCTTCATCATATTTCTGGGTGAAAATACTGTCATTTCATTGTTATAAAGGGAAAATAATTGCAGCATTGAATTATTACTTTAGTAAGTGTAAATTCAGAGTAATACACTGATTTTAAGAGGTTTTGACCTGATTTAGTTGTATAACGTATCAAAATCAGCATATAAACCCATTTACATCTAACTGTAGCACAACTATCACCAATAACTATTTTCTCTGCTGTCTTCCTGATGTTCCAAAGTGCATTCATGTTTTCTCTTAGTGACAGTTTTGTATCAATCTGACATGCTTCACCAACCATTGGTCCAATAAGGTGACCCTTAGGAAATGAGATTACCAGTATTTAAAGGTAGTCCTTGCTTTGCATTGGTATTTAAGACCAGCAATTTCTTCGCTAAGTAATGCGGTCATAAAGGGTGATGTATGACTCAGCCAATTCACAGCGGTAGCTGCAGCAATCCTAGTTGCAATTGTTAGGGGAATCCCGCAGTCATAGCATCCCACAGACATGGGATCACCATTGTGTCCGCTGCCAGCTTCCCCATAGACTTCACTTGTAGGAAGCCAACAGTGAAGGTCACAAATGGCAATCATGTAACCATAGGATGCTGTGACTGTTGTAATAGCAAGCCAGTTGACAAGCTCCTGAATTGTGATCCATGATAATAACAGGGACATTGCAATGGCTGCAACAATGAGGATCTGTTGAAGGTATCCTTCATCCAGCATTGTTGTAACTTCGGACAGTTGATGAATGGCTGTTCAATGAAGCATGCCTGTATTGGCCACTTTAAGCTGGTGCAGCCATACTACTTCCCCCCAAGTCTCTGAGGGCTATTCAGCTTCAGGCAGCAAAATAGTCTATTTTTACTACTTCTTACACATGCCACATCTCTGGGTCAATCTTGAAACCTGGAATAGCCTGAACAGCAACCAACTATGTATTATAGGATGGGGGCTACAAACACAAGTTTAGCACTCCCCCACAATAGCATAAAATCCAGGTCCAAAAGAAACTCAGCTATCAGTTGATAATTAGGCTCTTTGAACATATTGACATTTGCACAAAACCAGAGCAATTTTAATAGCCTGCCAATAGAAGCATCTTTCAATGCTTGCCTCCTGCCCCAACACCAGCCCATGTTTAGGGGAATGATTGGTGGATGTTTTTTTACTAGCTGGTAACTTTCAGTGGAAGAGGAGGGGGAAAAACTGTAGGATCCACAAATCCCTACCCTTAATATGACCTGTTTCCTATATATACATTCCAAATAAATAAATGACAGCATTATTTACCAGCATTGTGCCTATAAAAGGATTGCTATTATCAGTGAGATATTTTTTGTTCCCTCATGATCTTGCAGTAGCCCTTTAACTAACCATGAGGAAGAGACTTACGTATATCTCTTTGCATCTGAGTATGAATTAAGAGTTCATCTCTAAAGCCAAAGAACAATATACCTGGTTTGTTAATGTAAAAATATTTCTTTTCTTTATCCAAATAAGAATATTTTGTTTCCAATTCCATTGATGGTTTTCAAGTCTTTCATTCTCTTTTATGGGAGTCAAAATCAGGAATTAGCAGTTTTCTAGGTAGTGCTCAACAATAAGTTAAAATGAGTTCTTTAATAACTGCAGAGCATGGCTTATCCCCACCCCACTCCAAAAAAGAATCAAACTGCAGTTCTTTCATGATGTGTAAACAAACTATGGCTCAAATTGTCTTCTTTCCTATATTCATGGCTGCTAGCAATAAAATACAAGATGGAGAAATGAAGCAGTAGGTACAATTCTATCAGCTCATTATTTATTGTGCTCTCCCACCAGGAAGAAGATCTGCAGGAAATGGAAGAATCAGCTAAAAAAATGGAAACTCAGTTTGGACAATTCTTTGATCAAGTGATTGTGAATGACAATTTACAGGAAGCTTGTCTGCAGCTAGTCTCCGCGGTGCACCAAGCCCAGAATGAGCCACAGTGGGTTCCAGCCACATGGATATGCTCAGGCTCTCAGGACTAGTCTGCGATTTCATGGGATGATAGAAGGATAATTGTGCAAAATCCAGCATTCTGGGGAAGATCCTGGTTTTCTTCCAGAGGCATCAATCCAGCCATCCTAGGGGTGGACACTACTTTTCTGGCAATAAATCTTTTGAAACTTTCATTTGTATATTGGCTGCATTTGCCTGTCACTTAAGCTAGGCTAGGGCATAGGATATATTATTCTTTTAAAGAATAATTTTATGGGGACACCCAATTCTGGGAGTAGACCAGGTATTAAAATGGTAGGATCATTTCTTTCCTTTCTTTCCATCCAGGACAGACACTCCAGGAAACGTGTAGAACATCCTTAATGCAAACCTGCCTGCAGAAAACTTTAAAAAGCTAAGAACTAGGTCTCCCCTGCATTAAGCTAGGAACAGTTGTTTAATAAATCACACAGCATGTAATTTATTTTAATTCCTTCCTAATTCATGTTAGCAGGCAAATAAAGCAGGGAGATTCATTTAGTCCAAACCAGGATTATGATTCGTTATGTTCCCGAGGAGCCAGGATTTATGAACCAGCATTAATTCTAGGTTAATATTAATTTATTAAATCATCACTCATGGTTTGCTGTGTCACAAATGCAGCCACACTTATGTGGTATTTTCCGCCATTATATATTAAGTAATTAAGTAAGAAACATCATACTGATCCGTGGATTTCAAAAATTTTCACTACCGGTTCAGTGGGCGTGGCTAGGTGGGGGCCATGTGATTGAGTGGGCATGGCCAACTTGACATCACTCACGCCCACACCCACTCAGTCACATGACCCCCCCCTTAGCTACGCCCACAGGAAAAGGTTAGAAAATTTTGGAATTTCCACCTATCTACCTCCGCCCTCCCTTCACCAGTCGTCCCGTTTCCCTTCCTTTAGCAGCCCAGCCCTAGCCCGGATTCCTCTCCCACCACCGCCTCTTTGTTCGGGCTGCTTACCTTCCGCAACAGCTGGTCCAGGGCCCTGAAGGCAAGCTGACTGGAGCTTTTGGCAGCCCCCAGCCACCCGCCGCTGCTGGAAAGGGGCTGGCAAATAAACCGCAGGCCGCCGAAAAGTACCAAAGGTCTCAGAAAAAGCTGCTGGCATCACCATGTTCTTCACGCATGTGCATCCCATTGGACTTACAAGGCAACGAACATGGCGGGCGGGGCAAGCAACCGGCCACCGGTTCGGGGGTATGGCCAGCCGACCATGCTACTGGTTCAGCAACCTTGGCCAAATTTCTGCCAAAGGTTTGCACGAAGCAGTGCAAACTGGCTGAATACCACCTCTGATTCTGATGGCATAATTACAGATGATGTAATAGTTTAAAATGTGTAATTTTGGATTTTTTTTCCTTCTCAAGCATAGGAGCTGTTGAGGGAATTGCAACAGTTTTTGTCCTACTTTTGGATTTATAGCACATTCCTCCAACAAGAATGAAATCTGGTGAAAAGAGTTCTTTTTACCTTTCACTGAACTTTCCAGTTAGCAAACAGCACACTTCTAGCAGCAATCATATCATAATTACTGTGATATTATTTAAAATTTTCTCCAGCACAGTCTATCTTTGGTAGCAAACGGCACCATTTTTTAAAAAATGAAGGTGCATCTTGTCCTCTAAATGTCAGGAAAAGTGTGTTAGTTCAAAATTATTAAGAAGGAACTCTATGTTTAAAATTAATATAATTATAATTAATATAATTAACTTTATATTATGACGGGTGAAGATTTTGGGAATATGTCACTTCTCAAATTCAGTCTATAATTAGGGCTTCAAACTTGATTTATTAGACCATTAAGTGTTAAAGTGATTGTCAGTAAACCAGTGACCCTTAGTGATAAAACACTAAAATATTAGCTATATTTAATTTCTCATAAATTTTTAGTGGATTATTAATATTGGTATGGTAATTTGTTTAATTTTGTTTTTATTCGTTTTAAGTAAACCTCCAAAGCTAAAAGCAATGTATAAATAAAACTGGCACAGAAAATATCGATCAGGAAATTTAAATCATCTTGAAAACTTTTAAAAGATGGGTTTTCAACAAGTCTTGGGGATTAATATTCACTTTGCCTACCACCTTAGATATTATATGTTTTATAATGAGTGTTATTATGTGCTTTTATTGATTTTTGTAGGTTTATGAATTCCTAGAAATGTCAACCCTGGTAATACTAGTAATGGAAGATAAATAAAAAGTAAATAAGTGTTTAAGTCTGCTGAGTTGTACATCCTTTCTTCCACCCAGTCTGTAAGCTTTTTGAATTTTTCTTTTGCAATTACACTGGTTTAAATTATACCAGCCACCTTGGAAAGACTGCCATTTGGAAGTCAGGTTATCAATTATTTTCATAAATATATATGATAGTGTAAAATAGGTCAAATTTAAATACCTTGTCATTTTATTTCATTACAAATTTCACAATTCCTGGCAACCAAAGCCATAAAATGGGGGGATTGGTAATTCATTAAATCTGTAGTTATTACATTGGGGGAGAGTGGTTTAAAAAATAATACTGAACACTTATGATTCTCTTGAATTAGGATAATTGCTACCGTTATATAGATTCAGTCTTAGAATTTATAGTGCAATTCTATCCCATCCAGAATGCGGTTTCACTACATTCAGTGAATCTGCTTCTCAGCTGTACAAAGGATTATGGTCTCCATATTTAGAGGTGTCCTGAACTCATGTGGAAATAGATCTGCATTAATCACCGAAGTTGAATTTCTTTTTAGAAATTATTGCTTACAAACTTGTGCAATAAGCTGCCATTAGGTCAAGATGAGAAAGGCACATAAGCAATAAAACTTGCAAGAGATAGCATCCATATAAAACTGATTTAACGTTCCATTTTTGTACAGATGTGTAGTAAAGAAATATACAACTTCAAATAAAGAAATATACAACTTCAAATTTCTTTGTCTAGTGCATTCTGCCAGGAGAGTGATTCCCATCCAGTTTGCAAATATTTCACCTAACAAAATATTTGTATTCTCCTTAATAAAGCTTACTCACAATGGTCTTCGAGTGGTTGACATTCTAAATATAAGACACCAACAAATCCAAAGTTCTGTAAGATTAGTTAAAACCAACACTTAAAAAAAAAAGCTTATTACGTGTAAACTTGTTGAAGTTCGATATAATTATATTATCGCACATACAGACACAGCTAGTTAGGTTCACCGAGTGGTCTACAACAGCTTTACTTTGCACAAAACCAGGTGATCTCACAAGATGCAAGGTAAGGACTGGGATCATCAGTTCGATACAGTATATAAAACCTAGTGAAAAGAAAATGATTTCTTTTCCTCGCAACCTACTATACAGCTCATCAACCACCGCAATGCTCTGAAGAGTATCAGAAAGCCGGGAACTCGCAGAGCTCAGCAGCGGGAACGACGGGCCAAGCGCAGCCTCCCCACCCGGAAATGGCGCCGCCGGCTCCCCTCCTCTTCCCTGGGCGTCTGCAGCAGGAGCCTCTGGGAGAAGGGCGCGCTTTCGGTTGCTGTGGGGAGATTGCCTTGGACGCCTAGGCTGTGGGAGAGGATGGAAGGGGTCCGCCCGGTGAGGGAGACTGTTTGCCGTCGGAGCCCCCGCGCTATGGCGATCGTGCTGTTCGCGGTGTGGTTCCTGAGGATGCATCCCTGTTAAAATCGGGCTTGGCAGAAAGTGTAATTTTAGCATCGCTCAGATTTGTGGTTTTCTTAAACTGGCGGTAGTTGTTGCGGAGGATTGTTGGTGCTCACAATCGCCCCACTTTAGGTCCTATTCGAAATAAATGCACCGCAGTGTTTGCATCGTAAAGTTATAATTATTATAAGTATTATTTGGAAACGTTATTGCGTGCTTTGGTTGCAAAGCTGGCCGCCTGTTGTTCTCGACTGGGAGTTATTTTCCGCACGTAGGACTCGCATCGTTGTTCGATGAAGAAATCCACCCTGGATAATCCGCACATGGCTGTAAAGGTTCATACTTGTAATCCCCCAATAGTCCATTTTACGGTGTTTTCAAAATAATTCGGATTTGTTAAAACGAAGCCGGGGGGGGGCGGATTTTCGCGCACCTTAAAGCATCCTCCGTTCTCCTTCAGTTTCTTTGGTCACCCTATCTTGAGCTTCCCCTGTGGGTCTCCGGCAACCCAATTCTGTGCCCATTTAATCAGAAGAAACACCCCCGAATTCAGGGTGCATCTTACATCGCAGCAATTTCCTGCACTGTAATATCACCATTGGAAGGAGAAAGCCTCCATCGCTCTCCAGAAGCGGGAGAAGTGTTTAGAATTGGGGTCTGACATCAAGTAATTTGGAATCCTGAGTTTTTAGGATTCTTCTAAATTTTACTAAAGCCAGTAAGGAAGGCTGCTTGCTTCAAAAGGCAGCCTGGAAGTTGTTGTTTTGAAGATGAACTAAGACCAGTGACAGACCTTGTATTTTCTCCTTTCTTGTTTACCTTGAAGAAGGTTGCCTTATAGTAGTTTTAATGCTCATCCACTTTAGGCTTTAATTTTTCTCCCTGTCTTTTAGGAATTACTGCTTAAGGGGAATTGCTAAGTACCTTTGGCTAGCAAATAATTCAACAGATCATGTATAAATCTGATAGCAAGTTCAGTGTAGTGTACAGAATTCCAATTTAGTACAAACTAATCCATGCAATTTTATTTCAGAATTAATACTTTTTTCCAAAAGAAATTGGAAGAGACATGTGTTTTTTACATATTTATTCCCTATCTTTATTTTTGAGAGACATGATAGGTTTGTGTAACAGGTGCCATTGAAAACAACTTCTGTAGGGCAATCCATAATAAAATAATGACTTTTAATGAGAGCATCCTCCAGCCCTAAACTAGGTGGGGCAAAAGTTCATTTCCAGCTAATCCTGGGTACTGAAGGTTTATTTTTAGTACAGTACAGAATTAACAGGAGTCATTGTAGGTATATGTCATGGCTGACTTAGTTCATATGTAACCTCACTAAGGGGTATGGGGAAGAAACAAGTGGTGAGTCCTGTTTTGAACTGTCATGTTTTTGTTTTTTTTTAAGAAATTAAGATAAAAACTATGCCGAGTCTCTAGCTTCATTTTTGGTTCATTCATCTTTTGATTTCATTTACACCATGAAAAATCTGATTTCATTGTTTTCACTGGTAGAGAACACAGTTCATTTAACAATAAAAGGAATTAATTTTTGACTGCTTTGTAAAATGTGTATATCTTGTGAGATATCTAGTTACACATTGATTCAATTGCATTACTTATTTCAGTGGAGCAAAGAAAATTATTGTGATTAGGCAGGCTTTTCTCAGAGACTGCCTTAGTTATGAATAGTGCTACTGCTCAAAAATGGATGTTTGTAATTTTTTAAAAAAACTTTTTTTGCTTATTATGTATTATCTTATGTACTTTGCTAGAATAGTAGTTTAGAAGTTTAGAAGCAGAAAATAAAAAGTAATCATTTTGGAATTCTTCCAGTAATATATTTAAATTTTATACATCTGTTTAAATACCGTAAATGTTTAGTGACTCACTTTAAACAAGGTTTACAGTCTTATATACATCTGCTGATATTTGAAAATAAGTTTATATATATGTATGTATGTATGTATTTATGTTGAGTTGTATATTTTTATATATTGCAGCGTCCACCCCGGATTCTTCCTCCAGTACCAAGGTAAAACTCAATTTTCTGCAAAAATACAATGGGCAGATTTAAGAAATTTCAAAGAAGCTATTAGTCCTTAACTTTTTTATAGCTATTACTATTATATGGGTGAATTTTATTATGTTTTCCAAATTTAGTATTATGTATTGGATTATATATTTCAATGTTAATTTTATTTTATTTTATATTTCCAATTTCACGTCACCTTGATTTGGAAAATATTAATCCAAAGTGGAGAACAAGGTGGGTACTATTCATTTTCCCCATTTTTTAAAATTTATTCATTGATTAGTTTGCTGATATAACTTGTGAGTAGTCCAGAGTCCAATATTTAACAAATATAGTTGGTTTTCAGTGGCTAAAAGTGGTATAGTTTTCAAAAACAATAATGGTTGTCTTTATTATTACAACTTGATCGTATTTTTAGAATATACTTGTAGATATTAGATAGACAGAATTCATTATTTATTATTTATAATTGTAGAGTCTTTGGTGCTTTTTATTTGCAGGTATTCCATTATCTAACTAACTAAAATATCATCAGTGCTAGTGAGTGTGGGGTGTGCCCCTTGATTATATATATAACTTGTCCTACCAGTGTTAACAGGAAAATGGTTTTCTCCTTGATAGTGCTTTGATTAGGGTATTGTTTTCTGCTTGATTGTTTGTCTGGTGTTAATCCCTGTTTATTAGGACTTTGGCTGCTGAAGAGGATGTGTTCTGGTCTTTTTGTTTACTTTTGTCAGACCCAAACAACCAAGAACAACACACTGAGTTATTTATCAGTACAGGTAGTCTTCGACTTACAACAGTTCATTTAGTGACTGTTCAAAGTTGCAATGAAGCTGAAAAAAGTGACTTATGACAGTTTTTCATACCTAAGACCATTGCAGCATCCCCACTGTCACGTGATCAGAATTCAGATACTTGGCAACTGATTCATATTTATGGCAGTTGCAGTATCCTGGGGTCATGTGATCCCCTTTTGGGACCTTCTGACAAAGTCAATGGAGAAGTCAGATTCACTTAACCTTGTTACTAACTTAACAACTGCGTTATTCACTTAACAACTGTGAAAAGGAAGTCATAAAATGGGGTAAAACTCACTTAACAACTGTCTCATTTAACAACAAAAATTTTGGGCTCAGTTGTGGTCATAAGTCGAGGACTTTCTGTAATTCCTTTATTGTTGCTTACCTACAAACAAAATCTTGCCAGACTCAAGCAATTATCTGTAATAACTATAAATACACTGCATGAATTGCTAGGGTGGGTCCAACCTTGCTCTTTTCCTGCCTACCAGACATTCCAAGCTCCATGTCTCATAAGCTTCTGAGACAGAGCTTCCCACTCCTGCAACTCCAGACTACACCGTCTTAGCTTTTTGAATGGTATGTAAATATGGTTAATCTCTATGGATGAATTGTGTGGATGTCAAGCTTCCAGGAATTCCCTAGTGTTTTTATCAAAGAGTGCCTTGACCATTCAACCCACTATAGTACAACCAACCCAAGCTATGAAAAGGATAACACTGCTAAAACCATCTCAGAAACAACCAATAGACTGTGACAACCACATGGCATCACTCTAGCACACAACCAAATAAAATCCTCTAAAACATCTTAAGTAAACCAAAGTCCCAGTAGCCCAAGAAGAAAGTGTGAGAACTGTAACAGTCCCTATGTAGGATCGGTAAGCAGAAGACTAGCACAGTGCATCCATGAATACCAATTAGCAAACAGAAGACACAATGAAAACCCCTTACTCTCACAATAATTAAGAGACTCACTCAACCATAGTTTCAACTAGGAAACTATGAGCATCCTCGGCAAAGCTGAATCCAAAAACACTAAGGAATTCCTGAAAGCTTGGCATTGAGACAAAGTAGCAATCAACAGGCACATAGAGTTAAACCACATTTATACACCATTCAAAAAAGACAGTAAAAAAACTGAGAAGGAAACAAAAAGACAGAACACATCGTCTCCAGTAGCCTACATCCAGATAAGTAATGATTAGTATCAGACAAACAATCAAGCGGAAAGCAATACCTGTTCAAGGAACTACCAAGCACCTCACCAACCCTGGCAGGGAAAGTTACTATAGATAAACAGGGAGCAAACCTCACACCAACTCTACAGATAGTCCTCGATTTATAACCATTCATGTAATAACCATTCAAAGTTACAACAGTGCTGAAAAAAGTGATAACCAGCCATCACAAACTTCAGAAACTAGGCAATTAACATGTATTTATGATGGTTGCAGCATCCCGGGGTCATGGGATCATCATTTATGACCCACCCAAAGTCAATGGGGGAAGCCAGATTTGGTTAATGACTGTATGATTAATTAAATGACCACAACAAAACAGTCATAAAATTGGATGTAACTCACTTAACTGCTTTGCTTAGCAATGGATGTCCTGGCCCCAATTGTGGCTTTAAGTTGAGGGCTACCTATAATGATGTTGCCTAGTTAGCTAATGAAGCATCTGCAAGTAAACCATCAAGCACAGATAGCACCAAGGACTCCACAGTTCAACCCTGAGTCTGGAAGCAGCATAGGAATAAAGATAAGGCAACAAAGTAAGAGTTATATAACTAGTGACATTCCCCAAGGGACTGCATTGGACTTAATGCTTTTAACTTATTCATAAATAACCTAGAGCAGTGATGGCTAACCTTTTTGCCGTCGCGTGCCAAAAGCGTGGGGAGCGGGGGTGTGTGGACGCGTGTCCACACCCATAATTCATTCTGCACCGCCCCCCCCACACGTGCGCTTGACCCACCTCCACGCTTTTGGCACACGATGGCACGGTGGATCCGGTAGACCCGTTTTTGCCCTCCCAGAGGCTTTCTTGGAGTCTGGTGAGGGCGAAAATGGCCCTCCAGAGGCCAGAAATGGGCTTCCGGGAGGGTGGGGAAGGCCGTTTTCGCCGTCCCCAGACTCCTAGAAAGCCTCTGGAGCCTGGGGAGAGCGAAAAACGGGCCTTCCCCACCCATCCCTCAGAGGCCCTCCGGAGGCTGGAAACAAACTGTTTCCCGACTTCCGGTGGGCCCGGAAGGCCCGAAAATCAGCTGGCCAGCGTACGCATGCACGCTGGAGCTGAGCTAAGGCAATGCTTGTGTGCCCACCACTATGGTTCCGTGTGCCACCTGTGGCATGTGTGCCATAGGTTCGCCATCACGGACCTAGAGTTTAAGGCAATGAGTTAACCAAGATTCTAAAATATTTAGGTGGTTAAAATGAAAAGAGGCAGCATGGAATTTCAAACTGGGAGTGAGCATTAAGGTGATTGGACTGTTGTAAATACTCAACTAGATAATGCACATGAAATAGTTTGAACAATGTACTTAAAGCATTTATACAGATAATAAAAATGTATATTTACTATTATGGGACTAGCTAATTCTTGGCTTTTGGTTTTGCAGATGAAATTCCTCTTAGTCGGCCCAAAAAGAAAAAACTCAAGAAAAACTCATTAGGTAAGAAGATGATTCAGTTAACAACCAAGCAGGCAAGTTTAGATGAAGAGAATATAGGGAATTTAAAAGTGCAATTTATGAATGGCATTATATCTGTTTGGCTTCCTAATTCTGGATTAGAGTTATTACTTGAGCTCCAGGTACTCTATGAAGGATGCTTCACGCCTTCAAATATTGTTTCATAAATAATAATAGTTTTATGTTTACTGAGACAGTTTATATTACAGCACTAGCAATAGTACTTAGACTTGCATACTACCCCTTATAGAACTCTCTAGGCTGTTTACAATGTACAAGCATTATTTGCATATTGCCCCCAACCGCCTGGGTCCTTATTTTACTGACCTCAGAAGGATGGAAAGCTAAGTCAATTTTGGGGGCCGTCAGAATCAAACTCCAGCTGTGGGCAGAGATAGCCTGCAATACTGCATTCTAACAACTGCATTACCAGCAATATACACACAACTAGCTAAAGGTAGTACAAAAGTAAATCCTAATGGCTATTGGATCACATAATTGTGATTTCTGACATTCCCTGCAAGCTTCCCACAAGCAAAGTCAATGGATAGGTTGGCAAGAGGTCACAAGCATGTTCCTTGGTTAATGAATTAGCAAAAAAGTTGTGTTATGTCATGTCACTTAGCAGCAGTTGAAATTCCAATTACCATCATAACCGTAGGACTAACCTGCAGTTGACAACATCCTAACTTCAATGCAGTTCGTACTTGCTGGTAAATACTGTGTGAAATATAAAATATTCCAATAAAGTCTTTGAAGAATTCAGCAAGAGCTAACTAGGATCAAAGGTTTTTTGTGCAGGTCTTCAAAGGCTCGGAAGCATCCTGTGATGCACTGAAACTACCTTTCAGCAGTGCTTCTTAGATAACGTCTGTCTGTCTTTATGGTTACTAACAGTCGACACTGACTTGATGGCACATAATCCATTTTAGATGACATGGGTCAAGTTGCTGTGTCTGAAAGCAATGAGCCTCTGACTCCTGAAGTACAGGATGTTCCACCTCAGAAGAAGCGTAGGAAAAAGAAGGTGCCTCTAGGTATGTGAAGAATTTTGAAAAACAATTTCAGCAGAGAATACAAGCCAAGCCAATGCATCATTGTTATTAATTAGGCTGCATATGCTGATAGTTAAAAATGTTTTTAAATGGTTTATAATAAAAATGAAAATTCAGTCTAAGAATATTAAAATGTGGCCTGATCAAAGAGATATTTTTAGATTTAGAAAGCTAAAAGCCATAGAAGGCTTGAAAGGTAATAACCAGCACTTTGTATCACATCTGGAAATGAAATAGCAGCCAACTTTCCACATAGATATATGAAGTTTTATGTCCTTGATTTCTGTATTAACTGAAGTTTCCAGAGCTTGTCCATAGTTAAGACTGAATGATATCAGTGTCTGCAGTACCTTCTTATGTCAATTTTCCCTAAGTAAAATTAAAACTGAAAGTATCAGCCAAAGTTGATAAAACACTCCAGATTCAGAAGCACTCTGAGAAAAGATCATCTCCTAGAAATGTGAAGCCAATCTAAAATCATAAACTGTGATTCATTCATACTAAGCAATTCTGGTTATCCTGTTTCAGTTTGTTATCCCATACAGCCTATTATTGACTGTAGGCAATCATTCAGGTGTCTTCCACCCTTACCTGAAGATGTTGCAATGAAATAAATTGGATATACTGATCTAAAATGCCTAATGAACTTTCAATGTGTAGACATTGAAGACACTGAATTGTAGACACTGGAGATAATATGAAACCCAAGGAACACCATGAATTCCAGTTTTCATGGAGCAATTATGTCCAAGCAACACTATTTTAAGCACGTTAGACAGATAGGAATGGAATCATGGAAATATTTCAATAAATAATATCTTTAAAGTAATTTAGAAGGAAGTCATGGTTGATGGTAGTGAAAGTTAATGAGAAGTCAAGGATAGTAAAGTTGGGGATTTCTACCCCAATCAAGGATCATTTTGTCTACCAAGGCAGGCTTATCCCTGCAGCTTCCTCTGAAACCAGTCAAAATAATCTTAAATTTGCAGCAGTTGAGAAATTGAGATGCTACTGTTCTGCTGATCATCTTTCAGAATTATATGAGATACAAAACAGCCTGTAATTGGTCATCTCCATTAAGAGTGCAGTGACTAGAACAGATTTAATGTGACAGTCACTATTCAGGCATAATATAACAAGTCAATGTTTCATCCTTTCTTGGCTTAAAGAATTGTATAGCTGAACATCTGTTCTGACTATTAGAAGAGAAGCAGATAATGCTTATTGCAGCTCATTGCTGATGAGGTGCCCATGCTTACATATAACCAGTGTTGTTATTAGTTTCCGTGGAATGCTAAAAATAAAAGGAAAGGTAAAACAGGTACAACTATATTACTCTCTTACCATTTTTTGCATGACATGGTTATGGAAGTACTCACAATACTTGATGGTTTCTCACAGTGTCTTACAATACTGTATCTCACAGTAAAAATAATAATAAAATCAGCAGTAATACATTTCTAGTTGCTGGGCACTCTTGAAGAGCCTGATCTTATGATAATGAAAATAAAGATTTTTATTATGAAATGCACTACAGCTGTACTGTTTTGGAATTAATTTTTAATACAGCAAGAATGACACTGTGTTTTCCCAGTTGATATATGACTAGGAAGATACTCCAACTCAAATTCACTCATAAAACATACTGTTTTGTAAATACGCCTTTGTGTAAATCATTACCTCTTAGCACAATCTACCTTACAGAGTTATTTATATTATATCTCACTTTTCATTTGGAATTCAAGGTGATACATGTGGGGTTCCTGCCTGATTTACTCATGAGAAAATTTCTTGGGGAAGAGATGCATGTACTGCTCCTTAATAGAAAGATAGGAAATAAATATACTGAATACTTCTTTTATGTGGTTTCTGGAATTCCCGACACATGTTTAGTATATTTATTTCCTACCTTTCTATTAAGGAGCAGTACATGCATCTCTTCTTCACAGAATTATTCTTGTGAAGAAGAAAAGGAGCTCCATTTATATAAAACCTTATTGGCAAAGGAAGTTCTTGCTCTCGTAGCCATCTCTTCTGGAACTAAGGGTACAAATAATATTTTTACCCAGCACAAATTTCCTGGTTTTCCATTTGAAATTTTCAGAATCTGAAACATCATTTACTGAACAGAATGGAAATGACATGGATCCTTCACCAGTGGAAGAAACAGTAACTCGTAAACAATGGAAAAGAGTAAAGTGAGACTTTTTGATTGATTTCTACATTATTTCTGAAGTAACAAGCTTTCAATATATGTTGTTTGACAGTAAGCTGATGATCTCAGTTATCTACGTGTGTGTGTATGTTTGTGTGTGATTTGTGTATACAATTTCAGAATGCTTTTGGAGGGAAGCTGACAGATTTACTCAGAGCATGTCAACTCTGCAAGATGAAATTGGCCGGGCAGATGATAAGATGGGCAATTGCTCAAGTAGCCAAGCCCTGTCTCTATTGTTAACCAGAATTTTTCATTCTTTCCTTCTTTCTTTTACGGTGCCAGAGTGAAATGCAATATGCCATTCTTAACATGTATCATGCTTACATTAATTCCTATAAGTTTCTGATCTGGGAGAATATACAGTACTTTGGATCAACTTCTGGTTCACTCTAGTTGCCAGGCCTAAAACCAAGAATGTCACATGAATTCTTCCAAACTTTTTTTATTGTTTCATGCCTATAGACAAAATCTTGCCAGACTAAGCACTCTATTATCTGCATCTATAATGTGAACTATTAGTCTTCACCTTCTTCCTCTCACACCAATCTGGACTACGTTGCTTTTACTCCTCTGGAATGCACCCTTTTCCATTCTATGAATCCACCTTCTTATTGTATTCCATCACAGTAGAAGAGCACCAATTATCCTTTGAGAAACATAATAGCTCTGTGGATTTGAAGGGAGAAAGATGATTTGGAGGATTCAACAGTTCCTTAAAACTACTCCATCTTTTTCTGAATCAGCAGTTTGCAAATTTAGGAAAAGATGCACTTGATTTAAGCAGGTGCCAGAAGATGTGATGTACTCACCTCCTCTTTGAATGCAGATTGTGTCAGAATTCTAGCAAATATATGGCACAGGTATACCCTGAGTCATTAACATTAAAAAAAGAAAATGACTGTTCTTTTTTCTTTACTACTATAATGTTAGGAAAGCCCGGCCTGCAGAAAGTTCCAGTGAATTGTGTGTGGAGGATGAAGATATAATTGAGGATGAGCAAGTAAAAGGCACAGAACAACGTTCTGTGTTTTCTGTTCCAACTGGGGTTAGCCAACCTATTAGCAAAGTGTTTGTTGAAAAAAATCGTAAGTAATTTGTTTTACAACAAAATGTTAGTATATTTGAACAAATAAATGATGATGACAACTTTCATCTCACTTTGTAGGAATTACTTTCTTTATCCAGATTATGTCTATTTATTTAATCAATTTCAAGGCCACTTAGAAACTCTGGCAGTTTATAATTTTAATATATATAGCGTATTAAAACTCATACAAAGCTTACATGAAGTATCTGTGCCATCAGATAACCCTTGGCATCACTTGATTTTAAAAAGTGCAGGAACTCATCCTAAAAGTCATTGTTGACTTTTTAGAAAATTTAAAAATCTGATTTAGCGAATTTGCCTTTGTGCCATTTCATTTTCTTTTGAAGAAATTTGCAGAATTCTTGAGGCATAACCTTCTGCACCTAATGCATTATAATGCTCCTGCTGTTAGAAATAGTATAGTCTGACATCATGAAGCTCTAAGAAAATTTGAAGAATATATTGTTTTTGTAAACCACCTAGAGCTACTTATTTTTATTTATATAGAGAAATAATATTATCTCATATTTAGGATTCTCTCATAGATGAGATGGGTGGTGTAGAAATGTAATATAATATTTTTTTTTAACGATGGCTGAGATTAGTAGAACCAAAGTGTTAAGAATTTGGCTATTAGGCTGAAAAGAGGGCTTCTGGTGACTGTAGGAAATTAAGTACCACCAAATAGTTATCTTGTAAATAGTCATGTTTCACTGAAGTCAGTGGGGTTTGCTTTCAGATGACATTCCTAATATACAGTAAGAGCAGCAATGAGTTTGTAATAGAATAGTATGTATATGTGATATTATGTATGTAGTCTCAATTTATACTCTAACCAAAAAGTTTCATGAATTTTTATGAACAAGTATAGTAATTGGAAGTTGTAACAATATTTTTCTTACAAGCACTTACATTTCTTTTCTTTTCTAAGGGCGTTTTCAGGCCACAGACCGCAAGGATTTGATTAAAACTACTGAACACGTTCAAGTGTTTATGGATATAAAAGCTTCCTGGACTACTAAGGATGTGGCACTTTCAGTTCATCGTGGTTTTAGGTATGAAATTATTCCCACTGTTGACATTAAAAATGAACAAGTGATTAATTTTTTTTTTTAATTTGATTTATATGCCGCCCTTCTCCGGAGACTCAGGGTGGCTTATAATGCGTTAAGCAATAGCCTTCATACTTTTGTATATTTATACAAAGTCAGCTTATTGCCCCCACAAACTGGGTCCTCAATTTACCCACCTTAGAAAGGATGGAAGGCTGAGTCGACCTTGAGCCTGGTGAGAATTGAATTCGCAGTAATTGCAGGCAGCTGGATGTTAAATGCTGCCTTAGGAGGCATTAGCCTCCTACGCCACTCAGGCTCTGATGTCCAGTAATGGCTACTCCTGACTTTGTAATCAGATTCTCTTTCTTTCCACCATCTTTCTCTCTGTCTTGGTCTCATGCCCATGTGAAATGTTGATTCACTAAGATGCAATTATTTAGCAAACTCCCTAAGATTTCACTTCATAATGCAGGTGAGCATCTGCTTAGCAATCAGTTAACCTTACTTTAGAGCTATGTGGAGCCCCTCTCTATTTACAAGAAGTTCTGTTTCAGAATATATTAACAGAATCCCATCATAAGAAACACACTTCCACTGCATCTTAATTCTTCCCATTTGTCCATCTTGGGATATTTGTCTGAAAGTTTTAATGTGTGATGCTTGCATAATCATTGTAATATTCTGCCTAGTGAGTTCAGTCAAATTAAATAAATGGTTTTCCACAACAATTAACAACCTGGTAATTCCTTCAAAGAATGACAGTAATTGATATAACGATTGGCCTCCACTTGTAATTATTTCTTATAAATGTTATTTGCCACCCACAAACAATATTTTAATAGAGATTATTAACTAAAATATTTTGGTTTTGAACATTCCCCTGTGACTTGAATAACTTTAATACAGGTTAATAACTTGGAATCTGAATTCAAAAGTCCATATTGCATAGATGAAAACTACTACTGACTAGGCAAATTCAAAGGCTAGAATTTGAATTTAATTCATTAAATTCCGAATTTAGGGAATTCTGACTCTAATTGCTAAAGGCTATTGCTTATTGCTTAGCGCATTGTAAGCCGCCCTGAGTCTCCGGAGAAGGGCGGCATATAAATCAAATTAAAAATAATAATAATAATAATTACCATATTTTTTGGACTATAACATTATACCGGACTATAAGACGCACCTAGGTTTAGAGAAGGAAGACAAGGAAAAAAAATAGTTTTTGGCCTCCCTGCGTCCCATTTTTGCCCTCCCTGGCATCCAGAAGCACTCTGCTGGCCAAAAACAGGCCCAGGCTGGCCAGCTTCTGGATGCTGGGGAGGGCCTGTTTTTGGCCTCCCAAACCCTCTGTGCGTCCTATTTTTGCCCTCCCCGACCCACAGAGGCCTCCAGAGGCCAAAAACACCTGCAGAGTGCTTCTGGATGTTGGGGAGGCCAAAAACGGGATGCATGGAGGATTTGGGAGGCCAAAAATGGGCCTGTTTTTAGCCTGCAGAGTACTTCTGGATGCTGGGGAGGGCAAAAACGGGACCCAGAGAGGGTTTGGGAGGCTAAAAACAGGCCCGTATTCACTCTATAAGACGCACAGACATTTCCACCCACTTTTTGGGGGGGAAGGGGTGCATTTTAGAGTGTGAAAAATACGGTAACTAGAAACAATTTAAGATGGTGGACATAAAAGTTATTGTAAATCTGACATTCTGAACATTTAACTCTGTAAGAATTGTACAAGTTTAATTTTTTATTAATATGCTTTCTTTTATTAGAGTAATTGGATTTTTTACTCACGGCTTTCTCGCTGGCTATGCTGTGTGGAACATCATAGTGATTTATGTTCTGGCAGGAAATCAGTTTTCAACTCTTTCAAACTTGCTACAGCAGTACAAGACTTTGGCATATCCTGCTCAATGCCTCCTTTATTTTCTACTTACAATTAGTACCATTTCAGCTTTTGACAGGTATAAGTATTTGTGCGTTCCTCTGTCTTGATGACAATGCTATGATTCATTGTGAAGTTATCCTATTAATTGAAAAAAATGATTAATAGCTTAAAATCTTAATATTTATAATTGTAGCAGTGCAGTATAAGTTGGCCCATCAGATTTTTTCTAATGATTTTAAAGATTTAACATCTTAAAACAGTATGAAAACTATTCTCAAGCCAGAAAGATTTGCATTGTGTTCTGCTAGTTGCTTATACTTCCTACTTTTGAAATTCTTTATTCTTTTATTATAAACTTTTGTTATCAATATTTCTGAACCGGGGGCATCTAGCTTAACCGATGATACCAACCTAGGTTAATTACTCTGATGAAATAATTGGCCCATTAGATCAAGGTTTTAAAAGATATCTTATTTCCTTAACATCAGTGGATAATTTCTTCAGAGATATAGCAGAACTAAGTCAACCATTTAGTGGCTACTTTTAATTAAATCCATTTCATACTTATTGTTCAGAATCGATTTGGCTAAAGCAGCAGTGGCAGTACGTAGTTTTCTTACATTGGACCCAGCAGCAATTGCCTCTTTCAGTGAGTAAGCAGCATTAGCTGACCAAAAAACATTAGCTAATTACTCAAGTTTATGTCTTAATTATATTTTCATTCCTGATCTTACGGCCTTGTTCTTTTGTTTTCATATAACTGTTTTTGTTGTGTATTGTAAAAAGGCAACCATTTCCATAAGGACTATCACAATACTTTGTTAAATTAAAGTAATGGTGGGAGGCTCTAAACTGGTTATATAAGTATTTATCAAGTAATAATCTGATAATTCTGCAGATTTGTATTTCACACTTCTCTTCTGTATCTGTTCCCTGAATAGACTACCAGTAGCAGCAAGCTTATTTTCTGACATAGGGCAGAAAAGAGCAGACTGAATGCTATCAGTGTTTTGTTTTTTTGGAATTCCTGAAAGGGAAAATCTAGGCAGTGAACAAAGAATTTGGGAGGTTGTGGCAATAGTTCACAGTTCACAGTTTTGAAAACCTGATTCCTTTAGCAAAGCTAACATGCATGGATTTACTGCTTCTTCTGCTTGAATATTTAAATAAAGTTGGCTGGAATATTTTCTGTGCTGGAAAAATAATGAATTTGAAGGAATATTGATGTAAATGAATGATATGTAATTAGCTATTACTATAGATAGACCTTGACTTTTAATGACTGTTCAAAATTACAATGGCACTGAAAAAAGTGACTTATGACAATTTTTCACACTTATAACCTTTGTAGCATCCCAATGATCCTGTGATCAAAATTCAGATGCTTAGCAACTGACTCATACTGTACATATGACCATTGCTGTGTCCCAAGGTCATGTGATTCCTTTTGCAACCTTTTGACAAGCAAAGTTAATGTGGAAGCCATATTCACTTAACAACCATGTTACTAATTTATCAATTGCAGTGATTTACTTAACTGGGACAAGAAACATCATAAAATGGGGCAAAACTCACTTAACAAATGTATCATTTAACAACATAAATGGGCTCAATTGTGGTCATAAATTGAGGATTACCTGTACTCTGATGAATAGATTGATGGAACAAACATAAGGATCAGACTGGTTAATGTGTTGTTAACTCTATTCTAAAAAACTGGAGTATCCCAATAATAAACATTATTGGTTTCTTTCAGTGTATTTTGCTGCTCTTATTTTGTCTCTGAGCCAACAAATGACAAGTGACAGGATCAACTTGTACATACCACCTTTAGAAAATGGTAGCCTTTGGTAAGAATTATGGACTTTTTTCTTTTTAAAAGACAGTTAATTTAAGCATATATTTACTATATGATTATACAGATACAATTGAAGTGTTCATAACTAATAAATACATATGATTCTCCTCTCTCCCACTCCCCATCCCCACCCAGGATTTCAGATGAGGAAAAAGAGATTATTCAGCCTTGGATTGTGGTTAATCTTGTGATAGCTATTCTTGTTGGGATCTCCTGGTTCTTTTTGTCATTCCGGCCACATTTGGATCATAGTGAAGGTATATAAGAAGATAGATTGTAATCCATTAGAATATGTGCATCTTCTTAATAGATTATCTGAATGGCAAATTGCTGATTCTTTCCTAAACAATTTTAGATCAAGGAAGTTACTAGGAAAAGGGAGACAGTATGGCTGTAATTTCAATAATTAGTCACCTGGAAAGGAGCAGCAGATAACGGTGTTAAAGAAGAATAAGAGAATATATTTGAAGAGACAGCAGTATTGCAAAATGACTAGATAAATTAAATTAAGGGATTGTCCAGCAATAAATAGAATTTGGTATCTCAGCTTGACTGTTCCTATAAAAGTATTTAACAAGTACATATCTTAATCTTGTATTTTATATTTTAAATTTTATGTTGTATAGTATGCTTATTTTAATTGTGACGCTTCTGACACTTAAAACATTTAACAAGTGTCATTCCCTTGTTGTACTGGCAGATATACTGAGAGTAAAGTGTTAATAATTTTAAGGAACCTTAGAATGCTGAGTGATATCTTTTTCAGTTTTCAGAAGAGAATTTTATATGTGCAATAATCTGAAGGAGTTACTGTATTTTTCAGACTATAAGATGCACTGGAGTATAAGACGCACCTTAGTTTTTGGGGAGGAAAATAAGAAAAAAGCTGATTAGGGTGGATCCGCCTCCTAGAATACCCCCAATCAGCTGCTCCCAGTGGTGAACTTTAGCAACAGGTTCATTGGTTGTGAGCTCTGCGCCTTGCTTTTTTTTCAGCCTCTCAAACCTCCATTTCAGAGGCTTTTTTTTTCAGCCTCTCAAATGGAGATTTCAGAGGCTTTTTTCAGCTTCTGAAACCTCCATGTCAGAGGCTTTTTTTCAGCCTCTCAAACAGAGCGAGATTACATTTGATGTATAAGACACCCAAATTTTCATACTCTTTTAGGGGAGAAAAAGGTGCATCTTATACTCCGAAAAATATGGTACATATGCAAATAGGGAATCCTGATGCTAAGGTTTCTTTCCCGCTTCCCATGAGCTTGCAACCTGTTCCCCAGCTGTAATACTTTCAGAAGACCATGTATAGGTAGTCCTCAAGTTACTACAAGAGCCCAAAATTTGTTGCTAAGTGAAACATTTATTAAGTGAATTTATGACTTTTCTTACCACAGTTAAGTGAATCATTAAGTTAATAACACAGTTGTTACGTGAATCTGGCCTCCCCATTGACTTTGCTTGTCAGAAGGTCGCAAAAGGTGATCACATGACTCTGGGACACTGCTACCGTCATAAATGTGACGGTGTCAAGGATCTGAATTTTGATCATATGACCATGATCAATGACTGTAATGATTGTAAGCTTGAAAAAGTGACTTTAAGTCACTTTTTTTGAAGGCTGTTGTAACTTTGAATGGTCATTAAATGAATTGTTGTAATTCAAGGACTATCGGTATCCTGGTGGAAGGAGGAAATGGAGGAATTATTTTTACGGACTTTATTGTACATATATTTTCCAATATATTTTAGTATCCTATGATACTTTGTGTTTTTCTTGTAGAGCTGATGTTTAATGGTGAATTAGAAGAATATCCCCTCCCGGACAAAGAAGCTAAAGTGTCTTCTTAGTATAGGCAACTTCTTCAATTTCATAAGATGTTTCAGTCATTTATACTTGCATGTAATATTTTTTATACTTTTTAAACATTTAATTTGAATGAATTTTGTAATTATGCTATTTATATGTTACAATAATACAATACAAAATCATTTTTCTCAAGTTATTTTCTATGGATTTTATACAACTTTCAGTGAAGAAGATAAAAACAAAAAAAATATCGTATTTGTTCATTCCTGATTGTCTATATTTTGATATTCAAAAGTAACTGAATGCTGTGGATACTTGTCAGAGGCTAATTTGTCTTTGAATAATTAAATTCAGGGTTTTTTTTTTAAAAAAAATTAAACTGCTAATTTAATTTAAGAAATAACTCCTAATTAAACTTTGTAAAATTTATTTCTATAAATCTATCAATTTTTGCTGCTTCATTATGTCATATTAAGGTTTCACGTATTCACAAATTCAAATAGTATTAAAACTCATGTAGTATGTATGTAATGGTGCACTTACATCCACTGTTACAAAAGTGGTTTGTGCAACAAGAATTTATCCTTTTATTCATTTAGTAACATTTTCTTCTCTGACTTTGCAGAAATATCCTTGAATCCTTTGTAATACAGGTGAAATTCAAAAAATTAGAATATTGTGCAAAAGTTCATTTATTTCAGTAATGCAACTTAAAAGGTGAAACTAATATATGAGATAGACTCATTACATGCAAAGCGAGATAGTTCAAGCCTTGATTTGTCATAATTTTGATGATTATGGTTTATAGCTCATGAAAACCCCAAGTTCACAATCTCAGAAAATTAGAATATTGTGAAAAGGTTCAATATTCTAGGCTCAAAATGTCCCACTCTAATCAGCTAAGTAAGCCATAACACCTGCAAAGGGTTCCTGAGCCTTTAAATGGTCTCTCAGTCTGCTTCAGTAGGAAACACAATCATGGGAAAGACTGCTGACCTGACAGTTGTGCAGAAAACCATCATTGACACCCTCCATAAGGAGGGAAAGCTTCAAAAGATAATTGCAAAGGAAGTTGGATGTTCCCAAAGTGCTGTATCAAAGCACATTAATAGAAAGTTATGTGGAAGGGAAAAGTGTGGAAAAAAAAGCTGCACAAGCAGCAGGGATGACCGCAGCCTGGAGAGAGGATTGTCAGGAAACGGCCATTCAAAAGTGTTGGGGACTTTCACAAGGAGTGGATTGAGGCTGGAGTCAGTGCATCAAGAGCCACCACACACAGACGGATCCCGAACATGGGCTTCAAATATCGTATTCCTCTTGTCAAGCTGCTCCTGAACAACAAACAACGTCAGAAGTGTCTTACCTGGGCTAAAGAAAAAAAGAACTGGTCTGTTGCTCAGTGGTCCAAAGTCCTCTTTTCTGATGAGAGCAACTTTTGCATCTCATTTGGAAACCAAGGACCCAGAGTCTGGAGGAAGAATGGAGAGGCACACACTGCAAGATGCTTGAAGTCCAGTGTGAAGTTTCCACAGTCTGTGTTGATTTGGGGAGCCATGTCATCTGCTGGTGTTGTTCCACTGTGCTTCATTAAGTCCAGGGTCAACGCAGCCGTCTACCTGGAGATTTTGGAGCACTTCATGCTTCCTTCCACAGACGAGCTTTATGGGGATGCTGACTTCATTTTCCAGCAGGACTTGGCACCTGCCCACACTGCCAAAAGTACCAAAACCTGGTTCAATGACCATGGGATTACTGTGCTTGATTGGCCAGCAAACTCGCCTGACCTGAACCCCATGGAGAATCTATGGGACATTGTCAAGAGAAAGATGAGAGACATGAGACCAAACAATGCAGAAGAGCTGAAGGCCGCTATTGAAGCATCCTGGTCTTCCGTAACACCTCAGCAGTGCCACAGGCTGATAGCATCCATGCCACGCCGCATTGAGGCAGTAATTGATGCAAAAGGGGCCCAAACCAGGTACTGAGTATATATGCATGCTTATACTTTTCAGAGGTCTGATATTGTTCTATGTACAATCCTTGTTTTATTGATTTCATGTAATATTCTAATTTTCTGAGATTGTGAATTTGGGGTTTTCATGAGCTGTAAGCCATAATCATCAAAATTATGACAAATCAAGGCTTGAACTATCTCACTTTGCATGTAATGAGTCTATCTCATATATTAGTTTCACCTTTTAAGTTGCATTACTGAAATAAATGAACTTTTGCACGATATTCTAATTTTTCGAGTTTCACCTGTAGACGTGTAGGGAGACTAAATCAAGGGGATATTTTGATTCATTAGCTATCTTTTGCAGTATCCTTCCCCTGCCACGCCCACCAAGCCACGCTCTTTTGCTAGAAGAACAGTCTGGTGTACCATGTAATACATACTAGAAAGCTAGTATTCTATATGAGGATGCTTGTTAGGTAGGTATTTAGGCTATAGTGTATCTATGTAAAACTTTTATTAGAAACTAGGCAACCTATGACACGTTGTCTCATCCTTTCAGAGATATTTTCTCACCAGATTCCTGTGACTTCAACAATGAAGAACTTTTAATGTACTGCCTTCACTGGAAAAGTTGGAATATATTCAGAAATGTATCTTCCTTGATGAACTGTCTAGCATAGGGGTGTCAAACTCAAGGCTTGCGGTGCTTAAATCCGGCCCATGGGGCCGGCCTGGAAATACCAAAGGATCGATCTGCGATGCCTCTGGCAACTAAAATGGGCTGCATGTGCTCTCCCCCCCCACCCCGCACCTCATTTTCGCTCTCCATGGCCTCTTGCAGCACTCTGCTGGCTGAAAACCGGGCCGAAAACGGCCCTGAAAACAGCCGGCAGAGTGCTGCAGGAGGGCCATGGAAGGTGAAAATGAGGAGCCAGGGGGGCGTGCGCAGACCCCTGTGCCCCATTTTGGCTGGCAAGGGGCTGCAGGAAGCATCCGTCCCCCTCCCGCCCCTCCCATCACCACTGGCCCACAGAGAACTACAATGCTGATCCGGCCCTCGAAGAAATCCAGTTTGACAACCCTGGTATAGCACAAACATCAACACAGGAAATGTTTTATGACATTTTGTCCTATGTCATAAACTGTTTTATGTTAATTTTATTTCATAAAATATTTTATAACATTTGCCAAATTTCAATACTACAGGAGTCATGGATTCCAGATAGCTATTTGATTTGAGATATCCGCTTCAAAAATTGTACCCTGTGGTGCACATTTCACCCAGTTAAAGGTTACAGGAACAAGACTTTTAGTAGTACATACCAGAAGACTAGATTACAGCAGAAGCATAAAAACATTATGGACATTTTATAAAAAGTCTTATGCTTTCAATAATTGTGCAGGTTAGACTCAAATATTTTTATAAATTTAGGATTTTCAGGATTTTTAAAAAGCAATTTTCTATAATTTCCCCATTTTTGAAAGGATATGTGTGAACTGCATTTACAGTATTAATTTTAGGATTTTGTCAAGTTGGATTGCTTTTCTTCAATTATGGACAGACAATATTAACTTTAAATATTGAAATCAATTTTTCAGAGAGCATGCTAAAATATAGTTCATTCTACATCCTAAAATAGGAATAAATGATCTATTGGAAAAAATGGAGTTAATATGGGACATAATGCAAAACAGCCTGGATTGTGCCATGTATACAGCTTAGGCTAGGATTTTACATTTTTGCTTAGACTATGGATTTTTGTAAAATATTTGAAGCATCTTGCAGGATTTATACTTCTGTTTCCACTGAATTTCCACCTTGGAATAGTAGAAAACTGCTATTGATTTTTGGCAGGTAAATTAGTTTCAAGTGCCACAAAAAGAAAATTCAGAAGCTACAGGTTGAAGAGTTAAGAAATAAATTTTGCACATTTCACTAATTCAAGGGCATTCCATTCATTACACATGATATATAAACTTCTGGAAAATACTTCCACAGATGTTCTAAATTATGCACCTATCCCCCCAAAATGGAATGATTTCTAAAAGAAATTTGCTGCTAGGACTAGTTCTGATGTGAACCTATCAGATTTGAGTAATTCATGTGCATATATGAAAATGCTCTGTAAGTTATATAGGCCGTTACCAAATTCAAGATGCTGGGGTTTTTAGGTTTTATCTATATACTTTAGGATTAAAAGCTAAACAACGTTCATACCTTTGCCTAATAATTTAAAGACTGTTAAATCAGCAGTGTGCTTTTGCTATATTTAAAGAAGAACACAGTTTTTTTCTTCTTTCAAGATGCAAGTACATAAATGTCTTGATATACTTTTATAAACTTGAAAATAATATACTAGTATTTGGTATATAATGTGGTATATATTTCAGGATTAATTTGAAGTAAATGATATGAAACACTATCACAAGATCATCTTGCATTGGAAAGTCTTTTTTTATTATGGAAGGAGGTACTTGAATAACTGAATGAATCCGAGGTAACAAATGAGGAAGGCTTAAAGTGACAAAGGATAATACAAAAATATTTTTTAATATCCTGAATTGTATAAACAATTAGAATAGACTGGCTTGGATAGACCGGCTTGCATTGGAACCTAGAAAACCTGGAAAAAGGCACTTGAATACACAGGGTAACTACATGAATCCAAGGTAACAAAAATAAAAATATTTTTAATATACTAAGTCATACATTATCCATAGGATCATAGTGCAATTCTTACAATATATGACAATACACTTCATAGGTAAGGGAATGCTTCATGATACCATGCTTCACTATAAACTGGTCTCAACCTCTTCTGCCTGAGCCTTAAATGTTGTTAGTTTGATTCTGGTTTAGTATGCTATGTGAATGAGAGCAGCTCTATAGATTGAGGGCATGAACTCAAAAAACGTTAAGAGGCGTTTGACAGAACGATGGATCTATCAGTAAATACCTCTAATTAACCATGAACTTGAAATGAGTGCAGAGTCGTCTACTACTTGCACAAGGGCAATTTAAGGGAGACTCCGATTTGGGTGTGTTGCTTATCTGGTTAGCCATTATGATCTTCTGAGTGCAACACCAAATCTAGTTTCAGTAAAATCTTACCAAGTTGCGGCTATGTCATTTTCCCACGTCGTCGGGCGCCGGTCTGCAGAGAAGACGACAGACGCGAAAGATGAGCGTCTCCAGGCTGGGCAGAGATGGGGGTTTTAATAATAACTCCGGGTAGCCACCGCCGCCGCCTGCCGCCTCCAGGGATCCAAATTGTGACGATGCCTGAGCGAGAAAGGGGAGGGCAAGAAAGCGGAGAGGGAAGAGCAGGCGGCTCGCCGCGAATTCTCCGCCTCTCGCAGGAAGGCTCCCGGTGAAGCGGGAGATGTGAAAAGGACGCGGTCAGCAGCTTCCCGACGCCCTCGCCTGAGCGTCCCCCTCCCCCTCGCAGTCGCAGCTCCAGCCGCCCTCGCCATGGCCATGCCTGGGCGCCGCAAGGGGAGCAACTCCGTGGAGCTGCCGCCGCTGCGGCCCAACGCCCCGTTGCCGTTGCCGCCGCCGCCGCTGGACTCGACGGAAGAGGGTGCTACCTCCACCAGTTCCTCACGCCTCCGCAGCGTCAGCACCACCAGCACTACCACTCGTGGCTCGACGGAAGGAGAGTCCGGCATCTCGCACTTCTCGGTGTCGACCATCCTCGGTCTGCGCGGCGTCACCTCCTCCTCCACCCACAACGTCCATGTCGCCAACGCCACGACGGAGAAGCTCAAAGGGGAGAAGGCTCGCTCCCTCCTCAAGGTGCAGTATTCGATGCGGGGCTGACGTGCGAGGCCGGAGACTTGTCTCTTTTTGGCACCGGTTTTACCTTCACTCACCCTCTGAACACAAGAGTTCACCTTTTTAAAATAATTTTATTAAAAGTTCTTAAGAGGTAGGTTAAAAACCAATAGAAACTACTATAAAGTAAGAAAGAAAGAAACAAACAAACAAACAAAAAACCCTGAAAGTGCACCAAAGGAAAAAAGAGAAAATGGGGGGAAGGGTTCCAATCTCTTCTCTGTAGTTATAATTAGTTATAAGTTAACCTTTTTCTCTAAAGTTGAAATTTCATTCTACAGGTAATCCTCAATTTACAACCATAGCTGAGCCCAACATTTCTGTTGCTAAGTGAAACATTTGTTAAATTAATTTTGACCCTTTATATAGCTTTGCTTGCCACAGTTGTTAAGTGAATCACTGTAGCTTTTAAGTTAGTAACATGGTTGTTAAGTGGATCTGGTTTCCCCATTGACTTTGCTTGTAAGAAAGTTACAAAAAGTGATCACATGACCCCGGGACACTGCAACCGTCATAAATATGAGTCAGTTGCCAAGCATCCGAATTTTGACCACATGACCTTGGGGATGCTACTATGGTTGTAAGTGGTGAAAAACGGTCATAAGTCACTTTTTTAGTGCCTTTGGAATTTTGAATAGTCACTAAATGAACTGTTGTAACTCGAGGACTAACTGTACTCTGTCTAATCATCAAAACCATAAATCATAAATTCATTTTTTCTGTTTTCCCAAAAATGTTTATTAGGGATTTCCAGACAACAATAAATGTAGATATTGTCTTTTCTCTAATCAGAAAAATCAAAGTTCCAATACTGTATTTCAACTGTGTCCATCAGTCCCAAAAGAAAGCTCTCTGGTCCTAATTTTATATTAATCTTTAAAATTCTCTACATCATGGGTGTTAAATTCATAGTGTGACGTTGCTGTCATGTCACAATTTGTGATGTTTTTTCTCTTCGTGGAGCTGGGGCGGGCATGGCCTGCATGTGACGCATCAGGCTTGTGGGCCGCCAGTTTGACACTTCTGCTTTATATCAATGTATCTATTTGTCCAAAATTTTCTAGCTTTTTTAAATGTCTACCAAGCATGATAAAATGCCTCTTCTTGTTCAAGTTTACAGCATGAATTGGAAGTGCATTTATACATTCCAGACAATTTCTCTAGAACACATCCAGGGCTTTGATAGCCAGGTTTACCTTGGGAACTGGGCACAGCAAAACAAATGAGTCAGATCATGGCACCTTAAATGCCAAGAAACCTTAGGGCATCACATACCTGTCAATCTTTTGAAAGACACTGGATGGTTTAACTGCACATACATCAGGGAATATAGGTAGTCCTTGACTTACAACCACAATTGAGGCCAAAATTTCCATTGCTAAGCAAGGCAGTTCTTAAGTGAGTTTTGCCCCATTTTAAGATATTTTTTGTTAACAGTTATTAAGTTAGTAACATGGTTGTTAATGAATCTGGCTACCACATTGACTTTGCTTGTCAAAAGGTTGCAAAAGGTGATCATATGACCCCGGGAAACTGCAAACATCATAAATACATGCCAGGTGCCAAGCATCCAAATTTTGATCACATGAACATGGGGATGCTGCAACAGCTGTAAGTACGAAAAACAGTCATAAGTATTTTTTTTCAATGCCATTCTAATTTTGAATGGTCACTAAATGAATGGTTGTAAGTCAAGCACTACCTGTAGTTGAACCTTCCCCAACTGGAGGGCTGATGAATGGGTGAGAATACAACTCCCAGAATTTCAGGACAGGAGAATATTGAAATTCTGGGAGCTGTAGTCTTGTAAAACTGCCGGGCACCATAGTGGGGAAGCATGGGTTAGTGGAAAGGGCAATTATATGTAGTTTCTTAATCAAAATAAAGTAAGCATTGTTTCATAGTTTTTTGTGAGATGCTTGGTTATGCATTGTTCCCTCGTGCCTTTGAATGCAGTCTAGTGCCACTTCAATAAGTAGATGACGAAATGAATTTCTAATTATGATCTTCCCAAAATTTTACATTCCATTCAAAACCATCTCCAGTAATTCTATTCTGGATTAATTTTTTCTAGTACCTGAAATGTAAACTCTACAAGCATAAATGAATACTCTTGGATAGCAAAGAGAATCCCCTTTCTCAGATAATACAATTTAAATGTATACCAATATGCTTTTGCCTACAGTAGATAAGTTCAGTGAATTCTGGGTTACTGCTCACATACCCTTTATAAGATAAAATAAAAAAAAACTGAGCAGGTATGAAACTATTCTAACTGCACCATCAAGATGTACATATCAAAAGAGAAACATTCCTATTCAAGGGGATGGAAGGGCTGCCAGTGTACAAGCATCCCTATTGTACTGTTGTTATTTCCCACACTCCAATTAAGGACTAACTGAAGGTCACAAACCTGCTCCCTTCTTGCATTCAGCCAACATGCTTGAGAAGGTGAGAATAGGGCTGTGTTGAATGGAAGCAGAATTTTCACAGTCCAGCATTCCATCCTACCTGAAACTTGCTTCTCCCTGAGCTAGAATGCTGGCTTCTATTATGAGGTAACCTTTCCTCTCCAGGATTTGACTGGTAGGCACAAAATATCTAATTCCTGGCTTTTCCAATTATAACTGTACCTTGGATTACAAATGTGCCAAATTCTAAGTTAGGGGATGACCTAGAAGTACCTTTTTTATTCATTCATTCATTCAATTAGTATCCTTCCAGAAGCTCAAGGCAACACATGTAGTACCGATTACCAGGGCCGGATTTTCCTATAGGCTAACTAGGCTTCAGCCTAGGGCCTCAAGATCAAGAGGGGCCTACATTCAAATTGTTAGCAAAATTAAAATTACACTTTCACTATAGGTGAAAGGGCCTCATAAGTGGAATAGCCTAGGGCCTCTTTTCATCTAAATCTGGCCCTGCCAATTACTCCAGTTATCATGCTCACTGTTCTATGTGGTAGATTAAATTAAGAGATAGTATCTACCCCAATTTCATCCTGTGAGTTTCCATGACTACAGGTAGAGATGAATCTGCACCATGGTGATTAGACTTCATCATGTCCCTATTTCTAGGAAGATATTTATAAATCTAATTTCCTTTACATTTTTAATCCAGTTGAGCCCCAGTTTATGGTGTGAACTGTTTTTATCTTAACTCTACATGCTTTGTAAGTAGAGGAAAATTATTTTTCTGAGGTTACATTTAATGTTCTGCTGTTCTCAGTATAAATGCCAAAACAGATTCTGTGCTACTGAATGAGCATTTGCATGGTCAGATGATCTGCTTTTTTTATTTGTAAATGATTTTGTTGTGTGAATCTGTGGCCTTAGATGTATTCATCCCTAGAATTAGAAGATCCAATTCGATTTATATTAAAGTCATTCATTTCTATAGATTTAGCCTAAAGATTAAGATTTAAGAGCATTTATGAGGAGAATTTTTTTTAATGTGTTATTATGATAAATTTAGTGGGGAGGAAAGTGTCCCTTATTTGGTTCCTTTAAATTAATCTTTATTCATTCTCGGAGCACTTCTTGAAGCCATTAAATTCATCTGATTGACCAATGTAATTGATTTCTTTAGAACCATTGTTAAATAGCTTTTATAATATATTGCAAGTGCAAATTGCCAATAAAAACGTGGCTTAGAATACAGGTTAAGCATCTTAATAACATACGCAAATTGCTCAGCACAATGTATTACCAATCATATCTTTGCTTCTCTCATGGAGTAGTCTCCATTAACAATACCCTATAGAATATAGTTAAAGTGCAAGCATGTCACACAAAGCTGCAGTTCTTTTTAAAATGCACTTTAGTTTGGATGTTTGAGAAATTAGGATGAAAATAATAAAATCAACTACTGCATTTGGGCAATTTACAATCTGGAAATAAGCCATGTTCCTTACGGCTCTCATTTAAAACTCAGCTAATTGAAAAGTATGGCAAGCATTGATTTTAGTTTTTCACCATTGCAGAAAGCATTAAGATTGGAATAGATATTTTAAAATCTGTTAATCTCTCTCTTTCTCTCTCTCTGAATACATTAGAAGATGAGTCATCTAAGGCAGGCTGTCAAACTCTCAATCCGAGGGCCAGATGCATCACACACTGGCCACTCCCACACCTGGTTTAGCAAAGCGGGGAAAGTCCCAATATGTCATGTGATGATGCCGTGATGATGCGAGTTTGACACCCCTGATCTAAGGGAAATTAGGTTATACAGCATATTCACTGGATATTCACTCATTCTAATAGATATGATTTTATTGTTTACTGGATTTAACTAGCCATATATTCAGCTGTGCCCTTTGAGATATCACTATATTCCTTTCCTTTGTATGGTCTCATGCCTGAATCATATAGAATCATATAAAAATATCATGAAATTGATATTTCTTTTTTCCTGTATTTCCTGTATAATATCAGCCTGTATACTTGGCTGATATTTTTATTGAATTATCTACCAGGCCTATGTAAGATTACTTCAATTCACCTCAAACGAGAGATATGCACCATGGATCTCATCTGATTCTTTTTGTGGAAGCAAAGAGACAATGTGAGTGGCCTCTACGAAGCAAATTCCTCCCAGCATAACTAAATCCGGAGGTGTTATTCAAAGCACCTCTGGATTTTGTTCTGCTGAGAATGCAATGAAGAATCTTTATGCTTTGACGGAATTATTAAGAAATCTCTTAATAGTTAATAATGTGCTATTCCTGCAACAGCACTGTACTGTAGCTTTCACAGCTTGGTGGCAGGAAGGCCAAAGGCACTGCACATTTATAAAATGTTTCATCAAAGCAAATTGCATTGTCTCTTTCTTTCGAGAATCACATTTAGCATGAAAATTCAGATGCATAATGACAGACAAACTGCAAGGAGTTTCCTTACCAGTCATGGCTTTTTAGCCTGATTTTTAGCACTTTTCCTTTTTATGTTTTATTTTCAGGTTCTAGTAGCTATGATTTGTCCAGTTTACAAAGCCTAATTTACCCTTTTTCATAGATGTTAATGAGGAATCAGAAGGTAAATGAAGATTCAACACTTCACATGTCTGCTGACATCCATAATTTAATTCCTTGTGGTGATGTGGTACGTTATTAAAGATTTTTTCATTATCATGCATTGCATTTTATTGCTAATCAGATGCTTTAAGATTGCAAATATATTTTGATGATGAATGGTGGGAGATGTCCTTGTGAAACATCACATCTGTTGTATGAACCTATTCTTGTCTTAAAATTTTAAAAATTAATTTGTGCTAGAATTGATTACAAACATAGTGGTCTGTGCACTGAATCTCAGCAACTGGCAAAAAAGCCAGTTTGGTTAAGGCACCAGGCTAGAAGTCAGGAGACTATGAGTTCTATAAAAGTTCTGCAGAGTGAGGCCTCCCAGTACCTGAATATGGAAATATCACAGTTGGACGCCAGAGTATGAAGTCTAAAATATATTCCAGAAGGTGACTGTGGCAAACCACTTCTGCAAAGTTGCCAAGAAAACTACACAATTTGTTCAAAGTCCCCAGGAGTTAAGCCAACCCAGACAAAGTTGTATTGTTCTGTGTACTAGCTTTGTATATCTGCCTATGATGGAAATATTATGTACTGCAGTCTTAGTATTCCATTATGATCTGTGCGTTCTGGTACAGCAAGCTTTGAAATAAGGAAGGGTTTTCTGGCTATAAGAACTATTAAGGAATGAATAGCAGAAGCTGCAAGGTTTTTGAGAAAACATTTGTCTGGGATGTTATGAGGATTCCTGCCCCCACAGAGGGTTGGACAAGGAGATGTCCAACCCTATGATTTAAAATATTCTAATGTATGCTAAATAGGCTCAAAAACTATGCTAATATTTTGTTAGTACACTATTAACTACAATAACAATTTTCTAACTCAAAGTGCTGACAGCTAAATACACTTTACAGGCTTGTATGTGATTTTATAATAAAATGAATATATTTCCTATTTCAACAGGCAGGCTTGCTGGCAATTAATGTGAAACAGTGCAAAGATTTTACCTCCAAATGTATCTTTTTACCCCGGTTCTTGTATGGTAACTGATTAACAAACTACACTTTCTTAGAATAGAACTAGATAGGATGTGAGAAGTTTATGAATTTGGTATCAATGTTGCTGTAGTTCTAGACCCATATGGTGCAATAGAAGCAGCATGATACAACTACCTGAAAGGCAATCAAGATTAGACAATAAATTATACATATCACTGTTGACAAGTTCACAGTATAGTAGTGAATATAGAATACATCTGAGGTATTTTTTAAAACAGCCTTGATAAATAGACATGCAAATACTGTATTTTCCTGCAAAATTCAAATCTGTTTTTTCCTGTCTTCGTAATATATTACATAGCCTTATTGTTTACTATACTGTGAGAAATTTTATATCAAAATATATTTTATTCTTTACACTGTTTCCATCTTCCCTTAAAACATTAATAGAATTCACAATGGAATTCACAATTCACAATCATATCAGTGTCTCCAATAGATAATTGATAGTCAATCTGAAACTAAATTAATCACGTAAAAATAGCAAATGGGGGGAAATCTTTTACTCAGACTTCCTCGAATCCCAAAATAAATTATACAGACCTAATCCACATATCAAAGAATGAAGTCTGTAAAGAGAAATAGAGTTAATTAAATTAGGTCTCCCAACAGAACGGTATTTTCACAAGAATAAACATTATAGATGACATGTGCCTACACACACACATGCACCTCAAGTGTCACCCTAGAATCAGCACGTAAACACTTCCATACCCAAGACAAGTTCCGCTATTTAACTGTGTCGCTGTACACCATTTTTCTGCAGCTGCCCCAAAGGCAAACTTTTTGCTTTAGGAATAAATATTTCTTCTTCCTTCACAGCTATCCGGATCTCATTTTTATTTATTCTTGTGCAACCCAAGCTCAAGTTGGAACCCCAAATTCTTCTTCTGTCAGTATTTAAAAATATCAGTACTTTCAAACATCAGTAATTTAATTGCTGAAAATACATTAATAAGTAACCCATGATTTAGTTTTGAACTACGTTTGTTGCTCATTAATCACAACTGTGGCTGATTCCGATTGTGGATTTTGTGGTTTCCTGGATTATTTAGCGTATTGTCAAAACTTCTTGTTAATCCAAAAAGTACAGAGCAACAAAAGCAGGAATTTACTTCATTCAGCTTTCTTATGCGAGAAGACTGACAAGGGTTTGTTTAAGGCAGCAGACAATCAATGCAGATGATCATTAGATGGCAGCAAAATACTAAAGTTTCCTATTTCTCTTTTCTGCCAAGGTAGATCTTTGTCTGGTTTTTTACAGGCCAGATATATTATGACAGTTCTAGGTTTGTCACTTGTTCAGTAAATCATGGCTTAGTACTTAGTATGATCTGTGAATACAGCTATTGTTTCAACCAAATTTGGAATTACTCCTTATATACAACACCACATAACACTAGAAATCACATTAAAACATGTCTTATTTATTTTCTTTCTTTACATTCCTATAAGTCAGAATTGAATGTATAGAAATCTAATTATGTTTTATTGCATGCTCTGAAATCTTCTAAGACTCTTATTGCATTCAATTTGCTTTATTGTAATTTTCTACCAGAAAAATCTAGGTTTCCTTAACATAGAGTTCTTACAGTCAATGTTAAACGTGACACTTACTTATTGATTCGTATTAGTATTGATAAAATTATGAAATGCACAAACCCCCAATTGTACAGAGCACACTTCAGGACCAAAAAGATGAATACAATCTATTTCGGAGATGTGAAATATTTTTCTGTAAAGGTATGTTTGTTTATTCTTTTCTTTTATATTTGTAGGTTTATTCTTTTCTTATACAATTATGTTTTCCATCATGGCCATAAAATACTTTATATGAAAATCTAAATACTTCTACATTTAGCTTGGTAACAATCTGGTGATGTGCATTTTTTTAATAGCAAATGTAATCTAGTTTGAATTAACCCATTAATTATTATTTGAACATATTTTTTCAATTGCTCCACTACAAATTTATGTTGCTGTAAGTGGAAGGCATTGCTTCCAATTTTTTTTTCTTTCCAATGCTAACAGGAATAGACACCCTCATTCCCTGCATATGGACTTTACTAATTGCAATGATGATGATGATGATGATGATGATGATGATGATGATGATATTGCAACATGATGACAAGATGCCAAATTGACTCTTTCATATTTGTGTTCCAGTGTCATACACAAGCTTATCAGTCATAGATATTACTTTGTGGCATCAGAACATCTATTTGTCACTTCTTATCTTCTCCCCCTTATATACATTGGATTTTGATTTGGACTAGTTTTGGCCAGTTTGGCCAAATGGTAAGAGATTGGGGACTATTGCAGAAATATCTAGTGGATATGAGACTGCCCAGTAATATAGTGAAATTTCATTATAGAAATAAAGGAGAAGAAATCAGATGGTGAGAACTGTGAGTCTGTTCACTCTTGGTCCAGATAATCCGTTCATCTAATTCTCCTTCTATGAATCCATATTCATCATGAATCAATCAAATACCACAACTACAGGGAAGAAATAATATTGCTAGGCAGTTAACTAAATAGGATTTCTATTGAATAATTACAGGAGGATCTTGGTGGCTAGTATAATGTTCTATTAAACGCCTATATGAAAAAATAACTTTACCTTTAGCTAATAGTAAAGAAGTAATATCTGAACTATACTATAGTAATATAACATGCTAGAAAAATATGAGTGGCACATAACTTTGCATTAATATTGGCATTTTGACTGTATTTATTACTATTTAAATTTTCCACAACTGAGTCCCCCAGTTTTTTCCTTTACGGTTGGAGCCCATCAGCTTTTACAACAATCATGATTTTCATTCATTCTTCACCTTTAAAGATATAGCTAAAATTTTGGAGTTCAGATGCACAGCCCTATCTTATTCTTTTGCTTCTGCCTGGACAAAGTTGAACTGACTACTACTTGAAAACAGTCAGCAATAGTTCTCTACACCTGATAAATCAGGACTTGCTAGAGTTGTGTACAACAGAAATTCTCCCAAATGCTGCACACCCTTACTTCTTCCCTTTTTTAGGGAAGAGTTGATTAGGGAGAAAACAGATCCCTGAAGTGTCACTGCACATTGCTTTCCTAATCCAAAACTAGCTACCTATAACTAGAGAAATGACACGAGGATCTTAATATATTAATATATTTTAAGCAGGAGCCCAAAGAGAGCTCCAGGAACAGGTGGTTGCCAATCAAATTAATGAACCAATATCTATTGCAATCAACTGCTGCCAGTTGGCAATATTGATGTATGTTTTCTCTTTTCATAGTAAATATGTTTGCTACATATTTTGATTTTCAGGTTCCAAAACAGAAAAGTGATTCTAGGAATAGGATTGTTTTAGAGTTGGTGGGCTTTGAAGGTCCAAAAGATTTTCCAAGGCTGTTTGGGAATGTAACTATGCACCTTTATGAAGTTATTCAGGTAGGTTTAATATAAAAGCTGTTCTACATAATTATGCTGCAAGACAAAGCATTGTAAAGCATATATCATGTTAAGTGGCTTTGGAGAAATTAACTTGCAGTTGATGATTTTTCATGATGACAGTTGATACATATACTATATAGTGCTTTTAATTACATGTCATTTTTTAATGATTTCCTACAAATTTCATATTTTTTTCAGTCAAGTTTTGAAGCACAAGATTATTGCTCTTTTTTCACCATTATTTGGTTCAAGCTTCTAACTCTTTGAATATCCTTTAATTATTTCTATGTGATATAGACAATGGAGAATCTGCTGTGCTTTTGCATTGCTGGTTTTATAACGATATTAGAATCCATACTGATTTATTTTAAACACATCTCCTCTTATCTATTAGAGCCTATCCTTCTTGAAACTGCCAAATTTCTTTATATTACTAGTAAAGAAATTGATCCTCCAGCTTCATAAATATGGAAATTTTAGATTTTAGCCTTCTCTGTTTACATCTCTTAGTCTAAACACTAGTTTATAGGTATATAGATTTAAAGGGAATTAGAATTATAATATCAGGACTAACAATAGCAGTTATTTTAGTTTTGATGGTATTGGAGAAAATACTGTACTTTCTTAAGAAACTCAAATCTTCATATAATGTATCCAAATATAATAATTTGGGCCTGGTTAATTGCCCTTAGTAATTCTATTACTACAAGTGTTCAGAAAATTATTGTGTCAGTCTGTTCACTTTTAAAGTCCCATACAATTGAGACCTCACTTTGCTTTTTTACAGTTCATCTACTTCATAAATAGATGTGGTGTCACTTCTCATGTTGGGAATTTTGGAGAAAATTTTACATGTATGGATACTGCTATTAAGGAAAACAAGCAAATTCTTCATTAAACTTTTTAGTAATTTTTCATTATTATCCATCTTATACTGTAACTCACACCCCCTTGTAGAATGATAATATAGTAAACCAATTTCCTACATATCTATAAAGGTGATTCAATCCATCTGTAAATAAAGGAAGATATAGTACATATTAAAGACCTGGCCAGTGTTTTGGGAAGGCTTGTGAGGCTGTAAAGCTCTGCTACTCCTCATTTAGTTTTAGTAGCTTCAGTCTTGTTGCTCACTCCATCAAACTGTTTTAATTTCACCTCCTCCATGCGTGATTGACTATCTTCGTCCACTATTTACTGATGTTGGGCTGAGCTTTTGTAGTATGGATAGCTGGAAGTCCCTTTCAAGGCCAACCATTAGTTGCTAAAGAAGCTGGGCAGTCTTACATTTTACTACAGTATTCTTGATTCTCAGTCAGTGGCAAATGACACTCTTGCAGACTTGGAAGTTATATGGCTAGAAGATAATTAAGGGCCTGTGTTACATGAAATAAGATAGTGAAGGGACTTTTTCTAAACTCTTTGAAATCTTAATGTTGGATTAAAGATTTTATTGCTTTTATGAAGTAAACTGTACGTAAACACAGAAAAGCAACTTAAATTTTTGTTTCTGCCCCCATATTTAGAAGCAGTCCTTCACTGAAACATGCCCTATGAGGATTAGAAACATGGTGAGACTTTTTAAAAAAAATAATTTTAAAAGAATATTAAATTTATATGTAAACAGTACTTTTTTATTGTATGCATCACATACATCTAAATTTTGTAAGCTCCATTTGTGTAGTTGACATACCAAAGGATAGTTTATGAGCTATAGTTTATAAATCCACACAATAAATTCAGGCATATAACAGAAGATAAAAATGAGCATATTCTTGTCAAGAAATCTAGTTTATTTCAATCCTAAGGAAATATTCACTTTCTTCTTTTTTTCTGCAAATGAAATTGGTATAAAATAACAGATTTAGTAATGAATTCTTATGCTTTCTTTAGTACAGATGTGTAGATAGTAACATAAGGACCCAGTGGAACAAGAAATTTTTCAATAAATAAATAAAGAGTGATATCACACCCATATATATTTAGAGGGTTTTTTCTTGTTTATGTAAAATGTTCAACCGTATGGTGGTTTCCTTTTTTCTGGTTTAGAACACTACCAAATGACCACCTCACTACCTCACAAACCTTTTGATTCTAGTGTAAAACATATCTAAGATTGATCAGTCTGATTTATTTATTTGTTTGTTTGTTTATTTGTTTATAACATTTATATAGTCTCCATCTTAAACAACCATGGACAATTTACAATAAAACAATATAAAATCAGAAGCAATAAAACTAAAAATAGAAAAACCAGTGCCATAGCCATTGCTTTAATGCACCCACATTTTCATCCCACTCACATTACCTCAATGTTGGGGAAGACTTGGGATTTAAGTGCTGTCCAGAAGGATAGACAGATAGGGACCTGTTAATATCAAGGCCCCTATTGCTGAGCACCAATCACTCAGTCAACAATCTTTCCTAAGAAGGGCAGATTGGAGTCTGGACAAAAGTTGTCAATTGTTGGGTCCAGCAGCCTCTTGAAGGGGGTACACCACTGCCTCCTTCAAGGCATATGGTATACTCCCCCCTTCAAAAAAGCATTAACCACACCTTGAACTGTCATCTTCTAAAACTGTTACCTCCTTGAAATGCCACCTCCAAGGAGTCCTTAACCAACCAAGAGGGGCATGAGTCAAGAACACAGGTGGCTGAAATCACAGCCACAAATACCCTATCCAGTTCCTTAACTCAAAGTCCTCCCAAATAATAGGGCTCAGGTGTCTCTCAGTCGCTTCCAATGGAGTTGCGCAGCAGTCCAGTTCTGAGTCAAATCAAGCAACTTTGTTTATCAGATGTTGAGAACAATTTTCACAGCAGTCCTGTAGAAGAAACCCTGGCTCCTTCTGGTCATCCGAAATGGGGCCACTGGGCAGTTATCTATGATGTAATAAGGAGAAATGAGAACAGTTCACCAGCCTTATCATGGCAAAGTATATAGAATATAGAATAACAGAGTTGGAAGAGACCTGAAGGCCTTCTAGTTCAACCTCCTGTTCAAACAGGAGACCCTATACTTTTTCAGACAAATGGCTGTCCAATCTCTTCTGTAAAATGTCCAATAAAGGAACACCTACAACTTCTAGAGGCAAACTGTCCTACAGTTAATCTCACTAACAGGAAATTTCTCAATTCTAGGTTGGAGCTCTCTTTGTTAAGCTCCCATCCATTACTTCTTACTTGCCCTAAAGTACTTTGGAGAATAGGGTGATTCCCTCTTCTCTGTGACAGCCCCTCAGATATTGGAAAACTGCTGTCATATCACCCCTGGTCCCCTTGGTAAATTCTAATAAACACTCTTACCTATGCTTGGTTGACTTCACTCTTTGTCCTTCTCCAGCAGTGCTTATCTCATGTCATTTCATCTCACAGAGCTGTTTGGTAATCCATATTATTCCACGACCACAGAGAGTCTGCACAGGTGCAATTTGCTCCAGTGCCCCCATCATCTGCTCATTCCAAACTGCATTGAGGGCCATTGGCTGAACCACGTGCCTGTGCTCCAAAAAAAATCCCAAACGCCCTCTGAAGCTGCCCTGGGTCAATCAGACCTCTGTATTACCATGTTCAGATTTATTATGTCCCAGATAATGGGACATCAGTTCAATTCAATTTATTCCTTTTAGGCATCACTTGAACTGTTCACTGTAAAAAAACAGAGTAAAAAGAGATAATAAAAATAAGAAGACAAAATGGTGAATTTAGCCAGCAACACTCACATGTGTAATATATTCAATAGCCACCCTTTACCTCTCGCAACATGAGAACGTGATTAGGAACTTGCAAAAAAGATATTAGCCAATAAGTACTTTTCTTTTCTGGCCAATAGCTGTGTACAAAGGATTGTTACTCCCATCAAGATCTGGTTGCAGTACAGTCTTGTCCTACCTTCAGTAAGAAACATCATGAGTATTTTATCTTCTGTCATGTAAATGTTTTCTTTGGAAGCCAATTATGAAATGCAGTTTTTGTTATTGTTTAGGTAGTCTTTCTTTATTTATACATACATATACTCACGACTTGTGAGAAAACCAGAAAAATTGTTGCATCTCATACTTAAAAGGACTTTATTAAACTTTTAGAATATATAATATACATTGCAAACTAAAAGCTGTATGTTTACACTTTTCAGATTTTCTGCACAGCAGAGGTGCAATTTATGTTCTGTTATGGATGTCTTGGATATGGATATTCACATCAGGTTGCTAACTTCTTTTTCAAGTAGATAATTTGAATTTTAATCAGATATTGAAGGGAGAGATGAGTCACACTCACCATGTAATAAATTGTTAAAGGAAGATTAATGGACCAGATGAATTATGTGATATGCAGTTTAAGGCAGGGCTTTAACCTTCTGCTAAATCTGTCATCCATATATATATAATAGAACCGCCTTCCACAACTCAAAGCAGGAAATAAAGTAGTTTTCCCTAGTAACTAACTGGGGGTTTTGGCTAAACATGAAACATGCAGACATAAACAACAAGAGAAATTGCAATTCATTGAAGCTTCTGCTGATGTACAATATGTGATCCTCAGCTACCTGCATTTTAGTATGTGGTTTCCTCTGCAGAGACAGAAGAAATTAAATAAACTTGCACTGAGACAGGTCCGCCAGTCAAAATATTCAGACCAGGAAAAATGAACATGAAAATGAACTAAGATGTGAATTTGGTTTTATATCTTCTTCAATAATATCACAATTTCCTCTCAGATCCATGTAAAATCTAAAATGATTTTGCAGGAAAAGCAGAAAAAAACAAAATTCTCTTTCTCATTTCTCCCTCTCCCCCAAGAAATATTCAGAAAGGGGACATTTGAAAATCACAGGTATATTATTTACTGTCATGCGCAGAAAAAATAAAAACAAGTGCAAATATGTATGATAAAAGACAAGAAGGATCTGTCACACTGATAGGACAAGGAATAGGAAAGTGAAAATATCATAAAATGGATTAGCAAAACAAAAAATCAAGCTCTAAACCAGAGCAAAAAAAATTATAATGGATTGTTCTAATCAAGACATATGTAGATATCCAAATGAATAATCCATGAAGATTCTATAGGTTTATAAATCAACCAATAAAATAGAAGAGTCAGCTAAGTACATACTACAACAATTTAGTTATTTTGAGCTACAATTTGTATCCTTCAATTGGGCAATGATAGATCTGGAAAGTATTTTAGTAGACGTAGCCAGATCATATCCATACAATTCCAGATTGGAAATAGAAATAGAATTACAGAAAGCATTTGGAGTAAGAAAAACAAATACAGTAATACCTTACTAATTCTCAGTTTGCTCTCCCATGTATCTAACAAGATTTGTGGTACATAATCTCTAAAACCTCAGGCTATACTGTATAAGCTTTATTCTTTATGCTATTTTAAAAAATGTATATTAATCAACCAAAATTATATTGTTATTTATTTTATAACATGGTGGTTTTCTTGCAGTTGAAACTGCCAGGAGCAGATCCTGCCCAGGCTGTGGCATATTCCATGTTTCTACGGGTTCCACCACCAGAAGATAGAAAAGATTATTCAAGGCACTTATACCAGACATTAAATTGTTCTGATAACTTAATTAATAGCTTATATACAGTATGTCATGTAGTTTTAGAATTAAATTATTTTTAAATGAATTAGAACTGTAGAGATTAAAATGAAAACATTTATCTGAAAATATAAATAACTCTCATCCATGAGTGCCTCTTGCCTAGGAAATAAAATTCTATTCCACATGATCAATATATTCTGTCTTTTCCTATATCTTGGGAAAAGGAATTGGGAGAGAATGTTTTTTTACTCTCATTCCAGTATTAGATAACCTGGTGTTAACATACTGTGTCTTGAGAATTCAAAATCTTTTTAAAAAAATTATCAGAAATTGACGTGAAAACAGGTTTTGCAAGTCTACTGGGATTTGGCAATTCAAAGTTTGAGACTTATTATTTAGGCACCTAGGTTCTAACTTTTACTAAAAAAATTCTACAAAACCTGATTTATACAAAGGCTTTTCTCACAATTGGACTGTGGATATATACACTCATACTTTGGGGGAGAAATTGTATCTTTATAGATGCATAATTATAACAACTATTGTCTTATGTAAACTTCAATTATGTGTTAGAACACATGTAAAGCTTTGCCAAATTGAAGAAATATCCTAATTTTTGGCAATATAAAATCTTCCCTGAAATCTGTTTTTATTTCAGTTATTAAATAGTCAGCAATGCATGAAATTCAGAATTGTATTTTCTTTTTAATATGAATGTTTACCATTTTTCTATTTTGCAATTTCTGATTTAATTAAATGGAACAAAGAAAAAAGAAAAGTGACAGATACAAGCACACATATATATCAGTGTACATAAATGTAAGGTATCTCATGCATGTATATAAGTGTAAAGAAGTTCAAGAAAATATGGCAATATTTTGTTATAATTGTCTATACATATCTCTGTGTGTAACAAGCTGTAAATAACATCAAATCTTTAGCCTATTGAGTAACTGGAACATAAATTTATTTTTCTAATACTAAAGACAGTAGAATTTGTGCAATTTTGCTGCATTTATCAGAATGTTGAAATTGGCATGTCTTTGGAAGCTCTGTACTTTTTAAATGGATGAATATAGAAAAGGGCCGGAGCTTGAGTTATGAGGTTTGACCTTTTGTCAGTTTGACCCTCCTTATATCCTGCAGATGTCATTGGTTGAAGAGCATATTTCTTAGTGACTAGACAGGTGCAAAGAATCCATTTCTGTTGTCCAGATTTCGTTTTCCATGTGGTAGCTATGTAATTTAGAACAATATTAGCATCTCAAAATATTAAAACCTGTCTCAGAATCATATTATTATTTATTATATCTTCCCAGAAGAGAGTGGTTTTAGAATATAGCATTGACATGAAGCTTTATTCTCATATGCCCTCATATTTAACAAATTAGATGCCTCAACTATTTCTTATTAGCTATGCTAGAAAAATACCAGCCTACCTCTTATTCCATGTAGATAAGTTGTAACTATTTAACCAGTTACAGAAGACCATAAATACTTAATTAAAGTTAGATACTTAATGTAATCTGCAATGAGTTACAAAAAATAAAAAAGAACATCAAATACACTGGTGAGCATTTCACTGAGGTTGCTATCAATGGCACCATCTTGATGATCAAAGGTAGATACTTAAATTAGTTGCTTCTGTTCAAAGAATGCATTAAAGGCAGTCATTACCCTTGAATTTTGCTTGGACATTTTTGTATGAATACATGACTCATTTCTTAAATAATTAATGTAATTTTTAAAACGTTTTTTATTTTAAACACATTAAAAACACATTAAAAATCAAACATGTACATACAACAAAAAGTAACACAAAAAAGAAAAATATCACTTTTCTTTTCAGCTATACACAGCAGTCTGCTCTTTCTATACATCAACATTTACAAATATTTAAGTATAAACTTATTTGACGTTCATTTTCTACTTTATATCATTTCTTCTTTACTAACAAAAGATCATACAGTTTCCCCCACCTTTCTTTATTCATTTAATTTATTTCCTTATGTTTCAAACATTCATACCATCTACTCCAAACCTTATAATACTTTGAGTCTTCTTTCCCCTTAATTTCTTTAGTTAATTTATCTAATTCTGCACATTCTAGAATTTTTTTAATTAAATCCTCTTCCGTTGGTAGTGTTTCCTTCTTCCAATATTGTGCGTATACAATACGTGCTGCAGTCAATATATGCAATATAAGGTACTGTATTTTTTTAGTATAATTGTCTATTGAGATTCACTAGTTGTTTGTACTCTTTCTCCTTACATAAATACTGGCTTAAAGTCCATCTTTTGTATTTTTTTGTCCCTTCCAATGTATTATTATACGGTTGTGGTCCGCCCATTCATTTGTTCCAATATCTATTTTTTGTATCTCCAATTGCAGTTGCGCCGTCATCCAGGCCATATCGATCCTGGACCACGATTGGTGTGGGTGGGAATAGTATGTGTATTGTCTCTCTTCTCTATTAATTTCTCTCCATGTATCTTTTAAGCCTAATTCAGATATCATATTAAAAAACTCTTTTGGTAATATTTATTTATTTTATTCGGCTTATATGCCGCCCTATCTCACAATGGACTCAGGGCGGCTCACAACAATAAAACACAAGCCACAATAAAAATAAAGATTAAAATCTAAAAAAATTAAAATTAACTCATTAAAACCCTTAAAACCCTGTCATCAGACCAGGTCAAGGGATTTGAAAAGCCAAGTTTTTAATTCCCGGCAGAAGGTGCGAAGGTCAGGCGCTAGTCGGAGCTCCAAGGGGAGTTGATTCCAGAGGGTGGGTGCCCCAACCGAGAAGGCTCTACTCCTGGGGGCCACCAGCCGCCACTTTCTAGCCAACAGCACCCTGAGTAGGCCCTCTCTATGGGCGCGAACCAGGCGATGGGATGTTGTTGCTGGCTATAGGTGGTCTGCCAAATATCCTGGTCCTAAGCCATGTAGGGCTTTATAGGTCAACACCAGCACCTTGAATCTCACCCGGAGGGCAACCGGTAGCCAATGCAAACCGCGCAGGAGGGGTGTAACATGGGAGTATTGGGATTCTCCCATCACAACCCGCGCGGCACATTTTGCACCAGCTGAAGCCTCCGAGTGGTCCTCAAGGGCAGCCCCATGTAGAGAGTGTTGCAGTAGTCAATCCGTGAGGTGACCAGCGCATGAGTAACTGTGCGTAGGGCATCTCGGTCCAAGTAGGGACGCAACTGGCACACCAGACGTATCTGGGCAAATGCCGCCCTGGTCACGGTCATTATCTGGTCTTCTAAGCTCAACCGTGAATCCAGAAGGACGCCCAAGTTGCGCACCCTGTCTACAGGGGGCAAAACTTCACCCCCTATAGTCAGCGATGGCACCTCTCCCCTGAACCGAGATGCCGGTACCCACAGCCACTCGGTCTTGGCTGGGTTGAGTTGCAATTTGTTTCTACCCATCCAGACCCGTACCGCTTCCAGGCACCGGGTCATCACATCGAGGGCATCACTGGGTTGGTTCGGGGTGGAAATATAAAGCTGAGTATCATCAGCGTACTGATGATACCTCACTCCAAAACCACGGATGATCTCCCCTAGCGGTTTCATATAGATGTTGAACAGGAGAGGCGAGAGAACCGACCCCTGAGGCACCCCACAGGTGAGGGGCCTCAAGGTCAATCTCTGCCCCCCCCGCCAACACTATTTCCGTTTGACCCGAGAGGTAGGAGGAGAACCACTGTAAAACAGTGCCTCCCAACCTCTCGAGGCGACGCAGCAAGATATCGTGGTCGACAGTATCAAATGTCGCCGAAAGATCCAGAAGGACCAGAACAGAGGAATGACCTCTGTCCTGGGCCCTCCAGAGATCATCCACCAGTGCGACCAATGCCGTCTCCGTGCTGTACCCGGGCCTGAAACCCGATTGGCACAGGTCGAGGTAATCCGCTTCATCCAGGACCAGCGGGAGCTGATGTGCAACCACATTCTCAACAACCTTCGCTAAAAAGCGAAGGTTGGAGACTGGACGAAAATGATTTAATACAGCTGGGTCCAAGGCCGGCTTCTTGAGGAGGGGCCTCACCACTGCCTCCTTCAAGGCGGTCGGGAAGTTTCCTTTTTTTTTTTAACTCTTATTATCACTATAGTAATCTTTTTTAGTGTTGACTATCGCGTTGTGATCTCCTATTATCAATGGTGGGATTCTGCCGGTTCTAGGCGGTTTGGCCAAACCGTTTGTTAAATTGCTGGCTCGCCCCACCCCTTACCCCGCCCCTCCACACCACTATTTATTGCCAATAAATAGTGGTAGGTGAGAGGCGGGCGAGCCAGCAACAAACGGTGTTTTTTTGTAATTTCATTGGCCCGCGGAGCTTCAGCATAGGCTAATTAGCCCATTGATTAGATCGGCCTCCCGACTCTCAGCTGATTTGCCCTCAGCTGTTTTGCTCAGGGCTCTGCTGCTTGCTTGCAAAGAGTGAAAGTAAAGCAGGCTGTTGGCTTTGCTGTTTGCTGCAATGTTGGAAAATTAGGCAGGCAGATTTCTTTTCTTATTTCTCACCAAAAAAGGTAGGTGCAAACAATGGGAAATTTAGGGAAAAAGAGGATTGTTCAAGATTTTAAAACACAAAAGAAAAAAAGCTCTATTTAACTAGGGAATTGTAATAATTGAGATACTATTAATTGTATATTGTGTTGAAAGCAGAAATGGTGAAGTTGTGGTTTGGAGGAATATATGGGGGAAATTATTTGGTTTATTATTATTGGTAAATATAATTGATTTGTAAGAAATTGCATTGCATGGAAATAATTGGAAAATTCATGTTCATATTGATTAATATACAAAAAAGATAGTTATATAACTAATTGATTTATATTAAAATGTTGAATTTGTATTAAACAACTGTATTACATAATTAACCAATGTGAGGATAGATATAAAAATAGATGACAATGGGAAGGGGTATAATATAGAATAGAAGGGAAAAATTGAATTTGATTAAGATTAGAGATGAGGATGAAGAGTAATATTGTTTTTTTAAAAAAATAGATAAGGAATAAATATGGCAAAAAGGAAATATAGAAATTGTAAATTTAATTGAAATGACTAAACACTGTTTAAATTTGTGAACCGGCCAAATACTCTGTTCAAAGAAAATAAATTGTATGTTTGTATGTGCGTTTCTAATTATTGTTATTTATTCATATTTGTTCTCTTTTATTCTTTAAAGTTTAACAATTCATTCTTTATCTTAATATCTTTATATTTGTTTGGGGTTGCCTTTTTTCCATTTCATCTTTTTTACTGTACAGCAATCTTTCTCCTCAAACCTACCACCTCTCTCTTTTCTTTTCTTCTTACTTTCTTTCCCTCCCCCCGCTTCTTCTCCTCCCTACTTCCTCTTCCTTTCTCCTTCTCCTCTCTTCCTCCCTCTCTTATCCTCACTCCTACTCTAATTTCCCTTCCCTTCCTTCCTCCCTTCTCTTCCTTCCCTCTCTCTCCTTCTTTCTTCCATCTCTCTTCTCCTTCCTTCATCCCTCTCTATTGCTGTATCCTTTTGTGCATATGGATTACTCAGAGGGCTGAAAAAGTTATTTTTGATTGGTCCTCACACTTTTGACCACTCCTTGAACTTATGACTGTCCTCACATTTTACGTTTTTCGCCCTATCTTGTCACCATGGTGAAGAGAAGCAGTTGTGAAATGAGTGACACGGTTGTTAAGAATGCTACAATGGGCATAAATCAGTCATAAGGGTGAGAACCGGTCAAAAGTGCAAAGACCTGTCAGAAATCACTTTTTTCAACCCTCTGGGTAGTCCTTTTGTGCATATGGACTACTCAGAGGGCTGAAAAAGTTATTTTTGACTGGTCCTCGCTCTTTTGACCAGCCCTCGAACATACGATTGTCCTCACATTTTACGTTTTGCGCCCTATCTTGTCACCGTGGTGAAAACAAGTAGTGGTGAAATGACTGACACAGTTGTTAAGAATGCTGCAATGGGCATAAATGTGAGGATGGTCATAAGTGCGAGGACTAGTCAGAAATGACTTTTTTCAGCATTCTGAGTAGTCCCTATGCAGATAGCCACGCCCACCTGGTCACATGGCCAGATAGCCACGCCTACCCAGTCAGCTAGCCATGCCCACCCGGTCACATGGCCACCAAGCCACACCCCCAACTAAGCCACGCCCACAGAACCAGTTGTTTAAAAAATTGAATCCCATCACTGCCTATTATACATATATGTTCTATTTCTTCTTCTAATACTTTATCGTGTAATTTTTTATAAAAATCTTTTTGGTTTGTATTAGGGGCATAAATAACTACTAATAAGAATTGTTTCATTTCAGTATCTAATTTGATCATCAGAATTCTTCCCTCATCATCTGCATATTTCAATTCTGATTTTAATCTTTCTTTTATGTACATTGCTATTCCACTTCTTTCTGTTGGGAGAGTGACACATATAGTTTTCCTAATTTCTTATTTTCCAATAGTTTTTGAAAGTCTTTCTTTATGTGGACCTCTTGTAGGCAGATCACCATGTCTAATTTTTTTAATTTCATAAATATCTGGGCTCTCTTTTTCTGAGCATTTAGGCCATTAATATTCACTGAGAATAGAGATATTTTTTCTTCCATCTCTTACTGTACTTGCCTTTTAGTGTTTCTTGTTTCTCTCTTAACTCTTTCTTTTGCTCCCTCTCTTTCTTCTTGTTCCTTTTCTCGGGCTTTCTTTTGTTCTTTCTCTCTTTCTATTTCTTCTTGTTGTTCCTCCTCCTGATTTTTATCTTCTATTTCTTCCTTACTTGTTCTTCTTCTAAGTGATTTTTATAGAACTCCTGTGGTTTTTCTACTGTATCGATTTTGAATTTTTTTTCTTGCCATGTAATAAGGATTCCTTCCGGCATGATTTCTTAAATATTTAATGTAATGGTAGCCTGCATGGATATTGGATCTCCTAAATTGGATTAAGTCAAAACCTTTTTACCAGCAAATTTTCTGTTCTTCAGGGTAAGTTTGTTTATTATTTCCAGCTTTCATTAATGGTTGTTTATGGTTCTTGTGGAGTCCAAGGTATGAGTTCTGAGTATATACAGAATTCTTTCTAGGCTAGATGGTTTCAAAATTATGGTATTGTGATTTCATGGTCACAGTGGCTGGAGAATTCTGGAACTAGTTGAAGATTAGTGATGGCTGAGCTAGAATTTTGGTGTGAATGCCATCCTCCATATTAATATATTAATGCTCAAGGGGAATACTCCCTGTGTTCTTGCTCAACTTCAGTTTGTAAAGAAGTAAACAGTAAGGAGTATCACATGGCTAGTTTCAGATGTCAAATTTCACAACAAAATTCTACTTATTTCCAATTACAATTCAGTGGGAAATGAACAGTGGGAGAGCAAATTTCATTGTCTGGATTATTTAACATGAAATGTTTTTGACCTCATTTATACAATGTGTGAGGAAACCTTTATGTATCTGGCTGACAGAAGTACAAGCAGCATCTATACAACACCAATTTAGAATGTCTAAACATTGCAGCAAACATTTTTAGGCAAGCTCTTGTAAACTTTGACCCATAGCCATGACTGCTAGATTATCAGGATATTTATACCTGCAAAACTCACCATAACTGATGTCTCTAGTTTCCCTGAACATTTAAATGTAATGTTTATAAAGTACTTACTTTAGCTGAGAAAGCATGATCATATTGGTTGGTTTTTTTAAACTGAAATTATGTGTTTTAAGTATAGTGAGTCCTTGTGCTTAAATTAATTTTATTTTAAACATTATTTGCTTCTGAAAGTACGGTATTTTTTTCATTGAAGATATATAGACTGCTTTCCCTTGATAAAAAAAATAATGGTATCCAATAGAGAAGGATAATAAGGAAGGGAAGGACTCTTTTGTGATTACTTCTACCAGGAATAAACTTTGAAGGCACTGCTTTTGTTTGTTTATTTTCAGCAATGTCATCAAACCACGGCACATGGATTACCCTGCTTTCTTATCTCCAGATCTGAAGGTCACAGTGGGAAGCTCTGAATTGGAAATTCCTAGAGAAAGTGCAGAACACTACAAAACTCTTCAGAATGCTTTGAAAGAGCCAGCTCGAGAAAGGTAAGAAAACTGGTGAAAAAGCATTTCTGTTTTATGTGTTAGCTCTTTTTATGTTCTCTAAATTCTGGCATGCATTCAATATATTCCTCCTTTTTTGTTTATAAAAAATCAGCTGTTTGAAAGTGTTCTCTTTTTTTGTGGGACTGGCTTGGGCTTTGAAAATCTGTATGTGTCGATATCCAGGCAAGGTATCCACTTTTTCCTTCTCAGAATAAAAGACATCCCTTCCATCTGATGTTTTTCTTTCCATCCATCTTTAAATCAGCATAAAACTGTACTGGCATAAAATTCCCTCTCCCATTGTTGATCCCTAGCTTCCCTCTCTATCAAGATGCTGTAGTTGCCTGACTTTTCTCTTGGATGCAGTAATTAATGGGTGACAAAGCCTAATACTTTGAGGCTGCTCTTAGGGTTGCAGTGAGAGAGCAAATGCTACTTTAATACTGGTATAGCCTAGGATGACTTAAACCTGTCTTTTATGAGCTGGCGATGATGAAAGCTATGACATGGAAACATGACAAGAAAACAACTGTTGCTAGGACATCTGATACTATGGTTGGGTACAGATGATGAAGAGCCTGCAGAAGGGATTCCAGGCTTGATCCTGCGTGGTAAGTTTGGATTCAAAGTATTATTTTGAAAAATAAATCACCCATCAACAAACCTAGAAAAATATGGGAACATAGAAACTTTCCAAGGCTTTAGCGTGTTTTGTAATATTAGAGTATTTATTCTAAGGAATGGCTGACTATATTATTTTAACATCATTCAAGTCTCTGTTCTTAATTTATTTTTTAGGCATCAAAAGGATATTCTAGCACCATAACTATTTGATATTAAGAAAAAAGAGAACTTTATGCCAATCACATGCAAAGTAAAATGTGCTATGTACTGTCCATTCTACTTCATTCTAGACTACTGATAGGTATTGTCCTAATAAATAGCAAAATTCCTTTTTTTCACACAGTTTAAATCATGATCTAATGTCTAGGTAGCAGAAGGGAATCAGCAGATGTATACCAGCTTCCAAGAGGCACCCAGTATTCACATACTACCCAGTATAATGAAGAGTTAGGCACCTTTTTGAGTCTTAGAGATTGCTGTCTCAGTATGATACCAATAGAATCCTTACAATTAAGTTATATCTCTAGGCTAATTGGAAATGTGGACATGGTTTTATGTTTTTTTATCTGATTGTTATTTTTCTGATTGTTTATCTGATTATCTGATTCTCTTTATAACAATGACTGCATCTCAAAAGATCTCTCTGTTAAAGTATTGAAGTTTGTAGATACAATAGTCATTGATCTCATTCGAGATGGTGATGAATCTGCATACAGATAGGAGGTTGAACAATTGGTCCCATGATACATCCAGAACAATCTAGAATTGAACACACTAAAACTGTAGAGATGGTAGTAGATTTGAGGAAGAGCTCTCTTGTTCTACCTCTTATAATATTAGATACACAGTATCAACAGTAGAGACCTTCATGTTTCTGGGTGTCCATAATCTCCCAGAACTTGAAATGGACAGGTAACATTAGAACCATCTTTAAAAATGCACAACAATTTTTTTTCTTCTTGTGCCAAATCAGAAAGCTCAGCCTGCCCAAGGAGCTGCTGATACAGTTCTTCAGAGGAATTATTGAGTCTGTCATCTGAATTTCTATAACTGTCTGGTTTGTCACAGCAACTAAACAGACAGGTACAGACTTCAACTGATAGGACTGCAGAAAAAATATTGCAACAGCCATTGAGGATCTGTATACTGCATGGGTCAGAAAGAAGGCTGAGAAAATATTTACAGATAACTCACATCCTGGACTTAAACTGTTTCATCTCCTCCCCTTGGGATACCGCTATAGGGCATTGAATTCAAAACAACTAGGCACAAAGGCAGTTTCCCCCCACCCCCCATTCCATCACTCTTCTAAACACCTAATTCCAACAGCACTGTCTTATGCCTAAGTATATCTAACCACGTAGTAGGGCTGTATTGCTGTTACCCTTCGCATCATCTTATTACCTATTCCTATTGGTATCTTATAACTATCACTTGTTGCTTGTATGTACACTGACAGCTTAAGTACGAGAAGCAAATTCCTTGGCCAACAAAAAAGAATATTCAATTTCAATTAAGAATATTCTATTGCTCATCATATGCCATCAAGACCATTTACTAATTTAATATTGAATATAATTTAAGCAATTTAGTAAATGAACAGAAAAAAAAAATAGAAATTAGGAATCAGCTCTTATATGAAGTTTCCCAATGTGGTGGTCTTGGGTGGCTGTTTGCTTCAGAATAACTGATTTAGCTAATAATAATTGCAGATTGGACTGATTTTGGAGTTGATCCCTGATATTGCATCCCTAATGTTGATCCCTAATGTTATCCTTGACTGAATCAGAATTCAATCTTGTCCTTCTCTCTCTGATAGCAAAAAAATGTTAGTCCTATTTGTATATATATGTATGTTGCTCTTTAGATTAGAAAAAATGAAAAAAGAATACCGGACCTTAAGAACATGGCGTGAAAAGGCTGAGTATTTGGACCAGCTGATTTTAAAAAGAGGACCAAGATCAAGACCTGTTACAAAGGTAATTTTATATTATAAAATAGGTAAATAGTGTGCAATTGATTAAAGGCCAAAGTGCCTGTAAATGACAATTCTTCTTTGATCTCTGATACCCTGTTTCCCCGAAAATAAGACATCCTCTGATAATCGGGCTTTTGAGCGCATGCGCTAAAATAAGCCTTTCCCTGAAAATAAGCCCTCCCCGAAAATATTTAAACGCAGAGCTGGAAATCAGGTAAGACAGCAAGAAGAGCTGCATCTTGCTCCATGTACCCCAAAATAATAAGACCTCCCCAAAAATAAGGCCAAGCACTTATTTCGGGGTTCAAAAAAATATAAGACAGGGTCTTATTTTTGGGGAAACACGGTATTTACAAAAAGTGAAAAAAGGCAGCTGAAAACTGAACTTGCAAGATCAGTTGTCCCTTTCCCTCCCATTATTTGGCTTTTCAGAATCCAAGTTTTTTTCTCATCATTTTCTTCCAAATACCAGGTATAGATAACAGGACAGGAACACTCCTTTGGTTGTGTGATGGCTACAGCAGATATGAAATATAATGCTCTTGTAGCAAGATTTTTAAATGCATCAGTTTAATTATGCCTATGGTATTGATGAAAAAGGTGCTCTCATAATCTCATAAACATATTTAAGGAGTAATGCCTACACATCTTACCCTACTGAGGTCAGCATTTGTTGGATATGAAATGTGTTTAAATTAATGCCCCTAAATCCATAGACAGAAAGAAGCTGGAAATAATGTAGAACATAATGTTTGCATTAAGTAGAATCTACTGCTGAGTAAGCTATTAACTGCCAAGGGAATCTGTTTATATCTTGCACACATTTATATTATAGAACCTTAATAACCTGTATTCCTTGGAGAGGGTGGTTCTTTGGCCTTGTCTTTTAATTCAGACTAGGAACCTGAGTCCCATGGAGATTCTGATCAACATCTTCTGAGGGTTCAGGTTTCCCAGTATTCAAGGCTTTCAGGATAAAGTTTTAAAATCAAGTTGCTATCACTTTATTCTATCCAATAAGTGTTCATCTTGATCTTGAGAGTCTGATCTCATGCCCCAGTCATGATCTGTTTACAATTTTGTAATCTACAGACTAAAATTGTATAGAGATGGTAGAGGTTTTTTTCCAGTATTAAAGAAATTATTTTTATAGATTATTTAACCACTAGATATACAAGTGGTCCTCACTGATGGCAGTTGGAACTCCATTGCTAAGTGACACAGTTGTAATGTGACCATTCCAACTTATATGGGCAGTTATAATAAAAAATAAATACAAACAAATTTACACAATTGGTTATAAGGAAATAAATCGAGCTTCAGGTTATCTTAAAATGGAATATATACATGCTGATTCATCTATTCAGAAATATCAATTTAGACAAATATAATCGAGTTATGACCATAATGAAACCTACCCATTAGGATCAGAAGTTGGGACAGCATTAAATGAACAACTTAAGTCATTTAATCAAGTGCATTCATTAAACAAATGCACAGGTCATTAAGTGGCGCACAGGAGTGGGAGAGATCCTGGAGGCCTAGTGCAGGCATAAGCCCACCTGCTTCAAGCCACTCAAGACCCCCCCTACCCCAAGATATCCCATCCCCTCACCCTCTGCATAGGTGTCTGTCTTGCCAGTGGAGAGAAACAATGGACAAGGGAAATGCTGGTCCTGTCAATCTTTCCTAATCCTGGCTTTGTCTTCCCTCCTTTCAGGGGCAGAAAACTAACTACATAGTTCCCTAGCCTGTCAGAGCTTTCTGCTGGCCATCCGCAGGCTGCAAAGCTTTCCTGCCTCTTGCTGGGCTTTGGGAAGCCGGCCCCTGCATAAAAGACCAGCTTCCCAAAACCTTTTCCTTGCTTAACCTTCCCCCTCCTTCCCTCCAAAAACCACATTTCTTCAATAAACAAAACAAAAACAGTTGGGAGGGACAGGTTGATCTGCCCCCCCTGCCCCCCAAAAAATAAGGTGCTAAATCTGAACTCTCCGTGTCTGCTCCCCAATCGCTATCCCTTTAAAAAAACTTCCTTTGACTCCAGGCTGAAGAGTCAACGGAGGGAAGCAAGAAGGAAAGAAAATATTTCTTCAGTTTTTTTCCCTTGAATTGCAAAGGGGGGGGGGGGGGGAGAAATCACCTTAAAAAGTTGTGCAGCAAAATGGAGGACATTGGGTCTTTGCAAGCTTTAGCTGTTTGTCTAACTGCCTGTAGAAGCAGTCTACTGTCTAGCTAGCCTTTAAGTCCTAGATGGGCTGTACAGGCAGTTAGACAGACAGCTAAAGCTTCCAAAGATGTTTTACAAGCCTCTAGTCAGCTAACTTTTGGAGGTGATTTTTATTTTCTTTACTTCAGGAGGAAAAGCTTCCCAAAGCTCAGCAAGAGGCAGGAGAGCTTTGCAGCCTGCTGGTGGCCAACTGATTGGCCAAAAAGGTGTGAAAATACCTGTCATTTTCATGAAGAATGGGACCTTGAAAATGGTGGCTGTGGTGATCTCATCTGGGTGGGATGGGGAGAAAAGGGGCAGGGGCACTGCAGCATCCCCAGGGTCTACTGCAAAAAGGAATGGCCATGGGGCACTGCAGCTGTCATGAGTTTGAAAGAGGGTCATATGTTATTTTGGGGTGTCAATCATAACTTTGAACCATTATTAAATGGTCTGTCATTTCTCGAGGACTACCTGTATGTTTCTAAATTGCAAAGCACTGGCGTAGAATGGCTACCACTAATAAGAACTTACTTGTATTTGTCATTCTTTTCCAGTTGTGCTATGAGACTTAGACTTGTCACTGTCAAGTCCAGGAATTTGATAATATGACATCTGCACTAATACTTATGTATAAAGAATAAATATTATTTTTTAAAATTTTGTTTCAATTGTATATCGTAAAATCCATTGGCTACTATACACATTGCAAGTTAGCAGAATAATGGAATAATCAACCTTGTATTTGTAGAAGTAAAAGTAAAGATTGAATGAGAAATTAGCAAATCTCCACTCTCCTTTCACACACTTGGAGCAATGCTTTCAATCCTTTTGAGTTACCCTAGCTATCAGACATGAGACAATACATTCTATCTAATCATTAAGAACTATAACAATTCCCAGAAAAAGAAGAAAAAAACATGTAGTATGCAGTTCCAATACAAATGAGTATTAGCACAAGTTATTCTTGCAAATATTGGGAATCAAAATTAATTGCAATTGCTTTTTCCTCCCAAGCTGTCTCGCTTCAAAGAAATTGTTGGGAAGATTCACACCCATGAAGTTCCTCATGAAGCCTCTATTCCTCAAGAACCAGCATTTTACCCTCCTTCAGGTTTAGTAAATATTTTTATTTTTGTATTAATTTCTTGAGTAGAGATTAGAATCCAGATATATAGTATAGCTGCATATAGCAATAATGCTTAGACTTATATAGTGCTTCACAGTGCTTTACAGCCCTCTCCAAGCGGTTTTACAGAGTCAGCATATTGCCCCCAACAATCTGGGTCCTCATTTTACCGACCTCGGAAGGATGAAAAGCTGAGTCAACCCTGAGCCTGATGAGATTCAAACTGCCAAATTGCACTCAGCTGGCAGTCAGCAGAAGTAGCCTGTAGTATTGCATTCTAACCATTGCGCCACCACAGCTCTTGGCAAATACCATATGCTGGTATTTGCACCATTAAAATCAAATATTATTTTGAATGAAAACAGGAAAAGAAATTGTCCTAGGTAAAATGACAATCTGTTTTGTTTGATTGCAGTTTCCAGTTGTAGTATGGAAGTTACAAGCTTAAATTGTTCTGTTGACAAGAGATTAGCTACTTTTTAAAAAGTGCTGCTTGTTTTAAACAATTTATCAAATGAAAGGAGGTTATCCCAAAGTTTCTGGCGTGTATTGAAGTTAGAATAATTTTCTTAATCATAACTGCAAAGTGCCTATCATGTAATCCTATTGTAACACATTCCTTGTTTAGCAATTTAAATACAGTACAACACATTGACCGTCTTTTTCTCAGTGCCAGATAAAAGTATTTTGCTGGATATAATACAATAATATTCCTATTTCTTAGAAGGAAAGCTGAAAGAAGCCAAGACAAAACAACTTTTTAAGAAACAGAGAGGAGTTTATCCAAAGTGCCTGCACCCAATATTGCTTTGCCCTTACAGAAGCAACTTTGGGGCTTTGTTCTAATGCCGTGATGGCGAACCTATGGCACGCGAGCCACAGGTGGCACGCGGAGCCATATTAGTGGGCATGCCAGCTCAGCTCTGGGACGCATGCACGCGCCGGCCAGCTGATTTTCGGGCCTTCTGGGCCCACCAGAAGTAGGGAAACAGGCTGTTTCCTGCCTCTGGAGGGCCGGGGGGCGGGGAAAGGCCCGTTTTTCTTTCCTACCTGGCTCCAGATCCTCTCTGTTTATCTGGGAAGGGCGAAAACAGCCTTTCCCACCCCCTTGGAGGCCCTACGGCTGAAAGGGCCCATTTCCCGACTCCCGGTGGGACAGGAAGTGACGTTTTTTCCTGTCCCCAGCCTCCAGAGACTCCTAGAGAGGCTCCTACAGACTGCTAGAGAGGCTCCTACAGACTGCTAGAGAGGTTCTGGAGGCTGGGGACAGGAAAAAACATCACTTCCTGTCCCACCGAGAGTTGGGAAATGGGCCCTTTCAGCCTCCGTAGGGCCTCCAAGGGAGTGGGAAAGGCTGTTTTTGCCCTTCCTAGATACACAGAGAGGATCTGGAACCAGGTAGGAAAGAAAAATGGGCCTGCCAGGCCATCATGTGCCAGGAGCAGAGGGGGGAGGGGGACCCTCCCCCCCCGGCATGCGATGGCAAAAAGGTTAGCCATCACTGTTCTAATGTGTGTGATATATAAGTTCAGTCTTTGAAAATAGATTAATATTCACAGGTCTCTATAAAAACATAAGAGTCTTTTATCAAAAACAGGCTTTTCAACAGAAAATTCTGACATTGAAGATAATTTAGTTCTTAATTTGGGTGTCTGTTCACACAGATGGCAGTACCCTGGTACAGTCCTGTGTAGAACTTTAAAACCTAAAGAATGGTTGGTAGCATGCATTCTCCATGTATCACACCCACAACTACATGAAACTCAAGCTGAGTTCCCTGTTGATTGCTAATCACTGTAGATACTGAATAGCACATTATTATTCTATCTCATTTCTCTATTTTTTTCCTTTTCCTTTATTATTTTCTCTTCCTACCTGATGAATTGTGGGTGTTTGGACTTTTCTCTCTTTGCCTTCCAGCCTTGTTAATAGTATTTTAAGGGGTCCTTTCTACAAGTGTCCCTATTGTGAAATCAAAGTTTACAATTTAACAAGTGAGGGATATAATTTTCAAATTCAGGTATCCTGAACAATTTTAATGAATTCACAAGACTGCAACATCTCTAGTTATTTGTTTAATTTAATGCAGGGGTCCATAAGTGCCATTTTAGGATTCAATGTATAGGAGAGCTATACCAGTGGATGTCCTGTCTCTTGATTGAAGTTTTGGAGTTTTATTATACTTCAATACCTGTAAAAGTGCTATGCCTGCTAAGTTAAAATGTTAAAACAGAGGGTGTAGATTACTATAAAGTTAGTTACAAACTAATTTATTTACTCTTTTTATCTTTTAAGGTAACAGACTGTTTCAAAATTTCAAACTGATTAATTGTTCATAATTTCAATGGGTTTTTTGTAAAAAAAAATCCATAATACAATCAGCCAGATTGTGATTTAAACTTATGTACCATCAAAATCAGAAGTAAAATTATATAGCATTATGAATTTTATGACCAGATTTTTTTCCCTCATGTGTCAAGATGTAACCCCCCCTTTTTTTCCTGTTTCTGTAGAACAAGAAGTTAAGGAAGTAAAACAAGTATCTGATTTTCAGGTATGAAGTTTGTAGCTAAATCATGTGATAAAATGAAATTGTAATAATAACAACAACAACAATAACAACAACAGCAACAATAACAATAACAACAATGATGACAACAACAACAACCCATCCTTTTGGACCTATTTCCTTCCCAGATTCCTGAATGCCTTCAACAGTGACAGAGCTTCCAATTGTCACTGGAAAAGTTGGGATAAATTCAGTTATATAATTGCCTTGAAAATAGCCCATTTTCCAAAGAATAGTATAGTCAAGCAACAGCACAGGAAATGTTTTATGATATCTTGTATTATGTTACAAATGGTTTTATGATAAAGCTTATGCATAAAATGTTTTACAAAATTTGCTGTTTTGCCCAATTAAAGGCTACAGAAATAAGAGTGTCAGTAGTATATAGATAATAATAAGCAATTATTATTATCCCAGTTCAGTGTTGGCTAGTAAGGAAAACCTGTGGATTCATGGAATTACATTTTTACAACCAAGGCTTGGAAGACAAAAACTAGTTCCTGTCCTTAAAATTACCCACATTATAAGGGCAGCTCAACTGCAACAGCAGCCTCAGTCCTGAGACTTGGTGAAAGATAGGCTAAGAGAATAATGGGTTTTCAGTTGATCTCCCCCCACCCACCCACCCAAAAAGAAAAAGAAAGTGCATTAACCTAGCTGTGTAGGCTATCTTTTAGTGAGGAATGAAGAATATTAACTCTTCTGACTCCTAATGCAAAAACTAAACTACAGTCAATCTCCATTAAACTCAATGGAGGTTTTTATTGCTGTCATAGTGGTGGGGTTTTTCTCCATAATGTGTAGTTCCTCATTTGAGCTAAACAAACCTATGCAACAGCAAAGATAAATTCCAGAGAAGCTTCCTATCTCAAAGGGAAATAAGAGATTTTACTCTTAATTGTCTCAATGCTAATTTATTAAGGCATTCTGTATTCCACTTCTTGGTATTATGTTTTTCTATATGCAAGTAGGTAAACATAAATCCCCTGAAAAATTTTACCATATAAATATATTTGATAGCAGTGGTGAAATTCAAAATTTTTTACTACTGGTTCTCCAAACTACTCAAAATTTCTGCTATCTGTACTCCAGAACCTGTCAGAAGCTGCTGGATTTCACCCGTTTGATAGGTAGATGAATTCAGAATTGCTATGAGCATTTTCAGGCTTTGTTTTTCTAAAATGTCATCAAAGATAAAAATTATTGGGTTTATTATGAAATGAAAGAATGCATAGGCAAGGCTATTCATTTGCCAAACTGCATATATTTCATTAAAAAAATTGCAGTTTTTCTAGATTTAAACTTTGATGATTATCATGATTTATTATTGAAATTATTTCTTTTAGAAATTTCCAGGTATTCCACCTGACTTATCTAATATGCATTTACAAATTTCTGCACCTGTACCATCCCGTGTGGGAAGTGACTCAGAAGAATCAGAAAAAAGTGAAATTTGTACGCCTGTTGAACAAATTGAACTTCCAGCACTGACTTTAGTATCTAGCAGGCCCCATTCATCAGGATCTTCATCTGACAGAGAGAATCTGGAACAGAAGATTACAAGAGGACAAATTTCTCATGTGTCTGAGACATCTCTATCTACTTCTGGAGGAATCGTAGCCGAGTTTTCAGAGAGCGGTGATTCTGAACCCCCTCCTTTTCTTGGTCCTAGAAGCAAAATACTGCTTAAAGAAAGATCTGTAGCAGAAGCACCTGCCTTAGACTATTTACCAAAACCAATAGAGGTAGTTGTTTCTAACATGTAATTATGCTGTACACTCTCTCTTCTTCACCCCTTTCCATACATAGGAGTTTTATATTCCTGTCCTTGCTGTTTTGAAATTCATTCATTATTCAGAGAGCATGTCTGTATTATAAACTTAAACTAGTTCCCAGTCACCTCACTGGGAACCTGCGAAGTGTCCTTCCATAAGGAATTAAAAAGCAAGAGAAGATATATTTTTAAAACAGCTGTACCAGCATTGCTTTAACCGGTTTCTAATACTACTTTCGTGTTGAAAGCACAAAAGTGCTTACATAGTAAAAGGATTTGCTGGTGATATCACCCTTGCCTGGGGGAATGCTCAATTATGGGTTCCTTTTGTGTCCCCATGAAGTTGCCCACAGAAGTAATACCCATTTATCTACTCGTGTTCACCCACTTTTGAACTTCTGGGTCAGCAGGAGCTGGAGCCTGTGACAGTAGCTCAACCTGCCCTGCAGCAGCAATGGGTCTCAAACACCAGCCTGTCAATTGTCAGCCAGCGTTCTAACCTTGTGAGCCACCATGCTCCTATTAACCAGTTTTTGATCGGTACCGACATCATCTGATAATTGGAATTTCATCCAGACAACTGTCTAGAAGAGAAACAAAATGGTTTTTCTGCTGGTAGCTCATTACACTTTTAAAGAGCAGAGAAGAAAAATTATATAGGATATTTTATCTCCTTCTCTTTCAACAAAACTAAGAAGTTTGTCCAGTTAGTTCTGGATTACCAAATGGATGAGCTGAAAACCATACTTGTTCCATTTTTAGTGTATCAACCAGGACTGGTTAAAAACAACTTTGTCCCCCTCTGCTCCCAGTTTGTTGGGTTTCATAGCTAGAGGTAGACTTGCTAGAAAAATTAAAAGAGGCTGCTAAGAAGAACAGCTTCCCATTCATTTGCACTTTTGGTTTCTATACAGGACCTGTAGGCAACAAAGCATCCTACAGTGGAATCAGACCACTGGACTTTTTTCTATACTAGATGTGCAGGTTAGGAAAATCAAGCTTCATGTGGCAAGTCATATCCCACCCCCATCAGCATTACCCAAAACACTGCTCGCTATTAGCTGTGTCTGTTACTGGCACCCCTTTTCTCATATTGTAAGGAAAAACTCTCAGCAAAGCCTGGGCTGGCTTTGGTGAGTTTTACTGGGTATAGCAAATGTAGTGCCAGGAATGTAGTTCTCCAGAATGGGCCAGTGGGGTCAGACCTCATCCTGATAAATACTCAGTATGTCCAGTATGCAAAATATATTAAAGAGAGAAATATATCTAGTTAAAACTTCCTTTTCATAGCTCCAACTTGCAAGTGATTTGTCTACATAATGTTTCAGTTGTCACATACAAGAATATGTCTTTTCACTTCCTACAAAGAGAAAACTACATTTTCTCAGCTGTTGCATTTGAGAGGTTTAATGCAACAGCTGAGAAAATGTAGTTTTCTCTTTGCAGGAAGTGAAAAGACATTATCTTGTATGTGACAACTGTAACATTTTGTAGACAAACCACTTGCAAGTTGCATCTATGAAAAGAAAGTCTTCACTAGATATATTTCTCTCTTTAGTATATTTTGTATACTTTCTTTTCTTGTATATATTTATGCAGTATTTTTATTATTATTACAAATATGAAAGTAATTATTCCTTTCTTCTTGATAAGATGCCTTCTAAGACTTCAAAGGAATCATTTTCTGTTTCTGAAATTCCTGTCAGAATCTCAGGTAAGCCTAGGGTATCTAAATACTTAATGAAACAAATATATGTGTAACAATCATATCTTTCCAAGCAGACCACAGTATGTTCAGTATTCCAGAAAAATTTATGTAGAACTTAATCTTTATTTTTAATTTTTAACTGATAATAATGGTCCTTGGAATTAAAAAAAATCAGGAAAGATATAATCAATATGATGCTGTTATTTTTTTTTCCAACCAGATTATTTGGGTAGAGGTATAGACTCCCAAATTTTAATCCACCTCTCTGGTTACATCAAAGTATTATGAAATGTGACCTCCAGGCAAGGAATGAACAGGGTGGTAGCCTCAGGTCGAAAAAAGTTGCCCACACGTTTCATTGGGGCAGCAATATTAATCCTGCAACCATAATGTAAAAAGAATAGAGGAGGCAATGAATCTGTCAGTATAGGACTATATAGAAAGACAGGATTGTTATTTATTACTACCCTTGCAATAAGAAATTTTCTGAATATGCAGCTCTATCATCCCTTAAGGAGCTTCTCAGCCATTACAAGGCTGAAGTTCCTGTTTCCAGAGTATAAGATGGAAAGGCTCAAACAGAGAGAAGCTGAGAGGGTGGCTGTAGTTTCTCTCTTTTTCCAAGGAGCATCCAAACATACTCCTAAAATTCCAAATATGTCCCCTAACCCAAAACTGTTTGCTATATGCCTTGTGTAGGGATTGGGAGGGGGAGGATTGCACAAGACTACATTCACTCTGAATAACTCAGGAGTACATATACTACTATATTCATTTCCCCCATCACACTAACTTCATTCAGGAATACATTCATACATGCATGCCAGCTCCAAACCCAGCTTAGTGGAGCAGCTAACTCAAGACGCCTTTGGAACTTTAACTAACACTTCCACATTAAGCTAGTTTTGTGGCTTAAATTTGGGGAAGCCACAGTCGCAAATTGGTCCCATTTCTTGGGGGTGTAGTTTTCTGATAAGCCACTTCCTCCCCTGTGTGAATGAATTTCACACAGACATTGAGTAGTACCTTAAACTATAGCTATAAAATGCATATTTAATTGTGCTTATATTTTAAATATTCTAATTAATTATTTCCAGATTCAGTTGTTGAACCAGAACAGCAATGGCCATGGAAAGAGGTTACGGTAAGAAATAATTAGTTATACAGTATTAAAACTGAGTAATAAAGGGTAAATAAAGTTCACTTAGAAGGTATCTTGTGAGTGCATTATAATTAACATTCGCAAGAAACCATAGAACTAAGGACCTCAAAATTTTTCAGATTTTCTGGTCATCCTACATAGGACTAAGGCACCTTTATAGAGGCCTTCATGGACCTCTGGGTTCTTGTACATGAAGGAGATTTTTAGGTGGAAAGTACAGTAGTCTTTGGCTTTGTTTCTACCCTGTTCTTATCATAATAATTCTTCACACTTTGTGGAAATCTCAAAATAAATTTACATAAAAATATCTCTTCTTTAAAGAGGAGAGTAGTTTGGTTGCTAAATCTGGACTAGCAATCCTAGTAGGATTTTATGCCTATAAACTGGCAGGCTTTATTTCACACGCATTTGGATTATAAGAGCAAGCTATTGCCAACAAATGGTCACTGCCTTTATTTCTCATGTCTGGGTATGGGTCACCCTTTAGAATCTGCCTTCATTGTCAAAAGTTAACAAATAGGCATGCAGTCACTGTTTTTGACGCTAACCAAATGGACAACAAATAATATTTGAAAGGTTCCACTGCCCAAAAAAATGGAAGAAGAGTTCAAACACTCCTACTCCTCTTCCAATTAACTCCTAGAAGGACCAGAAACTTTTACTGCAAGTTGGAACTTGCATCATCCATCTGTCCTACTGTTTCTGTTCACCCTTCTTGGCATGAACTAGCCAGTTATTGATATCACCAATTTTGCCAGCCCTGTGAAATACCTAGCTACCTAGCATTTAGCTGTTAAAGGTGTGTGTGTGTGTGTGTGTGTGTGTGTGTGTGTGTATGTGTAAGAGAGAGATAGAGAAGGAATTAGAGAGTATACCTTTCTGACATTCCTTAGGCTAGCTGTTTAGCACCTAGCAAGCTCACATCTCGTCTCTGCCAGGGGGTTAGCAGAATCTTTACAATTTCTCTTCCAATAAAGTTTCTTGCTATTGTTGCCCTCCTTGACATCTATCTTGGTACTGGGATTTTTTTCTTCTGCACTTATTCAAATATCAAAATCTTTGTGTTATCCATTGTGCCTGTTTAGGACCCTCTTGCATATTTACGAGCTTATTAATACATCCCTTTTTTGACTGTCGCTTTCCCACCTATTGTAGAGCCCCAGATGCCATCCTCAAATACCTCAGATATGCCTTCCATATCAGCATGTCCTCATGCAGCACCATTAACTGCTATCTTGACTACAACAAGATTTACATTTGCTTCATTTCCTGCAGTTTTCCCAATTTCTGTGGAAGTCTTAATGTCCTAGGATGCTACTCCTGGCAAGACTATTTAAATATAATCATAATCATAATCTTATTATAATCATAAGTTAATTTGTCAAGCATATATAAGATAACAGGTAAAAGTATAAACATAATTTGAATACATGAAAAGAGTAAGTAAAAAAGGAATATTAGGACAGGGACGGTAGGGATGCTGGTGCACTTTTGCATGCCCCTTACAGACCTCTTAGGAATGGGGTGAGGTCAACAGCAGACAGTTTAAGGTTAAAGTTTTGGGGGTTTTGGGAAGAAACTACAGAGTCAGGTAGTTCATTCGAGGGATTGACCACTCTGTTACTGAAGTCATATTTTCTGCAATCGAGATTGGAATGGTTTACCTTGAGTTTGTATCTATTATTTGCTCGTGTATTGTTGTGGTTGAAGCTGAAGTAGTCATTGACAGGAAGGACATTGTGGCAGATAATTTTATGTACTATGCTTAGGTCAGACTGAAGTCAGCGTAGTTCTAAGTTGTCTAAGCCCAAAATTTGGAGTCTGGTGGCATAAGGTATTTTATTGCGGTTAGAAGAATGGAGAACTCTTCTCGTAAAATATCTCTGGACTCTCTCGATTGTATTTATGTCCAATATGCAGTGCGGGTTCCAGACAGATGAGCTGTATTCAAGAATTGGTCTAGCAAATGTTTTGTATGCTCTAGTTAATAGTACAACATTACCAGAGAAGAAGCTACGCAAGATTAGGTTAACAACTCTTAATGCCTTTTTGGCAATGTTGTTACAGTGAGTACTCCAAGGTCCTTGACAGAATGACGGTCATCTATAAGACCATGTCCATCTAATTTGTATTTTATGTTTTGATTTTTTTTGCCAATGTGCAGGACAAAGCATTTGTTGGTTGAGATTTGAAGTTGCCACTTATTAGATCAATCTGACACATAGTCAATGTCTTTTTGAAGGGTAGTTGCATTGTCAGTGGTGTTGAATAGTTTAACATCATCAGCAAAGAGAACACAGTTGCTTTTAATATGATCATAAAGGTCATTTATGTAAAGTATGAAGAGTGTTGGACCTAAAACACTGCCTTGGGGAACACCGCTATTAACATGTACAGGATTTGATAGAGCTCTTCCTATTTTGACCACTTGTTGTCTGTTTGACAGGACGGCAGCTATCCATTTATGTAGGAGTCCAGAAATGCCATAGGATTTTAGTTTTAGATAATCTGGCATTAGTTCCTTGCTATTGGTAGTTCCGGTCTCCAAGACAATGAGGATTTTTACTTGAATTCGGCATAATTATTCTATAAACATCAATCTCTTTCCTCAGCATTCAATTTTTACCATGTTTTGAATGAATATCATCCGTTTCTGTAAACCAGTTCCTGTAAATCACTGTTCTGTGTTGCTGAATATATGCTCAAAAAAAGCAAAATATTGTTCAACCATGATTCTTGCAAGAAAACTGGGCATAATTAAGTTCCTGTTTCCATGATAAAAAGCAATTTAGTATCATTGACATATTAAATAATATTTTTTTTCATTTAACATTTAGTGCAGAATTGTGATTGTGCCAATAAATGAAATTTTGATTGTTGAGGAATTCCTCTCTCTCTAGATCAGCAGGGGTAACGTTCATACTGCCCTGTCAGAATAGACTGTATGCTGAGCAGCTCTTACACATTACTAGTGACTTAGGCTCACCAGTCTTATCCTATGGAAGATGACCAATTTTTCAAAATATTTGCTTTAATTTAATAATTCCTCATGTAATATCAATTCTTTCAACCATTTTGAACTCTATGAAAATTATGCTTGGAAAAATTCACTGCCCTCTTCAGGCTGTTGGCAAGGAGCCTGACAATCTTGAGGAATAGGAAATTTATTTTTGGATTTCAAACCAACATAACAGTGCAGGGAATGATCCCAGAGATCCAACTGCCCACTTTTACTTCAGTGCCATTCTCTTTCTCCCACTTAAGCTATTTGGTCCATTTTCCGTATACTTATTTCTCCATGACTACAGACACTTGGCTATTTTCATTTATCAGGAAGGGCAACCAACATTAAATTTTGAACTAATCATCACTGAACAAATTATGGAACAACCATTCAGTGGAGGATATATATGTAGCTTTCCGAGCTCAGAGATTCACATCTGTTTTTCTGATTCCAAGAGCAACAGAGCAGGCTTGGAGTATTTTTATAATACTTCTCAAAATAGACTATGGCCACTATAAAACTGCTTTGATTTTTAAAGCAACACTTTCTGTTCCCCATCCAAACATATTCTGCCATCATGATATCCACCCACTACTGTTTTCTTTCAGCACATCCAGTTGCCACAACTTGGTAGAGCAGCTATGTGGTCACATCCTCCTCTTTCATTCAACACTATTTGTTGGACCTTCATGCCCAGAGGGATGTAGTATTTGAGAGATCGGTTCTTTTCTCCATCAGTGTGAGTGCCTTGCCCCTTCTGTATAGATCACAAAAATCTTGATGAAGACAAGACTTACGTGTACCTGTGGTTCTTCAAATGGTGATCTATGAATATAGAACCCACCCTCATTTTCTAGTTCAGTACACTGAGATATCCTATATACACTGAGATATCACATATATATTAATCACAGTGCATCTTGAATACATAGCAGAAAAAAGAGTATTGAGAGTTAACAAGGGTGATACTATATGGCGCAAAGTTATTTGTAAATGTATTTTAAATTATGGCAAAGAAGACATATTTTATATACTGTATTGCATTATTTATAATCAACATTTCAAAAGATCTTAGTTCTACCATTCTCTCTTTAAATTGCAGTTCCAAGATGCATTTTTTAGTAGAAACAAGTTTGAACCCTTCTTGAGACGTGTTTGTAAAGTACAGCCACCTGAGCTTAGTAAAGGCACAATAGACTATTCCGTTCTTTTAGAAAAAGCATACACAGCTGTTGATTTCAAAGAACAAGAAGACCAAGATCCACCTCCAGGTCTGCCTTTGACAAAATTAGATAGTGGCTTAGATCCCAAATTAATCAGAAATGGTGAGCAATTGTCAATATTAAGACTGCTTGAAAAAAAAATGGATTTGCAAGAGGAAGACAAAAAAATTGCAGTAGAAGATGAAAGAGAAACAAACCCATCAACTATAACTTCTGAATTAAAGTCACAAGGAGATAAATTATCAGAAGCAGAAATAAAACAGGTTAATGTTTACTTCAAAAACTCTCTTGAAACTTTTCTTGTTGATAAAGTTGTAAAAGTGGTAGCACTTAAATCACTTTTGAGCAAAAACATTGAAAAACTAGTTGCAGAGAGACTTTCAGGATCGGAGTTATCCCTAGAATTAGAAGACAGCAGCCCATTAGATGACAGAGAGAAATGTTCTTTGAAAGAAATAACAACTAGTACTACAGATGCATTTTCAGAACCAGACATCAGTGAACTGAAAGATGTTGTAAGTCAACACTTGCAGGCTCAACTTATAGGAAAATTGTCTGAAAAAGGGATAATCCCAGATATGGTGATAACAGAGAACCAGGTTTCTCTCCAGAGTTCTTGTGATATGCTCAAGAAAGCTTTATCGAAAGAAGTAACTTCACAAACTGAAATAATAACCATAAAACCATTAAGTGAGTGTGATATAAAAGAACTTTCCAAATCTGAATCCTTAGATAATAAGGAAAGTTACAAAAGCAAGCCAGTATTTACAGAAGCAAATTTATATGAAAGCAGAGAAGATGATCACAGTGAGCCTATTTTATTTCCTCTTAAAAGCCAAACTAGTTCAGTGAAAGAATCAAAATCGGATTTAAGAAACATTCCCTCAAATACGTCATTAGAAATCATTAGAGTAAAGTTACCGTTCAACATCGAAACAGCTAATGAAAAAAAACATGCTTCCTTCCATGATGCCCTCCTTCAAAAGATTTTAAAAGCAGAAATAAAAAGTTTAAAATCATTTTTAAGCAAAGGTATTCAGGATCATCTTAAGGATAAACTTTCAGAAACTGGATTAAGTAAAGAAGACCTGGAAACTGTGTGTCAGAAGTTGTCCTTGAACTTGAAGGAGAAATCTAATGAGAGTTTTGATAACATTGTGTTAAGCAAAAGTATTCAAAATCTTTTTGAGGCCCTTTCAGAGAATGAAATTGCCAATTTAAAGTCTGCATTGAACAAGAAAATCCAAAACCATCTCTCAGAAAGAATTTCAGAAATTGGACTGATCACACAGGAAGAGTTAAAAAAAATACTTGAAACGGTGTTTCCAGTTTTAGCCAAAGAAACAGCACTCAGGGCAGAGAAAGGACCAGATTTAGCTAAAGAAGAACAAAGTGTACAGCAAATATCCCATATAACTCATTCTCTACAAGATAAGTTCTCTGAAGAAGAATTGCAAAATCTAAAGTCTCTCTGTAGCAGACTCTTGAAAGAAGGCCAAAGAGAACAACTTTCGGAACTAGAAGTAAAAGGTTTAGCATCTGTTTTGCAAAAAAGCTTCGAAGAGTTTCCTGTACCAACCAGTCCCAAAACTGGGATTAGCAAAGAAATAGTTAAGAATGATATGGATCATGATGCATCTATTTCAAGTGCTGAAAGCATTTCAAAAGTTAGTGATGTAGATTTACCTGACAAAGCAAAACATCCTTCATATGAAAATCTTCCTCATACGTCAACTGCAGGTGAAAAATATAAAAAGGAAAATCTAGGTGGTCTTATGAACAATATTTTCGAAGTACAAACAAAGAACCAAGAAACCCAGACATCTGGTTGCAAAAAAGTGAAACACACTTGTAAAAAAGAACGTTACAGGTTGCCAGGTTACCCTGATAATCTAGAGGTATCAGATTTGAAGAGAAGGTCCTATGAAGAAATATCACAAAATAAGCCCCAGAAAGAACCATTGAGGAAAACATCTGAACCATTTGCCTTTTCCTCTTTTTTGAGTGCACATGATATTGGAGCCCAAACTGAAATTAAAAATTATCTTTCCAAATCTCCTAATTATCCTTCCAAGCCTCCCTTTCCAGTGAACCCTCAGACTTTTCTCTTTTTACACCCAGAGTCTGAGGAAGAAGCAAAGCCAGCTTGCAAGTATCATCACAAAACCAAAACCAAGAAGTCTGACAGAAAGAAGGATGCTGCATTGCACCACTCACAGCAAGGAGGGACAAACCCTTCAGCCAAAAAGGAAAAAGCACATAGTCGAACATCTAGGGATGCTTTAAGAGAAAAGCATGGAAAAAAACATGGCGAGTTGTCTTCTAAAAAATCGAGCACATCAGAAAACAGGAAGGATTCAAAAACGCTATTATCTCTCGGTGGTGTAAAAAAGGAAAGCATGAAACTGAAGCCAGAGAAGAAACATGATGACATCAAACAAAAAAAATCATTTAGCAAGACGGCGGCCTTATCTGATTCACAACTATCAAAAAATGTTCAAGAAAAATCTTCGATTAAATTTCCTACTACTGGACATACAAAAGCAAATTCCTTGGTAAGAACATAATCAACTTTGCTCTTGAAGATGATTAATTATATTCTTTAATGCATTGTATAAACTCAGAGTAAATTGGGCCCGCAGGCCACCATTTAAAAACAAAAATTGAACAGAACAATTAGCTTGTGAGATCAGAATTCTTGTTCTCAAAAAATAACAACTGATCATTTCTACAGTTCTAGGATATCTCCATAGTATTGGAGTTTTGACTTTTAAAAACACATTTGGCCCCTCTAGTTGTGTTAGAACTACTATAATTTAAGGATGCTTGATAGGAATTCTGGGAATTCTTCCAATACACCTGGGCTATCAGGTTGGGAAGCACTTCCTTATACAAGGAAAACTTATATAAGGTTTTCTCAGGCAAATTGACAATGTTTTCTTACAGAATGGGCACTTTTTATATATCGTTGTTCTAGTCAAAACAATTCTGTTTATTAAATTTATAATCTGAAGAACTGCAAAATCTAAATCTCTCTGTAGCAGACTTTTGAAAGAATGCCATAGAGACAAGCTTTCAGAATTAGAAATTGTCAGAATAGAAACTGTACTGCCACAGATAGGATGCAAAATTATACTTTTCCTAGCTAATCTAAGGCAAATATTTAGGGTGTGATGAATTTGATAGATGAGATAATGGTACATGAAAAGGCAAAAATAGTGCAATTTGGTGATACAATAAGGATACTTCCTAGTTTATGTAAAAATCTTTGTATGATTTATCATGATGATGATATATGCAGACATTTTTTTTTTATTTCAATGTTTAGAATTCCATTGCCATTGAAGATTTAGATTTGGAAGCATATAAGCATCTTGAAAAAGCAATTGAAAGAGCACTTGTTGATTTACAAGGTGTCGAGGAAGGGAGCTGCAGCCAAGCACGATCAAATTCTGCTCCAAATGTTGCTGGTCTTGTGTCTAAAGATGCACTTCGACCGTTTCCTTCTGCACCAGAGACTCCAAGAAATCAAGCAGGCATGATATTTGACATGCTCAACAACCAGGATCAAATCTTAAAAATGACACCTGAGCAGTTGGAAGTTGTTCTTAAGATTCTCCACAAAATATTGAGGCAGAACTCCAGACCCCCAAATAATGGATGAATCTTAGCCTTCTGAGCCTCAACCAGCTATGAGTGTGCTTTTGGGTTATTATTTTCCCCTGGTTATAATAAAAAATAAAATGCTCTTAGTACATTTTAGTTCAGAAAGCTTGAAAACTTATTTGACCTAATATTTTTATTCTTTTTTTAATAAAAAGGCCATTCTCCTTTTTGTCCTAGCCTGATGCCTTTGAAACTTATTGGACTACAATACTCATACTAATCAACTGGACTGAAACATGATTTCTTCCCAAAGACTGCTTGCTCTGCTGAATGCAGTTGATATAAATAGTCCAGAGTTTAGTGAAAGAGTAACTTGTATGAATCTTTTCACTGATCCAGGATGCCAATACGTTTTTGTTTAATTAAGATTCCAACATGGAACTCCTATATTATGATCTTGTAATCAAATTTTATTTGCTCAGTTATTGTTTGAATCAAGATAATAGGTTTTAATTCTGCAATATGTGCCTTATAACATGCCATTCCAATTGTTGCTGACTCTAAGGAAATTACATAAGCATTGTCTAAAAATGTGTCTATATGGCACATCAGATGAAAGTATTGTATGCATCAATCCCCTTGGCCACATCTGCACCTTCTGTCTGAGTAGAAACTCAAGTCTGTGCTATGAAGTAGCTTAGTATGGGGAAGCATAACCTTCGCCATGCTCTCAAAACTTTTCTATTTCAGCAAGCTGGCCTGGCCTAACTCCCCTCTTTTAAATTTTTAAATTTTTAATTCGTGATCTTATAAATTGGGTGTTTTAATCTGTGTTTTGGCCGAAATATTTAATAATTTTAAGGGATTTTTAATATTTGTATTATCTGTATTTTATCTTGGCTGTTCACCGCCCTGAGTCCTTCGGGAGTAGGGCGGTATAGAAATTTGATTAATAAATAAATAAATAAATAAATGATGGCCAGAATCAAAGAGGGAATGTTCTTAGAATTGGATGTCTTCCAAAACAAAACCATCTGACTAGGATTATCATCTAAATTTATTCCTTCTCATCCAGATTCTAAAATCCTCCAGGACGTTCACCTCACCTTTTCAGCCCAAGTTGTATAATTAGTTAATGTCAAAATACTGATTATATCTGACTCCATGACAATGAATGCTCCCCTCTCTTCTGCTTTTATTATTTTATAAATAATCAAAGTGGCAAACATACCCAATATTCCTTCCTCCTTTTTCCCCAGAAGAACACTGTGAGGAATTGTTGTGGGGGAAAAGGAGAAGGGAGGAGTATTAGGTATATTTACCTTATAAATAAATCAAGGTTATTTATAAAATAACAAAAGCAAAATAAAAATATAATAAATAAAAATATGAACTAAAGAGATACCTTCCTACGAGTGGCAATTCTTAAATTTTATCTCCAGAAGCTAAATTTGCTGTTGTCCTCTAAGTCTGATGCACAGAAACTATAAAAAATTAGAAGCTCTCTCTTTGCTGAAGCATATTTGTCACTCTAGAGTTGATTTCATATAATGATTAAAAGCATTGGGAAAGACACTGAAAGACTTCTAGTCCTGGCTTAAACACAAAACCAGCTGGGTGACTTTGGACCAGTCACTCTCAGCCCTAAAAAGAAGGCAAGGCAAACCACTTCTGCAATACTGCTAAGAAAATTGTATGTACTTGTCTACGTATTCACCAGGAATCAAGACTGATTTGAAAGCATCATATAATATATGCCACTCCCAATTACATAGGACAGCACATGTATGACCTGATTCTTCAGATGATTTTTGTTGTACATTACTTCTCTCCTTCTTTCCCTTTACCAGGTTGGTAAAATGAGGACCCAGATTGTTGGGGGAAATATACTGACATTGTAAACTGTTTAGGATTATATAGCATCAAAAAGCGATATATAAGTCTAAGTGCTATTGCTATTGCTATGCCTAAATAGGAAGGTGGTGGTGGGGAGCTCACCAAAGTTTTTGAAGGTTAATCTATAGACTCAAAGCAAATGTGCTGAATGTTTGAATGACTATTTAAAGATTCAGTTACAGATTAACTACCTGTTGTTAATGTTCACTGAAATGACTTTTCCTGTTTGGTTCTATATAATTGGCAGTTTCTTTATTGCATGTAATTTCTCTCTGACTCCACTTTCCTCTATTTTCTCTTCGCTCATCTTGATTAAATTGTATGCATATTCTTTAAAGATCTAATGAAATGGAGTTTAATCCATAAAAGTTTATGCCATAAAAAGACTTTAAGCTACTATAAAAGAATTAAACTGACCTATAAGTCATTAGTTATGAAAACTAAATGTCACAAGAAAAGAAACTATCAGGAAAGGTTTTAGACACACTAATGTCCCAAAATTTGTTTCCTATTCTGCAAAGAGATCATCAAAAAAAGTATCAATTTAGTTACTCCTGATAAAACAGCTGCTTGTGACTGAAATTTATGGTTAGATTTAGAACAAAAACTAGTTTTCAGTTATGACTTCAAAGAGGAATTTGTGTGTCATGTTGAAGTGATAAATGAAAACTGACTTTTATGATGTATTTACAAAATGTGTACCTTTAGGACCAAACCTGTTTTCACAAAAAGTATTTTAATACAAAGTATTGATATACGTAGGGGAAAAATTGTGAAAAATGCTGATCAATCTAGATTGATCATGAATGAGGAAATAAGAAAACAGAAAAACGTACTAATTCCTTTGAAGTTGAAAACAGATTTAAGCTTTTTGCTTAAGTTCAGTAATCACCATGTAGGACAAAAATATCTATTCAATTTACAAGCATAACTGAGTGCAGAATTGTAAAATTGTAGTTGTACGTTGAAGCATTAAACCTGATTTTCCAGCATTTTCTATAACTGTTAAGCAAGCACCAATTTTTAAGCCAATCTATTTTCATTAATGGGCTTTTTTGCTGGAATTTGACATAAACTCTGAAAATTGGCAAAAATCAACAAAAATCCTAGTCATGTGACAGCAGGTAAATGACAGTAAAGGTGAAATAATTGCTAAACACCCAAAATGCTATCACAGGACACTGTGGGTATATGGGTATGTGTGAGTTGTGCCATCATAACTTCAAAATCGGATTGTAAGCAGTTTTGCTGGCATTCTTGTAACTTCAAACAATTGCTAAGTGACTGGTCATAAATCAAGGACCACCCATACAAAATACATGATTTAGCATAAAGGGAACGTTGGTCTTACCTAATACGATCCTTCTCGTTGAGTGGAGGCAGCATCCAGGAATAGGAATGGGCTGTCCTCTTTTGCTAGCCAATAGGACTGAGACTGTCAAAGCTGCGAGGACATGCCTACACCAACGGTCTCCAACTTTTGGCAAAGGATTAGAGACAGCATCAATGTGTGAAACTGTGAAAATATAAATCTGCCCACCCCCCCAAGGACCAAGGGCCAGCCCAGAACAAGGGTGGAGTTGGATGCTGCCTCCATTCAATGAGAAGGATCGTATCAGGTAAGACCAACATTCCTTCTCTCTTGTAGTGGAGGCAGCATCCAGGAATGGGACATACCAAAGCGGTTCTGTCCTTACAGGTGGGTTGCAGCCTGGCCCTAGGTCCCTTCATCACTATGCACCCATTGAAGGACCCGCCTCCCAAATGCCACCTCCGCTGAGGCATATATGTCAAATTTATAGTGCCTGATAAACGGGACGGGGAGGACGAGATAGCCGCAGGGCAAACCTCTTCAAGAGAGGCCTGCGTTGCCCACGCCACATTTGTGGCCGTACTCCTTGTGGAGAGTGCCGTAATACTCTTGGGCTGTGGAAGGGCCTGCATCTCATAAGATTTGGCAACACATGCCTGAATCCAGCGGCCCAGGTTCGATGGAGTGACCTTGGCCCTCAAGGAAGCCAGCTGGAATGAGACAAAGACTCCGTCTTCTGGAAGGAAGAAGTCTTTTATATATATCCAGAGTGCATTCTGCACGTCTAACGTGTGCCATTTTCATTCCAACGTATGCACTGGGTTGAGGCAGAAATTTGGCAGAACCAATTCCTGGGCTCTGTGAAACCACAAATTAACTTTTGGAATTAAAGAAGGGTCCAAATGTAAGACCACCCTGTTTGTGTGGAAAACAAAGGTACAGTCGGACAGAAAGAGCCACCAACTCCGAAATCTTCCTGGCCGAAGTTATTGCCACCAGGAATGCCACCTTGCAGGAAAGGAAGCACAAAGAGGTCTCAGTGGCTCAAAGGGTTCACTCGTCAGAGCCTGCAGGACCTTGGTGAGGTCCTAAGTCAGAAAACGGTGAACTACCGGAGGCCTAAGGTTCATGGTGCCCGTGATGAACCTGCAAATGGTTGGATGGCAAGCCAGGGGGTCCAGACCCCCACAGGAAAAAACTGATGACAGAGCTGCTACCTGACGATGGACCGTGTTGGGCGATAGCCCCTTGTCCAGACCTGCCTGCAGAAAGTCAAGGATCTGAGGCACCGATACCAAGGTTGGGTTCAAGCCTGACTGACAACACCAGGAGCAAAATGCTCTCCAGGGGGCATCATAAATCCTGTTAGTCGAAGCCGTCCTGGAGGCTTGGATGGTATCAATAACCTTGGAGGAATAGTTGCCTGGCTCAGAGACCTCTGCTCAAATGCCAGGCGATCAATTGGAACCACTGAGGGTCTGGGTGGACCAAGGCCCTCTGGCTGAGGGAGACTCTGTCCGGCGGTATCCTCCAAGGCCTGGCCACTGAAAGTGCAACCAAGTTGGCAAACCAAGGCTGCCGTGGCCAGTGCGGAGCCAGCAGGATCACTTCCGCTCGCTCTGCAAGAATCTTCCTTACCACCCTCTGGATGAGGGGAAGAGGTGGAAAGGCGTAGAGCAGTTCTGCCAGCCAAGAACTGTGAAGCGCATTGACCCCCTTTGCTCCTTGAACTGCAAACCTTGTGAAGAAACTGGCCAGGTGAGCATTGTCCAGGGTGGTGAAGAGGTCCATGGTTGGTTGTCCGAAGCGCTCTGTCAGCTCCTGAAACAAATCTGGATGAAGGTGCCATTCTGCGTGGTCAATTGTGGCCCTGCTGAACCAATCTGCCTGAACATCGGAGGTCCCTGCAATGTGCTCTGCCCTCAATGAAATCTGGAGGCTCTGCACCCAAAGACAAAGACGTACAGCCTTTTCCATAAGGGCCCTGGATTGGGTACCCCCTTGCCTGTTAATATGTGCTTTAGCGGCCACATTGTCAGTTAGAATTAATAGATACCTGCCTGACACCAGGTCCTGGAACTCCTTAAGGGTTAGATGGACAGCCCTGAGCTCCAGCCAATTAATGTTGTGGGCTAAGTCTACCTGAGACCACCTGCCTTGGGCTACCCTATCCTGGAGGTGAGCCCACCAACCATACAGACTGGCATCAGTTGTTATTGTCAGGTACTCCGGCTCCTTAAATGTACAACCCCTAGCAATTGCTGGGGAAATCCACCACTCCAGGGAATGCAATGCCTTAGGAGGTAACCTAACCTTGTGCAGGGATATGCTTGTATCTGCCCTCTGATAAGGGAGAAGAAACCACTGGACAGACCTGGCATGTAAGCGCGCCCATGGTATGATTGAAATGCAGGACACCATCTTGCCCAGAAGTCGCGAGAGCATCGCCAGGGGCACCGAACGAGCCCCCCTGATTTGATTCACTAGTTCAACTAGGCTCGACTGACACTCCGGGGAAAGGTATACCCTGCATGCAATGGTGTCAATCTCCACTCCCAAATGCAGCAACCTGTTAGTTGGTGCCAAATGACTCTTTTTTACATTGATAGAAAACCTGTGCTCCTGAAGCACCTGCATGGTGACATCAAGGTCCGCACACACCTGTTTTTCAGAGGCGGACTGGATCAGGATGTCGTCCAGATAGCACTGGACACGCACGGAACAAGCCCGAAGGTAAGCCGCTAAAACCACCAATACCTTCGTGAATACCTTAGGCCAGGGTTGGACAAATGTGGCTCTTTTACAACCTGTGGACTTCAACTCCCAGAATTCCTGAGACAGACAAGCTATGTCAGGAATTCTGAGAGTTGAAGTCCACAGGTTGTAAAAGAGCCACAATTGCCCACCTCTGCCCTAGGCCAGTGATAGTGAACCTTTTTCTTGTTGTGTGCCAAAAGTGTGTGCGTGCACGTGCGACAGCATGTGTGTGTGACAGCACCCATAATGCAATGCGAATCCCCCACTTGCGCATGCGCACATGCCCACACTCCTGCGCATGCGCCTGCATTGCACATGTGCACACACACACACACATTGCACATGCGCCCCTGCATTGTGCATGTGCGCGCCCTGCACATGCGGTTCACACACCCCCGGCCCATTTTGGGCCTGGAAAGCCTCCTGCAGTAAACTTTGCCGGTGCGAACGGCTTGCCAGCCTTGCGCTCCGGGCAGCGTCCAGCCATGCCACCAAGAAAAGCACCTTCCTCCAGTTGCTGGAAGTAAAAAGCGGCTCTGCGCAGCTTGCCAAAAAACTTTTCTCTCGACAGCAGTTCTCTTTTGCATGCTCAGAGCCCCATGCCACCAAAACGCGAGGGGTTGCCTTGCTCTCTCGGCAACCCTCTCCCCGGCCAGACTGCCAGACTGGAATTCACCACGGCTTCCCCCAGTCTGGTAGCTAATCCTATCTGAGCCAGCTAAACAATCCCTCTCGCAGCCATTTCTCAAGCAGAGGAAAAGACGGGAGGGCTGGAGGGGGGGGTAGGAAACCAATCCAAACTCTCTCCCTTCCCTCTTCTTTCTTCCAACCCCGCCAACCACTCTTAGTTTACCCCTAGAGAGGCAGGATAAACACTCGGAGCTGGATCGTGTCCTCTTAAAATAAGCAAACTTTATCCCTTCTTCCAGATCCCCCTCCATACTCATTTAACGGAGTAATAGACTGCCAGAGCTCCGTCTTTCTTCCTTGATCCCAGTGGTTTACCCCTAGTGAGGCAGGATAAACACCCAGAGCTGGATTGGTTCACACAACCCAGTTTCAACCAATGGATGAGAGCAGCAGCTTCTCTTGAGGAGTGGAAAGGATCGAGGCAAGAAAGCCAGAGATCTGGCAGTCTGTTAATCTGTTAAACATTTTTCCAGAGGCTGCCAGAGCTCTGGCTTTCTTCCCTCGAACCTTTCTCCTCCTTCTCAAGCGAAGAGTATGGAGGGGGGTCTGGAAGAAGGGATAAAGTTTGCTTATTTAAGGAGGGCGCACTTCTGGTGTGAACGTCACACCCACTGGAAGGCTTGGTCGCTCTCTTAGAGTGGGCTGCCTGCGAACAGTTGAGATGATTTTGAAAAGATTTTTGAAGCCTGCCCTTCAGTTGCTTTTGAGTTTGGAAAAACGTTTAACAGAGTAACAGACTGCCAGAGCTTCGGCTTTCTTGTCTCGATCCTTTCCCCTCCTCCTCAAGCGAAGCTGCTGCTCTGAGCCATTGACTGAAACTGGGTTGTGTGAACCGATCCAGCTCCGAGTGTTTATCCTGCCTCACTAGGGGTAAACTAAGAGAGGCTGGCAGGGTTGGGAGAAAGAAGGGGGAAGGGAGAGAGTTTGGATCAGTTTCCTGCCCCCCCTCCAACCCTCCCATCTTTTCCCTTTGAAAAATATTTGGCTCGTCAATTCCCCCACCCCAGGAGTGGGGAAGTGCGTAATCCAAACCCTCCCAGCATCCTTGTAAGAGGAGAGGAGCTCCCCGATCGCTCACACACATGGCTTTGGCTGTTGCCTGTCTCTCGTCTGGCACCCACAGTGAGACAACTGGGGAGATGCCCATATGTTCCGTGGCAGTGCTGGGTGCAAGTAGAGAAGCAGGAATAAGGCAGGACACGCCCCACCCAGATCGCACCAAACGGTCTTCAAACCGTAGTCTCCCCGCTGAAAGGCTTTTCTGCTTCTCATCTGCACCTGCTCTGCGCACACACACACACACACACACACACACACACACACACACCCCCAAGACCAACAAGACAACGCTGGGTGCAGGTAGAGGAGAAGCAGGAATAAGGCAGGACACGGCCCCGCCCAGATCGCACCAAACAGTCTCCCCGCTGAAAGGCTTTTCTGCTCTCATCTGCACCGGCTCTGCACACACACACACACACACCAAGACCAACAAGACACCGCTGGGTGCGGGTAGAGGAGAAGCAGGAATAAGGCAGGACATACCTCACCCAGATCGCACCAAACATACGGTGTAGATGAGAAGCAGGAAAGCCTTTCAGCAAGGAGACTATCGTACGGAGACTGTTTCGAGGGATCTGATTGAGGCGTGTCCTGCCTAATTTGGCAGCAGTTTTTCCTTTCCAGACCAGCTCCAAGAAAGCGGTGTAGGTGGCAGCGCAAGAACAGTTGAAGTTTGTGCACCACTTGCTTTGAAGTGGTCTGGAAAGGAAAATAACTGCAGCCAAATAAGACAGGACATGCCCCCACCCAGCTCACACCAAACCGTCTTCGTACCGTAGTCTCCCCGCTGAAAGGCTTTTCTGCTTCTCATCTGCACCGGCTCTGCACACACACACACCAAGACCAACAAGATGCCGCTCGATGCAGGTAGGCCTGCCCCCCACGCCAAGCAGCCTACCTCGATCCTGGGCAGCACCCTGCCATCCCCCCAACCTCCTCCCCCCCGCAGCAGCCCACCTGCAACTTACCAAAAATTAGGAAGGTGACAGCAGTCAAGAGGGCGAGGAGCAGAGCAGCTGGGCTTGCGCTGCGTAGTCTGGGCAAGCAGCAGGAGACCAGTAATACAGCAGCCAACAGTTCAGCCTCGCACACGTTGTAAGAGGAGCTGCCCAGTGGGCATGCGGGTGCTGGGAAATGTATTTTCAGTTTCTGGTGCACGCATGTGCACTGGCCACCTAGTCTGATGAGCTAAACTTCAGGTGTGAACCCGGAAGAGGAATGGACGATGCTGTGCATGCCAGGCAACATGGCTCCGCGTGCCACCTGTGGCACGCATGCCATAGGTTCGCCATCACGGCCCTAGGCGCTGATGACAGGCCAGATGACTGCCCTATCCTGTTGTTGGTCTTGCCTAGGCTGGAATGGGTGCTGGGGCCTAGCTAAACCAACTCCCCCATCAGGCCCCTGGAAAGACTGGCACTTGAAGTATGGGGAAAGACATGGGTCTGCCCATCGGCAAAGAGATGGAAGGATCTTACGTTTCTCCTTCGTCTCCACGAACAGCCGCTCCAGCGATTCTCCAAACAGGTGTGTCCCCGAGAATGGGGTGGAGGCCAGCCATCACTTTTGCTTGGCGTCCACCTGCCAGTGGCGGAGCAAGAGGAGATGCCTGGAAGCTGTAGAGGAGGCTATAGCTTTTGAGGCAAACCTCACTGCTCCAAGTGTTGCGTCTGCTGAGAATTCAACAACGGCAGACAACTTGTTCAGGTCCTGATGGACTCGCACATCCGCCATGGGAATCTTGTCCTGTAATTGTCTGAGCCACATTAATGAGGCCTGGTTGAAAAAGGACACTGAAATAGAGGCCTTTGCTGCCCATGCCGCTGACTGATGAGCCTTTTTTAGAGACTGTTCAGTGCGTCTGTCCTCCGGCCTGAGGGCCTCCTCTGGGGCATCCATCATGACAGATGTAGTCACCAATGACACAATTGGACCATCCACAGCTGGCACCTGAAGTGCCTGTGACAAGTCCGGGGCCATGTTGAAAAACCACCTATCGACTTCCGGTTTGCTGTTTGTCCCCGCTGGATGCTCCTTTGGGATCGTCGCACCCACTGCCTGTAAAGAGCCGCCTTTATAGCGGAATGGCGGCTCGAAAAAACTCTGTTTCCATGAGGAAACGGAGATAGAGGAGGCTGGGGTGGGTTGAGTCCTCTGCCTAATCCCAAAAGTTTTTTTTTTACTTTTGGGACGGAGCGGAAGAGACTCCCCGTATCCCCAGCCGATGCTCCGGGCTCTGGGAGATCTCTGCTACACGCAGAGCTAGGTGGCAAAAGCAAGCCTGTAAACTTGTTAAACTAATTAAAGAAGACGTGAGCTGGACCGCTGACCCTGAGGCGCAAGTATTTTTTTTTTCTTATTTTAGAAAAGTTACTGAAGTTGTTTAAGAAGTGAAAGGAAAAAAGATTTTTAAAATGGCGATTGCTGAGGCTTGAAGAGAGGCTGAAAAGGGAAAGTCCTTCCGTTTTCTATTACAAAGTAGCGGAATGAATACTTCTGGCCGTAATTGAGGCAAAACCTCACTCTCACTCTTGCTTTTTTTTTCTTTTTTTTTTCCTGGGGATCTGATATTGATCTTGGTTGGAAACAAGCCTTTTTTTCTCTCTCTCTTTTCCACTAAATCTTGTCTGTGTGGGAAATGGCATCGGGACTCACACAGCTAGACAAACGGGGGGGGGGGGGAATTTCCCCCATTAATAAATTACACCAACAAGTTGTAACTCTCCAGTGTCAGAAACCTGATTTTAATATAATAGAATTTCTTCTTGAAGAGATTGTAAGAAGGGATGAGATTGTGAACCAGGAACTCGAAAAATTTAAGCAGGAAATTAAAGAAATTGGTGAATTGGTGAAATCAAAGTTTGACTTTTTGAATCGAAAGATTTTAAATACAGCTAATGGTTTATCAGACTTTCTGATTCGGGTGGATGCAAAGACTAAATTATTAGAGTCTAAAATGAAGGAAACTGAGGAGAATTTGGATGACAAGATTCAAAAAATTAAAAAGGATTTGGTAAACATTCAGGATAATAGCTCAGAAGACAAACCTAAAATGGAGGTTGACCAAAAGAATGGTAATGAAGAAAATGTGCAACAGAGGATTGAAAGAGAAGTTTTAATGATTCAATATAATTTTACAGAATATGCAATTAGACTGAGAGGTCTGCAGGAAAATAATAGAGATGACTTAAGGAAAATATCTTCTGAAATTCTGGCTGGGATTTTAAAGGTTCAACCTGATGAAGTGTTTTGCAGGATTGATAGAATTTATAGAATAAACTCCTGGTTGGCAAAGCAAAGGCAATTGCCTAGAGATGTGGTGATCTATTTTACAGATAAAGAAATTAGGAATAATATTGTGCAGAACTCTTTTAATTCTACTTTGCAATTTCATGGAAGAAAGATTTGGATTTTTAAGGAGCTCCCGACTAAGATGCTAATGGAGAGGAAGAAATTTGGCTTTCTAGTGACTGAGTTAAAAAAAAGAAATATCCTATTTAGGTGGGATGTCCCAGTTGGTTTAATATTGAGACACCAAGGAGTAAGATATCAACTGAACACTGTTGAAAAAGCGGAAGAATTTTATCAAAAATTTTTAAAAATGAACTTAACATCTTTAGGCACAATACAGGATAAGCAAAAGGAGTTGGAAACAAAAGGAAAATATCAAATTACAGAGGCTGTGGTGGATAAATTGTCTTTGGACTCCCTGGATACCCCAGCTGGACTGTCTATAAATAAGAGAGCAGTGTCATCCGACTCCAATGTGATGAACCATCAAGTCACAGACAAGTGCGCAAATCAACCAGTTGATATACAAGTGATGGAGAAGAAAGATGAGATGACAAAACTAACCCAACAAGATCAACTCATAAAGCAGAATGAAAATCGATCAGCCGACACACAATTGGTAGGCACGAAACGAGGATGGAAATTCAACCCGCAAAAGAAAAAGAAAAGAAATAGATCTCATAGAAACAGCAGTTTCTAAACCAAGCAACAGTGAAGCCAGGGACTTTAAAAAATGAATGAATATCTGAAAAGATAGTGGAGGCGAACAATTGTTTAATACTATCCTGAGGATTGTGGCAGATCTCTCTAATGCCGTGATTTTGGGATGTGAAAAGAGCCTTACCTTGTTGGATTTGAATTATCTACTCTGGATTTCTTTTACTGGTAAATATATTATAATTATTTTGAGTTACAAGGCAAGAGAGTCACGCTGGGGCATGCAGAAGATCTGGATGTTACCCATTAGGATGATGGGAATCAACAATCCTGATGAATACCACAACTATAACTATATGGATATAATTATAATGTCACTCGGGTGGTTGTTTTTACTTTTATATATATACGAGGATATCTACTACTGATGGGGGCAGAAGATGATTGAAGATTTTGAACAAACTGTTGCACCAGCATGTTATTTTACCCTATTATGGGTGATGGATTTAACAATCCAGTGGAAAGACACCAAAGAAGATATTATATGGATTATAAATTTAAAGTTATTGTCTTTTTTCTTTTTACAAAATGGAATGCATATATAGATATGTGTATATCTTAGTAAAGTGGGCAGTGGGTTATATTTAGAATTGTATTGCATGATTTTGTAGGAATTGAAGGGTTGAAATAGGTTAGTTTACTGATTGATTAGTCTAAGAAAAAGGATCCTTAAGTCATATATTTAGGGGAGTGGAGGAATTGGATAGAACTGAATAAATGTTAAATTTGGATGTAGGGAGAAGGCCGCTTTAAAATGTTATATTAATATATATAAAAGATTAAATGTTAAATTGTAATAATACACTATAAGTTTAGGGGAGGAGAAAAAGGGCAGATTATCGTAAAAATGGGAGTTATAAGAATAATATGCTAAGGGTCAGTATTCTGAGGAGGGAGTAAGGGAAAGGAAAGATATTATGTATGTAATTAGTTATGAAATAGCCTATTGTTGTGAAGAAGTCACAGGGGGGTGGTGGTGAGGGGGGGTTAGGGAAGAGGGGGGGGGGAAAAGGGGGAAAAACTTGTATTTGAAAACCTTTTCAATAAAAAAAAAAAAAAAAGAAAAACCACCTATCCAGGGTGCTAGGATTAGCCAGTCTCTGGGGTGGCCCACTGCCTATGCACCATAGGTGGAGCAGGAACCACCTCGGCCTCGGCCTTAGGTTCAGAAAACAAGGATCTGCTGGGATGCCCAGGATCCTGATGTGGGTCTACTGGTGGCAGATGCCCTGCCAAGCGCGCTGTACTAGAAGTCTTATACAATAAGGATTTAAACAATCAAGGATGGAAAAGACCAACAAAGGCTGGCTGGTCAGGGGATAAGCCCTCGTCCTCTTAGAGCTCCAGCTCTCTATCCGTGTCCTCCTGAGACCCAGAGTGATCTGAGGAAACTGGGGAGTAAGACCTCTGATGGTGTGTTAACTGCCCTGAAGCCCGCCCTTTAATGGGCACATCAATAGACATTGAGTAGTCTGATACACGGGAAGCCTCTCTGTGGCTGTGGCTGTGCTGCAATCCAGCTGCTATGCCTCTCTCAATGGCTTCAGATATAATGGCCTCCATGCCAGGTGGAAAGTGGCCTTGTTGCTGATTCCAGCTACAATCGGGGTAAATGTCACCTCTGCAGATGAAGACCTGTGTCTGACAGGCTGTTGCCATGCTGTTAAGGCAGAAAATCGATCTGGGAGGGAGCTAAACAGAGAATCCCTATTGCTAGGCAGATTGCTTGCCAAAGCCTGCTCAGCAGCGCCATCTGGTGACATGGAGTGAATGGGCCAGCTGACAGAATCTCATCAGAATTAATGGCCTCACCGGATTATGGCGGGAAGAGGGTGCTGCTTGGCTCTGAGGAAGACCTGTGCCTGCACCCCCCAATACCTTGACCGTCTCCTGCTCAATCGCCCTTTGGCGCCTTGCCTCATCCTTCTCTGTCACTTGAGGGCATTGCGGCTTTCCTAGACCTCTTAGTGAGCTTAGCTGCTGCCCTCCTGCTCGCAGACCTCAATCCCGAGGTCTCTGCAGTGCCAGCTCCCTGCCTGGGTGCCTCTTCCATCTCCTTAGTCAGATTTTTGAAAAGCGGCTTCTCTGTTGGTACTGGGAGCCGCGTCTGCCATGTTGGAGATAGCCACAAAGCAGCTGGGATCAAAGGCAGCGTTGCTTGCAGCTGCAGCGGCTTCCAAGTGTGCCCACGAGCGAGCAGAGGCTTGGGAAACGAACCCCTTAGTCCTCAAAGACTGCTGGCGGGGCGAAACAAGTGTGCCCACAATCGGGCAGGGACTCTGTAGCAAGTTCAATGGCTTGTTTGACAGCTCTCGTGCTGCCCAGCCGGCCTTCAGTGCAAAGTGGAGCGCAGAGCTTCCCACTGTGCTGGAATCTGAAAGAGCCTTGAAGCCGAAGGCTCAGGGGATAGCGTCTGTGAGCAAACTCAACTGGCTGCCCAGTCAGGGACCACCCTCTGGTGGCCTGACTTGCCACAGCGCGGCCTTCAGCGAGCTTGTGCTAAAAGCACTTCACACTGGAATAGTTGGTGGCATAGCTGCACGGTGGTGATATAGCTGCCACAAGGAAATTCACAATCAAGGAAAATAACAAAGGTATCCAGAAATTGATTGACCTACGCAAAAACACGTCTGTCCACAGCTAGGACTGAGACAAAAGCTGGAGACCATTGGTGTAGGCGTGTTCTTGCAGCTTTGACAGTCTTAGTTCTATTGGCTAGCAGATGAGGACAATCCATTCCTATTCCTGGATGCTGCCTCCAGTACAAGCGAGAATTCAAAGTTCCAAAGTATCTTTATAAGTACAAATCATCATGGTTTATTCCTCACAAGGATAGACATTTCTTGATAGAGCAAAAAACACTGGTAATTTTTTCACCAGATTCTTTATGTATTATTTGCTTTAAAACCTCCTGACAAATAAAGTGCAGTTTTCTCTAGATTAACTTGTTTGTACTATCTTGCTACAGACAAAATTAGTTACTGGTCTCAAAATAGTTCTAGGGTATTATTCAAAATGCTTATTTGACAATCTGTCTAAAACAATAGGGCTTCTAAATAGCAATGCTAGCATTATATATTCTCTTATTGTTGAGCATGAAATAATGCGCCAGTCACTCAAATGATCTTTGTTCAATATTTTATTACAATTAAATTTGTCAGAATTAGGTTGACAATACATAATTTTTCTTCAGTAGTTTCCTAGTTAAAAGGTCACTTGTGATGCTAAATAATATTGTATACTTAAAACTAATTTCTATTTTTACATGTAAATAGAATGTACATTATTGAAAAATCATTAATAAAATATTAAACCATCTCCAAAAGTATGCTGTACAGGTAACAAGAATTTAGGTTTACTTTATTCAATTATTTACAGTACTATTCACAGAAAGCAGCCTTTTTTCCTGTTCCTTTATATTTTCTGTTTGTAATTAGGACTGAACTTTCTCTTCTCAAGAAAAGCAAAGCTACGAAGACAAAATGACTTAGAAGTCACCTTTTTTTTTCTCAAATGCCTGAGCCTATGAGTAATATTAACCAGACATCTGTTCTTTCACTGACCCTGGAGCTAAGAAGTGGAAAGGAAATGGGCTATGAATCACAATCCATTGATAGATGCTTGTATTTCAGTAGAATGACATCACTGAACACAGCTCAAAGCCTTCCACAATATAGTTTGCCATAGTAGGCTAATAGTCATTTGCCCAAGTAATACAGATCTCTTTTATATTAATCCTACAAATTTTGGTTCAAATTTTGGCTACTTATTTAAAGGATGAATATTTTTCCTGAACAGCAGATCGCAATTAAACCTATGAAAATTAAGCAATATTCTTAAGTATATAGTCAAGTAATTTCAAGCTTCTATTTGGCAAATTATTTTTTCTTTGATTTCTCAAAGACACATGTTCCATTAAAAACAGCTATTTTTTTTCAAGTTACAGTGTTGGCTACTTCAACAACCACTGAAAGTTATGTAGTAGACATCCAGCGCTCTGAGAGATTTCCACATTGACATTTTTTGCAAGTAGGAAAATACACTATATTTTAAAGAAGTTATATATTTGATATAAACTTGATGATAAAGAGATGATTAACAATGTATTAAATAAAGAATGGAAACAATATTTCAAATTAATATTGGAAAGGTAGACATAAAACGTAAGTACTGTAAAAGCATATGCCATTCCAAGCAAAGTTTTACTATATAAATGGATACTATTATAGTTTAGATATAACAAAGATGTAAAGAACTGTACAGATATTTCTGCAATTTAAGTAGTAAAGGTAAGTAAATTCTCATAATACCACTTTGAAAAAAATTCTCTGTATAGCATCATCTGTGTAAGCTTTTAGCATTTTCAAGTATACCAAAACAAAAACTTTAATTGAAGAAAAGCAGCAAGTAAATCATATTATTTTCCAAAGAAGTATAGGAGTCCTTGACTTACAACCACAATTAGGACCAGAATTTCCATTGCTAAGCAAGGCAGTTATTAAGTAAAAGGCCCAATTTAATGACCTTTTTTTTGCTATGGTGGTTAAATGAACAATCATGGTTATCTGGCTTCCCCCACTGACTTTGCTTGTCAAAAGCTCATTAGAAAATGGCAATCACATGACCATGAGGATGCTGCAACGGTTACAAGTGTGGGGACCAGTATCAGTCACTTTTTTCAGTTCTGTTGTAACTTTGGTCATTGAATGAATGGTTGTAAATTGAAGACCACCTGTATGGTCTTAGTATTCCTAAAATTCCCAATATGTCTTTTTCTCATTTGGCAACCTATATTCAGATTTATTCCAGATGGCAGCTGAATGCACCGTTGGTATTTGTGAGTGACTACGTTGGATGGCAGGAGGCAAGAGTGAAAGTAATGAACCCTCTGTTTCTTCTTTCACCTGAAAATTAAGAAGGCAGTCTTTGGAATAACGACCTTACATCACACGTCTGTTAAAACAATTATGAATATCTTCTCAGAAGTTTATGGAAATACAATGCAAGTTCTTGTTGCCCAAATGTTAATTATTGCTACTAACTAAACTCATAGAAACAGTGATTGCTAATAAAGACTATGAAATCAAGGGCTTCTTACAGATAGGTCAATGGCAATTTCATTATAAAATCAGATAAAATGGCCATTCTTTAATCCAATGGTTCTTAAACTGGGGGATAATCTGGGAATATCCTCAGAATAATGAGGATAATTACTGGTTATCTTTGATAACCAGTGATATTTGTAATTACTGGTTTTTGAATCAAGAATGAATCTGCCACTGCCAAGATTCTTGTGTAAAACCATGGAGTATGGCATTTTTTGTGGGGGTAATAACATTATTCAAGACAGGGAAAATCAGTAATTGGGTCAAATAATATAAGAATCACTGCTTTAGTCAACAGTTTATGCTTACCTCCCTTCCCCTGAATGCAAATAATTACATTTATTGAAAAATAGAGGTAAAAGTGTTACACAGGCTGCCTTGAGCCCTGGAGTGAAAGACATAATATTAATTGTAATTCATTTATGCAGAAAGATACAAATGAATCCATACTGCAGAAGATATACCTCCTATATTGTCCTTAATTGCTAAAAAAGGTGGTTTTTTTCATGTTGAAAGGTGAAAAGGAAACTCTTACTTTGAACAAAATGTACAGAGTAACATCCTAACAGTAGATATCTGAACAACGCATATATAATGGAGAGGGGACTGGGCAAGGAAAGGAATTTTCCCAACTACTTTTTTCAAAAGGAAAAAAGCATTGCTGGCTCTATAAAATAGCTGTGTTTATGCCAACAGCTATCTCAGTTCTATGGGTGGGGCAAGGCAAGCAAATATAAGTATTGCCTACCATAGATATGATACTATGAGTTCTTTAAAATAAAACTAAGAACTGGAACAAATAAGTTGCAGTTCTATAACCAATCAAAATCACAAATCAAAAAGAAAGCCAACACCTTAATCTCAAACAGGACTTATAAATGGACAATGCCTATTACACAAATCACACTTGCAGAAATCACATAATACATTATTTCACCAGTGCATAAATTTATATATTAAACTGCTCCAAACAGTTATCTCCTGTTCAAATCAAAGATATTGCAGCTTCCATCATCTGATTTGTTTTCTAGACCCAAAGACTCAGTGATATTATGTAGCTAGAATATCTAACAAAATGTATAACAAACTCACCTGCTTGAAAAAAGCATGTGACAGAAGGCCTCTTGCTGATGGCCTATATCCCAGAAGGAAACAACAGATTAGATTTTTAATTTTTGCAAACAGCTGGTAATTACTTCCCCTCTCTTGCAATTTTTAGCAAAATCAGTTGATTGAAAAAAGAATCAGTATTTTTCCCACTTTAATTATTCCATCCACATATCCTTGCTACAATAGATTAATAGTTTAAAAATAAAATACTGCAAATATATTTTTCAGGGTCTTTAAATATGAAGTTTCAAATTTGTAACATTAATTAAAAATGATTTTATCAACCATCTTTTAACTGACAGAGCAGTACATACTAAAACATAAATATTACTGTCTTAATAAAGATACAGTTTAATATACTTAAGGAGCAACATATGTCATGGGTAGAAAAAATGTTCCTCTCTAAATGTTCATCTAAATATTTCTTTCCATCTCTCATTAATTCTTCTTAACATGGGGAACAAAAAAGGCAGGTTAAATCATTTACTCATATATTTTTTCATATATTACTCCTTAAGGGCTCAGGTATCTTAGCATGAGAAAAACAACAATGCAATGCGATTACATCTGTAAAAATGACTTTTAAAAATGTCTGAACGCTTATATGAGAATAGTAAAATATTTCAAAATTTGATAATTTCATGAAATTTCAGACATTTTAAAAATTTGCTTTAATTTTTTTTATTATTATTTTTTGGTTGCCATCTGGGGATACTATGGGTCTTCTGATAATTATGAATAATCATGGATGTCCTGCTGACAATTATAATTTGGTAATACTGTATGATTTACATATATATAAACCAGGCTTTCAAAACAGCTCTAATTTCAGTTTAAAAATAATTAAACTCAAATTTGCATATTATTTTAAAGCATTACCTTTGTTCTGGGTCCTGATGCAAACACAATTCTATCAAATTATGGAAAGCAGGAGAGAAAGTTTTAGGTGGAGTCTGTAGTCTCTCACTTGTCATCGTGCGTGTCATGCTTTCCCCAATTCCAGAATCAATTCCTGACTGAGAATTTTTTATCCTAGATTCTCCACATGAAAAAGTGTTTATAGCCCAAGGACAGTAAGACGGACCTTTAAGTTTTTGCAGCAGCATCTGGTAGAAAGATACAGAAAATACTGGAGTCACTTTGCAACAGTGTCAGAGAAACACCATGACTAAATGAATGCAAAATGTCCAAGTACATTGTGGCTGCATTAAATAATAAAGTTTTGCAAAAGTATTTATCAGAAAGTTATAAAACATGCAGTTTTTCCTACAATTCAGTATTCATTGGGAATTAAACTCAAGTCAATCATAGAGCTGGAAGGGACCTTGGAGGTCTTTTAGTCCAACCCCCTGCTCAAGCAGCAGACCCTATACCATTTCAGACAAGTGGCTGTCCGGTGTCTTCTTAAAGACCTCCAGTCATGAAGCATCCACAACCTCTGAAGGCAAACTGTTCCACTGGTAGGCAAGCTGTTCCATTGGTTAAGTGACATACTGTTTTGCTGCCAAAGAAGGGCAATTTAACAAATGCTTAGAACGATGCTTCATGGAGTGATCTTTGCATGAACCAAGTATTTAGTGAACTTAAATGAGAAATCATTTCATCCAACCAATCAGTCAGCATTATACTTCTTAAGAGAATTGAAACACTAAGTACATAAAAATTCAAAATTAAGAGATGTCTTATGCTCTGGAAAATAATAGTTAGTCAATACCTGTGTGCGAGGCATATCCTGAAAAGGTACATGCCCATTAGCTAGTTCACAAGCTGTAATGCCCACACTGTAGATGTCAGATTTCACATTATATCCATGCATATCCTATAGAAGAAAACACTTATCAGGTAAATTCATTTGTTCAAAGGCTGTCAATGTACATTAGGAAATGGATGAGAAATATTTAAACACGCCATGTACAGTTCTATTATTTGTACATATGGAATAAGTTACTCTACTAACTTAAATAAAAAGGTATACCTCTGAAGTATACAATTAGGTTGTACAGTAGTCAACTATTTTAAATATCAATGACATGCAACTTCATAAAAGATTGTAAAGATATTTTGGGTACTTTGATATAATTTAGATGTGCTTGGTAAGTAAGTACATAAATATCGTAACTTTTTAACATTTTGTTTGTTTCATTTTCGTCTTTTAAAATAATAGTCTATTCTCCCCAAATCTGGAACAAATGTTGACCATGTGTGTTGGGCTACAAGTAAGGAGAATGCTCCATTCAGATGAAGTATTTCCATAAATAGGAAAACATTTAAAAAATATCTGTTAATAATACAATTATATGTAGATTAAGAAGTAAAAATATTTATCTATCAATCCACAACTGGACCAATATACTACATATATTGCAATGTAAAACTTTCAGTGAAGAGGACTTCATCCAGAATTGGATTGATTCAGACAGAGTATTTTACATTTATATATGTGTGTGTACTTACTTACTTATTTATTTATTTATTTTATTGGATTTCTATACCGCCCTACTCCCGAAGGACTCAGGGTGGTGAACAGCCACAGAATAAAACACATAAATACAAAAATTTAAAATAGAATAAAAATGAATTAAATAATTTGGCTGAGACAAACTTAAAATACGCAATAATTTAAAAACAAATTAAAATTTACATTTAAAAGGGGAGAAGATTTATATGTATGCCCATTTGTATGGCATCTTATATTAGATGTTTAAAATGTATAAATGAATATACACAGATCCTATGGAAAGCACCTATTTTAAATGGGAACTTCTTCCATATATTATATGATGAAAAGGAAAAAGAAATAATGGAAATATATTTGAAAACTTTGGATAGAACAGGGGTGTCATTGGGGGCCGCATCAGGGTTGTGTTTGACCTCAGGGGCTGGGTTGGGCGTAGCCTGGATGGGCATGACCACCTTGACGTCACTCATGGTGGGGGTGCCTGTGGTGGTCTAAGTGCTCTGTCAGTGAAAACAGGCTCCCGATCTCCGTTTTCAGCCATGACAGTCTCCTGCAGCCCTCTGTCAGCAGAAACAGAGCTCGGGTGGGCCATGCGTGTCCCCCCAGGCCCCATTTTTGGCTGTGATGGCCTCCTACAGCCCTCTGCCAGTGCAAACAGAACCATGCGGCCCTCCTGAGCACCATTTTTGCTGGCAGAGGCACCATGGGCTGGTCCCTTGCTGTTTCCAGGGCAGCCCCAGGGATCAAATGTAATCATCTCACGGGCTGGATCCGGCCTCCAGGCCTTGAGTTTGACACTTCTGGGATAGAAGAATCTTAATATGATGATGATAGTGTTTAACTATTTATACAATGTCCTTTCAAAGAAAGCTGGAGGGGGTTTATGACCATCTCAACTATTACAACAGATTTATTTATTTTCCAGAATACTGGAAATTAAATTCTACTGGAAAGAAATGCTAAAAATATATTTGTCAACAGAAATAGAGGAATTAAAAACAATTACTTTACTATGTACATATAACAACAGGCTTCCTGATTTTCAGCAATAATTTGGCAAAGGTAATTGTATATGGGACTATATGGATTCAGAGATACCATTTTAAACGATATGGAATATACATCTTGGAATCACAGTATATCTGTAATGCATCAAAATTCATAGTGCATACGTAGTTTTAGATAAAACATTAAATGCCAATATTTAAAAAATTGTAAAGAATGTAAACATAACATAATTAAGATTAATTTCTAGGGTGCAGAATTTAAATATTTAATAAATTTCTGAGGCAGTATAGATCGCAGGAAAGCACTTCCACAATGCAATCTAATATATACTGACCTGCCTTAGTAGTTCAGGACTCAGCCAAGGAAGCATAGATGTACTGAACTGGGGGAAATCATACACAGCTTTTAACTGTTGTCCACTGCTGACTAAACTATAGAGGTGATTTAAGCCCGACAAATAAACTAGGCCATCCCCTGAAATCAATATGTGGCTAGCTTTAATACTTCTGAAATGCAAACAAACAAATTAATTAATAAAACCCCAATTATCTTGCTGGAAAGACTATCCTATTAAATACATATTAAGATTCTGATACATCACTTATGTAGATTTGATTCTTTTTAATAGCTATAAGCTTTTCTATAGCTTAAAGGTTATGCTATTCTTTATTGCATCAGAAAGAGAATTGAGGCATACTGCTTACGTTAAACTTGATGCTGTTCTTGCTTGAGTCATTCTTGAATTTAGTTAAGAATTACTTGACTAATAAATAGCAGATCTGAGTCTGTGAAGATGTATCTAGCAAAGATGCTCACAATATAAAAGATGCCTTGATTTGAAGTGACAATTTCAAATGATCCATTAAATAGGCCTCAGCCCAAGAAGGTATAACTAACTCTTTCTCATTCTACTTCTCTGCAAGCCAGGGATGATAAACTGGCTTGTGGGCTGGATTCATCCCACAAAGCCTCCCTAACTAAACACCCAACAGTTCAGTTTATAGTTACATGCACTGAGAGAAAATGGAGAGAGACTGGATGGTTTCCTCTGTGGGCTAGGCTAGAGCAAAACAGAAAAGGTTCATGAGCTATTTATATGGTAGCCAGCCATTACCAGCTTATAGCCCTCAATGTTTCTAGGACGGAGGTAGATTTTTAAAAATCCCACAATGTGAAATGTGTGTGAGTAATCCCTTGGTCAGTGCAACATAAGAGAATTATTCTAGGTTAATGTGACCCATTTTTTCACATTTTTTCTAATTCTCTTCCCTCCTCCCCCAATCAGATTTTGAGTCTAAATATTTGATAGCAAAATTACGGTAGCTTGATGACTCACTCCCTTTTTTAAAAAAGCATATTTAAACAATATTGCATGTTCTAATTTTAATAAGGCTATAAGTATTGTATTATATGCTTTTTATTTGTACATGTTTTCCACAAAACTATATAGAGATCTTGCTGTCTCAACATACTCACTTTATACCTGAGGGTATGTACTAGAAGAACTCTATAATGTAAGGTAACTTAGGACCTTATGCAGTAGAAGTCACAATGTATAGAACACGTCCAAATTACTTCACTGTAAATAATTGTGGTAATAATTCAAAGAAATCAATTTAGCTATACACAAAAGGTCATATAGATAGATCAAGTTTTCCTTTTGTCCTGTCTCTTGTTGTACCATTTCTTCACAATGTATTTAGAAACCAAATATTTCTTAAAATTTAGGAGTTAACAATTAGAGGCCAAGGGAAGGAACCCTTAATGAGCTCATGCATTCATCAGAAAATGCCTTGTACCAGAAATTAAATATTCATATTGTAATATACTCAAAACATGATATATTAAAATAATAGGAATATCTGTGGAGGTTTAATATATTTTAAAGCATTTTGGAATTCCTTCTGAGAATGAGAAATGAAAACATAAATTGTTATACTTGGTAAGGATATACATCTTAATCAGAGAATGATACTAAAAGAAAATAGATAAAATAAAATAATCACATAACTTTTCAAGCTTCATCTGAAATCTTTGGATGGATTACAATGAAGTTCTTCCATATTACCTGTGAATATAACCATGTTGATGCATATAGTTCAATCCATTAACTGCACCAAAGAGGATATTTCCTATCAAAGCTTCACTCATGCCTTCAGGGAAGTAACTCCTCAAGAGACAACTGGCTGAATCTAGAAAGAAGAGCCCAAGGTTTAGTAGTAACTCCTCATAATATCCTTATAATATAGGAAGGTCATAGCTGGCCCAGATATTTTCTACCATAATTAGGATGATCAAATTCATTGAACTTTTGCAATGTTAAAAAAAAAAGCTCAAGAAGAACTCCTGGGCAGAATATAGATGTACATGATCAAAGAAGCACATTAGCACTGGCCTCTAAAGCCCACAACTGAAGCAATTCTGTTTCAAAAAATAGTCCCAATTGTTTCCTTTTTAAGTAATTATCCCACTTGGAAGTACAAAAGATTCCACAAACTAGGTACCAATAAGCTGAATTGCTCTGCATGTGCAGAAAGAATTTAATAAATAAGGATATATTTTTGTAAACAGTTACTTACGGTAAGCCATGAAAGGAGAAATAACCCAAAGCATTCTTCCAGCAGTAAACACTGCCCAAAAAGTCAAGATATTCGGATGTCGGAAAAAGTGGGATAATATCACTTCATTCTAAAGGAGGAAAGAAATGTTTTAATAATCTAAAAGACGGGAAATATTCCATGCTGTTTTAGCTATAGGAGACTATGTGTGTGGCACGAATGATCTGGAAACAATCCCTGAATCAGAAAAAAAAATAGGTGGCTCATTTCAATGTCAAAAATATAAAACTGAAATTACTTGAGAAAGCTATAACTAATTCTCTGTCAGCAGATTTCCAAATTTCTTTGCATATATAGAATTACTAAGAATATGGGGATATAGGTAAAAGTCTCAACTTATATAACCTTGCAAGCATTATATATCAAGTTTAAAATCATGTTTACTTGTAAAGCATTTAAGAGTTCTTCAGAACATCTTTCCAGATCTGTGATTCTTACAGCCACCAGTGTTCCTGTCGGGATATGACGGGCGAGGTAGATTGAAGTTAAGTTGTTGTATCCTTTTCCTACAAAGTAACAGGAATATACCACTTAAATTCTAATTAATTAACTAATAATATTTTGGAATGGATGGTATACAAATAAAGTAAATAAATAAACAAAATGTTCTTATGACTCACAAACTCTTAACAATTGTGAAAAAGAACACCTTTCAAAGCAAGCATAAATATGTGATGTGAACCAGAACACAAGAATCTGATTCTGAAAGCTTTCATAGTTGAAACGCTCTTGTTTTAAAAAGATTACAGGTAGTCATTTAATTATTACAATTGGGACTGTCAACTATTGGCAATAGTCATTAAGTGACTATTACATCAGATTATGATCACATCAGACTTATTATGTCAATTCCACTGCAATTGTTAAGTGAATCATTCCCAGTAATTAAGCACAATGTCATGAGATTGCAACTTGCAACTTCCTGCTGGTTTTCCCATTGACTCTGCTTGCCAGAAACCAGCTTTGAAGGTCATGTAACCATGGGATGTTATAAATGCAAGCCAACTATGAAGCACCCAAATTGTAATCATGTGATTGTGAGAATGATATGATGGGCATAAGATTGAGGGCCAGTCAAAATCTACTTTTTCAGCACCATTATAAGTTTCAATGGTCACTGAACACAACTGTCCTTAACCAAGGACTACCTGTATTATGTTCTGGTGACTATCGAATGATAGACAATGTGCAATTTATAAATTTACAACGTATTCAGAATAGATCAATGAATATTGGTGTAGCATGTTAAATGTTTAAGGCAATAGTGTACAAAAAATGAAATAAGAATTGAAACTGATATTTTAATAGGGTTTACCAATTGAAGTTCATTTAAAATAAAACTTAAGCAGTTCATTAGCATAATAGATATCTTCACACCAATTACCAACATCGTGTGCTAGTTACATACAAAGGTGCTTGTGTAATACCATTATGAATAGACAGTATTCCAATCTTATTCACTCATGTAGGATCTGAGACAATGGAGAAGAATGCAAACAAACATTTTCTTCTGCTTAAAAGAGAGGTGATAGATATTGCAGCTGAAAAATAATTATTCATGCACGATTTGACAATATCCTTATACTACTGAAGCTACCATGAATAAAAACAAAGACTAATATCAAGACTTACTGAATCAAAGGCAAGACAAGAAGTTAAATGGAAATAGGTTATAAAATACAAGCAAGCATTAATAAAGATAAAACTAATATATATCTCAGACCTATTGGCAGGGGATGGCAAAGGGTAAAATTTCTAATCCATATCTTTGGTTCAAGTATAAACTAAAGATCTCTCACTTAAGACAAAATAGGAACATCTTTCCATCACAAAACAATCACCTATCTCCACCTGGAGATCATAGTGTGATACATCAGAGGACAATGGTCTCTGTTCATCTCCTCTTTGGGTTGATTGGCCCCAACATACAGCAAGTTCATCTGTCTGAATAGGAAAAATATTAATCTTTATTGTTTAAAATGGAGTCATTTCACATAAATTTTGAAAATCTTCCAACATTCCTATCTGTATATCATTTCAAAAGTGCCAAGTGGTTTTTAATTTTGCCTGGTTTTTGATGGAAAGAACTTCTTTAATTGAGGTATAATTTTTTTTATCAAGTTGAATGTATTTAATTTCTATAAAAACCCTATGTGGCTGATCAGATAAGGTACACATTTCTCTATATCAATCAATCCATGAAAAAGCCAGACATTCATTTTCACTAAAAATCTTATATAATGTAAGTACTTTAAAACCAAAATACTAAACAATATATCCTATCTAAAGTGCTACCATATACTCTAGAGCAGGGGTGTCAAACTCAAGGCCTGCGGGGCGGATCCAGCCCGCAGGGTACTTAGATCTGGCCCACAGGGCCAGCCTGGAAATTGCAAAGGACCGGCCTGCAATGCTTCTACTAGCTAAAATGGGGTATGGGGGGGGGGGGAATCACACAGCCTCCCCCTCTCCTCCTCCCCCCCCCCCCCCGTTTCAGCTGCCAAAGTGCTGCAGGAAAACAGTTGGGAAAGAAAATAGTTGGGAACACAAGCAGCAATCAGAAGAAAAAGAACTGGTCAGGAAAGCATTTTTTCAAACAAAAAAAAAATGGGCACGACATAATTCTTTGCACTGGCAGGTTCAAGAGGTTTCTGAGTTGGGAAATTTTGACCCCTAATTTTGTTTCACTGACACTCATTTTATTTATTTATTTATTTATTTTTCATATTTGTATACCGCCCTACTCCCGAGGGACTCAGGGCGGTGAACAGCATAAATAAATACAAAGACATATAAAAGTTAGAAAACTATTAAAAACAGATTAATTAATTTAGGTATAGGTTCAAAGATTAAAATATCCAAATTTATCTAAAGAGATTTAAAAACCAATTTAAAGCCAATTTAAAGGCCAATTTAGAAGGGAGAGTTATCCTCATTGAGAGGACTGGAAGACTTCTGTTTTGGTGGCAGAGAGGACAACAGAAGGGATCCTTGAGGCTACACAGATTCAACTTTAGGCAGCTTTAATCTATCTGAATTTTGCCTACAACTAGTCAAGGCAAGATGATCTTCTCCTTAGCAGCATTTCTTTCCTTTCCCTCATTCAGCCTTTTTCTAACCCCAACTTTTCAACTGCACTTTCTAGCTTGCATCCATTGTCATTTTTTCCTATAGCCAGAAGGGTTTCTTTTCTTGCTTGGGCAGTTCCCTTGGCTGCCTTTTCTGGGCTGAGTCTCCTTTTCTTTCTTCCTCTGGGGTTTCCTCTGCATCCTACTGCTGTGACTTTTACTTCTCAATTCACTTTTTCTCTTTTGAGTCTATTCAGAAAATCATATCCTGGGTTCAGTCTTATTTCAAATTGACTAGCATCGATCTCCTGTGCCCCATTTTGGCTGCCAGAGTGCTGCAGGAGGCCATCCAGGCCAAAAATGTTTTGGCTGACAGAGGGCTATCAAAACTAAAAACAAAACAAAGGGAGAAATGTTTCCCCTTTTGCATTTGAGCATGCAAGAAGGGGCAGGAAAGAAGAAAGGGAAAGAAGAAAGAAAAAGAAAAAGGAGAAAAGATGGAAGAGAGCAAGGAAGAAAAAAGAAGGAAGGAAGGGAAGGAAGAAGTTAGAATGAAGAGGAAAGGAAAAAGAAGAAAAGGGAGGGAGGGATGAGTGTAATGAGGGAGAGTCTGAGGGAAGTCCTGCCTTAGCACTTGGCCACTACAGGTGCCTCCCTCAGACACGAGTTCCATGTCACGCCCACCCTGGCTACCCCCATGCCCCCCCAGCCCTTCGAGGTCAAACACAACTCTGATGAGGCCCTCAATGAAATAAGAGTTTGACATCCCTGCGCTAGAGGACAAAAAATGTATTTGGTACGTAATTCCAATTCTCTAATATATACAATTAGTTCTCACTTACTGACCACTCATTCAGTGATTGTTTCAAGTTGCAAGGGCGCTAAATGTGTGGTATTTACAACTGTCCTCAAAGTTACAACCATCACAACATCCACGCAGTCTTATGATTGAAATCTGGCAACCAACTTGCACTTGCAGTGTTGTTGCAGTGCCCAGCAGTCATGTGATCACCATTTATGACTTTCCCTGTTGGCTTCCCTAAACAAAATCAAAGGGGAAGCCAGGAGAAAAGATCGCAAGTCACTCAAGTAAGTCTTCCCCATCCTGCAACAACCATTCCCAGGCCCCAAATTATTTCAGTGTGCTGCTACTATCACTCACATATCCTCTCCCACCTGGCAACAGCGATTTACACACCTGCCAGTCTGCTTGCGAGTCACTGGGACTTGCATCTTCCTGCTGGGTTCCCCACTAATTTGTTTTTTGGAAGCCAGCAGGAAGTATACATTTTAACACAAGTGTAAACACGATTATGATAGAAAACGTAATACTAGTTCTGCTAAGGTAAGATGAATTTTCTCTTACCAAGCCTTGATTACTGATGCTTTCCGATTGCTTTTCTACTCTAATGGATTCAACTCGTGTCCGTAGAATACAGGAACAGTCCTACAAAGATATTTGAAAGTAGAAAAATAAAGCCTTTAAAATGTGACTCACTAATCTATACTCATCTGTTATGATATGAAACTGCAACCTCAGTGCATAGTAATAATGAATTAATGTAGACACTGTACACAATAAGAAATGAATCCTTTCCAAATAATGTCATCTCAGTGGGTTTAGGGACTTCTAAGAGTCCATTTTGAAAAATCATGATTAAATTCACTTTTTCAAAATTAAGTTACAGTATAGTTCTCTGAATTCAAAGCTAGATAAATAAGAGAGAAGCTGAATTTAGTCATCCAAGTAACCCCCTTTTTATGACCCTGTAAAACGGCCATTCCAATTATTAATTTTATCCCTGTAATCTTTAGTTTGGGATACTGTTCATCAACAACTTGTTGTGGGGCCTGAACCTGAACATCATATTAAGATGTAATATATATATTAATATATATTAAGGTGTAAGAGGAGGCATTAAACCACAATTTTGGGCTATGTTTTACAGTTCAAAGAAGATTCTATTTAAAAGCTTTGACTCTGGAAAATGAACCAGAGTTCTGACCCTCTCTCTGCAATGCTCCGCAATGGACAAAATAATTTTATTCTCTTTGTACCTCTTTATTATATTTCCAACATGCAGATTATTTATATATTAACACCTGCTAGATTTCAAACATTAAAACAAATATGTGCTTACCAAACAAGACATGGAACTGTTTTAGTTCATGGAAAATATCATGCTAATCCATTTACTCTGAAATAGAACATTAAGATATTAAAGATTACAATACATTCAACATCCAAATATCAACCAAAGATGTCTCTTTTCCTCTTTGGCCATAAACTTCCACAGAAATCCTCCAACATATAGTGTTCTGGATAAAATTAATGATCAGTAGCACAACTCATCAAAAATATTTGAAATCATAGTCAAGCATTATCAGAGTTATATCAGAAACCATTTCAGGACATTGAAGTAAACAAAGAATATTGGGCTTTAATTTCTTTACATGATCTGAATTAAGACTGATTTATTACATGTCTGAAATCAGTCCATGTAACCATGACAGTGACTTAATCACAATTGGTACCCATAATTTATAATGTTTACAAAACTTAACTATAGCACCACTTGTTTGAACTAAATTGAGAAAGGTTTCTTTCTTCTGCTGCTTTTGAATATGAGATAGAAACTGGAAATAAGTAGATTTGGGGAGTAGGGAAATTAACAACACCAAGAGAGCTGGTTACCACCCCTTCTAACCCTAGTGCTGATAATAATGTGGCATTACATTTCTTCTTACTACAATGTAACACTGTCAACCTTAACAAATGAAGTACAATTGGTTGTGATTTGACTTACTGACTGAATAATTACTGTATATTCATGATTGCACGTCAAATTAACATCATGCAAACATATTTTTATTTGAGAACCATTTTTTAAAAAATGTATTATTTCTTTCTATAAACATATTTTATAAAATAACATGTTCAGAAATGAACTCTAGTAAAATCATTTCCAAAATTCTTTGCATCAATTGACCTGTTTTCATCACACAAACAACACACAGTAATATTCTCCTCAAAGAGGCCTGCAGTTCTTTTAATGGATTTCTTTTTAAACAAAGATAAAAGAATACGCTAAGACTTTAAAGATATGAAAGATTTTAAACTCAGAGTTTGCACACATATGCCTAAATCATCGTTCCAAATGCCAAAGATTTTTTGTAAGTTATTGTTTTAATATTAGCTAAGATGGGAGTAAATGAAAAGGTGGAAACCATCAATATGCATATAAAAAATCGGAGGGGTACCATATTAGAAAGCATGACTTTTAATCTCAACATGCATACTTTCTATTTTGACTACAACCTATCCATATTGTCCATATTGTAAGATCACCAATTCTTCCATTAAAAAAGGATTGTGTACATATGCTTGAGAGCCAGCTTAATGGTTAAGCCACCAGGCTAGAAACCAAGAGATCTGCCTTAGGCAGAAAAGGTAGCTGGGTGACTTTGGGCTATCATTTTCACTCAAACCTAGGACTTGTTCAGGCAGTTTCTGAGAATCAGACATGATTGAACAGAAGAAAAAAAGTATGCTTTAAAGACGAATATGTTAATTTTATTATAAAAGCTGTTCTCAATCTGTACTATATCCATTTTAGGTAACTAACAAAAGAAATAGTCAGGAATTATAGCCATCAATACATTTTAAATTTAACAAATTCTAATACCAGTAGTTATTCACCCCATCCCCCCCCCCCACAAAAATAAAAAATTCATTACAAATACAAACTACCAGAAAATAGGGACAAATGAGTGAAGCAGAAGTAAGTTAGATGTTTAAGATTAGTATTCAAATCAGTGAAACGCTCAATCCATAACAGAAAGATATACTGCCACTCCTGCTTAAACGTTTGGACTATAATTTGGGCTAAATGCAATGCAATCAGGTGGATTACTGTATAATAAAAAATACTTGCAATCAAACTGCATATAGGATCAAGGATATATCATCATCCTAGGCATCTTAACATTAACCAATACTAGCGCTAACCTTCCAGTAAGGACTATGGACGTAGAACCTTCAAAGCCTTTTGAGTATTTGATTCTTGCAGAGGCAGCCCTTTTTCTCTTTCACCTGGAGAAGCAACATAAACATTGCGAGACTCCATCTCCAAAGTTTTGTCGCAACAACTTTAATCACCCAACTGAGTCAAAACTAATTCAGCCGGGAGAATAAGCAACTAGGAAAGTTTTCGTCTTTTCCCTCTTACAGGAACTGTGCGGGGAGGTGACTTTGGGCGTCCCGCCTTCCTATTTCACACGTACCCTCGTTTGTTCCGACTTTGCACCGACTCTTTTCCTTCACACCCGGCCCGACTTTAACTTGTGTGTGTTACCTTCTGCAAATTTTACCAGGAACTCTGTCCCATCGAGCCTCGTAGGGCTTCCTCCAGAGCAGAATCACCCACGCGAGGGGATTAGGCTGATCCGGGGGCGCGTGTGCCTTGTTTGGCCGGTTCTCGCAGAGCAGCGGCAGGAACCGTCGGAGGCGGGGGGGGGGGCAAACGCCCCCCAGTACCGCGAGGCAGACCGAGAGCCGCCCTCCCTCCGCCAGCTCTTTTTCAGAGACACAGCGACCGACGACAGACCCCAGGCCCCTCAAACTTCAGGCCCCGCCCCCTAGAACAACTGCGAAGAAGTCCAAACCGGCGGAGGAGACCAACACGAGCACCTCCCACCTAAGGGACTACGAGCCCCATAGTGCTCTGCGATTCATATTCGCATGAGGGGAGTTTCCAAGGGGGGAGGCGGAATGGAAGGAGCTGTTCCCGCCCCACCGTTGCACGATGGGAATCGTAGTTTCAAAGCCAACGGGTGGCAGAAGCAGTTTGGCGAGCTCCTTACGGGATAGCTGCCTCGCAAAGCGGGAGGAGGAGGGGCGGCGCGACCTCTTTTCGGGGGCCGCCATCTTGTAGTCCAGCGTGACCGCCTCCTCTATCCCTACCCCTCCCACGTTGCCTCACTCCGTTCCGGTGCTCCGAAAGAGGGAGCCGGGGAGGCTCTTGCGGTAACAGCGGCAGCTGCAGCGCGTAGCTTGAATGGAGTGAGGTGGAAGCGCCCAGGTCGAAAAAATTCAAACCCGGGAAGCGGTAAGGAGCAAGGGAGGGGAGCCGAGATCATGGCTCTGCGTTTTCCCTGGTTTTATGCATCCGCCCATTGCTGCCTTCTGTCCTTCCCTTTCTCTTCTTCCATTTCTACAGTCGGTTCCTTCGTCCCTTCCCCCCAATTCCATGTTAAGATGGATATTGTCTTAAGAAGAAGCACTGGCTGGACCAAGGATTTAGTACTGTCAGCAATATACAAAAGGATGAAGGCTATTGCTGAGCACATTGTAAGCCGCCCTGAGTCTTCGGAGAAGGGCGGCATATAAATCAAATTTAAAAAAAAAAATTGATCTGGACTCCAAAAACGACCGCGAGATGCTTTGCTTTCCAAGAGAGATTAGAAAATCTGACCTGTATCCATTATTAGGGCTGGAGGGAGTCGAGCATGACAACGATTGCATTCTCACACTCTTCCCTCCTTCCCTTTCTCCAGTGTTGCCAGATCCTCGCCTCCCTTTTGCAAAAGGTCCCCTTGACCCCTGATTCCCCCCCCCCCCCCGCCTTTCCTATTTCACCTGCGGGCTATTCCATCTCCTGAACAGGCTCTTCTCTTTCCTCTTGTAGCCGTAACGAAAAATGTTCAAAGAGGAAGGAGGAGTGTTTTTTTAAAAAAAAAAGAATCAGAAGCGAAGTTGGAAGAAGAGGTGGCTGTTCCGTGCGCGACTGCGGTTTGCACATTTTGTATGAGTGCCTGGTATAAATCCATCCCAACCACGAAGCAGCTGCTCATGTTGATATTTTTTGTCATTGACGTCTTGGCTAGGACAGTCGAGATTAGCCGGTGCCTGTTTCTCCCTCCCACCATTTTTTAAGGAAATTATAACAATCGGCTCTTTCTCTTTTTCGGGATTAGCTCACTTGAATCAGTAGTCAAGAAATAAAGAGAAATCGTTATGAACTCAGAAGCTGGTACCGTTGCCTATTGGGATGGGCAATCAAACAGGGTAGCCATGTCTGTGGATTACTATAATCAGATTGATTTTAAGTATCAGCAATGCACTTATTAAAACATATGTACTGAGTGTTTAGTTTTATAAAACCACTCCTCACTGCAGTCTCTTGTCGTTTAATAGTAGACATATTTTGATCAACAATTCAATGAATTACAATACAAATACATATAATTACCATAATATAAACTTAAAAGTATAAAATAAAAGTAAAGATTAAGTGAGTGATATCAATTCATCTTTCAAAGGCTCTCCAAAAATGAAAGCTAAAATGGGCCAATCTGATTTCTAGTGGGAGTCAATCTACTAACAACAATAATACAAATAATTTTTTAAAAAGTAAATAAATAAAAAAAACACAAACAAAAATGTTGATGGACCATTGGGTCTTTTTCTGTTGTCAGTTTTCTATGTTTCTAATGACAATCTTCAGTGATAGTTTGCCTGGTTTTACATAAGGCTACTCTACAGTGTGATTTACACCAAAGATTGACTTTCTGAAATGTCAGTTAAAGCAAATGGCATATGTTACTCAAAGTCATTCAGGTGGAACAAACTTTTTCCATTGTAAAATTGGTATAAGAAAGCAAATATGGGTACTCATCTGTAAGAAGAGTAAGACAAGTAGTTCTTAATTTACAACCACAATTGAGCCTAAAATTTCTGTCGTTAAGTTGTTGTTAAGTGAATTTTGCCTCATTTTACAACCTTTCTTGCCATAGTTGTTAAGTGAATCACTTAAGTGAATTTGGCTTCCCCATTGACTTGGCTTGTAAGGACCTCACAAAAGGGGATCACATGACCCCAGGACATTGCAATTGTCATAAATATGAGTTGCCAAGTGTCTGAATTTTGATCACGTGACCATGGGAATGCTGCAACAGTTGTAAGGATGAAAATGGACATAAGTCACTTTTTTAATGACGTAACTTCAAACAGTTACTAAATGATGTGCTTTAAGTCAAGGACTACTTGTATTGTCCTTCTGAAATGCCAGCATGGGGATATCTATGGACAAGAAAGTCCAGTTGCTTCTTGAAAAAGCACCTTTAGGAAGTCCTGCCTGTGGAATTAGGGCTACAGAAATCTGGATGACCACTAAATAGTAGCAGAAAGGTATAAAAGTCCTTAACTCTTTATTGCTATTTAGTGGCACTCTTCTCAGTGACGTATGTCAGGCCCACCACTGCTGACAAAGTGCCACTGGTTTACTTGAAGAAACTGTTGGTAGAAAGCATTCATTTTATATTCTAACAAATATATTATACTGCTTATATCTTATTCTGCTGTTTAACCTTGGCTGTTCAAGTCCAGTCTTAAAAAAATTTCTGAATACTGATAGCGTCAATTGTTCTGCCTTCCTCTCTCTACACACACTAAAATTCAAATCTCTGTTATGCTTTGCTATAGTACAGTATTATTCAGTATAGTATAGACAAAAAAAAAACCCTTTGTGCTTAGTGTCTCATTTATCCTTGAAGATTGCTATATTGTTGAATAATATCCCTTGTGGTATATCTTGTTCTCAAACATATTAACCATATGGCTTGGGGAAAAGGGTTCTTCATTAAGGTCAAGATGCAAGCCTGAGCAAGTTTCCTAATATATTGCCAAGCATATTATTTATAATGTAACATTTAAATAGTATCTGATGTAATAGGACCAGTTACTCCAGAGCCATTTTATATAAATCACTTGGAGTAACCTAAGTGCAAGCAGTAAACCATTGTTTCTTTTGGGGAAAATAATTACATCTATTGTGAATATATAGACAACACTTAAAGTGTAAGGTATAATAGTGCTATAATTATGCCACTATTAATGAAATAGTATTAGTGAACCAAGTTATTAGCACCAATAAGACCAAGGAGCTTATAGTGGACTATAGAAGGAATAGATCAGACATCCAGCCCTTACTTATCAATAGACACCAAGTGGAGCAAGTGGCCAGTTTTAAGTTTCTGGGTATTATCATATTCCAAAGTAAGCCATTTTGACTTCTATAAAATGCTATAAAAACCTCTGTAAAACATAGTTTTATACTTCAGTATTGACAAGTTTTTAAATTATAGTAAAAATGGTTTCTTTGTTTCCTTAAGCTGGCACATACTAAGGAACCTGGGAGTGACTAAATTTGGCTTTTAAAATAACAGTGGTGCACAATATTCATTCATCAAGTATTTGGTGTGGCACAATAAAGCATTTACAATCAATATTTGTCAATATATTACATGCACTTGTTTTACCAAATGTTGAGAAACATTACTCTATATTTAGTAAAATGTAAGTCAAACTAGGTACATTCGAAGTGGAACTCGCTTCCTTGTGAGTTTGTTTAAGACTGTAAATATTGCAATTTAAATTGATTGGATTCACCCATTGAGGTACAAACGAATGTGTTTTGTTCATTTGACGTAGCACGTTGTATGATCCAATCAATTGTGTTTGCTTGAACAGATCATGGTTTAATGTGAATCAACCTAAATATTGATCTTAAAGCAGGATATATTTTGGCTGATATTTTGCCAAATTAGATTATTTTAAATAATGTCATACAACATGGCTGAAAAGCACCTTCTCTAAATGGTGCTACTATGCAGTCATTTCTCATGTGCTCCAGTGGAACGTTTGGAGAGCTCATCCAAAGTGCTGCATAGCCCTAGGATTCCATACATTGATTTTGTTTTAAAATGATATTGGAACAGTTTGTTATGCCTATTTCTTTTATAATATATTTCCAGACAGGCATTCTTTTAAGAGAAAGCCAGTTAGTATGGTGGTTAAGGCATCAGGCTAGAAACCAGAAGATTGTAAGTTCTAGTCAGGGGTAAAATTCAGCAGGTTCTGATAGGTTCTGGAGAATTGGTAGCGGAAATTTTGAGTAGTTCAGAGAACCGGCAAACACCACCTCTGGCTGGCCCCAGAGTGGGGTGGGAATGGAGATTTTGCAATATCCTTCCCCCTGGAGTGGGGTGGGAATGGGGATTTTGCAGTATCCTTCCCCTGCCATGCACGCCACGCCACGCCCACAGAACCAATAGTAAAAAAAATTGAATTTCACCAGTGGTTCTAGTCCTGAGACTGTTGAGTCTCATCTTAGACATGAAAGCTAGTTGAATGACATTCTTATCCCAGCTCACTTCAAAGGGTTGTTGTTATGGAGAAAATAGGAGAAAGAAGGTGTATTAGACATCTTTACCACTTTGAGTTATTCATAAAATTACAATGATAATAATGGAAGCGGCAGAATAGAAGAAAAAGAATTTTAAAAAATCACAAAATACAAAGAGCTTCAAATAGAAGTAGTACAACTGTGTTAAAAGAAAGCAAAAATAATATCAATAGTAACTGAGGGCCTTGGGTACAGTCCCAAAACATCTGAAGCACTACATGAACACCATTGGCATTGACAAAATCACCAGTCACTTGCAAAAGTTAACTTTACTTAGGACAGCTTACATCCTGCAATGATACTTTTAGCACCATCAAATAACAACATCTACCTATCTTAGGTCCTTGGCAGGGATTCAATAAGTGAATAAAAATGCTTAATTATTTCTTATTTTCTTACTTTCAAAAATCTGCATTAACATAGAGTCCAATGAAACCCCCCAAATTAAAATATTCAAAATTTTCTAATAGGATAGTGCTGAAATGATCATCTGTGATTTCACAAACTAGCTGAAAACAGAATTGCTAGAAAAATAGCATTATTGTACAGTTGATTTTATAGGTAGTAGATAAAACAAAATTAATTTAATTTTTTTGTTACCAATCTAGTAATACTGTATAATATTTTGATTTTCCATCATTTAGATTTTCAAAAAGGTGTTCACATGTTTTCAAAATGGTTAATGCCATTAGAAAAACCCAGGCAGAAGTTTCTTTTTAGGTTAATATGCAGGATATATTCGTATATGAAAAATCATATAGTTAATTAAATTATATTTGTGATTCTGGCAAAGCTTAATTGGGTTATAAGTTACATGGAAATAGTTCAGATTTGTTTCATTCTAAGAAACTGTCTTTAACTAAATCACAGTACAGTTTTTCCAAGGTGGAGAACCTAATCAGTGTTCTGGTATGCTGATAAACAGAAGAAAAAAAATCAAATATTTGGAGAACATTTATGGAGATTCTCAGTCATCCAGGTCATGGTTATGCCAAAGGTGCTTTTTGGAGGTTTCAGAGGTTGGAAAAAAAGCAAGGCACAGAGCTCACAACCAACGAACCTGTTACTATAGTTCATCTCTGGGAACAGCTGTTTGGAGGTATTTCAAGAGACTGATCCATCCTCAATCAGCTTTTTTCTTATTTTCCTCCCCAAAAACTAAAGTGCGTTTTATACTCCGGTGCTTCTTATAGTCCAAAAAATACGGTCATTCATTTTTAAAGGAAAAAAAAATATTTTTGGCATTTGTGACCTAGCAATTTATACATGTATGTAATGCAATGTACTTTTCCATAAAATCATGCAATGGTCCTGCCCGAAGGAAAATTTACTCTGTCATAATGTTTGATGTTGGGATATTTCTGTTTCATATTTGAGTATACATTATAACTGGATATATACCAAAAGATAACTTTGCTATATATTAAGGTTTCTTTTTATTCTAGATTTTCATATGCAGGAGTGAAGCAAGAAGGAGTGGCAGAAAATTAATTAGAAAACTCCTATTTTGTTTAAGATGGGAAAAAGATACAATTACTTATTTAGAGAGCAGTAGTTAGGAGAAGAATTGTTTAACATTAATGTCTGAAATTGAATTTTAACCCTTGTTTTCCTCTTCTTTTTCCCAAGATGGTGAATGAACGGGGCAAGATTGTGATGTAAAGATAGTGAACCTGGCAGCTTCAAATGTATCTTCATTTGGCATAAATTATCCTCCTGTCTGTCTAGTTGATATGAAATGAATGCCAGCAATAGATTATTGCCAAACAATCATTCAGCTCAGATGAAAAGGAGCAAGATATAAAATGGAAAGAGGATGTGGTTTTCGAAGAATTGAAGCCTGAAGCAACTCTCATGAATTTCAACCACAGCAATTCAGAGAGCATCACTGGTAAACTGATGAGTTAATTAAAAGGTGCTGGTAGATGTTTTGGAAATTATAGCTGCTTCAAAGCTGCAATCTTCAGTACTTTATATTGAATTTTAGAACTGTCTCAAATTTACGGTGAAGCAATGCCTTTATTAGCCCAAACTCAAGGTAGATTAAATGGCATGTAAATTTTTCCAAAATGCTTGAGCAGGCAGATCATATTAAAAATTAGGAAAAAAGTTTGGGGAGGGGAAGAAAGAAAAGCATCTAAACCAGCTCCTTTAAAAAGGAATGCTGCTGTTTTGAATGAAGGATAAATTAAAATACTAATAAAAGCTGAAGTAAGAGAGAAATCCATCTTAAAATCAGTGCAATAGATTAAAAACTATTGCTTTTTTTAGTTAGGGATAATTGATTTCTAACAAAGGTGAACATTTAAGACTTGTGCTGTTTCTCACTGGCCTTAGTTCAAATCCAAATGGATAAAATTATCGTATTTTGTGGAGTATAAGACACACTTTTTCCCCCCTAAAAGAGGGTGAAAATTTGGGTGCATCTTATACACTGAATATAGCCCCGCCTAGCCTCCGAAAAGGAGGTTTCAGAGGCTGAATAAAAAAGCAAGGCGCAGAGTTCACAACCAACGAATCTGTTGCTAAAGTTCACCTCTGGGAACAGCTGATTGGGGGTACTCCCAGAGGCCGATCCACCCCAATAAGCTTTTTTCTTATTTTCCTCCCCAAAAATTAAGGTATACTCCAATATGTTTTATAGTCCGAAAAATACGGTAGTCATTTTGTTTCAGAATCTTGAAAACCATTTATTCAGCAAAGAAAATAATGGATTTCTTCCAAAGTTGATCTCTAGTCTGTTGTCTGCATATATCTTTAGATGTTTGCCCTAATGAAGACCTTCCTGAAGTAGAACTAGTGAGCATGCTAGAAGAACAGCTGCCTCAGTACAAATTACATGTGGATTCTTTATATCTTCCTGTAAATGATGACTGGATCCAGTCAAGAAGTTCTCACAGTCATGGTCCTGAAATTTCTTCTCCTGTTCTGGCTGAGGAGGCACTCCATTATATGAGTAAGTATCCCAATACAAATATAAGCATTCAAGATTCAGTCAACCTGCAAAAACGACTGAAGTACCTCCAGATTTGGAGAACAGTGTGTTTTCCAAAATTGGTACAAAGAACCAGGCTTGGATATATTACTACTAAGACTCTCAAATCTGTAACGTTTATCTGTGTTAAACAGTCCAACATAGGGCAATATGTTTTGAACCAATACCTCAAGTAGGCTAATTTACAGAATGTGTCCAAAATCTAGGACCCATCACTCCCATGGAATTGAAATTTGGCAAATTTTATAAAAGATTTTATGACATAAAAAATATTATAAAAGATTTTATGACATAATACAAAATGTCATAAAACATTTCCTGTGGTCAACTCCTAATGTTTGATTGTGCTATATGGTTTGACACGGGTTACTTTATATCTCTGAATATCTCCCTAAATTTTTAAGAACTTTTCCAGCACATTAGAAGCTCTGCCATTGTTGAAGGCATTAAAGAATATAGTAGGGACCCAAGGGATCACAGGTTGTCCTTTTTCTAATAAAATTTTAAAAAATAGTGGAATGCCCTATGAACATTGTTCTTGTTAAATGCACTGTTGGAGAATAAACAACAATGAACAGAGTTATTAAAATGGCATTGATTGCAGATTATGTATAAGGCAATAACATCAGCCTATGTCAAGCCCTACAAAACTAGACTATTAAAATCTCTTCCTACTACTAAAAACAATGTACCTGTTGGTTAAATATTGGCTTATACAACTTTTTTATTACCTGTATTTTTGATCACCTTATTTGCAGTGTGGGTGTGTTTAGCTTTCTGATCTTTAGGATTGAGCTTTCAGTCCACCCAGTAAAGTAAACTGAAATTCAATATTGACTAAAGAAATTAGTGCAGTTTCTTTAAGGAGCTGCTGGCAAATATACGCTATGGCAATGATGCTTCTGCTAGATCCAAAGCACTTTTCCACTTCAGATTGAAATATTGGATTCCTCTAATCTTGTATTACATTAGTGCGCTAATACCTATGGTAGAAAAATAGATTTGTCAGTGAAGTTAAACTCCTAATATGATTGTGATATTCTGCATTTAATGCCCTTTATAATTCCAAAACTATGATTGTGGTATTCCTCATTTAATGCCCTTCATAATTCCAAAACTAGAAAACTAGTTGACTTCTGTATTCAAAACTGCAATAGCCAATATTGCAGTATAGCTCCTCCTATTTTATGATACTTCTACTTGGAGAAATGTTTATTTGATAGCTGAGTAAATACGAGGGAGTATTGCTTGCAGGTTCAGCAGCATATGTACTGCAGAACAAAAAATAAAGGCTAGCCATGACTTCAGCTTGGATGCAGTTCTTCTAAACTACTCCTAATATATAAGTTGTTAGATGGATATGGCCCTAGATAAAAGGGATATGAACCAAAATGAAGAGCTACTCATGGGTTTCACTCTACAAGGTAAGTGTACATATATATATCTTTACTAGATTTTCCAGAAAATCTGAAAGCTTTATAAAAACTATGCATTTTTATAAAGTTTATAATTGACATTTGGATTTTTGATGTTTGCTACCTGATTACAAATGAGAAAGTCCTGAAATTCAACTTCTTCAAGAAGTTGAATTTTAATAAGGTCTTTCTGTCTTAGAATGTAAGAAAAAACTGAATACAATCCACAACTGAATACATAGTTGTGTAAAGTAAAATACTGTAAACTTTGCATAGGCAAGAGATAGTAAGAAGGAGAGTATTTTCACTGATTATCTGTTTTTCTGTTATTTCTTTCCACCTATTGTCACTAAAAATCTCTCCTAAAAGCTTGGGAGATCATTTGGAACCCAGATTGCTGCAATGAGGAAGAATATGTATTAAAATGGCTACGCCTTTATGGACAGAAGAACATCTAGTTTATAATGCAAAATCTTCAATAATTTGTATGTTACTTCTGAAAGTAGAAGGAACCCATGTGTTTATACTTGTGGAATTTTATTTTGGATATTTTCTTAGTAGATTTTTGACATTGTTGTATAATACTTAAGAAACATGATAACTTGGGTTCTCCTATCTGTGACTTACTGGTTAAGCTGAGCAGGCTTTTGACTTTTCCTTTTAATAAAAATGGACACTCTGGTAACTGGGTCTGTCTTCCTCTCTAATAAATTGTAAATTGTTAGGATATAAATAGATCCACATAACAGATTTGTCATATGTCTGTTTCCTGTTTGTGTGATACAGAGGGTATTGCTGCATAGAATAATAAATTGTGTCTTGGCTACATTTTTTTCTTTACAACCCAAAGAAGAAAAAAATTATATACAGTAAAGAAGATTGGGACTGTGTCTATCTGCCTGTCTTGACTATTTGCCCTTCAGCTAGATAGATACTTTTAAAGAGAATTGAACTAAATTTGGTCTTGTAGGGATGGAAATGATTCAGAATTTTGCTGACTTTTCTACTCTATCATCTCCTCTCCTCCTTGGTCACCTGACCCAAAATAGAACTATTATTAAACTTTTGAAGAAGAAAAATCCAAAAGCCATTCTCTGCAAGTTTTTGTTACTTTATTTTTTGCCTAAAGTTAAAAAAAATCAAAACTTCTGGTGACTACTGTACAACAACCTGGGATTCTTCTTTGAAATAACACAGAAATAGTCCTGCCACTGCTATCCATGATAAATATAGTACTTCATGACTTGAACATGCAGACCTTTATATACCAAAAATTATTTTTTCTGTGAAAACTTTTTTCTCTTATTTTCTTTCATTAGAATTTATTCCACAAAAATATAATGCAACGAAGTCTGAATGTCTTTTTTCCTATTCTTCTTCTTTAATTACTGATCTTCGCTTTTTTTTTTTTTTTTACATTCTCAAGTATGTTATTCTTGGAGTATATTATTTTCATTTGTTTAAATCACATTAAGGAATTGTTTTGTTTTTCAGTTGCTGGCACAGATAAAGGAGAGCATGTACCCAAAAATTGCAATGATATTGAAGTAATCACTCATCTGTTGGCTGAGGTAAAATTGTTGTTGTTTTATAACTAAACATAGTTTTACAAATTGGAAATAAATATTTAAAATTTGAGAAAGAAACAGATAATGTTAAGAATAGACACTTTAGTAGTGTTGTTGTTAGGGTGCTCAAGTTCCAACACCTTAATCTTTCACTGATGTGATTCAAACTTGGCCTAAATCTATGGTAGAATCTCATACAAAATGTTCTAACTGTTACAGTTAGAATAAATAGTAAAGACCTTGCTGGGCAACACTATTCTTTTACATTCCAAATTTCAGCCTGATTTTAAAACTGAAACAATAGCCAGTGGAGTAGGATACAGGCTGGGAAAAACAGCTCAAAGTTTTATTTTCCCCAGAATAAATCCTGAGAGCAACAAAGACTGTAGAAACATTTTTGGGCCTTAGTCTCAGACTCTTTGCCCCTAGGAGAATAGGAACTAGTAAGATGAAATCAGCAAAAAAGTACAGCCTGAACGACCAGAATTATTGGAAATGACCTTGAGAGAGTCCAGACTGGCCAGCAATCAAATAAGTGACAGCTGAGCCCACAGAAGGAATGGGGACATGGCAAATGTCCTCAGAAAGGATTCTTTCTAGTTTCTTGGACTGTTAAGGCAAAGGGGGTGGTGGAAGATATACTTTCAGATTTGCAAGATTCTGTTAATGTAACCTTCAAATAAAGATAGATATTAATACTCCTGGGTGTAATTGTCTGGATTATCTTGTAAGGATGACAGTTATCCTTTTCAGAGTTGCTTTCCTTAGTAGCTTGTGCTTCTATCCATTCCTCCAATGTTTCTTTCCTTGCTGTGTTAATGATTGCTAGCATTGGTATGTATATCTGGGCCTTTTGTGACTTGGCATAATTATCTTATTTTTCCAAGACTTCATTTTTTTGATTACAATTATTTATTCTTTGATCAAGCGATGTGCTGGCCTAGTGATGAAAGAACTCGCCTCCCACTTGGAAGGTTGAGAGCTTAATCCTACATAGTGACAGATGTTTCTCTCCTAGGGTGAAAAGAAAAATACCTCTGCAAATTCCGCCTGGCATCAGGAAGGGCATCCAGCCAATAAATGCTCAGCTCCATCCAATCACCTGACTCTCTTCTGAATTAAGGGATTACAGGGTTGTAAAAAGGGAGCTTTAAATTATTAATTCTTTGATATTCCAGTGTCAGATTTATATTAGAACCATGGCCACATATTCAAAAATAACTTGGACATTGATAAAAAAAACCCATTTACAAAGGAAAACTGAAGCTGTTTATTTCAAAGTTTAGTTCTCAGTTAATGCTTGATCCAGATTCTAAGTAAAGTGGGGAAGGATGCCTTCCCATTCAGTAACAGAGTGAAAGGTTAACTCCAGATTTGGGTGGAACTTTCTACTTTGGGGAACAGGTATCCAAGGCACCCACAGAACACAAGAGTTTGGAAGTTGAAGATTAGAGCTCACAAGAAAGGAAATGACTTGTGTTTGTAGTACAGCTGATTCTAGATTCCCTCCCCCCAGGGCTAGTTCAGTGGTTTGATGGATAGTAATGGTTTTTATGTTACTTTAGATTTCTGTCTGTTTTTAAATACCAAATATTTGAAAAAGATCCTGGCTTTTCCTGAATGCCGCTATTTTATCAAACTTAAAACTCTGTCTCTTTTCTTCATTTTTATGCGCAAATGAAAAAAAGGCTACCATTTGAATAACTTATTTGGGGGAGAAATAATGCAGTTTTTAATGATTTTCTGAGCAGAAAGATCGGGATCTAGAACTTGCAGCACGGATTGGACAAGCCCTTCTTAGACGAAACCATAGCCTAACTGAGCAAAATGATGTTCTGGAAGATCAGCTGGGTCAAGCCTTTGACAAAGTAAGTGAACAAATTTAAGCTTTGGGGATTTTAAGAGGTTAATGTATTGTGTAAGCATCTGGTGAAGTTATATTAAGTATGAAATCAGATGAAAACTTTCAATCTATTGATGTTAGAAGCTTTCTTTCCTACAAAGTTTCAAATTAGTCTTTGTTTACTGCAGAAAGATAAAAGAATTTTGAAGGCTATATACAATATTCCCAATTCTCATGATTCTTCTTTTTTAACCTTTTAAAATAGAAAAATGTTTTTAAAAAAACAAAGAATCCCAGAATATATTTGAAAGCATTTGATTCAGCAACTTTAGTGAAGCCTAGGTCTATATAATATTTAGACTGGTGCTCATTTAATTTAGGTTCCAGGGAAGAGTATTGAGATATAACTGAAATAAATAAAATTTACCCATTGTTGTAATGCATTTTAATCTCACTAGATACAGGAAGCAACTGCACCATATATAGATATATTACATTATAAATAAAGAATTCTGCTGTTTGATGAATATAGAAAAAGTTCTTTATTTTCCTAGAATTAAAAAAAAACACTGAATGATGGACTGATAAATATTTCTTAAAGCCTTAGACTGTTGCTTTTAAAAAGGTACTTCTGCCAAGGAAAATTATGTAAATTTTACATTATTGAATTTTGGATAATGACAGTCGAGGAAAGAAAATATGATAATTGGAACATGGAATGAGCAAAGATATCTTCCATTAATATTTCTAAGCCTTCTTATAAAAATGTAAGTTGGAGGAAATCCATATTTAATACTATTTTTTTAAAGTGGGAGGAGATTTGCATATTCTGAAGAAGTGGTAATGGAAATAGCAGTACAATTGTATTTTAACTTGTCTGTTGATTCACTAGTGTAAATTGCATTGTTTTGATAAATGGTTATGTTTAATAAACAAAAATGCTTTAAAATCAGATTCATCAGCTACAACATGAGCTAACAAAAAAAGATGAACTGCTTCGTGTGGTATCCACGGCTTCTGAAGAAAGTGAGACTGACTCTAGCTGTTCCACACCACTTCGCTTCAATGAGTCCTTCAACTTGTCACAGGGTTTCTTACAGTTGGATATCTTACAAGATAAACTCAGGGAACTGGAAGAGGAAAATCTATTACTTCGAACAAAGGTAAATTACATTCTTATTCCTTTTGAGTATTATTAATTGAATATAAATCCAAGCATTAAAAAAAGGATATATTAACATGGCTAAGGTCATGCTTATGGAAGAAATGATAAGTAGGATTGTTCAACCAAAAAAGGACAGCAAAAAGCTTCCAAAGGGTATCTCCAAACTGAAGAAATGAACATCAGAATGCAATGTAGATGCAAATGACCCAAAAACAATTTTAACTTCACATGGATGCTGTGAGATCTGAGATGACAGTGACTGACCAGAACAGAAATGTAAGATGACATTGGATGCTTCAGTGAAAAAAAATTTGTAATGTGACTGCTATAAAAAAAAGGCGAACTCTCTTATTTGGGTCATTACAAATTGAAAATAAAATTAGCAATATTATAATTTTGCTTTAAATGAAATAAGTGCCACAATGAGTTATTGTATTTGTAATTCTATCATAGAGCTACAACCAGTGGTGTAGATCCAAAGATATCCATTAGTGGAAATATTCCTCTCTCCCTCAGAATGTTCCTTCAGATTCTTCTGAAGAACCTTCTATTGGAGTTGGATTATAAATACTCCCCTAACATTGAATATATTCCAGAGTAAACATTTTGTTATACAGAGAATGGGAAAAAAGAATATTTTTACAGATAGTGTTCCTCTTAAAATTAATGAAATACTTAAATTTTTGAAGGCACGCCATTTGAAGACTGAAACTATGACATACGAAGATAAGGAGCATCAGCTAGTTACTGACTGTGTTAAAGAAATAAGTGAGTATTCGGATCATGTCTTCCACAGAGAATAGACCTTTAGATACAAATTTAGTTCACCTTCATTACTCCAGGTTTGAGCTCTGTACTATTCTTAACTTCATTTGGTCCTTTAAAAGGCAGTATTTCAGGGTCTGTGCAGATATAATTGAATTGCAATTTATATCAAGCCCCATAATTGGCCATACTTGCTTGAGTGCAATGGGTTGTAATTCAAATAATTAGCAGGTAAATCCCCCAAGTTAAAATTTTATACATGAATAGAAACGTGAAAACATTTTAATTACATTTTTCCTATCAAGTTCAATTCCTCTAACCTTTTATCTGCCAGTCTTTAAATATGGTTATTAATTGTGAATCCACTAGCCTTCAAATTAAATATTAACAAACCTTGCTATTAAGCAGGGTATTAAAACTAGAGTGTTGAACTGGGTTTAAAAACTTGGTTAATGGAGAATCCTTGTTGTGGAGACCTACAATTCAAGCAGGCACAGTTATTTAGTTTGCATTTTCTTGGATTTTGCTTAAAGTAACTATTGTACGAAAGGCTTTAAGGAGTTTATTTTTCAGAAAGGATGATATACTTCTGGTTTCTTAATAAAGCATATATATCTTAGAGGAAACAAATGCTCAGATTGCAAGAATGAGTGAAGAACTGATGAGGAAGGATGAGGAGCTGATTAACTACCAGGAGGAAATCTCATCCCTTTTATCTCAGATTGTTGATCTTCAGCATAAGATCAAAGAGGTAGGTGTGCAGAAGGGAAATGATGAAAGTCAAACCGTTGCCTGTACTAAGAAGGAAACACTTCTAACAGAGCTCATATGGGATTAAATAACCATATTTTGTATATCCTCAGCATGTAATTGAAAAAGAAGAATTGAAGCTGCATCTACAAGCTTCTAAAGATGCCCAGAAACAGCTGACTGCAGAGGTATTGATGCCATCTACTTCCCCATTTTTGATGTAGAGAACAAATATGGAAAAGAATAAAATGTAAACATTTTACATGAGAATATTCATATTTGTCCTGAATATTGATGGAGAATTTCTGGTGCACCGCTTTGATTTGGATGCCATTCACTTTGTTTTGGTTTAACAAATGAAGAAAAAACAGAATCTTTAAAATAGAAGCCACATTAATTTTTATTCATTGTTTAAATATTTTCCCACTGCCAGAATATTATGGCCAAAATGCTGGAAGGAGAAAGAAGCTATGAAACATATATCAAATAGTTCATGGTGCAATTCTGTATATGTTTGTGTTGAGGCATAATTCACTGTGTTGATTTACACCAGACTTTTGCAGAACTGATGTGTTGCTTCTCTGTTGCTAAAGGGATCAATATGCCCTTTAGCAGCAGAGAAGGCTTTGAAAGGCTTTTGGTTGTCCCTGAAGTATGGCAAGAAGACCTTTAGAGGGTCTTAAGGCAGCATTAAACCTTCAGGAGACTCTGGCTAAACTGTACTTGACACCATGAAATTGGTACATAGACCTAATATTTACTATAGTAGTTATAGGTTTCTGGCCTTATATATTACATGCAAATAAATTTAAAGTATTACTTAAAAAGCCAGATTGCTTCCAATGTTATCATTCCTGGTTTTACCAGAACAGATTCCTCTTCTCTTAGGCAGCTTCTTGGGCTCCCCTCAAATCTGTTCCAGCAGAAAAGAAATGCACTGGAGAAAAGAAGGCCCCTGTGCAATACTGGTGTTGGCTTTTGGGGGGCGGTGGGGGGGGGGGGTTTCTATAATAATTTACATATCATTTATTAATTTTTAGCAGCTGTTAACATATTTCAGCAAAATAAGTATTTAATTAGAACTATCAATTGTAGCAATAGCAATATCACTTAGATGTATATATCGCTTCACAGTGCTTTACAGGCCTCTTTAAGCAGATTTACAGCATATTTCCCCCAACGGTCTGGGTCCTCACTTTACCGACCTCGGAAGGATGGAAGGCTGAGTCAACCTTAAGCCAGTGAGAATCGAACTGCCGAACTGTTGGCAGTTGGCAGTCAGCAGAAATAGCCTGCAGTACAGCATTCTAACCACTGAACCACACGACTCATTGTAGTTGGTCTGTCTTCTGTTTATTATATGGGTAGACTTCAACTTATGACCGCAATTGACCCCAAAATTTGTGTTGTTAAGTGAGACAATTGTTAAGTGAATTTTGCTCCATTTTACAACCTTTCTTGCCACAGTTGTTAAGTGAATCTGGCTTCCTCATTGATTTTACTTGTCAGAAAGTCCCAAAGCTGATCACATGTCCTTGGGACACAGCAACGGATATAAATATGAACCAATTGCCAAACATCTGAATTTTGAACACATGACCATGGGGATGCTGCGAAGGTTGTAACTATGAAAAATGGTTTTAAGTCATATTTTTCAGTGCTATTTTAACTTTGAACTGTCACTAAATGAACTGTTGTAAATCGAGGACTACCTGTATCAGCAATTGATTAATGTATGACTTCAGAAAAGTTCCAGTGATAATTTCTTTGGATTAAATGTAAATAACTTCTTCAGTACCTTTTGTTCTCACGGCTGAGTAAATGATAGACCTTTTATATTTTAAGCTACATGAGGTCCAAGAGCGGAATGTGGAATGTCTGGGGATGCTGCATGAATCCCAAGAAGAAGTGAAAGGATTGCGCAGTAAAACTAGCCAAGCTGCCCTTCTCTGTCGACCCCAGTTGTGTGGAGCATTTCCTGTGGTAACATAAGCTTTCTGACTGTAGCAGATTTCATTAGTTAAGCTCTTTCATCCTGCCAATAAAATTTCAAGGGCAAACTCAAACTGATCTTTGGAAGAGAAAGTTGGCACCAGTGATCCTTTCTAAATTTAGCTTCTTTATCTACATCCTATCTTATTCCATATTAGCTGAGTAACTTTTTTCATTTGGAGAACAAAGAAGACAATATTGAACAAGGACTGACACTCTTCTTGTTTGATGCTACTTTCTATCTTAATTTTATTGTTGTGAATTCATCAGTAGTGGAAGAAACACTACGCTGCATGTGCTAGAGTTGCAACTAAGATTTGTGTCCACCATCTCTTTCTGACTTCACTCTCATTATAACAGACTCTCCTATAAACTTCTGAAGCAGTTTCTTTTTCTGCTATGTATTACTGTATTTTCCGGCGTATAAGATCACTTTTTAACACATGAAAATCTTCTCAAAAGTTGGGGTCTTATATGCTGGGTGTCGTTCTCCTGTAACCAGGCAGACCAGCCCGAAAGGCTCTGACGAGCCTTAAATGGCTCTGGCGATCCAAGCTCTGACGATCCCAGTTGAGCCTGCTAATCAGGCAACTCAGCTGGGATCGCTAGAGCCATGTAAAAGGAAAAAAGTTTTCCCCTTCCAGCTTGCTTACCTTAGCTGCTAGTCGCAACGCTTGCCTTGCTTCGCTTGCCTGAATCCATTCCATCAGCAAACAACTCTCTGCCTGCAATCAAGCAGGCAGGGAGTTGTGGACTTCAACTCTCAGAATTCCTCAGCCAGCAAAACAAAGCTGGCTGAGGAATTCTGGGAGTTGAAGTCTACAAGTCTTAAAGTTGCCAAGGTTGGAGACCCCTGTTCTATTTGGGTAAGTTTTTTCCCCTTTGGATCTTTAAAAAAAATAGTTAATTGGGGGGTTTTTTAGTTGTTGTTTTTTAGACCTAGCCATTTGAAGTTTAGGAAGTTTTAAATTTAGCTTTCATATAAAAATTAAAATAAAATAAAATAATATTTGTGCAGCTTTCTGAGATTTAGTGTGCTTTTGTAGTGTTTCACTCTAACTACACAAACACACAAAATCTCACAAAGCTGTATGTGGAATTTTGTGTGTGTAAAGTGTGAAAGTTGTTTTTTTGGGCTTTTTGTGGCTGTGTGAGGTTCCTGCTTGTTGCAGGGGCCATTTTGGGTCTAGCATAGCTGCTTTTACATTGTGGGTGAGCCAGTTGTGTTGTGTTGTGTTGTGTGTGTGTAAAGTTGTTTTTTTTTGGGGGGGGGGCTTTTTGTGGCTGTGTGAGGTTCCTGCTTGTTGCAGGGGCCATTTTGGGTCTAGCACAGGTGCTTTTACATTGTGGGTGAGCCAGTTGATGTTTTTTAATTTTTATTTGGTGTGCATTGGAAGAGGGGTAGTCTTATATGGCAAGTATAGCCCAAACCCTATATTTTAACAGGAAAATTTGGGGGTCGTCTTATATGCCCAGTCGTCTTATACGCCGGAAAATACAGTAGTTTCTGAATACTGAGGGAAAAGGAAGGAACAGATTCCTTGGACAGATCTTTAATTATCTGCTTGTTAAAGATGTCTATAATATTTGCTGATTTGTCCTCTTTTAAGAAAAAAAGAATATTGGGAACACACTAGTCTATGGAAGCTATGTTTTATTTGAATATATAATGCCATGACACTAGAACATATTTCATAAAAAATTATGCAAATTATATTTCCTCATCCTTATATAAGGCTGTATTAATATTACTTGCAATTTTTCTTTGTAGTTGTCTGCTTGTACCTGCTAATTTTTTTTGGCTTAGAACTAAATACTTCAAGCATTTATTGTAAAGAAATATTGCCTGAAATATTTTCTTCCTACATAAATAGATTAAGTTTACCCTTAAGCAGGACAGTCAGAGTAATATCAGTAGAATTGCAGTGGCAAAAGCCCTGCCCTTTCTCTCAGTGTATCCTGACATTCCACACCTGCCTGGCAGGGATAGGCTTATATCAAGAATGCCATTCTAATGAACAATCAGTTCTTGTGAATACTCAGAATTACCTCATTCTTTTATTACTGTAGAAAAAAATCTCAATATGACTGTACTATAGAAATTAACCAATGAATTGCCAAAGTAGTGCTGCGGACAGGCTGTCAAAATCACTTCTGAATGGTTTTTAATAGAGCTATTGGTTCCTATTGTACTTTGTTTTTTAATGAGAATACAGTAAATATCCCTTTAGAAAAATGTCTTTGTTCTGAATTACAATTGTCAATTATTTTGGCACCCTTTACATTTTGTTAACATTTGTTAATTTTGCTTGAAACTGAACTTTACAAGGAGTCCTCTAGCAATTATAGACATACACCTAGCACATTAATAGGATAATGGAGGATGAGGAAACTTTTAGATATGAATGTACTGATTTCCTAGGTACTTATTTTGTCCTAATTGGAGATTCCTCAAAAGAAGTAATAATTGTTGTAGCACCTTAATTATTTTGTAAACCGAGTTTAAGAAACTTATTAATTCCCACTGTCTTAAATTTGAAGGAATCTTTGGCAGCAGAAATTGAGGGAACAATGCGGAAAGTGCTAAGTTTGGATGAGGAATCATTGTGTAAACAAAAGTAAGTGCACTTCTTGTTTTTCCCCCTGACCTGCTTCGCAGGTTCTTCTGTAGGGCTTCTTCCCTGCTATCAGTATAATATTAAGAGAAGTTGATGTAGTTCCATATGGATAATTTTGTAGGCATATTCAAGTATTTTAAAGCTATTACACAATTTATTAATTACACTCTCTAATGTATAAATTGCTGAATGCAAGCTAAAATTAAATCCTTGACTAACGCTTCAGGACTTTTATGTTTAATTCATGCTAAACTCTGAAAGATTATTCCATAATATTCTAAGATAAGAACATATACATTTCCAGTAATTACAAGGCTAGTTTTCTTTCATTAGAAAACCTACCAGAAAATTGTGAAGTCATTTTTGGTATCTTTTACTGCATATTAGGAAAACATTTGCAATAATTTTCTTAAGCTTCCTTGGCACTTGGATATATTACACAATAACTTCTCAATTCACAAGTTAACTTTAAAAAGATCAAGTGGAAGGATCTTCAACATAAATCCCTTTCACATAGGACTCATAATATCTCAGTGCACAAAGTGAACTTGTTTCTGTAACTCTAATAGTGTAAACAGATGGGTGATATAAAGCCTGCCTATCAAAATGAGACGGTGAAAGGAAAATGCATGCATCACTTTATATGCATTGCTCCTGTTCTGCTTTCAAAAGCATGCAGGATCTTTGCCACCACCTAGTCAGTTACTGGTTCATCTCTTCTGGTATGGCTGTTGTTTCAGCAACTGGGGAGAGGTTTTTATCATCCAGAAGAGGTTTGCAAAATCTTTTTGTCTCTTTCCCTTTTTTCCTCCTAGGGTTCAACAGAAACGTATATTTGATACTGTCAAACTTGCTAATGATGTGCGTGGCCGTTCTGCTTCGTGTCCTGTTTCACTGTCCATTCCAGGATCCAACCGTTCAAGTGTTGTCATGACAGCAAAGCCTTTTCATTCTGGCTTGCAATACGTGGAAGGAAAAGGAGCTCAAGCTCTAAAGGCCAGCACAGAGGATGTTTCCAAGTAAGGAAACAGCAGTGTTTGAGTTTCAATTGGCTATGTTATATTTTGTACAACTGCTTTTTATTGGGATGGGTGGGAATTGACAGCAGTTTTTAAGCCAAATTCTGTTTTTTTTCTTATATGCTTTATTCAACATATATGTTGAGTACTATCAAGTACAAAATTGCATATAACCATCCTTCCTATCAGTAACTTAATATTACGCCTGCCATGGAAAACATTTTGACATCATTCAAGTAGTATAATAACATCAATTTAGATCATGAGCAAGCAACAAAGAAAAGATAGCTTTACTTCTGTTGTGTAGATTTCCTTCATGGAGTTTTCGCCCAACTCTGTTCGCTGTGGGTGGAGACAGAACAGTTAGGAGACAACTGGGACAGAATGGAGCTTAGTACAAATCATTTACAGTAACTACCAGAGGAGTACATTATTGTTGTTGTTGTTGTTGTTCTTATTACCTCCAGCAACATGTAACATTATAAATAATTCTGAATCATCTACAAAAATGAAAATTATGCTAAAAATTAGACAATATCAGTTTATGTCCTAATAATTGATGCAATATTCAATTCTGTTTTGATAGGGAAACTCAGAAGCTGAGCCATCCAGGTATCCCTTCAGAAGATGATGTAGCCACTGCTTTACATAAACTTAATCTCCGTTGTCAGAATTACCTGAGTGAAAAATGGTTTTTCGAAGAAGAATGGAAGCGTAAGATACTTTTGCTGGCTGACCAAAAGGAAGAACTCACTGGCTGCAGCACACCTGTAGAGAATTGTCTTTCTTTGAATAGCAGTTCAGAACGTGTTGATTTCTATGGATCTTCTAGCAGCATGCGGTTTCTTCTCCCAGAAAAATTGCAAATCGTCAAACCCCTTGAAGGTAAGGTGATCACAGTCCTGTTTTGTTTTTTTTTTAAATAATAATTTTTATTAAACACTTTGTCTTTAAAAACAACACAAAAAACAATCATACATATATAAAAACAAAACATGTCAAAACATAACGTATTGAACATTACATAACATTAATGGCAATTTTACAGCATTTCGTATCAACTTCCGTACTTTGCTTTTGTAGTTCTCTATCATTTCTATTTACTACTCTATAGTAGAATAATCGCATTACTCCGACACACACACACAATATTAAGTGCTGTTAAAGTAGCACTTAGTTGCCAGCTGCCTGCAATTACTGCAAGTTCAAATCTCAGCAGGCTCAAGGTTGACTCAGCCTTCCATCCTTTCGAGGTAGGTAAAATGAGGACCCGGATTGTGAGGGCAATAAGCTGACTTTGTATAAAAAAGAACACCGCTTAGGGGGAGGGCCGAAAGCCCTATTAAGCAGGTATATACAAAATATGAAGGCTATTGCTTAATGCACTGTAAGCTACCCTGAGTCTCCGGAGAAGGGCGGCATATAAATAGAACTAATAAATAAATAAATAATAAAATATTCATTTGTTCTTATCTACACATTTATATTCATTTATATTTACGTCTCTTTGTTTAATGTTGTTCAGTTACTTTAAGTTTCATCAATATTAAGTTAAACATTTCTTGTTCAGATTTCTATTTTCGAGCCAACTGTACATTTTATTCTATATTTCATAATAGTCCGAATCCTCTCTCCCTTTTAACTCCATAGTCATTTTATCCATCTCTGCGCATTCTAGAATTTTCCTAATTACAGTTTCGTCTGACGGTATATTTTTTTGTTTCCAATTTTTTGCGAATGTGATTCTTGCTGCAGTAAGTATGTGCAATATAATGTATTGAAAGTTTTTATTCATTTTCAGGTCCAGTATTCCTAATAAAAACAATTCAGGTTTCAAATATATTTTTTGCTTTGTAATTTCTTCCAGCCATTTTTGAATTTGACACCAATACTTCCTTGTGATGGGGCATGTCCATCACATATGGTAGAATGTTCCGGATTTATAGTTACATCTCCAACAATTAGGTGATAAGTTGGGATACATCTTGCCCAATCTCCCTGGTGGCAAATGCCACTTATAAAACATTTTATAGAGGTTTTCTTTATGAGTAACTGCTGTTGTGAGTTTATAGTTCCTTTCCCATAGTTTGTTCCACTGCTCTAACAGTCCTGTTTTCAATCACAGTTCACTGTGAGCTTATTATGGTTGTCTTCCATTGGCTACTTTATATCCAATCAATGATCTGGCCTCAGGATCAATTACCTGATCATTATCCCTCAGATCACTTCCAGATATAAATTGGTGCTGTCCCATAAAGGGATGTTTGGTTCTGTTTCTTATTATTTGGCATTCAGATTATATTGAGGGAAACCATTGAATGCAATTGTACATCTTTTAGTTTCTCTGTCTGATTTACCTCAGCTGTTAAGCCTTTTTACAGTTCTCTGTGTCGCACACCCCAACTCTTACGTTACTGAAAATAATCCACATCCAAGCAAGTTTTTACAATGGAACAAAAACTGTTAGGAAGCAAATAAATTGCTACTGTTTAGTCCTTTTTTTTTTCTTTATATGACCCTATAATCACTTAATTCGGGGTAGAATCAGGGTGACTGAATGGAGCTGAGTGTTTACTGGTTGGATGCTCTTCCTGACACCTACATGGAGTTTGCAGCAGATATTTTCTGTTTGTGTCTTGAGACAGAAACATCTGCTGCTATCTAGAATTGAACTTTCAACCTTCTGAGTCGGAGACAAGTTTCTTCACCACTAGGCTTCTTGTTTAGTCCATTAAAATGTTATCTAAATATTCACTGAAAATAAATGAGTGAAGGTAGTGCCTTTTTTTTTAATTTAACCCAAATCATAATGTTCTGCTTTGAAGTAAAACTTTTTGGATTTAAAATCTGAAGGATCCACAAGTGGAAAGGTCCTTTCTAGATTTGTTACTATTTTACAAAATCCCATCAATTTGCATTATATGCAGCAGCCTCAAGCTTTCAATTAATACTTCTTTAGTTGGCTGCCAAGTATTCAGATGTATGCAGTGTTTGAAGGCCTTTTGTGATTTGTACTTCTCCAGGCTCTCAGACCCTATTTCATTGGCAACAGCTGGCTCAGCCCAACCTAGGTACTATTCTTGACCCTCGCCCTGGTGTTGTCACAAAAGATTTTGCACCATTATCTCAGGAGGATGTTTATTACCTTTCTGATTTGGAAGAAGATGAAGAAGAAAGGGATGAAGGGATAACCTTCCAAGTACAGCCCTCTTCACAGGAGGAAAGTAAACAGGCAGTGCCAAAGTCAGTGCCAGGAATTTTCCTCCCACCTGTTAAATTAGCGGCAGTTCCTCATACAGGTAAGGATTTCTGGCATGACCATTACAATTTCTGTTGAATGTTCTAAGCACCAACTGTTGTAGATCTGTTGAAGATCAATTGTTTACTTATTCTATTAAGGTGTGTGATCATGACCTGTTAAAGCAGTTCAGTTCTCACAGGAAGCTATATATTCTTGAGAAATGTGTGGATTTCTATCCCACTTGCAAAAGGGAGGCTCTAGAAACATACTTCCCATTCTCTTAAGATACAGAGAGGGAGAGAATTCAGAAACCTCTTGAATGGGGTTGTGTGAAGAGGAGCTAGAAGGATTCCTTCCAAATTAGGCAGATACTATCAATGAACAAACTTACTTGTAGTAACTCTCTTCCATTAATATTACAAAGCTTATGTTTAATTGACAATTTTAAAGTCTGAATCATGTTTTATTCACTATTTTATTGAATGTGATTTTATGTATTCTTTCGTAGAAAGAAACAGTAAAAAATTAACTTACATTCAGTCAAGGATAATGACTAATACAACAAAGTAGAAGTTGACAAACACAATTTTGAACTAGTGCTCAAATAATAGTAATTTTTCAGTGTGACCATGAGATTGGCTACTTCCTCCCTTGATTTCTCTCTACAAGTATGGTAGTTATTCATCATCATCTTTTAACAACCCCATAATCCCTTGCGGGGTGGAGTCTGAGCAATTGAATGGAGCTGAGTGTTTACCGATCGGATACGCTTCCTATCGCCAATGTCGAGTTATATTCAGCAGATAAATTCTCATCATGCCCAGAGGGAGAAATATCTGCCTCTACCTAGGATCAAACGCATAGCCTCCTAATTATGAGGCGAGAACTCCATCTCTAGGTCACCACCTGACTCAAGTACAGTAGTTATTGACTTATAAATATTTGTTTAGGTGACTTATAATTTTTCACACTTGCAACCATTACAGTACCCCTGTGATTGTGTGATCAAAATTCAGATGCTTGGCAATTGCTTAACGCATTGTAAGCCGCCCTGAGTCTCCGGAGAAGGGCGGCATATAAAAATAATTTTTTTAAAAAAAAAATTGTCTCATATTTATAACTGTTGCAGTGTCCCAGGGTCATGTGATCTCCTTTTGTAATCCTTTGACAAAGTTAATGGGAAGCCAGATTCACTTAACAACCATGTTACTGCAGTGATTCACTTAACTGTGGCAACAAAGGTCATAAAATGGGGCAATACTCACTTAACAATTGTCTTGCTTAGCAACATAAATTTTTGGGCTCTATTGTCATGCTGAGAGCTATCTGTACTTGATTTAATTATAGTTAGAGCTTATCTTGGCATGGTACTTATCTGTCATTAACATTAACAAATAGAATTAATCCAGTTCTTGAAATTAATCTGAATAGAATCCTTAAACACTGTTAATTGCAAAAGTGGATTTTGGACCAAAGAAGAGCTGTAGAATGCTTGAACATGTTCCATATTTTTAACTATGATTAACAAATGGAGAAGAATATTTCAACTGTTTCCTAGTTGCCATATTCACAATAGCCCGTTCTAAAATAGCAAAATGTGTTTAAAAGTCATAATTTATCTGCCTTAGGCATTATGTTAGAAATATGACTTAAAGTAATGTAGATCATGTTTTCTTCCATCTATTTGCATTGAATTACTAAATTAATTATGCATTAATTCAGATTTTCATTAGCCTGCTAGCATGTTTCCTATCTCCTTTTCATCATACATGTTATAATTTGCATTGTAGCTTCCAATCCAGGAAAATGTCTTTCTTCTACAAACTCTACATTTACTTTTACTACTTGTAGAATACTTCACCCATCTGATATTACACAGGTTACACCCAGGTAAGGAGGTTTACTATTACTCTTAAAATTTGGTTATATTCAGGCAATATGGAATTGAACATCTACTTTATACATTTGATATATTAATTAACTTAACAGCATTCACATTTCAATTTTTTAGAAAGCAATGAAAATATAGAAAAGGAGCTAAAACAATATGTATGATGTAATGCAGACCTAAAATTGGCATGGCACAGAGGTTCTGACTTGAATGCTGACTATCTCTTTCCCTCCTTCCTTTGCACTTTCTACAGAAGTTATTAATAACCTATTTAATGTGTTTTATCTTCTTGTTTTGTTTTCCAGTACTTTGTATTCTCCCTTGTGCTCCGGAAGTTGTAGCAGTACAAGCAGTGTAATTACAAGCTCTCCACCCATGTTGTATAAGCTTAGTACTGGAGAATTCCTTACTAACAGAAGAGATTCAACTACCACTTTCAGTAGTACTAGAAGTTTAGCAAAGCTTTTGCAAGAACGAGGCATCTCAGCCACGGTTTACAACAGTCCAGTCCAACTTGAAGCACCGCTGCTTCCTCATTCCAAGATACCTGCGGTACCCTCAACACCTCCAAATTCTCCTTTGCATTCCCCTTGTTCTTCTCCTCACCCTTTTGAGTCTCGAGCATGTGCGTCTGAAAATTTTTTGGCCTCTCGGCCAGCTGAAACATTATTGCATGAGCTGTATGGACAAAAACTCTCAAATCCTTCTGATGCAGGACAGCTGAAGATGAACCTGGTAGAGAGGCTAAAGAAACTGGGGATTGCTAGAGCTGTCAAACAGCCTGAGGCAGGGGGTCATAGAAAGAGTCAGAGGGAAAATAGCTGTCTCCAAAGACAAGGCTCAGGAGTATATGTTAGTGCAGGCAGCAATTTGATGGGGGGCTTGAGAAGAAACCACAGTCTTCCGGTCTTGATTGGAGCACTTACAGGCCCAGTCAGTGCATCTTCCACAACAATGGGAGTCTTGAAAGAGGATTGAGCTATTTAGCATCAAACACTCTTAGTTGGGAAACAGGCTTTGAAATGGAAAGATAGTAAAAATGGATGCATTAAATATAAGGTTGTTGAATAATGAAGTCATGTGGCTAAATGGGATATGGGAGGCTCAGCATAAGAAATTGTAAAAATTAAGAAAGGAAGAAAATAGAGAAAACAAAATTCAATCGTTTTGAGACTATTGAAAAAACTTTGTCATGATTAAAAGGAAATAATGCAAACAAATATATTTTCTACCATTGATATTAAAAGAACAAGCAAATGTCTATGCAACTTTATTTTAGAATATGTTTTATTGGATGTCATCCAAGAGATCTGTATGCATAAATAGACCATCTAAAATTATATATGATTGTAAGGAAGTACATTCTTCAAATAACAGGTGCAATCTGTTTATAGAGATGAAATCAGATTTATTCTAATGTAGAAAGATCAGGTGAAATATTCTTTTATTAAGCAATCTCACACATTAGGAGAAATCTAGGAGTGCAAAATTACTATGTACTGTGTTGCACAAACAAGAAACCTCAGCATTTTAAAAAGTCAAGTTTATGTGCTTTGTGGAGGTTCTATATACATTTGGGAGGATATATTTGGTAAGCAAGCAAGTATTTGTTACTCTATACGTAGCAATATTTGGAAGATGTTTAGCATATTAATGTTGGAATAATCTTGGAGAAAATTCCATACATTTGAAACAATCAGTAGTTAATAAAAATTATCTCTTTAAAATACATTATAAAAATAACAATTTTCTGATTCTTGGAAAGCTAAGGGAGCTTTCAGGGAGCAACCTTGTGATATTTACAAAATGATAGGCACAACTAATTGTATTAATGTGAAACAGAATGACAGCTATTCAAGCTGCAGTAGACAAAGAATTGCCATTCATAATTAAGTCTAAGATAAATTCCAAGCTTAATGTTTCTGAAGCAATTTTGGGATGGCAGAATTTTGTGTTTCACAAAATCAGCACAGTGGGATAGCTGTGAATGTGAAGCAGAAACAGGAAGGAGAAAAGGCACAAGGCACATAGATTTTTCTTTTATACTTGGATAACTGAAGAAAGGGATTCTTAAAATACGCACATCTCACTTGTTCAGTTACTTGCTAATCAAAAATACTTGCAAAGTGTGTTATGACTACACTAAGCTGCTTGATTTATGGTTATGATGAGCAAATATAGCCCTCTTGCCATAAATCAAGCAGGAGATGAATAAGATAAAAGCTGAATGGTTTGAAAATTAAGCACAGAAAATGACTATATGATTTAGTTTGGGTTTTATAAGGCTATTTTCTATATTAGTTAACGACCTCATAGGGTGCATTCAGAAATACTAAATGGATTGGATGTAAACAATCCAGGTAGCTTTATGTCAATGAATCAAAAGTAAGGGCTTTCCCCCCTTGAATAGGCATTCTAGGTGAAGATTTGGAAGGATTCCTTTAAACAAATGTTTTCAAGGTTGCAAACAGCCATGCAAGTAGCTTGTCAATTCAGTCTCGGTATCAATCAATGAGCTTGGCACCATTGGTTGTGGCTACTAAATTGTAAATGGTGCTTGTAAATAATAAAAATGTATTTATTTTAAGCTTCTATATACGGGTTAATTCTATTTAAATTATAAGTATATTTTAATTTTTGTTAAGCTTGTAAAATGCTATTCTTTTGTGATGTTTAAAAACTTGCTTTCCTTGGCAAGATAAATAAAAGGGAATATTTAAGTTGGGTTCCAAAGCTGCCTGCCATACTTTTATATAAACAGAGAAAAACCTGAGTAATGAAACAGAAGCATTCAAGATAATCCGCAGTAACTACAGGGAACCAAGCACAATATTTCAACTACTGTGGATTTGATGCATGTCAGTTTTATATACTACGTAAATTCTTTTTACATCATAGTAATTTTGAATGAGCATTCCTAATTGGATTTCATATCTTTGTCTTTTTAAATTATTTCTATTGGTATGGTTTGAAAGAAAGATTTAATACGGTTTACTTCTGCCACTAATAACAAGACCTGGTAAATCAGACTTCGTTCTTTTGAACCATATCCTATAAAATTTTGTAAAACTATTCAGTAAATACAGGTTTATTTGAAAAGGGTTTTTTTTTCATTTTCCCCAAATATGAATTATCTAAGATGTCATATTCTGATTTTTTTTTACCTTGGGGCTGGCTTACATTTTTTACCTTCTGTATTAATAATGAGTGTGTAACCAGTAGCAGAAAAATCAAAATCTACTTACCTCCAAAGTTAAAATGCTAATGATATAGCATGCCTAAAGACCCTCCTCTCAAAAGAAAAAAAAATAGCTGGGAGCTAGACGAGCAGTACTTTTGTGCCAAAGCTCTTTTAAAAAGTGAGCCTTGGAAATAGAAAACAGGTGAAGAAATAACAATCACTATAGTTACAAGAAATACATTACAATGGAATATCCCAGAGAGCTGCTGTTATAATGAATGACCCATCTTGCTGGATCAATTAAGCTAATAATAACAACCCTATAGGATCCTTAGAAGAATTATCATGATCACTTTCATAGGTACTTTGATACCATATTTGAGTGCCAATTTTTCATGAAGAAATAAATGCTCGTGATTTAAAACCATATTGTTAAATATTTCATTATTATCTGAATTCTTTATATGTTTCATAAAAATGTGTATGCTTCAGTTTGCTTGAATGAAAAGAATGCTTTTTTAAAAAACCAAATATATTTTAATATGCAAATATAGATGTCATTTTTTTTGCAGGCAAAACTTGAAACATTTCATTTGAGATATTTCAACTGTAATTCAACATATAATAAAGGATATTATTTCTTTTTGGCTTTCCCCTTAGAATGTGCATTTCTTAAAGTTATAATCTATGACAGGTTGTTTTTGCATATTATAGTCACATTGAAGCTTGATAATAAAAATAATAAAACCCATCTTTTTACACATTTTGGTGCTATGGTATTTTCTTGTATGCATAAGTATTTTTTTATTTTTTTTTAAATGTATGTCTCTGTTCCTAGAGGGGAACTAATGGCAAAAAAGAATTACCAATATTTAAATAAATTTAAACTAATACAGTAAGTAAAAATATTTTGACAGTCTTTAATAGTCTAGACAATCTTGATCGTAACAGATTAACAGTAATTAAAAGCAGGACTTCCGGCAGTGACGTCATCATGAAGCAGAGCGAAGGAAAGGGGCTCTGTTCCCGAAACCCAAATTTTCCTGGTGGGAAGCCTCTAAAAGGCACTGTCAATCCCGGAGAGATTGATAGGAGAAAGAGGAAACTTCAAGAACCTTGGGATAAAAGCAATCCCCCCGAAGATTCAGGAGAAACCCCTTGATACTGGCAGGGAAGAAACCAGCCATTTTGGTCAGTTCCAAATGATGACAGCCACGGAGCAGGAAGCAAAAATTGGAAAATCAACATAACAGCATTGGTGTAAGAGGAGACCCCAAAAAGATGGTACAGTTTGACTGTCGAACGGCAGAGCTGAATTATTGAGACTTCGAAATGCGAGGCAGGAATTCTGCCCAAAAGTAGTGGTGATCAGGAGAACAGAGAGGAGTAGGTGAAAACAACTGCTAAGCAGTGACAGCGCAAAGAGGTGAAACCAGGGGTGGGTTCTAAATTTTTTTACTACCGGTTCTGTGGATGTGGCTTATTTTGTGGGCGTGGCTTGGGTAATGTGACAATGGGCGTGGCCAACTTTTTTTTTAAACTTTTAAAAGCATTTTTTCTACAACCTTAAGAGGTTGCAGAAAACAATGCTTTGAAAAGCCTCTGCCAATCAGGCAACTCAGCTGGGATCGTCAGAGGCTTTTCAAAGCATTTTTTTTACCACGTCTTCGGCTGAAGAGGTTGCAGAAAACAATGCTTTGAAAAGCCTCTGCCGATCAGGCAACTCGGCTGAGATCGTCAGAGGCTTTTCAAAGAATATTTTTTAACCACGTCTTCGGTTGAAAGAGGTTGTAGAAAAAATGCTTTGAAAAGTCTTTTGACGATCCCAGCTGAGCCGTGGGATCATCAGAGGCTTTTTTTTTTTTTAACTTTTAAAAGCATTTTTTTGGCCGAAAAGGTTGTAGAAAAAATGCTTTTAAAAGTAAAATAAAAAAAGCCTCTGATGAGGTGGGCGGGGTAAGCAAGCAGCAGCTGGGCCGGGGACCGGTTCAGGGGCGTGGCCAACCAATGTTATTACTGGTTCTCAAAACTACTACAAATTTTTACTACCGGTTCTTGCGAACCAGGAGCAAGCCACCACTGGGTGAAACTAGATGAGAAGAGGAAGGAAACTCCAGACGGATACATCCTGAGATCAAATGGATTGGTGACTATAAATTCATTTATTGATAATATTTTATAGATTTTGAGGACTACGAGGACTAAAGAATTGCAATAGATAACTGCATATTGAATAGTGACTTGGTGCATTTATAGGTTTTCAGGACAGACTAGAAACAGAATATAATGGGACTGGCGATTAAAACTGCTACAATTGGATAAAGATATAACTTGCACAACTCGATAGATTTGGAGGACTTTTACATTTTTCTAATTTAGAACCTCAATAGCAGGGAGCGTTGGTGCTGCGTAAGAAAAAGAGCGCCATCTGGAGGCTAAAGAAACGATAGAACTAAATAAGCAGTGCATATAAAGAATGATGCAAGACTGAGGTGAGTTTGCTGAAGCAATATAAAAAAAGGAATCTTGTTGAAGGATAGTGAAGGACAATAAAACAAAGAAAAAAGATTTATATAAATATAATACTATAAGAAATACAAGTAATGGAATTGTAAAAGGTGAAATAACTGTTTAAGTATCTAAGATAGAATTGCTGGATCTTTATATAGTCTATACATATATTCATATCTATCTTCATTTGTAACTTAATATAAATTGGTCTTAAAAGTGTCAAATCTTGGGTTATTACAACCAGAATAACTACATTAATTTAGATATAATATATATCATCTTTAATAATTGTATATAACCTTTATATATTTGCATACCTATAAATATATATTTATACTTATACAAACTGATTCTAAAATATAAGGATTTTACATTTGTAGCAAAATATACACGCCCATATATCCATATATTTATATCTATACTTATATCTATATTTATATTTATATTTACATATTTAAAGGTATATTGAAGGATTTATCATTATCATTGTAGAAATCCTGCTTAAAAAAAAGAGGAATTGCAGGATATATTAAAGAAAGAATAAAACCGAAACAAGTATACACAGATGAGGAGGGAAGGATTCTAATGATTGAGATAGAAACAGAGCAAAAACCAATATTGTTGGCCACAATATACGCACCACATAACAATCAAAGTGAATTCTACAGAAAGGTACACAATAAAATAAGGGAATTGAATATGAAAATATATGTTTAATTGGAGATTTTAACGTAATTACGGATATCAAAAAAGATTACAAAAGCAATAAGAAGAATAAGACAAAGGAAAAAACCCTACCAGACGCATTTCATGAAATGACATAAGAACTAAGTCTACAAGACACATGGAGAGAAATAAATATGAAAAAGAACCAATACACATTCTACTCAAATCCACATCAATCGTGGTCAAGGATTGATATGGCATGGATGACTCCAGGGCTTAGAAAAGAGATTGAAGAGATAGAAATAATGACTAACACCTGGGCAGACCACAATTCATTAAGGGTGCTATAGAAAGGGCAGAAGAAAAAAAGGAGATGGACTATGAATCAAATATTGAAAGAGAAAGAATACACACAAATGATTGAAAAGGAACTGAAAGCATTTTTTAAGATAAATACAAAGGAAGATACGTCACTCCAAAATTTGTGGGATATCACAAAAGTGTATATACAAGGACTTACAATAGCATACATGGCAAAAAGAAATAAGAAAACAAAACAAAAACAAGACAATTTGCAGGAAGAACTGAAAAAATTAGAATTAGATTTATAGAATGAACCCCAAAACAACAAGATAAAAGAAAAAAGAGATTTAATAAGACACAAGTTGAATTTGGTTACATAAGACGAAATGGCACAAAAAGTCAGAATGGCAAAGCAAAATTTCTTCGAGCATGCAAATAAGCTGGCGCGATGGTTAGCATACAAATTAAAAAAAGAAAAGGAGAAAAGAATAATACATCAATTACAGGATGAGGAGGGAGTGATACCTCACAGAAGAGAAGAAAAAAAACCTAACACAATTTTTTCAAAGTTTATACTACAAGAAAATATTCCAGAAGATGATATTAAACAATATTTAGACAGGATGAACTTAACTAAATTAGTGGAGACAAAAAAGAGAGATATTAAACGGAACAATAACCATGATGGAACTAGTGGAAGGCGAGAAAGAAGCAAGAAAACAAAACAAAACAAAAAAACACCAGGCCCAGATGGACTTTCGGTGGAGCTATACAAGACTATACAGGAACCACTAGACGTGATATTGCTGGAAATATTTAATGAAGCACTCATGGAAGCTAAAATACCCAATTCCTGGACAGAAGCACTTATCACTCTCATGCCAAAAGAAGATTCAGATCAGCAACATATTAAAAATTACAGGCCCATTTCACTACTGAACGCAGATTACAAAATATTTGCATCTATAATTTTGGAAAGATTCAAAAAAGTTTTAAATGAATACATCCACCCAGATCAAAATTGATTCTTACCAAGAAGACAAAAAAAAAAAATTATAATAATCACATTAGAGTTCTATGAAGCCCATCCTGGAAAACAAGCTACATTAATCTTCTTGGATGCCCAAAAAGCCTTTGACAATCTAAATTGGAGGTTTATTATTTTACAATTGGAAAACATAAATTTTGGAGAGAAAATAATAACAAAAATAATAATAAACGAGGATATCGCTGAAAAATTTAACATTGCGAAGGGAGTGAAACAAGGTTGCCCGCTATCACCCTTATTATTCATCCTAACTTTAGAGGTATTGCTAATAAAAATTAGAGATGAACAAGAAATAAAGGGCCTGAAAATAAAAAAAGAATATAAAGTCCAAGCATTTGTGGACAACTTAGTATTTATTCTAGAACAACCATTAAAGACAGGACCTAAACTAGTGCAACAAATAGAAGAATAGCAGGATTTAAAATCAATAAATCCAAAACAAAGACAATAATGAAAAAAACTAAAAAACAGGAAAGAATTGGAAGAATTGGCATACAATGACTAAAAAAGTAAAATATTTGGGAATTTGGTTATCAGCTAAATGTTCATCAGTCAAAGAGGACAACTATAACAAATTAATATTACAGATAAAAAAGGATTTGGAAAATCCTGGAAAAAATTACAATTATCTCTCATAGGAAGGATAACCTCTATTAAAATGAACATTTTACCAAGAATATTGTTCCTTTTCCAAGTAGCACCAATAACTAACTAATAACGAAATTGTCACTGCATTTTTTTATTTACCAGCTGAGCTCATTATTTCTGGACTATCAGACTTTCCGTAGCTTGCCAGGAATCCTTATCAGTAAGCTAAACTGCGCATGTCCACCCACATTCCTTCACACACTTTTCTTTCTTCTCTTGCCAAGAAACGTCCGGCTGAGAAATAGCCGGCGCGAACTTTTACAAAAATGTAACAATTAATTTTCTTAGTTAGTGAGATGTTTTATTTTCTTTATAACAAATAAATGAATTTAATTAAAAGAAATATCTTTGGGTTTTGTTTTCTTAAAGTATGCTTGCAAAGAAAAGCCTCAATCCACTCTTCTTAATCAAGGTGTGATTATCCCAAAAGCAGAATGGGATTAATCAGCGCCCTCACACCTGGTAGCAGAGGATGGTTGAATTATGGCTTTTCCTTGCTTTGTTACTTTGATAAGACTTCTAGGCTAATTAGACAGATTTTTTTTTGTGACCGAGGAACACTAATTAATTGTCTGCTAAGATGCCAAGAAAGAAGAAAAAGGGCAAAATGAAACTCAGAGCCGTGGGAGGAGGAGAAACAGATGAAATGCTCTTACAAAGGGTTCAGAAGGAAGATAAAGGCGAAACACTACAACTGAGGTCAGTAACACCCCCTTCCAATTATGCAGTTGCCCCAGAGCCTTCTGATTTTGTAATGCTTGGTGCAGAGCCAGATTCTCCACAAATGGCAAAGCCTTTTTACTCCTACGCAGAGAGAGAAACATTTTATTATCCCTCTCAAACCTTCAGGGTCACTCCTAAAGAGCAAGCTATAAGAAACTATCGTGACCAGATAGAAATTTTTGAACAGAAGCTATCCCAGGCAAAAATGGATTTATTTATGCTTGAGCAAGATAAGAGAGAGTCTCGTGACTTCAAAATCTCTAAAAGCGCCATTTTGGCTCCTTCTTCTTCAGAGCCAAAGACACTCCCCCTGGTGGATTTTGTGTCAGGCCAATCAGAACAGAGAGCTGTGCACATGTCACATGAATTTCTCACTGATGAGATTAAAAGTGCCACATCAGCAGAGAGATTATCTGAGCTGCCCGAAACTAAAGGTGCAGCACCATCTGCTGGCGAAAGTAATTTACTAGAGAAAGCTGAAAGGCCTCGCAGCCTACATGAACATTTTGAACTATTACAGCAGACTTTAGCAAACATGTCTCTAACTCACTCAGATATTCAGGCTGCAATGCAACAAGTGTCTCCACAGGCTCAATCTCCAGCACCCCCTGGTAGTACTGGTGTCCTTTTAGATGGAACACAACAACGCTTAATGCAGCAAAGGCAAATGACTGCATCTCCAGCAGGTCATGCTAATATTGCAGCTCAAGCACAAATGGCAGCTGGAACACAGCAGATTTCAGTGCAACAGCCTCAACCACAAATGCATGCACACGTGCCTCCAGCTGAACAACCAGGTCCAGCTCCTGGTCCACCTCCAGCGCAACAAGTGCCTTTACTTCCACAGCCAGCACGTCAAATGCACATTCCTCCTCAGGCATTTTCTGTTGCTCCACTAGCTGGTGAGTCCAAATTAAAGATGTCAGGACAGAATTATAAGACCTGGGTCAGTGAGATTGGATTGCTACTTCGCAGAGAAGGCACTCACTGTATGATTTTTAACCCTCCTGCTCAGCCATGGTCCCCTGCAATAAGAGACTTAGAAACTAAAGCTTGCACAACATTATTGATGTCCATGGATACTGAACTGCAGGTTACATTTTCGCCTGATGCAACAGCCCAACAAATTTGGGCCCAATTGGAAAATTGCTACGGGCCTGTTTCAATTGAATCTTCATGTTTGCTCATGTCTGAATTCCATGGTTCGAGATTGAAACCTGGTGAACAAATTGGAGGACATTTGACCAAACTGAAAGGACTCAGAAAAGAATTAAGAGAAAGAGGCTATAACATTGAAGATATTCAAATTATCAGCATTATCATTAATTCTTTGAACTATGAATGGAAAGATGCCATTACAAAGATTAACCAAGTCCTTATTGCTCAACGCACAGTGGACAATGTATGCAGACTTTTAATTGAAGAAGAAGCACTCATGTTAGCCATGCCACACTTGAGAGGACCACCCACATCAAGAGCTCCAGCTAGGCGCCCCTTCCGAGGAAGGTCCTATGCTCCAAGGATGCCAAGATGCTACATCTGTAACCGTGTGGGACATGCCACCCAGGATTGTCCCCAACGAGTTCCAGCTCCCGTCACGTACCAGCCCAGAGGAACAGACTCCAGAGGCAGAGGCAGAGGCGGAAGACAAGGTCATCGTGGTCCCAGGCGTGATCCACAAACTCCACTCACCACATTGGCTTTAACCAATGATCCACAACCTCAACCAGAGTATGACAGACGACTCCTGTGGACTTTGGACGATGGTGCAGCTTTGCATGTTACCTACAGAAAGGAACTTTTCACAGAGATGCACGAGCCTGAACCTGAACTAGGTGAACTTTATTATTTTTCAAATCATCCTTGTCAGGTCAAAGGAAAAGGAACTGTTTATGTTGAAGAGCCCGATGAATTCATTCCTGATGTTTATTATATACCAACAGCAACTAGTAATTTGCTTAGTCAGTGTCACTTGTCTAGAGCATTAAAATTCCAGGTTCACCACCTTGAAAAAGCAAGTTACATAGTTAAAGATGGAGATATTGTTGCTGAAACCATATTAATTGGTGGTGTCTATTACTTAAAGCCAAAGCCTAAACCACAAACACAGGCAAGTATACAAACTCCAAAAAGGGAGAGCACAGGCCCAGAAAGAGATGCTCCAGAGAGAGTTCCTGTTGCTGCTCCAAAGGCTCCTAAAGCCAACAAAAAGAAAATTGGGAAACAGGTTGCTCAGAGCAAGCCTGAGGTTCCTCATAAAACTGTTAATGTTGAAAATTCACTAATTGGTAAACCTTTGCATTCCAGGTGTATCCATAAATGGCATAGAAGATTGGGGCATGCCAGTTTCCATGTTCTTAGGAAGATGCCAGAGTTTGCAAAAGGTTTGGATCTAAAGGGGTGTAAGGTGTTTTTGGATTGTGCTGTCTGCAAAAAGGCCAAATCCAAAGCAGCAGCCATTCCCAAACGTGCTACACGCCTGTCAACACGCATTTTTTATTTGGTTCACACTGACATAGTTGGTCCTTTTCCACCATCATTTGGTGGTAGAAAATATTTTCTAACAATTGTTGATAATTACTCTAGATATGGATATGTATATCCTATGAAAGAAAAATCTGAGACTTTTCAGATCTTTAAAGACCTTGTTTTTACCCAACACCAAGTTCGCATCGCCAGAATCCAGAGTGATTGTGGTGCTGAATTCATGTCTCAGCGTTTTCAGGACTTGATGCGTAAGAATGGAATTCTTCATCAGATGTCGGCTCCTTACACACCGGCTCACAACGGAGTTGTAGAACGAAGACAAGGAATTCTGCAAACCACGATGCATTGTCTCCTGGAAGACGCCAACCTTGATATGATATACTGGGGTGAAGCTATAAAATATGCAAATTACATTGTCAACCGTACTTGGAGCAGTGTAATGAATCAGACTCCTTTCTTCATGTGGTATGGGTACAAGCCCGATCTCAAAAACATCCATATTTTTGGTTCATATGCTATGGTGAACATTCCCTTAGCTCAAAGAAGAAAAGGAGGTCCAGCAGCAAAGAGACTGAGATTTATGGGTATTGATGATAATTCAAAATGGAGCAAATTTATTGGCTCTAAACATGTAATTGTGATTTCCCAATCTGCTAATTTTGAGGGAGATGTTGACTGGTGCAGGATTCATTCCAATGATCCTGGAGTTTATTTTCCTAGAGATGATACTGCTGATGCCACGCAGATTGATGATCAAGATTCCACTGGTTCTTCTCAACCGATGTTCCGTCTTCGCAAGCCGCAGATGCTGATGCTAGCAACGAATGTGAGGATGAAGACGAAGCAGAAGAAGACTGGACTGTTGTTCTGAGACATTCCAAGAGGGCCACAAAAGGAATCCCTCCACAACGATATTCTTGGCAACTGACAAAAGCACCCTTGCCTTTGATTTGCAATGTTACACTTCCACCTGATAATTTCACACAAATCAAGCAGCTTCCTGATTCAGAGCAAGACAAATGGTATGATGCAATGCAGGTTGAAATGGACAGTCTAAAGAAACTTAAAGTGTTTACACCTGCAAAACCTCCAGCAAACAAAAAGGTCATTGGCACTCAATGGGTCTACAGAATCAAAAAGAAGCCAAATGGTGAGTCACTGCACAAGGCCAGACTTGTAGCTCAGGGTTTCGCTCAACTTTATCCTGAGGACTACACAAATACCTATTCACCGACAGTTCGAACTGAGAGTGTAAAAATTGCTTTAGCAACTGCAACTATCCTTGGTTTAGAAGTTTTCCAGTTCGATGTTGACACAGCTTATCTACATGCAGACCTAGATGAAGAGATCTACGTGAGAAGTCCTCCAGGATTCTGACAGCAAGAAGGGGATACCTAAACAAAAGTCTTTATGGTCTGAAACAGTCTGGTTTAATGTGGTATTTATGTCTTACTGACAAACTAAATTCAATGGGCTTTATTAAGTCCGAAACTGATGAGTGTGTGTTCACAAAAAGATCTAACAATGCATATGAGATAGTTCTTGTTTATGTTGATGATATTGTTTATATTGGTCCAAATAAGCAAATGAGTGAAATTTTTGCCAAAGCTTTGCAGAGATACTTCACATTGAAGTCATTGGGTCATATTAGCACTTATTTAGGTGTTTAGATTGAAAAAACACAGAAGGGGTTCAGTCTTTCACAAGAGGATAAAATTGACCAAATTTTGCATCATTGCAACATGAAAGATGCTAACACAACAAAGACACCCATGCAAACAAATTTTCATAACTTGATATAAGAAGCAAGTCCTGAGTTCGAGGATCAAACACTTTATCGTTCAGTTATTGGGTCACTGTTGTATATTAGTAGTTAGACTAGACCTGACATTGCACTTAGTGTTAATCTCTTGTCTCGACATGTAGGTAAGGCAAAACAGTTTCATTGGACATGCGTTAAGAAATTATTGAGATACCTAAAATACACTAAACACATGAAGTTATTGTTAGAACCAACACATACTGATTATGCAGAATTATGTTGTTATGCAGATTCTGATTGGGCAAGTGATAAGAAATCACATAAAAGTACTTCAGGTTATATGATGTTCTTAAATGGATGTCCTGTTTATTGGCAAGTGCATAAACAGAATTTTGTTTCTTGTTCATCTACTGAAGCTGAATATGCTTGTGTTTCAGATGCATGTAATTCTCTAACTTGGTTTGATGCTTTAGTCACAGATATCTGGACACACCCGATCCGACCGATCACCGTGATGGAAGACAATGAATCGGTGGTTTATATTTCTGAATCACATTTCACAGGTTCTAGGTCCAGACACATTGACATCCGTTATCAAAACATAAAACATTTAGTGAAAAAAGGTTTTGTTAAAATGCAGTATGTATCTACACATGATCAAATTGCTGATATGCTCAACAAACCACTTCCAGCAGCTCAACACGTATCTGCGTAAGAAGATGTGCCTTATTTGATGATGTACCTGATATTCGCTCAACTGGCAAAAGAAGAGGATTGTCACTGCGTTTTTTTATTTACCAGCTGAGCTCATTATTTCTGGACTATCAGACTTTCTGTAGCTTGCCAAGAATCCTTATCAGTAAGCTAAACTGCGCATGTCCACCCACATTCCTTCACACACTTTTCTTTCTTCTCTTGTCAAGAAACGTCCAGCTGAGAAATAGCTGGCACGAACTTTTACAAAAATATAACAATTAATTTTCTTAGTTAGTGAGATGTTTTATTTTCTTTATAACAAATAAATGAGTTTAATTAGAAGAAATATCTTCGGGTTTTGTTTTCTTAAAGTATGCTTGCAAGGAAAAGCCTCGATCCACTCCTCTTAATCAAGGTGCGATTATCCCAAAAGCAGAATGGGATTAATCAGTGCCCTCACAGAAATACATTTGGCAAGGTTAAAAACCAAGGATAAAAATAAAATTACTGCAGGATAGCAGAGAAAGAGGGAGGCTTCGGGCTCCCAGACTAGGAGACTTACTATCAGGCAACAACACACACTTGGATCAAACATTGGATAAAGTTAAAAAATAAAACTTCTCTGACACTAGAAAGGCATGACTTACAGATAGGATGGCATGCCTTCTTATGGGACAGGAAAAACAAACTCCATAGCTACTTCCAGAGACATTTAATTAGGAACGCACTGCTACAAGTATGGCAAAAAATATTTTAAAAATCATTATAACAAAATTCCAGATTGGCTATCAACAATGGAAGCATTAATTTAGCCAATATTGATAAAATTAAAATATATAAAGATATACTAAATGGCCAGGGGGAACTGAAAACAAGCAAGAACTAAAAGAACAGGGCATAGACATCGATTGGTGGCTATATATGCAGATTCAAACTAGACATAGAAATGATTTAGAACAATATAGATTTCAAAAAGAACCACAAGAATTAGATAAGTTTTTACAAGGCACAAAGGACAAATTGATTAAGAAAATTTACAACTATTTATTGAGATACAAAATGGAGGAGGAGGTAGTCAAAGAAACTATGGGCTAAAAATTTCGGCTATAATATTGAATTGAAGAAATGGGAGAAACTCTGGGACAAAAACTATAAATTGATGATGTCAGTAACCTATAAGGAAAACATGTATAAAAGCTTTTACAGATGGCATCTTCCACCAGTGAGACTGGCTAAAATGTTCCCAAATACTTCATCAGTCTGTTGGAAATGTAGACAAAACCAGGGAACATATTACCATATGTGGTGGACGTGCCCCAAAGCAAAATAATATTGGAATAGAATAAGAATATGTTTAAAGAGATAACCAAACAGCAAATAGATGTGAAGCCAGAATTATTTTTGTTAGGAATACTCTCAGGGAATTATGACAAAAAAATACAATATTTAATTCTACATATCACAACAGCAGCGAGAATAATATATACACAAAATTGGAAGAATAACAATATAACATCAGAAGAAAATGTGATAAGGAAAGTTTTAGAGTGTGCAGAGATGAATAGGCTCACAAAAGAATTACAAGATAAGGGAGAAACAGAGTACTATATGGTATGGAATAAATGATATGAATGGTTAGAGGATAGGTGTTAAGGGTAAGGAAAGATTAAATGAAGAAGATATAGGAGTTAGAACATAGTAACAAACTCGTAGAAATGGAAATGACACATAATGTATGATTGTAATTTAGTATTTTGATATATTAATATGTATAAATAAATAATAGAACTACATAAAGGTAAATTGAAGTAAGCGGGGAAAGGGATATATAACAGATGTATACTGATGTGGAAATATTGTAAAGAAGAATATTGTCAAAAAATTTTTTAAAAAAACTGTTTTATAAAAATTATTTTTTAAAAAATAGTAATTAAAAGCAAGACTATTCAATTTGAACCAAGCACTTTCTTGAAGTGACAGATTTATGTACTGTATACTATTTAAGTACAATATTAATTCTTAGTTGACAGACTATTCCACATAGGGGTGATAATGATGAAGAATTAGACTTTATGGGTGACCATCAAACTTCATGGAATTAGGGAATGCAGAATAAGAATCATGTAGATGTTCAGAGATACAGTGGCAACAATTGCATTTAGCATTCAAATAAAATAGGTGCACTGCAATCTGATGAAAAACTGCTACATTTGGTTCCAGTTGCAATTTTTGGGTATTTGGGTGGCCATCTCTATATAGAGCATAGTACAGTTTACAATCTGGAGATAATTAAAGTATGAATGAATTTAGAAAGGTCTATTTTTGGCAGAAAGTAGTGGGGGATGATCAATCCAAACTGGAAACATTCTTTTAATCCAATCCAATTTGCAAAACTAATAGGAAATATTTTGAATAAAATTATTTGCATTCTAAAATAACTTCTTTCTTGTTAAGATAAACATTCATGATGTTTTAGTAATCTATCACAATTGCCTTTCTATTAGACTACAACCTAATGTAATCACACAAAGAAGGAAGTATCCTTTGCAGACTTCACTTGTCTTCCTTTGGACATTAAATAGGATCAGGGGGAGGCAAGACTGCCATGTAGAATGCTGTTAGCTACCAGCAGTTGTCCTGCACCACCACTACATTCTACCTTCCAGCAGTGAATGGAATCCATTTTTCCGTACTTGGGTACCAACAATTTTCATTCCCTCAAGAAGCATAGCATAATGGTCTGCTCAGAAATTCTGGTGGAATCAACAATGTTCCATTTTCCTCATCTATCAAAAAATAGAAGTCATTGAGAGAAATTGAATAAGCAAACTGGTTAATTTTCAGGTGCTTTGGACCACTGTGCAAAAGCAAACCATATGACTGTATAATAGAAAGTAGAAACTCAAGATATTAGAAGGCGGCACTATGTTGTCTACATACAGTGAGTGTGTATGTGTGTATTCGCTATACTTTGCTCAGATACAAGTCATTCAGTATCTGTTCTGTCTCCTCCCACGAGTGGCCTTGCAGAGGCTCAAATAGCCCAGCAGTAACAAACGCAGACTAGATAGACTGAAGCTGGCCCTTTAATAAATAGTTCTCTTCCAAAACGTTTATCAATCCAATAGTTACTGGGCAATGTTCCAAAGGTCTTGGCAGATGGCCAGCAGGCTACTGCAGGAATGCAGACTTTTGTCAAAAAACTCCAGACTAACAGTTGTAAATCTACTACATCCAAAGTGCCAACAAATTGTTCACCATGCCTTTCCAGCCCAGTCACACCTCTTTTATACTTTGTAGGGTATGGCCCTACATCTCCTGACCACACCTCTTGGGACGTGGCAATAGCTGTTCTCTATGACATCTCCTACGTCTCTCTCTTGCATCCAATAAGGGCTCCCCCTCTTCATTACCGGCCTCTGTTTCCTCCTCAATTTGGCTGGAGTCCAGAGGCACGTCATCAACTGTCAGTTCTTGCTGACTCACCAGTGAAGGCGACCCCTCCGGCACATAGCTCGTGACAGCTTCCTCCTCCTCCATATCATCCTCCAACTCAGCATGCGAAGATAAATCAGCCTCTGGGGCCGGGGTCACAACAGTATCTTCTTTATGCCTTATAAATCACGCCACCTTATTTTTTTTTTACAAAGGAATATTAATGAACATAAAATATTTATTACAGATGAATGGACTTCACAGCATAATGTGCTGGATTTCACAAAATTATTTGTGGACCAAGCCTACATTACTGGATTAATCAGCAGCTGTACAATTGAATGATTCCTCTTCATTTATTTGTTCTGTTTCCTTACATGCCTTATTAAATATTCTTACACAGTGGGAAATGTTTTATGAAGAAAATAAAAACAAGGTTAAGAAAAACAGAAGAAAATAAGTTAATAGTATTCACTGTAAGGGTGAATACTCCAGTGAATTTTCATAGTTTATATTGTGCAGTACAAAACTGATACATGGCTTGTTTGCTGATGTGTCTCAAAGCTGAAGTGCCAGGGAATAGACTGAAAAGTGTTGAGGAATAACAAAATGGGCCAGAATGGGGAAAGCAACACTGGTTACCTTATTTATGTAGATGAGTAGAACTGGCAAGGGAGAAAAGAATTGGAACAATTAAATGATTGAGAGGTGTATTATACTCTTCAATGCTATCATAGAAGAGACTAGATGCAGGTTACACAATATCAAACTGAATTGCCAGAAAATATTAGGCAGCCATTTTGTACTAACCTCATTCTTAGTGCAATTTTGCTTCCTAAATTTTGACACTAAATTTAATACTGTGCAACATGATACTCAGAACAAGTTATATAGTTTTTGAGGATATCACATGACAAATGTATCTCTTTCAGAGTTTCAAAACCCAGAAATGACGTGTGACTTACTAATAATGTTCCCCCTTATTTTTAATTCATTGCTTGCTCTGATTGACTTGCAGATGGTTCAGGAAATCCAGTATTAAGAGCACCTGCTTTAGTTTGGAATAATTTAAGAACAAGCATGACTAAATCGCTTTGTGTACTGCACCTTTAAAAATAGAATGGAAGGCAGCAGACATAAAACCTGTTTCCATGGTGAGGAAGAGCTTAAAATCCTCCCCTAAGGAGATGCTGAAGTTCCAAGCCTTAATGGACGCCATCCCCACGCAGTAAAATCTGTTCAGTTGTAAGTTTCTCTGGACTGGTTTTAAATGTTCTGTATTAACAGCCAATAAAGGGGACATCCCAGATGATCTCAGTCTAAATGCTGGTAAACCTCCGCCTTGAACCTGAAATTGTGATAGGCAAAGATCCATCTGTATGACCAACTGCAGTTTTGACGCTTGTTTCTATTACTTAGTCATTTCATAATGCAACAAAAGTAACAGAGTGATTTCCAACACCTTTTTTTTTAGTTGGAATCTGACAGGTTCTCTGTTCTTTAAATTGTTTAATATTAACATTTTTATATTTGTTGTTAAAGTGGCAGGCTGGAGATGAGAATATAGCCATTTTGTGCAACTGCACATAATATTTTTGTGCCCACAGTCCCACAAAGTTCCCAGACACTGAATGGTGAATTCAGGTCAGTGTGGGTGTGGATTTATATACCTATAATTAAAATAATTGGTTTCCACACACCCTCTTCTGTTTCCAAAGCTAAGGGATGTTTACCTATTTATAAGTTTGCTTGGGTTTCTAAAGTCTCACGGTATTTTAAATTTTATTTTTGGAAGCTTTCATATTTAAAACTATTGCACTCTGTTATGTATATTAACTATTGTAAACCACCTCTGGTGTGGATGAATCTTTTCTAAAGGTTCAGTATAAAAATTTTTGTAAAAGGAATTCAATGAAAATTATAATGATTTTTTTAAAAAAATTCTTATAAAAGCTAGACATAATGTAGGAAGTTAGGACCCACCCCTCTCCTAGAAGAATGAAATATTTTGAGAAATATTAAAAAGGCAGAATATTATATTTCCCTGGATAAGAAATTGAGGATCATGTTTTTTTAAAGGGAGAAAGCAGCCCCTACCTTTCTTAATAGCCCTCAGCAGATGTCAGCACTTAAGAGATAAAGAGCTTATTGAAAGAAGCCAAGTATCTAGGCAGCTCTATTCATAGGCAGAAATTCCCTGCAGCAAGGTCTGAACAAAGGTAGGGTTAGCCCTCAACCATAATAGGAATTGCCCAACACCCTTTCAGAACACAAGCACCTTCATTACATCATCTCAGGTGCACTACCCCAGCAAACTTCAGCCAAACTTCTTAGCTCAGACAAACATGACCCCTACATGGCCCCATGGGAGTGTAACAACAGCCAATAAAATAATGTTCTTGCACAGGAACAGGAAGCTCAAGTTGGAAGCTCAAGTTCAAAGCCCTAGAGAAGGTATAAAAAACCCTCACTCCCAATTCCATGTGGTCAGCTGCGCCAGAACCATGTGCTTGGTGGTTCTGCTTTATCATTAAACCATTTTTCCAAACAGCCTCCATGTTTCCAGTGTCTTTCTCCCTGCTTAGAACTGAACCAGATGGATATTTTGCCCAATATAAAAATTAAAGAAAATAAAGTGAAGTGAAAAAAATAAGAAAAGTATGAGAGAAAAAGATATATAAAAAACAACTCCCAAGCTTCTTCACTGAAGTTACAAGCAGGCAGATGCTCACATCTCCCTGTTTAAAATTACATTATGTTTCCTTTTTCCTATATTCAACTCTTTTTAATCAGCAAATCATAAATCACCACAAATCACTTTTTCACATTTTCAGTAAATATCCATAAATGGTTTCCAAACTTTAATAAAAGTACAAGTGATCGAACAAGTCAGTTTTGTTATTTCTGAAAATTTCATCATCTTCATAGTCCATTCCTCCATTATGATAGTTGAGTATTTTCTATCTTTGTCCATATACGGTAATAACCTTGCTGCAGTCACTATATACAAAACCAACCTTTTCAGAGGTTTTTTCCTAATTGGCTACCCATAAGCCCCAATAGAAAAAGTTCTGATTTCAGCAATTAAAAGAATAGTTGCTGCTGGAAATCTTTTCATGATGTCTTTCCAAATGTAATTCCCATAGAGTTCAATCACTCTGTCCCTTAAAGGAAGATGGGTTGGAATTTGCTACAAATTTCAAATTCAATGGGGCAAAAGAAAAAAGAAAATACTACTTTTAACTATTTGTTTATTTAGTTGATTTCACATACTACAGTGTTTTAGTATATTTTTTCAACATGTTTGATGTTAGACCCCAAACCCATCATATCTGGCTCTCTAAAATCAGGGAAATAGATTGTCATCCTTAGATGTACATGTTGGCAGGATAAGTCTTCAAATTATGAAGATGTATTTTGTCTTCCATCTTGCAGGTTTCTTGACATACAATTTTCAAGATCAGAAGATTATGTCCCAAGCTCCCTTGTTATACTGCCCTTGTTGGGATCCTTGGAAAGCAAGGGGTAAAAAACTTATAAAAACTAAAGCAGGCTCACTGAATCAGAAGTCCAAGTAAGTAAAAGTACAGGGATGGTAAAGGATGATTTGACCTTTATCAGTATAAAGGTATACCGGTAAAGGTCAATAATTTCTCAGTTGCTGAACTATCAATGAACTATCAATAAACAACCACAGAATCTCCATAAGTGTTTTTGTTAATGGTTGAGAGTATTATGGGTGGCCTCCATGCCATATTTGGGAAAATCCAAAACAACCCTACTTCTAAATCAGAAAAGTCACGGTGTGCTTAAGAGTGAAATAAGGGCATCTCTCATTCATTAAGGAGTAACTAAATACTGGATTATAAGCGGGATGAAATAATATACAATTGGTAGAAAAGTCTGTGAGAGGGAAAAAGCATTTCATCCACAGAGCATATGAAAATTTGAATCTTATGTAACCTGAGAGCAATACTGTTGCATAAGATCTTGACAGAAATATACATGTAACAGAACCACTAAAAAGCTGTTAAAGAGAGTTATCAATAGTACATTGCCATATAAAACATAAATTGTCCTCATGATTCATAAAAACATCAAGGAAGCCCCTCCCCTGCTAAATTTTAAGCAAGATAAATGGCAAGGACCTTACTGAGTTCCTTTTGATTTACATGGAGCCTGGAAAAATTATTGATTCCTGACATAAACTGTTTGTAGAATGTATGTAACTGTCAAATTAATTTTTTCTGTAATTCTGTAATTCAGATATAATATTGGAATTCAGGTATATTATTCATTTATTATATTACTTCCTGTGACAATAGCTTTAACACCATCAAACATCAACATCTGCCTATCCTAGGTCCTTGGAAAAGATTTGATCGGTAGAGAAAAATATCAAATCCAGTCTAAACATTTAGTTGGCTGTATGAATTTAATCTAAAGAAAAGCTTAAAATGCAGTCAGATGCACAACCTATTACTATACTCACTGTCATATGTTCCCAGGCCTTTGTAGGACTATCATAAGATTTGCAAAATTCTAATGAAAGATGTAACATTGCTATGTGCCAAAGAGAACAAATTATAATTTAGAAATGGATATTATCAATATTTAAATTGTAATACTGAGAAACACTAATCCTATTCAGGTCAAGAACACTCAGAAATACTGGTGAGACTTAAAGACCAATTGCATTTTAGACTTGACATTTGAAGAAATTATTAATCCTTTCTAAACAGTGGTTTTTTTCCACATTAGAAAAACATCACCAGGAGGGATCCTCAAAGATCAGTCCAAAGTCCAGTTAAATCCTTCAAATACTTCTAGGTAAGTTTCTTGTGCTTGGAAATCAAATGCAAAAGCAAGGGATGTGCAAGATATAAAACCTTATCTGTATGCTGACAATTTTAAATTGTTTTTGATCAGTATTCTTCAGAGCACATGATCAAACAAGATATTCTTTCTGCCATTCTTGACACATCTGTGTCAGTCTGTATGTCCAAAATGGATGTGATGACACAGTCAATCTGAAGTCCATTACATATAAAGATGCATGCGCATGGGAGCAGATGATCAATTGCTAAAAATATATATAACCATTTATAAAATTGCCTATTACGTTGCTCATTCCAAGCACCAATTCCAGTATAGAAACTCAGGGTAATATACTGCAAACTTGTTCCAGTTCACTGTCTTTACTATGTCAATTTAATGATATATACATGAATATCCTGGATTATAGTGCAGAGTATTTTAATTTTTGACACATCGCGCTGGTACTATTGCTCTTAAACATTTGTAATACTTTATCAGACTTTTCCCAATTTTACTCAGATCTGATACTATACTAATTGAAGTCAGGCCAATTGTTCCCCTATTCAGGATCCATTTTTAAATTTGCTGGTCTGTAATGTCCTGGTTTGGAGGCCAATTGGAGCAACAAATTTAGTAGTAAAAGTAACAAAGTAACGACAGTGTCTCTGCAGAAGTGGTTGTGGATGAATATTTCTTTTTGTGTTATTGCTGGCACATTCAAGGAATTTTAGAAAGGGTTTGGACACCATAATCTTTCTATAGTGTTTTCATGCTATTTCATTCTTTTCTCTTTTTCTTCATAAAAAAATGTGTAAAGGAAAGAAGGGTAAAATATCAGCACAATATAGATACCTATTATACCAAGTGTGTTAAACTCAAGGCCTGTGGGCCGGATCCAGCCTGCGGGGTGCTTAAATCTGGCCTGTGGCCATAGGGTTGCCAGGTGTCCACTATTTGAGTGGACAGTCCACTTTTTCACATTATGTTCACTATTTTTTTTCACAAAATAGTGGACATTTTTTTTATTCAAAAGCTTTATGATGAAATGGTACATAATCTAAAGCTGTGCAGTCTAAGAGAATAAGGATAGGAGAATCGCGTTTTGTCTTTTTTTTCATAAGTTAGAACGAGACAAAGATCGAATGCTCATTGCAATAATCACATTTTACACAACAGCGCAAAAAATGCATTAAAGCAGTTATCTTTTGATATCGAAAATGTAGTGCTGAAGGTTTTTGCCGAATTTTCGAATTCTGCGAAGAAACGAGAAGATTTGAAATCATTTTTTGAATTTTGCGAGTCAGAATTCCATGAAGTTTTGCGTCATGTTCCAACACGTTGGTTAAGCTTGTTTAAAGCGGTCGAAAGACTTCTTTTAAACTGGATACCTCTAAAATCATATTTTATTTCTCTTGGATCTGATGAGTGCCATAAGGTTATCTGGAACCTTATTTCAGATCAGGAAAATTAACTCGCAAAGGATGATGAACCAACAATTTCAGAATTGTATTTATATTTCACACACTTCTTCATGTCAATAATGCAAGACACCCTACTGAAACTGGAAAGCAAGAAAATTCTTGCATGTGATCTTCACATTATTTTTTATTTATTTATTTTATTTTATTTCAAATTTATATACCGCACCTTCTCCCAAGGGACTCAGGGCGGTGTACAGCCAGATAAAAACATACAATACAAACATTAAGAACAATTAAAAGAATATATATTAATTTGGCCCCAGTTTAAAATGAGAAACCAATTAAAAATTTAAAATTTAAAAATACGTTAAGCCAGCCCGGTTTGATGAAAAAAGAAAGTTTTAAGGGCACGACGGAAGGCACCAAGGTCTTGGATTCTCCTTAACTCAGGGGGCAGCTGGTTCCATAGGGTAGGTGCCCCCACAGAGAAGGCCCTCCCCCTGGGGGTCACCAGCCTACATTGTTTGGCTGATGGCACCCCGAGGAGGCCCTCTCTGTGGGAGCGCACGGGTCGATGGGAGGTTGTCGGTAGCAGCAGGCGGTCTCGAAGATAACTAGGTCCTATGCCATGGAGCACTTTAAAGGTGGTAACCAACACCTTGAAGCGCACCCAGAAGACCACTAGGAGCCAGTGCAGCTCGCGCAGGAGCGGTGTTATGTGGGAGCGCCATGCAGCTCCCATAATTACCCGCACGGCCGCATTCTGGACCAGTTGGAGCCTCCAGGTGCTCTTCAAAGAGAGCGTTGAAGTAGTCCAGGCGAGAGGTGATGAGGGCATGAGTGACTGTGCACATGGAATCCCGATCAAGAAAGGGTCGCAACTGGCAAATCAGGCGAACCTGACAAAAGGTCCCCCTGGCTACAGCCGTCAGATGTTCCTCCAAGGACAGCTGCGTATCCAGGAGGACTCCCAGATTGCGCGCCCTCTCCGAGGGGGCCAAAGACTTACCCCCAATAGTCAGCGATGGAGTCAGCTGACTATATCGGGATGCCGGGAACCACAGCCACTCAGTCTTGGAAGGGTTGAGCTTGAGCCTGTTCCTCCCCATCCAGATCCGCACAGCCTCCAGGCATTGAGACATCACTTCAAGGGCATCGTTGGGGTGGCCTGGGGTGGATATGTACAGCTGGGTGTCATAGCGTACTGGTGGTACTTCACCCCAAAGCCACGGATGATCTCACCCAGCGGCTTCACAAAAATGTTGAACAAAAGGGGCGAGAGGACCGACTCCTGAGGCACTCCACAGATGAGAGGCCTCGAGGTCGACCTCTGTCCCCCTGCCAACACAAACTGCGACTGGTCAGAGAGAAAGGAGGAGAACCACCGTAACACGGTGCCCCCCATCCCCAACTCTTCCAACCGGTGCAGCATGATGCCATGGTCGATGGTATCAAAAGCCGTTGAGAGGTCTAACAGGGCTAGAACAGAGGAGCAACCCCTGTCCCGAGCCCTCCAGAGATCATCTACCAACGTGACCAATGCCGTTTCCGTGCTGTGCCCAGGCCTGAAACCCAACTGGAACAGATCTAGATAAGATGTTTTATCATTATCATGTGTAAGCTGCGTGATTCTTTGCAAAAAAAATACGATGAGCAGTTTTTTGGAATGAAAGTTTTATTTGCCTTACGTAAAAAACATTTGCCTGAGAATGCCCTGCAAAAGTTCAAGAAAGAAGCCATCAACGTGTATCAAAGAGAGATTGTGTACCTAGAAAAGTGGTATAATTTCACCGATTCAGTATATGAGACGCTAAGTTGTTTCAATCTAATTGATCGCAATAATCCTCCAACTTTAGAAGAAATGACGAACATCTGGTTATTATCACCATGGCGCGAAGAACTTCCACCCAACACTCTCTTTGATGAAATTTCTGCCTTAGAAGAAGTTTATGTTCATCCCTTGATAAGTGGATGTACTTTTTCAAGAAACAGCCAGCTCCGAGTTTACTGAAACTGTTCCAGTATTGTGCATCAATTCCGGTATCAAATGCAAACGTTGAATGAATTTTCAGCATCATGGGAAATTTGTGGACTGACGAACGTAACCGACTGCTTGTATCAGTTCGAAGTGAACTTTGTATATTTTTTAATATTTCTCAACGTTGTACTGAAATTAAAGAATTATTCCTTAAACACAAAGAATTGATCAAAGCTGCGCAGTCAAATAAAAAATACACATGACAGCAAAGTAAAATGTAATTTAATATTTTACATATTATTATAATATATTTGATGTTTTGAATTTTAAGTAAAGTTTTGAAGTGATTATTTTAATACGTGTTAAAATGTTTGTAAGAAAATATATAATTTAATTGTAAATTTATTTATTTATTTTTTTACTACTTAACCCCCCCCCTCCGCTTGTCCGCTATTTTTTGGAAGCAGACCTGGCAACCCTACCTGTGGGGCTGGTCTGGAAATAGCAAAGGACCAGCCCGTGGTGCCTCTGGCAACCAAAACGGGGCATGGGGGGCTGTGTGCCCCATTTTGGCTGGCTGCAAGAGGCCGTTCAGGCTAAAAACAGGATGTGAGGGGGGGCGCACATGGCCCCCACGTGCCCTGTTTTGGCTGGCAGGGTACTGCAGGAGGCATCTATCCTGTCTCTCCCCCCTCCGGCTGCCCCATGGAGGAGAACCACAATGCTGATCCATCCCCCGAAGAAATCCAGTTTGACACCCCTGTATTATACTTTAATTATTATGTATTTAATTATTTTAATTTCTTTGAAGGAAGTTTTCATGATTCCTTGATTTTTCTATGCAGAAATCCTTGTAAACACTCTCTCATTAATTTCTGAAATACATGTCTGTTCTATTTTTATGCAGAAGGTTCTAATTTTGACAGGAGTCCCTAAGCAAAACAATTTTGTTGCCATGGTATTTTAAATAACCTTACTTTTTTTTCTAGAATGAGATTTTCACATAAAAATAAAACTATTAGTACAGGTGCACAATCCTCAGAAGGTCTCCAGCTAAAACCTTTTGTACAATATTTAAGTTGAATGGATGTTCTAAGCAAGATTCTATCTCTCAAATTATTCCAGCAACTTTTGTATGCTCTTGCTTGTCCTTACAAAATGTAAAACTAAATTAGTTTCCTGCAATGTTGAAGAAAGCATTAGTTAGTAATCACTGGACCCTAGAATCAGAAAAAAACATCTTCAACAAAAAGATTAAGCAATTTCTTATGCAATCTTCTGACGGAATATGTTTAAATTCAAGAATGACACATTTATGGAAGGATGAGAGAAAACAGATTTCTTATCTTAATAGGAATGAATTAGGGACGTATCATTACAATATTTGTTTTTCATAATATATCCATTTTAAAAATTGATTGGCAGTATACATACCAAGTTTGCTTTTATATCAGATTTTTTAAAATGTATTCTGTTAAGCTTTCCTTTCCAAGCTGACATACAGATATAAATGTTCTTTTTAGTTTTGTGCAGAGATCAAATTTTTGACACATGCCTTTATCTCCCTGGTAGTCTAAATAATCTTATTTTTTCCTTCCAGAGTGAAATTTTCCACCAAAACCTATGTGCAACCATTAAGAAGCAGGGAGCCTCAAGATGTAAGTAAAATATATTATTTATTTTTTGTACTTGGAAAATGAATACTTTAACTCAGCTTTTTCCAAACTAGTGCCCTTTAGATGTGTTTCACAATGATTAGTCAGGATGTGATTATGGCAGTCATACTTTTACATATCCGGAGGATGCCAAGTTAAGGAAGGCTATTTTAATCATTCTCTTTCCTCCATCCTGTAACCTCTTGAAAAGTAAAAACCTTGTACCAATTTCAATGAAGTAGAAGCATAAGGGAAAAAATTCCTTATCCTACAGAATAAGAATTTAATGATTAAGATCAGATATCAGTACTTTGCTTCTGACTATATGGCTTCTGACTATATTGAGTGGGAGGGGCAGATATGGCGGGAGCAGGGGGCCGTATCATGTGGTGGGGGCGCGCACTCGCTATCTTCGAGCGGTGGCACGCCCCGGTCCCCATAGCCCTTCTCGTAACCCAGGCTGTTCAGACTCTCAGGGCCCGAGCCTTCGGCTGCTGTCGTGCAATGCCAGGTCCGTGGTAAATAAAGCCCCCCTCATTTGCGATCTTATTCAGGAGGGGGGAGCGGACCTGGCGGGTATTACGGAGACCTGGTTGGGCCACGAGGGAGGGGTTCCCCTCGTGGATATGTGCCCACCAGGTTTCCGAGCATTCCATCAGCCGAGAGCTCAGGGCAGGGGCGGGGGGGGTGGCGGTTATTATAAAGGAAAGTCTTGAACCGAGGGAGACCACTGTTCCACAGATAGCCGGATGTGAGTCCCTTTTTGTGAAGTGGGGTCGTGGAGTACAGATGGGCTTGTTGATCACGTACCTGGCTCCCTGCCGCGTGGCAACAGCCCTGCTCGAGCTGCTCAACGTCATAGCTGAGGTGGCGGTTGGTACCCCCAGACTTCTAGTCATGGGGGATTTCAACCTGCCATCTGTCGGCGAAACGTCTGAGGTGGCTCGAGAGTTCATGGCTTCCATGATGGCCATGGACCTTACTCAGTTAATTCATGACCCCACTCACACGGGTGGACACACTCTGGACTTAGTTTTTGTCTCTGGTCAGTGGTTGAGTGGCCTTGATACAGGGGATATAGTCATCGAACCCTTGTCATGGTCTGACCACTCGCTCCTTCGACTGGACTTTCTAACCGCTGCACCCCGCTGCAGGGAGGTGGAACCGACCAGGTGGTTCCGCCCCAGGCGCCTGATGGACCCTGATAAGTTCCAGATGGAGCTTGGGCCATTTCCTGCGACTCTGGCTCATGACTCGGCTGAGGACCTGGTGGCCGCCTGGGATAGTGCGGCTGCCGGGGCCTTGGACCATGTCGTGCCTTTGTGGCCTCTGACCCGGCACCGAACTCACCTGGCTCCTTGGTTCTCCGAGGAGCTCAGGGAGATGAAGCGCCGGAAAAGACGCCTGGAGAGTAGTTGGACGACCAGCCGCTCCGAATCCGACCGAACACTGGTGAGGTCTCATATTAAGACCTACCTAGTGGCGATAAAAGCGGCGAAATCTAGCTATTTTGCCGCTCTTATCGCGTCATCAGATAATCACCTGGCCGCCCTGTTTAGGGTGACCCGCTCCCTCCTTCATCTGGAGGCGCGGGATGACTCCTTGCAGGGCCGAGCTGAGGACTTTGTGCAGTATCTGTATGACAAAATCGCTCAGATTCGGGAAGGGCTGGCCTCTGACTGGGTATGTCCGGACGGGATGACTGAGGCAGGTCTTGAGAGTGTTATCTGGGGGGAGTTCGATCCTGTGGCTCCCGAGGACATGGACAGGGTCCTGGGACAGCTGAACGCGACCACATGTTTATTGGACCCATGTCCCTCCTGGTTGGTACTGGCTTCCCGGGAGGTGACACGAGGCTGGCTCCAGAAGATTGTTAACGCTTCTTTGAGTGAGGGGGTCCTGCCGGCTGCTTTGAAAGAAGCGGTTGTGAGGCCCCTCCTCAAGAAGCCCTCTCTGGATCCGGCTGTTTTGGCTAACTATCGTCCAGTCTCCAACCTTCGCTTCGTTGCGAAGGTTGTTGAGAGTGTGGTAGCGCAACAGCTTCCCCGGTACCTGGATGAAGCTGTCTATCTAGACCCGCTCCAGTCCGGCTTCCGGCCTGGGCACAGCACGGAAACGGCATTGGTCGCGTTGGTGGATGATCTCTGGAGGGCTCGGGATAGGGGTTGCTCCTCTATCCTGGTCCTGTTAGACCTCTCAGCGGCTTTTGATACCATCGACCATGGTATCATGTTGCGCCAGTTGGCGGGGTTGGGGGTGGGGGGCACCGTTTTGCGGTGGTTCTCCTCCTACCTCTCTGACCGGTCGCAATCTGTGTTGACGGGGGGGCAGCGGTCGACCCCGAGGCACCTTGCTTGTGGGGTGCCACAAGGGTCGGTCCTCTCGCCCCTGCTGTTCAACATTTATGTAAAGCCGCTGGGTGAGATCATCCGTGGCTTCGGGGTGGAGTTCCATCAGTACGCTGATGACACCCAGCTGTACATCTCCACCCCAGGCCACCCCAACGATGCCCTTGAAGTGATGTCCCAGTGCCTGGAGGCCGTGCGGGCCTGGATGGGGAGAAACAGGCTCCGACTCAACCCCTCCAAGACCGAGTGGCTGTGGCTTCCAGCGTCCCGATATAGCCAGCTGACGCCATCGCTGGCTATTGGGGGCGAATCACTCGCCCCCACGGAGAGGGCTCGTAACTTGGGCGTCCTCCTGGATGCACGGCTGTCTTTAGAAGATCATTTGACGGCCGTGGCCAGGGGGGCTTTTTATCAGGTTCGCCTGATACACCAGTTGCGTCCCTTTCTAGATCGGGACTCTTTACGTACAGTCACTCAGGCACTAGTCACTTCCCGCCTGGACTACTGCAATGCTCTCTATATGGGGCTCCCCTTGGGGTGCACCCGGAGACTCCAGCTGGTCCAGAACGCGGCCCGCGCGGGGGATTATGGGGGCGATGAGGCGCTCCCATGTGACACCTCTCCTGCGCGAGCTGCACTGGCTTCCGGTGGTCTTCCGGGTGCGCTTCAAGGTGTTGGTGACCACCTTTAAAGCGCTCCATGGCTTAGGGCCGGGGTACTTACGAGACCGCCTTCTGCCACCAATAGCCTCCCACCGGCCAGTACGCTCTCACAGAGTGGGCCTCCTCAGGGTGCCGTCCGCCAGACAATGTCGGCTGGTGACCCCCAGGGGGAGAGCCTTCTCTGTGACGGCGCCCACCCTCTGGAACAACCTTCCCCCAGAGTTGCGTACAATAACAGACCTCTGGATTTTTCGTCGGGCCCTGAAAACCCATTTATTCCAACTAGCTGGGCTGGCTTGAGCCAAATTTTAAATTTTAAATTTTAAATTGATTTTAAATTGGGTTGTTTTAATTTACGGCCAAATATGTAATTATTTTAATACTGTTTTTAAATTTTGTATGCTCTGTTTTTACCTTGGCTGTGCACCGCCCTGAGTCCTATTTGGAGAAGGGCAGTATAGAAATTAAATAAATAATAATAAATAATAATATATAGCTCCTCCTTTGATAATCAGAATGAAGTCTTTCATCCAACACTGTTCTGCTCTAGTTCTAAGATCCTGTGGCATGAGCTAACAGTGGTATTAATAATATTAATTAATCATTATAATGCCCTTATATTGTACAACTCAAAATGGCATAACTAATGTTCCCTGCTCCTATGTTCCTATCAACAACACATTTAGGTGGATAGGACTAAGAGAGAATGACTGGCCAAAAGTCACCAGCTGGCTTCTGTGTTTAAGGGAAGACTAGAACTCAGAGTCTCTTGGTTTCTAGTCCTGCACCAACTGGATCTCATGTACTGGCAACAAGACCCAGAAAAAACAGTGGGGTGTGTGGAGGACAACTTTAGGAATTGCTGCAAAGATACAATTATAAGGGAAATTGAATAGAGAAAAAGAACAGCTTAAGGTAAAGTACACAGAGAAAAAGAGAACTAAAAGTTTGGACTTGGCTAGATCTTCAGAGAAAAGGAATTTGAGGGTTGAGCAATAGTTACTGAGAAACTCTTTCCTGGTGCTGTTAAAATATGACATAAGGATGCTTCCGGCAAGAAAAGTTGTAAATCTTACCAGGGACAATTCTTAAAGCAGAGAAGGCAATTGCAAGATACATAGGATGCAAGCCACATTTGCTCTTGAATAAATTCCCAAAGACACCAGACAAATATCACAAGGATTGAAACATTGCAACCAATAGACTTTTGAAGTGTAAGGCAGTGCTTCATCTTGAGATAGAATCCAAACCCAGCAAGAAAAAGAACAATTTAAGATGGCTCACTTGAAACAGAGCATACATTTCTAAATAGCTCGGTTTCAAGTTTAATATTCTACCCTCAGCTTCTCCTCCAGTGTATAATGTGTTGAGTGGAAACAGTGATACACTGTTCATCACAGAGTGAAAAAAAAAAAAACCCTTGGGAAAGATGGGATTCTGAGACTGATAAAAGCAGTTCTTGTAATCAATTATCCTAATTGATGGGGATAGGGATCATGGCCTGGAAAAAGAGAGGAATGCACATACTGTATATATTCATCCTCTCATCTTGTTTTGACATTGATCTGGACAGTATACAACAGCATTTTCTCTTAAAGAACATCTCCCTGATTCATTTCTTAATTTCTCATCCTTATTCCCATTCTTATGTAATCCTGCTGCAGATATTTGTTTCTCAAATTAATGTTCAAGTCCTTTTCCTTCTTCACTTTCCCAACATACTAAACCCAAGGACAGTTTCCCCGCCCCCCCATACCATCACTCTGCTAACCAACTAATTCCCACAACACTGTAAAACTATCTAGAAAGGCAGTATTACCATCATTATTCTCATCTTCCCTATTATCTATCACCTTATCTTCTTATGACTACAGTATAACTTGCTGCTTGTATCTTATGATTTAAATTGTTTAATTAGTATCCTAGTATGTTGATTGCTTATTTAGTATCCATGATTATCACTAAGTGTTGTATCTAATGTTTTATGATGAATGTATTTTTACAATGACTATAATAATGATCTATCACTATTGTTGTATGTACACTGAGAGCTTATGCACTGGAGACAAATTCCTTGTGTGTCTAATCACAGTGGCCAATAAAGAATTCTAGTCTAGTCTAGTCTAGTCTAGTCTAGTCTAGTCTAGTCTAGTCTAGCCTAGCCTAGCCTAGCCTAGCCTAGCCCAGTCCAGTCCAGTCCAGTCCAGTCCAGTCTAGTCTAGTCCAGTCTATTTCATGTTTCAATTTTATCACAATTTCATTATTATCTAATTCTTCATTAAGTGACCATTTGTTTTCATTTATTAATATTTAAATATTGTTATGTGAGCAGTTTGAAATTTTAGTTTTTCTTTTGGTCCTTGCAAGTAATGTTCTGAATGATTCCATATTGGATGTCTCTGTGTTTTAACAGGAGGGATGACACTCTCCAGGCAAATATTTATATGACTATGAAATTTCTCTGGAAAATATAGACTCTTACCTATATATCTTCTATCCTTCAGACTGTTTTTAGCAAATGAGATTGTAAAAATATTAAGTTCTTAGGAATAAATATTTTTAAATATTGATCAGTCAGACTGAGATTTCCTGAGATTAGAAAATGAAAGGATAGCATATATCAGCTTTCCCGTTTGGAAGGAGAATCAAAAGCATATAATTCTGGCTTCTTTTATGAGAAGACAGCACCTAAGGCTAAGAGCCAGATCAAAATGCTTTAAATACATTCAATTGTAAGAAGCATATCACTGGTTTGGAGTTCAAAACTATTCTTCTAAGGTTACTTTTTTTTCCAGATATCCAAAGTGTTTGAAGAAGAGATCACACCTGGTTTTACCTTGTCTCACAGTAAGGAACATATTGATGTCACATTGGGTGAAGAATTCTTTGAGAAACAAAAGCCTACAGAAGAAGCCATCAAAACTACTGTGCCTGGGTAATCATACTGTTATGTCCTTATAAGGACATCCGCCCGGATTGGCTGCCAGCCATCGGGCGGGAAAGTTGAATCCCTGTCAGGGGGCGGTGCGCCTGCCGGAGCGAATATAAGGAGAGCTCCAGCAGCGCACGGCAGTCTTGCTACTGTTTCTTGTTTGAAATAAAGTTACTGATGTAACGAGCTGGTCGCGTCTTCCATTCCTGCGCCGATCTAACACTGGCGACGAAGGACTAGAGAGAAGAGACGAACCTCGTGGCACCAAGCCAACAAGACCAAGACTCCGGCACCTGGAACCACAGTAGGCATTTCCAAAGGCATGGCATCCGCTGAAGTCACTTTGCCAGCCCTTGCTCCTTTCCGCCCAGGGAAGGACAAGTGGAAATCCTACGTGGTGAAATTCCGGCAATACCTGAGAGGCAACAACATCAGGGATGCCGATGATGACCGAAAAAAGGGCATTTTCCTGGCCAACTGCGGCTCCGAGGTCCTCGACATGGCAATCGATCTCGTAGCACCACGAGACATCGAAGAAGTGCCATAGGCAGACCTGCTGCAGATCCTGGAAGACCACTATGCCCCAACAGGAACACCGGTGGCGAACCGTTTCACCTTCCATCAGAGGGACCAGAAGGAAGGTGAGACCATCAAGGAATTCGTGGCCGCCCTACGCCAGATCGCAGCCAGCTGTGAGTTCGACCACGTGGACAATGCCATCGCTGACCGCGTGGTTTTCGGCATGAGGGACAGAGGCCTGCAAAAGAAATTCCTGAGCAGGAAGAAACTCGTGCTCAAGGATGTGGTGGAGGAAGCCACCGCATCCGAAATCTCGGAGAAAGCAGCTGCCGCAGTAAGCAGAGCAAAGGGAATCCACAAGATTCGCTCCACAGCGCAATCATCAACAGAGAATTCCACAGCTGGATCCAAGTCGGAGGGGGAGTCCACCGTACACAAAGTATCCAGACCCCCAAGGCGGGAAACCGCTCAATGGAGCTACAAGGGAGAGCGCTGCGCCAGCTGCAGAGGGGACCATGCCAGGGCAACCTGCAAGTGGAGAGATGTGACCTGCCGACGCTGCAACAGAAGGGGTCACATCGCCGAAGCTTGCAGAGCCGAGGAACCAGCCCCAGAGCCCTCCAGCCACTGTTCCTGCGAGAATCGGAAGGATTACCAGAGATCATCCAAACGGTCCTCTGGCCCTTCCAGACGCAGAGACGATGAGTTTCCCCGGAGCGGAGCGGTCCACCAGACGACCATCGCACAACGACTTCAGACAACGCCACCAAGTTCCACGTGACCATCCACGTGGAAGGAGCACCCTGCAAAATGGAGGTAGACTCTGGCTCGGTCTACTCCATCATGGACTGGCAGCAGCTGAAGCGCCTGCAACCCAGCATCACCAAGCGAGAGCTGAAGCCGCTACACTCCAAGCTCGTCGACTTTGGGGGAAACCCCATCGGAGTGTTAGGAAGAGCCAACATCTGAGTCACCTACAAAGAGTTCGAAGGCAAGCTCCCCATCACCGTCGTGAAGGACAGCCGACCGAACCTGCTAGGAGTGGAGTGGTTCAAGCCGCTGGGGCTTTCAATCGAAGGCATCAACCAAATTCGCAGGGACGAACTCGACAACCTCATCGAAGAGTTCAAGGAAGTCTTCGATGGTAAGCTGGGGAAATTTGTGGGGAGGCCAATCTCTTTCAATCTGGACAAGGGAATCACCCCAATTAGGCTGAAGCCCCGCCGGGTTCCATTTGCCCTGCGGCCCAAAGTAGATGAGCAGCTGGATAAGCTGATCGCCCAGGGCGTCCTGGAACCGATCGATCATGCCTCATGGGAAACCCCCATTGTGACCCCACTGAAGCATGATGGGTCTGTGCGCATCTGCGCCGACTACCGTTGTACCATCAACAAGGCGTTGGCACAGAGCGCATACCCGGTCCCAGTAGTGCAGCACCTATTGCATTCCCTGGGATCTGGCACAATTTTTGCAAAACTGGACCTGGCCCAGGCTTACCAGCAACTGCCAGTGGACGAAAAAACGGCGGAGGCCCAAACCATAGTCACACACAGGGGGGCATTCAAATGCAACCACCTCCAGTTTGGAGTCAGCGCTGCCCCCGGCATTTTCCAATCCATGATGGAACGCCTTCTCCAAGGCGTTCCAGGGATGGTGCCTTACTTCGACGATGTGCTGATCTCCGGTGACTCGCGAGCTCAACTCCTTGAAAGGCTCAGGCTTGTCCTACAGCGGTTCAAGGCCAAGGGCTTGAGGGTCAGGCGGGACAAGTGCATCATAGGAGTACAGGAAGTCGAGTTCCTGGGCTATCTCATTGATAGCACGGGCATCCACCCCACCAAATCAAAAGTGGAAGCAATCCATGAAGCTCCAAGCCCAAAAAACAAAACGGAGCTTCAGGCATTCCTTGGGTTGCTCAACTTCTATGCAATTTTTCTAAAACAGAAAGCCACAGTTGCTGAGCCACTTCACCGCCTGCTGGGGAAATCGGCGTCCTGGAAGTGGGGCCAGGAAGAGGAAGCAGCATTCCGAGCCATAAAAGGACTATTGACGTCCAAAAGCGTCCTCATCCAATACAGCGAGACGCTCCCCATCAAGCTGACCTGTGATGCGTCGCCTTACGGGGTGGGGGCAGTCCTCAGCCATGAACTGCCCAACGGCACGGAAGCCCCGATCGCATATTTCTCGAAGACCATGTCCGGCGCAGAACGGAACTACAGTCAGCTGGACAAAGAAGCCCTGGCCATCGTGGCAGGAGTGAAGCACTTCCACGAATATCTCTACAGGAGGCGTTTCACCATAGTCACCGATCACAAGCCACTCCTGGGGCTCCTCGCAGGCAACCAACCCACCCCGACCTTCATGTCCCCGCGGATGACGAGATGGGCCATCTTCCTAGCCGGCTACTCTTATAGGCTCGTGCACCAGCCAGGCACAGCCATAGGAAACGCTGACGCACTCAGCAGATGCCCATCGAAGAATCCGGTGGAAGACCCAGCCCCCACGCTCCACCTATTCCACATTGATGACGACGCCAGCTGTCCAGTCTCCTCCGCAGATGTGGCCGTACACACCCACAAGGATCCCACACTCCGCCAAGTGAGGTCCTGGATTCTCAGGGGGTGGCCATCGGAACAGACGGAAGAGAGGTTCAGCCCGTTCACCAGGAAGCAGAAGGAGCTGTCCACCATAAAGGGCTGTCTGTCTTTATACAGATTCCCAGTAAATTTTGACAGATAATTCATAGGTGTTTTTTTTTTTGCAGGTGGTTTCACTATCCAAACATTCCCAGAAAACTATTTTAATGGATGAAGAGGGCAAAGGTCAAATAGAGCAGCCATTCAGAAACTGCCTTCCTAATGTGTTAAATTTCACAACCTCCCCTAATCTCCAGAGACTATAACCAAAGACCATATTGGTTGGGAATCATGATGAAGTCTTGCACATCTGGAAAGCAATAGGTTGTTAGGCTGAAGAAGGACATCTTAAGTTCAAGAGTATATGCAGAGGAGGCAAGGGAATAAATAAGTACCTGATTATGTATACTATCACACAATTTACAAATCTGCATCAGAGATCTTTGTAAAAGTGGGTCATAATGTCATGTGCATGTCTGCATCAGTGCCAATATCTCACCATTTTGGCATCATGGTGGTTTACAGTTTAGGTCTTGTTAAGATAAATACAAAAGAATGAAGTTCAAAATAGATGGCTTTTTTGTCCTACAGTGAAAGTGAGAGCTGCCTATAGAAATCTCTGAAGAAATTTAGAATTTAATTGTGGATATGACTAGACACCAGTTACGTAATTTTCTCTTCCCTTCCTCTACCCCCACTCCCCAGAAAAAGGAAACAAGCATTTCCTAGTTCACAAAACCCTTAAATTGTTTTTACATCTGCTTGGGATATTTCTTACATCTTATTGTTAGGTAAATCATTGTTCCTGAAGGAAACCTTCAGGGAAGCCTTTAATTAAATCCCCATGTCATTTTTGACTCTCAAGTTTAGCCTGAATACATTTACAGCTCATATTTTAAGATGAGATTTTGATTCAATGTATGATTCAACTGAATGTTTTTCTGTTATGATTTTCCACCATAATGGGATTGTCTAGAGATTTAAATAAAATAGACATTACATAATAGTGATAATTGAGACAATTTAATTATTTGTCTCAATCATTTGATCATCATATTCAGCTTGTTTTATGCTCCTGTGCAGATCTGAGTCTCAATCTAAAAGCTTTAATAACATCCCCAAATTCCTGTATTGTATTAAGACATATGCTTATAATTGCTGAAATTACATTATGTCTGCAGACTTCAGAATTTGCAAAATATTGTAATCCACAAAATTCAGCCCATAGTTTCTATATACACACATAATAGATTAGATCTTGAGTACACTGATTTTATAAAATGAATGTATTTAATAGAATGCAATGGAGATTTATACTGCTTTCCTCTCTCTCTCTCTCTCTCTCTCTCTCTCTCTCTCTCTCTCTCTCTCTCTCTCTCTCTCTCTCTCTCTCTCTCTCTTTTCCCTCTGTCATTCCTTGCAGCACTCCACCAAAGCTTGAAACGTAAGTACTGATACAGTCTTTTGCTGCTTATGGTTTTCTTGGATTGCAATATAGTATAGTGCCTAAATGTGTCATCTGGTTTGTTTGCCCCTCTATAATCCTGTATTTTGTTAATCTGAGTTAATCTTATTTCTTTATGGCCTATTTTAATCCAAGTTTACAACATATTTTGAGGAACAGTGTACCAAATCTGTTGCCCTGGAAAAAACAAAATTCTTGTTCTGCAAAAAAAAAAAAAAAAAAAAAAAGGAAATAAAAGAAAAGAAAAGAAAATCTGGGGTGTTGCTGAGTTAACTCATGTGTATTTGTCTGCTCTGGAGTAACGTTGGACAGTTTGATAAACTTCATAACTGCCTGCTGCCTTTTATAGAAAAAGGTAAGGAAGGCCATATAAATTATATTACAGCACTGTTTCCTGAGATGTGGCAACCCTATACAGGATTTATGAGCCCTAGGCCAAATAAACTGGAGAACATCAGGTTGCTTGTCTGCTGAATTAGTTGAAATTCTTCCTACATGAAATTCTTTTGTAGTTACAAACCTTTATGTTTAAAAGTCTCATTTTCAGGGGTATTCAAAACAGCCTCCTATACTGAAGAGACACTCATAAATGATAGTAAAATTGGGAAACATTTCAGATTCCAAGGTTGAGTTGCTGTTGACTTAAAAAAAAATTCTTTAAAAGGAAAACATATTAACATAAAATGTCTAAACTGAACTACTAGGCACTTTCATTCTGTTTGTTTCAGATTTAGCATGGCACTTTGATAGGCAATCTGATATTCTCCAGGTGCCTGGACAGCAACCTAGCTGACATGGCCAGTAGCCATTATTATGGAACTTGGGGAGGACATCAGACTCCCTACCTTGATATACCTATTGTCAGAGGCATGCATTATCATTGTTGTTATGATCTTTGTTTTTGTTTTAAAAGTTTATATTGAAATGGGAAACTGTCCTATTCCATTTCATTTTGACTATATCAGATTGATAGAATTATCTCTTTAGAATGTATTATTACTTATTAGTAAATTCAGATAAGAATGCCAGAGGAGTTATGTCTTACTACACCTATCTATCTAAACTGCCATTGGGGGGTATTTCTTACTATTTCTTATATTTATTACCTCTTGGAAGTTATTTATTATTTATTCAGGATTTTTTAATGAGTTTAGTAACCAAGTTGTACATTGCATTTGCCTCCAATACAAGTCCAGGCTGAGTCATACATTCATGTGACAGTGGTGTAGTCTAGAGAGGTTTTTACAGATTGAATGACAGAAATCGGATTTCCAAATCTCCCAAGCACTTTTTAAAAAATTGAGTCCACTGGGAGAAATGATTAAAAAAAACCCAATATGATGTTTACATGTAGGAACCAGTTCTCTATCATATTCTGTTGTTCAGTTTTTTCATGATATCATTTTGCCTGGATTGTCAGTAACTAGTTGGCTTCTTTTAAACTCCTGCTTGTGTCATCAGTGATAGTATCTAGTTAGTCCATCTTACGTAAACATAGTTTTTTCAATTGACTTTAATTTTTTCAAGCAGTAGAATCTTCTCCAAGAATGTTTACATTTTATAATATGTCCAAAATATTATGTTTGGAAGCCTACCTTCTCTTAACAGCGTCCACCCTCTGGAAGGAAAATTCACCAAAGATTTGAATGGTTTCCACTTTGCTAGTGTTTCAAAGGGCCCTAAAGATCTGGTTCTTCACCCATGACTGATGCCTCTTTCCCCCTTTTTGTTTCCTTCTGGGTTCATTTTCTTTACTGTCATTGTTCTTTGGTCTTATACTGTTTTCATCCCTATGTAGAATTTTTCTATTGTTCTTTGCTTTTAAATGTTTTAATAGTTGTAAGCTCCCCAGAGTTGCTGGGACTTGGGTAATATATAAACTAAACAAATTATTATTTGTTCACAACAATGTGCAGTCACAGCTGACAGTTCTTTAGTTTCATATTCAATGAAGAACCTAGGATGTCATAAGATCCAAGCAGTATGACCATTTGCAATTGACAGATGTTCACCTCCCATTGTTGAGATGAGTGGCCATACAAATTGAATTAATTAATTAATTAATTAATTAATAGAAGGTTCTTGGAGTGTACCCATTTCTAGAATGAACAGGATGGGCAGAAACAGTTGGAGATAGGTGCTCTCTGCGGGATCCAGATTCTATGCCAAGATCTTTATAGTTAATAACTAGCATCTTGAATTTCACTCGGACTGGTAACTGATGCAGCTCACATAATAGCAGTGGTAACATATGGGCATACCCAAAGGCACCCATTACTCTTGGCATTTTTGCATTTTCTACCAGCTGTACATTCCGAATTGTCTTCAAGGGCAGCTCCTAGTAGAGCACATTGCAACAATTCAGTTATATCCATTTAAATTCAAACAATTTTACATTTCAAAGTAATCATTATTATTTCTCTGGAACAATTTGTACATTATATTTTGTAGGGAAGATGTTGTTGCTGATTTAGTGGAACAGATTTCTGAGCTGACAGCTATTATAGAGCAATTGCGCCGAGATCATCAAGTGACACATAAACAGGTGAATCTTATTGGTCGTGGAGAGAGAGTAGTGGTTGGAGGAAATTATTTGGTCCTCTTCCAGAAACCAATTACTATCAAGTTAGGTGAACTGAATTTAAAAGACATTTCTAAAGCAAAGGTATTAATGGGAATAATTAGTGTGGAGATGGGATGAAATGGAATGTATTTGGCCTCTTGTTTGCAGATAAAACTTTATGCACAGTTGAACTGTGCATCTTTGAGTTAGTCTTGATTCCAGCCATGTTCCTGCAATTTCCTTGGCAAAATAGTTTGCCATTGCCTTCTTCTGAGGGCTGAGGGAGACTGACCAGCTGGCTTTGTGTCTAAAGCAGGACTAGAATTCAGTCTCCTGAAGTCTAGCCTTGTGTCTTTAAATACTGCCCTGGCTATCTATATATACAGTTACACTGCTAAAAGAAAAATACTTATTAAATGTAATTGTCTTTTTCTTTTTTTCTAGATGGAGAAAGATATGGAAGAAAAATGCAATGAGATGCAAGAGGAACATGATAATAAAATGAGGTCTGGCTGTCCTTGTTTGGAAGCTTAAAGTAACTTTTCTTTTTCCATAGTTATAGGAGCAAAGGAGGAATAACAACATATTAGGGAACCAGTTTTCATTCCTCCCCCAACTTTAGAAAGGAAGCGGACAGCATGTGACTTTTTAGCATTGTTCTGTGGAGGTCAACTCAGAAGTAATAATGAACAAAATATTATGACTATTGACTAATCTTATTTGAATCTGTGTCATTGGCCATTTTCAGTCACATAAAAATCTTTTTTTTAATGCAGAGCACAAATAGAGTATACAAAATAAATGATTAATTGTTAAAAATATTGCATTTTTGCATACTGTGCTTTTTAGTCTTTAAAGTTATTTTTTGTGTGACTGAAAATGGCCAACAAAAAAAACCTCAAAGTTATTCAGAAGTTAAGTCCATACAAATTTGGTGAAATTTTCTTACAAGTATATCTGACTATTTAGAGCCACAGTCAGCATAAGTTAAATAGAGCTGCTACTTTATCTGCAGTACTGAACAATTCCCTCCCAGGATGTAGTCCTGTTGAAAATCCTTCTTCTGTTACTTACTCTGTGGGGAAGCTCGCTATTGATGCCATGATAAGCTTTCTTCTTAAGCAAGTATAAGCACAAGGGAGTAGAGTTAATTTTCCCTACCTTACTATTGGAACTCAAATATTTATCAGCTTTCCCTTCCCAGCAGTGCCTACTACTTTACCTACACATCAGATGCAGCTTTGGGCCTTTAAAAAGTCATTCTCTTTCTCATTAGTTCCAGTTTCCCACTTACTTGTCTACATTGCAATTAGGATTATTCCTTAATAACTAGAGTAGCAATTGGTGTGGGCATGGCATGCTTTCAACTCAGAAAAAAAATCTGTGAATAAAAACATAATAATAATAATAATAATAATAATAATAATAATAATGATGATGATGATGATGTAGCATAATAGGAATAATAAAACCAATCACAATAATTGTTCTCCATACAGTACAAACATGCAATAAAAATAATATATAAATATAATTGAACATTGGTTTTGAATGTACCTTGGTACTCAACTGCTTTGAAACTCATCAGATTTGTACTCAACACTTTTGATGTAAACATTTTGTCCCGAAACTCATTTGTTTGGTACTCAATGCACAAGCAAGAACTTGCCTATGTCATCTGCCTTGTGATTCACTACATTATTCCTTATGGGAAAAAATTGTTTGGTACACATCACTTTTGGTAGTCATTGTGGCTCCTGGAACCAATTAATGTTGAGCAGTGAGGTATCACTATAGTAAGAAAACTTAAGTCTAAAAGCCTAGGTTTAGCTCCTATGCAAGTTACAAACAGTTCAGAGCTTTTCAGAACAGGATGGAGTTATCCATTTTCCCAAATTCAAGAGAGCCAGTAATTTCAAGGCTTTGCTTATGGAGATAAAACTATGTCCTTAGTTACTATTTGTAAAGCCTATTAAGAAAAGGAATTGCTGACTTTTTTTTTGTTTCCTTCCTTCGCATTCCACCAAACATCAGATGGGGTTGGCTTTGAGAAAAGATGGAGTCTGAAGAGTAAATATTTGGTCCTGGTGCCTTGTGTGGTTGCATTCAAAAGAAGCCTGGTCAACAGTTGACAGATGCTATGGGCTTTTTTGTTTCCTTGTGGAGTTTTCTACCAGCTCTAGTTATCTGTTAGCTGGGCTGAAAGGTTGTAAATCAAGGACTACCTGCTTTGAGTTGATCTCATGGTCCTTTTGAGAATACCAGAGAGAGAATGATACATGAAAGGCTGATCTTCCTTATTTTATCTCTTCAGCCTAAGACATGCTTGTGTGTGTTTCTTCTGTACTTTTAGTGCTGCTTTGCTGTCACCTCTCTAGATAATGCACAGATTTTTGTAGATTTCCCTTCCCCCCTAGAGTATTTGAGTCCTTCTGAGTTCCTCCTAAGGAGCTCTTCTTGAAATGTAAAGGATATTTTATAACCGGATTGCATATGATTTTAGACATGATTAAAGATTGTACAGTAAATTGGCAAAAATCAGGTGCTGTGATTTGTACAAGAGAAGAGCTTCTCACCAAGGCAACATTACCACTCTTCAAGTTTATTACGAAGACATATTAACTAGAGGACTTAACAGACCACAAGTGCAGGGACGCCTCTTTTACCTTACTTTGCTGTTATGTTGTCTTGGCAGGGAGATTCAAGGATTTCACATAATACAAATGAATAACCTGGAAGAGCAGTATAAGAAAGAGTTGCGGAATGAGAGGGCAACTGCGCAAGAAAAATTAGGTATGATGCAGGGCTATCTATTTGTCTCATGCCTACATGTGTACTGGAACTTCAGCACACAGAGTTGTTTCACAAAAGAAATTAGAAATAGATAAGTAGCCAGGTACAATGGGATGATTAATATACCAGTTTCAGTGGTGGGTTTCACTTACCTTTGCTACCAGTTCGCTTGCACACCAACCATCACTTGACTTGCACGTCTGCCACTTCTGTGCATGTGCAGAAACATGCGCAGAATATATTTGATGACGTCTGGGCGGGTGGGCGGAGCCTCCCAACGCCACTACTACCGGTTTGCCCAAACCAGGGCAAACTAGTAACAACCCACTACTGACCAGTTTGTTATAGTGGTTAAGACACAACGCGAGAAACTGGGGACTGTGAATTCTAGTCCTGCCTTAGGCACAAGGCTAGCTGGGTTAGTCACTCTCTCTCTCAGCCTTAGGAAGAATGCAATAGTAAACCACTTCTAAAATCATGCCAGGGACTTGCAGGTAATTGTCAGGTATCAATGCTGACTTAAACACACACACACACACACACACACACACACGTATTTCCATCAGCTGTTGCTGTTGCTATTGCATTTAGGAACATAAATGCATTTAGGAACTACATAAGGAACAAAACTGCTCCCTCTTTTTACAAATCCAGAGCAATTTGTAAACTATTTGTAATTTGTAATTTACAAACCCAGAACAATTTGGAAACTATTTGATTGGTATCTGTATGTGTGTGTGGGGAATTGAAAAAAATCAACAAGCAACTTATTTTAAAATCTTAAATACTTATAGACTGAATTTTCTATGCTACCAGTCACAGACTTGTAGACGTCAATATTAGAATCCTGACAAGGCAATTTTAAGCTATGAGGCACAGCAGCCTCTGGTCCTAACATCTACAGAAAGGGACAAAATGGTTAAACTAGAAATTGTGATCTTCTATGTTTCACTAAGTGCAATGTGTTAAAAATTCCTAGCTGAAAGTAAGTCAGTGACAGATTCAATAGAAATATTGGACCAGTCTTTCATAACCTGCTGCTATTCAGATGCATCAAACTCTCCTTTGCAGCTAATGTTCACCCCTAGCATGGTGAATGGTAGCAAAATGCACATTGAAGAGAAGTTAAGAAATCACAGGAAAGTCAACAATCTTAAAATAGTAAAAATAAAACAGAAGCCTATCAACAATAAGAAACCTTGACTAGCCAGTTGGTGAAAGCCTTAACTAGAAAAGAAGAAAAACAAGCTTAAAATATTGATTTCATTGAGGGATTTCCAATATTCAAATGTTATTTAAAAAATAAAAAATAATCACCTAGCCGTCTCATCTTTGTTTTGCAAGGATGCCCTGTGTCATTGCAGGAAGTTTCAGGCAGAAACTGTTAAGGTTTTGAGAAGCAAAATTATTTTCCCTCCATAGGATGTTCTATATCAGTATAACTTTTTTTCTTATTTTTTCTCTGTTAAGATCAAAGATCCACTTACATAGGGCCATGTGGGCAAACTCCAAATAGTAAAAGAATTTGGTATTGTAACTTAACAGTTTACTTGGATAGCTTTGTTTGCAGCATTAATTTCTTTGGTCAGATAGAACATCTAACTGTACTTTAGAAGAACTTCCCTCAGGGTGGGAAATGCCCTAATGACTGTAAAAGCCAGAAGCTAAATTCAGTTCAAGTTAGAAATATGAAGAATTGAACAAGTCTTTCTGAGAATTAGGAAAATTGTCTTCAAAAAGAAACCTTGTTAATCTCACCAGCTTGAGAAAAACTGTGTTTACAGCTAGCAGGAGAGATTTATGAGGGCAGAAGGATATGAGAAGGCATCATCTTCAGATGCCATGGTCTCAAAAAAATAGATGTGTTTCAGGAAGTTTTTTAAGGGTAGGAACTTACTCTCAAGTTCAAAATAACCTGATTTTTACCATTGGGGGAGGGGGGTTAATGGGTGAGGGAAAGTAGGGCAGACAAAGGACCAGTTTCTGTCTTAACGCCCTCTTTCCCAAGCTCTAGACCCTGACTCAAAATTGCACTGCCAAACTTGAGTTATTTTGTTGCTGAACTTAATTAGTGTAGTTTTGAGATGCTGGGAGATTGCAAATAGGATGCTTGGAGATGGGCTGAGCCAACCTTACTGGCTTCTCTATTTGGATCTCTAGGAAAATAATCACAACTTAAAACACTACAAATCTCTAACTCCGCTCTCCATATCTTTCTCAAACTGCACCCAACCTCCTCCTTTCTAACTAGAATGAGGGGGGAAATATTTCCCTGTCAGTTACTTCCTAATATTTTGGAATAGGCAGCTCCTAGCAACAATTAGGAGATACTCTCCTAGCAAAAACATCACCAGTGACTAGGACAATTAAAATATTATTTTTAAGCACTCCTGGCTTCATTAATTCTCTTCTATCTATGTTGAGAAGTGGGCCATGGGAAAAAAATACTGATAATTCTGAGTTAATTTATTAGAAAAATATATAACTAAAATTAAGACAAATCAAACCCAAAACATGAAAAACATTTGAGTCAGTAGTTTATAGCGCTATGATTTGGATACGTGGAATATATTACTTCTTTCCTTTTTTCCATCCTCAGCTACAATGCAGAGGGAATACAAATACCTGAAGAATGCATTTCGTGTGTACCAGGTAAAGATTTAAATTGCCATCTAAGAATTAATGAAGTACATTTGTAAAACTCGTGGATTTAGGAGCCATATTTATAATTTGGAGATACAACAGAAACACCTTTTCATATGAGACTTCAGTTGGCTGTGGCTTTTCCACAATGTGCAACTACTGCAAGGCAGTCCACATGGGGCTACCCTTACAAAGCGTCTAAAAATTGCATGGTGCAAAGTACAGGATGGAGTCTGATATACATTTAAGCATTTTTGGCATCCTCCAAAATTATCCTATCTAATTCCTTATTGGACATGCAGCTTCTTATCCATTTTATTTGGTCTTTCTCCTGATGGAATCTCAAGTAGAAGAAAATATGGAGGCTATCCATTCTGTAAAATATTATCCCTGATTCCTAATAAATATCCCATAAACACCAAGGACAGCAATTAGTGAATGGTTTGGGGTCTACCTTTTGCAATGTGGGAGAGCAAGGCTGTTCAACTGACTGCACTTGATGTGAATGAGTTGCTGCAATGGGGAGACAGTGCTCAGGAGCTAACCTCTCTCTACCCTCCCCCTCCTTTATTTAGCTATGTACTGCCTATCTGCCTACCTATCTCTACAGGGCTTTGGTGGTTGGCTCCAGTCAAAAACTTTTTATTATGCAGAGCAATTTTTATTCTCAAAACTTATTTGAACGCAGAAATTAAACTCTTTTCTTACTTAGAAATTGTTATTTTTATTTTAAAAATAGTTTCTTCCTTTTTTAAAATCTTTATCCACAAGTGTATTTTTAAATTTTGGCTTTTTAAAAATCTTACTATTTTAGTATGCAAATGTGCAAGCAACTGGCAAATTCTTCATATTTTGCAGAAGGCAGTATGGGTAGTCCTTGATTCACAATTAAGCTCAAAATTTCTGTTGCTAAGTGAGAGAGTCTTACCCCTTTTATGACCTTTCTTGGCACTGGTGTTAAGCGAATCACTGCAGTTGGTAAAGTTAGTAACACAATTGTAAAGTGAATTTGGCTTTCCCCGTTGACTTTGCTTGTCAGAAGGTCGCAAAAGGTGATCACATGACTTTGAGACACATAAATATGAACTAGCTGCCAAGCATCCAAATTCTAATCACATCACTATGGGGATGCTGCAATGGTCGTAATTGTGAAAAATGGTCATAAATCAATTTTTCCAGCACCATTGTAACTTTGAACAGTCACTAAATGAATGCATGTACCTATGGTTTATAATTCTTCCCTCCTAACCTGGAAAAAGACACATATGTGCTCTGGTGAAAAGCTCTTGTGACTTCTCAATATCCCATGGAGTTCATGGTTTAAAAAGTCATATATGCAATGTCCTGCATAGGAGAAAATAAGTCAACTTTAAATCCTCCTATGTGCTGAGGGGGTTATAGTTAATCCACACAACTGAAAGAGCAAAACTCATGATGACTTTTGAAATATTTTTTTAATTGGACCACAATATCCTGTTTAATATAAATAACATATTTTAATGCATTGATAGGCAGAATTGGTGCCTATATATGTTTCAAGCTGTTTGGTGGTTTTATTTGCTTGTTTGTTGTGGTAGGATAGCATTTCTGATGAAATGGAAGAAAAATGGCTGAGAAGACAGGCCGAATGGAAAAAAAGTGAGCGGACTGAACGAGAAAAGGCATTATTACAACAAAGTAAGTAAAAGAAATGTACTAATCTTGTACTACTGTAATCAAAGCACTATTTTCTGTTTCCTCAGCATTTTATTATCCCATGGAAAGTTTTCAGGAAAAGAAGCAAGGACATCCAAATGCTGCAGAGGTTTTGCCTTATTCTACATGTATATATAGTAATATATAGTATAATCTCACCTAAATTAATCCAGGTTATAATAGCAATATCAATAAGACTTATATACTGCTTCACAGTGCTTTCCAGCCCACTTTAAGCAGTTTACAGAGTCAGCTTATTGCCCCCAACAATCTGGATCCTCATTTTACTGACCTTGGAAGGATGGAAGGCTGAGTCAACTTTGAGCTGGTGAGGATCGAACTCCTGGCAGTCAGCAGAATTAGCCTGAAATTCTGATTCCAACCACTGTGCCACCATAACTCCTATAAAATTAGTAATAATCATATATAATTAATATAATTAATATTATAAAATACTAATTATTATTATACTAATTAATATTAATTATAAAACTAGTAAGAGTATTCTGAGACTAATGAAGCCTTAGAGCAGGGGTCTGCAACCTTTAATACTCAAAGAGCCACTTGGACCCATTTCCCACAGAAAACAAAACAGTGGGAGCCGCAATGCCTGGGTGGGCATGACCAACTTGACACATGACCCCCTAGCCATGCCTGGTGGGTGTGGCCAACTCACCACTCCCCCTGGTCACATAACTCCCCCAGCCATGCCTGGTGGGCATGGCCAACTCAGCATCACTCCCACCCAGCCACAAAACATTTCGAACACGTGTATTGGAGGGTAGGGTGTAGTCAGCTGTCAAACTGAATAAAAAATAGAATAGAATAGAATTATTTATCAGCTGAAGAGGTTTCAGAAAAAAATGCTTTTAAAAGCCTCTGACGATCAGGCAACTCAGCTGCGATCTCAGAGGCTTTTAAAAGCATTTTTTTTCTACAACCTCTTCGGCCGAGCGGTTTGGCTTGCATTTGGGAGGTTTCCCCCCCACCCCTTTCGGCCGTGCATGGAGCGAATCTCTTACTTACTTTCTCACCGAGTAGCAGTGACTTCCTGGATAGCGAGGCGAGAAGTGACTGGGACTCTCTTCTTCCTTCTCTTATCCAGTGAAGGGAGGAGGGATGGGGACAGATGGGGCCAACCAGGTGAGGAGTCTCTTCTTTTCTCAAGCCACGTGAGGAGTGACTGGGGCAACGGGTTGGGCCAACCACGTGAGGAGTGACTGGGAGGGGAGCGAGTCTCTTCTCAAGCCACACGAGGAGTCACTGGGCCCGGGATGAATGGATGGATGAAATCAGCCGGTACTACCAGTGAAAAAGTTAACTACTGGTGGGTGTGACAGGGAGCCACAGGAAAAGGGCAAAAGAGCCATGGGTTGCCGACCCCTGACTTAAAGCATTCTGATTTAAGAAAACATATTCACCAACTTTGGGGTTGGGAATAGTGTGAAGGGAAGAGGAGTCACAACATGTAAAATGGTGAACAAAATTGAACAATGTGGGGGGAAACAAGCACATAGCACCATCCTAGACTATCCAGGCCTAAATAAGAATAAACTTATAACCATATTTCTTGTTATATATTATATTTTTACAAAAATTGCCCTAAAAATAAATAAATACTACACAACTCAAGTAAATATAAATATATAAAACAAATAGGTAGAAAATCAGTTGTCAAAGGCAGAAGGAAGCAAACACATTAGCAATATGAAATAAACATAAAGCTACAAGAGAAAATATTTTGCTAACAAGTTGCAGGAATCTTCCTGTTATATACAAAATTCTGCACACATAACATTTTGCCACATTGTATTTATGGTTGGAGTCTTATCATACAATAGAAGCAGCGTATGTTTGGGTGTCTTGGGAAATATATTAGTAAGGGTATGATATGGGTGCTGTACACATGGCTATTTATATGAAATTACCATGCTAAATTCATATGCAAATTTCCAGGACTCAGGCACAATGCAATTAAAAAATAGATTTAAAAAAACCCTTTATCCTTTCCTCAGAGCAATCTTTAACAAAGAGATTTGAGATGGAATTAGAAGAGCAGAAGAAGATTATTCAGAATAACAGTTTTTTGCTAGGTAGAGTTTATGAACAAGAGAGAGAAGTAAGTGCATTTCCTACTTATCAAAAGTTGCTTTGCTTTGTACAGAAGGCTATTGTAACTTGAATTAAAAGCTTTTTCTTACAAATCTCAGCCAATATGATTGTTGCAAATAGGCATTGCTTGGATGATGTGTGGTGTTGTTCTGTATGAACTTGTATTATTATAATAGCCTGAGTTACTGCTCTCATTTTTGTTTAGCACTAAAAGACTAAAATAAAAAATAAAAAACAAAAGTCATAAACCATTAAAGCTTGTTCCTGAGTGGAACAAAATTTCTTCAGGAATAATTAATCAGAAATCCATCCATCCAGTCATTTCTTGGAGATTAGAATGGCTCCAACCCTCTTGGCCTTTTGTAAGGCTTTAAAAACATGGCTGTGTTTTCGAGCTTGGATATGAAGGTGTTAAAACCCCTATTTCCTGGCTTTATTTTTAACTGGTTAATTATCTTGGTTGCTGTGTATATTTATTTTGGATGTTTTTATTGCGGTTATAGTTTTGGAATCATAAGCCACCTAGAGTCATTGCTTCAGATGGACAGGTATAGAAATTACGGTAAACAAATTCATGAAGCAAACAACTCCAAACAGGAAGCAATAAAGTGTTGAATTTTGAACTGATATTGTAAAATGGCTTAGTTACTGCATGAGATTTTATGATTGGGCAGATATCTTGCAAGTAAGGAAGGTCAATACTGCAATACCTCATTGGGTCATTTCAAACTTTTTTTTTTCATTCTCCTTTCAGTAATGGATAAAGATTAACACTATGGCATTAATGAAGGGACGTGTTGGCTCAGTGGCTAAGATGCTGAACTTGTCGATCGAAAGGTCAGAAGTTCAGCAGCTCGAATCCCTAGTGCCGCATAACGGGGTGAGCTCCCGTTACTAGTCCCAACTTCTGCCAACCTAGCAGTTCGAAAGCATGTAAAAAATGCAAGTAGAAAAATAGGGACCACCCTTGGTGGGAAGGTAACAGCATTCCCTGCACCTTTGGCGTTTAGTCATGCCGGCCAAATGACCACGGAGATGTTTTTAGACAGCGCTGGCTCTTTGGCTTTGAAACAGAGATGAGCACCGCCCCCTAGAGTTGAGAACAACTAGCACATATGTGTGAAAGGAACCTTTACCTTTACCTTATGGCATTAATGAGCCCAATTGGGAAGCAATTTAAGGCTCTGAGCTTCAATCTGAATGGAAGTTTTCAGTAAGATGTAAACTTACTGAAACTTACTAGTAAATCTGTTTTTTTCCTATTATCAGTAGAATTACGCACCAACTTGCCTACCGTCCTTGTCCTACTGTCCCCATTTATTCGTATCCTTATCCTGTATTCATAATCATATTTATATTTATATCTGTTATCTTACGTGTTTGACAAATAATAAATAAAAATAATAAATTAAAAAAAAGTTATGTTAGCCTCATCCGGTGCATAGCTGGTCAGAGTGTGAATTGAAGTCCATAAGGGGAGACGTACAACAAGACTTCATTGGGAGCCACAAAAAATTAAGAATTGAACATTTATTTTCAGGTATATTTTTCTGTTAACTTCCTATTTTTTTTTGTTTTCCAGGAATTTGAGAAGCAGAAACAAACTGCCTTGGAAAATATAGCAGCATTAAATGCCAAAATCAAGGCATGTGTATTGATTTTTTTAAAAAAAGTACAATTGAGGCATCTATTTAATAAGTAGCAATGTGGTCTATTTTAGACTTCCTATTTATATATATTAGATGCAACTCTCCCAATATTCCACCTGCTAGTTGGGGAAAAGGAGAGTTATTAGTGGGAATAATAATAATTTATTAAACTAGTATTTGCTTTAGTATTTTGATTAGGTCCAGCAACCCTTGACTATAAAGCCTTTTGAACCATTAAACAAATCTGTGAAGAACAAGGAGAATTTCTAATATTGGAATATATTGGAATGTGCAACTGGAATATAAATATAAATAATGTACTGCACATGTACAGCTATAACCACAAATGGAACTTGTCATAGAATGCTCTTGCTCAGTCTGCTGGCCAAGCTTTTTTTTAGGATACTTTAATCCATTTCATCCCCTCCTTCTTTATCAAAAAAACCCCAACTACTAAAAAGTTGGCTTCTTTAGCAAGCCAACACTGCTTTAGAAACCCTGCACTACTATTTTTTTACCCCCTGGCATTTTCTTCCTCTGATAGGGTGGTTGAGTATCATTTGTATTTTCTTTCTTGTTTTAAACTTTTGATTTCATCACCTAGAATTGCTTTGGCATGCGGGGTAGATGTTTAATTGAGATAATTTTCTGTCTTAGGTACTCTTTAAATATGGTCCATCCTCACTGGCTTTTTTTTTTTTTTGGCAATGGAAGCTTTGCCTTCAAAGAATTCTATTTCCGTTAATTGAAAATATGGCAAGTTTGCCACTACATTCTTTTCTTTTCTTTCTTTTTTTTTTTTGATAACCTCCTGTAGACCATTAAATTTTAAGTTCAGTGTAAGTATATACAAATTAAGAATTGGTTTATTCCTTGCTACTGCAATTCTTCAAGTGATCGTTTATGAATTCATGCACAAGGCTTCTGCATCGATGCAGTGTCTAGTTTTGAACCTTCTAGTTTACAGAGTTGTTTCACAGGAATCCCACTCTTCCTGCATACTAAGTCACAGGTGAAGGTCTCACAGAATGTCTTCAGCTCCTAACACCATCATAGTGGATTTGAAGGGAATAGTGAGATCACATGAGACCAAGTGGGGCTAAGAGGATAACATGTTGTGAAGTAATGGATTATCACCTGAACTCCATGTACAGGGAGATAAGAAGCTCTTCACTGTATGATTCATATACACGGAGAAGATCTAGCTGCCCTAAAATGACCAAACAGAAGATAGTTCTTCCAGAAGTTGGAATACCCAAATATTGGTCCCACCTATAAGGCTTGATTGAGGGGTTGGGCTGAACTTATCCAGCTGCCAAGAGTAGGGAATCGGAGGAAAGCTATCAATATTGCCTTGGGCTGTATGTGGGAACAGAAATGGGGCACTGTTTTTTGGCTAAATTATACCAACACTTGAACATTGCCACTGAGATGCTGGAGAGGAACACAACAAACTTTAGATGAGTAAGAAAGGCATACAGAAAATCCCAAGAACAAATGGATATTTGCATGAGGGAAATCCCAAGAACAAATGAGTATTTCCATTGATGTAGAAAAGATGAGAACATGAGGTGAAGATACATGGGAGAGGCCCTTTTCCACCATGCCTCTTGGCCCTCCCCACTGCCAGTCTTGGGGATAGAGCTAATGCAGCCTCTGGTTATGAATTACTCTACTGTAGTCATTTCTTGCTGCCCACACGCCAATCTTCCTGGAGGGAAAAAAGTCTTGTTCAGGCTCCTTTTTAACCCAAGGTTATGTGAGAGAAGGGCTGTCATAGTCTGACATGCATAATTTACCTGTAACCCTAATAATAATGGTTAACAACAAGGTGATATTAACTGTAAAAATGAAATGGAAAACCAATTCTGTATTACACTCTTCTTACCATAGTAACTTTGAGGCTTTTGGTCAGAGAATAGCAATCCTGTCTCCTTTTGAGGAGACAATTAAAACATCAGTCATTTAATTTAAAATCAGTTTTATTAGAAATAGAATTTTCTTTTAGCTTAGGTAGCCAAATGTCCAAACAATTTCAATGAGATAGAATAAGACATTTATTGCTGATGAAAATCCAGTGTCTCACACGTGAGTTTCCCATGGTATCCAAGGTGCAGGCTGTTCACAGATCCAGGTGGACAGGATTCAAAGTGCAAAAAATGTTAAGATGGAATGGAGCCTACGAGAATGAAGTTTCAATAAAAATGATAAATCTCTGATACAAAAACCAGAGGCATGTTCAAAGAACAATTAGATACATTCAAAATACCAAAGACTATGCAGCAGATTTTTGTTTACTTGTTTTGTGTTGATTCCTAATAACTGCCTGGTTAAGTCCTTGCAGGATTTTTTTTTGGAAATAAGTTTGCCACTGGCTCTTTTGTAAGGCTGCGAGTGAATGTCTGGCCCAAGGTTACAACTAGATGGCTTTGGGCTTCAAGATGAGGCTAGAACTCACATAGTAGATTAGCATATTTTAAAGCAGAATTATCTGAATGTAGAAACAGTGCTGCTTTATAAAACACTAGTAAGACCACATCTGAAATACTGCAACCAATTTTGGTCATCATACTACAAAAAAGATGTTGAGTGTTTGGAAAAAGTTCAGAGGAGAGCAACTAAGATGACCAAAGGCCTGGAGACTAAACCATATGAAGAACGGCTGCAGGTTTTGGATCTGGCTAGTCTAAAGAAAAGAAGAATTAGGGGCGACATGATAGCAGTATTCCAGTATTTGAGGGGCTGCCACAAAAAAGAGGGGGTCAAATTATCTTCCAAACTACCAGAGGGCAGGACAAACAACAATGGGTGGAAAGTAATCAAAGAGAGAAGCAACCTGGAAGTAAAGAGAAACTTCCGAACAGTGAGGACAATTAATCAGTGGAACAGCTTGCCTTCAGAAATCGTGGGTGCTCCATCACTGGAGGTTTTTAAGAAGAGACTAGACAGTCACTTATCTGAAATGGTATAGGTTCTCCTGCTTGAGCAGGGGGCTGGACTAGACGACCTTCAAGATCCCTTCTAGCTCTATTCTACTCTAGATGACGGCCAAGAGACTCCATTTTATCTCCAAGAGGAGGGATTTTTCCACCCACTTTACTTCTTCAGATGCCTGGTCCAGATTAATTGACTTCTGCAATTGCAGCCTTCAAGTTCCTGTCTGGATCATATTCAGCACCTTCCATTAAATCTCTTATTTGTTCCAAGACAAAGCCTTTTTTTCCTAGCAAGAATGAGGCTGAGGTGAACAAATCTAGATTGTATTACTCCATGCTTGGGAATAAGCTTCGATCTTCAAGAAGCTAAATGAATGTGGGACAGCAAAGGGCTTGCCATGCCTTGTGTAAGTGAATAGGTGTTTGCCAATTCACTGAAGACTTTAAGGGAAGTCTTTAAGGGAAAGAAAGGGAAAAGTTACAGGACAGAGGAGGCAGGGAATTTGTAATCTGTCTCGCATGTAATCTGCATCTGTACAACCAGCCTATCTTCCTCTCCCTTTTCTGTCTCATTCCAATTTAAATCTTACATCAGCCTAGCCACTTCGTGCATATAATGAAGTGAAAGCATATAGTTCAGTGATGGCTAACCTTTTTGGCGTCGTGTGCCATAAGCTGGAGGGGGAGGTCGCGCATGTGTGCCCACACCCATAATTCAGTGCACCCCGCTCCCCCGCGCGCAACCCCCTACTTGGTACGTGATGGCCCGGAAGGCCCGTTTTTCGCCCTCCCCAGACTCCAGAGCCTTTCTAAGAGCCTGGGGAGGGCAAAAACAGCCTTCCCCAGTCCCCTGGAGGCCAGAAACAGCCTGTTTCCTGACTTAAAATCAGCTGGCCGGTGTGTGCATGCGCACCGGAGATGAGCTAAGGCAACGCTCGCGTGCCCATTGATATGGCTCAACGTGCCACCTGTGGCACGCGTGCCATAGGTTCGCCATCACGGGTAATAATAATAATTATTATTTTATTTCTATACCGCCCTTCTCCCAAAGGACTCAGGGCGGTGTACAGCCTATTTAAAAACACAGAAAAAACAACAGTATAAAATTTAAAATAATTAAATAAAGTGGCTCAGATTTAAAACCCCAATAAATTTAAATTCCCCAATTTAAAACTATTGTGTTGATAGTCTGGCCTGGCGGAACAGGGTCTTCAATGCGCAGCGAAACACCCGGAGGTCGGAGATCTTACGAATTTCCGGGGGCAGTTCATTCCACAGGGCTGGGGCTCCCACAGAGAAGGCCCTCCCCCTGGGCGTCGCGAGCCGACATAACTTGGCTGATGGCACCCTGAGGAGACCCTCTCTGTGGGAACGGATTGGTCGGTGGGAGGCTATTGGTGGCAGAAGACGGTCTCGGAGGTACCCGGGTCCTATGCCATGGAGCGCTTTAAAGGTGGTAACTAACACCTTGAATCGCACCCGGAAGACCACTGGGAGCCAGGGTATAGTTCATGGAAGCTTATGCCTTTCAGTAAAAGTTATCAGACAGAAAAAATGCCCAGCAAATTCCTTTGGTCGGTCTTTCATGAAATGGATTATTGGTGGGTTAGAAAAAAGTAAACAATTTTATTGAAGAGAAAGCTACTCTTAGGTATTTTAAATATGAGCAAAAGAGCTAAAATGTGTATCTATGTATTTGGAAGGCAGAAATATTCATGACAGATAAAACAGAGGAATGGAATAAACCATAACTCTTAAGGTGTGGTGAAGGGTGTAGTTGATCTTCACCAAAGCACTGGTAAACATGCTTTTAAAAAAAGGTAAGAGTAACCTGTTGGGATAGGCAGCTATAGAATTCAATCAAATTTTAAAAAAATCCATTAAAAAATTAGCATGGAACTTGAGGTCTACCCAACTCCTATTTCAAATGAATAAAACCCTATCCTATAAGTCTTATTTGGTTGGATAGGTAATTTGAGTCTTCAGTTGCATCAGTTCCAATGAGCTAGCAGCAAGAGCTCATGAGAACTGTAGTTCCAACATAAAAGAGTAAATTGCCTAAAATCTTGCTTGAGTTAAAGAAAGTATTGCTGGGTAATTTGGTGGTAATTTGGTGGGGAGTATAATGCTCACTAAATCTAAATATGATTTAAAAATCATTGTAACTTTTTGGATCAGATCTTGTGAAATTTGGAGCATTTTCAATCGTTCACAAAAAAAAAAAAAAAAAAAAAGTATTCCTATCCCCGGTATGCACAATATTGTCTGGAAAGAAATCTCTAATAAGTGTGCTTTATTTTACTAAAATCATACATTTTCATGGAATAACTGTGAAAATGTGATGCAAATGCTTGAAATTATTTTAAAAAATGTTTTTATCCAATAAAAGACATTGGAGAATGAAATGAATGAGAAGAATGAAACTCTTCATGCTATTGCTTCATCTCTTCACAAAGCAGAGTTGGAACTTCAGAAGGAGGTGAGATCTGTGATGTGACTACCCTTTTGAAACTTGTCTAATTTTTTACTTGCTGGTGGTAGGTCATTATTTTTTAAAAGGATAGCCCTGCCTTTCCTTTTAATAATCCCCCAAATAGCTCAGAATAGGATAATTCCACATATTCATGTGGCGAGTAACATTGGCTCCTTCCCAGTGACTGGGATCCAAATATTGTCACTCTGCAATTCCAGAGGAGTTTTATTCTTGAGGAGGATAATAAGCCCCTTGTTCCTCCTGCTGCCCTGGGGATGGGTGAATTTCCTTCCTTTTGCCTGTAATGCTCTTCCTCCAAGGTCAGAGGCACAACCATCCAATCAGCCTTGCTCACATGCTAGGAGTTTTTCTTTACCTCTGCAAGAGAGAGCTTTCATCTGCATCAATATTCAATGTGTATCTTTTTAAAATTTCATTAAATCCTGTGGCCTTTGGTGAAGAGAACCACCATGTTTAGTTGTGCAGCAACAACAAATTCAGGTCCCATGTTCAGCTACTGTGCCACAGATGCTCCATTAATCATATTTTTTCTTTTCCTTATCAAACCAAACAGAAATAAACTTAGCCTCTGCATCTCAGAGATTGATTTTCTGCTCTGATAATGGGCCATTTGCTGAATACTATATTGCTGAGAATTGTGAAATGTGCTCTGTTTAATGGTTGCTGTAACTGCTTTCAATTGCCTCTAGTTTTCTTTGTATCTCACTGCTATAGTCACCATTGGTAGCCTCCCTTGTTGTGGAACCTTACTTCTGCAACTCTCTTTTACTTGCTTACTTTACTCTGTCCCTGAACAAGACAGAGGCAAGAATTCTCATGCAAATCACTGAGCCAATGCATTAATTCTTTGTGCAAACAAAGTTTTGTTTAAGAAGGAGACAAAACATGGGGAGAGCAGGACATGTGAATAGCTAACTAACATTAATAAGATAATGTTAGTTAGCTAAATAACATATGGGTGACAGCAAAAACGGTAAGATTGATCTTTATTGAATAGAGCAAAATTTGTTGATTGTGCAATCATACCAGAATGTGCAATATAACAAATACCTGATAATTATTCTGAGTAACTGTTAAATGAACAGATACTGACACTGAATCTGAAGAAGAGAATGCATACTATATACAAAGCAGTGGTGAAATGTAAAACTTGTTACTACCAGTTCTGTGGGCATGGCTTGGTGGGGGGGTGTAATATGACTGAGTTGGTGTGGCCAACTTTTTTCTTTTCTTTGAAAACCATTTTTTCGACAACCTCTTCGGCTGAAGAGGTTGTAAAAAAAAAAAACTTTTAAAGCCTCTGACAATCCCAGCTGACTTGCCTGATCGGCAGAAGCTTTTTTTTTTTTTTTTTAAATTTCTATAGCCTCTTCAGCCAACGAGGTTGTAGAAAAATTGCTTTTAAAAATAAAAAAAAGCCTCTGATGATTGCACGGCTCAGCTGGGCAATGGGGGGGGGGGCAGAGATTTTTGCTACCGGTTCTGCGGACCACCCACCTCCATCGCTACTGGATCGGGTAATCTGGTCTGAACTGGGAGCATTTCACCTCTGATACAAAGCATGCAAGAATGGCAGGTTTAGTAGAGATGGCAGCTGGAATTAAAACTGGAGATAGAACATTAATGTGAGATTTGCAGATGCCATCACTTTGTAGCCAAAAAACAAGCTCATTGAAAAGCTTATCTGGAAATAAAAATAGTTAAAATCTGGGTAGTTAAAATACCAACAAAGATAAGATCAACCAGCAATGATGCTGTAGTTTTAAACTACAGTGATTTTGTGGAAGTCAGTTAAAATTCCATCTTTTCTTGCATAGTGATCAAGCAAATGACTACCTCTAAAAAGAAATGGCCATAAGGTGCCTAATATTAAGATAAAAATTCTCTAGTACAGTACTAATTTAAAGAGTACTCAGATATCAGTGCTCTTCCAACAATTGCAAAAAAAAGATTTCATTGATGATAGAAATATGTATGTTACTTCCCACTTTTCCAAAACCCAGTTTGTTTTCTCCACTACAGAAAGTCAAAATGGCAGACATGGAGAAAACTATCCAACAAAAAGCAGCAGCTGTTGAAGAGAAATATCGAATTAATATAGCTTCTTTGACAGAAGAAAACAACACTTTGAGGTGGGGGAAAAAATCTAGTAAAATCCAAAACAGTAAGTCTTTTGAAAATGTTTAAGAGATTATTTGCCAAATTTCACCCTTCTGGAAGCATTTTTATTTTAGGAGTGACAAGGGCAAAGATGTAGGGGGGCATGGAGAGATATCAGGAAATCTTAATGACTGTGAAGCTGAATGTCTAAACTTTTGTCCTTCGAAATATTTGCCATTAAAACAAACATTTAAAATGATCCTTAGAACTGTTTGAAAAAAAGATACGTATGCCAAAAGCATGCAGTAACATTCAGTAATAACGGAATTGATTTAGTAGCTAAAATTCCAGTTGCAATATTTTGTGTCGTTAAGACAATTGAACTTGTCATTTTTGAGAAAATGAGAGAGTGGCTGGGAATCTCACTGATACCAGTAACAATATTCATGAGGAGATCTGATTCCATTACTGTCCATGAGTTAAAGCACGCCCATATACACAGATTGTCAAATGTAAGTTCCATTGTTTCAAGATTACTCTCTAAGGTTAATGACTCCAAGGATCATAGCCATATTTGAGGGCAAAATCTTGGAAAGAGCTGCACTGAAATTATGCTTTTAGACTTTTCTTCCAAAATACAACTGTTCCTATAACTTCCCAGCACTTTTATCTAATCATAGAGTCCCCAAACCAGGGGTGAAATGTTCCCAGTTCGGACTGAATTGGGCGATCTGGTAGCAATTCTGGCAGGTGGTTCGAAGAACCAGTAGCAATGGGAGCATAAGGCTCCACCCACCTGCCCGGGTGTTGTTACTACCTGCTTTTAAAAGATTAAAAAAAAGGCTCTGACGATTGCGCGCCACAGCTGTGACCGTCAGAGCCTTTTTTTTACTTTTAAAAGCATTTTTTACAACTATTCAGCCAAATAGGTTATAAAAAAATGCTTTAAAAAAGTAAAAAAAAAAAGCCCATTACTCCCACAAGCCACGCCCACAGAACCAATTGTAACAAATTTTACATTTCACCACTGCCCCAAATCAACTTTAAAAAAAAATACTGACAGGCTCAAATGTGCCTTTGTGACATGCTGGATGATATACAAAAGAGCCTTTAACTTCACTGTAGAGAATCAAGCAAAACCCAATTTGAATTTATAAATTGATTCAAAGTGCACATCTTGTGCTTTGGCACGTGGGTTATAACTTTGCTAAACAAAACATTTGATATGTCTAGCTGTTTTAGCACAGAATTTCAACCAGCTTCTTATAAACCACTTTCACTTGATTGTGCAATGAATGACACAGCAAGTGAGGGGAGAATTGGGGTGAATGTCACTCCCCAATGCCATCTGCAATTGAGGGAAATGGTTTCCAACATTTGTTATACTATAGGCTCTGTAGTCTCCCTGTACAATGACAAAAAAAAAAAGTTTGCTTTTTTTTCTCCTTCAGGCGCAAGCTTATTGAGAAGAATGAAGAGATATTTACTGAACGTGCCCAAAAAAGTAGTATTTTTGGAATGTTTGATTAGAACTATGCATGAAGAATTGGCTTATGGGAGATTGGGTGAAGCTATTTCTTCAGAACATTAGGCTGAAACTGGAACACCAGAAGTGTCAAAAGATTACTTATATATATATGTATCATTATGTTTTTCACTTTATTTTTATCAGCTGTTGCCTAATAGTTTGGTGCCATGTTTTCTTCCCTCACTAGCTTATAAATAGAATAAATATTTCTTGGCCAGATGGTGGACATTACATACATTATATAAAAAGGGCACAACCTGGGCCTGTAGGTTTAAATCCATAGTTAAATGACTAGATATAAAGTGAAACATAAACTGCTAAATTCTAAATGTCTATGGAGATTCTCAGTCATCCAGGTCATGGTTATCCCAAATGTGCTTTTTCAAGAGGCAACTGGACTTTCTGATTTTTCTTTGAAGACGTTTCGCTTCTCAGCCAAGAAGCTTTTTCAGCTCTGACTGGATGGTGGGGAATTCCTTGAAGAAGCTTCTTGGATTAGAAGTGAAACGTCTTCAAAGAAAAACCAGAAATTCCAGTTGCCTCTTGAAAAAAAAAAGCACCTTTGTCAAATTATAATTAAAATACTATTTGTTAGTACCTTAAATATCAGGAACCCAAAGCTTCTGCACTGATTTTTTTTAATGAACTGGCGTCAATATTTCTTTAGAGGCCCGCCTGGGGATGTAGAACCACCTACCTAGAACTGTTCTCATGATGTTTGGCAACTGTTGCACAGTGTACATAAAACACTGAATTGATCTTCAATAAAAAAGAGCTGAATTTTAGAGAAGCATAGCACTTCAGATCTGAAGCCAAAAGGTACTGTTGGTGCTTCCGTAACCCATATGTTCATGGGATTGTACATCTACTGGTCACACTCAGGAAAGGACATCTTCTTTAAGGTGTGCACATGGCCTTAGACTTGTTCTAATCACCTATTTGGCTCTAAATCCAAAATTCTGTACATCCCTACTTTATTCCTTGAATGTGACTCTACATATGAGATTCTGCCTATTTTCTAGAGGATATATATAAGAACTTGCTTTCAAAATATATAGCAAACCAAGACTTCTGTTACTTCTTTCTTGATACAATTTTTTAATTGGCCTGAGATTGGCCTATGTGTGTCCTCCTTTGCCAGTCTTTGCAATAATGTATCATTATTTATCCATTATTTCTTTGTTGAAGTCTTATCTCACTGCTCTAAAACACTGCATTGTAATTTATCATTTCACTTTATTTCTCCCTCTTCACTGTAATGCAACTGTTCAGATGTTCAATTTACAACTGTACATTTACAATTTACAATGTACAGTCCATACCTGCTGTGGATTAGAGGAAACATTTTCCCATTGAACAGGGGAAACAGAACTACCAGGTTCTGTCTTTTATATGGATTTTGTTCTGGATTTCATTAACTTCTTGCAAGAGAATTGGAACTTAGGCAAGATCTACAATCAAGGCTTCTGCAAACGGCATCTTCTCTGCCTCAGTAAGCATTAAATAAATATAGCAGAGTATCAGCTGTATTTAATAGCTGAAGGACATATTAATTTATTTATTGTAGTAGTATTAAAAAAATCTCATTGTGTTTAACCCACAAAGCTCCTGGCTCCTGGCTTGGAGATATATCCCTGAGCATCAATGATTCTGCAGTTTACTCTTTCCAATGAAGCAAACCTAGTTAGAGAATATCTGATATCCTTCAGCTCTAGAAAAGGCTTGCTTAAGAAATGTGCTGATCATACAAATCATTTTTGAGATATGCAATGAGTAGCAGATGGGGAAAGTGCATGTTTCTTCATCTTCTTAAACATCAAATAGCTTTGAGAATAGGTATTCCTGTTCAACAGTATTTCTGTCCAAAACCCAACAAAGAATGAATGAAAACAAGAGAGTTCTTTTTGAACTCACCACTCTTTTCTGTCTATGTCCCCAGCAATTTAAATTATTGCATGTCTGAACTCTGCTCTGATGGTACAAAAGGTTTGTTAGGCACAGGGAAGATCAATTTTTTCCTGAGAGTATAAGCTGGTTGGGGCATTTGTTTCCTTTCGCGTTGAGGATCTGCACGTTTGCTCACTTCTTCATTGACTTCTGTAAGAATGGATAATAGATCTTCACCTCTAAAGAGAAGAAAATGAACATCAACTAAATATCAATTCTTACCCTTACTTCCCTTTGTATTATTACTGGACCATAAACTAACATAATTGCAAATCAGAAAGCACAAAATCAACTATGTTTAGGCCTGGAGACAAATTATTTAGCTCGTTAGGGCCCCAGCTTTTCTGCAATCAAGAATTTATATTGTTTATCTCCCCTCTGCCTATTCAGCACAAAGATTACTAGAGCCAGGATGGCGTCGTGGCTAAGATGTTGGAGAAGACCGGGACACCCAGGCTGAGGGCTACTGTAGCTCCTTGGACTAGTCACATTCTCCCACCTCACTCTCCCTCACAGGATTATGGTGGAGGGGAAATTCCTAACTCAGGCAAGTCTGTACTATCAGGATTTTGAGCATGAAGCTTATGAAAGATGATTGAAAATTGTGTGAAAAGTCCATTTGGAATGGGCTAAGTGGCCTACTAGCAGCTTACAAAACGATACTTGGTAGTTCATTCAGAACAGTCACATTAAAGAAAAGACTTCCATGTAACATGAATCCTACCTTGGCACCAGGAGCTGCAACTTACTGCAAAGAGCCTGAATGTACCAAGTGCCTTCCAGTACATGCCTGAAAGAGAGATAGCCATCTACTGTGGCCATGCCAAGCAGGAAATCTGCTTCATCTGGAATACTTGAGGTCAGCTGCTGGGAAGACACAAATCCTGAACTTTGTGCATCTGGTTCAAATGAGGCAGCATGGCCGGTGTCTTCTTGGAGGAAGGCTGGTGGCTGTGTCTTTTCACCTTGACAGGCCTGGATGAAGAAGAGCTTAGGTTTCTGAGCCAACAATGGACAGCGGTTGGCTTTGAAGTATGACGTGATGGTACGGATTGGAATCAGACATTCATCTGTCCCAAAAATTTTTCCAGATTTTCCATGAGATAGAATACAGCATACCAGACAGTCACTGTCTTTCCAATCTTTAGAAGACTGCCAAAACTCCAAAAGTTTTTCAATTTCTGTGGAAGTCTTGTCGTCATACTTTTTCACTTTGAATCCAAGCCAGGTGAACACACGTTTCAGCTCCACTGTTACAAAGAAATACGGCAAAGAGTTTAATACAAAACAATGTCTGTGGATGTGCCATTTCATGGATCTAAGTTACACAGAAAAGATATGGAAACAATGTGTATTTCTGCATTTTTAGGATAAAACAGATTTGACAATTAATAACAAAATGGACTTTTTTTGATAATTTACTAGGCTTATAACTGTGAGACTGCCCTTACCTGTTTATTTCTTCTAAATATCCTATAAATGCAGAAAATGAATAATGATCTGTATTGAAACTTAACAAGAGAGCCTATTGCCCCATTTTAATAGGCTGATGGAATTTGCAGAGGAGTTTTGGAATTGCAAACACCAGCCTGGGCCCTTACATCTCTGACCTTTCTTCATTGAATAGGAAGGACTTAAAAAAGTAGACCGCCATGTGAAAAAATATACAAATTAAATGTCACTATTGTCCTCCCTTAATCGCTACAGCAGCCATCTTGTTTATGCTCAACATTAGGAGCAGAAGTAATAATACACAGGTAATTTTCATTTATCAATCATTCAAAGTTACAGCAGTGCTGAACAAGAAGACTTACAATTGGTCTTCGAAGTTGTGGCCATTGCAGCATCCCTGTGGTCATGTGATTAGGATTTGAGCACTTGACAATCAATGTACATTTATGATGGTTGCAATGTCCCTCAGTCATGAATATAAGTGACATTTGTATGCATCAAAGCCGGCAAGACATCACAAGTTGCAGTCACATGACATTGTGTTTAATGACCTGTGATGATTCGCTTAAAAACTGCAGCTGGAACCAACAAACTTTGTAAGACAGGAAGTCATTTGACTTTTCACTTAATAATCACATCACTTAGTGTCAGAGTTGCTGGTCACAATTACGGTTGGTGAGTCAGGATTATCTGTACTATCTTATGAGAAAGTTGATAGAAAAAGAATTGCCACTCCCCTTTCCATAAGATTAATGGAAGCTGCAGTATGAATGCTCCAATCCATGAAAATTGCAACTTATTTCCATTTGCACATGTCAATTCTACTTATTTTCATTAAGTTAATTGTCTCTTAGTCATAAAATCCTAGCCTGGCACCTTCTGTGGAATAAAATGAGAGATTAAAAAAAATCTGCACACAGGCAGTAACAATAAAAAACTTTTACGGCTTGAAACCACATAAAAGGTACACATTAGTAATCATTTGCTGTTCTGTAATGTGAAAGCACTTTATAGAAAGATATGGGAGCATTTTTTTAAAAAGGGGGATATCCCAATATAAGCACTTATTTAAGCCACTTACTGGCATCTTTCTCAGATCCATTCCTTTTTTTGAGATCACCTTCAAAATTGACATTGTTAATGATAAGACAATATCCTCTGCACTGCCCATCCATTTTATACTGAGATAACACCTGCAGAATGAAGGACAGAAGAAAAGTATCAGACTTTGGTTTGTAAGATCTTAATGATATTAGCATTATCAAAAGTGATTGTGGAGGGCATAGGGGATGCTTTTGAAGGACAGAAGGGACAGCCGCTTAGCAAGGGAACGACTGATCAGCATAGCCTGTGTCCATTCCAGGAAACTAATGTGAGAAAATCTCAAACAGGCCTCTCCCCAATTTGGCCAGAGATAAGGGGAGGGAGGTTGGAGAAGCACATTCAGACTTGCAAGATTCTGTTACTATAGCTGTTCCAATGAAAAGAGTTTTAGATTTATATGGCATTGCTTTCTTGGTCTGAACTACCTTATAGAGTTGACAGCTATAGACTCATTTATCAATGGATTTCAGATGTTTTGCAACAATGTCTGGAATCCTAACAAAATATCCTTTGATTGAGACAGTCTGGTTTATGCAAACGTCATTCCTCAATTGCTGGAAAACCAACTAGAATTTAACAGCAATCCTGCTAAGTCACACCAAAGGTCTTTCTCGTCCAGTATATCTTAATATTGGTGACTTTCAATTGTCTGCTCTTAATTGCAGGCTTTGCACTCCAATATTTGTCACAAACATTCATTGCCTTTAAAATCAACATCACTATTACAACCTGCAAACTGGACATTATTTTGTCTGTGCGAAGAATAAACCATCTCAGAGTCATCCAGATCAGTTCTCTAATGAATCTAGATTCCTTTGATTGCTTCTAGAAATGAGACTTGAGCTGAAAAACAGCTATAGCTACACTGGTCCTCACAAATGAAGCAAATGAACAAAATTGCAACAAGGTGGGGACTGCAACAGATGGTCAACTTGATGAATGCAGAAAAAGAAACTCCTGGGACATTATTTTTCCAAGAATATAAACTTTGCTGAATAAATCCACATTGGCACAGAAGAAGCGAAACCTGCTCTGGGCTTCCCCTGCAAATGCACACATAATTCATTCCCCCTTTCCCGATGGGCCACCCATAGTCCATTATGTCCACCAATCGTTTCTATTCACTTTGTTATGAGAACCACATGACCACACTGTGCCATCTGCTCTGGGTGTCCTGGGGAGGGGGCAGCAATGTCTCATGGGAACCGATGATGCTTGGAGACCATTTCCCACACCCTTGCATTCCAATCCATCACCACCCTATTCACTGTCAAGGTGTGATCGAAGAGGAATACAGGTGAACGTTTGAGTCAGTCTTGACACAGACAGTCGGTTGATGTTGCATTACAATTCTTATGGAGCCCGGGCTATTAGATTTGTTTCAATTCTAATGAGAATTGAAGTTCAATAGCATCTGAAGGGCTCCATGTCCACCATGTTGTAAAAGGACTTTTAAAAGTTAAGAATTGGCCAACATAAAATATACTAAACCGCTAGATTTGGGTAAATGTTACTCCAATACATATACTGATTGATTGGGATACTCGAGAAACAATTCAGAAGATACAAACCACTGCTTCAGCATTCGTATCATTCTCCCTGACAGTTCGTTGTAACCCCTGTCTCAAGGAATCAAACATAGGTTCTGCCTTGACATCTAAAAAAATTACAAAGAAATAAGTAGACTTAAAGATTTATCTTATCTCAATTTAATCATTTGAGAGTAAAATACTGCAGACAATAGAGGTAGTCCTTGAGTTGTGATCTGCCTTGCTGACTTTCTCATCGACTTTGCTTGTTGAAAGCTAGACCAGTCTTCCCTCCTTCCCCGTAAGGTCTGGGGCTCTGGAAATCCTCAATCATCTGGCTTCTTTTATACCAGTCCATGGAGCGACTCCATATGGAATGCTCCTTTATTCCCCCATCTCCTTTAGCTGGTAATTCTACCACATTAATAGATATCAGAATTCTGCTACCTTTCATGACTTTCGGCAGTTCACAAAAGTATGAAATAAAAATAAAATACTCAAAATACATTATATTTACATTTAAAAATAGATCACAAAACTATTAAAACAAATACTTTAAGTAAACAAAAAGGGTCAGAGTACTGAAGTATCTTTTGAGAAAGAGCACACAAGTAATTGGATGTCTTCTGGATAGCCTGGATCAAAGCCTCTCCCATCAGTTCCAATTAGCATCATCCAGAGTTATTATGTGAGTTGTAGCCTAAAAGATTATCTCTTGTCGTAAAGGAATCAGATAGAGAAACCATAAAAATACTGCCCTAATGTCAGTCTGTGTGTGTAACATATAATAACTATGTTTTGATGAAAATGCCAGACAAGTGGATCAACCTCACATCTCACGCTAAGAAAAGGTTGTTTGAAACATTAAAAACCGGGCACCTCGTCACTTCTTTCTATTCCCAGATTCCGTGACAAGAATCTTCAGGCCCTCTGTATTTCCACCCTTTCTCATTCCTTCTATGTCCATATTGAGAAGGACACTGGATAGTTCTGTATTCTACTGTGGTGAAGAATGATGTACTTCTAGTTTCATTCAATGCCAATCAGAAAACCTATTTATTTTAAAACTAGCGTTATGCAGAAAATAGGTCCCGGTCATATAAAACTTCTAAACAAACCTAGATTTGCAGCTAAAGAACAAACATTTCCAATATGCTCTTGTAGGCTCCCAAACTGTTCATCGTAAAGGTGTTCTAAGAAGAAAGGGAAAATTCATATATTACTTGACTTAAGAGCTGTACACACAGCTTTATATAAGATACTACTTGATTTTTTTAACCTAATATTTTACATTGGCTGATTCAGCCAAAAGGCAGTATATTTGAATGGCAGAATCTGCAATTACCCTAATTAATTAAATCAATTTCTAGCCAATGATTGCAAATATTTCTTTCTTTTTTATTCATTCATTCAATTTCTATCATCGCCACTCTCAATCAATGACTTTAATATAAATCTAACTTACAACTATTTGTTTAGTGAACAAGTTACAGCAGCACTGAAAAAAGTGACTTATGACTGTTTTTCACAGCTTTTGCAGCATCCTGGTAGTCAGGGGATCAAAATTTGAATGCTTGGCAACTGGCATGTATTTAGGATGGTTGCACTGTCCCAGGGTCATGAGATCAACATATAACATTCCCAACTGGCTTCCAACAAGCAAAGTTAGTGCGGGAGCCAGATTTGCTTAACAACGGCATGATTCATTTAAAAACTGCAGTGATTCACTTAACATCTATAACAAAAAAGATTATAAAATGAGCCAAAACTCACTTAACAACCGCCTTGCTTAGCAACAGAAATTTTGGGCTCAACTGTGGTCATAAATCAACCTGTATTAACAACAGCTTATTGTTATTTCGCAAGTCAGATTCCTATTTTCTTTCACTGCCATATCCCAGCCTTTTAATTGCTCAGCTGGTATGAGAAAAGAAACATTAAAAGGAACCTTTGGATATATTACCAGTCTGTCCAGGACTCCATGTAGAAAGCAGAACTGAAAGTATTTTGGTTGCAACACCACATTATTCAAACGACCATTTAGAACAAAAGACTTCTGGCAACTCTACCAGGGTACTGGCAGAAGGAACTGCATTTCCTGTTCAATTGGCATAAGCCTTGGTGGATCTAAGACTCTACATACAGGACATGTTACAATACTGAGGTGAACGGCAAGACAGTTTGCCAAAAACTTAAATCTAACAGGCAAATTAGAAAATTCAGAACATTTCAGTACACTGCAAAACTACCTACCATGATTCTTTGGCAGAACAGGATCCTGCATAGAAAAGAAAATAAGAAAAATTAAAATGAGGTATTTCTCATCGTATCTACTCTGAAGAATGCCATCTTTGAGTTTAGCTTATTCCCATGTAACTGCATAAGATGCCAACCTAAATCAACTTAACTGGGCTAAACATTTACTAGCAAATACTCTAGAAGTCTGATCAGGAAAAAGAATAGGATCGGGGATGTTAGGCCTTAAAACTTTCTACAGAATTTTTTTTGTTCTATTTCAGTTCCATCTCTTTCATCATCTACTTCTATTTCCTCCTGGTGCGAATTTCAATCTATATGTATTAGTTGCAACATTTTAAAAGGAAAAAATGAGATTAAAACTGTCTGAAATTGGTACCTTTTATTAAACAAAGAAATAGGCACCATCTGCATTTTATGATATATAGATGTAACACAGATGTTAACAAAAGAGATCTGAGAGGACAGGTAGACAAAGCAATAGAAGAAAGAAGGTATTTGTTCAGATCAGAGTCACCAATCTGGGTATGAAATTTATGTTCCAGCATGCAGCATGGCCCCTATCTAACAGATTTAAAAAACAAAAACCTCCTTTCCCCTTTGAATTGACTGTCAAGTAGCTTTTCACTTGGTCAAAATCAAGTCCATACTAGTGCTAATTTTTATAAAGTTCTCTTCTCACCCCTATTTGTGGTACATGTCTTCCACAATCTTGGGTCCTCTACCAGAGGCCAGGCAGTTTGAGAATTCTGTACAGGTTCTTAGCTGTTGCTAGCACTGTACTCTTCTGGAAAAGAGAGTTCTGATGTCATTCCTGGCATCTGTTGAAGCCTCTCTCCCAGTTTAGGAGTCATATTTGCAAGTGCTTCTACAGCCCCTGGATGTTGACCTTGGCCTTTACTTTCCATATCCTCCCTAGTTTCTCCTTCAGATCCTGATAATTCTTCAGCTTCTCACACTCCTTCTTCCTGATGTTGCCGTCACTTGGAACTGCTACATCTTTCACCACTGTTGTCTTTTGGTCTGTGTCTACTACCACGATGGAAAATGACCCTTCTTCTTGTTCATGTTCCAACATAAATTTGAAGTACCTTTATACATTATAGATAATATTTTTGATGTCATATATTCATTATTTTTCAAGTAAATACAATCCTCTAGTACAGTTACTCTCATCATCTGGGGATTTTTAATGCTCCTTTTCCTCTTGGTTGCACAAGACTGGAAGAAGCTGGCTGAACAGGTAGAGTTTTGGGAAATTTTATTTATTCAGCACTGTTAGCAAAGCAGATAAGCAAGGAGTTTAAAATGAAGAAATTAAATCAAAGATTATTTGTCATTTAAAAAACCTAATAAAATAATCAGACAGGAAGTAATGGAGAAATTGAAACTATTAAGTCAAAAGCAGCATTAAAGAGCCCCTATAACTAATGATCCTGGACTGAACAGCTAAACTAGCCTGTCCATCTTTCAGAAATATTGTAAATTACTCTCTACTAGCCTTTCTCAACCGGGGTTCTGTGAGAGATTGCTAGGTGACCCATAAGAGATGTGTAAATAAAAAAAAAACATTTTTAAACTTTGTGCATCATGCAATGCTAGCATTTGAGAATTGGAATGTTTAGGGATCACAACATAGCTGCTGGCCTGCCCTTTGCTGGGGTTTCTAAGAAAGACCATGGAGAAAAAAGGTTGTTGAACTTTGTAGTCACACTGATGGAATCTTTATGTGCTACAACTCAGCTTACTGTTCACACTAACTACTGTGATATAATAATTCCCTGAGATCTGACCATTTTTTCAAGGGTTCCTCCATGGTGAAAATGTTGAGATAGGCTTCTTTACACAAATGGACAACAATATTTGCTAAGGCATACCTGGAGTGAAATGTTTCCAAAAGTTGGTTTGTTAAAGGCACAAACAGAAGAGGGATCAGTTTCTTTGATTCCGTGATGAGGCACTACAAAGCAACAGATAATAAAATGATCTGGAAAGAGCACAACTTTTTGTTTTCCAAATAAGTACTAAATATTTTTAAGAGTGCTGACTGATCAACTAAAAGATGAAGGAAGAGTCATATGACAATGAAAAAACAAAATGGAACTCATTAGTACACCTTGTTTTTAAAGTGATAGCACTCCATATTAACTTCTAGTCTCAATGCACCTTTTCTGTTATCTGGGGAAGTAACTGATAATCTTCAAACTGCTTCAGAAAATGGTATTTTTGCTAGAAAAAATCAGCTCAATAATGGAGATCATGACCTAGAATCTCCCCTTTTTGTGGGAAATTTTTTTAGCAATGCCATTTTCTTTATTTTATTATTGTAACCATATAACTGAATCAGTAAGTAGAATATTCAGATTGTTTAACATAACCTCAGGCAAGTGATTAAAAATAGGGTGTAGTTAGGTTATTATTATTCATGGCTCTTTTGTTTTTTCTAAATGCAACTCTGCATTAACAAAAGGCTCTGGAAAGATGACAGTAGTCTGAAGATTGCAATTAAAAAAAAATACACAAAGTCTTTGACTTACAACCTGCTCCAAAATTTTGGCCATAAGTCACAATGGTCATAACTGCATGCAATTTTACTTTTAGCTTTGCTGCAGTGGTGGTTATGTGAATCCATTACAGGTATTCCTCGAATTACAACAGTTCATTTAGTGATCCTTCAAAGTTACAACGGCACTGAAAAAAATGACTTGACCATTTTTCACACTTATGACCATTGCAGCATCCCCATGATCACATGATCAAAATATAAACACTTGGCAATTCACTCATATTTATGACAGTTGCAGAGTCCTGGGGTCATGTGATCACCCTTTGTTATCCTCTGACAAGCAAAGTCAATGGGGAAACCAGATTCACTTAGCAACTGGGTTACTAACTTAACAATGGCAGTGATTCACTTAACAACTACAGCAAAAAAGGGTCGTAAAATGGTGCAAAACTCACTTAACAAATCTATCAATTTAGCAACTGACCACAAGTTACTGCAAGTGGCCATAAATGCAGGGTGGTTGCCAAGGGCCCAAACTACAATCTCTTACCCATGGGGGGGAGGGGGGGCTGTCAGAATTTCAAATCTTGGTCACCCTTTTTACGAGTCCTTTAAGGAGTACTTTTGGCATTTTCCTCTACTTTATCTAACATAATTTCACCCAACATCATTCACACCTGAAGTGAGATTGGCCCCATCTGTGTCTGCCAATCTTTCGGAAGTCCCTTAAGACATGGCTGTGTCAGCGGGCTTGGGGATGATGGTGAGATGCCTCTATTGTACTTAATATCAAGAGGGTCTCTCCTAGTCTTTTTATTAATATTTTGTTTAATGATTTTACTATTTTTTAATAATAGTTTCTATTATGGTATTATTTTAAAGTTTGTTTTTTACAGTCTGTGGGGTTTTTGTATGCCACCCAGAGTCTTGCATGTGAGATGGGTTGCTCTATCAATGTGATGAATGAATAAATGAACTTCTTCACAAAATAACACAAATGTTACATGTTTTATCCAAACGATCCTCAATATGCTTTTAGGAAGACTAATTGGGCAAATTCAGCATTGATCAACTTAGGAGACGCTTAAATTCATCAGGCTACAAGGGGAAAGACAGCAAAAGCCAAATATGTCAGGCCACAAGAGCAGCCAGGTGGGGACAGGATGCTGCATGAAAGAAGAAAAAGAAAAGTGAGGTTCCTTTCTTGCCATCACCTTTCCCTCCATCTCTTCTCTTGGCAATGATTCTCCATGCAGGCAGATGTAGCTCTTAAGCATTTTGGCTAAAGAAACGCCTCTACCACCCTCTCACCCCTAAAGATTTTTTACCTCACATAAGGCTATTTTTGTTATTAGTTAGAAAATATTAATGAGAACTTTAATTATAGATCAACGTTTCTCTTCCATATGCTTGGAAGTAGTTCAAAGCCAGTTAGGAAACCCATGGTCAATAGGGGTTGCAGGTTAGCTGGTATATTTGAAATTGCGGGTAAACTACAAGATGGTCCCAAGTCACATACTAAATATATTTTTTGTGTTAAATATATTCTTGCCTATTTATTACAAGATACAGAACATAGGGAGGGAATGGGGTGAAGCCCAAGCACTTTCCCTGCCTCACCTCCCTTTACTTTTTCTGTTCCTGTCCTTTTTCTCCTGAAATATGAAAAGTGAGTCTACAGAAGAAAGACATCTCTAGCAGATACAGGGTTTAAGGAAGAAAAAAGAAGGCAGTGAAATAGGTTATGTTCCACATTTGACACCTGCTCCCCTTCAAAGAATAACAAGGGCATACTTAATAAACCCGTTTGCTTGGCAATACTTGGCACAGAATTAATCTAGTACCATGTGACTTGCACAGAAGAATGACCACAAATATTTGATAAACAATATTTTTCAAAATTAGACACCTTTTGCTTGTTTGTACATCTCTATTTTCTTCAGAAGATGAGGTGCTGTTTTCCCACAGATATATTCAAGAATACTCAGGTTAGACTCCATTAGAAGGTCTTTCTTCTCCAGGGAAGTCAGCAACTCCAAAGCCGACTGGGAAAGAAAAATCAATGCAGTAGTTACAACTTAAATGTGTTTTCCATGCTGCGCTGAGTAACCAAGTCTTTCCACATCTTCAATCAAGTTCTGTAGGCAACATAAGAGCAACTTCCAATATTTCTTCAACAAATAGAAAACCTACTAAACTGCATAGACCTAAATCAATCTCTAGGATTGGGCAAACATAGCTTTTCTGGACATGTAAAGTGCATTTCTGAAAATCTCTACCTTCCACATTTTTCTCAAAACATGTGTATCTTCAGGGGAAAGGCTATGTTAAGGCCCATCTCATGACCAGGACTAAGGATAGTCCTTGCTCTTGACAACACATCTATAGCACTCTTTCCTTAGGGAAGTGGACTTGATGTTAATCTCATTTAAATGTTTAGGATTTTTAAAAAATATTTCCTGCTTTATTTAGATTTTTGGCAGGCATTTTTAAATATGTTTGATGTTTCTTGCTTCTTTATTACTCTTTGGTTTTACTCACCATAATGGGTTGCTTCTTTGGGAGGTAGTTCTTCAGAAGAAAAGCAGCATTCTTGATATTATCCATTGTCAGGTCTTGTGTTATTTCATACAGCAACTGCCTGGGTGACAAGTCTAAACATGTAAGCTAATTCTTTTTATATAAGATTATAAGATATTCATCCTTAGCACCTTGCCTACCATCTCAATTTAAGCTTCTGAAATTTTGGGTAATGAACTTTGATGGCAAATATTTAGATATACAGAGTCAAAATAAACAAATGATTAAAGTGCTTGGTACCCATTCAGAAGAGAAAATAATGCCTCAATCAGTGTATTTTAAATGGAAGTTATATTCTTGTTTGGAAAACTCACCGATAACCAGATACCTTTCTTCTCTTAAGCAATTCTTCTTGAACAATCTCTTTAGTATAACCAAGTTTCGGGAGCAGAAAGTTATTCCCAATAATGTAGAGAAGCTCTGCTATGAGAAAAGTATCATCCTTATTAATTAAGTCCTCATTGATGAGGAACAGGAAAATATCCTGGGCTGATTTCACTGTTTCCAGCTTCTTTAATGTGATGAAATCAGAACAGAGAAATTTCATATCTTCTACATCGTCCTTCCCTAAGTTTTCATCGATTGATAGTAGCTGCTGGTGAAATACCACATTGTCGTTGTCAGCCATGAGGAAAAGTTTTCTTAGGAGGTAAAATCTCTAAAACAGGAAGAAAAAAAATTGCTAAGCATTTAGAAGTAAGGTAGTGGAAAAAGAAAAAAAAACCTCCCTGGAAGATAAACACTCACAAATTCTCTCCCAACCAACCAAAAGCAAACACTTTTGCGCAAAACAATTACTGGTAAGAGCAGCAGTTATAGGAAATAATATCTACATAAACTAAAGTTAAATAATTCAGCAAATGATCACTCTGGGCCGGAGGGAACAGATAAGCCATGTTACTGCTTTTGTAATGTGGCACTATTACTAAAAGCTAGCACATTTTTTTCCGTTTTGCCATGCACTCATATACACACTAAAGAAGTCAAATAACTGTTCCATGATCAAACCTTTCCTTCTATTTCACTGAAACATGGTTTGGCATCTATTTGGTTAAAATATTGTTTTCAAAGGTAATCAACACACTATACATAAAATCCTATGACATAATTCAACCATTTCAAAATTTTTAAATTTTTAAAAACCATTTTTAAATTTTAAATTTGTCTTATTTATAGGATCATGGGTAAGGCGTTTTAAATTGGGGAGCCATTTTGGATTTAATTCTGTTTTAAACGTATTTTAATGTTTATATTGTATGTTTTTAATTTTGGCTGTTCACCGCCCCGAGTCCTTCGGGAGAGGGGGCGGTATAAAAATCTAATAAATAAATAAATAAATAAATAAATTTGTCAAAAGAGCTAAACATTGAGCAGTTCTGTGGCTTCAAGTTCCAGCAGGATAGGAACACTAATCCATATGAAGGCAAGAAATCAGATAAAAGTGAAAATGTCAGCTGTGGGGGCTGGAAATCCACCACTAACCAACAGAATTGCTTCAATATAGTTGTTCAATCATCAGACAGTCTAAATCTAGTAAGCAAGCAATTTCATTATTACTTTAGTAAGTAATTTCAGTAGGTTCAAGGTGCAACTATAGGTACTCTCTCTAGTCCCGTGATGGCAAACCTGTGGCACGTATAGCCATATCAGTGGGCACGCCAGCTCAGCTCTGGCGCGCATGCGTGCGCCGGCCAGCTGATTTTTGGGCCTTCTGGGCCCACCAGAAGTAGGGAAACAGGCTGTTTCCTGCCTCCGGAGGGCCTGAGGGGTGGGGGTGAGGAAGGTTCGTTTTCTGTCTTACCTGGCTCCAGATCCTCTCTATGCATCTGGGAAGGGCAAAAACAGCCTTTCCCACTCCCTCGGAGGCAGCGGTGAGATTCTGCCGGTTCTAGGCGGTTCTGCCGAACCGTTTGTTAAATTGTCCGCCCCTCGCCCTGCCCACCACTATTTATTGGCCTCACTCAGAGTGTTGCACAGCTTGCCTGCAGTGATTCTTTGGCTCCTCGACCATGTGGCCCAGCCTGCTTTCCTAAGTTTGCTCGTGGCGGCCTCCCACTCTGTTCCCGAACACCCATCTCAGACTGCTCCCGACTGCTCCAGCAGCAGAACAGGCAAGTACAGTCAAGTGCTGCCCTCGGGGAAGTGGGGCTGGGAAAGGTGGTGGACCTGCTCCCGTATGGCTGCTGGCCGTGGCCTACCCCCATCTGAGCACCTCGCTAGTGGCTGGCGGCCACGTGTCTAGCGAGGTGCTTGGATGGGGTGCCCAGCAGCTGTGAGCCACTGGCTACCCCATCCAAGAGCCTTGCTAGCCACGCAGCCGCCAGCCACTAGCGAGGTGCTCAGGTGGGGAGTAGGCTGCGGTCAGCGGCCATGTGGCCAGCGAGGCCCTTGGATTAGGTGGCTAGTGAGGCGCTTGGATCGGGTGGCCGGTGAGGCGCTTGGATCGAGTAGCCAGCAGCTGGTGGTTGCTGGCTACCCCATCCAAGCGTCTCAGCCTGCTGCTGACCCAGCAGGACTGTCCTGCGGCCGCCTCCCACCTGTGCGGCGCCAGCCTACCTTACCCCAGTTGCTGGGGGAGACACACAACTTTTTTCTGCCCCAGAACACTGGCTGCCCAGGCTGAAGCCGATGCTCCGCATTGTAATGGGCTCCAGGAGGAGGAGGGGCACTGTCTGCCCCATTGCAAAGCTCAGTAAGAGCAACCAGAGCTGGCTGCAGGTGCAGCCAGGTGGGCACACGCACAGTGGGGCACAGGCTTAAGGTGCTGCCTCCAGGCCGAGGGGTGACCTGATGGTGCAGTAGGTGCGCTGCCGCCGCTGCCACCACCCGGGCGGGAAAGGAGAAAGAGATGGAGAAAAAGAGGTGGTGGAGAGAAAGAGATGGAGAGAAAGAGAGATGAAGGAGAGAAAGGGGGGAGAGATGGAGAGAAAGAGGGGGAGAAAGAGATGGAGAGAAAGAGAGATGAAGAAGAAAGAGGGGGGGAGAAAGAAAGAGATGAGAGATAAAAGAGACACACAGAGATACCTATTTAAAAGAAAATACTGGAAGCCACAAAACCTGGGTGGGAGTAAGTGATATGGAGTTGACAATGCCCACCCAGGTTTAAGGTTGTGTTTAAGTATTTACATGTGTTTAAGGTTGAGTGTTTAAAGTTGCAGATCCCTGACCTACCCCATCTGATTGCTTCACCCTGCAGCCAGTCTTGTAGCCCTGCGCCCGCCTCCCACCTGGGCAGCAGCGGCCTACCTACCCCTGTTGCAAGGGTGAAATGCTCCCGGTTCGGACCGGACCGGCCGATCTGGTAGCAATGGAGGTGGGTGGTTCGGAGAACCGGTGGCAAAAATCCCTGCCTCCCCCCCATGCCCAGCTGAGCCGCACAATCATCAGAGGTTTTTTTTTTAACTTTTAAAAGCATTTTTTCTACAACCTCTTTGGCCGAAAAAATGCTTTTAAAAGTAAAAAAAAAAGCCTCTAATGATCGTGCAGCTCAGCTGGAATCGTCAAAGGCTTTTAAAAGAAAAAAAACCCCTTTTTTTCTTTTAAATGCCTCTGATGATCCAAGATGAGTTGCTTGATCGCCAGAGGCTTTTGAAAGCATTTTTAACAACCTCTTCGCAGAAGAGGTTGTAGAAAAAATGGTTTTAAAAGTAAAAAAAAAATTGGCCACGCCCACCCAGTCACATTACACCCCAAGCCACACCCACAGAACCGGTAGTAACAAATTTTAGATTTCACCACTGCCCGGTTGTATCACCTTGCCCTGCAGCCAGCCCAAACACCCGCCTTGGACTGCCTCTGACTGCTTCAGGAGGTCATTTTTATTTAATTAATTTAATTAAGTGCTGCAATGGGCATAAATGATGACTGGTCAAAAGTGCAAGGACCTGTCAGAAATAACTTTTTCAGCCCTCTGGGTAGTCCCTATGCATAGCCACGCAGACCCGGTCACATGACCAGCTAGCTACATCCACCCGGTCACATGACCAGCTAGCCACACACCCTCAACTAAGCCATGCCTACAGAACCGGTTGTTAAACAAATTGAACCCCACCACTGCTCGGAGGCCGTCCGGAGGCCTGAGAGGGCCTGTTTCCCAACTCCCGGTGGGACAGGAAGTGAAGTTTTTTGCTGTCCCCACCCTCCAGAGACTCCTAGAGAGGCACATCATACTTTAATCAAAATTCTAAATGGCATTGATTCAAACACGGGGATAACAGGCCATTTTCTGGAACACTGTAAATTACAAGCCAAGTACCATCTGAGATTAGGTAGTCGTTCAGGAGGAAGCAAAGGATTGTATACATTGTACTTCCAACACTCTGTCCTACCTTATCACAAAAACAGGGCCTGGAGAATTCTTAAGTGAGAGAAATTCATCATGTTCTATACAAAAATACGAAATTTGTAATTTACAGTTGACGTTAGATCACATGGCAACCGTGGCCATTAACGTCCCTTATCCATTTCCTTTGGGGCTTTCCAGATTTCCTGACCATTTACTTTTTTAAAAACAGTATTCATTTTCCTAACGCATAAGTCCCTCTGAGCAATGAGATCAACGTAGCTGTCAGGATAATAAAAATACACCGAATCTCCTTGAATTTGTCCATTTGATGGGAGGGCCCCCTAAAACCACAGAAGGAAACTTCTCTCTGCCCGAGGCTGCACCTTCATTTGGGGGAAAGGCTTTTTTTCAGCTTGGATCAATGAAAACGGTGGCCTTGTTCATTAATTGTAATGGCAGCCCAGGAAGGATCCTTCCCGTAACAGGGCCAATAACTTTAATCTCTCTCTCCTCCACAGACAAACCCCCCCCCCCGCACCGCTTTATCACAACAGCCACTCCCTTTCCCTCGTCCCGAAACGCCACTGCCGTTTTACGAACTTGAGCCTTTTCTACAGGCCGAACAAAACTTTTCAAAAGTTCGTGCAGCAACTTTGCCACTTGTTCGGCTTTCGCCTGGCCGGAGTTGGGAGGGGGGGGGGGGCAGTCAAGACTGAAAAAGGAAGGACGCCAACAGCGAGATCCAAAAAAACCGGAGCCCCCTCCCTCCTCTCTCGGTTTACTAAGACCCCCCAAACTCGCTTGCTACCTCGATTCCGGCTCCGGGAAAAAATAAATCGCTGAAGTTGAGATGTAGGGAAGGCAGCTGTGGCGAAACGATAGTTTAAAACGCACCAAAACTAATTTCCAAGTCCTTTTTCCCGAATTCAATCATTAGAAGCAGCCGAGATTACTAAAGCGCGCAGGGAACGCTCTGGTACCGACGGATATTGTGAGATCCAGCAATCGGAGAATCCTGTCTGAGCAAGAGCGAGCCAGTTTCGCTTACCAAAAAAAATAAAATAAAAAAAAAATGCTCACAAAATTCTGATACTCAGTTCGGTGTTTTGAATTTCCGGTCTACAGGACTTACGCATATTGCTCCTCCCCTCGCAGCGACCTGGCAGCAAATGAGCTGTTTGTGTTGGTGGCGCCATGCTTCGCCGGGTACAAACTGTCCGTCCCCTCCACCCCCACCCCAAATGCTTTACCCAGACCTGGTCCGCGGGTTTAAAATAGTTTCAGCGAGGCCACACATCGTTCCCTGCCCTTTCCTCTTCCACAGAAGATACCGTTTTAAAGGGCGCAACTATAAAGGGGGAAGCCGCCTCGACGGCATTTTTCTTGTCTTCCAGAGAGTTGTGTCACATACATTTCATGGAGAAAGGAGTCCACTTGCAGTCTTTATAAGGGGTGAGAAGAGTGGAAAAAGAGGTATTGGGCTGACTGAAGTGATGGGGGGACCCTCACTGGCCGAGATCTGCGGGCTGCTGGTGGGGAAAAGTGGCGTGGATCCTCTCCTTGCCTGCAAACTGGGAAATATTTGGAGGGGGGAATAGGCGGAAATCGACGCCTATCATTGCGGGCGTCCTATACCAGTGGTGGGTTGCTACCGATTAGCAGGGTCGCAGAACCAGTATTAATTGCTGGCTGGCCACGTCCCCGAACCGGTCTCCCCCTCGCCCGTCACTTTTCCTCCTTACCAAGCTGCCTTCCCACGTGGTGCCTGCCCTGCGTCCCAACTGAGCTGCCGCCTGCTGCCTATAGGTAAGTCGCGCTACCCCCCTCCCAGCATGCTGTGTCACCCCCACCAGGCTCACGACCTTACCTTCCCGGCCCCTTACAGGAGTTTCCTCCCACGACCATGAAGCTACACCTGTCATCACATGACCGAGCCACGCCCACAAAATAAGCCACGCCCACAGAACCGATAGTAACAAATGTTACATTTCACCATTGCTCATTGTAGAGTCCAGCTAGGACTTAAAGGCTAGACTGTGGACTGCCCTCTACAAGCAGTCAGCCAGGCAGCTAAAGCTTGCCAAGGGTGTCATCCATTTTGCTGCACAACTTTTAGATGTGCCTTTTTGGTTTTTTTAGAGATGACCCCCCCCCCCCCCTTTAGTTCAAGGGAGAACTTCAGCTTGGTGTCAGGGTAAGGTTTTTATCTTCATTTAAATCATTTATGAAGATGCATACTTCCCACCATGTAGATGTAGTTCCATTGACTACATGTTGTGGTTAGCCAGTTACGAATCCATTTGGTGGTGATGCTGTCATCTTCCTGATTTACCAAGTAGTACCTTGTGCTATCAGATGCCTTACTTAAGTCAAGTAAATTATGTCCGCCGCATTTTATTGGTCCATTGATTTAGTCAGTTGAAAAATGCAAAAAGATTGCATTTTGGCTTCTGATTATAATTTTGCTTGCTTCCAGGTGTTTGCAGATTTGTTGTAGGTATCTTTTGCAGAATTTTCCCAGATATTGATGTCAGGCTGATTGGTCTGTAGTTTCCTGAATCCATTTTTTCCCTTTTTTGATGATGGGAAGCATGTCACTCTTTTCTAGTCCACTCCTCTGGTAATTGTCTGGTGCTCCAGGATCTTTGGAAGATATAATAAAGTGGTTCTGAGATCACATCTGTTGGCTCCTTCAAAATCTTGGGATGTAATCCATCTAAACCTGGTGATTTTCACTCATCTAGGGTAGATAGGTGTTTTCTTATCATTCTCTTGTCCATTTTGATTTGTATTCCTAATCTGTCTTTTACAGTACTGTTTTTGATAGGCTGGACTGTTTTTTTCAATTCGAAACTCAAGTTCCTATTGTAAATATTTCTGATCACAGTTCAGAATAGACTGTCCTAACTTTGCAAATCCTAACTTTGTTAAGAACAAGAAACCATCATTTATGATTACAATAGTTATTTTCTCCTTTCACAATCTCATGGTCAGAACATTGTACTGGAGGCTGAATTGCTGTAGCCTCAAGGTCCATTTGAGGGGGTCAAGGCTCAAGGACCCCCAGATTTGTAACAATCGTTCAGCTTTTCTCCCAATAAAGAGGTATGAATGACTACTTAGGAGTATTCCCATTGCTGGTTTGGGACATTTCTGTGCTATGTTTGTGCTTATATTTCTACATTGCTATTGAAGTCCTAGGGAAGTTGTTGCTTAAGTTCTCAAAAAGCTGATTCCGATTAAAGGGAAAATTGGGGTGGTGGTAGAGGTGTTTTGTCAAAGTCTGAGCCTGTTAAACAGGCAATTTCATAAGGCTATTGCCTTATTTGTCTGCACAGCTCCCCTACCTTACTACATTTTCTATAGGCTGTGTGATTAGTTTTATCAGATGTCTGCAGAAAGTCCTTTAAAATTTCAATTTTGTTGCCACTCCCTTTACAACACTATCCTTCAGTTGAACCAAAGTCTCTTTTAGTTCCACCATTTGGCTCTTTTGCAGGTGGTAATAAGCTTGCAAAACACGGTAGTCATTTTTGAGTTGTTCCAAGTCTGTTTTTAAAGAGCAATTCTCTTGACTGTAATTGCCTGAAGAGCTTATCCATTTGGGTCAGCCCAACTCCCAATAGTACTGCTAACACTCCAAGTAAATCTTTCTGTTTCTTCCCTCCTCTTAATTTGTACGGTTTCCCAAATTCTATCTTAACATTTCTCCCTGAATATACTGATTTCATTTTCTCCTGCAAGTCATCAATAGGCAATCCCAACTTCTCAAGCAGTTTCTCTATCACTTCACAAAATACCAAATCCATTTCCCCTCCTCAGAATTCTCCAGTAGAGCTGTAGCCTGGGCAGTGATAAAGTATCTTTTTGTCAGTCATCCCAGATTTCCACAAAAGCATAATTGATCACTCAGATAGTAAATTTAAACTGTTTAATATGTGTATCTCATCCTGACACCAGTAAAAATATTGCATGCATTCCCAGGTTTGGTTTATGGACACTCACACACTCATAGCCCTAGTCAACAGCTGGGAAATGATTAGAGGCACATTCAAACCACTTTCAACTAAACATTGAGGCACAACAGATTCTTTGGCATACATGGAAGACCAGTGAATTTAAAGTATAGCACAACTTTACTGGTTACAATCAGTGGTGGGATTGTCGGTTCTAGGGGGTTCGGGCGAACCGTTTGTTAAATTGCTGGCTCGCCCCGCCCCTTGCCCAGCCCCTCCGCACCACTATTTATTGCCAATAAATAGTGGTGCGTGAAGGGCGAGCCAGCAATTTAACAAACGGTTTGGTGTTTTTTGGAATTTTATTGGCCCGGAGCTTCAGCATAGGCTAATTAGCCCTTGATTAGATCGGCTCCCGACTCTCAGCTGATTTGCTCTCAGGTGTTTTGCTCAGGGCTCTGCTGCTTGCTGGAGCAGATTTTTTTTCTCCTAGCTATGCTGAAAAACGAAACTGAAAGTAAAGCAGGCTGTTGGCTTTGCTGTTGCTGCAACGTTGGAAAATTAGGTAGGCAGATTTCTTTTCTTTTTCCTCACCAAAACAGGTAGGTGCAAACAATGGGAAATTTAGGGAAAAAGGGGAGAGTTCAAGATTTTAAAACCCAAAAGAAAAAAAGCTCTATTTAACTAGGGAATTGTAATAATTGAGATACTATTAATTGTATATTGTGTTGAAAGCAGAAATGGTTAAGTTGTGGTTTGGAGGAATATATGGGGGGAATTATTTGGTTTATTATTATTGGTAAATATAATTAATTGATTTGTAAGAAATTGGATTGCATGGAAATAATTGGAATATTCATGTTCATATTGATTAATATACAAAAAGGTAGTTATATAACTAATTGATTTATATTAAAATGTTGAATTTATATTAAACAACTGTAATATTACATAATTAACCAATGTGAGGATGGATATAAAAATAGATGACAATGGGAAGGGAATAGAAGGGAAAAATTGAATTTGATTAAGATTAGAGATGAGGATGAAGGGTAATATTGGTTTTTTACAAAAATAGATGAGGAATAAATATGGCAAAAAGGAAATATAGAAATTGTAAATTTAATTGAAATGACTAAACACTGTTTAAATTTATGAACCGGCCAAATACTCTGTTCAAAGAAAATACATTGTATGTTTGTATGTGTGTTTCTAATTATTATTTATTCATATTTGTTCTCTTTTATTCTTTAAAGTTTAACAATTCATTCTTTATCTTAATATCTTTATATTTGTTTGGGGTTGGCTTTCTTCCCTTTCATCTTTTTTATTGTACAGCAATCTTTCTCCTCAAACCTACCACCTCTCTCTTTTCTTTCCTTCTTACTTTCTCTTCCTCCCCCTCTTCTCCTCCTCCCTACTTACTCTTCCTTTCTCCTTCTCCTCCTCTCTTCCTCCCTCTCTTACCCTCACTCCTACTCTAATTTCCCTTCCCTTCCTTCATCCCTCTCTATTGCTGTATCCTTTTATGCATATGGACTACTCAGAGGGCTGAAAAAGTTATTTGACTGGTCTTTGCACTTTTGACCAGTCCTCGAACTTACAACTGTTCTCACATTTTACGTTTTTGCCCTATCTTGTCACCATGGTGAAGAGAAGCATTTGTGAAATGAGTGACACGGTTGTTAAGAATGCCGCAACGGGCATAAATGATGACTAGACATAAGTGCGAAGACCGGTCCAAAGTGCGAGGACCTGTCAGAAATCACTTTTTTCAGCCCTCTGGGTAGTCCTTTTGTGCATATGGACTACTCAGAGGGCTGAAAAAGTTATTTTTGACTGGTCCTCGCACTTTTGACCAGTCCTCAAACTTACGACTGTCCTCACATTTTACGTTTTTGCCCTATCTTGTCACCATGATTAAGAGAAGCAGTTGGTGAAATGAGTGACACGGTTAAGAATGCCGCAATGGGTATAACCATATGGATATAATTATAATTATAATGTCACTCGGGTGGTTGTTTTTGCTTTTATACAGATGCGAGGATATCTACTACTGATGGGGGCAGAAGATGACTGGAGATTTTGAACAAACTGTTGCACCAGCATGTTATTTTACTCTATTATGGGTGATGGATTTAACAATCCAGAGGAAAGACATCAAAGAAGATACTATATGGATTATAAATTTAAAGTTATTGTTTTTTCCTTTTTTACAAAATGGAATGCATATATAGATATGTGTATATCTTAGTAATGTGGGCAGTGGATTATATCTAGAATTGTACTGCATGATTTTGTAGGAATTGAAGGGTTGAAATAGGTTAGTTTACTGATTGATTAGTTTAAGAAAAAGGATTCTTAAGTCATATATTTAGGGGAGTGGAGGACTTAACAATTCAGTGGAAAGATACTAAAGAAGATATATTTTTTTCTCTTCTTTTTTTTCTTTTCTTCTTTTTATAAAATGGGATGCATATATAGATATGTGTATATTTTAGTAAAGTGGGTAGTGGATTATATCTAGAATTGTACTGTATGATTTTAAGTCATATATTTAGAGGAGTGGAGGAATTGGACAGAATTGAATAAATGTTAAATTTGGATGCAGGGAGAAGGTTGATTTAAAATGTTATATTAATATATATAAAAGATTAAAGGTTAAATTGTAATAATACTCAATAAGCTTAACATGTTAAGGGTCAGTACTTCGAGAAGGGATTAAGGGAAAGGAAAGATATTATGTATGTAACTAGTTATGAAATAGCCTATTGTTGTGAAGAAGTCACAGGGGGGGTTGGGTGGAAAGGGTGGGTTAGGGAAGGGGGGGGGGGAAAAGGGGGAAAAACTTGTATTTGAAAACTTTTTCAATAAAAAAAAAAAAAAGAATGCCGCAATGGGCATAAATGTGAGGATGGTCGTAAGTGCGAGGACTGGTCAAAAGTGCGAGGACCAGTCAAAAATGACTTTTTTTCAGCCCTCTGTAGTCCCTATGCAGATAGCCACGCCCACCCAGTCACATGACCAGGTAGCCACGCCCACCCAGTCACATGACCACCAAGACACACCCCCAACTAAGCCACGCCCACAGAACCAGTTGTTAAAAATATTGAATCCCACCACTGGTTACAATGCACATTTGCTATTCCCCACCATCACCACCACACACATTCATACATACTTACCCACACCCTTCACCAGCTAGAGCAGTGATGGCTAACCTTTATGCTGTCGCGTGCCAAAAGCAGAGGGAGTGCGGGGGTTGTGTGCATGTGTGCCCATACCCATAATGTATCCCACCACCATGCATGTGCATGTGCCCCCCCAAACCCTCCATTTTTGGCATGCACGGTGGGCCCGGTAAGTCTGTTTTTTGCCCTTCCCAGGCTCCAGAGGCTTTCTTGGAGCCTGGGGAGGGAGAAAACAGCCTTCCCCACCCCCCTCCCCACCCCCTGGAGGTCCTCCAGAGGCCAGAAACGGCCCACTTGCTGACTTTTGGGCCCGGAAGGCCCAAAAATCAGATGTGCGCGCCGGAGCTGAGCTAGGCAACACTCGCGTGTCTACCGATATGGCTCCACATGCCACCTGTGGCACGCGTACCATAGGTTTGCCATCACGGAGCTAGAGTGCTTTAAGTCTGCATCTAAAGACTACAAAGAGCGGACAGACTTTGGGACCCTTTTATCCTCCAAAGTTTTTGCTTCCCCCCCATGTTTTTATATTATTTATACCTATTAATGCGTGAATAGTATGATACTTGGGTATCATACATTTTAATACAAATAGACAATATTATTACTCATAGTTGTTATTGCATCTCATGTTGTTACATATTGTTTAAACATACCTAATACTACCGCCCTTCAATTTCTAAACCTCCCTCTTATTATTACATATATCTTATTATTATTAATCTATATATACTATTATTCCCCTGCTTTGTTATTCATATTTCCCTTACTTAGCTCTTCACATCTATTTATATTAGTTTCCTCCTTCATTCTTTCATTGTTCAGTGTTTCACCGGTAGCGGAAATTTTGAGTAGTTTGGAGAACTGGCAAATACTACCTCTGGCTGGATCGAGAATGGGGAGGGAATGGGGATTTTGCAGTATCCTTCCCCTGGAGTGGGGTGGGAATGGAGATTTTGCAGTAACTTTCCCCTGGAGTGGGGTGGGAATGGAGATTTTGCAGTGTGCTTCCCTTGCCATACTCACCAAGCCACACCACAAAACTGGTAGTAAAAAATTTTGGATTTCACCACTGCTTTTTTCTATCCATCATCTCTTGCCCGCATCAGTATTTTAAGTCTTATTTTTTTGACTTGCCTCCCATATTCTTTTCTTAAGTCTTTTACTCCATCTACTTCTAGATCTGCATTCTGACTGTGCAATCTAACTTTTTCTCCCCTCTCTACCCTTTCCCACTGTCTAGTTTTAAAGTTATCTGTTGTAACCACTATCTCCTTTCCCCAGATACCTTCCTGTTTCTCCCAGTCTCTTTTTAGATCTTTTAAAATATTTTCCTCCTGTTTGAATTCCTTAGTCATTATTCATTTTGATAATATCTTTTCCTTGTTGTCTTCTTTTCTCTGGTTTCTCGGTTCTGCTTTCCCCTCCATTCCTTCTGGTGGATCCTTTCTTTCCTGATTGTCCTGGTCTTTGCTCATTGTCCCTTGTATAATATTTTCCAGTTTTTGGTCTATGCCATCAAATAATTTCACCATCGCCTTATGTTGTTCCTGTATAAAGTCCTTAATGCTTTGAAACATCAGCTCCATTTTGTTTAAAATTCCATTCATTTCCACCTTGCATTGCATCTTATTTTGTTTAATAGGTCCCACTTTTAGCTGGTAGTCCAGGAATCCTTCATTCAAAACTGAGTTTACACAAATCACAATTTTTAATATCTCATAAATAATCAATCAAATCCATTTAAATAAACCAGGGGGTTGTCCAAGCCTCCTCAAATCACTTTAATACGTTCAATCATATAGCGTAACATTCAGAGGTCTTTTACTTAAAGTTCTTATTTAAATATTCATATCTCCAGTGGTTTTAGAGTAGATGCATGTAATCCAGTATTTTCAATCCTTCAAATGGTTATTCTCAGGCTTGCATATTCCGTCTCATCAGCAGATGGCGCTCTCTACTTCATGATGTGATATTGACAAGTCTGATTTTAATTATTTTAAATTATAATTCCAATAAAGTATTAATTTTTAAAGTTCATAGTTCCAGCATTTTAAAATGCCTTCTCAATACCACGTCTTTGAGAGTCCAATTTTCTATATATATATTTTAAAAAATTTCCCCTCTCTCTTAGATTCTCCTCTTTCCGATTTAATAATTTTTCAAAGTGCTTGTTCACTGCTTTAACAATAGTTCTAAATATATATTCCCCCTAGATTTCCTTGAGGTCAAATTTTAACAGAAAATATTCTCTCACCCAGTTCACACACTATTCCCCAAAGTCTGCACCTACACAGTGCTTAGATGTTTGTCGGCTGTCCCAGCTTCGTGACAGCCATCTTAGATTGCTTCTTCTCGCCGTGGCATAGAGGGAAAAAAGCCCCGAGGCTCAGCAGGAGAGTTGCGATCTCTCCTGCGACGTCTCAGGGCGCCCCTCCTTAGCTTCGCCACTCCTACAAGGCAACTTTGGCTCCTTTCGAAGCCCACAAATAGGGAGAAGCCAGCACAGGAACTGAGAGTCCCGTTTCCCCCATTTCTTGTGACTGATGCTGCTATGATGTCAGCCAGAAGTCCTTCAAAAGTCTTTGCTTTTTGAGTCACAAGACTGGCAACTTCTATTGCCTTGTTAACAGTCTGATGGCTGTTGATTGGACTTGGTGGAGGGAAGGGTTCCATATGCTCAGACCCAATCCCTTCTGTCTGGTTTGGATGACAGCTTGGGTCTTTCTTATCTAAAGTGGTCCTCAAGTTTCAACAGTGAACTTTCATTAGTGACCCTTTAGAGTTACAGTGGCAGTGAAAAAAGTGACCTACGATCGTTTTTCACACTTACCACTATTGCAGCATCCCATGGTCAGATGATCAGAATTCAGACGTTTGGCAACTGGCTCATATTTATGACTGTTGCAATGTCCCAGGATCACTTGATCATCTCTTGCGCCCTCATGACAAATTAAGTCAATGGGGAAGCCAGATTAATTTAACAACTGTGTTGCTAAATTAATAGCCACAGTGATTCATTTAACAACTGTGGCAAGAATTGTCATAAAATGGGGCAAAATTCACTTAACTCGCTTAGCAACAGAAATTTTGGGCTCAAATGCGGTCGTAAATTGAGAGCTACCTGTACCTCCCTGAAGGAGACAGACAAGATTCCTGGCTTTTGTCCACCCTGCTTATGTACCTGCTGCTTCTTTAGCTATAGCTGGTTCCACTTAAACTCACAGTAAATTTTCCAGCAACAACTAAATCACTCTCTCTCGCTCTATCCTCTCTGCATCCACCAAATTATTGCCTAATTCTAGTACTTTAAAACAGAGGTACCTACAGTGATATTGAAGGTATGGAAATCTTTCTGAAACAACACTGGAAATGAATCTTAATAGAAAAGCATGGTACAAGGCTTAAAAGTAATCTACTGAAATAATAAAATCAGCAATCAAGCAATTAACAAAATAACTAGATTTAGATTTAAAAAGGGAAAAATTTCCCCAGGATACATATATACGTTTATAAGATTGTGGTACAATCCCAGTTTACAAAGGAGATGGAATAAACAGACTAGCGAGCTTGGAATCCTTCCAGTGGAGGAAGTAAGAGAGTCCAGACTCTCTTTAAGATCTTTGAAGGCTTTATCTGAAGAGTTCTCAAGAGAATGCAGTTAGTCTGTTGAGATGCTTGTAAGTAGGTAAGCAACAACAACCAGAAAAACCCACCCTAGTGATCATTTCAGTGTCATTCTAGTTCTTTGTGCCTGATAAAGATCGAAATATTTCTGACCAGCTTCCACAGAAAGGAAAAATATAAACCAACACCAAACTATCCAAAGTAATTGTAACAATTTTTAAAATACAAATGCACAATACATGTCTCAAGATATTCAGATGAAATACATATTAAGGGCATTACTATTGCTAATACCTTTAAAAATTATCTCCAGCTTAATACCAGTATTTAGTTCAGTAACAATCCAAATTCCTTATCATGACTATGTTCTGTTCTCATATACCTTCTTTCCCATTCTTTTTCATCAAATCCCCAAGTGTTTGCTTAAATTCAATACTTGCTAAGAATAGCATCATCCCTAGTTCTACTGGTTGTCTCGACTAGGCTGGAAACTAGCTTCTGTTCCCCTATATTTCTGCATTCATGGGATTTTTTGGTGCAGTGGATCTATAGTTGTTGCTGAGCGAACCACAAAATAATCACATAGTACCACTAGCTACATTTAACCACAGCCTCCCTTATTTTCAGACACTCTTGGCCACTAAGTGTGCTTTTATAGAGATGATAGGACTAAGAATTGCACACTGGAGGGCCAAGATTAGGGAAGACCTTCAAAACCTGGCAGAACTCAGAAGCTTCCCTAATTTCTAACTCCTTTTTCAATATCTATGGTGTGCAATAAGACTTTAAGTAATGCATTGTATGAATAGCTGCTTATTCCCACTATTTCTTGTCCAAGCAATTCTAGGAAGTCAGAATTATTTGTTTAAAAGTATAAAATGTTTCAGCATTATATATGCTGACTCCAGGAGAAAGTGATAAATCTCAGAAAGGCTTCACAAAGACCTTTACTTGTCAATCAGGAAAAGTTTTTTCCTCAGGGTGTGCTTCAATACGAGTAAGTACTGTTCTGTAGAATTAATTCTATTCCATTCATAAACTCTGTTGTTCAGCTCTACAAAAATATCCAACAGAGGCAGCTTTCTGCAAAGAAAAAGGGGAAAGGAGGAAAAAAAAATCTTCAACATGAGATTACATACATTTTATAAATAAGTAAAAAGCTGCAGGTGAACAGCTCCAGATTTTGCAAACATATTCAGTTCTACCCTTCAGCTGAAGGTAATTCAGCTACTCTTAAAACAATGGCCTCCAACTTATTGGGCACCAGAGACCGGTTCCGTGGAGAGAACCAGAGGGCTTTTCTTTCTGAGTACCGGAGGGGGCGTGTTTTCGCATGATGCCTGCATCCTGTGGATGGGGCTTCACTTGTTTGTGCAGGCCATTTACTGGCATGCCGTGGCCCGGTGCCAGTCCACGGACCAGGGGTTGGGGACCCCTGCCTTAAGGCACACTTGGACTGCGCGGTATTTGGGATGCTTGAGCATGCATGAATGCAAACATAGCACTTCCTTGCAAGCAATTTTACTTCCACTTAAATATGTTTAGGAGAACTTGAAGCTTTGTGTTTTGGGCCACTCCTTGTATTACCTGGAGGACTTAACAGGGTAACATTTATTTGTTGAGGAATTATTCAAGACATTTTCCCTGCTCCCAGCCATGGGACAAGAAAGTTGTGTTTGTATCAGTGTTTCTATCACTTATCTGGAATAGAGGCCTTACGTGTTTATGGCAAGCATTGGTTCCAAGCCTAACCATCAGAAGCCCTTCAGTTCCCTTTTATAAAGAAATGTATATGGAGGACATTGCTCAGTTTCAGGGAAACCACTACATTTCTATAGCATACTTTTGACCCATGTCAAAATTGTCTCACTTCTGTCACTCACTCTTTCTGCAGGAACCAATATCAATGTTACCTTATTGCTGTAAACCAAGCATTGTCAGAATGCTGTTTTCATATTCCTATCTATTTTCCATTCTCCCAAACAGCATTGCTCCTGCATGGCTAGTATCTGACATAAACACCTACCTCTTCTGAGGATCCATCAGAAGGCCAGCCAAAGTGGAAAGATAATAGGATGATGAGCATGGGGATCTCTCCAATACAGAGGCATCCAAGGTGCAGTTGCTCCAGAAAATGTCTGCTACTTGTGGGATTGTGCATAGATCTCCATCTGCCTCTGTCAGGCTGGCATTTCCTTGCCAATTTTGGGGCTCAACATAGTTTTGGATAAAAAAGAGTTTTGGTTTTCCTAAGAGATCAGGGCACTTCTCACCAGTAAAGAAATCCTTCAGCCTTTCCAGTTGAAATCCTGGAACAATATGGTCTGTGCAGAATATATGTTGATGGTTCCCTCGACTGACTAGCACACAAACAAAACAATCTGCATCTTTGTGAGCTCTTAGCCTTGCTGCTTCATACAAATCACGCATCATTGCATCCATATTCAGAAATAATCGACAGTGAACTTCAAAATGTAGTGATTTAAAGGTTTTCGTCAACAAACCTACAGAGAAAGAAGCAAGAGAGCAAGAATACCAGGCCAGTCAGTAGGTTAGAGTCCAGGCTGAGGAAGGCTGATTTTGTTTTAAGATCCAGTTGTTAACTTTTATTGGCCTCCCTGTAAATGGCAGACAAACTGGCAGACATTTTTAGCAGTAGTCATTTGCTAAATTTATTTCATCACCTTCCCCATATATATTCTCGCTTTGTTCTATCCTGCGGGCTTACTATCTCTTGCACTGCCCTTGATTACACCTTAACTTGTTCATATTACATTTTCTTACTTTATATTCTGCTTTTTCCTTAGAGTACCTCTACACATTTTTTGAGAGGAAGATTGCAATTTCCGTGCATTATATGAGAGCCAGTTTGGTCTAATGGTTAAAGCCCCAGGCTTAAAAACCAGGAGACTGTGAGTTCTAGTTCTCTTAGGCATGAAAACCAGCTGGGTGACTTTGGGCCAGTCATTTTCTCTCAGCTCAACCCACCTCAAGGGTTGTGTTGTAGAGAAAATAGGGAGAGAAAAGAATATTAGGTATGCTCGCTGTCTTTATAAAAATAATAAAGGCAGGATAAAAATAAATAAACTAAATTACATTTTGTTTTGTGATATTGTAATTTATATTGTGTGAAGTTCAGATTTTTTTTAAAAAAGTATCTTCCCATGTTTATAATAATTGGGGAGAACAAACTATATCTTGGAATATCATATTAAGGACACTATGGAAATACATAGGCATGAATTTTTAGAACTACAAGGAAAAACTCTTTGAAGATAAGGAGACTCATAAAATCTACACATCAATAGTGCAGAAAGAAAATCATTGCAACAGGCTCAGGAAAAGCCCTTATTACTCAGTGCAAGATTGTGTAAATACCCATAATTGAGGGCTACAACCATCTAACATTTGGCAATAAAATTCAGGAAAACTGATGAGATCATTCTTATAATCAATGTCCCTAATTTGTACCTTTATCATTAATTTGGCTTTCTCAAAGTTTCTCATATGGTCTACATATTATGCATACCGAAGTGACCAAATGAATGTAGTGTAGCAATTAATGTCTGACAGGAAGGAGCAATTTGATTTCCATTGCACTTACCTGCATCATTGCCAATGCAGTCAATAATCAGGCAGACTCCTAAAGGTTTGCTTTGCATTCTGTACTTGTTACAGCCCTGCAAAAACAACACAACGAATGAAGCCTTTTACTCTAAATCATCATCACAGCACTTTCTGTCTACTTTGCATTGTCTAATTAGTTTTGCTTTTGTGTGGCAGAAAACAATAAGGACTAATGGCTTCTCAGAGTCCTTTCTAAAACATGGGCCTTGGGAGAAGCATTACATTCTGGAGAACTGTGCAATACTTCAGATTCAAAGGCGAAAAAGACACCAGGGGCATGGGTAGATTTTTACAGAATTACACTGCAGTTGTAGTGAGCAGACTGAGAAAAGATGCAATGACAGCCAAGAAGTTGCAAGTAGGTACTTACACATTGTTCACACTCACCAACAAAACAATTTTCTGCCTTTGAATTTGAAGCACTGCACAATTCTAACATTTTACCTTGAACCAAGGTGTTCTGCGCTGACTGCTTCCTTTATGTAACTCTACTGGGATCAATTCTATACTGATAAATACAGTACCTAGACATGTTATGTGTACAAACAGACACATACTTTTCTGTGTGGGTAAATATGTATCTATGAATACAAACACACACGATTATCAGTCTTTGACTCTTTAAGCAGTATTCTGCTCATGGGATCCTGACCCGGATAAAAACAGGAAGAAATGTTCACTGATTCTCCCAATTATTGTTTTGAAAATTTGTTCCGGAAATTTGGAAGGTTCTCCAGAACAATAAGAAAATTGTCAAGGAAGGAACTTTTCTGTTGATGGGACAGCTCAGAGTTGCAGAATTTTTCTCCAATGAACTTCTGTTCCAGGATAGTTTTCTTCAACCTTTATCCTCTCAATGTGATGGACCTCAGTTCTTTATTCACTATCTTCAACTGCTGACCACTTCTGGCCCACCACTATTTTTTCACTCTAAAGCTTACTTACTACTTGTAGAAATAGCAAGATATGAGGAAGGGTTGACTTTTTTTTCCCCAGCTGTCAATTCAATTCAGAGTGATTTGAGTCAGAAATTTTCTCACTATGAGTAATTTGAGAAGTCCACAGGCCACACCCAAGTATGGTATGAACTGTATGCAAACTTAGAATGAAGGGTTATAGATTGGCCTCTAGCCACCAAATATTCAGACTGATGCAAACAAGAAGCCAATTGCAGTAGCCAGTATAGAGGAACTTGAGGCTGGATTTCTTATAATTAGCTTTCTCATTCTTCTGTGTTTGCTGCTGCTTACTGTATTCTATTTTGCATTCCAGTTTGTTTTCACTTTCCCTCTTCATAGTGGGGAACATGCTGCAATGCATTCCATTGTTTAAAAAGGCAAGGGAAATACAACTTCAGTGTAACAGACCAAAGAAGGCAGAAACTGAAAGTGCAATCAGTTATTTCCTAATGCTATATCACTCTTAATTCCTAAAATGCTTCCATACTAAACAAAAAGATATGTACTGTTTATCATAATTTTGTACAATACCTGTACTTGTGTTTCTGGAATGGATATGTGAATCTGTTCTGCTGTAGATATAATAAAAATGCCCGTTAGTTGCAGTCTGCTTACTTTCTTCAGAATATGAAAGCTAGTGAAAATTCATGCAAGTTTATATAAATTAACAATCCTCTCCAAACTGTCAGTCTGCATAAGTGCTAAATACAATGCTTTTCATACCAGTATCTATTGGCCATGCTAAATAGGAACAGAAATCAAAGTTCACATATTTAAAGGATAGTAGGTTAGCAGCAAAGCTTTAGGATCACAACATTTTAACTAGCCAAACTATCTTGCCAACTGTAGCGTCAGATGAAAATAAAATACCCAGAAAGGCATGAGTGATTGAAAGGGAGTTCATGATTTATGGCTCTTAAATGAGGTCTTTAAACCACATTGAGCATATACTGGAAAAAGGTACACTGATGAATGTGTAACTGGAATAATAAGAATTTATCAAAAAAAGAGATGGGGAGAGAGTAGAGTGCTGGTTTTGAGAAAAAAAAACATTTTACATAGTTAAGTTTTTTTTTTACAAATATTCAAAAAACACAAAATGCAAGATGTATTATTCCCAAGTAGTCAGGGACAAAATGGCTATAAAGATATAACAGGGCTTACCCTGGACAGCACAGGCTCCATTCATTACTCTTTCCCTGTTCACGGGCTGTAAACATTAAATATCAAATCACTTTTTGTTTTTGTTGGAAAACATATATTTGCCTGTTTGTGATAGCAGAAAAAGCATATTCTAGACAGGTCATTAGAAAAAAAAGATCTAAAATATAAACTGCTTAATAATAATTTTGGCTTTCAAATATGAGTACACAAATCTATTCAGAGTAAATCAATCAATGGCTAATAGCTCTAAAAACAAATCAGTCCTTTTCGCAGTTATCATGTAGTATTTCTTAGTATCAGTTTTGTACAGCCTTCATAAGCTACTTGGAACATTTGACTAATCAGGTTAGAAATAGAAGGCTAGACTGAATAGACTTTCCTCTAATCTGGTGGATCATTTTTTATTCCTTATCCTGCAGCATATTTCACTATGGAGGATACAGTATATACATATCTGCTTGCTCTTTTGTAACGGTGATATTATCTGGCCTGTACTTGAAGCAGGGTTTCTGACTGAGGAAAAGTAATTCAGAAATAAGAATCTGCTTCTGCAAACATCTGGCACCCTCCTATTAGGACAGATATAAACAGAGTCTGACTGCTCTGAATTCATGATCCTTGTTCTTATGGTTCGATTCACTGATCATTGCAACTCTCTTTATATCCGAGTTAAGCTTTCCTCCATGAAGCAGGTGCTTCTATTGCATGGTTTCTACCCATTCTCTTTTCCATAAAAACAAACACCACACAAAATTGCCATTAGCTGAAAAAGAAAATCAAGCAGCACAGAACTACGGTAGTTACTGACTCAGTGAATGGCTGGTGGAAAGGAGGTAAACCCACACACTCTCCATAGGGATAAGGTGCTAGGTTCATACAGCATTTCAGACACATTTGTTATGATCCTTTATAAAACATGGGAGAGTAGAAATAGGTTATATACATTTAACAAAAATTAGTACACTGGATTGTATTGATCAATCCAAAACTTTTGGGGATTTGGTCTGAGAGTCAAATTCACAAATTTAATCTCACCAAGTACCACCAGAGTTTTCAGATAATTGGTTGACTGATTTAGCAACCATACCGATTTATATAGCTGCCCATCTTGCAATGGCAATTTTTTTTTTTTTTTTACTATGGTAACTAAAAGCATGCCACAAATACAGTCTGAAAAAGAAGAAAATGCTACTCTGGGGCATTCCAACACCTGTCCTGGTCACTCTTCTTAAAGAGTTTTTGTTTTCAGTATGGCATGAAGCAGGCTTTTGGAGAGGCAGCTGAGAATGGAAGGATGTCTTGCATCCCAAAGGACTGCCTGATTTTGCACAGCCCAAGATGGAACCCTCCATCTTTCAAGTCCAGTGGATGTATATGGAATTCTGAGAGTTCCAGATACAAAATTCCAGAAGTTTGGGAGATCACCCAAATGTGGTTACTATTGGTAAGGGGGAGGTGTCACTTATTAAAATAGCTGTCCTAGCAGGTAAAGGCATTCTCAAACTAGCCCAGACCTGTCAAACTCCTGGCCTGTAGGCCGGATGTGTCACGCGCTGGCAACATCTATGCTTGGTTTAGTAAAGGGGAAAAAGTTCCTGATATGTCACATGATGCCACTGTGACGACCTGAACTAGCCATTTAACAAAAAACTTGAAATGCTCCTTAACTCGTCATTGAGCAGGTTTTCCACCCCCGTGGTTTCTCCTGGTCAGATGGACAAAGTTTAAAACAAAACACTGTATCAAAAAACTAAGATAATGATGGGAATCTTAATTTGGCTTAAATACCTGCTCCCCCTTTTAAAATAGTTGTTTGCTTGAAACTTCTCTAATAGACTATACAAAAAGATACAAAGGGGGGAGAGTTTTCCCTGCTAATCTCATCTACATAGGTCTTTTGATGCTGAAAAGAAGAACGCACAGATGACTGTCGGGAGTTTTAGGCCAACCCACTGAGGCCACAGCTGATATTAGAAAATGATCAATCCCATGCAATAAACTTCTCCTTTTAGATCATTAATGGCTGCAATTTGCAAATAATCTTGACTCAGAGTCAGATTTTGACTAGAATACAGATAAGCTAGATCTTGCCAAGTCCACTTAGAAAGGACCACACACTGCCATCTCATCAGTTCCCAGTAGTTAAGACAAGCTTTTTACAGCTTCTTGGCTCTGCATACTTCAGAAAATCCTTTTCTCCCAAAATTGAGGAAACTACCAGCATTTAATTGTACTGCATTATAATGCACTTACCTCTGGAGGGTCAGCTAGAGATAACTTTGGTAAGGACATCTGAAGAGTGTTTGCATTCATAGTTGGAAAGTGCGCTAGAGCCCAAAATGGAAGAGAGATCTCAGAAATTACATCAACAATGGTTATTCTGTAAAACAACTGTCCTGCTCAATTCTATTCAACATGCTGAATATAGTTTTATTTAAAATTCCATCACTACATACTGTTTCCCTGAAAATAAGCCCTAGCATTTTTTTAATGCGTGCACCTAATATAAACCCCACCCCCCAAATCAGCCCTACTTAAGAGCCTGCGCAGCTGCCCAGCTGCCCACCTATTCCATCTGGTTGTTCGCAGTGCCGCGGCTACGAAGCAAGGGTGGTGGTGGTGGAGCTGTCCCATGCGCCCCGCATCAGCTTACCCCACGGCCCCCACAGTCAGGCCATCCATGCCTTGCGGTGACAACACCAGGAGCCATATGCAGGAGTCCACATGGCCACCGGCCCACTTCTGCTTGCTTGCAGCCGGAACAGAGCAGGAGGCCAAGCAGTGTGTTGGTGTTGTGGCTGCAAGGCGAGGCAGGTGTAGGAGCATGGATGGCCTGACTGCAGGAGCCCTGAGGTAAGCCTTTGCAGGGCGTGTGGGGCAGGTCCACCCCCCTGCCTCAGCTCATTGCCACGGCATGGTTGCGTCACTCAGCCTCCTCTATTGTGGCTGTGAGGAAGCAGATTAAGTGGGCTGGCAGCCACGCGGGGTCCTGCTGGACAGGGCTGCTGGAGCTGCCGCCGCAAGACAAGCCATGTGTCGGGGCATGGGTGGCCTGGCTGCAGGGGCCTGAGGTAAGCCAGTGCAGGACACATGGAGCAGCTCCATTTCTCCTGCCTTGTGGCACTGGCACACCGTGTGGCCTCCTTTCCCGCCGCAAGCAATCAGAAGAAGTGGGTCTCCCATACGTGGGGAAAAAAATAACACCTTATTTTTCCCATACATGGGAAAAAATAAAAGAAAATAAGACCCGGTCTTATTTTTGGGGAAATATGGGTAGTTGATTCCAGTGTTTTCCCTAAAAAGGAAATCCTACTGTTTGCATCAAGGAATGTTTATTTTTCTAGTATTTAGAAGAAAAAGTTCTTGATATCAGAATTCTGGGAGTTGTTAAATCAATCTATGTAGGTGCTAAGAGTCAACATTTCATAGGCATAAATCAATGCATTTAATAGTCTGTAAGAAGATAAAAGTAGAAGAAATATAGATAGACGTTGATTTACAACCACAATTGGGATCAGAATCTTGGTTGTTGAGCATTAAGTGAGTCACCACATTATGCTTCATTCAATAACTGCAATCCTGGTTCTCCTAGTTGCAATATTTAAGCAACCATGTGAATTGTTAGGTGGACAGAGCAAAAATAATGCCTGGAAAAGAATGCCAGGCAGTTTTCCTCCACGTATGGAAAGATTATGCCAGTGATGGCGAACCTTTTTCTCATGGCGTGCTGGAAGTGTGTATGTGCACGTGCAACAGCTCGTGTGCGTGCCAGCACCCATAATGCAATGCGAACCCTCCCACATGCGCATGCGCACGACCCCCTGCGCATGCACCCCACATTGCGCATGCACGCCCTGCACATGCACTTTGGGCGCCCCTCCGCCCCGTTTTGGGCCTGGAAAGTCGTTATTTTGAGAGCAGTCCGGGGCTTCCCTGTCTCCCTGCCCGATAAGACTTCTGGCATAGCCCTAGGCCTCTGGAGGGAAGCCCCGGCCTGCTGCTCCTGTCACCGCCACCCCCTTGCCCCCAGCAAGAGCGGTTCTTGTACTGCTCCAGGAGGACTAGAGGAGAGCGCAACTCCTCACTCATGGAGACCCACCGGTGGGGAAATGGTCGCGGAAAGCGGTAAGAAATGCGCGAGCCAGGAAGCGGCCATGCTCCCTGGTAGGAGAGGGTTGCATGTTCACTCCAGCAAAGGTTTGTGCAACCCTCTCTGGCCAGGGAGCATGACCGCTTCCTGGTCAGCGCACCTCTTACCGTGCCCACTTCCCAACCAGTAGATCTCCATGAGTGAGAAGCTGCGCTCTCCTCCGGTCCTCCTGGGGCAGCTCGCCTCCCTGCTGGAAGCTTCTCCTCCTGGCTGCTCCAGGAGAAGCCTGAGACTCAGCTTTCCTTGGCAAAGTGCTTCATCATTGCAGCGCAGGGAACATGTGCGGCACCAGGGGATCCATACACCTACTATCCCACCCTCCTCAGCCTTGGCCACACTGCGAGGCTCAAACTCAAGTAGGAGAAGACGGAGGAAGAAGGGGGCGGGGGAAGTCTAAACGGCGGGGGAAGTCTAAAGTCTAAAAAGGAGGCTGTCAGTCTCCCATGTCTGCGATGCCAGATCTCGCCTCCCGCCCGACCGAGAGACTCTGCTTTCCTTGGCAAAACACTTCATTATTGCAGGGCAGGGGACACGGGTGGCACCAGGGGATCCATGCAGCTACTATCCCACCCCTCTTCAGCCTCGGTCACGCCGTGAGGCTCCAACTCAAGGAGAAGACGGAGGAAGAGGGGGGCGGGGGAAGTCTAAACGGTGGCTACCTCAAGTAAGCTGCAGTGCTATTATGCAGGGCTCCGAGTGGTTGGAGAAGAGGCAGAAATAGCAGCCAGGGCTGCCTCTGCCATGGGGAACTTTGGAGAGGGCAGGGGCAGGCTGTGTGAGCAGCCTGTCTCTTAGCTGGTGAGGCTACAGCCTGCCCCCGGCCTCTCTCTCCAAAGTTCCTTACGGACCGAGTCGGTCGGTCGGGAGGCGAGATCTAGCATCGCAGACATGGGAGACTGACAGCCTCCTATTTAGACTTTAGACTTCCCCCGCCGTTTAGACTTTCCCCGCCCCCTTCTTCCTCCATCTTCTCCTACTTGAGTTTGAGCCTCGCGGCGTGGCTGAGGCTGAGGAGGGTGGGATAGTACGTGCACGGATCCCCTGGCTCCGCACATGTTCCCTGCGCTGCAATGATGAAGCGCTTTGCCAAGGAAAGCTGAGTCTCAGGCTTCTCCTGGAGCAGGAAGGAGAAGGAGAAGTTTCCAGCGGGGAGGCGAGTTTCCCCAGGAGGACCGGAGGAGAGCACAGCTTCTCACTCATGGAGATCTACTGGTTGGGAAGTGGCCACGGTAAGAGGTGCACTGACCAGGAAGCGGTCATGCTCCCTGGCCAGAGAGGGTTGCACAAACCTTTGCTGGAGTGAACGTGCAACCCTCTCCTGCCAGGGAGCATGACCGCTTCTTGGCTCGCGCATTTCTTACTGCTTTCCGCGACTATTTCCCCACCGGTGGATCTCCATGAGTGAGGAGCTGCGCTCTCCTCCAGTCCTCCTGGGGCAGCTTGCCTCTCCGCTGGTGGCTTCTCCTTCTCCTGCCTGCTCCAGGAGCAGCCTGTCTGTTACCCAGCGAGAACGGCCTGCTACCACAGCCTGCTCCCGCTCTCTCTGCCCCGGCAGTTGCTCCTGGTGCTGCCGGAGAAGCGGCAGCACGACAACCGCTCTTGCCGGGGGCAAGGGGGTGGCGGTGGCAGGAGCAGCAGGCGGGGGCTTCCCTCCCTCCCTCCCTCTGGAGGCCTGGGTCTATGCTAGAAGTCTGCTCGGGTGAGGAAACAGGGAAGACCTGGACTACCCATCCTTGCCACCAGTGCCCCCTCAGCGGAAGCGGTTCTCACACAGCCGCTTCCCTAGCAGTGATAGGAGCAGCTGGCAGGGGAGAGGGGATGGTGGCAGGCTGCGGCAGCAGACAGTTCGAGCTGGCTAAGAGGCAACGTTCTTTCTCCTGCCAGCCTCGAGCTCAGCTCCAGGCAGCATCCAGCCAGTCATACCTGGCCTCCCACTGCGGCAGACCACGTGGATTCCAGGCAGCGCAACCTTGGGGCCTTTCCTCCTGGTGGCGGTGACGAGGCAGGTAGACAGCCGGGTGCACGGGAGTGACTGGCGGCAGCGCTCCTGGCTGGCAAAGGGCGGAGTCCCGGGGCTGCATGCGGGCAATGACAGCATGGCCGGTGCGCACGCGCACTAAGACATTAAGGTCAGCTGATCGTTGCACATGCATGCGCATCAGTAACCAGCAGACTAGCTGGCTGGTGCGCATGTGTGCCCTGGAAACCCGGAAGAAGAATGGGCAATGCCACGCGTGCTGGGCGACATGGCTCTGCATGCCACTTCCGGCACGCGTGCCGTAGGTTCGCCAACACGGGATTATGCTTTTATTATTTTTACAAATAATTCAAGAAAGTGAACATATCCAACATATTTTCCTCTTCTTATTTTCCCCATAACAACCCTATGAGGTGAGTTGGGCTGAGAGGGAGTGACTGGCTCAAGTTGGCTTTTATGCTTAAGGCAGGACTTGCACTCACAATCCTTGCTTTCTAGCCTAGCACCTTACATTAAAACAAACTCGCTCTCTAGACCAAACTGGCTCTCAATTTTTTAATAACTGCATTAAGAAAAGTACAAAGCCATAAAGCTAGTTTCTTTTTTTCCTTCTTTTAATTTACTTGTCAATCGTAAACTTACTCTTTACAAAATCTTCAGCTTTTTAAAAAATAGGGAAGGAGGAAGAATAGATACATAACATCCTTTGTGTTTTGTGTTTACTCTCTACATCAAAGCTGTTCACTATTTCACTGCTGTGCATGTGGTAAGCTAGTAGTCCTGTACAGACACTGATTGCTGCTCATGTATGTGAGGAGAAGCAGAGAGAATAAATAAACTTGAAATCTTCTAACACCATGATGGCGAACCTATGACACGTGTGCCACAGGTGGCATACAGAACTCTCTCTGTGGGCACGCCAGCCGTCGTCCCAACCCAGCTTCACCTGCATGCGCGCACGCGTGTGCCAGGGATGGGTTCCACTTACCTTTACTACCGGTTCGCAGCGTGAGCATGCATGCGCGCTCGCTTCGCTCGTGCATGTTTCTGCACATGCGCAGATCACCCATATGACATCATGGCGGGTGGACATAGCCTCCCGCCAGTTTGACTACCAGTTCTATAGAACCGGACAGAACCGGGATTATCCCACCACTGGCACGCGCATGCACTTTGGGCACTCGGCACCAAAAAGGTTAACCATCACTGTTCTAACATATCATTACCTGCTGTACTATAAAGGCCCATGCTTGGAAGGATAGGTAGTACATGTTCTATATGTTTGTGGGTGCTCAAGATTTAGAATGAGGGAAAGGCACAGGATATTAAAACAGTAAACTCTACTTGTTGTCTGGAGGATTGTTCAGATAGGTAACCAAAATTCCAAGGATGGGGCATGACCAACAAGTTCTTTCCTGCATTCTCCCTCCCCAAATCCTCATTACGTGAGAAATAATTTTTTTAGATATTATTGTACTGCTAATATTACCGTTTTCAACTAAGACTTAAATAGGGTGATGACAAGATGAAATTATTGGTTTCGTATTATTTCAAAACCATGAAACTCAAATTTCTGGAAACAACAACTTGTTCAGATATACTTTCTATTAGCAGCATTCCTAGGTATGTTTACATATTAATAAGCCTCACTGAGTTCAGTACAATTTTTGTCCAAGTATTTCTCCAATTACAGTAGGCAGGGAATACAGAACTCTCTTTGTTAGTGAAGACAGCAAACTATGAGAATTAGCAGCTAAACCTGAATGTTAAGACCTAGCAAATCTTACCTTCTAGTTTGTACTTTTGAATCTTTTTTGCCAAGTCTCTCCTGTGAATGGTCAGGAAGCAATTTTCTATTAAATCCAGATGCATGGGAGATATTAGATCTAGCTTTTCCAGGTCAGTAATAATTGCCAGAAAACTCTAGAAAAATCAGTCAGAATAATTGTAAAAGACAAGCCAATGCACTCCTGAGAAATGAGAGTTATATATTAAACTTTCATGGAATATAGAGAGATTGGTGATACAGTATCTGTCTCCCCTATTTAGGAAAATATATTACTTCACAATTAGTGTTTCCCCTACTAATCCTGCAAGGGAGAGTTTTTGGAATTTCCAGTTTTACTAATGAGGAAGGGATTACACAACATAGTGGCGTAAACTTGAAACTAGCACCAGAGTAAATTCATTTCAATGAACAAGCTGGAAATAGAATCTTTCACTCCAACCCATCCCAGTGCCTCTCTATATATTTTAGAGCCCTATACTAGATTGGCTCATAATTAAGATGACAGTAATTTTTGTCCAAATCACCTGGAGGGCCCAGAATTGAATTCTACTCTTATTACAAATCATTCTAAGAAACACAATTGGGGAAAGGGACTTCTGAGCAGTTGTTAGTATCAGGTAAAATTAAATAAAAAACAGTCCTGGATTAAATTAATCTATCAGATAAGAATTCTGCTTCATGTATGTCAACAAGGGACAATAAAGAGGTTCAACAACTGGAAGGTATTAGTAGGACTGGTAATTCCCAAATGCTTGCTTGCAGTTTCAGTATTTTATTATCACTGACCACCTAGATAGAAATCAATATTCTACTGTTAAGAGGACCTTATGGAAAGAGAAAGAGAAAAGGCTATTATCCTGTACCTAGCCTTGAGGAGCTATTTATTCATCCTTTCATTTATAATTTGAAATGGCCTGGTTTTAACAGAAGCTAGCTTTCTATCCCATTAGGTTTATTACTTTCTATCCCACCTGTTGATTTAGTACTATCTTTCCAAGTTTGAGTTATAAAGCATACATTATAGCTGCATCCTGCAGGTGCATGGTGGCTAGTTACACCTGCATACGGAAAGAAGGCAAAACCAACAGACATCCTTATTCCTTCCTCTGTGTTCATTCACTGTAACACAGAGAAAACTGTGAGGAATTACTATCATGTTCATGTTAAGTTTACCTTTTCCTTGTATGATGTACCAAGATGACTTTTTAGAAGGAAAGAGAGAGATCTCAAGTCTTCTTTGTCCAGATCTTCATTGATTTCAGTCATCAACACCCTGCACATGAACACAATTTGCAATTAATTTAAAAGTAAATTAACTTTTAAAAGGCTTTGCACTCCTACCTAGGGACTGTGCTAGATATTCTTATACAATATTCCTTTCTTAAACTATATTTCAACCATATATGTATTTTTCAACCAACAAGTATTAATAGTTGAGAGCAAGACCAAATGAATACTCGTACAATTGCAAATAGCAAAACCTTCACCCAATCATAGAGAATGTGGCTTAATAAAATCAGGAAAAAGAACTCAGGAACGATCTTTGAAAGCTATTATAGTTACTTTGGATTATAACTCTCATCAGTCCTACACAGAATGACCAATGGTGAGGTATGCACTTCACTTTGCCCTTTGCCATCCACGGAGAATACTGGTGTGGGCAATATTGAATTAATTGGGCCAGTAATATAACAGTGTACAGCAGCTTCCCATAACAATAATCTATCATTTTCCCTTTATGCACCATAAAAATTTTCCTTTGTACACCATAAATAAATCCATTGCTGAGGTTCAGTTCATGTATGGATATGAATGAAGATAGGCATATTTTGGATATCCTGCTAAATTCCTACTCTACAGATTGTGGTAACTCTTCTGACATACTGATGGCTTATTACCTGAATTTCAGATTTTTATACTAGGACAACTTCCCCATCCCAGAGCCTTCCAGATGCCTTGAGACCAAAGCGCTCATAAAATAATGCTAGTTCTGACTTATTTGGGGTGCTCCAACACTTGCAATGGGCCGTAACTCAACCTTCTCATCTCATGTAGGATAGTTGAAAATTCTTAAGATGAAAACAGTCCTTGCATTAGTTATGGTGAAATAAAAAATAAAGGAGAAGGATACCACAGCAATTTTATATTTCATTATAAAATGTTCAAGTACAAGCTAACTTTGGTTTGGGTTTCAGTTGTTTACTCGCTCCCTTGAAAAAAATAATTTTTTAAATTAATTAAACTGATTAAACTTAATTAAATTAATTAATTAATTAATTAAACTGTGATTTCTAATACCCATGGTGATCTGAATGATCAAGTTGCATGACTGGTATATTTATTTTTTATTTTAAAAAAATTGTATTAAATTTCTATATTCACCCATCATAGTTGATAACCTGTGGATCACCAACCTAATTTATAATAACCTAATCCTGGATCACTATTCTCCCAAAATCGTTTTTCAGTTTATAGAAATGGAACTGAGATCTCACAGAATTTTATAATTCTATCATACAACAGAGCATTTTCAAAAGAAGCAATTCTTAAAAAGAGAAACCAATGGAAATAAACTGTCTAATATAGAGGTGTATGTTTTTCAAAAGCCCAGAATGCTCTTCAATTTAGCTCACCTGTATTTTGACAACATCTGAGGATGATTGGCTAAATTGGCTTCCACAGCTGCTCTTCCAGTCCCCAGAAACTTCTTTAACAAGTCAAATCTTTTCAGCCTGTACAATAGTTCAGATAAGTTGATGGTGGTCAGCATCTCCTTTTTATTCAAAGCTGTCAAGAGTTGTAGGACATCAGGCATAGATACGTCAGGCATGAGATCGCTGCACAAAAAGACCATGGTTTCCTTTTCATCTGTATCCAGTTCCTGTTCAAGCTGGTAAAGGAGAGATGCTGGCACACTGCAAAATGTCATCACAGGCCACTATCCCTTTACAGTTCTCTGGGTGTGTTTTAAACAAGAAAAGCCACGTCATGAGGCTTGCTTCTTAATGCAGAATCTGCCTTCCTTGTTGATCTTCAATAGCTTGGCTTCGTTTTATGCCTTTTATGTATCAAAAGACCATTGACAAGAAGAGAAGACCTAGACAAACCCAAATCACTTTAATCACACACAATGATTAAAATTCACTGCTGGCACTCCTTCTGCCATCTCATCTGCTGCTACATTTGTTCATTTGCTCAGGCTGGGAACAGTATGAACTTTTTCAAATTAAATAATACTTAGGATGAATCAAAATGGAATATCCAGTTTTCAAAAAAGTTCTCACTATCACACCACTTAGAATGCCCAGAGGAACTGAAACTGAAATTAAGCAAAAGGTGCAGATTGAAAATGGGAAATCACAATATGCCACTGATGTCCTTAAAATGTCTCTTTCGCTAAAATTATGCTTTCTGAAAGGAAAGATGTAGCTCTTCAGAAAAATACATGTTTTGCATACAAACAGGATATCTGAGCAATCTTTGGGCATTTCCACAGAGAACTAGAAAAACCTGTCATTTGAAGTCCTGGGGAACTAACATTGTGAACATTACTGAATAGGATGGGCTGACTTAGTTCTTATACAACAACTTTCTCTCTTTCTAACTTCAAATTCTAACAGTAGGTTTTGCACCACAATGCTCCATAGGAGCATTTAGAATATTTACAGTGTTTATTTTACTATATTTACTTTAATGGAAAACGACTCTGAGTTTAGGATGATCTCCCCAAACCTCACAGGAAATCCGAAAAAAAAAATGATTATATGCAAAAATCCTGTGAAATACTCAGTTTTCCCAGTGATCAACCAAGGATTGTTAATCAATCCAGATACCCTTATGCCTCATTTAAAGAAAGGTGTGTGCCTGTGTGTGTGTGTAAAGGGGGAACCCTAAGAAATGCATATACATATGAACAGGTATGCATGCCCGCCTCATGGAAAAGATTAAAATATTGTAAGTGCCCCTCCTTGTAACTGATTCCCTCTCTACTGTTATGTAGAGGGGGGTTTATTGTATAAGAATTAACCTTTTTTCCTGTATCAGCTTAGATACTTGTTCATACTGTATGTATGAACCTCTAGTAGCCACACAGATACTTTTTACACAGAAACTCTACAGAACAACACAAATACACACATTCTCCTCATTCCTTCTAGAGAAGCGGACAGAGAATCCATTAAAATGGAGATAGTATTATGAGCAGCTGCGCTGGAGCAGGCAAGAGAGGGAAATCAGGAAGACATAATTAAACAGGGAAGAAAGGAAGGAAGGATAAGGAGTCAAGATCAGTCCTTGTATGAGTTAAAATTTACTAAACAGATACTTCCCAAGAGCTCCTCAATAGAATGCCTCCTAGTAATTTCCACCTCCTGATCAGTTATTTATAATAAGTGATCAAATGTAAGGTCAGTTTCTGCAATCTACTTAGGGGTGAAGGAGATGAAGATGGTCTCCCACCTTGGTATTTTCAAAATAAAAAATTTCTAGTGGTTTCAATTATTCTAACTATTCCACGTCCAGTACATCATTTTGCTTCAGCCCAATCTTGTAACTAACTAAAAGTTAAGTTAGTATTACCAGGTACTCCTCGACTTAGATCTACCACTGAGCCCAAAATTTCCATTGCTAAGCAAGCCAGTTGTTAAATGAGTTTTGCTTCATTTTGCGACCCTTTTTTGGCCACAGTTGTTATATGAATCCCTGAGGTTGTTAAGTTAGTAACACGCTTATTAAGTGAACCTGGCTTCCACATTGTCTTTGCTTGTCAGAAAGTCACAAAAGGTAATCACACGCAATTGTCATAAATACATGCCAGTTGCCAAACATCTGAATTCTGATCACATGACTAGGGGGATGCTGCAATTGTCGTAAGTGTAAAAAACAGTCATAAGTCACTTTTTCCAATGCCACTATAACTTCCAACAGTCATTAAACAAATGATTATAAGCCAAGGACTACCTGTACTTCCTTTTCATTCTCATAGAGGCTGACAGGCAATGGTTTGGGTCAGGCCACAGAAGGATTAGTTAGAACAGAAGTACATCAGATCAGAATTTTACCAGTTTACAATCACCAATTTAAATCACCTAACCCCTAAGACATACCTAGACAATTGTTTTAGACAAATTCTTAATGATCTCTGAATAAAAGGACACTAAGTATTACCTCTGTAGATTCCACAGTGCTTCATCAATCAATCAATCATTTATTTTTATTCCACTATTATTTTTACAACTAACTCAAGGCAGTAATACTACTTCCTCTTTCTATTTTCTCCATAACCACCACCCTGTGAGGTGAGTTGGCTGAGAGAGTGTAACTGGCCTCAAGTCACCCAGCTAGCTATCATACCCTAAGGCAGGACTAAAAATCCCATGATTAAGATGTCTAATTGTCATAATCAATAATAAACTGACATATGTATATACATTCATAGCACTATTAGAGCTTGGAAGAGAGGAAGAAGTATCATTTTTATAGGAAAAGATTCATAATCAACATTTGAAAGAAATTAACAAAGATACCAAGGCTGCAATTCCATGCTTCCAAACATGGAAACAAACCTACTGAACTTTAGAGTAAAAATGCATAGATTACACTGCCAGGATAAACATCACAATGTCTGCAATCTGATACTGAAAATACTACAAATATTCACCAATCACCAAAAGCATATTATTCCTATAAATTTAAGACTGTTTTAAACATACCCAGAAACTAAGGTTGCTTTTTCATAACTCACAATCACTGTGTTTGTTGTTTTCAAGACTGAAATGAGTCCCAGTGAAATCAAGAATATACATAAAAGGGAGAGAACATAAAACTAGGCTTCCCTCCTCCTCCCCCACAGGAAATTCCAGTTTGCATTGAGGAGGGACTGAAGGAATGAAGGACAAATCACATCCTTGACATTCCAGGAATTGCAAGCATTATCAGATAGGGCAGTTATAGCCTTTCAGTTTTGCAAACCAAGGATTAGCTACAAAATCTGCATTCTTCTAAATAACAAGATATTTCTAATAATGAATACCCTAGAAAGATTCAGAAAATATGCATGCTGTGTGGAAACATTTCCAGGTCCATTTGGACTAACTGGATACACAATTCCGACTGACTTCACTGAGTTTTATGCACACCTGACAAAAACTGCCTTCTATCTGCCAGATTTGCACACTATCCAGTCATAATATTTGATTTTGACTCTGTGTTCTGTAAATTCAGCCAGTTGTAGTTCACACAGTAAAACTCTTTAGATTAGGCCTGTTCCATATACTTAAACTGGATGAAACCAGGAATCATGTGTTAAGCAGCCAACCGGAAGGAAGATAATGCACATGGGGCTGAGAAAGAAACATATAAAGTGGTCTCCATATTGTGCAATCAGTTCTGTGTATATTTTACCCTTTAATAGCAATTTAGTGTAAATAAAAAAATAAGTTTATTTCAGCAGCTACAAGTTGGACTAGCAAAAAGATATAAAGTAGAATTGGTGACTAATTTCAAACCACATACATGCCATATTCTATTTTTTCCCAAATTAGTCAATATTTGCTGTCACTAAGCATATTTATATTGTATCGCTTTCAGTATTTTCAGTTTCCTTTCTACAAAATGACTGAACTTTTATAAACGCGCGGGGGGGGGGGGGGGATTTCCCTTAGATTCTATTGACAGTATGATTCTATCTACTTCCCCTTTAAGGCCTCAGTTCTGTGTACTGCAACAGAAAAAGAATAAGACTGCTTTTTAGTTCAAGATCCAGAAAGCACTTGGGGCCTATGCTTTTACAAAAGTCAAGATTATTATTTTCCCCAATTCATCTTAATACAGTCCATTTATATTCATCTTAAAATATATACTTTTAGAATCTAGCTGTGGTTGTTTCTCTATTAAAATAAGGTGGTTGTGGAAGAAGAAAAGTTTGATTTTACAGTTTCAGACTTTCCATGTTTATTTGTGATTTATTTGCTGTGTTAACTCTGTAAATTAAGTTTTCTCAAAGTGGTGGTGGGTGGGGTCACAAGACAAAAGGTAGAAGAGTTGCCAGGAGGCTGCTTTCTGTGAGCAGACTTACCACTTTAATGCAAACTAAGAAGCCTTTTTGTTTTTGTAGACCACCTTTTCTTTCAAAGGGAACAATCAAGGTTGTAGAGCCCAAAAATTTAACAGAAAACTCTGATCTTCACTCTACAGAAATGGGAAGTGAGCATCAAAAGCAGTCAATTTTGCAAGGTATGGTATTTCAAGATGTTGGAAAAAAAGTCCATCAGGTTCAGTTGCAACCTGGGAGAAAGATGATGGAAGTTGATTGGAAAGAAAGGTCCATTTATTGAGGAGGCAAAACCACCAACCACATGTGATTTTGGGACAGCTGACAAAATGGAATTGAGAGTCGGCTGTTTCTTCATTTCTCCCTTTGGGGAAATAATATTCCTCAAAATCTTTCATTCTTCTAGTAGGCGGGGCTTCCCACAAAGGTAAATTGACTTAAAGCAAAGAAATACCCTTTTACTTACCAGATATCTGACTACAGAAAGAAACTGGCTGCCCTCAAAATGAAATTCAGATTTCAAAATGATACAAAAACAAGCAGGTTCATTCTTCCATTAAAATGTGGTTCTAAACTTTTTCTTCAATTCTTCAATTTCCAATGATAGGGTTTTATTTTCTAAAGCTATATGGTTCTATCACCTTTTTGTTTGACATACAGATTAAAGGGATAAATTTATTTCTTGCACAACTACCAGAGTTGTGCCTTGGTAGTACAGTGGTCTAAGGCACCCTGTTATTAAGCTGGTTATTAAGACCAGCTGCCTGCAATTATTGCAGGTTCGAAGCTCACCAAGGCTCAAGGTTGACTCAGCCTTCCATCCTTTCTAAGGTAGGTAAATTGAGGACCCAGTTGTGGGGGCAATAAGCTGATTTTGTATAAATATACAAAAGGATGAAGGCTATTGCTGAGCACATTGTAAGCCGCCCTGAGTCTCTGGAGAAGGGCAGCATATAAATCAAATAAAAAAATAAAATAAAAATAAAAAACTAAGTCCTGATAATGAGAGAGTAAGGAGTTCAATAAGTTTCCTCCCAGACTTTTTATGAAGCTATGGACTCTAGTATGCTATGCCCCCTTCTCCTCCACTATCTCCCAGGGTTTGCCCAAATTCATGTTCATTGCTTTGATGGCACTATCTAATCAGAGGGGGTGGGTATTGTAACACAAATTCATGTTATCATTTAAAAGGATTACATATTTTCAGAGTTTGAGAAATCCTGCTTTCCTTGAATTTATCACTTGAACATTACAGCTTTTAAGAAGTTTTCTTGAGAAACTTCACAAATGCCAGCAAATAAACAGGACTACTTCCTTCTTAAGAGTCACAAAGACATGATGGAACATAACAATGGCTAAAATAGAAGGCTTTAGATATCATGTGTCAGTCTGATGGTCGGTTATGAAAAGTCCAGACTAGAGCTCCAAATAATTAGGATTTTCCCTAAAAATACCGGCAAAAACACCTTATTATACTGAAAGCTATTATTTAATCATAGTAGATAATTTAATCAAGGACGCCATCAGAAGCAGAGGATACAATCCCACTCCAATTTACATTTAGAATAATCAGTGCTATTTATGCAGTTCTATTTAAAATCTTTTTGTGACAACAAAAAGAAAACTAAAATGAAAACGCCACGAATCCATCTGCTAGATCTTTTGGTTTTGAAAAAAACTCAGCAGGATCTGATTTATATTCTGAGCAGAGAGCACCCAAAATCCCAGAGCTATTGAGGGAAAACAAATCCCACAAACATCTCCTATATTACGCCCAAGAAAACTTCCCGGAGCTTGTCGGTGATGTCACCAGTAAAGCTCTACCCAAATAATTTTTGTTTTCCTTTTATGTTGTTACATAGGCGCTTATAATCAATGAATATAGTTTATTGAATGTATAAGCAATGTCTGAGCAAACATACGAATAGAAGGGGCCTGTTACGCAGATCCATAAAAAATGAAAAAACGCTCCCTTCGGCCGTCGGGAAGGAGAACCGGCAGCGAAACGGACTCTCGAAACAAGGGCGTCGGTCGGGCCCTGCATTCTTCCCTCTTCCGACTAAGTCAGAATACACGCCTAGCCTTCCCGCAATACAAACGGCCTGCGCGTCCGATTGAAGACGAGGACCGCGGAACTTCTCTTTGGCGACAAAAGCTTCCCTCTCCGTCACTACGGACTAACACCGCCATAAAAGCTTTTGTTTAAAGCGCGTGGATAATAAGGCCGTCTCTTTTCCGCCGCTTCTCGAAGGCAACGACCGTTAATGAACTTTGCTCAGGAGTAAACTCAGCCGAGCGCAAAGGGCTAGTCTAAACGCAACCCTTCCAAATGTTGCTCGCTTGGGACGACACCCTTATTGCATTCAGCGGCGCCTTACTCCGGAGAAACTGGCATCGAAGGTCAAGCGCCCCTTTCCTTTTCAGGCAGAGAGAGACGCGTGCGCAGCTTGATTTCTAACACGGATCTCCTGAAGCCGAGTCAGAGCTAGTTTGGCTTTTTGTTGTCCAGGCGCCTCGAGAAGATGGCCTCGTCTTTCGCTTCTCGCCTCCAAGCGCTCTATCGCAAACGCCTCAGTCCACGGACGCCCCATTCCCCACTCGGCTTCTCAGCCAGCTCTACTCACAGCCCGAGCGCCCTCGTCCCTCCGCTCTGCGTCTCCTCAATACAGCAGGCTCGCCATTTCGGGAAGCAAAATCCTTACTACGCGCAGTTGGTGGAAGATGACGTTAAGCTTGGGAGCCGCCCAGCTCCAAATAACGCCGACTGCGCTCGACGGGCGAGTCAAAGGACCAACAAGATATTATTTTGGGGAGAGAAACGGGAAAATATATGTTGTAATTATATTTGTAATTACAATTTGCGCTGAAGTATGTTGCTAGGAGTTTGTCTCAGTTCTACAACCGGAATATATGAATATGCTGTTTTATACTTCGGATGGCGTTCAGTTTGGGAGGGGGTCGATAAGACTAAGCGGAGTGTATCATCCCCTCCACTGTGATGTCCTAAAGAAAAGCTTTTTCTTCACAAGAAGTTCTCTCTCTTGGTTGCGCGGATGTCCTGCTTTTTCTATCATGCATCCACAGAAGTTAACAACCTACAGTAATACCAATGCATTTTATTACAAGCTTTTTAAAAAGACATATTTAAAAGAAACAAAAATGAAAGTCGTAACTTAAACGTTCTCCAGTCATATTAGTAGAGATAGGTAATATTTAATTCTGTGATTTAGTTTTTATTATTCATTTTACTTTGTTATAAAATATTTGCATTACATTACACTACACAGTACTTTCTAGATTAAGCAGTCTTATTTCTAGTCTTCTGAATGTGTAATGATGAGTACTCATTGTCTCAATTATGAAACAAAATTCTGTCAATTCCATAAAATAACAGTTCCCCACTTCCTTATTTAAACATTTTAATTTTTAGACTTTTATTATGCAGGATGGTGATCAGATTTTAACTTAAACTATTTTTCAAGAAAGATTATATACTTCTATTGTTAATTTTTGTGGTAATTATTTCTGATGGCATAGCCTTTAATACATGGTAAACTGAAACAACCGAGAAAAAGAGTTTGGTTTTTGATTATAATATACAACATATTTCACGGAAAAAGAATAAGTACAGGTCCTTAACTTACAATAATTCATTTAGTGACCGTTCAAAGTTACAGTGGCACTGAAAAAAATGACGTCGCCATTTTTCACACAACTGTTTAGCATCCCCTTGGTCACTTGATCAAAATCCAGATGCTTCATATTTATGACAGTTGCAGTGTCCAGGAGTCATGTGATCACCTTGTGACAGGCAAAGTAAATGGGGAAGCCAGATTCACTAACAACGCTGTTACTAATTTAACAACTGCAATGATTCACTGCACAACACTGGCAAGAAAGGTGGTAAAATGGGGCAAAATTCACTCAATGTTTCATTTAGCAACATACATTTTGGGTTCAATTGTGGTCGTAAGTGGAGAACTACTGGTAGGAATAAAAAAAGGAAAACCAAAACTAACCACCTATTTTATTTCGTTCCACTTTAGCAGTTTTAAATTTGAAACCCTTGTTATTACTTCACTGTTGCTCAAAATACAGGTTTGGGTTTATGTTCACCCAGTTCACCACTATGTTCACACAAATTGAAAATTCTCACAGAAGGTTATAAGAATTGGTAAGGGAATCCTACTTTACAAGTACTATGGTAAATTTTAATACTTTATCTATACCTTTGCTTGTAACAAGAAAAAAATAATCGCTGAGAAGAAAATCAACTGCCATTCTTCCACTCTTTATGCATTTATAAATATTTACAGAAGTTTTGACTAGTATACTGCTCAAAAAAATAAAGGGAACACAAGCAGAAGACATCCGAGACCTGAATGAATGAAATAGCTTTATTAAATACTTTGTTCGTTACATACAGTAGTTTTGTGTTCCCTTTAGTTGTTTAGTTGAGCAGTGTATAAACTACTGTATGTAACGAACAAAATACTGTATTTAATAAGGCTATTTCATTCATTCAGATCTCGGATGTCTTCTGCTTGTATTCCCTTTATTTTTTTGAGCAGTGTATTTTTTTAAAAAATCACTACCATTGACTTCAAGATGGCAGTTCTTTAGTATGGCTAATATATTTTTCCTCACGGCTTTAACAAAGGCCAAAATAATATACACTTTACTTTATTAATAATCAACATGTCACTATCTGAAATAGCCAGCAACTAGACAAAGCATTGAATACAGAATTACAGAATATATCTTTTTTCTATCATAGAAAACATTTTGTCATTTGCACTAAATAATTTCAGTTACTGATGTGGAGTTAATTATTATTTTGTGTTTTTGTTTGGGCTAAGGAAAAGACTGGACCAACAACGGCAAACATTTATTCTTGAGAAAGGCAAGTATTAATTAGATTAAGTTGGCTAATAGCATCGTTTTCTCAGAAGATGGCAGATGACCAATGTGTATTGGGAAAGCAGACTTGATCTCAGATGACAGCACATACTTCTAATTAATACAATCCTGCAATACTGTCAGCCATTCTGGTAGTGATGATGCCAAGTCCTAAAACTTGGAAGGAATTTGAAAATAACTGAGCAAAGATGATCCCTGTGTTTTTCATTAGGTTTAGTAAATTTCATCAATTTTTCTCTAGTTTCAACATTTGGCAACGTAAGTCTAACAATCAATGGGAAAAAATTACTCAAAATAACAAAAGATAGAATTGCATATAATAAAATCTATAGAAATTGTTTTGATAAGATCATGTTAATCAATAGTTACTAACTGGCTTTAAAAAACCTATCAATTTGGTCAATTTAGATATTTAGGGCTTTAAGCATTGTATGCCTTAAATCAGAATGGATACTATACAGATAGTCCTTGACTTAAGGACCACAACTGACCACAGCCAAAATTTTCCATTGCTAAGCAAGATAGTTGTTAAGTGAGTTTTGTCCCATTTACAATCTTTTTGCACAATTGTTAAGCAAATCACTATAGTAGTTAAGTGAACCATGTGATGGTTAAGCAAATCTGCCTTCCTCCATTGACTTTGCTTGTCAAAAGCCATCTGGAAAGGTTACAAATGGTGATCACATGACCTTGGGACACTGCTTATAAATACATGCCAGTTGCCAAGTGCCCAAATATTTATTATGTGACCATGCGATGCTGCAATGGACACAAGTGTGAAAACCAGTCATAAGTCTTTTTTTTAAGATTACCTGTGTCATGTAATGGCAACACCTGATATAAATCTTAAAATACCGTAATCTTGCTCCAGTTGTCTGATGGCTCTAGGTGTTTTGAATATGCCTGGGCATGATTTGTTTCCCCCACTTCCTGTTTGCCCTAATTGGCTGTTTTGCCGATGCCCCAATACGGATAATCCCATCAGAACGAGTAATTTTGTCACTAAATTGAAGTCATAAGACTGTGCCTAATTTATGGTGTCATTTCTTCAGTTCCTGCCGCAGTTATTAAGCAAATCATTACAGGCTGTTAAGTGTGATATGTGGTCAAAACTTCCTATTGGTTTTCCTGATTTCTCAGATGCCAACTATGAAGGTAACAAATGATACTTATATGACTGTGGGATGCTACAACCATTATACATATGCACCAGTTCCAGGAACCAATCTAGGTCACTCACTGGGACCAGAGCCCGAAAGCTCAGAAAGCTGAGACTCTGGTCTCAGTGACCGACCCAGCTTGGTTCCTGCAACATTATCCTGGCTCACGTATATTCACCTTCATATGCACCAATTGCCAAGCACCCAAATTGTAATCACATGATTGTAGGATTACTATTACAGCTGCAATTTTGAGGACTGGCACAGACGTCTCCTTTTCAGTAAGCGAGGACTATCTGTATTTTGGCCAAGATTAGAAGCCAAAGATCTAAAAATGACTTTTTCAATAAAGCTGTTCCAACATTATTTCATGTTAGAGTATTTTATTTTATTTGATTTATTTGATTTTTATTTGATTTATATGCCGCCCTTCTCCGGAGACTCAGGGCGGCTTACAATGCGTTAAGCAATAGCCTTCATACTTTTGTATATTTATACAAAGTCAGTTTATTGCCCCCACAAACTGGGTCCTCATTTAACCTACCTTAGAAAGGATGGAAGACTGAGTCAACCTTGAGCCTGGTAAGATTCGAACCTGCAGAAATTGCAGGCAGCTGTGTTAATAACAGGGTGCATTAAACCACTGTACTACCAAGGCTCCTATAGCAGTTGTTCAGGTGCTCCACCTAACGTATCTGAGAATATGCACATTGTATTTCTTAATGGAATATAAGTAGGTTTGGAAGGTTGTTATGATATAGTGAGGCCAATTTGAACTTTGATGCAGAGCAGGGATTCATCCTATGCAACCAAGATACTGGAGGGAGGCAGCTAAAACGTAACCCTGAGAGGCTCACAGTGAGAATTTTTATTCTTTTCAAACCAATCAATTGAATCCATTCTGACTGTACTCCAGCTACCTGGCCTATATCTATAGAGGTTGCTTAGCTATAGGTAGATTTTATTGTGCTGGATTTGTGAATTGACATGTCGGTATTTAAACCATATTATTGGTCTAGATCAGGGATGTCAAACTTGCACATGCCCATCCTGGTTAAGCGAAGGGAAAAAAAGTCACAATATGTCATGTGACAACGCACGTTTGATGCCTCTGGTCTAGATCAAATGGCTCTCTCTCGATCTAACTTACTTCATAGTGGTATTAGTGAGATAAAATTGAGGGAAGATGGATTTAGCAATATTCATATATTTCATTCTAAATGTGTGGAGAGAAAAATGGGTGCTCTCCTAGCTGTCCTAACAGAACAGAAAAATATTAGGACAAAAATAAATGGCAGCCTTTCCATTTTGTTTAAGTAATAATGGGCTGTTTTGATGTATATCCACATTTATCCCCAAACTTGTGGTAGAAAGAGAGACTACACATATATTCTTCTTTGAGGAGCTTTAATGTGCTCCACTCCATGAAACGTCAGACTATACAATGGACTCAAGACCTAGAAGACACAAACAAATCTTCAGTGATGTCCCTTATTTTTTTCTGGGGGGAAAAATGTATATTCAACTGCAAGAGCCACAACAAAGGCGGCAAACCCCCATTTGAATCCTTTGGTGATTGCGTCCATGAAAGTGACTGGTTTTGCAAAGCCACCTGAGAATCTCCATGCTTCATTGCTAGAGAAAGAACAGACATAAGATGAAATATTACACAATTTTGCAACTTTACCTTTTAGCCCACAGTTTAATTTACATATCATATTTTCAATACAGAATTATAACCATTTGTTTAGTCACTGTTCCAAGTTACAATGGCACTGAAGAAAATGACTTACAACTGGTTCTCACACTTAATGACCATTGCAACTTCCCTATGGTCATGTGATCATAATTTGGGTGCTGGTACCTGGCATTTATTTATGATGGTTGCACCATTGGGATCATGTGATCAACATATACGTCCTTCCCAGCCAGCTTCTGAGAAGCAAAGACAATGGGGGAAGCCAGTTTCACTTTATAACCGCATAATTCACTTAACACTTGCAGTAATTTGCTTAACTACCATGGCAAATAAAGTCATAAATACTGGGCATGACTCACTTAACAACCCTCTTGCTTAGTAATGGAAATTCTGGTTCCAATTGTGGTTGTAAGTTGCAGACTACCTGTACTGTCCTGAAAGTTCATGTGTATAGATAAAAGCTATCTAAAATTATCTCTTCAAAATGCTTTTGAAGAGCACGTGGTGTCATCTGCACCCAAGTTGCATTTCATAAAGATAACAATTAAAAAAAACTATCTGAAAACTAAAGTTCCAGTTAAAAAATTCTAATGTTAATATTAAGGAATACAAAAGCTTGCAAAATAATGTGCAGTGTATATGTCAGAAAACCATTTTAAGGATAATATATTTTCCAGCAGAGCCTTAGGAAAACAAAATGTATGTTGAATTCAAATTGGATATTATTCAAAGTATGCACTGTACCATTTTAAAGAATCTTTTAAAATTTAAAGATGCAAATTTTCTGAAGAACTGATTCAACATCATATAGGGGAATCTAGTTCTCTTGTGCAAGAACGTCCTCACAAATCCTAATTATCAGCTTTTACATTTCTATTCTAAAATTTCAGAGTCAATCTACTTTGTATTTCCAAATATAGGACAAAAAATGCTTGGAAAACAAAATGCTTAATGACTTCTCTAGAATGGGAACTTTATTTTTGTTTTGTTTCATAAAATGTGTTTTGTGATTGACTTGAACAAATGAAGGATTACATATATGCCAACTCTTACCGAAGCCATGGATCCTTGAGACCAAGCTTAGCCAACCTTTCCTGGACATTTTGCAAGGGGGTACCTTCTATTTTCCATTGCCTGTAATCAGGAAGCTCACCGTTCCCATGACCATGGCCCATAATCCTGAGAAAATATTTGTAAAAGTAAAACTGACAAAATGTACAGTGCTTGTTCATTTGGAATATTGCAAAATCAATATTGTGGAGTCCTTGGTGCTCTTTCAGCTTTGGTTGTTTGCTTGCAAATTGTTCATTACCCAATTAGGTATATGCTTTTCACCTTGATAGTCCCTTGATTAGGTGGTTCTTTACTGCTTGAATGTTTGTTTGGTGTTTTGTCCGTTTATCTGGGTGCTGGCTATGGAGAAGGATATGTCTGGTCTTTTTGTTGTCTCTCTTGTATAGTGTGTTAACATGGTTTATTTCTATGCGTCTGTTGATGGCTGATTTGTCTGAATACCCAACTTCCAGACATTTTTCAATGTTCACTGTTTCCCAGTTGAAACTGTGGTTGAATCTATAAGATTAAGGAGTTTTCATCATGTCTTATGACTGCCAGTTGATGTTCATGAATGTGCTCTGTATGGTGGCTGCTACAGTTATTACACTCCATGTTGTAGATGATTCCTGTTTTTTTTTTCTTGGGCTACTGTTCTTTTGGTTTAGTTAAGGTATTTCAGATGATTTTAGTTAGTGTGCTGTAGTGATGGCATGTAGTTGTAATGTATTGGTTGTTTTGATGTATGGTAGTTATCCTTTCCATAGCTTGCGTTGGGTTGTGCTATAGTGGATTGGTCACACACTTTTTGATAAAGTTGTGTGGGTATCTATTTTCTTGGAAGATATTGTACAGGCAACCTGTTTCCTTTTTTGAATTTTCTAGGTGTCTTATCTTAACAGTGTTCTTATACAGTTTCTCTTGTGATATAGGTGGGGTTGTTACTTTGATGCAATACTTATTTAGTGTGGGTTGCTTCTAATTTGCTATTTTTTCCCTTTGTTGATGAGGATACCAGGAAGGGTAGTATGTTGTTTCCTTCTTCCCTATGAATATAATTCGTTTGAAGATGTTGTTTTATGTTGACTTCTCTAGTTGTTTCTTTTCATTATGATAATGAAAATGTCATCTACGTTCTAGATTCATGTTTTGGTGTAGGAATGCTAGGATTTCTAGATACTATATTACAGCCTCTGCTATGATTACAATGATCCCATGGATGTTCTTCTGGTTTGTTGGTATATCTGTCCATCAAACTGAAAGTAGGTAGTATGGCAGAAGTTGATGAGGTCCATGATTCTGGGCATTTTGATCTTAAATTTACGTGGCATATTTACACACATTCAAGAGACGTGTGTAAATATTTTAAGCCACTCAGAGTCATTAGCTATGAGACGGGGCAAATAAATTCAATAGATAGATAGATAGATGACAGATAGCTAAATAAACAAAAATTGCAATAAAAAAGCAAGGAACAACAACAAGACCACAACATATCCTCTCCAGCAGCCAACAACCAAACAAACAGGGATGAACACCAGACAACTATCAAGCAGAAAATAATACTCTTATCAAGGAACTCCAAGGAACTCCATCAAAACTGGCAGGGCAAGCTACTATATATAAACAAGGAACAACCCCAGTGGTGGAACCCCGGTTTGGACCTGTTTGCAAGAACTGGTAGTAAAACTGGTGGGAGGCCTCGCACCCCCCCCCGGGATGTTGTCAGCGGCGATCTGCACATCCTGTTGCAAACCCGTGGTAAAGGTAAGTAGAACCCACCCCTGAACAACCCCCACATTCTCAAGTACAGATAATAAAATGTATGCAAGCAGACAACCAAGCTTAGATAGCACTAAGGACTCCACAGTTCAAACCTGAGCTACATATATTCTCTTCTACTGAAAATCAAAATTTTCTATCATGTACATGGGAAATGTACTGCCTAATCTCCTATGGCCCAGGAAAACTGCCATGCCACATTAAAATAATCATAAATATCTGTTGTAGTTATAACAATAAGGAACTATATCTAACGACGTTTCAGAAATATTGACAATTGACATACTTTTATTTTACCCTAAGGAGTAAAAGTAGTGTTCTATTTGCACTAGCTATATGCAATAATTTAATTCACTTAATAGTCTCCAGTAAGTGGCCAGGCAAAGTAATGTTGCTTCTGTCTCTATCTTTTTTGCAGGCATAGTTTTTTTATTCACATCATCTGATTAATTTGTCTGAGGTCCAACTGTTTTTTTTCACTGAAAAAAATTGCATCAATTATATAGTTTTTGGTTTTGGAAAGTATTTTCCTCCAAGACAATCAATCAATCAAAATCTTATTAAAGTTACTGACCAGAATTTTATACAATTTTATGATAAGAATCACCATAAAGAAAAGTGAAATAAAAATTATTAAACAAATTCTACATTAAGATAAAACAAACAAAATAAAAAAAAATCAATGCAACTACTGTAAGATTAAATATAAGAGGAATCTAAAATGGCTACTGAAACATCCAGATTATAAAGATGACTTTAAATAATTCATTAAATTATATTATAAGCAATAAAATTCAGCTTTATAGCTGAACAAATCTTCTCCTTGTACCACTATGTAAGGAATCTTATTGTGAGTGAGAAGTCTGTTTTAAAGAAGAAAAATCAGTAGGTGAAATTAGCATAGGTTTTAAAAGAGCAATTTAATATGCTTGCAATTTCTTATCCTCGAAATCTGGCATATGTCAAAACTGAGTAGTTCAAGCAACCAGGAATTTATCTCAGGAACTCTAGAAAGTTAAAAAAATTCATTTTCATTATTTCCCCTCTTCTCTCTCTCTTTCAGAACTCCAACATTCTGAAGGAACTGGTAGATGTGATCTCAGAACTGCTGACTTTCAAAGATGGAGCACCAAGGAACTACTAGATGACTGGAAAAAAACTGATGTAGTTCCCATCTTCAAGAAAGAAAAAAAAATGGATCTAAAAAATGACATACCTATCAATCTGACATCAATATATTGGAAGATTCTGGAAAGGATAATCAAGCAATGAATCTGTGAACAAACAAAATCATAACCAAAAGCCAACGTGGGTTTGTCAAAAACAGATCATGCCAGAGAAACTGCATTCTTTGACAATGTGACAAAATTAGAGGACCAGAGAAATGCAGTGAATATAATTTACATGGACTTCAGTGAGCTATTTGATAAGTAGACCACAATCTACTACTTTATTAAAATATGAGTTAGACAGCATCACTACCAAATGGATATGTAACTGGCTGACCAACTGCAATCAACATGTAATCTTTAATGCAACTGCATCTACATGGAGAGAAGTATGCAGTAGGTTACCCTAAGGTGGTGTCTTCTTAGGCCCAGTACTTTTCAATATCTTCATCAATGATTTAGATGAGGGGACAGAAGGGGAACTCATCAAATTTGCAGATGACACCAAGCTGACAGGAACAGGCAACACTCCAGAAGATAGGCTCAAGATACAGAAGGATCTTGACAGACTTGAACACTGGGCCCTATCTAACAAAAATAAAATTCACTGTGAGAAAAGTAAAGTTCCACATTTAGGCAAGAAAAGCCAAATGATCAGGTATAGAATAGGTGGTACATAGCTGAAAAGTAGTAACTGAGAGAGGGATATTGAAGTCCTAGTGGACAATCACTTAAATATGAGCCAGCAGTGTGCTGTAGCTGACAAAAAAGGTAACACAGTCCTAGGCTGCATTAACAAGTATAGAATCAAGATCACGCAGTGTTAATACCATCTTATAATGCCTTGATAAGACCACAGTTGGAATATTGGATCCAGTTTTGGTTGCCATGATATAAAAAGATGTTGAGACTCTAGAAAAAGTGCAACAAAGAACAAAGTGCAGAGAAGAGCAACAAAGATGATTAGAGGACTGGAAGCTAAAACATAAGAACAGCTGCAGGAATTGGCTATGTCTAATGAAAAGTTTAATGAAAAGAAAGACTAGGGTGACATGACAGCAGTATTCTAATATCTAAGGGGCTGCCACAAAGAAGTAGCACCTGAAGGCAGGACAAGAAGCAATGGATGGAAACTAATCAAGGAGAGAATAAACCTAAAACTAAAGATAAATTTCTTAACAGAACAATTAATCAGTGGAATGACTTGCCTCAAGAAGTTGTGGGTGATTCAGAACTGAAAGATTTTAAGAAGAGATTGGATAACCATTTGTCTGAAATGTTATAGGGTTTCCTATTTGAACAAAGGGTTGGACTAGAGGACCTCCAGGTCCCTTCCAACTTTGTTATTCTGTCTGTCACTAGCAATCTTTGACACATGAGTTGTTTTTAAAGTGGCTACTACAGGAAGGAGATAAAAAATGGAACATTCTTCCCATGCCCTTTCACTTAATTACCTTTGGAACCATCTTTTCTCCATTTTTCCTCTTTTCTTATATGGTAACCAATGTCATGCTGCCCATTCCTCCACCATGGATGTTGAGAGCACTTGCATAGTGTTTTGTCTGATCTCAGGCTTTTTACTTGTCATCTTCAGCTATTATTGCATCACAATGGTTGGATCAATGTCATTGGTATGCCAAGCTTAAAGCTTATGATGTATCATAGCAGTGCAATGCCTTCTCATCACCCAATTTTGTGATTTAAAAAAGCATTCCTGTATCTTCGAATTCACTAATGGATGTTCCTGTACAGCATACTTGTTTCCAATGCCAACTGAAGTGTCTATTTTCATTACCATTTAAGAGATATTAAGCCAATAAATCCTGAATTAAAAACAGCATTTAAAACAATTCCACTGTAACCACTCGTACATCTGTCAATATAAATTTATCTTTGATGCATACCTGTATACAATTTGTATACAAATTGTGGGCTAAATGTCAATATGTATAACTTTATGCTCCAATACATGAATTACAGAGCAATATTACCTTGCCTTTCCTGCAAGGGTTATCCCGTGGAGTCTTATCTATCTGTCTGCTCAACCTGGAAAATCGGTTTATTAAAAGCGCAACAGGCCTAGTAGTAATCTATTTGTTTTTAACGATATAGTCAGTGGCCATTCAAGAAGAAAGGGCAGTTACCCACTGCTTCGAAGACGTCATGCATTATATCCATGACTCTCGCCTCTTCGATGAAACCTTTTTTCCTAACAGAAGCAGGTATTTATGGAAAGAAAAGACGGAAACTTGGGATTGGGAAGAGAAAGGGACCTGCATCCAAAATAGCCCATACCTGATATTCAGAGAGTCTTCTTCACAATGTCAAGAAATCAAAGCGGAAACGGAAACTGGAACGGTTCGACGCCGCTAATCTACCCGGAACAACGAAGCCGCTTGAGGAGGTTCCATAGGAAAGTTCTTTCCGCCTTTTACTTGGCTCCGCCCCTTCGCGCGGACTCCGACCGGCGATTCCCAGCCGGCCATAAAACCTCTTCCCGTCCTCCCCCTTCCCCCCACACGTGTTTTCCCACGGGCGCGCGCAATCGGAGGGGGAAAAAAGGAAGCCAATGAAGGCTGTCATTGTTAGGGGCGGGCTGTTGTCCAATGGGCGGGCTCCTTCTTTCGTTGCCGTGCTTGCTGACGGGCCGGAGGCGGCTGGAGGGGGAGGGATTGGCGGTAGCGCCGGTACCAATGGTGGCGAGTGCTGCGGTGAAGAGACGCTCCTGAGTTGGCGCCCGGCTTTCTGCCGCCGCGAGCAGAGGAAGGACGTCGGTAGGTAGTCGCCTCCCGCTCTCCCCTCGCTCTCGGTAGAAAGGACGGGGCAGCGGCTGCCAGGTACCCGGGAACTCCGCCGCTCCTTCGCCGGAGTCGCGAGCTGCAGTGACAGCTGCCCTTTGCACCCTGGAACACCCCCCCCCCCCCCATGGGCACTTGTCGCTTTTCCCAGGCCGGTTCGGGTTCCCCTCCTCGCCCTTCCTGCTTCCCTGATCCTCCAGGAGGGGTCATTGCTCTTTCTTCCTTCCTGGCCAGAGCCAGCAGATTGCCACTGTCCTCTCCATCTCCTCCACGCACTCATTGGATGTGACGAAGCTTTTCGCCCTCTTTCTTCTTCTGCCAAGGCCGGTTGCCTTCCTCTTTTCCGTAGAACACCGGTAGCGAAGTCCCGGTCCAGCTCCCGCAGATCTTGCCGCTTTCCCTCGTTTCCGGATAAATTACGACCTTCTCATAATCGTTTTCTGTTTATAAAGTGACGTGGTATTTTCCTGAGAGGATGAGGCCTCTTTGCTTCTTTGCAATCCGAGCTTTTGCGAAGGAGTAGCAAGCAATACCTTTTTTTCTTTTTTTCTCAAGATAAAACGTAAGCTACCTTTCCAGCTAGAGTTTGTTTTGATCTGGTTTGAACTCGTCCCGGAGTTGTTTAGTAGTCTCCCTTTCTAACCTTAAATAAAGTCCCTTTAACTAACATTTCTTTCTACACTGATGGCTTCCTGGGAGTTGTTGTCTTATAATTGTTATAAAATGAAGAATATAGTAAATAGATGTATGAATACATCTGACAAAGAGATGTTATGTAACATTTTAGTTACATTGCTTATACAAATACTCATTTAGTAAATTGACTCTTGGGTAAGCAAATGAACACATTACCTATATGTAAAAACACCCTCCCTGCAATATTTATTACTTCTGCTTCAGTTTCACAATTTATACAGGTAAAGGAGAAAAACTATATAACCACATTACTGTATTTAGTTTCCATAAAATCATAGGTTTAATCGGTGGGCTATAAATATGTCAATTTCTTTGTCACGGGAAGCAGAAACTCCCATTCTGTAAATCGGCAAAGGAAGGTAAGTGAATATCAGTGTTTAAAAAAGGGCATTAATTTGTTAGTTATATTTTTATTCCCTCAAGTTATTACATACAGCATTCAGAGTGTCTGTTAAAGAACATAGGATTTACAAGTCAAATTTGTACAAATGCCACTAAGCTGTCATGGTTATTGATGTATCTACAATATTTTGTGGATATATTATCTATACTCTTTTGGTGGAAGCTACAAACATTTGAGTATATATATTTGCTTCCTTGTTCAGTTAAAACTACTAAATATTTGCTTATTTATGCTATATTTGTTTGATTGATTTATATAGCAGCCTCTGTGTGTGTGTGGAGAGAGATGAAAATAATAACAAAAAATAGTGTTAGTGCAGTCAGTCGCACAAACAGTCCTGACGTTTTGCAGATTCTACATCACTATTACCAGATCTTCAAGCAAAAAGGCAAATCATGTCTTCAGGCCCTTTCAGAAGACCAGTAAAGTTGGGATCAATCTGACTTAATCCATATTTTATGTATCTTGTTGAAAATTAGATTAATAATTCCTATTATACAAGAAAATGTTTTTCAGTCATTTTTATGTTAAAACGTTCAGAAGAATCTCAATTATGGCATTTTAATAAATTCTTAGAAATTTATTTCTCTGGGAAGTTTATGATAATTATAGATGAAAGACTAGAAAACAGCAAGATTAAATTATACCATTTAGTTTTATTTTATTTTTTTCATAGTTGATTGCTTCTTTAGAATAAGATTTGACAGATGGTTGACCTTTCTGTTTCCTGGGATGGTTACAAGCTTGATGACATTGTTTTTACCCTACAGACTTCCTTTCACATAGGAGGAAAAGCCAATCAGTAGTATTTTCATGGATAAAAGGAGAGTTTCAGCTATAAAATATTTCATTGAGCTTATTTACCGGTACCTGTCATACAAATGGTGTTAAGACGTACAATTTCATGTTACTGTTAAATGTACATAACATATGCCACCGTTTCAGAAACACTTTAGTTCTGCTTGGTAATAACTGATGTTAAGAGTACGTTTATTTTGATTTTAGTTCTTCATAAATGGAAGATCTGACTATTATACAAGTTGATCTTGGGGAATGCAAATTATTTTTATTTCTTGAAATTGGACCTGTTATCATAATCAAGATATGTCTCTGGACTCTAGTAAGGTTGGGCAAAATTATACAGTAGTTTTCTTTGCATGCTAGTGCTAAAGGGCACATTCATTTTTTTACAAAGAAGATTTTACTATAAATCCAACTTGAATATAAAGGTTTTAAGTGGAAAAGAAGCTACAATTCACTGTCATTTTGACTTACTGTTTATATCGAGAGTGACATCATAGGCTTTTTAGCTCCTTGCCTCTCTTTCTTGAAAATAATATTTCAGACAAGTGGACTTTGCACCCCCCAATATATATATATATATATATATATATATATATATATATATATATATATATATATATATATAAATAATGGACAATATTAAATAAAGAGGTAATGATAGATATAGAAAGCTGGCTGTGTGGGTCACTCTCTCAGTCTAGTCCACTTCACAGGGTGGTGATTATGGGAAAAATAGGAGGCAGGAGTATTAGGTATATTTCCTGTCAAAAATATATATTACAGGTGGGATTAAAATTTAATAACAATATCAACAACACTGGCATATTTTAAGTGCCTTGAAATGCTGTTTCTCTTCTACACATTTTCCTTTGTTTTTATATTCCAAATTATTTTTCGCTAATAATGCTAAAATTATAAAAATTAAGTGTTATAAAGAAGTGGCTACAGTGATAGATGAGCAGCTTGATGGGTGCTATTAAGTGATTGCACTTTATAAGCTAGTGCCCACTTAACATTTTACTCCACGACACAGCATAGCTTCTGTGCTGTATTTTTTGTATTTTGCCTGTCCATATTTCAATATGGGTGGGGGTTAGCATGTAAAAGTTAGCATGGCATATGCTTTGAGAAGCTTGGATATAAGGGCAAATACACAAAACCAGGAGTGAAATGCTCCCAGTTCGGACTGGATCGCCCGATCCAGTTGCAATGGAGGCTGGTCGTTCGGAGAACCAGTAGCAAAAATCCCTGCCCCCCCCCCCCCATGCCCAGCTGAGCTGCACAATCATCAGAGGCTTTTTTAAAAAAAATGTAAAAGCATTTTTTCTACAACCTGTTTGGCTGAAAAAATGCTTTTAAAAGTAAAAAAAAAAAGCCTATGATGATCACGCAGCTCAGCTGGGATGTCAAAGAGGTTGTTGAAAAAATGCTTTTAAAAGCCTCTGAGATCCAAGCTGAATTGCCTGATCGGCAGAGGCTTTTTTTCTTTTAAAAGCCTCGGACAATCCAAGCTGAGTTGCCTGATCGGCAGAGGCTTTTAAAAGAAAAAAAGCCTCTGCCGATCAGGCAACTCAGCTGCAATCATCAGAGTCTTTTGAAAGCATTTTTTTACAACCTCTTTGCCGAAGAGGTGGTAGAAAAAATGGTTTTAAAAGTAAAAGTAAAAAAAAATGGCCACGCCCACCCTGTCACATTACCCCCCCAACCAAGCCACGCCCACAGAACTGGTAGTAACGAATATTAGATTTCACCACTGCACAAAACATAATTACATATGTAAAGTTGCATGTGTCCTTTTGGATTATGAACTTTAGCCTAAAAACAATGAACTCCTGTGTACCCAAAGAGGCTTTAAATTTGCTCTCAGATGCTGCTCCTGCATATCATAAGACAAACAATTTGTGAAATTCCTTCCAAGCATGCAAATTAAATTGATTTTGCTTCTTATGCATAGTTGAAGCAAAATGTTTTGTAACATGCTTTCTGGTTTTATGCTATGTGTTCATCATTTTAGTATTCCTATTTGTACATAATGTCTTCTTGAAGAACAGTTAGAATTCATATTTAAACATTTTAATAATGAAAACTAAATATCTTTGAAGATTAACTGTTATAGTTTCCAAAGACCTGCTAATAAGGGAACATGTTAGAGGAGAACAGTTTTATTTGTCTTATTATAACAGAATAACAGAGTTGGAAGGGACTTTGGACTTCTAGTCTAGCTCTCTTCTCAAGCAGGAGACTCTATATCAGTAATGGCTAATCTTTTTGGTTCCAAGTGCCCTAAGTGCATCCACGCACCAGTGGTGGGTTGATCCCGGTTCTGTCCGGTTCTATAGAACCGATAGTAAAACCGGTGGGAGGCTCTGCCTACCCGCCACAACTTCATCATGGGTGATCTGCACATGCGCAGAAGCTTCTGCGCATGTGCAGAAACGCGTGCGTGCTCCCGCTGCAAACCAGTTGTAAAGGTAAGTGGAGTCCACCCCTGGCGCGTGTGCCCAACCCCCCAAAATGCAATGTGAGCACCCCCGCACATGCGCCCCGTCCCCTCACGCTCTGTTTTGGCTTCCATGTTGGTGCAGGAGGCTTTCCAGGCCCAAAATGGGGCGCAGGGGAGTCTCAGGCAGCCCTTCCCCCGTGCCCCATTTTGGCTGGTAGGTGCAGGCAGCAGAAATGGAGTAGAAAGGTGAGGTGCGCAGGGAGAACCTGCGGAGATCGGGGAAGGCACGGGTGGCAGAAATGGAGGAGAAAGGTAGGGCGTGCTGTGGGGAACCTGCAGAGATCGGGGAAGCCCCCCCCGCGCATGCGCGACAAAGACCCAAAGACCAGCTGGCTGGTGGGAAGTGTGCGCACATGCGTGGTGAAGATGGGCTGGAGCTATGGCTGGTGTGCCCACTGAGAGGGTTCTGCGTGCCACCTGTGGCACGCGTGCCATAAGTTCGCAATTACGGCTCTATACTATTTCAGACTGGTGGCTCTTTTTAAAAGCCTCCAATGATGGAGCACCCACAACTTCCGAAGGCAAGCTTTTCCACTGTTGATTGTTCTCACTGTCAAGAAAATTTCTCCTTACTTCTAGGTTGGATCTCTCTTTGATTAGTTTCCATTCATTGTTTCTTTTCTTGCCTTTGGGTACTTTGGAAAATAGGTTGACCTCCTCTTTCTTTGCGGCAGCCCTTTAAATATTGGAACACTGCCATTATGTCAGCCCTGGTCTTTCTTTTCACTACCAACCATACCCAATTCCTGCAGCTGTTTTAGTCTTCAGGCCCCTAATCATCTTTGTTCCTCTTCTCTGCACTTTTTCCAAAGTCTCAACATCTTTTTTATAATGTGATCAAAACTGGATGCATTTAGATTCTGCATAAATCTAACATAGGAAGGTTATAAATCTTCCTTTGTTAGATTTTAGTATCCAGTCAGATATCTAGTTCAACATATTGACATGTGGCTAGTAAAGGTCCTCAAAATATTTGATAAAATTTCTTTTGTTAAATCACATGCTTTTTTGCAAAATGTAGTTTTTGCTGGTTCTGCAGATGTAAAACAGTTTTATTAGGAAGAAATGCTGCACTGTATGGATAAGAAAGTAACTATCTTATGTACATGGAGTAATTGAGAATACTCTCAAGCTGCCATCTAATTAAAAGTACAGTGAGAGCTTATGTCCTGAAAGAGCCCAATGTTGTATAATACTTAAGAGTGATCCATTAAAATATCTACCTAGCAATATAGTTTGCTGTATAACACAGGTAGTCCTTGATTTATAACCACAATTGAGCCCAGAATTTTTGTTGTTAAGTGAGAAATGTGTTAAGTGAGTTTTACTCAATTTAACAACCTTTCTTGCCTCAGTTGTTAAATGAATCACTGCAGTTGATAAGTTAGTAACCCAGTTGTTAATTGAATCTGGCTTCCCCATTGACTGTTTGTCAAAAGATTTGAAAAGGTGATCACATAACTTTGCGACACAGCAACAGTCATAAATATGAACCAGTTGACCACCATCTGAATTTTGATCACATGACCATGGTGATGCTGCAAAAGTTGTAACTGTGAAAAAGTCATGTCACTTTTTTCAGTGCCATTGTAATTTTGAACAGTCACTAAATGAACTGTTGTAAGTTGAGGACTACCTGTACTGAGCCAGTCACTCACTCTCAGCCCTGTGTACCATACTGAGTTTTTTGTAGGAATAGAGTGAGGGAAACTCTCATGTAAAAACTAATGTAGAAACTGTCAACCCTTAAATTTTCAGAGAAAAAGTGAATTATAAATTCAGTAAAATGTGTATTGTTAAAGCTGCTGTTGTTTCGGTTTTGTATTTAATTGGATTTTAAAGTTTAAAGCAGGCTTTTCTTATGCAAATGTCAGTACGGTGAAACCTGGTTGCAATAAATAAAATCTCCATTGCATTTCATTTTATATCATTTTATGTCATTTGCGTAATGACATAAGCATGGGTAGCCTCAATTTAAAGGACAGTAGGGAATGACTGGCACTTCCCCTGCCTCATTAATTCATTTAAATGAAATGTTATTGTACAAAGTATAATATTTTGTTCTCAGAGACTTAATTTAATTGATCTTCACAAGCAAAGTTTTGTTTTCTCCATACATCTGATATTTAATTTGCTATATACTTAAAGATTCATAGAGACCCAATAATTTTGTGGTCCATTTGTTCAGACTGAGAAAAAGAACATTTCAGATCCTGAGAAAAAGATCTAAAGGAAGTTCTTATCTATCTGAGAACTATCAAACTGGGACTCAATGAAGTAATGTGCTTGCAGAAATTTGCCTTTGGGATCAGTCTACCAAATCAATAAACTTCAGTTCAAGCTATATTTTGTAGTTAGATAGTTGAATTTTGTAATGTCCTTTGTGCTTTGGTGCGCATTGATTTCCAAAATAAATTCTTGACTCTTACTTTGTGCAAATAACAAAAATATATTTTGCCTAAATTCAAAATAGTACTACAGTTATGAATAGCCAGTAACTATAATTGGTTAATTCTAAAGTTGTAGCTTTATTCATACTCGTTATAGAAAACATTAGTATGATTACCTGGGAAAGAAAAGTGGATATAATTGGACATGATTATCTGGAGAAAACAGACCTAGGAATACACAGCTTGGTACTCTTCAGATATTTTAGTCTATAGATTTCACAACCATTTCCTATACCTTATATACATTTGCACATTGTCATAGCATAACGGCAAAAGGATGGAGATTGTGTTGTAATTTTAATAGTACATGTTTTTTCATTTAGGCATCATTGTGGTTAGAAATAAAGTGAACTATATCAGACACTGATATATATATACAGGTAGTCCTCAACGTAACGACCACAATTGAGCCCAAAAGTGATGCTGCTAAATGAGAAATTTGTTAAGTGAGTTTTGCCCTGTTTTACAACTTTTCTTGCCCCATTTGTTAAGTGAATCACAGTAGTTGTTAAATTAGTAACACTGTTGTTAAGTGAATCTGGCTACCCCATTGACTTTGCATATCAGAAGGTTGCAAAAGGTGATCATGTGATCCTGGAATACTGCAACCGTCATAAATATGAAGCAGTTGTCAAGCATCCAAATTTAAATTACATGACAATGGGGATGCTGCAATAGTCTTAAGTGTGAAAAATGGTCATGTCACTTTTTCATTGTCATCATAACTGAATGGTCTCTAAATGAACTGTTGTAAGTCGCGGAGTATCTGTACATACATATAATCATATACATATGGATGGGAGGAGAAATTAATAGGATGTATGAATCCATTATTTGCTGTTTGGAGTTGGTGGGGTTTCTTAAAAGTAAAATAGATGTATTAAACCTCCTAGAGGCTTAACATACAGTACATTTTACTTCTTATTTCCTTTTAAAAATAATTTCATTTGCATTTATAAATTTGGTCACTTCTACAAAATGTTGGTGATGCAATTAAAGACCTAGCAAAAGTACTGGAGAGCTACTTACAACTGACTTGAGTGAGTTTGAACAAGAAACTTGAAAGATGGACGTCTAAATAAAATAACATTTTGCATTCGTTGGCTTTTAGTCTCATTATTTGTTACTACTACTGAAAGTTAGATAAGGACCACTCATACTGTAGATGTTACTTCAGCCCTAGTTAATTCCACTCATCATTTGGATATTTTTTTGATTTGGGTTTAGTGTCAAAAACTGCATCAGCCTCAGTTAGCTTTCTTATTCTTTTACTCTGATACAGTACTGTCAACAGTATTATTGAAGTTGTTATGTTCTTAAAATTACCACAGCTGGTAAGTGTAATTATCAGACACTGAATCACCAAACGTGTATACCTTCCTGAAAAAAGATGTTTTCTTGTTTCTATTTTAATTGGACTCTGGTTCTTTGACAGAGTCGGAATTAAGATATAACAGGTCAAGCGACACTGATTTAAATGTACTGTTTAGGTTCTGTTTGAATAAATATTATGATAAAACTGAAACAGTTTAGAAATATTTGTGGCTCCAGTTTTCTCTGTCTGTTCAATCTAAGTGTAACTGCAGAATTAAGTTATATGACATACTTTGTTTATGCATCCTTTGCTATGCCTTCCTGTATTTATCATTTTTCCCTTACAAGTAGTCCTTGCTTAATGATTGGTTGCTTAGTGGTCAGTCAGAGTTATGATGGAACCACCAAGAGGTACTTATGACCAGTGGTGGGATTCAAGTAATTTAACAACCGGTTCTCTACCCTAATGATTTCTTCCAACAACCGGTTTGCCAAACTGTTCACAAAGTTAACAACGAAGTGGTGCGAACTGGCTGAATCCCACTACTGCTTATGACCCAATTCTGGAGCTCCAATGGCAGCAGTAACCCTCCCCCCCAGTCACATGATTGCATTTCGGGTGCTTAGCAACTGGCTCACTTTCCTAGCCTGTTGCTGCATTCTGTGGTCATGAGACTTCAATTTACAATGTTTTTACATCACCCATAGGAATGAATAGACTTGATTTAGTACCGCTGCATTTGCTTTACAACGGAGGTGTTGGCCTGATGGCTGCTGCAAAAAAAGTCATAAAAATGGGTCGGTCACATGAGTGCCTTGACTTACCACTGTTATGACTTATGACAGAAATTCTAGCCTCCATTACTGTTATAAATCAGGAATTACCTGTACTCCTTTGCTGTCTTCTACCATCAAGTTTGTATTTTATAGGGAAAGTCTACCCTTGTATTTGGTTTTGTCTTATTGTAAATTAATATTTCAGTGTCTTTATTGCTAGTTGTGGGGGTGTATTCAATGTCGATTGAATTTAATGTGATGCAATCTTTACTTTGTATAGGATGGCAGTAGATAGCAAATTTGGCAAGGATGTATCATAGTCAATCAAATTAATTTTTCAGAAATGCTTTCAGCTAAACTAATGTTATGGTTGTACCTAGGCATCACTCTAACTTATAGTTTTTCCTAATTCTAAGTAAAGTGCTTTTTTAGAAGATTCTTGGAACTATAATTTATTACTTGCCAAATGTGACTCAATAGCATGATATGGCTTTAAGAAAGGGCTGCAAGTATTAGATTATATCAGTAAAAATATATTTTCTAGGTCATAGAAAGTATTTATTGCATTGTACCAGTTCTTGGCTCTGATTAATCCTACTTTGACTATTCTGCCCAAATCTGGAGATCATAGTTTTAGAAGGATTTGGACAAACTGGAACAGGTTCAGAGAACTTGTCTATACCAGTTAAAACTGACCTGGAAAGGGGAATGAGAGAACTGAATGGGCTTAGTGTTATGATGGGGATGTAGTAGCATTAATCAGAGGCACGCACCAACTGCTCATACATTAAGACTTGGTCACCACAGTGGATACATTGAAACAGTGGCTGATTCTTAAATGAATGGGAGTTGAATTCAGTGACCTGAATCCCCACTTCCTACTTCGTTCTATATATATATTTAGACCCTATATTATTTTTGTGTTTCTTTTCTAAAACTGACAGGAACTTCATTGCTAGTTTATAACTCTCGTTGAAACTCAGCAAGAGCTCTGAAAATAACAAAAAGTGTGTGTGTGGGGGGGGAGAGTTATAAAGTACCTATCTATCTTTTGTCATAGGAGAATCTAAGTTTCCTACTACTTTTGTTCAAGCATTTTAGCAGCCTTTTTGATTAGATTAAGTATCTGACTGCAAATGTTTGAACAATCCTAGTAGTTAAACCTTAGGATGTTAGCTATCCCTGTAAGACTGAATTTGTGTGAAGGTGATGTTCTTAGACTGAGATACTATTGTTAACATACGTTTGCCTGAATTTATGTAAAGGTTGTATCTAGATTCTAACAATGAAGTGAAATGTCAGAGAACTTCACATGATTTTTAACAATTTAAGTTGGCAGACAACACATTTGTGCTGTTATTTAATTAAGAATAAAAATAAATGACAAGGTTCAGAAATCTGAAGTTATTTGTCATCTTGCTATAGTGATTGTGCAGCAATATTGAAAGTGATTGGTAAAGGGGGTTCACCATGTCCAGCTGCAAACATCTAGCTGATAAATATTAGAGGGCAGCAAAGAGGTTGAACTATAGTGGCTCTTTATTGCCATTTAGTGGGATTAGCTGGGTTTTTGCAGCTCATTTATGACAAATTTATCTTTAAGTAAGTGACATGACTGATGTTGTAAAGATGAAATATATGCAATACCTACTGCTAGACCATGATCTTTTTGAGTTCAGATCTTTTTCCATATAAACATTTTAAGTTCTTTTTCTCTAAAAAGAATAAAGCAGGATAGTATGCACAGAAATCAGTTAGTTGACACAGGGAGCAGTGTATTTATTCCTGCCCTATTCCATTAGTGATTTCATTGTAGTGACCCAGCATTGCTCCTACCCATTTGCTGCTTCCCGTCTTCTTGCTTCCCATCCACTCCACTTAGTTGCAGTGGTTGTGTTTAAATAACACCAACAACAATGATTAGTTGCAGGATGCGATAGTATACTCTGTTCAGTTTCTGCATTTGTCCTTTTGAAGGAACTGTACCAGACCAATTGCGTTGGGATATTTTGAAGCTAGAGGTAAAGTCTACTGATGTGACTGGATTTTCAAAAGGAACGTGTAATGGCTTTTATAAGTACATTTTTTAAAAATTCAAAGTTTGTGATTGAAAAGAAAAATCAAATTAAAATTCTTAGAAAATTTTTAACATATGCTTCTTTTGTGGAGCAGTAACTAAAATATTTTGCAGCCTGGGGAGAATAGCATTAAAGAACAATGAGCTCTATATAAACATATCAGATAATCTAATATTAAATCTATAGTTTTAATTACAACAGAAATGCCTGTTTACTGCTTGTGCTAGAGGACTGATAAGTACTGGACACTATCAGCTCATTTATATATGATATGTTTCCATAAGTGCAAAGGTGGTATTAATTTTTTAATTTTAATTTTCATTTTGTGCTTTGAGTCAGTCTTGATTCCTGAACAAGTCCCTGTAGTTTTCTTGGCAAGATTTCAGAAGTGATTTGCCAGTGCCTTCTTCCTAGGGCTGGGACAGAGTGTCTGATCCACGATTACTCAGCTGGCTTTGTGTCTATGGCAAAACTAGAACTCAGGATCAGCTGGGTACCAACCAGGTGCCTTAACATGAATGTTAAAAAGAAAAAAAAATGTAGTTCTTTCAAATTAACTAATAGAAGAAAGATTATTGTGAAGCAGGTCAGACAAGTTCTACTCTATAAATTTTTTTTTTAAATAAGCAGCCTTCTTTAGTGTTGGTCATACTTCTTTTGTGAGGACTCTGTCTAATTTCTAATGGACTAAGATAGGAGCACCAACACCAAGAGTTAGTTTACTCAGTTACTGTGTTAATGTGAAATTCAGAAAGCTCTGGTTGTAGCAGAAATAATTATAGAGGCATAATTTGTGTGCAGCTCATATAAAGCTAAACAGATTTTTCTGACCACTCAGTTAACATGTCCTATTCTTCCTCTTTCCATCTTCCCAACTTCTAATTTTTTTCTAAAATTTTCCCGGGTACTACTGCTTTAGTTGGTTTAAAATAAACAAGCACTTTTTATAAACAGGCAGCTCCCTTGTGTGAAGGATGAGTTTAGCTGGGTAGTAGAATGCCAACTTTGCTTATACCTACTCCAGAAGATTCCAGATTCACTTCCTGGCATGGTCATTTAAAAGAAGTTGATAGTAGTAATGGAAAATGCCACTTCCTATGATCTGGGAGAAGTTGTGCCTGATCAAGTACTGAAATTAAACGGACTATGTATATGTAACATAATTTCGTTCAGTTATGTTTGCCATGCATATTAATCATTAAAATAAGCAAATGTGCATAATAGCTGTTAGTACAAGAGTTAAAATGGTTTATAATTTAATAATACCCAATTGAACATTTTGTTTGAGCTTCATGACTTAGCAAATAGTATGGCCATGTGGTTGATGCCTCGTTAGCTAGGGAAGACCTTGCCTTTGAGAACAGGAAAATAGGGAGAATGAGTGGTTGAATTGCAGTTTAATCTGTCTGGAAGAAATACTATGGGTGTCTTGGCCACACATTTACTAAACAGTTTTCTTCTCACATTTTCAGCTGGGATGGGAAGGGATCACCAACTCTTGCCTCTTGAGAGAGAAAAACATCCTGGCATACCAGGTTTTGGGAGGCTCTGTGTATAAGCCTAGACATTTGATCTTAGTATAGGGTATTTTTTCAGGGCTTCCAGGTCTGGGCTGCAGAAATTAAAGAAGCATTGGATGGCAGCAAAAAAGGTATTTATTTATTTATTTATTAGTTCAATTTATATGCCGCCCTTCTCCGAAAACTCAGGACGGCTTACAGTGCACTTACAGCAATAGCCTTCATTCTTTTTGTATATACCTGCTTATTAGGGCTTTTGCCCCCCCCCTAAGCGGTGTTCTTTTTTATACAAAGTCAGTTTATTGCCCCCACAATCCGGGTCCTCAATTTACCTACCTCAGAAGGATAGAAGGCTGAGTCATCCCTGAGCCTGGTGAGATTTGAACTCGCACTAATTGCAGGCAGTTGGCAGCTAAGTGCTACATAACAGCACTTAGTCCGCTGCACCACCAAGGTACAGAAAATTTGAATAGCATAAATGACAAATGAGGCCTTTGGCAAATGTTACTAGTCAAATAACAATGCTTAATGTGATAGATAACCATATTGCTTCACATAAGGGAACTTTATGCATTTCATCAGTTTCCCCAACCTCATGTCCTTCATGTGATAATTTGTAATTCCCATCACTTGAAATACCAAGTTAGTAAGGCTATGACAAGCATTTTTATTTGCTTTATGTGGTGTGTAAGAGAAACTTTTCTGTGAGGTAACTATGTTCTTATAGCAGCAGAAAGAAAGAGGTTTAAAGTATATTACATTCTAATTCTTTTATGGTGGCATAAGTGCTTGTGGGTTACAATCAAATTCTACTCCAAATGAGACTCTTGTGTAACAAGGAAAAGCAAATTTAATAGAAAATTATCACTTGTCTGCTTTGTGAGCAGATATGTTTATAATGTCTGCATATAAATTCCTTTTTATTTATCGGTAGTTTTCTTGGACTTCACTATTTACAGTTCCCCTTCCTGTCTAAATTATATATTCAGATATACCTGAGAACTGGACAGTGGTATTATGCTATACAATACTGTATAGTACTTATGTGACAAATCTCTATGTTGTAGGCTACAACATTATTTAGCTTTAACTTTCTCATAGATATTTACATTGTTGGTTTCAGTTATGAAGAGTGCTATAATATAGTATATAAATATTAGGTAGTATTGTATTTAGCTGTTCAGTAATTCAGTAGACTATTAATATTAAAGACAGAAGTTCATCCTTTAACAAGAAATGTTTTGTTTCTGCTCTGGTAATCTTCTGGCAGGTCGTACAAATGATGATTTGTTTCTGGTGCTTTTTATATACATTGTTTAAAATGGCTATGCAATAAACAGGTCATTTACATGTTACATATACGGTATATATTTAATATGAACAATCCTGTTTAATGAGTGAGATCTATTCATATATTGCATATAGTTAATCACCTTACATGCTGCTATTTCACATCTTGCTTTGTCTGCTTTGGTTCTCTAGTCTGAGAAAATCTTCTATCAGGGTCTCCGTTCCTGTAAGCAAAGACTATAGTTCACTGAAATATTTTGTGTATTAAATCTTTCCATGTTAAAAAAATTGCCACCTAAGAAGCAGAGGACACATGAACTATGAAAAAATAAAACTTTACATAACTTTAGTTTTATGCCCTCTTCAGGAAGTACTGAAAATATTTTCCTAGCTGTGGATCCTCAGTAATGAATGAAGTCTTTGGCCAATGCTTATGGTGCATAGTGATGATATAGTCCAACAATAATTCAAAGCCAAATGTGGGAAGGATCTCTCTAAAAGATTCTCAGTTGGTGTAAAGACAGACATTATGACAAAGTTAAAGTGTTTGTCTAGCATTTGATAGTCTTTTGTTATTGCTGTATGTTTTGTTCAGTTTTTGCTATTAGTTTAGACCCCTATAAAAATTCAGCAGGTAATAAGAATTCCTTTATGTTGGAAAGGTCCACAATTTGATTGCAGAATAACAATGGCAAACATGCATTCATAAAATTGACCTCTGAAGAAATTATGACTTTGAAGTTCTTTTAAAAAAAGGAAGTCATCTTTAAAGAGGTTGATGCTTTCAATTAATTTTATTTTATGCCAGTATTTTAAAATAAATGTACTAATTTTTAAACTCTTTTAAGTACTGTAGAGTTTCACGTGGAATAGATAAGTAGGTACTAAGTTGATCATGGTTTAAACAAAAGTAAAGCCTGTACCACACTTATATAAAGCATGATAGTTTATGAATTATAAACCACAATAGGCACATTAATACAGTGTGGGAAAACAAATAAAAAACTCCTATAGTTTAGTGTCATAAGTAAATCTGCATCTTATATCTAAACATTTATCTAGGAGTCCTAAACATTTATCTTGGAATACTTGCAACTAACATCCAATGCACTAGCCTTGTTTTATGGATTAATTATGTTTACTGGCACCTACAGCACTCAAGCATTTATTTGTTAATATCTTTTATTAAAACTGGAGAAGAAACTAGTAGTTTAAACTACTAATAGCTTCATTGTTTCACAACATGTAGTAAGACCAGTAGAAGTACTATTACTGTACTAATTTTTATTATACTGCATCTCTATCCCAAAGTTAATTTTTGGATGCTTGGATTGCTATTTTATAAAGTCTTTAAGCAAACCCTTTGTTTTATGGAAATATGTATAGCGCAAAGAGCTGTGAATTTCTTCCACACTTTTGAGAGAGAAGATGTAAGCATTGATCTAGCATGGGGAATAACATAGCATTAAGGAAAGTGATAACTTAAACACTTCTAGTTTTTGAATACAGGTAAATCATCTACTTATGACCACAATTAAGCCCAAAATTTATGTTGCTAAGTGAGAAATTTGTTAAGTGAATTTTGCCCCATTTTATGACTTTTCTCATCACATTTGTTAAATGAATCACTGCAGTTCTTAAATTAGTAACATAGTTGTTAAATGAATCTGGTTTCCCTGTTGACTTTGCTTGTCAAAGATCGCAAAAGGGGATCACATCCAGGGATGGGTTCTACTTACCTTTACTACCGGTTCGCAACGGGAACGCATGTGCAGATAGCTGATGACAACATCCAAGACAGTGGGCGGGCCTTTCGCCAGTTTTACTACCGGTTCTTGTGAACTGGTCAGAACCGGGGGCAACCCACCACTGATCACATCACTCTGGGACATTGCAACCATCATAAGTGAGTCAGCTGTCAAGCAGCCGAATGTAAATCATTTGACCATTTGTATGCTGCAATGATCATAAGTGTGAAAAATGGTCATAAATCACTTTTTTTAGTGCCGCTGTAACTTTGAACAGTCACTAAATGAACTGTTGTAAGTGAAGGACTACCTGCATATTTTTTCTTATTGATTTTGCTTTATAATTTATATTTTGAATATTTCCCTACTTCTTTGTATTGGATTTTCCACTTCAACTAATGCACTTAAGTATTTTTTTTAAAAAAAGCTGGCTATTATGCTGTCAACACTTCTGAACCGCTATTTTATTTTTACACGGCTTTTGGTGCCATGTTTTTCCTTTAAGAGGTTTCTGGGGATTGTGCCCAAATATAAGAATAAGAATCGTTATGAGAAGGTGCATGTTGTTCTTGCAATAATAGCAGAGTTTTGGATGTTTGCTTTACTTGCTTTGTAAGTTTTCATTGTCTAGCCAAAGTGGCTATCTTTCATATCTGTCTGAAATGAAAGGTAAATTTGTAACTTTGACAGATATTTGACAGATATTCTATGTTTACTTTATAGATTACTGCTTATGCTGGAGTGTTTACTATTTGTGGACCTCTATACTTCACTTGATTTATAACCCAGATCTGAGTTATGTGGCTATATAAAAAACTCATTTTAGAGGTAATCTCAAAGAGATCAAACATACTTTATATTCCATTGTGTTTAAGATTAAAGTATTTTCTTTTAGTTTTAAAATTATTTTTTATCAACAATATATTCTTTTTTATACCGCAATGTTAGCTACCAACAGTCATAAAAGGGACGTTGGTCTTACCGTGATACGTTCCTTCTCGTAGTGTAAAATGGGAGGTGCCAGTCTGGGTATTCCTTGCTCTAGCTCTATGTCCTGAGCTGAAAAGTTCTGAAGATCCGCCTCCCTGGTGACGTCTCTTCAGTTTTGCCAGCGAAGCGAAAGCGAATGGTACGCAGTCCAGGTCAATGTACGCAGACTGAAAAATAGAAACAACATGCTCCACCAGGGGAGCCGGTCCAGACAGCCACAAACAGGGTGGGGCTGGCACCTCCCATTTTACACTACGAGAAGGAACGTATCACGGTAAGACCAACGTCCCTTCTCCATAGTGTAGAAATGGGAGGTGCCAGTCTGGGATATACCAAAGACTGACCAGCCCTAAGGGAGGGAGCTGTCCTGGGCCGACGACCCCGGATCTTCATGAACCCGCTGCAGAACCCTTCTCCCAAAGGCCGCCTCCGCCGAAGCGAAGGAGTCAAGTCTATAGTGACGGATGAAGGGAGTGGGAGAAGTCTATGTGGCCGCCCTACAAATGTCTTCCACTGACGCCTAAGTAGACCAGGCCGCAGTCGTGGCAGCACTGCGGGTGGAGTGGGCCGTTATCCCTGAAGGCACCGGGAGAGCCTGAAGCTCATATGCAGATGAGATGCACGTCCTAAGCCAGCGTCCCACCGTGGAAGAGGTCACCCTGTGGCCAAGAGTCGACGGCTGAAAAGAGACAAAGAGAGCCTCCGTCTTTCGGAAAGAAGAGGTTCTAAAAATGTAAATACGAAGGGCCCTCTTCACATCCAAAGTGTGCCAGCTCTGCTCCAAGGCGTGCCGAGGCCGAGGACAGAAGTCTGGCAGGATCCACTCCTGCGCTCGGTGGAACAAGGAGTTGACCTTACGAAGGAAGGCATGGTCCAGCCGCAGAACCACCCTGTTGGAATGAAAAATACAGAGGTCTTTCCGCACCGATAGAGCCGCCAACTCTGAGATCCATCGGGCAGACGTGACGGCCACAAGGAAAGCAACCTTACACGATAGGAGACGGAGACTAGCCTCCCTCAACGGTTCGAAGGGCGCCTTAGTCAAAGCTTGAAGAACCTTAGCGAGATCCCAAGTAGGATAACGGTGAAGAGGCGGCGGTCTTAAATTAGTTGCCCCACGCAGAAAGATCTTCACCCTCGGATGGTTAGCAAGGGAGCCCCACCTCCCAAATGTCAAGACAGTGCCTAGCGCAGCCACCTGTCGCCGTAGAGTGTTAGTGGAAAGTCCCATGTCCAACCCGTTCTGCAGGAATTCCAGCACCTCCACCACTGATGCTGAAGTCGGGCTCAACTGTCTGGAGTCACACCACCCGGCAAACCTGTTCCATGTTGCCTCATATATTCTTGTGGTGGAGGGCCGCCTGGCCGCCTGCATAGTCCTGATGACCCTGGCCGGAAAGTTCTCCCGCCTCAAGAGGCCCCGCTCAACCTCCAAGCGGCTAACTGCAGTCTCTGCGGGTCCGGATGCTGAACCAGGCCCTGGCTGAGCGCGACTCTGTCCGGGGGAACCCGCCAGGGAGTGGCGACCGACAGGTCGACCAGGTCGGCGAACCAAGGGCGTCTGGGCCAATAGGGAGCCACTAAAACCAGTTCCTCCCTCTCCAGTATCAATTTCCGAATGACGGCCGGGATTAGGGGTAGGGGAGGGAAAGCGTAAAGGAGGCCCCTGGGCCACGGGGTCCGCAGAGCGTCCATCCCCGCCGCTCCTGGGGCAGGAAACCGGGAGAAGAAAAGGTGGAGTTGAGCGTTCGCTGGGGAGGCGAAGAGGTCCACCACCGGGCGGCTGAACCGGTCGACTATCTCCGCAAACAAGTTGGGATGGAGCCTCCACTCCGAGGGATCCACAATGGCTCGGCTCAGCCAGTCGGCTTCTACGTTGTCCGTCCCCGCGATGTAGTCCGCTGTCAGAGACAAAAGGTGAGTCTCTGCCCAAAGGCAGAGGGTCTCCGCCTCTCGCATTAGAGGCCCGGAACGAGTTCCCCCTTGCCTGTTGATATGGGCTTTCGTCGTCGTATTGTCCGTGAGAAGGAGCACATGCTGCCCCCTCACCTGCGGTAGAAAGGTCTGAAGAGACAGACGGGCAGCCCGGAGCTCCAACCAATTGATCTGATGGACTAGATCCTGGCAGGACCAGCGGCCCTGGGCCACCTGAGACCCGCAATGGCCCCCCCAGCCCGTCAGACTGGCATCCGACGTTACTATCACCCTGCGGGGTTCCCTGAAGAAGCACCCCTTCTGGATGGCCCCCGACGTCCACCAGGTCAGGGATCGTAGGACCCGAGGGGGGACCTGAACACTCATCTTGGATGAGCTCGTTCCTGCCTTCTGAAAGGGGAGCAAGAACCACTGTAGTGGTCTCGCATGGAGCCTGGCCCAGGGAACTATGTTCATACAAGAAATCACTTTCCCCAACAATTGGGATAGCTGGGCTACCTGAACTGACTGGGATCCCTGAATCGACTGAATCAGCGCCCTGATACTGTCCTGTCTGTCCGGGGACAAGAAGACCTGCCCCGCTATCGTGTCTATCAGGGCCCCCAGGTGAACTAACCTTGTAGAAGGTACGAGATGACACTTTGTCAGATTCACCGAGAACCCGTGGTCCCTCAATACCTGTATTGTTGTGCCAAGTCCTGTTCCGCTCGCCGCTGGGAGGACCCTTGTATGAGCAGATCGTCGAGGTAACACTGAATTCTGATGGGAAGAGACCTGAGATACGCCGCCAAGGCAGAGAGAATCTTGGTAAACGTCCGGGGAGCGGAGGCCAGCCCGAAAGGCAGGGCAAGATATTGAAAGGGGCGACCTGAATAGCAAAATCTCAGGTATTGACGATGCTCCGGCCGAATTGGGATGTGGAGGTAGGCTTCGGTCAAATCTATGGAGGCTAGGAAGTCTCCCTCCCTGATTCCGGCTAAAATGGAATGCAGGGAGTGCATTTTGAACCTCCTGTAAACTATAAAGTTGTTGAGGCCTTTCAAATTTAGAATTGCCCTCCACCCTCCCGAGGCCTTTGGGATGACAAATAGGATGGAATAGAACCCGCGCCCCCACTGCCCCCGTGGAACTGGCTGAATGGCCCGGATATCCAGCAAATGCTGGATAGCCGATTCCATGAGTTCCCGCCTGAGCGGGTCTCCAGAAACGGGGCAGCGGAGGAAACGCCTCGGAGGGGGTGAAAGGAATTCGAGGGAGAGCCCTGCTCTTACTGTCTCCCTCACCCAATTGTCTGTAGTAAGGTCGTCCCAGCGGTCTGCAAACAGGCTGAGCCTGCCCCCAGGAGGGTCCAGTGACGGATAGTCACTTAGATCTCCTGGCCCCTCTGCCACCGGAGCCCCTAAAGGGCTTGTTGGACGACTGTTGGCGACCCCGGGGAAAGGCTGGTCTATCTGCCTGATAATTAGGTCTGAAGGAGGGAAAGGGCCGTTGCTGACGGGGAAAGCCTGGCCCGGCTCCCCCCTGGCGGAAGGAGGGCCGCCTATAGTAAGGAGATGAACGGAAATCGGTTTGCCTGCTCTGGGACGGGAGGACCTTCCTTTTATCCCTTGTCTCAATAAGTAGGGGATCTAAGGCTTGTCCGAAAAGAAACCCCCCTTCAAAGGGAGCGGAAGCCAACTTCCACTTGTTCTTCCCGTCCATTCGCCAATGGTGTAGCCATAGCATACGTCTAGCGGTGACAGATGAAGCCATGGCCCTGGCAGAGAACCTGGCAGCTGCTAAGGTAGCGTCAGCCGTGTATTCAGCTGCAGCCAAAATCTTAGAAAGGTCTTGGTGGGCCCGAACATCCTCCGGTGCCAAATGGCCTTGGAGCTGGCGAAGCCATCTGACCAACGCTCTGGTGAGAAAGGATGCTGCCGAAGAAGCTCTTACAGCCCAGGCGTCCGCCTGGTGCGCACGACGAAGTGCCGTCTCCTCTCACCTATCTTCTGCCTTTAAGGCGTCCTCTGCATCAGGTGGTAGAACAGAAGAAGAAGTGAGAGCCGCCACCGGAGCGTCCACCTTTGGAACCTCCAGCAAGTTAAGCATGTCCGCATCCACCGTAAACAACTGGTTGTCCAGCCCTGAGGCCCTGGAGGAAAGAGCTGGGGCCGCCCACTGTCTACGGATCATGTCCAGAAACATTCTCGGGATAGGAATAGTATCAGCCTCCACTGCCTGTTCTGTGAAAAGATAATCATCCTGCTCTCCAGCACCCGAGGTACCAGGGAGTGCTGGGTCAGGACCCAATCGAGCAGTGGCCCTGGCCTTAATCAGAAGTGGCTTCAAAAGGGCTGGATTAAATAAACCCTTGAAAGCGGGCCTGGGTGGTTGGATCTGATCCCCATCCGAAATCTCCCCCTCCTCCAGATAGTCTTCTGCATAGTCAACTAGCTCAGAATGGGAAGGAGAGACCTGTCCCAGGTAATCTTCAGAAGGGGCAGGATATCCATGGGACTCCACCTCAGGTCTAAGGGCATACATTTGGGCAAACATCTGCGACTGAAGCTGCATCCCTTCTGCAATGCCCTGTCTAATAGCCTGCTCCACCCAAGACTTCATGGAATTCTGAACTTCCTGCTCCCCCCCTTCATCCTGGCGAAGGCCAGCCGCTGTAGGGGTAAAGGTGGCTTCAGGGCGTTTGTTGGTCCCAGAAAGCCCTGGACATTGCTGGGGCTCGACCTGCAATTCTGGAGACCATGCCCTGGATGGCCCAGCCAAGGTAGGAGAGTGGACAGTCTGAGGGACAGAATCTTCCACAGTCTGAACTGATGGCTGAAGCGCAGGCACAGAGGCCTGAGGGGGGTCAGCAGCCTTAATAATGGCAGCGGCCTTTGCAAATTCTCTGTCCAAGGCACGGTGCCTAACTTGAGCTGTCTTTTCCTCAGCCTTGGAACGCCCGGGGCGAGCTCTAGCCTTGGCCTTAATTTTATTGGCTGCAGCAAGGCTGGCAGTTCGTGGCCTAGAGGTCCTACCCCTGTCAGGTAGAGGTGACCAGGAGCCCTCAGCAGAGAAAGATGGTTGCCTGTCAGCATCCCCCATGATGTTAAGTCAGATGGCAGTCACAGGAAACCAAATTCCAAGACTCTGCAAAACAGTAACAAAGGAGAGAAAAAAATAAAAAAAGGTAAAAATTATTCTGGCCTAGAAACGAAATACAAAATGGCGCCCAGGTCTCAAAATGGCCGCTCCTCAACTGCCACAGTTCAAATAAAGGCCCTCTCCATAATCAGAAGCCATACCAGGTCAGGCCGCCAGGCAAACCCGCAGATAAAAAATGCGCTGGTCAGAAATTCACACTCTCCTCTGCTTCCCAAGTAGACACACCAGCTCTGTATTCAAATGGTTGCCAGGGGATCACAGCCGCCTGGCCCAATTCGCCCAAAAAATGCGCGGGGACGAAGGCCGCCGCGACTTACAGTCCGCCATTGCCCACCAGAATGTAGCGTGGCCCAGCGCCCGGCTCACATCATCAGCCCAGGCACCTAGAAAACGGACCAGCAGCCAATTCCGGCTGGCGCGGCTGCAGCAGAGTCAGGAGGCTTCAAAACCGGCAAATAGATCAAAAAAACGCCGCTCCGCTTCCCAGCTGATGAGCGGTGATCAAAGGGACGCCGCGGCCCTACAAAATGGCGCGCGCAGCTCCCGTGGCTGTCTGTGAAGCCTGGGAGGCTTCCGAAGAATATTTGGAGGGACCGGGGCGAAAGCCAGCCGGCTAGCCCCTCACAGCCGCCCACACGCTAAGGGAGATTGAGGGGAGAACAACAGCCACCCCCCCACACGCTCAATCCAAAACCGGAGAGCTCCCTTTTGAACAATACCTGTAAACAAGCAACGAGGGGAAAGCAGCTTCCAAAGGAAAAAGAAAGAAAAATAAAGTAAAGGAAATTCCAGGGAAAAAAGGTTTTTACACTGGCTCAAAGCTCAGGAGCTAAAATCTTGCAACCATGAGCTGTGCTGAGCTGAAAAAAACTGAAGAGACGTCACCAGGGAGGCGGATCTTCAGAACTTTTCAGCTCAGGACATAGAGCTAGAGCAAGGAATACCCAGACTGGCACCTCCCATTTCTACACTATGGAGAATATTTTGTTTACATTATTCATACATATATGCCCATTTTTCTTTGATAATGTACAGAAGTGCTGTTTTATTTAAGTGAATGTAAAATTATTCTCTTCAGATTACTGTAAAATAGCTACAGTTTTAATGTAACATATTTATATATATTTTTCATCACAAAATTGTAGTATATATGATATGATGTTCTCTGTCCAGATATTGATCAAATTTAAACATAAACTTAAGCAAAATAGCTGCATAATTTCATATAAAATATCATGAAGGTATAATGTCAAGGCTATTAAAGTTATGGTAGATAGTCAACGATGTAGCCTTTTGTCTTGAAAACAGATTTAGCTGGATAATGTTGTTTGAATATTGAAGAGCAAGTAAAATAAGTTAGTAGTCCTGCCATTTTATTCTATTTCTTCCCCATTTCTGTTAGGTGTTTCCCATAGAACCCTTGTCTTGGATCGACTCTGCTTTGGCAGGTCAGCAGTGTATCCATTTCAGAAGTATGTGGGTAACATGATACTTGACAAGTTTAACCTTTGGCTTTGTTCTGTTACTGTTGTCTGAAGAAGAGCCTTTCACTGTTCCTCTTGCTTGTGGCAGGAGTGTGTCGTTTTTTATTTGTAAAGCGAATCCTAAATCATCATTTTCAATTGTACAGTAGTTGTACGACCTACTGTACAACTGAGACCTAGGTGAATTTTGTATTATAAATTGGTTCAGAGCGTGTTTTCCAAGAAGATAAATTGGAATGTAGATTGTGCTTCTCTTTTGAACATGCTTGCAGTCCATGCTGTCTTTTGGAAAATGTCTAAGGCCTGCTGTTGCTGAATTCAAATGCCCTGTGAAAAGTTAGATATATCCATAAATTCTTTAAAGAACTGTAGTTAGATATGTCCATAAGTTCTCCAAAGAAATGCATGGCTTCTGTATATAGAACTGAAGAATAAAAGGACGTATGTGTAGGATTTATGAAAAAAAATTTTGAGAACCAGAATTAGCCATGGCCAATGCAAACAGATTTTAGGGTCCTGTAACTAATGCAAATTGAAAAATCATAAATCTGTAACATGAAATACAGTGGAAGACTTTTATGGCTTTTGGTGCAAGCCCATTGCAGGGAGAGGCCTACAAAAGGAGTCTGAGGATTCAATAGGAAGAATAGTAGGGTCTCTCTTTTCCCCATCTGCAGCTATATGAAGCTTTAGGAGACTAACAAAGTACAGTGTACGCTTTTAAGATATGAAAATGAGTGGCTGTAATCAGTTGTTTATATCAATATGCATGTCTGAAAAAGAAACTACTATGATGGGAAAATCGGAGAAAATTCATCCATTTTTCTAGGTTTTAGAAAGGATTTTCTCAACAGGTTTGATGTAACTGAGTAAATGAACCTGGGTGGATAAAAATCCTTATATCTGCAAATGAGAATAAATCTGGAAAAAAGTATAAGTGAGAGAATCATAAAGCCTGCTGAGGCAATATTCAGTTGAATTGTAAGTAGAGCTGACTCTGTTCTAGGAACTGACGAAAGATGGATTGGTAATATGTCTTGTTTTGCGTTGGTTGAGTTATCGCTTAGTAGATGAGAGTGCTTCAGGTTTAGTGTAGGGTGACTACATAATGTTGTTTCTAGGGTAACTGGTGGTGGGAACATCTAAAAAAGGTAAAGAAATCTGTTCTGAGGATGAACATTTAAAATGATTCTTGGATTGCATTGGGTTGATCTGTGAGTTGTTTCTTTACTTTTTTTTTATATTTTGCAATGCCATTGTACCTTATTTATTTTATTCTGCTTTCAGCATTACTGTGCTTGTCAACATTGCTTGTATTAAACCTGGATATTCAGTTGATATCTATTAATCTGTACCTTAAAGATGGAAGTAATGTAATGTAGCTACATCAGGTCACTTTGCATGCTGTTGGGGGTGAGTAAATGTATTCATAATATAAAATTGTAAAACTATTTACATGTCACCAGTAAATTTCAGTTGTGAAAGAAGAGCACCTCAAAATAAATTAGTGGGTTGTTAGTTTGATATCATTATAATATTATTAACCATGGGTTCATCAGAAATACAGTCCCATTTTATATATTTTAAACATGAGATATTTAAATGTTGTTGTATTTAATGTGCAATGTGCTATTGTAAGTCAATAAATAGGATCCCTCCCCACTTTTTTTTTTTTAATAGAACAGGTTTCTCCAACTTGGAGCCTTCCAAATGTTTTAGTTTGCAACTCCCATCATCCCTAGCAATAGGGTGGAGTTCAGTTTAGGGAAAGCTGAAATAGATAATAATCAAACTTAAGCTCCTGTAATATTTATTATCTTATATAAACAAGGCATGATAGAATAGATATGCTAATTATGAATCTCTGTAGCTATTTTAATTTCAATTACATTGTGGCATTTCCCTTCTGTCCAGTAGCTGTTCAGATTTCTTAAAACAAACATTTCTTGTTTTAAAAAATGTTTCAAAACAAAAAACAATCTTACTTTAAAACAAAATGTTAGAGGCATGTTTTTCAATATAAAATTCTGTAGTTATACAGATGCTGCTTAAAATTACCATTATCTTTTGTCATGTATTTTTTGTCTTGGCTGTATTTTGAATATACTTGCTAAAATAAAAGTGACTGGTGACACAACAGGCCCTATCATATTCAGACATCGTTTCCTGTACATATTTTGTGACAATATTTAAATGACAAGGTAAGAAGGCCAAGAATGACTATTCTAGCTGGACTTATTCACAGAGCTATATAGAATTACATTGTTCCGTATAGCTGCTTGCATAAATGAGAATGATACTTTATCATATAGCTGTTCCTAAAATAGTATGTTAGTTAAATCTTCTCCAATTTAGTACTTTCCAGATGTTTTATAACTTTCATAATCTCCTGATGAATAACGTTGTCTGCTGTATTGTGTGAAGATGATAGAAGTTGCAGTGCAACACAGATGATTGGTTCTGATTGAGGAAATCAGCATTTTTTTTCAATCTTCAAATTTTCAAATTGTAGGATGCCAATAAAAATCAATAGCTAATGAGAAGAAAAAGTTAATAGACCAGTTTTATTTTTAAACCTTAATCTATACATTCATATCTTGTATTATTTATAGGAACTTGGTTTAAGAGATAAAAATTGGTATTCATGTACAAAATGTATCCACATTGCTTTGGGCAGAACCCAGTAAATGAATGACTCTTATTATCTAGTTATAGTATATTATTAGCTAAATGTTTTGTGCACATTTTGATAGAGGCCCTTTAGATACAACTATAGGTGGCAAATGAATGGGAACAATTTCAAACAGGTTTGGGCTTTCAAATAGATTGGAATTGTTTTCCATGCCACTGGCTCATAGAAGCCCCAAATTTAATCGGAGAAGGTCAAAAAAAGAGTAGCCACCCTCCTAAGTCTTTTTAAAAATATAAGGTAATCATATGTCTGGTAGAGTAAAAGTATTTAAGGCCAGAGTACTAGTACAGCTGCGTTATGGCTTTTAAATATGTGCATATAAGAATTTAGAACCATGAGAAGATGTTCAGTCAAGCTTCTCAAGGAACTTATTTTGATTCCTTGTTCTGCCTCTAATTAAAGTTAGAATGGTTCCAATTAAAATTCATGCTTAGATTGCTTATATTGTTTAATGGCTCAGACTAATCTTTAATCCAAACTGTCTTGTGTTTTTGATTCTTCAAAATACATTCCAGACTTTTTGATGAAAATTACTCGGTGACCATAACCATTGTGGCTTTCAATGGAATTTGTTCAGACCTAAGCAACTTCAAGCAATGTACCTTACAAAACAATCTCAGCCAGCGAATTCGGGAAAAAGTATTGTACCCTGCTCTTTACTTATATAATATTGCCCCTAAAAACACTATAAAAGCTTTTACATTTGCCCATTGCAATACCCTCTGTTCTATGTTTTGGAAGGAAAATTCTGTAAGATAAGAACCATTATGTCTTTGTGATGAGGTGGAAATTGAAACTTATGTTTCTGCACTCCTTTTTTTATAGGGACCTGCAAGATACTTAGATTTCCCCATCGATAACATAATATTTAAGCAGGTTTATCATAGTGCCATCGTGATGGCATTTCTTTTTGTAATTGCTGATATATCAACAGTAGAAACAGCTTCACTAATGTAATTTCAGTTTACATAACTATTATTTTGTAAGTGGGTAACCTGTGAATAGGGGCATATTAGATTAAAGAGATTTTCATTTTCTGTCCTATAAAGAATACGTTGGAAATTTTAAAAATTAAACTATCCTCATTAATAACTATTTACTAATACAAACTAATACCATAAATTTAAAGGGAAAACCTACTTTTCTTTTATTATTAGTTTTTAATCTTCCTGATATGGTGGTTTTATTTCCTATTATACTGCTCTTTTCCATTCACCTCAGTTATGCAAATTTTTGAGAGATTAATTTTCAATTATTTTTCAGTAGAAACTACATTTATATGCCACTGATATAAACGTTGAAATAATTTAATACAGTCTATAATGAAATATAAATAATACAAATACAGTACTGTACATAGTATATATTATCTTCCTTGAATAAGTGCACAAATTTATCTTCGGTGCTAAATTTTCAAATAAATAAAAACTTTAAGACAGTGATTATCAATGCTTCACATCTGTATTAAACTATGATATGTTCGGAGATGTTCTGAACACTGTAGAATTTATAATAAACATAGATTGAATTTACGTTTGCTTTAAATCAGTTTACTTAAATGTATCCTGGCATCATACTAAAAGATCACTTGTTTGTTTGCAGTTGTATTATATTCCATTGACAATCAGCATGTATTTATGATGGTTGCAGTGTCCTGGATTGTGTGATCACCATTTGCGATCTTGCCGGACGGCTGCTGACAGGCAAAGTCAAAGGGAGAGGCCCAATTCACTTAACAACTCTAGTAAATTTGCTTAAAAACCATGGCAAAAGAGGTCATAAAATTGGGCTTGACTCACTTAACCATTTTGTTAGTCACAGACATTCTAGTCCCAATTGTGATCATAAGTTGAGAACTATCTGTACATGCCAACTGGTATCTGGTTGTACTTTGATACTAACATGGAAAAATTTAAATGACAATTTGACTCATGTTAGAGTAAGCATTCTAAGGTTCAAAGACCCTTTGCTCATATCCTGAATAGATTGAAATATATTGTTATGGAATATTATTTTAGTGACTAAGGGACCAGGTTAGAAACCAGGAGGTTATTGAGTTCTAGTCCTATTTTAGGCATGAAAGCCAGCTGGGTGGCCTTGGGTCAGTCACTGTCTCTCAGGCAACCCACCTCACAGTGTTGTTGTGGGAAAAATAGGAGGAGGAAAGAGTATTAGGTATGTTCCCCAATTAGGTATAATCACTTCAAATATTAAATTTGTTTGATTGTGGAATGTTGCATAATTTACATTGATTGTAAAATATCTTTTTTCCTCTGCAATAGGAAATTAAAATGTACTTCTTAGCTTTATGACAAATCAATATTCTCTGTTATTTTAGATGTTCAGTAATGGGATTTCAGTCTCTAATGCATGCTATACCTCAACACCATTGGAATATAGGTCTCCTCTCTAAAGAACAGTTGAGTACAAATGTTACCAAGTGCTGATACTTGAGTAGAATATGTGCTGTCTGAGAACAGAAAAGTATTGCAAGTTCTAGTTTTACTGAATCTGTAAGGAATGCTGATAGGATATGAAGATAAGCAGAATTATATGAAATGAAACTCTTGAGATAGTCTGTTATGTATTCATGCTTCTGAGCACAGGGTTATTATTTCACATACAATAAAATCTATCATTTTTTAAAATGATTTTTTTCCTGTAATATGGGGATTTTGCTTCTGAAAATTCCTATTTATGGATCCAGGATTCTACATTTTAAAAAAAGGATTGATATATGAGAAGGATATTTTAAAAACAAAACAAAAGAGGAAAGAAGATACTCTTCTTAGAAAAGTATTTTATTCTTGGAAAACAAATATTATATTCTGTTTTTACACTAGAGTGTATTTAGTGCATAAGACCATTTTGGATGTCATAGTAAATTTGGTTTATTGTTACAGGAGCAAGAAATAGCAAATCTTGGACTGACATATGCCTTATGGCATGGCTATAAAGAGAATATTAGAAGTTTTTGCTCCTTTATTATCGATTACAGTTTAGTAAATGATTGGATTTGATAAATTGGAATCGATTAGGTAGCTTAAAACATGAAGCTGATTCATTTCACCAAACTGTCCTTAAAATTAACTAAAATTTAGGGTTTGTAACTCTGAACTGAACTGTAGAAAAAAAAGAATTATTTTTTCCTTAATGTGTGAAATAATTCATTCTCAGAATTGAGTACGATCCATGTATTTTATTATTATAATAAGTATGTTTTTTAACTGGCACATTCAAAGGCTGAGGGTAGGGAAAACAACTGCCTTGGGCCTAATCATTCCCCTTGGATCAATGCCTCTTGCCTTTCACAAAACCTAAACTTGTAGATGAGGCCCTAATAGAGGCTGTAGAAAAGGAATGGTGTAGAAAGAGGCAGCATGAGAAAAATAGGAATTGCTGTCCTACACATATCTTCTCCACTCCAAAGTCAGATGTTATTGCAACATTGCCAGTTACCTCTTTCTCTTCAAATCCAATGACTTGGAAGATAGGCAGAGAGTGGGTGAAACAAGTGCTTGCTATTGACCATTCTCTTTTTCCGTGGCTTCAAAAGATACTGTATTTTTCGGAGTACTGGTATTTTTACCCCAAAAAGGGGGTGAAAATCTGGGTGTGTCTTATACACCGAATGTAGCTCCACCCGCCCACTGGCCCCCACCCTTTGGCCTGTGCCTCGAAGCAGTTGCAAGCAAACAGCAAGAAAAAACAGCTCCTTTCAGCTTCAGCATAGGCTAATTAGCACAAGTTGATTAGATTGGCCTCCTGACTCTCAGCTGATTTGCTCTCAGCTGTTTTGTCAGGGCTCTTGCTGCTAGCTGCAAAGAGTGCTAGAGCAGATTTTTTCCCCCCTTGTGCTAATCAAGCTATGCTGAAAGCGAAACTGAAAATAAAGCAGGCTGTTTGCTGCAACGAGGCAAAATTAAGCAGAGGCAGAGGGAGATTTCTTTTTCTTCTTTTTCCTCACCAAAAAAGGTAGGTGCAAAAAATGGGAAATTTAGGGCAAAAGAGGAGAGTTCAAGATTTTAAAACACAAAAGAAAAAAAGGAGAAAGAAAAAGGCAAAAATAAAAATGGGAAGAGAGAAAAAGAAATGAAAGAGAAAAATGTTATACATATTTAGAATTGAAATATGAATAGTAATAAGAAATAAATGGGAAATCATGATTGTAAAAATGAAATGAATAATAATTGGAATATTTGTCTTTGTATTTTTGAAATCTAGACAATTATAAGTTTTTATTTTTTTATTTCTTTTAGAAATATGAATAAGTATAAACTGTAACAATTGAAATACCTTTAATGGTATATGGTGGTGAAAGTAAAAAGGATTAAATTATAGCTTGGATAACAGCTAGAACATTTTAAAATTTAATTAGGGAAATTTTTTTTTTATTATTATTATTAATTTATATACCGCCCTACTTCTGGAGGACTCAGGGCAGTGAACAGCCACAAGATAAAAATACATCATACAAAAGTTAAAAACCATTTAAAAGTACATTAAATAATTTTGGCCCAAAAAACCAATTTAAAAACACCCAACTTGTATAAAATTTAAAAGCAAATTAAAGTGAGAGTCAAGCCATACCAGCCTGCTGGAATAAAAATGTTTTGAGGGCGCGGCAGAAAGTGCGTAAATCTGGGATCCTCCGTATCTCCGTGGGCAGCTCATTCCAGATGGCAGGTGCCCCCACAGAGAAGGCTCTCCCCCTGGGGGCCACCAGTCGACACTGTTTGGCCGACGGCACCCTGAGGAGCCCTTCTCTATGGGAGCATACTGGTCGGTGAGAGGCTACTGGTGGCAGAAGGTGGTCTTGTAAGTATCCTGGTCCTAAGCCATGGAGCGCTCTAAAGATGGTGACCAAAACCTTGAAGTGCACCCGGAAGACCACCGGGAGCCAGTGCAGCTCACGCAGGAGGGGAACCACATGGGAGCGCCATGTCGCTCCCATAACCACCCGCGCGGCTGCATTCTGGACCAGCTGGAGCCTCTGGGTGCTCCTCAAGGGGAGCCCCATGTAGAAAGCATTACAGTAGTCCAGGCGTGAGGTGACGAGGGCATGAGTGACCGTACGTAATGAGTCCCGATCCAGAAAGGGCGAATCAGGCGGACCTGATAAAAAATCCTCCCGGCCACAGCTGTTAAATGCTCTTCTAAAGACAGCCGTGAGTCCAGGAGGACACCCAAGTTGTGAGCCCTATCCGTGGGGGCCAACGACTCGCCCCCAATAGTCAGTGATGGTACCAACTGACTATATCGGGACGTCGGAAACCACAGCCACTCGGTCTTAGATGGGTTGAGTCGGAGTCTGTTTCTCCCCATCCAGATCCGCACGGCCTCCAGGCACCGGGACATCACTTCAAGGGCATCATTGGGGTGATCCGGGTGGAGATGTGCAGCTGAGTGTCATCAGCGTACTGGTGGTATTTCACCCCGAAACCACGGATGATCTCGCCCAGCGGCTTCACATAAATGTTGAACAGAAGGGGCGAGAGGACTGAGCCCTATGGCACCCCGCATACAAGGCACCTCGGAGTTGACCTCTGCCCCCCTGTCAACACAGACTGCGACCGGTCGGAGAAAAAGGAGGAGAACCACCACAATACGGTGCCTCCCATCCCCAACCCTTCCAACTGGTGCAGCATGATACCATGGTCGATGGTATCAAAAGCCGCTGAGAGGTCTAACAGGACCAGGACCGAGGAGCAACCCCTGTCACGAGCCCTCCAGAGATCATCAACCAATGCAACCAATGCCGTTTCCATACTGTACCCAGGCCTGAAGCCCGAATGGAACAGATCTAGATAAGCCGATTCATCCAGGTACTGAGGCAGCTGTCGCGCGACCACACTCTCAACAACCTCCACAACAAAGCGAAGGTTGGAGACTGAACGATAATTAGCCAACACTGCCAGATCCAGGGAAGGCTTCTTGAGGAGAGGCCTCACCACCACCTCTTTCAAGGCGGCGGGGAAAACATCCTCACTCAAAGAAGCATTTATAATCCCCTGGAGCCAGCCTCATGTAACCTCCCGAGAGGCCAGCACCAACCAGGAGGGACACGGGTCCAATAAACATGTGGCTGCACTCAGTCTGCCCAGTATCCTGTCCAGTCTTTGGGAGTCACAGGATCAAACTCTTCCGAAATAATATTCCCAAGACCTGCCTCCGTCATCCCTCCTGGATCTACCCAGTCAGAGTCTAGGTGTTCCCGAATCTGAGCGATTTTGTCATAAAGATATTGTACAAAGTCCTCAGCCCTACCCTCCAAGGGGTCCTCCCATGCCCCCTGGTGGAGCATGGAGCGGGTTACCCTAAACAGGGCGGCTGGGTGATTATCTGATGACGCAATAAGAGCGGAAAAATAATTACTCTTCTCTGCTTTTATCGCCACCAGATAGATCTTAATATAAGACCTTACCAGTGTTCGGTCAGATTCAGAACGACTAGCCCTCCAACTGCTCTCTAGGTGTCTTTTCCGGCGCTTCATCTCCCTCAGGTCCTCGGTGAACCAAGGAGCCAGGTGAGATCGGCGCCGGGTCAGAGGCTGCAAAGGCACGCCCCTATCCAAAGCTCCAGTGGCCGCCCTATCCCAGGAGGCCACTAGGTCTTCAGCTGAGCCGTGTGCCAGAGCCTGAGAAAGTGGCCCCAGCTCCCTCTGGAACCTATCTGGATCCATCAGGAGCCTGGGGCGGAACCACCTCATCGGTTCCGCCTCCCTGCGGCAGGGTGTGGCGGTTCGAAGGTCTAAGCGAAGGAGGGAGTGATCTGACCATGACAAGGGTTCAATTGCTATATCCCCTATCTCAAGATCACTCAACCACTGGCCAGAGACAAAAACCAGGTCCAGCATGTTTCTCCCCATGTGAGTAGGGCCATGAATTAACTGGGTCAGGTCCATGGCCGTCATGGAAGTCATGAACTCCCGGGCCGCCTCAGACACCTCGCCGACGGATGGCAGGTTAAATCCCCCATGACCATAAGCCTGGGGGTATCAACCGCCACCGTGGCTATAACATCAAGCAGCTCGTGCAGGGCCACTGCCACATGGCAGGGAGCCAGGTACGTGACTAGCAGGCCCATCTGCACCCTATGACCCCACTTCACAAGGAGGGACTCACATCCGGCCGTCTGAGGAACAGTAGCCTCCCTCGGACTAAGACCCTTGTTAATAACAATAGCCACCCCCCCGCCCCTCCCCTGTGACCTTGGCTGATGAAATGCACGGAAACAGGGTGGGCACATATCAGCAAGAGGGACTCCCCCCTCCTGGCCCAACCAGGTCTCCATAATACCCGCCAGGTCTGCACCCCCCTCCTGAATAAGCTCGCAAATGAGGGGGGCTTTATTTGCCACAGACTTGCTGTTGCACAGCATCAGCCGAAGGCCCAAGGCCCAAGGATCTGTGCAACCTGGGGAACGAGAGGAGCATTGGAGGCCGGAGCGTGCCACCGCTTGAAGACAGTGAGCACGCACCCCCACAACATGATGTGGCCTCCTACTCCCGCCATATCTGCCCCTCTCACCTACAGTATCGATGTCATAGCCATCCGCACCACAAGCTCTAACCCCCTCCTTGACCCCAAGACCCACACCCCCCATGCCGCACTCCTCAGCTGGACTAGGCACCCTCCCCCGTGGGTTCTCCCCCAGACCCACGCAGCCCATCCCCTTCCCAGAATCCTTTAAAATCTTGTTCAAAAACTTCCCTAGAAAACCCCACAGCCCTCTTTTTGCAGCATGCCATCTCTCAGGATTCCAAAGTCCGTCATCGAGATAGGCCCTCGATAGAGTGGAGGGCCAAACCTGCGAGAGGGGGGAATCTCGCGGGGTGAGGAGCTCAAGCACTGAATACATCCGCTCATTAGGGTGAAATAGTCCGTGGTCGGGAGACCACCGAGATATTATAGTCCACAAGGGGAAGTTCCAATCCAGGTACAAACAATCTGACTCCATTGCCCTCTCACAGCAATGGGGGGCGGAAATACATGTTATTCGACTGCCAGTAATTTCTTGGACCAGCCATCCTCTCACGAGGCCGATCCAGTTTAAATAATCCAAATGGATTGATGGAAAACCGGTAGTGAGAACTGTCATACACCGGTTCCCTCCAGACTTGTATACCCAGATCTAATTCCCCATACTGGTAGAAGAAAGTCAGGGAGCCCAGCTCATGAGAAGGATTTAGTATGGGGAGAAATCTTGGGATTTCAGAGAGGGCTTGATGAAACTGGGGGAAGTAGGAGTCACTCAGCAGAACAGGATAGGCGGGGTAGCAGTGACCATAATAAGGCCAAAAGGCCTAAACTTGGTTAAAAAAGGAAGGAGGGAGGGGGAGGCAATGCAGGCAGCAAAGTGTCCATAGTCATTTTCCAACCCCCCTATCCACTTCAACCTCCAGTTGATGGTAATGCTCCCCAGTTTTGCCCCCTCCAGCTCACCATGGAGGTCTCTGGGTATGCCTGGGGGCGGCCCTTCCTCCATGGTCCAAACCCCTTCAGCCGCCCAGGAAAAAAACAGGTCGAAGGTACTGCCAAGTGTCCCACGCCATCTCCTTCAGGGACTACTGGCCTTTAGGTAGCCACCCTAACTCCAGCTGCCATTTCTGCGACCGCCAATGCGGCTGCTATCTCCGCCGCCGACACCGGCCCTCCCGACGACCTCCACAGCCTCCCCTAGCCTCCACAGGTCTTCCCGAAGCATCCAGGGGAATGGAAAGCCCCCACGGGAGCGTCTTGGTGCTGCCATCGTCGGCCGCCATCGTTCTGTTGTCCCTCCAGCCACTGGTAAACTCAAACAACCGTCTCTGCCAAAACGCCATTCCTCTCAGCGCTGGGATGACCCGGAGGGCGGAAAAAGCCCTCAAAACGTTCCCTGGACATTCCTCTACCCGGGCAGGGGGCCATAGATGGTCAGACTGGCCCCCTGAAGCCTCCCTGGGCCAGGACATCACCTCAAAAGTTGCGAATCTAGCGACAAAGCGCCATCTTGGACATGCGCAGATCATCCAGTAATGTAATGATTGAAATATTTTTAAATATATATTGTGATGAAAGTAGAAATGATTAAGTTGTGATTTGGAGGATTATATGGGCAAAACTTTGTGGGTTATTGGGAGAGTTTAAGATGTGAAAATGAGTAACATAAGAGGGGAAAATTATTTGGTTTATTATTATTGGTAAATATAATTAATTGATTTGTAAGAAATTGGATTGCATGGAAATAATTGGAATATTCATGTTCATATTGATTAATATACAAAAAAAGATAGTTATATAACTAATTGATTTATATTAAAATGTTGAATTTGTATTAATTGTAATATTACATAATTAACCCACATTGATTATGATAATTATATAATCAATGTGAGGATGGATATAAAAATAGATGACAATGGGAAGGGGTATAATATAGAATAGAAGGGAAAAAATTGAATTTGATTAAGATTAGAGATGAGAATGAAGGGTAATATTGTTTTTTTTAAAAAATAGATGAGGAATAAATATGGCAAAAAGGAAATATAGAAATTGTAAATTTAATTGCAATGACTAAACACTGTTTAAATTTGTGAACCAGCCAAATACTCTGTTCAAAGAAAATACATTGTATGTTTGTATGTGTGTTCGTCTAAAAAATAAAAAAAACTTAAAAAAAAACACCAAAAAAGGTAGGAGGGTCTTATACTCCCGTGCATCTTATACTCCAAAAAATATGGTATTTAAAGGGGGTCCCAAAAAAAGGTTGAAAACCATTGAGCTAAACAGTTATATTTATATCCCTGCCTTTTTAAAAAAATGGTATGATATTATGTATGCTTGAACTTCAAGTCTGTATAGTTTGAAAGCCAAAGTATAGTAGCATAGTTTTCTTTATCTTTTGCTCATTTTTAAAAATGTATTTGTCTCATGTTTTTGTTTTTGATAGTTTCCATGATTTGATGAAGCGCTATCAAATGTATTCCAGACTGGAAAATGGCAGCATTCACCCACCAGTTCAATTAGAAAACTAATTTATCCAAATAGAGGTAAATTGTAACATTTTTTCACTGTTAAAATGTATTTTAAAGGGGAGCTAAACAATGACAATTTAGTACCAATAGAAGAGAATATATATAGCTTGAGGTTGAATTGTGGACTCCTTGATCCTCTCTAAGGTTGGGTTTTCCCTGCAGACATTTCATTTCCCAACATCTTCAGGCAACATCTTCAGTACTAGAAGGGAATAGAGTTTGATGGGGATATTGTTTTCTCCTTGGAAGTTCCTTGATTAGGCTGTTGTTCATTGGTTGATTGTTTGTTTAATTTGGTAGGTCCTTGATTAAGGAATTGTTAATCTTGAGGATTAATACCAGACAAATAATCAGTCACTAAACAATATCCTAAATAATCAAACTCAAGGAGCACCAAGGACTCCACAATGGCAATCTATTTGTGATAAGGCAAATACTCACCTGCCTGCTTTCTTTTCTTAAAAAGTATTCAAAACTAGGTGATCAAATATTATTTGATTCCTCTTTACTGGATTTGACTAGCTAATGACGACATTAGATGATTTAATTTAGTATTTAAGTTTTGTAAGTAATTTAGTGAGATATTGTTGCCAAGTGATGAGGCGTTTGTATGTGTGTTTCTAATTATTGCTATTTATTCATATTTGTTCTCTTTTATTCTTTAAAGTTTAACAATTCATTCTTTATCTTAATATCTTTATATTTGTTTGGGGTTGGTTTTCTTCCCTTTCATCTTTTTTATTGTACAGCAATCTTCCTCCTCAAACCTACCACCTCTCTCTTTTCTTTTCTTTCCTTCTTACTTTCTCTTTCCCCCCCTTCTCCTTCCTACTTCCTCTTCCTTTCTCCTCCTCCTCCTCTCTTCCTCCCTCTCTTACCTTCACTCCTACTCTAATTTCCCTTCCCTTCCTTCATGCCTCTCTATTGCTGTATCCTTTTATGCATGGACTACTCAGAGGGCTGAAAAAGTTATTTTTGACTGGTCCTCGCACTTTTGACCAGTCCTCAAATTTATGATTGTCCTCACATTTTACGTTTTTTGCCCTATCTTATCACCATGTTGAAGAGAAGCAGTTGTGAAATGAGTGACATGGTTGTTAAGAATGCTGCACGGGCATAAATGTGAGGATGGTCATAAGTGTGAGGACCAGTCAAAAGTGCGAGGACCTGTTAGAAATGACTTTTTTCAGCCCTCTGAGTAGTCCCTACACACATAGCCATGGTCACCCAGTCACATGACCAGCTAGCCACACCCACCCAGTCACATGACCTCCAAGCCACGCCCACAAAATAAGCCAGGCCCACAGAACCGGTAGTAAAAAATTTTAGAACCCACCCTTGGTTGGGGGTCACCACAACATGAGGAACTGTATTAATGGGTCGCAGCATTAGGAAGGTTGAGAACCATTGTTCTAAGGACAGCCCTTTATCCAAGAGGACACCTAAATTGCGAGCCCTCTCCGTGAGGGCCAAAGACTCGCCCCCAGTAGTCAGAGATGGCACCAACTGACTATATCGGGACGCCGGGAGCCACAGCCACTCAGTCTTGGATGGGTTGAGCTTGAGCCTGTTTCTCCCCATCCAGATCCGCATGGCCTCCAGACACCGGGACATCACATTAAGGGCATCATTGGGGTGGTCCAGGGTGGAGATGTACAGCTGAGTGTCATCAGCGTACTGGTGGAACTGCACCCTGAATCCACGGATGATCTCACCCAGCCGCTTCACATAAATGTTGAACAGAAGGGGCGAGAGGACCAACCCTTGCAGCACCCCACACACAAGGCGCCTTGAGGTCGACCTCTGGCCCCCTGTCAACACAAACTGTGACCGGTCAGACAGAAAGGAGGAGAACCACCGCAACACGGTGCTTCCCACCCCTAACCCCTCTAACTGGCGCAGCTTGATACCATCGTCGATGGTATCAAAAGCCACTGAGAGATCTAATAGGATCAGGACAGAAGAAAAACCCCTGTCCCGAGCCCTCCAGAGATCATCAACCAATGCGACCAATGCCATTTCCATGTTGTACCCAGGTCTGAAACCCGACTGGAATGGATCAAGATAGACCACTTCATCCAGGTACTGGGGGAACTGTCGCGCCACCACATTCTCAACAACCTTTGCCACAAAGCGGAGGTTGGAGTCTGGACGATAACTCGCTAAAACAGCCGGGTCCAGGGAGGGCTTCTTGAGGAGGGGCCTCACCACCGCCTCTTTCAAGGCGGCGGGAAAGCAACCCTCACTCAAAGAAGCATTGATAATCCTCTGGAGCTGGCCTCATGTAACCTCCCGGGAAGCCAGCACCAACCAGGAGGGACACGGTTCAGCGTTTTGAATCCCTAGTGCTGTGTAATGGGGTGAGCTCTCGTTACTTGTCCCAGCTTCTGCCAACCTAGCAGTTCGGAAGCACGTAAACAATGCAAGTAGATAAATAGGGACCATCTTTGGTGGGAAGGTAACAGCATTCTGTGCGCCTTTGGCGTTTAGTCATGCCGGCCACATGACCACGGAGACCTCTTCGGGACAGCGCTGGCTCTTCAGCTTTGAAACGGAGATGTGCACCGCCCCCTAGAGTCGGTAACGACTAGCACATATGTGTGAGGGGAACATTAAACAGAACCTTTAAACAGAACTGCCAGCTAGGACAGCAGTCTTTGAGAATTGGTCCAGCTATCTGCAATTTGGCTGGGTCGCAAACAGTATGTTCAGATTAACATGTTTTTCCTTCCACATATGAAGAAGAAGAAATGGAATGATTCAGTATTAAATTTTGAATAAACCATACTTTCCAGAAACTTGTAAAGTTGGAGAATTTACAAAAATTATTTTCTCTTTTAAACATATGAATTATATGGTAATGTTACATGAATGTACATATATGTTAAAGGCTAAACCTTTCTTTGCAGAGGTTATGGCTGCGGGCCAACATAATTTAATGGATTTTAATTCAAGGTAGTTTAAATCAGAATAATGTGCCATGAAAATCAGTTTCACAAGTCCTGTTTTATCTTAAGCTAATTCTATATTCTTAGTATATTGTTTCCTTTTGTTAAATTATTTTTGACTAAATTAGCAGAAGTATGAGAATATGATATTTCTTTCAGCTATAATTGAAAAATAAATCAGGCTTTTGTAAATGTCATAAATATAAAAACATTCATATCAAGAAAACAATAGCTTTAGCAATAATCTTGCTAAATTGAAGAAGGTTTATAAATTATTGAAGTTTTTTCTTAATTATTGATCTGTGGATTTCCAATTAATTAGCCTGTTTCTACTTCTTTTAGTGCATATATATTATAAAGTCATTTCCTCATTAACAACTTTAAGAGTCATCCAATCACCATTTTGCCAAAATAATAGTGTCAAGAACAGACTTGATACCACTTAGTGATGGTTGGATAATTCTATGAAGATGCTATAAGTCATTAGTAAAAAAAGGCCAAAAATGTTCTCTGGTGTTAATACACTAATATTAGTCTTTAGCACTCATTCTATTTTAGCAGTCATTCTATTTTAACCTCTAGCAATTATTTCCCATTTACATTACCGTTGAATTAATTTAGAGCCTCAGTTTCCAACAATTGTTCCACTTGTTCTAATCTTTTAGATTCATTCTAAGTGTAAGCTTACCTAACATTTACTTCTGCAAAAACTCAAAAAAAAAAACTAGATTACATAGCATAATCTAAAAACTTTATAATTTGGTTCAAATTAAATATTGGATTGACTGGTGGTTAAGTATAGAAATAAAATAAACAATGGATTTGAGAAGTCAATATTATGACTTGAAACAGAATATTCTTTTATTGTTTTATTTATTTCTTTTCTAGTTCTTCTACATGTATATTTTTCATACTCATTATTTATTTAGTAGATGTTTTATAACTGTTATCGGCAAATAAAGGTTCGGGGGGGGGTTTTGTGTTTTTGTTTTTTGTTTTTTGTTTTTTTTGCAAAATTTTTATTTATTTATTTATTTTTTAAAACACACAAATAAACATACAATACATCTTTTCGGAACAGAGCATTGATCCGGATTTAAATTTATACAACTTTTTGTTCATCTTTATCAGAATTTAACATATTCTATTTTTGCCATAACACTTATCACATATCTCGATTATTACCATCTTATAGAAAGCTAACTCATATTAACTTGATCAAAGCAATTATCCTTCTATTAATCCACCTTAAATCTTGATTGAATTAATACTTCATAATATGTTTCACAATTCTTACCCCAAATACTCACTATTAAAAATACAGTTCAAACACATTTATATTTCTAACTCTTATTTCCATTTCTAGAACTTCCTTACAATTTATTATTACTTCATATAATATTCATTAAATCTTTATTTAATTATTACTTCATCAAATTTAAATCTTATCTTTAATCTTGAATATATACCAATTTAACATTTAAACAAAGTTCTTAATTCAAATAACACAACATAATACAATTCATCATTATTTCCCTAAATTCTGTCTATTTATCAATACCATTTATATAAAAGTCAATTCAAATGAGTCTTATTTAGTAAATCATAATCCTATATCATTTCAATTTTCTTTTTGCTTAAATAAATGTATTATTGAAGATATTCAAATTATTACAATTGTTATAGGTATTTAAACAATATCCAATTATTATAGCCATCAATTTTCTCAGATATTACCATCCAACATCTCAATAAAAATTAATTCATTATATCCATTACTATATTTCTTTTAATGTAATCTATTTTCCATATATTTTAGCTTCAATCCCTGTTTCATTTCTAAATATAACTTAATTCTTCTCATATTTATTTATCTCAATATGATCATTTTATAAATCCAGGTCCTGGACTTCTTTAAATGTCTTAATATTTTCCAATCTTTTATTCTTTTAGCATTCAGTATTAATCTCCATATAATCATCATTATATCATTATTAATCTCAGTATAATCATCATTGTGTTATTAATCTCAATATAATCTCTAGAGACCTCCTTTTTATTATTAGTATTCACATGTTCAATTATTTGTTCAAATTTAATCACAATATCTTTATCTTCTTTATTTTCCACTTCCTTGTCTTATTTCTCCATCTTCATTTTTCTTGTCCACACATGTATACTTCATTTCGATTTTTATATCCTCAAATTTTGTCCTCTTTGCAACATTATAGTTATTTCTTTTATTTCCATTCTCCAAATCAAATAATTGCTCCAATTATAAAAGTTCCATTGTATTCCCTTCTATTTCTTTTTCATTCCTCCAAAAGTCAAGCTTCTTGTAGACAAGAAAATCCTCCTCCACAAATTCCCACGGTTATTATCTGTGAATTTTCCAAAACAAAGAACCAAGTTGCAGTGTTCCTTTTTACTCCAGATGGTGTCTCTCTGCAATCCACAATTTCCAATTGCTTAATAAGTATCCATTTTGTTTCCATTACATCACAATCTTTCTTGACTTCTCTTTTTCCTTTTTCAATTTAAAAATATCAAATCATATTTAAAGTCCAGTCCAAATTTAAATTGCTCTTCTCACTTCTTTTTTCTTTTTCCCCTTTTATTTATACATCCTTTTTTTCTTCTTCTTAAAGCTTATTATCCATTCTTTTTATTTTTCTTGCCATTTAAAAAGAAAGGGGGAAAAAAAGAGAATCTCTATTTCTTTCCAATCCTTTGACCATGTCTAATTGTTTAAAGTTTCCAATTGTTTTTTTCAGAAATCATTTTTCATTTGGGTTTTTGTCTTTTCCAAATTATGTTTCAAAATCCTCTTTGCCCCCATGCTCCTTAGCCACTATTACACATTAGGGGTCTTATAGTTGTAAGATGTTTCTCTTGTTGTTATTCAAGCCTGAGTTGGCTGTCACTCACCCGGCTTCAAAAAAACCTCCATTCTGTTTTTTTCTTCTCTCCAGCTCTATACTTAGCCCAGTTGTCCCAGCTTCGTGGCAGCTGCCATGGCTGCCACCCTCCACCGCCGACTCACAGAGTTCCCTCTGACCTCCAAGGAACTTGCCTGTTCCTCTTGGTCGTCCGAGGCGCCTCTCTTTCTTTCCCATCCCTGCAGGACGGTTCCGGTCCGAAGACCCATCAACAGCGGTTTGGCAGCTGGGGTTTTCGCTGCGCTCATCAGAGCCCGCTATTTCCCCGACTGTCTCGCTGCGGCGCCAAACCGGAAGTCACTGCAGTGTAATCATCTTTTTCACTGTTAATCCCAGTGTAATCTCCTTTTTATTATTCCTATATTTTCCAACCTTTTTGTTTTATCATTCCACTGTTAATACCAGGATAATCATCTTGATTCTTTTTCATTGTTAATCCCAATGTAATCTCTAAAAACCTCCTTTTTATTATTATTATTATCCACATGTTCAGTAACTTCTTCATATTTAATCATATTGTCTTTGTCTTCTCTATTTTCAATCTATGTCTTACTTCTCCATCTTCATTTTCTTGTCTGCTTGCATATGCTCCATTTCAGCTTTTATGTCCTCAAATTTTAGTCTTCCGTGTAACATAATTATTTCTCTTATTTCCTTTTTCCATGGCAAGTACATCAATTTAATCATTTCTCTAATTTCCTGGGCCATTTTATTCTTTTTGAGTTTATATTATTCCAATTATAAAAGTTCCGTTGTATTCCACTTTTTTTTTTCCTCCAAAGTTGAGCCGCTTGCAGACGAAGAAATCCTCCCCCAAAAGTTCTCACGGCTTTTATCTGTAAAGTTCACAATTTTCCAAAACAAAGACCAAATTGCAATTATTCCTTTGTACTCCTGAAGGTGTCCTCTGCAATCCACAATTACCAATTGTCACACAAGTATCCATTTTGTTTCAGTCTGCATCAACAATCTTATTTAGCTTCTCTTTTGACTTCCGGTTTGGCATTGCGGCGAGACAGTTGGGGAATTAGCGGGCTCTAATGAGCTCCGTGAAAACCCAGACTGACGAACTGCTACCGATGGGTCTTCGGACCAGAACTGTCCTGCAGGGACGGGGAAGAAGGAGAGGCACCTTGGAAGACCAAGAGGAATAGGCAAGTTCCTTGAAGGTCAGAGGAAACTCTCTATGACTCGGCGGCGGGGGATGGCAGCCATTGCGGCTGCCACGAAGCTGGGGCAACCGGATTAAGCATTGAGCAGGAGTGATGAACGGAATGGAGTTTTTGGAAGCCGGGTGAGTGACAGCCAACCCATGGTTTGAAACAACTAAGGAAAACATCTTTGTAACTTTAAGACCCCTGGCGATGAAACAGCGTCTAATATGCAGGAGGGGAAGAAAATAAGATTTTGAAGTGTAATTATAAAGGAATAAAAACCCAATGGAAAATTGACTTTTGAATAAAACTATTTGTAAATTTTAAATAACTAGAGAATTTTACCCCAAGATTGGTAAAAGGATCGGAAATAAATAAATAGATCCTTTCTTTTTCCTTTCTTTTTCGAACTTCAAAAAAACCCCAAAGAGAATGGATAATAAGCTTTAAAATCAGAAGTGTCGTATAAATGAAAGAAAAAAAGAAAAAAGAAGTGAGAAGAGCTGTGTAAATTTGGACTGGACTATAAAATTGATTTGATATTTTTAAAAAAGCCAAAAGCAAATAAAGGTTCTTGAATTCAAATGGTACTATATTTTGAAACCTTTGTACCATCCTTTGTATGAATCCATTATACTATAGCCACATTTATTATTAGAAGATACTACATTTTTTCCCATGATATAGTTCAGTTTTGTCTAACTTTTCTTGGTACTTGTCGTTGGAAAGAGATTAACTATGAAATGCATTGTCAATACAGGTCCTCTTTTGCTATTCCCTTTCTGCCCCAGGACTATTTAAAAGTGTAATGCCAGCTAAAATGTTGGGCAATGGGATGATGAATATATGGACTTTCAGAGATAAAATTACATAATTAAGACACTAACGTTCCCTTCTAATATTTTTCCTCCTCAAAGGTAATAAAAAAAAGAAGTCTTATGAAAATGCTTGGATCAGAACGCGGTGTGATAGAGGAATGGCTATCAGAATTCAAGGTGAGAATTTTAAAAGATGAATATGTTTTAATAACTTCTATGTTTGGCTGTTAGATCTGAAGAAATTTTGTGTGATATCACAGTCTCCCCCCACCCACTTCTTCCTTTGCAATAGCTTGCTGAGGATTTATAGAAATATTTTCTTTCCGAGTTTACAGTGGTGATCCAGAGTACATAATAACAATAAGCCAAAATGTGGATTGTTTGTTTTTGCTTTTTGCTTAGTGTGACCTATGAATCTCATCAATGTGATTTAGGTCACTATAGCTTGTTCAGTGAACCATGATAAGAAAATTCAAGCCCGTTTTGATATGAAACATGTTCTTGTTGCTTCTGTTTTTTTCTTTTAGGTATTACCTGAAATGCAGATTTCCAATTATGCAGCAACACTTCATCGGAAGAAAATATTAGTGCCAGCTCTTTATAAAGTTATTCAAGATCCAAATAATGAGGTATGAAACAATCAAATCACTGTTAAAAGGGCAACAATATGTATATTATATGTACAAGAACCGCAGTGGCACAGTGGTTAGAGTGCAGTACTGCAGATTACTTCTGCTGACTGCCAGCTGCCTGCAATTTGACAGATCAAATTTTACCAGTCTCAAAGTTGATTCAGTCTTCCATCCTTCCAAGGTGAGTAAAATGAGGACCCAAATTGTTGGGGGCAATATGCTGACTTTGTAAACCGCTTAGAGAGGGCTGTAAAACACTGAAGCGGTATATAAGTCTAAGTGCTATTGCTATTGCCATTAATACAGTTCATTTAGGAACTCCTTATGTGTTGTTTCTTTGACAAATTAGTGTGAGTAACAGCTTGCTTCCATCTATTTTCTGTTGTTCTATTTCATTTGTCTTTCAGTTTTTCAGTCTTTCACTATTTCAGTTCTCCATTGAGTGTGGAGACAGCAGCCAGGATGGGGTGTACCCGCCCAATCAGCTTAAAGGACTGAGTCTGTCAATCTTGCTAAGTCCCACCCTTGTTGCTGGGCAGACCAGCTTTTGACTCAATCCTTCAGCTGGACGGGCGTGTGGGTCTCTTGCTCTTCTTTGGACTTTGAATTTTGTTCTTTCTGCCTTGAAATTTCTGATTTTTTGACTTGGACTGTTTGACTTCATATATCTTCTTATCCCTTTGGTGTCTGGTTTCCTTGGAATTCCCTTTGTTAATCATGAGTAGCCTTTCTCCTGGTTGGCTTTCACCCCTGGAGCTGGCTTCGGCTAGTGGCTGGGGGTGTTTTTTCGTCTCAATCCTCCCGTGGGAGGAAGCAACTTCTCATGGGGAGAGCTTGCTGGACAGTCACTGGACACTATTTGGGCAGTTCTCCCTTCGTATAGCCCGATTTCAACCCTAATTACTCGCTTGGAGTTTTGCGCCGTTTTAGCGGCGACCATTTTGGCGCTTGCCTCAGTGCTACCAGGACTGTCAATTTGCCTCCATTTACTGACTGACGCTTCGGTCGCAGGGAGCAGCGACTCAGGGCTTGCCGGCTCCTTCGGATTGGCTTGCCTGCTTCAAATTGTGTTCTGTTTGGGTTGCGCCGCTTCCTCTCTGCCACCGCAGATCAGCTGGGATCGTGCTTCGAGGAGCTTCGCGCTTACTTCATTCTTCGGTTGGGCGGCGTGCCTTTAAGCGGTGTCAAAAAAAAAATCTACTGCAGCTGCCTCCCTTTACTACTGGCCTTGGCTTTAGTGGAGTTTTGCGCTCCCGTTGTTGCCTGTCGGCTATGCCTTGCAAAGCCTGCCTATGGCCGCCATTGTGACTCTATACTCAGGCGCGGCGGCCATTTTTTGAGCTACACCCGGGTGCGGCGGCCATTTTGTAGAGTTTCCGCGCTCCCACTGCTGGACACCACTGTTGTTTGTGGAGTTTCTGCGCTCCCACTGACTCCCGCTGTCTTCCCTGACTCATTGACTGGAATTACTGCCTGCCTTGTTCAGCTGGTCAGCCACGATGCCAAAAGCGGTGTCAAAATCGAAGCATGGCCGTAGGGTCGGTTCTGTTCACCATGGCCAATCAGACAATTTGTCTGCTACCCATTGTTCATCTAGAGGGGCCACTCTCGAGCCTCCCCTCATTTCTCAGCCGGCACAGCCCCACCGCAGGCGCCACGAGTCTGGCATATCCTCCTCAAAAGCTGAGAAATGCAGAGACAAGGTTTTGACGAAGCTTTGCGACAAGGCCAGCACCAACCTTTCATCCTCTGCTCCCCAGGCCCTTGCAGCTCCCGGGGATCTTGATCGCCCTGCTATTTCGGATCAGGTATCACTTCGTGATTGCCCCATGACTATTTCCACCTTGGAGTTGTGGGACTCAGATACCTCAGCTCAACCGGTTGCAGTGGCTCCTGAAGTTTCACTGACCCTGCTGCTTTGATCTCTGCTTCCACTCTGCCTCAGGAGGCGATTTCTTATCAACTTATGCCGGATCAATTACAACGGCTCAGTGAAGCAGCTGTGCAGAAGTCACTCTCAGCAGGATTCCGGTCTAGGGCCGGTTCCGTATGCTCTATCTCTTCAGTATCTCCCGTGCGGAACAATCCGGAGCGGACTTTTCCAGCCAGGGCTCCCGCCTCTCCGACTCGCTCTTCTGCTAGTCATCCTTCTGCTGTGTCTGATGACGATTACAGTGATTCCGGTTTGTCAGATGATGAGAACCTTCCTCCAGATCAACTGACCTTTACTGGTCTCTTCCCCCAATCTCTGTTTAAGTCCTTGCTCTTTAAGGCCATAAACACAGCTAATCTGTCTTCTCCTCCCTTGGAACCTGTGGCAGCATCTGCATCAGGGGCATTGGATCTGATGTTTGCTGAACCACTCAGGCCCACCGACCAGTCTGCTCCCACAGAGAGGGTCTCCTCAGGGTGCCATCAGCCAAGTTATGTCGGCTGGCGACACCCAGGGGGAGGGCCTTCTCTGTGGGAGCCCCAGCCCTGTGGAATAAACTGCCCCCGGAAATAACGTAAGATCTCCGACCTCCGGGTGTTTTGCTGTGCACTGAAGACCCTGTTGTCCCGCCAGGCCGGGCTATCAACATAATAATTTTAAATTAGGGTATTTTAAACTTTTGGGGTTTTAAACCGGCCAAATCTATTTAATTATTTTAATTTTTAATCATTGTTGTATCTTGTGTTTTTAAATTGGCTGTACACCACCCTGAGTCCTTCGGGAGAAGGGTGGTATAGAAATAAAATAATAATAATAATAATAATAATAATAATAATAATAATAATAATAATAATAATAATAATAATTACGGCTTTTCCTGCCCCCCCCGCTGTTTTTGGGTGTCGTCAAGCGACAGTGGGCATCGCCGGGATCTGCGCCTCTTTCTTCGTCTAAATTTAATGTAGCTTCGGACTTGGACTCTCTCCTCCAAGTTCCTTCTGTTGACGCTCCGATTGCTGCTTTGTTGCCAAACGCCAATGTTCCGGCTGAGCCCGATGAAGGCCTACGACCCGACGAGAGGCACTCTGATTTAGTTCTTCAGAGAGCACACCTAGGTTCCGCATGGGCCATCCGGGCTGCTACTACAGTATCCTTCTTCAACCGGGCCATGCTACTTTGGTTGCGGCAACTACATGATAAGTTACCTCCCGAAGACACGCGCACGAGGCAGGATCTGAACAAGATTGTGGCAGCAATCCAATTCTCGGCGCACTCTACCCTTTCGGCTGCCCACTTTTCTGCCAAGTCCCTGGCCTCCTGTGTTGCTGCCTGTCGTTTAGTCTGGCTTCGCCACTGGCAGGCGGATGCCAGGCACAAATGGCGCCTGGCTTCAGTTCCTTTCGGGGGTCTCGCCTGTTTGGTGACGCTTTAGAACCATTTCTTACCGAGACTAGGGACAAGAAGAAGGTGTTAGCGGCGGTCTTTCGCAGAAGGGAATCCCGCTTCTCTCTGTATGCCTTGCGGCCCCAGTTTCAAGGTGCTGATGGGGGGGGGTCCTCATTTGCCTCGTCTCGGCCATACAATAATTCTGGCAGGCAACGAGGCTCCCAGGATAGGTCCCTTCGAGGCAAGTCTTTTGGCTTCAAACGGGGGGAGGAGGTCGTTTCATCCGACGCCAGCGCTGATTGCATTCCTTTTCCTCCCAGAGGCAGCAGATTGGCCCTTTTTGCCGCCATTTGGGAGCAGTCCACTTCTGACAAATGGGTCCAGGCCACCTTACGATCAGGGCTGGCCATTGAATTCGTTTCCACCCCTCCGAATATCTTTCTCTGCTGTCTGCTTTCCCGTAACATCGAAAAGAGGTCCCTTATGGACTCTGCGGTTCAGCATCTCCTGGCTATCAGGGCTATCCAACGGGTGCCCCCTGGTCAAGAGGGTAGGGGTTTTTATTCCCGGGTCTTCCTGGTTCCTAAGTCTTCGGGTGGTGGTGGTGGTGGAGACCCATTCTGGACCTAAAACGGTTGAACAGGTATGTGGTGTACCATAAATTTAAAATGCAATCTTTGAAAACTATTCTAGACAGTGTCCGGAGGGGCGATTTCCTCTATTCTATAGACCTTATGGAGGCCTACTTACACATCCCTATCCTCCCTTCCCATAGACAGTTTTTGAGGTTTTGTTACGGGGGGTGCATTACCAGTACAGGGCTTTATCCTTTGGTCTGTCCTCCGCACCCAGTACTTTTACTAAAGTTTTGGCCGCCTTGGCGGCCTTTCTTCGGCTCCATTCTGTTAGACTTTCGTGTTATCTTGATGATATCCTTGTGTTGTCTCCTTCTATTCAGCAAGCTGCCCTAGATGTCCGGCTTACCCTGGAAACCTTGGCGGCTCATGGCTTTTCCATTAATTTGGAAAAGAGCCATCTATCTCCCTCTACTAGTCTCATCCATTTAGGGGCATTAATTGATTCTGTTCAGGGCAAAGTTCTTCTCTCTCCCGAGAGACAGGATAGTCTGCGGCAATTGGTCTCCAAGATTGAAGGGTGTCCTGTTGCTTCCCCCTATGTTTTATCTCAACTTTTGGGGAAGATGATTTTGGCCATATCTATAGTTCCCTGGGCGCAGCTGCACGCCCAGGAACTCCAATGGTTTCTCTTATCCTTGCAGAAGGCGGGCAGAGGCACGTCAGCAAGGCCGATTCCTGTTCCTCCTTCAGTGCGCAGGTCCCTCCGTTGGTGGCGTTCTCCAGCTCTCTCAGCGGGTTGTTTCTTTCTCGAGTCCCAGAGGGTGGGGGTGACGTCGAATGCCAGCCTCCACGGCTGGGGGGCCCATTGCCAGGGTCAGCTGGCTCAAGGGACGTGGACCACCGCGGAGTCTCACCACCTGATCAATTGGCTGGAGCTACAAGCGGTCTTCCTCACACTCTGGGCGTTTCGTCAACTTGTCTCAGGTGCCCATGTGCTCGTCCTGACAGACAATGTTACCGCCAAAGCGCATCTGAACAGGTTAGGGGGCACCAGGTCAAGATCTCTGTTAACTGTAGCGATGAAGTTGGGACTATGGGCAGAGCGCCACCTTTTCTCTCTTCAGGCGGAACACATATCTGGCATGGACAACTCTCAGGTGGATTGGCTGAGCCGGCGGCAGGTGGACAATGCGGAGTGGTGTCTTCATTTGCGGATATTTCGAGATCTAGCTCTTCGGTTCGGCTCTCCGGTTGTCGACCTCTTTGCAACGCACGCAAATTCCCAACTTCCACGGTTTTTTACTCGGAACCTGAGGCGGAGGGCATCGACGCTCTACGAATCCTGTGGCCGACGGGTCTCTGTATGCTTTTCCCCTGACGTCCCTCCTTCCCAGAGTTATCCGCAAGATTATGTTAGAACGGGCGGAGGTAATCATTGTGGCTCCTCATTGGCCCCGGAGGCCCTGGTTTGCAGACCTTGTCTCCCTCTTGGTGGCTCCCTCTTGGCGCATTCCCCTCGGGGAAGATGTTTTCACACAGGGCGCCCTGACTCACCCGGACCTCCCTTGGCTCAATCTAACCGTTTGGAGGTTGAGCGGAGGTCTTTGAGGGCCGCGGACATTCCAGTGGATGTCATTCGGACATTACAGTCTTCCCGCCGTCCATCTACGGACCGCATTTATTCTGCCACCTGGCGGGCCTTCTGTTCCTGGTGTTCCCTGCACGGCATGCCCTCTCTTCAACCATCCATTGTGAACATCCTGGTCTTTCTACAGGACGGACTGGCCCAAGGACTCTCTCCTAACACCTTACGCAGACAGGTTGCTGTGCTGTCTTCTGTACTTACCTGTGGGTCTTTGTTATCCTTGTCGCAGCATCCTCTGATCCGTCGCTTTCTCTGCGGCGCCACGAACTTGTGTCCTCCAGTGCTGCATAGATACCCTACCTGGGATCTTACACTGGTGTTGGAATCGCTTATGGGCCCCCCATATGAACCTTTGCGGACTACTAGTCTCAGGCTTCTCTCATGCAAGGTCGCTTTTTTGGTGGCCATAACCTCAGCTTGCCAAATTTCGGAAACTGCGGCCCTGTCCACTCGTTCGGATCTTTGTGTGTTCCACGAGGATCGCGTGGTCCTCCGCTTGGACCCTACCTTCATGCCGAAGGTCAATTCTGTTTTCCACCGTTCGTGAGAACTTATACTTCCTAATTTTTGTCCTTGGTCTTCTCATCCTCGGGAATGACGTTGGCACTCCTTGGATGTTAGGCGAGCGCTATGGATCTACCTTAAGAGGACAGCTCCCTTCCGCTGATCAGAGTCGCTGTTTGTATCCTTCTTACTTATTTCCCAGGGATGCAAGGTTTCGTCGTCTACCATTGGTCGCTGGATTCGACAGACTATCGCTACGGCCTACGACCTTCGCTCGCTCCCGCGACCTTCCCGGTTGACTGCACATTCCACCCGCAGTGCGGCTACGTCGTCGGCATGGGCTACCCAGGCTCCGTTGTTTGAGATCTGCAGGGCAGCTACGTGGAACTCTCCTGTCCCTTTCATACGGCACTATAAACTGGACAAGTTTGCGTCGGCAGAGACCGCGTTTGGACGGCGGGTGCTACAGAGGGTGATTGCCGGGGAGGGTGTTTCATACAAGCCTGGTCCCCCCCTGGTTTAGGGACTGTGAACTTGGGTATGTCCCATCCTGGCTGCTGTCTCCACTCTTAATGGAGAAAGGGCGCTGGTCCTACCTGAGACGCTCCTTTTCGTTGAGTGGAGTCAGCAGCCAGACCCTCCCGTTGCCAGTCTGGTCTTTTTGTATCTTTCTGCTACCTATACCTTCCTGTTGCTCATCTCTATTTCCACACGCTGAGTCTGTTACTTCAAGTCTTTGACAAAAGCTGGTCTGCCCGTCAACAAGGTCGGGACTTAGCAAGATTGACAGACTCAGTCCTTTAAACTGATTGGGCGGGCACACCCATCTTGGCTGCTGTCTCCACTCAACGAGAAGGAGCGTCTCAGGTAGGATCAATTCCCCTTTGCTTCCATCTATTCTCTATTGTTCTATTTCATTTTTCTTCACCAGGAGAATGTCTTCAAGTTAAATATATTTCAAATATATTTGAAATATTTAATTGTACTCAGATTTGTTGCTTGAATAAGATGGAGTAAAATATTAAAGTTTTTGCATTGTAGAAAGTTTGATGCAGATGGGACTATTGTGCTGGAGCTGATTATTAAATTTTCTGGATCATTGGGAGCAGAGCTGAGAGAGAGCATGCTGATCAGCCTTTTGACAACTAGCTGCATGACAATGGCAATCATCAGAGTTGTTTTACCAGTTTACTGCTGGCAGGAACAAAGACTTTACTTGTATGTTCAGGTTAAATAAGCATGATTATCTTTGGTTTCTTAATCGGTTATTTGAAAGAGAGCCTATGTCGTAGAGAGTTTAGGGTAGTGAAGTAGGATCAGAGAGTCCCAAGCTTCTAGTCCATGCTAAGCCATGGAAACTCACTGCATGTTCATTAGGTAGTTGCTCTCTTTCAACCCAAGCTATCTCAGAAATGCTGTGAATGCCATTTTGAGCTCCTGGGAGAAAGGTAAGATAAAAGAAAGACTTGATAGGAAGATTATTAAAAGGAATATATTTTTGTGTTTGTAAGAGATTAAATAGAATATGAACTAAGCATTTAAATATTCTTTCCAAGGGGTGTTTGAAAATAAGATTAGAAAAATTATGTGAACAGATGGAAATTTGTCATTAGATTATGGAACCTGCAAGAATATTATTTCAGAATAGCTGTGGAAAATATGCACATGGCCTTTGGCACATTTTTAAAGGCAAAATGCAACTTCCCCTTCCTAAGCATGTTTTTAGGATGCTTGGAAAATTGAACTGTAATTCTCTTGGTCAAAGGTTCTCAAAGAGTCAAGCATGACCGCTTGGGTGTGGTGTGCAAACTTTAGGTTACATGGCATGACAGTAAGATAGCTCAAAAACATACAAAAGCTAGCTGAAAAAGTTCAAAAAGTGTTGATCAACAGTTCTTCAGCAAACTAGATGGGAAGTATTAAGTGAGATTCCTCAAAGTTCATTTCCTGGGTTTGACACTCTTTTTATTTTTTTATTTGATTAAAGAGGTGGAGAGAATACTTATTGGATTTGTTGATGACAAAATTGGGTGAGATAGCTGATATTATGAAAACAGGATCCAAATTTTGGTTAGATTTTTATTATATAATCTTTGGCAGTGTAGAACAGGGGTGTCAAACTCAATTTCATTGAGGGCCGCATCAGGGTTGTGTTTGAGCTTGGAGGGTTGGGGGTGTGGCCAGGTGGGCATGGCCAGGGTGGGCGTAACAGCAGTCAGCCTCCTGCAGCACTCTGCTAGCCAAAACAGGGCGTTTGGGTTAATTACAAAATGTGGGATATCAAAATTTGTGACATCCAGGTCCAGCAAGCAGAGGGTGTGACCTGCACAGAAAATACACTTTTGTTTTGTTATATATCCCCAAAGTCAGGTGTACACTAGATGTAGACTGACTTTTAGTTACACACCTTCCCAGCAAACAGCAAATTTTGAAGCTCCAAATAAAGAGGGTTCGTTTTGTGATGAATAGCCAGAGTTTGCATGTTGGAGGTTCCTAAAGGAATGCTGGGAAAATGTATTTTAAAGAACTTTTGAGGGAGGGGTGCAGAATAGCCCTTCTCTCCCTGAGGCTATAGAGACTAGAGACTCAGCACCAATCAAAACTTTTTGTGAAGCAACTGATCAACACTGATGGGGTAAGCCACTAGTACATGAAAATAAGAGCAAACCCCACTCCCTTCTAGTATTGATGATGTTACCTAGTTTGGTAATGAAACATCTGCAAGAAAACCATCAAGCTCAGAGAGCATCAAGGACCCCAAATTCAACCCTGAGCTACAAATATTCTCTTCTGTCGATAAACACTTTTTGGTTACTCAGAGCCTGCCTTATATGAGATGGCTCCCAGTGGATTTCATTCTAAATTTTGATATGAATTTAGAATTATAATGGCTGAGTATTTGATCCTTCATACATCAAAAAAATACAAAGCTAAGGGATAAACAAATAAAAAACAGATTTGAAAAAGGAAAAGGCTCAAGGAAGAAAAAGAGTGAAAGTGTAAGAAAAAAAGAGGAAAAGAAGGAAAACCCGAAAAAGAATGACTTCCAACTTTCTTTGATACAGATATGAGTAAAAAATATATCAAACTCTTACTCTAAGATTAACATTTGTCTACATTATTTCCATAATTCCATATGTAATCATCAAAGCCCCAGATCAACTTTTAATTTCAGTTTCTCACAAAAAGTCCAGTAATGGTTCATATTGCTTTAATCAGTATTTGTTAAGGAAACCATAACTGATTTATTTAATTGCACCAAACACTAAATAAAACAGGAATGGAAAATCCTAAACTCTAATGTAGACCCATGCTTCTCAACTTTAGCAACTTTAAGGTGCATGGACTTCAATTCCCAGAATTCCCCAGGCAGCATGAAGTTCTCCATCTTAAACTTGCCAAGACTGAAAAATGCTGATCTACAGACAGAGATTTTTCCATTCCTCTTTTACTGGTTCTTACTTACTTATGAGCAATCTTAATGCAAAATCCTTACTTCCACCCCATCCCAGAGCAACCAGAATTCCCTCACTAACCTGCTTTCCAGCTCCATTCTCCTGCATGTAGGGCAACAAAAGAAGACCACATGACTACCAGTTTAAAAAAATGCAAACTTTTTTTTACTGGTAGTCACATGGTCTTTTGTTGCCCTGCATGCTGGAGAACGGAGCTGGAAAGCAGGTTAGTGAGGGAATTGTGTTTGCTGCAGGATTTTGCAGGAGGCCCTCCAGGCCAAAAACGGGCAATGAGGGAGCCGCGTGCTTCCCATTTTCACTACCAGAGGCACCGTGGGCCGGTCCTTTGCTATTTCCAGGCCAGCTCCACGGGCTGGATCTAAGCACCCTTGGTGTAGAAGAAACAGAGAAGCACTCTGTTCAGAGAAGTAAGCTGAAGAGACTGAAATTTAATAGACAGATGCAGAATTCTTTAATTAATGGAGATACTTGGCTTAATAATAATATTCTGAAGTCTTAGCATTATAGCTTACTATAAACTATATAGGCAGAAGCAAACTATATAAATGGTATAATCAGTCTGTCAGGTCCAAAGCCAAAACTGATAGTGAAATCCAATCGAGTCAGCCCTTTATTGTGTACATCTAATGGACAGAATCTTGCAAAACTAAAGCTATAACCTCCTAACCTACTAGATATATCCTGAGAGATTCTAAGGTATGGTTACCCTGAAATTCTTCCCTCCTTCAACATCCAATTGAGAATGTGCAGTCTCTTAATCTGAGCCTCCCTTTGATTAAATTTACTCCCTTCTTCCTGGGAAATCTCTTTGTTGCTAAAACTCTTATCCATGAATTCTCCATGTGCACATTCCATCACAGAGGCAACAGTGTGGCATGACTGTAAAAGAAAGGAAACCACTATTTTAGAATTCTTCATCAGAAGTATAGTTTCAAAAGCACTGAAAACAGTGGTCCTATTCTAATTTACATTGGCCAGATCAGTCCTATCTACACTTTTAGCATACTGGAAGAGATCAGAAAAAGGGATGATGATGATGATGATGATGATGATGATGATGATGGACCAGAAATTAAATCTTGTAAGTAGGGAAATGCTATGTTTAGCTTTGAGAAGACAAGACATGAGGTTACAGGATGTGCTAGAATAGTTCAGATACCTGAAAGGATGTAATGCAGTAGTTGGTCAGGATCTGTCATTCCATGGTTGAAGACATCAAATAAAAGACTTCATAAAAGAAGACTATTTGATGCGAAAGGTTGGCAAAACATGCTCATTATAAGAGCAGTTCAACAGTAAAATCACTTACTAAGATTGATAGATCATCTTTCATTATATATGTTCAGGAGAAACAGCATGGCTCTCTGTGTGGGATGCTTTAATTTAGATTTCTACACTTACTAATGGTTGAATTTGATGTCCTAAATGATCCCTTCCATCTCTATGATTCTTTTGGCAATGTGCCATTGTTAACATTGATTGATATCAGTGAATAAACCACAACAATAATTTGTCTCCTCCAGTTTCTGGAACCTGTCTGCCACCAACTCTTTGAACTTTATCGTAGTTCTGAAGTTCGTCTCAAAAGATTCACGTTACAGTTCTTGCCAGAACTCATCTGGGTTTATTTGCGTCTTACTGTCAGCAAAGATAGGCAGAGCAATGGTTGCATCGAAGCCCTCCTTCTAGGAATTTACAACTTGGTAAGTAAGACTACAATGAAAACGTACTGATCTTCTGAATCAATGCAACTCAAAAGGTAGACAGGCCATAGGCCATAGGCCATAATAAAGAATCCTCTAAAATCTCATAGTAACTATTTGACAGCAGCCTACAAAAGACAGAGTATAATTTCTTGTTGATTTTCAGCATTAAGCAAAGCAGGAAGATAATTAGGCTAGGCTTTAGACTTCTCAGGAATAAATAAAACAGAATGTTCTTTATGAGCACTGCTGTCTGAAAAATCCCAGGCCTTTGCATGATGTCTTCTTCAGCAAGGCCTATTTATCTCTCTGTGATAATGTTTAATATCTCATGGACAGTTCTCTTTTCTGACAGTTGTTTGGATTGCCAGATTGGTTCTGATGAGTTTCCAAAGAATATTACTTTGCCTGTTAACTTACCAACGGTTTTATGTGATTTATATGTTGTTTCCTGTAAGTCATCTTATTTAGTTTTTAAAATATAAAGACAAAATAAAGTCTTGAATAAATACAGAGTTTGCAAGACTTTTGAGCAAAAGCAAAAAGGTTCTTGCCAATGAAATTGTGGAAAGCCCTCTGCTCTACAAATTGTAGTCTGGTCTATTGCTAAAACAAAGTCTTCATCTTCCATTAAAAGAGTATTCTTTTACTTCATGGATGTTTATTTTGCTGGCATTAAAATGACATAATTATACATATTAACTTTCCAAATGTTTTTATATTATAGGAAATTGCTGACAAAGATGGGAATAATAAAATTTTATCTTTTACTATCCCTTCCTTATCAAAACCTTCAATTTACCATGAGGTAAGAATACAATCACATTCCTAGACTTCTTATAAGAAAGTAGGTTGAGCGTAACAGTTGTTTCTAAAAGAAAGCTGTCATCTGATGATATTAAATTGGAGTTTCTATACTTTGTATAATAATTAGACCTTCCTTCTTGTTAGACTTCATTTGTGGGATCTTGAGATTATCCTTAAATAATATTGTCACCATTTTATAATTCCTAAGCCATCTACAATTGGATCCATGGCTTTGACTGAGGGAGCCCTGTGTCAGCACGACCTCATCAGAGTAGTTTATAGTGACCTTCACCCTCAAAGAGAAACATTCACTGCACAAAACAGGTAAGCAAGTGATGTAGTAGATCTTACCATAACAATCCAAATATCTTAAAAGAAAAATGCTCCTTGACTTTGAAATGTAAGATAATTGAATAGAGCAGAAAATATTATATTTGTCTGTTAGGTAGATTCTAATGGATGCCTTCCAATATATAAGTTTTGAAGACTTTAATAATCTGAAGCTATCGGCACTTTTGAAATAGTCATGTTCTTGTTAAACTAAGGTTTCTATTTTGTACATCATTGTGAATTCATTAACTGAACTTAAATTGTATTATTTTTGTTTCTATTTGTATGAAGGAACTGGAGATTATTTGTGTTTTTACTTTAATAATTTTTGCAATTTTGGCCAGAGACAGATAACAGAAAAATATAGATTGCAAATGGTAAGGCAGGACAAAGAAGTAAAGAGATAATGAAGTAAAATAAATCAACAAAAGATAAGCTGAAGAGTTAAAAATATAGGACATTTAATATGTAGTACCAGAGAACTCTAAACCATTAATCTCCTGATAGCACTATTAGTTGCAAGAACCTGAATACCATCCTAAATACTCTAGGAGGCACATCAGCTAAATGAAAGTAAGTTTTCTCTTCAGCACATCAGTCAGAACAATTTATATAGTGGGGGGCGGGTTATTAGTTTGTGTACCAAACAATGTAAAAAGGGCAGGGTAATTAAATGTTAGTAATGAACTCAATATCTCACATTTGACAGGGGCATAGTACACTTTGTACTAAGGATTTTTTTCCCCTGTATTACCACAGAAAGTAGAGAATTAAATCAACCCAAAAAAAGCTCTTTAATCAGAATAATTTGAATGTTCACTTCTGCACATCCCAGATTAAAAAGGACTTTGATTAAATTGGAGCATGTCCAGAGAAGAACTGTCAAGAAGGTGAAAGAATTGAAAACCAAGTCCTCAGAAGAACAGTTAAAAGACCTAGGTTCATGTTTAGTTTGCAGAAGAGAAGTTGAGAAGAAATGTGATAGCTGTCTTCAAATATCTGAAGGGTTGATTGTACAGGGTTTGGACTTATTCTCAGTTGTTCCAGAAGATAAGACTATATCTAATAGAATGAAACTTTCAGGATGTAGATATAGATTAGACATTAAGAAAACATTTTGAGAGTAAGAGTATGAACGGCACACCATTTCAATTTTGTATTGGCCATAATGAGTTTAAAAAGCCCTGTGAGGTTATGCTCTTCTGGTGTTCCTCAGTATTTTACTTCCAAGCTGAGAGAAAGTAATCCAAGATTTTGTCTGTCTTAGAGTAAGTGATGGTAAGTCTTTCTTCTCCACCAAATACCATGAGGGCCCTGCATCTACCACTTGAGTTGTGGAGAAAATAACTATTTCATCAACATAAAAGAACTGAGATTAAATTATTCCCACTTTGGGTATAGGAAATTCAGTGGAGAAGTATACAGCTTTGCTTCCTTCCTTTTTGACGCAAAGAGACAACTGAAGTGCATCTGACTTGCATTAATGTTTTCATGTAATTTCATAATCGGAAGCAGTAATCTTTGATCAGTGGAGAAGGTTGTCGGGTTCACCCAAAGTCTATCCCCAGAGATTGAATTAAATGAAGAAAGACAGTATATAGGGCCCCTCTTGGCTGACTCATTATCTTTCCATTAAGTGCTATAACCGTATACAATGACTGAATGTGGATTGTCGTATCTTAGACTAAAACCTGCTTGTTCATCAGCAAAAGCCTATTTCTGGATCAACCAGTCCAACAACTTCAACTTCAGGTGTCTTGTGTACAGTTTGCTAACTATACCTAAGAGACTAAATGACTGATTAAATACCCAGATCAGACTTACTGATTTTTTAAAATAGTTATTAGTTGTAATCCTGATATTTTGGGGTTTGACAAGCATGATTGATATGAGTGAATAAGGATTTATATTTAATAGGCATCTATTCTAGACCAAATAAACCACAAGAGATTAGGTTTCAGTAGTTTACTTCATGAAATTGGAAATTTACCAGCATGGCAGTCAGCATACTTGGGATCACACTTAGTAGCGAAGTCCACAGGCACACAGAAGCTTGCCTGCAATCATTCCAACACCCAGATGGTTAGTTGGAAAGCAAATCACACACTGCTTTGTTTGTAGGGAAGGTCTGAAGCCAAAGTATTAGCATTTCTGAAAGCAAGGGTTTTGAGGCATAAGTACAAGGAGCCCAGGATGAATTTGTTGCTCCCAACAGAGGTTTGCTACCTAGTGATCACTCTAGTATAACTTGGAATCCTCATTTTCTAATCGTTACACAGCTGTTCCATATGACTGCTGGCAGAGTCAGCCTCAAATGTTTGTTTGCCTGTTCCCAATGCTGACATTTATTTGGCACATCTGGAGCAGACACCTTGACAGTCTTTCAAGTCTGCTATGAATCTCAGCAGAGATCAGATTCCATCCTGCTGCCTTACTTATTTGAAAATATTTGTGGTTGAATATTTAATTGTGCTATTGTATCTTCCAAGACTATTACATCAAATTTAAACAAAGTGAACTCAAAATAGAATTATTTTGTTATTTTTTTAAACCTATCAATAGAATGGTTTTGCAATAGAATATTAACTATTTCAATCTGTTCCACTTTGTCTCGCTAGGTTTGAAGTGCTGAGCTTTCTTATGCTGTGTTATAATTCTGCTATTGTATATATGCCTGCCTCTTCCTATCAGTCGCTTTGCAAGATGGGTTCTAGGTAAGAATGATGTACTTGGTATGGTTGAGAGGAATGTTTTTCATAGGGTTTTTAAAATGATATAAAAAGAAAAAGGTATGGGTTTTACATACATGTGAGACAATATTTGAATTTTTTTTTTTTAATTTGATTTATATGCTGCCCTTCTCCGGAGACTCAGGTCGGCTTGCAATGCGCTAAGCAATAGCCTTCATTCTTTTGTATATTTATACAAAGTCAGCTTATTGCCCCCACAACTGGGTCCTCAATTTACCTACCTTAGAAAGGATGGAAGGCTGAGTCAACCTTGAGCCTTGGCGAGATTTGAACCTGCAGTAATTGCAGGCAGCTGTTCTTAATAATAGGGTGCTTTAGACCACTGTACTACCAAGGCCCTTTATTGATATTGAATATTGATTATTTGTCATAATTTGTCCCTGCTTTTTTTATTAGAGTATGTAAATGTAATGACTTGTTTTATTACAGATGTAGAAACGTAGATTCTTCACATTGTCTCCATTAAATTAGGTAAAGAAAAAATAAATTCTCCTAATTTACTGGAAGAAGAAAAAAGGATCATGGTTTCTCATATGTGTGGAACAGAGCTGGGTTTTATGGGTGTCATTCAAGAGATATATATGTTTGTAATTCAGAGCTTCAGGCTGGTTGCAGACGTACAGTGAAATATGGTTAATGAGATGTAGTAGTGGAGGGTAACATATAAAACATACTTTTCAAAACATGATGATCCCAAATAACAAAACATAGATTATGATGATCATGATGCAAGTTGTGTCCTTTTGTACTAGTGCCACAACATTGAAGGTACATATGTACAAGATAAGAGTTTTAATGAAGAGTATCTAAAACAGATCTTATGGAGCATCCGTTCTTTTCTTTTTAACCTGGTTAGGAATAGAAATAGCTAATATGTCATCTGCTTACTAAGCCTACTTCTAAAGCAGGGGTCTGCAACCCTCAGGTCGTAATTACTACTGGTCCATAGCCTGTTGAGAACTGGGCCACTCAAGCAGTGGGCGAATGTGCAACACTTTATTTGCGCATGTGTGGGATTAGCTTGCATGCACAAAACCATCCCTGCCACCGGCGGTCCATGGAGCTAAAAAGGTTAGGGACCACTATTTTAAAGGATCTAGATAAATTTATGACAAGAACAAAAGCAATATGGGAAAGGGCCTATAAACGCATGTCTTTATTGTTATTGGTTTATTTGTTTCATTTCACTTTTTATACATCTTTTCCCACTAAGATGAATCAATAATTATCTTCTAATTCTGCAATATCTGTGCCAGCCCTATATGGATCCATGCCTTTAATGCATCCATCCTAAAAATCCAATAAGGGTTGGGTTACAGGTGGAATATCCTTAGAAGAAAAAGACACTTTAGTGCCATGGTGCTGAAAACCTTTTAAAAGGAGAATTGATGTTTGAGTCCAAAGTTTGCGTTCTTATAGCTCTTCTCTCTTTAGAATCCTATTGGTGGCCAAATTCTAATTTCTTTATTTTTAAAGGGATATTCTTGACCTTGGCTTTGGCTGGATTTCTTTTCTTTTCTTTTCTTTTTTGCTGCAGTTAAATGTTAGGTGGACATTGACGGTTGCTACTTGGATACTTTCCATAAGTATGATTAGGTGTAATTTGATTGAGGCTGCTACTGAACTGCAGAAATAATTGCTGAGAGATTTCAGTGGGAATAGATTGGCAGCTTCTACAAAAATCAAGTTTGTATGGTAGGATGTTTTCAGGCAAAACAGGAAATATTGTGAATGGTAATAGTCACTTTCTACTATATCATTATAATAGAATGCAATACTGCAGGCTACTTCTGCTGTCTGCCGGCTGCCTGCAATTTGACAGTTCAAATCTCACCAAGCTTAAGGTTGACTCAGCCTTCCATCCTTCTAAGGTTGGTAAAATGAGGACTCAGATTGTTGGGGGCAATATGCTGACTCTTAGAGGGGGTTGTAAAGCACTGTGAAGTGGTATATAAATCTAAATGCTATTGCTATCATCCCATGATATTGTAACCATCTTTCATTGTAGCTTTATGTAGAGAAAGGATTGTTTTAGTGGCATGTCTTAATTAAGTGTTTATTTATGTAGATATTACAGAATTAAATATATTAAAACATTTGTAGCTAGTTCTCGATTTAACAAACACAATTGGGACCAGAATTTCTGTTGTTAAACAAGGTTGTTGTTGTTGAATTGTGCTTAATTTTACAAATTATTTTGTCACAGTTGTTAAGCAAATTACTGCAGTTATTAAGTGAGTCGTGTAGTCATTAAGTGAATTGGGCTCTTCCCATTGACTTTGCTTATGAGAAGCTGGCTGGAAAGATTGCAAAAAGCAATTATGTGACCCTGGGATGCTGCAGCCATCATAAATATATGCCACTTGCCAAGCACCCAAATTTTGATCACCTGATTGTGGGGATGCTGCATTGGTTGTCAGTATGAGAACCAGTTGTAAGTCACCATCTAACAGTGAATGGTTGCTAAACAAGGGTTACCTGTACTTTATTGCATCACAAATACTTTGGTTTCCAATTACCTGGGACTATAAAAACACATAAATAAACTAAAAGTGAATATTATTATTGAAATACCTTGGTTTGTACTTTAGAGTTATGTATACAAAATTAAAAATAAGAAAATGTGTTTACTCAACAGATAAATATTTAATTTTTAGAAATGCTTTTATGTTTTGCAGGCTCTGTGTGAATGGATTTCCACGGCAAAATGAAAAATGCTGGAAGGAAGATGGCTGCAGAGTAGTATTGGATCCTGACTTCATGGTTCAGTTACTCACTGGAATCTATTACGCTGTGTATGTATCTAAATTTTGGATAAGTAACTGTTCTTTGTTTTTGAGCAAATTATTCATATTTTTTCAGGAATAAAATGTAAGATACAGTAAATGCTTATTAAAATATTAACAGTGGACAGTGGACTTCTATCAGGCCATTTTTCTGCTTTTCTGTTTGACAATACCGTATTTCATTGGCCTAAATACAAATGAGTATACATATAATTTGTCTGGTTTAAAAAAACAGCAGTGAATGCAGGGGAACCACCTCAGTAACCCTCTAGCAGAGTACTTAACATGTTTTTCATTTTTTTCTTTTTGATTAAAATATTTGTGCTATCTTCTGCTGTGAAAAATGTAACTTACATTTGCCATGAAGTTGAGTTTTAACTCTGGAAAGTTTCTACTTGATTATTACCAGTTGCACCTTTCCTAGATTGAGGGGTCCTACTAATGTCATTACTGTCCTGGCCATCTCACAGTTGAACTACTGTAATGTGCTCTACATAAGGCTGCCCTTGAAGAGTATCCAGAAACTTCAGTTGGTTCAAAATGCAGTGAACACACATTATATCTCTGCTTCACAAGCTGCATTAGTTACCAGTTTATTTCCAGGTCCAATTCAAGGTGCTGATGTTGATCTTTAGAGCCTTTCATGGCATGGGTATTTGAGCCTCTCTCCAGTTACATTTACCATCTCACCAGATCTGACAGAGAGGGCATAGCAATAGCAATAGCACTTAGATTCATATACCACTTCACAGTGCTTTACAGTCCTCTCTGAGTGGTTTTACAGAGTCAGCATATTGTCCCCCAAAATCTGGATCCTCATTTTACTGACTTTGGAAGGATGGAAGACTGAATCAGCCTTGATCTGGTGAGACACGAACTGCCAAATTACTGGCAATCAGCAGAATTAGCCTGCAATACTGCATTCTAATCACTGTGCCGCCATGGCATGTTATGGGCTCCATCATCTAGGGAGCTGCATTTGGTAGGCCCTAGGAATCAGGCCTTTTTTTGTTGTGTGTCCATGTTGTGGAATCTTCTCCCCCTGAAGTTATGTTGGCCATATCATTTTTGAACTTTTGAAGGTCCCTTAAGATAAGTTATGTTTGCAGAACTGGGGACTCCAGGGGATGGGTGAATCAGTGAGATGTCTCAGTTATTATTAACATCTCTTTGTCTGCTATGTCAAAAATGTTAGTAATGAAATTATCCTGACTGAAATATACAAGGAAGAGGAAGCAAGAAAGAATTGTACCCATGAGTCAGCTATTTACTTAGGATCTTACAGCTAGCACTAGCAAAACCAAAACAGCAGAAAAGGGCATATTTGGAAGTTAACTGATGGGGGAAAGCTCAAGATCACAAAAATAATGCACTGTGTTATTTCCTTTGCATCCATATATAGCTACAATGGACAATGGGAACTTGGTCAGGAAGCCCTGGATGATATAATATATCGAGCTCAGCTTGAACTCTATTCTCAGCCACTGCTGGTAAGGAGATAGGCTGTAATCTGTTCATGAGGTTTAAATTGTGCATATAATTGTAATATTAATAGTTACCTTTGAATGAATTATGTAATATTCTAAAATTTTCCAAAGGAACCTTCAGCAGAATAGCTTGTGCACATTGTAACAAAATCTCGTGATAAATTGTACACTTTGATTTCATCCACTTGGCTACAATTCAGAGTTCCTCAGTCTCTTATAAAGCAACGATTAGCAGAATATTGGTTAACGGGAATAATTATATTACTTGCAACCATTGTTTTTTTTTTATTGCAAAAGTTTTACAATTACATTTTCACCCCATTTCCCCCCCCAGCCCACCCCAAACTCCCCAACCTAACCCTCCCTAACCCCCCCAACCCTCCCCTCCCCCCCGGACTTCCACAGAATATACTCCCATCAAAAAACCCCTTTATATGAAACTTGAACCCCTCCATCCCCCATATAATTTTTCATCTTCACAAAATTGAAATATTTCTATCTTAATATAATACTATCAGTGAAAAGCTATTTGATACTTCCTAGTTTGATATTTGTTCTGCACATAATCTATCCACTTTTACCATTCCCATTCATAAGTCTCTTGTGAACGATCTTTTAGGTATGCTGAGATCTTCGCCATCTCTGCAAAACTGGCCATCTTCAAAGTCTATTCCTCGATAGTGGGCAAAGCTTCATTTTTCCAATATTTACCTATCAATAATCTCGCTGCTGTCACCATATACAATATCAGCTTTGTTTCACCCAGTGTAAAACCCTTAACTATACCCAATAAAAACAATTGTGGAGAAAATTGAATTTTTTTCTTCAAAACATTCTGCATAACCCACCAAATTTTTATCCAAAATGCCTTAACTTTCTTACAAGTCCACCAAACATGATAATATGTAGCATCTAAACAATCACATCTCCAACATTTTGGCTGAACATTAGGGTACATACATGACAATTTCTTAGGATCTAAATGCCATCTATAAAATATTTTGTAGAAATTTTCCCTCAAATTCTGCGACTGTGTGAATTTAACATTCTGAGTCCAAATTTTTTCCCATGTTTCCAACATCACTGGTTCTGCAAAATTTTGTGCCCACTTAATCATACAATCTTTTAACCAATTCAGTTTCTGAATCCCTTTCTAACAAAACATTGTAAAGCCTTTTAATATGCATTGGACCTTTCTCTTTTATATGTCTAACCAATTCTTCCTCATGCAACATAATACCAGTTTTTTGGTCCTCTTTCCATCTCAGTTGAAGTTGATTGTACTGTAACCAAGTTAAGTTAATCCCTTCGTCCAACAGTGTCTCTAATGTCTTCAGTTGCCATCTGCCCGCATCTGTAAAAAGAACCTCTTTGTATAAAAACCCCCCGAGTGACATTATATTTGTATTCCACATAATATGACCAAGATCCAACCATAGCGGTATTTTATAATCCCATTTGAGTCGGTGCTTCTTCCAAACTCTCATCAAGGAGTCTCTAAATATATGGCTTTTAAATACTTTATCCACTTTATTTTCATAAAATAAGTAAGCATGCCATCCAAATTCAAGATCAAAACTTTCTATATTCAATATTCCAGTCTTTTTCCTTCCAAACCAATCACTTGCTTGAGGTAAAGCTGCTGCTTCATAATATAACTGTAGTTTTGGAAGTTTAAGACCTCCCCGTTCTGGAACATCTTGCATAATTTTCAATTTCACTCTCGGTTTTTTCTCGTTCCAGACAAACTTATTCACTCCACTTTGCCACTCTTTCAATTGTTTATCACTTTTAAGCACCGGATTCATTTGAAACAAAAAAAGAAATCTTGGCAAAATGTTCATCTTAACTGCTGCTATTCTTCCAAGTAAAGACAGCTGCAGTTTTTTCCAAGTCTCCATATCTTTCTGCACATCTCGCCACAACACCTCATAATTATTTTGAAACAGTTTCATATTTGATTCTGCAACCTGAACTCCTAGGTATTTAACCTTTGGTACAATCTCAAAACCTGCCCTCCTTTCAAGTTCGTGTTTACGATCTTGTGTCATATTTTTAACTATCATCTTAGTTTTTTTCTGGTTCAATCTAAAACCTGATATTGTACCATAGTCTTGTATAATGTCTTTCATCTGGATTATTGATTCCATCGGCTGTGTTAGGGTAACAACCAGATCGTCTGCAAATACCTTTATTCTGTAGTCCTCTCGCCTTATCACTATGCCTTTCAAGATATTAGAGTCCCGTATTGTAGTTAACAAGACTTCTAGTGTTAAAATAAATAACAATGGGGATAACGGATAACCTTGTCTTGTTCCTTTTTCAATATTAAAATCTGTTGTCAAACTTCCATTAATAATAATCTGTGCCTTTTGCTCTTGATAAATTGCTGAATTGTATAAATTGTATAAGTTGATCCCCAAAGTCCATCTTTTTTAAAGTCTTTAATAGAAAATTCCAGTCCACTCTATTAAAGGCCTTCTCCGCATCCAGGAAGACCAGCACTGCAGGGATCTGTTTATTCTTCTCAAGATATTCCAATAAATCTATAACTTGCCTCACATTATCCTTCATATATCTGCCCTCAATAAATCCCGCTTGATCACCATGAATCACCTCTTGAATTACTGGCATCAACCTGTTGGCTAGTACTTTTGCGTAAATTTTATAATCATTATTCAGAAGAGATATTGGTCTATAATTCTCTGGTTTTTTAGGACCTACTTGCTCTTTTGGTATCAAAGAAATGTAAGCTGTTTTCCATGATGGGGGTATTTTACTCCCTTGTTGTATGTTACAAAATAAGTCTCTGAGTTGTTCCACCATTTCTGTTTGCAAAGTTTTATAATACACTGCAGTCAAACCATCCGTTCCAGGAGCTTTAGCTGTTTTTAATTGTTTGATATTATCTCCTCAACTGTTATAGGATAGTTCATTCTTTCCTTTTGTTGATTAGTAATTTTTGTGACTCTTTTATTTTCTAAATATTTTTCTATAAATCCATTCTGCATATCATCTTTAGCATATAATTTGGTATAATAATCTACAAAAGCTTCTTTAATTAATTTTTGTTGAAAAATTTCTTTCCCTCCAATATCAATACTATCAATAGTCCGTATGCTCTGCTTCTTCCTTAGTGTGTAGGCCAACCATCTGCCTGGTTTATTGGCATTACAAAATGTATTATGCTTTGCATATTGTAAGTTTGTTGCAGCTTGTTCCGCCATAAGCATTTGAAATTGATCTTTCAAAAGTTTTATAACACCACGTATTCTTTCATCTGTTGGATTTTTAATAAGTAACTGTTCTTTATTCTTTATTTCTACTTCCAGTTCAGATCTTTTCTTTTGTCAATTCAGTTTATGTTTAGATTTCATATGAATGAGTACCCCTCTCATATACGCTTTACTCGCATCCCACAGAATTTCAATTGGGGTACCCTTATTCAAATTTATTTCAAAAAATTCTTTCATCTGCTTTTTAAGTTCTATTATATTTTTTTCATATCTAAACAAGTTTTCATTTAATCTCCATGATCTTCTCTCAATCTTACCCATCTCAATTTCTATCCATACTGGGCTATGGTCGGTCAGGGTTCTTGGGAAAATCTTTGTTCTTTTTGTCTTAACAAGTAGATCATCTGATAACAAAATAAAATCAATCCTAGAGAAAGATCTATGTCTGTCAGAAAAAAAAGTATAGTCCAATTCTTTTGGATTATGTATTCTCCAAATATCTTTTAATTCCAAATCTTCTTTCATGTCGAAAAAAGTCTGTGGTAATCTAATCCTTGATTTTGCCAGGCTCTTTTTATCTAATTTGGAATTGATTACTCCATTCCAATCTCCCATAATTAAAATAGATCTATAATCCCATTGCAGTATTTTAGTGTGTAAAGTTTTATAAAAATGATCCTGTTGTTGGTTAGTAGCGTAAATTCCAATCAGAAGAATTTGGCCATTTACCTTATGCAGTTCAATTGCTATAAACCTGCCATCTTCATCTGCTTTTATAATTTTAGCTGACAGTCTTTTATTTACATAAATGACCACACCATTCTTTTTTTCCAAAGTTGAAGCTATAAAGTGTGTTCCTAATTTTGAGTTTATCAAGTATTTTTGATCTTGAGTTCTGATATGAGTTTCTTGTAAACAAATTATATCATTATTAAACTGTCTCAAATATGTAAATAACTTCTTCCTTTTCTGTGATGAATTCAGTCCATTCACATTCCAAGATAAAAACTTAATTGTCATCTTCATCCTTTTGAAGCGACAAGCACAATAGCTGAATATCTTCCGAGGTCTTCGGTTTTGCTTCCCCCCATGGCTTCACTTCCTTGTGTAATACTCTTAGCTCCCTTTTTGTATTGTCTTTCCTGTTGTTGCTTTTCTTTAAGTTGCTTAGATTTTGCACGAGTTATACGCTGGTCTTTGACTTCAGCCATCCGAGCCGGGTCCAAAATTGGAGAAGATTCTAACAGGTGCTCTTCCAGAAAACCTCCTGTAGCACCCTGCGTTTCCACTGGCTCCACCTGCTTAAACTGTTCTTCCATCTCTTCCTGAGGTTGCTTCTCCTTGTCACTCTCCTTTATCTCCAACACTGTGGATGTACATGGAGATGGTGATCTTTCTTTAAAAACGGTAAAATAAAAGTGTTCCGCCTTCTCAACAGTATTCAACCGGTGTCTTTCTCCATTGTACTTCAGAATTATACCAGTTGGGGCATCCCACCGAAATGGTATTGTTGTTTTTTCAGTTCATTCACTAAGAAACCAAAGTCTTTTCTATCTTTTAACATTTTAGGTGGTAGTTCTTTATAAATTCCAATTTGAGCTCCCTCCACTTGCACAGAGGAAAGAAAAGATTTTTGCAAAATATCATTTCTTATTGTTCTGTCTGTAAAATATATCACCACATCTCTAGGCAATTGTCTTTGTCTGGCCACCTAGGAGTTCACTCTGTAAATTTTGTCTATTTTGTAAAAAATCCCTTCAGGATTGATTTTTAATAGCACAGCCAGAGCATCAGCACAAATCTGTCTCAAATCTTGTCTATCATTCTCTTTAATACCTCTAAGCCTTATAGCGAATTCCATAGCCCTGAATTGTATCATTGTAATTTCATTTTCAACTCTCTGCATTTTATCATCAACATCAGAAATTTTATAGTCAGTATCCTTAATTTTGACATTGACTTCTGATTTAAATTCTTCCAATTTGGAATCCACTTTAATAATAATTTCTGACAAGCCAGACACCACATTCGATATTTTTTTAGTCACCTTGCCATAATTCTCCTTCACCACATTTTTGATTTCATTAATTTCCTGCATAATTTCCTGTTGAGATTTTTGAAATTTAACATCCATTTCCTGTTGAGATTTTTGAAATTTATTATCCAGAGCCTGAGTAATAAATTCTTTTAAACTTTCAAAATCAAAATCTTTTTTCTGACTCTGCTGAGCAGGAGGAAGCTGCTGTTCATGTTTGCGTGTGGGGGATCCCCCCCCCTGCTGCCTTTCCTTCCTGCCACGTAGGTTAGGTTTTCTGAAAAAGGAGATCCTTTTTCCTTTTCCACCACCACAAAGTCCTCTAAAAAAATCCCCCAGGTTTTATCAAATTGGGGATAGAAACTAGACTGAAGCAAGCTCAGACTTATTTTAAAAAGAAATTTTTTTCCTCTTCTCCTGTTCCTCCTTGTTACAGGTAGCTGATTAAAATAACTTTACAAATCCACTCTCACTCTCAGCTTGTTAACGCTGAAGCCGGGCGCCATTTTTTTCAAACCGCTTTCACTCGTTCGTACTTTTACTTAGATCAGAAAGTCACCAAAGCAGTAATACTTGCGATTTCCAGATTTGAGGGTTCAAGTTGATGTTTCCGCTAATTATTAAGGTTGGTTTCATTCAATTTGGATGTTTGCTGCAGCCGACTTGCTCTGCGGAAGGCAGAGTCGTCCCACGCCGTCCGGAGTCTCAGCAAGTTGAAAGGGAGCTGCGCCTGTTTCCTCCCCAGTAGCGATTTTCTGGGGGCTCACAGGGGCTCAACCTGCACCTTGCTGGTTCTTCTCCTCCAATCCTTCAGATCTCGGAGTTTTCAAGCCGCTTCTTGGGATCGAAGCGGCTCTACAGGCGGCGGGGCTGGCGGTCCTTAAGAAGGGACCGTCTTTCGTCAGAGGCAGACAAACCGGAAGTCACTTGCAACCATTGTTTGACTGCTACCTGCAGTGTGCTTATTGAAAGCGCTCTTTTGTGAATCATGCAGATGTACACTTGTGTGTTGTTCATTTATATAGTAGTCCTTAATTTAATAACCATTCGTTTAGAATCGTTTGAATCAATAGCACTGAAAAAAAGTGACTTATGACCATTTTTCACACTTACAATCATTGCAGCATCCTCATAGTCACATGATCAAAATTTGAATGCTTGGCAACTGCTTCATAATTATGACCGTTGCTGTATCCCAAGGTCACATGATCTCCTTTTGCAATCTTCTGACAAGAAAAGTCAATGGGAAAACCAATTCACTTAACAACCATATTATTAACTTAACAACTGCAGTGATTCATTTAACAACTGGGGCAAGAAAGGTTGTAAAATGGGACAGAACAACTTAACAACTGTCTCGCTTAGCAGCAGAAATTTTGGGCTGAATTGTGGTTGTAAATTGAGGATTACGTGTATGCTTGTTTATCTGCATTTTGCATATCTGTTGGGAAGACTTTTGCATATGGCTAGATACTAACAGACTAATAACTGTGGTACAACTTGAATTAGGCCTTTCTCTGAACTTGAACAGCATGATAATTATTTTAAGAAGGAAATCTTCCTTTTCCCCTCCAGCTTTTCTGAATGTAGGTCACTGGCCTTTTACTGGCTACATAAACAAGATGCTGAAAATAGAAGATGTCCACTTTCCTATGTCATTTGTTTTTCTTCACTGACAATCATGACCAGCAGATTGGTTTCTGCCTGTTTAAGGAGACACTGAAAGGGCTAAAGTCTTCTCCTGGCAAGCCACTTTGATCCAATAATCATCCTTTTCATGAACCCTCCGTTTATCTTTCTCTTCTAGATTGGTGGTGGGTAGAGGAATAGATTTGTTTTGGGATTACCAGAAGTGATCTTTGTAAAATAAAAAGCAGAGGTTAAGTTCCTGAACATATTTCATGAAAAGAAAACATAGGTGTGTGTGTACAATTTGGAAGAAAATGTGCGTGTGCTTTGCCTAGATTTAATTAAATGTTAATGTTTTTTACAAGAGAATCACCTTGTCAAATGAGATTGCATTTTTTAAATCTTCCCTTTAGATTAGGTTAAATGCTTGTTGATGAATTATTGCTGACTAGATAATAGTATCCTTCTAAAGACAACAATTTGAATTCCTTTTTTGTTAGTAAATGTTCCTTTAGTAAATAACTAAATGCTCTACTAAATCGATTTTTAATAAAAAAATAAATTCTGCTGATAATAGGAGCCTGTAGTACAGTGGACTAAAGCACTGTTATTAACATCTGTTGCTTGCAATTACTGCAAGTTCAAATCTCACCAGGCTCAAGGTTGACTCAGCCTTCCATCCTTTCAAAGGTAGGTGAAATGAGGACCCAGATTGTGGGGGCAATAAACTGACTTTGTATAAATAAACAAAAGTATGAAGGCTATTGCTTAACGCATTGTAAGCCACCCTGAGTCTCCGGAGAAGGGCAGCATATAAATTAAAGCAAAAAAAGAAGAAAAGCTCTCTGTAATATATTTAAAAGCCTAAGGATAGACTGAATTCATTTGAATTCAGCTTTTGTTTTTGACTAAACTGAAAAAGCTAAGGCAAACAGTAATCTGATGGAAAGTCCTTTCTGATATGCTCATATTGTAATGATATTGTACCCTATGACTATCATTAAGTGTTGTACCTTATGATTCTTGATGAACGTATCTTTTCTTTTATGTACACTGAGAGCATCTGCACCAAGACAAATTCCTTGTGTGTCCAATCACACTTGGCCAATAAAAAATTCTATTCTATTCTATTCTATTCTATTCTATTCTATTCTATTCTATTCTATTCTATTCTATTCTATTCTATTCCTACTCTATTCTATTTAATAATTGTATTATTAATAATATTAATATTAATAATATAATAATGATTTTTTTTTCTTTCCAACCTTTTAAAAAGTTTATATTTGCTGTACTTCATTCTGTTTGCATTTTTACTTAAAATCTTTCCTTTTTTGTTCTCCTTTTTATTAAAAAAGAAAAGTAAGGTGCTTGCCTCTTTATAATTTAGTCTGTATGCTAATCTTAGTCATAAAACAAGGTGTCTGTCAGTGATCTTCAGCCTTCTGGATTTTTTTTTTAGTAAAGCAAATTTTATACATTTTAAACAGCATATATGAATGAAAATAATTCTACATGGTTTATGGTTGTTCTGGAGCTGAGAACCTCCCACTTCCCTCATATCAAAAGCATTTCCTTTCATTTTTAGGGAACCCTACATAGTTTATTGTGATGGACAAAGGGTGGTTGGTTTGCATAGCCAGTTCTATAAACAAGCCTTTCCCACCCTAATGCTCCTGGAAACAGCATTGCAACTCATAGGGTAGTATTACCACCCAGCATAGCCCTAAGAAGTGATTCAGTGACACTGAAAAGAAGAAACTTTTGTGAAACTTTTGTGTCATTTGTGCTAGAACTGGTATAAAATTCTTTTTTAAGTTAGCATCTCTAGATAAAGCATAGTTAAGATTTTTCTACTCATCTGATTCGACTGATGGAAATGGGAGAGTAAAGAAAATAATATCCTGTTACGAGGTTAACAAATCATGATTGGTAGCAAGAAGGGTACATGTAAAGGAAATCTTGGGAAGTAGTAGGCCAGCTTTTCCATGTCTAATCCTTGAGTTGTGGGACACTATGATTTTCCCAAATAGTGAGAAAACTACACTATTGATTTTTGGCAGTTGTAATACAGAAAGTACAGTCAAAGGAGACTTTGATAGTGGCTTTACATACATATCCTCATCTAGAGTTTTACAGTAGCAGAAGGGTTAGTTAAATATGTTATACCAAAATTAATACAGTACAAAATTTATCAATTCTAAATAAAATTTGATAAAAGCAATACACACTCGGCAGAAGATAGAAGGGAGTACATACCTTGACATGGAACTACAAAACTTAAAAATGCAAAGATTTATGTTAAATAACTACAAGGATTGTAGGGGTGGAGTTCAAAGAGGGTTCAGCCTAGAATCTTTACGTAGCCACAAGTGAGCTAAATCCAACTCCTTTTAAATTCTGTTGACCTTATCTAACTTCTAGCAGGTGCTAACCCTTAGCTGAAAATATTCCTGTGCATAGGTAGGAGCAGCAATAAATCAGTTTCATTGGACCTTCATGTGTGGACCTGATCTTTTGTCCCCAACACTTACACAGCATTTTACTGTTGTAATAGGTTGCAAATGCAATGAAGAATTCATTACCTTTTGATGCTCCTGATACATCACAAGGAGGACAGAAGGTTTTGAAAGTAGAGGTTACTCCAACAGTGCCAAGAATTTCTCGGACAGCTATTACAACAGCTTCAATCCGCCGACATCGCTGGAGAAGAGAAGGTAAGTCTTTATAATGCAAAGTGAAAATTGTAATATGGTATCATTCCCCTCCATTGGCAAATGCTAGCTTCTAAGCCTGAATTTGAGCATTCATTTCAGGTATACAGACATACAGAAAATAATTATCTATGTATATGTACAAATGTGTAATCATGACTGCATACTATAATGAAATAAGAATTCTTCCTATTTTATATTTTGGGAAATCCAGAAAAACTTAAGTGATTTAAGTGGTATATCATGGTATGGAAATTGAATGGCACTTTAAAAATTTTGTAATTACTTTCTACTTTCAGTGGATTGGATCTTTCTGCTTTTTAAAAAATTGTTGGAAGGTGATTATTTTGATGGCATTTTGAGGGCAAATCCAGCTACATGGTATCTCGAAAAAATTAAACTTTTTTTTCTTTTTCAAACTATTTCATAATTTATAATCTATATCTGACTTTTGGGGATGTGCGTTGCTCTTTTTAAAAAAAAATGGAATAGAAGGGTGTGTGTATGTATAAAATTCCAAAATACCAACAAAAGGCTAGATAATATTGAAAATGTTAACTTTGTTTTTTCATTGATAAAATGGTAACTAGTACTTTAATATTAATTCAAACTAATCTTTTCAGGACTTGTGCTCTGCAAACCTAATGATAAATCTCAAGTATTTTGTGTGGGGATAATTTAAGAATCTTTTAGTTTTCATAAGAAGCAACTTCAAATCTTTTAAATTCACCCCTGCCAGGGAAAAAAAAAAAAAGAGCAAATGTTAAATTGGAAATATACCAATTTCTGTTATGGGTGGGTATGGTTTGATTATTTTTTTTACCAATTATATTGGTAAATATATAGTAGACTGCAAAAACATAAAATTTGAACTTTTATTAAACTTTAAATTCCTTGTTAAATATTTATGTACAATATTTGTTGATTCTCTGTTTTTTGTTTTCGTTCTGAATTCTTCATAATAAAAACAGTTAATCCTATTTTTACAAATCCTTCATCATGTACAGCCTCACTGCAGAAGTGTTGCATTTATGTCTTCTTGCACACGGCACATCATATTCACTTATTTTTATGATGCTGTTCAACTTCTTTGAAAAAAATGCAGGTTTTCTGTTTTTTCTGTTTTCTGTATTCCGTGTATACCTTCATTTCCCTGCCTGGGTTGTAATGATTAGGGAAAGAGTAGAAAGACACTAAAATATTATATGTTGAATCCCAGATGGCTTTGACTTCTCAAATGATGCTGACATGAGCATTCCCGGATCTCCGATCCTGCACGGCTCCACAGACCTAGGGATCAAACGCAAGCAAGAGGGGGACGTACTGATGCTCAGGATCCCTGAGCATGGCTCACCGGAGCCCAACTTGACATCAGCCACAAAAGAGGGTAGGACAGAGATAAGGTGGCATAAGTCAGTAAAGCCATTGCTTGGGGAGGATCCTGGCTCTTTCTTCCCAAGCAGAATTCCCTTTTGCTTTAGAGTATGTTCCATTGACCACAGGTATACTTTCTTCTCTTTCCTTTTTTCTGCACATATCCCTTTAGGCCTAGCTTTAGGCCTGGAGCTATTTATTCTAACAGTTTGGACTTTGACTATCTGTATAATATCTAGCTTAGCATGGTTAAAATAACGTGATAATTTTGATCACTTTGTAATGTAATGTGTGGATGATCTTGGGGGATCAGGGAAAGGTTCTGCTTAGAGAACGATCAGACGAGAGAGAGGAGACCACAGTTGCTTAATGGTCAGAGAAAAAAACTTAGGAGAGGCAGGAATTTTGTACCTTCAGATTTGCAAGATTGATTCCAGCCCTTCTGGGTAAACCAGACAGGAAATCTGACTAGATGAGCAAAATCTACTTTATTTTAAGACTAATTTAATATTTATTTATTTGTTCAACTTTTATGCTGTCTTTCTCCGAAGACTAAAGGCGCCTTACAATGCATTTAAAAACCATATATAAAAACATTAAACATTAAAACATTAAAAACAATTAAAACCCATTCACACCATTCATGGCCAGATCTTGCCAGATCGCAACAGCGAGATCAACGGCCCCAGGCCTGCCGGAAAAGCCAGGTCTTCACCGCTTTTCAGAAGGCCAATAGGGTGGGGATGGTCCGGATCTCAGGAGGTAACTGGTTCCAGAGAGCTGGGGCAGCCACAGAGAAGGCCCTCCCCAGTGGGTCTGCCAGTCGGCACTATTTAGCTGACGGGACCGGAGGAGACCAACTCTGTGGGATCTTACTGGTCGCTGGGAGCTATGCGGTAGAAGGTGATCTCGAAGATAACCTGGCCCTGAGCCATGTAGGGCTTTAAAGGTAATAACCAACACCTTGAATTGTGACCGGAGACCAATAGGGAGCCAGTGCAGCTTGCGGAGAATTGGTGTAATGTGGGTGTACCTAGGTGCACCCACGACAGCTTGCGCGGCTGCGTTCTGGACCATCTGTAGTCTCTGAACACTTTTCAAGGGTAGCCCCATGTAGAGCGCGTTGCAATAATCTAACCGTGAGGTGACAAGGGCATGAGTGACTGTGAGGAGAGCCTCCTGATCCAAGTAGGGTCGCAATGGGTGCACCAGGCGAACCTGTGCAAAAGTCCCCCGAGCCACAGCTGACAGATGTTGCTCTAATCTTAGCTGTGAGTCTAGGAGGACACCCAAATTGCAAGATTGATAGAATCTTGCAAGTCTGAATGTACAGACTTTCCGCTGCTACTTTTAACCCTCTGATCAATTAGGGCAGGTCTTCCTAAGTGTCTTCCTCTTAAGTTAAGTTAAGCGCTTCTTGTTTGATAGTTTCATCGGCAATCTCTTTCTCACATCCTCCAAGGTCATCCACTCATTCTATTGCATCCTGGAACACCCGCTAGTGAGCATGTTAAGTCTGCTAAATGTATACATATATACATTTGTAGATATATAAATGTATATATATATACAATAAATAAATATATTTGTATATATACAAATGGATATATACAATAAAAATGTGTCAAGTAAAAATATTGATGCTGTTTTCACCACCTGGAATGCTTTACAGCATATAAAATAATACTTTAACTGTAATTTAGTATTAGAAGGGGAGGGGAAACCATTTCTGTTACCATTTTATATACCAAACGTCTGGTTCAGTGAATGGTTTAATCACCTGTTCAGTGGATTGAAGTGGAATTAAATTGCCATTGTGCTATTTATAGGATTGTGTCTCGAAGTAGGTAATATAAACTTGAAGAGTGAAAAAATCTTATAGCCCTGTATAGTGGTATTCTTCATGTTAACTCTTTACTCTTTACTAAGAGATTCTCATTTTACTGGCTGCACATCCTTAACCTACTGTTCTCTTGGTGATGGTGCAGAAGTATTCAGATAGCAATGCATTCTAAGTTATAGTTATAAATTTATACTTTGCTAATCTGCATATCCTCCTAATTTATTTCTATAGTGCTTCTTTTTTGTCTTTAGTGTGGTCTTTTTGGCATTGCTGATATTTTAAGACTTTAATAACATTTGCAAATTATGTGCTGTACATGCTTCACAGTTCCTCCAAGGAAAGCTATGTAGGAGATGACCAAGCTGAGCCCGAGGGAGGGGTCAAGCACGTCATCATCAATCTCGAGTCCCTTCGCACCCACAAGAGATCTAAGTCCAGCCCACCTTGAATTCCATTGACTCTTATCTACTGTCCATTTTTCTTTGACTGTTAGTAGTTCAGAGTCTTGTAGAAAGCATGTATTAAACCTGTATTCATTTGAACTGTCTTGGCTCCTGATTTCTTGCGCCTGACAAACTAAACAACAAAGCAAACAAACCTTTTAGAGTTAGCATTAGAATTAGGATTCCTTATTTATTGCATCTGAATCCATCGTGCAATCAGAGTTCACGATGTCTGAAGAGGAGAGGCATTATTGGAAAACTATGGAAGCATGAAATTCAGAATTTACTCCTAGAACTGAGTGAATCTGAGCATGGCCAGTAAATGAGCCCTAACCACAACTTTTCTCCCACTGGTTTTATTTTGTTGTACTAACTACATGTTGCATGTGCATGACCAGAAGAAGGTACAGAAATTCTCGCACAAATTCTCAAATCTTCTTTTCAAAAAGAGTTGCTTTGATGCCACAGTACTTCTTTCTTTAATATGTTAGATATATTTAGATTAGGTGGTGTTGCCTAAATATTTTCTAAATAAATAAAGTGAGCATAACTTACACAAAAAAGTATTTTAAAAATCGTATTTTTTGTGAACGAATCTTTTTTTGGGGGGGAGGTTGGGATAGGAAAAGATTGGTCTTCTCTTAATCATAAAAGGAAATCACATTGTTAAATTACTCTCTTTTGGTGATCTTGCTGATTTTGCATGAAATTGATAAATATTGCTTCTTTTCAAAACTCTGTAAATAAAATGACACAATCTTATCTTTCTTATACTGGTCTATGATCATAATAAAATTGTTTTCATTTGAACTTCCTTATTTATCCTTGATTTTAAATATTCCAAGTATATAATAAATAATCAGTCTTTTTTACAACATGCTTGGGTCGCTTTATGTAAATATTCTCTGTAAAAATAAAAAAAAGTAGAATCATAATGCTGACAGAATGTGCATGTACTCCTCTTACATTGATTATGTAAGAGAAGCTTTGAATATGAATGTTGGGAGCATTGATGAACCATGTACCTATTGAGGGCAGAGCTAGCATTGATTTAAATTTTTTTTTTCCAAAAAATGGTTGAAATATCCTTTTGAGTTTATATTTTGGTTCTTTCTCTGACAAGCTTTATTACCTACAAGGACTTTGGTTCAGAATATACTTGAACTTTTGTGAGAAAAATAAGCTTTTCCCCAAATGACTATATTCCCATTGAAGTCAAAAGAATATATTTATAGTCATTAGTAAATCTGTATATTACTCAAATTGAACTTCTGAATACTTGATGGTTTGAGAGAACCTACCTTGCATGTTGTTTCCTCCTTTTTCACTTTCAAGCACTGTTGAGTTGCCTTGGCCTCTGCATGGTGGTGGCATTCGGAAAATTTACACTGAGCCTCTCTGACTCTTTTCTCCGAACGGAAGGGATAATTTTATTAATTATACTAAATAGTAATTTTGCAAACATCATTGACAAACAACAATATTTCTTTCACTTTATGTCATTTTATCCTTGCAAACTGATTGTAAGGCTTGAGATGTATCCATGGAAATTGACTCAGAAACACCTCTGGATATTGTGTTCCCTCCATTAAAGTAAGGAGGGGTTAAGAGAGGTGGTGGTGGGAAGGCAGCAGCTACTGCTGCTCAATCAAAAGCACTTTCACTTAGCTTTGCATGGTCTAAAAGGCACATTTGCTTTCAGGACATTCTTTTATTTCAAATGGCTTTTTAACTTTTTGTGTGAAGAATACCATTTGCAAAGTGGCTTGTTTTTTAAACATAATATTGTACAAGGCTCGGGTTTTTTTTTTAATCTAAGGAGCCTTCTTATTTTACAGGGCACGGTTGTGTTAATGTTTGAAATGTTAAAATGATGAAGTAAAAGAATCAACATTGCTGAGGAAATAGAAAAAAATCCTTTCAGCCTGTAAAATGGGCATTCTCTCAGCTGTCAGATTTAATTCTACATATTTACATTTATCAATATGATTACTTCGCAGAGGAGATTTTTGAAATGGGGGAGAAATGATGTATGTCAGAATAATTGTAAACTGAGTTTTACTGTACAAAACAGAACAGTATTAAAACAGAACAGTATTAAGTTAAAATAATGGTGTCCTAATAGTTGATTGGAAGAGAGAATGATCTGAGAGGCTGGTTAAGCACTTGGTTAGCTAAAAATAAATAATATTTTACAGACACAGCATCAGCTATGGAGAGTTGCTTCTGCTTTGTAAATAATCTGTTCTCTTGTTTATAATACTTCCACATTGTGCTAATTCCATGATAATGGGTCAGTATTTGAAACTGTCCAGAAATTTTTTAAAAATGTATATTTATTAAATTTATATGCCACCCATCTTGTACCCAGTGCTACTCTGATACGCAAAAACATTCTTACAAAACCTCACAGTGACACATGCACCACTGTTAAATACACACATTAATAAAATAGCACTCAGATGCTGACATTCAGGAATACTTGCATGCATCAAAATCTCCATTACACAGTAATACACATTACACTACAAATACTGAAATAGAACTGTCCCTTTGGCATTTAGAATAGGCAGAGGTACAAAAATGAAATCAAACAACTAAAAGTGGCCAAACAACCCACTATTTTCTATTTAAATGAATTCTGATCTAATTTTATGTACCAGCACATCCATTCTAGGATGATCTTTAGCACTGGGAATGGCAGGAGGATTTCCATATGAATTTACTTCTGGAAGAATGTGTTTTTGGTTACATTCATTAAAAACAATCATAAACATTCCTCAGAAGTAAAAGTTCTCTATACAGTATTTAATATGCTTATTAATAAGTACAGCTAGGATTATAGCCATATACACATTTTTATAATTTACATATTAGTAGATATGTAATAAAACATGAATGGTTTATGACTTTTTGAGAAAGATTATTCTTATGGACACAGTCCTAGGCATATCTTTTAGAAACTTAATCCATTTAAGCATTGTGTAATAAATTCATTCTGTTCCAGACTGCAGTATAAAAACAATTACAATAAAAACACTGTAACCTGAAGTTTTTAAGTTTCTCCAAAATGTTTTCAACATAATTTTGCTTTAAAAAAACCTGAGTGGAATCCTATCCACTTTTAAAATTGAATCACAGTATCATAATTTCTTATTCTGGGGTCTTTGGTATTTTCAGATGCTGAAGGAGTCAGTGGAAGAGAAGAGTCTGTGAACTTCAATGACGCTGATGAAGGATTTTCCTCTGGGGCATCACTTAGCAGCCAGCCACCTGGGACCAAACCTTCATCCACATCTCAGAGGGGCAGCTTAAGGAAAGGAGTTGCTGGGCTTTTGGCCAAGGATAAGGAGATCATCTTGGCTACCAAATCCACAGACAGCCCTCGAGAATCTGCCCGTAAGCAGTACCTGCACCAATCAATTGACCTCAGTACAGATGCAATTGAAATTACTCCCACAAAGAAACATTTGAGTTTGCCTGCTGGGCAGGTGGTACCAAAGGCCAGCAGTGTAAACCTGATCCGAACTGCAAGTGCTTCTTCCAGTAAATCATTTGACTATGTGAATGGTAGTCAGACGGGTTCCAATGTTGGCATTGGCAGTGATGGTGTTACTAACTTAGTAGCTGGCAACTCCAATCGTTTTTCAAGCATTAGTCTACAAGAGGACCGGTTAAGTCAAGGTGGAAATGGTAAAGATGTCCACTCACCAGGAGCTCCTCTGACTAAGCAGTCCCGATCCCCAAGTTTCAATATGCAACTAATATCCCAAGTTTAACTTTTTTTTTTACTTTCCTATATTTTTTCCATTTGTCCAATTCTTTTTTGAGCAACATCTACAATCTTCATCTTATCGTTTGAAAATCCTGGCTTTGGTGATCTTGTTCGATTCATTTAGATACTATACTATATTTTGTACTGAAACAGCAATAAAACCTCATGTTTTTGCCCCCTCTCCCATAAATGTCATTGTGAAACAGTATAAAATATACTTTATGCCTTTTCCAAGCCTTTGATTCTCCTTGGGTGATGTGCAATCCATTATAGGCAGATCAGTTCCCATTTCAACACTGTGAGTCTTGAGAAGATTGGAGGAAATGGAGAATATGATCCCTATCAAAACGAAGCTTCGGCTTTCCTGAGAAATAATAAACGGGTTAGTTTTCTCAGTCTAAAGGTCTGCAAAGACTAATGAATTGTGATTTTTTTTGTCTCTTGGAACCAAGAGTGCCTCAGAGATTCTAGTAGGACTTTGGACCTCTGAGTTAGTGCAATCAATTCTGTGGGAGAGGAATATTGTCATTGCTTCTGATGGCAGTTGAAATGCACTTTGTCATGAACATTAGGGTAGTCTTCCTCTACCATCCATCCACTCTTGCCCTCCCAAGCTTAATGTTCAGCTACCGAGACATGTATATGTGACCAGGAAATTGCTCCTTCAGAATGAATTGGGCTGTAAGTAGACAGCATAGGTTGCAATGCAGTTTTAAGGCCTATGGAGCGATGTTTACATGTCTTCCCCACCCAGGAAACAGGGTTGTTTCTCTACGTGATAGAAATTTGAAAGATGAAATATATTTAAAACAAGATTGAGAAAATGGGGCATGGGCTTTCCCAAGTATGACTACTCATCAATGCTCCTTTAAAAGTTACTTTTGTAAATTGATAATCTTTGGAACATACAAGAACAATTGAAGTTTAGGCGAGGGAGTTTTTCAGGGTGCTTGTGGTGGAATGACTAAATTTTGTCACTGAACAGACTCAGAAGCTTCAAAAAGGACAAGTGTTCTCCAGCGGGAAATGCCAGGAACAGAGGCAATGGCTGCTGGAAATACTGAGGCATCAGTTTTCCTTAAAATCATTTCTCAAGCAGTGGGGTTTTTTGGCAGCTTTCTCTTTCCAAAGGAAACAATTCACTGCCTATATTTTGATCAATCCATTGCAGTCATATTTCATATAGTTAATGTAATGCGGGTGTGTGTGGGGGAGCTAAAGATATCTCCCCCACTTTAATCTGGGAATGCATACTGTTGAATTTAATCTTGAATGCATGTGGTGTGTCAGCAATACGTGATATCTGTGCTGTAGATCACTGCTTTAAATTGCATTTCTTATTCTAAAGAAAGTGTTCATCATGTTTTGAAGAGTAATGAATACATGAAAAGCAAAAGGGGGCTGTTTTGCCTTCTTATATTTTTGCTGTACTTTGACCTGGAATTCTGTTGACAGTTAATGAAAGGAACAGATATAAGTTGTATTCCTCCCTCCCCGAAGTAACCTTTTGAATTAATTATAGATTGAAGAGATTCAAACATAATACATTATTTTCAGAAGGGTCAAAGGTTAAAATGTTTAGATTATCAAGTGCCATTATTCTGCTAAAGAAAAATTAAGTTTAGTTGATAGTTTCCAGTTCTTCTAATCTCTTTTGTCTTTCTTCCCTGACTTTTGATTTGAATCTGGAGTTTGTCAGAAGAATTGTAGCTAAAGTAATCCTCATTTTAAATTTTAAATTATTACTATTACACTAAGTAGTAGTTACTTTGTATAGGCACTCCTCATTAAAGCTAATGTCAAATTTAATTCCAATATTACTGAAACTCAGGAATGTTTCCCAGTGATTCACTGTAATTATTGAATATTCAGAATAATTTTGAATAATATGTATAATGTAGGTTAGACTTCTTGAGCTCTAAAGCCATCCATTACAGACAACTTCAAAAAGTTTCTTTGTTCTATAGAAAAAGTGAGAAGGGACCTAGCTGTATGTCTTTATTTTTCTAAAGAACTAATATGATTCCCATATAATTCAGCAGTCTTTTTTAATAATAGAAACTATGACCATTATACAGAAAACTGCATGAACAGTTTTATAACTAGGGACTTTGGGCTTTTAAGTGTTAAGTAGTAGTTCATTGTGCAACATATTAAACTATGTTTGCATCCTTCTGATTTAATGGTGTGAAGATCACAGAAATGATTATGACCAAGATGACAGGATTTTTAAAAAAACTATTGGGATGATCAAGCCTGTGGTTATACCTAGAAGTAGCTTTTTAAGATCCAGATCCATGTATTCTACATAGCAAAAACCAAGTCTTAGTTAAAAAGAAATATTGCTGTAATTCAGTTAATTTATTTGTTGTTGTTGTTTTGAAAAGTCACAGGTTAAGCTTGTTTTTTTTTTAAAAAAAAATCTGTATGTAGTTGTATGCACATAATATGCCGAAAGTCTAATTTACATACTGATGATTGGTAGCTTGCTATCAAACTGGAATGTGTTTAACTGTGCAAATCTTCATCTTAAAGAGGTTATAGGTTATTTTTTTAAATATTGAATAAAATATATATTGTATCTTCTCAACATATAAAAATTACAATGTGTACATATGTTGGGGTGATGATATAGAATTAGTAAAGTGATTATTTTCTTCTGTGCAGTACAATTTTCTGTATTTAGTTCTTTTGCTTTTAGTATCATTTGACACATTATAACATCATGTATGTGTTTTCAATTTTGGTTTATGTTTCTTCTCTTATTTTTCTTCTAAAGAGTTGGCACATTGTTCAGATTCTATTCCTATTTTAATATGCAATTTTCCCATACTGTGGACTCAAGTACAAAGCTTACCTTGTTTCTGTGTCTTTATGATGGAGGAAACACTGCTGGATATCTTTTCTTAAATGTTTGTGTTTTACTTGAGAATATTAATTATTTCTCTTAATAGGTCATACTAGTACTGCTTCAACATTTGTTGATGTATCTGCTGCTAAGCTGTCCCAAAGTTTTTGCTAAAAGCACTGTATTGATGTTTTATATTTGAAGGTTCAGACTCAGTGGGGATGTAATATTTCTGTTTCTTATTCATGGTTGAGATTGTTCCTTTTCTCTTAGCACCTTGGGTTTGCCTACTCTAGCCCCCCCCCCCCCACACACACACTTTAGTTGTATCTGGATTGAATTGCACAGTAGCTTTTATAACGTTGACCATGAACTATCCAAAAGTGTGTAAACTTACCATGTATGCTTACCAAATATATAGAGAGACTCAGTCACTACCTTTCATGTGTTACTCAGAAAGTACACTGTCGTTCACAAGCTCATTGTAATCTAGAAAGAGAGAGTTACAATACTCAATTTTGAAAAGGAAGAATGGAAAGCTATTTCCACCAAAAATGGTGGAGCCTGAATGAAGATGCAACTGATCAATGCTCGGTGTAGCTTGTAAAATTCATTGACATGGGAATGAAATAGAATTAGATTGGCACAGAAGTCAGAACTTTCCATTGAACCTTGTAATTTGCCATTACAAACTTTTTACTGGATTATAGGCAACAGTAATACTGCGAAGGATATGACAGATATTTGTATTTAAATATTGTTATACATATCCTGTTATATAATACTTCTGTTAAGTAGAAATGGCAGTTCTTACAATATTTTGTTCCAGTTGCACAGTGGAAAAGAACAAAGCATCTTCATATCTTATGCGTGTGTTGACCGAAATGCCTGTATAAAAAACAAATCTGAAAATATGATTACAAGAAAGATCTATGAACAAAACTGGGTAGGACAATAGTCTGAAAAAAATATTTTTACTTGCCTTCCTCTCTGGAGGAATATGTAATAATTACCATGTTGTAAAGAGTATTCTTCCATTACTTTTGCTCTAGTTTTACATGTAAGAAAAGGAAAGGTAAGCATATAGTTATATGGTTATTACCAAATGTTTGATTATTTTAGTTACACCATTTGACCTAGCTTGCAGTTTCTTCATAATACAGACAATAATTGAGAATAAGATTAATCATCTTATTGATTTCAAAACTATTTCAAACATTGCTAATGTGCAATTTATGGGCAGCTCTTTCAATTATTTCTTAATAGGTTTTTCATGTAAAACTAAGCATCATTCTATGCCAGAATGATGAATTTGTATCACAGTGAGATATTGTTAAAAATATAGTGTTTTTCAAACATATACAGTAATAGTATCTGATTCATAATCTGGGTGTCTTGTGTCTTGATGCTCTTTGTAGATTTAAAATAGGCAAGTTCATATATTTTACAACTGAAATAAGGAAATCATAATAATTTCAGACTTTTGATTTGCACTATTTTGCGGGAAGTAGTTTTTTTTCTGCTGGGGAATGGATATGTGCATGTATATATGTGTGTGTATATGTGTGTGTGTATACACACACACACATGTATATATATGTGTGTGTGTGTGTGTGTGTGTATATATATATATATATATATATATATATATAATACATATACATATACATATATACATACACAGATGTGTACTATTTGTCAGTTGTTGACAATCAATTGCTCTGTTATTTGCAAGATGTATGTAATTATTATCAATGTAATATTCTGAAATATATATGTATATGTGTATATTTCCAAATGTTTGTTTAATATTTTTTCATTAGTATCAATATTTATCTTCAGGGAATAGATTTTCATTTTCTTGTTACAAATACATTTTGAAGGAGTAATTTGAGTGCCGGTAGTACCATCCAAATGCCACAGATGATTTTTTAAATTAGTACAAAAATTACAACTTTTAACAAATAATTAAGGAGATGAAATTGACAATTTTATTTTAGAACATAAAATTTAAAGAACATACGAGGGGGGAAAAGACAAATCAATCTAAATACTATTTGCATAAATTATTTTTTAAAAATTGTTTTATAAATTATTTCTGGATAATCACATATCATGCAGTTTAATTTTACTGCTTAAAATTAAACAAAATGTCATTTTCAAGCAATTAAAATTAATAACTGCCAAAGATTAGTAATTTGATTTATTGCTTAATTCTAAATGCAATGCATAAATTCAATATTGGGACATTAGTAGGATAAAGTATACATGCAAAATCACTCGGATGAATCCAAAGTTGGTTCATTCCAACTATTGAACAACTAATTTGTTTAACACAAGAAAGAAACATGTCAGTGAGAAAGAAGTACTTGACAAAAGTTTTTACTCATGGTTTACTCATGGTTCATTGGGAATTAAACTCATTTCCTGTTATTAGTGCTTCTGCATTATATCCCATTATAATAATTCACATTCATTTGTACTGTTAAATCTTTTTAATATTGCACTCATTGGTTATGATCCAAAGATTCACCGAATCATTTGAATAAAAACCTTTAATTTTTCTTTATAATTAAAGGTTTGATTCTCTTTCATTTAATTCTCTTTAAATAAATTCTCTTTAAATAAAAATACATGATACCACTATTAGCCTGAATATCCATCTAACTTAGTTTTCTGCTGATTAATACATCAAACAATATTTTGAATAAAAAATTAATTCTCCCTTTTGATTTCCCACAAATATTTTTGTATTGTGCTTTTGTAAAGAACCCTCACTTTAGGTGCAATAAGATTTTCAAAATAGTTTGCACTTAAAACATATAAGTAAAATTTTGTGGACAATAATATATTCAAACTCAAATCCCTTCAAAAAGCAAGTAGGATTTTAAAAATTGGTTATTTGTATGTTTTCATATACCCATTTCCACCATATGTAAAAGTTAAATACAATGAAATATACAAGAGGTACAAGTTACAATATCCTTTCTTAAATTTCTATCAGAATTGTCAAGGATGCAGTATGGAATTGCATAAACTACCATATATGATTAGAGCATAACTTTTTTTAAAGCCCTTAAATTGTTTTTAAATATATTCAAGCCTACAGTAAATATTGTAAACTTGAAAATATATATTCAAAATTGGTTTACTGTTCTTCCCAGAAATACAATTTCAAATGTATAGTCATTCCATGATTTGTAATAAGGAGCATCCGTTTTATGTTGAGACCTTTAATTTGCAAAGTAGATAAATATTAGTGAGTACAAAAGCATTTCTGTATAATTTTGAATTCTACTCATAATTTTAAAAGCTGATTACATTAAATATTAATTAAAATTGCAGCATCTATTGGTACTAGAAAACAGAAACAGAATATTTTTGGTGCTTCAAATGGGACCAAGATTACTCCTGGCATTAACAATATAATATCAATTCATGCAGTTTAATAGTTTATCATGTGTAACCCAACCCAGTGTCTTTATTCTACATATAAAATACTTGAAATTAGTAAATAGTTGGGAAAAAGCCTATTTAATTTACACTGGCTTATCAATTTTGATTTTGTTTTCACTTGACTTTTTACTTACGATCAACATATCGTTACTAATTTGTAATGTTTCTGTTTAAACAATTATCTGCAATAGTCATTCTGAGGGATATAAAAATGAAATATATTCATGAGTGTTTAAAATTTTACACATGTTAACTAGCCTTCATTTTGAAATTACTTTTTACACTATTCTCATTAGTATTTAGTATTACTATTTCTGAATGTGTTGTTTATGATTGGAAAGTAGAATGTAGAAACTTGAAATCAGTCTGTTTATTGCAAAGTCATCTCAAAGACAAGATGATTCACTTAATTTGATCACATTAAAAATTTACTCTTGGATTTGAATAATTTCTGATGAACTACTATTTTTACTGTTTGTAAACAGATATCCTGACTTAACAATGTTTGATTCTAGCTTGTTTGACAATAGCTACATAAGCTCATCTTTCAAAAGCATTTTCTTTTCCCTTCACACCTTCCATCTGACCAATTATTTATCTGTCATACAAAGGTTTATTATTAAACCAAGATTTCTGAAGGATTTTTACTGTTCTGGCATTATGTAACCTATTTTACCTCATTTACAAAAACCATAGCTAGCAAATAGTCCACTTGTTTTATAGAACATCTGTTTGACAAAAGGAGTTAATTTATGATAATATTCCACCAGCATATTGTATGATATTTGAAACAAATCAAAACTTGGTGCTGGTGAAATGTTAAACAAAAGGAGTATATAATATAAATGCAGTCTTTGTGGCATTGGGGCCCTAATTTGGGACCTGTGAAAAACTATTAACAGAGCTCAGATGACATGTTTTTGAAGATCATTATACTGGTGCATGTAAGCCATTATCGTAACTGTCTTACTGAATCTGGTTAATGTTGAACTGTGTTAAGTGTTGAATTTGTAAATAATTGCCAGAGATAGATAATATTTTGAATCATTGTAAATAGAGGTGTATAAAATTAAACTAATCTGCAACGCAGAATATATATGTATATATAAAAGGTGTTTAAATAAATATTGTGCTGTTTCTGGAAAAATGGTCACATTGTCATATTTTCCCCAGTATACTTTTACATGAACAGCATATTATATTATCATAAAACATGCTTCTTTTGGGTAGGTATTTTATATAACAATCCAGAATACTTGTTTTGCACTGAAGTCAATTTCTAAAAACTGGTTGAATAGTGGGCCTGATTGTTAGTATTACTTGGCACAGAGCATCAATAGGTTTACATGTTACAGGCTGCAGTATTTTAATCTGTGAAACATTGGGAGGTTATGTATTGGTACTTTTCCAAATACTCTCATGTCTTGGGAATTTAATAGACAAGAAGATTGTCAGTGCAACTACTGATGTAATTGTTAAAGCTTTCACATTGGCTTCCATTCCATTCCATTCCATTCTACTCCATTCCAAACTCTTCAGAGGTATTTAATATAAACCTTTACACTGTTAAATAGCAGTTGAAATATTTACAGATTTAGAACCATCTAAAATGTCACAATACAGAAAATGATATTATTTCCAAAAGTGTAGGGTGAGCATTGAAGAGACTCTTCGATAACTTCCAATCTGCCAGTGACGGTGGCCAGAAATTAACACCATCCTAAGCTATTTAGGAGTAGTGAAAATAACCTTTCAGATGTTGATCTACATTTATTTTCTCCTGAACATTAGTCATACTGGATCTGAGGTCCAACATTAGTTGAAGTAGCTTAGGTTCCTCATTCTTGATTTGAGTCAATTGTACATTAAAAAGATTTACTTGTTCTTCAGATATATTTCTTAGAATATTAGAAGGGTTTATTAATAAGTAACTACTAGGTTTTCAACTTTAAAAAGTTGGTTTTATAGGTCAGACTAAAATTTGTGTTCTTAAGGAGCCTGATGAAGACAGCCTAACCTTATGTATTAGGTTTTGCCAAAACTTATGGAGGTAAATGGGGTCAGTGATAATTTAATGAAAGATGCCACTTTTGAAGAAATTATACTTAATTGTCCAACTCTATACTTTCTCTTCATAATGCTCCACAAGATACTATTCTATCTGTTCTTCATCAATTTAAGATGTGGTTTCAGATTTGATGCATTGCCATTATTGTTGATCCAATATTGTATAATTTATCCAAATTAGTATTCTTCAATGACTATAGTAGCTACTTTGATTGGTATTCTTGGGCATTCCCTTGAGGTATGGTTTAATTTTGATTTATCTACCTTAAAAATGAGCATAAAATAATTGAACATAATTTTATCACATTAGTTTCATAGCAATGCCACTTGTTCATATTCTATAGGCAAATTTATTGTTAATCTATAGTTTGGGCAACACAAATATGTAGTTTTGGATGACTTTCCTCAAATAAATGAACTATAACTTTTTTACCAATTTGCTTGATTTGTTTTAATCTAGTTTCAGAATTTGTGTGCGTTGGAAGAAATGTACATCTGGGTTCAGTTCCAAATGGGAAGAAAGACACTGGAAACATGGAGACTACTTGGAAACATGGTTTAATGGTCCAGGACATGAGGTTTTTGAGTCCTGGGCAAAAAAGAGCACATGGAGTGGAGAGAGGGATATATTTATACACTCTCTTGTATCCCATTGGCTGTCAAGACTCCCAGGGGGTGGGGGTCTTAGCTAACTTTGTAGGCTGTCTGTCCCAGGCCTGATTGAATCCTGCTGGGTAATGATGTAATGAAGGGGCTTTGGGCAATTCCTATTATGGCTTAATGGCTTTGTCCTGGTTTGGATCTTGAGTGAGGGCTAATCCTATCATGTCCTGAGGGCCATGTCTTTTGTGTTGTAGATAAGCTGGCCCAACCTTTTGTCTTCTAAATGACCAAAACGGGGTGAAATTCACTTCCCTTCCTACCGGTTTGCAAATGTGGGCGCGCCGTCATCCACACATGCGCAAAGCCTTCTGCACATGCGCAAAGCTTTCTGCACATCTGCAAAGCCTTCTGTGCATGCACAGAGGCTTAAAATCATCATAAAAAAGCGACATCATGACGTCCATACGGGTGGGCGGAGCCTCCCACAGCCGCTACCGGTTCGCCCAAGCTTGATAGAACCAGCTAAATTTCACCCCTGAACCAAAGTATCTGCCCCTGCTGGGGGCAGGGAGCTAGGGCTGAGTTTCTGTCTTAAGATTTCTATTTCTCTTTTAGGGGAAATATTCTCCCTTTTTAATATTTCCTAGAATATTTCATTTTTCTAGGAATGGGGTGGGTGCTAACTTCTGATATGTTGAAAACATGTTTTAAGTCATTTATGCAGAAATGTTATAAATTCAAAATGATTCACAAAATTTTAAGCACCTCTGAAGCTATCTTTCTTTTAAAAAATGGCATAAGTTGTCTTCAGGTTATTTGTAGAACTTGAAAGCTTTATCTTTTTAAATAATGCTGCCATCTTCTGCTAAATCACAAAATTGCAACTTTTCTCATGCCAGGCATCCTCAAAGTCAAATTAAGATTCCTAGTGACTACAGATATATCTCTAAAATTTCTTTGGTCACAATCAGTGGTGGGTTGCTACTGGTTCGCACCGGATCGGGTGAACCGGTAGCAGCGGCAGCGGGAGGCTCCACCCACCTGCCCGGATGCTTCTGTGCATGCGCAGAAACACGCACACAAGTGAACCGGTAGCGACGGGATTTGGAACCCGGTCACAATATGTGTAGTCATTGCCATTTTATTGTTAACTATGGCAAGTATCTGTTCTTTGCTTTTTCTGGTCATGGGCTTTCCTAGTGATTTTCCCTATAAATATTTGAGATAGGTAAATGGCAAGTTAGGTTTGTTCATCACAACATATGGAGTGTGAAATAAGATGCATGATCCAAAGGACATTGAGATGCTGAAGATCTGGATTAATTCCATTCTTTCTTCTACATTATAGGCCTATGCTTCCTGTTGACTATAGCCTCCAGCCGCACCAAAAAGCTGTTATTTGAATCCAGCCTAATTTATTGGGGGAGGAGGGAGACTTTCAATGTATTTTTCTAAAAGTTGTTTGGAATCTCAGAAAAACTGGGCCAAAATTCCAGGTAGAAGCCCAAACCCTGGCAGATCGGGACTTAAACGGAAGGCGATTCAGTGCTTGTTTGTTTCAGGGTTTATTTACAGCCCTTGTATCCTACTTCTCTTTCAGGATGGATCTGGGATAAAGCTAAAGCAAAGCAAATTGTAATTCTTTGCAATGGAATGTATTGATGGAAAGACGTTAAGTTTACTTTATTCTCATTGCACCTCATACAACGAAATTAAATGCCATCTTCAGTGTACATTATAACTATAAAAATAAAACACAAAGACACATCCTTCACATTCTATACAATTGAATTAAAACCCAATAGTTACTGCCCTGGGATAGAAGTTGTTTTTCAGCCTATTTGTCCTTGTTTTTATTATCATGTACTGTCTGCCAGATGGTAAAAGGTTTCAAAAAAAAGGTGCCCAGGATGAGATGGATCTTTAAGAATGTGTAATATACATGCAATATACATTTAAAGTCTAGTGGAAACAATACAATCAGTGCCATTACTTTCATCTCAAAACTGCCAATTTCGGTTAAGGAAGATTGCAAAGAATAATGACTGAAACAAAATCTGAACGAAGATTAAAAACACTGCCGAACTTCTTAAAATGGGTGGTGGTGTCACAAAGTGAAATCTTTTCTATGACTTAAGTTGTGGCCAACTAGGCTATGATTCAAAAGACCACCAGAAATGGAGTTTCCAAAACTACATCTGTATAAGTACTTGGTAAGGAACCGATGCAAACACTTATAAGATTTAATGGCTATAGTAGACAATTTTGAATCTAGTTTATTCAATCTGTGTTCAACCCACAGTATACATAAGGGGATGCTACAGAAACAGCTATCGGAAGACTAAATGGCCTAAATATAGTAATTGTAGAAGATGGATTAGATTTTATCGCTAATGTTGAAAATCCAGACTTGAGAAAGACGAATAAGGTAGCTGCATAATCCGACTCCCAGCTGCTTTCATTCACTGAATTTAGGTGGCTCAAATGCCAGGCAGCTTCTCTCGCCGGACCGAAGGGCTTCCACGTCCTCTCGCTCTCTTACCTTCCCGGTGGTTTGTTTATATATTGTTAAAAGAGTAGAATTGGGAGACGTCACTGCCGCCCTATCGCGTCGAATTCCGGGGAGGAGTCCTTCCTCATTGGCCGTAGAAAGGGGCCAATCACGAATCCGCGGAAGGAAACCGAAGCGCTAGCTCCGCCCACTGGAGTGGTCCACGATACCCTGAGAAAGAGGGTGGGTTGCCTTTCTGGCAGCTGGCGGGAAACTCGCGTTTATTCTGGTGCTGTGACCTGGTGAGCGGGGGGGGGGGGGGGGGGGGAAACCGGGTGGAGCGAGCCAGGGCCGGGGTGGGGGAGGGGGAAAGGGTGGAATTCGGAGCTCGCCCGTCGGCTGAGGTGAAACGATTCAGCGTTAAGGGCGCGTGGTTGGGAATTCCGCGCGCGAGGAGGAGGTGGGGGGGGAGTGGAGGGAGAGCGAGCGAGCGAACCGGCGCAAATGTCGCCCCCAAATTAATGCCCCGGAGATCTGTTGCTCAGAAAAGAGGCGGCGCGAACAGTGGGAAAGCTGGACCGGTGAGATGCGCGCTTTGGTTAAAATAGGAGGCGGCGGTTCCTGTCTGTCTGTCAACCGGGTCCTTGTTCTGTGTGGTTTGGTGGCAATGAACAAAATACTGACTTTAAAAAGAGAGAGAGAGAGAGAGAAAGTAGCCCGTTCAAGTGGCATCCTTTCTTCCTCCGACCCTGCAACCGTCCGTGAAGGTGTTTACGGTTGGGTGTGTAACGTCAAGATCTTCCAGAAGAAACTCGCAACGATGCGATCCGACACGACAGATAGCGGGGGATGTTGGGAATCGTAGTTCGAATACGTGGGCAATTGCAGGCGGCTCGTGTCAATTCCACGGGAGTGGAAGATTTGAGATTGCCTTTCTTTTTTTTTTAGGCCATTCGTAATACCTTTATTCAGATTAAATTCTTTCTATTTCTACCGGGGTTCGTTTTTGTGATGCCCTGTGATTGTGGGTTTGCTTAATTGCGCACAACTTGCTGAAAAGTGGGATAACCACAGTCCTGCTTTCTCTTATCGGAAGCAAGTCCCATGTAACACAGCAGGGCTTAGTTTTGAATAGGTATATAGAGGATTGTATTGCAGACAGTCTTCTCGATTTACAACCATTCGTTTAGTGACTGTTCAAAGTTGCAATGGCACTGAAAAAAGTGACTTAGGGCCAGTTTTCACACTTGCAGCATCCCTATCGTTACATGATCAAAATTCAGAAACTTGGCAACAAGTCAGAGGGGGTTTTCAGCAGGTTCTGACCAGTTCTGGAGAACCGGTAGAGGAAATTTTGAGTAGTTCGGAGAACTGGTAAATACCACCTCTGACTGGCCCTGCCCCCATCTATTCTCTGCCTCCCATGGGGATTTTGCACTAACCTTCCCCTGGACTAGGGAGGGAATAGAGATTTTACAATATCCTTCCCCTGCCACACCCACCAAGCCATGCCCACAGAACTGGTAATAAAATTTTTTGAATCCCACCACTGCAACAAGTATGTACTTATGATGGAGGTCATGTGATCACCTTTTGCATCGGTTTGACAAAGTCAGTGGGGAAGCTGCATTCAGTTAACTATGTTACTAACTTAATAACTGCACAATTCACTTAACGGCTGTGATAAGAAAGGTTGTAAAATAGGGCAAAATTCACTTAACAGCTGCCTTGTTTAGCAGCAGAAATTTTGGGCTCGGTTGTGATGGTAAACCAGGGATTACTTGTGCTATAATCTTATGATGGCTTTAGCACCATATTCTATTTCTTTAGTGAGAAATATAACTGCCTACCCTTGTTCCTTTCCAAGTAAATATGCTTCAATTGATGATATTGGTTTGCATTCTTTTTACATTGATGTGAAAGCCAGTCAGAATTTTTGTATAACCTTTGAGCAAAATTTTGTAAGTTTGTGTACTGTATTGTAATACCTAAATCATTGCCATTTCATCTATAAAGTAGCATGTAGTAATTATAGATTTTATATATACCTTTCTTTTTAGTGATAGGCTATAATGTCATTGTTTTAAGAATAGAATATTTTTACATCTGCATTTATCAGCTGTATTTATCCTTGCAAGTATTTTAAGTGGTTCAGTTGCCTAGCATGCCTCTTGTATACAGTCCAAGTCTCACTGGCATACATTACACATCATTTGTGCAAATACTTCAATTAGGTGGCAATGAAGAATCACTAGGAGTGTTCTGCAAAAAAAAGTGTATATATAATTAACCCATATTCCACTTATTGATATCAATTTTTTGGAAAATATAGATAAAATATAAAATAAGTTTATAAGCATTGCATATATTAGTCAGATAAGGAAACTCAATCCCTACTTTCAGGGCTATGGCTGATTATTTGATGGTATCTATTAATTGCATTTTTTTCCTTGTTTCCTCCAGATTACACAGGATGCCAAGTTGGGCCCTACCATCACCACAGGCTTACTCACTTAGTCTTCCCGTATGTAAGTGACTCAAGTCCTTATCTATTCTATTACACAAATTGTTTTATTGTGTTCTTGACTGATCAAAATTAACTAATTTTGAAACTGACTTTTGTATATTTTGAGGTGCCAAATTTAAGTTTTGCCTTACTCCATTGGTATGTTATGAGGATATTCTCTAGAATTCTGCATGAGTGCCTTCTTGGATAGCAACATCCATCAAGGAAATTATCCAATGTCTTGTTTAAACATATATTTGTTTTCTCTATTTGTGTTGAAGACCAGCAAGCTTTTATAAAATCCAAATTATTACTACTACTAGTAGTAATCATGTAAAATTTTTCATGACTTAATATGCATTCTAGATTTTTTCTACTATTCGTAATAATAAATTAAACTTATATGAGACTTGTGCCTTGATAGGAATATGTCAATTTACTTCCTTTTTGATTTAGATACCTCAATATGAGTAACCCAAAGACGATTAATCTCCTAGAGGTTAAATTTGTGGCTGATGAAGATGTTCTGAAGCATATCTCTGAGGATGCAGGTACCCTTACTTGCTTTATTTTATTATTATTAGAATAAGGTGACTAATTCCGAATTTCCCCAAAATATTAATAATTTTTGTTGTGCTTAAATATTTAATTACATCATTTTAAAAGCAGTTCCTTTTTCTGTATTTGGAGAAGTAAATTACCACTTGATCTTCTGAAAATATGTGAGAGCAAGACAATGCTGCTGAAGTATTTAGCAATCTTTCAATAGTAAGTTAACTGCAATGAAATCTACTTTGACATTAATGTCATCAGTATAGACAACTTTACAACAAAAATACAACTTCACCACAACACATTATCTTTTAGTGTAGCTATATAGAGACAAAGCTTTGCCTTCAGGAAGTTTTGACAACTGACTTTTCTTGTAATATCAACATTGTAATGTTACTTCTTAAAGTAATTGTTTTGTTTTCTTTACATTCTTATCAAAAATTATCATACAGCTTTAGTTTTCTAGAATGTATAGCTTCCCAGAAAATTTTTGGTTTTCACAGACCTACGAAAATTACTTATTGTAACTGTTCAAGTATTTTTTCTTAAGCAGTCTTATTGCATTTTCAGGTCTCAAAGTTCGTAAGTTAAGTGTTCCGCATACACTGGATATTAAAAAATGGATGAAAAATCTGGAGAACAGCTCCGATGATGAAGCCCAGGATATTTTTAAAGAACAGGATTACGTGACTGCCCTAGAAGTCCAAGGTACTTCGGGAAACACAACATTTTTACAGCCATCATTTTGCGGATATTTACTTCATATTATGCATGGAAATATTCAATATTCTCCCAGCAGGCTGCAGAGTGGGTCAGGAGTGGGATGATTCTAGATGGTCTGACCAGATACTGAGTCTAATTGAGTTGGCCATGCCTCCTCACGTGTCCCCTGCTTCCAGTTTTTTAGACTCAGTGGATCTGGCCAGACGTGTTCTGAGTCATCTCATTCCTCACTCCACTCTTCGTCTACGATTTCTTCGATTTGGCTGTTTACTTCCTTCTGTGCTGAGTGTGCTGGACACTCCAGTTTAGGCTGGAAAAGCCGCCGCCGCGCCGCCGCACCACCACCACCGCCTCACAGCTGAGAGGCTACCTGGTCAGGTGGCTTCTCCCAGTGGCTCTGCTAATCTCTCCGCTACCGCCACCGCCCTTTGTTCTCCTGTCTTCGCCCCGATGCTTAGCTGACGGAGAACAACAGCAAGGGGGATCACTGCGGCTTGGAGCTTCTCGCTCACCGCTTTATCCAGCACCGCTTCGCTGCCAACCCCACAGCCGCTATGCCCTTCCTACTAACGAGTAGGCTCAAGGTACAGAGGGCTTTATATTGACAGCTGCTGGCGATTGCCTTCAGCGATCGTGAGGCAGCCATTTATATCACGGCCGTTACTCCCTCGTGCGGCGGCCATTTTAGAACATATCTGTGGTGGCCATCTTGGGGCTCCCTTCTTTAGCTGTGGCCATCGTTTTGGCACGGAGCTGCTGAATCTCACAGCTCCCTCTGCCCTGCCCAGCAGAATTGGTCCACAGCAGGGCTCTAGATTCGGCGGAAAAGCCTCCATTATCTCCAGCCCTTTGAAATTAAAAAAAAAAAAAAACCTACTGATTAAAGCCTCGATAACTTGTCATGGCTGAACAACCTAGAGACAATTATGCTGAACCGGGCCGAAAAGCTACTTCTAAGTCATTTTCCGGAAGGAAAGCCCATCAGCCTTCGCAAACTGAGCTAAAGGACCTCCAGCAGCGTCACAAAACTCTGGAGCGTCAAATTTTGCAAGCTGAAAAGGAGAGGGCCGGTCAGGGGAGTCCTTCGGCTCAGGCCACTCCTGGGTCTCCTGACCAGGCAGCGGATGAAGACCTTGACCTCTCCAGGGCGCTGTCTCCAGAGGAATCGGATCAGCCATCTCTTGCTGACTCCCCTCCTGTGACTACCCAGAAGAAAGGGAACCCCATTGCCTGTTCTGCCCCTTCCCAGGTCCCTCCGCCACCTTCATCAGAACAGCGGCCTCGTGCTCTGGACCTGGGTGACCTGCCTGAGTCAATGCAGCAGCTGATTGCACGAGCCATCTCACAGGGCATTACCGAGGGCATCAGAGGGCATTGTTCGGCTTTGGTCACATCTGAAGGCCTCCACTCTCACAGTTCCCAAGTCTTGCCTTCTGCCAGTCTCACCGGGTCGCCCGATCGATCACCCAAGCGCTCACCCTCGCGTTCCAGAGGCAGCGCAGACCTGTGCCTGGAAGATGAAGTTCGCAGGGATACCGAGCTATCAGACGATGAAAGCGCCCCCACTGATGTTCCGGCCTTCACAGGCCTGTTCCCGCAGGGCCTTTTCAAGTCTCTCCTGCACAAAGGCTTCTGCTTCCACCTCAACTGCAGGCCAGGGGATCTTCTCGGAACCAGTGGCTGAACAGCTCTTCGTTCCAGCCCCTAAGCTGTTTCTCGATGTAGTGAGAAAGCAGTGGTCCTCTCCGGCATCCCTACCCACTCCCAGTGGCACCGATCATCGGAACTACAATATGGATTCCTCGCTCACCAGCATTTTGCAGGTACCATCTGTTGACGGTCCTGTTGCCGCCCTTTCCTCTCCTTCCCCTTATTTGTCTGGGGACTCCTCCGATGGCCTTAAGCCGGAGGACAAGAAGTTTGATTCTGCATTCAAAAAGACCCACCAGGCCTCGGCCTGGGCGATTCAGGCTGCTACCGCGGCCTCATTCTTTTCCCGTTCCTCCCTGTTGTGGCTCCAGCAGCTACAATCTCGCATTCCAGCTCAGAAGGTCTGGGTTCACCAGGACCTCAATAAAATTATTGCGGCTACCCAATTCGCTGCTGATGCCACACTCAATGCGGCTAAATATTCCTCATGAGCGATAGCTTCTTCTGTCGCCGCCAGGCACCTCCTATAGCTGCAACAGTGGCCAGCTGATATCAAAACTAAATGGCGCCTCGCCGCATCCCCGTACTCGGGGCCTAAGCTGTTTGGCGATTCCCTTGAACCCCTCCTGGTCAAGGATAAAGATAGAAAAAAGGTGCTGCCGTCGTCTTCCAGGCAGGCAAACCGTAGAGCCACTTCTTATTACAGGAGACAGCCTTCCCGTTTCCCTCCCCAAGAGGCTTCCTTTCAGCGCCCTTACTCTCAGGGTTCCTTTCGTCCCTAAGATAGAAGTTCCTTCCGGGACAGGGCCCGCAACTATGAAACCCAGAAGTGCTTCACCCATGGTTCTGGCGGCCGCTAGTCCAGACACCAAAAATGACTCTCGCCTCAACATCCCCATCGGGGGCAGACTGAGTCTCTTCTTAGACAGGTGGACACTTATAACATCCAATCAGTGGGTCCTACATACCATAGAACAGGGTCTTCCTCTGGAGCTCCACTCCAGTCCACCGGACCGCTTTGTACCATGCCCTGTCTCCAACTCCCTAGCCAAACGCGAACTCATGGAGTCTGCCATCCATCATCTGCTAGATATCAGGGCGGTGGAGGAGGTTCCTCCCGCCCAATGGAGACAGGGGTTCTACTCGATCCTTTCCGTAGTACCAAAGCGCTCTGGGGGCTGGAGGGCGATCCTAGACCTGAAGACCCTCAACCTCCACCTGGTCTATCGGAGGTTCAAAATGAGCACCCTCAAAACCATTCTGGAAGGGATCTGGCCCGGAGATTACTTAGCTTCCATCGACTCCTCCGAGGCATATCTCTACATACCCATATTACCGTCACATCGCCGCTTCCTCAGGTTCAGCTACGCGGGCCGTCACCTCCAATATCGTGCCCTGCTATTCGGGCTGGCTTCGGCCCCGCAGAGCTTTACCAAGGTCTTCGCGGCCTTAATCGCCTACCTACGATCGGTCCCGATATGGCTTCAGGCCTACCTGGATGACATTCTAGTCCAGGCTCCATCCCTGTCTCAGGCCCAGTCCGACTTACAACTGACGGATCCGGGTTTTACAAGACCACGGATTTCTCATAAACCTTCCCAAGAGTTGGCTACAGCCCCAGACACGATTGACGCACCTCGGGGCAATCATCGACACCAGACTGGGACAAGTCTTCCTGTCTCAAGAGAGGTGGGACGACCTCAGATCAATGACACTGAAAATTCTCAGAGACCCAATAACCACTGTACTCACCTTGTCACAACTGCTCGGAAAGCTTGCGACTTGTATAAATATCGTCCCTTGGGCTCGCCTTCACGCGCGGAGCCTACAGTGGTTCCTCCTCCCGCACCAACGTACGAAGACAGCCACCTCCTCTCGAAAAATCAGACTGTCCCAGTCGGTTCACCAGTCCCTGCGCTGGTGGACTTCTCAGGCTCTGGACAAGGGGTGCTGCTTCCTGTGGATATTCAACGGGTCGTGATCACCACCGATGCCAGCCACTACGGCTGGGGCGCACACCTGAACGCACTTGTGGCACAGGGTCGCTGGTCCCCCGACGAGGCTCGTTCCAGCATCAATCTCCTGGAACTTCGTGCAATCCGCCTCGCTCTGCGATCATTTCATCGAGAGATACAGGGCCGCCACGTGCTAATTCTAACCGACAACGTTGCGGCAAAGGCGCACGTAAACCGCCAGGGGGGGACCCGATCCAGGACTCTGATGCGGGAAGCCCTCCAATTGGGACGATGGGCGGAGACCCACCTCACCTCGATTCGAGCCATATTGCGGGGACGAACAACTTGCGCACGGACTTCCTCAGCCGCACCACAGTGAATCCATCGGAATGGCAACTACACCCCGACATCTTCCGGGACATCTGTCGTCGATTTGGCCAGCCACAGGTAGATCTTTTTGCGATCCCGACAAACACACAACTCCCCAGGATCTTCAGTCATTATCCGACGTCGGAAGCGGAAGACACGGACGCCCTCTGGTGTCATTGGCCGCAGGACCTGCTATACGCCTTCCCTCCCCTAGCCCTGATTCCCAAGGTGATTCGCAAAATCGTGACGGAGGAGGCGGACGTCATTCTCATCGCCCCCCCCACTGGCCTCGGAGACCTTGGTTCTCCGACCTTCTTGCTCTATCGACGACTCGTCCCTGGAGGATCCCGCCAGAGAGGGCGTCTCTCCGTCAGGGGGCCATCCACCACCCGGACCGCACTGGCTACGTCTAACCACCTGGTCCTTGAGGGGATCCTCCTGAGACAGGCACACTACTCTTAAGGGGTCATCCAGGTCATGCAAGCGGACAGACGGCCTTCCACCATCAAGCTCTACAACATCACCTGGCAGGTATTTATCTCTTGGTGTTCAGCGCGCAAGATTAACCCTGTTTCAGCATCTGTCTCACAGGTCCTGGATTTCCTGCATGCTGGGCTCCGCAAGGGTCTAGTGCTCAATACACTCAAACGACATGTTGCCGCGCTATCCACGATTTTGTCTCCCAGGGATGGGGCTCCTCTCTCCCATCACCCCTCCATCCACTGGTTCTTTAGGGGAGTGCGTAACATTCATCCACCCGTAGTGCACCGATACCCATCCTGGGACCTCCCACAGGTTCTGAGGGCCCTTACTGAGCCCCCCTTTGAGCCCCTGCACTTGGCAAGCCTCAGGTTCCTCACCTTCAAGGTGGCCTCTTTAGTGGCCGTTACTTCGGCCAGGCGCATCTCTGAGCTCGCGGGCCTCTCCACCCAGCCCGATCTCTGTGTCATTCATTCCGACAGGGTTGTCCTTAGACTAGACCCCTCGTTCGTCCCCAAAGTGAACTCCCACTTTCACAGGGAACAAGAGGTCATTCTACCTAATTTCTGTCCGAGACCCTGCCATCCACTGGAACGTAAATGGCACACCCTAGATATCCGCAGAGCTCTTAAGATCTATATTTCGTGGACAGTGCCCTCTAGGTGAACTGAGGCTGTATTCATTTCCTTTCACCTGCATACCTTAGGCTCTAAGGTGTCTTCGGCCACCATTGGACGTTGGATCCGGGCCTGTATTGCCCAGGCCTATGAGGCGCAGGCCCTTCCCGCGCCTAGGAATATCACAGCGCGTTCCACACGCAGTACAGCTACCACCGCTGCTTGGGCCACGCAAGCTTCCCTTGACGAAATATGCAGGCCGCCACCTGGACTACTCTGGTGCCGTTCATTAAACACTACCGCCTGGATGTCTTTGCCTCTGCGGAAGCATCCTTCGGCAGGAGAGTCCTCCAACAGGTGCATCTAGCCTCGGGGGCATCATCCTCGCAGGCTTCCCACCCGTAAGGCGACCTAGCTTGGGCATATCCCACTCCTGACCCACTCCGCAGCGTGCTGGGAGAAGAGGTGTTGGACTTACCGTGAACGCTGTTTCTCCGGGGGCTGCGGAGTGGGTCAGCCCCTCCTTGCCTGCGGGCCAAGGGGTGTTGTTATGACTACTTGTCTGAGCTTGTCTTTCAGATCCATCTTCGTCTCATAAACTGGAAGCGGGGGACACGTGAGGAGGCGTGGCCAACTCAATTAGACTCAGTATCCGGTCAGACCATCTGGGATCATCCCACTCCTGACCCACTCCGCAGCCCCCGGAGAAACGGCGTTCACGGTAAATCCAACGCCTCTTTTGAACATAATGCCACCAAGAAACAAGACACTCATATTCACTCTTAAAAATAAATGTTTATATTGCTAATTAGATATAATCTGTTTTTGGGCATAAAACTGCTATAAATTTTTTACTCTAAAGCTTTCTTCTAAGGGTTAATTGATACGTATTTTTTTTAGAGTCAATGAAAAATGGTTCCAGTGCAAGTGGTGGTGATGTCTTTCCATTCCAAATGCCAAAACGCTCTAATAGGATGGCAGAGAGAGGCATGTATTGTGTTCCATGTTCTGTTTCTTTTACATATATAGGTACTTCTATACATTTGTATGAATAGTTTCACATTATAACAGCTGCAAAACTAAAAGACTTGATTCACTCCATGAGAAGACGTTGTAAGGCCGTAATTCATGCTAAAGGTTACCCAGCTCAGTATTAACTGTCGTGATAATTTTTGTATATCTTGTTTTTTCTATGGTGATAATTTTTGTATATCTCGTTTTTTCTACGTGTTTCACTTTTCTTCTTTATACTGTAACTGCTATTCTAATAGCAAATCCTTCATAAAAGTTATTGCATTACATTCTTGATTAAATTACTTTCTATTGATATTGTTTCCTGATTACTTATTTGTACCTATGACTATCATTAAGTGTTGTACCTTATGATTCTTGATGAATGTATCTTTTATATACACTGAGAGCATATGCACCAGACAAATTCCTTGTGTGTCCAATCACACTTGGCCAATACAATATTCTGTTCTATTCTATTCTATTCTATTCTATTCTATTCTATTCTATTCTATTCCATTCCATTCCATTCCATTCCATTCCATTCCATTCCATTCCATTCCATTCCATTCCATTCCATTCCATTCCATTCCATTCTATATAATTTTATGGTACTCAAAAAAAAAAAAGTGGTGTTATTAGCTAGTTTTAGAAAATACACTTTTCTCAAAAGGTTTCCACAATTTTGGCCACTACTGTATATAGTTTGTGAAAAGATCTCCATTTGATGTCAGAGATATGTTAATCTGGATACTAATTCAGCCTCTTTGGGGAGAAAAATCCATAAATGGGGTGACACCCCAGAAGAAGTGTTTGTAAAATAACTATTTTGTTATTACTCCTTAAAGGTTCCTACAAGATAAAGAACTGTTTAGGGAACCAAAGACTTTGAAAATCAAGATTGGTAAAATGTGTGCAAATAAATAAATAGGAAATAGGTAGCAATATCCTTGTTGCCCTGGATATTTCTTGTGTAAGAATCATATTATTTACTGTTGCTAATAACTTTAGATATTGAATACATTTGTACATGGTATAGTATCTATGCTGTCCTTTTGAGTATTTAAGTACTATTTGCTATCTTTAATTGGAGTTTTCTTTTTTACATTTAAAGTTTCTGAGCTAATTCAGAACTCAGAAAAGAATGCAAAACAAAACAGTTCGAAGAAGTTTGAGGAGAAAACAAACACTCCAAAAATCAGCAGTAGTAAGTTCTGTTAATAGTTTTTAAAATGTTAAATATTTGATTAAATTAGGAAATTATAGAATTTGCTTAAAAAAAAGTCATTCTAATGAAATGAGATGGGCAAGAATATGTATTTTATATTGCATGTATTTGTTGCTTAGCTGTGAACTTACATTTTGGAGAATACAGAATTTGTCTTACAATTGTTCTAAAATGGAAAATATTAATATTGAATGCTGAATATAGAAGTACCATCCCTTAATAAATGAGTGCCAAAATAAGGGTGCAATTTCCATTTGATCATTTCTCATATAATCATCATTTATTAAATTTGTATGCTGCCTGATTCTCAACAATTTTGGGTGTTGAGTAAAATGCCCAGGCATTTCTAATTATTCATATGAATTCAGTTTTTGTTATCAAGCCAGTATGATTTTCTGTCTATGAACATGGTCAAATTTTGCTACACTGTCTAAAGCCAGACACACTTTTATTGCATTAATGATCTAATCATCAATTGCTTTATTTTGCTCCATCTGCTATAGATTTTTTTTTAAAAAAATTGATTTATATGCCGCCCTTCTCCGGAGACCCAGGGCGGCTTACAATGCATTAAGCAATTGTTGGGTATTGTGGTCAGTGACCGTAATAAAGATATGTGTGTATATATGTATGTACGTGAGGGCCCAACTTCATTGTGAATATTTAACAGAAATTGGGAAATGTTAGTATGTTCCTACTATACTAATTACTATATATTACTACATATTATTGATATGCAGATTCTAAGGACTCAAGTTTTTAGCCTCATTTCCATTATATAGTTTCCAATTGCAGAGTGGTAATAGATTGTAGTGTCCGTAACTATGGAAGAAATGGCATAGATTAATAGCTGCATCTCAGAAGAAGTTCAGATTTGCTGATTCTTGTGCTCCCAAACTCCTTGTCTGAACTATCGGTAGAAGCATAGAAACCTACATTTATTGAAACATTATTTACAAGGCTGGGCTATCTCTATAATTCAGATGAACTGTAGTAGCAAAGAATTTATATAGGGAAGACATTGTCAATAGACTTATCAAGGCAAAAGACTGCAATATAAAAATTACTATTGACACCTTTAGTTATAAAAAACATAGTTTGATTCTTGCTTATTTAAATGTACAGTGATGACAATTGTTACTTGGATAGCAAAATGTGTACATGCTGCATATTAAATTAGACTGAATCTGGTTTTAGCTGAAATGTACATTAAAATAATCTTGTAATACATTTGAAATTGTGCAAAACCCATGATATTTATAAGTAATCATAATCTGTGACTCAATTTTTATTTTTCAGAACGTTCTTCAAGCAAAGACCAGGAAGATGTGAGTGACATTTTTTGGCTGTTAAAAATATCAATTGTGATTGACGTAAACCTGGAAAATTGAAGCTAGTTATGCTGACAATATATTATTTTCTAGTCTGCAGATATAAATATATTTTCAAATAGTTTAAGTACAGTAATTTTTTGGGGTATAAGACGCACTTTCCCCCCCCCCCTCCAAAGAGACTGAAAATTTGGGTGCATCTTATACTCCGAATGTCGCCCTGCCCACCCACCGGCCCCCACCCTTCGGCCTCCGCGTGTCTTCTTCCTGGCTGCAAAGATTAGCACAGACAATGGCTTGTGTTTTGGGGCTCTGTGCCTCGCGTTTTCAGCCTCCAAATGCTCCGTTTGAGAGACATTCTGTTCAAGGCTGCAAGGATCGCCAAAGCACATCGCTGCCGATTGCCGCCTCTACACATCACGTTTTGGCCTCCGCGTGTCGCATTTTCAGGCGGTGATGTGCTTTAGTGATCCCCGCAGCCTTGAACGCCTCACTGGAGCTCCCTCTGACGATCAGCTGTGCTTTTGAAGCTGCTTATCAGCCCCAACAAGCACGCTCACAACCAGCAAACTACCGTATTTTTCAGAGTATAAGACGCACCTTAATTTTGGGGAGGAAAACAAGAAAAAAAGAATTCTACCTCTGCCTACCAGCATTTAAGGTGGCGCTGCTTTACTCTGTCCTCCTCCTCCTCTTACAAGCGAGAGGTGCCTCAGAGACTCGGCTGGGAAAGAGGGTGTTGATTACTGATAAGTTCTTTTCAAGAAAAGTTATCAGGGTGCTCCTGCAATCCGCAGGGACTACTCGCTTTCCCCCATAGAGACCCCTCGCATGCTCTGGGGGGAGAGTCAGAGCACAGCCTGAGGAACAAACCTCTTCGGGATGGTTGGGGGGCGGATCTGCCTGGTAGCTTTGGGCAACAAGGTGGGCCCCATGATTTGCAGCTAGTCACCCCTCTGGCCGCACAGCGGGCAGCTCAGGGCAGACAATGGTTGCGATAACTTCACTCCCCAGCAATGTGAGGAGCCACTGCTGCCGCCGCCGCCTAAGCCCTCTCTTTGCCCAGGAGCCGTGCCGAGCCGAGCCGAACAGGAGCCCCTAACATGAAATGTCCCTCCTTTCCAGCCACTGCTGCCCGTTGGTCAGATTCCCCAATCCAATTCTCAGAACCGCGTTTCAGGCGGCAGTCAGTTCTCCTGCAGTGTGCAGCGGGGAACTGGGAGCCATTTTGGATTCCATTGCACATTGCAGAGCTGCGCACCCTCGTCCTCCTTCTCAGTAGACTCACCTTCTCTTTCCTCCTGGCCAGAGCTGCCGCCTGAAATGCAATGCAATTTTTTTGCCTCTGCACACCCCATGTTTGGAATCGGGAAGGGGATCGCAGGTCTGCCGCCCGAAAACGCTTTCCTTTGGAATTGGGATGGAATCCTGATGTTAGGATCCCCGCCGCCTAGAATTGTCTGAAAATGTCCGAAGGGTGGGGGCCAGTGGATGAGCGAGGCTACATTTGGACTATAAGATGCACCCAGATTTTTACCCTCTTTTTGGGGGTAAAAAGGTTCATCTTATACTCTGAAAAATACAGTAATGTGCTGAAGCTGACCAGGCTAAGGACGCTAGCCAGATGAATACCTGGTAGAAGGCAGAACTTTTTCCATTTTCCTCCCCAAAAACTAAGGTGCGTCTTATACTGCGGAGCATCTTGTACTCTGAAAAATATGGTATGTATTCAGTCTTAACATATCTTTTTGAAAATTATATACAATAGTTGAATTTGGATTTTCCACTTCCTCCCATTTAACTATATCTGCGAGGTTTGCATTGGAGAGCCCCCATCTCTCCAAAATACAGGTGGAGGTCTATTAAGGCAGGGGTCCCCAACTTCCTGTATCAGACCACGGCCTGTTGGGAACCGGGCCGCATAAGCAATGGGTGAGCACATGAAGCTCCATTTACACAAGCGTTGGGCATGTGTGTGAAACCATCCCCTCTCCCATTTGCCACTGCGGCCATTGCCACTGCCGGTCTGCAGAGCTGGAAAGGTTGGGGAGCCACAGTAGCAAAGAAATCAGATACAATGTGATTTCCATTCCAATGAACACATAGTATTGTATATAAACAACATCCATATATTTGAAAAAATTTGGTCAATCATTTGACTGAGATAGACTTTAAACTTTTGTAAATTTTTGCATTTAGATGGCTATTTTGTTAGGAAATAGAATATTTAGATATGAGATGTTGTTTGAGAATGGGATCTAATATACTTGCTATTCCTAACAGAGTAAAAGAAATGATTTATTATCAAAATTATCTTACCGGACTCGGAAAAGAATGACAGGTAAGAAAGTAGTTCTAGCTAACACAATTTGGTGACATTATGAGATACTTCTCCTATAATTTGCTTTCCAGTTTCAGTCTTTTGAGATTTTAATGAAGCTTTCCACAGTCCTGGCTTAATGTTTTAATACTAAATATAAAATATGAATACTGGTGGTCTCATGAGAAAATTACTGTTTTCTATTCTATGGTAGTATACATCAAGACAACGCTGGCTGTAACATGTTGACTGCCTATGACAATCATAGCTAAAATGTAGTTTACAACTGCATGGAGTTCCATGAAAACTAGGTCAAAAGTATATGAGATATAGCCACAAAACTTACTTGTGAGGAACAGAAGAGGAAACTTCTGAGAGCACAAGAGCTCTGTTGAATCAAATTAAAAATCTATCTTGTCCAGCATTCTGCTCTCCTCCCCCCTCCACAAATTGATGAGAAATCAATAGCCTTACTGTACTTTTGTTTTCCTAGTAAGTGCTACAGGTAGCCCGTGGTTACAACCACTTGTTAAGTGACTGTTCAAAGTTCCAATAGTGCTGAGTGGGGAGAACTTATAACTAGTCCTCAAAGTTTTGGCCATTGCAATGTCCCCACAGTAATGTCATGATTGGGGTACTTGGCAACTGCCTTGTCATTATGACAATTGCAATGTCTTCTGATCATATGCTTGACACTTGAATTCTTTGTTGGCTTCCCAAATGTAAAGTCACTGTGGAAACCCTCAGGAAGTTGCACGTTGCTCCAGTTCCCATTGCTTTTTTGCCTACCTGCACAGTGTAGCGTCCACCTGCAACACCAGGCCACCAGTAACTTTTGCCTGTCAGCTTGCTTGCCTGGGACTCCTGTCTCTTCCCATGTCATGGTCATGTGAAGTCCTCATTTAATGACCCAGTCTTGGAATTATAATGGTAAGCTAAGCAATGTGTGTACGTGATGTCACATTTTAAAACTGCAACACTTAGCAATGGAAATTCTGGTCCCAGTTCCATCTTAATCCAAGAACTACCTGAATTCTAATCTATATATTTTCCTTTTTAGCCTTAAACATGTGCTCTGATAGTGAAAGTGATTATTCTGCTTCAAACTCTGAAGAAGAAGGGGATGAGGCTTGCTCGGTGTCTGCTGATGAAGCTGTTCTTCCAAAAACCCCAATCAGATTCCAAACCTCTTCTATTCCACCTAGTAAGGAAACATCTGCTAAGAAGCTGAAGAGATGCATTTCTGTAAGCATGCTCTGAACTCTTGTACTTTCCAAGGTACAATGAGTACAATATAATGTCTTTTAGAAGCAGTTTTCTCTGCGCTCAAAAATAAATCAAATGCATTTTTCCTCTAAGTGGTTTCAGAAAAGTGTTCCGTTGCAGTTTAATTTATCTAGCTTTAATTCTCCTGACTAAATTCTGGAGACAAATTTGCTAAATGCTGTCCACAAAGTTTCATTTAATGTGTAAGTTCTTGTATCCCTAAGTGAAATAAATTGTATCCTTATAGCAAAGTAATTTCTACTATGTGCAGGAGTATCTTTTCTGTAGTGTATATAAAAATGTTTAACAAAAGCTAAAATTGAATATGTGGGAAAAGGGTAAAACAGTAAAGATGGAATGGAAAGAAGTTTGCTTTTTTATATTTCTGTAAGTGAAAATAAAACATGCAAAATATTTGTTTTTAATTACTATATATACTTGCAGATAAGCCAAGAATTTTAGGTTTCAAAATACACCTAAAAAATTAGGTTTAGGTTACCTGCAGATGGACTTATCCATGAGTATATGTGCTAATACTTCAAAAAAATACTTGCATATACTTGTGGATAAGCCCATTTGTGGATAAGCGAACACTTAAATTTTTAACCAAAATAGCATGAAAAATTCATCACTTGTTGGATAAGCTAGTTGTAAAAATTAAAACACAAAATTTTGAGGGTCAGCATATCTTCAGGTAGCACATTTTTATGATATTTTGGTTAAAAAAAAAGCATTGGTCAGTTTACCTAAGGATGAGCTTATCCATAAGTATATATGGTACATATTAATCATTAGAGGAATTTAGATTCATTTCAATATTCTGTTTTCTATAGTAAAGTTTTGCACTTTATTAATTAGTTCTCAGCTATCAATTTATTCCTCAATTAATGTTGCCAGAAGAAAATACTTAATTATTCTTTTGTTTGTTGTCAGAACAATTTGGTAGAAGAGTATTTTGAAGCACACAGCAGTTCTAAAGTTTTAACCTCTGATCGAACACTGCAGAAGTTGGAGAAAAAAAAACTGGATCAGGTACAGTATGTACTGAGAAAAAGATTTATCAGGATTCATACAATATCCCAAACCACCAGTCATAGTTTACATGCTGCACAATGTTGTATCCTCTGTGTAATTAAGCTGTCACTTTCTTTGAACTTGAAAAGCTAAACAGTGAACTTGGTTAGTATTTGGATGAAAAATTGTGAGGAAATCCCAGGGCTGTCAACTAGATTTGAAATAATAAAAAAACATTCTGAAAGAACTGGGTGGCAAGTAACTTGTACTTGGTTTGCCAGAGAAAGTACATATACTGTACTTTCTATAGGAACTGAGAAAATTTCTTTTTAAAAAGTTATTACCTACTGCAAATTTTGGCTCATGAAATTTCTGAAAATACCTGTGTTGTAATCAAGCAGCTTTTTCTTTTCTTGTTTTCTTTTCTTCCTCTGAATTGATTTTGACTTGACAACTGCCTGGATGAGTCCCTGCAGTTTTTTTTGGCAAGATTTTAAGAAGTGATTTACTAGTACCTCCTTCTTAGGCTAAAAGAAAGTGACTAGCCATGAAAAGCCAGCTAGATGACCTTGGGTCAATCAGTCTATCTCAGCCCAACTCACTTCACAAGGTTGTTGGTGTGAGGAAAATAGGAGAAAGTTGCTACCTTGAGTTATATGTAAAAATAATAAAGGCAGGATACAAATAAACAAATATCTCAAGGCAAGACTAGAATTCCCAGTTTCTGAACCTGATGCTTTAAGCACTATCCTAAACTGGTTCTCGATCAAGCAGCTTACAAGCTTCTCAGTAAAACTTTAAAAAAATCATAGTATCATTATCTAAGTACAATGAGATATTTCTTTCATATTTTGTACCAACTTTCCCAATTTTACTGCTCTCTAGATACCTGAATAGGATGTGCAGCATTCATCAATTGAATCCAGTCCCTTTCTTCATCATACCATTCCAGAATTCTCTGAACCATGCAGTTCTGGAGCAATTCTACAGACCCCAGAAGAAAATAATTAGATTATCAACTATCCCAGACATTCTGTTTCCAAATCTATGAGTTTTGACCAATGCTATACATAAACTTCACCTACTGGGATTCCCTATTCGGCATTGCTGAGGATTCAGAAAATTGTGTGCATACATCATGGCAGTAGTGTGCAGTATTCTTTCCTAAGCTTACTAGGAAAGTACTCATTTGAATCAAAGAAGTTAGTCAGCATACCCACTTCAAAACACATTCTTGTTCTCCATTAGCATCTGCTTAACTCAAGGAGCCATATTTTGCTGGAGTCACAAGAGTAATGTATGAGCCCAGCATACAGCTTCTCTAAGCATACATGCCTGCATCTCATGTGAAACACCTTTATGTCTTTAAAAGGCTCTATATTCCTTTTTGTTTTTTTATCACATATTTTGCTGCAATTCTAAAAAAAAACCCAGTAACAAATACAAATTAAAAATACAAAAACAAGCAGTCAAAAATAAACAAACCCACATTCCAGAGAGCATTTGCTCTCAAATGCTCCATTTTCAGAAACTCCCAGAAGGCAACTTGAGAAGAGTCCATTCAAGAGGGATGGTTTGATAAGAAAAATACTCCTTACCTCCCCAAAATATATTTTTTTTAAATTTGATTTATATGCCGCCCTTCTCCGAAGACTCAGGGCGGCTTACAATGCATTAAGCAATAGCCTTCATACTTTTGTATATTTTATACAAAGTCAGTTTATTGCCCCCACAATCTGGGTCTTCATTTTACCTACCTTAGAAAGGATGGAAAGCTGAGTCAACCTTGAGCCTGGTGAGATTTGAACTTGCAATAATTGCAGGCAGCTGATGTTAATAACTGCTTTAGTCTGCTGCGCTACCAGGGCTCAGATTATGGGACAATCATGCTTTTTTCAGCATGATCAAAGTGGTTGAGCCAATTCTGGTGGAGGAATGCAGTCCTAAATGTAACTCAGCACCAAGTCATAAAGCGCTTCATAGGTGAAAGTACTTTCAATTGCATTCTATTAGTCTAGCCCTTTTTGAACTGAGAGATGGAGAAGGAATTGGAAAATTCTGATGATGGAGATTATTCTGTTCAAAGTCTTTTCATCAATTAAGAATGTTCTCATCTCATTAATTAGAAATTTACTGATGAGTCCTTTTTTTCTGCAATGAAACTAAATGGTCTAGGAATCCCTACAAAATCTCTTGAACAACATACCTGTTGCTTTTGCTGCTGAACGGGAAAAGTTAATGACACAATATGAATCCCTCTTCTACAAATGGATGTTGCAGCTGCAGTAAGTATCCCTTATATTTTAGTAGGAGTTTGCAGTCCAGTGAATAAATTAAAATAAATTCCCATAGCGATGCTTTGAAATCATTTTGTTGAATAAAACTGGATCATTAGATGTGGTTAATATTTCACTATTGTATATGGTTAATATTTCCTAGAATTGAGATCTGCATAAACAATTTGAAAAAGTATAAATAGTTCTTTCAGCTGTGACTTACGATAATTGCATTTATTTTTCTATTTGTGCACACTACAATCAACTGGGCTCTCAGTAGCTTACAATAAACATCCATGGTAAAAATTAAAATTCAGAGGGACTTCCGGTTGGTGACTTGCGGCGATGTGTCGAGTGAGTGATCGCTACTCCCCGACACCTTTTATCACCGCGTTTTGGGGACCCCTTTGGGGGCACAGGTCCCGGAGAGTCCTGCAGACAAGAGAGCCAGACGAACGAGAGTGTGAGGCGCAAACACCTCTCGCAAGACTGGGCGGCTCTGTCGATCCAGCGTGGTGAGCCGGTCATCTGATGGCGGGCCTGAAGCCGCAATAGCCAGCAAAAGGATGGGAGCGAAGCAGAAGATCAGGGTGCCGTGCTAGATCTGACATCGCCTTTTCCATACCTTGGGGCGATTTGGCGTTGAGAGAGGAGGTCGGCGGAGCCGGGAGAGGACTGCTGTGCGAGGCGGCGACGGAGAGTGCAGAGCAGAGTGGATTGCAGCGGTTGAGACCCGACGGGCCGACGCGAGATACGCAGGGAGCAGGTCACTTTTATAGAGAACTCTGGAGAGCGTGGTGAGAGGGAGAAGGAAACAAGCAAAGATACGGCTGGCGCTGATTGATAAGTGAGGTGGAAAGTGAGCAAGAGATCGATTTACTGAGCTTCTTTTTTGAGCACTTCAGCGGAACAGAACAGGAAGAGCAACCATTGTTGAACTGAAGGAGTGAGACAGCAGAGGACTGACAAGAAGACGATCTAGCAGTGAGATCTACCATAGAGAAGTGTCAGAATTTGTCGGAACTTATCAGGAGTGGAGAGAAGAAGACTTACGATCTTGTAGTCATTATTATTTACTAAAGGAAAAGTAAGAGGGAAAAAAAAAGAGAAGAAGAAGAAGAAGAAGATCTATATACTCTTACTATATACATTATAATATATCATATACACAAATTGTGATACTCTGACCCCCATTCTCCCCTTTATTCTTTTAAGTAATTGGGTTTTCAATATTTGAATTTTGGTTTTTTTGTTAAATAACAATAATATTAATAAGAATTACAAACTGTTAAGGAAGATAGGGAATATAGAATATAGAAATCAATTGTTGATCTTATTTTGCTGTCATTAGATATATTTATATAGAAGGATCCAGATCTATAATTATTCAATTAATTAATTAATTTATAGCATTGATTATACTTATACATATTTATACATATATATCTAGTTATATCTATCTATTTTAATATATTCTTAAGGGTAATATTTAATAACCTATTTATATCAATTCCATATACTAAGGCTTGAATTTAGTTATATAAGAACTATAGGTAGTGTGTATTAACTTATTTATTATAATCTTCTTATATTGAGGTTTGAATATAGCCATATCAAATCTATAATATTTATTGGGATATACAGGTATAGAACTCTTGGCTTACACGTGAGAATTGATTCGGAATTTGGCAGTGTGATTTAACCCATAGGTCTTAAACCATTAAGGAAGTCGGAGAATTTTGGTGTGTTACAAAGATTTGATCTAAGAAAGATAGTTTGATGAATTGATCCTGTCTAGTGAAGATAGCAAACCGCTTGAATAGGTTCAAGAAGAGGAATTAATAGAGGAAATAGGGGCAAAACCATTGAATGGTTATTTGTAAAAATATTGAGAAAATTATAAGCGAACAAAAGTTAACCTTGAAAGAAATGGCAACGATGACATCGACAATCTTAAAATCTGGCAAAAAAGCTCCATCTAATCCTACTCTAACAACACTATCTCCGGTAATCCAGAAACCCTTAGAAGGCATACAGAAGTTAGATAAGCCACCAACAACTCCAACTCTTCAAACAGTACAATCTTCTTTATTGCTGATTCAGGAGACCATGTTAGCAATGCAGGAGAAATTGTTAAATAGTCACTCTGAACTAAAAACGGATATCCACGTTTTGGACGCAAAAATGACCGAGATCCAAGCCTCTATCGCGAATAATGAGAGAAGAATTCAAAATGTAGAACAAAGGATGGAACAAAGTGAGAAAAAACTAGATATGGTGGACCAGACATTCGCGATACAGAACAAAGGAATCGAAGAGTCCCTGATACAATTGGAAATGGATAAGGCTTCATATTACCTTCGCCTCCAAAATATTTGGGAAGAAAAGGAAGAGGATTTAGGCGATAAAATAGCCGAGTTGATAGCAGATGTCCTTCAACAGGATAAACAAGATATCATCAAAGAACTTGACGAGGTTTACAGGGTTCAAACGAACTATGTGAGAAGAAATAGACTCCCCAGGGAGGTCCACATGAAGTTTGCCAGGAAGAAAGTGAGGGATATTCTACTTAACATAGCGAGAGAAGAACAGATTGTATTTAAAGGAAAGGAGGTGAATATCCTGAAACAAATACCTAGAAGGGTGAGGGAAGTGAGGAAAAACTACAGGTTTCTGGCAAGCCAACTGAACAGAAGGAACATTATATTTCAATGGATCCTGCCAGAGGGGATGCTAGTATCATGGCAAGGAAAAAAAGTTAAAATCGATAGCTTAGCTGTAGCACAAGATTTTTTAGATCAACTAAGAGGAGGGGAAGAAGAACAAATTAGCAAAGAAGAGATTGATACAGTAAACATGGAAGAAGAAACCTCACAAGAGCAAAATACAAAGGAAGGTAAAGAGGAGGAGAAGAAAAAAGAAGAAGCGGAAGGACAAGGAAAGACGATTAGACCAGTAAGAGCAGTAACGCTAAAGACAAATAAGAACTAGAATTCGGACACAATACAAGAAATGGATGGCCTAAAAATTTTATCCTTAAATGTTAATGACTTAAACGATCATACAAAAAGAAAGATAATTTTATCAAAACTGGTAAAACAGAACCCAGACATAATTTGTTTACAGGAGGTTCATATAAAAAAAGATGAAGCAAATTGTCTAGAATTTATTAAATTTGGCAAACTATTTGTGTCAATAGCAGAGAAAAAGAAAAGGGGTGTGGCGATATATGTGAAAAATGGAATTGAGGCAGAATTAAAGTACAAAGATACTAAAGGGAGAATTCTAATGGTAGAAATTAGGAGAGGTAATACAAAAATGATGTTGGTGGGAGTATATGCCCCGAATGAGAAACGGGCAATTTTACAAAAAATTACACGAACAATTAGGGAGTCGGGCCCATGCTGAAATATGTATGTTAGGCAATTTTAATGATATTGTTAACCCAGAGAAAGATTATAAAAGTGGGGAGAGAAAAAGAAATAAAAGATTACCTCTGCCAAAAAGCTGCTTTGATCTGGTGGACGAAATTAACCTAATTGATATGTGGCGTACTTTACACCCGCACAACTCCCAATACACCTTTTTCTCAAATCCACAGAATTCTTGGTCCAGAATTGACATGGTATGGACTACTAGAAAATTAGGTTTAGAAATTAAGAAAGTGGATATAAGTATAAATACTTGGACAGATCATAAACTTCTGGAAGTAAATTGGCACTATATTAACAAGAGAAGGCAACAAAGATGGAGTCTAAGGTCCAACCTCTTGAATGAACAAGAGTTTATAATAAAATTAAATGAAGAAATTAAGCGCTTCTTCATCGAGAATGGCAAGCAAGGCACGGCGAAGGAAATTGTATGGGATACCATGAAAGCGTATTTGAGAGGAGTAGCGATATCGTACACGGCATTCAAAAATAAGGAAGAAAGGAAAGTTAGAGAGGATTATAATAGGAAACTAGAAGAAGCGGATAGCAAATTACAACAAAACCCGGGAGACGAGATGGCCAAACAAAAGTGGATGATGGCAAGGCATAATCTTAACATTCTGGATCAGGAAGAGTTGGCACAAAAAATGTAAAAGAGTTGGAACAAAACACTACCACTTTGAGAACGCCAACAAGTCAGGAAGATGGCTGGCATACAGATTAAAAAAAGAACAGGAAAAAAATCCAATTCTCACACTAGAAGACTCCAATGGTGATATCTTGACAAAAGAAGTGGATAAGTTAGAAAGAGCGAGAGAATTTTACGAAACTTTATATAAAGAGGAACCGATTGATCCAGATAAAACTGTACAATATCTGATGGAAGCTAACTTTCCACAGATATCGGAGGAAGAGAGAGAAATGTTAAACAACAAAATCACAGTGGAAGAACTCAAATTGGCTCTTGCCAAAATAAAAAAAAAAACAAAATACCAGGCCCAGATAGTCTCCCAGGGGAAATTTATGTAAAATTTGAGGAAGAATTACAATTAGAACTTTTTAAAACACAAGCCTTCGCAGATGACGTGGCCTTAATAATGGAAGATCCCTTGAAATCTGGCCCCAAATTACTCCAGGAAGTACAACAGTATGGAGAAGTCGCTGGCTTCAAGCTTAATAAAACCAAAACTAAAATTTTAGCAAGAAATATGACAGAGATAAACAAGAAAGAGCTAGAAAAGTCCTTAGAACTTCAGATAGCGAAGAAAATAAAATATTTGGGAATATGGATTACTGCAAGATATTCCTCTTTAAAGGAGGATAACTACAGTCCACTACTACAAAAAATAAAACAGGATATAGACAGATGGAAGAAGTTAAAATTGTCTTTTACAGGTAAGATCTCAGCAATTAAAATGAATATTCTCCCCAAGATTATATTTTTATTTCAAACTATACCAGTGAATATTGATAAAAAATATTTCCTAGATCTGGAAAAGAAGATGCGAGAATTTTTATGGGAAGGGAAGAAGGCAAGGATTGCATATAAAACACTGTAAGGGAAAAGAAACATGGGTGGCTTCGGATTACCCGATTGGGAAGCATATCAGAAGGCGGCCAAATTAGTATGGATCAAAGAATGGGTTACATTACAAAACAAGAGAATCCTGACGTTAGAAGGCCACGATCTACAGGCAGGCTGGCACGCTTATTTATGGGGCCTAAAGAATAAAAAGAACTCATATTTCCACAAACACAAATTAAGGGAGACCCTGATTCAAACATGGAAAGAAATTAGACAAAGATTTTACACGAAAGTACAGATCTGGCTCTCAATTATGGAGGCTCTGACTGCCTCTAATAAAAGGGATATCTTGAAATTCGGCACGTACAAAGATATATTAGATGATAATGGTATTCTTAAATCACGAGAAATATTAAGTAATCAACATTTCAATTTAGATTGGTGGAGCTACCTACAGATAAGCTCAAGATATCAAAAAGATAGGGATCAATTCGGTATAGAGACGAAGTACAACAATTTGGATAAAATTATGTTGGGGATTGAAAAGAAAATGCTAGCGAGATTTTACAACTTCTTATTAGGCGAGGATAGAGCAGAAGGAATAGCCAGGAATCAACTAAGCATTTGGGAAAAAAATATTGGCTATAGGCTAAATTTCAATGACTGGGAGGAGGCCTGGAATAGAAATTATAATCTGACTAAATCAGCAATTTATAGGGAGAATCACTATAAAATATTTCATAGATGGTATCTAGCCCCAGCTAGACTAGCAAAAATATTTCCCAGTGCCTCAGCAATATGTTGGAAGTGTGGAAAGGAGGTTGGCACCTTCTTTCATATGTGGTGGTCCTGCCCGGAGACAAAAAAGTTTTGGACAAAAATACGAATCTGGCTACGAGAAATAGTGGAAGAAGATATAAAACTTTCCCCCGAAATCTTCTTATTAGGAATGATGGGAGATGGAATCTCTAAGGACAAGATACAATTAATTATACATGTTATAACAGCGGCCAGATTAACCTTTGCAAAATACTGGAAGGACAAACAAACCCCTCCAGAGATAACAATAATAAATAAAATCCTAGAATGCGCAGAAATGGCAAAATTAACAAGTGCTCTTAAAGACAATGAGAATTCAAAATTTAAGGCAGTATGGGAAAGGTGGTACAAATGGTGGAATAATAGAACGAGACTAAGGATAGGTCTATTTCTAATAATGGTAGATTTGAAGATACTTGATATGTACATAATGTGAATATGTAACCGCACGACACCTCAGATGTTAATGGAGATTTGATGTTTTCTTTTTAATTTTTTTTAAATCAATAAAGTATTATTTAAAAAAAATTAAAATTCAGAAAGTCACAAAAGCAGATAACAATCCTCCAAAATCATCAATAGTTATTCCAATAATTTAGTAGCATCATCCTGAGCCTTCATAGAACTTCCAGAGCAATTCTATTTTTAATAGCTTCTGTGGAATCCTTGGTGCTCAGTGATGAGCTTGGTTGTTTGCTTTTCATCACTGTAATAGGTAACATCATGTTATCATCAGATATCAGAATATGGGGTGTGCTCTCTATGTATAGACATTAGTGCAAAAAGAATAGTCGTTCCTTGGTGGAGATTTATCAACATGCAGATTTCTCCCATTTGCATGCTTTCTGAAGAGTTTGATGTCTGTATTTTAACCATGAGCTACATATATTCTCTTCTTTTCGAACCACATGGCATCAAATGCTCCAGAAAGCATGCAAATGGGAGAAATTTGCATGTAGGCAAACTTCTATCAAGGAATGACTATTCTTTCTGTATGAATGCCCATAAAGAGGGAGCAAAACCCACACTCACCACATTGATGATGTTACCTAGTTAAGTGATGAAACTCCTGATAGCAAACAACCAAGCTCAGCATCAAGAACTCCACAGTTCAACCCTGAGCTACATATACTCTATTAATAGCTTATAGAAAATAACTACAAGTAGTCTACAACTTGAAACTATTCATTTAGTGACTGTTCAAAATTACAACAGCACAGTGATTTATGACCAGTTTTCATACTTATGACATTTGCAGCATCCCCTTGGTCACATGACAAAAATTCAGATGCTTGCCAGCTGGCATATATTTATGACCATTTGTGATCTTCTGACAAGCAAAGTCAGTGGGGAAGCCGGATTCACTTAACAAGTGTGTTATTAACTGCAGTAATTCATTTAACAACTGTGGCAAGAAAGATAAAAATGGAGCAAAACTCACTTAAAGAACTGTCTTCCTTAGCACTGGAAATTTTGGGCTCAATTGTGGTTTAAGTAGACCTGTAATGCTGAGAATTTTAATATTCACTGAGAGACTTTTCCAAGTCAAAAAAGTAAACAGAATGAATTAGATTCAATGCTGAGCAAACTCACCTCAACTTACTCGACTAAATGTAGAAAACATTAGATATTCAGAATACTGATTTTTTTCTCCTGTTTAAGACAAGTTTTTGCTATTAATAAAACATAATTAAGATAGAAAACTAGGATAGACAATTAGCAGAAAACTTGCATATCTTTGTTCAAAGATAAAGAATTGACAGTTTGTCTGATTAGAAAAAACTGGTATACTACTGATAGCCAAACTGAACTCCTGGATTTTTTAAAAAATAAACCTTCAGTTATTGACTAGTGCTCAGAAGTAAACCCAACAAATTTTGCACACACATCCCATTTTTAGAACAATAAGTTCTTGTGGTCAGCCTAAATATTTTCAGTACATCATATTGCACTGCACTTTGTTTTGTTGTATTTAAGGACTTTTTTCCCTTTATTTCTTACAGCCTTGGGTTCAATATTGTGCTATACGGATTAGGTTCAAAAAGAGATCTGTTGGAGAATTTCCGTATTTCTCTTCTTCAAGATTCTGTACATCTTGTTGTAAATGGATTCTTTCCCAACATCACCATAAAATCAGTAAGCAGAAACAGATAACACGTCTGGCTTTGATCAGTTAACAAAAGCTTTATTACAAAACACATTAGTATAGAGAAAGATGTTACAGGTAGTCCATGTTAAGGACTGCTTCATTTAGTTTCTGTTTCACATTTATGATGATGATGAAAAGTAAATGTGCAGCCAATTCTCACATTTATGACTTTCACAGGTTTGTAAATAAAAGGAAAGCTGAAATAAATCATAAGCATTGTTGCAGTTTCATCCAGCAACTGTTTCACTTAACGACTGAGTTGCTGTAGCTAATAGTGGTCAGTAAATGAAGACTAACTACATTTCTCAAATTGCTTATCTTTTCTGCACTAATCCTAGAATATGATAGCTGCGTTTGGCCAGCCCAAATAATTTACATTTTACTGTTTGTAATTTAGAGTGTTTGTGATCCAGCCAGTTGTTTTATAAACCATAGTTAAATCATGGCTTAGAATATTGTGAGAATATAGCTAGCCAAACTGCATTGTGGACTTATTTTGAGTGCAACTTTTTTATTTATAGATTCCACTTGCAAGGAAAAGTGAGATATTAGGAGGAAATTGGATTAATTTGAAACATAGGAATTACTTGGCTACTGAGGTTCTCAATCATTCAGGTCATGGTTGTCCCAGAAGTGCTTTTCCAAAAGGCAACTCGACTTCGTTGGTTTTTTTCTTTGAAAATGTTCCTTCAGAACTGAAGGATCTTCTTGGATGAGAAGCAAAATATTTTCAAGGAAAAAGCCAAGAAAGTCCAATTGCCTTTTGGAAAAGTAACTTTGGGACAGGAACTACTTGTTCTTATTGTCCATGGAGTCAGCCCTGACTCTTGACAAGTCCCTGCACTTTTCTTGACAACATTTTGGGTGTAGATTTGCTCTCATAAAAGCTGCAGTCTATGTAATCTTCTTTTGCTTATTATACCTTTTTATATGAAAAGTATTTCTACATTTTGTGAGAGTTTCTACAATAATTTCACTTTCAGTACAGGAATGTTATAATTTATTCAAGTAGATATAATGGTCAAAAGTTTGTTTTCAGTTCAGATTTAATTCTTCTAAGAATCTTTAAAAACAAAGTGTTAAAAGAAAATGATGGCCTACCATTTTTCTGTGCCAGATTTTGAATTCTATAACAGAAGAGGTATTGAATCACATGGGTACCTTTCGTAACCCCCAGGACCAGGTGGACTTCATCCTAAAAAGTTTTAAAGAAGGTAAACTATATGGACAGTCATTCTATAAGGTTATGTATAGCTCCCTTGAACATTCTTAATATATTGTTACTAATGAACTGAGGTGATTTAAATTGCATTTAATAGAGAAAATTTAGAATGTGTGAGATTTGATCCAGTAGGTTTGAAATAATGCCCTCTTTGAAGGACAGATTGTCTGGCTCCCTCCGCTCCCCCAAATGATAGGAATCATGCAGCAAAGATCTTTTACAGCATTTCTAGTATCCTTGGATTTCTGTCTTCAGTTCATCCCAGCTTTTCATCCCAATCAGTGGTCTTCCCCTTTTCAATTTGCCATCATGAAGCTCAATTCTATCATGATTGTTCAATCACATTAAATGCATATATTGTTTAACTAATGAAGGTTTAATATAGGTTATTCATGTAAAGAAGATTTAATATAGATTATGTATTATAAGCTGCTGCTTTAAAAGTAAATTTCATTATAATTTTAAAATGTTTGTAAACTGTTCTGGAAAACTTTTATTTCAAACATTACCAATTTTTTTTCACATAAGCATAAAATATTTCAGACACAAATCCTGTAAACATTATTTATATATTCTATTTTTGATCTTTGACTATTGGTATTTCTTTTTTTTTCTTGTTGTTTGCCAGATGTTTCCTCGGAACTATATCTTCTCATCCACAACTTGGACAGTAAGATGTTAAGAGGAGATAAAAATCAGCAAATCCTAGGACAATTGTCTTCGCTTTCCAATGTCTACCTCATAGCATCTATTGATCATATTAATGCACCTCTCAGTAGGTTACTGGGTTTTTCAAACTGTGTATGTTGTGTGTAAATTCATCATAAACGCCAGACATTAGTAACAGGTCTCCTTGTGGTACAAGCATAATTTATTTTAGGACTGTTTTTTTATTCTGCATATTACCAATGGTGGAATTATTATTTTATATTTAAATTTCTTAAGAGACTATGATTTATTTTGTACAAGTTAAGCAGAATCTCAGAACAGTTCAATGGCAGTTTCAGATCACAGTTTATTTTAGCAGGGTGTTTTTATAAAGTCTTTTTATAAATAAGCGTTAAAGACATTGCTTCTCTACAAGATGACAGTACTAAATTTATGAGTCTGCTGTACTTTTTTTTTTTTTTAATTAGATTTATATGCCGCCCTTCTCAGGCCGGCTTACAATACGTTAAGCAATAGCCTTCATACTTTTGTATATTTTATACAAAGTCAGCTTATGCCCCCACAAACTGGGTCCTCAATTTACCTACCTTAGAAAGGATGGAAAGCTGAGTCAACCTTGAGCCTGGGGAGATTCGAACTTGTAATAATTGCAGACAGCTGAATGTTAATAACAGGCTTTTAGTCTGTTGAGCTATCCAGGCTCTTCTTTTACATTTGGACTTATTTAAGTAGTTTTAATCTATACCTGCCTAGTTGGTGTTTGGAGGCATCCTAATTCAGCCTGCCATCTCAACATGGCAACAGGGAATGGATGGCCAGTTTAGTGTCATAAACTCTGTCAGCCAACCAGTTCATCGTAGACCTTAAATTCTAGGATAATCTTCCTCTTACTTTGCCTTTCCTTTCTGTGCATAGCAGCCACACAACATATTCATCTCAAACAAAGGAAAAATTCCTAAAAATTTAAAAACCCTTTCTTATGAACCTCCTCCATCTTTGACATTCCAAATTGGCTAAAAGAAAGAAGTGTTTTCTCCATTTAAAATATAGCATAAAAATTGTAACACAACATAAACCATCTCTAAACAATCAAAATATAACTTCCACAGATTTCGTGCCCTTTGTAGATTTGAAAGATACTTATATACCATGCACAACCCGTGTATGAGGTTTACCTATCCAAATCCATAAGTGTATGTAATACTAATTTTTCTATAGGCAAAAGTTTTCCTGAAGGTAGTGGGGAATTTCAGCAAATGATGGCTGCTTGGAAGGATGGCAAACACAGTCAAGAGTTTGCAGCTCAGGATTTCCTATCAGAAATGGACGATATGACATCCATTTGCTAAAGCTTAGGGCAGTGCAAATGGCTTTATAAAGCATTTTTCCACCAAATGAAGCATGCTTATTTAACATTTTCAGACATGAATTATCAGACATCAAAATCTAAATCCTTTCATAAGCTGGTGAGAAACCTTATGTACAACATACACAAAGAGCATAGAAGTAGATTATGGTAACAGTGTTTTGCTATTTTCAGTCCTGATTCCAAGATAGATGTTAGGTTACTCTCAGAGAGAGCCAAGGCAGTAAATACAGGGAACTGTCCCATCACCAAGCTTGCAATAGACTTTATCCTGTATTTATTTCTTTGAGCCTGTTGGATGTTATGGAAAATCATGATGCAAAAGGCAATAGTAATTCCAGTAGCTTTCTATTTACTTTGAAGACATTGATTTTCAAGTTCTTCAGTTACTGAATAGATCCCCAGGCATTTCAATCATTCCAGATGTATTCACACAGAAATTTTCATCATAACATAGAAGGCAGACTGTGGTTTCCATTAGTTGTCAAAGCCAGAATGTTGTCATTTTGATCTCTGTAGATTTTGGAGAAGCACTGAACGTATAGACTTTCAAAACTCTGATAGTAGATTTATTGTAGAAAATCTAATGGAGCCATTACAAGAGAATTTCAGCAACAGAAGTATATCAAATGGGAACTTTATTTATAGTAAATATTGAAATGCTAGCTCCTTTCTAATTTGCATCATGTAATGGACCCAAAGCTACTCCCATATTTATTCAATTGGCATCTAAGTTGTTTTCCAACCATGCTCCTTTAATTAAGATTCATAGGACAGTGGTTTGGTCTTCCATTTTTCCATTAGTTAAACATTCTTCTGCATGTCTCTGAAGATTCTCAGTCATCCAGATCATGGCTGTCATCCTGTCAAGGAGCTTTTTCAAAAGTCAAGTGGTCTATGTTTTTTTTCCCTTGAGGAAGATGTTTCACTTCAGTCAGAACTGAAGAAGCTTCTTGGATGAGAAGTGAAATATCTTCCTTGAGGAACAAAACATAGTCCAGTTGCCTTTTGAAAAAGCACCTTAGACATTTTTCCTCTAGTTGTTTTTTCTATGGCTGTGTCATAAAAAAAACTGAGTGGATTAATAAGTGTGGCCTATAAAACTTGGTCTAGTCAAAGTTCTTGTCCTAAGAGATAGGATAAGTTAATTCACTCTCTTGATGCCTGTGCTAGACATTTAGAAGGACTCTTCATGAAGAAAATCCAAGATCATTTTTTAAATAAAAATAAGGACTGGAAATGACTATTCAGCTGATACTATAATTGATGTTTTTCAGAGATGTATGACTTGAGACTCTAGGCTTTCATGAAATCTATGAAAACCTTGGTCACAGTTTTATTTATTTATTTATTCATTTGTCACATTTCTATGCCGCCCAACTCCCTGGGGACTCTGGGCAGCTTACAACAAAAAATAATGCGAACAATATACCATAAAAGTTGTTTTAAAAAAAGATTTAAAATCCCATACACTCCATTCATGGCCGGGTCTCGCAAGATTGCAGCAGCGAGATCAAGGGCCCCAGGCCTGCCAGAAAAACCAGGTCTTCACCGCTTTCCAGAAGGCCTATAGGATGGGGGCAGTCCGAACCTCAGGAGGTAATTGGTTCCAGAGAGCCGGAGCAGCCACAGAGAAGGCCCTCCCCTGCGGGCCCGCCAGCTGACATTGTTTAGCTGACAGGACCCGGAGGAGACCAACTCTGTGGGATTTTACCAGTTGTTGGGAGCTATGCGGTAGAAGGCGGTCTCGAAGATAGTCTGGACCTAAGCCATGTAGGGTAACCAACACCTTAAATTGTGTCCGGAGACCGATAGGGAGCCAGTGCAGCTCGTGGAGAATTGGTGTAATGTGGGTGTATCTAGGTGCACCCACAATAGCTTGCACGGCTGCATTCTGGACCAACTGTAGTCTCCGAACACTTTTCAAGGGTAGCCCCATGTAGAGCGTGTTGCAATAATCCAACCATGAGGTGACAAGGGCATGAGTGAATGTGAGGAGAGCCTCCTGATCTAAGTAGGGTTGCAGTTGGTACACCAGGCGAACCTGTGCAAAAGTCCCTGTAGCCACAGCTGTGATATGTTGCTCTAATCTTAGCTGTGAGTCTAGAAGGACACCCAGATTGCGAACCCGTTCTGAGGGGGACAATTTCTCCCCTCCCCAGGACCAGAGATGGACAATCGACATAGTCTTTAGGAGGCAATACCCACAGCCATTTGGTCTTGTCTGGGTTAAGTCTGAGTCTGTTGACTCCCATCCAGACCTCACAGCCTCCAGGCGCCGGTACATCACATCCACTGCCTCACTGAACTGACGCGGGGTGGAGATATACAGCTGGGTATTATCAGCATATTGCTGATATCCCACCCCGTATCGTCGGATGATTTCACCCAGCGGTTTCATGTAGATGTTAAATAGGAGGGGAGAGAGGATCGAGCCCTGAGGCACCCCGCAAAGGAGGGGCCTAGGGGTCGACCTCTGTCCTCCTACCATTACTGACTGTGACCGACCAGAGAGATAGGAGAACTATCGTAACACGGTGCCTCCCATTCCCAGCTCCCTTAGTTGTCCCAGAAGGATACCATGGTCAATGGTATCAAAAGCTGCTGAGAGGTCAAGTAGCACCAAGATAGAGGAATGACCCCCATCTCAGGCTCGCCAGAGATCATCCATCAGTATAGCAAGGCAGTTTCCGTGCTGTAGCCAGGCCTGAATTCAGACTGAAAAGGGTCTAGATAATCCGTTTCATCCAATGACTGCAGGAGCTGAAGTGTCACCACTTTCTCTACAATCTTTTCCACAAAGGGTAAGTTGGAGACTGGTCGAAAGTTCTTTAATTCTGCTGAATCCAGGGAAGGCTTCTTGAGGAGGGGCCTTACAACTGCCTCCTTTAATGGTTGCGGGAAGGATCCCTCCCTCAAGGACGCGTTAAGGGAGCCTCGTGTCACCTCCCTGCTGGCCGAAACCAGCCAGGAGGGGCACGGGTCCAACAAACAGGTGGAGGAACTCATCGCACCTACAGCCTTGTCTACTTTCTCAGGAGTCATTGGCTCAAACTCATCTCACACAATAGGACTAAGACCTGCCCCGGTCATCTCTGTCAGTATTGCCCAATCAGAGTCCAAATCCATCCGAATCTGAGCGACTTTATCTGACAGAAACTGCACAAACTCCTCAGCTCTACCCTGCAAGGGCTCCTCCGCTCCCCCTACATTAAGGAGGGAGCGAGTCACCCTAAATAGGGCGGCTGGGCGAGAATCTGCGGATGCAATAAGTGCGGAAAAATGCGAGCATTTTGCTGCCTGTATCGCCACTAAATAAGTCCTAATAAAGGCTCTCAAGAGTGTTGAGTCAGATTCAGATTTACAGGTCCTCCAGCGTCGCTCTAGACATCTCTTCTGGCGCTTCATTTCCCGGAGCTCCTCGGTAAACCAGGGAGCTTTCCTAGATCCACTGCCATTGAGAGGTCGCAAAGGCACAATCCGGTCCAATGCCCCAGACGCTGCCTTATTCCAGGTAGCCACCAGGGTCTTGGCCAGACTGTGGACAAGGGAGTCAGGGATCTCCCCAAGCTCCTTCTGAAACCCTTCCGGGTCCATTAGGCGTATGGGGCAGAACCACTTAATCAGCTCCGCCTCCCTGCGATGGAGGAGTGGTGTCTTAAAGTCCAACCTCAACAGGAAATGATCTGACCACGACAAGGGAGAAGCATCTATACCCCTTAATTCCAGATCCTGTCTCCACTGCCCCGAGAGAAACACCAGATCAAGCGTGTGTCCTCCCCTATGGGTCGGACCCTGAACTACTTGGGTAAGGTCCATGGTTGTCATGGAAGCCATGAACTCCTGAGCCACATCTCAGGATTCGCCAAGTGATGGCATGTTGAAGTCCCCCAGTACCATAAGCCTGGGGAACTCCATCGCCAACCCAGCTATTGCCTCTAGCAGCACAGGCAGGGCTGTTGTAACACAGCTGGGAGGCAGATACGTCAATAACAGGCCCAACTGAACCCTTGAGTCCAACCTCAAGAGGAGAGACTCACACCCAACAACCTCCGGGGCAGGGATCCTGCAAGGACAGAGACTCTTCCAGACAATAGCTGCTACTCCTCCACCCCTTCCCTGGAGTCGCGGCTGATGCAATATCTGAAACCCGTCTGGGCACATCTCTGAGAGGGGAACACCCCCCCTCCTGGCCTAGCCAAGTCTCAGTTATACATGCCAGGTCAGCCTCCTCTAGGATTAGGTCCCAAATGAGGGGAGCCTTGTTAACAACAAACCTGGAATTAAACAACAGCAGCCTGAGGCCAGGGCCCTGACATCTCAAGTCACCAGGTATACGAGGTGAGCCTGATGAACCAAAACCAGAGGGGCCGGAACAAGTAATCACTTTGAGGCAGCGAATCCTAGTTCCCTGAGAGCGGCCTACCCCTTGGCTCCCGCCATATCTACCTCTCCCAGTCATAACCGCAATATTCCGGCTCTCCATCCCCCAAGAGATCTCGTTCCCCACCTCAGCGCCCCCCCCTCCTCACTGGCAGGCAAGGCACCCCACTCATACCGAACCGGGTGTCATATCTGAGCCCCCATCTGCTTCTGCTTGCACACTCAGCAGAGGGGACTCCATTTCCTGCCCCCGGCTCCCTCATTCTTCCTAATTCCAGCCACTCCGAACCCACCCCTTCCATTCTAAAATAATTTAAATTTCAATCCATCCCAAACACACTCACGCATACACACATACGCACCCTCCCAAGATAAAATTAATATATTGAGCAACAGTAAAAAATGGTCTAAACTTCAAAAGATGTCGAATAAAATTGAAGCAAGTCTGGGAGTACTCTAGGGACTCTACTGATGGCTTGTGAGGAGCCACATATTGAGGTATCCCAGCAAACAACGAATGCCCTCCAGTCACTGAGCCTTAGCCCTGTCCAATCATTTCCACAAGCTGATGGCCACTCCACCATCTTGCCTTGGGTGCATTTCACGGAGGCCTCCAGTTTTTTTCTTCAGATGGTCCTCCTAGTTGAAGTCCTGCTTTCTTCTCCACTAGGACAGTCTAAGGGGCCACAACTTGGCCCTGTTTAAAAACGTTTACACGGAAATCCTAGTTCTTTCTAAAGACAACCTCATTTTCAGAAGGATTTGAAACTAATAGAATAATGTGATGGAATAAGATTGTGTTTAATAATTTAATAATATTCATATTATATTATATTATATTTTCTTCTTTTTCTTCTTGTTTGGAATGTATTCCCCAGTTTGCCACCCAAAAGCCAGTTGAGTCCCTTAAACACACTTCTTCATTAAAGATATGTGCTCTTTTCTAATTAGTATCAGACCTTATTCAAACAACAATCTGTCATAAAAAGAACTTAGTTCATGTAACAGTTTGGAATTACTGTGGCATTTTTATGCTGGCATATCATAAAAGATGTTATGGAAAGCCATTTCCACATTTATAGTGCTCAAAGTTTTATGGTATGTATTCTCTATTTTTAGGGCATTAATATTTTCTTTCTTTTTGCTATTTGTCTTCTGCATTCATAGTGTGGGATCAAGCAAAACGAAGCATGTATAATTGGTTGTGGTATGAAACAACCACCTTCAGCCCTTATGCAGAAGAAACAGCCTATGAGAACTCGCTCTTGGTGCAGCATTCGGGATCTTTGGCATTGAGCTCCCTCACACATGTTCTCTGCAGTCTTACTTCTAATGCAAGGTAAGAGATAAGTCTGTGAGAAACAGGAGAGATTCTTCCTTATCACCAAAAAAGAACCCCCTAGTATGTAGGGATGTAAGACTAATGTATGTAGTATGTAAGACTAATATTAAAAATATAATTCTTTTATACATTGCAAGTGGGGATGGAAAAAAACCTTAATGGTGTTTTCCCAGTGCAGGATAGGGAACTTGTAGCCCTCCAAATGTGCTGAACTGTGGCTACTAACTGCCCCACTCAACAAGTTGAAGGATGTGTGATGCTCTTGAGTTCCTGTGAAGCAATGTGTTGTAATATGTTTGATAAAATAGCTGAGATAGAACGCAAATCTTTGATTTTGCTTTATTGCATTTTTCTGCTTCTTTTAATAAATGAGGTATTTTAAAATAGACAGATAGGGTTTAGATAAATGGGGTTTTTTTCCTTTGGGGAGAGTAAAACCAGCTGATAAAAATGGCAGCTACATTGATGCATGGAATAGCAAGAGTTACTCCAATGTTTAGTGGAACCACTAAAGAAAATATAAAAGTAAAAATATATAAATGGTATGAGGAGTATGGATTTTTCCTAGGAGATTTTTCCTCATTCCTAGTTTTCTGATTGAATTCTATTCCACTGACTAGGTTGTTAAGTGAAATGGCCGCTACATGAACACACAACTTTGACACGGTGAAGATCACAGTGGTTGCTGTGTCATTCAGAACTTTTTTTTCTTATATAGCTCCGCCATTGTTAATTTCACTCTGGTCTCCGTTTGTCAGGTGTATGAAATTTGGTTGTAAACGTGCATATTGGTTCAAAAATGAATTTTTAAATTACTGTCATATTTGCAAATGTTTTCTAATTGTGGTTAATCGCTAAACAAGGAGTGAATGTGGATGTATGGTTCTTGCTGTATTTAACTATATTAACATGGTTGTCTCTCTTTCCAGGGGTATCTTTAGGCTCTTAGTAGAGTACCAATTGGAGAATAAGGATAATCCTTCCTATTTAGGTAAACATGCAACATTTGTAATTTGTTTCCTGGAGTTCAAACAAGAGCAGTGTTGTCAAGACAAGAGTTTGGTGGAGAATTTTGACACTGAACATTATCTGTTAACAAACGGGCTGAGACTTAATGTTTTTTTTTTCTAGTTGGAATATGGTATAGCTTTAAACTAAAAGAGATTAGTAGGCTAGGATATATAATGGAAAATATTTAAGAGCAGTCTGAGGCTTTGTAATCAGAACCAATTCTGGGCTTGGGCTAATGGATCTCATTTTTTTTTTAGGTTGTAAGGTTTTTCTGAGCACATCCTCACAAGGAACACAATTTAAATGGTGAAGACGACTGTCACTATGCAGAGTTCCCTTTTAAATTTTGCTCACATTATCTTACTCAAATAGTTGTTTGGGAAGTAGTTGGAATATAGTTTTCCTCCTTTCATTATGTTCAATTTCTTCAATTCACCAAACAGCCAAGTCATGCTCTCTTGGTTTCTATGGTCATCTAAGCCTTTGACCATATATTAATTAGTGTACAAATGTAGGAAAATTACATGCTGTTTCTCATTGATAGATTCTGATGCATACTGTTTTTGTGTGAGAAAATAATAAATTTACTTTATTATAACCTTTTGGTCAATTATCAATATATCTATTAAAATGAGTATCAAATATTGGCGGAACTCATGCAAAATCTAAATGCTGTTGAACATTCATAAGGTTCAAGTTATAGATAATTCTTAAACCATGAATATGTTCTTATGTTGAGTTAAGCCAAGAACAAACTATATTATAGCTTAGAATAATGTGGTCAGCCAGCCACTGGATTAGTGCAGCCATAGCCTCAAGTTATGATAAAGCTTACAATATTTTTCATACTTCTGCCTGAGCAATAATTTGCATTATATCCAAATCACAATATAGAGTAAATTGGCTTTGCAATTCTTGTTTGTAAATTACTGACTTTACAAATCTTTTTTTGTTTGATTTGATGATAAAATCAGAATATAAAAAAGAATGAACATATGCAAATTGACATATATGCAGACAGATAAGAACAGAATGGGACAACTCTTCACGGCCAACTCACCACAGACAATTCAACAAATATAACACTTAAATTAATTTAAATGGAACTATGGCCAATAACAATAAAACAAATCCAGAAATACAGGAGTTAAAATAATTTCAATGAAAACGCAGTCACCAATAATAAAAGTGCATGAAACAATTAATACAATGTTGAATTGTCCCATGGTGAGTTGGCTGTGGCAAGTTGTCCTAGACTTGATCAGAACTGTGTTGAGATATGCACTGAGTATACTCTGAGCTTGAACATTGATGGCTTGCTTTGTCTTTGGTATTTTTCTACTGTAGTTTTAAACTAATGTTATGTACAATAGTTAATAAGTGCATTTCTTATTGAAAGTTTTAGGGAAGAAAAATACCTTCAGCACTAGCAATCAAATTCTACAGATTAGATGATGTTTCTTGGTGTTGAAATGAGAGTTATCCATTTGAACAAAAAAATATTTTTTATGCCTGATATTAAACTTCTTTTGCTTCTCTTTTACTAGGTCTTTCTTTCCAAGATTTGTATCAGCGCTGTCGGGAGGCCTTCTTGGTCAATAGTGACCTAACTCTTAGAGCTCAGCTCACAGAATTCAGGGATCACAAGCTCATTCGGACTAAGAGGGTAAGTGAGGAGAATCTTTGTGTCAATTGTGAACTTACATCTTATTTAACCATGTTTGAGAAAGAATCCAGGATGAATTATTATGGTTACATTGATAAATGCCAGGAGAACATCACATGTTAGGTGTTGGTAATGAAGATAAAATGCCATATTTTTTGCAATCGGTATTGATAGAAGCCAAATAATGTTCTTACTCAGTTATACAGACTAAGACACAAGGGTAAGTTTACTGTACTCCTCACAAAATATTGAATTTTGTACTAATTTTGAGTTCCCCAACCTTTCTGGGCTGGTGGCCCAGTGGGAGGGGCAGGCGCCTTTATTTATGCATGTGCGCAATGAATGGGGTCGCAAGCGCTGCCACAATGCTCATGACACTAGCGCCCACAAGCTGCTGCAACGCTAATGTGAGTGGGGGATTGTGTTCATGGTGAAGCTAGCACCCGCACAACACTTGCAGCATTGCTAGCACCCGCACGATATCAGTGCAAATGGGGGTGCACTCGCAGCATTGCTAGCACCTGCGCAACACCACAATGCTGGTGCAAGTGGAGGGTGCACATGCGAACACTTGCCAACCATTCAAGTGGCCCGGTGGCCAAGAGGCCATGGCCCAGTAGTGGGCCACAGTCCACAGGTTGGGGACCCCGGTATTAGAGGGAATAAGTAAAAAAAAAATCATTTTTATATTTCTAAGCTAATTCTCAAATTTATTTTCAGGGTGCTGATGGAGTGGAATATTTATTAATTCCTGTGGATGCTGGAATATTGGCTGACTTTTTGCAAAAAGATAATGATGTTTGAAGGCTCACACATTCAAGGGCAATTCTATTAAAAATCGTTGAATTTTATCCTAAGGTGTGGCCATTTTGCAGATCTCAGGAGTCTAATCTGCCTGTAATAATGGAATGTGATGCTGTATAAGCAAGCCAATTTTTAGCTGCTCAGGTTTCTCCCTTTGCCAGTCTATATTATTGTAGACCAAGAAAATGTCATCCACTGATATTACTGTGCCTTCTGTTCATAAATCTTCCGGAAATAAGGATTGAACTGGAGAACTTGTGTTTGATAATACACGCAATTGGCTATTAATAGCTGAATTCAGCTATTGACTGGTATATTTTTAATACATCATAGGCAGACCATTATTGATCTTCAAATGTGTGTCATGTGAGATGGAAGGATTGGGTTAGGAAACTGGTTGGACTGGAGCAAAATAAACCATTGATACCAGAGATGTGGATATCATCGTTTTATTAAGAATTTAGCCTTAATTGGGAACAAAAGAGTCCCCCATATAAGCCATTTTAAATATGACAACAGCTGTGTTTTTGTCAATAAAAACAATGTAAATATGCTTATTTAACCTGTTTTTCTTACCTGATTGTTTAAAAACTGTCTGAATAAAAATAAACATGCAATTATGTCCTTTTTTATGGTTCTTTTATGCCATATAAACTATAAGACAAAGAAAGTCTTAGAGACTATTTTTTAAATACTGAAAATAAACTCTTTCTAGACTCTTCCAGAATATCTCTTTCTCCTGAAGTAAAATTGGCTTCAGAAGTTTATGTTATATTGATATAGATGATATAGGAAAATGTTTGGTTGATGTTAATTGATGACAAATCGGTTCAAATCTGGTGATAAAAAAAGAGTATCATTACAGTACAATTAGAAATTAGGGTAACAAATTTGCCTGAGAAGTTTCCAGGATCAAGGGACCTGCAAAATTGACCAGAGAGCAGGAAAAGAGGACAAGGATAGTGTGTTGGAGTGAGTAAAATGACTCTGAGGCAGACCAAATATGGACAAAGAATATTCAGTGAGAGAATACTGCTAATTGGAAACTGTACATAAGCTTTCTTCCAACTTGATTCTTTCAAAATGTAAAATAAAAATCTAAGCATTCAAATGTACTTTTCTCAGTCATTTTGCTTTTTCAACCACTCATTTATTTATTTTGTTAACATTTTATTGTCATTAACATTTTAGGAATCAAAGCATATTTTTGCCAATATAAGTCTGAAGGATATATACACTTACATTCTTTCTCAAAGTTTCCTTCTTTTACGTGACTTGAAGGGGGTCTCTATCTCTTTCAGAAACAATGATATTGATCTTATTCATAAAATGCACAGCCAATATTTGTTGCAGTTTTAACAGAAAGCCTCGTTCAGTGTTACTATGCTCACACAAAATCACAGAGATCCCTCTGGAAACAGCACCAAGTACCTCATGGTGGGACATCTCTCCTACAATGCAAAGAGAAAGATCTTTTGGGATGGAGCATTAGCAAGATTTATTTGTTTACGATTCTTAAGTAAAACTATCCCCAGAACCTGCCTGTGTAATGAAGTAGGTAAAACACTTCAAATGAATGATTTACATTCTTAAGTATGCAAAAATATCTGAAATACAGGGATATGCAGCTAAATACCTAAGAAGCTTTGAGGAAATTTTTCCAGATCCAGATCTCTTTGTGCAAGTTATTTCCATTACTGTACTTAAGTTTATAAATTTGGGTTATTTCCAGCAAACCATGTTCTTCATATTTCATATAAATAGTAGATAAAGGGTATTGCAGAAAGGGGGATATTAATATTTTATTTAGACATACTTAGCTAGTGAATAGTTCGACAATGTTAACAGAAAATGGTATTTCTGATCTACAAGAAAATAGGTTTTAGCAGACAGCTGTTTCAAAAAATTTCTCACCAGTAACATAGAGATCACTTTCTGTATCTTGTAAAATACTTGCTCCTGAACCAGCACAAAGAGCAACCACCTTCACTGAGGACTCTAAAAAAGAATAATTAGCATAGTTTAGTGCTGCAGGTTTTGTGCTTAGTTTTCGATTTGTTGTTTTCCCTGAGATGATGATGTGTGGATGGGCAATGGATTAAAGATTGCAGGTTGGAATACATGACTGGACAACAGTTGTTTCCCTAGGCCTTTATAATCCTGCACAAGCCTTTGGTTTTCCTTACCGACTCAAACAAGCAGGTTCCTTCATCTTCAATTAAAAAGAGAATTGCTGATCAAAGCAGTTAATTCTAATTTAGACAGCAGTGCTCTGTGAGTTAGTGTTAGGTAAAAGTAGGCAATAAGCATTTTGAGTGCAGTTGCAACACAATGTGATCAAATAAGACTTTGAAGTACAATGATGAATGTGGATTGCTTTTTTTCACACTCTGAAAAGGAACTCTTACTGTTTTTATTTTATTTATTTTATTTATTTTATTTTATTGCAATTTATATGTCGCCCTTCTTAAGGACTCAGGGCAGGTTACAAGATAAAAATTCAACAATATGAATTAAATATAAATAAAAATCCAATTAAAATTAATTAAAATTATTACAATGTAAAAACCCCCCTCAACGGGTCAGTCCATTTGATGAAAAAGCCACGTCTTCAGTTCGCTACGGAAGGAGAGGAGGTCGGGGGCTGTCCTAAGCCCGGTGGCCAAACCATTCCAGAGGGTCGGTGCTCCCACAGAGCACGCTCTCCACCTGGGGGCCGCCAGCCGACATTGTCTGACTGATGGCACCCTGAGGAGGCCTGCTCTGTGAGGGCGCACAGGACGATGGGAGGAAGGCAGAAGATGGTCCTACAAGTACCCTGGGCCTAAGCCATTTAGGGCTTTATAGGTGAGCACCAGCACCTTGAAACGAACCCGGAGGTCCACCGGCAGCCAGTGCAGCTCACGCAGGAGAGGTGTTACACGGGAGTAACGAGAGGCTCCCGTAACAACCCGTGCGGCCGCATTCTGGACTAGCTGAAGCCTCCGGGTGCATCCCAAGGACAGCCCCATGTAGAGGGCGTTATAGTAATCCAACCGAGAAGTAACAAGGGCATGAGTGACCGTGGCGAGGGCATCCTGGTCTAGGAAAGGGCGCAACTGGCGCACCAGGCGTACCTGTGTGAAAGCCCCCCTGGTTACGGCTGTCAAGTGATCTTCTAAAGACAGACGTGAATCCAGGAGGACACCCAGATTTTAATCTAACTAAAGATGTCCTTTCCAATTCCAAACGTTTTAAATATGCTAAATTTTCAAATAATGTTCCCCTCCCACAACCCCAGTTATTTAAATGACTGGTCTGGCTAAACCAGATAAGTTTTATTTAATTCCATAGCAAAGCAATACTTTACCCTAAAACAGTGGGAAATGCTGTTGGGTGTTTTTATAAGTGGCTCCTCTGAATGTATTAGTTAAACAAATCACTTCAAAATAGATACATCTTGTTCTTGCCCTAATAAGCATCATCTCACAAAATAAAGAACATGAATGGTTTAGGTAGCAAGTAGCAAAAGTCCATTGCCAACATAAAACGAGAAAGTAAATATATACCCAGTGATTTCCCTGCTCCAAGAGCCAGACGAATATGAGACAATTTTAAGTGACTTTTCAATCGTTCAATCAAGAGAGAAACAGAGGCCGGTTCGTGCAATGTGCATAAACGTCCCATTCCAGTATTGGCAAGCAGAGGCTGAAAAGAAGCCAAAAAATGAAATGGTTAGAATGAAGGTGCTCTGGCAGTTATCTTGCTATAATAACGAAGACAAATTTAAACGAGTCTGTTTTCCTAAATGCAAAAAGATATACTAAAGCACCATAATATATTTCACAATTTGTCCTTGACATGCACCTATCAGTTGCACTAACAGCCATTGCATATAACTGTCAATCTTTTGCAAATTGAGTTGGAATCAAGCCCCTTTTGAAAAAGACTAAACATGTTTAGGATGAATTGTAACATTTAAATAATATTAAATTTGAGAACATAAAGGTCAGCTTGTGATTCACAACTATCCCATATGAACCACAAATTACTCAATGATTATGCTTGTCCTATTTCCAGATCTGAGATATGACATACAAATAGTCCTTGATTTATAACCATTCATTTGGTGACCATTCAAAGTTACAATGGCACTGAGAAAAGTGACTTATGACTGGTTTTTACACTTATGACCATTGCATCATCCCCATGGTCACATGATAAAAATTTGGGCACTTGGCATCTGACAAAGTCAATGGGGGAAGCCAGATTTGCCTAATGACCATTTGATTCACTTAACTGAGGCAAAAAGGTCGTAAAATGAAGCAAAACTCATTTAACAACTGCCTTGCATAGCAATGGAAATTTTCGGCTCAGTTGTGGTCATAAGTCGAAGATTATTTGTACCTTAATACCCAAAGTCTCAGAAAAGAATGGACAAGCATTTCAGCACACCAGATGCTGCTTAAGCAAATGGTAAAATAAGGAGGGGAGAATGGAATTTTTTTTGAGTCATGGAGCTTATTCAGTTAGCCTGTTTCCCTCAAAATAAGACATCCCCTGACAATAAGCCAATCGGGCTTTTGAGCGCATGACAATAAGGCCAAGCACTTATTTCAGGGTTCAAAAAAATATAAGACAGGGTCTTATTTTCAGGGAAACACGGTATATGCTTAAAGAAAAGATGGGAAGAGGATGCAAAAATTGAAGATGGCTCTATTAGATGTTGAGGTCATTTGAGGCTGTACCTTATATTCTCTCAGGAATGGCTGGGATGGAGAAATAAGCAGTGGCCGTTCCCCATTTTTCAAAATACAGTATACAATTGATACAGTCACAGTTTCTTAGCAGTATTTTCTCTTACTGGTACTTTCTTCAAACTTCCTGAATATGCTAGGAAACTGCAGCTGTAACTGCAAAGAATCCTTTTTATTTCTGCTGGAAACAGAACATCTCTTTGCTAAGTTTTTTCTTTCACTTCCTTGCTAAGATACACACAACCTTCCTCCATCACATCACTATATCTTCATGTATTCCTTTTGCAGCTTTGCATACTCTCTCTGTGAAAATAAACTTTGATTTGTTTATCTGTGGTTTACCTTCTCTAGTGATATGATTTCAGTCGTTTGATATAGCAGGCTCTTCTGGGAAAGCAAGGCCACCACTTGCAACAAAGCTAGCCGAGAACAGTTCAGGCTGACATGTGTTTGTTCTTCTCCTTCAATCCTTGGAAATTTGGAACAGAAATATTAATTTTAAAAAAAATTACAATATGCTGCCAGTGAATAATATATAAATGTTACCTCCAGTTCTATCACGTGAGCAGATCACAAAATGTATTGCCTTTAGTAATCATGCACTTTTGACTAATTGTAGAGAGCCACTCCTATCAGATTAGACAATATTTGTTTATGGCATGGAAGGATAAGCTCATGCTTATAATTTAATATGCACCATATTAGTTACAGTAGTCTTAAAAAAGCCCCTAGCTCTCAATGAATTTATTTGGCTTGAAATGTAATACAAAATAGCATGTCTCATCAAATGTACATCTAATATTTGGAAAAAACACTGGTTTCTTGAAGTATGGTCTTAAAGTAAAAATCTGTTATTACATGGAAAACAAAATTTAATAGTTTCATATTTTTGAAATAGAATAAAATTACTGGATTAAGTTAGAATATTTTTGCAAGCTGTTTAATATATTAGCACATATTTTCTGTATAACCCAAAGTGGGAGGATTTAAAGTACAGAGCCTTTTAGCACAGTTAAATAATATGTACTACTTTCTTTTTATACAGTCTCAAAAATGTTGTCTGGCCACAGATAAAGAACCTGCTCTTTTACCACACTGAAACTTGTGAAGAAAATAACCTAGGGTGGTCTCCAGCAATACCTGGCAGGTTGAGTTGCGATGAGTGACACCTCTGGTACTGCATGGACTTGGGATAAAACCGTTTCCAGACTTTCAGCAGAGGATACCCTGAATTCAACCCGGAAAGGCCCACCTACAGGGTAAGTGGAAGCTGTAGCTGGTTTCAGAGGAACAGAAGTGCAAGCGCCTGAGAAAAAGCAGAGCCAACTAAATGATTTGCATAGTACTCTTGTCCAGATTTTACCTTACCAACCATCAAATTACTTGCCTTCCATAGCATTGTTTGCAGTATATTGTTGCTAACTTACTGAAAGTTGAGGTTTATTGAAATGTACCAATATTATCATAATACATGAATATTTTAATTCTTCATAATATTATAATTGCTGCTGTAAATATTACAGCAATTAGTTATAGCCCTGAAACTACTGCAGAGCGGAAAAATTATTAAACTACAATTGTTTTTAAATCATACTTGCAAGGAAATAGCAGAGGAGGGGGAGAGATCTTTAATTCCTGTAGCAGCTTGCTACATTTTTGCTTAGAATTCTTGATCATCCATTTTTATGATTTACATAGACTCACATAGTAGGTTCTGGACTTTTGGCCATTTATATGTGCATATTTGTGCACAAAATATTGAAATGTTAGTACCCTCTTTGGATTGCCCTACTTCATGAATCTGAAGTAGTTAGAAATAAAAGAGCCTTATCACACCAGTACTTTGAAAAGGTGTCAATTAGATGGTTATCATATACATTTTCCATTTCTAAGCACCAGCCCTTTACAGAATTTGCTTTCTTAAGGCAAAACCATAATTTTTAAGCAATTATTTAAGGTTACAATCAAACTCATTGTTCCTTAATGGAGACAAATGTAAGGCAATTCAATGTCCTAATAATTATGTATATAGAGGGAATTCGACTGGAAGTGTCACAGCGAGACAAACGGGGAATAGTGGGCTCTGATGAGCCTTGTGAAATCCTGGGCTGACAAACCGCTGTTGAGGATTCTTCCGACCAGATCTGTCCTGTAGGGACGGAGAAGAAGGAGAGGCACCTCGGACAACCAAGAGGAACAGGCAAGTTTCTCAGAGGTCGGAGGAAACTCTTTGGCTCGGGGGTGGCAGCCATTGCGGCCGTCATAAAGCTGGGGCAACTGGACCAAGTTTTGAGCAGGAGCAGCGATCTGAACAGAGTACTGATGCTGGGTGAGTGACTGCCGGCTCATAAGCAAAAATGAAATATTTTTAAATTGTTAAAAGGTGCCTCAGCAAAATAACAGTAGCTAATGGGAGCGGGGGAAATGAAGGAAGAAATATAAAGCAGAAGTTTAAAGTGGCAAAGCCTGAAACAAAACTTGATTTTTGGATTAAAATTTGTACAGATAATTAAAAAATTAGAAGAAGAAAAAACCGTATAATAGGTGTGAAGAGAATTGGAAAGAATTTGAAAAGATTTTTTTTTTTTACTGTTGAAGAAATAACAAAGGGAAACTTAAAATTAAAGCCCTGTAATAGAAGATTTATAAAAAAATTGGATTTGGAATTTGGATTTGGATCCTAAATTGACTTGGGGAAATATAAAATTAAGAAGAAAAAGATAAAAATTGGTAAAGATTGGACTTCCGGTTGGTGACTTGCAGCGATAGGGTGTTGAGTGAGTGCTCACTGCTCCTCTACACCTCTCATCACCGCGTTTTGGGGATCCCTTTGGGGGCGCGGGACCCGGAGAGTCCCGCGGACAAGAGAGGAAGCCAGGCGAGTGGGAAAGTGGGGTGCGACCATTTCCCGCTGGACCCGGCGGCTCTGTCGATCCAACGCGGTGAGCCGGCCGCTAATGGCGGGCCTGAAGCTGCAATAGCCGGCAAGAGACGGGAAGCTAAGAAGGAGATCGGAGGTGCTGTGTCAGATCTAAAGCCACATTCCCATACCCTGGAGTGATCTAGCGCTGAAAGAGGAAGTCAGCGGAGTTGGGAGAGGAGTGCTTGACTCGGTGTGAGGCGGCAATGGAGAGGGTAAAGCGGATCGCAACTACGGAGACCCGACAACCCGACGAGCTGATGAGAGATACGGAGGGAGCAGATCGTCTTCTTAAAGAGCTCCAGACGGTGCGGTGAGAAGGAAAAGAAAAGAAAAGTCTATTGGTGCGGTTGGTGTTGTGTTTGGCGAACGAGGTGGAAAGGAAGCAGGAGAAATTTGTGATTTGCTTTTGAGAGCTTCAGAGAAACAGGAAGTGCGTCCATTGAACTGGAAGAGTGAAACAGGAGAGGACTGACAAGGAGACGCTCTAGCTGTGAGATCTACCATTGAGAAGCGTCGGAAGCTAGAAGAGTGGCGAGGTGAAGACCTACAACTGGGCGAACACTGTATAAAATCATATACATACTTTTATTTATTTCCCCTCCTTCTCTTTTCGAGTATTTGTGACTCTAATACTCAGAACTTTGACTTTTATAAGTATTTTTAAAATCACTAAAAAAATTACTATTAACTAGATTCGCTAAGTGTTAAGAAATATTGAATATATAAATTTATTAATTAAGTATTGATCTTATCAAATAGTTATTAGACATAGTTATAAATAAGGACTTAGATTTGTATTTAATGAATAAATATATTATATATATCTATCTAGTTATATCTACCATATTCATTTAATTTATCTAATCTAAAATATTTATTTCTATGGGGAATATTTAGTTACTTATTTATATTAACATTTTATATTATGGTTTGAATTTAGATATATAAGAACTATAGAGAGAATTTATTAACTTATTAACTTATTAATTCATTTATACTAACAATTATATTAAGGTTGAACCTAGCTCCATAAAAATCTTATATATAGTGATTGCTGTTTGTTGGAAACGTAGAATTATCATTTTATAGTAATTTACAAATTAAGCTTTATTTGAAATCTATTAAGAGTTTATTGGGAATCAATAAAGGAGGCTAGGACTTAAGACAGTGCCCTGGAGCAAAAGGTGGCAAGCACCATTGGATGATTATTTGGAGAAAGATAGAGAATATAATTAGAGATCAAAAAGCGCTTTTGAAAGAAATGGCAAGTTTGACATCAACAATTGCAAAAACCAGTAAAAAAGTGCCATCCATCCCCACGTTAGCAATGTCATCTCCAGCCACCCAGAAATCAGTAGAAGGTCTCCAGAAAACAGATAAACCCCCAGTAACCCCAACGCTGCAAACGGTACAATCGTCTCTGCTAACAATACAAGAAACCATGCTTGCGATGCAAGAGAAACTTTTGAACAGCCATTCTGAATTGAAATCAGACATACATGGACTTGATGCTAAAATGAATGAGATTCAAATTTCGATTGCCAGTAATGAGAACAGAATCCAAAAAGCAGAACAAAGGATTGAAAAAAACGAGAAGAAATTGGACATAGTTGATCAAACTCTGTTGGCGCAGAACAAAGAAACAGAAGACGCCCTGATACAACTCGAGATGGATAAGGCCTCGTTTTACTTGTGATTCTAAAACATAGTGGAAGACAAAAAAGAGGACCTAGGAGATAAGATGGCCGAGTTGATCGCAGAGACCCTTCAACAAGATAAGCAAGAAATAATTCGAGAGATCGACGAGGTGTACAGAGTCCAAACAAATTACGTGAGAAGAAACAGGCTCCCTAGAGAAGTCCATGTTCGGTTCGCTAGGAAAAAAGTGAGAGACATTTTGTATAATATAGCTCGGGAGGAAAAAATTAACTATGGGGGAAAAGAAGTGAACATCTTAAAACAAATTCCAAGGAGAGTGAGGGAAAGGAGGAAAAACTACAGATTTCTGACAAACCAACTAAATAGGAGAAGCATAATATTTAGATGGCTCTTGCCAGAAGGAATGCTAATATCTTGGCAAGGGAGGAAAATTAAAATCGACTGCTTAAGTGATGCCCAAGACTTTCTAGAGCAATTAAGGGGAGGTGAAGAGGAACAAACTAGTAAGGAGGAAAACGAAATAGTAAATACGGAAGAAGAGACATCTCAAGAACAAATCACAAGGGAAGACATAGAAGAGGAGAAGAAAAAGGAAGACACAGAAGAAAAAGGGAAAAAATCTAGACCAGTGAGAGCAGTAACTTTAAAAGGTAAATAAGAACCAGAGACCTGAGACCAATTACAGGAATGAACGATACCAAGATCTTATCGCTAAACATGAATGGCTTAAACGATTATAAAAAAAGAAAGATAATATTGTCGAAACTGGCGAAACAAAATCCCGATATAATTTGTATTCAAGAGGTCCATATAAAAAAAGATGAAGCCAACTATCTAAATTATACTAAATTTGGTAAAGTATTCTTTTCATTAGCCGAGAAAAGAAAAAGGGGGGGGGGTCGCTATTTATGTCAAGAAAGGAATAGAGGCAGAAAGTAAATATAAAGATGAAAAAGGGAGAATACTTATAGTAGAAATAACGAGAGGTAATTCTAAGGTGTTATTGGTAGGGGTTTATGCCCCGAATAAAAAACAAGGGAAATTTTACCGGAAATTGCATGAACAGCTGGCAAAATGGGCACATAATGAAATATGTATGCTAGGGGACTTTAATGGAATTGTGGATCCAAAACACGATTATAAATGTGACATATCTAAAAAGAATAAAAGATCTCCCTTACCAAAGACCTTTTTTGACTTGGTGGATGAGATAAATCTAATAGATATGTGGCGTACCTTACACCCCCAGGATAGACAATTTACTTTTTATTCAATGCCACAGAACTCTTGGTCTAGAATAGATATGGTCTGGGCTACCAGAAAACTGGGTCTAGAATTTAAAAAGGTTAATATGTGCACAAATGCTTGGGCAGACCATAAGTTCCTTGAAATTAGTTGGCATCACGATACCAAGAAAATACAACAGAGATGGTGTTTAAGGACTAATTTGCTAAATGAAAAAGAGTTTACACTGAAATTGAACGAAGAAGTCAAACGCTTCTTCATAGAAAATGGGAATCGAGAGACAGCCAAAGAAATTGTGTGGGACACCATGAAGGCTTATGTGAGAGGGGTAGCCATCTCATATACCGCCTTCAAAAACAAGGAAAAAAGAAAGACCAGAGAAGAGCTTACCAAAAAGCTATCACAAGCTGAAGATGAACTCCAGCAATGCCCGGGAGATGAGGCGATTAAACAACAGTGGTCGATGACGAGACATAGATTGAATTTATTGGACCAGGAGGAGATGGCACAAAAAATAAAAAGATCCAAGCATTATTGTTTTGAGAACGCTAATAAGTCGGGGAGATGGCTGGCGTATAAATTAAAAAAAGAGAAGGAAAAAACCCAAATATTAGTATTAGAAGACTCTCAGGGTAACCTTCTGACGAAGGAAGAAGACAAATTAGAGAGCATAAGAAAATTTTACGAAGGTCTATACAAAAATGAAGGAATTGAGTTAAACAAGGTAGAACAGTATTTGTTGGAAGCCAAAGTACCCCTAATCTCTGAAGAAGAAAAAGAAATGTTAAATGAAAAGATTACTATAGAGGAATTAAAAACTGCCCTCTCTAAAATAAAGAAGAACAAAACCCCAGGCCCAGATGGTCTCCCCGGAGAAATATATCAAAAATTCAATGATGTCCTGAAACTAGAATTATTAGAAATACTAAATGAGGTTCTTGCTGGTATAACAATTCCAGATTCTTGGAGGGAAGCGTATTTGACGCTCATACTGAAAGAAGGTGCCGACCCGAAGCAGATATCAAATTACAGACCCATCTCATTGCTGAATGCAGATTACAAATTGTTCATGAATATAATTGCGGAGAGGTTCAAAAAAATTTTAAATCGGTGGATACATAAAGATCAAAATGGTTTTCTCCCAGGGAGACAGATCAGAGACAACTTGAGAATAGTTTTAAACACCATAGAATATTATGAACAACACCCAGAAAAACAGCTGGCCTTAATGTTCGTCGATGCCCAAAAGGCATTCGACAATTTGAATTGGACCTTTATGATAAATCAAATTGACCTAATGGGATTCGGGACCAACTTTAGGAAGATGATCGAGAATATCTACAAAAACCAGAGGGCAAACATATTAGTGAATGGAGACAGAACTCAGGTGTTTCAGATCCAAAAAGGAGTGAGGCAGGGATGCCCCTTATCTCCCTTACTTTATATTTTGGCGCTAGAGGTGCTACTTAGAAAGATTAGAGCTAATAAAGATATTAAAGGATTAAAGATTAGGAAGGAAACATTCAAAACCCAAGCTTTTGCTGACGACGTAGCCCTCATAATAGAAGATCCATTAGAAACCGGTTTAAAATTAATGCAGGAAATACAGGATTATGGAGAAGTGGCGGGCCTTAAACTCAATAAGGATAAAACTAAAATAATAGTGAAAAACATGACAGATCTACAAAAGGAAGAATTGGAAGATTTATTAGGTCTCCAGGCAGTTAGGAAAATAAAATATTTGGGAATATGGATCACTGCGAGATTCTCCTCATTAAAATACGATAACTATATCCCCATACTGCAGAAAATACATCAAGACCTTGAAAGATGGAAAAGGCTCAAATTGTCCCTGATTGGTAAAATTGCAGCGATTAAAAAAACATCTTACCTAAAATTTTGTTCCTATTCCAAAACATTCCGATATCATTAGATAAAAAATTCTTTCTGGACTTGAACAAACATATTAGAAACTTTCTGTGGGAGGGCAAGGAATCGAGGATTTCTTTTAAGACACTCCAAGGGAAAAGGAATTTGGGAGGATTTGGGCTCCCTGATTGGGAATTATATCAAAAGGCGGCAAAAATAATTTGGATCAAGGAGTGGATCAAGTTACAAGATAGGAGAATCCTGACTTTGGAAGGACACGACCTTCTAGAACAGCGGTTCTCAACCTGGGGGTCGCAACCCCTTTGGGGGTCGAACGGCCATTTCACAGGGGTCACCAAAGCCCTCTCTCCCCCCCCATGCCTTCACTCACCCTCACTCCTCTGTTGGATCGCCGGCCTTCGCTTACCCCGCCCACTCCCCATCTATTGCTGCCTCCGATGGCTAGAGGAAAAAAAACTGTTTAAATCCTTGCCGCGGGGCTTCAAAGGGCCGCCCTAGAGCCAGTGCTGCAGCCGAACCCTTTGTTAAATTGCTGGCTTGCCCCGCCCTCCGCACCACTATTTATTGCCAATCAATAGTGGTGGGCGAGGGGCGGGGGAGCCAGCAATTTAACAAAGGGTTCGGTGGTTTTTTTTTGTAATTTTATTGGCCCCCGGAGCTTCAGCATAGGCTAATTAGCCCTTGCTTAGATTTGCTCTCAGCTGTTTTGCTCACGGATCTGCTCCTTGCTTGCAAAGAGTGCTGATTTTTTCTCCCCCTACCTATACTGAAAAACGAAAGAGAAAGTAAAGCAGGCTGTTGGCTTTGCACGTTGGAAAATTAGGCAGGCAGATTTCTTTTCTTTTTCCTCACTAAAAAAGGTAGGTGCAGACAACAGGAAATTTAGGGAAAAAGAGGAGATTTTAAAACACAAAAGAAAAAAAAGTTCTATTTAACTAGGGAATTGTAATAATTGAGATACTATTAGTTGTATATTGTGTTCAAAGCAGAAATGGTTAAGTTGTGGTTTGGAGGAATATATGGGGGAAATTATTTGGTTTATTATTATTGGTAAATATAATTAATTGATTTGTAAGAAATTGGATTGCATGGAAATAATTGGAATATTCATGTTCATATTGATTAATATACAAAAAAGATAGTTATATAACTAATTGATTTATATTAAAATGTTGAATTCATATTAAACAACTGTAATATTACATAATTAACCAATGTGAGGATGGATATAAAAATAGATGACAATGGGAAGGGGTATAATATAGAATAGAAGGGAAAAATTGAATTTGATTAAGATTAGAGATGAGGATGAAGGGTAATATTGTTTTTTTACAAAAATAGATGAGGAATAAATATGGCAAAAAGGAAATATAGAAATTGTAAATTTAATTGAAATGACTAAACACTGTTTAAATTTATGAACCGGCCAAATACTCTGTTCAAAGAAAATACATTGTATGTTTGTATTGTTGGAAGAAACATCCTTCTAGGTTCTGCTCCAAGTGGGGAAACAGACACTGGAAACATGGAGACTGCTTGGAAAGATGGTTTAATGGTGGACAGGATCACATGGCTTGAGTTCCTGAACAGAAAAAAAAAGGCAGATACAGTAAATCCTCGGATTTTTATGCTCTCTCTGGCTCTGCATTTCTTGGAGCCCCGAAAGAGTATCCTGATTGGTTGTCAGACTCCCAGGGGGTGGGGCCTTGCTGGCTGATGGTCACATGTGGTGAGTTTCTGCTGCTATTGTGTAGAGGGCTAATCCTATCTTTGGCAATTCCTATTATGGCTCTGCCTGAAGGAGGTAGATCTTTGTTATGTAGAATAGACTGGCCCAAGCCTTAATGGCCCATTGACAAAGGGTGGGGGCAGGAAGGTGGGAGCTACTTTGCCTGTAAAATATGCTTCTCATATTTCTCATCCAGGGAAATATAATATTCTGCCTTTTTCATATTTCCTAAAGTATTTCACTCTTCCAGGAAAGGGGTGGGTGCTAACTTCCTACAGTATGTCTGTTTCTAATTATTGTTATTTATTCATACTTGTTCTCTTTTATTCTTTAAAGTTTAACAATTCATTCTTTATCTTAATATCTTTATATTTGTTTGGGGTTGCCTTTCTTCCCTTTCATCTTTTTTATTGTACAGCAATCTTTCTCCTCAAACCTACCACCTCTCTCTTTTCTTTCCTTCTTACTTTCTCTTCCTCACCCTCTTCTTCTCCTCCCTACTTCCTCTTCCTTTCTCCTTCTCCTCCTCTCTTCCTCCCTCTCTTACCCTCACTCCTACTCTAATTTCCCTTCTCTTCCTTCATCCCTCTCTATTGCTGTATCCTTTTGTGCATATGGACTACTCAGAGGGCTGAAAAAGTTATTTCTGACTGGTCCTCGCACTTTTGACCAGTCCTCGAACTTACGACTGTCCTCACATTTTACGTTTTTGCCCTATCTTGTCACCATGGTGAAGAGAAGCAGTTATGAAATGAGTGACATGGTTGTTAAGAATGCTGCACGGGCATAAATGTGAGGATGGCCATAAGTGTGAGGACCAGTCAAAAGTGTCAGAAATGACTTTTTTCAGCCCTCTGAGTAGTCCCTATACACATAGCCATGGCCACCCGGTCACATGACCAGCTAGCCACACCCACCCAGTCACATGACCTCCAAGCCACGCCCACAAAATAAGCCACGCCCACAGAACTGGTAGTAAAAAAATTTAGAACCCACCCCTGGTTGGGGGTCACCATAACATGAGGAACTGTATTAAAGGGTCACGGCATTAGGAAGGTTGAGAACCACTGTTCTAGAAGGATGGCACTCCTACCTCTGGGATATAAAGAACAAGAAAAAATCCTATTTCCATAAACACAAAATCAGGGAGACTCTTATTCGCACGTGGGAGGAAATTAGACAGAGGATTTATACTAAGGTACCCAACTGGCTTTCCATTATGGAAGCGTTGGCGGCTCCAAATAGGAGAGATGATTATAAATTGGGCACATACAAGGACATCCTTGATGAAGAAGGGAAACTTAAATCGCTGGATTTATTGAGGGACCAGGGTTTTAACTTGGATTGGTGGAACTATCTTCAGATTAATTCAAGATTCCAAAAAGATAGAGACAAATTTGGTATAGAAGCTAAACACGGAAATTTTGACAAAATTATTTGGGGAATAGATAAGAAAATGTTAACAAAAATTTACAACTTCCTATTAGATGAGGATAGGGCAGAGATCATAGCAAAAAATCAACTAAATATCTGGGAAAAAAACCTGGGATATAGACTAAATTTTAACGATTGGGAGATAGCCTGGAATAGGAACTACAAAATAACGAAATCGGCAACATTTAGAGAAAACCACTATAAAATGTTACATAGGTGGTACCTAGCCCCAGCTAGGCTAGCAAAAAAGTTTCCAAATCTCTCACCCACATGTTGGAAATGTGGAAAAATGGTCGGCACCTTCTATCATTTATGGTGGACTTGTCCAGAGACCAAAAAGTACTGGTCCAAAATCCGACACTGGCTCTGTGAAATAACGGGACAGGAGGTAGTCCTAGCTCCAGAATTTTTCCTCCTGGGCATAACTGAAGATGGCCTTAATAACAACAAAACCCAATTTATAATCCAGATCACAACCGCGGCTAGATTAGCCTTTGCAAAATGCTGGAAAAATAAATCTATACCCTCAGAAGAAACTAATAAATAAAATCCTAGAGTGTGCAGAAATGGCGAAACTGATGAGTGAGTTAAATAATGAGGACAATTCTAAATATTATGACGTATAGGGAAATTGGTATAATTGGTTGAAGAACAAGATAAAAACATGACTTTAGGATATGACCTGTTTTGTACTTGAATTAAAGTTATATTGTATAGAATAGTGTATAGTTAAGGACGAAGCTTATTTAACATTTGTCTCACTAAATTGTACAAACACTGTACCTCCAAAAGGAGATAGAGATTGTATATTTTCTTTTTATTTTGGAAAATTCAATAAAGTATTTTTTTTAAAAAAATGGTAAAGATTGGTAATGTAGATTTTAAACAAAATGGTTGTTTTCTTAGGCTGTTGATTGGAACTGTGGATGGAGAGAGACATCTACAGGCAAAAAAAGAACATTACAACATTGAACTTTTAGTTTTGAAAAAAAAATCTTTTAAAGTGATAAGAGCAGTGGGAACTTTTAAAGAGGATTTGTTTGTCTGCAAACTCTTTGACCTTGGCAATTAAAGAAGGTGGATTAAAACAAAATTTAAAATTGGAATAACAAGTTAGAAATAATAAAATGGCGCAGGAACTAATTGAAATGATTAAAAGGATGCGTATATCGCTGAAAACGAAACTAAATGAAATGATTATAATGATGCATGAAATGATTATAATGATGATGAACCAGAAACTATACTAGAATATACTCAAGTGGATAAAGAAACTACAAATGAGAAGCAAGAAAATGATACTGAAGATAAAGACAAAGATAAAGATAGTGATTATGAAAAATTAAATGATTATGTGGGAAGCAATAATGAAAAGGAGAGGAGAGCTGGGAGAAAAGGGATAAGTTTAGTAATAAAGGTGAAGTTTAAAAATTACATTGGGATTAACAATGATAAAAATAGAGAGGGTGGAAAGAGACAAGGAGAGAAAAAAGAGGGGAATAGAAAAAATATAAAAAACTTAAATGATTACACTGGGATTAACAGTGGGAAAATAAGAAAAAGGAAAAGGAGATGGAGAGTAATTGGAAATACAGGGCAAAATATAAGAGTTCAGGATTTTAAAATGAAGAAAAAAAGGGGGGGAAAGAAAATTTTAAAAAAATTGGGAGAAAGAAGTAATTGATGGAAAGGGAAAAGAGAAATATGTTGTATATACTTAGAACTAAAAATGAATTGAAGTAAGACTTATAGATATAAATGAATTTTAAAAAACTCAATACTTGAGATTGTAATACTTGGAATGTCTTTAATTGTAAAAATGAAACTAATTAAAACGTTTGAAATTAAGTGGAAAACTAATATGTTTAAACTATGTACAAAGTAATGGATAATTACTTTGAATTATAAATGAATTGAAATAAGATTTATAAATACAAATAATTTCATTACATGAGATTGGAATATTTGGAATATTTTTAATTGTAACTACGGAATTTAACCAAAACATTGTAAATTATATTGTATTATGAAAATTAATTAGGCTTATTGTTCAATAAGGGATTAAGGTATTTTTGAAGAGGTATAGAAAATAAATATATTTGAAAAAATATGAAATAAGATTTATAGATATAAATGAAAATTAATTCTGATTAGATTGAAATACGATTTATAAATACAAATAAGTTCAATTTGAGATTGTAATATTTGGAATATTTTTAATTGTAACTATAGAATTTAACCAAAAAATTGGAAATTATATTGTATTATGAAAATTAATTAGGCTTATTGTTTAAGACATTGTTGAAGAGGTATAGAAAAATATATTTGAAAAAACAATCGCAAATTGGATTTACATTAAAAAAATATTGGGAATTGAGAAATAGAACTATAAATGAATTGAAGTAAGATTTATATGAGATTGTAATATTTGGCATACTTTTAACTAGAGAATTCAGTCAAAGTATGAGAAATTATAATGTATTGTGCAAAGTAATTTGGTTTATTGCTTAATAAGAAGAGATATATATATTTGAAAAAGCAATGGAAAAGAAATGAATGATTGTAATGTTATATATTTAAGTGACTTTTAGTAAGATATTGGATTGTAATATTTGGATAAATTGACAAAGAAAAATATTTGTGATTGGAATAAGGAAATTTAGGGAAATACTGGAAATTATGTTGTGAAAAGGATTTCAAATTTAAGAGTTTTAACTTGGAGAAATTAAGGGAAAAAATTAAATTTGACTAAGATTAGAGATTAGGGTGAATGATAATATTGGTTATTAGAAATAATAAGGAAAAGAAAATATAAATTAGAAAGATTATTATGAGAAAAAGTGAAATACATAAATTGTGCTGGAGACACCTAAAAATTGTATAAATTTGTGACTCGGCCAATACTCTGTTCAGAAAAAATGTATTGTTTGTTTGTGTAAAAAGTTTTTAAAAATGTTTACAAAAAACCCCTATGTATATAGATGGCTTTGACAGAGATATGTAGGAGCTGTTGGCTAGAGCTAGGCAAAAGGAACTTTTTAATTTCAGAATGTCCAGGTAACATTTGAAGGTAGTTGAGACAGACATATCCTAATTCACTAGAGTATAAGAAAGAGGCAAGACACAGCACAATTCTGTAATTATAGCTCAAAACAATAAACATTCTTTTAGCCTTTTTGTAGAGTTGATTTCATGGCCTGGTCTACATAGTGGGGCTGACAGTATGGTACTTCAAGATGGGGAGAGAGGAGTTCCCTACAAATTATAGTTGGATATGAATATATACTTCAGTCTAGTGTTTTGTCATTGTTTAAAATAATATCCATTCTGTATTTTACTTGCTTTTTTTTCCCTACACAGCCACAAATATTTTAGTTACCTAACATAGTCCTGCTAACACATTTCAATAGAAACTTATAATATAAAATGCTGGCAAGAATACAAACATAACATTTAAAAACATAAACACAACCCAACCACAAAGTTGTTAATAATAATAAAACATAAAATGTTATTATCTACTTTGTGTTTGGCTTGTGCTCATAAGATTCTTATTTTACATATAGTGTCATTACTAACAATGCCTCACCTAGTCCTGTAGCAAGCCAGTCATTGACTCCATTAGGTATAGCATCATATGTTGTGTGAGGAGAATAAATGCCAACTCTATTTTCCAAGGCTCGGATTACCAGACGCTCCTTCCATGTTTTCCATGTTATACGTTTCAGTGGGTGGAAAATGGGTGGATGATAAGAAAGAATGAGGTTTGCTTTCTTCTCTAGGGCTTCCTGCATCACATCCTCAGTTAAATCATTGGTGAGAAAAAGGGTATTGACAATATGAGGAGGACTTGGCTCAACCAAGAGCCCCACATTATCCCAACTTTCAGCCAGGGAAAGCGAAGCAAAATCGTTTAAGGAAGAAACAAGGTCTTTCAGATCCATGATGAAGCGCAAAGGCTGAACAATCAAGGATGGTGCTTGCAAAAAAGGTCGTGTAATCAGCTTCAAACAGGACAACGGCATTCAGATTTCTAGAAAACCCAAAAGCAAAAGCATTGCCAAAAGGTACAGAAAGTGCAATCTAATAAAAGAGATTATCAGTGGCTAGGACTTCTATTGCTCTCTGAGCTTGGTTGTTTGCTTGCAGAGGTTCACCTGACTCAGTAACATTATCAGCGCAAGTAAATATGGGGTTAGCAAGAGCTGACATATTAATAAGAGCACAAATGTGGGATTTGCTGCATGTTTATATGTAGCAGCTTGCCCTGCCATTTTGTGTGTGTGGGTGTGTAGTTTCCTCCTTAAGGGTTCCTTAAAGTATTGTCCTGGGTTCGTCTAGTTTGATTCCTGCTTACCTGAATGTAGGCTGCTGGAGGGGATATGTTCTTGTTTTCTTCTTAGTTTTTTAAATATCACTTTTGAATGTTATGTAAATGTAGTTCATCTCTATGTATCTATTAATCATTATTAAACTGAATGCCAAGAAATTCCCTAGTAGGTTTGGATTTGGATTGGTCTATCTGTGAAATTAAGGAGCTTTTGTCACACAACACATGGATGAACTCAACCCCCGTTTCAACTGTGAAACTATCAGCATCTTAAATCTGGGAAGGGAACAAGAAGAGTAGAACACATCCTCCGCAGCAGCCTTCATACAGGTAAGCAGGAATCAACACTAGACAAGAAGAAATTACACCCCCACCAAACTGGCAGTACCAGCTACTGCATATAAATACATCTCTAGGCAATTTTCAAGCGCAGTATATTCTTGGAAAATCTTACTTCTACAATAGAGAGAATGGATAATGTCTTTGATTTCTGGTCTTAAAAAAAGAATGAAAAAAAATCCCATCCAAATTTCTATTTTCCTCACATTTTAAAGTATGGCTTCAGTCTTGTGCATTGATTTCTGACTTCAATGATGCTGTAAACTATTCACTATCAGGCAACAGAGACAGGAGTGAGTGGGCCAAATGTAGCTGCCAAGGAGGAAATAATCAATGACACCCATTTACAAATATGCAAGCAAGGAGATAGTTCTCTTGAATCTCAGGACGTTTCTTATCATTCCCATCTGACCTTTTCCTTACTTTTTCCATTCAGGGAAAAAGCCGTGCAAAGCCCTTTGGAACGAACTGCCCCCGGAAATATGCACAATCTCTGACCTCCGAGTTTTTCACCGTGCCCTCAAGACCCTGCTCTTCCGACAGGCAGGTCTATCTTTGTAATGGAGTTTTAAATTTGGAGTTTTTAAATTTTTGGGTTTTTAACGAATTTCGGCCGCAAATGTAAGAATTTTAATAATTTTTAAATTTAATTATGATGTCTGTATTGTGTTTTTACTTGGCTGTGCACCGCCCCGAGTCCTTTGGGAGAGGGGCAGTATAGAAATAAAATTATCTTATCTTATCTTATCTTTCCCCAAAAAGTACCAGGAGGCAACCAATTACTTACTTATTACCGGTACCTAGCAATTACCCATAGAAGGCCTAGAAATAAAAATGTTGAGAATTTGATTTGTACAAAATGGTTGGTTTCCTAGTTAGTTTTCCTTAAAAATGTTTAAAATGGGAAGATAACAAGGAACCAGCAGTAGCTCCATGTAACTATGTTACAGCATATGCACTGCAACTTTCTAAAATTATAAATGAATTTGCATAACTTCCTCACAACTCATGATTTCATTGGTTAGACAAGAAATATTTTATTACCCTGTTTCCCCCAAAATAAGGCATCCCCTGATAATAAGCCCAATCAGGCTTTTGACCATATGGCAATAAAGCCAAGCACTTATTTCAGGGTTAAAAAAAATAAAAGACAGGGTCTTATTTTTGGGGAAACACGGTAGTAGTAATAGTATTAGGTTTATATTCTACCTTTACTTCATATAACTCAAGATGGGCATATATAATTCTACCTATTTTCCTACTTGTGATAATTAAATGTTCATATGCATATCACCAGACTTTTAAAGTTTGATGGGCTTGTGCAGTCAAACAGGGACCAACTCCTGGAGTGAGTTTTGATAATGCTACTGTCTGGGGAACCACTGGATAAAGCTGTAATGCAATTTGTTTGGCTTCAAGTTAACTCATGTGAACCATGGTGTTTGCAAATCCTAGCTAATGGCTTTGTGTTATGAATGAATCTTCAACAAAATAAACACAAAATTTCATCTTAGCCTTGTCCAAAATAAAAACAGGGCTGTTAATCATATTATTGCAATATCATTCATACATTCAGAAAATCCTAGTACCCCAATGGACCAGTAAAGTTTGATTTCCGAAGACCAAGCTTTAAAAAAAATTGATTAATGAAAGTTAGGAGTCAGGAAGGTCACATCTCCAGAATTATTCAGATCTTTCAAAACAGCAATTATTGCTCATCTAAGATGTATCAGGAAAGTTGCAGTCAAATCCACGAGAACGATAGAAATGTGAACATGCGGTTATTCGAGACAAGATCTGCTTTAATTCTCTGCCCAACATAGAATCAACTCAAATGCAAACGTTGCAAAATAAATGTGATCACCGTTATTTCTTGTGCCTTGGTGCCCCCTCCATTTCAATATTCATCTATCATCACCAATATACATTGGTTGTGAACGAATTCCTGAGATAAAACACGAGAAACGTCATAAAATACAAAGTAACAGTCCTCTTGCCCGGGCAACCACCGAGAGAGAAAAAAAACCTTTCTCGACTCCTTACTATATTAAACCCAGTCGTATGTTTTAGTTGCTGGAAGGATTGCACGACTCCAATCAATGGGCATTTCCTCCCAGTTAAGCTTTCCTAGTTTTAAGGACATCCCTCCCCCAAATAAAGAACAAGACATTTGCAATGCGGGGGGGTGGGGGTGGGGGGCTCCACTTGCGGCTGCTCCTTACCCAAGCAGCCAAGCTTTCCTCAGATTTTTGAAATGAATCGCTTCATTCTCCCCGTCCTGGAAAAACACCACTACGTATGAACCACGTCCTCAACTCCCGTCTTACACGCGTGCATTTGGGCAAGCAGGCGGTCGGTCGATGAAAGCGACCCAAGCACCTCCTCCCCTTCAGCCGCCCGCTGGAGGCGGAACCCAGGGCTTCGTGGGAGAAAGGCCGAGCGCGGCGGATCCATCCGTAGGCGGGGCCTGAATGCAAGAAGATACTATGGGAAGGCGCTGCGCGTGCACGTTTGGGCTTGGGCGCCTTCCTCGCGGGCCCGAAAACCTGGCATGCGGAATTGAGAGGCGGTCGGAGTTCTCCTCGCTTTTGCCCCGTCGGGGGTGCCTTGCGAAAAGATCGCCCCTTCTGCTGCAACCGTCTTGCTGGAGCAGCGAGGAAATTCCCAAAGCCTTTTTAGCCTGAGAAACCGCTCTGCTCCATCTGGGTTTCTTTGCCATGTGCTGTTTCTCCGCTGGTTTAAGCACTGCTGCTTTTCGGGACTCCTTCAGACACGGGCGCCTTGTTTTCCACCCGCTAACCGGCAAAGATGGTGAGGTTTGTGGCTTCTAGGCCTTCCGTACCGCGTATAAAGGGATACTCGGACATCTAGATCTCGCAGAACAGCCTTCCATTTAGCAAATACAATTTCACCATAGAGTCGACTTGGCATTCTTGGACATAGGGAGTTTTGAAAGACTTGGCCAGATCTTGGGTGAAAAGTTTCCCAGAGGCGTTTTTGACTAGACCTCCATATGGAATACAGTATCCATATTCTTTGGGCTGTTAACACCGAACTCAATGAATATGCCTTGTGATTTCTTGTGGAGAAAGATCAGACACCGGCCTGTTTGAAGATCAGTATAAAGCTTGATTTATATCTTCTGGTGTTGGATCTCGAATTAGCCTTGCTGGGACAAGGATGGTGAAAAATTATAATTGTTGTACTGACTTGCCTGGATGATTTTAGTGCTGCCACTCTAAACATGATTAAAACTGGGTCCAGCCTATTGTACACACCCATTCTGAGCCTGACATTTAAAATGCAGAAAATTGATGGCAGTATATTCTCTACAAAAAGACTAAGAACTGGTATTTAAGTTAGCTTTCTCCAACAAGGTACAATAAAAATTTGTTGGACTGGAACTCTGTTATCCCTTAGAAATTAATTAATGAGAGGTACATATACACTGTCTTTCCTTTTACAGTCAATTATTGGATTGCTGTAGTACATTTGACTGCTCTTTTTGTCTGTTCTGCTGCAAAAAAATAATATAGTTCAATTCCTCCTCCAGGCTGTCACATTGCACACTGATGTTGGAGATATTAAAATTGAGTTATTCTGTGAACGAACACCAAAAGCTTGTGAAGTAAGTCACGAAAATAAAAGATATAATTGAATTGAGAAACAATTCAGATTTTATAAACAAAATGCTCAGTAAAAGAGAATTTATAAGACAACAAACTGTGGTAGATATGCTTTGTTGATCTTCCTTACCCCCATCCCAACCTTATATTTCTTTAATCTGATGTGGCTAAAATCAGAATTCTTAGGCCCTATTTATTGGCTATTATGCTTTCTGTAATAAGATTTAGAAGGTACTAACCATTTTCATGTCTTAATAGGCATTCTGCTGCAATTTATAAAGTTAACTGCCTAATTCTTTTACATCTATACATTCAGTTTTGACAAAATAAATAAACACCAGATAAACTTATTTCTGACATTTTACTGTTCTGCATTGAGCATTTTCATCCATTTTAGTTCACACCTTTACTTGCGTTCTGTTATTAACTATGATTTATTTAAATGACATAGCTGTCAAAATATGTTTTAGAACTAATTTGTTTGACTTCTCACTAACATAATCAGTGATGGTTTAGCAGAAGAGAGAAGGAAACATGAAAGGCATATTCAGATTTCATTGAGCTCTATTTAAGCACAGCATTTGGTTATGGCTATTATGTCTACAGAAGTCTTTGGAATGAGTATAAAATATTTTGTATTATGGTTTGTTTCTTAACTGACTTTCTGGTTCTTTCCTTAGAATTTTCTGGCTCTCTGTGCTAGCAACTACTACAATGGCTGTACTTTTCATAGAAATATCAAAGGCTTTATGGTTCAGACTGGAGACCCAACTGGTAATTCCTTTTATGAAAGTTAGATATACTGTGCCATTCTCCTAAAACAAGACTACTATATTGTTAAGAAAAGCATTTTATTATAAAGATGAGAATGATAATTGTAATTTATGTATTTACTACATAAATTTTGCAAACTGATTTGCCAGTCATTTTTTAAATACCCAGATGAGCAGAGAATAACATCTGTATTAACATCAGACCAACAATAAGTAGGTAATCCCCAATCAAGGAAGTGCTAAACAAGCTAACAGTAACAGCCCAACCAAAGAACCAAACCCACCAACACCAACAGAGGGAGCCACTAGAATATAAACAAAACAAACCCCACTTCCTGCCTGACTGATGATGGGTAATGAAACGTCTGCAAGAAAACACCCAGGTTCAGATAGCACCAAGGACCCATCTGTAGTTTTTTTAAAACTCGAATTTAAAAAGGGGAGAAAAACTATCTATTGTATAGATAGGGATGTTCAGATGATCTAAAAAATACATGCAGAGACACCTTAAAATCATAAATTTCTGGGATTTAAGAGGCCTTTTAAAGCTTGCTTGAGGTTTGAGCAGCTAGAGAAGAGTTAGCATCTGTTGTGTTTTTCAGAAACTCCAGCCAAAATGTGAGAAAACTTCATTTTATTACTTTGTGGGGAGGGGAATTGGGGGAGATACAACTTTTGGGCTAGAGAGGAGGGTACCTGGATTTATGGAGATATTTGTGCTGTTGACTTTGTGCCTTGATTTTGGAGCCCACTTGATCCATGTATCTGTTTCTTCCCCTTCTCCCTGGCCCCATCTCTTTCTGATTACATCAGGTTCTGGGAAAGGAGGAATCAGTATTTGGGGCAGGAAATTTGAAGATGAATACAGTGAATACTTAAAGGTGATTTTTTAAAAATCATTGCAGTTCCTTGTTCAAGTTGTACATTTTCTTTTTTTAAAAATTTCCTGAGCATAAGGTAACTATGAGCTTAACTATCGAAGATCATCACATTAGTCACTTCATTCCCATTCTCTCTGGAAAAGGAAGGTATTTGGAGATGGGGTTACGTTTGGGGCATGAGTACAGCTAGGAGATAGATTGGTAATGCTTTAGTTTAGGTAGACTCAACAGTCTTTTTCCTAGGTGAGTCATAATGCAAAATCTAGGTTTGTTCAAAATCATAGTTTGCTTCAGGGTTTCTATCCATCCATCAACAGGATCCGTATCTTCTACTTACTTGGGAAGGCCAGAACAAAAGGAAACATTGTCAACATTAGTTCAGAGACAGAAATTGTTCTTTTATTTAGTTTCATGAATTTTTGGAACATGTGCACTGTTCTTTTTGGACCATGTGCACTGACAAAGTGCTGGAGGATGTGGTAGCAGAAAACAGTAAAGAACCTTAGAGTCTCAAGTTTGGAAAAGGGTGAATTTAGCAAATCAGCCCAGAGATATGTCAAGCCTTTGCCTGTTTAGAGTTTTATTCTGCAAGCTACCTTAAGACAAAACAAAAGTTAGAAATAAAAAAATATTTACCAGAGTACGTGTGTTCTAATTTCCTGATTCATTTTTAGCACAGTGTCCGTGGAGTTGTTTCCATGGCAAACAATGGTCCGAATACAAATGGATCTCAGTTCTTTATCACTTATGGCAAACAGCCACATCTTGACATGAAATATACTGTCTTTGGGAAGTAAGTAATCCAATGCTACTAAATAAAACACAAGATTATATATCATAGAGATCTAATAAGGTAGAAACTGCATGATTTAGGGAACAAAAATTTTATCTAAGATATCTCCTCTGCTACTTGTTAAGCAACCTGACTTTAGCTTTTAAAAAAATGTATTTTTAAAAATGGAAAGCTGGCATGCCGCAATGCCCAAACCAAAGCACAACTTTTCCGTACTAGGGTGTTATCCAGATATATGTGCAACTCCCAGAAATCACTACAATAGCCATGTTCACTGGAGATTTAGAAACTGAAGCCCACTAAAGAACAATTATTTACAATAATGCCTGTGTGCCACACTTGCATGAAAAATTAAAATCATGGGTGACTATATTCCAGTGTTTTCCTTGGAAGACTGTCTATTAAAAAGGCAACAGCTGAGTTAGTAGAGAATTTCTTAGATGGTAGGAAAGAACTATAGCAAGTTATCTCACCATTCTGCCTTCTCTTCCAGACTTTTTAACATTGGCCACAGGCATCATGGCAGCCTACTTGTAAATGAGCATGTATCCCCAAGACAGCTTTTAACAAAGATGAGAGAAGACATGTGCCTTTCTATGCAAGGTAGTTCTCGTTATTTTTTATTTCTCTGTGCAGGGCAATCGATGGCTTGGATACCCTTGATGAGCTGGAGAAGCTGCCCATAAATGAAAAGACATTCCGCCCCTTGAATGATGTTCGTATTAAAGATGTGACAATTCACGCTAATCCTTTTGCTCAATAGCTGCAATGGACCAACTTTTTTTCAGTTTGAACATTTCACAGAAGAGAAATTCCAAACCTTGATATTGAAACTGTTTAAAATCAAACATTTTTCTGTTTCACCTATGATCCAGACAGTTTGACTAGTCTCCCATTTTTTAACATTCATCTTTGTCAAGAAAACCACAGATCAGCTGAGGGTTTCTTTTGGAAAAGCCATACAGAGGCATTTTTAAATAATCCATCAAGCATCTGCAATATCAACAAACTGCAGAGTTGATCAACAAAGAATGCTAAAGATAATTCTGTGTTAAGAAAGGTTCATTCAAGGAAAAGGAACTGCCAGTTGGATGAACAAAATAAAGATGTATGAATATTTATATAAATTCTGTGTTTTAATCTTAGTATTTCTAAAAATGTCATCTTTATTGGATTTATATATTGCTGAAGCATATTGATTCATAGTGGCATACATCAAAGCTCAAACAACAAATTTAGGCAGTATATATATAAGCAAAAACACACACACACAATGCTGCATTTTAATTCCACTCTTCAAAAATGTTCAGGATCTTATTTATACAATTATCCTATGTAGTAAATCAGGTAAGGAGAATGTGTTACTGAAGGTAATTCAGTGAATTTTGTGGTTTTCATTTGTGTAAATGGTTTCTGGTGCTTTGTATGTACATAATTGTTTTGGTTTCAAATATTTCTGGGTCAAAAGATTTTGAGTGCTCCCTTTTGTTACTGGGAATTTTCCATTGTAACTTTTTAAAGTTATTTTTGAAATCTCTGGAGAGAGAGGTGATGCTGGTTACAGTAGTTAAAGAAACAGGAATTTCCCCACCCAATTTGTTTCTTAAATCAGCTCCTTTTGAATTTAAAAATTTTCCTCCCTCCAAAGAAAACCTTTCCACCAAATAAGGCTTGCTTGCTTGTTTTGGGGCAGGGGATGAATTATTCCAATTGTATTTGTATTCTGTTGACAGCACTGCTGTTTGCTAAATATATGTGAATTTCCATTACCACTACTTTTTTTTTTTTTTTGCTTAAATTGGCTTGTTTCTCCTGCCTCTCTCACAGACCTAAAGAGGTTTTGCTCCTTCACAAAAACCCCACTGAAAAAGCCAGCGAGGAAGAGCTAAGCCAGGTAAAGGGGGAATCAAGGGAAGTGCCAAGGTTAATGGGTTAAGGGAGGGTGGAGAAAGTGATGACTATTAAGAGATTTTAGCCCTATTACCACTCTTAAAACAATAGTGGAGCTATCAACTAGGCCCAGAGTAGGAGCTTGTTGTGTGGCACAAGGGAGGCAGTGGTATGGATGCTTCAAGCAGCCTTCTTGCTTTACCAATACAGGGCTCAAAAGAAGATCAGCAGGAGGCAGCGGAAGCAGTTTCCTTCTGAATTTAGACAATGGCTTGTAGTGGCCCAGATTTATTAAATTCATATACCACCTGGTTTCCAAAACTCTGGCTCACAAGTAAAAAACATTGTTTTAAAATACAAGAACAAAAATAAAAAATCCAATTTAGGAAATGACAAAAAACAAACAAGAATGAAAAAACCCTGCACAATCCAAAGGGATTTCATGCATCTAAAGGCCTGGGAGAAGTAGAGCAAGGAATATCCAGGTTTCATGGGAACCTCATTCCAGAGTTGATTTACTTTATGACTTCTTGCTACTAAAGCAGGTATGCTGTGGGCCTGAGAGCAACTACTGATGCTTGAAGATCTGCAATATACTCTACTGCAAAATCCAGATTAGGTATAGGAAACACACTGGGCAGTTATCAAATCTTGGGTATGTCTTCAATTTATTACCAGTTGCTTAGTGATCAAAATTATATGTCCTGCATAAAGCTACTACAGCCTGATTTTGAAATTACGATGGCTGCAAACATGTGTCCCCCCCCCTTTATATGATTGCATTTTAAGTGCTTGGCAATCAGCTCACCTTTACAGCGGTTTGCAGTGTCCTGCAGTCATGTGGCCATGATTTGGCAAAAAAAAAACCCCACCAGTTGAGTAAAATGGATTTGCTTAACCACAAGATGCCAAAAATTGGATCTGATCACATGATGCCTCAACTTACAACTACAAAGACACAACTATAATTCTGGGGCTCAATTGTAATTCAAAAGACTACCTGCACTTAGGTATCATCCAGATATCCTTCCATGCCTCAAGGTGCTGATTTTCTGTTCTCTAGCAGAGCAAGATAGGCAAACAAGTATCCAATGTGTACAAGCTGTTACACAAAATTATGGCCTGGATATTCAGCCAGCCTCAGATATTTAGTCCAACTGAGGTAGATGCATGTTTCTTTCTCTAGTGCAGATAGAGTGACAATGTAATTCTATGCTATAATCTCAACACTTCCAAAGAAGTAGGGAGAGGTTCAAATGGATGCTGCTTCATGTTCATGTCCTGGAAGTAATGTATACTGCAGAAAAAAGGGGCCATTGCCACAAAAATGCGGTGTGCATCTCAACATGCTTTCAGTGATAATGGATAAAGAGCCCAACCTGCTGCATGGCTCCAAACTATGATTGGATGGGATGGTCTTAGCCTGGAAGGGATCACAACTACAATCATCTCAGGTTCCCACTGCTGCACTTACTCCCAGTGCTGGATGAATGCCATAAGCTCAGTAGTTACTTCCATGAAAGGAGGGATTTTTTTTTTTCTAAATCAGCACCAGATTGAATTCTATCTACCCCCAAAGCCCTTAATCCCTTCAGGATGTCTCCACCTGACAGAACTCCAGTCATCTGTTGTTCAAGAGGTTGCTTGAACAGTAGTGAGGGCACTGCAATGCATTTGGCCACCTGTGTTCTTGACTTACGATCAAAGCAGTTTTGCATTTGAGCGTTTCCTCACGACAAACTTAAGCGCAGAGCCATACTGGGATGGTTCTGCCCTAATTCTTTGTTTAGAAGAGTCCTCGGATGAGCAGCAAGATACATTGGATAATGCAAACAGGAATAGCAGAACCACGAGCACGGAGATCTAGGATTCGTTCGGGCTCAGAATTTTCTGAAACTTGTCTATAAAATAATATACAAGGATGCAGTTTTCAGGATCATCTGATGCCTGGAAAAAAAATATGTTTTTAGACCGGGTCTTCATAATCTGTACTCTTTTGACAGCGAAGTATCCCATCACCTTCCGCTCCAACGCCACACCCACACGCCCTAAATTACTCACGCAGTACTGATTTGCGCAGGCGCGGAGTGTTTTTTTTTTTTTAATAAACCTCTTATTGTTGCCTTGTGACGCAGAGGGCGGGTTTATGTTTGCGCATACGCGTTCTTTACAACCCTTTTTTTCTAGAACATTCTTGCCCGGCGCCATTTTGCTGCGGAGAGGATCTTGTAATGGCGGCTAGGCAGTGAAGAACTGTAACGTATTTTAGAGACGCCTGTGACCGGAGAGCGGTTCCGAACGGAAAAGTAAGTTTGGGTGATACCAAAACCCTAAAGTCAGGGATATTCGGCGTGAGATAATCTCTTCTCGTAACAGCGGGGTGAGTGGGATCGCTTGTTGAAAGGGCAGGAGACGCGGGGACCTCGTTTGTTTTTCTTCGTGGAGATCTCAGTAGTCCCTTGTGTGTGCAAGCCGAGCCGATTCACTCTGTCGGTAGCTCTTAAGGCTAAGGAAAGGGCCGCCAGCTGTCGCGGTCCGGCTGCGGCCTTGAGGGCCTGAGAGAAAAACAGTCCCGGTTGTAGTTACGTTTCGCCTTAACGAAGAGGCAGAATTTTTATTTTTTTTACACACACACACACACACACAGAGAGAGCGCTGTCATTGTAAAATGGATTTGCCTTTTTATTGCATGTTGACTGCGCCTGTAGCCTTCAAAAGGTTTTCTGAGCCGAACCTGGGAGGAAAAATACAGCATAACAATGATTCTCTGCGTGTGATGTACGGTTATTGTAAGCTGTAATAGATCTTGAGGATGAGTTAATGAACGAGTAGGAATTACTAAAATGATTTTAATCAGAATATCTTCGATTTTGCTGTCGTTCTTGAAGATTCGGCGGCTGATAGTTTTATGAGGGAGGGGTGACAGTTAAAGGTAAGAGAATGTGGAAGAAGAAAGCTTTGAGTTTGGGTTTTTTATATTTATATACAAAGTAATAAGAGAAGAGATGACATGGAAATAGACACTGAAATTGTTACTAAAGCACAAGGGACCAAGAATAGCATCAAAACTAAAGTGCAGTTGAAATTACAGGGAAAAATGGCTGTTAGTAAAAGATTTTCCGCCTGAAAGAGGAAGAGATGGAGCCTGCTAAAGAGATGGGAGTGTAGAGTTTTTACTGCCAGGGCCAAATTTATTACCAATATTTCTTGCCATTCTGAGAGACTAATTTTAAGGGGTGGACTGGCTTATGAGGGTGAAATGTATATTCAGCCAAGCTGTTCTTTAACAATATAGCTGGGTGATTTTGGAGACATGGCCTTTTTGAGAATAGTAACAATTATTGAGTGTTGTTTCTTAAAGAGAATTTTTCCGTTGATATCAGTGAAATCTTATCTCTGTAGAATTAGATTCCACATATTAGACAATTTTTTTAAAGTGATTCTTCACATGACACGTTTGACCTATTCATTTTCTGGGTTTTACCAGATACTAAATCATTAATGAACTTAATAGACTGGAGTTCACAAGCCAGTGTCGAAAAACATGGTGGTTTTATTGTTGTCCACATTGAAGATGGTGTTTTTACATTTATATTGTTATTTTTTGTATACAACAAGATATTGATAGATACTTTTGACAAATGTATTCACAACTTTTGCTTTTTATGTTGAGCTTGATTAGGGAGTTCATGGAAATTTTCAATCCAGTCCATGTGTTTAGTATTTTAGAATCTGCAAAATTGCTTCTTTCAAGTTTGGTACTTATTTATTTATTTATTTTATTTTATTTTATTCAATTTGTAAACCGCCCTTCTCCTAGTGGACTCAGGGCGGTGCACAGCCAGAACTAAAACACATACCAATACAAAATTTAAAATTATTAAAAGAATTACATACTTTGGCCCAAATTTAAAACAATTCGAATTAAAACCCATTGACAGATTAAAAGCTAAAAAACTAAAAAAAAAAAAGGGTGGGGGGTTCACGCCAGCCCTGCTTGATGGAAAAGAAAAGTTTTCAGGAAAGACCTGGAGATCCGATATCCTTGATATCCTTCTTATCTCCGGGGGCAAATTGTTCCAGAGGGCAGGAGCTACCACAGAGAAGGCCCTCCCCGTGGGGGTCGCCAGCTGACATTGCCTGGCTGACGGCACCCTGGGGAGTCCCTCTCTGTGGGAGCGTACTGGTCATTTCTTTTATTAATTACATTATGGCCCTATCTTCTTCAGCCAGGTTTCTTAAAACTATTGGACTAGAACTCCTATTGGTACATCTGTGATTGTGATAATTGTAATCCCTTGTACCAAGAAGACACTGAAATTCTTAAGTTTGATTTTGGTAACACTGATCACACCCATATAATTTTCAAGTGTTATGTAATACTGAATTAGATAAACAGGTAGTTCTTGACTTGCAACATTTCTCTTGGTGACTGTTCAAAGTTACAGTGGCACTGAGAAATGTCTTACCACCATTTTCCGCAGTTACAACCTTTGCAGGATCCCCATGGTCATGTGATCAAACTTCAGATGTTTGGCAATTGGTTCATAGTTATGATCATTGCTATGTCCCAAGGCCACGTGATCCCCTTTTGTGCCCTTCTGACAAGCAAAATCAATGGGGAAGCTAGATTCACTTAACCATGTGACCAACTTATCAACTGTGGTGATTCACTTAACAACTGTAGCAAAAAAGGTCATAAAATGGGGAAACTCACTTAAGAAATGTCTCACTTAACATCAGAAATTTTGAGCTCAATGTCATAAGTCAAGAACTGACTACTTGTATTACAGTGATTATCAAATATATCAAAAGCAGATAACATGGGTAATATTAATTGGAACTGGTATTAACTAGTAGGTAACAGTGTTTAAAAGTATATACATATATACTTTTATATACGATATACACAAGTATATATTTCATTTTTCTCAAGCATGCATATTATATTTCATTTGCTATTTGGACCTTTTGAAAGAGCTTTTTTATCTGGTTTTTTACGTATTCTGATTTATGAGTGCTAAGAATCAGAGACTGATATGGAAATAAAGGTTTTTCTCATTGTGTATTTTGCTGAGTTCAATATTTTGTCAACTGAGAAGGAAGATCATATGAGTTTTCTAATTTCTAAGAAAAATAGGGATGATTAATTGGAAATTATCCCAAAAAATTTGTCTAAAGCATATTGATAAATATGATAATATATATTATATGTACTTAATCTATTTCAGATGAGGTATTCTAGACAAAGTCAATATGGTGACTGTGATGAAAAACAATGTGGGGATTCCCAAAACCAGCATAAGAGAAAAAGACAATCAAACAGCACATATGAATACAAACGCTGCAAATATGATCACACTCCAATGTATGATAGGTAAGTTTTTTTCTCAGTTCTCAACGTCTGATTTTATCAAGTGATTTATGGTAACATTTTATGGGAGTTAGAATCCAAAATACAAGAACAATTCTTGATTTCCTATATCTGAAATGCTGGTTTTTAGTATTAAAATGACCTCATGTTTAATAATCCATTGTGTGTGTTCTTAAAATTGGAAGTATCTGCAATGTGCAGTTTTTCATTACAAGATGTTTTATGAATTTTTCCCACTCTAGCATTTATAAAGATACCAGCTCCTTCCAGGAAAGAAGTGATGATCATGAACGCTGCTATGTTGAAGAATATAGAAGCAACTTTAGTCAGTTATCTGAAACCAGGCACCATTGCAGGGTCCATGAGAATGACTATCACAACCATAGTAGCAAGTCATCTGGTCAGAGTGGCAGAAGCAGTTACAAAAGAAAATGCAAGGCTGATAATAAATCATATCATACAGACACGGTATGTATAATTTAAAACACCTGGAACATGGATATGGGTATTCTTTTAAATCACAATTGAATGAGGATACATTCTAGCAAAGTTGTTTTTTTTTCTACTAGATGTGTTCCAAAATGGGAATACTTTGTAGCAACTGAAGACCTATTTTTCAATGATGATTTCTGTTATCTTGTATAACATTTTACTTTTAGAATATCTGATTACATTATATACTGAACTAGTGTTACATTATGTTTTCCTATAAGGAGGTGAAGAGAAAACACTACTCTTTGCTATTCTAAGACCTCTTAGGTTTCATTGGTGATATTGAAATAACTGCCTTTATGCAGATCTGCCTCATTAGGCAAATTGATATTTAAGGATAAGATTTGCCTCTTTATTAATGGAATAATTGATAGATTTGATCTATATTGTTTTTTCCCATGGCTTATCATCTGACGTGCATCTGTCAAAGTAGACGCTGAACCTCTATTGAATTATAATTACTGGATGAATAGAAATTAGGACTGCTTAGAGCAATTAGAAATATTAGAGGTTTTGTGATGAATTTTTATTGCCCTAATTAGGTGTAATATGCAAAATTGCACCTCCACTTGTATATGCACTTGTAATATGCACTTGTTGAGATTATTTACCCAAAGATTACTTTATAGGTCAGTACATGCCAACACTTCATGTATGACAGCATTAAACTGAAGAATATTTATTTGCAATTTTAAAATACTAAATAAAATAATTCTTCTAGTGAACCATATTTTAAAAGCATATATATATTATTTGTTGTTACCTTGCCACTTGAAGTACCTTATCTGAAAATCTGTTCCTTGCCATGTTTTTTTCCTGTAACCTAAACTATGTGCCCTGTGAAATTCTGGGGAATTTGAAATTGTTCCTGCCAACCGTTTGTGGCCTGGCGCGTATCTGAATGCCTGAATATCTCCCTGCTGAATGAATTTCGTATTCTGCCCTGAATTCACTCGGGTATATTGATTGGCTGGATGATGTTGGTGCCGCACACTTGCCGTTACCAGAGGAGTCACCGAAGGAAAAGATCCAGGAGTGTAGAGGATGATGAGGAGGGTCACCTGATCTGTCAGAGTGGAGACGTACTAAATGCAAGATGTATAGAATATTTTTCACAACTTACTTTCAAGATAGAATAATTTCTTTTAGATAAGTCAGGAAATTTTTTGGAAGTCCTTTACTTTGCGTTTCTTTTGTTACGTGTTTTGTTTTGTTTTCTTTGGGGGGGGTTCTTTTATTATATAGAGTTAAACTTAATCGAAACTTCCTGTATAGTAAACAGAGCTGATATAGAACAAGATAGACATAAATGTCTTGGAGACTTGACGGATTAAATATTTAAAGTTGTCTAGTTATACTTTTTACATAACGGCATAGCATGGTGTATTGAATAATGAAAATATGTCATTACTTATATAACTGATTGCTTCCCCTCTGTTTTAGATGAAATTATCACTACTGTTGGTGAAGGTGCTTTTGGAAAAGTAGTAAAATGTATTGACCACAAAACGTAAGTGTTTTTATGCTACTCAGTTTTCTAAATCTCAGTTTATACATAATGTCATTTCCTCTTCCCTTTCCTTGTGATTGGAGGTTTCTCATGTCAGCTGAAAAAAAGTATTGATTTTGAAAGTCTAAGATATATACGGTCTAAATGTCTGAGGGACCATCTTTTCTATTAAGGTGGTCAGGAAATGCTCTTTTGAAGATGTCCCCTTTATCAGAGGCCTGTTTTCCCGATTCATTGCGGTAGTGGAAGAAAGAGTTCTTCCATGAAAATTCTTAGCATATCTGTACTCAGTGGTTTTCCAGAAATCTGCAAACATAATGTAAACGGCAATGTAATAAAAAAGGGTAAACTGCAATTACTTTGAAATATATGGATTTAAAAAAAAATAGTTTGTTTTCAACAGCTCTGCCATAAATGCACAATTTATCATTTTACTTCATTTTAATAATCTCATTGACATTCAGGAAATGTGCATATATTTTAATATATAATGTTCTAAAAAATAAAGGTTAATTAATTAAATTAATTGTAAAACAGTTTTTCATTCATTCTGACAAGACTTCATTATTCCTGTGACTATTAATGACACTTCAAAACTTTTTCTTTTAGGGGAGGTAAACATGTAGCAGTGAAAATCGTAAAAAATGTTGACAGATACTCAGAAGCAGCTCGGTCAGAAATACAAGTGTTGAAGCACTTAAATATGTCGGATCCCAATAGTTCATTGTAAGTATATGATGCAGTTAAAATTGAATGTGTCCATGTCTTTCTTCCTCCCTCCCAAAGTGATTATATTCTCTTGTATACTAGTTTCTCTGTAATCATTGACGTTTTACTTTCAATTGTACTTACGTTCTTATTCAATGATGCCTTCTGAGTAATCTTATTGCATTTACAGTCACTGTGTCAAGATGTTGGAGTGGTTTGATCATCATGGCCATATTTGCATTGTATTTGAACTGCTAGGACTCAGTACCTATGATTTCCTTAAAGAAAATCGTTTTCTGCCTTTCTGTCTGGACCATATCAGAAAAATAGCTTATCAGATTTGCAAATCTGTAAATTGTAAGTATGTATTAAGATGTCTTTTTAGCAATCTCAAGGCAAATAAATGCAAAATATTCTTTAATTAAAATATTTTTAGGTTGTAAACATTGATATTTAAAGAGGTCTTAAGCTAAAATACAACTGCTTTCAAATTTGGATTTTTTTTACAGTCTTGCATTCAAACAAGCTGACCCATACAGATTTGAAGCCTGAAAACATATTATTTGTGAATTCTGATTATACAGAAGAATATAACCCTAAACTGGTAAATTTTATCTCTTAATATTTAATAATTGCTTTCATAGCTGATTCTTACTACTTATGCCTAATAATCTTATGCTACATTTCAGAGACATGGTGAACGCACATTGAAACATCCAGAGATCAAAGTTGTAGATTTTGGAAGTGCAACATATGATTATGAACATCATAGTACACTTGTATCTACAAGGCATTACAGAGCTCCTGAAGTCATATTGGGTGAGATAACGTGCATATACTAGTACAAAAATTTGCACTGTTTGTATTTTTTTGTGTAATGTATGTTGCAAATTTTAAAATAAATAGTTTAGGATATACTCTAGTCTTGCTAAAATCTCCCAGATTGCTTCAAACGGAGGAATAAAAAAAAATACACAATAGTCAGTGCATGAAGTGAAACACCAGTCAAAACCCCTGTTTTAATCCAGCAGAAGTAGTTCAAAGTTGAACTTGTGGAGGATATCATCAATTGGGAGAGGGAAGGTGCTGGGAAGATATGACGGTAGAGTGCCAGCCAGTTGAATATACTATGTTGGGAGAGCAACAGGAGTGTTGAAGAGAGACGCTTGGAGAATGCAGGCCTATGAGATTTGTTGCTGTGGGATAGCAGTAGCTGAAAGGAGGGAAAGGCTATGGTAGTTTGTTGGGGGCAGGAGGGCAATGTTGCCTCTGGGTTGGGAGCTCTTGAGGTGAGGGGAATGACAGAAAAAACCACCTGTTTATATTTTGTTTTCATCCAAAACCAACAACAGCTAAACCATTTTTGACAGAATATCCTTAATTCATTAATATCAGTAGTATTTATAGTTTGAAAGTCTTGTAGTATTTATAGTTCACACAATTCATTTTATATATATTTTTGCCACAGCTTTGGGATGGTCACAACCATGTGATGTCTGGAGTATTGGCTGTATTCTTATTGAATATTACCTTGGATTTACAATATTTCCGGTACGTGACTACAGAGGCATGTGTTACAGAGGTAGTGATAATTATTAAGTTTTTTTAAAAAGATTTACACTTGTAATTTAAAGTATGTGATTAGTAATTCAAAGTAAAATAAGAATTGAAGTCAACAGGAAGTGTGTAATTTCAGTATAGATCAGGGGTGTCAAAACTCAAGGACCAGGGGCTGGATCCGGCCCATGGGGTGCTTAGATCTTGTCCCTTGGACCGCCCTGGAAACAGCAAAGGACTGGCCCGTAGTGCCTCTGCCAGCAAAAACTGAGTTCTCAAGGGCCGCGTGTGGAACTCCCAAGCTCTGTTTTTGCTGGCAGAAGGTTGCAGGAGGTTATCGCAGCTGAAAATGGAGCTCGTAAAGGCCACTTGCGGCACTCCCAAGCTCTGTTATCACTTGCAGAGGGTTGCAGGAGGCAGTCGCAGCCAAAAATGAAGCTCGGGAGCCCGTTTTCACTGGCAGAATGCTTGGGCCACCACAGGTGCCCCCAACATGAGTGATGTCGAGCTGGTCATGCCCAACCTGGCCACGCCCACCGTAGCCCCCCAAGGTCAACACACAACCATGATGCGGCCCTCAATAAAATTGAGTTTGATACCCCTGGTATAGATAAAAGCAATAGGGCTGAAATAGCACTATTTATGGGAGCCCAAGATGTCATATTTAAAACTGGAGAACTTGTCTAGAACAGAAAATGTCGATTCCATCCTGAGGCTTCAGATGCTGCACTTCTTTGAAATGCTGCCATGTGAAATCCATTGCCTATAAAACACTTCAATAGTATTTAAAAAAATAATTTGTTTTTGTTTGTTCTTGCAAAAATCTTCCCCCTCTCCCATCCAAACATACTTTGCAGCATTGTTTTGTATTCACTGTATGTTTTGTTTTTCTGAAATTTTCAATAATTGTTTTTTTTTTCCCTTTAGACGCATGACAGTAAAGAACATCTGGCTATGATGGAGAAGATACTAGGACCATTACCAACTCATATGGTTCAAAAAACCAGGTAAATAAATGTTTGAGGTTTTTTTCCCTTCAGTATTTTTTCTTCCTCTGCCAAATACCACCAGTATTTATATGCTTCTGCTTAATTATTAACTTACATTTTAAAAAATAATTTAGTAATCTGAAGCAGTAAAGGTATTTTGAACCGGCCATTGGTTCTCTTTAGTAGATATCTTGAGGTAAATTGTATGACTCTGTGGGATTACATTGTAAGATTTAGAATTGTTTAAAGTAGTAAGTACAATGCTCATGTTGTTATTCACATTTTATCATATAGATATTACGTGGCAGAATGTCTCTCATAGTGTGGCCCTAATTATAATCATTGTATACATCAGAGCTATTTCTCTTGTTTGATGTTTTGGAGCTGGTACTGATTCTCATCTGTAAAATACTGTTCTGCCTTTAATTTTTTACGATGAAATAAAAATTCATTTTTATTGTGATAACTCAGGATGTCAAACTCATGGTCCACGGGCTGGATGTGTCACGTACTGGCCATCCCTGTTACTTAATTTAGGAGGAAAATTAAATTTGTCTCCTTTATGTGAGTAGTATTGTGCAAAGCATTCAAGAAGTTTGTTTTTGTACATTGTTGTATTGGAGTTGCTGGGGGAAAAGACAGACTTTGAAAAATTCATTGAAGCTTTTCAAAAGATGCTTCACTTGCACTAACATGCTTGTGAAGCAGTTTTTAAATAGTGCACACCATCTGATATAAATGTGAATATAGGAAATGTGCAAATAACCTTTATAAAAATAAAAATTGGTTTGTGATCTGAGTTATGCCGAAGCAGTTATAAGGAAGGTGTTATGTTAGATTTGTCATTGCTAAAACTGCCTTTAAATAATTTCATTCTTAACACTTTACAACAGAAAACGCAAATACTTCCGGCAAGATAGTTTGGATTGGGATGAATTCAGTTCTGCTGGCAGATACGTTTCAAGGCGTTGCAAGCCACTGAAGGTAAAATAATCTGCTGCTCGACTAAGTTTCTTCTACTCCGTTTTCTCAGAAGTGCTAATTATTTTTTTTACTATCCACAGGAATTCATGCAGTGTCACAATTCTGACCATGAGAATCTATTTGATCTTATTCAGAAAATGTTGGAATATGACCCTGCCAGACGAATTACACTTAACGATGCTTTGGCACATCCTTTCTTTTCTCCATTAAGAAAGAAGATGAAACGAGATTTTTAAAGATTCTGCCATTGAAAAAAACACGTTTTACATATTTATTTTGTAATTCTGTAAATTTATTTTTTGATATTGTCTTGCTTAGTCTGTTAAGATAGCTCTTAAAATAAAACATTTAGCAACATTTAGTGTACAGTCGTTTCCTTAATATTGCATGTATGCTGTGGTTACATGTGTGGCTAAAGTTTCACTCTCAATTTTCTTTTGGAGCTAGGAAAGAAATATGAAATATAGGGAGCTCCCCATCTCTCACAATTCCAAAATGTCTTCTGTATTTCCTGTCTCATAAAAGCAGCAAATCTCTTTATGGTTTTAGTCTAATTAGATTTCAGGAAACTTGTTCCTGAAGGTATTTTATATGCAGTGATTGCATGAATAGGCATTTTTTTTGGAAGCCTTAGCTGCACTGACTCATGTACCATACTCTATAGTCTATACTAGCTTACCTGTTCTAAACTTTTTTTTAAAAAAATGACTAAGTTTTAAGAAAACTAAAAATGGGGAACAGATGTGGTACATGCTACAAAGTATTCTCTCATGTTTCCAGTAGGGATGTGTTACATATCAAGAATGATCTGAGTTTGAAATGCCCGTTTTTTTTTTGAATTTCTGAATGTTATCCCAGATAGGCTGTTTAATTCCATTGTTTCCTGTAAGAATTTTAAATATTTCTTCAGTTTTTGTTGGAGCTCTTCAGCAATCTTTATGCACATGAAAGAACTCAGTATGCCTTTTACAGAGCAATGGTAACTTGCTCCAAACTAGACACTTTGCTATATATTGGCAAATACAATTCTCAACAATGATGGGGAGTTGAAAGAAATATTTTTATTATGAGTGCAGTTTTCTGCATAAAGAATTAAAAAATGCTTGTATCAATAGCATTTTTTGGCTGTTCCAAATTTAATGCCAATGGAATGACATTTTCAGTTTTGTGCATGGCCCTATGTTCTATTTTGTATACAGCCATAACTATAGCTGCACTCTTATAAATGGTGACTACTGTGTTTCCCCAAAAATAAGACCCTGTCTTATATTTTTTTGAATCCTGAAATAAGTGCTTGGCCTTATTGCCATGCGCTCAAAAGCCCGATTGGGTTATCTGGATGTCTTATTTTGGTGGAAACAGGGTAGTTGCAATGAAGTCAAAAGATTATTTCCTATGTTAGTAAAATGGAATAAAGCTGCAGGATGGCAAAATTAAATACATACGAAATGAGAGAAATATATGTTCAAAAGTGGGAATCTGCTTTAGGAAATAATTTCGTCTTCGGAACAAAGTATATTTTTATCTTGCAAAACATTGATATAATTTAGTGCATTTCTAATGAAAACTATGTCAACATTCCCTTAACAGGTTTCATTAACCATCTTCCACTCCAAATGTATACAAACTCCTTTTCAGATTTTATACTACATATTAAACATGGCTATGCAGCTATAAAACCCTAGGGAAAAACTTACCAAAATATGCATTCATATATTTGTACACGCTAGAAGGGATATCACGAGGGCTAACAATGGCAAAATGGCAAATACAGTCACTGAAGCCCCTTGCCCCCTTTTGTATATGGGTTTTGATTGCCTGGCAAGGTAAAAGACAACTATAATCTAAAGAGAAACTGATTTTGATCACACCATTTCCCCATTGTTAACACACAGATCACAGATATCCCACTTTTTACTACCACTTAATTCTGTGAAGGTATCCTTGATTAATGAACACTCCTTCAGTAACCAGTTTCAACAGCACTGGACAAGTTTCAGTCATACTGGCAACTTGGCATGATTAGGCGATTGTGATCTGGGCCCTTGGCACCTTGCTTGCACTCAATTATTGCAGCAGTCACAAGATTGTAATTTGTAGCATCCCCTGAAAGCTTCCCACAGGCAAAGTCAATGGAGTAGTCAGCAGAGAAGTTGGAAGTTGTTTAGCAACTGCTCCCCACCTGTGTACCCCCCTTCCCTCTGAGCTTGTGCCATGTCTCCCTGATTACTCATCCACTTGTAACAAGGATATCTGCTCCACAACAAAAAAGTTATTGGGAGGGCAATGTATCAAGTTTGTTAATTGGGAGATATAAACAAAAAAAAAAAAATTCTAAAGGCTAGATTCTGAGCCTAAAATACAAACTAGCTACCTGTAGTTAAATTTAGCAGCAAGCAAAATGCTCTGAATCAAACAGTTTCAACCTCAAAATAACCTGTTTAGAATTTTTAAAAGATTCAATTTGTACAATTGAATTCATTGTACAATTTGCCTATTGTATAATGCAACTGTGTTATGCATTAAATCAATTTTTAGCTAGAAAAGTCAGAAAAAATTTTTCTCCTTGCCATAGCATTCTTAGCTGGTCACTGCAGATTATTTCTGCATAGTACTCAATTGCAAGATTTAATCTCACATTATTTGTGTTTTTATTAAGAGCAAAGAATATTGTTACTCCACTGAGAAAAACCTCTTAATCCATGAAGAGACACTTTAAGGGCCGTCTAAAAAGTGCAAGAGTATCAAAACCAAGAAGCTGAGAGGAAAGGCAGTGGTGTAGGAGAATTCATTCTTAGTCTAGTTCTTTCAAACAAAATCAAACAAATATGGTTTGTACATTTTGGATACTTGTAGTTTAATCTGCAAACAGAATTTTATAACAAATTTCATTTTCCATGTCTACTGTAAACCTTTATAGAAAACCCAGGGATAAAATGAATTTAAGTTGTGGAAGGCCTTAAATTATGTTACAGTAGAAAATACAGGAGGTAGAATGTAACTGAAAGGATTAATGCAATGTTAGAATCAAATCTAGAGCTCCTGTAAGCTACTAACACATGGTTTTAAAAACCTAATTTCAGTGTTTTCTAAGGACCCTAGAAAACGGAAACAAATTTGCTATGAGAGCCCTTATATCATGCTTGATAAAGGGAGGTAGGATGTAAGAATCAGAAGGACACAAAACATGACACTTTATCTACAGCTCCTGTTTGCTTTACTGTTGACATTTTGACAATTTAGTCACCTTCTTCAGTTTCAGACTCCGATTCTGAAAGACAAACAAAATATTTCAGCTTGAGTACGATATTCAGGATATCTAGTAATTAATAGTTTAATAAGAGTAGGACTACTTGCCTTCCTCTGCATTTTTGAGCCATTCTACGAACTTTTTCATTTGTTCCAGAAAGACACTCTTTCCTTTGGCAAGGTGTGCATCTTTATACCATTTCAGGATGGGTTCTTCACTGAGTACCTCAGCTGTGGAAAACAAAACAACAGGGTTGTCAGGCAACACATCCCACAATGAATGGGGAGGACTAGTGTCTTTGCCTTCTAGGTCAGGCAAGACTTTTTCTACAGCAATCTAGTATGTGACTCCTTGAAAGGAAAAAAAACCCCGTCATTTTCTTCAAGACTCACTTCCCCCAAAGATAACCAACTATCACAAGTTTTACCGTTTTCCCCAAAATAAGACATCCCCTGATAATAAGCCCAATCGGGCTTTTGAGCGCATGGCAGTAAGACCAAACGCTTATTTCAGGGTTCAAAAAAAATGTAAGACAGGGTCTTATTTTCAGGGAAACACAATACATTAAAATGAACTTCAGGAGATCTCTTCATAAGAGTTGCTAAAACAAACCTAATGCAGTTGAAACAAAGGAAGTTAAGTGCCATACTCTTAAAAATATAATGGTTTTATGAATCATCTGAAAAATATTCTTATAATTTCAACAGTAACTTATGGTACCTGATGGAAAAGAATCTTAACAATGGCTAAATCAGGAGGGGCTTCTTTTATTTTCCGCTGGGTCTTCAAGAATCTCTACTGGAATGAATTATAACGAATGTAGGCATTTCTCCCCCACACTTAAACAGTGTACTCCAATTCCCGTTATTTTCTGCAATCCTCAAAAAGTGGCTTTAATTGCCTCACAACTTTCTCCTTCAGAATACCTCTGAATGTTATTTTGCACATTGCAAATCATTCCAAACATTCAGAAAGATGCTATTAGTCCAAAGTCATTCAATCACTGCACAACGGTGTGCAAAACTTGCCATCCTGGGCATGGAATGAATAAAGTGATCTCCATGTTTTAGTTTGTTCATCAAAAGTTTCAATCTGGATATTCTGAAGCTGTTTCATTTCTGGAAATAAAATGGCTTGCCTTGTTCCATATACAGTCCAAGAAGCCCATTTCTAGAGCCATTAATTTGAATTATGATCTACCACCACGATATTCCACCTACTTTTTATGTAACTATCCCCAAATAACTTCTCTGAGGGCTGTAATTATAGATAATATGGGAAGCAGTTTGAATACTTAACATGATTCTGATTTTATACCCTATTATAGTGATTCTAAGACCAATTTAAATTTCTCCAAATTTTTATCACCAGCAAATTGTTTTTATTGGATATTTATAATTATAGAAGAATTTCTTTCAGAGGCATTTGCTGCATCAAAAGGGAAGCCTAGTGTCATTCTCTTTTTCTGAAGCCCCCCATCTTCCCCAAAGGATTTGTGACCTCATGGTATAGTTTTTAGGAAAAGGAGAAATAAAAGAACTGTGCTTTTTTTTTTCCCCCTCACAGCACAATATTCCTAGGAATGAAGATCTGCTCCCAAGAATTCTGGATTCATTCAGAATATATATGGGGGAAATTTTCATTTTGCTGGGAAATGCACGGTAATCAGCATGTAGGCTGGCATCCTTTGAGTAAAACACAGGCATTCTTTGAGCATTGGACAATTGTGGGGAAGTGCTCTAAGGAAAAGTCACTTTCATAAAACTTTATTATTTATTTTACAGAATCCCTGACTGAGTTTTTGGTTCATACAACAATACTTAGTACAAATAAGCGAGCCATTAATCCCTAGAGCAAAACATAAATATCTGATAATTATCTTGCAATAAAAGAGGATGTACTGCTTATGAATTATTTAATCTTTACAGCTTTCCACAAATTTAAAAGATTTTACTGGAATAAGAAGCTCCCAATATATTCTGGCATATAGGCCTGGCTTATTATCACCAGAAACCAAGAATTATATGTTAACTTCCTCTGCTTTCAAAAGAGACAGGTTTGTTATATATTACCTTTGTAGAAGAGCACCACTATTTTCGGGAAGGCTTTCATGAAATGGATGTTGTCGTAACAGTACTCTTGAATCTTTAGCAACAGAGTCAGTTCAGACTGACCTTGGGTTGTAAAGGCAGCAAGAAGAGGGCTGTATTGCTGAGAAGATAGGAGAGGCTTTGTCATAAATAATTTCCTAACTTGCATTTAAACATTTGCTTCATCTTAGCCATGGAGAATATAGTTATTAAAAAAACTAATGTTTGCTTTAGATGCCTTTTCTTATTCTTATAAAGAAAAAATGGTATTGTCAAGAAACATACAATATCTTAGAATCTTTGGAGTAGTTTGTTAATAGCATTAAGTCTACTTTTTAAAACAAGGTTACCCTGAAAAAAATTTACTTCAGGAAAACCAGACAAAACATCCTGAAAAAGATAGATGGATGATAGATATCTGCAACAGACTGAAAAAATATTTAAACGATAATCCTATCAATGAGTTTATACCTTCAAGTGCTTGATGGCTTGTTCTGCGACGAGCTCCTCTTTTTTGTTCCATTCCACAGTGCTCATTACACTAGACCAGATGATGCCAATTACAGTCTGCTCTGATATGTTGTTTTTCTTCATTTCTTCCTTGACATATGGTATGATCTAGGCAACCAGGGTTTGCACATTAGCCTTGTCCAGACATTTATTTGGATATAATGAACTCAAACTGGACTTTAACCAAATCTATGCAAGAATCCAAGTCAAGCAAGGTCTTGAACACTAACCACTGTACTCAAGTCCAAGTAAATCTGCATATAGCTTCCTCTTTGACCTGCCACCTGAAAGTATGGAAATGGGACAGAGGAATCTGATAGTGTTTTGACCTTACTTTGGTTCACCATACAAATATTGAAATGGCGAGCTTGTCATTATTCTTTATTCAAATTTAACTGTGTGACAGAATAACAATTTTAACAAACATAAGCAAATTTAGCAGTATGCTTAATGTAAAAAACACGTTAACATATTTTAAATTGCTATTGAACATCATACTGAAATATCAAACTCAAGGCTGAAAGAGTGTTTTTTCCTGAAACAAAATTTCTCTGCACTGCTCAAGGCATGTTAACGGTAGGGAATAATTGCTAGATGTTAGGTAGAAAGTTTAGAACATTAATTTTAAATGTAAGCATAGTCAAATGTCTTTCCTCCATTGTCATAAAAGAATTATTAAAACTGAACACATTGAGTGGACAGCAATCTTAGATCTGAGGCATTGACCTGATTGGGCCAGGAGGGGGGGGTCCCCCTCGTAGAAATGTGCCCACCGGGTTTCCGCGCATTTCATCAGCCAAGGGCCCAGGGTAGGGGTGGAGGGGTGGTGGTTATTGTAAAGGAAGGTCTTGATCCTAGGGAGGCCACTGTACCTCAGATAGCCGGCTGTGAGTCTCTCCTTGTGAAGTGAGGCCATGGGAGGCAGATGGGCCTGCTGGTTGCGCACTTGGCTCCTTGCTGCGTGGCAGCGGCCCTGCCCGAGCTCCTCAACGTTATAGCCGGGGTGGCAGTTGATATCCCCAGGCTTTTAGTCATGGGGGATTTCAACCTGCCGTCCATCGGTGAAGCGTCTGAGGTGGCTCGGGAGTTCATGGCTTCCATGATGGCCATGGACCTGACCCAGTTAATTTAGGGCCCCACTCACAGGGGGAAACACGCTGGACTTGGTTTTTGTCTCTGGTCAGTGGTTGAATGGCCTAGATACAGGGGATATAGTCATTGAACCCTTGTCATGGTCAGACCATTCCCACCTTAGACTTGACTTTCTGACCGCTACACCCCACCACAGGGAGGCGGAACCGAGCAGGTGGTTCCGCCCCAGGCGCCTGATGGATCCTGACAGGTTCCGAATGGAGCTTGGGCCATTTCCTGAGACTCTGGCTCACGACTTGACTGAAGACCTGGTGGCCGCCTGGGATAGGGCGGGCGCTGTTGCTTTAGATCGGGTCGTGCCTTTGCGGCCTCTGACCCGGTGCCGAATCTGCCCAGCTCCTTGGTTCTCCGAGGAGCTGAGGGGGATGAAGCGCCAGAAAAAACTCCTAGAGAGTAGTTGGAGGGCTAGTCGTTCTGAATCTGACCGTACACTAGTGAGGTCTTATATCAAGACCTACTTAGTGGCGATAAAAGCGGCGAAGTGTAACTACTTTTCCGCTCTTATCGCGTCGGCAGATAATCGCCCAGCTGCCTTGTTTAGGGTGACCCGCTCCCTTCTCCATCTGGGAGCGCAGGAAGACCTCTTGCAAGGACGTGCTGAGGATTTCGCGCATTATCTGCACGATAAAGTCGCTCAAATTCGGGAAGGCTTGGACTCTGACTGGGTGGGTACAGGCAGGTTGTCCAAGGTGTGTCTTGAGAATGTTATCTGGGATGAGTTTGACCCTGTGACTCCCAAGGACGTGGACAGGATGCTGGGGAGGTTGAACGCAATCACATATTTATTGGACCTGTGTCTCTCCTGGTTGGTGCTGGCTACCCGGGAGGTTACACGAGGCTGGCTTCAGAGGATTATAAACGCTTCCTTCAGTGAGGGTTTCTTGCCTCCCGCCTTGAAAGAGGCAGTGGTGAGGCCCCTCCTCAAGAAGCCTTCTCTGGACCCAGCTGTTTTGGCAAACTATCGTCCAGTTTCCAACCTTCGCTTTCTGAGTGTGGTGGCGCGACAGCTCCCGCAGTACCTGGATGAAACCATCTATCTAGATCCGTTCCAGTCCGGCTTCAGGCCCGGGTACAGCACGGAAACGGCATTGGTCACGTTGGTCGATGATCTCTGGAGGGCTCGGGACAGGAGTTGCTCCTCTGTTCTGGTTCTATTAGACCTCTTCGCGGCTTTTGATACCATCGACCAAGGTATCATGCTGTGCCGGTTGGAGGGGTTGGGAGTGGGAGGCACTGTTTTACGGTGTTCTCCTCCTATCTATCCGACCGGTCGCAGTCCATGTTGGCTGGGGGGCAGAGGTCGACCTCAAGGCACCTGGTTTGTGGGGTGCCACAAGGATCGGTTCTCTCGCCTCTCCTGTTCAACATTTATGTGAAGCCGCTGGGCGAGATCATCCGTGGTTTTGGGGTGCAGTGCCATCTGTACGCTGATGACACCCAGCTGTACATCTCCACCCCAGACCACCCCAACGATGCTCTTGAAGTGATGTCCCAGTGCCTGGAGGCTGTGCGGGTCTGGATGGGGAGGAATAGGCTCTGACTCAACCCCTCCAAGACTGAGTGGCTGTGGTTGCTGGCGTCCCGATATAGCCAGCTGGTGCCATCGCTGACTATTGGGGGCGAGACATTGGCCCCCACGGAGAGGGAGCATAACTTGGGTGTCCTCCTGGATGCACGGCTGTCTTTAGAAGAGCATATGACGGCCGTGGCCAGGGGGGCTTTCTATCAGGTTCGCCTGATATGCCAGTTGCGCCCCTTTCTGGATTGGGACTCCTTATGCACGGTCACTCATGCCCTCGTCACTTCCCGCCTGGGCTACTGCAATGCTCTCTACATGGGGCTCCCCTTGAGGAGCACTCGGAGGCGCCAACTGGTGCAGAATGCGGCCGCGCGGGTACTTATGGGGGCGACATGGCGCTCCCACGTGACACCTCTCCTGCGCGAGCTGCATTGGCTTCCAGTGGTCTTCTGGGTGCGCTTCAAGGTATTGGTTCTCATCTTCAAGCGCTCCATGGCTTAAGGCCCAGTTATTTACGAGACTGATAACCTCCCACCGGCGAATACGCTCCCACAGAGAGGGCCTCCTCAGGGTGCCGTCGGTCAGGCAATGTCGGCTGGCGACCCCCCAGGGAAGAGCTTTCTCTGTGGGGGCACCCGCCCTCTGGAATGAGCTATCCCCAGGGATACGACTGGTCCTGGACCTCCGGACCTTGCGCCGGGCTCTGAAGACTTTTTTATTTCAGCAAGCCGGGCTGTGTTAAAAATCTTTTAATTGCTGAATTTTATGGGTAAGGGGTTTTAAATTGGGGAAGCCAATATAAATGTAATTTTATTTTTATAGTATTTTAATGTTTATATTGTGTGTTTTTTAATTTTGGCTGTTCACCGCCCCGAGTCATTCGGGAGAGGGAGCGTTATAAAAATTAAATAAATAAATAAATAAATTCTGTTAACAATAGCCAAAAGAGCAATGGAATGCTTTTGATTTGATTTCAAAAAATTGCTTTTAATTGCTAAGGAAGTCAGTTGCTAAGTGAGTTACATACCATTTTACAATCTTTTTTTGCCACTGTTGTTAAATGAATCACTGCAGCTTTTAAATGAATCATGTAGTCATTAAGCAATTTATGGACTTTGCTTGTTGGAAAATGGCTAGGACCGTTACAAATAATCACATGACCCAGGCACTGCAACTATCATGAATACATGCCAGTTGCTAAGTGCCTGAATTTTGATCATGTGATCATGGGGATGCTGCAAGAGTCATTAATGTGAAAACCAATCATTAATCACTGTTTTCACCACTGTTTTAACTTCGAACGGTCACTAAACAAATAGTTATTACGTCAAGGACACCTGTACAATTATATGCATATTTGTATGCATATTTGTATATGCATACAAATACTTATAATGAACTATTCTTTCTTTAAGTTTCAGAAGTAAATGTCTTTAAGATAATTATACCTACAGTGATCTTAAAAGATAAAAAGATCCCCTGGAGCTGTCCACACATCCCTGTGACTATATCCATCCAGTTTTCTGAAAGCAGTTTGCCATTACCTTCTTTCAGGATATGTGTTCAATTCTTTCAGAATATATCTTCAATTTTTCAGTCTAAAAGCCCCAGGATTTCTAGATCTTTGTCCAACGATTAACCAAGGCATTAACTTAACTTCTGAGATCGGTCAATGCTAGCTAGCTTTTTCTTAGCATTTTTCAATAAAGCACAATGTTTTACACTGAAGAAGTTAATTTCATATTTCATGAATCTTAATTTAACTTACCAAATTTAATTTAACAAAACTATTATTGTCCTATTATACCTAATATGTACCATTAGGGACTCAGTTAAAAATGCTATTTCCATAATTCTGGTATTCCATTAAGTTCTTACAGAATTCATCTATGCTTGCCAGCTAACATACTTACATCCTTAAAGGTATCTCCTCGTGACATCTGCTCTTGAAGTTCTTTCTGTAATTCTTTACGAGCCCCTATGCACTGTTGGTTCCGAACATATTCAGAAAGTTCCTTCAATCCTGCATCAGTGAAGTATTTTGTAAAGTGTTCAAGACTTTGCTTGTTGGCTGGAAAGAGCTCCTGAAACATATGATTTTTTTGCAAATATTAAGGAACTATACATGAAAGTGCTTACAAAAAGATTCATCCTTGTTTGATGCATAGAAATACTCAAAATAATATTAACTTTCCTATCTGCTGAGAAGGTAGAGATGAGGAGTCATATATCTTAGTTTTTATTATCATACATTTTCCTATCAGGTTCCCCTGAGGATCATACTATGTCAAAATTTGTGTTAAAACACTGAATTCAAATCAAGATTTACCAAATATACCCAAATGCCAAATTAGAGTGAATTATAATAAAGATACCGAATTCAGATGATTTTTTTTAAAAAAAAATTAAATATGCAATAGTGAATTAAACTATTAGATATGCTTCAGGCATGAATCTATGTATCCAGAACAGTTACCAAGTAGTGGAAAGGGAACCCCTGCAAGCTAAAAACAATGTTCTTGGTGTATACCAATACTCTACTCTCTGCTTGAGTAACAGATGTTTCACTTTGACTATAAAACTCTACCACTTACCATCAGCCTATTATCCATATTGACTTTACGAAGGCTAGCAGCAACTGCATTGATATCTTTTTCATTTATCCATGATTTGAACAATTTTACTGCAAAGGCTGCTGAAACACCTGCACAGAAAATCGCACAATTACTTTTTAAGACTTCACAGTGGGAATGAGTATGATCCTTTCCTTCTATAGGCTTTCCAAGTTTTATCTAGCCAATAATACATTTAGATTATAGAACCTCCTTTTCATACACTATAACTTACAATAGACTTTCCAACAGGAAAGTGTCAAAAGTGAGTCTCAATAATGTTAACATCAGCATTATACTCAGCAATATTTTCAACAGTTTTTGCTGCCCTATTACTGAAAGACGTGCTGCCTGCAGGAGCTGAAGATCTTAAAATCATTAGAAAAGTATGATTTATTTATTCACTTTTTTGAACTGCCCACCTTCCTTAGAGAGGGGTTCAACAGTTACATAATACTATGTAACACAATGGGACTCAACAAATTTCTATGGTGACAAATACAATCTTCCTTGGCCTCAAATGCTATTTAATATTATTTTTGCTCTTGTCATATATCAGTAGTTTATGTTTAAATTTTAGAAGCAATTTTAGTTTTAAACTGAATCCACAATATTTATGAACACAGAGTTAATCCTCGACGTGTTTCTGTAATAAAGGTTGCCCATTATGATCATAAGTCATGATGGTCGTAAATCAGGTCATCACGTGATCGACTCAATTTTACCTTTTTTTCTGATACTCACTAAGCAAATTACCATGATTAAGTGAATCCGCAGTTGAGAAAGTAAGTCCATTGCTATGGAGATTTCTTTTTGCAAAAACTGGAAATAAATGCTGATTGTCCACAAAAATGCCATAAATTTGGTCACATGACCACAAGACACTGCAAAATTATCATAAATGTGGGCCAGTTGCTGAATGCCTGAAATGTGGTCATTTCAGTGGGGGATAATCCATCAGAGCCAGTCATAAATACCTTTGAGGGCTCCACTGGAACCTAAGCTAAGTGACTGGTCTTAAGACAAAGGACTACCTGTACTATGAAAATAGCATGTGAACAATAAGTGAGGGTGTTGCTTCTTCTATGGAAGGAGCTGCATCATAGGCAAGATTTCTGTAATTACCTTCTTTAACAAGATTCTCATTATACAGGCTGTTGAGAATTGATGCATTAAGTGTCCCATTGGCCAGAAGAATACCCGTCAGCATGGCCAGTTTGTTCCGCTCAGACTCTGAAAAACCTTTCAAGAAGAGCAGCAACTGCAAGAGGAAATACAGTAACAAACATTTTGAAACAAATGATATACAGAAGCCATACTACAGTATTAAAAGGATTTTTTGTGGCAGTCATCAAAGGACCATCACTTTTCCACATTACACTGCTCAAAAGATATTTGTAATTACTTTCTCTCAATGTGTACACATGCACTAAAATTGTTATACAGTGGATGAAACTTTTTCCCAACTAGAAAATGACCAGCAGAAGCAGACAGTCTAGTACTACTTATATATAATAAAATCCATTTTTTGGCAAGATAAGATAAAAATCTAGTTTTCATTGACTACCTTTTTAACTTCATCCTCAAAGCCTTTTTCCAGGTATTTGTATCGCCTGATCAGCTTGTTAAAGACCTATAAAACAGATAGAGAGCGAGTTTGGTGAGATGGTTAAAGCAACAGGCTGGAAATCAGGAGAGTGTGAGTTCTAGTTCTGCCTTGAAAGCTGGCAGGGTGACTTTGAACTAGTCATTCTCTCAGCTAAACTCACCTCACAGGGTTATTCTGGTGGGGAAAATAGGAGATGAAAAGAGTGTGTTCATTGCCTTGACTTAATTATAATTATAATAGTTATTTATAAAAATAATAAAAGTGGGATAAAAATAAATTAAAATATCAGGATTAAGAAATAAAATGCTCAATTAACAGTCATTTATATAGTTTTATATACCAATGTATCATACTATAGAAAGGTAGGATCAATAAAATAATAAAAGAAAACACACAAACCTGAGCAAATGCTTGCATTGTTTCTAGGTCTTCTTGTGCAGCAAATACACAGACATCTGTGTGCATCATGTCATCTGCCAGGGTACCACCTGGGGCTGTTATAAATAAAAATTATTTTAATTATAAAAAAACAATTGTAACTAAAGTTGTTTTGGTCTACAAGATCATCTTTGCTGAAAAAGTCAAAGTTTAAACAATCCATATTACATCTGATTTATTGCAAATGAAATTCAATTTTCTAGGAATTGAATAGGTAGACAAATGAATCTAATTCATATCTTACAGTATTTCTGGAGAATACTGAAAGCCAACTATGTTCAGATCCAATTTGAGCCATGATTTTTCTTCCAAAAGCTATGTTAAAATGATCACACTGCAGTATACATTGCCTCTATTCTATATTTTGCTTTGAATGCTACAATCACTTTCAAATTATATAGGTGTCCAAGCAATTCTAAAAAAAATCAGACTGTTTTCATAATGCATCCATGTGATCATAAACTGAACAGTCAATAAAGATACTTGCTTTTTTTTCTTTTTCCCATCTACCCTACACTTTTCTTTTCCCCCTTTCTTCCCCTATTTTAACTTCATCTTTCTTTATATTTTTGTATTTTATGTTTTGTTAAATTAATAAAATTTTTGAACAAAATAAAGATACTTGCCCAGCATTCCACCAGCCACCAGAATGTCAAAGAGTGTCTCTGCATAGCGGCGATAATCAAGTTTTGCTCCAGAAGCATCAAGGAATTTTGCTACTGCTTCCAAATCACTGCCAGTTTCATTTAAACCTTGAATAATACAGTCCTGAAACTGAGTGGGGTCAAACCTCTCTTTTTCATCTGCAATAAAAAGTAATACTGTGAATGTATCTGAAAAGAAAATCAGGATAATTGGAGTTATTCATTTCATGCTGAGAATCAGATTAGCCAAAAGGAAAGTTAAGGATCCCATTAAATTCAAACAGGTTGGCTAAAGAGTTTAAAGTTCTATGCAAACTTTTCAGTTGCTAAATAGTTGATTCAAAGTAATACATAAGTATTCTCTGTTGAATTCAGTGGGGTTATTCTGAGACAATGTATCCAAAAACTATACAGGTGAAACTCAAAAAATTAGAATATCGTACAAAAGTTCATTTATTTCAGTAATGCAACTTAAAAGGTGAAACTAATATATGAGATAGACTCATTACATGCAAAGCGAGATAGTTCAAGCCTTGATTTGTCATAATTTTGATGATTATGGTTTACATGAAAACCCCAAATTCACAATCTCAGAAAATTAGAATATTACATGAAATCAATAAAACAAGGATTGTACATAGAACAATATCGGACCTCTGAAATGTATAAGCATGCATATGTACTCAGTACTTGGTTTGGGCCCCTTTTGCATCAATTACTGCCTCAATGTGGCGTGGCATGGATGCTATCAGCCTGTGGCACTGCTGAGGTGTTATGGAAGACCAGGATGCTTCAATAGCGGCCTTCAGCTCTTCTGCATTGTTTGGTCTCATGTCTCTCATTTTTCTCTTGGCAATGCCCCATAGATTATCCATGGGGTTCAGGTCAGGCGAGTTTGCTGGCCAATCAAGCACAGTAATCCCATGGTCATTGAACCAGGTTTTGGTACTTTTGGCAGTGTGGGCAGGTGCCAAGTCCTGCTGGAAAATGAAGTCAGCATCCCCATAAAGCTCGTCTGTGGAAGGAAGCATGAAGTGCTCCAAAATCTCCAGGTAGACGGCTGCATTGACCCTGGACTTAATGAAGCACAGTGGAACAACACCAGCAGATGACATGGCTCCCCAAATCAACACAGACTGTGGAAATTTCACACTGGACTTCAAACATCTTGCAGTGTGTGCCTCTCCATTCTTCCTCCAGACTCTGGGTCCTTGGTTTCCAAATGAGATGCAAAAGTTGCTCTCATCAGAAAAGAGGACTTTGGACCACTGAGCAACAGACCAGTTCTTTTTTTCTTTAGCCCAGGTAAGACACTTCTGATGTTGTTTGTTGTACAGGAGCAGCTTGACAAGAGGAATACATTTGAAGCCCATGTCCAGGATCCGTCTGTATGTGGTGGCTCTTGATGCACTGATTCCAGCCTCAGTCCACTCCTTGTGAAAATCCCTAACACTTTTGAATGGCCTTTTCCTGACAATCCTCTCTCCAGGCTGCGGTCATCCCTGCTGCTTGTGCAGCTTTTTCTTCCACACTTTTCCCTTCCACATAACTTTCTATTAATGTGCTTTGATACAGCACTTTGGGAACATCCAACTTCTTTTGCAATTACCTTTTGAGAGCTTTCCCTCCTTATCGAGGATGTCAATGATGGTTTTCTGCACAACTGTCAGGTCAGCAGTCTTTCCCATGATTGTGATTCTTACTGAACCAGACTGAGAGACCATTTAAAGGCTCAGGAACCCTTTGCAGGTGTTATGGCTTACTTAGCTGATTAGAGTGGGACATTTTGAGCCTAGAATATTGAACCTTTTCACAATATTCTAATTTTCTGAGATTGTGAATTTGGGGTTTTCATGAGCTGTAAGCCATAATCATCAAAATTATGACAAATCAAGGCTTGAACTATCTCACTTTGCATATAATGAGTCTATCTCATATATTAGTTTCACCTTTTAAGTTGCATTACTGAAATAAATGAACTTTTGCACGATATTCTAATTTTTCGAGTTTCACCTGCATTATTGAAGAGAAATACCTTTTAACACATCAGTGTTACATTTGTAAATTCAAAGCTAAGTAATCTAGAGAAAAATTAAGACAAAACCAGAAATGGTTTTCCTTCATAAACATGATGCCATATAAAGAGAGGGTCTGTATTTCTTTCAAGTATGATAAAAATCAGGGTTGTTCTCTTATTCCAGAGCCCAATCTCTCTCTCACAGCAGTTTCATATATGATAAAATTAAATAGTATGCTTTATTACTACAGGTGATCCTCAGCTTACAACCATTTGTTTAGTAACCATTCAGTCTGAAAAGTGCTGAAAAAAGTGGTTTATGATTAGTTTTCACACTTAAAACCGTTGCAGCATCCCCATGGTCATGTAATCAAAACTCGGGCAACTAGCATCTATTTATGATAGCTGCACTGTTGGCCCAATGACTGATTTTTTTCAACATAAACCACTCTGTCCTTGAGTGGCTGGGTGGACTGGACATTAACATTTGAAACCCAAAAGTCCTTGCATTTGCCATATGCTAAATAAAATGAAAAGTTGCACTGTGGCTCATATGATCATTATTTGTGACCTTCCCAGCCAGCAAAGTCCATGGAGGAAGCCAGATTTACTTAACTGCAAGATTCACTTAACAACTGCAGTGATTCACTGTGTCAAAAAGGTCGTAAATGGGGTGCAACGGTTGCCTTGCATAGCAACAGAAATCTGGGGCTCCATTGTGGTCATAAATCAAGGACTATATGTACTTGCAGCATAAAATGAAATACAGTATGACCCTAGCTCAGAGGTGTCAAACTTGCGTTGTTACGGTGTATTCACATTGACGTATTGGGACTTTTTCCCGCTTCTAAACCGGGTGTGGGTATGGCCAGCCCGTGGTGCATCCAGCCCGTGGACTGCAAGTTTGACAGCTCTGCTCTAGCTAAACCTTTCCTCAGATTGCCCAATCTGTTTATTAGCAATCAACTTTTTTGAAGAAGTAAAACTGCACATTTCCTCAAATACAGATTCTATTAACTCAACAGTCTTGTGTGAACTTAATACATGAAATACAATTGTCAGACTGATTAAAAATCAGTGACTAGGAATAGGAATCAGGACCCGATTCATGAATGTTAAGATTTTAGATGGAATATATTAATAATTATTTCAATAATCAGTAATAAGGAAAAAAAATCAGAGATGTTGATTCTATGGTTATCGCTATGTAAACTTGTTTTCAATAGGTCTTGAATAAGATTTTTAAAAATTCACTAATAAAACCATCAAAAGTACATATCACTAATGAATTATTAGTGATGTGGTAATTTGTAATTGATAAAAACAAATTGATTAAATAGGCATATGATTACACTTACCTCTTTTCCTAGTTTTAAAACGCTGGCCTGATAGCGTTGGCTTTTGCTGCTTTTGATTATTCATAAAAGACACCCTGTGATAAGCAACAAATTGAAGATATATTGGTTAAGAAAGTAATCCTTAAGGATTTAGGAAGATTTTGGTCAAGACATTTACTACCTAAACTCATCAGAGTACACAGGTTTTTCCCATTTTCATGTCTATAATGCCATTAAAAATGAGTCCTAAACCACATATTTATATTTAAAACTGGAACATTAATCAGAAACAAGTTTGTTAACTGCAAAATAGTGATTTATATAATACATAGTTACCACTGTGGCTTATTATTGCATAACAAAAACAATCACATGTAATCTTATCTCAAGTTAATTCCTATTGCATTTATAAAGAACATTAGGAAGATCTCATTCCTACTACAACTGAGGGGGGAAAGGCACTGTTTTTCTTTATGTTACTTTTCGGAGAACTGCAATGTTCACAGCAGGAATTAAACGGCATTCTTTGCATTGGTAGGTTTCTGATTAAGAAGAGTCTGTAAAGATATCTTGATAGTCAGTTTGTCTCTTATCTTGGAAGGCTTACTTGTACAAAGCAGCGGTATCTTTTCTATTGTGAGACTGAATAGTCTATGTACCAAGTATGCTTCTTAACTGCCCTGTCTTAAGACAGCTTCCTCAAGTCTCCTTCACTGAGCCATCACCTAGGACAGTGATGGCTAACCTCTTTGCTATCGCGTGCCAGGAGCGGGGGTGGTGGTATGCCCACACCATAATTCTATGTGCCCTGCCCCGTGCAAGGGCGTGTGCCCTCCTGCTCCTAACATGCGATGGAACGGAGGGCCTGTTTTTGCTGTCCCCAGCCTCCAGAGCCTTTCTAGGAGTCTGGGGAGAGAGAAAAACGGGCCTTCCCCACCACCCCTGAGGTCCTCTGGAGGCAGGAAACAACCTGTTTCCCTACTTCTGGTGGGCCCAGAAGGGCAGAAAATCAGCTGGCGCCGGAGCTGAACTCACATGCCCACCGATATGGCTATGTGTGCCACCTGTGGCACGCATGCCATAGGTTCACCATTACGGACCTAGGAAGATGTTTTAAAATTTACTTCTCTATTATAAACTGTACTAGTTCAGCCTGTTCTAATTAATTCTATTATTACAAGTGTTATCAGTAGGAATAGGAACAAACAGAAACAAGGCACTGCGGCCTTCTGTCACTGTTGCTGTAACTAATGAAGAGGACTCTATCACTATGAGGACAGAATGGTGAAAACATACCTGGTGATACCATTACACAAATGCTATGAGTTGGGTAATTGCAACAGGCAAAAGTTGCTATTTTTCTCATGAAGACTAGTAGGAGCATTTGGTCACTAGATTATGGGATTATCTGTATTCCACCTGATTAAATATTAGAGCAATTTTGAAACGTTCCCTTGCTGTCATTTTGCCTGTAAATCCTATTTTCCTTCTGTATACGATATTTTTAGATTATAAAAATATCCTTTCGAGGTAGGTAAAATGAGGACCTGGATTGTGGGGGCAATAAGCTGACTTTGTATAAAAAAGAACACCACTTTGGGTTGTTGGGGGGGGAGGGGGCAAAAGCCCTAACTAAGCAGGTACATACAAAAGTATGAAGGCTATTGCTTAACGCATTGTAAGCCGCCCTGAGTCTCTGGAGAAGGGCGGCATATAAATCGAATCAATCAATCAATCAATCACTCAATAGGAAAGTAGGGAATAATTATTTTCTATCAATATGTAAATTGCTGTTTAAGACTGACAGGCAATGAATAAATGCTGTTAAACTAATTAATACTACAACGCAAGCTTTTCTTAACAGGTAACACTGTTCACACCCACTACAATCCAAAAAAATCTTTGATGACTCAACCTGATGGATGAATCAAACTTTATCCATCTAGGAATATATTCTGTATGAAATTCCCTTCTCTCTTTTCAGACTACTTCTACCTACAGCTGTCCCAATTTCAAAGCTGTGACATAATTGCAGGAACTCAAAATCACAATTGAAATCATACTGGAAATTCAAATTCAATAACATGTGAACCAGTAATTTAACAAATTTCACAGATTGAACACTCAAATTAAGGGATAAGTTTTGCTTTGATACTAAGGCTCTCAGTCTTTGTGATTTATCAATGCTCTGTATCCACATAAAATAAGGACAAGCTGGATGTCATTATTTACACTAAAATCAGTAATAGTAAGGCAAAGTTATTAATAACCTACAACAGTCTTTGAGAAACTAATTCCATTCATATGTATTAGGACTATAATCCTCAATACAAATTCTGGAAAGCTAAATCTATATAAAAAGTAGCTAATTAGGAAGGACTGCAACAAGAATATCCTGTAAAAAGTACATCTCCTTTCTACAAGTAAAAAGGAGAGCCTCAACTCAATTTACATTAATGTAAATACATAACTATAATACACTAAATATTGAACATTAATAAGTAGCACAAAATCAGGGAGCGGAGATAATCACATGCAGGCAAAAATACAAAAAGAAATAAAATGTTTCTTCAGAATTCCACAAGTTAGGGTGGAGTTAAAATTACAAATTAAAATTCCTTAGACATGGATGGGAAAAGGACAGCAAAAAGGGTAGTGAAATTATCTGCCCCATTTCCATTGCTGGTGGCAATGTTGGTTCCAGCAGACGAATTTAAACATTTCTCCTGTGTGGCCTGCCTATACTAATAGGGAGTGTATTTCTCCTTAAAAATGAAATAATGTTATATCAGGAAGCAGGGCTACTTCTTGGTAATCTTGAGAAAGCAAAATGATAGAACAGAGCAAAACCAGAATTATTTCCCATTCTATTCTAAAAATGGATAAAACATTTTTCCCTTATAAAAGGGGATAAAATGTGTGTGTGTGCAGGTGCGTGCTGTGTGTCCGTTTTAATACTTTATCCTAGTTTACTAAGCATCTAGTAAAGAGTTTGGGAAACAAAGCCCTTTCTTATAAGGCCCATTCTCAACTCTTTGGGGGGCGGGGGTGGTACCAAATGCAGTATTCATTTTCCCGTCTTTTTTTTTTTTGTCTATTAAAGAAAAAAATGTAATCCTAAAAAGCTCGATCACTAAAAAAAAAAGAGTAACCTATTTAGAGACCATCTCTCATATATACACCAGGGGAAAAAAGGTTAATAATAATCGGGTTAAAGGAGACACAAATATTTATATTTCTCGCCTTCGCTGATCAAGTTACTACCAGGCTCCTCCTCCAGGTCCGCCCAGGGAGCCTCGGGAGACCTGGCAACCTTCCTTCTCACTACGTTACAGCCCGCACCACAAAAGAGCAGCCCGGGAACATGATGTGGCGCTTCTTCTTTTCCTTTTTTTAACTAACGTAGCTGTCTAGGATAGAAAAGGGGGGGGAGCAGTCTTCCCCCCCCTCCTTTCGTCTCTCACAGCGCCCCCTCGTTCTTTCCTTTCCCTTCGTTCTACCCACCGAGCCCTCCGGGCGGAGGCGGCCGCTGCTGCAGGAGGTGGAAGCGATGGCCGAGGGAAGGGGGGATGTCTCTCACAAGCACCGCCACGGCTAGGCTAGAGTCCCGCTTGTTCCTCCCGGCCACCACCGCCGCCGCCGCTGCCGCCGCCGCCTCGGGTCTCTCTCGCTCTCTCTCTCTCTCTCTCCCTATCTGTCCCGCGACGGCGGCAGCGGCGGCGTCACCAACCAACAGAGGCCTCCGCTTTGTTACCCGACAGGTCAGGCCAGGCCGCGCCAGAGGACGTAGGGGAGGGGGAGGGAAAGAGGGCCGACCAACCCGGCCGTTACTATCCAGGCGCGCATTCCGAACGTTCCCCACGCCCGCCTCCCCACCCCGTCTCGAGCCTCACCGACTTTTAAGGCAGGAAAGGAACGTCCAAGGAGCACGAGCTTTACCAACGACGCGAGGAGGACGGAGAGGTGGCTGGAGGCAGTAGTATCTTCAGTCTCCTCCCCCTCAACCTCTCGCGAGAAGCAGAGATGACGCGAGAATTTACGGAGAAAGCCCCACCTCCCGGAGGGAAAGGAAAAAAAACAACAACCCTTCGTGCCTGCGTCACTTATGGCGGGGGGATGCTATCCAAGCGCTATCAAAAGCCGCGCCTGATTTGTTACTTTCCCGCCATGGGAAAGGACAAGGAGAGGCCTACAGCAGATCTGCCGTTGTTATTTGTTTTCCCCTGACTGGACAAGTCCCTGCAGTTTTCTTGGCAAGGTTTCGGGAGTGGCTTGTTCGTTCTTTCTTCCTAGGACTGTGGGGGAAGCGGGGGGGGGGGACTGGCCCAAGGTCACCCAGCTCGCTTTGTGCCTCAGGCGGAAGCAGAACTCACTGTCTCCCGGTATCTCGTCCGATACTACTGTGCGAATCTGACTGTAAGAAATCCAATTTTCTACAAAAGCGTCGGCGGACACACTTCCCAGCCGACGTGGCCGGTCTATATTGGAAAGCGCCTGGTTGGGTAAGGCGATCTAAGAACCTGGACGTAACTGAGAGTCCAATCTGGCCTTCGGGGCCTCCCTGCATCCTCCCCAGAGGTTATCTGAACCAGCTGCCCTGTGAGAAAAGGATCGAGCTGCTCTTTTCATCGGCTGAGATCTGCCTTGCCTTCTCAGGAAAAACGACCCGTTCATAAGTTTCCTGCGAAGAAGAGAGCTATATAGGGAATAAATAGCATCTTAGTTGCAAGGCTGTCCTGGCAAGAAATGGGTAGGGTCCCTCAAGTCTATAAAAGTTGAGATCCACTCTGCAAACCCCCAGTTACCATATTCTAATAAATGCTGTAATGATGCTGCAATGTGGATTTTTTTTTTTTTATACCTTGCTCCCTTCCAAACCTCATACTCGGAAGTAAATTTAGCAGTATATGTGGCTACATAGCTGTAGACGTCTTCATGCAGGGGCACAAATCATTACTAATAAAACATTAACAAAGTTCTTATTAACAAGGGGGGAAGTGTCAAGTTATGATTGGGATTCAAATTCTGTGATTCTATATGTGGTGTTAGGCCGTTCATCTACTTTTGACTTCAACTGCACTATAGAAAAAATTAAAGAGTCAAAAATGGCACATCAGTCTTTCAACATAAAATAAACAGCAGATAGCTACCGTGCCAATTTGACAGCTTAACTCTTTATGGCAGAGGGAGCAAATGTTAGAAACAACAAAAGCAGCCAATATTTATCCCTGCTTTAAATGTTTCAAGTTTTGCAATAAAGTACCCCCCTTACAAGCTAGGGCTATCATGTCGATAAAAAACCCAAATCCATGGGGTCCTTAGTGGCCATCTAGATTTTTCTAACAAAAATAAGGCAATCCTATTTTAAGTAACCTTACAACACAGAAGATAATGATGTAACTTTTAATATATGTAGTTTTTCCAGATAAATAGCCAAAAATTCTTTTTTGAGATGCCAACTCTGTTCACATTAACACTGAAGAACTGAATTTCACTGTCATCTTTCTTTTGCTGATATAACTTGACTTCCTGACCTACCATCTTTGCCTGCACTCAGTATCTCAATTAGGTCTCCCAAAAAAACATTGTTTCAAGTGAGTTGGTATGGCTGGTTTACAATAAAACTGTACAATCGATGATCTAATTTCACATGTGTGCTGGCAGGGACTTTTATTTATTTATTTTTAAAAGGGACATTTAAAAAACAAATTACAGCACAAAGAAAAAAAAGATAAATGATGGTCATCTGGTGAAAGGAAAAAAAATTGAGTTTAGAATGTGACTAAAGAGTCTACCTAATTAACAGGAAAAAGGAAACATCCATACAGTTACTATTGATAATATAAATGCAATCCTTAAATTTAACATTAAATGTAGACCATGTAGAAACATATACTTCCTCTTCCTATTGTTAGAGCAGACTTTTCAAAGATAAGCATCTTTTTCTTAACACCAGGAGATACATTGCCATCTGCATAAAATTATCCTCTTTGCTTTGTCCCCTGCTTGAAAGAGCCAAAACTCTTTATGAGATGACAAATTCTAGAATTTACCGGTAATTTTTTTTACTAGTGGTTTTTTGCTCCTGCACCCCAAAATTACTGGTGTGTGCAGACCGTATTTCTTGGTTAGCAGATGTTTCAATTATATATATTGCCAAGTAAATGTAGAGAAGTCATAGTCAACTTACAATGTCTCAAAGCCTTTAAAGCAGTAGTTCCCAACCTTTTTTTGGCCATGTCCCACCTAAGCATCTCTAAAATCCTGATGCCCCCCCCCCCGTGACATATAATTCTTACTTTACTCAAAAAGTGAACTCTGCTCACGCAGAGGAAGCCTAAAAGGCCATTAACTTGGTTTAAACAAAGTTTAAATTGCCCTCATTAAAAATCAAATTGCCCCCCCCTGTAGGGCGTGGGCCCCACGTTGGGAACCACTATTTTAAAACAAGTTTTATGAAAGTATTATCCCTTGTGTAGAAATATTTTAGTTAAACATCTCCCCTGAATTTTCAAACTGGGATTATTCCATGATGTTAACCTTTCATGTGATTTGGAATTAAAACCTCATTGCTTAGCTATTAATAGTAAGCTTTCAAGGCTGGAAGTCAAGGTCACTGTTCAATATATCAATGGATTTGTCCTTTTCATAGTAATGTCATCTCTCGTGCAGTGAGAATGGTGCTGAGACTGAACATAAAGGTTTTATAATAATCCCAGTATTGCAATTTGGGAATTGGTTCTTAAAAGACCCTAAATTATGAGAATTACCATTAGATTAAGGCAGTATTTCTAATAAAAGGCTGTCAAAAGTGGCATGTTATTCAATCTTTATTCATTAAAGAATGCACACGTGATACTTCACTAAAATCCCACATAGTATATGTGTTCATGCAGACAGATAAGAGGAACATGTTTAATATATAACATTTTAAAGCATATGCAGCTATTTTTCAAGTACTTTTTTACCAGTATCACATTTATGTTGAAATTAACCAAGTTTCTTGCAGACCAATATACCACTGGAAATCACTAGTGCCTTGCTTGCATCAATAATTGTGTTGATAGCCGCTTTTCATTTCTAGCATGTGATGTCCTTGATAAGCTTACCGTAGTTGCCCACAAGATAAAATTGTCCACAGTGTTATTTTTCTTAAATTCATTTCTGTGTTTCCTTTTTCCACAGAAGCTGTACTGTTTTAATCTATTGTTGACTACCTTATCTGAACAGTTAGAGCCCTTCACAACTATAGCAACTCATTCAATTGATGAGATGAGGTATACATCTCATAAGCAACAGTTAATAGCATTAAAATATTTATAGCATTGTTACCACACAGATAATATTTATTATAATACAGTATTATCCATCTATAGGTAAATTAATTTTATTTGTTAAATTGAAATTAAATTTATTTGCCATCTATCGAGGCAAATACTCTAGAGCTACTCTAAGTGCCTTACAATAATAAAAAGGAAGAAAAATGAAAAGATGAGTAAAATATCTTTCTTTACATCTTGTTTAGCGGTTACAATCTGTTCCTTAAATCAGAAGCAACACCAAATGACTATCAGAGAGAGGGAGATGCTGCTAAGATTATTTGTTTCTGCTGGTTTCATTCAGATGAAGTTCTCTCTTACACTTTACTCTCATGCTGGAATGTGTCAGGTGCACCAAATTTGGTCATAAATGGTTGGAAAATGATTCTAAAGATCAAACTGAACAAGTTTGGCCAACAGTATCCTAAACATGGTTCCAATATTATTGTCTTGACAGACAATGAAGGATGGAGTCCTATAAAAAATTAATTTGGAATGTATGTCCAATTGAAAACCGTATGATATATTTCTGAAGAGCTATGTATAACGTTATGTGGTAAGGAAATCACAACTTCATTGAAAAACAACTGAGTAGAAGATTAATCAACTTGGATAGCCCAAGGTATGTAGGTCCCAGGCTTGTCTCTTGGAATCTAAATAAGAAAGGAACATGAAAAATTATTTAATCATGTGATTGTTTAGTATGAAATAAAACATCATTATTACAGTCGACATTCTAGACTGCATATTTAACTTGCTCGATAAGATACAACACAACATACTGGGGCTCTGTTGTGGGCTGCTACAAGTACTTGCAATGTAATAGCCAATATAATACTGTACACGAAGCATTTTCTTCCAGTCTTGAGAGCCGTTAAGGAAAAGTGGGGTAAGGAGATAGAACACTCTGTACTACTGCAATTTGAACCACGTGGGAGTTTTCTACAACAGTGCATTCTATTAGTAGGTTGGGAATTTTTGGGGGGGAGGCATTAAAAAAACCATAAAATGCTATTGTAATAAAATACATTTGTTTTGCTTTATTATAGCTGCTGCTTTGCAAGATTAATCTTAAATATTTCCAAAATATTTGGAAATCTGAAATCTGCTTTTGGTTAGTTTATGGACTTACTCTATATATCTCCATATATTTCCTGAATCTTGTAAAACCTTGGATTGGTAGCTTTGCTTCATCATTTCATGAACACTGAACCTGACTGTCTTAAGCAGATAACAAATGGAAGTTTGTTTTGCTCCAAACCGAAGGTCAGTGTTTTAAGAAGGCAACTATAAAGTTAAAATTGCATACATACTAATCCATGGTGCACAACATTTATGCAACATCTTTCAAATGTTCAGATTACTTTGCTATGAAATGAACTTTTCACATTTAATGGGCAAGAAAATAGCATGAAAGTTTTTTAGTGCATTGCATAACAACATACCAAAATTAAACTTCACAGAAACTCTCATAATATTTAAGTTGGTCCTAGACAAACGCATAATACTAAATTTCAAAGTGCCTAATTCATCTAAATGGTAGAAAGCAAGGATAGCAAAAAAAAAAAAACATTTTAGATTAGTGATATCAATGAATTGGTGGTTCATTCAATCAATCTTTATTACAGTCACGGATCAGCACTACAAACAAAAGCATTAAAAAAATAGTAAAAAATAAAAATAAAAGGCAGACAGAATAATATATTGCAATGGTGGGTTATCAGTGGGCAGTTAAAAGTTCATCTAATTTTACATACACCATAGCAAAATTAGGCCATATTCAAAGAAACTATTTTGTACTGATCTGCTAATGATTGCATATAAAAAGACCATTATTTTACAGATATTTTATTAGGCAAGGTGTTATAAATTGAGTCTGTGGGTCCTTATAGAAGATGCAGTATAGCAAGATGTGAGCTATAGTTTCAATAGCCCTTTTCCACAGGGGCACAGTCTCAGCTCATATAATATTTTTTTGCATCAGCCCTCCAAAACTGCTGAGAAGTGTATTGCAGCTTGCTAAGGTTAGTGCCCTTCAGATTTTTGGGGTGGTTATTTGATATAAATACCTTGCTGCTTTAAGAGGGGGAGTTTGACTATTCAAATAAACATTCTTGAGAAGAGCAGCCTGATCTTGCTGGATTTCCAGCAAGATCTTTAATATGTGATTTGTGCAAGAAGTGCACATTCATACCCCATCATTTAAAAAAATTGGTAGTTCAGAAGTGGGGGACGTTTTGCAGCTTACACAGTAAATCACAATAAAATAATATAGCAAAGTTTTAATCACATCAAGCAGTGGTATGATTAAATGGTGATTCTGGAAACACAGAAGAAGAAGGAGAACCAGTCAGAAAAGGTTGTTTTATTCAGTCTCTCTCCCTCCCTCTCTCTCCCTCCCTCCCTCTCTCTCTCTCTCTCCCTCCCTCCCTCCCTCCCTCTCCTCAGCTTAATTTTTCCTCATTTAACAGTACTGAGCATTTCAGACTATAGTTTGATACTCTTTCATTTACAAACTTTGCCTTGCTTGTTGAAGTAGAAATGAAGGTTAGAGGCAAAGGATAGAGGAAATGACAGGGCAGAGTCTTACCATCTCTGTAAAGTAATCAGCACAGGCCATGCGAATCCTCTCTACATTCAGTGGACTGTCCAGTGTGAAAACAGAGTTTAATCCTCTTTCCTTCCGTGCAGCACTTATTGCGTCTCTTACAGCAAAAAATACAGAGGATGCAAGGAATACTCCAGATTCCCCCAATCCCTGGAGAAAAATAAAAATAACCCAAGGGAAGGAAAAAAGTAATAGGTGCAACATTCTCGTACAATAATGTATAAGGCTATATCATACAATAATTTCACACAGCTAAAGTCTGATCCAGTCATCCTATTCTGATAGCAGCATCCTAAAACTTCGGAATATTTTCAGTGCATAAAAGACGAAGCTCCTCTTGAACCGGAAATACAGAAAATGTATTACAGTTTGTAGAAATTGCATCCTTTTCTACACGCTGCAGATACTGAAGCTCAAATTTTGGCCACCAAATGAGAAGATGACTCATTGGAAAAGACACTGATGTTGGGAAAGATTGAAGACAAATGAAAAAGGAGATGGCAGAGGATAAGATGGTTTTAGATAGTGTCATCAATGCAGTGGGCATGAGTTTAGGCACACTCCAGGAGACAGTGGAGGATAAGAGAGCCTGGCATGCTACAATTCATGGGGTCATGAAAAATCGGACAAAATCTAGCCGCTGAACAACATCAAATGTACTTAAAAGGTTCTTACAAATTCAACTTTCACAGAAAACAACACGGAAGTATTTATGGAGATCTTGCATTTTTAATTTGCATATTAAGTACGGTAGTAAGTATTAAGCAAGATCCTTTTTCTTGGTCATCAATAAAGGTTTTACCTGTAACTGCTTTATAAAACAGAGCTTTTCTTTTCAGGAAAATGTTTATTTTTACATGTGATGCATAGTTTACACGTTTTTGATTCCTTAAGCCTATTTTACTACTTATATAAAAGTATAAGATTTACTGCATATTATCAGACTACTGAACCATCTAAATTTAATGTATTTTCAGTTGAAGCCAAGCCACCTTCAAAGATCTATCAAAAATTGCCTCAGCTATTAGACTATACATACTATATACTATACTACATACTACATACCATATTAGACTACACATTTCACTTTCAGAGACATTAGTCACAAGTGGTTAACAATTTCCTGTTTGACATTGCTATTCTTGGTTTCTAAATTAATATATAGATCTTACTGTCCATATGTAGGGGTAGTCTAAAAATGTTCTGCCCAGATCATTTTGACGTGGAAAAAGTCCCTGATTTTTTTATTTTTTGAATATCTTATTTTGATGTTTTGTTTTTAACATTAATTTATGATACAGACTTTAATTGAAGGGTTGTTGCTTGTGCTCCTATTTTTATTGTATCTTATTGACATAAACTTCTTGGAGTCCTGTGTTTGGGAAAATATAAGTTGTTACAATAAAATAAAATAATCATCATGCCACTTGGAAAAGTAACTCATAAACCTGGAGCACTCTGCAAGTTGTTCTTTATCCTTTAGTAGAGAAAACAAAGCTTAACAAAATGGAAATTGCATCCTTCCTCCTACCCACCTCCATCTTTTGGACATGATCAAGTTCAGACCAAGTTCATATCTTTGCCTAATCCTATCAGACTTAAATTGATCCTTTTTGGGCCAAGACAACACCCCCTGGTAATCCCATTTTAACCAAAGAATAGAAGTCTTCTCACCAGCTCAAAGTACAACCCAAGGACAATCCTAGGCATAGTAACAACATAGTAATAATTCTCAAAATTCCATCCTCAATCAGCCTGAAAACTCAACATTCCATTTCTTTTTAACAGTGGACATCCTTGGCTCTGTTGCCTTCCTGAAAGGCCCATTTTGCCTAACAATAGGTGCACTAACAAACTCCTGCCTAGCTTCCACAACTGGCTTCCAAATCTGATCTATAGGATTTCCTGCTTTATAGCCCTTAACTTCAATAGAAATATTTGCTTTCCCATACTTTGGGATTCCCTCTTTCTTGTAAAGCAGGCACCCAGCAATCATTAAATAAATAGCATTTTCTTCTTGGAGTTGTGTTCCTTACTTCAACAATCCCAGGACAATCCATATTATTTGCTTACCCTGGAAGAATAGATAGCAATTGGATTGCTTGAGTTTGGCAGCAAGTAGGTTCTAAGCTCTTCTGGAATATCACAAAGACCCGGTATCTTATATGTGTCAGGACCCAATGTATACTGCTGTCCTTCTGGAGAGAATTTTATTTCTTCTGATGTATAAAGTCCAAGTCCCTGAATAAAGCCACCTTCAACCTGAGAAAAATAAAATACACATTTTCTGTTTTTTTATATATTTCTTCTAAGAAAATAATAGCTTCTTAAGTTTGCCGTACTAAGTATATTTCCTTGGAAATTTGTTTCCCTGAAGAGCCTTGGTGGTACAGGGGTTTAAGGCACCCTGTTATTAAGCTGGTTATTAAGACCAGCTGCCTGCAATTACTGCAGGGTTCGAATCTCGCCAAGGCTCAAGGTTGACTCAGCCTTCCATCCTTTCTAAGGTAGGTGAAATGAGGACCCAGTTGTGGGGGCAATAAGCTGACTTTGTATAAATATACAAAAGGATGAAGGCTATTGCTGAGCACATTGTAAGCCGCCCTGAGTCTTCGGAGAAGGGCGGCATATAAATCAAATTAAAAAAAAAATGTGCATAGGCTAGTACTGTAGAAATAATATTTTTTGTACTTCTGCAGAGCAGCAACTCTGACAAGTTTCTTAAATTTGGAGATATCTATTGGACACTTCTGTTGACTTATGAGAATCCACTAAAATGAAGGGTAGGGTAGATGGTATGCTGACATGATAATCACACTTTACAGCATATGCTGGCTTTCAGTTCTTATTTAATAGTTCCATCCTATCCCAGGATTTTTTTGGATTTAAAGTACTTTCCACAAAATGTAGAAAATGCATATTGGCTTTCTATTTCTTAACTGCCATCCACTCTTAATTTACATTAACATAGGGGGTTTCTTGTTATTTATAATTTTCTTTTAAATATTTATTTGTCAGTTAGGATTCTTCTGTTGACCCATCATATTTCAACTTCATCACATAAGCAATATTTATCTAGAATTAAAGGAACATCAGCAAGAATGGGCTCTTTGGTCCCCTGCCCTTCTTCATAGTGACTTCTCCATTCCAACAAGTCCATTCCCACTATTACTGAAGGAAGATATATTAATTTATTTATTAAATTTATTCGCAGCCCATCCCATGTTGAAATGACTTACAGGATATGTCCTAAAAGATAAAGAGAACCTCTTTCTCAAACATCTATTTGGAGAAGTCCATGGGTGCTGAGATTTTGAACACAATCTTTTTCGGCTGCAGCTCTCAATGAATCAGCTACTATTCTTTGTTCTTCCAAGCACTGCTTCTGTTGCAAGTTTATCAGACATCCATGAATCCTTTTTGCAAATATTTCATTGCTATAATCTTAGGTCCTTTCCCCTAATTACATGCCTCCCTCCTTCCTTCCATTTAGTTTTTTATCCCCTTAGGCAGATCACATATATTGTAGTTTGATTGGAAAAAGAAAGTAAAAAAAAAAGGATGCAAAAATAAAAAAATGTCTTACAGTAACACATGTTTGTATACTAATTGTGACACCAGCAACAATCTGGAAATAAAATGCCAAGATGGACTAAAAATTAATGCAGATTTGCACTGTTTCTCTCTACAACCATGGTGCTTGGAAGCTTCTTAATATTCAAATGTGAAACAATATAAAAATAAAATTAAAAAAAATCAACAGTGTAGATAACCAAATCTATAAGAATGCAATGTGATCAATAAGAGAAAACTGAATTCTGCAGCATGGATATTCGAAAACATCACACTCTTGTTTGATCATTCCAGCCTATCCCAGGATTGATAAGAAAATTATATGGTAACATTTAATTTATCTTTTCACTTATCACATTTTCTATCTATTTACTACTAAAATACTCATTATCATGACATTTAACTGGCCAAAATAGTATATCATAGGGCAAAAAGCTACTTCAAATGGACTAAATAGCATAATGTGTCCAAAATCCAGAATCCATGACTCCTAAGGAAATGAAATTTGGGAAACTGCTACTGGCAGCTGCTGCATCTGCAGGGCTGTTGCTGCTGCAGTCACATGATCTTTATTTTCAATATTGTGTGACAGTTTCCCAGCCAGTCTCACAATCCCTTGCTACTTCTCCCATGTAACAGCAGCCACTTAGCTGCCTGCTAGAAGGGGGAAAGAAGGGAGGGAGGGAGGGAGGGAGGGAAGGAAGGAAGGAAGGAAGGAAGGAAGGAAGGATCTGAACAATAACATGCAACTGGGGTTCATTTCTTTGATATTTCAGGAAAGATTGTTTGTAGTTACAATAAATCGTTTCTCCGTCTTTTGGCTAAGATCAAATGTAGAGAGTGTGTGTGTCTGTGTCTGTGTGTGTGTGTAGGTGTATGTGTGTAGTTACAATAAGGTTGGAATTTGAAGTACATACCTGCCCTATGTCAATGCCTGGGTTGATGCTGAAACTACCATCTATGACAATGTCAGTTCGGAGATTCTGTTGCACAGAGAAATTATCATCAAAACATTTTATAGCAGTGCAGGAAAAAAAATGAAAAACTGAAACATTCAAGCCTATGATATTATAAGGACAAATATATTATTACCATAAAATTTTAGGAAGTTTTTCCAGCAGGCATGATAACATTTGGGGGCTTTTGGGTTGGAACGCACTGCACCTTTGAACTTGTCCTCCTGAAGCCTCTAAGTATGGCTATATGTCTGGTAATTTATGAAGAGAAACAGGCTAGGGGATGAAGGATCCTAAGTACAATATTTTTCTGCATTTGATAGCTCTGTTCTGGCCCAAAAAAACATCACCAAGTTGAGACCACTTGGGACTTCATGACAACTTTGGACCTAACCGAAGTAATTTCTGGCTCAACTTAAAAGTCAGTTCACACATTAGACCTGGCTTGTATCTCAGAGCGATGGCAATGTTATCTAGATTTGGGGAATGCTACTATCAATTCCTTGTCATGGATGGATTTTCCTTGCTGGTTCTTGATTATTCTGATGTCACAGGGAAGCAGAGCTAATTTGAACAATCTGCCTGAAGCACCTGATAGATTCTAATGAGTTCCAAAGGGAATTTGGAATGTTCCTGGAATTCTGGTGCATAGTTCAACTGAGTCGCTTGTTGCTGCTTGAAATGAAGGAAACTTTGGCCTTGGATCAGATTGCCCCTATCCAGTTTCTCTAGACACATGGATCCTGGAGAGTCTCAGGCTTTCAAAGGACCGTTGGTGATAAAATAACCTAAGAAAAGTCTACAGTGTCCATGAAGGAAAACGAACAGTGAACTTGACCAAACATGGGTAAAGCCTTCCTTAAGGATTGGCAATAAAAGCAATGAAACAATTATTCCTCCATCTCTACTGTATCTGTCAATAACTACATCCCTCCTAAGTAAGGAGGAGCCACAGCAGGGGTGGGTTCTACTTACCTTTATTACTGGTTTGCAGCGTGCACACACGCTCTTCTGAGCATGCACAGAGACTTCTGCACATGTGCAGATCACCTATGATGTTGTCTGGGTCAGTGGGTGGAACCTCCTGCAGGTTTTACTACCAGTTTTTGCGAACCGGTCCGAACCGGGAGCAATCCACCACTGAGCCACGGGAATTCTTGCAGGGCTCCTGTGAAGACTATTTTAGTTAAATATCAGACAAAGTTGCTCATTGTCTCAGAGTTAGAATACGGGTCTTCAGATTCCGTGGAATTGCCTGAGGCAATTGGTGATCTGAGAAGAGTTTGAACTAGTTAGTCCTGATGAGGTAGATGAGACAGACAACGTCTTTCAAGATGTGAATTATGTTCTGGATTCCTCTCCCTCCTGGTTGATAAGGTTTCCTGGGAAATGACAGGTGGTTGGGTCCATGCAACGGTAAATATTTCTCTGTGGGAAGGGATGGTTCCAACCACCTTGAAGAGATGGTTGTCTATACCCTCTCCTTAAGAGATCATTGCTGAATGCAATGAATTTGAACAACTTTTATCCAATGTTCAATCTTTCCTTTTTAGGAAGATCATTGATAATTGGTTGCCTTAAACTCTAAAGACCTCTGGAAGATGTAGATGATTTCAACTCTTTTCAGTCAGGATTCAGGCCTGATTATAGTGCTAAAACAGTATTGATTGTGCTTGTTGATGATCTCTTGAAGGCTCAATATGGGAAAAATGCATCCATCCTGCCCAGCCTTGACCTCTCAGTTGGTTTTTGGTCACTGATCATGGTGTCATATGCTGGTTTAGGGTATTGGCAGAGGTGGGCTTCACATACTGTAACAACCGGTATGCCCAGCACCGGAAATGTGAGCGAGCAAGCACCATCTGCACATGTGTGCGGCATCACAAACATGGCAATTTGCTTGTACATCCTGTCCGCACATGCATGTGACATCAAACAACATGGCAATTCACTCTCTCGCGCCATCCGCACATGTGTGCGGTGTCACAAAACACAGCAATATAGGACGGGATTGCACCCACCCCTAGGTCATTACTACCACTTTGCCCAAACTGGTCTGAATCGGCTGAATCCCACCTCTGGGTACTGGAATGGAAGTCGACATAGTATGGTGATTTTAGTCCGTTCTTTAGAGCCGCTTCCAGTTGGTGTTAGCAGGTTGGGAAAATTCAAGACTGAAGCTCTGCTTTGTGAGGTGCCTCAGGGCTCTGCATTCTCCCCACCCCTATTTAACATTTGCATGAAGCTGCTATCATCTGCTGGCACAAGGTGCCATATCATCGGTATGCTAATAATACCCTATTCCCATGATGGTGAACATATGGCACGCATGCCAAAGGTGGCACGCAGCACCCTCTCTGTGGGCACGTGAGCCCTCGCCCCAGTTCAGCTCCGCTGCACATATGTGCATGCCTACTGCCGGCCAGCTGGTCTTTGGGTCTCTGCCATGCATGCGGGGGAGGGGTGTGCACGCACATGCACAGGTGGTGCGGGGCACGCATGCACGGGGCAGGGTACATGCGCAGGGGCTGCACATGCATTGCATTTTGGGGGTTCGGGCACGTACATGTGTATTCAGGGACTCAGTCCGGAAAAGGTTAGCCATCACTGCCCTATTCCTTTCCTGATGCCTAGAGACTATAAAGGTCTGGGTGGGGGTTCAGTTTTAAGCCGTCCTCGCATTGTCAGTTCCTGAGATTTTCCATCTTTAACTCTATCAAAGGTACACATCCCCAGTCAGTGTGTAATTTTGGATTCCTACCGGACTTACAGTAGGAGCAGGTAGTAGCTGTAAATTATGCCTTTGCACAATTTCGTTCCTCAAATGCATCCAGATCTCAACTGGAAGGTCTTACTCACAGTGACTGATACCTTAATTGCTTTCTGTTTGGATTATTATCACTTGCTGTGCATGGGGCTGCACTTGAACAGGACTTGGAAGCTGAGCTGCTGCAGGAAGCAGTGGTGTGGGCAGTCTTTGGCATTTCTTTTTAATTCTTGTATAACACATATGCTCCACAAGCTGCACTGGATTCCAATAGACTTTATGGTGTGATGAAAGGTGCTAATTATCACTTATAAAGCCCTATGTGACATGAGGGCAGGCTACTTGTGGGGCTGCCTCTCTCTCACTGCTATGCCCAAATTTAGTACAAGATATATGATCTATTCTCTTCATGGATCAACTGCCTTGTCGTGGCGAAGGGGCTTGTGTAGCTCCCTGAAGCTATGAGCTATGCTGCGCAAGGCCATCCAAGACAGACAGGTCATAACAGAGAGCTCTGACAAAATGTGATCCACTGGAGAAGGAAATGGCAACCCACTCCAATATCTTTGTCATGAAAACCCCATGGACAGTACCAGAAGGCAAAAAGTTATGATGCTGGAAGATGAGCCCCTCAGGTAAGAAGGTGTCCAATATGCTACTGAGGAAGAAGAGAGGGCTAGTATTAGTAGCACCAGAAAGAATTAAGCGGCTGAGTCAAAGCCGAAAGAACACTCAGTTGTGGATGTATCTGGTGGTGAAAGGAAAGTCCGATGCTGTAAAGATTTATACTCCATAGGAACCTGGAATATAAGAGCCACGAATCAAGGCAAGCTGGACATGGTTAAACAAGAGATGACAAGACTGAACATTGACATTTTAGGAAACAGTGAACAGGAACGGGTGAATTTAATTCAGAGGACCATCAGGTATACTACTGTGGGCAAGAATCCCTCAGAAGAAATGGAGTAGCCTTCATAGTCAATAAAAGAGTAGGAAAAGCAATACTGGGATACAATCCCCAAAATGACAGAATGATCTCAGTTCGAATCCAAGGCAAACCATTCAACATCACAGTAGTTCAAGTCTATCCCCCAACCACTGGTGCTGAAGAGGATGAAATTGACCTGTTCTATGAAGCCCTACAACCCCTTCTAGAATTAACACCAAAAAATTATGTCTTTATCATCATGGGGGATTGGAATGCTAAAGCAGGAAGCCAAAAGATAACCAGAATAACAGGCAAGTTTGGCCTTGGAGTATGAAATGAAGCAGGGTGCAGGCTGGTAGAATTGGGTCAAGAGAATACGATGGTCATAGCAAACACTCTTTTCCAACAACCCAAGAGACAACTCTACACATGGACATCACCAGACGGTCAATACAGAAATCAGATTGACTACGTGCTCTGCAGCCAAAAATGAAGAAGCTCTATACAATCAGTAAAAACAAGACTAGGAGCTGACTGTGGCTCAGATCATGAACTTTTTGTTGCAAAATTTAAGTTTAAATTGAAGAAAGTAGGGAAAAACACTAGGCCACTAAGGTATGAACTAAATCATATCCCTGATGAATATACAGTAGACGTGACAAATAGATTTAAGGAATTAGATCTGATAGACAGAATGCCTGAAGAACTATGGAAAGAGGTTCGCAACATTGTACAAGAGGTAGCAACTAAAACCATCCCAAAGAAAAAGAAATGAAAGAAAGCAAAATGGCTGTCTGAGGAAGATTTACAAATAGCTGAGGAAAGAAGGGAAGCAAAAGGCAAGGGAGAAAGAGAAAGATACAGCCAATTGAATGCAGAATTCCAAATAATAGCTAGAAGAGATGAGAATGCTTTCTTAAATGAACAGTGCAAAGAAATAGAAGAAAACAATAGAATAGGAAGGACCAGAGATCTCTTCAAGAAAATTGGAGATATGAAGGGAACGTTTCATGCAAAGATGGGCATGATAAAGGACCAAAATGGCAGGGAGCTAACAGAGGCAGAAGAGATTAAGAAGAGGCAAAATTACACAGAAGAATTATACAAGAATAAGCTTAATGTCCCTGATAACCATGATGGGGTGGTCACTGACCTAGAGCCAGACATTCTGGAATGTAAAGTCAAATGGGCCTTAGGAAGTCTGAGCAACAACAAAGCTAGTGGAGGTGACAGTATTCCAGCTGAGCTATTCAAAATCTTGAAAGATGATGCAGTAAAAGTGCTACACTCAATTTGCCAGCAAATTTGGAAAAGTCAACAGTGGCCACAGGATTGGAAAAGGTCAGTTTATATTCCAATTCCAAAGAAGGGCAATGCCAAAGAATGTTCAAACTACAGCAGCATTGCATTCATTTCACATGCTAGCAAAGTTATGCTCAAAATCCTACAAGTTAGGCCCGAGCAGTATGTGCACCGAGAACTACCAGAAGTACAGGCAGATTTTGAAGAGGCAGAGGAAGTAGAGATCAAATTGCCAACATACGCTGGATCATGGAGAAAGCTAGGGAGTACCAGAAAAACATCTACTTCTGCTTCATTGACTATGCTAAAGCGTTTGATTGTGTGGATCACAACAAATTGTAGCAGGTTCTTAAAGAGATGAGAGTTCCAGACCATCTTATTTGTCTCTTGAGAAACCTATATGCGGGTCAAGAAGCAACAGTGTGAACTGGACACAGAATCACTGATTGGTTCAAAATTGGGAAAGGAGTTCGGCAAGGCTTTATATTGTTGCCCTGCCTATTTAACTTATATACAGAGCACATCATGAGAAAGGCGGGGCTAGATGAATCACAAGTTGGAATTAAGATTGCCAGGAGAAATATTCACAACCACAGATATGCAGATGATACCACCCTAATGGCAGAAAGTTAAGAGGAACTAAAGAGCCTCTTGATGTGGGTAAAGGAAGAGAGTGCAAAAGCTGACTTGAAACTCAACATTAAGAAAACTAAGATCATGGCATCCAGCTCTCTCAATTCCTGGCAAATAGATGGGGAAGAAATGGAGATAGTGACAGATTTTATTTTCCTGGGCTCCAAGATCACCACAGATGGGGACTGCAGCCAAGAAATTAAAAGACGCTCCTGGGGAGGAAAGCTATGGCAAATCTAGACAGCATACTAAAAAGCAGAGACATCACCCTGCCAACAAAAGTGTGTATAGTCAAGGCTATGGTTTTCCCACTTGCAATGTATGGCTGTGAAATGTGGACCATAAAGAAGGCTGAGCGCCAAAGAATTGAGGCCTTTGAACTATGGTGCTGGAGAAGACTCCTGCAAGTCCCTTGGACTGCAAGGCAATCAAACCGGTCAGTCCTAGAGATCAACCGTTACTGCTCTTTAGAAGGCCAGATCCTGAAGATGAAATTCAAATATTTTGGCCACCTAATGAGAAAGAAGGACTCACTGGAGAAGAGCCTAATGCTGGGAAAGATTGAGGGCAAAAGAAGAAGGGGACGAGAGAATGAGGTGGCTGGATGGAGTCACCGAAGCAGTTGGTGTGAGTTTAAATGGACTCCAGGGGATGGTAGAAAACAGGAAGACCTGTGTTGTGACTCCGACCCTCGAGCCCGTCTTATCAGAGGGAGAAGACTCCGAAAATGAAGGAGAGGAGTTGGCAAGGCCTCCCTCTCCAGGACCCTCCTCTCTGGCAATGCCTCAGGTGTCCTCCAAAAGCCAAGAGCCAGGCACTTTCGAGCAGCTGCAGTTAGACAGCGACAGAGATGAGTCTTGGCTGGATCCCCGACAGCGTCAGAAAAACACGCGCGCGCAGCAAAGAAGGAGACGTGCCAGAGATTAAGCTGAGTCACTGGACCACACCCCACAGGGGATGAAAGGGGGTATGGTGGCCATTCAGGCCTTGTGACGGACAAAACTGAAAAGCTAGCAAGTCATACTGCGTTTCTGGAACTTCGTTATATGCCCTCCTTGGATTTATTATGGACTGGACTTGACAATTCTTTGGCTTTGTGGACTCATTTTGGTTTATCGGACGGAGGAGAAAAACTTCCCTTTGTGAGTAAAGTTTTTGGCAGGCAGCTACTGGGTTGCTGCCAATTCTGTTATCTCAAAGGAATTCCTGACTGCTGGTTTTATTAACTCCTGGCTGACTGTTTGTGTGTGTGTGTGTGAGACGGGGACAGAACAACCTGGAGGAATGTTGTCCATGAGGTCGCGATGGATCAGACATGACTTCACGACAAACAACATATGATCTATGATGTGATTGAGATCATTATTTTATTCTTGAATACTGGGGATTTTGTGGTTAGTGTTTTAATCCTTGTATACCAACTGGAGACACTGTTGTAAGATGAATGACCATATAAATACTGTTTGTTTATATCTTTGAAATACTTGCTGATATATGTTACAATCTCTCTATGTTTATCCTTCAAAATGTTTGGTGGTTGAGCATTGCTTTAGCACAAAATTTGCTGATCACCCAAACCTAAAAGGCAGGACCTAAAAGGCACCCCATAAATGGTGGCTAACCTTTTTGCCATCACGTGCCAGGAGAGGGGGGGGAGCAGGGAAGGTTCGCGTGCGCATGTGCCCACACTCATAATTCTATGCGCCCTGCCCTGCGCATGCATGCGCAACCCCCCATCCCCCTGCTCCTGGCATGCAATGGCCCGTTAGGCCCATTTTTCTTTCTCGCCTGGCTCCAGATCCTCTCTGTGCATCTGGGAAGGGTGAAAACAGCCTTTTTCACACCCTCGGAGGCGCTCTGGAGGCCTGAAAGGGCCCATTTCCCAACTCCCGGTGGGACAGGAAGTGATGTTTTTTGCTATCCCCAGCCTCCAGAGACTCTTAGAGAGAGGACAGCAAAAAAAGTCACTCCCTGTCCCACCGGGAGTTGGGAAATGGGCCCTTTCAGGCCTCCGGAGGGCCTCCAAGGGAGTAGGAAAGGCTGTTTTCGCCCTCCCCAGATGCACAGAAAGGATCTGGAGCCAGGTGAGAAAGAAAAATGAGCCTTCCCCACCTGCCCCAGGCCCTCCGGAGGCAGGAAGCAGCCTGTTTCCCTACTTCGGAGAAGGCCCGAAGGCCCGAAAATCAGCTGGCCGGCACGCGCATGCACGCCAGAGCTGAGCTGTCGTGCGCACTGATATGGCTACACGTGCCACCTGTGGCACGCATGCCATAGGTTCGCCATCACGGCCATAGGCTATCCCATGGTTGAGCAGAAAAGTGGAGATTATGATCCACTTTTGGACTGGACTTACTTTATGGTCACCAGTGAGGCAGTCAATCTCAACTTCAGAACATGATGCAGCAAAAATAAAATATGGAAATGCGTGACCTTCTCCTTTCTCCCAATCCATATTGACAACATATCCTCTGATGGGAAAGGGGGAAAAAATGAGAGTGTTTCTTTTAGGAATCTTTTCAAACAGACATACACAAGTCATGTGAAAGGATCAAAGTATTAAGATACTCTAAACGAAATAAAAAAAAGGATCTGGGGTAAGATGAAGAAGCTCCTTCTGTTTCAGTGGAAAATAACAAAACGGAAATTGATTGCTAGATAGAAAAAACAATGACAGTTGTCATTTTCTGCTATATCTAATTAAGGGCTCAAAAGAGACCTGGAATTTGCTGGGGTAACTTCTGAACTGCCCGAGTTTGTGACTCAAATAAATAGGACACATAGCTTTTTGCAAACATTAACACTGTTGCACTGAGCTGCTCCAAAATGATAGCCTCTGCCTTTCCCTTTGAATCTGTCAATGACTTTTCCCAATCCCAATTACAAAATATTTTTGGACCTCGCCTGTTGGCTTATTTAAAACATTCACATTGAGCAAGACAATACCAGAAGGAAATCCTTCCCTTCTGTTCCTTTGTGCCTTTCCAGAGAATTAAGGTACTATCAACCTTCCCTTATGTCAGGATAAAACATATACAGGCATTACATTTTCTGACCTCATTATCACCCCCAATCAGGCTCTCTTGTGCATCAGTGCCCAATAGTTCTGTTTCTAATTGAGATGATTATGCATGTGCAGGATGTGATAAGTAAGTCAATAGCTTGATTCATATCTTCATCTTCAGCGTGGATCTGTTCTGTCCGTATTCATGTCAGAAGCACCAGCAAAGATAACTGAAGAGTGCTTCACAGTTGAAAGGATTTGCCAGTAACAACATTGTTGCTCAGGGGACATCCCACTGCCAAAAGTAGTGCAATTTTGGGGGGGCTCCTTTAATTTCCCTATGGATCTGTTAAGGATTACTTAAGAGTTCTATTGGCTGATTATTCTAATACTGTTGTGCAATTGAGCTTTGTTTGAATATACTTGGCCATCAACTCTTTTCACCATTCAGTGGAGAAGGTCAGATAGTAACAGCTGCAGGTCACATTGTATTGCACAGGTAGACAGGAAGCAGGGTCATTTGAATGCAAAAGAAGTTTGGTTGCTAGACAATGTAAAAGAACAATGGATTTGTAACTGGCTGACCAACTGCACTCAACATCTAGTCCTTAATGGAACTGCATCTACATGGAGGAAAGTATACAGTGGGGTACCCCAAGGCTCTGTTTTAGATAGATCCGGTACTCTTCAATATCTTTCTAGTATAGGGCCTTTGAGAACAATCTTGTTTGCTCTTGCCCTCCCAAGTCTGCAGTGATATTCAGCATGTGAAATTCCCGATTTATCACCTTTGATATTGAAAATAAAGCCATTTAGGAATTTGGAACAAATTGCTTACTTGAAGAAGCCAGTAGCAGAGAGGCTGATGCTTTCCTCATGGGCAGTTTTAATCTGAAAAAGATAAATAGTTAAGTAGCAATATTTATAATACTGACAAAATGTATTTGTGCATAAAACAAAGCCAAAATGGGGATATCAAAGGTCAGCCTTCCTCCTTTACATAAAAGAGGTGAGAAAAATGTCTTGTTGAATTTGTTCTCCGCTTATGCATCTAGGATTAACTCCCCAGAAATGTATATTTGCTGATATTAAGCAACTTCCCTGGATCCACATCGTAGAATTTTAAGACTGTGTGTAGAAGATGCTTCTGGACAAATTTGCATGAAGTAGTTACCTTGCCTCAAACATTAATTTTATAAGTGCTCACACACTTTCTACTTCCAATGTTCTTGAATTTACTTAAAGCTTCTTACTCTTTTTTAAAAAAAAAATCTTATCCAAAATGTTCATTAAAAAGGGAAAGGACTATTTCCAAAGGATACTGAGTTGGTTATTCTATTCTTAGGATCCTAAGAGAGCCCATTGTGCACAGAGCATCAGTTAAAGATCACATGTCACCAGAATGAGTTCATTGCTGAAATTAGATAACTTAAATATCCAAAGCTCAGTGGTACCAAGAAGTGCCATATATCATCAATGCTCCCTGTTAGATAAATTTAGAATTGCTGACTATTTTGACATGGTGTTCACTTTAACGTCTATGTTGTTCCTGTATTTATAAGTTAATGTATTAAAAACTATTCTCCTGAAGATGTGCTACTAATAGGGTTAAAATCATTCTGTTTTAAACATGTAAATGGTACGTACCCAATCTTCCCACTTTCCTTTAGGATTTTTTTTAATGATTGGCTCAAGGCGCTTCCTTAGAATTTGACAAGCATTCTGTACAAGATGATACCAAAGAAAACAGGAAAAATTAGTCCCAAAGAATACACGTTATTGTTAAGATAGTATCCAAATTTTATTTTTAAAAGGCACATTTAAGTGTTGTATAGTGGGATTGCCATCTTTTTCTGCAAGAATTGGTTAACATTTTTAATGTTAACCTTCATGACATGAATAATTGAAGGATTTTTTTCTTAACAGAAACTATAATTTTGTTTAAAATTCTTCTAGCATCACAGATGCTTACATGCTAAAGTGCAGTACAAAAGAATGCAACACTACTTTGCTAACTGCACACTGCAACAGAAAATGTGAGTACTTGTTATGGGGAAAGGAATAATAAAACTGTTTAATTATTTTTGAAAGCAAACATAACTGAACTTCAATTGCTTTTCTGCAACTAGACAATAACACAGAGCAGCGGAATGAAGATGCTCTTTTATACTAAGTCAAAAGGAATTTCTCTGGCCCAATATTGTCTACTAAAGCTTTCCCAAGCAGATCCCCAAGCATATTCTTTAATTCCCAAAATTTTCTGTCAGCTTTCTGCAATCTTTAGCCCAGAGTTGTTTGGATATTGCAGGCATTAGAGCTCAATGTCTTTGGAAAAGAAAAAAAGGTGCTCTATTTAGCAAAAACTGCTCTATTTTGTTTGTTAATAATATTCTAGCAACTTAAATATTCGATCAGATAATACCTGTTCCTTTTATTGAGATATTAAAAAATGAATTTGTGATCTGTACATCAATTGCCTAAAAACAGCAAATGAAGCATGGAAAGATATTGACTAAGTTCATATATTGCATTAAGTCATATTTGGTATGATCTATAAAATCACAATTATTTTTTGTATTTGCAACTCTATGTTGGTGAAGTTTTGGATTAGCACTAAAGAGACACAGGTTCTAGCTTATCCTCAGACATGGAAACTGAATGGGTAATTTTAGACCAAACACTTTCAGCCCAACCTACTTCATAGAGCATTGTTACTGAGGAAAAAAAAAGGATGGACCATTATGCATCCACATAGAACTCTTGAAGTAAAAATAGAATGTAAATCTATTAAATAAACCACTCCTTGTCCTCGCCCTGTTCCCCCATAGATGCTGCATGAGTTCACACCTGTCAAAACCAAATAAATCACTTATGCTTCAGGTGTGTGTGAACTCAATTTCTGTATAAAGGCAAAAGAAATGTCCACTATGATTGTAATATAGCTGTGAAAACAGAAGGATCTTTGTTAGAAAAAGATGGCAACTTCTGGCAGGACCTACCTTTTAAAGCCAAAGATGTAAGCAATTTAATCGGACATCAAACTATTTCTTTTAAGATAAATGTCCCATATTAGGTTGGAACATTTTCTCATCTAGTTCAGCACTGCCTACTCTCACAGGAGGAAGCCTCTAGCATAGGTTTTTCCCTTCACTAATAGTTTGATCCTTTAAACTGCAGAGGCTCTATCGTTGAGCTACTCCCTATCTTTCAAATCTAGCAACAGCTGGAAAAAAAGGAAGGCTCCCTTTCACAAAAAGGTAGATTTTAATGTCAGAAGGATTAAGTCCCATCAAATATCAAATGAATTGAAAAGAACATCACCAATTATGTATCTAACCTGAACTGCTTTCCCATTGACATCTCCACCAATTGATCCCGCTGTAGCAATTGCATTCGGTATTGTGACTGTAGTTCTTTCATACTGGTGTATGTAAGATAGTGGTATCTTTAATTCATGGCTAGCCACCTTGTGGTTTTAAAAAAGAAAAAAAATATTAGCATTTGTAATCTTCCTGGAGTTACAATCTAAAATGCAATTACAATTACTACTACAGAGAAAGTTTTATTTAAATAATTTACTATTATAAGACAGAAGTACAGGTAGTCCTTGGGTCACGACAGCAGTTGGGACTCGAATTTCAATTGTTAAACATTTGATCATAAAGTGTGTGACCTCACGTGAACTCATTGCTTAGCAATGACAAACTTGGCAGTCCCCACTGCCATCAATTAGTGGTGTAGCCTGCGAGTTGTTAAGTGAGGACCTCATGTGACTGCAACTTGGGAAAAGGTCCTCAAAACCAAATACCAGGCAAGCAAGCTGGCAGGGAAGAGATACAGGTGGGTTTTAAGGAGTAAGAGTGGGTGGATGACATGGAGTTTGGGCAGGCCATTCCCATGGACAGAAGTTACATAGTGCAGGTGATTTGGAGGATACCACAGAGTGAAAACAGGTGCCGTAGGGAGATGCTATGGAATGTAGGCAGGCGAGTGCTATGGAGTATGAGACCCCCATGCGGGATCCTCTGGAAAAAAGAATCAGGAGCAAAAGCAACTTGCAGGGACAACTTGTGCCCTCCTGCCACAGAGTGCAAAGAGATGCTGTGGACAGGCATTAAGGACTCTGGTCTGGTGGATGCCATGGATATGTACAATATCCCCATGATACCTGCATGGGGGATTCTCTGGAAAAAAGGAGGCAGAAGCAAGAGTGCTTTATGAGAGCAGCTTGTGGTCTCCTGTCAGTTTTCCCATTGATTTTGGTTGTGGGAAGCTGGCAGGGAAGGCCACAAATGCTGATCATGTGACCGTGGGACACTGCAACCATTGTAATTTTGAGCCAGTTACCAAGCCCCTAACTTGTAATCATGTGACCATAAGGACACTGCAATAGTTGCAACTTAGAGTTTTGGTCATAAATTCCCCTCATTCAGCACCTTTGTAACTTTGAATGGTCACTAAACAAACAATGGTAACCTAGGGACTACATGTAATACATCATATTATTTCAGCACAACATCTATACAGTAATGACTAGAGATTATTGACACTCTAATGTTTAGAGAACCTAAATGTTTAAAGATAGAGAAAAAGAACAATCATAGTGTTAACTATGATTTGAAATATGGATGTTAATAAGCGTAAGATTCTTTCTGTTTTACATCCATAGTAAATATAGCATTAAAAGCAATTGCAAATTACATCAAATTTTTATTGTACAATAAAAGTTTCTGTCTTAAGCTGGATATTTAACACTTTTACTGTCAGTATTGTTACTTATGGATTGTGCGTGTTAAAGGAAAAAAGAGGCAAAACAAAATAAACAGGAACAATGTTTTAAAAAAGGAAAAGGAAATAAGGCTATTTGATTTCTAATTTCCTTTTTTGTGCCTCTACTAATTTGCAGTGTTTATAAACTTTTAGGTCTCCTTAGAAGTCAAACTATAACCATTTACATTGGCCAAGCTGCATAATAATATATTCCGTGTATGGGAACCGTTCTTGCTTAAATTTACTCAACCTTCTATTGTGAATATGTACTGTTAATTTTGCCATTGTTGCATATTCTCCAAGGTTAAGTTCCCAATCAGATATTGTCAGAATTGAATCTTTCTTCCAGTGTTGAGCAAAATTTATTCTCACTGCTATAAGCATGTATACCTCACTAAGTTATGATATTTCTTGTTAATGTTTTCTGAGGTTATTGTACATTCAGCAAGAAAAAAATGATTTCATTTCAAACATTCACATTTTCTGCATTGTACTATGTATCTTTCAAGTACAGGTAATCCTTAATTTATGACCACAATGGAGCCTTTAATGGCTTTAAATTGTGACAGTCATAAAACGGTCACCAACCTGATTTTAAGGCATTATTTGCAACGGTCATTAAGTATACTCTGTGGTTGTTAAGTGAATGAATGGTTATGGGCTGGTTTTGCTAAAAACCAGATGTCAGTGTTTGGCAAAATCTTTGTAAAATGTGGTCATGTGATTGCAAGATGCTGCAAACAGTGATAAGTATTGGTATAATATCAATGTGATTGAGTATTGGGCTGGTAGTATAATATGACCGAGTATTGGGCTGGTAGCTAAGCACCCAATACTCGGTCACATTACCATTGGGGTGTGTGGGTGACCACCCGAACTTCAGAATTGGTTCATAAATATCCATAGGGAGGTCCATCATAACTTTGAATGGTCACTAAGCATCAGTTGTCAGTCAAGAACTACCCATAGTTTTGATGGGTTTTTTTTTAGTATATACTGTATATGTCCAGTATAGGTGGTAAAGTGTTCCTTCTGTTTCATGGCATTTCCACATTTATTATTATATGATTTACCTATCTTGGAAATTATTGATAGATGTGTGTACCATCTAGAAAACATTTTGTATCCAATTTTCTTTAGAGTTGTAGCTCAGGATAGGTTTTATGGATTTGATCCATAATTCTTCCCATTGTTGTGACTGTTTCTTTGAAAATTTGCATCCATTTTATCATACAATGTTTTATTTGGTCTGTATCTGTGTCATACCAAAGTAAGAGTTTATATCTGTGCCCTAACAAACAATATTGGTATGCGAGGGGACGGGGCAGAAATGTTAGGTAATTTGATAAACGAACAAACAATGGAACATTCATGCAAATTTACAGTATTTGTCGGCAATAAATATATTGTAATCCATATACATTCCATAGTAGCCATCTCCAGCTGCTGCCTATCACATGAGCTGGACATGCTAGAGAGAAATGATGGGAGTTGTAATTCAACACATGGAAAGGGCACTCAATTTGGAAAGACTGCTTTGCACAAGTTAGGAATATTAAACTTTTAAAAAATCTTAATTACCTGTAACATCTTGGTATAAAGTCCTTGTCCAAATTCACATCCACCATGGGACAGTAGTACTGACCCATCTACATAAATATGAACCAGAGCAGCAGCCTACAAAAAAATAGAAATGTATTTACTTACTTGACAAATGTTAGTTTTAATTTTTTAAATTTATGGAGAATTGCCCTAGGAACAAAGTATCCTTTATCTAGTATATCAGTTTTTTTTTTAAAAAAAGGATAAAATGAGTGATAAAATCAAAGCATAATATTATAGTATTAGAATACACGTTAAGAGTCTGTTTGGACTAAAAGTTGGAAACTCTGAGTTCTAGTCCTCCCTTGAGCAAGAAAACCACCTGGGTCGCTCTCTCTCAACCCTAGGTAGAAGGTGCTAGCAAACCATTTCCAAAATGTTGCCAAGAAAGCTGGATAGATCTGCCCTTGTAGTCAACAGGAATCATGATTGACTCTTAAGATGGTTAACAATAACAAAGTTTAAGGAAGAATTCTGTAAAATGATGAGATACAGATTGGACTAGGTTATAAGTGATGGGCTGGAAAGCCTCTGAGGGCTTTGCTTTATTTGAATAGTGAAGTAACAAAGTTCTGATGATATGTTGATTTGCATCTCCAGTAGATCAGTTTACTACTATTAGTCTATTCATGTTATGACATTGTTCAAAATTACAATATAGGTAGTCTGCAACTTACGATTGTTTGTTTAATGACAATTCAAAGTTATTCCAGCCTCAGAAAAAGTGCCCACTAAGAAGAAGAGGGCTGAAGCTGGAACCTAAGGGAAAATGCTCTTCAAGTCACCAAAATGATTTATATATTTTATTTTATTTATTTATTTTATTCGGCTTATATGCCGCCCAACTCACAATGGACTCAGGGCGGTTCACAACAATAAAACACAAGCCACAATAAAAATAGAGACTAAAATCTAAAAAAATTAAAATTAACCCATTAAAACTCTTAAAACCCCATCATCAGACCAGGTCAAGGGATTTGAAAAGCCAAGTTTTTAATTCCCAGCGGAAGGTGCGAAGGTCAGGCGCTAGTCGGAGCTCCAAGGGGAGTTGATTCCAGAGGGTGGGCGCCCCAACCCAGAAGGCTCTACCCCTGGGGGCCGCCAGCCACCACTGTCTAGCCGACGGCACCCTGAGTAGGCCCTCTCTATGGGCGCGAACCGGACGATGGGATGTTGTTGCTGGCTGTAGGTGGTCCGCCAAATATCCTGGTCCTAAGCCATGTAGGGCTTTATAGGTCAACACCAGCATCTTGAATCTCACCCGGAGGGCAACCGGTAGCCAATGCAAACCGCGCAGGAGGGGTGTAACATGGGAGTATCGGGATTCTCCCATCACAACCTGCGCGGCTGCATTCTGCACCAGCTGAAGCCTCCGAGTGGTCCTCAAGGGATTTCTATAAGATTTCCCTTTCAGTATGACATGGGACCGACTGATTATTCAAGACTTCTCAAATAATTAAAATTTCTAAACATTGAAAAGTAATCCTTATTACAATTCTATAATGAAGGTAATATTGTTCCTAAACAACATATCATAAGAAGTTTGTTACATATAAATATGCAGAATATATAAATATGTATAGCAGAAGAAAGAGCTGTGCCCTGGAAGTTTGGAGAAAAGAGAATGGTTTCTCATGATGGCATTTTCCCAAATGAAATTTACCCACCCCTTCAAAACAGCTGTTCCTTTGCACTAATTATTTTACTTTTGGGAGGATCACATTCTGAAAAGTGAACAACTTGCCTGGTGGTAAAATGTGTAATTATATCCAACTGAAAACAACATGGGGATGATTGCAATTCCTTTCTTCTTCCAGTAATTTTGTTTATTGAATTCCTCAGCAGCTTCTTTTCTGATGTAGTAATCAGACTTCTTCAAGCATTCTTTCCAACATGCCAGCAGATTTCTGGCATCCACCTTTTCTTTGTAGGGAGTTTCAGATATCGTTTTGTATAAATTCACCTCCCTGACCTTCAGCAGAGACACAGAAAATACTTTTAGTTGCTTTATATGTTTAACAAATCATGTAAAACTTGGTATGTGCGTTTATATATTCTCCATTAATAACAATTACCATTTTTAGTATGCTAAAAAAAGAATCACTGGAGTCCAAAGATCCATTCCACATCAGCCATCTGTTCTTTGAGCAGGAAATAAGAGCCCAGGAAGACCATCAGATTATGCCCCAGTTCCAAATGGGTTAGTGCAACCCCATTCGGGACCAGAGGGGACGTTTCCTGGAACTGAGCAATCAAAGAGCCACAGCCAGTCTTGCTAATGCTCAGCTTAACCTGTCCTTCCCATCCAAACCTCCACTGTCTCCAGGGATAGGACAAGGCCTTGACAGCATTACTTGGTTGGTCAAGGTCCAGATGTACAACTGACTATAATCACCATACTGATTATTCCTACCCTAAACATCTCCCACTGTAGATATTAAACAAGAGCAATGACAATGTCAAACTTGTGGCACCCCACAAATCAGGAGCTTTGGACTTGACTTCTCTCCCCTCAACCCCCAACCTCATTATTATTCTCAGTACTATGTCCTGGCCTAAAAAGAGTCCAGATAATTTCTTCCTGGATTCTCAGTAATTGTAACCTGACCATCTTCTCAACAACCATCTCCCAAAAGATTGAAGACTGGACAAAATGTTGTGCTGTGAATAGAAGTGGTAAGCATGCTAGCCATTGTGCACAATATACACACCTCTATCTAGCCAATGCTTTGGTCTCTGTTGCAATATTTTGAGGATCAGACTCAATAAATAATTCAGGAACAAAGTATTCAAACAAAGTACTATTTATTTACAATAGGCATTCTATATTCTCTGAATGATCACAGATAGAAGCAAGAGGGAGGTGCATACATCCCCTTTTATATCAATAAGGCGGAGTAAAGGATGGGAGTGGTTACATATGAATATATTAAGGAAGGAAGAATAAATTAACCCCTGATACCCTGTGTATGTACATTTTCCCCATTTGAGAATAAGGCATTTACTTGTGACAAATCCCCCTCTAAATGCCGATTCGATATACAACAATAATTACATTCAGATTCAGAACAATATAAGACTTGCAATTTTGAAGTTAAATATTTATGTTGTTTAGATTGCAAAGGCTTAGTCAATATATCAGCTATTTGTTCTGAAGTTTCGCAATGAATCGCCTTAATGAATCCATCTTGAGATAATTGCCTTACATGTTTGAATTTGATATCTATATGTCTGGACCTTTGACCAATGGCATCAGATCTAGATATCTCTATAGCAGCTTTATTATCTTCATGTATAATAAATGGTAATGAAGGATTTTTCCAAACATCTGATAACAAATCATTAAACCATACTAGATTATTTGAGGCTTTAGACAAACAGACATATTCTGCCTCAGTTGTTGATGTGGCTACTAAATCTTGTTTCCCAGTATACCAGTAGACTGGACAATCGTTAAGAAAGAATACATAACCTGAGGTGCTTTTTCTGCACTTAGTATCACCTGCCCAATCCGCATCAGCGTAACAAGTGAGAATGGGTTCTTTAACATTATTGGGTTCCAAAAGTAGGCAGAAATCTATGCTATGCTTTAAATATCTTAATATTCGTTTAATAGCTTCCCAATGATACATTAGTGGCTTACTAACATATCTGGATAACAGATTAAGGGGTAAAGCAATATCAGGTCTAGTCCAATTAGATATATACAAAAGGGAACCAATAACTGATCTGTAAAGTGTATTATCTTTAAATTCAGGGGATGATTCATCCATATTTCTTAGAAAATCAGTTTGCATTAGAGTATCACAAGGTTTAGCATCATTTAAATTACATTTATTCAGAAGTTCTATAATTTTGTCTTTCTGAGATAATTTAAATCCTTTTTTTGTCTTATTGATTTGAACTCCAAGATATTTATTTACTTTCCCCAGTGATTTCAAAGAAAAATGTTCATTTAGTTTTGTTACAAATATATCTCTTTTTTCTTTATGTTTACCAATATATAAAATGTCATCCACATAAATTAATACAAATTCCAATGAATCACCTTCCTTTTTAACAAAGAAACAGTTGTCTGCAGTTGTGGCATTGAAATTCATGGTTTTGAGTACATTGACCAAACATTCATACCAACGTTTGCCGGATTGCTTTAATCCGTATAAACTTTTGTTTAATAACCAAGTTTCATTTTTGTTTGTGTATTGGCTGTGAGGTGCTCTCACATATATCTCTTTATCACGTTTTGCATGTAAATATGCAGTTTGTATATCATATTGAAAAACATCAAGGTTAAGTGCAGATGCAATAACTAAAGCTGTTTTAACACTCTCAGTTCTTACAGTGGGAGAGTATTGTCTGTGTAATCCTCAGGATACTTTTAAGCGTAACCTTGTGCAACTAGTCTAGCTTTATATAATGTGTTGCCTTCTTCCAAATTTTTAATTTTAAATATCCATCTGGTGCCTATAATTGTTTTGTCTTTAGGTGCAGAAGTTGGTGTGAATACATTTAATTCTCGCAAGCTGTCCATTTCTTTGGCCATGGCTAATTCCCACTTTTTTCTTTCTTCAATGGGGAGTTTTAATACTTCCTCGTATGTGTTGAGTATTGATGTTTCGTTGTTCATGCACATTATGTAATCTTTATATTTACTTGGTACTTGATTTCTGTTACATCTAATTGTCTTTTTTGGTATGCTTTCGTTATCGTGCAAGTATCTTGCTTCCTTATTGGTTAATGAATCTGTTCTTATTCTGGTGTGATTATTTGTCCATGTTTTATTCTTGTTTTCATGTATGTTGTGGTTATGTTCTTCTCTCTCTATTTTATCTTGATGTTTAATGTCTGTTTTTGTAATTGGAAATATCTCATTAAGATGTATCTTAGACCAATTGGCCTGTTCATGAAATACAGCTGTTCTAGAAATTATGAATCTGTTGTTATTATCAATAAATCTGTATCCTTTTGTGCCTGTTTCGTATCCCATGAATCTAAGTCTTCTGGATACGTTATCTCCTTTACGTCTTAATTGTTTTGGTATGTGTACATCCGCTGTAACTCCAAATATGTGCATGTGTGCTATTTTAGGTTTTCTATTATACATTAGTTCATATGGTGTTTTATTTATGATGCTGGACCAAGTTCTGTTTTGAGTGTAATTTGAATATAATAAAGCTTCTGACCAGAATTGTTTTCCTAAGCCAGCATCTTCTAATGTACATCTAATCATGGTTTGTAGTGTTTTTTCGTTCTACCACTCCATTTTGGAATGCAGAGAAAGGGCTAGATGTGAAGTGTAGCATTCCTTTATCCTTTAGCCATTGAGAGAATTCTTTTGACATGAATTCAGATCCCCTATCTGTCATGATTTGTTTTATTCTAATATTGTGTTGTGTTTCTACACGTTTATAAAACTCTTTAAATTTTTGAAAAGTTTCATCTTTGTGTTTCAAAGTATAGACAAACCTGTAACGACTATAGTCATCTACAATAGTTAGGAAATATCATTTTTTATATGTGATTGATGGGGTTAATGGACCAACCAGATCCATATGTACCAGATCAAAAATGTGGTCAGATGACCTTGTTGTCCTTTTTGGTTTGGGATTAGTTCTGAGTTTTGAGGACTTACATACTGAACATTCCAAATAATTTTTACAATTTTTTATTTTAACACCTTCAGCATGTTCAATCATTTTTTGTATTACAGGAAAACTAGCATGCCCTAATTTTCTATGTAATATATGTGCACATTCATCATGAATTGGTTTCCCAATGGTGGGTTTCTTGTTATTGAGTGTATCACTAGTGGATGTGTTTTCGTGATCATGGTTTGTTTCATGTTCCTCATTATCACTATTACTGTTGTCTTCATTCTCTATGCTAGTGTTATCTTCTGTGTTTGAATCAATATTATGTAGCCATTTTTCTTCTGTGATTAAATAAGGTAGGCCCCCTTTGATAACCACACTACCCAAATTTGTTTTGTTTTTCTCTAGGATTGCCTTTCCTTTTGAGAATACTATATTTATGTCAGAATCTCTGCTTAGTTTTATTGCACTAAGTATGTTGTGAGGTATTTCTGGTATTAATAATACCCCCTCTATTTTCCTTAGACCAGGTAAATTCACACTTCCTCTTCCAATAACTTGGACATTTTCTTGATTGGCTACCTTTATTACAAATTTATCTTCTATAAATGAAGATAGTATTTTCTTGTCATGTGTTGTGTGATTAGTTGCTCCAGAATCAATGAGCCAAGCATTATCACTTGACTTTTGTATGTTAGTTATGTTATGTTTATCTAATCCATTTAATGATCCAGATTTTCTATCTCTTGAATTATCTCTGCCCCCTCTACGCTCTCTAAAGTTTGGTGAGTTTCTATATCTATATCTATCAATAGATGATTGTCTGTTATGATATCTGCTTCTATAGTCATGTTTTTGTCTTTCTCCAAGAAATTTAGGACAATCTCTTCTACAGTGTTCTTTGGATCCACAATTATAACATTCAATTGATTCTCGATGTTTCTCTTCAAATACTACTCTCTTTGTCTGTCTATGTTCTGTGTGTGTACTATAGCGGCTTCTTCTCAGATTATCTTCAGCTATTAGCTTATTTGATAAGTTTTCTATAAATAGGTATCCCAAATTAATTGTGTCTAAATGTGATATGTAGTTATCCCATGATGAGTCTAATGAATTAAGGATAACACTTTTCATTGTTTGATCTGATATTATTTCTCCCCTTAAATGTAGCTCTGCTCTGATTTTGTTTAGTGATATTAAGTGCTCACTTATAGTGGTCCCAGATTTTATCCTGGCTGAGAAGAAATCTTTAGACATTCTTGTTGTGGTTGCTACGCTTTCACTATGAAACAGTTTAAACATGCAATGAATTATTTCTGAGACAGTGAGATTATGCTTAATACTATGATACATAGCAGGAGATATACTAGATATTAATAAGTAGAATGCTCTGTGGTGCAGGCAGTCCAATTTTAAAGTCCAAGGTTTTTTGGGAGGGTTAGTTATGAAAAATAATAAATTCTCTCTTAGAAAAACAACCTGAAGTTGTTGACACCATTCTTGTAAATTAATACCATCTATTCTCAGCTTTGGGAAATCATTAGGCAAGTTCCCAATATTGTTTGTTCCATTACTTACAACTGGAGGTTGTCCATGATCGTGTAGATGTTGGTAGTTGCAGAATGGTGTGGGTATGCTCGCAATGAGTCTGAATGGTTCTCTTTGTTCTTCATGTCTTCCGTAGTTGTCTGTGTGTGTTTGCGCATGCGCGTTGCTCATTTCACTTCTGAAGCTGTCGGGAGAGGTTCTCGTCGCTGTAGCTCCCTCGTAGTGCTCTTCCTCCGACGACTTGGTCTCCGGTTCGACCTTGGGTGTCCAGGAGATGGCCGGCGCTCGCTTCCTTTCGCTGAAGCTGTCCTGGTTGAAGTCTCTGGCTCCTGGAAGCGTCTGCGGCATGGGGGAGTATTTGCAAGGTCCTCTGGGTTCAGGCGCTGGTGTTTTCGCCGTCCGGATGGAAGCGGGTGAATTCAGAGACGTTTGCTTGCTTGCTTGTCTTTTCTTTATTTTTTGATCAGCAGCTTCTGTTGATTTTTTTGTAATTTTTAAATTTGGGCCAAATGTCGCGAACAGTGTTCTCATGGCTGATTTTATTTTTAGTTCGGTAGAGGTTTCTTCGATGTCTGTATCAGATTCTTTTGAAGAATAGAGTTTTTCTTTTTTACTTTTCACACTGGCTTTTCGCACCAGAGATTTTGAATCCTGTTTTCTGATTGGCTCTGCTTCGCTCATCTTAGTGGTCGGTTGAAACCAAGATGGCTGCCATTCAAAATTTTGTGCGGGACCGTTAGTCTTTCTTTTCGTTACATTTTCATCTATAGGTAATTCGCTCACCATTTTTAGGTCTTTAGATTCAGCTGTTACGATGTGGTTTTCTCTCGCTGCTCCGCTGTCTTTTATGATGTCTTGGAGGTTCGCGATGAGATTACAGTCATCTTTTTGGCTTTTCAGTAGTCTCAGTATCTCCGATCTGAGATCGTTGCCCTCTATCTTGTTCTCTTCTTGGTCGTCAGTTTCATCGATTACCTCTTCGTTGTCTGTAATGCAGTCTTCAGATTCTTTAGTTATTATAGCCGTTGTTTCATCGATCATTTCTTGATCCGTTTCCATCTCTTTATCATGTGCCCTGGTGTTGGGTCTTTCTCTTCTGTTTTTGAAGTTTCCTTTCTTAGGCATGTCTATTTTTATTGAGTCAGTTTAACCATCCTCTGCTACCAGTTTGTTGCAATATTTTGAGGATCAGACTCAATAAATAATTCAGGAACAAAGTATTCAAACAAAGTACTATTTATTTACAATAGGCATTCTATATTCTCTGAATGATCATAGATAGAAGCAAGAGGGAGGTGCATACATCCCCTTTTATATCAATAAGGCGGAGTAAAGGATGGGAGTGGTTACATATGAATATATTAAGGAAGGAAGAATAAATTAACCCCTGATACCCTATGTATGTACATTTTCCCCATTTGAGAATAAGGCATTTACTTGTGACAGTCTCACTTCCTACCCTGTCTTCCCATAGATGCCCTAGGCGTACTCTTTTCTGTCTGTGTTCAAGCTACATTATACTGAGTTTAAAAACATTTCTGTTCAGATTGTTCTGTACAACAATAAGAATGTGATTTATTATGTTTCCTAAACATAATATAAATCCCCTCTCTTGACATTTGTGGCAAAGATGGGAAGAAAAGTACTGGTGGTAAACAGCAACTTTATATAAGTTGATCAGTATATTCTAATACAACATGCACATAGTTTTCCTATGTATTCCTGTTGTGGATTTTCTCCCGCCCCCAAGATACTAGCTGTAGGAAAGCAATAACTTTCATAACAGATTAGTGGTCAACTTTGGAATGGTCATTTTGATAAATACAACATGACGAGAGTTATTAATATATAACATATTTCTTTCTCCCTTCATGCTTACAATCAAACAAACAAAATGTGTCCCGTTGCCTCAGTGCTTGGCCTATGGAGTGGGACAGAATAATGCACATGCAGAGGTTCCTTTTCAGCTGATCATCTTCCCTTCCATTTTATTGGATTGGCATCAGTTCCAAATAACAGCTAGTGTCCAAGTGCTCTGACAGGGCTGATGTTGTGCTGAATCTCTATCTATGAGTTTCCCACAATGCTTATGTCCCCAACTGAATATTTATCTGAGCCACTCTGAGAAATGGAAATCATTGCTATGGCAACATTTAGAGTACTGTCACATCAGTTGTTTTATATCCATCCAAGTCCATTGGCCAAAGAGGGAGACAGTAGGGACCAGTTGCCCTAAGTCGCCTTAATCAGAGTGTGTCCCACAATAAGTGACTTAGAATGATTAGTCTGTTCAAAAAGTCCCCAAAATTAGTACTCCTGAGAGTGTTCTAGAAGCACTCTCTTCTAGAGTGCTTCTCTAGTTCAATCTTGAAGACTTGCTTGAGGACAATCATTCTTAAGTGAAGATACTGTAGACTGTTTCTTTGTAGAAAGGTCACAGTTTGTTTCCACAGTAAGTAACTTTCATATCCTTTTGCTCTCAAAAAGGTGTATTATTCTAGAATGAATGGCTATAAACTAGAAAAAACTAATTGTGCTTTAGATGCACTGAAGTATCTTTCTCAAGATCCATGCCAAAGATATCTGAAATGCTTTCTTGGGAAAATCCAAACTCTAACTTACGGAATTTACATTGTGGCAACTTAGTTTTCACCATCAGCATGAGCATTTGTATAAATGTTTAAACTGGGACCGAAAGTCATCTCCCAAAGATGAATCGTGATATAGAAATATTGCAATAGTTAAAACAATACATAAATAATACAATTATTCAGCACGAGGGGATGAGTTTATTTTCAGTCATCTGATATTTGTCATGAGCTTGTGGTACTGTTTGAGATGGCATAGTGATGACAAAATGATTCACTGATATAAACAATCAATTCCCTCATTGGCGCAAGGAAATGATCTCTGTGACTTACAACAGAAGAAAATGTAGCTATCTAAATTTGGTTCAAAAGCTTCCCTGGCAATATCAAAGACCAATCTGCCAATGGAAGTTGGGAAATCTCTGGAGAAGGCTAGAAAGCCATCTCTTGGGAATGGTATAGGCGGTTAGATCAGAAGAATTTTGTGTCCCCTTCCAATGCTATGAATCTTTGATTCAATGAAGTATTGTTTATCCAGGGCCTTGGAAGTTTTGCCCCTTCCAGCCAAGCTCCCCAACTGGAAATAAATCTGGCTGGGAGAAGAGGTTTAGGAGTATTTACTGGGGAAAATATTCTGGTTTCTCTTCAGACCTTATACATCTTTTATCTTTTATTAGAAGGTATTCACTTCCCTCTCCTTTCTGTCAATTCTACTATGCAAATGAAGACTGACATATCCGTGTTACATTTGCAAAAACAACATTGTGGCCTTACTGTAAATTACTCTAAACACACCTTTTTTCCATTCCTTTATTTACCTTATCAGGTGGAAGATCAAGGCAGTCAGCCACAGCTGCTATCCACATTTCCGCACTTAAGGCTGATTGTGCAAATCCAAACCCTCGAAATGAAGTATTTGATGGTAAATTTGTCTTGCAGGCCCATCCATGGCTTCGGAAGTTGGGGATATCATATGCATTAAAAGATTTTAGCACCACATACTCTATTACCTAATGGATAGGAATAGATAAGAAGCCTGTTAATTATCATATCTTATGGAGTTACCCTCATATTTTAATTTTCAGCATCCTTAGGTTCCTGCTGTCACTATCTAGCTTCTATCTTTTCTTTCTATCTTTCTGTCTTCTATCTATCTTCCAAGAAGCTATCGCCTGACATTCACCAGCTAACACCAGTGGGGAAAGACAGTGGGAATTTATACCAGTGCTATCATTTATCATATGGCACAGAGACAGGGTGACTACAGAATTCTGCCCACCCTCTCTTTTTTAAAAACTTCAAGAATTAAAACATGGACATAAAAAATGGCAATACAGCAGCTTGCAACTATGATAAAAAAGAAAAATCTCCAAATAATACAATACGTTGGCAGAATACAAAATGGAGTTGATCTGCTACAAATGAAGAGCCCTTTCTATAAAACATAGATCACAGGAGTATTATGTATACAAAAAAAATTCATAAGCAGAGCACAAAATATTGATGAAGGTGAACAATAAACACCCAGTTTATAATCAAATTCAAATTAGTTTGTTATTGTGTTCATTAAGCAGCAGAAGGCAAATATAACCATGGGCATAAAGTTGAAATGAAAAGGAGTAAACTATATCTAGCAGACCATAACCATGCAGATTCAACTACTTTTAGTTATTACATGCCTTATTTTATATAGGTAGTCCTTGATTTACGACCACAATTGGAACCAGACTTTCCATTGCGAAACGAGGAGGTTGTTAAATGAATTACAACTAATTTTATAACTTTTGTTTGACACAATTGGTAAGTGAACCATTGCACTTAAGCGAATCATACAGTCATTGTGTGAATCTGTCTTCCTCCATTAGCTTTGCTGGTCAGAAGCCAGCAGGGTAAATTGCAACTGTTGTAAATACATGCTGGTTGCCAAGTGCCCAACTTTTGATCATGGGATGCTGCAACACTTGTAACTGCAAAGACTGGTTGTAAATCACTTTTTTTCAATGTCACTGTAACATTAAATGATCACTACACAAATACTTGTAAGATGAGGGCTACTTATATGCAGCCATGCAGAACCTGGCTAGATTACCTATTGTCATGAGACTGATGTTAAGTAGCAGGAACTGTGCAAGCAGGTAATCCTCTACTTCTGACCTTAATGGAGCCCAGAATTTCTGTCTTAAGTCATGACGGTCATAAGTCAAGGCATCCACTTGACCAATGTGATTTTATGAGCTTATTTTATGGTAGTCGTAAAGTGAACACTACATTCATAAAATAAGTCAATTTATTCCTATGTGCTGGAATCCGGCAAAAAGTACCAAATTGCTGTCACATGTCCATGGAACATAGCAACCAGCCATAAAAGTGAGCCAGTTCCCAAGAGCCCAAAATGCAGTCATGTAACTGCAGGTGGGTTTAGCATTGGAACTCTGAACTGGGTTAGAAGAACCTTTTGTTCTAAGTCTCTTTGGTACCTTGATTGGTGGCTAAGCAACTGGTTGTTAAGGAAGGACTATTTGTATTGCTGGGTGATAAATCCTCTAATATTATTGAAAAACAGAGTAATTAGAGCTCTGTTAAGTTCCTTGTAAAATTGGCAAAATCGCTGAATAAACCCTACCTACTTTGATTCACAGGAACATACTTGCCATGACCAGGATATATATTTTTTTGTTTCTATCTTCTGGTACTGCTCCCCGGAGGGCACTGCATTGGAGTAGACTGTGTGAAAGCCCTTCTCTGGTTCAGGATATCTAACTGCAATGGGATAGGAGGTTGATGCTATGATATTCTCACTCTGTAAGTCAGGAAAAGACAAAGGCTTTGCCTGCATGAATTTGGCGTTCTGCATCCAACACCTACTGCTTGAGCATCAGATTTGCTTGTTTGAAATCCACTTATAGTAAATAAGAAGGTGAAGGTCCTACAGATGTGACAGCTTGCTATAAATTGCTCGCCTCCTCATAGTTTGAAATCTGTGCTCTAATATTAAGGGGACAAAACTGTGTTAGTTTTAGCTAGCAATTTAATACGGTCTGCCATATTCTAGTTCCCTTGCTCACCATTCCGGTCTCCATGAGTTTGGTTCCATCAGAGACACAACAGTGGACTTTGAAGATTGCTCTCAGGAATTTGGATTGAGTAAGTTTCAGTGGCACAAAGTTGGGAGATGGCCCTAGCTATGTACTGTATGGTAGCTTTGCTATGAATTTGGCTTCAAGTCACAGAAAACAAGAGAGAAAAGAACCTAATACAAATATTCCATGTATTTTCCTTTTTCAATAAAAGCAAAAATCAACTCTACTCTGATTTCTTGGACCTTTCCACCTTTTTGGAGATTCTAAATTTTCGTCAGAGGCTGTAGCGAACAATGGAAACTCAATTGTTTTCCAGTTTCTCACCATTCACTTTTTCTACTCCACTTTAAACAGTCATTTTTTTTTCCTTGAAACCAGCAGAGGAAAGGACTGGGGTAATCTGATCTTAACAAGGAAACTTCTCTGTCCGAAGGAGATGTGTCTTGTGAGTCTGAGTTTGTAGTCTGGAATTTATACCAGGTTATCTTCCCTTGTTCTTAAGAGCTTTTAATTGAAAGGATTCATTTCAGCATTTAAATTTGTTTAATTCTTTTGTCAGATTGAGAACCGCTTGGTATACTGTATACTGGTATACTCTATATCCTAAATAGCATTCAACTCATATTCAATTTCTGTTGCTTTGCATATATACTGAGAGTTTCTGTACCAGAGACAAATTCTTGTGTATCTAATCACACTTGGCCAAATAAATAAAGTATTCAAATATTCTATCATCAGCAAGTATAAAATTATTTTTCTTGCAACCAGCACTAAATATATTGTTTCTATCTATGAGTCTTCTGTTATAAAGAAACTTACCATTTCAGATTCATCTGGTGTACATCCACCATTTATGAAGAGTAGAAGGTCAACAGCTTTAATTTTGCCATCTTTCATGAATCCCACCTAAAATCAGAATAGTGTATTGTTAGAAACACATTATCTCCTTCGTCTGAATCCCCTGAAGTTTACTGGAATTTTCTCCGGGCAACAAAAGCACCAGCATTTTTTACATCTTTAATTTTTTTCTTCAACAATTTTGATGGTGCCGAAAGGATAATAAGCTGTGTATCAGATAAACTTTTTTGTTGGGGAGACCATTTGACTGCTAATGTGTCTCCACTTAGGAAGTCTTCTTGACAGCTACTCATCTCCTTTGTTTGGGATTTTGCTTATTTGGAAAGAAATAAGCAAAATCTCTGGAAAGAAATAAATTGAAGAAAGGAATATTTCAGTGATCTCAAACTGTTAATAGATTGGCAGCTATTGCAGGTGATGAAGCACTAACAATGATACACTTAAAACTGCCCAATTTTTGAATCTTTCTCAAAAACAGTCACACATAAAACATAAGGAAGGAAGGAAAGAAGGAAGGAAGGAAGGAAGGAAGGAAGGAAGGAGGGAGGGAGGGAGGGAGGGAGGGAGGGAGGGAGGGAGGAAGATTCTGACTGGGAGATTACCAGAGCATGCATGAGAGATACTGATCGAAATAACTCATAAAAATACTTTTTTTGCCTTGGGTTAAACCTGCCCTATGTCTAGAAGATGCTTGATTTCTGCATGCTTTCTGCACAGTCCAAGACATTGTGTACAGCAGCAGTATAAGGAGACAGAATAGACCAGAAAGAGAAATTGTGTTTTTGCTGATAGGCAAGGACAGAGTAAGTCTATGTGAGGTAATAATTTGTAGGTATATAAAACTGTTGCCATTTAGAATCAAAATAGCTTACTTTATATTTTCCATAAAGTGGATGTCGGCCTCCAACTATTAGCATGTCATATTCTCGCTCCAGGATAAAACGAACTGGACAACCCGTTCTACAAAAATGTATGCAACATTATGATGAGTTGCTAGGACACCAAAGAGCATATTCCATAGTGCAGAGATTTCCAAGTCTTTGGGCTACTTTTGTACCAACTTCTTATGGGCATAAAATATCTCTTATGGGAGATATGTTAATGATAAAATTGGCACTTAACAGCAGGCAAACAGATTCTTCTCATTTCAGTTCACATTGCTTTTTACTCCCTCAACATACATACATCTCTCGCTCTCTCTCTTTCTCTTTCCCTCTCCCCCTCCCTCTCTCCTTCCCCCTCCCCCTTCTCTCAGCAAACATAATACATGGTTGATCCCAATTAATTTTATACCCTGCCTTTCATGCAAGAATGCAAGAGCCAGTTTGATCTAGTGGTTAAAGCACCAGACTAGAAAGCAGAAGACCATGAGTTCAGTCCCACCATAGCCATGAAAGCCAGATGGATGACCTTGGGCCAGTCATTCTCTCTCAGTCCAATTCACCTCACAGGCTTGTTATTGTGGGAAAAAACAGGAGAAGGAAGGTGTGATGGATATATTTGCTGCCTTGAGTTACTTGTAAAAATAAAAAAGGCAGGATACAAGAGAGAGAGGGGGGAGGGAGGGAGGGAGGGAGAGAGAGAGAGAGATTGATTAGTGGCATACATCACACTCCTTCCTTCTGTGTTTCCCCCGCACATTTTCCTATGAGGAAGATGTGGCTGAGAGAGGGTGACTGTCCCAGTATTACGGTATCAGTGACCTTCTCTGACTAGAGATGGGTTAGAGCCTGGGTGTCCTCAGTGCCAGTCTAACATTTTAGCTAGTGTACCTCACAGGCTTTTATCTTTTAAAAATGCAAGTGCAGCCCTAGGAATATTCTTTAAAAAGTTATACTTGAAGTTGGTGCTTTGGTTTATAGCATTCTGGTTTTCCATTAAATGACTTTAAGTAAAATGATAAACATAAAAACAGGTGAGGTACTGAAGATGACAAAAGGGCCCCAAAGTTGTGTATGGAAACACTGGTGTTTATGGAAGACACAGTTGGAAATCAAGCCATTAGATATCTTATATATGTTTTTATATGCAAGCAGTATCAATATTATCACAATTTCCATATACAACAGCTTAATAGATATCAAGTTTCTACCAAAATCCAAAGAAAATGATGTGTGTGAACTGGAGCACATCAACAATTACTGTATCAGATTATTAGGATCTTTAGCAGTGGTGGATTTCAAATTTTTTTACTACCAGTTCTGTGGATGTGGCTTGGTGGGCATGGCATGGCTTGGCGGGCATGACTTGGTGGGTGTGGCAGGGGAAGGATACTGTAAAATCTCTATTCCCAACCTACTCCAGGGGAAGAATACTGCAAAATCCCCATTTCCTCCCAATCAGCTGGGACTCGGGAGGCAGAGAATAGATGGGGGCGGGGCCAGTCAGAGGTGGTATTACCGGTTCTCCGAACTACTCAGAATTTCCTCTAATGATTCTCCGAACTACTCAGAATTTCCACTACCGGTTCTCCAGAACTGTTCAGAACCTGCTGAAACCCACCTCTGATCTTTAGCTACATTTCATTGCTAACTTAATTGCAATATTCAAAAAAGCTGGTGAAAGAAGGAGAAGTGCAACAATCTAATTTATATGGAAGGTACATTATAGTCAATACTCTACTGCTATTAAGTATGATGCAACTTTAAAAACACTTAACTTTTAAAGCAGCCACCTATCTTCTTATATAACATAAGAAGGATGAGGCTCAGTGAGTATTCAGTAGAGCAGGGGTGTCCAACTGGATTTCTTTGAGGGCTGGATCAGCATTGTAGTTCTCCGCGGGCTGGCCAGGGGAGGGAAACCAGGACAGACGCCTCCTGCAACACCCTGCCAACCAAAATGGAGCCTGGGGCACCCCAAATCCCCCATGCCCTGTTTTATACCTAGATGGACTCCTGCAGCACTTTGCTGGCCAAAATGGGGCGTGGGGCAACCAGGCTGATAACGGGGCACGGGAGTGCTGTGCATGCCCCCCACCCCATTTTGGATGCCAGGGGCACCGTAGGCCAGTCTGTTGCTATTTTCAGGCTGGCCCCACGGGCCAGAGTTAAGCACCCTGTAGGTTGGATGCGGCTCACAGCCCTTGAATTTGATACCCCTGGTGTACAGTCTTTGGGCCTCTATAGTCTACACTGTAAATAAATAAATAATTTTCTTCATAGCAAACTGATGTCCATAATTTTAGAAAACCCAGAGAAAATAAACTAGAAACCATTAAATATATGAACTGGGTTTCAGTTATTTGAGATGGTTGCGCTTTAGTTTAGCACTTACTTCTTTGCAGCCACTGCTGCTGCTGCGGCAAAAAATGGAGGTTTAGTTACTTTTCCGCCAAAAGCTCCTCCAACTCGTTTTGTATGGCACATGATCTTATTGCTCTGAACATCTAACACAGAAGCCACCAAATTCTATAAAAAAGAAAACCATTCCCAGGTTTGTCTACACCTGTCAAGCAGCATATTCCCACTTAATAATTTACAGCATGTATACCTAGGAACACATATAATTCCAACTCTATGTTTTTTGTATCTGGGAATTCTATCCTCAGGATTGTACATATAAACATGTTTCTTTAAATCCACTGTTACTGTCAGTTAAAGGTTCTTGAAATAGTCCAGAACTCTAAAACCTGTCTTGTGGAAGTGATTTTGGAATTATGCTCACCAGAACCTCCCAACCCTATCTCGATCATTTTGTAAAAAGCCTTCTAGTTTCTGCTCACTGTGATGAATATAAACAGAGGAAGCATGCAGGAGGTGGGGTGTGGGGTTCCTAATCTACCCTACCACAAAGGATAGGATCCTGTTCCAACAGTGGTTCACCTCAAACTGAAAAGTAATTTTAATGGCCTTTATTGCCTTCCTTGCTGTTTTAAATTTGTATTTAATTTTTGTAAATTACCTGGTTATAGCCCTAAATGTGCTTTTCAAACAGCAACTGGACTTTCTTTGTTTGAAGACACTTTGCTTCTCATTCAAAAATCTCTTCAGTTCCAAACTGAAGAAGCTTCTTGGATGAGAAGTAAAATGTCTTCAAGGGGAAAAAAAAGAAAGTCCAGTTGCCTTTTGAAAAGCATCTTTGGGACAATCATGACAGGGATGCCTGAGAATCCCCACAGATACCTGGTTACAAGCACAAAATAAACAGAGGCAATAAAATCAACTAATATTAATATTATTATTAATGAAATAATACAAAACCAAATACAGTTTTAGAGCATCTTTGGATGAGTGGGCATGTGACTTGTCTTTCCTCATAGTTACTGCTGAATCAATGGCAAAACCTCAGGTTACCTCACCTGTACATGTGCAGCATCCTGAGTGGACACATATATATCCATAGTATTATCTTCTTTTCTTGGAATGACACACACACTATTTGTTTCCAGGTAAAAATGTTCTTGACCCCCAATGTGGACTTCATCTATTAAAAACAATAGTACTAGGGAGATGATTAGTATCTAATTTCATTTCTTAGTTCAAGCTAGATCCTAACTTTGCCTTCTTCAGTCTGTATCTCTCTGGATGTATTCAATCAATTCTCAGACTTCCCTTGGCAATACAGTTTGGGAATTCTTGAAAGTTAATCAAATAACAGACCAAAAACAATAAAAGCAGAAATGATAAATAGCAAAGAAATATCAAAGCAGGGAATATTTCATGCCATTATCCTATGATAAATATTTCATTTTAGGCAAACCTTCTGATCCGTAGGCGAAAAGTTCACTTGTATTGAGTTTAAGCAAAATGTCAATGAATTAACTGAATCTACACTATAGAAATATACTGCTTATCACTGGGACTTCATGGTTATTCAGAATTGATACGTCTTACCTTCAATAATTTTGTCCACAGTCTGAAATGCTTTTTCCACATCTCCTCTTTCAATTTTTTTATCTTTTGTTAAAAAGGAGTCATGATTAATTGCTTCCTGGAACAGAGAAGGAAATTTTGAGATCAAGTTCTAGAACCCAGAAGATACTACAGAATAAACGTATCACATTTTGTCTCGGTACAATTGCATTGACTTTAGTTAAGAAATTGTCTCATTGCAAATATGAACATAATGACTTCTTCCCAGTTCATGAAATAGTTGATCATCAAAATAAAATAAAATAAAATACTTGCCATGAAAAATAAAGAAACATTTCCCAAATTGTATTATTTCATACTGGCCAAAGGTAGAGACATTGCCTGTGTGCTGTGAGTAGCACTCAGCTCCTAATTCTTATTCTGTAAAAGAGCTCATTCAGCTTCATGTGTATAAATGGGAAACATATTTCAGACAAGTGTATGGTAGAGCATACTGGCTTTGTTGAGTTATGCTATCTTTATGTGAGCCAAAGGAATCACTATCTTTCTTGATATCAGCAAGAAAGTGATGCATGCCCCTTCTTGGGATGTTTGGTGAATTTCGGATCCACTCTGCCTGAATTAATGTTATTTGAAATTAAATGTCAAGGTTGTGAATGACGAACCCTGATCGTCTCAGAGTGCTGACTAAGTTGGTCAGTCGGAACCTTGACATTTAAATTATCTTCCAATTTATACTTGTGTAGTTTTTAAAATGAGATCTTACTCAATTACATTTACATTTACAATTACATTACATACAAAATACATTTAAAACACATTTCTTACAAACACATATCCAGACATGCATACAGGACTGTTTGATCAACAATGTGTATGTTATGTGAAAAAGTGTGCTTATAAACATATTTTTTTATATTTTTAAATTATAGAAACACAATAGAAGGAACCATAATTACATATATCAAAGTAGGCAGTCTGGATATAAATGATTTGACTGTTTAATGTTTTTGGGGTTGAAAGGAGTAATATCTTTGAGCAACTGCTGAATACAGATAAGAGATTTTTCATTTGGAAAAACCTTAAAATTGAGGAGATAAAATTGGAATGTGAGAGAAGGGATGAAGCTTCCCTAAAACTCATGGTGCAGATGGGAAAACTACGGAGGATTCCTGTATCTGCTCATGTTAGCACATGAAAAACATAATCTATTTTAGGTTCATCTTGGCTTTACTGGGCAAACTATAGATAAAGAATAAAGATGTCATATAGCTCTTCTCTTCTTCCTTACTTCTCTGTTCTTTTTAATCTGATTATTTGTTGCATCAGACATTTCTCAAAAATGCATAGAGAGACTTGCCAAAAGAAAAGAGCACTCCAAATAATGAAAGAATAGGAATAGCTTCCAAGAATTGAGGCCTTTGAACTATGGTGCTGGAGAAGACCCCTGTGAGTCCCTTGGACTGCAAGATGATCAAACTGGTCAGTTCCTAGAGGAGATAACCCTGATTGCTCTTTAGAAGGCCAGATCCTGAAGGTGAAACTCATATACTTTGGCCACCTAATGAGAAGGAAGGACTCACTGGAGAAGAGCCTAATGCTAGGAAAGATTGAGGGCAAAAGAAGAAGGGGACGACAGAGAATGAAGTGGCTGGATGGAGTCCCTGAACCATCAGTAGGCGTGAACTTAAATGGACTCCAGAGGATTGTAGAGGACAGGAAGGCCTGGAGAAACGTTGTCCACGGGGTCACGATGGGTCAGATATGACTTCGCAACTAACAACAACAAAGAAAAGGGAAAAGCAATTTGGAGTTTTTAGTTTTAAAAAACAAATTAATGGAGGAAGGGATGTCAGAATTAAATAAATGTCGTTTTCTGCTCTCATAATACTCTATTCTCGTGGAGTTGATTAGCAGTAGCTTAAGGACTAATATACAAGCCAGGATTAATGTTGAAGCCATAAAGCCATAAGAGAATCCTGGATGACAATCAGCATACCTCCACCTATGCCTGGAGTCTTGACTGATGCCACATCTGAAACCCAGCTGGATATATCTTTGAAAGCAACTGAGGGAGACCATATTAAAGACAGCTTGAAAAGCAGCAGTCAAAAACCAGGGTCACTGAGGGTATGCTGACAGGGTATGGGGGCTGTGATCTTAGTTAAACAGTTAAGGCAAATAGTCACCAAAATGCAAAAAGTTTCCCAAATGTTTACCTCAATTGTTAGAATCACTTCCAGATCTTGATAGTCAATCTTTACCTTTTTTGCAGCTTGTTTTGCACACTCAAAGGATGTTGCAACGACACCACATATAATATGCCCAATGAATATTACCTGCATGAAACCCAAACCAAAGAAACTGCATGACTTTTGAATACAGTACAGTAAAAACATGATTTGATTTATCTCTATAAACTTGTTGTAAGGTTATTTATCTTTTTTAAAACAAAGTTCCCGGGTGGGTAGAACAGATTTTTCTCTTCCCTTTCCATAGATCTTGTGCACCTCTAATCTTCTCCTGAAGAGTTGTGTGGAAACCTGACTGTTCCTATGGTAGGGTGTGCTCAAATCTATAGTTATTTCTCCTTGCTTGATTTGTTTTTTTTTAATTTTTTTTTTAAAATTTGATTTATATGCCGCCCTTCTCCGGAGACTCAGGGCGGCTTACAATGCGTTAAGCAATAGCCTTCATTCTTTTGTATATTTTTATACAAAGTCAGCTTATTGCCCCCACAAACTGGGTCCTCATTTCACCTACCTTAGAAAGGATGGAAGGCTGAGTCAACCTTGAGCCTTGGAGAGATTTGAACCAGCAGAAATTGCAGGCAGCTGTGTTAATGACAGGGCGCACCAAACCACTGTACTATCAAGGCTCTTGTTAGTTTGGTGGTGATGATGATGTTATCTATTCAGTTATGTCCGAGTCTTGGCAATTCTGTACGCCAGGTCTGTCCACATCTTCCAATCTTCCACTGCTTCTTTGAGTTTTTGTATGCTCTGGCTGACATTATCTTTGATGGTGTCCAGCCATCATGTTCTTTGGCAGCCTAGCTTCCTTTTACTGCTAACTCTTCCCAACATAATTGCTTTCTCCAGTAAATTCCCCCACATAACACAGTCAAAATAAGTGAGACATGGTTTTGTGTTTTTTCCTTCCAGTGACATGGCATTATGTGCTTCAGAACTTGCTTGTTGGTCACCTTTGCTGTCTAATATGCAGATGCCTTCTCCAGCACCACAACTCAAACAAGTCAATTTTCTTCCTGCCTTGCTTACAGGTACCTATGGGAAACACAATAGAGTCGACTAACCTACTTTTGGTTGCCAGGCTGATGTTCTTGCTTTTCCATATTCGGCTCATGTTCATCATTGCTACGTGACCCGTTACAATCCAACATTTTATTTCTGGGCTGCGTTCACCACTTTGAGTGAACTGCGACCCTAGGAAATTGAATTTTTTCATGCATTCTATCTCTTCACCATTAATTTTCATTTTGACATTTCCAGTCTTTGCTGTGGTCTTTTTGATGTTCAGGAAGAGATCAAAATTTTCACTTTCTTCTTTGATCTTCTTGATCAGATGTTCCAGACTTTCTTTGTTTTTTATAGGAGACTTGTATTGTCAGCATATTGCAGATTGTTGATGTTTCTTCCTCCATTATTTACCCCGATTTTTGATTCTTCGAGATCTAGCTTCCTCATGATCATTTCAACATACAGATTCAATAAGAAAGGGGAAAGAATGCAACCTTGTCATTCTTTTCTCTATCTTAAACCACTTGGAGTCTCCATAGGGTATTTGCGAAGTGGCTTCCTGATTTGTGATTTCAGCAAGTTGATCAGATGTGCTGGTAGCCTCAGGTCCTGTAGGGCTCTCCATAGCAGGGGTGACCAGTTCGGACTGGCTCGGGCAAGTAGGTAGCGGAGATTGAGGTTAGTTTGCCGAACCGGGAGCAATGGCTGGCCTTGCCCCCGAACCGGTCCACGGCCTGCAGTCCTGCCATGCTTGCCTGCCTTCCATGCTGCCTTCCTGGTGTCCTGGTGGCCAGCTTGTGAAGGCAGGCAAACAGAAGTCCATATGGAAGGCAGGCAAGCATGGCAGGGCTGCGTGTAAGGAGCTAGCAGCTTACTGACCCCCACTACTCAAGCAGCAGCTTCCCTGCTCAGCCCCGACAAGCTATGAATTCATATCAATGGGGTTGTTTTGTTCGCCGCGGTGGTGCTTCGGGAGGGCAAGTGGACATATTCATTATAGTTGTCAGCTGCAGATGTCCGCCTGCCCTCCCGAAGTACCACCGTGGTGAACAAAACAAACCCATTGTGCTGCGCCTCCTTCTGCAGCCAAACGCGCCCAGCCGTGCGTGTCCTTTCCATGGGGCACTTGGAGAGCGAGCGAGCAAGAGAGCTCTCCAATCTCTGTTTGTGTGTGTGTGTGTGTGTGTGTGAGGGAGGGAGGAAGGGAGGGAAGGAGCGATCTGAAGCCGAGGCACCCAAACTTCTGGGAGTGGTGGGGGCGGCTTCTGAGCAGCCCTGAGTCAGCCAGCTCCACCTGACTTACTCCCTGAGTCTTGCTGTTCTCCTCGCCCACTCCTCACCCCACTCAAGCAGCGGCAGGCTCTGCGGGACAACAGGACCTCTCATTTTTCCCATAGCATGGCGTACGCTTGCTACCTCTGCTTGTCTGCTTGCAAGCGATGATGTTCTCTGCTTCTCTCGGGATGCTGGTGCAGGCACCATGGATGCATAGCTTATTGGGGCTGAGCAGGGAAGCCGCTGCTTGAGTCAGGTGGGGATGGGCGAGAGGAGAACGGCGAGACTCAGGGAGGTCAGGTGGAGCTGGGTGCTCAGAAGCTGCTCTCGCCGCTGCCAGAAGTTTGGGTGCCTCGGCTTCAGATCGCTTCCTCCTTCCTACACACACACACACACACACACACACGTTGGAAAGCTGTCTTATTCACTCTCTCTCCAAGCACCCCATGCATAGCCCATTTGAGGAAAGGGCAAGTAAGGCTGGGCACGTTTGGCTGCAGGAGGAGGCCCAGTGGAAGGCAGCTTTTTCAGCAGTATCCTCCTCCCCTTTTTGGATTGACCTGCAAGGGGGAGGCTCTGCCTTTGCAGAAATGGGGTGGGCGGTTTATATGGAGGATTGGTGGGGAAGGGGATGCACGGCCCTTTGGGATGAAGAGCAGGGCAAGAGAAGGCTCCGGGGTTCGCTTGGGCAGTCAAGCCAGAGGGAAACTCAAAGCTTGGGGGCTTCAGAAAGGCAGAATGTGCTTTTGTGCAGTTCCTGGCTTCTGTGACATTCTGTGAAAGACAGAATGTGCTGCTGTTCTGTGTCAGAATATGGAGCTCCTGGCTCTAATGATGAGTTACGTGAATGACTTCAAACTGGCCACGCCCACCCAATCACATGATCACCAAGCCACACCATACCAAGCCACGCCCACAGAACCGGTAGCAAAAAAATTTAGATTTCACCCCTGCTCCATAGCTTCCCATGATCAACACAGTAGAAGACTTTCTTGTAGTCAATGAAGCACTTGTAGATTATATTTTGATAGTCACTAAATTTTTCCGTGTTAGTTTATTTCACCAAAATCAATAATTTCCATTATTCTAAAAGATTGAGCAAGCAGGATACAGGTAGTCCTCTACTTACAATCATTGATTTAGTGACCATTCGAAGTAATAACACCACTTTAAAAAGTGACATATCACTAGTTTTCACACTTGCAACTGTTGTAGCATTCCCAAGGTCATGTGATCAAAATTCAGACCCTTGGCAACTGGCATGTATCTATGACAGTTGCACTGTGCTGGGATCATGTGATTATCATTTCTAATCTTCTCAGCTGGGTCCTGACAAGCAAAGTCAATCGAGGAAGCCAGATTTGCTGCATTATTCACTTAGCAACTGCAGTGATTCGCTTAAAAACGGTGGCAAAGAGATCGTAAAATGGGACAATACTCACTTAAGAATTGCCTTGCTTTATAATAGAAATTTTGAGCTTAATTGTGGTTGTAATCCGAGGACTACCTGTAATTGCAAATATGTATCTTGGGTAAAAAAACCCTAGAACAAGCAGAAACTCCTATACTAACTCATATTGGCAAAAGTTGTGCATAAAGCTTGACTATTACATGGAAATGAAATATCAAAACAAAAATTACTTCATTGTCTGCAAACACATCCTCTTTGCCATCACCATTTTTCCCTGGAATGTCTCGAGCTGTTACTACATCAACCACACCTGGTTCTTTCAAGGCTTCTGATATATCAATGGCTCTGGAAAAAAGAAGAAACACGTCCCATTTAGCTCAGTCCAAGGAATTGGTTAGACAAACTCTCTAATGTACAGGACATACAGTACTTGTTTTCTGACCTAAAGTAAACATCAATGACAAAAATGCATACTCATTCCAGGCAATTTAAAACTACACCAGACAGTCTACAAATTGTCTTCGGGCTTCAGTTTCTGATTTTACCCAGTTAACTATAAAGAAACAGTGGCCTAATTCAGACTGAGCCTGTTGTTCAAAGGGAAGAAGTCATAAAAAAGCCTTCTTCCTAGAGCTAAGAGATAGCAACTAGCCCAAAGTCACCCAGCTGGCTTTGTGCCTGAGGTGGTAATAGAATTCAGAAACTCCAAACTCACCCTCACATTTTGATATACTAATAAAAAAATGAATCAATGTGTGTGGCATAGATTGTATCAGAGATTTTATTTTACATGATTTATTTTTTTAAAATGAGACACTCATGTACTGTTTAAAACTTCAAATATGCAATGTTTAGAAATTTTGTAACAATTCTTTTTTTTCTGTTTTGTTTTTTATTGTTTCTTGTATTTTTTTTAATTCACCCATTTTCTTTTTGTGTACCATTTTATAAAACTAATTATGAAATAAAATAAATAAACATTGGAAGTAGAGAAAAAACAAGGAAACCTGTAAAAATTAAGAATGCATTTCTTGTGATAGGGATATGGTGAACAAGAAAATCCAGTGCCTGCAAATTGTATTCTACTCTTATTTTAAAGAATTGGATCCTGAACATCCCTCTTTTCATTTACTTTTTATTTACCCTTTTCTTGACCCTGGCCACAGATGAACTTAAAATTTTTAAACAGATTTAAAGTGTGTTCTGAACCTGTGGAAATATGGCCCCCAGTACACATTTTTCATGCCTCTTCTTTCATGTTACTTACAGAATTTTGGCATGGGCCCGTGTGCTGGTTACCACTGCCATGTACAGTTGCCCCTCTGCCGGTGCCATATCATCAACATAGACAGCTTCACCAGTGGCATGCTTAATACCAGACTCATGCTTGATGGGACGTCCCACAGGGTCTTGAGGAAGTTGTTGAGGATCTACATCCTGTCACATAATAGGAAGTCAGAAACTATTGAAAAATGGCATTTATAAACCCCTTTCTATTTTTTTCCTGAGTAAAAGGTTACATTTCTACTTACTTTAGAGTTCCTTATCTTTGTGAACCAATAATCACACATAAACTAGTGGGAACGTAGGTGGATTGTCACAAAATGGTTCAAACATGGTCAGTCACAATACCCACATATATCAGAACCTACATCCACTGGGCTGTAGCTTTATCCCATTTTCTTTTCTAAGAATGCCCCTGGGATCTATGTGGGCCTGAGAAGCATTGTTGTAAATGTAAAATACAACTGGGACTACACTTTGTTTTGCAATATTTTCACATCCCACTCATTTTTTGAAAACAGAAATATTTTTAAAAATAAAACTAAGTAAAACAGATAATTTGATAGGCATCAATGTGCGTGTTGGAAGGACCATTGTCATTTTCAAGGACCTCATTGGGTACCTACATCATACAGTATATTGTCTATTATGTACATAACTTGGAAAATATTTCCAGTAATAGCAGAAAGTCCAGATTTCTAGAGCAAGAGCAAAATGCCCACTTTCAAGAACTAGGTGGGTAATTAGCCAAGCAACAAATGCCCCTTCCCATTTTTGTAGAATCATTTCTATTAGCTGATTGAGATATTTCTGACTATTTAGAAAAACATATTTTTTTTATCTACACATAACTCTTTAAAACTGACTTCACTGACCTGGTATACTTGTATGCCCTTCGATGGTGTATCACAGAATTCACCTAAAGCACTCATGTATTCCTTCGGTAAATTAGGATAGTTGTTTGGAAACTGTAGGAAGTTAGGAATTCATTTAATATATTATGCCAATATTTCAAAACTGATTTTGCTAGATGGAAATCCAAAGTCAAAAGAGTACTGTTATATTCATTGTAACATTAACGATCATTTAGCATTATAAGAATCAATTTACTTTATCTCTTCTAACTTCACAAAGGGGTCTTTTATTTGTGGTAGAGGAGTGGGAAGAACATTGGAAGTGTCTATTTATATTTTAGATTCAACAAATTTACCATTAATAAAGTTTAAATTCTAAACTGGAAGGAGTTGACACAACCCCGCATACCATAAAGTATGATGTGAAATTAGCTTGTATCCCAAGTTCAAATTAACCACAATCAGCGTAGAATCAGACAAAATCAGAAGAGCTTCCTGATGTATTATAGCAGAATATTATGATTTTAAATTACAGTAGTGGCAGTTAAGACTCTAAAAACTGCATTGGCTAAAAAAGTTAACACAACTAAAATAATCCATCAATTTTTTTTGTTTATTCTAATCTAGTTCTATTCAATTAATCCTGTTAGCAAAAGATTTCCTAACACATTAATTTTTTATATATGGATATGTTTTAGAGTAGAAAACTGGAGTCAAAGGCCTTATTCTCATAACTACAATATGGCGTTTACATGTGTAGTAACCTGATTCAGCATATGCGCAAGCATGATAAATAATTACTATCAGAAAGCATAGTATCTGTTGAGACATAAGTCTAAATTACACAGCTGTTCTTGATGTAAGCTTCCTAGGATTACTATATCTGAAGTGTTCAAATTCAGAGAACGACTAGATGGCAGTAGAGTTACAATTTTCTGTGTCCCCATTGTAGTCCTAAAGTTTTCTGTGTAAATTTAACTGATGAAGTTAAATTTTTATTGGTTGCATTTCTATTCTTAGCCACTATGGGTGTCTATATCATAAAATTGCTGATACTGCTTTCCTACCCTACAGAAAATGCAATTTTATCCAATTATTGATGTATTTTGCTATTTGATAAACATTGATTATTTTGTGAAGAAGAAGCTAAACTTTTTAACAGTTACTGTAGACAGGCCTATCTGATTTTAACATTACAACAAGAAAGTCTGGTGGAGGAGATGGCAGTTCTAGCACATACCTTTTACTGAGTTTGCTCATAAAGGAAAATGTGAGCAGCCAGTTCCAGGCCACCAGCAATCTACAATTTTATCAACCAAATAGTTCTGGAAAAACTGTTTGGGTGTACAGAAAGTCTATTATTTACCATGTTTTTTAAATCGTGTAGTACTTTCAGATAGAATCGGAAAAAGAAACTGATAAGCATAGTACGTCTGTATTCTACTTTTCCACCAGGTGCTGAGGGAGAGAGTGTGATTTCTTCAAGAATTAACTTGCAAGCTTCATTCAGCATCTCTTCATTCCAATTTCTGGGAGGGAAATGTCATAAATCAAGCATGTTTAGATGAGAAAAGTACAGAAGGAAAAATTTGGATGAGCAGTGATAAGCACCTCCAAATACAGGTAGTCCTCGACTTACAGCAGTTTGTTTAATGACCATTCAAAGTTACAACTGCACTGAAAAAAGTGACTTATGACCATTTTTCACACTTATGACCATTGCAGCATCCCCATGGTCATGTGATAAAAATTCAGATGCTTGGCAATTTATGACGGTTGCAGTGTCCCAGGGTCATGTGATCACCTTTTGTGAACTTCTCACAAGCAAAATCAAGGGGAAAGCCAGATTTACTTAACAACTGTTTTACTAACTTAACAACTGTAGGCAACTTAACTTAACTTAAGTCAAGAAAGGTCGTAAAATGGGGCAAGACCCACTTAACAAATGTCTCACTTAACCACAAAAATTTTGGGCTCAATTGTGCTCATAAGTTGAGGACTACCTGTATAATCACACACTATAACTTCACTGCTTACAGCATTGTTGACAGTTGTAGTGGTACTATTGAATATTGCAATGACAAATTCAAGATTTACACAATAAACTTTTCAAGAATGCAGAGCTAATTCTGTGCTTTTATTTTGGGATAATTATTAGCATACATAAAGTTAGTAGTATGACATTGTTCTCCTATGGAAATGTCTAGTTACTATGTCAGTGAGTATTCTGGAGCAGATCAGGGAAATGTACAGGAAACATCAGCCAAACGTTTAGATTGGATTTGGAATTTTTATTCACCTAGCATGTCCTTCCCAAGGACTTGGGATAGGCAGATTAAATTATTTGAATTATTATTACACACAACAATGTGAAATTACAGCTACTAGTTCTGCTATTGGTCTTCATATAGATCAAAATTCTTCCAAAGTACTTAGAACCTGTTTTAATGTACCAGTATAGTATATATGTGACTCAGGGTTGAAATGCTCCCGGTTCAGACAGGATCGCTGGATCCAGTAGCAATGGAGGCGGGTGGTTTGGAGAACTGGTAGCAAAAATCCCTGCCCCCTCCATGCCCATCTGAGCCGCGCGATCATCAATCAGAGGCTTTTTTAAAAAAAACCTCTGCCGAACAAGCAACTCAGCTTGGATCATCAGAGCCATTTAAAAGAAAAAAAAGTTTTTTTCTTTTAAATGCCTCTGACAATCCAAGCTCTGACGATCCAAGCTGAGTTGCCTGATCATCAGAGGGTTCTGCTGATCAGGCAACTCAGCTGGGATCGTCAGAGCCTTTTGAAAGCATTTTTTTACAACTTCTTCACCGAAAAGGTTGTAGAAAAAATGGTTTTAAAAGTAAAAAAAAAATGGCCATGCCCACCCAGTCACATTACCCCCCCCCCACCAAACCACACCCATAGAACCGGTAGAAACAAATTATAGATTTCACCACTGATGTGACTCCAAGGAATGTGGCTTTTTATAATTGACAGATGGAAATTTTGTTAATGTACAGATTTTCTAAGTGCTGTCCAGTAATTTTTGGTATGGTACCCAGTATGCCATTAATCAGTAGGGCCATCATGGCTGCTTTATGCCATAATCTTTCCATTTTGATTTTCAGATTCATCTTCTCCAATTATTTGTTTTTTATTCTACTAATCTATTACTATTATTATATTTATTGCCCCCCCAATCTTAAATAAATGAAAAACCAAAGCCCCAGGCTTGGGGCCAAAACCAGGTTTTCAAAACTTCCCTGGACCTTAGGAGAGAGGGGAACATCCATATATCTTTATGGGGTATTACAATATTTCACACATCTAACATTTATTTTTTGAGTGCAGAAGATGTTGACGCAGCCCAGAGAACTAAATTATATGACATACTGTATAATGCTATGATTCTTAGGTCAATATTCATTTTGAAAAAAACTTTCCCAGAAACTTGGCTATTTAAAGAACAAGAAAACAGATGCACTTTGCAGTGCAGATTCATAGAAAAGTTGAATTTCTCATTTCTCTTAATTCAGTTCAGCAAGAACATTTTAAAGAAGTACTTTTCTAAATATTCAAAATACATTTTGAAACAGAAATAATTCCTTTTTTAAAAAAAAAAAAAGTATTTATAGTACAACTTGTGGACCAACACATTTTACAGGTAGTCCTCAACTTACAACCACGATTGAGCCCAAAATTTCCATTGCTAAGCAAGACAGTTATGTGAGTTATGCCCCATTTTACAACCATTTGCCACAGTTGTTAAGCAAATCACTGCAGTTGTTAAGTGAATCTGGCTTCTCCCATTGACTTTGTCAGAAGCCAGTTGGGAAGGTTACAAACGGCAACCACGTGACTCCAGAAAAGTACAATTGTCATAAATACATGCCAGTTATCAAGTGCCTGAATTTTTATGATATGATCATGGGGATGCTGCAAATTTTAAGTATTAAAACCAATCATAAGTCTCTTTTTTCAGTGCTGCTGTAATTTTGAACAGTCACTAAACGAATGTTGTAAGTTGAGGACTATCTGTAATCAGTATTGTCTAACATTGCAGAAATTATTGGATGTTCAAATTTACTCCCTTCCTGCAACTTCTTAAATCTGTCCAAAAAGTTGAAGAACCCTCAGAAGGGTTTAGGCCTTAGGGCAGTGATGGCTAACCTTTTTGCCGTCGTGTGCCAAAAGTGTGGGAAAGCGTGGGGGGGGGGGGTCGCACCCATGTGTGCCCACCCATAATTCAGTGTGCCCCGCTCCCCTCGCACAGGCACGCGTGACACCCCTGCGTTCCCCCCGCTTTTGGCATGTGATGGCACGGTGGGCCCAGTAGGCCAGTTTTTCGCCCTCCCCAGGCTCCAGAAGTTTACTTGGAGCCTGGGGAGGGCAAAAACAGCCTTCCCCATCCTCCTGGAGGCCCTCTGGAGGCCGGAAATGGCCCGTTTGCCAACTTCCAGTGGACTGGAAGGCCCATTCTTCACTCTCCCCAGCCTGCAGAGCCTTTCTAGGAGCCTGGGGAGGGCAAAAATAGACTTCTGGTGGGCCCGGAAGGTCCGAAAATCAGCTGACCGGCACGCACATGCCAGAGCTGAGCTAGGGCAATGCTCGCGTGCCCACCGATATGGCTCTGTGTGCCACCTGTGGCACGCATGCCATAGGTTTGCCATCATGGCCTTAGGGCAACATGTAGAGAGTTTAGAAGGAAGAAAACAAGGGCCCATCTCACTAGAGAAGGAACATTTTGTTTTTCATGATATTAGATGGTGCTTAATCATAATTTCATTAACTTATGTTCTCTGAGTCATCTGTATAAATAGTAAATAGTATCATTGACTTATACCTTCCAATGAGCTTCTGGCAGGAATTCCTTGCACTCACAGTTGTACAATCAATGCCTCCATATAAAATAGTTAGGTCCTGAATGACATCTGTGCCTGATTGGAAAAGGACTTTCATTGCAGAATTTGTCACTGAGAGTGCATTTCTTTTACGATCTGCCTGTCGGAAGGCTGATACAAATTCATTCTGGCAGAAGGAAGAAAGAGAAATCTGACTGTTTCCTCTACATACAAAAATGCTCTCCATTCTTTAGTTCACATGTGAAAAAAAATGCTTATCCTGAAAACATCTGCCTATGAAAGAAACAGAGCCAATCGATATATAGCATTATTCGTGCTTTTAAACAAGAAAATGTCACCAAGACATTGAACCAAACTACTAATATTATAGTCCTATGAATAGCATTAGTTTAACTCACCCCATCCCTCCAGAATTTCCCCTCTGTCCAAACCTTGTATAGTTTCAACTTGTACTCTGGGAGGAACAGTTTTCTAAAATATTTGGATTATGTATGCTAGTATAGTGGAAAGAAAAAGAGATAAAAATCTCAATATGGGCTGGACAAAGTATACCACAATGCTTGGTTAGTTCTCAACACTGAGCATGCTAGTCTTTCCGCAGGCTATATGATCAGAGGTGGAGAAAAATGCATGGACTTACTTCCTTTGAGAATGGAATAAAAACAGAAACAATGACTTCATTTTCCAAAAGGTCTGCTTGAGGCATTCGCTCAAGGAATTCAACATTTAGGGGAATCTCCCGTGTACCATCTGATAGAGGAAGTAACAATTTTTAGAGAAAGTGCTCTGTCAGACCACATGAAAGAGAAAAATACTGACATCCCAAGAGAAACATTTACGTAGGCAATGGATTATTCTATTATTTTGAATAATTCTTCACATTTGTATGACTGCTGGCAATGAATAATTCTATTCTTTCCAGATTTGTTGGCCGTGATCTCTGATTCCCACTGACTCTGTATTCAGAGTTCTCTATGATTCAATCTACTGTATATGCCTGCAGGAATGGAGATTCTTGGGGCAAAATTTGTTTGTTTATTATTTAACCGTGAGTTCTGCAGTTTGGTCATTGTCCTATATTTTATTCTACTAGTGAAGAGAATATCACATCAATTGATGACATAAAGAGAAGATTTCAAGGTTTTAAAAGTAAAGTACATTTCTTAAGTGCAAAGTCTCCCCTCCCCTTTCCTTCCTTCCTCTTCACTTTTAAGAATTGCTGCTATTTGCAGCATCTGGGAAGGATTGCGACCAATTAAGCATGCTTTACTTTATTTCTAGCATTTAAAACATAAGAGGTTACTAGTAACACTTATAATATTTATAATTGTAATATTTCCCCATAATCTTATGGGAATATACCAGCCAGGGGTGGGCTTCAAAAGTTTTAGCAAGGAGTTCTCTTCCCGATTGCTGGGTGGGCATGGCCATGGTGGGTATGGCCTAGTCGGCCTCTTGCACCACAACCAGGGGGAGGCGTTTTTGCCTTCCCTGGGCTCTGGAGGCTTTCCTTGAGCCTCTGGGAGGTTGAAAACGGCCTCCCCAGCTCCGGAGGCCCTCTGGAGGCTGGAAACAGGCCCGTTTCCGGCCTTCCCGAACTTCCGGTAGGCCTGTTCTTCACCCTCCCCAAGCCTCTGTACACGCCCTGCACTTATCTGCATCCTGGGAGGGGTGGGGCGGGGTGGGCGGGGCCAGCCAGGAGGGGGTTCTCCAAACTGCACAGAATCTTAGCTAGAGGTTCTCCCAAACCCCTGTGAACCCCCAGCAGCCCACCCCTGATACCAGCCTTCCCATATATCAGGTGCCTTCTAATTGTGCTGGGACTAGAACTTCAGAATTCACAGCTAGTATGGCTATTGGTTCAACACAGATGGGTGTACAAGATTAGGCAGTCTAGTTCATACACCACATAAATATAAAATATCAGGATGCTTTTATATACCTTCTGATGCCAGATAGAGAATAGCTTTCCCAACTGCCAGGACAGGGTTTAAATCCCAGGTGGATCCTCTGCTTACAATGTGTCCTCCTAAAGACTAAGGAATAAGGCTTATTTGTTTCTTGTCCACATCTCTATACAGATTTAAAACACAATGATGAAAAAGTAGATGTCTTTTTTATTCATAGAGTATCAAGTTAGTGAAATAACCTTGTTCAATAATAATAGCAATTTTAGCTTTGTGCAATTTTCAAATGCTGGCAATAAAATCTTGTACATCTGTATTCAGAAGTCAAACCACTGAATTCAGAGGGATCTGTTATGTAAATGTCTCCTAAATTATAGCTGAAAATTACTGCACGTTCAATAAAAAATACCTCATCTCTACTGTCTAGATTATTTTTATTCATATTGTAACTTTTCCCATTGTTTTTATGTAAGTAAATGCTTTGTAACATTCTATTGTATATTAATAATTTTATAGGAGAGGCTGGTGTGGGCACGTTATGAAAACTGTGATAATGGAGTTTCACCCTTTACATATTTCCATATAATGTTGCAATGCAAGTGTAAAAGGGCAGAAATTATATTGTGATGTCATAATGCACATTTTATCATTTGAGGTTAGGAATAATGACAGTCTTCTGCCTCACGAATACTGAATTGGCTTGCATAGCTTACCAATCAATGAATCATTCAAGAATTACTCTTTAACAAAATAAAAGACCTGTAAAAAAAATTACCATTAGAATCTCAACTGCTTGATTGGGGTTTTTTGGTTGGGGCAAATAAGTGGACTTGTAAATCTCTAAGCTAGATATCAGAACAACATGTGTATTGAATATGGGGATGGGTATTTTCCTGCTAATGGATTTTTCTCCATAGGTTGTGGAAGAACCAATAGCCTCCCACCGGCCAGTTCGCTCCCACAGAGAGGGCCTCCTCAGGGTGCCGTTGGCCAGACAATGCCGGCTGGCGACCCCCAGGAGGAGAGCCTTCTCTGTGGTGGCACCTACCCTTTGGAACAATCTACCCCCAGAGATACGAGTGATCTCCGACCTCCGGACTTTTCGTCGGGCCCTAAAAACTTATTTTTTTTCAGTTAGCCGATCTGTCTTGATTTTATAGTTGGTTTTAAAATTTGATACAGATTTTAAATTGATAAGTTTTAAATCACGGGCCAAATTTATTTAATTATTTTAAATCTATTTTTAACTGTAACTTTATGTATAAATGTTTTTATTTTGGCTGTTCACCACCCTGAGTCCGAAAGGAGAAGGGCGGTATAGAAGTTTGAATAATAAATAAAAAAAATATTACATAGATATTCCTCTTCTCACATTTGGCCTGCCACCTTTTGACTGGTAGGCAGGACTCCATTCTAGGTTACTATAAATAGGTGAATCCTGCTCTTATATTCTCTGGAGATGATAGGCTGGGGAATAGTTTGTGGAGACATGTGGAGCTAATGAGATGAAGTGATATGCGTATTGGGAATGAAAATCACGTAGAAAACACACAGCAAGACATCTGATCTGTTCTCCAGCCAGAGTCCTCAGTTGCTTCAAGAGGGTACAGTAAATCTTGGTCTTCTCCGTTGGGAGCTCTGAGACAATGCTTAATAGGAAGTCTCTCAACTGGGCAAAGCGGATGGCTGCTCCTATTAGTATGCCTGAAATCAAATAATTTTCAAAAAACATAATTATTAGGAAGATTAGAAACAATAACAGTAACAATAACAATGCATAGTGTCAACTGAACTAGCTAGCTAGCTAGATGATAGTTAGATAAATAGGTAGACAGGCAGACAACTTTGCAGATTTGCAATCTCAGCTAATAGTCATATTTGTGTGTCGTCATTACATTGGATGTGATGTGATATGCAGCCTTTACAACAGAATAACAAGTAAAGCCTACTCTGCTAAAGAATGAATATGAGAGAACATGATGTTTATGTACGCATGCAACTACTCATATTGGGCCAGGCTGGGGATGCCTTGTCCACAGCAGAGGAAAAAGAAGGCAGAGGTCAGCTGGGGGCAGCAGGCCAGTGGAGCGCATAGAATATCAGGGGCTTATGGGGCTTTGTGCTGCAGTGCTGTGGTAGCTGACCATGGGATGAGATGTCAGGTAGCACTCCTTGGCAGTGCCAGGAACACTACAGCAGAACTCATGGCCAGGGGATGATGGCAGCCAGCTGAAACTGCAGAAGGCTCCAGCCAGGTCTTTACTTCAGATCCAGCACTGCAGGTGCTACCCCACCAGGGGTGGGTTCTAAATTTTTTACTACCGGTTCTGTGGGCGTGGCTTATTTTGTGGGTGTGGCTTGGAGGTCATGTGACTAGGTGGGCGTGGCTAGCTGGTCAGAGTCATTTCTGGAAGGTCCTCGCACTTACGACCAGTCCTCGCACTTACGACCCGACTCATTTGTTTGCTTTTAACACTGATCAGCAGTAGGACGGCCCTTTGAAGCCCCGCGGCAAGAGTTTAAACAGTTTTTTTCCCTCTAGTCATCAGCTGGGACTCAGGAGGCAGCAATAGATTGGGGGTGGGATCAAATAAAAGGTAAGAATAACGTGGGTGGGTGGGGGTGTGGGAGGGCGGGGGGGGAAAGAACCGGTTTGGTGACGTCATATCGTCACCACTACCGGCTCGGCCGAACCGGGAGGAACCCACCACTGTACCCCACCACTAAGGAGTGCCACTTTGCAGGGATGGGAAATGGGGGAATACAGGCAGGTGGGGGAATTGAAACCCCCCTCTGGTCATAAGTGCAAGTGGGCAACTAAGCACCAGAATTTTGATCAGTGACTACAGGAGAATTATAACAGCTGTAACTCTGGAGACCAGGCCATTCATTCAGCACCACCATAACTTTGAAAGACCACTAAATGAACAGTCATTAAGCAAAAACCACCTGTACATTCTAAACCTTTCTTTATTCAAAGACCTTCTGTAGTTCTTTGGCTTGGAGCTCGCTGATTATTGCCGTTTTGCATGCTAGACACTGTTTACAGACTGCCACATTTAACAATCGTTCCTAATTACAAGGGTGATGAAAAGGTAACATAACCGATCCTCACATTTTCAACATTTGCAGATCTGTAAAGTTAAAAAAAGCTGAAGTAATAGCATAAGCATAGTAATGGTTTCACTCAGTGACCACCTTACTTAATGATCAAGTTACCAGTTCCAATAATGGTCACTAAATGAGGACTACTTGTGAAAATTATATTTTGTTGCATCTATCTCCAATAACTTTTGCCCCTTATTTAAAATGGACATGTCCCACAACAGAGACGTACCATTCTCTTCAATGCTGGTGACATGCAGTTCTGGAACCCTTACAGGATGGAGGAAAAGGGGATAATAAACATCCAGAAGTTTCCTGTCAAGTCCTAATGGGGAAAAAATTAGAATCAGAGGCCAGAAAGAGAAGACAAAACCAAATATTGGGCAGCAGAAGCAGTCTATGCAAATTTACTGTGCAGAATAGCTGCCAGATGAACCTGGAATGAGTTCTGGGACAACCAGAAGTAACATATATGATGGGCATATAAACTTTTGAGAGAAAAGCATGTTGTAAGAGCATAATAAGCCTGAAGCCATTCAGGCTGTTCTTTTGTACTGCTGAGCTTGAAAACACAACCACCATCATGCCTACTTCTATCCCCACAGAGCTATTTTACACAGCTAGAGGAGGGCCATGCAATCTATGTGGAACCCTGAGATAGATTGCTTTCATTTTGATTTATTTTCTGGCAAAGTAAGGGAACCACATTTTTAATGATCTCCTTCAATTAAAAAGAATAGAAAAACTGATGTTTCTGTTGTAAAAACAGTAAAAAACATAACTTTCTCAGCATTCCCATTTTTTGCATCAGGGAGTTTGGGGTTGGTTTTATAAACAAAGCATATTCAAATTATATTCCCTCCTTGTTCTGTGTTGTGGTACAGCTCTTTCGGTTACTTCATGCAGCCAGCGACAGCTCCCCATTGCCCGGTGCGTTCCCACAGGGAGGGCCTCCTTGGGGTGCTGTCAGCCAGACAATGTTGGTTGGCGACCCCTAGGGAGCGGGCCTTTTCTGTGGGCGCACCTACCCTGTGGAATCAGCTCACCCTGGGGCTCCGGGTGGCCCCTGACCTTCGCTCTTTCTGCTGTGGCCTTAAAACATGGCTATTCCGCCTGACCAGCTTGGACTGAAGGGGTTTAAGAGGGGATTTTAATGGTTTTTATAGTTTTATTGGGTATTTTTTTAAAAATTGAACTTTGTGTGTTTTATTGTTGTGAGCCACCCTGAGCCCTTTCGGAGATAGGGTGGCATATAGGTCCAAATCTATATAAATCAAAATCTAAATGTCCATTTGTACATAACCGCACATCTCCGAAAGTTCTTCACCGATAGCTTTCAAATTTTAACACAACGTTGCATTCGACTATGGGCATGTTTTCATATACCTATATTATACACATATCACACCTGTGACAGATAAAAACATGAAAAACTTTGGAAAACATTGAAAGACATTGACAAACATTGAAAGACATTGACAAACATTGAAAAACAGTGCCATCTGCTGGATGCAAAAACAACATGGCAGCCTCCCAGCCCTGATTATGCTCAACAGATTTCTGCTCCTTATATTTAGACTCTCCATATTGCTTCCAAGAAACTGTGCATTTGGAAGGCAGAGACGCCTGAGGGCCATATCCTGCCACCAGGCTCGGCAGATAGGCAGCTGGCTCCCCGCCGGGAAGCCCTCACAGCCGGCACTTCTAGGGCTGGGCGGGGCCCGCCCGAGCCTGGCTCTGACCTCCCTCTCCCCTGGCCGCCCCACAAACTAGCCTCGCCCACCGCTGCTGCCCATCCCCCTGGCCAGCCACTCTCAAGGCTCCCTCCAAAGAATACCTGGCAACGAGGCTGCCTGGGTCCGCCGAGTGGGAACCCTCCGTCCCTCGCCTGGCCCAAATCGTGCCTGGCCCAGCGCTACCATGGGCCCCGAGGTCAGAAAGACCAGCTGCTAACCTAATGTGGAAAGTGACAAATAAAGTAATAAATAAAGTAAAAGCGGGTCCAACTAGATGATCACTGAAGGGCCCTCTTTGTTCTTAATATTGTAAAAGAGAAAATGTTTGTAATTGTATCCAGCACTTAAGCAGGCACATTCCTTTCAAGTAGGATTTCTACTTCAAGGCCTCTCAGTTGTCACAGATAAGGACAGTCTAGGTGATTTACATTTTAAGGTCAGAGAGAGGAGATGACCAGATTATGCTTCAGTAATTTCTTAAGAAGAATTATAACTGTTTTTGCAAAGATAGTAACAAACTCAGTAATTAGGAAATGTCAATTAAAAATGACAAATGTATATGACCATATGAATTGCTGACTTCACAGAATCCTTTGTTTGAAACTATATAAATGCTTTGAGCTGAAAATCATAATTCGTTCAAACTCTTGGTAGCGATATCAAGGTTTGATCCTTTATTGCAATAAATAAATAAACTGACTCTGTCTGCCCTAAAAGGGATGTTTCTTTAATTCCCTATTTCCACAATAATTTTGGCACCCGGCAGAAGGGACTTTGAGAAGCAGAGATTTTTTTTTCTTCCTAGGCGAACTGCCCCAGCGAGAGCGGTCTTTCCCACCAGGGATTCGACAGCCGGCACCAAGACTCCTTTGAAGTCAAAAGAATCCTTTGTTGAGAGATTGCCGTATGCTCGCTGGCGAAGCAGATTTAGCCAAGGACCCACAAGAAGGGCAGACCAGACTCAGAAATTTCCACAGATAAAGATCGCTTGGCAGGCAAGTATAAAAGGGGAAATCTGCCTATTTTTGGGGGGGGCAGAGAAAGGGGGTTTGATCAACCTCCTAGAAGGCGAGGTGGCGTCCTAAAGCCTTCAGTAAGGAGTTCGAGTCTCCTGAGGGGAATGTTAAGGGTTAACATTCCCTGTTAATTAAGTATCAGGCAGAGTTTGCTAGGGTCTGTTTGATGACATCCAAAGGAGAGAGGAGAAAGAAAATCTTTGTGCCAAAGATTTTTTAACCAGGCTGAAAGAAGAAATTGTTTATTGTTCTTCCCACCCGGGGTTTAGCAGGTAATAAAAACATAAAGCCTGTCTAAATGGGAAGGTTCTGATGATTTGAATTGATCAACTTGATGTGATTTGTTTGACAATATCTTGTTGATGTGCATCTATAATGATAGTGTGTAGAATTGAATGTGATTGAATTAATTATGATATGTTTGGCTGGCCAGCAAATTGACTGGGCTTAAAGCTGTGGAAAACGGGCAATGGTTCGGGCCCAAAATCACCATTGTGATTAAAACTGCTGCCTCAATTTCCCGCTGCTTTGAGAATAAGCTAGTTCATTGAAATAATTTTAATGACTGGTTTGTATGGAGGACGCATTAAATGAATTTTTTTATGTGAAAGTGGATTATATGAAAGGTTTGATTGCAGTACAAATGTGAATGCCTGTGTGTTGATAAGGTGAGAAATTAGAGAAATACTGAACGTGTTGCTTTGTTGTAAGAATGCTGAATGGAGGAGGGAAGCGAGGCTTGGTTGCATGCTGTAAAACATTTTTCCCTCTCCCCCCCCTTTTCCTTTGGAGGAGAGAAACAGTTCCTTTTAACTTTTTTCTCCTTTCTCTCACACCCTCCTCCTCTTTCTGCGAAGCCTCTTTCATTAACATATGAAAGCTATGCAGATAAATTTTCCTTTCTGCTCTGAATACATTTTGATTTTATTTTTATTTTTTCTTTTCTGGAAATTTTTGAGGTTTAAAACGCTTAATTAAACTTATATCCGAGATCCTGTTGTTCCACCAGGCTGGGTTAGCAACATAATTTTAAATTGGATGTTTTAAATTTCTGGGGTTTTAAATTGAGCCGAATCCATTTAATATTTTTAATTATTTTAAATTGGTGTTTGTCTTGTTTTTTTTAAACAAAATAGGCTGTACACCGCCCTGAGTCCTTCGGGAGAAGCGTGGTATAGAAATAAAATTATTTTTATTCTTATTTTTATTCTATCTCAAAGAAATGATTTTGAAAGATTTTTTGAATCTGACTTGCATTTTCCTGGACGCAGAGAATTACATTTTGCAGCAAAAGTTACTGCCCTTTTAGGAATTGTTACAGTGATGAGTTAGAAATTACCATATGTAGTAAGAGAGAGTCACTGGCATTTTTGCCTAAAATGTTAGATTCTGCCTCGAGAGTATGCTTGTTTTGTTTGAATCCAGTTCAGTTTACAAGGAGATTTAGAAGGACGATAAGATATTGGTGCGGAGAAGGGGTTAATTTTTTATAGATGGGAAGAGAAAGTGGTAGCAGGTAAGAGAAGACATTTAGGTAAATTGGTTTGCACAGGCTTGTGACAGCGGTAATGTTTTGTAAGAAGAAGGAGTTAGAGAAAGTAGAAGGTATGTGATTGTTTTTGGAAAGTTATGGATGTTGGAAAGTGGTAAGAAGTAGAAGAGAAGTGGTGTTTTTCGTTGACAGAGATCAGATTAAGTGAACAAAACATTTGAATACACTTGATTAGTGAAGGGAGTGTTGGAAGATCTGAGAAACTCAATATTAAAAGAGCAGGGAAAATTCCCCTAAAAAAAATAAAATAAACAGAAACTCCGGCAAAGTTTCGGCCCCCACCTTTGTCAGTGGGCCATTAAAATGCTGGAGCCATCTTATTTTCCACAACAAAAGAAGACAATTACAAGGGCCCATGGCATCCACACAGATGTGGGACACAGGACAAAAAAAAAAAAAAACATACACCCAAAAAGAAAAAAGATATCAAGTCAAAGTAATTTAAACACATGAGGAACAAGAGATATTCACTAAAACGCAGACATAGCAAGCTGAATAATTATAGGGAATGATTTAAACACCATAAAACACACACATACACACACACACACACACACACACACAAATTGAATTGCACAAGGGGTGTTGGCTCAGAAAGTAGGAAATTGACCTTTGGGGGAGCCCTCATTGTAAGCACCCCACTTCAAGTCAGAACTATCCTTCAGTGGTGGTTATCTGATTCAAGATTCTAAACAAAAATGAAACAATTTTAATGCAGCAGACAGATTTGATTTTAACTACAGATCACAATTTGAATCAAGCACAGTTCTTAACCAACACCAGATCAATGGATCATCTTAGATGAGAACATTATGGTGTTGAAATAATTGGTTTACATACAAAAACAAGACCTGATTTGGAGGGACACCCCCTGGAGACAAATTGCCTCGAAATTACACTGCTCAAACCTTTGAATTGTATTCATTAAATTAAGCTCTATGGACAGGGAGCCTGGATAGCTCAGTGGATAAATGCATTGTAATTTAACACCAGCTGTCTGCAATTACTGTAAATTCGAATCTCACCAGGCTCAAGGTTGACTCAGCCTTCCATCCTTTCTAAGGTAGGTGAATTGAGGACCCAGTTTGTGGGGGCAATAAGCTGACTTTATGACGGCTATTGCTTAATGCATTGTAACCCTTAGTCTCTGGAGATCATTTGGCAAAAAAAAATAAAAATAAAAAATGGGTGGAGTCATTGGAGAATTCAAGCTATTGTAGATGAACTTTTAAACTAAGCTTTGGTTGTATTGGGATATATCCTTAGTAACATCAATTATAAACAAATGTTTGGTTTGTAAAAAGGTGAATGAACATGCTGTCAAAAAACAACAGATGGGTAAGAGGTACCACCAGCTTTAAAACCATTTCAATGTATTCATGTGAATTACCAAAAGTGGGGAGTGTAAAATATTTATTAGTCATAGTGAACCACCTCATAGGGTGGGTTGCAGCTTTTGTCTGCAGTAATGCTACAGCAACAGTGGTGTCAAGAGTTTTACCCAACCTAGACAGATTATCATCATATGAACTGTTGTTTGGAGTAGTTTTCACTACAGGAAGCATATGCATTAATTCCCTGGAAACCAGAGACAAAGTATTGAAACAATATGTGTATAACCTGTCCAGATATTTTGAAGTTTTTAGGAAAAAGGACTATTAGCCCAGCCACCACCTTTGAAGTTTCCAGTCCACAAATTCCACCATGATGATTGGATGTTGATCCAAACTGGACAGAAGTTAGACCCCAAGTGAACGGGCTCAATCTCATCAAAAGGTCCATTGAAGTTGATGATCCAAAGGATCCAAGGAACTGGTAGGCAGCTACCAGTGGGAATAGCGTTCTTCATCATCTGGACTATTTTTGTATTTTTTCTTTCTTAGGATTCAGTGGTTGCCTATGCTGTTTCCCAAATGAAAAGGACTACAACTGCTCAGATTCCTTTGCGCACTCGCCCAGATGTATTGGTTTTATAATTGTGCTTTTAAGATCTTAGGAGGACGATCCTGGATCCAATGGATGAGACTAATACCAGGTAACAAACAATTGACAGGCCATTGGCGCGGAAGTTTAAGACGAATACATCCTGCTGAGTTCTACTGGGAATGAACTCTCTACGCACGGTGGGGATCATCAGCCTTGCCGAATCACTCCGGAAGCTGATTCCCAGCGCATGGCGGAAGATTTGTAAAGAGGACAACTGCCTTTACATTGTACATATACATATTATTAGCTGTAATATAACACTTTCTTACACATACTAATGTTATTAGAAGTTTGGGAGTGGGTTTTGTGGGTACTTGTTTTTCTAATCTTGCTAGTAATTTTGTTTTACATATATAAAGTTCCTTATATATAAGGAACGTTTTTGTGGTAGACCTAGGATTTTTCTTGCTACTGCTATATCCCAACCCACACGCACCACTAACCCTCTCCCTGACGTTGTGAGCTTCACACCACAGTGATTATGTTTTGCTTATAGCTTTGGACATTATTTGCTCTTGCATTCTCAAGTGACCATATAGGGAACATTGATTCCCTAGATGGCCACACTTTAGGTCAAGTTCGCTCCCGCCAAAAACGCATTGTCTATGCACGGGGTCGTTACCTTAGACCTAAGTCAACTCCACCACCTAAGGTTCCTATCTTGACATTCCCAGCTGAGGGGGGAGTAGATAAGGAAAATGGGCCTCTGCAACAATTGCATAGAGGAGACTATATATCACGGATTCTGGAATTAAGTCAAGATCTTGTGAATCACTATAACCCTACCCTAGGTCAGAAATGCTGGTTATGTCTATCTGCTGACCCTACATCTTATCATGCTATTCCTGTAAAATCACAACTCTGGGTCAGAACAAAGGCTACAATTCTCCTTGAAAGGGATAGTAGAGATAAAGTACCTGTCTCACCAACACAAGGAGATTTTTATGAAGCATTCAAACGACTGGGAAAAAGTCGTCTTCCTATCACAGGCCCAATTGCTACAGGTGTAGACCTCATAGGAACACCTTCTTTGTGTGTAAAGAGACATCAGAAACTTGGTAGGCCTGTAGGATCCCTGACAGACAAACAATGTCAGTCAGTAATATATTTTGGCCCTAAAATAAACTTGGTGGACATAAAATTAACAAAGGGAATTTTTCCCTCTGCTTACCACAAATTTCAACAAAAGGTTACTTTCACAGCTCCACCTGAACTGAACTTTGGGAAGGAAAAGTGGGGTGGAGGGAATCTGTCCTTTGAAATCTGTCCAAGACCATTTCGACCTCCAAGATTTCCCCTCTGGTTCAATTTAAAGTCGAAATCAGGTTTGTGTATCCTTTTTCCACCTGGAAATACTACCTCTTGATATGTTTTTGAAGGACCAATTCTCAGAGATAAGCAGAAGGACCCCTCACTGGAAGTCCCATTGCAACCACTGGCAGGAATGTTTGTGGCAGAGACTTTGGGGTCTGGACTAATGCAAGGAACTACTGAGCGCATGCCTTTTCCATAAATTTTCTTATGTGGAAAGGATGCATATTTGTGTTTACCAACAAACTGGACAGGAACATGTAACAAATCAGGTGGGGTTAGAGAAATTGCCACGGAATTGCAAGATAGGGCATCCAAAATAAGTCAGAGGTTATAAACAACTGACATGTGGTTTTCTTGGTTGCCTGGATCCGGGTGGATTAATATGGCTGTGGCAGGCCTAGCTTTTATTCCTTGTGCAATCCCTATGCTGAAACATCTATCAATAAAGGCAGTAAAGGAGATACAAATTGAAAAGGAACTAGCTCTGACAGAACATTTTCTTAATCAACTTGGTCCCTACCCTGTAGAAGAACCTACAGATTCTGAGGCAGATCCATATGTGGAAATGGAACTGGTGGAAAAATGGAAAGAATCTTCCTAAGACCTAGGAGAGTGGAAGCAATCATATATAATCTTTTATCTGCCTTTATTTCTTATATTTTGTTAGGATTTTTATATTATAGAGTTGTTTATTGGAACTTTTTATACTCAGTAGTTACACTTATAAGTAGGTTGTGGGAGTTTATGCATAGACAAACTCCCAGAGGGGGAAGTAATGTGGAAAGTGACAAATAAAGTAATAAATAAAGTAAAAGCGGGTCCAACTAGATGATCACTGAAGGGCCCTCTTTGTTCTTAATATTGTAAAAGAGAAAATGTTTGTAATTGTATCCAGCACTTAAGCAGGCACATTCCTTTCAAGTAGGATTTCTACTTCAAGGCCTCTCAGTTGTCACAGATAAGGACAGTCTAGGTGATTTACATTTTAAGGTCGGAGAGAGGAGATGACCAGATTATGCTTCAGTAATTTCTTAAGAAGAATTATAACTGTTTTTGCAAAGATAGTAACAAACTCAGTAATTAGGAAATGTCAATTAAAAATGACAAATGTATATGACCATATGAATTGCTGACTTCACAGAATCCTTTGTTTGAAACTGTATAAATGCTTTGAGCTGAAAATCATAATTCGTTCAAACTCTTGGTAGCGATACCAAGGTTTGATCCTTTATTGCAATAAATAAATAAACTGACTCTGTCTGCCCTAAAAGGGATGTTTCTTTAATTCCCTATTTCCACAACAAACCGGCGCTATGTGAATCAGGTTGGTGAGCAGGAGATGGAGGCAACTGGAGCCTCGGGGTCGCCTTTGACCAGCGCCACCTTTGATTCCCAGGTGGGCGCTCTGGCAGTTCACAGAGCCTACATGAAAATTTTGGCCTCTGGCAGAAAAAGGACTCCGAGGTGGCTTCGGGGTGTGTGTGTGTGTGTGTGTGGAAACGGCCAGGAGGGAGCATGGCCGGCCCTCCTTCGTTTTGCCTGGAAGAGCGGGGTATTTAATCATTCCCCTGCCCTTGGCAGGTGGGGGAGGAGAACTGCGCAGCAGGGGTCCAGTGGGGTGTGCGTAGCTCCTGGCTTTGCCGCTTTCTTCCTCTGGGCGGGAAGCCCCAAACCAGCCTCAAACCCCCACTGCACCCCCTCCCTCCCTTCCCTTCCCTTCCCTTCCCTTCCCTTCTATGCGTCTCCCTGTCAAGCCCCCAGAGAACATCTGTGTAGGGAGGATGGAAGGGGGCCCCGAGTTTCTGCTGTGGTGCTGAGAACTGCGAAGGCCTGGCCTGAAAAGGTAAGGGCAATGGCGGGGGATGCAAAAGCGGCTGGGCCAGAGACAGAGATAAACAGAGAAAGAAGGAGAGAGAGACATACAGAAATACAGAGAGAAGGAGGGGGGGAGAGACACACATACACACACATAACAGAGATACAGAGAGAGAGGGTGGAAGAGAGAGACACAGAGAGAGATACAGGGGGGGAGAGAGAGACATAGAGATATATAGAGGGGGGAAAGAGAGAGACAGAGAGAGATACAAAGAAAGAGGTGTAGACAGAGAGAGAAGATTTTGTGGTTCCCATTGTTTTTTAGCAACCGGTTCTCTGCCCTAATCACCAGCTGAGTAGCATGGCTCAAGGGCTGTCAATTGACTGATGAAAGTGAATGACGTCGAGTTGGCTACGCCCACCAAATGTTTGTGGAGAGTTTGGAACTTCAGCCTCGCTCTTTTAGCCCAGCGGAAGCACCAGGCTGGGCCACAGCAACGCGTGGCTGGGTACAGCTAATAATAAATAAATAAATAAATAATAACTTTCCCTGCCCGTTTAAGTCTATACCTGGTAAATTATCTTTTAAAAGGTAGCTTGTAATGTTTTGTATCACCAATGACTAGCTCAATGTACCAACAACTTCTGTTTTCTGTTACTGCAATAGTATATCCATACTATCCACATATACATGTACAGGAAGGAAAGGTATTCAGCAACTTCTTCTCAGTGAATGCATTCAATAGTTTGCTTTATGCTTCTTGCATCATGTCACATTTCCTCATGTCTGACCATGTGACATATGAGGCTCGATCTACTTACCTACACATGTATTTCCTATAACAAGAGGTGCTTGTGGGTAGGTAGCCTTCAGGTGGAGAAGTTCTTTTAGAGATGAAGGAGAAATCCATGTTGTCCTTTTCCCATTGAAAACCAGAGTTTTCCCCCTGTTCTCTTCAGCCATTCTCTGTGAGGAAAGCATATATTACTTCTGTGTCTCTTTGGTAGCTGTGACATATCCAAATAAGCTGCTGATTGATGGGCATGGATTAATAGACACAGAAGGACCAACTATATGTATAATTCAATTTAGTAGTATTCATCCATGTTCATGGTTCTTACTGCAGGAGAGCCATATTTCTTTTTCATGAACATGGGAATCATGTGCCATAAGCTACCCATGCAACTGTTTTAGAACAAGTGGCACTTTGTGTGGGAATTTCAGGTTTGCTTTTCAAAAGGGATTTAAATAATATCTGTGCAATCTTGGACATTTGTTACTTTGCATTAACAGCTTGGTCACCATGTGAGCCCAATGACTTTTTAGTGTCTAATAAAGGAGAATATTTGTAACTCAGGCTTGAAATTGAAATGAGAGTCCTTGGTGCCCTCTGAACTTGTTTGCTTCCAGATGTTTCATTACCCGAACTAGGTAACATCATCGGTGCTAGTCAGATTAGCACCGATGATGTTACCTATGGTAGTTAGGATAATGAAACATCTGCAAGAAAACAAGAAAGCTCAGAGAATACCAAGGACCTCTCATTTTTAATTTCTGTTTGCATTCCATTAAAACTGCAGCTTTAGACTATGTTTTATTTTAAAAGGTTGATAAAAGCCACTTACACTTCTGCAGATGGGACAGAGATTTAAAAATAAAAATTGATCATTTTCAATGTGCATTTATGTGGCTGCTCAGTTACAAATATTCCCCATATTTTTTTAAACAAAGAAGTCAGCTCTGAATGTCTTATCTGCTAACTCCTTCTGGTCTGCTCATAGTTAAAGGAAAAAAGATTGGGATAAATACTGCATTGAAAGTCCTACAGATTTAAAATTGCTTTTAGCGACTAGCCATAAAATGTTAGTAGTTATTAATGATTAAAACAACAAAATTTGGGAACATAGGGAATGTAGTTGCCAAAAAAGATGCCATAAAAAAGGAAAAGAAAAGCATTGAATTGAGAAGAGGTAATTATAATCAGCAGAATGGACCAGAATCAGAAAAAAATGCTGTACCATACCAGGGAATTCCACCTATAGCATCTCAAGTCAATAGGCTACAATACAGGAAATCTTGTAAAAAGATTGTAAAACTTTACAAGCTGGATCAAAGTTAGATCTCCTACCATTAGTTCAGGAGGAAAGATGAAATCCTGGGTTGGATCCTTGGGATAGAATTTTTCTGGCTTACATAGGCCTGAACAGATCTAAAAGAAAATTATCATATATCATATCGTATCGTATCGTACCGTACACCATACCATACACCATACCGAGATTAAAAATTGATGTGTAATTTACAAGAGTGGTTATATAATGGGATTTCCCAAAATATGCTAAACTGCTTTAGTTGAGTCACTTATATACCACTGTCCATTTCAGATCCTTCTTTGAATTCAGATGAATGCACAAGTCACTTGCATACATTGTTTACCTTACTGATCATCTTACCACAAGAATGACATTTTGTTATTTACCCATTAGACTCAGTCATTTCTTTAACAATGACATTTCCAAACTGGTCTGAAAGGAAAAGGACCATAAGCACAGTCACAATTTCATTTAGCTACACTCTGCTTAACAACCAAGTTGCCAATCCCAACTGTGGTTGCTAAACAATGACTACCTGTAATTATGAATATTAGGCAGCATTTTTTATAAATAAGTGTGCACATATTATGATATTTTTTTAAAAAAAATTGGGAGGGACTCTAAATCACCTTCCCCAAATGGATGTTGTATTTGCTTTCAACCCCTTTATTTACTTAGCCAGCATGATCCTAAGTGAGGGACAACATTCAGATGGAGGATTGTTCTCTATGTAATCATGTACAGTTGATCACTTTAAATATTGTTTGTAGAAAAGCAGCTATAACATTAATAATGAATGTAACTATTTATCCCATGCAGCCATGGTTAATTAATCAGTACTATAAGGATGACTCAAGATACTCAATCCTAACTTGCATTTTTCATTAAGCTGATGAGGACAGGCAATAAACAGGTATGAGTATGCCATTGCTACATAATAAATTTAGCTGGGATTGTCTTTAAGCACTCTACCATTCAGCTTTTATAGTAATGGTCCATAAGATGATCTCAACTTATTCAGTGTCCAATGGCTAAACACACCTGCTCCACCTTGTCACTGATACAGTGCAGGTTACTTCAGAAGAAAGATGTGCAATACTGGCTTGAATTTCTAGCTCCTATAAGCATATGATTCTTTTCTATTAATGGAATTTATTGCACATGGAATGGAATTTCTATTAATGTAATTTATTTCGTATGGAAGGAACTAACCTGCCTTTTGCTATATGTGTGTTTTTCACATGTGTTTAGGTTATGCAGGTTGCCCTGTTGAATGGAAGCTAGCAATGAATGCAATGAAATCAGACTGTAATAGTTGCTACTGAACACGGGAGCAAAAGAACTATGGAAGAGGCAGAAATGAGATAGTATCAGTCTATAAAAGGGTACTAAGAATGGTCAATGCAATTATGAGCCTATAAGCCTTTTGAATGTTGTTAGCAAATTACATGCTAAACATCTATCACAAGTTCCAAGACTGGATAGAGATTTAGAGGGAATAATCCAAGATGAGCAGGCAAGATTCAGAGAAGGAAAGTCAACAATAGACCATATTTTGGTACTCTACCATCTGGCACAAAAATACATTCATAAAAAGAACTCTTCTCTCTTCATGGCCTTTCTAGATTTTAAACATACCTTTGATTCACTTTCCAGGAATGGCAAAAATAAAAAAATACAACTATTGACAAGTGCCTCCTCTCTCTATACAGAAATAGAACCCCACCTTAAGAGTGAATGCAATACCCAAGGGTCCCTCTCTGGCACAGTAAGTATTCAGAAAGGGGTGAACAGAGATGTACATTTGCCCTCTTCTTTTTAACTTGGATGTCAGTTCAATAGTAGACATTGTTCCTTATCCAGATTTCTATGTGGATAAACTAGCAGGGTGCAAAATCCCTATACTCCTCTATGCTGTTGCTGCCGCCATAATTTTTATAAACCCTCATGGGGCTGAAAAGAGCAATGGTAGTAGTATTTTGGTACTGCAGAGAAAAATCACCTGATTCTTAATTTTGATAAATGTAAAATTCTGATCATTCTAGTAGAGTCATCCAATAAGTAGAAGTGCACAAATTAGGGTGTGTTACTGCATTTAGGGTGGTTCCATTCTAAAATCACCTGGAAATCACATCACATCACATAATCGCATAATACAGCCAGTCCTTAGGTCTACAATTGCTATTATGTGCTTCTTTTATACAAGTGGTGGAGAACTAATCCTTGGCATTAAAACTGGCTGAGATCCTTTATGGGACACAAGTAGAAATTTATGTGAAGAAGGATGCACTGGGAACAGTGCAAACAAAATTTTTGAGATCAATCCTTGCTATACCCAATGAAACAGCAAATCCCAATTAATGCTTGAATGCCTGCAATCTAAATAAGGGCTTGGAGGAGGATGATAAACTACTGGCTGAAAATCTTTTCAGTTGGATTGACCCTTGAGTTTTAATAGATAATTTTTCTTTTCCCTGGAAACAGGCCATAGAGGAGAAATTGGTATCACACAGACGTTATGTTTCATTCCTCATTTATTTAGGATATGGGCAAGCTAAATATCTGTTCACTCAGAAAGTAAGGGATATGGAGTTTCAGGTTAAAGTTAATAGGTTGCCCCAGATGGTAGAAATTGGATACAGCAAATAAGAGCACTTGGGAACCAGAAAGATATCTATACAATCTAACTTCCCCCAGGGTGAGATAGTATTTTTCAAACCCAGGCATAACATCTTACCATCTGCATTGCTGCAAGGCAGATACTCCAAAATCCCATTAACTGAGCATACCTGCCCATGTGGTGACAAAAGATCAAAACCATTTCACATACATTACTATAAAGATACTTATCTGTGTAGTAGGCTGTATTGATATTATCCTTCCCATCTTCTCATCTTTCCTACTACCTTGTATTGGTATCTATGATGTATTACTTGTTATATCTTATGATTTATTATCGTAACTATGATCTATGATATATGTCCTATCACTTTGTTGTTTGCATGTACACTGAGAGCTTATGCACCAGAGACAAATTCCTTGTGTGTCCCATCACACTTGGCCAATAAAGAATTTTATTCTACATTGCTTAAATTCTCCACCTACTATGTACATTTTCAGGAAGACCCAACTGTTTCTAAGTGAATCTTCTTCTAGAAATGCCTGTGCAGTAGTCAAATTCTGTTTTGCCACAATAAAAATAAGGCCTATGGGAATAATTGCTTCTGCATTATTTATCATTTTAGATTTAACACATACTAGCTATCTTGTTGTAGATTATATATATATATATGTATAGTTAATATTTCGGGTTTCTTCCCGTGTAATTGTGGATATATCCCTAAAAGGGTAGAAGCGACGTTTCGACAGAATCCCATCTGCCATCATCAGGCTTATGTCAGCAGTCATTTTGTACTAACTGCCCTTGGTATTTCAAATCTGGTGCTGGTATTCTGGGATGGCTCCACCTTTTCATTCTGATTGGTTGGGAGTCCCAGTATGTGTTTATTGGCTTGGCTTCGGGTGTATGGTCGGTTTTTCTCCACTAGGTGGCAGGACTTCATCTTTGTGGCTGGTTTGAATATGATTTGGTTGGGATTTTTTTCATTAATGTTTGGTCTATGTTTTATATATGGTGTTAAGATTCGTCTATCTATGAGAGCAGGTTTCCAAATAGTAGGCAGACGTGAAGTGTCATCCCGTTTATTCATGCAATATGGTATTTTTTCTATTTCTATTGCTTCTCTGATTATCCTGCCATTGAGATGTTCTATTTTTGCAACTTTTTTTGTTTTATTAAAATTAATGTTGTGTCCTATTGTATTTATATGTTGAACTAATGATGATGTGTGTTCTTGTTTTTGTATTGAGTTTTTGTGTTCCTCGATGCGCACATTCATTCTTCTGTTGGTCTGTCCAATGTATGTTGATGGGCAGGAAGCACACAGGATTTTGTATATGCCTTGATCTTCTAATTCTATTTTGTCTTTGGAGTTTCTCAGAATGGACGATATCTTTCTATCTGTGCAAAATATGGTTTTGTGAAATGCTCCCAGTTCAGACCAGATCACCCAATCAGGTAGCGATGATGGCGGGTGGTTCGGAGAACCGGTAGCAAAAATCCCTGTCCACCCCCTATGTCCAGCTGAGCCGTGCAATCATCAGAGGCTTTTTAAAATACTTTTAAAAGTAAAAAGAAGAGCCTCTGATGATCGCGTGGCTCAGCTGGGATCATCAGAGCCTTTTAAAAGCATTTTTTCTACAACCTCTTCAGCCGAATGCCTCAGATCAGCATTGTTAGAATTCAAAAACAATCCTGTACTGATAATGTTAGAGTTCTTTAATTATGAGTAGACAATGTTCTCTGCCAATTTTTCTAAAGGAACTGAGAAAACAACAACGCTTTAATCTTTTCAGAGTACATTAATCCTTTTTTTAAAAAGGTGGTGGGAGGCAAACACTAGTCATAGAATGGAATCCTGTTGGCCACGCTCAATTTTCCTGTTCCAGATCAAGTATCAGAATCAATTAACACCTTGATATTTATGCAGGTTTTAGACAAAGATCTTCCTCTGCTGTATTATTGAAAGGTGTGGTGAACATTTTTTAATTTCTTTAAAACCCTCCCCAGGACATTTTAATTTAAACATTGTTACATTTGAATCCTGTCAAAGTGTTAATCAACAAGTTATACAAATCACAATACCATCCTTGTTAGAACTTGTCTCAGCACAAAACAGCTTTGGAAGGCAAAATGTTTTGACAATCCTTGGAAATCATTTCATTAAACTAGTGAAAATTTCAAAACCTGTATATCGTGCATCTTTTTTACATCTGGTGAGATTTCACTTGACTAGTGAAACAAACTAGTCTCCTCTTCCCCTAAGAATTATATTATTAACATTATTAGATTTCATTGAAAATTAAATCATATTACTTCTTAATATAGGTATGAAATTGCTATTCCAACTTCTGAAATAGCAATGCATGGATATGGAAGTATATCAACTCTTGATTCTAAGACTGCAATATTATGTCTAATTATGTGAAAATAAACTTCACTGAACACGTCTGATTCAACAAGGAAAGAATTCAGATACCATTGGATTAAAGATTTGGCAATTTCCAATGATTTTTCATAGCAAACATAGGTAAGGCTATGAGATGTGGGCTGCAAATGAGATGACCAATAAATGCCAGAAAGAAAAAAACTAACTTGTGGACATTTGGATGTTATGACACAATCTCTGTGGCTTATTTATGTCAGATATTAGGATGCAAGTATAAAGAGCTGTGAACTAGCACAGATGCCAGTTGTCAGCAGGGTAAAATCTAATAAGGTTAGTAAATGTCGAAACCTGAAAAGGGAAGAATATATTTTCCACTCCAAATAATGTAAATACTTTCAGACACTGTGCACCTTGCACATGTTTAGAGGCTAATTCAAAATCTAGTGTAATCATTAACATCTTTTTATGTCCCCTATTCAGTGGTGGGATTCAGCTGGTTCTCTCCAGATCGGGCGAACTGGTAGTGGCGACTGCAGGAAGCTCGGCCCACCCACCCGGATATAGTGCGTGAGCACTGCGCATGCGCAGAAGGTCATGTGCATGCATAGAGGAGGCATGTGCTCTCACAATTGTGAACCGGTAAGGAAGGTAAGTGAATCCCTCCTCTACTCCTATTAATTAAGTAGGCTGTAATTAATGTAGTGGTTCTTGTCACATATATATTACAAGCCATTTCCAAGGTAGAGGGTATCATATGAAAGAGACCTCATCATAAGATTGGGAATCTAGACATTTCTGTAAGACTGATATGTACCACCCAAAATAAACCCTTTGGGACTTGCATCATGAGCTCATTCATGAAAGCACAAAAATCATAAATGTTGTAGCATACCTTTCCTCTTCTTAATGATGGATCTTCTGCATAATTCTCTTTCTCTTTACTCTCCTCTTTTTCCATGCAACATTTTCCACTCCCTGCCAATGGGCAGCATTCCTAAGAAAATAATTCATTCCATGATATTCAGGAATATTATGATAACACTGGAAAGAAAGCTAGAGGGGGTTTTTATTATTGTTTTCAATTATATTATTGCTGTATATTTCTTTGTGGTCTTTACAAAATAATCACTTCTTCTATCCACTTTTGCAATAGAACAGCATTTTCTTCCATTAATGGGCACTTTCAGCAAAATCAATGCAATGATCATCCATTGTTTTCTTACCGAAGAAAAAGCACTAAAGCTGTCCAGTATAGGTCTGTATCCAGTGCAACGGCACAAATTACCTGGAAGAAATGATCACACACAATAAATTTATTTCAGTGATCAATATGTTTTTGTTTTCTCCTTTTAATGCATGTGCATCACTTGGGCAAGTTAACAATAATTATAATCAAAGAAATGAGAAAAGAAAGAAATGAACTACTTCATACTTTATAAACTACTTTTATAAAAAACTACTTCAAAAGAGCAAACCAAAGCAGGAAGATAAACTTTTATTCAGAGCATAGAAAGAGTGCAGTTTTTCTTCCTAATTGTTCTCTGCAGGCATAGGATTGATCTCCATGGTAGAAGTGCTTCCCCTCTGGTCAAATCTTTGCTCTCTTACACAAAATAAAATAAAATAATCTACAAAATCTGTAGATTAAGATTGTTCCCATAAATAAATAGAATGTTAAAGGATACACAAAGAAGGTAGCCTTAACCATAACTTAATCAAAATGTGATTACTTTATATATTTTAATTTATTAAATTATACATTAATTTGTGTATATGTTTTATGCCATTTGTACTTCAAAAATATTTCAAAATACCTAAGGCCAACTGGAGCTAAGACCCGAGTAGAAGGTTCAGTCATTGGTTATTCCCACGTTATATTTTATATATTTTAATACAAGTGGAGAGTAGAGAAGACACTTATGACCACAATTGAGCCCAAAATTTTTCCTCCTAAACAAGACAGTTGTTAAATGAACTTTGTCCCATTTTATGACCTTCCTTGCCACAGTTGTTAAATTAGTAACATGGTTGTTAAGTGAATCTGGCTTCTCCATTGATTTTGCTTGTCAGAAGGCTGCAAGGCTATGTGACCATGGGACACTGCAATCGTCATAAATATGAGTCAGTTGCCAAGTCTATGAATTTTGATCACATAGGGATATTGCAACAGTCATAAATGTGAAAAATGGGAATAAGTCACTGTTTTCAGTTTGAACAGACACTAAACAAACTGTCATAAGTTGAGGAGTACCTGTAAAAATAGCCGCTTCTTTTGGTGCATGTCTAAATTATTAACAAGCATGGAAAGAAAAATATTTTTGGGGAGAAAGGCAGCCTACCATCCAAAGATGCAACAATCTGCTCCATGCTGGGTTCAGGATGATTTCTCAGGAGAGAATACATAGACATCACCATCCCAGGAGTACAGAAGCCACACTGAGAGCCAAAACACTCTGCCAGCCTTTCCTGCAATCAAAATATCTGAATTTATGATCCACAGGAAAACATTATCTTGTATATACATTTATTGCTATCTTTACATAGCCTGGATATGAATTAACTGTTGCTGCCATGATTTATTTATTTATTTATTATTTATTTATTAATTTAATTTGTATACCGCCCTTCTCCCAGAGGGACTCAGGGCGGTGAACAGCCAAAATTAAAAAACATACGAATACAAAAGTTAAGAACATTTATGAAATGTTATTCTTATGACTTTATTATTCAAACTCTATACTGTATGTACAGGATTTTTAAACATATTTTCCCACTGATTATTACAAAAAGCAATTAAGGATCAACTTTTACTTTTTTAAAAGAGAAAATGTTGTTGTATATACAACATAGGCTAAACTAAGGCTACAGAAATAGTCACAACTGCTCTTTCTCCTCTGCTGCATACACTGCATGAATCCTGAGCAAAAGCTGCATCGCAAGGGCTGATGCCTGTACAAATTTTCACCACATGCAGTGCAACCTCTATGCTACACTTGTTTTTCACTGCCTTAAACTATAGCCTGCAGCACAAAACTTAAGAAGAAATCTCCCTAATTGTTTTATTTCTGTATTACAAAGCTCCTACATGCCCACATTTTTTATGCAGGGCCAGTGCCCAGCTTGACAATTTGTCATATTTTTACTGTCAAAATAAATGAAAATGTTTCTGAACATGGAGATCTCACCCTAAAGGACCCCATGGGAACAGAGATCAGACAAGTGCATTATCAGTTGAAAATGCCACATAAAAATTCAGTTACAAGTTACAACCCTTTAAAGAATCTGTCGTAAACCTGATCCTATATTGCAAGGAGTACTAGGGGGCCCCTTCCCTTCTCTGGTAAATGTGGGTCACAGCTAGAGCACAGATACCTTCTCACATATTCCAACGGAAAGGAAGGAATCTGTGATGCAACCACAACAACCAGATAAGGAGAACAAAGCAAAAGAAATACTTAGTGAGATGGGAGCTAAGGAAGTTAGGAACAGAAAACTGTTAGGAGTTATTCTTCAACTCAGATGGTACGAACTAGGCTTGAAAAAAACTATAGGTTCAAATTCTCAATTCACTGTAAGTCATCATATCTTAACTGGTTTAACCGCTTATTCTTACCTGTATTGGATTAAGTTTGGTCTTTGTGGTTCCCACTCCTTCTACAGTGGTTATTGCAGCACCATGGATGGAGCACAATGGAAATAGACAAGAATTGGCTGGATAATGACTTTGGGATGTAAAGGAGAGTATCCACATGCATAACCATTAAAATAGTTCCAGATGATCTCAACACCATGTAATCTGACATGATGTCTATGACCTCAGCATTTCATACCCTCCAGAAAAACCCAACCATTGGGCCACTACCTTGGAATAATATTTGCTATGCCTTGAGACAAAGTTGATGCAAATTTATATTAAACATCGATGTATTGATTTTCATTAGAGATATAATAGAATTCAAAAATAATTCCCGTGATTCAAATTGAAATAAAAAGCTGTGAGAAGGGAACATGTGTGCTTGGTGGTCCCCTGCAAGACCCTTGCTTTCTTTTTTTTACACCTTCTTACTTTGAATCCAGACTTGGACTGGACAACCATCAGGAGACATTAGAATAGTGAACAGAGTACCAAATAGGATTGAGTTAAAGGATGTATTCCATCAATCACGATTCTCCAGTTATAACCTGTTCTTACTTTGGTAATGATTCAAAAGAATTTCAGCCAAGAGAAGTGCTACAGAGATCCACAAGCATCCCACCACCTTATATAATAAGGAAAGTGGGGAGGGGCAGTGAATATCTTCTTTTGAAGCACTGTAGCTTGAACAGGTGTTTATTGTTTTTACTGAAACTTGGCATCATTAAACCCATGTGGGCCCACTGAGATTCCAACCACTTTACTACTCTGTTTTGGTTATTCTTGTCTGACAGAATTATTATTTTTCTATCTGTATTTCCACAATTCTTTGGGGTGAAAGCAACATCAGAGAGTTTCCTTAACTTTGCATAATCTTTAGACAGAATCCAGCTTCCCCCTTGCTGAAGGATACTGTATCTTTTTGGTTTCAGGATTATAGGTTGATACCATCACAGTACAGGCCCCACAGCCTCCAATTCCACAGCCATATTTAGTTCCAGTCAGGTGGACTGATACAGACATATTGTTAAGGAAAGAAACTGTGATTCCCATCTAAGACAGTATATTTTGCCAGAACAATTTCCCCATTGCTTTCAATTTCCATAGGGAGAAAGTGGGAAGAAAAAAACACAGGTAGTCTTCAACTTACAGCCACAATTGGGACCAGAATGACAATTGTTAAGTAAGGCAGTTCTTAAGTAAGTCACGTCTGATTTTACAGCCTTTTTTTGCCACAGTTAGGAAGCAAATCCTTGCAATTGTTAAGGGAATTGTGTGATTGTTAAGTGAATCTGGTTTGACTTTGCTTGTCAGAATAAATATGAACCAAAAGGCTCTGTTTTCCTAGGAAACTGAGGTTTACTTTGGTTACAGGAAAATTATCATGCATTTTGCATAATCAACAGAATTTATTATGTAATGCTGTAAAGAAAAAGGATACGTTCTTTTCTCAGATAATTAAGCAAGTATTCTTCAGGATCAGGATAATTGTCTGTCACCTGCATTGAAAGAAGATTTAAGCCTTATAAGGATATAATTCACCCAATAGGCTTAATGTTGCTTTTAATAATGGAAATTAATACCGCATACTTTTTCTTTCCTCTTACTTAGGCTTAGCATTACAGGCTTACAAATCTCATACCATGTTTGAATTAATTCAACTGAGACTTGAGACATTTGTTAATAGAGAGGGACAATGCAAAGTTGTTTGGGCTGTGGACATTCAGATACAATAAGACCTCTAGGATAAGAAGGGGACAAGTGGGACATGGCATAAGCCATAAGAAAAATCATAGCAAATCAAAAGATAAGAAATAGATCTTCTTTCCTTTTGTCTTCCCTCCCTCCTTTCCTTCCTTTCTCCCTCCCTCCCTCAGCAATATAACTCCATTTACATTTTACTCTCTGTGCAAGGCATGAAAAAATCCTTTCAGTGTTGATATTTTGATGGGAACAAACCAGAATAAAGTTCTATTAAAAGATTTCTACTCTGTCATAAGAAAACATCACTGTACATATAGGTTTATAATCATTTATGATATGAAAACGGTTTTATTTTTTGCCTCTCCTTACTTTTTTCTTTTGTAATATAGAGACCATTTGGAATACAGTACAATTTTAGATTAAAGGGACCTCTGAAGGCAGGTCCTTCTAATGGTTCTTCTTGTTCCTAATTAAAATATTCAGGAAGCAATGATGTTATTCACTCCTCCTTCTGTTACTTCTGGATTATTTTATTACTCAAATGGCAAGTTAAGACTGGCTGATTTCTATAAATTTTTACTCTGATAAACTCTGGTAAAGCCCCAAGGCACCATATTTACCTGAGTAGGAATGAACTTGAGGCAACACCTTAAGTTCCTTCAGGTGTTCACTTATGTTTCTAGACTAAATCAGATGTTTCTCCCAAATATATATTGTCTCATCCTATCTCCAAATTAAAACTGCGTAAGATGAAGAAAAACCTGTGAGTTGTGTGAGAGTAGTGATACAATTAAAAAAAAAATTATCAGCATCCAATTCTAGTGATCTTTTCTTTCTCTTCCTTGGATTTAGAAACAGTCTTCCAAATTGTGGCAAACATTTCTTAACATGATTATAGATGATTTTTTAAGTGGAATTTGACTCTGTATTAGTGTGCATTTTGGATTGCTGAGCACTAGTTGATGACACGTATGATTCCAAATACCGGGCAAATACCACCTCTGGCTGGCCCCAGAGTGGGGTAGGAATGGAGTTTTTGCAATATCCTTCCCCTGCCGCACTCACTAAGCCACACTCACAGAACCGGTAGGGAAAAATTTTGGATTTCACTGCTGCCCTGACTGAAACTTGTTTTAGTTATGGCATGTTTGCAGAAAAGAGTAGGAGTAAGAAAAGACTGCAAAATGTTAACACACTGGGAATATGAATGAAGGTAAGTTGTTTTCTGGGCATTTCTTTATATTTTAATAACCTATTTTGTGCTTTTATCACATGGTATTAGAATTCTAAAAATATAAAAAAGCAAAAATGTCGTTCACTTCAGACCTAAGGGATGGGGACATTGAAAGTTCCACATTTTAAACCTCTCCCTCAAAATTTTCTCGTTGAAAATTCATAAAATATATTTCTGGATGCCATCTTGTTTTCTTGCATGTGTCATGCAAACTAAAGTTCCTCTTCAGAATATCAATTTGTAGTAAATCTGGCAAAAAGCTACTTAACATATTTGTAAATTGATGCTGTAAATATAAAACTGCATAATTATCTTTTAAATAGAAAAAGAAATATTATCTGATTTATTTCTTAATAACTTTTCAGAAGCTTGTTTAGCAATGTCTTAATTAGCTTAATTAGCTTAGTCTTGGCAAACCTTTACATTAATTACAATGGTAAAATAATAGTTACACAATATAACGAAATCATTTCTATAACAGTTCAGTTCATTTAATAGGTTTAAGATCACTGTATTCCTGTCCTATCGGGCTGCATACAAGTACTTGGGGGAGTAATTTTACAAGTCAATAAATATGTCGCAATTATGCAATTTTATTTCTGTGTAAGCAATTACTATTGCACGTACACAAATCTGTCTCTTGTACTGTAAAGATATAATATATTGCAAGTCAGAATGAATCATTGTGCAGTGTCAGGAATAATATAGTATCATAAGGCATTCCTCACCTTCCTGAATTTTTTTTAAAAAAAGAGTAAGTATATGTTCTGTCAGAGAAAAGAAATCCTTACCTTCCTTCCATTCACAAAAAAAACAAGCTCATCTGATGGTTGAGGACAAGCCATTTTGCAATTGAAAAGCACACTTTAAGAACTACCAGGAATTAATGAAAGATTTTGCAGTGGCAACCAATTTCTAAAAACTAAGCAACAAATGAAATAAGGAGGGAGGAGGAGCCTGAATAGAATTATTCAAAATCTCCTTGGAAGGTTGTTTTCTTCAATTCTAAGCATAGATGGATTTATTTAGTTGGAAGAATTTAACACTATTTACATGTAAATCAATTTATTTTAAGAATCATTGCACTAGGTTAAGTCTAGAGTTCAAGAATTGGGAAGAAAACACCATCTGGACTTTTCCCTTAGAGGAAGTCATATTCATTTGTTCCTATTTCACTTGGAGGTGTTCTAAAAGGTAGGGAATTTTAGGAAGGAAAACATCCAGGGAAATGATGGGAGAAGCTCTGTGATTGCTGAAGTCGTTGAGAAATCCGTTAAAGAAATCTTTCTGAAAAGATGATCCATGAGTCACAGGTTTTTTAATACTTTGCTAAAAACTCTATTTCACACAGTAGAAAGTACAATATTTATTTCATTTAGGTATAGGGTTACTGTATATGCTATATGCTAACGTAACCATTAAAAACCAAGGAACAATTTTACACTTTTTTCTTTATTTATAACATTTTTAGACTACCGGAGTTTCAAAGGAGTCTAAATAGTGTGCAATGCGAGAATATAAATTATTAATTACAAATTACAATACAGTATAATACAAAATAGGCATTGGCTCTGAAAATCCCATGATCAATTCAAAAGCCAGTCTGCAAAAACTGCTATTATTACTGGATTGAAAGCTATGCGAATGCAAGTCACCATTGCCTGGAGGCAAGTTGTTCCAAAGGAGAGATATGTCAGTGAGACTGCTCGCTTTCATGTCCTCTTCCTGTTATACCTTGAGATAAAAGGGAACCTTCAGCAGATACTCCTTTGTCACCCATTCTGCAGGGGAAGAAGTTACTTGCAAAAGGCTGTCTATTAGATAGCCAGGTCTCTAGATATACATGAATATACCCTGTTTCCCTGAAAATAAGACATTGCCTGATAAAAACCCAATCGAGTTTTTGAGCACATGCACTAAAATGTCTCCCCCTGAAAATAAGCCCTCCCCAAAAATATTTAAGCACAGAGCTGGAAATCAAGTAAGACGGCAAGAGGAGCCCATCTTCCTCCATGTGCCCCAAAATAATAAGACCTCCCTGAAAATAAGGCCACGGGCTTATTTCAGGGTCAAAAATATATAAGACAGGGTCTTAATTTCGGGGAAACATGGTATAAATATTGAGAAGTACATGAATTGCACTTTGCAATAATTGATAACCAATGCTGTTCCTGCGGTAATATTTGCAGCCTATTAAACATGCAGACCATGGTTTTTGGGCCAGCCAAAGTTTCCAATGATCTTCAAATGCATATAGCAAAAATACAGGAATCCAGTTATGAGATAACAATGCATCCTATTCCAAGTAAAGGTCTCATACAGGGGTCCACAACCCCTGGTCCTGGGACTGGCAACAGTCCATGCCATGACAGAAACCACACCATGCAAACAGCGAAGCCTCATCTGTAGGATGCAGGCAGCACATGAAGCCACACCTCCTCTGATCTGTGGAAAAACCTCTCTCCATGGAACTGGTCCCTGGTGCCCAAAAGGTTGGGGGCGCTGCTCTAATAGGCAGTCCAGGGTTGGGCCATAGCTGCCTGGCCACAGATTCTACCTGTCCATCAGGAGCTGTGAGTCCAGAAGAGCCCCAAGTTGTGGTTCTTCTTTTTCTGGTGAAGAATAATCTAGCTGAGAATCAAAGTTGGTATTATCTTGGTGTCAGTAGCCATAAGAGTTTTCAGCTACTCTGTTTTGCTTGGGTTCTTTCCAATTCAAGCATGGGCCATTTCCACACATTGCAACAACTTTTACTGGATCTCCCATTCAGCTCAGGGTGACATTATAAAGGTGGATATCACATGCATGATAAAAGCTCCTCCTGAACAGATGGGTGAGTTCTTCTAGCACTTTCATGTAGATGTTCAATGGGACTGAAGATATGACCAAGAACTAGAATTAATTGATTTCTATGGGGAAATATTATATCATATGATCTTCATAAACAGGTTGCAGCTGATGGAGGTTTCTGTATCACTAAAAACAAAGGTATATCTGGCACGTCATACCTGTGGTGGTTTTAGTTCTTTTTGCATGGGAAAATAGCAATTATTCCCATGTATGTTTGTACAGCCCATGAGGAAGGACGTTTGACACTATGATGCAAGTCCCAACTTCCATGCTTCTTGTATCCTGGTACGGAATTCACTTGAATCTCCCCAGTGGTCTCTTATGACTACAATAGGTCATAATGCATTGTGAGCCACCCTGAGTCTTCGGAGAGGGGCGGCATATAAATTTAATTAATTAAATTAAATTAATTAATAATTTTAAATTTAAAAATGCTTTCTGAAGAGGAAAGTATTAAGTTCTCACTTCACCTCTCTTGATTTACTGTAGGTTTAGTAATCTCATTTTGTAAAAGAGAGGAAGAACATAGTGAAACTCACTGGGGAAAATACCTGACTCTACGCTACATATATTTGACCCCAAGGAATTTCAGGCTATAGAAAAACCAGTTTCAACTGGCCCGAGTTCTGATGCTGTGGGTGCCACATTGCTTATTTTTGGAATTATATGTATACTTGCAAGACCTGTAAGATTTGTTATATAATCTGAAAGAACAGCACATTTCCGTAACATATCTCAAAGCAAATAATCTTCATTAATATCACTATGTGGCACTGGAGAAAGAAGAGTAATTGAAAACTTCTAACATTTTTGGCTAGAAAGATTTATTGAGTTTCACCTCTTAGGTTCTTGGAATTTTGTTGGGTCTCAGTGAGGTGTTGACACTGTCCTTTAAGCACCCAATTTGAAAGTTGACTCTAAGGTCGATGCTTAGAAAACTGACTTTTATTTATTATTTTTTCTGTAAACTTGAAACAGTTCTTTGCAGAAAAGAGGCACTTGCTACTGAGAAATTTTTTCTGTCCCAATGTTAAACCGCCCTTATCTCATGTTCTATGCACAATAAAAGCATTTTCTCCCTTATTTCTACAGCTTGGTTACTGATGCACATAGCTATCTTGCCAGGCAAAGATAGTGCATGATGGCACTATCTAGTACCATGCGTCATAATTATGTTGCACATAGTAGATTCAATCAGATTAAAAACATATGCTAGGGATGAGGAGCTTTCACAAGCTTCAGTGTGACATAGTATAATCAATTTCATTTCTAGTGTTAGAGATGTCCTTTTCTTTTGGGGCAAAGGGGTTGAACAAGATGTTGATGGCCAGTTTGTCACCACAGTAACAGAAGTAACTGTTGTGATAAATTTGAGCTTGTGCAGTTAACTCTGCTCCATGGCTATGAAAAGGAATAGGAATTCATGCTTTTAAAAGAAGGTACACTATAGTACTACAACTTGGTTCAGATTGCTTCAGCAACTGGTTAAAAATATGGGAGTCACAATATTTATCAGGATCACTTCTGATTTGAAGATTCACATCAAACTGGAAAGTTGAATTGGGTCAATTTGATATTAACAACAGCTTTCATTCATTTTTCCAATTTGATTTGGAAAAAGAAAATGATTTGGAGTTTTAGTGATATTTTGAATTGAATTGAATTTCTAAATCCAAGTTTCATGCTGCCTGATACCCATTACATTCAGAAAAACAGATCAAAAGGAAATTCAAAATGAGTGCACTCTAAAAATTTAAATTTTTTAAGTAAGCAGAACTTCTTTGGTATAACTAGAGTAAATAGTGAAGGACTTTTTAACTTCCTGATTCCATCTGATTTATAAAATAAATCAGATTTACTCACCAGAAGTTAACTGATATCAGTCACTTGGACCAGACTTTATATTTATGAAGCACTCATTGTGATTTATTACATGCCTTAGCCCAAGCCTATGCTAACTTTAAGAGTCACTTTCTTGTTTGTTTTGAATTATATTTGGCTTAACAATAGCTTTTAGTTGTTATAAAAATACACAGAAAGTTTTAAAGGTGTACAACTATAACATGGGAAGGAGTATGTTTCAAAATTTATAATAATAATTGTGACAAAATAGGAAATGTGCCATTTTAATTCCTCTTCTCTATGTGTTTATATAAGATGTAAAATAAGTACTCAACTCATCAACTCCAGGATTGTGTAGAAAGCAATTAATCCTATTCATGCAATGCAATCAGAATTCATATTTCATAATATAATACAATCATTACAAATTATTTTTAAAAACGAAAACAAAAGTGCTGTGTAACTCTAGAACCATTCAGCACATTCTTCAATGTTTCTTGAACATTTCTTATGCTGAGAGTAATAGGACAGGTTAAAACCACTGGTTATGTCTTGGCTCTAAAATAATATTAAAACATTTTTTCCCATAGTAACTGGCATTGTTAACACATTGAGATTAAAAACATTATTTCTAGGTAGGTGCTTAGTGGATGATATATGATCCTCTTCCTCAATCAACAGCATTCCCTGGCCTGACCCTGGACAGGCTTGCTCTTGTTAAGAATCAGTGATATTAATAAATAGAAAATCTGGAAGAAATCCAAAAATTTTATCCACCTCACAAATACAATGTGTCTATTTTTCTGCATGAGATAGGATAAAACAAGTGTTCTCAACTGCCATCCTCAAATTTCTCAAGATAAGAGGTGGCCACTAAATTAAGGTGACCAGACGTCCCGCTTTTGGCGGGACAGTCCCGCTTTTGAGCAATTTGTCCCGTGTCCCGCGGCGTTTTAAAAAAGTCCCGATTTTTCATTCTGCCTCCTGGTTCCCGGCTGCCTCCTGAATCCCCGCTGATGGCTAGAGGGAAAAAACCTGTTTAAACTCTTGCCGCGGGGCTTCAAAGGGCCGCCCTAGTTAATTAGCTCGGCTTCCCCCTCTCAGCTGATTTGCACAGGGCTCTGCTCTTGCTAAATTGCTCAGTTTTTTTTCCTCTTTGTGCAAACCAAGCTCAAAACGAAACTGAAAGTAAAACAGGCTGTTGGCTTTGCGGTTTGCTTGCAACGTTGGAAAATTAGGCAGCAGATTTATTTTCCTTTTCCTCACCAAAAAACGTAAGTGCAAACAATGGAAAATTATTTAGGGCAAAAGAGGAGAGTTCAAGATTTTAAAACACAAAAGAAAAAAAAGCTCTTTTTAACTAGGGAATTGTAATAATTGAGATATTATTAATTGTATACTGTGTTGAAAGCAGAAATGGTTAAGTTGTGGTTTGGAGGAATATATGGGGGAAATTATTTGGTTTATTATTATTGGTAAGTATAATTAATTGATTTGTAAGAAATTGGATTGCATGGAAATAATTGGAATATTCATGTTCATATTGATTAATATACAAAAAAGATAGTTATATAACTAATTGATTTATATTAAAATGTTGAATTTGTATTAAACAACTGTATTACATAATTACATAATTAACCAATGTGAGGATGGATATAAAAATAGATGACAATGGGAAGCGGTATAAAATAGAATAGAAGGGAAAAATTGAATTTGATTAAGATTAGAGATGAGGATGAAGGGTAAAATTGTTTTTTTAAAAAAATAGATGAGGAATAAATATGGCAAAAAGGAAATATAGAAATTGTAAATTTAATTGAAATGACTAAACACTGTTTAAATTTGTGAACCAGCCAAATATTCTGTTCAAAGAAAATACATTGTATGTATGTGTGTTTCTAATTATTGCTATTTATTCATATTTGTTCTCTTTTATTCTTTAAAGTTTAACAATTCATTCTTTATCTTAATATCTTTATATTTGTTTGGGGTTGGCTTTCTTCCCTTTCATCTTTTTTATTGTACAGCAATCTTTCTCCTCAAACCTACCACCTCTCTTTTCTTTCCTTCTTACTTTCTCTTCCCCCCCTCTTCTTCTCCTCCCTACTTCCTCTTCCTTTCTCCTTCTCCTCCTCTCTTCCTCCCTCTCTTAACCGTCACTCCTACTCTAATTTCCCTTCCCTTCCTTCATCCCTCTCTATTACTGTATCCTTTTATGCATATGGACTACTCAGAGGGCTGAAAAAGTTATTTTTGACTGGTCCTCGCACTTTTGACCAGTCCTTGAACTTACGACTGTCCTCACATTTTACATTTTTGCCCTATCTTGTCATCATGGTGAAGAGAAGCAGTTGTGAAATGAGTGACATGGTTGTTAAGAATGCTGCACGGGCATAAATGTGAGGATGATCATAAGTGTGAGGACCAGTCAAAAGTGTGAGGACCTGTCAGAAATGACCTTTTTCAGCCCTCTGGTTAGTCCTTTTGTGCATATGGACTACTCAGAGGGCTGAAAAAGTTATTTTTGACTGGTCCTCGCACTTTTGACCAGTCCTCGAACTTACGACTGTCCTCACATTTTACATTTTTGCCCTATCTTGTCATCATGGTGAAGAGAAGCAGTTGTGAAATGAGTGACATGGTTGTTAAGAATGCTGCACGGGCATAAATGTGAGGATGGTCATAAGTGTGAGGACCAGTCAAAAGTGTGAGGACCTGTCAGAAATGACTTTTTTCAGCCCTCTGGTTAGTCCTTTTGTGCATATGGACTACTCAGAGGGCTGAAAAAGTTATTTTTGACTGGTCCTCGCACTTTTGACCAGTCCTCGAACTTACGACTGTCCTCACATTTTACATTTTTGCCCTATCTTGTCATCATGGTGAAGAGAAGCAGTTGTGAAATGAGTGACATGGTTGTTAAGAATGCTGCACGGGCATAAATGTGAGGATGGTCATAAGTGTGAGGACCAGTCAAAAGTGTGAGGACCTGTCAGAAATGACTTTTTTCAGCCCTCTGGTTAGTCCTTTTGTGCATATGGACTACTCAGAGGGCTGAAAAAGTTATTTTTGACTGGTCCTCGCACTTTTGACCAGTCCTCGAACTTACGACTGTCCTCACATTTTACGTTTTTTGCCCTATCTTGTCACCATGGTGAAGAGAAGTGGTTGTGAAATGAGTGACATGGTTGTTAAGAATGCTGCACGGGCATAAATGTGAGGATGGTCATAAGTGTGAGGACCAGTCAAAAGTGTGAGGACCTGTCAGAAATGACTTTTCAGCCCTCTGAGTAGTCCCTATACACACAGCCATGGCCACCCGGTCACATGACCAGCTAGCCACGCCCACCCAGTCACATGGCCTCCAAGCCACGCCCACACAATAAGCCACGCCCACAATGGTGTCCCTCTTACCAATGTTAAAATCTGTTCACCTTACCCTATACACATAGCCATGGCCACCCGGTCACATGACCAGCTAGCCAGCTAGCCACACCCACAAAATAAGCCACGCCCACAATGTCCCTCTTTACCAATGTTAAAATCTGGTCACCTTACACTAAATACCTGTGGCACTCAAAATTATTCAAAGTCAAGCCAATAGCCTTTTTTATGGTGCCCAGCTGGGCCACTTCTCCAATTTTGCACTATTAGAACTTGCTCTACCCAAATTTCTAAGATTTCCCCTTCAAGTCTCAAAATATATCTCTAATGCCTCCCTGAGATTGGAGACAAGCCTCATGAAAGTAAAGGTTAGAGTGTGGGAGGCCATAAAGAAATGGCTACATCACATAGCAAAATTCATGCATACATATATAAAAGAAAACATGTATTTTATGCATGGAAAAAACACTTATCCAGAGATGGGCTTCAGCTGGTTCGGACTGGTTTGGGTGAACGGGCTGTTAAATTCTGCTCAGTTTGGCGAACTGGCCAATTCCACCATTTGGCCATTTTTCGGGCCATTTTTGGCCTGAAAACACCCCAAAAATGGCCTGGAAAATGGCTGAAAACAGCCCAAAAACTGCCCAAAAATGCCCCGAAAAATGCCCTGAAAAATGGCCCCCAAATGGCTGAAAGCAGCCCAAAAAAGGACTGAAAACAGCCCAGAAATAACCCAGAAAACAGCCTGGAAGATTTCAAATCTTCAATTACCTCTCTTGAAGCTGTACAACAATCTGGATTTGAAAGGAGAAGTGGAATTCGTAGCTTGTGTGGGCACACACTTCAGACCTCTCAACACCTCACATCCATTGTGCTTTTTCCTGTCCTGCTGCACAAATCTTTTAAACATTTGCTGGCAAACACAAAGTAAGCCTTCACCCCAAAGCATATTCCCCCTTCTGAATTTGGATTATTACACACCTATATTAAATAGTATAAAATTGCACTACTAAGCACAATAACACCTGGACCATAGCAAAACTTTGTGAAAAAAATTGATATTAGTTGCCATACCCCATATATAGATTATGTTGAACAAATGTAATGTCTTTGGGTTGATTTAAAGCCAAGATATGAAAATAAGGAAAACAAGAAAACTTCATCAAAAACTTGAATTGCCGGACTTCCGGTTTGCTGTTTGTCCCCGCTGGACGCTCCTTTGGGATCGTCGCACCCACTGCCTGTAAAGAGCCGCCTTTATAGCGGAATGGCGGCTCGAAAAAACTTTGTTTCCATGAGGAAACGGAGATAGAGCAGGCTGGGGTGGGTTGAGTCCTCTGCCTAATCCCAAAAGTTTTTTTTTTACTTTTGGGACGGAGCGGAAGAGACTCCCCGTATCCCCAGCCGATGCTCCGGGCTCTGGGAGATCTCTGCTACACGCAGAGCTAGGTGGCAAAAGCAAGCCTGTAAACTTGTTAAACTAATTAAAGAAGACATGAGCTGGATCGCTGACCCTGAGGCGCAAGTATTTTTTTTTTCTTATTTTAGAAAAGTTACTGAAGTTGTTTAAGAAGTGAAAGGAAAAAAGATTTTTTAAAATGGCGACTGCTGAGGCTTGAAGAGAGGCTGAAAAGGGAAAGTCCTTCCGTTTTCTATTACAAAGTAGCGGAATGAATATTTCTGGCCGTAATTGAGGCAAAACCTCACTCTCACTCTTGCTTTTTTTTTCTTTTTTTTTTTTTCCTGGGGATCTGATATTGATCTTGGTTGGAAACAAGCCTTTTTTTTTCTCTCTCTCTCTTTTCCACTAAATCTTGTCTGTGTGGGAAATGGCATTGGGACTTACACAGCCAGACAAACGGGGGGGGGAATTTCCCCCATTAATAAATTACATCAACAAGTTGTAACTCTCCAGTGTCAGAAACCTGATTTTAATATAATAGAATTTCTTCTTGAAGAGATTGTAAGAAGGGATGAAATTGTGAACCAGCAACTCGAAAAATTTAAGCAGGAAATTAAAGAAATTGGTGAATTGGTGAAATCAAAGTTTGACTTTTTGAATCGAAAGATTTTAAATACAGCTAATGGTTTATCAGACTTTCTGATTCGGGTGGATGCAAAGACTAAATTATTAGAGTCTAAAATGAAGGAAACTGAGGAGAATTTGGATGACAAGATTCAAAAAATTAAAAAGGATTTGGTAAACACTCAGGATAATAGCTCAAAAGACAAACCTAAAATGGAGGTTGACCAAAAGACTGGTAATGAAGAAAATGTGCAACAGAGGATTGAAAGAGAAGTTTTAATGATTCAATATAATTTTACAGAATATGCAATTAGACTGAGAGGTCTGCAGGAAAATAATAGAGATGACTTAAGGAAAATACCTTCTGAAATTCTGGCTGGGATTTTAAAGGTTCAACCTGATGAAGTGTTTTGCAGGATTGATAGAATTTATAGAATAAACTCTTGGTTGGCAAAGCAAAGGCAATTGCCTAGAGATGTGGTGATCTATTTTACAGATAAAGAAATTAGGAATAATATTGTGCAGAACTCTTTTAATTCTACTTTGCAATTTCATGGAAGAAAGATTTGGATTTTTAAGGAGCTCCCGACTAAGATGCTAATGGAGAGGAAGAAATTTGGCTTTCTATTGACTGAGTTAAAAAAAAGAAATATCCTATTTAGGTGGGATGCCCCAGTTGGTTTAATATTGAGACACCAAGGAGTAAGATATCAATTGAACACTGTTGAAAAAGCGGAAGAATTTTATCAAAAAATTTTAAAAATGAACTTAACATCTTTAGGCACAATACAGGATAAGCAAAAGGAGTTGGAAACAAAAGGAAAATATCAAATTACAGAGGCTGTGGTGGATAAATTGTCTTTGGACTCCCTGGATACCCCAGCTGGACTGTCTATAAATAAGAGAGCAGTGTCATCCGACTCCAATGTGATGAACCACCAAGTCACAGACAAGTGCGCAAATCAACCAGTTGATATACAAGTGATGGAGAAGAAAGATGACATGACAAAACTAACCCAACAAGATCAACTCATAAAGCAGAAGGAAAATCGATCAGCCGATACACAATTGGTAGGCACGAAACGAGGATGGAAATTCAACCCGCAAAAGAAAAAGAAAAGAAATAGATCTCATAGAAACAGCAGTTTCTAAACCAAGCAACAGTGAAGCCAGGGATTTTAAAAAATGAATGAATATCTGAAAAGATAGTGGAGGCGAACAATTGTTTAATACTATCCTGAGGATTGTGGCAGATCTCTGTAATGCCGTGATTTTGGGATGTGAAAAGAGCCTTACCTTGTTGGATTTGAATTATCTACTCTGGATTTCTTTTACTGGTAAATATATTATAATTATTTTGAGTTACAAGGCAGGAGAGTTACGCTGGGGCATGCAGAAGATCTGGATGTTACCCATTAGGAGGATGGGAATCAACAATCCTGATGAACACCACAACTATAACTATATGGATATAATTATAATGTCACTCGGGTGGTTGTTTTTACTTTTATATATATATGAGGATATCTACTACTGATGGGGGCAGAAGATGATTGAAGATTTTGAACAAACTGTTGCACCAGCATGTTATTTTACCCTATTATGGGTGATGGATTTAACAATCCAGTGGAAAGACACCAAAGAAGATATTATATGGATTATAAATTTAAAGTTATTGTCTTTTTTCTTTTTACAAAATGGAATGCATATATAGATATGTGTATATCTTAGTTAAGTGGGCAGTGGATTATATTTAGAATTGTATTGCATGATTTTGTAGGAATTGAAGGGTTGAAATAGGTTAGTTTACTGATTGATTAGTCTAAGAAAAAGGATCTTTAAGTCATATATTTAGGGGGGTGGAGGAATTGGATAGAACTGAATAAATGTTAAATTTGGATGTAGGGAGAAGGCCGCTTTAAAATGTCATATTAATATATATAAAAGATTAAATGTTAAATTGTAATAATACACTATAAGTTTAGGGGAGGAGAAAAAGGGCAGATTATCGTAAAAATGGGAGTTATAAGAATAATATGCTAAGGGTCAGTATTCTGAGGAGGGATTAAGGGAAAGGAAAGATATTATGTATGTAATTAGTTATGAAATAGCCTATTGTTGTGAAGAAGTCACAGGGGGGGATGGGTGGTGAGGGGGGGGGGGTTAGGGAAGAGGGGGGGGGAAAAGGGGGAAAAACTTGTATTTGAAAACTTTTTCAATAAAAAAAAAAACTTGAATTGCCATAATGTTGTTTTCCTAAAGCCCCCTGCTTCCTTCTTTGCTCCAATTACAATTTCTGTATTAATAAACTTTATGTCCAGGTTTAGAACCAATTCTGAGAAAATAAGCTTGAAAGAGGATCAGAAATCCTTCCACCCACTTGGACCTTTTCCTCATATCAGTACATCTCTTTGCAAAACAGGTTGTGCTTTAAAACACACATCTGTCTGTAGCACATTTAGTTGGAGAACAAGAAGACTCTTTAGACTGAAATCAAGGAAAGAAAGGAGGAAAACCAAGAAACCCTCCCCCCAAAAAAGTAATGGCGTGGGGTAGGGAAGGAATCTTAAGTATCAGTGTAAAAGTCCCTTTTTTCCAGGGATAACAGTTCAAGAATAAATCAGATCAATAATAATGTCTGTGCATGTATCTCTGCTGCTCAGCTTTTCCTTATTATTTGACTATTCCAGAATATAAATAAAAACAGAGGAGGACAGTTTTATTGTTGGGAGAACTCTGTGTCTATTTTTAGAGTCCCATACTATAAATAAAGAGAATGGAGGACAATGCTTGTGATTGAGAGAACTTTGTGTCTAATTTTAGGGCCAGAATGATCACAGCTCAATGACAGAACATAGATATTGCATATTCAGGCAAAGCAGGGCTGAGGAAAACTTCTCTTGAGATCATTGTGAACTTCTCATAAATTATGGCCCATGAAGGTGGGGAGATTAGTGATTCTTAGATGCCTTTCTATATTTTTATGCATAAAGCATGTTTCTATTAGAGTCTTCTTTCATAGATAAGCTGCTCAGGATAATCTGTAATATGTTGGGGGTTTTTTTTTAGAAAAAGGAGACCAAAGCACAGATCTCTAAAAAGGATCTTAATTTGCCCATTTTTGACAGGATTTTTCAAACTTGCAATCCTAAAATGTGTGGACTTCCAGAATTGCCTGGACAGCATTTTGGAAGTTGAAGTTTACACATCTTAAAAGTTCTCCAATTTGAAAAACATTGATCTATCAGAACATCTAGCTCAGTAGTATCCAACCTTGGCAATTTTAAGACTTGTGGACTTCAAAACGGGCCAAAAAATGGATAGGGTGGGGCCAGTCAGTGGTGGGATTAGCCTGAACCGGTCCGAACTGGCTGAATCCCACCTCTGCCTTTGAGATGATTGGCCGGGAGGTGGGGCTGGGTGTGATGAGTGATGTCAAGTTGACCACCCCCACCCAGTCACATGACTATGCCTACCCAGCCAGTCATTAGGGCAGAGAACCGGTTGTTAAATTATTTGAATCCCACCACTGCACATATCTAGATAAAATGTTCGCATCTGAGCTTTAACTCTATATAAGGAGATACTCAGGGGTGAAATGCTCCCGGTTCAGACCGGATCGCCTGATCCGGTAGTGATGGAGGGGGTAGTTCGGAGAACCAGTAGCAAAAGTCCTTGCCCACCCCGCCATGTCCAGCTGAGCCGCACAATCATCAGAGGCTTTTTTTTTTTACTTTTAAAAACATTTTTTCTACAACCTCTTCGGCTGAAAAAATGCTTTTAAAAGTAAAAAAAAAAGCCTCTGGTGATCGCGCAGGTCAGCTCAGATCGTCAAAGACTTTTAAAAGAAAAAAACCCTTTTTTTCTTTTAAATGCCTCTGATGATCCAAGCTGAGTTGCCTGATCAGCAGAGGCTTTTTAAAAAACTCAGCTGGGATAGTCAGAGGCATTTAAAAGAAAAAAACCCTTTTTTTCTTTTAAATGCCTCTAACGATTCCAGCTGAGTTTTTTAAAAAGCCTCTGCCGATCAGGCAACTCAGCTGGGATCGTCAGAGACTTTTGAAAGCATTTTTTTACAACCTCTTCCCTGAAGAGATTGTAGAAAAAATGGTTTTAAAAGTTAAAAAAAAAATTGGCCATGCCCACCCAGTCACATTACCCCCACCCCCACCAAGCCACACCCATAGAACCGGTAGAAACAAATTTTAGATTTCACCACTGGAGATACTGTATTGTATATGTTAAACTATAGGAGGCATTTACTTTCACTCTAAGAGAAGGAAAAATGTGTTTGTAGTAAGCTAATACATTCCATTTCATTGATACAGTAATGATTTTTAAACTAAAAGTACCAATAAAAGGGAATTGGAAAAAGCAGTATTTTGCACCACTATCCACAGTTATATACCAGCTGGCTTGAATAAATATAATATTTTTGACCCCCACTGATTTTCTGGTGTGTTTTATTTCCAGCTTGGAATGAACGTAGGGAAGGTTTTAATCCCTCTGCCAGAAGAGAAGAAAGAAAAGGAATATTTGTACAGAAATATTTTCAAGATTCTTCTGTTTTGTGATTAAATGTTATACTGCTGTTAGTTATTGTAGAGGTCCCTGTGCAGAATTACCCATGAGACTGGCAAGTAACATTTCTGCAGAAAATCCAGAGGCCTTAACACTTCTATCATAACAATATAATTCTTCTTTTTCTGGGAAGTCAAAGATTTGTGTCATAAAAACTTTCACTTTTTCAAAGTTGCAATCTCAATACTCCTATTTAACGTGATCAATAGGAATTTCTCTCACTCTTAGTAGAGAAATTTAAGATTTTCTACACTTTATAGTAAATGTTATACAAAGAGACATATCAATATTCTTTGTTTGCACACAAGTGTTCAGTTGGAATTCTAACAGCAGATATATTGCTCATATAAGAACTTCAGAATGGAAGGGGTTGCTGGGGAACACACGTATTTGTATTCAAATAGAAACAGGAAAAATGCTAGTTTCAGGATTTGCAGACATTTGAGATGTATGCCTTAAAACCACTTTAAAATGGCTGTCTTGGTAGCCAGACACACAACATTTATTAGAAGGCAAACTGATGACCTTGCTATTCATCATACCCTCTGACTACTGTATAATCTTCCATTACTTTAATTTTGTAAAAATCTCTGTGGGCGCTTAGTAGGCATTTGTGAGTATTTAGTATCTCTTGGATTCTTTTAATCTAAAGGATTAAAAGAATAATTAAACCAAATGCAACATTTGTCTGTAAGGCATCAAGAGCAAATTAGTGTTGACATGTATCATGTTCCTCATCCCTGAATTAGAAGCTATATTACTTACTTTACATTTACTACTAGTCTATTTACATCCATTCCAATAGAACTAAATGAACCACAGGGGCATTAGAAAAGGTTGTGGTACTTCTTCCATAGAAGTGAACATTACATATTGGAAACTTTAACTCTCAGTTAGCAATCTAAGATGAAAAATTACAATTCACATTCTATTTAAATGTAATGATCTAGAACTTTATCCATAAAACAAGCTAAATGTGTTACAGCTCAAAGTTTGCCTACAGAAAATCTTTTGAGTTTCAAAAAAAATCTAAAATTTTAAATTCTAATAGAAGAGGAATACTGAAAAATAGACCCAAAATAAGGATGTGGAAAAACATTGGAGCGGGAAAACTGAATAAATTTCCAACACCTCAACATCACTCATCGCTGGTGCTCACAATGAAGTCAGGATACATTGGCACATCTCAGAAGTAGTATCAGCCAGCTTCCTTCAAACACAATTGAACCATCTTCTCCAATGATTATTGTCATTTATAATTTTAAATGACATAATTGTCATTTACAATTAAGATTCTCTGCTGTAGCTCCTGTCCGGTGGAATGTTTATATTTTAAAGCCTTATAAAAAACCTAACTGGATTGGGACCATTCAAAGATTAGAATGGTCCCAATCCAGTTAGTTTTTTTGTAAGGCTTTAAAATATAAATTTAATAAATAAATAAATGAATGGATGAATAAATAAATAAGTAAATAAACATGACTATGTTCCTGGACCTGGAGATTCCAAATATGTTAAGAGCCTGCTTTTTGGCCCTACTATTAATTCGTTAATTATCTTGACTGCTGTATATATTTATTTTGCAATTATTTTTGATTGGTTTTAAATGTTTTGTTTGACAGCTATAAACAGCCCAGAGTCACTTGATTGAGATGGGTAGCCATAGAAATTAAATGAATGAATTAATAAAAACAATAAAACATAAAAATGTTAAGATAAAAGATAGCAAAATGAAGAACTAAGGGAGCCTCACTCTCCCTCATCAATGTCTGGGTAAGGGCTAGGTCTTCATGGCTCTTCTAAATAACAGTGGAATAACAGTGGGGGCCAATTGGATCTTGGGGGGAACCTTGTTCCAGAGCACACTCTGCTACAAAGAAGGCACACTTCCAGTAACTTGAGAAATGACATTGTTTAATTGAAGGAATTCAAAATTCATCCCTGCAGAATCCATCCCTACAGGATTGGAATTGGCTAGGCAGATGTTATGGGAGACAGGCAGTCCCTCAAATAACCATGCTTATGCCATTTAGGTTGGAATTCTGAAGAGGAAACAAACACCATCAGATTAACAGATTAACAGAGTTGGAAGGGACCTTATAGGTCATCTAGTCCAACTCCCCACTCAAGCAGGAGACCCTATACCATTTCTGACAAATGGTGGTCCAATCTTTTCTTGAAAGTCTCAAGTGATGAAGCTCCCACAACTTCTGAAGGCAAGCTGTTCCATTGGTTGATTGTTCTTGTGCTGTTGCTGATAGTGAGTCATAGTGAATTAGTTATCTTAAGGATTAAGAGCTGTCTTCTTAAGAGATTGCATTGTGGGAGATGTAGAGAGAGATTGCATTATGAGAAATGTAGTCCATGACATGTGACCATATCTGTGTGTCTGATTGGCCACTGAGGCTCTCTGCCTGGGTGCAGAACAAAGACCCAGTTATTTTGAATTACCACAGAAGAGAGAAGCATGCTTTCTGAACAGGGGGACAGAACTACCATCATTTTACACTAAGAAATGGGACAGATTATGAAATAAGGATGAATCTCAACATGACTCACCATGACTCATCACGATTGTAAGTCTATGTTTGAGGATACCCTAATAAACGATCTGTATGAAAACCTGTTTGCTAGAATTTATCTGCCTGTTCCCAGTGGAGCCAGATGCCAGGGGAATAGAACAGTAAAATGACATAGACTGCCTGGCCCCCTCCCTTTCTTTCTCTTGGAGCATTGATGGACATTCTGTTTGAGTGAACAAAACAAAACAAAACAAAACAAAACAAAAAACAAACAAAAAATGTATCACTTCTCTGCACACAACTTATAAAAAGACTTCGTTTGCATCTAATTGAGACCTTTGCTTAGCCACAAAAGTAACAAAACCTGCTTTCCTCCTCTTTGCATCCCAAACTCCATTTGGATTTAACAGTAAAGTATTCTGCTTAGCAGTAAAAGGACAGAAAGAGGAAAGACAGTTATTGTGTTAGCTAAGAAGATTATCCTGCTATAAAGGGGCACAGGGCTGCATGTTTGAATCACCTTTGCAAAGTTTGTGTGTATGTTGCTTTAGAAGTTCATCTCGGCAGTAAAATGAAAAAGGCCTTATTTTAACACAAAGCAAGCTGAGCCACATGGCCTCCATGAAGATTGAATTTCATGATACAAGTTGCTTTTCCCAGCCTAGCCAGCTCAATCTGCATTTGAAGAGAAGTTGCAAAGGCATTCTGTAAAATAAAGATCTGGTACAGAGAAATATCCAGATAGTGCATGCTGTTACTTTGAATCTTGCTTGAATAAAATACTGAAAAGCTAAATCCCCGTTACATGGCAAGCAACTAAAGTCCAAAGGGACCCAAGTTTGAGGAAAGCCTTTTAGGGTCCCTAAATCGGACAGTTGCTTTGCAGCTCTATACAAAGGAACATGCTGAAACCAGTTTAACCCAAGCATTAGTTAGGTAAAAGCACCTCAGTGGTCAGAAGGCGAACTACAACGACATCTCCTAAAATTTGCAATGCACCCCAGTGGTCAGAAGCAGGCAGTTCCAAATTTGCCAGATGAACTATTGCCTCAGGAGCTTCACTGCCCAGTGTCCTGTCCCAGGCCTACCAATACACAAAGATATAGTTGCTCAATACAACTATAGACAGCAGAAGAGTTCCGAAACAGGAGAAAGAATGCATGGCAGTTTAACAGAGGTCCAGGAGATGTAATCTAAATTAGACAATCTGTAATCAGAAAGTCATAATCTCTTGAAAAATACTGAGGGAAGAGCCAGAGATCTGGTCAGGAAAATGCTATGTCTGTGCAGCATTTGGATTTGAAATGGTAAAGCTGGTTTGGGGGCATCATGTGATCCTGGCAAAACAAACATTTGGTTGAAAAAATTGGAAACAGAGGCTATATGTTCATTCATTCATACACTTTCATTCATATACTCTCTCCTGTTTTAGTTCAAAGATGAGTAAATCATATCACAATTGGAAGTCTCTTTGAGGCAACCACAGCAGAATTGCATTTTTGGGAAGAAACCTATTTGTCTCAGTTGATTATGTGCCAACAAGTTATTTTCAGCTTAGTGCTCAGGTAGATAAACCTTCTCCATGACAATCTATACCCAGCCAGTTCTTTCAAGTCTTCCAGCAATGTACTCATCACCATCATAACTGAGTCCCCATTCCAGCAGCTGGTCTTCTTTTTTCTCCCACCTTTCCCAGCACTGGAGTCTTTTCTACACAGCTAGGTCTTTATAATGTGTCTGAAGTAGAATAATTTTAGCCTGGTTATTTGTACCTTGAGTGAGATGATACATTTGTTTGTTTTCTTGGTTGTCTATGTTATTTTAGGAGTCTTCTCCAACACTAAAGGTCAAAGAAGTCAATACTTTAATTACCTTTAATACCTCTCACTTAGCAATAGCAAGTGATTGTGTACTATTGCAACAGCATATATTTTTCTCTTTTTTGCCCAATTTGAAACAAATTTTACTTTCCCCCTTTTTCTCTTGACTTTCTCTTTCCCTCTTTCCTCCTCTTTCTCCTTCCACTCCTTTTTTTTTCTTTTTTTTTAATTTGATTTTTATTATAACATATAGTGATACATTCAATACATTTTTGGTTCATTGGTGCAAATATATACATATATACATCTACATGCATTATTACTTATCTTTTATTTGATATTGTTTCTTAAAGCTAAATTTAATTTCAAAACATTTAAAGATAATAGTGCTCAAATCTCTAAAACTAAATGTAATACTGTTCATTTCTCCATGGATTTTGTTGATTAATTAATACTTAATCTCTATACTCTATTTCCTTCTTTATTTCTTTTCCCCATCCATTCGTACCACATGTCCCACACGCTATAAAATTCCGAATCTTCTCTGTCATTAATTTCTGAAGTCAATTTGTTCATTTCAGCGCACTCCAGTATTTTCCCAATAACATGTTCTTGAGGTGGTATTTGTTTTTCTTTCCAATACTGGGCAAAGGAAATTCTAGCGGCTGTCAGAATATGTATAATTAAGTACTTTTTCTTTTTTGCATATTCAATTTTCAAAATTCCCAGGAGAAAGGCTTTTGGTTCGAAATCAAAATTTTCTTTTATTATTTCTCTAATCCACATCCATATCATCCTCCAGAATTTTTGTGCCTGATTACAAGTCCACCAGCAGTGATAGAAAGTACCCTGCTGATGGTCACATTTCCAACATTTAGGGCTCGAATTGGGGTAGATCTTCGCTATCCTAGCTGGGGCCATATGCCATCTATAAAACAGCTTGTATTGGTTTTCCTTGTAAGCCGTCGCCTTTGTCATTTTAAGATTATTATTCCATATTGAATCCCATTCGTTCAGATTTATATTCTGTCCGATACTTTTGGCCCATGCTAACATCGGTTCTCTAACTACTTCTTCTGCCATATCGTACTCCAATAAGTAATTATATAATTTAGCTAGAATTTTGTCATCCGTACCCATCCATATCTTGTCAAATCCATTTATGCTCGTCTCAATGCCAAATTCCTCCTTATCTTTTTTATATCTGGGTTTAATTTGGTTATATGGCCACCAGTCTATAGAAGTACCTTGTTCCATCAATTCTTCCCTTGTTTTAAGATTCCCTCCCCCATCTAATAATTCACTGTATCTGACCGTTTTACCCATTTCTAATACATTTGGATATATTATAGCCTCCATGGTGGAAAGCCATCTCGGAATTTTCCTATAGTGCTTCTGTCTCATCTCTCCCCATATTTGTATCAAGATCTCCCTTATTTTATGCCTATGGAAATAAGTTTTTATCTTCATCCCAGTATCCCAGAGATATGCATGCCAGCCCTTCTAGAGATCATGCTCTTCTAAAGTTAACAGTCTTTTATTTCTCAGGGTTGCCCAATCTTTCAGCCATACTAGATTTGCAGCTTTTTGATATAACTCCCATTTAGGTAATCCGAAACCCCCTCTTTCCTTCTTGTCCTGTAAATTCCTAATTGCTATTCTTGGTTTCTTTCCCTCCCAAATAAATTTTCTGATGATGATATTGAGCTCCAAAAATTTTTTTTTATCTAATTTAACAGGGACCGTTTGGAATAGATACAATAACTTGGGTAATATGCTCATTTTTATTGCCGCAATTCTACCTAATAATGATATCTGTAGTCTTCCCCACTTTTCTAGATCCTGTTTAATATTTCTAATCAATGGTAAATAATTATCCTCTCTGAGGGTCGAGCACCTGAGGGTCCACACCCCCAGGTATTTTACCTTCTTGGCGGTTTGGATCTCCATTGATTCTTCCAGTGCTTTTTTTCTTACCTCTGTCATATTTTTTGTTAATAATTTAGTTTTGGATTTATTTAATTTAAGGCCTGCTACCTCTCCGTAATTGCCCAATTCTTCCAAAATTTTAGTGCCTGATTCTAATGGTTCTTCCATAATTAATACCACATCATCTGCGAATGCCTGTGTCTTATATATCTCTTTTCTGATTGTTAAACCCTTTATTTCATTGTTATTCCTAATCTTTCTCAAAAGTGCTTCTAGTGCTAAAATAAATAAAAGTGGGGATAGAGGGCACCCTTGTCGGACCCCTTTTCTAATTTGAAAAGCCTTAGTTAATTCTCCATTCAGTAATATGTTAGCCTTTTGTTTTTGATAGATTGTGGACATTGTATTGACAAAATTTGATCCAAATTCCATTTGGATAATTTGTTGTTTCATAAATTGCCAATTAAGATTGTCGAATGCCTTTTGGGCGTCGACAAAGACCAATGCCATTTCTTTGTTCGGGTGTTCCTCATAATATTCCAATATGTCTATTATCATCCTTGTATTATTCCTGATTTGCCTCCCAGGGAGGAATCCATTTTGATCACTGTGTATTAATTTATTCAGAATTATTTTTAGCCTTCCTGCTAAGATGCCCATATAAATTTTGTAGTCCGTATTCAGGAGGGAGATCGGTCTATAATTTTTAATTAATTTTGGATCCTCTCCTTCTTTTTGGAGGAGAGTGATATACGCCTCTCTCCATGATTCTGGAATTTTGGATTCTGTTAGGGCCTCATTATAAATTTCTAACAGCTTTGGTAATAAAATTTCCTCCAAATCCGAATTTTTATAGAATTCCCCTGGGAGTCCATCTGGGCCTGGGGATTTGTTCTTTTTAAGTTTAGATATTACCGTCCTTAATTCTGTCATCGTTATTTCTTTATTAAGTATTTCTTTATCCTCTTCCCCGATCTTTGGGAGACTTTCTTTTGACAAGTATTGGACCACCTTTTCATTGGGAATTTGTTCTTCCGCATACAGAGCCACATAATACTGTCGGGCAATCTCCAATTTATCTTCTTATTTATTGTTAAGATGGCCTTCCGGGTATTCCAATTGATGAATTATGCCTTTTTCTTTTTCTTTTTTTAAGCTGTAGGACAGCCACCTGTCCGGTTTGTTTGCATTTTCAAAATAATATTGTTTGGTTCGTTTCATTTTGTACGCCAATTCCTCTTGATCGATAATATTTAATTTGTGCCGTATAACCATCCAATTTTCTTTAACAACCTTATTATGTGGTTTTTGTTGTAGTTCCCTCTCAGTTTTCCCTAATTCTTCTATCAGTGCCTTCTGCCTCTCTCTTCTTTCCTTATTCCTATGTGCACTATATGATATTGCTAGTCCTCTTATGTACGCTTTCATTGTATCCCATTTGATACCTCGAGATGTTACTTCCTTTTCTTTTTTTTTAAATACTTTATTGAATTTTTCCATAATAAAAAGATAATATACAATCTCTATCTCGATCAGAGGTACAGTGTTTATACAATTTGGTGAATCATATGTTAAGTAAATTTCATCCTTAGCTATACAATGTTCTACGCAATATAACTTAAATTCAAGTACATAACAAGTCATATCCTACAATCATGCTTTTATTTTGTTCTTCAACCAATTATACCAATTTCCCCATACTTCATAATATTTAGAATTCTCCTCATTTTTTAACTCACTCGTCAATTTTGCCATTTCTGCGCACTCTAGAATTTTATTTATTAATATTTCTTCTGAGGGTGTAGATTTATTTTTCCAGAGTTTCACAAAGGCTAGTCTAGCCACAGTTGTAATCTGGATTATGAGTTGCGTTTTGTTATTATTAAGGCCATCTTCAGTCATACCCAGGAGGAAGGATTCTGGGGCTAGGACTATCTCCTGTCCCGTTATTTCACAAAGCCAGAGTCAAATTTTTGACCAAAACTTTTTGGTCTCAGGACAGGTCCACCATAGATGATAGAAGGTGCCGACCGTTTTTCCACATTTCCAACATGTGGCTGAGAGATTTGGAAATATTTTCGCTAACCTAGCCGGGGCTAGGTACCATCTGTGTAACATTTTATAGTGGTTTTCTCTAAATGTTGCCGATTTCGTTATTTTGTAGTTCCTATTCCAGGCCATCTCCCAGTCGTTAAAATTTAGTCTATATCCCAGGTTTTTTTCCCAAATATTTAGCTGATTTTTTGCTATGGTCTCTGCTCTATCCTCATCTAATAGGAAGTTATAGATTTTCGTTAGCATTTTCTTGTCTATTTCCCAAATAATTTTATCAAAATTTCTGTATTTAGCTTCTATATCAAATTTGTCTCTATCTTTTTGAAATCTGGAATTAATCTGAAGATAGTTCCACCAATCCAAGTTGAACCCCTGGTCCCTCAATAAATCCAAAGGTTTGAGCTTCCCTTCTTCATCAAGAATGTCCTTATATGTGCCCAATTTATAATCGTCTCTCCTGTTTGGGGCTGCTAAGGCTTCCATAATAGACAGCCAGTTGGGTACCTTGGTATAAATCCTCTGTCTAATTTCCTCCCACGTGCGAATAAGGGTCTCCCTAATTTTGTGTTTATGAAAGTAGGATTTTTTCTTGTTCTTTGTATCCCACAGGTGAGCATGCCATCCTTCTAGAAGATCATGTCCTTCCAAAGTCAGGATTCTCCTATCTTGTAGCTTGATCCACTCCTTAATCCAGATTATTTTTGCCGCCTTTTGATATATTTCCCAATCAGGGAGCCCAAATCCTCCCAGATTTCTTTTCCCTTGGAGTGTCTTAAAAGAAATCCTCGATTTCTTGCCCTCCCATAGAAAGTTTCTAATATGTTTGTTCAAGTCCAGAAAGAATTTTTTATCTAATGATATTGGAATGTTTTGGAATAGGAACAGAATTTTAGGTAAAATGTTCATTTTAATTGCTGCAATTTTACCAATCAGGGACAATTTGAGCCTTTTCCATCTTTCAAGGTCTTGATGTATTTTCTGCAGTAGGGGGATATAGTTATCATCTTTTAATGAGGAGAATCTCGCAGTAATCCATATTCCCAAATATTTTATTTTCTTGACTGCCTGGAGGCCTAATAAGTCTTCCAATTCTTTCTTTTGTAGATCTGTCATGTTTTTCACTATTATTTTAGTTTTATTCTTATTGAGTTTAAGGCCCGCCACTTCTCCATAATCCTGTATTTCCTGCATTAATTTTAAACCGGCTATGAAGGCTATGTCGTCAGCAAAGGCTTGGGTTTTGAATGTTTCCTTCCTGATCTTTAATCCTTTAATTTCTTTATTAGCTCTAATCTTTCTAAGTAGCACCTCTAGCGCCAAAATATAAAGTAAGGGAGATAGGGGGCATCCCTGCCTCACTCCTTTTTGGATCTGAAATACCTGAGTTCTGTCTCCATTCACTAATATGTTTGCCCTCTGGTTTTGGTAAATATTCTCGATCATCTTCCTAAAGTTGGTCCCGAATCCCATTAGGTCAATTTGATTTATCATAAAAGTCCAATTCAAATTGTCGAATGCCTTTTGGGCATCGACGAACATTAGGGCCAGCTGTTTTTCAGGGTGTTGTTCATAGAATTCTATGGTGTTTAAAACAATTCTCAAGTTGTCTCTGATCTGTCTCCCTGGGAGAAAACCGTTTTGATCTTTATGTATCCACCGATTTAAAATTTTTTTAAGCCTCTCCGCAATTATATTCATGAACAGTTTGTAATCTGCATTCAGCAATGAGATGGGTCTGTAATTTGATATCTGCTTCGGGTCGGCACCTTCTTTCAGTATGAGCGTCAAATACGCTTCCCTCCAAGAATCTGGAATTGTTATACCAGCTAGAGCCTCATTTAGTATTTCTAATAATTCTAGTTTCAGGACTTCATTGAATTTTTGATATATTTCCCCGGGGAGACCATCTGGGCCTGGGGTTTTGTTCTTCTTTATTTTAGAGAGGGCAGTTTTTAATTCCTCTATAGTGATCTTTTCGTTTAACATTTCCTTTTCTTCTTCAGAGATTAGAGGTACGTTGGCTTCCAACAAATACTGTTCTACCTTGTTTGACTCAATTCCTTCATTTTTGTATAGACATTCGTAAAATTTCCTTATGCTTTCTAATTTGTCTTCTTCCTTTGTCAGAAGGTTACCCTGAGAGTCTTCTAATACTAATATTTGGTTTTTTTCCTTTTCTTTTTTTAATTTATACGCCAGCCATCTCCCCGACTTATTAGCGTTCTCAAAACAATAATGCTTGGATCTTTTTATTTTTTGTGCCATCTCCTCCTGGTCCAATAAATTCAATCTATGTCTCGCCATTGATCACTGTTGCTTAATCGCCTCATCTCCCGGGCATTGCTGGAGTTCATCTTCAGCTTGTAATAGCTTTTTGGTAAGCTCTTCTCTGATCTTTCTTTTTTCCTTATTTTTGAAGGCGGTATATGAGGTGGCTACCCCTCTCACATAAGCCTTCATGGTGTCCCACACAATTTCTTTGGCTGTCTCTTGATTCCCGTTTTCTATGAAGAAGCGTTTGACTTCTTCGTTCAGTTTCAGTGTAAACTCTTTTTCATTTAGCAAATTGGTCCTTAAACTCCATCTCTGTTGTATTCTCTTGGTATTGTGATGCCAACTAATTTCAAGGAACTTATGGTCTGTCCAAGCATTTGTACACATATTAACCTTTTTAATTTCTAGGCCCAGTTTCCTGGTAGCCCAGACCATATCTATTCTAAACCAAGAGTTCTGTGGCATTGAGTAAAAAGTAAATTGTCTATCCTGGGGGTGTAAATTATGCCACATATCTATTAGACTTATCTCATCCACCAAGTCAAAAAAGGTCTTTGGTAAGGAAGATCTTTTATTCTTTTTAATTATGTCACATTTATAATCATGATTTTGATCAACAATTCCATTAAAGTCCCCTAGCATGCATATTTCATTATGTGCCCATTTTGCCAGCTGTTCATGTGGTTTCCGGTAAAATTTCCCTTGTTTTTTGTTCGGGGCATAAACCCCTACCAATAACACCTTAGAATTACCTCTCGTTATTTCTACTATAAGTATTCTCCCTTTTTCATCTTTATATTTACATTCTGCCTCTATTCCTTTCTTGACATAAATAGCGACCCCCCTTTTTCTTTTCTCGGCTAGTGAAAAAAATACTTTACCAAATTTGGTATAATTTAGATAGTTGGCTTCATCTTTTTTTATATGGACCTCTTGAATACAAATTATATCGGGATTCTGTTTCGCCAGTTTCAACAATATTATCTTTCTTTTTTTATAATCATTTAAGCCATTCACGTTTAGCGATATGATCTTTGTATCGTTCATTCCTATAATTTGTCTCTGGTCTCTGGTTTTTATTTACCTTTTAAAGTTACTGCTCTCACTGGTCTAGATTTTTTTCCCTTTTTCTTCTGTGTCTTCCTTTTTCTTCTCCTCTTCTATGTCTTCCCTTGTGATTTGTTCTTGAGATGTCTCTTCTTCCGTATTTGCTATTTCGTTTTCCTCCTTACTAGTTTGTTCCTCTTCTCCTCCCCTTAATTGGTCTAGGAAATCTTGGGCATCGCTTAAACAATCGATTTTAATTTTCCTCCCTTGCCAAGAAATTAGCATTCCTTCTGGCAAGAGCCACCTAAATATTATGCTTCTCCTATTTAATTGATTTGTCAGGAATCTATAGTTTTTCCTCCTTTCCCTCACTCTCCTTGGAATTTGTTTCAAGATATTCACTTCTTTTCCCCCATGGATAATTTTTTCCTCCCGGGCTATATTATACAGAATGTCTCTAACTTTTTTTCTAGCGAAGCGTACGTGAACCTCTCTAGAGAGCCTGTTTCTTCTCACGTAATTCGTTTGGACTCTGTACACCTCGTCAATCTCTTGAATTATTTCCTGCTTGTCTTGTTGAAGGGTCTCTGCGATCAACTCAGCCATCTTATCTCCTAGGTCCTCTTCCTTGTCTTCCAATATGTTTTGGAATCGAAGGTAAAACGAGGCCTTATCCATCTCGAGTTGTATCAGGGCGTCTTCTGTTTCTTTATTCTGCGCCAACAGAGTTTGATCCACTATGTCCAGTTTTTTCTCGTTTTTTTCAATCCTTTGTTCTGCTTTTTGAATTCTATTCTCACTGCTGGCAATGGCAGTTTGAATCTCATTCATTTTGGAATCAAGTGCATGTATGTCTAATTTTAGTTCGGAATGACTGTTCAAAAGTTTCTCTTGCATCGCAAGCATGATTTCTTGTATTGATAGCAGAGACGATTGTACCGTTTGCAACGTTGGGGTTACTGGGGGTTTATCTGTTTTCTGGAGACCTTCTACTGATTTCTGGGTGGCTGGGGATGACATTGCTAAGGTGGGGATAGATGGCACTTTTTTACAGGTTTTTGCAATTGTTGATGTCAAACTTGCCATTTCTTTCAAAAGCGATTTTTGGTCTCTTATTATCTCTTCTATCTTTCTCCAAATAATCATCCAGTGGCACTTGCCACATTTTGCTCCGGGGTACTTTCTTAAATCCTTGTTTAGCTCCTTTATTAATTCCCAATACGCTCTCGATAAATTTCAGTTAATGCTTAATTTCTAAATTTCTAAATTACTGTAATAGGATAGTTCAATGTTTCCAACAAACAACAATCACTATCTATATAGTTCTTATATAGCTAGGTTCAATCTTAATCTAAGCATTAATATCAATGAGTTAATAAGTTAATAAGTTCTAAATTCAGGTCTTAATATAAAATATTAATATAAATAAGTTACTAAATGCTACCTATAGAGATAAATATTCTAGGTTAGATAAATTAATAAATATGACTAGATAACTAAATATAGATATAATATATGATATAATAAGTTAATTCATTAAATACAAATCTAAGTTTTTATTTATAAATATGTCTAATGGCTATTTGATAGAATCAGTACTTAATACTTAATTTTTATATTTCTATGTTCTATATTCTTAACAATCAACAAATCTAGTTAATAGTAGTTATAAAAATAATTTTAAAAGTCAAAGTTCAATTATTAGGATCACAGATGCTCAAAAAGAGGAGGAGGGAGAGTACATATAAATGTAAATATGTTGTTTTATAGTGTTTACAAAGTTGTAAGTCTTCACCTCGCCGCTCTGCTGGGCTTCAACGCTTCTCGATGGTAAATCTCTCTGCTAGAGCATCTTCTTGTTCGTCCTCTGCTGTTTCACTCTTCCAATTCAATGGGCGCACTTCCTGTTTCGCTGAAGCTCTCGAAAAACAAATCACTGTGTTTCTCCTGCTTCCTTTCCACCTCGTTCACAAAACACAATGCCAGCCACACAGATGGTCTTTTCTTTTCTTTTCCCTCTCACCGCACCTTCCGGAGCTCTTTATAAAAGCGATCTACTCCCTCCGTATCTCTCGTCCGCTCGTCGGCTTGTCGGGTCTCCGTGGATACGATCTGCTCTACCCTCTTCGTCGCCGCCTCTCACTGAACCGAGCACTCCTCTCCCAACTCCACCGACCTCCTCTTTCAACGCTCAATCACTTCAGGTATGGGAAAAAGGCTTTAAATCTGACACGGCACCTCCGATCTCCTTCTTAGCTTCCTGTCTTTTGCTGGCTATTGCAGCTTCAGGCCCGCCATCAATGGCCAGCTCACCGCGTTGGATCGACAGAGCCGCCTAGTCTAGCGGGAAGTGGTCGCACCCCACTTTCCCACTTGCCTGGCTTCCTCTTTTGTCCGCAGGACTCTCCAGGTCCCGCGCCCCCAAAGGGTCCCCAAAACGTGGTGATAAGAGGTGTTGAGGAGCAGCGAGCACTCACTCAACACCCTATCGCTGCAAGTCACCAACCAGAAGTCTGTTACTTCCTTTTCATTTACTTCAAAAAATAGGTTTAATTCTTTTTTTACTTTCTCAACATTTTGCTTGTCCTTTAGAAATTGATTATTTAATCTCCATCTTGTATTTCTTCTCTTGTGCGTACATTCCCATTTAACCTCTAATGGATTATGGTCTGCCCAAATGTTGGGCATAATTTTTATTGACTTAATATCTAACCCTATATCTCTGCTTACCCACATCATATCAATCCTGAACCAAGATTTTTTAGGGTTAGAATAATATGTATACTGCCTCTTATGTGGGTGCAGAACCCGCCAAATATCCACTAGATTAAGTTCTTCTACCATATCAAAGAATGGTTTTGGTAAATTTTTCCTCTTTTTCTTTTTACCTTTGGTCCCCTTATAGTCTCTATTCGAATCTATTACCCCATTAAAATCCCCAATTATGCAAATCTTGCTCATATCCATCATGCTTAATCTGTCTCCTAATTTTTTATAAAAGTCTCCTAAGTTTTCATTCAGAGCATAAATTGCTGTTAATAAAATTGGATAATTGCCTCTTTTAATTTCCACCATTAATATCCTTCCCTTGGGGTCTGCATATTTTAGTTCAGCTTTTATTTCCTTCTTGATGTACAATGCTACTCTCCTCTTCTTTTTGTCAGCTAGAGAGGCATAAAGATTCCCAAATTTCTTATATTCCAAATATTTTTGATTTTCCTTTTTAATATGAACCTCTTGAAGACACACTTTATCCATATTTTGTTTAGCTAATTTTGTAAAAAAAAATTTTTTTTCTCTTTTTATTATCATTCAGGCCATTTACGTTGATCGATATCAATTTCCAATCATCCATCTCTTAATTCTTGTATACTATCCTAATACTTGTTGGCGCGTGTAACTCTTTGTGGTCTTCGGTCTTTCTTTGTCTCTTTACTATCCTTATCTTCCTCCTCCTTCTCCTTCGATGTCCCTTCTTTCTCTCTTTTCTGCTGGGTTGCTTCTTCTTCAGATGTTATCGCCTCTAACTCCTTTTTACTGCTTTGATCCTCTTCAGAGGCTCGTAATTGATCCAAGAACTCTTGAGCTGCTACTAAGCCATCTATCTTAACTTTATTCCCTTACCACGTGATCCACATGCCTTCCGGTAAAATCCACCTGAAGAGGATATTCCTTTTGTTTAGTTGAGTAGCCAAAAACCTATAATCTCTCCTTATCTCCCTTACCCTCCTTGGAATTTGTTTCAATATAATCACCTCCTTTCCCTTGTACATGACTGGTTCATCTCTTGCCATACTATAGGAGATATCCTTTACCTTCTTCCTTGCAAATCTTATATGCACCTCCCTTGGCAATTTATTTCTTCGTGCATAATTTGTCTGGACCCTATATGCCTCATCAATTTCCTTTATAATATCCAATTTATCTTGTTGCAACACCTCAGCAATTAATTCCGCCATCACCTGGCCCAGATTTCTTCCTTATCTTCTGCAATGTTTTGGAAACGGAGATAGAAGGAGGCTCGATCCATTTCCAATTGGGTAATAATTGAGTCTGCCAATTCCCTATTCTGTGCCATCAGTTTTTGGTCGACCATATCTAAATTTTTTTCCAGTTGTTCCATTTTAACTTCCATCTTTTTAATCTTCTGTGTATTGGTTTGTATCGATTCCTGTATACCAATCATTTTTTGATCTAATGCCCTAATATCTGTCTTCAGTTCAGTATGATTACTAGACATTTTTTCTTGCATCATAATCATCGTGTCCTGTATTGCTATCAGTGTTGATTGCATTGCTTGCATTGTGGGTATCATTCCTGATTTCTCCATTTTAGAGAGACCTTCAATCGATTTCTGCATAGCAGGTGATGTCGTTGTGATCGTGGGATTTGAGGGTGTTTTCTTTCCTGTTTTTGTCACTATGGATGAGAGGCTTGTCATCTCCTTTAACACCTTTTTCTGTTTTCTTATTATCTTTTCAATGTTTTTCCAGATTGTCATTCACCAATATTTAACTGCCTCTATCAAGTGTATTTATATTAAATCGTTCCCCCGTTCCACTATTCAATATTGTTTAGTAATACAATAATTCAGATTTTTATCCATTGCACAAATCTATCCTGTAATAAGTCACTTATTAATCAATTAATATTTAAACTAATTTGAACTAAGATAACCTTCTCACCTGCTATCACTACTTAAGCAAATGAGGTTTACCTATCCTTATTTAACATCTAAGCACTGATGACATTCTAATATATCTTAAGTAATCTAAGTACACATATAAATAATTAATTAATTATGCAATCTCAATATTCAATATTCCAAGTTATAAAAAGCTAATCAAAATTAAGAATCAATAATTGAAAGAAGAAGAAAGGAGGAGAAGAAAAGAAAAAAATCCAATTATAGAATATATAAGATTATAGAGTGTATAAATTCCTTAATAAAAAAAATCTAAAAAGTACTTAATAAATTTTAAATAAGTTCACAATTAATTTAGATTATCTGAAATGGAATATATAATATATATAATATTGATATAGATATATAATTATAGATATATAGATTTTCTAATGTTTTTTGTTTTTGTTTTTTGTTATTTGCCCAACTCGTTAATTAATTGATTGCTCAATAACTTCTCTCAATCATAAAAGAGCAAAAGGGGGAAGCAACCAAAAATATAAAAAAGTTCTTTTACAACAGTGCAGCAGGCACACTTTGCTGTATAATCCGCTTCGCGTTGCTCTTAAGTTCAATCACTCTCCATTTGCATTGTCATTCAGATTTCATCAGCCACGTTGTCTTCCCCAAGGGCTCCTTCTCACTCTCTCAGCTCCAGACAGTCTTATTATTAGTCCTGACAATTGCCGCACTTCCGAAATCCAGTTTCCTTTATTCAAATAGTCTATTCCACACTCTCAGCGTTCAAAGTTTATTTGCTCAAAACAAAATATCAATCCAATCCCCTGGAAGCGCCGTCTCCCGTTCTAAAAGTATCCTCAGTCTCACCGGCTCATCTGCGATCTCGCCTCCCACCGATCTCCTCCAGCCTCACAATCGCCGCCAATTCCTTCCAGGATCCTTCTTATTCGACGCAGCTAGCACAATCCAATTAAACTCACTCCGAACGTGTTTCAGGGGAGAGTAGGTATGAATGATAATAGGCACCAACTTCGCCGAAATCTTCTTGTTTCCTGTCTTTTGTTGGCTATCACAGCTTCAAGTCTGCCATTTAAGGCAGACGCGCCGCTTTAGTTTGACAGCGGCTGTCGGTCCAGCAGAGAGTGCTTGCGCCTCACCGCTCTGCCTGCTGACACCCTGCTATCATCCGGGGAGCTCTCCGAGCTCCCACGCCTTGAAGGGACCCCAAAACACGATGAAAAAGTGGCGCTGCAAGCAGCGATCGCTGTCACAGCGCCATATCGCTGGGATTCACCAACCGGAAGTCCTCCTTCCACTCCTTTTTCATTCCTATCCTTTCTCTTCCCTTTTGCTTCAGTTATTCCAGTTATTTGACGAAAACCTAGAGACATTATCAACTGCAAAACATACTATTCGCACTGCACACCAGAATAACTAGACACAAGAGTTTTTTCCCGAACACCATCACTCTGCTAAACAAATAATTTCCTCAACACTGTCAAACTATTTATTAAGTCTGCACTACTATTAATCTTCTCATCTTCTCATTGTTCCCATCACCCATCTCCTCCCACTTGTGACTGTATGATTGTAATCTTGTTGCTGGTATCCTTACGATTTATATTGATATTATTTCCTGATTGTTTATTTGTAACCTATGGCTATCATTAAGTGTCGTACCTTATGATTCTTGATGAACGTATCTTTTATTTTATGTACACTAAGAGCATATGCACCAAGACAAATTCCTTGGGTGTCCAAACACACTTGGCCAATAAAAATTCTATTCTTCTATTATTTCCAGAATATTGGAGAAATAATTTGAGAAATGGTTTGTCAATATCTTTCATGAATTTCATTTATTTATATTAGAAGAATGAAGCATGCAGTGATATGCACAATTACTTGGGACTTAGTCGAAGATTTTTTTCTCTTGCTGCGCTACAAGCTACCTATAGCAAAACTGAAATTAGTCCCCTGAAATTTCCTTTTCTGCTAATTTTCTGCCATCAATGTAACCACATACCTATTTTCTTTGTGCAGAGAATTATATCAAGCCCTTCCTACCTGTGACCTCCTTGGCATATGACCGAGACCTTGCAACTGGAGGATTCTGGAAGAATTTCACCAAAGGGGCAATCATCATGAACAATTAATCAGAAGAACATAAGCAATAGAAATCTGAAGTACAGCTTTTAGACTTCATTCATTCCAAGTTCCCCCTATCTCCCCCCCCCCCGCATTTTAGAGGAAGGGAGGTGGAGGGGAAAAGGCTAGTACTCTTCAATATCAAGATAATTGAAGGAACCAGCACTGCGTTTTTATAGTTTCCAAAGATGCCCTTGGTCTCTCTATTTCTTAACTTGAATTATTTTTGACTGTCCAATTTTATTTGACAGCAGTGTTACTTGAAGGGCTAATAATCATAATTCCCCATTTGCCAGTACATGGCCACCAGAATCCACCTTTCACTACAGTTACCAGATATCTGAATGGGCATGGTGAAAGGATGATATGGACGATTGGAAAGTAGGGCAATTGGGGACAAAAGGAGAAAGACTGGTTTTTCAACTGCAATATTTTTCCAGCATACCTTTATGCTTTATCTACAGACTGCATTGATTGGGCCAGTTTGGTGTAGTGGTTAAGGCATCAGGCTAGAAACAATGAGTGTCTGAAAACTAGTTCCAAGGCACAAAGAAACCAACTGGGGGACTTGGACCAGTCTTTCTTTCCCAGCCACTTCTGAAAAACTTTGCCAAGAAAACTGTGGCATTTATCCAGACTCCAGATAGTTGCCAGGAATCAACACTGACTTGAAGGCATGTGTGGGCTTGTGAGCGCACACACAAAGAAACACAGAGTTATCATATATTTAAAGGCTCTGAATTGAAGACAATTGCTGGAATTAGGAAATAACTAAAATCTAGACATAAGTCTGTCAATAAACTAGGGAAAGAAAGAAGCAGACAATTTACAGGGTCACATAAATGTTATGACTACTATGCTGATAATCCAAAAAATACACTAAAAAAGCTGGACAATATTTAATTTTAATGCTCTGCCTACCAAATACAGGAGTGCAAAAAGAGGACAACCCTCACTCCCTATTTCCAGCCCTTATTTATCCTAGATTAGAGAACTTCCAACCTCTTTAATAACTGAATAGTCTTATTCTAATCCTTATTTTCCTGCAAATAACACGTTTTTCCTGTTTAAGCTACTAGATACATGATGTTTATTTTAACTTTGGTTAAAACTTCAGTGTTTATAAAAACTTATTATTCATTCTTTGTCCCCTTACAGAGAAGTTTATTCATTTGATCAGATATCCTTGATCAATCATGGGCAGATTCCCAAACAGGTGTTTGTAATGTAAAAAGAGCCTTGATGGTACAGTGGTTTAATGCACCCTGTTATTAACACAGCTGCCTGCAATTTCTGCTGGTTCGAATCTCTCCAAGGCTCAAGGTTGACTCAGCCTTCCATCCTTTCTAAGGTGGGTAAAATGAGGACCCGGTTTGTGGGGGCAATAAGCTGACTTTGTATAAAATATACAAAAGAATGAAGGCTATTGCTTAACGCATTGTAAGCCGCCCTGAGTCTCCGGAGAAGGGTGGCATATAAATCAAATTAAAAAAAAAAAAATCTTAGCAGGAAAGGTGGACAAAACTTCCACCCTCTCCAAATGATCACAATATATTTGATTATATTGCCAAGATAACCCAAATTGAGACAGCAAATCACTATCCCAATGTGCTATTTTGATATGGCAAGACTGACTAACAAAGGATTCCTTAATGACAAAATATTCTGAAGTACAATAGTTTTAAGTTCCAAAGATATTTTAAAAGATTACCTTCAGGTTTGTTGTTGTTGCCGGTTCTTTTCTAGAGCTGTGGTCTTTAATTGTAAGGTATAATATACCAAGACCAACAAATGAAAAAATGGGTTACTATGCACAACACATTGACCACTATCTAGCTGATCTCTATTCATCCTTACCCTCTTTGATCTCTCTTTTTATACCATCCAATCATTATAATTTTCTGCATCAATTTTCAAATTCTGGAATGAGGGAGGGCATAGAGTTGCACTGGTTCTCCTCCTTTCTCAGGTGATGATTCCAATCAACATTAGTAGGAGAGAAGAGTTTTCGCTCTAGGCTTCTATTCTGGGGATTCCTCAAGTCTATAGTTTTTCATTGTTCCTATTTAATTTCTAAATGAAGTCACTGAGTAAGTTCATCCATTGACACGAGGTAAAGCATTATTCCTTGCTGGTGATATTTCAGCTATAATTCCAATCCCTGGCTGAGTAAGTGATGTCATTAAGGTCTTCCCAAGCATCTGGAGTCTATGGGGATCTAAATGGAGTAGAACAGGCTTCAGCTCTACTCTAAGAAAAGTATTGTTAAGTAACCCCCCCCCCCTTCTTGCAACTTCTCAAAAATAAAGCTAAGAAAGCATGCTGCACAAAGGTTTCCTGCTCTACTTGATCCATAGCTGCTATTTCTAAGAATAGATATAGGGTGTGATTTTTCTAATATCTGTAGGGATAGAAAAATCTCAACCTAAGTAACCTTGTTCTGAAACCATATTTATTCATCTATAACAGCTAACATGTTATTAAAAAATCATTTTACTTACAATTTATAACTTTTGAAATCATTTTAATTCAGAAAATGCTATGCAATCTTTAAAAAAGGTTAAATTTGTATTGATAACAAAATGTTTTCCAATACATACTTACTTTGCTTATTTCATTTTGAAACTTGGTAAGAGATTAAAGAGAACAATTAAAGGAAAATAAATGAAATCATTAAGAAAGAAATTATGAAATCTATTTAAAGGATAGTGTATTCATAGAAATCATTGTTTTCTATATATTTCCTTTAGATTAATCTGGGTTTAGTCTTGAAATTTTGCTTATCTTTCACTTTGAAGACTGGAAAATTAAGAATTGTGTCCTTTGTAGCATCCTCTCTTCTCCTCAGTTTGCTATAAAACAAAATGATTAAATCACTATTGGGTATAAAACTGAATATTCATACAGTATAACTGAGATTGATAAAGGTTTTAATTTATAATATATCTATCATTAGATGATTTGTATTAATTCTTGATACTGCAGGCCTAGGGTTACCAGCCATCTGGTGAAAAGAGACTTGTCCTCTTTTTTTGTCCTCATGTCCTTTGTCTGGCAAGCATAGCCTTAAAATCATATATTGTCTATCTTTTTCAGTATTTAACAAACTTTCTCTTCCCATGCAGCTTTTTTTTCATAGCACAGCACTTTTCTAATATAGGTAGTCCTCAACTTACAACCATTGTGGAGCCTGCTATTATGGTCATAAATCATGATAGTGGGTCATCACATGACCAGTCCATATGTTTTTATGTTGCTTATTAAATGAACATGGTGATTGTAAAGTGAATACAGTGGTCATTAAGCAAACCCATTGTTCGCTATGGAGCATTAAAAAAAAAACAACCTGAAGTAAACAGTGATTTTTGGCAAAAGCATTTTTAATCACTTGACTGAAGGATACTGCAAACAGCAGGAATGCAGGCTGGTTCCAAATGCCCAAAATATAGTCCAGCGATTATGGGGAAGGGGCTGGCATCAGAACTTTAGAAGTGAGATCTACACACCTTTTGAGGAGGCTGTCATAACTTCAGTTGCTAAACAACTGGTTGTTAAGTGAAGGTCTACCTCTAAGTGCTAACTGCAACTTTGTTATTTTGTGATCTTAATTAATTGATTAGTATTCTCTAGACTGCTTGGTATGCTATCTGTAATTGATAAGACCTTATTCAGTTATACGCTAGTGGCTTTTTCTCCTAACAACTCAAGCACATTCCTGCTATTGAAAAACCAGGCCTTCTGGTACTAGAAGACTAAGTTTATATGCATGCAGGCCTAACTTCATTTTTGGGGCCAATTTTTCACTCTAATTTTTGTCACGGATGTCAAGAAAAATCCTTTTTCTTCCATTTGCCTTCCTTTCCAATTATCCATCTTCCTTTGCCTGGTGACATATCTGATAAGGGTATGCAGGTCTCACTCTGTGATTAAAGACTGGCAGTACTCTTAATGTTATCAGCTGAATCCTTCTGAAACTATTCTTATTTTTCCTTCTGAAATTTTCTATGATAACAAGAAAGGTCAGATGTTTTCTTCCAGTTTGGCGCCACGGTGATCCAGTCGGGGAAATAGTGGGGCTCTCATGAGCCCCACGAAACCCCCGGCTGTTGAGCCCCCACCGACAGGTCTGCGGACCGATCCTGTCCTGTAGGGACAGGGGAAAGAGAGGGACACCTTGGATGGCCGAGAGGAACGGGCAAGTTCCTCGGGGCCGGAGGAAACCCTCTGAGTCGGCGGGGGGATGCGGCAGCCATGGTGGCTGCCTCGAAACTGGGGCAAACCAGAAAAGCGTTGTGTAGGAGGAAGATTGGAGAAAAAAGAGCGAAGCATTTGGAAGCCGGGTGAGTGATATTAACCCAGGCGGAAACAGTGCTCAAAAAATGGACTGTTACAAGTGAGCCCTTTGCCTTAATTAGCAGCTACAGATTATTGGGGCAAAAAGACAAGATAATTTGCAGGAGAAAGAGACCCATTAAGAAGTTACTTTTATCATGGACCGATTTGGAATGACTATCTGTTGGAAAGTTACAAAACTTAGAAATTTCTTTAACTTGGAATGGACTACTCTTGGAGAGAGAAAGAGGGCAGAGGCGATAAGCAGGAATCTTTAAAAACTAAGGGGAAAGGACAAGCGGACAATTATATAATGGACAAAATGGAGGATTGCGCAACGAAGTGAAAGTGTAAATTGTGGATTGCTTTTGGCTTGACAGAGAAAAAATGTGTCTTGCTATCTAAATTGGATTATTTTGAACAACCAAGGAGATTTGCTTCTGGGGATTCCCAAACTGTCTATTGGTGGTTTTATTGATGGGAAGAAAGAAGAAATAAAATGGAACAATTAAAATTGATCTAGCAGGCATGGCAACAAAAGAAAATGGCGCAGCAACAAAAGAAGGGACGATGATACTATATATGGAATAAATGTTACAAAAAAGCTAAACCTTACAGAGTTCTTAATTTTGGCAATATTGAACTTAAAAAGGAACAGTTTGGACAGATGGGGAAAGGAAAAACTAGAATATAGTTGGTTGTGAGATAAAATAAAATAGCCTGATTAAAAATGGAAATATAATGTTTAAATTTTTGCATGAAGCTTGAATATTAATAGGAGGTGTGTTATTTTTCTCTCTCCCTTTTCCTTTTTTTTCTTTTCTTTTCCTTTTTTTCTTTTCCTCTTTGTTACCTTTTTCTTTCCTCTCTTTCTTGTTGTCTCTTGCTTTTTTACTTTTTATTTCCATTCCTTTTAAATTTGACTATTTAGATATACATATATCAATCTGGTCATGAAACAAGAATATAAATGATTAAAAAGAATAGGATGTTTTAAATATTTAAATGAATTTTGAATATGAACAGGAGTTATTTATAGATTTAATATTTATAGAAAATTGATTTCAAGGCGGATAAAAATGTTGCTTTCATAGAAAAATAAGGATAAATATGAAATGGGACGAATTTAAGGAAAATTTATAATCCAGGAGAGAATATGTGAGAAGATATTTGTTGTAACACGTTTCTATTTCAAATTGGCAGGAGATATGGAGGAGAATATGTTGAAAAACCAACCTATGTAATATGCTGTGAACCAGCTAAAATAAAACATTTATAATAATAGATGTAGAAGTGGAGGAACGCATGCTGGTAATCAGTGACAATAGATTTAGGTGTGGAGGAGCTTATGCTGGCAATCAGCGGAAGGAGTGGAGGATACTATGCTGGAGAACAGCTAAAATAAAATGCTGTGAACCAACCAAATAAGTAGAGTTAGGAATGGAGGAAAGCATGCTGGTAAACAGTGACAATAGATTTAGGAGTGGAGGAGATTATGCTGGTAATCAGCGGAAGGAGTGGAGGATACTATGCTGGAGAACAGCTAAATTAAAATGCTGTGAACCAGCCAAATAACAGATTTAGGAGTGGAGGAGATTATGCTGGCAATCAGCAGGAGAAATGGAGGAGATTATGCTGGAAAGCAGCTTGCTGTGAACCAGCTAAATAATAGATTTAGGAGTGGAGAAGAATATGCTGGGAATCAGCGAGAGGAGTCGAGAAGAATATGCTGGAAAATAACTAATTTAGTTGTGAACCAGCTAAATAATAGATTTAGGAGTAATGAAGAATTCGCTGGAAATCAGCCAAAATAAAATAGATTGGGAATTAGATAAAATTATGGATGGAGACGTGGAATGATTGATAATGTGAAATGATTCTGAAGTGATTTTATGTAAAATGAGAACTGCATTTCATGACAAGATTAAGGAAATTAGACATAAATCAATAGAGGTTAAAATACAGATTTGATGAAATGGGTTTTAAGATTAAGGAATATATAAGGAATTCTGATTGACAAAATGGAAAAAAATTAGAATGGTGTTTACTTGGAAATGAAAGATTGTATATAAAAAGGAGCTGTGTTTATTTCTGATTTAAGATTTATGGTGATACAATAGAATGCCAAGTGTTTAGAATAAGATGTTAGATTGTTAGATGTAAGATGTATGATAAAAAATTGGTGATTTGATTTTTGTTTTTTTTTTAAAGATGTATATGGATGAAATTTGGAATCAAATTGGTCAAAGAAGTGTGGGCAATTGTACTTATTTAATACCCGCCCAAACCTTAGCTCTTAAAAGATGTATTTTATGTTTAAGATGTTTAAAAACAAATAAAATATTTTTAAAAAAGAAAAAAAAAAGAAAGGTCAGCTGTTTAAGAAGATATACGTTTTACAAGTTAGGATGCTGGATCTGGATAAGAGATGATCTTGATTCAACTCCTCAGAGGACAAAGAGCACATTGAGAAAATTTGTGCAATTCATTATTTTAGCCCAAATAACTCACTTGGCAATTACAGAGATTGATTTTTCCCTGCCTCATCGGCTGCACCCTCACAAAACATGTGCATTGTTATATGCACCATTATTGAAACAGTAAGATAATGTGTACTCTGGAGGACTAGAAAGGGACAGGTAAGGAGAAATAACACAAATTTTATCTCCTGATAAATAGGTGATTCAAAATTTCCCAAAAGTCTAAAAAACTGAGAAGTCTGAAATGTTCAGCCAATCTTTCAAGCTATGAGTTCAGATATCAAATCAGTACCAAAGAGGAAGTACAGTCTCTAGGCTGGAAAAAAAAAGCATATTTCTAGCATAAAAAGTAGTGTAGCATATGAAATAATTTTAACAGCTGCACTGAGGTAAGCTAACCAGTGATAAAAGCACCTTGAAAATTTTCAGAAAATGTTGACTAACGTTTTAAACTATATGTTTTTTTGTAGCTTCATTTTCTCAAACCTGACTCCACTTACTGCTTTGCTTTGTTGTTTTGGTTCCTTTGAGTCAGTGTTGACTCCTGCCTGGACAAGTCCCTGCAGTTTTCTTGGCAAGCCATTTTGGAAATGGCTTGTCATTGCCTCATGCAATATCTATTGCTCATGCCTGAAATGTACTGGGAATTTTAACCTATTCCAGTGAACCCCCTTTATTTATTTTGTTAGAATTATACAGGTCTATAATGAGAACTCTGCCCAAAGTGAGGATAAAAACAAAAGGATGGGAAGAAGTACAAGAGAAGAGATCTGCATAGAAAAATTATCCATTTTCAAGAAAGATAAGCCCAACATCCATCAAGTTTGCGTGAAGAGGAAAATTAAAAGCTGAAATTCATTTAATGATGACAATAACAACTTTGCTTATAGAGGTTGTTGAAATAATATAAGAGCCTTGGTGGTACAGTGGTTTAAAGCACCCTGTTATTAACACAGCTGCCTGCAATTACAGCAGGTTCAAATCTTACAAGGCTCAAGGTTGACTCAGCCTTCCATCCTTTCTAAGGTAGGTGAAATGAGGACCCAGATTGTGGGGGCAATAAGCTGACTTTGTATAAATATACAAAAGTATGAAGGCTATTGCTTAACGCATTGTAAGCCACCCTGAGTCTCTGGAGAAGGGTGGCATATAAATCAAATTAAAAAAAAAAGAATACAACTTTCATTTTACGGGTTTTAAAAGGGTTGGTGTACTAAATACGTGATTCATTATAAATATCTACTCTATAGTAATTGTAGGAACCAAATTACGAGTTTAAAAAACCCTCTATGATATGTCTGCAGTTATCAGAAATCAAACTTAACAAATGAAGAATTTACTTTTCCAAAAACAAAAGAGATTAGGGAAGAAAATGTATTCTAACCTTCGGATGCTGGGTTCTTTGTAGCAAACTGTTGTTCGTCTGAGTCTAACAGGTGGTTCAGAATGTTCTTCTATATCTTTCTTGGATTTGGGATTTGAATTTATACCAATATTTGTCAATTCCTGAAGAGGCTTGCTCCCTAGGAATTCAATTAATACTTAAATCACTAATTAGAAATATTTTTGGATTTTTAAAAAGTCACCTATGTTCTATTAGAAAATATGTGTTATCTTAGCATAAACTGCCCAGAGTCATTTGACAGTGAAATGGACCACATATCAATTTAATAAATAAAAATAAATAAATCAGCTCCGCATGCATGTTTGGATTACACAGACATCTTTGAAGCATCTTTGAGATGGTTTAGAATCTTACTATTCATAAATTTGGCCAAACTCATTGGAGAAAGCATGTTGCCCACTGTGTTGTAGAACACAGAAAGACCTAAATTTATCTTTCTTAGGTTTTCATTAGAACAAACTCAAAAACACAAAGTCCTTTCAATCAACTAATTTATATTACTTCTTGTCCATGACTAGATCAAAAAGATTTTTGTGATTATTTTGAAACATTAAGAGATGTATTGTGCATATGCTTTCATGACGACCAGTGCCTCTGTATTATTTTCACTTGTCAGATACACTAATTATAGAAAAATTAATTGACACCTAAGATAATGGCCATGGAATACAAGCAAGAGTTACAATATCTGACATGTGGGGAGGGGGCATTGTAGGATTGGTAGTGAATGCACCTCACATATGTGGAAAGATCCCTTTTACCATAAAGAAACCAAAAATGACTTAATGTTAGAGACAAGGGGACCACTACACTTAACTCCATGCTTTGAGGCACATGTATCTACCATCTGGACCAAAAATCTGCAACAACTGTATTTGTCCTATTTCCTTTGATGGGCATTTTTGCCTGAGTTTTTTTGTATCAGGCATTCTTAGATTTGTAATGCCATTAAGAAAATGAAAGTCTAAATAAGTAAATAAGATGCTAACTTTCCTTTTTTGTATATGGTAGCAATAATTTAGTTTTGTGAGGGTTTTTTAGTTTTCAACCAGAGCAAGTATTTAGCTGCATCACAATTAGGATAACACATACCAGAATCTTGCATTGGCTTTCTGTTGCACAATTCTTCATAAATGATGTCTGCCTTCTTTGTAAAATCACAATAATTTTCTTCTTGATTATGCCTTTCAGATTTATTTATAACAGGGATATTCTCCTTTTTATTTTGATCATGCATAGAAACAAAATAAGTTTTTCTGCTTGGCTTTGATGTGGAACCTTCTTTTTCATTTATTGCTTCATTAGAAATTTCAGCATCTTTTAGGGCACATGAAGTTACTCTCTGAACACTGAAAATTCTTCCTTCCTCTTCAGATGCCTTATGTGGAATATTTTTATCATATAATTTTTGATTGTGTAATTTCTGTTTCACATACATTTTTTTCTCATTATGAGAGCCTGGATATATAATATACGTCTTCCGGCTAGCTTTTGCAAAAATTCTTCTTTTGTCACTTTGCAAAATCTTTGAAACATCTAAAGCATCTGTAGATCCTTCTGCTGTTATATTGTGTTTGCAAGTAACTTCTTTGCTGCTGCATACACATTTTACAGTGGTTCTTTGACCATGTTTTGTTTGGCAGTCATATCTGCATTCCTCTGAGCCAAGTCTTTTCAAATTTCTTAAATGCTGCATGCTTTCCATTTCATAATAGTTTGATCTGTTGATTTTGGAAGTATCAGGATAACTCTCATTTATGTTTAAATTTTCTTGTTTATCCATTATGGGGCTCGCCAATGGTAGCAAACTTTCCATTTTACTATCTTGTAATAAAGTAGGATATATAGTAGATACTTCCAAATTTTCTGCTGGATTCTTCCTAATTACTCCCTCTACTGTTTCAGACATTATTTTTTCCTCTTTTTCTGACTCTAAAATATTAGTTTGCAGTTGACAGTTGAGATCTATTAAATGCAGGTGCTTGTAATTTTTGTTAATGTCTTTATTATCTTCTTCACCATCTTCTTCATTGGCATTTTTCAGTTCCATTTCCCAGGATGTTGTCTTTTCAAACAATTCTACTTTCAGTGGTAATTTTTTCTTTGATTTAATGGTTTGGATGGTTTTTGAAACATTTTGATCACTTTTTTTTTGGTTCATTGCTATTTTTTTTTTAATGTGCTTTTCTGTACTTGCAAATGTTACTTTTCTTAGATTTCCTGAAATTTTGTCAGCTTTAACCTTATTAAGTTTCTTATCTCTAGATTTAATTATAACTATTTCACCCAATTCACTCGCAGTTAATTCCATATCAGTATCATATATAGTTTCCTCTGATTTTTGACTTTTTATTAAATCTTCTTTGTTCATATAAACAAGCTTACTGCTAGGTTGGGAAGTCAATTCAATATGTGAAACACCATTTGGGTCTTTCTGATTACCAATATCATTATTGCAATCTCTGGCCATGCAAAGATGCAATATACAGTTACTATCTCTTTTGGTACCAAAATTGTTTAAAATAGGGTGAATACTTGAAATGCACGTTTGTTTCTTTCTTTCACTTATACATCCATGGATTGGAAAGGGATTATTATGTCCTTTTGACTGACGTTCATATTCATCTGTAGATGATGCATAATCTAGAGAGGTATTATTAGAGATTTGTTTCATATGAGACTGCTTTTCTGAAAAGCAAAATTAAGAAAACTATTTAAAATGTACAAGTTTTATTTTAATATTTATAACATTAGTTTTATATTGCTATTAAACAAATGAAATCTTCTTTCAGTACTAATCACAATGCAATATTTGACTGACTTGAAGAGCTTTGCAGAAGTATTCATTAGGACTTTAAAAATGATTATGAAGAAGTGCTCTGGATATTCTGCTGGCACATTATCTCTCTGGTATTCATTACTTTATTGTTCAGTTATTTTTAATGAAAAAAATCATTTTTTTATTAAAAATCTCAAGCAGTTTGAAACAAGAATTTGCAGTTATTTTAAAAGTTGCATTAACTTAAATGAGTCAATTCCTAAAAGTGCCACATTTTTTCCAATGATTTTTCTATCTAAAAAAAAGTCTTTTAATACATTTGTTAAAAATGCTAATTGAATGATTATCAGGGCTTCTCTGAAGATTACATTTGAATCAGTATTCTCTTCTATAACTTCCTTTTCACCAACTATCAATTGCTTTCCTTATAGAAAGATTTTTATTTCCTTTCCCTTTAACATTTCTCTGTTTTTTGGCTTCTGTATTAACTAGCTGACAGAATAAATTCCAAATGTTGAATTATTCTATAGAATGTATTATTTTTCATTATTGTTTTTGTTCTGAGTTCTTGAGGTGAGGTCTGCTTTCTTCCCAAACATCATCTCATAGTGGACTTTTGGAGCATTGAGAATTTTAATCAATTGTCCAGTCTCAATGTCAATTGTCCAGTCAATTGTCCAGTCTCTCTCAGAAAATCACATCTGAGTTGTGGGATGATAATTTGGGATGAATTATGATATCTCTGTCTCTCTTTCAGCACAATATATTAGATTATATCCTGCTCCACTGCATAAAAATAATACAGTATACCTTCTTGAAATGTATTTGTGGCAAATTCTGTTTCCATTTTATTTATTTCGCTTCGTTTTGGCATTTGCTCAGGGTATAATATCTGCATGTTCATATAATCTGCTGTAACTTGTTTTGAGAGTACAGATATCGGCTTAAAAGGGCCATGTGTGTCACATACAAACAAGTTCCTTTTTCCCCCTCCATCACTTTCTACAATATGAGGAGTGATCAAATATTGCTCAGTAGGTCTGAAAGGAAAAGGAAAAGGAGAGAATTATTAAGAATGAATAATATTCATTAATATAAGCATTTTAAAAACAAAATGAATTTTGATTGTATGATAAACTGTGTTTACACCTTTAAAAAGGAACAAAATAAAGCCTCATAATTTACATAGTAGTGTAAGATTATTTGAGCCAGATTACAAAAGTATTCGATAAACAGCAAAATTGTGCTAGCAAAATAAAAACACATAATTTCATAAATTTTCTGATGTGAAAATAACTCATATATTGGTTATGCAATTCGAAAGTGCACATATTTTTTCTGAGTAAAAATAACCTCTGAAACTGTTTCTGAATTAGCCCTTCACAGTTGGTTGAATTGGCAGATTTTCCTGTTTTCATTTTTTTCTCGTTTAATATTTAAACTCAAATATTACCTTATTTGATTTTTTGAAAGCTTGGATTCATGACCAGAATTGCTGCACTGAGCATCATCCATTGTTACAGGTTTTGGAATACACTATTAAAAGAAAAATATGTTACCATACTCCTCATATTCCAAGTTTTTCATGACTTGGAATTCTGAAACATGTGGCTGCTCTTGCAAAATGGAACATCTGCACCTCATATCTATTACTCCAACTTATTATTTGCTATTTTTATGGTTAGGTGGGGAGACAAAATTGCAGTTACCTCTTCATTCTCTTAAGAAAATATCATTTCGATCAAAGAAGCATGAACAGATTATGCTAAAGGCTGCTTTTTTTCTTCATTTGAAGCTGGCTTTTAATTTTTCTAACTAAAATATTTAATGTTTTAATTTTTAACATGAAAAGTCAAAAGGTGCAAGAAGCCCTGGAGCCTGTTTATATTACAGCGTTTAGATTGTGAGGATTTTCTCCAAGGAAAGATTAATCAGTAGGCACATTCTTTATATTGCAAGTAGTCCACTGTAGTAGTGAACTACTTGCAAAGTAGTGAAGCATTCATAACTTTGAAGCATCTTTCTCAGTTGTATGGTTTAAATGTCATTTAGTGACCATTTCATCAGAATCAATTGCAGTTGCTAAATATAAACCCTGGTGGTGCAGTTGTTAGAATGCAGTATTGCAGACTTTTTCTGCCCACAGTCTGGAATTTGATCCTGATGGGCTTGTTGATTCAGGCTTCCATCCTTCTGAGGTTGGTAAAATGAGGACCCAGATTGTTGGGGGCAATATGCTGACATTGTAAACAGCTTAGAGAAGGCTGTAAAGCACTAGGGAGTGATATATAAGTCGATGTGTTATTGTTATTGCCATAAGGTTCAAATATTTGCAGCTGTTGGCTGGGACAGCAGCCCCCAACCTTTTGGGCACCAGGGACTGGTTCTGTGGAGAGAGGTTTTTCCACAGACCAAAGGGTGTATGATTTCGTGTGCTGCCTGCATCCCGCAGATGGAACCTTGCTTGTTTGCCCAGCCCAGTTTCTGGCATGCCACGAACTGGTGCCAGAACAGGAGTTGGGGACCCCTGCTCTCGTGTGTTTCATAAGGCTGTTCTACTGTACGGGGCAGCGGTCCTCAACCTTTGCGGCTTGGGGGCCTGGCTGAGGGGAAGAAGGGAACCGGGCCATGCAAGAGATGGGCCAGCGCGCATGTGTAGCTTGACTCATATGAATGGCGGCAGGGCGCACATACACAAGCATCTCGACTGCAAGTTCAGCTGTGCGTGAATGTGCATGCATGCTGGCCCACCACTCACATCAAAGTGCATGCACGCACATGCACCAGCCTATCATTTGTGTGAGTTGAGCTGCAGACCAGGGGTGAAATGCTCCTGGTTCAGACCGGCTCGGGTGAGTAGGTAGCAATGGCGGTGGGCAGTTCAGAGAACCAGTAGCAAAAATCCCTGCCCCCGCCCCCCCATGCCCAGCTGAGCCCCATGATCACCAGAGCCTTTTTTTCCTTTTAAATGGCTCTGACCTGCCAAGCTCTGACATCCCAGCTGAGTTGCCTGCTAATCAGGCAACTCAGCTTGGATCGCCAGAGCCATGTAAAAGAAAAAAAGTTTCTTTTTTTCTCCCCCACCCCATCTCCCAGCCTCCAGCTTGCTTACCTTAGCTGCTAATCGCATGACGATCACAATCCATGCATCAGCAAGCAACTGAATCTCCCTGCCTGCAATCAAACTCATTGGTGAGCAGTTCTTTCTGCCTGCCTACCTTCCTGCCTAGACTTGTGGACTTCAACTCCCAGCAAAGCTGGCTGAGGAATTATGGGAGTTGAAGTCCACAAGTCTTAAAGTTGCCAAGGTTGGGGACCCCTGCTCTATTGGATAAGTTTTTTCCCCTTTTGGGAGCTTTAAAAAAAAAGTTAATTGGGGTTTTTTTTAGTTGTTCTTTTTTTAGACTTAGCCATTTAAAGTTTAGGAAGTTTTAAATTTAGCTGCTTTTATATAAAAATAAAAATAAAATAAAATAAAATAATATTTGTGCAGCTTTCTGAGATTTTGTGTGTTTCTGTAGTGTTTCACTCTAACTACACAAACACACAAAATCTCTCAAAGCTGTATGTGGAATTTTGTGTGTGTAAAGTGTGAAAGTTGGTTTTTTGGTTTTTTTGTGGCTGTGTGAGGTTCCTGCTTGTTGCAGGGGCCATTTTGGGTCTAGCACAGCTGCTTTTACATTGTGGGTGAGCCAGTTGTGTTGTGTTGTGTTGTGTGTGTTTAAAGTGTGAAAGTTGGTTTTTTGGGTTTTTTGTGGCTGTGTGAGGTTCCTGCTTGTCGCAGGGGCTATTTTGGGTCTAGCACAGCTGCTTTTACATTGTGGGTGAGCCAGTTGTGTTGTGTTGTGTTTTATAAGTTAAAAAAGGGCAAAGAAGTGACATTGACTTGGCCACGCCCACCCAGTCAATTTACCAACAAGCCACACCCACTAATTAAGCCACACCCACAGAACCGGTAGCAAAAAATTTTAGATTTTACCCCTGCTGCAGATGTGTGCCACCTGCAGCCCAGTTGCATATAGGTCACAGCCTGGTAGTGGACCGTGGCCCAGGGGTTGGTGACCCCTGGATTAGGAAATATAAAGCACACAACATACTCATATGCACAGTGCTTATCTATAAAAATGCTTATTTTATCAAAACATAGATCAAAATAAAGGTCATGTGTACACATCGTACACTTATAACAGAAACTTCATTTTGAAGTATTAAAATATTTAATTCATATATATTATTTTATAAATAATTTTATATTAAAACATACTATTTTGCACTACTGCACCCTCCAGAAAAAAGGATAGCACCATCTCTCCTACAGTTCTGGAAAGCTTTGAAAACCTGGCTTCGATCCCAGGCCTGGGGTTGATGTTTCTTATTTGTTTAATGGCCCTTCTTTTGTTATATGGATTTTACTACTAAAATAGAGCATGTTAATCTGGGCTGTTTCTGTTGATTTAATGTTTTTAATTGTTTTTAGGTCTCTTTTATTTTTGTGCACTTTCCAAGTCCATTAGAGATGGAGAATCAATGAATTTAAATAAATAATAAATAATATATAGAGATCTGAACTGACATCTATATACATATTTCAGGTGGACAGAATGCTGGTAATTTTTTATTACACTTTTTTCTTGTATTTTCACCATATCTCAGAGTAATGTCTAAAAATATCTGGAAAAAAATTAAAACTAAGATTTGTAATGATGAGTTACACACATAGATGTAATAGCGATCCTGCTTAAGTCTGTGATATATGATAATAGTCATACAGCTGGCACATACCTCAGAAAAGGTGCTTAATTCAATTGCAGTTAAAATTTTATTATTCATGAATGCTTGAATTTCTTTTAGAGTTTTGCTCTGTGTATTAAAATAAATAAATAAATAAATAAATAAATAAATATACACATATTATATATAATATGTTGTTATTTATACAGCCAAAGTAAGAAAGAAAAAAAGGTGGATTAATATTTTTTTTCTTAATGTTAAGACAAAGAAAGAGGCAGTATTGAAACATATTTGATCTAGGAAAGCATAATAAATATATATTCATAGAGGTTCATTGGTGATTTTGAGGCAGGGAAAAAAGAAATAACACAGTTCAGGGAAAAGAGAAAGAAACTCAAAATAACCTTCCTCTGATTCTATTTGATATAACAGGAGATAGAGGAAAACTCTGGAAGACTTTGAAAATTCTGTAATTACAACCTAAAATAATTAAATAGCTTTCCTATAATTCTTGTGTTGTGTATCCCTGACTTAACCTATCTTGAAGGGCTGACAAAGAATGAATATAATGTATGCCACCTTCAGCTTCTATACAAAGGACAATACAAATCTAATAATTAAATAAATCCAACAGATCAGATTCTGAGGACATTCAAGAAATTGCAAAGAAAAATTAATTGCCCCTTGAACATTTTACTGATATAAGCCGTTCCATTAATAGGAAGAAATAATTGGGTATTTTCTGTTATTTTTATTTTCCTAAGCAGTGAATCAAAAATCACACCATTTATTTTTTAGAATGTACCAGATAACTTAGCTTTCGGCGAAGTAAGATATTCTGCAATTTCAACCCATCCAATTCTTTTTGTAATAACAACTTTTCACTTTTCAGCCACCGAGAATTTTCTTTTTCTGTACTAAGGACCATGGCCAATGCCTTATTATTATATTTCAAAGAATTTTTTAAAAGTGAGGAGTTGCCTGAATAAAATGAAAAGAAAAAATAAGGGCATGTTCATACTGCTACTGATCCATAAATCTTCAGAAGTAGTTTGAATGATAATAACATAACCATATTTTTTTCTAAACTTACTATACTGTCATATTGCTGGAGAGTAGAATACCAAAGTGGGAAATATTAAATAGTCTGACTTTACAGCCTAGGAAACCAAAATGAAACCAGAGAATGACTTATCAGTCAATGACTTTCTGCAATCAAATTATTTTTTCACCGCTAAAGCAGCCTTCTAACAACCAAAACAATGCATGGATATCACCAGATGGTGTGCACACTAATCAAACTGACTACAATGTATTATTGGTAGAAGTAAATGGAAGAACCCAGTCATAATAGCAAAGATATAGCCAGGGGCTGACTGTGGAACAGATAACAAATAACTCATATGAGTTCTAATTTAAGCTAAAGTAGAAGAACAAAACTAATCAACGTTCATAGTACGATCTTGAATATATCCCATCATTTTCAAAGAGTACATGAGGAATTGCATTGAAATCCTGAACCTCACTGATAGGGAATCAGGGGAACTGTAGAATGAAATTGAAGTTGTTGTTAAGAATGAATGTTGAACTTACAAAAAATGATGAAACAGAAGAAAGAATTGGATGTTAGAATAGATTATAGAAATTGCCAAAATAAAAGAAACTAAAGCCAAGAAAGAAATATCTCATGGAAGAATAAAGAATTTTAGGAAGCTGTTATATAAAAAAAGAAATATTACAATAACATGTATAAAGACAGTGAAGATAGAAAAAGACCAAAAGATGTCCTAATTCAGGAGATCCAATCCTAAATTGGTACACTAAAGGATAGAAGTGCATAGATATCATCTATTGTGAAACAGACTGGTTGCAAATCAACAAAGGAATGGGATAAGACTGTATATTTATTTATTCAACATATATGATGAATATATATTGAGGGAAGTTAGATTGGAAGATGATGATTGTGGTTTTAAAACTGGGGCAAGAAAAATCTGTGCTATGTTGATTTCACTATCATGATAGTTGAAAATGCAAATTATTTGGGATTTCTAATATTGAAAGACACAGTACAATAAAATATAGGACTAGATTTAGTACAATGAAGATATTGAAGTGATACGCTGGTCTATGACTATAATAAAGATTTGATTTGATATTGAAGTGAGTCTTCTAAAAGATTATGAGTATTAAGATCAACTATCAACAGTAAGGGAACCACAATCAATAAATATACTGCATACTAGTATTTGATAGAGTAATTATAAAAGACTTAGAAAAGAATTGGATCCATAAAGATTAGAATTGTGCAGGCAATGATTTTCCTTATGACTCTTTATAGAAGTTAAAGTAGGGTGAATTCCATGGATAAAAAACAAAACAAATGGATCACTGAACAAATTAATTCAGAGTTCTCGTAAAAGGCATATATCCTGGAGCACCTGGGATACACCCAGGCTTTTAGTCATGGGTGATTTCAACTTGCCATCCGCTGGTGAAACGTCTGAGGTGGCTCGGGAGTTCATGGCTTCCATGACAGCCATGGACCTGACCCAGTTAGTTCATGGCCCTACTCACAGGGGAGGTCACACTCTGGACCTGATTTTTGTCTCTGGCCAGTGGTTGAGTGGTCTTGTTATTGGGGATATAGACATGGAATCCTTGTCATGGACAGATCACTCACTCCTTCGCCTGGATCTTCGAACCGCTGCCCCCCGCCGCAGGGAGGCAGATCCAATTAGATGGATCCGCCCCAGGCGCCTGATGGATCCTGAGAGGTTCCAGATGGAGCTTGGGCCATTTCCTGAGGTTCTAGCACATGACTCGGCCGAGGACCTGGTAGCCGCCTGGGATCGGGCGGCTGGTGGGGCCTTGGACCGAGTCGTGCCTTTGCCTTTGCGGCCTCTGACCCGGTGCCGATCCCGTGCGGCTCCTTGGTTCACTGAGGAGCTGAGGGAAATGAAGCGCCGGAAAAGACGCCTGGAGAGTGGTTGGAGGGCCAGTCTCGCTGAATCTGATCGAACACGGGTAAGGTCGCATATTAAGGCCTACCTAGTGGCGATAAAGACGGCAAAGTTTAATTACTTTTCCGCCTCTATTGCATCATCAGGGAATCGTCCGGCCGCCCTGTTTAGGGTGACCCCCTCCCTGCTCCATCCGGGAGTGCGGGAGGATCCCTTGGAAGGCAGGGCGGAGGATTTTGGACAATACCTGTATGACAAAATCGCTCAGATCCTGTACATCTCCACCCCAGGCCACCCCAATGATGCCCTTGAAGTGATGTTCCAGTGCCTGGAGGCTGTGCGGATCTGGATGGGGAGGAACAGGCTCAAGCTCAACCCTTCCAAGACTGAGTGGCTGTGGCTCCCGGCATCCCGATAGAGTCAGTTGACTCCATCACTGACTATTGGGGGCGAGTCTTTGGCCCCCACAGAAAGGGCTTGCAATCTTGGAGTCCTCCTGGATATGCAGCTGTCCTTGGAGGAATATCTGACAGCTGTAACTAGGGGGATCTTTTGTCAGGGTCACCTGATTCGCCAGTTGCGGCCCTTTCTTGATCAGGATTCCCTGTGCACAGTCACTCATGCCCTCGTCACCTCTCGCCTTGACTACTGCAACGCTCTCTACATGGGGCTCCCCTTGAAGAGCACCCGGAGGCTCCAACTGGTCCAGAATGCAGCAGCGCGGGTAGTGATGGGAGCAGCATGGCGCTCCCATGTAACACCGCTCCTGCACGAGCTGCACTGGCTCCGTGATCTTCCGGGTGCGCTTCAAGGTGTTGGTTATCACCTTTAAAGCGCTCCATGGCATCGGGCCTAGCTATCTTTGAGACCACCTGCTGCTACCGATGACCTCTCATCGTCCCGTGCGCTCCCACAGAGAGGGCCTCCTCAGGGTGCCATCAGCCAATCAATGTAGGCTGGTGACCCCCAGGGGGAGGGCCTCCTCTGTGGGGGCACCTACCCTCTGGAATCAGTTGCCCCCAGAGATAAGGAGAATCCAAGACCTTAGTGCCTTCCGCCGTGCCCTTAAAACCCACTTTTTCCAGCAAGCCGGGCTGGCTTAAGAAGAAATTTTAAATGTTTTAATTGGTTTGTATTTTTAATTTTGGGCCAAATTTATATATATTTTAATTGTTTTTAATATTTGTATTTCATGTTTTTTAATTCTGGGTGTACACTGCCCTGAGTCCTCAGGGAGAAGGGCGGTATATAAATTTAAAAATAAAATAAATAAATAAATAAACTACAAGAGGACTGGAAAAGAACTGATGTGGTTCACATTTTCAAAAAAGGAAAAAAATCCAGACCCAGGAAACTACAGACCAATCAGCATGGGAAGATACTGGAAAAGATAATAAAAATCTTGAACTAAATGATCTATGAACATTTAGAAACAAATGAAGTTATAATTAGAATCCAGTATGAGTTTGTTAAAAACAGATCATGCCAAATCATGCTTATTTCATTCTTTGGCAAAATGACTAAATTAGTAGACCAGTGAAATGCTGTGGACATGGTATACTTAGACTTCAGTAAGGGATTCAAAAAAGTAGTCCACAACCTACTTCTTGATAAGCTAGAAAAATGTGGGATAGACAGCATCACCACCAGATGGATTTGTAACTGGCTGACAAACTGGCTACTCAAGGAGTAGTCCTTAAGGGTACTACATCTACATGGAGGGAAGTAAGCAATGAGATACCACAAGGTTCCGTCTTAGACCCAGTTCTTTCCAATATCTTCATAATTATTTAGATGAGGGAATAAAAGAAGAACTCATCAAATCTGCCGATGACCCTAAATTGCCAGTAATAGCTAACACCCTAGAAGACAAGCTCAGGATCCAAAAAGATCTTGACAGACTTGAACAATGGACCCTATCCAACAACATGAAATGTAATGTGGAGATAAGCAAGATTTTACACCTAGGCAGGAAAAGCCAAAGATACAAGTACAGATTAGGTGAAACGTGGCTCAAAAACAATACCTATGAGAGGGACCTTGGAGTCCTAATACATGATCACTTAAACATGAGTCAGCAGTGTGTGGTAGCAGCTAAAAAAGCTAATACAATCCTTGGTTGTATAAACAGAGGCATGGAATCAAAATCATGTGCACAAGTTCAAGTAGTGCTTCGCTCCCACACTTCTTCCGGCCTTTGTTGGTGTTCCGCGCACCTCGGTCTCTCAGGCAGATGCTTGACTTCCTCTCAACCCCAAGACACTGGCTGGCCCATGAGGTGAAAGAGAGAGAGAATCAGAATGAGACACAGAGAGAAAGAGACAAAGAATGAGAGAGAGAATGAGAGAGAGACAGAAAGAGAATCAGAATGAGACACAGAGAGAAAGAGACAAAGAATGAAAGAGAAAGACAGAATGAAAGAGGGAGAATGAGAGGGAGAAAGCGACAGAGAGAATGAGAGAGTGAGAGAGAGAGAATCAGAGAGAGAATCAGAGAATCAGAGAGAGAATGAGAGAGACAAAATGAAAGAATCAGAGAGAGAGAGAATCAGAATGAGAGAGAGGGGGGAGAGAGAAAGAGTGGGGGAGAGAGAGGGGGAAGAGAGAGGGGGAGAGGGGGGAAGAGAAAGAATGAGAGAGAGAGAGTGGGGGAGAGAGAGAATGAGAGAGAAAGAGTGGAGGAGAGAGAGAGGGGGAAGGAGAAAGAAAGAGAGAATGAGAGAGAAAGAGTGGGAGAGAGAGTGGGGGTGAGAGAGAGAAAAAGGGAGGAGAAAGAGTGGGGGAGAGAGAGAAAGGGGGGAGAGCGAAAAAGAAAGAGAGTGGGGGAGAGAGAGAAAGAGGGGGAGAGAAAAAGAATGAGAGTGGGGGGAGAGAAAGGGGGAGAGAGAAAGAGAGAATGAGAGAGGAAGAGTGGGAGAGAGAGAAAGAGAAAGAGAGGGGGAAGGAGAGAAAGAGAATGAGAAAGAGTGGGAGAGAGAGAAAGAGGGGGGAGAGAGAAAGAGAAAGAGTGGGGGAGAGAGAAAGGGGGAGAGGAAAAAGAGAATGAGAGAGTGGGGGAGAGAGAGAAAGAGGGGAGAGAAAGAAAGAGAGTGGGGGGAGAGAGAGAGAAAAGGGGGAGAAAGAATGAGAGAGAAAGAGTGGGAGAGAGAGAAAGAGAGAGGAAATGAGAGAGAAAGAGAATGAGAGAGAGTGGGAGAGAGAGAGAGAAAGAGAGAGGGGAAGAGAAAGAGAAAAGAGAATGAGAGAGAGTGGTGGAGAGAGAGGGAGGGGGAGAGAGAGATAGAGTGGGAGAGAGAGAGAGAGAAAGAAAGAGGGAGAGAGAGGGAGAGAGAGAGAGAGGAGGGAGAGTGCCTGAAGGACCCCATCCTGTTACTGGGAGTCCAGGTGCTTCAGCAAACGGCATGCTGGATTCATATTAGTGGTCCACGAAATTTAAAATTATAAACTTGGTGGTCCCTGAGGTCCAAAAGGTTGCGGACCCCTGGACTAGAAGACCTCCAAGGTCCCTTCCAGCTCCATTCTGATTGAATTGATTGAAATGACTAGGCACACATTACCATGTTTTGGACGCATTGTGTAAATAACTCATTCTCTGGAGGTCTGTAATGTTGGAAAAAAATAAAAAGGGAAAAAAGGGAAATCAGAAGCAAGATGGGTAGACTCCATTACAGTGGCAAAGGGAGCACTGATGGAAGACTTGAAGAGCAAAAGTTTGTGGACAGATCATCTTGGAGAAAATCTATATGGTTGCTAACAGCCAACATTGACTTGATGGCACATAATCAAGACAATGTGATAAGTCCAACATTCCATTAGCTCTTAGTCTTGTTTTTAGCTTATTTTGCCTAAATATGTTTTGGTAACTATATACAGATATACTGCAAAAATTCAAACATTTTATTTTTGCCAAGTATGAGCCTGATTACTTATAATTTAATTAGCACTTACTAATTATCTTGGTTTTGATTTTAAATGCAAGAGAAGCATTCAGCTTTGTAACTTTTAGAGCTCCATTCTTCTTCTCCATCACACGTTTTTTAATACCTCCAATGGTAAAAAGGGAAGATGCTTCAGGCATTACAGCAATTTCTCTCTTTAGTTTATTACACTGAAGACCTAGCAATAGATAGCATATATATATTAAAATTTGCATTTAAAAATATTTTGAAGTGTGTAGTGTGAGTTACAGAACAAATTCCTTGTATGCCTAATCACACCTGGCCATACAAAGTATTTTATTCTATTTATCTTTATTATTCTGTCCAAATATATTCATGTTTCTAAATATAATGATAATTACACCCCTAAGATCACCTTAAAAATTCAGTCCAGTCATCCAATTTAAATGCATACTGTACTGAAAAAGTAAGCTCCTTAACAAAATTGCAAGATTTTCTATTTTAAAAAAAGATCAACATTGTCAAATCTCTCTATAGCTCAGAGCACAGAAATTATCTATGACATTAGATAACATTTCTGTCTTTTCAGTTAAAATTTACATTGGCTTCAGTACATTTTGATAAACCAGTATTCTCTCTTGATCACGTTATTGGCATTACCAGCAATTGTTTCCAGTCTAAAATTTAAATTATTTTATACCAGTTCCTGGAAAAAGTAGTTTTTCTTATTTAAGCCAAGAGTCCAAATGTATTGTACATGGTGGAAAATGTAATACTCTATCCTCTAGATCATTAGCCAGTACTTAATACCAGCCATGTTAGTGAGCAGACTTTGACTATTTGTTTACTTGAAAATACCCACACAAGACCTCTTTTGCCTGACTTCCAGTTTGATGTCGTGATGAGATCGGATGCAAGGAGAGGGGCTCCGCAAACTCGCATCGAATCCTCCTCATTGGGGGTGAGGGGGCAAGGGGCTAAAGTCACCCTGTAGGGGTGGCGAAGAAAGGAGGGGTACCCTGCAGATCATGGAGAGCAACGGCTCTCCAGATGGACCCAGGGATTCCCTCCCATCCAACGATGAAAAGGAGAGACAGCCATTATGGCTGCCGGGAAGCTGGGGCAGCCGAAGAAACAAAGAATGTGCTGGAGTGGTGTAGATGAACAGTGATCGGAACTAGGTGAGGTGATTCTCTTTTTACCTAGAACCTAACTCCAAAGAAAATAAACCCTGGAAAAGAGACTCTTTGAAATGCTTGTTTAAGTGGTGAATAATTAGAGAGAAAAATTACAGACCTGAAAGAAAAGGAATTAAAAGGAGAGTGCAAAATCTTTAAAATATAGAAAGATTGAAGTTTCAAACTTTATTGGCAATATTTTGGTAAAGCATTTTAAAATGCTGGAATTATTCATCTGAATATTGACTATTTGCAAAAACTGAAATAAATATTTGCTAGATTTTGTGCAATGTTGAACTTTAAGATGAAGGCGTCATATTTTAAATGGAATATATTCTAAACTCCTACAACCTTGGAAAGTACTGATAAAACAAAAGAAAAAAAAGTAGAAATAAATAACATCTGGAGGACTGCTGTGCTATCTACTGTTCTATATTTGTCTACTTCATGGTTATGGAGGTTTTAACTGTGAGACTATGAAAGACATTTAAAGAAAGCGACTTTTAAATGCCAGATCTATGACTGAACTTACAGAGAGGACTTAAGGAGACATTTGGAAATCTTTCTGGATTACCTAAATGGAACTAATTGACTAACTGTGGGACACAAAGAGCCATAACTATTGCATTCCCCTGAAGAGCAACGCTAGGATTGAGCAAATGGTTTCTAAACTGGCTTTCTGAGCTAATAGACAATTGAGACTTTGGGGCGGTGACAGATAACTGACAGTCTACTGAGCAATATTTGGACTTATCAAAATAAGACAAGATGTTGCATCAGGGAGAGATGACTGGATTTCAAAAAGAAATGATGTTGATGCTTCAAAGTACTTATATGTTGATAAATAACCAGCGGGAGATAAAAGACTTAATGCATGACATTGTGGGAAAATCAGAAAATGTTCAACAAGGGACAATGAATAAAGATCATAAAACACAGGAAATAAGAGGAGATAATAGAAAGACCAGAGGAAAAGGCAGAACAGATAAATCAACGAATAAAACAAGAAGAGGACAATAAAGACATGAATCAAATAAGGGACAATATATACACTGCTCAAAAAAATAAAGGGAACACAAGCAGAAGACATCCGAGATCTGAATGAATGAAACAGCCTTATTAAATTATTTGTTTGTTACATAGAGTAGTTTTGTGTTCCCTTTAGTTGTTTGAGCAGTATATTAAGAGATCAAAAAATGGGATTGGATAAAAAGGTTGTCAGATGCTTGACAACTGACTCGTGTTTATGACATTTGCAGTATCCTAGGGTCATGTAATCCCCTTTTGCAACTTTCTGACAAGCAAAGTCAGTGAGGAAGTCATATTCACTTAAAAACCATGTTACTAATTTAACAACTAGTGACTCACTGCAAGCAAGGTCGTAAAATGAGGCAAAATTAATCTAAAAATTGTCTCACAAAGCAACATTTATTTTGAGCTCAATTGTGGTTGTAAGTTGAGGACTACCTGTACTCGTTATACTTTGCAAAGATATCTACAGCATGTCAGGGTTGCTGTAGCCCTTGTCATTCTCAATGTTCCGCTTTGGCAGGTAATGGATTATCTGTGGTAGGAGAGCAGCTGGCTTGCTACCTGCTGCATTCTGATTAGCACAAGGAACATACTGTCTCTGCAGGGCATCTCAGAAGCTTTGTCTGCATTAACAAGGGCTCAGATAATCCCCCAAATTAAATTACATAGACTCTCTCCCCATCACAGCCACTGGTTGCAGCAGCTAAGATTAATGTGAGGGCAGCAGCTCTACCAGCATCTTCTCAGGCGCCATAAAAGGCTTCTATGGGTGCAGCTAAATATTACAATGTATTTTCCTTCCATCTTCAGGACAGGAAAAAAGCACAAGGAACCTATGCAGTTAAACTCTTATTCTGGTTTTCTAAGAAGGAACTACCCTCTTCACTTATCTATCTTGGGTAGTACCATAATGCAAGTTTATTTCACTGGTTATTATTGAAATAAATAAGATTTGTCTTTCATTCAAGAGCTCAAGGCAAAGCACCCAACGGTCCCTCCACCCGTTTTCCCCCACAACATTGTGAGATAGGTTAGGAAAAAGAAAGTGACTGGAGCTTGAAAGGGAAATCTCTGCATTAGAGAGGATTTTTGAGCTGCTCTGAATTGTCTATGCTTTCAGAAGGCTCTTGGTTTCCTATCTTAATGGCTTTTTTCTGAGAAAAAAAAAATCTTGAAAAATTACAAATGGAGGCACAAATGTTTGGACCCATGAATGATAAAAGCCTCAGCTGGAAACATTCTTATCATTTGCATTCTTTTTCCACATGAGAATTAATTTCTACTTCTGAACTTTAGCATTCAGATCACATTCTGGGAGTCACGACTCAAATTAAATGCCTTTACGGCTTTTCCCCTTATTTATTAGAAACCACAAATAGATAATGGGAATAATCAAAACCTTCAAGCCCTATCCTTACTTAAGCAAACTGCAATATGTGCATTAGATAAAGTACATTTAATCTTCTGAATTCTAGAAAAAAAATATGCTGTGGTGTTTGCCTATGTGCACAAACCTTGTTAGGAAGCAGAAAACAAGTGGGAAAAATGCTTTTATATTAAGAAGAGAGGAAGAAAATGATTCTGACCACTGACAGGAAAAAAAAAGGAGAGCCATAACACGTCATAATTTCTCACTCGGGACACTTCAATAAATTTATGCTTGCTTGCTTTATGTGTGCTTTTTTTTTAAAAAAAAGCTCGTAACTTCGACGCTCTTCAATTTAAAAAAGGGGATACGGCGCTCAACGCCAGAACCGTTTAACTGTAGCCACGCAAGAGCGCGAGCGTTGCGAGGCCTCGGACGCGCGCTGGCATTCAGCACCTAAACGTTACGAGCAACGCTGGCGCGCGTGGACCCGAGCTTGGACCTGGTCGATTAGAAGGTGCGGAGGAAGAGCGATCGATGGGCAGCTGGGGCTCTAGGGGAACTCGCTCGGCTAGTGTCTTCCATGACCGGGGAGCCTTTTTCCAAGTGGCTTCTTGTTTTGTCATCCGGTTGCATCCATGGATTGTTGATCCGGGGGCTGCTTTAAGAACGGGTGCTTCCCCTTGCCCCCCCCCCGAAAAAAAAATCCAGCCCGCGCGTGACTCCTCTTCCGCCTCCGTCCTTTCCGCCGGATTTGGAAATGGAAGCGGCAGAGACGGTAGCGCGAGAGGAAGGCGGGGTTTCGAGTGCCAGTCCCGAAAATTTCTGGGCGGAACCTCGGACTAGGAAGGTAACGGACCTCACGAGCGGAGCGTTTCCTGGGGCCTCTTCCTTGGCCTCGCCTCCCTCGGATCCCCTTATCCCGTTACAGCAAAGCTCTTGTGCTCAATGCTTCCTCCTCCTCCTCCTCCTCCAGTCGCTGCTGTTTTCAGGCTGCAGAAGAAGGAAGAGGTCTGGCTTGGGTTTCTTCCCTCCCCCCTGCCCGGATGCTGCGTGTTCCTCCCTGCCCTTGGCAATTTACATAATTTCTTATTAAAGAGGAGGCAGATTGACTGATTTAGCAGGGGAGCAGGATTCCTTCAAATAAGATTGCAAAAATCTAGCCAATCTAGCAAATCTAGCTGGCAGCTAAGAAGCCGTAAAATTGTAACCCCTTGCTGGCTTCTCGGAGCTGTCCACATTTTTACACATCAGTTCTGATAGTTTTGTTCCCAGGAATAGCTGCACTTACTTTATGTGATGGTGATACCTAGCAGGCTTTTAAGGAATTTTGGCAGCCGATCTGTAAACTGACTGGATTCTTCCCAACAGTAGAAAAGCTGTTGTCTTCCAACTGTTCCATACAACAGCTCTGTAATCTTTGGACTCTCTGGACTATTGGACATGGTTAATGTAAAGAATCCAGCTTACCTGGCCAATATCCATACTTCAAATTGTACATCATGGTCATTTGTCATTTCTTTTTCCAAATTCCCTCTTGCATTTTACAAAGGAGAGACACACTAATCGCTGGGTCTAGCAAAGAATCTGCTGCTCAATTTGGACCTAATTTGTATCAGAAACATTAATGACATGGCAAAGCTCTCTAGGAGAGAAAGCTTATTTGGACAATTTCATTGGACCTAGATATTCTATTCCATATCTAGTCCTCTTGTGTTTTCTCATGGCACAGTGGGAAAAGGAATAGGAAGTACTGTACTCATCAAGATGTTTTATTATTATTTGCTAAAACAATATTTTATAGACCAGACTGTTTTTATGGATTTAGTGTATTTGTCTAGAAAAGTCATAGCGCATGTGCATTTATTTGATTTATAACCCACAGTTGCACAGCAGCTCAAGGTGATGTACAAAGTGACTGGCTCCTATTTTTCCCCACGATGGCAATCATACAAGGTCTCCATAGCTTGGATAATCTCTTCTGAAAGGAGGTTCTAATAACATATGTTACTCTTGGCATTTAGCATTTTGATGAAAAGTATATACTTTATGCTATGGTTCACCATTTTACTATGCCTATTTTATTCAGGTAAGCAAATATTCATGGCATTTCAGTCTAAAATTGTAGCTGTTCAGTATTTAGAATTGCATATTGGGGCATTATTTCACAAGTTTCTCCCAGAGTATATTGAACAAAGGAAGAAATGCCTGAGGAACATGGTCTGCTCTGGCTCCAAATAGGCCTTTCCTAGTTTGGAACATTACTTTCCCAACATACAGTAGTTCTATTAAAGTAATCAAGTTTCTTGGGATTAATGTTAAATAAGAATAGTTGGATTTTCAGTTATTGATATAATTTGCTTTCAGTGGTTGAGAAAAAGCCACCTAGAAACAAGGCATTTGTAAATTACATAATATTGGTAAGAAATGCAATTCAAACATTCCAGCCACCATGACTGAGGAATGAGAATTATAGCAACTGAATCTTAAGAATGCTGGGTTAGAAGTGTGACCTACATATGCATTCTCATGATGGTATGGATCTTCAGCATTTAAAAGATTTCTACTAATTGTCCAAAGGATTGAGCTGAAAAATCAGCACAAAATTTAAGTCATTTAGCTATTATTTTTGAGTGGTAATGCTACCAAAATGCTAATTTTCTTAATCTCCTAAATTCAATTTTATATAAAATTTATTTCAGGTGTCAAAATACATAATCTAATCAACAATATTGACTGACAGCAAGTGATGGATGACAGCAAGTCTGAAACGATGGTAGATATTATTCAACTTAATGTTGGAGGCTTTATGTATACAGCTAGACGTGAATCTTTATGCCGTTTTAAGGATTCAATGTTAGCAGCTATGTTCAGTGGAAGATTTCCTTTAAAAATGGATAATTCAGGTAAAAAGCTTCTTAAATTATAACTGTTTATGTTAACACCTGAAAAGGTGAACAAATGCATTTCAGTGTTTACCATAAGATAACTTGGTTGTAGGCTTCTTTGCATTATTTTTTCCTATGAGCTTGACTATCACCTCTTGATTTCTTCCTTCTGCATCAGTTCACTCTTATGTACAGCCCTCATTCTGCAGATGTATCATTTCATTCTATATAGAAACAAGTGTCCTGAGTTAAAGCCCAATGCACAGTTGGGGATGTGATTAGAGTTGAAGGGGAAATGTTTCATCAGTTTTTTGTTAGTATTTAATGGGTCAGATTTTGGGACATTTTGTGGCTTCAAGGCCAAATACAAGCTCCTGAAAGCTTCATATATGTCCCAAAGCCTCCCAAAGTTCCATCAAACTAATTTGTAATGGAACAGAAGAGTAAATTTACTGCATATTAGGGAATAAAACTAAGCTTCATGTTTAATTATAAATGGGAATGAATCATTATCCAATTTCCTCTTTGTTTGCTTTTTGATGTGGAGCCTCTAGCATGCCATTAAATAGCCAAATATGGTCCTCAGACTAAAAAAAAGTTTATACTTTTAGTCTAGAGGAAAGAAATATAATTTTTTTAAAAGTAAACCCTCTTAAGCAAATATGATATAAAGAGTCCTTGGTCAAGGACAGTTCAACCCTGAGCTACATATATTCTCTTCTATAAATATGATATGATGTTGGAAAATATAATTTCTAAATAGGTGTTCAAATTTGACAGAGTTATACAATGCTCTCTATATAAACAGTAGTAAACTAAAATGGCTTATGCTATAAAGTAATCCTACCTGATTTGGCTTCTATTAATCTAGTACAATGTGTTGAACTATGTCCAACTCGGTTAATACAAATTAAAAGTTTAATTGTATTTTCTTCTTTGTTAACACAGATTTACTGTGCAATATAATATATTACAGTAATGGAGGTATACAATGTATGTGTATATTTTTTGTATCTGTTTTCAGGAGCATGCCTTATTGATCGTGATGGCAATCTTTTTAAATACCTCTTAAATTATCTTCATGGAGAAGTTTGGATTCCTGAAAATGAGGCAACACGAATTGCATTACAAGAAGAAGCTGATTATTTTGGCATTCCTTACCCTTACAGTCTTGTTGACCACCTAGCTAATGAAATGGAGACATATTGTTTTAGAACAAATGTAGAACTTAAGAAGGTCAGAATTTTCCTATGTTCTTAAATTATTCTGCAATATATACTCAACATTTGATAAAGGACAAGTAATGCATATTTCTCAGCTGGAAAATAACTTTTACCCTTTTATTTGGGCTTATTCCACAAACTACTTTGTCTAGGAAGGGCTGGCAGTGAAAAACTTTTTTTAAAAAGTTAGCCACATTTAGCAAATGTTGGCCACATATAATAAATACTTAAAATATTGTTAAGCTGTTTTTCAGAGTAGAAGTTGTAAGACTACAGATATATGGGTATTTACCATTGGCAAAATACTATGAACTCAATATTTTGGATAACTTTTTAATAACTCTAATTATGTAAACTATATTAAATAACCAGATTGTTTGATTGAATATATGTGTTGGTATACTCCTTTTCTAGGCACTTGTAGGTTTTTGTGACTCTTATGGCTTAATATGCACTAAACCAACAGTTTGGGTCTTGCATTACCTCAACACTTCTGGTGCCAGCTGTGAGAGTAGAATAATTGGTATATATGCTACAAAAGCAGATGGAATAACTGCAGTTGAAAAGGAACTAGGAGGACGAATAAATAGTAAAAATATTTACAAAAGGTGAGATGTTTCTCAGCCAGGTGATTATATATTAAGATTATAAATGAATTTATATACCTCATTATGCAATTTCTGTTTAAAGAAAAAAAAATGGCAGATATTCTCCAGATGCTTTAGACTTCAGTATTACTCATTCCTTGTCCTTGTGAACAGTGACATATCATCATGGGACTCGTTCCTCAACAGCTACCAGGAAGTTAGGTTCCTACTATTGTGCTCAACAATAGTGACAGTTTTCTAAAAATAAGCAAATCTTTCTCTGTGTCATTCCTTTTGATATTTACTTATTTACCCAAATTGGTTAAGATTGCAATCTTATATCTAGTCATAATAATGTAGTCCCATTAAATGCAATACAATAGAAATTACTTTTGGGTAGAAGAATATACTGTCTAATTATTACTTAAAGTAACATTAAAGTTTTAATATAAAACTCTCCAATTATGTTTCTATATTGGTGTGTTACCATCTGCTAGAAAATGCCTGTGGATACTCAGTTTCTCTGCTGTGGAATACATCTGATACAGTTCTGAAGGATATATAGGAAAAGGAGAGCAAGATAAAGTCCAGTTATGGAACTAGATTTCTACTGTTATGTCTGTATAGTACCATACTCTGGATCTTAATTGTTATTAATAAAACTAAGCCTGGAATATTTAAACATATATTGCCCAGAAAATACAATAGATTAAACAGTAATTCACTCAAATGTAATTAATTCATTGATTTTGGGGTAGAACTAAATGTTACTCTTGTTATCCATTCAGTTTGATTGCATAAGATCTATCTATTTATCTGGATACCTAGATGGAATTAATATGCAAAAATAATTAGGCAAGTAAGAATGCTACATTGAATCTTACAAATCGTGTTATCAACATTCAGCAATGAAGACAGTGTAATCTAGTGTTGGTGCTTGGCTGAATAAAATAACATAATAGTGCCTTATTGTGCTAAGTTGCTTTCTTTCAATTATTTATGATTCTTGGGTAAGAAAAAGTAACTTTAGCAAAGTTTTGTTTTCATTTAGTAAAACAATATCTTTTTCTACATTTTTTTACTAGAGAGGCTGGAAACAACATCCAGTACATTTGGAGTTACTATTCAGTAACAGAACTGAAGAAGATAATGGATGCATTTGAGGCTTGGGAAGGAAGAGGTATGTATGTGTGTGTATTTCTATATTTGAAGATGGAATTTTTTAAAAATATAATTATTTATGGTTGGGAATGGGCTGTTGAAGGTTAACTAGGGTATTTTTTCATTTATTTTTCATTCATTTTATTCATTCAGCAACATAAGAAAAAGGGAATAACTGGCTCTTAATGTAACAAAACCAGTATCTTGGGTACTATTGGGTACTATTACTCAGGCTCAAACAACCAGCTATTATTTCCCTATAGTAAAAAGGAAATCAGCAATTGTAAAATACAAGAAATACCATTTCAAATATCATATATTTGGTTCATGCTATCATGTGCTGGCATGATAGTTTAATCAGAGGTGGGTTTCAGCAGGTTCTGACCAGTTCTGGAGAACCAGTAGCAGAAATTTTGAGTAGTTTGGAGAACTGGTAGTAAAAATTCTGACTGGCCCTGCCGCCATCTGTTCTCTGCCTCCCATGTCCCAGCTGATCGGGAGGAAATGGGGATTTTGCAGTAACCTTCCCCTGGATTGGGGAGGGAATGGAGATTTTACAGTATCCTTCCCTTGCCACGCCCACCAAGCCACACCCAGAGAACCAGTAGTAAAAAATTTTGAAACCCACCACTGAGCTTAATATTCCGCCCTGAGTCCTCAGGGAGAAAGGCGGTATATAAATTCGAAATTAAATTAAATTAAATTCATTTCTGTCAGAACAAGTATTGTGAATTTTGAAAACATGCACGTTACCTCCCTAAAGAAGTCAGTTAAGTATAATAGCCATTATTTTGTTCTTTTTTTAGAAACATATTACGACTTCAGGCAATAGCCTGAAATTGAGAAAAGTAAAAAATAGTATAATATAAATTATAAAAAGGTAAAAAATATTATAAATTAGAAAATAGGAGTTGCATCCTGCAATATCTCTCTCCCTCCACATATAAACAGAACAACTACAGCAGGTTGAAAATCTTCCAAACGTTGGGAGGTATGCAGTAAAAGCAGGGGTCCCCAATTCTTGGTCCACAAGAATTGGGTCTGTGGCCCATTGGGAACTAGACCATGGAAGTGATAAGCGAGCATGCAAAGCTCCATTTGTGCATGCATGGGATTAGGTTATGCACATGAAACTATCCCTTTCCCTGTCATTGCTGCCTGCTGCCGGTCCAGAGCTGGAAAGGTTAGGGACCGCTGAGTAAAAGGATGAGGAGAGGGAACAAGATTTCATATTTCTTTGTCAGCGACTTCACTTACGTAATGCTGGATGTAGTTCAATTTTGTATGTAGAAAAAGATATTCAGAATATTGCTCTTTAATTATGGGAACACAAAGAGAAACTCTTGTAATGAAGGTATGTTTCCAGTTGCATTAACACATTCCTTATTGCATAACAGTGAATTTCATGTAGAAGTTACCAAATTTATGCATCTTGAATATTGTGAAATGATATGTTTGAAATTACAAGGTGCCAGCTACTGGCGAGTACCACAGGAGCTGATAGAGTGTTGGACTCTTGAGGAGCATTCTTTGAAAGGAAGCCTTCAGAATATGTCTCCAGTACGTAAACGGTAGGTTTTGTGGTTCATTTGTCTGTTGTAGCCTTTAAATGGAATAAAAATTATATTTGCGCTCGAGTTTTTTTATTCAGTATCTTGATAGAAGAATCATGTGTGTTACCATGCGATATGCAGTTAGTGTGTTATAGAAGGATGAGTAAACCCTCCTGCTTTCAATATGTTAAACAATATATTACAAAATACTAAGGTATATCTGTTTTGAAAGTTATTAGGAAGAAATGTTTTAAACCTTGTGCAAGGGCAGCACCTGTGCATTCATTAAAATAGTGAACTTTTTTCTCATCTCCATTCAAACCGGAAATAAAGTGCTTTTCCTTTAGAGCAGGGGTGAAATGCTCCCGGTTCGGACCGGATCGCCCGATCTGGTAGCGATGGAGGCGGGTGGTTCGGAGAACCGGTAGCAAAAATCCCTGCCCCACCCCCCCATTGCCCAGCTGAGCTGCGCAATCATCAGAGGCTTTGTTTTTATTTTTAAAAGCATTTTTTCTACAACCTCTTTGGTCGAAAAAATGTTTTTAAAAGTAAAAAAAAAAGCCTCTGATGATCGCGCAGCTCAGCTGGGATCATCAGAGGCTTTTAAAAGCATTTTTTCTATAACCTCTTCAGCCAAAAAGGTTATAGAAAAAATGTTTTTAAAAGGAAAAAAAGCTTCTGCCGATCAGGCAAGTCAGCTGGGATCGTCAGAGGCTTTAAAATCATTTTTTTTACAACCTGTTCAGCTCAGTCATTTTACACACACCCCAACAAGCCACGCCCACAGAACCAGTAGTAACAAATTTTACATTTCACCACTGCTTTAGAGTCACATTTAATTAATTCATTCACTTTGAGTAACCCATCTCAACAAGTGATTCTTGGCAGTTAAATCAATCTTCAATGAAGGCAATTCTTAAAGCAGCAGTAACTTTTTTTTTCACTCATATGGAAACTTCTTTAATGAGTAGTGGAGAGATACTACACTAATGCTTCTTCTCCTGCTCCTCCTCCTGTCACAAAAATCCATGTTATTCTCTTTACTATAAAATAAAGTGCAAGTCCATTTTGTAATAATAATGTAAGAAAAATATACTTGGAAATATGATGAAATTATATTTGGTATTAAATAAGAATATATTTTTCTATTGTTTATGCCAAATACAAATGATTATTAGTATCAATATGTTGTTTTAGTTCCTCATGCTTCATGTTTGAAATGTCTAATATATGTATATATATCATTTTAGGCAGATATTAGAGTAAAAATATTAGAGCAAAAATTTTTTGCTTATGTTCTTCTGTCTTTACTGGACTTAATGATTTTTTTTACAGACGAATAATTGGTTCTCCTGATGAAGAAACTCAGCTGAATAGCAGAATAGCTCGGAAGCCAGTTCAATTCTCTGGCCCCTCAACAAGTACCCACATCAAAGTTAAGAACTCAGCTTCTTTAAAGATAGCAGCATCTTCACATGCCCAAATGGCTCTTAAGTGTCCTAGCAGAGATACTTCCTTAACAAGCAAAAAGATTTCCAAAACTCTTTATGCAAGGACCGTATCATTGACTAAAAATTCTCAGGCCTCTCTTAGAAATGCTGACCATAGGGAACTTGGCCAAATGATCCCAAAGTCTCCCTCATCCAGAAAGTTTGCAACAAGCCGGGTGATAAAACTGAAGCGGACTCCACTCTGTAATGAATTACAGACTCAGCATTCTTCATCAGTTGTGAAGAAAGTTAAACAGCAATTTCCATCTGCTGCGATTACTGCTACTTCTACATGTCACTCATTAAACTGTGAGCATTCGGGCCTTTCTCTGAGGTGCACTAGTATCAGAGATGGTCTGCAGAATAGCCAGCTGAGTGGTGATGTGTGACACTAGTCTCCAAGATCATTATTTTTTAACCACAGAAACTTTTACCACCTGAGAGGACAAAACAGTCCCAGGTGGCACAAAAATATTGGAAATAGTCAAAATGGTCTAGTAAGATGATGGATGGTAATCAGTTGGTGTTCACTTTTGTAAGGTACATTATAAATCATGAAATAGAGATTAAATGTGGAACATTGGTCATTTTAGAATATTATTTATGCTAGATTGGGTGTGTTCCAAGGTTTTTAATTTTTTGAAAACTTGTGCAGTTTGTTCTGGGCCTACTCAGCCTTCCATCCTTCTGAGATTGGTAAAATGAGGACCCAGATTGTTAGGGGGAATAAGTTGACTAAACCACTTAAAGCACTATGAAGCGGTATATAAATCTAAGTGCTATTGCTATAGAGAGTAATAAAGTCTCTTCCTCCTGAAACTAAGATTTTTACTCTGCCATTGTTCTGCTTTCAATAGGTATGGCCACATATTTCCAAGGTGTTAAACTATGTTATATTAAACATATATTAATATGGTTTGTGGTATACTCTCTTACTACAAACAAAGCTGAGATTCTTACAAAGATAGGTTCTCTGAGCATGCAGGCATCTGTGAAAATATTTTTATCTATTGACAAAATTATCTTTCGAGTCTCTTCTTCCACATTCTCTAGGAATGTTGCTCTTGCTAAATGGTGGGATTTCCCTATAACTTGCTCTGTTCTTCCTAAGCAATCTGTTTCCCTACCTAGCCTTCTGATCTGAACATAGAAAATAATATTGGATCATCAGAAAGATATTTTCCCCCAAAACCTTAAAGTTTGAAAATACCTTCTTTTGAGGCTATTAGGACACTTTCATGCCACCACTATTTCCAATTATGTCAAAATTCTTTCATCCCCATTTAGCCCAACAGAACTAATTACTGCTCCCTTCCTCAGTCAATATCCTAACTTCATTTTGGGGGGAATTTGTTTGGCCATATAACTCCTTTCCCCTTCAGAGAAGAATTGAAGTATCAAGGCCTCATTACCCTTGAAAGGTAAGAGCCCAGAACCTGAAAAGCATGCTGAGCACTTCTTTGCAAATGGAAAATGGATTACTGTACCCATACATTCCATGTAGCTGTAAGCATTATAGAAGGCTAGTTTCCGACAGGCATGTCATTTTTTTTCTGAGTATTTAATCTTGCAGCAGCCATAGGATCATTCTGGATTGCTATTCCCCCTCCTTGTATTAAAGAAACAGAGTGAGCATTGGAGGTCAAGTCATTTATCTCTGGAAATAGGCACCTGTTTCTCCTAGCAATGTAAATAGACAAATATGTAACAGTGCTCAAGACATTCATTCAGAGGTACTTTTTATAGATTTAGGCTTTCCTTAACCTTAATGGATGACTTTGGTCTTCTGGACCAAGAGAAACCTGTGTAAAACAGAGGCACTTGACTATCAATAAATGAGACTTCTTAAAAGGAAATATTTTAATTTTTTTAAGCCCAGAGATGTATGACTTATTTTTCCTTTTGAAGACACTGACTGGAAGCAGTGTCTTCCTTTTGAAGAACTAAACAGAAGCTAGCTATAAAAATCCTAAAGGAAAACTAAATTCCCCTCCCTTGTCATTTTTGGCAGAGTGAGAAGTGCTTTATCAAAGAAAGAAAAGGTAGTATTCTTATATTGGTTAACATATTTGACAAGGATTTGTGAGACTCCTTATGTTTAAGGAGATAGTATAACTAATGGGAAGGAAGATGAATTTGCCCCCTTTCCCCCTCCCAGCAAAGATGGTTACAGTAATTCAGTGGTGTCAAACTTGACTTCATTGAAGGCTGCATCAGGGTTGTGTTTGACATTGGGGTGCCAGGGTGAGGGTGGCCAGTTCAACGTCACTTGTGTCAGGGGCACCTGTGGCGGCACGAACGCTCTGCCCGGTAAACAGCTATTTTTGGCTGCGACGGCCTCCTGCAACACTCTGCCAGCAAAAACAGTAATTTTGCAGTAATTGGATCACAGGCCCAAGAGGGCTGGTGGAAGATGAAGTAGCCTATTGCAATAGTATTAGTGGGAATGTTAAGTATGCCCTTTTGAACTTCTCAAATAAGTGTAAGAATAGCTCCCCTCCAAAAAAAAAAGAAAAGAAAAGAAAATCTGAGACTGAAATACATTCAATTTTTAGTCCACAAAAATAATCAGTCATTAAAAAGAATTGAAAGGTTTGGAAAAACTGTACTGTGTAAGTTATATAAATTTCAAATGGAAAAAAAAGACATTTTACAAATATTACAGCATGGAACAATTAATATATAGTTTTTCTACTATTATGATTAAACTTAAATATTTTTCTGGATATGACATTAGGTCACACAGAACTATGAGATTTGTCATGTATAATTGTTGAATTCTATCTAATATGGGAAGCGTGAAAAATGTTATGTATTTACATAACAGTCCACTATTAGAGATGCCAATATTTTACTTCTTTAATACTGAATGACTGAAAACAAACTGGGCAGTAATTAACAGCTGTAATGACATCCTCTTACAGTTTATTTTTCAACATCAGTCTAGTAGATCTAGTAAATACTGCTGGCTAAAGCTGCATTATTATGAAAAAATAATCTTGAGTATATTGAGCAAAGCTTTCCATGTAGAAAACAAGATAAAGTTAAGATCATTTTAGCAAGTTTGGTTTACCACAATTGTAATATTTTTCTCAAGCTATTTTTTCCAGTATTCATGAGTACACAATGGGGGATGGAGGTGGGGGGGAGAAGCACCTTTAGTGAAAAAACTAAGATTACCGTTATCATGCCACCAAAGTCACAGCTGGCACAGTGACTGAAAGGACAGGTGTCTCTCCAGAAGACTCTATTATGGAAGGACATAAATTATAGGGAGAACCCCTTGCTATATTGCTGCACAAAGGACTCGGCTCTGTAGGGCCTGGAATAAGATGCTTTTGCTGTGCTTTCTCTGGGTATGCTCCCTTGTCTAGATTTTTTATGGGCATTGGTTGCTCTTGAGTTTTTACCATGCCTCTGTTTTTGGGCCTAAAGCTATGATGGTGCTGCCGTCGGTATTCATGTCGGGAGTGACTCTTCGGGTTGCTCTGTTCAGACTCATCACCAGGATTTGGGGGCTTGAGAGAACCATTGATTCGAATGCTGTGGTATTGTGCATGAAATCTTCGTCTCGGACCTGAAGGCACATTCTGTCCAGGAAGAAAAAAGAATATCAGGACTCATTTCAGTGCAATTTCAGTTCAATTTGGTAAAAGTTGGGTGGGATTATTATGTCTACCAAAGCATATCTATTATATTATGCATGTCAGCACCGCAGTCATTGACACTGTTCTAATGACCCCATCAACTTTGCTGCCTCTGCTGGCTGGAAGTATAAAATCATATCCTTCCCTAGTTTCTTCTTGGGGGAACTGGGGGCAGGTTGGGAGATAAAACAATAAACTAATTATTGGCAATTTGGTTGAATTATTAGTAATTGCATTCCTCTGACAGACAAAATGACACCAGGCCTGGCATAGCTCAACTTTACCATGTTTTGGAAAATGAAACATTTTCAGTGTTCAGTATTTGGTCCAGGATTGGATGCAGCACTAGTCCAGGAATGGGTGCAATTGGCACACAAGATAAATTTGTGCAAAGGACCCGTGTCCATGGTAGCCCACCTGCTCTTTAAACAGGAGTCATTGTTTTTAAGAGAATCCCAAATTGATTAGTCATGCATGAAGACAGATTTATAGCCATCACTGAATAAACCTGGACATAACAACACTTAAGCCTATTCCAATAGATTGTTTTCCAAAAGAATTAAGTAACACATCATTCATTCATTCATTTATTTATTCATTCATTCACTCATTCATTGTTCTGGAGACATTTAATCAGCTAGAGTTGGTATAAGTGAAAGACAGAAAAGGATTTATATATGGATGTGAGATTAAGCCATAATTGTGATCTCTTCAATTCATTAATCAATGCAGCTCATCAATGTGGCTCATTTTGGACCGAAAAAGAATGTATATTTTACTCATGTTAAATTTTAAGAATTAGCTGAAAGGTGTCACTTACAGTACATAAATCAAATCGAAAGATGTTACAGAATCTAGAATCTTAATAATATAGCATTTAAAAGAATTTCAGAATTTGGAAAGAAATTGACCTGATGAAAATAATCTCAACTATGTGTCTATAAGGTGTTTCTCATACAGTTGTAAATTTTTAATTTTATAATTTTTATGCTGATTCACAGACAAAACTTTTTCCTTGGCCTTTTACCTGTTTATTTGTTGAAATTACATGAGAAGAGGATTCTGTAACCGGGAGAACTTGGCTTGAACCTTTAGTTATTGCTGTTTTGTGATCAGAAGTCTTGGTGAGAGTCTGATTAAAATATTTTTTGTTATATGTATTTCGCATGCTGGTCACTGATTTTGAAATTTCTGATTGAAGCAACATACTGGATGGTGTTCTAGAGGAGTAATTGTTTTTTGGATGGAAAACTACAAAGGAAAATGCAAATTTTATCATATAATATATTGACATGAATTCCAGAAAAATTAAACCAAAGGCAGTGTGTACATTATATTTACTAGCTATGAAAATGGTTCTAACAAGTGTTTTAAAGAGCAATTAACGAAGAAGCTGAGACTTTACTACAACTTACTTTCTCCACACTGTAATATCTGCATTTTTAACTGTTCAGTGTCACAGGAAAAGCGGGCAGCTCTACCCAATTCTTCATCATATTTACGTTCACTTACAAAGTGCTACAATGAAGGGAAAAGTAACATAAATAGCCTCACAGGATTAAATAACTAAAAAATCACATTGAAGTCTAATGTGTTGAACAAAAGCTTTTGAAGGAGATAAGTGTTCCAATCTTAGAAAGTTTGGATATTTTTTATATTTTGTAAAATGCTATTGTAAAATCTGATTCAGAATCAGTAGTACAATACCTTATCCTCACATTTGATAGAGGGAGTGCTTGTCGCCGGAAAAAAATAACTACAGTTATACAAGGGAATTAAGCATGAGGCTCAAAAGAAAAAAAAAAATCTCTGCAACTTTAATAGAACTGGAAAGAAAAGCAGGAATGTTACTATGCTTCCATGAATCTGAATACTGTTATAACTCTTACTACAAAATACAAGAGAGAGAGCACAGTTTTAAGTAAGATGACATTCTTAAAAAGCTAGATTTATACTTTCCTTGAGCCTTGTGGTGAACACCTGTGGCTCAAAGTGTTGAAATAGAGATGCATTACTTGTATACAGCTATGCTTATTTTAAAGAGAAATACCCTTTTAAAGCTGACCTTAATTTCAGCTCGCAATTCAGCCAGCTGAATCTCGGCCATCTGACTTGCCAAATCTGTTAGTCTCTTTAATTCTTCAGCTTTTTTCTGACGTGCAGTCAAAATATCCACTATCAAAGAAAAAAGGACAATGCAAAATGTTAAATGCTCATGTGGAAAAGATAACCACTATAAAAAATTAAGTGACCTCTCAATGCATGAAATTACTTCTTTCTTTCTTATGTTACATTATCTGTATCTTGCCTTTCTCTAAAAAGCTCAGAGTGGAATTATTCCCCCACCCCCACCCCCAAGGCTATGTTAACAGTTTTTCATTCACCCTGGGAAAATTCTAGACTTTCTCTTTTCTACAGCAACTTCCAGGAATGCCTTTTCCCAAGGAAAGTGAATGATTTAAAAGAGAGGCAGGAATCATCCCAAATCTGTTGGTACAGTATTGGAAACCAACTTAACCCAAGTAACTATTTTATCAGTCCTCTGCAAAGACGTAATAGCCCTAAGCCTTTTAATCTCAATTTTTTTCTTTTCCTTCTGCCACTGTTAACTTGACCTTATTTAGCAAGCATTATTTGATTTTTTTTAAATTTCTAGTATGAAAAATATGGAGGAATATCATGCATTGGATTTATATTTTTATCTTATTAATTTAGACCACACTGCCTTAGTAAGATAATAGTGGACCTGTAAACACGGTCACGCATCCAAATTCATTGGAGAAGTGAATGATGTTAGGAATGGTTAGTGGAACAAGAAGGGGCAAACAAAGAACTTGCTGGCTTCATAACATCAAAATGGATACAAAGATGAACATTCAACAATTGAAAGAAAGTGCTCTACAGGGTAGCATTGAGAGCACTTGCCTATAAAGTCGCCAAAAGTTGAACATGATTCAATAGTTAAAACAACAACACTTTTGTCAATTAAAGAAAGGACCCATCTTCACTGTTAGAAATATTTCATTGTTTACTCTCCAATCAATGGTAAGTTCCAAACACCTAAATGTTGAATGTATAGCAACCAAATTATTCTTCAGTCTCTGCGATATTACGGTAGCTGGGGAAATTTATGGCCAAATTGAAATGTATATGATATTCAAAGTTATTTTTGAAATAACCTTTGCCATTTTAATTTTAATTTCTACTTACTGGCTTCTTGTTTAACCTTGTCGACTTCTGCCATTAAAGCCACTTCCTTGTCGATGATACTGAAAATGGAAACAATTTAATTTAGGACAATATTGATAAGAGACTTGATTAAATATGTCCTTCAAAAAGGTTTTCAAACAGAATTTATGGTAAGAGTTGTGAAAAATATTGCTTTCTGGAGAAAAATAATTTAAATAAAAATTTAAGAAATCAACTTTCTTTTTGCTTCAGATTCATCAAATACATTACTTCATTACAACAGATCTAGTTCTTTCTGTATTAGTATAATAGAGATCCACCATTAAACCATTACAAACAAAACAAAAGTAAATGCAATCTGGCTAATAATACAATGCTTTTGCCCATATGTTCAGTTATTTGTATTAGTGTTACATTCTTATAATCCTTAAACTCACTAGACAGGGACTTAAACCAAATCATTTGAGTATGTCAACCAACTGAACATGGTTTCATCTTCTCTGCTGATGTTCTCTTGGTTCATTTAACTTGATAAATGGGATTTTAGAAACTTCAAAATTAGTTCCTCCAACTATGTTATCCTTTATTCTAAAAGTGTATCCTAATATAAAGAAATATGGAAAGTAGTAACACATTGGACATTTACTGATCTACATGACATATTTTGCTGCTGTACAATTCCCCATCCAATCTAAGTTAAAAGGAAACACTATATACGAGCTCATTGTGGTTTGCCAGTTTATACACACTGTCTAATTTTCCTATTACTATATTGCTTTATATTGTTAAATACTTAGCAAACTGCCACATTGATTAATGCATCTTTTTCTGCACTATAACTCAAGAGGATAAGAAAAGACACAAAAGAGATGTTTTGAGAGATGTAGAAAATAGTTTGATCAAACACATCTCAGAATCCTCTGGGCTTTGACAAAATGTTTCTTCCGTTGATGCAGTTTCAGTTTGTAAAATGCTTTGTGCTTTGGGACATTGATTGTGTTTCATTAAATTACCCCCTTTGCTTTTGAGAACCTCTTGTTTTATGGATGGAATTGACTTAAATACGTCGCTTAAGAAACAACTTACACAATTGTTAACGTCTTCCTGCAGATGGCACTCTATACATATTAAGTAGCATTATATTGTACCAAGATCATTCACACAATTATTGCATTAGCAGCAATAGGCAGCTGGTACCCTTCTCCTCCAGTACACACTCCTTTTAAGAAACATTTAAATGTTTAAAAGTCTCTCTCTTTGTAATTTAGAATTCACCAGGAAGGAATGGAAATTTCTAATAGGCAGATAGATTTTTTAAGAGGGCAAAATTATAACTTAACATAGGGTATTTACATAAGCTCTTTTTGCAGATAAAAAATGCTTTATCCAGGCTCCCATATTTGCTTTGGAATTAATCCCTTTAAACAATTGTTTTATTTCAAGGCGTAACTTCTAAATACTTTGTCAAGGCCAATATTTGTCTTGGTTGCTCTTTCCTTTCAGGTAGAGATATCTGAAAATGCTTATTTTGCTCCATTTTGCTAACTGGGATTGGATGATCCAAAACTGGCTTTTAGCTGATGGGAAATGCTTCCTGTGCATGAGACAGGCCCCACTTAGTGGCTCACCTCACTTCTCCTGGCTGGAGATTTTTTGAGACTACTGTAATTTATGGCAAGGAGAGCTGGGTAGCAGCAGAGATGTGTGAAAATTAGATACACAAATTCAGAATTTTTTTGAAAATCTTGTAAACTTGACTACAGGATTCTATTCAATACAAGGTGCTTAAAGCAGTTGTAATTGGATATTGCATTAAATACCTATAATCAGACATAATAAATAATCAGACTCTGTTAAAATAAATAGATAGCAATAATCCAGCTATACTACTTGAGATGAAAGCTAGGAAGAATAATAGATTTTGAAAAACTAAAGGAAGTTTTTATAAATATGAAAACAAATGAAGACTCTGGACCACATAGCAATAGACTAAAGTTTTATAAATGCTATAAAGAATTTTTGTTATCATCATGGATTAAAATGTACCAGACTTTATAGTCTTAAGGCTGGATGATATTGGAATAAAGCAGAAAATGTTTCTTAAATATTTAACAGAGCCAAGGATAACTTACTCAACTCAAGGGCTGTGGACAAGAGGAGGGAAAAAGAATGGAGTTATAACTGTAAAAAGAGCCATGGTCAGGGCATTTTGGGGTTGTGTGAAAGGCCATTAGAGAGCCCTTAGAGAAGTTTGGAAGTATGATGTTAATTTAATGCATAATGGTTGGCAATGGAAACCCTTATCTTTTTTTTTTATCAGCCCAGGGGGGAAAATGTGGCCCAAGTAATTTGATCTATCACCAAAACAGACACCTTCATAAAACATAAATTTTGCATCTTTTCAGCAGAATATACCTAATAAAGGACAAGAATTATTTGGGTGCTTAATGCAAATATATATATGATTGCAGATCTAGAAAAGTGATTAGAAGCTCGGTCGAATAAGTGATGAATAGAAATGTTGCCTCGCTAGGAAAAAAAATGAGAACACCTTTTATTCAGCTAGGATTCTGGAGGATAGTTGTTACATTATGTATTTTTGTGATGGTTTGGAATATAGCATTGTTCCATTATTATATCAACTGAATTCTATTGGCACAATGCTCAAGATTTGCATAGTGAACCTCATTCTTATTCTGGCTGCAAAAAGTAATTTTAATAGAAGATTCAAACATGGAAGAATTATTCTAGCAAATGGAATTCAATGTTCTTAAAATTAGGTAAGTGCAAAATTTACTTATTTCCAACCTTTCTTATTTTAATGAAACTGGGCCCCTGCTAAAAAACAAACAAACACACACACACACACACACACACACTAGTTTTTCTGTCCATGGAGCTCTTGTCTCTAAGCTCAGTTATACTGTGATGCTCTTTCATTTACTACTTCATCTGATCTTTACGGTATAGATATTGTAGAAGGCGGCTCATTTTAATCTAAGATAGCCAAAAGTCAGAATCAGGTAGCACTTGTCACATGGAACACATTTTGTTGTACAGGCAGTCCTTGTTTAACAACCACTTCTTCAGTGTTTGAAGTTATGACAGCACTGAACAAGTGGTACTTATGACCGGTCTTTGAGGTTCCAGCCATCCCAGGTCATGTGATCATGACCTAGGGCTTGGTAATTGGCTTTTATTTATGGTAGGTGTAGTGTCCTGCAGTCACATTATTGCCCTGACAATTTCTCATAACAAAGTCAATGGGAAGCTAGCAAGAAGATTGCAAGTTGTTGTGATAAGTTATTCACACCTTCCTTCTTCCAGCAGCAGCCATCCCTGGACCTGCTCTGCTTGCGTTGAGCTTTCTGAGATACCTGCACACTCTCTCCTGCCTGGCAGCAACCATTTTACCTGCCTGCTGGCCTACTTGCAAGCGACCTGGAACTTGTTTAAAAACCTATGATTCTCACTTAACAATGACAAAAAACAATGCTGGGACTGCTGTTACTAAGTGATGCAGTCACATGGCATATCCTTTACATGGCATTACTTAATGATGGAAATTCTGGTCCCAATTACTGTCGTTAACTGAGAACTACTACTGAGCACAGAAAGTAAGAAATAGACAAAAAAGGTAAATTATTGAAGAAGAAAGGATAAAATGTGTCTAAATCTAGTCTACAGCAATGCCATTCACTGCACCTCTCCACCCCTTTTTATGTGGAAAACATTCTTGCTTCAATATCACATGTCTGGTTCCTGATTTTTGTGATAGTCCACAAAATCTTAAACTGGTGATGAAGTGGTCCACATAAAGAAAAAACTGGGAAACACCATAGCAGCTGTTCCATGGTCTTAAATATAGGCCATTCCTACTTACTTAGAACGAAAGTGTGGGAATATCAAATTGAGGAGTCAATTGAAGCAGCAAAAAAGTCTTCCTTATAGAGTGAGAGGAGAACAGTATCTTTTGTAAAACAATTAAACCATTCTACTTACCTGTTATGTAATTCAGAAAAAGCAGCTTTAATTTTCTTTACTGAATTATCCACTTCCTCTTTGACCATCATGCGGTATCGAGTCAGTGAAACAGTGCAGCGCTGAAGATCTTTAACAGATTTCTCAATATTTAGACCTATAAGAAGAACCTGCCGTCATCCTTAGTATGCTACATTTATATTCCAGTTTTTCTCCAGGAGCTTGAGGCAGGGCACCTTGCATTCCCTCCTTCAATTTTACCTCTACATTTTTGGTTGAACTAAAATCATACAAAGAACTTTCATGTTGATAATGACCTCCCTGTTCTTCATTCAACACTTCAATCACTAGAACACATTGCCTCATCAATTACTATTTCACTAACAACCTTGATTAAAAAAAGATCAGATATCTATGAAGCAAACATGCAAACAGTTATACAATACTCATTATAGATATATTAAAAAGTTATTTTGTAATTATACAGAGTATGTTTTATAAAATTTAACAATTTTAGAAAATAATTGAAAAAAATAGAAAAAAGAATCTATAAAAAGTAGATTTTAAAAACATCTTTAAACACTACACACATTGTATCTCTAAATTATCTTGACAATTTATATTACAGTTATAAAGAAAAATCCACAAAGAATGTTCTGTGTGAACAAATGGACTTTTTATAGTATAGCACAGAAGAAAGTAGTTACTGTCCATCAGTACATTGATTTTTCTCTTTCTTACAGTTTTAAAAAAATGATTATTTGATGCAGCACTATTATTGCAAACCATAACATTTCAATTTTGTCACAAAAAGAAGTATTATAGCATGTTTCCCTTTTGCAACTGGATGTTGATCTTTCACTAGTAAAATTACTTGCTTCTAGTTCAAAAAGATTAAATTACTTCCTATTTTGCAATATCTTATTTGTGACTTAAAAATCATGCTGAATATTCCAATATTTATTTTACATAAAACAAATTCACTACCCTTACATCAACCCAGGGTTTCATCTAATTAACTCCAGCAATAAATGGCTCTTACTCTCATGCATGTTTGCCTGCACTTAGTCTCTGGGGGTTTTCCATCTGTCTTTCCTCTTTGCCCTTATCAGTCATTAATTTCATTTAGCATTAACCTCATTCAGGTTATTCTTCTAATCTTCTGTGTAATTGAGGGAGATCAGGAAATTCTGGAGGTTAAGGACAAAGAGGCTACAAATACATCACCCTGACCTAACTTCAGCTGGTAGAAAGTGGTACAAGAGACAGAAGCTGCAGAAGGAGTCTCATTGTAATAATTATACAGGATCCAATCTGGGTCAGTCAGCGGAATCAGAGGTTAGTCTTCCGAGCTTTCAGATTTGTGCTGGAACCCATCCTCAGGGAACTTCTCTCTGGCAGAGTCTGTGCTTTGGGCTATTCAATGTGTACAACAAGTACTTGTACAAGTACTTAGGAGGTGAGGGCTTGGCAGCCCAAGGAAACAACAGCCAACAACTTAATAGCCAATCATCAATACCTCAATCAACATCTAAAAAGCTACACACAACAGGCACCATATAAACACTACACAGAGAATAACCAAAGCACAGACTCTGTTAGAGAGAAGTTCCTTGAGGATGGGTTCCAGCACAAGTCCGAAAACTCAGAAGACTAAACCTCTGGTCCTGGTCACTGACCCAGATTGAATCCTGCAACATATCCTGGGACACATCTATTCATCTTCATTCATAATAATTATATTATAATATATAATAAACTAATAAGGTGATTTTGTGACTCAAGACAGATGCTCCCGAAGATGTTTGTCTATAAGATAAGAAATACATTTACTTTTACAGGATAGGCAAAATATAATTACATTCACTTCTGAAATGAATGGTGATGTTGCATTTACAATAATATTAGCTGGAAACAGTAATGAATCTTTATCCAGCCAAATTGAATCATAATCTGTGTTACCTCTTTTTTGGGCTGAATCTTCTGCTTTCATTTCAACATGAGATGCCGGGACTTGCAGTGATTTAACGGTGGTAGCTAGTACTTTTGATTTTGTTCTACCAACATTACACTGAAGTGGTGGTGAATATTGGAAAGGTTCAGGAAGCTGTCTGCTATTTTGTTCTGGCTCTATAGATACTTTTGTAGATTCTTCTTTTTTGTCTAGAAAAACAAATAAATAAAACAATACAAATGATATGCAAGCAAGATCAGAAATAGTCTTGTGACAAGATGGGCGACAAATAGTTAATAAATAATAATATTAATCTTGGACAATAAACAGAAAGAAATACTGAAATAAAGCAGAAATTATTTCAATAGGATTTATTTGTAGAACTGTCTTTTTCAGATTGCCTGAAGAGAGGTTGCTAAGCTTCAGGTACAATCAATCAAGTTATGTTATGAGACAAAAAAAGCATACCTTCTCAATAAAAGTTTAATTAAAACTTTTTAATTCCAGCAAGCAATATTATATTCCAACTACTTTGCTGATTAGAACAAGTGACAAAAATGCCCAAAGTAAAGAGGGAAGCAACGAAAATGGTACCAGAGGACAGAACAGCAGCCAATAATGTGGAGAAAAGGACATACTGTACATGCCGAGATCAGGCAGGTGCTCTGCATTATGAAATACTGTACAGAAAATACTTAAGAAAACCACTTCTAAGGAGACTAAAGAAGAAGGAAGCAAAAGCTGTGAGACTAATTATATAAGATAGGATATGGGAGAAATTGGTTTAGCCCACATCTGAATGCCAATTCACATTTTCAAATCAGTATCCAAGCTAAAACTAAAAACATATATTAAAGTACTTAAATCCTGGCTGAATGACAATGGTGGAAATCAAGCTGATCTTAACATACAGACACTGACCTGTTATTTCTGGTCTTGCCTCTCGCCTGTTCTTGTATTCCCAGCTCTTTTCTTCATGAGGATTTTTTGATTTTTCACTGGCATATTTGCCAGGGAAAGTATCTTTAGCACAGCCATTCACCTGGCAGTCATTTACTTCTTGGGATTCCAGAGACACCTTTTCTGTTCCATCCTCTCTACCCTTTGTATCTTTGTTACGGTAATGTTGCTTTGATTTGCTTCTTTTTCTTTTGCTGTTCTGCATTAAATAAGGTTAGCAATATTACTCCACATGGGTCATGCTGTGTGGAGTAAAAAACAAATCCACCCACATTTCTTTCTTTCCACTGCAAATTCTATTCAATGTACTAAATGTAATTTTTATTATCAGGGCTTCATTCATGTTTCTTGAAATACATATGACATAAAGGAAACAAGGTGATAAAATAATTGCAAACAGTTACAACTGAGCATTGGAGGTTTAAATAAAATTATTTTTAAAAGCATATAGCCTATTTAGCTCTCCTAAAATGTTTTTTAAAATTTTGTCTATTTTATTCAGTCACTGGTACATAAAAGGAGAAAAAGGGATTTTTTTTTTCTTGAAGAATGTTATCTCTAGAATTATCAATTAAGTTTTGCAACTGTTGGATTAATTGTAATAAGTCTCCATGCCCCATAGAGTCTACTTAATAATCAAAGTTAAAATTGTAAAAATAAAAGTGAGAAGCACTAGCTAAAATCTTTGATCTAAACAGGGCCACCAGAGTTTTCTTGTCTATTGAAAATAATTGTTATATATGTGTGCGCAAGGATTTCTAAAGAATATGGTAAAAGAAACTAAGATGATGGCCACAATGAAGCAAACAAAGTTGCCCGTTTCTTATGTACAAGTTTAAAAAGTGGGTGGAATTGTCATCCTATTATAGTGCTTTAATTTTGATTATATCTGTACCATAGACTCTCTCTATGTCTATATGTATATCTCCATATAACCGCACTTCCTCCTCCCCCCACAAGAGTGAGGAGCTCCACACTGGGTCCAGTTTAGTTTGGACCCAGTGTTCAAACTAATGTTTGAACAAGTGTTCAATGTTAGTATTAGTTTGGATAGAGCAAGATCATAGCAACAAAAAAAGAGATGGTTTCTTAGTATCAGGTGGGATACATATGCCATAAAGAACATCGATATAGCTTTATTGGGCTGTTGTCAACTTATCTTCATTAGTTTGTGTGGCTTTATCTTGGTAGCCATCCCTATATAATTGCAATAGGAGCTTATAACGCTTATTATGCTTATTATTTACTGTAAATTATTTTTTTAATTATTATTTAAGGATCAATTAACAGAGAAGAACTGTTTATTTTTTAAAAAATAAATCTTCAAAGATTCAACAGGGTGGGCTACTTCAATTGTTTGATTTTCTATCAAATTATCCAGGACACTCTGCAAGTACACAAATGGCAACTTCAAGGAATAATTAAAACTAAAAGTGCCTATTGATTATGAAACCTCTTGTGTGCAGATGTAAAACTCTGCTCACTAAAAACAAAACAAGTGGCAAATAACTATGGCAACAAATCAGTTGCTCAGATCGATCTATCTATCTATCTATCTATCTATCTATCTATCTATCTATCTATCTATCCTTTGTGGGTACAATAGCTCGGTGCTTAAAGACTCTTGAGTTTTCAGTTGGCAGCCTTGGTTCAAGTCCCAAGGACTGCATGACAGGGTGAGCTCCTGTTACTTTCCCCACCTAGCAGTTTGAAAACATGCAAATGCAGGCAGATAAATAGGTACCACTTCAGTGGGAAGGTAACAGCATTCCGTGTGCCTCAGCATATAGTCATGCTGGCCATATGACCACGGAAGCATCTTCAGACAACTCTAGCTCCCTCAGCTAAGAAACGGAGATGAGCACTGACTCACTAGACAGGGGAAACCATTAGCATTACCATTATCCTGCCTTTATTATTTTTACAAATAACTTAAGGTAGAGAACAGTTCCAACACACCTTTCTCCTCCTGTTTTCCTTACACCAGCAAACCAGTGCGGCGAGTTGGGCTGACAGAGAGCAAGTGGCCCAAAGTCACCCAGGTTGCTTTCATGGCTAAGGCGGGACTAGAACTCACTGATTCCCCACTTTCTACTGTAGTGCTTTAACCACTAGACCAAACTAGAAATTTATGCAGATATCAGTTTAAGTAGTTAACTCAGCTTTGGAATCTATTACCTTCTTTTTCCCAGTCATATTCCATTCTTTTAGAAATTGAAGTGCGCTACCTGAAGAGGAGAAGAAAAGGAATGATGAATATACAATATGCAATAACAGTGGCTCAGAAGAGTTCCCCATCTTTATTTATTTTATTTTTTATTTTATTATTCATATTTCTATGCCGTTCACTGTCCGAGGACTCTGGGCGACTTACAACAAAGACAGTATACTAAATAGCATATTGCCCCCAACAATCTGGGTCCTCATTTTACCCACCTCGGAAGGATGGAAGGCTGAGTCAACCTTGAGCTGGTGAGATTTGATCTGCTGATCTGTTGAACTAGCAGTCAGCTGAAGTAGCTGCAGCCCAGCACTCTAACCACTGCGCCACCTCAGCTCTGTAATCTGCATCTCTGCATCTTAAAGAGCTACTGATGGTTTAATACTCTGGAAGGTGTCCAAATTTTTAAGAGCTGTCCTTGCAATTCTGAGATGCAACAAGAATACTTCTCTACAGTTAAGGGACAGGTTTGGTTTCTTTAGCTGCCAGAGTTTGGTACTATCTCATTCATTTCTTATTAAAATTATTTTTTCCTCAGTGGGTCTGTCTTTGTAATCTTTCTAAATTATCAGCAAAGCAGCCATAAAGTAAAGTCAACTTTATGGCATCCCCCGCACCATCTCCCCCCGAAATATTTTTTCTTGGATTTTCTTGGATTCTGCAGGTTACTATTAAGAAGATGAACATTTTCTGATAATTTCTATATGGGGCTTATTGGTGATGCTTATAAATCCCTTCTCAAGTGACAACACAAGAATTGTCTCCTTTCAAGAAATGTTGAATATTGCCTTTTAATAGCCTTTATTTCACCTATACAAAGAATGAAATATTTAGCAATTAATGCTTGTTTCTGAAGACTCAGTGAAATGCGAAAAGCATACAGACCATCCATAAAAGCTTGTACTGCCTTGTTTACATTGTTATCAAACTGCTGTAACACCAGCACTATCTCATTGTTGCTTTTGTTGGGAACAACTGAACGCACTGCATTAATCTGCAAGTAAGAGAGAAAAATACAGTTTGAAACAAGGAGAGGGCTACTAATGCAAAACAAATGCAAATCAAAAGACAAATTTGTGTTGTATTTTTGTATTACAAATTTACAATTATCTTTCAGGCTTGCAATAGCCCTATTTGTATAAAATAATTAGAATCTTGTAATGCTAGTGGTACAATTGAAAGAACATGTGAAAATTGGTTCCCTCTTTTTTGCTACATGTCTGATAAATCCCACATTGCAGTTAAGCTACAGCTGCTTCCCCCTTTCTTGGCAGCAACTTTTTCCTCTTTCCACCTGAAAATTAGTCCTGACATTTCCGTTTATTTGCATCCTGCAGTCGCTTGTTAAATTTTGACCAGCTTTTCAGACAATGGTACCCAAGGGCAGCTGTTTATACACACTGTGCCAGCCTAGATAGGCTTTTGACATTTCAAATTTGATAAATAGCATTTTCACACTGTAAATTTTCAACAAAACTAAAATGTCCCACAAGCCCTGTTGTTTGCTTTCATCTGGCTATCCAACCGGTCTAATCATTATGCTTCTTCTAGGATAATATATGATATGCAAGATGGAAATTTTCAGAGATGTGCTTCAGAGGTGGGTTTCAGCAGGTTCTGACCAGTTTTGGAGAACTGGTAGTGGAAATTTTGAGTAATTTGGAGAACCGATAGTAAAAATTATGACTGGCCCCGCCCCCATCTATTCTCTCCCTCCCATGTCCCAGCTGATTGGGAGGAAATGGGGATTTTGCAGTAACTTTCCCCTGGAGTGGGGCAGGAATGGAGATTTTACAGTATCCTTCCCCTGCCACACCCACCAAGCCATGCCCACCAAGCCACACTATGCCTACCAAGCCACATCCACAGAACCGTTAGTATAAAAATTTGAATTTGAAACCCACCACTGATGTGCTTTTTATTTAGCTCAGGTTATTGCAGAACTGTGACTATACCAGTTAAAATGGGCAAAGAACAGAGAATGATAAAAATATCTCTGTCCCATACTTCAGACACATTATGTAAGAGCTAGGTCTCTAGAAAGGATTCTGATGTTAGGGAAAGGGGAATGAAGTATGACCAGTGGCAAGATGGAAGGACACAGTTACAGTGGCAATAGGTGCAATATTGGAAAACTTGAACGGCAGATTATAGAGAAAATCTATGTCAGGGATGTCAAACTCGCCGCCAGATGCATCACACGCTGGCCACCCCCACCCCTGTTTTAGTGAAGGGGGGGAAGTTGTGATACATCACACGATGACAACCTAAAGACGCGAGTTTGACACTCCTGATCTATGTGGTCACTAAGAGTCAACATTGACTTTTGATGGCAGATAATCCATCCATCCATCCATCCATCCATCCACTTGTTAATAAAAAAAATCCCACCAGCTACATGTATGTTGTTGCTTAACTCACTTTCCAACCATCAATATCCCTCCAAATGTTTTTTAAAGTGTCACTGATTTGTGTTAAAGGTGTGATAGTTTAATAAAAGGTGGCTTTTGCCAATGAATAAATAAATAAAATAAAATGTAAAAAAAAAAGGTTAGCTTTTACTTTGCCTTGATTTTGGAATTTTTAATTATCTTAATTCTTATTTTTGTTTAATAGCTGCAAAATTTGTGTTCCTCATAAGTCTTAAATATGCAGAACCTCATGCCTTAATTGATAACAAATAAAATTGAGGATTTCAGTGGGTCTAATTTGCATGTTAAATTATACCTGCTGACCAGTGGTAAAATGTAAAATTTGTTAATAATAATAATAATAATAATAATATTATTATTATTATTATTATTATTATTATTATTATTATTATTATTATTATTATTTTATTTCTATACCGGACTCAGGGTGGTGTACAGCCTATTTAAAAACACAAGACAAAACAGCAATTAAAATTTAAAATGATTAAATAAATTTGGCTCAATTAAAACCCCAGAAATTTAAAATACCCCAATTTAAAACTATTATAGCCCGTCCTGGCGGAACAACAGAGTCTTCAGTGCGCAGCGAAACACCCAGAGAACTTACTTATTTCTGGGGGCAGTTCATTCCACAGGGCTGGGGCTCCCACAGAGAAGGCCCTCCCCCTGGGTGTCGCCAGCCGACATAACTTGGCTGATGGCACCCTGAGGAGACCCTCTCTGTGGGAGCAGACTGGTCGGTGGGAGGCTATTGGTGGCAGAAGATGGTCTCGAAGGTACTCGGGTCCTATGCCATGGAGTTACTACTACTACTACTCTTCCGCTGAAGAGGTTGTAAAAAAATGCTTTTAAAAATAAAAAAAGCCTTTGATGATTGCACTGCTCAGCTGGGCAATGGGGGGGGTAGTGATTTTTGCTACCAGTTCTCCAAACCACCCGCCTCCATCGCTACCGGATCGGGCAATCCGGTCTGAACCGGGAGCATTTCACCCCTGCTGCTGACATTCTCTATTATGTCAACATTTTATAAGGATGCATGTATCCTGTCATCTCCTGCATCTAACCGCAAAGGAGAAGCAAACGCAATAGAGCATGATGAAGACAGGACAGGCAATTAATTAATAGGGAAAACTATCCTGGGGAAAATGAAGACATGCCCTAAAAGAAAGTGGGCTTGACTTCTATGAAGATACATGATAAATATAAATTTAATTAACTAGGAGGAAGATGCTGAATGTAGGAATAATACTGATTATATAAAACCATACAAGGTATTAAAATTGCATGTCCAAAAAAGTCCTAGCTACTGACAAAAAAAAAATACTTCAGTAATGAGAGGACATATATCAATTGATATAAGGTAGTGTTTGGAATGCTGGACTGTGACAAGAAAACTCAATTCAAATTCCCAATCAAACATGGAGTTCATTAGATACTCAACCCCCGATGGTGTTGCTGCAACTACTAAATAATGAATGATACAATGTACATCACTTTGAGCTCATTAAAAGTTAGATTCTCTGTGTGTGTGTGCAATAGATAATATGATATTAAGATCAAGCACATATGCAAGTTAGGATTTCCTTTTCATATTATCCAGATAACCAAAGCTTGGAGATGAGCTCCAAACAGGAAAGGGGATTGTTATATAGAAACAACTGAGATTTATTTATTTATTTATTATTGAATTTCTATACCGCCCTTCTCCCTGAGGACTCAGGGCGGTGTACAGCCAAAACAAAAACAAAAAAACAAAACAAAACAAAACAAAACAAAACATGCAGGACAAATATTAAAAAACAATTAAAAGATATATAAATTTGGCCCAATTAAAACTCATTACCAATTAAAACGTTTAAAACATTTAAAACAGTTAAAAATTTCATCTTAAGCCAGCCCGGCTTGTTTAAATAAATGGGTTTTAAGGGCACGACGGAAGGCACTGAGGTCCTGGATTCTCCTTATCTCTGGGGGGAGCTGATTCCAGAGGGTAGGTGCCCCCACAGAGAAGGCCCTCCCCCTGGGGGTCACCAGCCTACACTGTTTGGCTGATGGCACCCTGAGGAGGCCCTCTCTGTGGGAGCGCATGGGATGATGGGAGGTCATCAGTAGCAGCAGGCGGTCTCGCAGATAGCTAGGCCCTATGCCATGGAGTGCTTTGAAGGTGATAACCAGCACCTTGAAGCGCACCCGGAAGACCACCGGGAGCCAGTGCAGCTCGCGCAGGAGCGGTGTTACATGGGAGCGCCATGCTGCTTCCGTCACTACCCGCGCTGCTGCGTTCTGGACCAGCTGGAGCCTCCGGGTGCTCCTCAAGGGGAGCCCCATGTAGAGAGCGTTGCAGTAGTCAAGGCGAGAGGTGACGAGGGCGTGAGTGACTGTGCACAGGGAATCCCGATCAAGAAAGGGCCGCAACTGGCGAATCAGGCGAACCTGACAAAAGGTCCCCCTGGTTACAGCCGTCAGATGTTCCTCCAAGGACAGCTGCGTATCCAGGAGGACTCCCAGATTGCGAGCCCTCTCTGTGGGGGCCAATGACTCGCCCCCAATAGTCAGTGATGGAGTCAACTGACTATATCGGGATGCCGGGAGCCACAGCCACTCAGTCTTGGAAGGGTTGAGCTTGAGCCTGTTCCTCCCCATCCAGACCCGTACAGCCTCCAGGCACTGGGACATCACTTCAAGGCATCGTTGGGGTGGCCTGGGGTGGAGATGTACAGCTGCGTGTCATCAGCGTACTGGTGGTATCTCATCCCAAAGCCGCGGATGATCTCACCCAGCGGCTTCACATAAATGTTGAAACAGAAGGGGCGAGAGGACCGATCCCTGCGGCACTCCACAAATGAGAGGCCTCGAGGTCGACCTCTGCCCCCCTGCCAACAAAAACTGCGACTGGTTGGAGAGAAAGGAGGAGAACCACCGCAACACGGTGCCTCCCACCCCCAACTCTTCCAGCCGGTGCAGCATGATACCATGGTCGATGGTATCAAAAGCCGCTGAGAGGTCTAACAGGACCAGAACAGAGGAACAACCCCTGTCCCGAGCCCTCCAGAGATCATCAACCAACGCGACCAATGCCGTTTCCGTGCTGTGCCCAGACCTGAAACCCGACTGGAACGGATCTAGATAAGATGTTTCCTCCAGGAATTGCAGAAACTGTCGTGCGACCACACTCTCAACAACCTTCGCCATAAAGCGAAGGTTGGAGATAGGACGATAGTTGGCCAATATTGCCGGATCCAGGGACGGCTTCTTGAGGAGAGGCCTCACCACCACCATTCTTGTTATCAAGAATTAGAATTTAAATGTCCTTGGCTGAAGTCAGAATGGAGGGCAGCTAGCTCAAGGACATCCACCAAGCATGGGAATATTGACTAATTATTTCATCTTCTCTGGAAAGCTGGAGTGTTTAAGGTTTGAATGGACTGATCTATATGTACTGTGTGCTGCATGATGTGATCATTAAAAATTGTACCTTTTCTTTGATGTTTGCTGGTGAGCTGATTTCTGCCATCTCCTACTTGAAAATGCTGCAATAAACAGCTGCAAAATAATAATAATAATACAGCAAGTTATGCATATAGTATGAACACTTTAATTTTCAATGTCCTGCCCATTCAAGAATAAGACTGCTAATGTTTTAAATAGACCCTAAATTTTCCTGCTGTTTTAGTCTAATAACCTGAATGTCACACAGAAGGCTTGGAAATGGCTCATTTGTCGATTTCTATAAATCAAATTTCTATTAATAACACAGAAACAGAAAATGCCGTTTTTCCTCCTGGTGGGCTGATACTAAAAGGAAAATTACACATTCTGGTGAATCTAACTGTTGTGTCAATTATCTGTTCATGAACAAATGTTTTTATTAAAGGAAAAATTACTTTTTGAAGCTCAAACTTAAAAAATTGCTACAATTCTTGCTTTGGGTTTACTATGGCAAGACCATACAGCCGTTGGCCTTAGATTGGCCAAACAAAAGCTGTGGGTGAAGGGAGAGAAATTCAACACTACTAGGAGTGAAAACAAATATCTGAAGTTGCTGAAGGCAGATATCATTTTAAAACTTCAGACCACACAAGTTCAGCATTGAAAGAACTATTTAAAGAAGAGGTAGCTATAAAATTCAAGGATGAATATATTTGAGGAACAAGTGATGTTATTTTTTATTAATTATTTCAACATACCGTATATTACAGATGGTCCTCGACAACTGAGCCCAAAATTCCTATTGCTAAGCAAGACAGTTGTTAAGTAAGTTTTGTCCATTTTGTAACCTTTCTTGCAACAATTGTTAAGTGAATCACTGCAGTTGTTAAATTAGTAACACGGTTATTAAGTGAATCTGGTTTCTCGTTGATTGCTAGTCAGGTTATAAAAGGTGATCATATGATCCCATCATAAATACATGCCAGTTGCCAAGTGTCCAAATTTTGATCATTTGACCATGGGGAAGCTGCAATCGTCATAAACATGAAAAATAGTCACAAGTCACTTTTTACTATGCCGTTGTAATTTTAAATGGTTTCTAAATGTATTGTTGTAAGTTGAGGACTACTTGTACATAGCAGGACTTCTTACAAGTTTAAGTCTGCAGGATTTATTTTGTTTTGTACTAGAATACTGGATGCCACCAAGTGCAAAAAAACTGCCATTTTTGGCAGTTACCAAAAATATTCCCATCAATGGGAATACTTCAGAATAATTAGATAGAGATAACAGTCATATCTGTTATTCTCAGCAGCTTTAACCACCATGGTCATTAGTGAGAGATGCCAGAAGTCACGGATCACCTGCTTCTGAAATTTATTTATGTCTGATCTACTTGGTCATTAAGAAAAGTGATTGTGCAAGGACTCTGAAACTCTCTACAGGCACTCCCTGGGCAAGCAGCCTTTATTTGGAGCAGACCATCTGAAATATAGCCAACGTCCAATCCATATTGAACTTTTAAGAGTGATCACTGGCATCATGAATAGTATCTGGAAACTGATGACCATTGCAGCTCCCACAACATTGATGTTATACCACAAAACAGTTAATAAGCTATTGCATTTTGCATTTGTTATTTCAAGGACAGTCCCATTGAAAACAGTCTAACTGTTAGGTGACAAGGATGTGAGTGACTATAAAACTGTGCCTTATATTACAGGAATAATTGGAACTACTAACCAGCTGAAGATGAGCACAGAACCTCCAGGACCCAATTTTTACTGTTCCAGGAGTTGAGAGTTCAGGAATATCCCCAGAATGCATACCAGCCCCATCCAGAGATGAAGTTGGTAATGTACTAAACTAATGCAAACCTATAGTCACTCAGTTTGCTAGGACTGAGTCTCAACCCAATTCTCTCCATCCAGACCCTTACTGCTTCCAGGTCAAGAATTCCATCGCATCTCCCAGACGTTCCCATGTAGAGATGTATAACTGATGTTAGCCTTATGAGGTAGACCAGACAGGAAATACGAACAGATGAGCTAATTCTACATTATTGTAAGATTATTACATTAACATATTCTTGCAAGACTGAAAGTATATCCCTCCCTCTATCCCCTTTATAGCCCATGAATCTAGGGAAGATCACTTCTGAGCTTCTTGGCCCACCCACATTCTCACTGTGGGCTAAGCTGCGTTTTATCTGACCCCTTGGCTGTATCGCTACATCCTGTCTCTCAAGGTCATTCCCACATTCCATTACTATTATATTTAGTCTCATTTCCTTCAGAGGTTGTAGCATTAGTCAAGCCCAGAGCCACCAGAAAGTGATCTGTCCATTTAAGTTTCTGCTTTAGTGAAGATAATGGAGTAGGCACTAATAGGAATATTTGGCCTTTGGAGTGGAATAAATTAGCTCAGTCCCATTTTTATCTCACAGATTATTCATTACATTTTTATAATAAGGAAAAAAACAAAATCAAATAATCCTGAACCGAAGAATTTCTTCTGAGTGCCAAAACATAACAGAACTTGAGTTTCTTCATTATAAAATTCCCAGCTATCCAAATTTTATTTACTGTAAATGTGTAAACAATCTAATGCTTGCAGCAATAACGGGAACGCTGATGCTGCTGATACTGCAGGAAGTAGTTTACTTTTCCAATTGCTGGAACACAAAAGAGGAAAGGTAAAAAGAAACAAAACAAACAGATGCAGCTACTATAGCTGGCTCAGGAATTTTGGGAGTTAAAAGTCCAAAGAACTTCAAGCTGCCAAGGTTGAGAAGCACTGCCCCAAACTAACCTAGGGCCTAGATACAGAGCCAGGTCTTAAGGACTCATTTAAAACAAAAACAAAAAAAGAAAAAAGAAAAAAGAAAAGAAAAGAAAAAGTGGGGAGGAAGTTAACCATCGAACTTTCAAGTTTAGCTAGCAGTACAAAGAAGAGCAGGAGGATGGACAGTGATATGCAAATTGGTTCTCTGAAGAGAAGTACTTGCTGTGGCACTATTGCTGCCACCAGCTTATGTTCCCTAGAAATTTTATGATCCAGGGCCAAAAACATTTTGAAGAATTTCAATTGTTAGGGCTAAAGTCCCAGCACCTGTTGCTTCTCTTTAGAGAGTCAAGCCAACATTTGTTTAATCAAAAGGAAGCCAGACTACCATGCTGCGTTCTGCTTTCTGTTAACCATAAGGCACCATCACTGAGGGTATGTATCTATCTCTTTGTTGCCAGTATTTTTTTCTCTCTTTCAAACAGAAATGAAAAACCAAACATGGGAAATTCTACAAGCTGCCACTTTGTGCATTTTCAGCTTGCCAGGTGGCTGAGTCACTCCAAAAGAATCCTCGCTGGAGCTGACAAGTGTTTGCCAAATTCCAACTTTGCCTTAGCTGAATTTAACCATTTTTTTTAAACTGAAAGTTGATTCCAGTTTATAATGTACTAGTGCCAGACTATCAAGTGTTCTTTCTTTCCCCATCGGCTTCTTATTGCAATCAATACAGTGCTATAATCTTCATTCATATATGCGTTCCTCTATGCATCCATACACATAGGCAAAATATAATATTTATCTACTAAAACATTCAGGAGTCAATGTTAAAATACCAATAAAATATTGGTAAAAAAATATTTTACCAATATTTTTATAAGCACTGAATCTCAGCACTACTGTAGTGTTCCAGAGCCTCTATGGCATACACATGTAAACCAGCAGTAGCAATGGGACAGCATTTTTAATTATGCATTTCAGGAGTACAGAGCAGATCAATACATGGCTGGCCAAAATACTTGCAGAGCTCAAGGAAGTTGTGTTTCCCCAAACTCTGTTCTTGCTTGCTCCCTGCTCCGCCTCACAGCATTAGTGGGACCGCTGGGTGGCAGGCAGATGCACATGAAGTGCCTGCATTAGATGCATCTCTTTAAGAAATCACCCAATACTTACTTTTCAGTCTAGTTTTTTGGTTCATTGGCTGCATAGAGACATTAGTGATTTTGAAACAAAATATACTCCTCTCCTGGAATTTGGTTTCTTTGAACCAAATATTTTATTTTCCTGTAAGCAAATGTTCAGCTTGGGGTTCTGGGAAGGGGTGGGATTATGTGGTCAAAGGTATGAAGAAGTCGAGTTTCAATTTTCACTGAGTTCTCAGTACACCTTCCCATTTTGTGTATGTGTGTGTTTTCTGTCTGTTTGGAGGGCCCTGTTGCTGGAGAAGGGAGGCTTTGCTTCATTTGCTAAGTCTGCTTTCAAATATATCTGGGAGTCTTATGTTGTTTTTAACTTAGTGTATTGGACCACCAGCATAAAAAAGTATGAAAAATAAGTACTCACCATAAATCAACATCCTCCTTAGAAAACAATTGCAAAGATGAATTTAAACACATAATTTAAATCTCTGTTTTTATTGATACTGAAACAGAGATATAAAAAGTAGGCAGGAATAAGATTCTGGACCCATTAAAGTTAAATCAGTTTTCATTTAAAGCCAAGTCACTGACCAATAGTCAATGTGTATGTGTAAGTGTAAGTTACAACTCTGTCAAGGATGCTTGTCTTACAGGACACTCCATCCTCCACCAGATACAGATAATCTCTATCCTGTTGACCTTCTGGAAGGCATGAAAATCTAGGCCTTTTAATAAAACTTGGATGATTCTGTCAGGACTCAACTTTTAGTCTTTTGTATATTTCATTTCTGCTTCCATCTTGTTTGCCATGCAAGGTTCTTCTTGTAGATTGTTGACTGACTGACTGACTGATGGTGCTGTCCCAGAAGTGGGTGCCATTTTGAGAGCAGGCACAATTTTCGCAATCCGAAAATTGTGGCTGCTTCCAAAATGGCACCCGCTTCCAGGATGGCACCATGCAACTTCTTTATAGGAAGACTGCACACCAGATCAGCTGATTCCACTTGGGAGAAGCAATCTTTGAAAAAGTAAGTAAATGAGGTAAGTTGGAAGAGAAGTGACCCAAGGGAGTGGGACCCAGCAGGGCAGGCAGCAGGCCAAGGCCAGGATGAGAAGTAGGCCTAAAGACACAGCAAGATGGGATGGGGCGGGGCAAACAGGCAGGTTGGGACAGTTGTCCCTGTGGTCAGTCATAAGGGCAAGTGCATTGCCAAGCACCCAAAATTTAACTGAAATGACCGCAGATATTACTATACTATAATTTTAAAATATACTTTTTAAATACAGAAACATTTAGTGTTTAATCTCATAGCTCTTGACTTTAATATTTCTTTTTTCTTTCGTATATACTTAGCAACATACTTATTACTTACTGGGGTCTTGCTAAACACTAGACCCTAGCGTTTAATTTGTACTGTCATTTCTAATTTGAAAATAATTGTATCAGAAACTGGAATAGATTATATATGCATTCACACACACACAAATGTACATAAACAAATAATGAAAAGCATACAAATAAAATAATATTTTCCATTTTGGCACAGTATTTTGCTCTAGCAAAAGAGATAACTTCACCTTGCACTGGTTCATTTTTTTCACCTTGTATTGTTAGCGATTGCCATTTATACTTTTCATGTTTCCAGTGTTTCAATTCTTAATAATGAAAAGTTTTGTCTACAAATACAATCTTTTTTTAATAACGCACATGTAAATGGATTTGGAACACTGCCATGCCAGTATATTTGTTAAGCCTGTCAAAGAGCATTTGCAATGAAAAACATCATTGCAAAGAATCACAGGTGATCTTTCTTTATGGCATTATTACAGCATAATTAAAATTTATCTGGCTTATTTAATGACTGAAAGAAATGATATGTTGGCAAATATGCAGGGAAGAAAAAGTTGGATGTGGTTTATCAAAATACGATTAAGACAATGAGACTGGAGATATTATGTGATTCTAATCCACAAAAACATTTTGAAAGACATGAATAATTTTAAAAGAGTAAGGATTATAAATTTAATTGCAAATTTATTATTATAAGACAAAGTCCATAATAGAAGCAAACCGTATATAGAATTTCTGAAATAAACACAGTAAACTTCTTGCTTATGAATATTTCTAACAAATATCCCTCTGGGTTTTTATTCATTTTATTCATTTTTAAAAATACGTAAAGTGCTATTCAATACTTTTACTGATTTCATTCAAAACTGATGAGGATAGAACGCAAAGAAAGAAGCTTGAATATTATTTGCATATATAATTTATTCAAGCCAAATTTTCCATCAGGTGGCTTATTCATTCTCTAGTAAGATTCACACATCATATTAAGTTATGTTTAAACTACATCTTATTGAAGGAACCATCGAGTTTGCTTCTTTGTGTATTTGCCAATATATTTATTTATTTCAATGATTAAATGTCACTGTGCCTTAATATGATGTGTGAATTAGTTTTTTTCAAGAATTTCCTGTCCAGAAACCTTGTTTCATTACATAATCAGATGCAACATCTAAAAAACAGGTACTTTAAAAATGCATATATGAAAAAAAATGTGTTTGCAATTGAAGCACAAAAAATGACAGAAACCTATCAAAAGGAAGCTTCTATATAAAGGGATATGTATACTTGGAAGATAGGTTGTAATACTTTTCTTTAAGTGATTTATGAGATTACATGTCATGAGTTTTTAAACACATTGATGAAATGATTATCCTAGGGATAATACTGAAGGTTTTCATTTGTGATGAATAGAAACTGCCTGATGATTTCAGCCACCATTGTCCAAAGGACTGATATCCTGTACTGTATTTATTTTGCATATATGTTCTGCTTTCACTCTTTTTTATTTTACTTTATATATCAGAGATTATGTGGCATCTAATCAGAGATGGAGATAAATAATGAAAAAATAGTTTTGTTTTCATCATATATATGGGTGTGATATTCTATCTATCTATCTATCTATCTATCTATCTATCTATTTATCTATCTTCCACCTATCCATCCAGTATATAGCTATCTCACACACGTGTTTTTATACATGCATGTACATAAATAGATGTTTTACACACATACACACAAATTCTATTAGCAGCAATAGACATGTTTTCCTCAAAGTTATATAAATGCTGCTCTAAAATAATTTTTGGCTTTAGGAATTACTAAACCCTTCCCAAATCTTTTGCTTGATCTAATTTATTTTCTATTGATCTGAACAGCTGGTATATTTCTGTCTTCCCTAAAATAGGACTATGTAGGTACCAAATACAACAATTTTCTTTATCATACGCATATATGAAAAGTGAAAGCACTGTAACAAACAGCATTCACTTTCCACCTCATTAAAAGGCAACCGGTGCCATGGTGGAACTAATAGATAAACTAAGTCAACAAAGAAAATGCAGAGACAGGCAGAGGGAGCGGTAGATGTAAAAAATTACCCAAACTGGTTGCTTGGCAGCAGTTAATAGGTAAATGAAATCTAATGTGTGTTCATGACTGCATGTGGCCGAGTCCAAAAGAATGCTTGCAAAACTAATTATCATGACAGACATTTTTGTGTTGCTGTGAAGTAAGCAAAACTAATCCTGGGACACAAGGCATCCCATCTAGAAGTCTGTAAGGGAATTCAAAGCATTCTTCACTTAGCTCTAAATTTTTTGGAAGTGGACAAAGAAAAGCAGGACTTGTTGGTTGTAGTCCTGAAAATCATCTAGCTGGGGTCCAAAAACAAGTTAACTTAGTTAAAAACATTTTGTTTACAAGACTTTAAAAATCTTTGTTGTCTTAACTCTGTTTGATAATTTTTAACCCCAGTTGTCTTATTTCTACTTCCAATTTTTACTGGTAGGTTTTATTAGATCTTTATCAAACTGATGTTTTATTTGCTTCATATTTTACTTTGCAATTTAATTTTATAGCTGCATTTAAGCATGTGTTAGAAATCAATAAGCATTATGCTGTTTTTTTAAAAAAATAACAGGATTATGCCTTCAGTGAAATTTTTCTTTTTCTAGGAAACCATTAGATTTGAAAATCACTAAATCAATGAACACTAGTTTATTAATATTCTACAAAACGGACGTTGATTTACCTGAACGTCCCTTCCAAGCGTGCTGATGGAGAATAAAATATATTACCAGAATTATAAGACAGATCTAATTACACAAATATTTATTATTCACTCACTCACTCACTCAATCTACCTACCATCATCTCATAAAATCTTAACAGCTGTATAATAGCTGAGTAATCTTTAATTGTGAATTGACCTCTAATTGTGAATTGACCTTACAGAACTTGCAACTAACTATCCTACTGAAGCAGGGACCACATTTCACAATATGACATAATAGACAAAAAGATGACATGAAGCCCACCATTGCTCATTTTCTGACACTGCATTTATTACAGGATGTCATTGTCCGGTTTTTTAATGTCAGCATTGATGTCAGGCCATATTAACTGCTGCATCACCATCCTTCCTTTGTTTGGCACAAATAAAGTGTGAAACCCTGCAAATGCCCAAACCTGTTTGACTCTCCAAAATTTGTGGCAAAAAGAACAGTGTAGAATTTTTTTTTTTTTTAGAATGCCAATCAGAATATTTTCGCTATTTTTTTGAGTAATTACAGAGTTATGAAAAAACATGTAATATATTCAAAAGCATTTCACTTCTGTAAGTAGAAGAAAGTGGACCTCTAAAGGACGATAATTTATTTTCTATGACATCTGGCCACCTTTTTAGATAAGCCTACAAATTGAAAATGTGGTGGAAATTATGACCCATTTTGGAGATTGTCAGGGTTCAGATGGAGAAAAACAGGTTCAGATTCAAGCCAAATAAAGTGGAATGGCTGTTGATGAATCTGAATGATTCCAAGACTCCTCTAGGAACAGAAGGCTCACCATCTGAGAGTCCTCCTAGAATCATGGCTGTGGCCATGAGAGCTTTTGCACAGCTTCAGTTGCTGCACCACCTCTGCAGCCTTACCTGGAACAGTAAGAAGTCATATTGTTTGTCACCTATCAATTGCATGACTATAATTCACTTTATATATGGCTGCTCTTGAATACCACCAAGAAGCTGCAGCTAGTTCAGAATGCAGAACACTGACGTCAAACTTGCAGTGTCATGTTGCCAACACGTGACGTTTTACGACGTATTTTCCCTTCGTGGAGCTGGGGTGGGCGTTGCCTGGGCGTGGCACATCCGGCACTCAGGTCACCAATTGGACACCCCTGATGTAGAAGCATGCATATTTCATTGTGAATGGTAGAACTGCCATATTACACCGCTGCTGCATGAGCTGCACTGATTATCAGTAGGTTTCAGAATACAATTCTAGTTGATGATTACTATAACTTCCTACATAGCTTGAAGTGTAGGTATCTTGGACATTGCTTTTACCAGACCATTTATGCCTGTCCTACACAGATGATCAGAGAATATCTGCTAAGAATACCCACCTGTGACACTATATACATATATACACACATTTCTAGTTACTATTTTAATTATTTTATCCTGATTTTTACCTTTCTTAATATGTAAATTATGTAAGCTGCTTAGTGTCCAGTTGTTTTCAGGTTAGATATACTGGATAAACAAATAAATGAAATCAATTTCTGATTCAAAATAAAAATATTTCTCAACAGGAACTCAAATTTTGATGATACAAATTCTGTCCTGTTTGGACACAATTAAACTATTTTTTTAATATAAGAGTAAGAAAGAATGGATTATATTATTGGCCTTTTGTACTATTTGTACATATCACAATATTAAATCTCTCTGTCATGCCTCCAGAGTCTGAATCTGTAGGGGAAGATGATCTGGAACAAGAATTGACAAGCGATGGAGAGGCCAGTTCCATTAGCCTTGGAGGAAACTGGGGAAGGGCAGAGTCAGTCCAGGCCAGGGAGAGCACAGGAGAAGAGCAAGGACTACCCCCTCCTGATCTGAGAGCAAGAAGGGAAGAGAGACAGCGAGATCAATGCAGATTGAGCCGGCTATGAGAGAAGAGAGTGCCCCGCCCCCTTTCACAAGACACACCTGGGGACTAAGAGGTAAAGAGGTGCCGGTGGGAGGGGCATTTGTCGGGAACAAGCTTTGACTCTGTGGAGCCTTGTGTGCACTTGCCAAACCTTTTCAGGAAATATATATACTAACTAACTAAATAGAAATATAGAATTAACCACACAGTGGTTAAAAGAAATGAGTTCTGGAAAGTAAAATTCCAATATCTGACCCTCTATTAAATGACAAGAAGACTATATTTTATTTATGTTGTAATTCATTGATAAGTGGAAATACAGCATGATTGATATTTATATTTATTTTATTTAATGTGCTGAGTGTCTAGTATAATATTATTTGAGGAATATACAAGTATTCCTGAGGTTACAGCAGTTCACTTAATGACCATTCAAAGTTACAAAGGCACTTTAAAAAGTGACTTATGACCGTTTTTCACACTTAAGACTGTTGCAGTATCCCCATGGCCATGTGATCGAAATTCAGACACATATTTATGACGCTTGCAGTATCCTTTTGACAAACAAAGTCAATGGGGAAGCCAGATTCATTTAACAACTGTGTTACTAACAAACTGCCACAATTCACTTAATAACTGTGGCAAGAAAGGTCATAAAATGGGGCAAAACTCACTTAACAGTTACAATGTAAATATTGCAATTGACAAGGTGATTCCTGTAGAGGAACGTGGCAGAACTCAATCACAATCTGGGTCTAAATGCAGTAGCAGAAAGCATCTATTAGAAATTGAAAACTAGCATGTACTTTCAAATATGTCATTTTACTAAATGGCATGTATCAAAGGGCTATTTTAAGGTTGTTTATATCGCACAAAAAACAACCCACAAAATTATAGGCATTGTAGTGCAAAGTATTATGTGGACACAGCAGTGGTTTTCCACTAAAATGTTTTGCATTAAAACCTCAGATTGGATACCTATGGTCTATCTCTAACATTTGCGGGATTTTTAAAAAAATAGCTTAATTTTCTCAGCTTTACATTGATTTTTTTTAGTGGTATGTTGGACAGCAGATTTCATGTCACCAAAAATATTTACAGTATGCTGTAAAATATTGCTTTATTTTAAAAAATGTGTGACAAATGACTTAAGATTTTTCTCCTGCTTTATATTTTTATATATTGTTTCTGAAGCTTTACGGCAACTTGTTCTATGGGGTTGCAGATATTTTGAACTAAACAAAGTATTTATTATTCCATGCTTACTAACAAAAAACTGTTTTGTGAGATTAGCAGGGGTAATAAAAGTCAAGATGGTGATCATAACCATCTGATCAAAGCTACAATTTTTAAAGTGTATTTTGAGTTATTTGATACCTAGAAATTACTGACATGAAATGGACGTTGGCTTATCTGAACGTCCTTTTTCAGGGCGCTGCGACTACATTCCATGGCTGGCTGGGGATTTTCACTTATACGTAGCTGACCACTGGGTGTTAATTATTTCTGCTCTGGTCTCCGCCCCCTTTTATGCTGATTACTTCAGTCTTTTCACGAAGGAGCTAGAAACCAGGAATCTACAAGAAAAAACAAACGAACCAACAAAAATACCGCCAACAACAAGCCGGACAGAGCAGGAAGCCAGAACAAGGGCGGGAATGGAATGTAGTCGCAGCGCCCTGAAAAAGGACGTTCAGGTAAGCCAACGTCCATTTTCCTGTGCGCTGCTTCCTACATTCCATGGCTGGGATTTACCCAAGCTCAACTATAGGGTGGGAGGCTGACTGCTCTCAACCTCCCCGGCAGAATGGACTTGTTGAAGCACTCGTCTGCCAGATGTCAGTGATGGAAGCCTGAGTAGCCCACGCAGCCGTTGTCGCTGCACTGCGAGTAGAATGAGCAAATATCCTGCCTGGAGCCGGTCTAGCCTGGCGTTCATACGTCATCGAAATACACGCCTTGATCCAACGACCCACAGTTGAAGAGGACACCTTACGTCCGATGGAAGCAGGATGAAAGGACACCAAGAGGCCTCAGTCTGTCGAAAAGAAGCCGTCCATTTAAGGTATCTTCGCAGAGCCCTGCGTACATCCCACGTATGCCAGCGCTTCTCGTGAGGATGGCGAGGATCCGGGCAGAAATCAGGTAAAACCAACTCTTGAGCTCAATGAAACCATGAGTTCACCTTTGGAACAAATGAAGGGTCTAATCTCAATACAACTCTATCCACATGGAAGATGCAGAAGTCCTTGCGCGCAGATAACGCTGCAATCTCAGAAATCCTCCGCGCAGACGTAATAGCCACAAGAAAACCAACTTGAATGATAGGAACTTTAAACTGATGGAAGCTAAAGGTTCAAACGGATCGGATGTAAGAGCGTGAAGAACTAAAGGTAGGTCCCAAGAAGGGTAACGATGTACAATAGGCGGCGAGATGACTGTCGCCCCCCGAAGAAAACCTCGAATCCTGGGATCATGAGACAAAGGCCGAAGAGGATCGCGAGATAGGACCGTGGCCAGAGCAGCGACCTGTCTCCACAGAGTTGCCAGAGCCAACCCTTTGTTCAAGCCGGCTTGAAGAAATTGCAAGACCTCCAACACATCGGCCGATGTGGGATCAACATGACGCTTAGAACACCAGACAGTGAAGGCTTTCCAAAAAGCCTCATAGATACGAATCGTCGACGGCCGCCTGGACGATTGAATGGTGTGTATCACATCATCTGGAAGGCCATCCTTTTTCAGGAGCACCCACTCAAGCGCCACACGGTCAACCGGAGCCACTGAGGGTCTGGGTGGATGATGACACCTTGGGAGAACGACACCTTGTGTGGAGGAAGAGTCCAAGGGGGAGCTGTGGAAAGATTCACCAATTCTGCATACCAAGCACTGCGCGGCCAGCAAGGAGCGATGAGAAGGAGTTTGGCACGTTCCCTCGGACCTTCCAGATGACTCTCGGAATCAATGGCAGAGGAGGGAATACGTAAAGCAGGCCTGGGGGCCACTGACAACGAAGAGCGTCGTGACCTTCCGCTCCCTCGCAGGGAAACTGGGAGAAGAACCTGGGGAGCTGCGTGTTTTGAGGCGTGGTGAAAAGATCCACCAGGGGTGTCCCGAACCTCTGGATTATGTCCTGAAAGATCCCTGGGTGAAGGCGCCACTGCGTCGGGTCGAGCTGTTCTCTGCTGAGCCAATCCGCCCGAACGTTGGCTTCTCCGGAAATGTGATCCGCCCGAATCGATCTCGTGTGGCGCTCTGCCCAAGACAACAGTTTCTCCACCTCTATCATCAAGGGTTTGGATCGAGTCCCCCCTTCTCGATTCACATGGGCCTTCATTGTCATGTTGTCCGTGAATAGTAGGACATGCTGACCCTCCAAGAGGGGACGAAACTGCCGAAGGGCCAGACGCACCGCTCGCAGCTCCAACCAATTGATGTTGGGCATCTTCTCCTCTGAGACCAAAGACCTTGGACAACCTCGTTCAGCAGGTGAGCACCCCACCCTTGTAGGCTTGCGTCTGATGTCACAACGAGCCGGTCTGGTTCCAGAAAGGTGCACCCTTTCGACAGCGCTGGCGATAGCCACCATAGGAGCGATGCTTGAACTTGAGCTGGGAGAAACACAGGCGTCTTGGACGTGCCTCTCCCCGACTTCTGGAACCGTAGAAGAAACCATTGCAACTGACATGAGTGTCTGCGTGCCCAAGGAACGATGGCTATGCACGACACCATCCTCCCCAGAAGTTGGGAAAGCAGCAGGGGGGACACCGCTCTGTGTGATCTCACTTGAGACACCAGATTCCTGAGGCTGCGAATCCGTTCTGGAGTCTATGATTGCCTCCAGGTGAAGAATGCGATTGGTGGGTGAGAGATGACTTTTCGGCAAGTTGATGGTGAAGCCGTGCTGTTGGGACACGGTGATCACAGCTGTTATGTCCCGAGTCGCCTGTTGTGGAGAAGAGGAAAGGACGAGAATGTCGTCGAGATAACACAGGATTCGTATTGGAATCAGGCGGAGCTGTGCTGCGCCTACTGCCACTAATTTGGTAAATGTTCTTGGAGCAGAAGATAGAGAGAAGGGCATCGCGCAGTATTGGAAATGATGGCCATTGTACTCGAAACGCAGGAACCTGCGATGTGCTGGATGGATGGGCACATATAAATAGGCCTCCTTGAGATCCACCGACTGCAGAAAGTCGCCCTGTCTGACGCAAGCCAGGATTGACTTCAAGGACTGCATCTTGAACCTTCGATAAAGTATGAATTGGTTTAGAAATTTTAAGTTCAAAATGCCCCTGACGCCTCCCGAGGACTTGGGCACCAGAAACACTGTGGAATAAAAGCCTGTCCCTTCCTGGGACACGGGAACTGGTTTGATGGCATTGATGGAGATGAGATGATGGATTTCTGCCTCCATCAGTTGTCTTCTTGCGGGAAGTGGAGACACCTGACAATGAATGAAACGGCTTGGAGGGTTGGAGAGAAATTCTAGACAGAGACCGAAGGTTACTGTGCGAAGGATCCATTGCTCACACGTGGAGGACTCCCATTGATGATGAAAATCTTGGAGACGACCACCAATGGGAGCCAACGGCCTTGAGTCAGTTGCCTCGTCTGTACGGTCTGTATCCGGATCCCCGGAATGGGCGTTTAGATTGGATATGCGGCCTGCCTCTGTCCCGAAAGGACTGTCTGTCCGAGGGACGATCCGATCCTTGAGAATAAGGTCTTTGTTGATAGGACACCCCTGATCCAGTGAACGGACGAAAGGATTGTTGCTGCCCGTAGGGAGCATACCTACGCTCCTGCTGTCTGTAAGATGATGGAAGGATCTTGCGTTTATCCTCGTCTTCCACCAGCAATGGATCTAGTGCTGCTCCAAACAACTTCGAGGCTGTGTAGGGCGCCGATGCCAGCTTCCATTTGGTCTTAGCATCAGCTCTCCAATTACGTAGCCAAAACATCCTACGAGAAGTCACCATTGATGTCAAGGCGCGTGAGGCAAACTTAGCAGCATTCAGAGAAGCGCCTGCTGAATATTCCGCAGCCGCCACCAGTTTGTTGACATCGTGATGCAATCTGATGTCATCAGGAGGCAATCTCTCTTGTAATTGGCGCAACCAGAGCAAGGAAGCTCTAGTGAAGAAGGAGATGGAAGTGGCTGCTTTGACTGCCCAGGCAGCCGCCTGGTGCGTCTTCCTGAAGGCCAACTCTGCCTTCCGATCCTCTGCTTTAAGTCCATCCACAATGTCAGTTGTAATGACAGACGATGAGGTGAGAGCTGCAACAGGTGCATCAACCGAAGGCAAGGCCAGAATGTTCTCCAATTCGGGAGCAGAACAATAAAGTTTCTTGTCAAGAGCGCTTGGAGCAGTCAAAGAGCCGGGTTGAGCCCAACCGCTTTGCACAACTTCAGCAAACAAAGGTGGACAAGGGATAACATCCTTGTCTGGCTTGGACACCTGGAACAAGGGATCATGTAGAGTAGACTCCTTGGAGGACTCAGCAGAAGGACCGGAAGACAAACCAACTTTGTGGTCACCTTCGCCTTGTGAAGGAGAGACCTGAAAACAGCCGGTCTGAAGAGGCCTGTGAAAACTGTTTGTTCAGGAACAAAGCCCTCATCTTCTGACAATTCCATCTCCTCAGGAATTTCTTCCTCCACCTCAGAATCATCACTGGAATCATAGCCATGATGTGTTGATGTGGAAGGTCTCTCAGACAAATGACCCCTTCGAACAGGTGGTGGAACAGGGTGTTGGTCAGGCTGCGCACCCTGCTGCAGTCCTGTTGACAAATTCTTTGCCAAAACATCTGACAACATAGCTTGAACATTCAGTTGTGGATCAATAACAGTAGAAGGCGCCGCAGAAGCAAGTTGAATGGATTCAGAATGAGAAGCAGCGGGTTCAGGTTCCACTTCAGGATCAGCTTCAGGAGCATGATATACCATAACAGGAACCTCAATGGTTCTAGGCCTGACCACCTCTTGCTGACTATCACTGGTCTCCTGGACCACAATAGGCCTCTCTGGAGGAAGATGATGTGGCAAATTCCCAAAAACAGGAAGAGAAGACACAACAGGTTCAGCAGATATCTCAGAAGAAGATCTGGCTTGAGAAGACTGAGTAGCTCTGTTGAATTGTCATTCTAAGGCATTATGCCTCCTAAGAGCATATCTGTCCTTAGCAGGGGCCTTTCTTTTAGAAGATCTACAAGTCCTGGCCCCTCTGCTCTTGGTCTTGGACTTAGAGCCTCTGGGAGGAGATGCTGGTAGTTCTCTAGCTGGACTGCCTTCCTCCTCTAATTCAGAAGAAATGACAGGGTCAGCCATGTCAGCAAACTATTCTGCAAAATAGTGAGGCAAAACCACCATTAAAGCAGGCAATGACAGAGAAAGGTAAGGTTAAGAGCCAACGAACAAAGCTGTTCAATATATAGGCTTCAATTCCTGGCCTACAGGGTAGAAACAACAAGCCCAGGCCAATTTAACAAACCTGCAGCAATTTAAATTCCTTTTTTTTTTTTGGAAACAAAATGGCAGCCGCCACGAGAGCTACACAAAATGGCAGCCGCCACTAAGGCCAGACAAAATGGCGGCCTCCACAAGGGCTACACAAATGGCGCCCATCACTAAGGCCAAACAAAATGGCGGCCGCCACGAGGGAGAAACAAAATGGCGGCCGCCAGATAAATACAGATAACGGCTCAAATAAGGGTGCTCCCGCAACGAGGGCGGCACTCCCCAAACACCATGGCCTTCCCGGTCCCCTCAGGGATCTCTGGACCTCAATAGATAGTTAAGCCTGCTGCCGATCCCTTCGGCTTGAAGCCAGCGGTCTAAAATGGCTGCCGCTGATCACCTGTACCTCAGAGTATGCCAGAAGCCTAGGCATGGACTCCGGAGCCGCGTAAAAAGGTTTCCTTAGCGAAACCAAGCTGGGACTGAGGCGGGAGCGGATGAACCAGCTCACCGGTTGCCCAGCAGCACCGCCTGCGGCAAATTCTGCACGGAGCAGCCCAGCTGGGTCTGACTCCGAATAGCTGCTCAAATAACGCTAAACTGAAAGCCTGGAGCTCAACTCCTGACCCCATTGCAGCAATAATAAACTTTCCAACCATAAATAAATATAACAGTCCCAGCAGACTAGAAATAAAATCAACTTAAATCCAGAAATTAAATTAACTAACTTAAATTAATTAAGCAAAGTAAATTAAAGTAAATAATAAAAAAACAAACAGAAAAAAGAATATAATAACTCACGAAGTAGAATAACGGAGCAAAGTGAAACACCAGTGTACTCAGCTACTGAGTGAAAAAGACTGAAGTAATCAGCATAAAAGGGGGCGGAGACCAGAGCAGAAATTTGAATAATTAACACCCAGTGGTCAGCTACGTATAAGTGAAAATCCCCAGCCAGCCATGGAATGTAGGAAGCAGCGCACTGGAAAATTTATGTGTTTGTGTGTATGTTGGTGTATCTTTTTTATTGGAGTTAAATAAATTTTAACTCCAATAAATTAGAGAAAACAACATGATGCCAATATAAAAAAGAATGGACAATGTTTTTCCATGTTTGTCCATAGATGTTTTCTACTATATAATTTTATGATATGACTTATCTTTTTAAAAGATTTCCCACCATCCTCTCCACTTTCTAGCAAGATCTCTTCTGACTTGTTCTACCTGCTTTCATGAAAGTCTATCATAAATTGGCTGCCAAAATCCATCCATCATTAGATAATAGCAATTCTGTGAGCCCTACTTCATCTGCTACTTTGTGGGGTGGAACTTGGAGGCAGTATGATAGCATGCAGGTGGGACGCCGATGTAGCTAGCCTTCAAGCACTCTGTGAATTGGTGAGGTAGAATGGTTTGGGTGGAAAGCAAATGCACAAGGCAAAGTGAGTGGCTGAGCCCTGAAGGAAGCTTCCAAAGAGTCTTTGTCCTTTTTCTTGGTGGGTCCTTCCCCATTGCAACACTCCATCTCTTCAAAAATGAAGGTGCTTACTACTTTTGTAGGTAAATGGGGAAAAAGGATGAAGATCCAGTATAACCAGGGCATTCCTTAGTACAGTTAATTAAATATTTGCTTCTAGAAAGCAATTTTATTATTTTTTCAGTAAAACTCTTTCTATCCTCCCAGGGACAAACAAAATAACTTCTGTGTGACCTGCATAAATTGCTTCACCACTATGGACATCTATGGCAGACATAAAACTGATTTATCTCATTTCTCTAATGAGGTAGAACAATTATCCAAGTTTATACTTAGTGTGATCAATGACAGTTGGAGTATCTAATACTTTCTTTTTAAATACTATCAGGAGTCTTTAGGATTGTTGGCTCTGTCTTTAAATATTTAATTTAAAGTTTCGGAACTAAAGCAGCCAAAGTAGTTCTGTTACATTTTCATTCAATTAAGTTTGCCGATGTTTTAATGGAACGACTATCAGCTTTTTTATCAACAATTCCTTCATGTTTATTAAATAAACACCTATATTTCTATACACACATTGAGGTCAGATTATTCATTTTATACTCTCCCTGGAAAACCTGAAGACTGAGGAATCAATTGCTAATCTAACAATTCCGAAAATGTAAAAAGCAGGAAGAAGAGATAACTCAACATGGAGGCAAATTACAGATTTTGTTATGGGTGCAGAGTCTAAGACAAGCACATATAAATCTCTGCATAAGTGCATCTGAAAGCATGAATCAAACTGGGCTAGAATGGATTAATACTTCTGTGGATTATGTTGAAAGAGGCTCTGGCTGAAGTAAAAACCTATCAGACTTTTATTGTCAGCAATGGGTTTCATTGCTTCATTGTGCTTTGCAGGAAAGATAAAAAATAGAACAATGCTGTGAATGAGAAATTCAAGGAAACCATTTCAAAGAAGCAAACAAAAGTAAAAGTACAGGCAGTCCTTGACATACAACCATAATAGAGCCCAAAATTTCCATTACTAAACAAGCCAGGTACATCAGTTTTGACCCATTTTACAACTTTTTTTGCCACAATTGTTAAGTGACTCACTGCAATTGTTAAGACAGTAACATGGTTGTTAAATGAATCTGGCTTCCCCATTGACTTTGCTTGTCAGAAGGCCACAAAAGTTGATCACATGACCTGGGATACTGCAACCATCATAAATACAATTGCCAAGGGTCTGAATTTTGATCACATGACCACAGGGATGCTGCAATGGTCATAAGTGTGAAAACGATTATAAGTCCCTTTTTTCAGTACTGTTGTAACTTTAAACAGTCACTAAATAAATGGTTGTAAGTCGAGGAATATACTGTAAAGCAGTGTCCAGGTTTGCTTACTGAGAATTGATAGCATTTTGAAAAGTGTATTGTTTGCACTTAAAAGTATATAGAGAATGAGACCTTTCATGTTCAAATTCTGGAGAAGGAAAACAAGGAGAACAAAAAGGAAAAACAGTGAGATTTGTTGAAGTTACTCATGACTATAGTAAGGGGGGTAAGTAATTTTTACACAAGCATCAGTTGACACAAAATCCTCCAAACTCATGATCCATCCTGTGAAATAATTTATGTATCAAAACAATAATTTCACAAAGATTATTTACAAAGTTAAACCATAACATTTTTTGATGTTTATTAATTGGCTTGCCTGATATATGTTGTTAATGTCACTAAAATCTTGATAACATCATATGAAATTGATATTATTATGCTAGAGAAGAAATACTCTATTCTGAGATATATCAATACTTTTCTACTTACAGGAATCCTCCAAAGGTCCTTTCTCTTTTTGATTTTTTTAAAAGTAGTCTGGTTGAAGAAAAGGAAGATGAATATCTAGAAATATATATAGTTTGTAATATGAAAAAAATAATGTTCTATTCCAATCTAATAACTTCAGGTAGTTCTCTTCTTATGATGAGTTGTTTAATGACCATTTCAAAGTGTGATGGCCTTAGAAAGGCCTGAAAAGCACTTGCGGTCATTGTAAAACATTGCATCCCTCTCCCATAGTCATGTGATTATGATCTGGGTGCTCAGGAAAAAAATAAAATGTTTCATCCTCTTCATGTTTTCTTGGAAATCATGGGACTAAGTTTTCATTGAAGACAACTGAGGTCATGGGATTAACTTTCACAGAAATCTCCAAAGAATATATTTTAAGAGCCCAACCTATGCCCTTCTAAGGTTAAAGTTGTGCATATAACAGGCCCTCTTTTTACTGTTACTTTGAATGTACACACAGTGCTCCTTTCATACAGTATTACTCTAACATTGTCAAGTTTTTTAAAAATTTCTGATTGCATAAGGGGAAAGCTCAAACATAGATAATGTATTTTCTCTCTGTTTGTCAGCAAAATTTGCTGAGCCAGCACCATTATTTCAGGTATTTTCATTTTTTAGTATTCACTGCACAATCCAGAGAGAAATAAGAACAATCTTAACACCCCCAACCTAAGCATTTGAACTTGATAGGCTATGACTGCAATATCTTCGCAGCCAAATTCTGAATTCCAAGTCCTAGAAAATATGGAATCTAAGAAGACAAGCGCTCTAAATTATAAGTAACAATGATTTAATTTGCGATTATTCTCTTTAAGCCCTATGCCCTTTTATATCCTCAATCATAATCCCTTGGACACTTCTTAATTCTGTGAGATACGATACAAAAGACACAAGAAAGCCTAAAAGGGTTGTGTAGCACTTGGAGTTCAGTTTGGAAAAAACACTTTAAGTAGCTGTAGATAGATGCTACATTTCATCACTAAGTACTCTAAAGCAAGTGCCATCAAGCCCTAATTCCTAATAAAGTAGTTTTACCCCTTGGCAACAAGAGATATTATTCCAGGGTATTTATAGTGATTACAATGAGAACTATGTATATGACGTAACTAGCACTCAAAAATCATCAAAGAATTTGTGCCTAATTTTGAGCACATCCCTATTTCGGGATTAGTTTTACTTCAACTGGACTTTGAAGAATCAGGAAGAATATTGGTGCTTTGGGGGATTGGAGACACCTCATGACAATACAAACAAATGGATCATCAAACCGGACTTCTCACTTGAACCACAAATGACGAGGCTCAGATTATCCTACTTTGGACACCTTATGCAAAGACCTAGCTCTCTTGGAAAAGTGTTGGGATAGGTGAAAGGAAAGAGAAGAATAGGATGAACAGCAGCAAGGTGAATAGACTCAGTTACAATGGCAATGGATGGATGGTTAGAGACCTGAAAGATTAGGAATCATGTGGTCATTAAGGATCGACACTGACTTGATGGCACATAATCACCAATCAATCAAATGAATCAATTTCTTTCAACAAGTGCTAATAATGATCATCCTTACAACAAAAGCGCACAGTGAATGCAGTAATCTTTTTAATAATGTTATTGCTAATATATTATAGAATTGATCTTATAACACTCAATTGATGCGTTATCTTGCTAAAGTTTTATATCTAATCTTGTAGCCTTTAAAAAAACCAACCTTTTCTCAGACAAATACTTGTACTAAAACAGTCATATCCAATGAAGAAGAACTTTGGCATTTTTCTGTAATGATATTTTTTTCCACTCAGTACCAGCTCAAAAACATGCGGAATACCACAATGTTGTAAAGGGCTGTTATTTAACTTAGCATGCCATTTCAAGCAAAATACCAAGTGGTTAAGAAATCAAAACATTCCATTGAGAAAGCTTCCTTATAGTTGGCACTTCCTTTTCATATTGTATTTCTCCCTATATAAAGTATATATTTTCATAACTTTGATGTATATCATCCAAGTATCTAACAATATCTCGATTTAAAGGGTTTCCTTTTCAAGATCAATGTAAAGATAAATCTCATTCTGATGAATATGATGTATTTTAAATAAAATTTGTTACTTGTTTCCTACAACTGCATCTAAAGTGTAAATTTACATCCAAATTTACAGCAAATCTACATCCATTTTTTTATGTTTTCCTTTTTCTTAATAAATGAGAAGCCAACCTGTCTTACATAACTGCCCATGATATCTCACTTCCCAGCTGTAATAAAATAAAAATTCCCCAAAGATTGGAGGTTTGAGCTGATTTGCCTTTTCTTTAGTTGCAGGGTAATTGGAAGCAATAAAGAGCTAGTTTGGGGTTTCTGTTTCAAAGTTTTTAAGATGCTGTGCCTCATAGCTTCTTTCAGCTCCTGAACCTCAGTTCTTTGGGGGGGCGGGGGGCGAGTTCAGCCAAAAGCTTCACAGCTCCCTCTCAGTAGTTCAAACAAAACCAGAATGGATGGAAATGAACAATTACTTTGTCATTTTCTCTCTGCAACTGGGGGGGGCGGGGAGAGAGAGATTTCCCTTACTTTTGTGAAATGTAGTGGCTGGAGCAATGACGTTCACTTTTTAGCTTTTCAAGTCTGCTGATCTGAAGAAAATAACAGGACACCTTCCACTTTCTTCTGAGATTCTGAGTGGTTGAGTAACACAGTGGTTGGAAAAATCTTGGAAAAGATGCTCAATTCCCTCCCCCACCCCGAGGGTTGAAAAGAAATAATAAATAGTTGGAAAATATGGTGAAATATTTATGGCCAACCAATTTTTTACTGTTAATATTGCTAAAAGTATTGCACCAGTGTTGGGATCTGGGTATTGAAATAAATTTCCCTTTTACAATGGAAAAAAAAACTAATGGAAGAAAAACTTTTTGGAAAATTAACACACAAACATCAGTCTAAGCCTGCCAATTTGATGTTGGCTGGACTTGTTGTGTTCTGAAACTGTACAGTAATTCAAAATGAAAATTGGATGAATGCTGTTCTCCTGGTCGTGCTGTATTCTCTTCCCTCCTTCTCTTATCAAACATACATACAATACCTTAATGAGCAACATTTTATAAGAAAGGTAAGCAAATGTGTTTAATTATACCGTGTGCAAAACACCTATTTTGCATTTCTAATATTGTATATAAAAGATGGTTCCAATTAACTTAATGAGGAGAAATTTTGTTCCATAAAGGAAAAATGTTATGCCAGCATGCCTGTGTTTATTTCCTTGGTGGAACCTCTAGTGGTTATTGGTTTTAAATATTGGGGCTTTGACTTTGCCTTAAAATGTAATTATTCCTTTTCATCAAGATATATTAGCCTCATCAACTCATCAAGCTTAATTAAGACTGTAAACCAATAAAAAATCTTGCCTGTTTCACTTTCTGTAATAATTTGGCAATATTTTGCTGTCTTCACTCCTATTTGATATCTGTGTGAGGCCAAAATGCAGCCACATAGGCAGTTATGTATGGTTCTAAAACAGCATGTTATGCCTCTATTTTGCAATCTGCACTGATTGCCACTTTGCTTCCAGGGAAAAGTCAAGGTGACCTTTAAAAGCCCATGGGGCTTCAAATAAACAAACAAATAAATAACTGATTTAATTTATTATTAAATTAAATAATATTAAAATATATTTTAATTCCAAATATTAAAATTTAATTAAACCAAAGGTGGTTTTTCAAGAGGCAATTGGACTTTATTTTTCTTTGAAGACATTTCACTTCTTATTCAAAAAGTTTCTTTAGCTCTGACTGAATGATGGGGAATGGAAGGATTTATACTCCTTGCAGACAGCTGGTCATTTGCATTATTTTAGAGCAGGGGTGTCAAATTCGATTTCCTTGAGGGCCACATCAGGATTGTGTTTGACCTTGGGGGTTTGGGGTGGGTGGGTGTGGCTGGGGTGGGTGTGGCCAGCTTGATGTCGCTCGTCGAGGCTCTGTTTTCAGCTGTGACAGGCTCCTGTCAGCAAAAATGGAGCCCGGGTAGGCTACACACAGCCTCCCCAAGCTCCATTTTCACTGGCAGAAGCATCGCAGGCCGGTCCTTCGCTGTTTCCAGGGTGACCCCGCGAGCCAGATCTAAGCACCCCACAGGCCGGATCCAGCCAACAGGCTTTGAGTTTGACCATCCTGTTTTAGAGAGTCATTGACATCACTGGGAGGTTTATCTGTGTCATCAGAGTCACCTGAATAGTGCAAATGGGTGTGGAGCCTTCTTGGAACTGTTGAAAGAACTGTGTTGTAGACTGGAGATAGATGATGTGTATCCCTTCCCCTCCGTTGAGAGAGGGTTGTTCAATTTTGACATAGATGGCCTCTTTAGATGGTTTGAAAGAGGGGTCAAAGAGGCCATCTATGTCAAAATTGAATAGTCCCTCTCAACAGAGAGGTAGGGATACTGCATTATCTATCTCCAGTCTACAACACCATCCTTTCAATAGTTCCAAGAAGGCTCCACACCCATTTGCACTACTCGGGTGACCTTGATGACACAGATAAACTTCCAGGTGCCCTCAATGGCTCTCTAAAAGAATGCAAATGACCAGCTTCCTGCACAGAGTATAAATCCTTCCATTCCTCACCATCCAGTCAGAGCTAAAGAAGCTTTTTGAATGAGAAGTGAAATGTCTTCAAAGAAAAACAAGAAAGTCTAGTTGCCTCTTGAAAAAGCACCTTTGGGACAACTATGACCTGGATGACTGAGAATCTACATAGACATTAAAGTTTAATATTAATGTTAAAATTCAATATTAAAATAATATTTTAATTGCAGATATTAAAAGAGATTTATTATTTTTATGTTTAGGGGGAGTCCTAAAAACACTGGTTCAAAAATTAGCATGGAACATACAAGAAGCACTGTGCTGGGATAGATACATTAACTATTCAATAACTAGTACAAGTCCCACCTAAGCCATGAAAGCTAGCTGGATAACTTTGGCCCAGTCACTCTCTCAGCCCAACCCACCTCACAGCTTTGGGGAAAATAGGAGGAAGGAGTATTGGACATGTTGGCTGCCTTGAGTTATTTGTAAAAATAATAAAAGAGGGATATAAACAAACAAATTAACATTTGTGGTTCAGTCTTAAGGTGGAATACTCAAAAAAGCAACAGAAAACACCAGACCATAAAGAACTGGTGAATTCTGTTTTACAGTTATATATGCTTTTGATGCAGATTCCCTGAAATGGAAAAGGTGTATCTCCCGTTTTGCTTCATTTCTTTTTAAATATAGCAGCCAGCAGTTAGTGTCTGAGGGCCGAGCTTCCTACAAGTAGTTTAGTATATATGGATATGTGGTTTTTGGTTGGTTCTTTTCTGATTTAGCAGTGCTGCTCTTTTGTTACCACAAAATAAAACAGCGTAGTTACTTAAGCAAATGCTGTGCCTGGAGCCCCATTCTTTTCAGTGGTAATTTTACCTAAGAACCAAAAAAATCAGCTCTAATTGTGATTAAATATTAATTACAGGATATTTTAAAGCCATGAAACCCTTAAATATTTTCAAATTATTCAGGTACCTTTAAATATCTTGGGGAAAAGACATGTTTCCCAAACAGATAATGGGCACTTATTACGACTTTTTTCACCCTCCAAGTCCTCAAAAGAATCTTGAAAGTGATCTGTGGTATTCATAATTTCTGTAGATTTGTAAACAGGATGGAAATCACTGCAGCAACCAAACTACTACTACAGATACTCCATCAACAAAACTCTTATCTCCTTTTTGCACAACACGGGGCAAAAAGAAAAAACAGCAATAGTTGGTTTTGCACAGTGGTTGTTTCCATACCAAAATGGGGGAACAAAAACAAAGCATTTCTAACTTTCACCACCTATTGTGATTTTTTTGATAGAGTTATTGAGGGAGAACTACTAAGCCCTGAAAGTAGCATTTTCTTTACAGGAAGTTCAGGAATTATAAGATGTGAAATAAGAGGTCTCTAATGGATAAAAGCAGAAGCATTATCTTTAAAAAATCCACGCAACTAAACCCGAAGTAGCTCCTAATGGAGCTGATCAACTTGAAAAAAATAAGCTCAGCTCTACAATATTGATATCATGGAACACAGAAGTCTAGAGCTGCTTTCAAGTGTTGTTTCAAGAACAGAATTCTTGTGTGGAAGAATGTAATGCTTAATATACATCTAAAATGCCAGAAAACCAACAAACCTGGGATTCCTCAAGGCTCAAATTCAAAGTAACTTAAACCCCTGACTGAAGAAAGCACTTCCTAATGGTTTATATTAATTATAAATATTCTTTTAGATTATGAATAGAATAATCAACAGAAAATTACAACAAACACTGCACCATTGTCTACCATTCTGGGGAAAAATGCATACTTTTGGAGTCTTTCAAATACAAATTCTGTTCTAAGATTGTATCTGATTTTTGGCTCTTAGCATATTTTCACAGGGTTGTTTCTGTTTTGTTTTCACTTTACAATTCCTTACAATGTATTTGTTGTGGTCTGCTGGCAGCCAGCAGAGTCAGACAGTGAGGAGGCTGGAGAGGAACATAGGCCAGTCCTGGAGTCCGGGGAAGGCTCAGATGAGGGTTCTGCATCAGAGGCAGAGATGGGGCCAGCGCCATCTGGGAGTTATATGCTGACTCTGGTGCCTCCAGAGTCTGACATCAGTGAGGGAGAGGAACAGGGGGAGCCTGTTCCCAGTGCACGCACGTGCAGAGCTGTCAGAAGACAAGAACAGTTAAGACAAAAGGGACGATTCGGGAGTAGGGCTTAGAGATGATTGGCCCCTCCCATAAGACATAAAGGTGGAGCAAAGGGACATGAACCTTTGCAGGAAGCAACTTTGTTCGTTCTGGTCGGTTTAAACTCTGAAGCTCCGTTATGACTTTGTGCTCTGTTTGGCCTTGCAAAGCTAATGGACAATTAGGTCTTCGGGAGTGTTTCAAGGGAGATAAAAAGGGTGCTTATCAGCCTTTCCCCAAAAGACTGTGCCAGACTTTTGTCAGACTATTCACAAACTGCTTGGGACTCATTACGGGCTGTGAATGAACATAAATCACAGCTGTTGAAATAAAAAGAGGGTTTTTAGGACTAAACGTGTGATTGTTACTGTCTCAGGACGCCTTGGTCAGATCAATATTTGAAGGAAACTTTTTGTGCCAGTTTCAAAATACTAATTGCTTTTCCCACCCCTGGAGCTGCCACAGTCTAGGTGTAACAAAAATGCCCTTGTCTCATTCCACAAAAAACAAGATTGCAAATCCCCCCCACTCCAAGTTTTTAATACATGGGTACATTTTTCTGACTATTTGAAAATATAGACAAACAGACATATTATAAAAAGTAGTCAGACTGCTGTGATGACACAAACTTTTCGGTTAAGATGTCTCAGCTAGCTACAATGATGGAATGGTAACATGGCAATATTTTTACAATTGCATTATTTGCACAATTGTGCTAACTTGATTTCTAGAGCCTCTAGGGATATGACAGAGAAAAAGTGAATTAACGGCTCACTTAAACCAGAGGAGCTGGAAAATAAGGCCGAGGCAAGAGAACCCTTTATGCTACTTCCACAAGCAGGGAAAAATACACCTTTAATCAATCGTGTTTATCAATCAGGAAACTGATGAGAAGGGTTAAGAACATGAATCACTTAGAATAATGGTTCTCAATCTGTGGTTCACAGACCCCTGAAGGGCTGTGATGTCATCACACAGCATCCGTAAAGGCTTGGAGAAATGTAATGATTTAAATCTTGAGTTATATCTTGGGGGTCCACAAAAGATATTAAAGGGTGTCTGTTGTGAAGAAAAGGTTGAAAAGGTTGCTTCTATCCCTTTCTTAGTGAAAGCTGCAGTGAAGATTGATGATGGACAAAGGCACTAGGATGACAAAACAAGAGCAGAGCCACAAGTCCCAACATTGTCAAACAAGGAAACAAGCAAGAAAGCTTTACTCAGTTTTAGTTATACTGGAAGGAAGCCAGAACATATTCTGATTGAATCCTTCCAACTCAAAGAGATTGGAATAGGCAGGTCTGAACAAGGAGTGGCAGGAGAGCCCATAGTTTATTATGGACATATTTAAGGACATTTACAATGAAACATCCTAAGGAAAAGCTCATTTCAGTCTGTAAATATAAATTATATACCATAGACCCGTGATGGCGAACCTATGGCACGCGTGCCACAGGTGGCATGCAGAGCCATATTAGTGGGCACGCCAGCTCAGCTCTGGGGCGCATGCGCGTGCCAGCCAGCTGATTTTCGGGCCTTCTGGGCCCACCAGAAGTAGGGAAACAGGCTGTTTCCTGCCTCTGGAGGGCCTGGGAGGGGTGGGGAAGGCCCGTTTTTCTTTCTTACCTGGCTCCAGATCCTCTCTATGCATCTGGGAAGGGCGAAAACAGCCTTTCCCACTCCCTTGGAGGCCCTACGGAGACTGAAAGGGCCCATTTCCCGACTCCCGGTGGGACAGGAAGTGACATTTTTTGTTGTCCCCAGCCTCCAGAGACTCCTAGAGAGGCTTCTAGAGACTCCTAGAGAGGCTTCTAGAGACTCCTAGAGAGGTTCTGGAGGCTGGGGACAGCAAAAAATGTCACTTCCTGTCCCACCGAGAGTTGGGAAATGGGCCCTTTCAGCCTCCGTAGGGCCTCCAAGGGAGTGGGAAAGGCTGTTTTCGCCCTTCCCAGATGCATAGAGAGGATCTGGAACCAGGTAAGAAAAAATTACGGGCCTACCAGGCCATCATGTGCCAGGAGCCAGGGGGGTGAGGGGTGGGAGGTTGCATGCGCATGCACGCGGGCACGTGCACGCACGACCCTCCCCTGCCCCCCCCTCCTGGCACGCGATGGCAAAAAGGTTAGCCATCACTGCCATAGACACAAAGTACATTTATATATACATATTCATTCAAAATAATTCTGGACTCTTACAATGTACTCCCATAGTTAAGGTTACCTATATGGAGCTTGGAAACTTCAACTGAAGGTTGCCAATAGATTGACAATAGGTTTAGCTACAAGGAACATGTAATTCCCTGCTCTGAAATTTTTAACTGATGAAAAGTCTAGTTCAAGTTCAGTTCAAGTACTGGTTATAATCTGGAAAGGCCTGTTGAGAAGACTACCTTCTCACTTAGCAGCCTGCCCTGGTATTTCTATCTTCGACAGAGGGTGCAATTCAAGAGATGACCTTCTCATTCAGGCTTTTAAGCACCTTAGTAAAAAACAAAACAAAAAACAGACTAATAAAAAGTATTCTTCAAGTAGGCTCTGGCTGATCAAGTTACAAATGTTTTTTCTAGTTTTTTTTTTCCTAGTGTGTGTTCTAATGATGTTTTAGTTGTATTTTTAATGTTATGATTTAAACATTATTGGTTGGCTGCCATAACCGCCATCTGTTAATAGAGAAACAGGATATAACTCAAATAAATCTCTTATATTACCATCTATCGCTTAATGGAATTAACTGAACAATTCTAAGTAATCTGGGATCTTATTTGGACTGGAGGAAGGCATAGACTGCCTTACATAAATATTCACTGAAAAAGTAGATTTTCTTTATTCAACCTAACATATTTAACACTTAATCAGTAAACTGAAAATTCAGCAAATCTCCTGAATTAGGAGATTTTGTAAAAATGTCACTTTTTGCCTTAATTATGTTTCTAGATTAGGGGTCAGAGAAACAGTGTTCAGAACCAGGACTAGATTATGATTCCTCACTAAATGTTTCTATAATATTAGCAAGGTAAAACATATATTAGGAAGTCTCCAGTTGTTGGGAATAAGTCTGTTATTTTAATTCAGTATCACATTTTTTACATTTGACAGTTTTATTTGTTTTGATTTATTCTTTATTCCATTGCACTTTCCATAATGCTTCAGGGCTATATGTGTACTATATGAGTTACTCCTCAAGCAACCCAATTCCTGCTTCTGACACTACATTTTTTCCTTCTCCAGAACCCTGTTATTTCTCATCCCCAAATAAATAATTAAAAGATTACAAAGTTGCCACCCAGATGTGGCCCTCTCCTAAAGCATGATGAAAAGCCCCAAACACTGCAAGGAAACTCAAAAGTTTAAATTAGATGCTATCTGCCTTTCTGTCAAAGATTAAATTAAAGACTCATAGCGTTACTTATCGCTTTATCAACATTTTTGGATGTGCAGTTGTGGATTAAATAAAATTCTATGAGAATAAATGTAACAGTCTCATTTTTGAATCCTGTAGTGAGTGGATACTATTGCAACACACACATTTTTAAGACACATATTCTGAAATGTTGGCCATGACATATCAATTTGGCATCTCAAAACGCAACAGTATTTACATTTGTAATAGCATGTGGACAAACAAGTTATCCTCCTACTCTTCCCACCTATCAACAGAGGAGCCAGTAATTGTAGTTGAGTTACAAACCCAAGCAAAAATATTCTAAATAAGATGTCTATGCATTTTGAAAGCATGGAATAAAAGCAATCCTCCTGTTTGCTCTCAGTAAATAGTTAATGAATCTCAAGGCTATGGCAGTAAAAAATGTAATATAAAGAAGGAGGAATGTAAACTGCTCCTAAAACCACAGTTTAAAAAAGCCAGAATCTTGATGGAAATCAGGGAACCATTCATTCACCATTCCATTTCCCTTTTAACTTTAGCACAATTCAACAGTTATAATTTTGAATACTCAAAAAATATAACGCAACCTTTCCTGAAAAATATTGCAGCTTTGCTACCGTGATACCTGATTGCAATTTTTAAAAGCTTAATATAATTACTTTTTCAAGCCATGTCAAATCAGATATTCCACAATACCATTCACTAGTAATACGCATACTTTAGAAAGTACCTTATTCAAGGGGAAAGGGAGTTGAAAATGCAATATAGATGCCGCGTCAGTTTCCTGCTTGCAGAGCATTAATACTGTACAGCGCTGTAGTGTAAACCGAGCCACGGAAACAAAATAGGGTTAACAGTTCCTGCCTAGTTAGTTAATAAGCAAACACTATCTCTGGGCTTCCCACGCACAGTCCGATAGGATCCAAGAATGTCTCTAGCCACCACGCCCCTTTATTGCTTTTCAATCAGTCCAGAGACTGTGTGTGTGTGTGTGTGTGTGTGTGTGTGAGAGAGAGAGAGAGAGAGAGAGAGAGAGAGAGAGAGAGAGATGACAGTATGTTGTGTGAATAAACATTTGTGTAATTAGATCTGTCTTATAATTCTGGTAATATATTTTATTTTGTAGAATATTAATTAACTGAACTAAACAACCAGATTTTGTTCTTTTCCTTCACCCCGTTCCTCCCAGCGCCACCCACTTAATTGCAATTCGCTTTGGCCAACATAATCAGAGCTGGTCAAAGAAATCTGGAGGGCTCGGAAGAGCTAACCCGCGATTATTTTCTTCCACGATCTCCGATCCATTTCCATTGGCACATTTACCTCCAGGTAAATGGGGAGAGGGGGACAGCAAAGCAGAAAGGCGCACAGGTCGGGGCGCTCGCCACGGTGCCTCACCTGGCGCTCAGCCAATGGTCTGGTCCCGCCTTGAGCGAAGCGGCCCGGGCAAGGAGAGACGGGTCTCCTACGAGCAGCAACAGGACAGCGAAAAGCGAGTTGCGAAGTAGCGGGGAGATACCAAAGAGGCGGCGTCTTCCTTGATTTTCGTTTTGCCGTAGCAGCTCAACGCTGGCGGGAGAGCGCCGTCCTTTCAGTTCAGCTGGGCTTCTACAGCGATTCAATTCCCTCGGCTCGTCACTCAAGCCCAGATGAGCCCTCCTCAGTCACTCCCATCTCACAGGGTTTCCCCCTCCCTTCCTCCGTCTATATACATACAGACACGTCCCCTCTCCTCGCTATAGAACAGATGGGGAGGTGGTGGAGAGGGGGGGAGCCTCACTTCCTCTTCAAATGCATTCTCTTAATTGCCCCACCCCGTTATGAAATGACCTCTCAGGCGCCGCAGCCCCTTTTCCCATTGCATGCCAAAATGCAAAGCGCGGCTTCCTGCAGCATCGCATTTTTGTACGTTGCTGCCTGCTGTTTGGATCTCGGCGCAAGCGAGTGAGTCTGTTCGTGCATGCGCGCGAACAGCGCGCGTGTAATAACGACAGCTCAGTGGGATATAGCCAACATATTTTCTAGCTGAGGCATTTTGGACTGGTTTTAAAAAAAAAAAAGCAACGAAGAGTTTCTCACAGCCTGGCGTGTCTAATCCGTCTCTTCTTCTTTTTTTTAACTGGACAGGGGATTAAACCGTTTTGGAGCTGCTTTTCCTAGGTCAGATGTGATGCATCTTGGAGTTGTGCTGTTTACTTTTCTCCTCAAATGTTTGGGAATTGTGAGACTTGCTTTTCAGACATGTTTGGGACATGTTACTGCTGATATTTCTGGGCCAACCAAGCTCTTTTTTTTTTTTACTTGTAAGAAGATGTGGTGGTAGTCCTCATGGTAAAATTCCTTAGAAGATAAATACTAAATTTGTAGCAAAAACAAGTAGTGAAAGGGAATTCTGCAGTGTTCAGGGGAAAGATCAATTTGCTTTCAAAAGGGCCAGATTATCTCCTTAAACAGCAGTCTCTCCATAAGTATTACCAATGTACCCTAAAATTCGGACATAAAAGTATATCTGACTGCATCCTTATTCATTAAAGAAATGTATGGCCCCAGCTACACTGTAGTGGCCTGTAGTGGTAGTTCATTTATGTAAATAAATCAGAATTATTGTTTTCCACCTTGTAGGGGAGATGGGCAGCATAAAAATTTAATAAATAAACCCACTTTTCTGAGTAGTTCCTGTTCTTAAACTAAAAATTATTTTTTTGAAGATTAGTTTAAAAATGACCTTAAACAAGCAATCCTACTCAACTTTACTCACAGGAAAGATACCGTAACACCCAGATTTTAGAGAGTTAGTTTTGGTTGCACCCAATGTTTCATGTTATAGGCCTGCATACTGATTCAGTGGGATTTTCTTCCATGTAAATGTGTAGTGAACTGCACTCTTGGAACAGTGCTCTAGTAATGTTATGATACTTTAAAACCACATTACTGATTTTTCATTGTTTGGCCTCCAAACTTGCCTTTCTGGTTTATTAAAATCAGCTATAGTTTTGCTATTACTTCAAAGATAATAGATTCCAATCTGATTACTGGTTTTTTTATACAGTCAATTTTTTTTGTTTTTGCAGCCTCCTGAATATTATTTCTAACAATTCTGTACATAGGGGCTGTCAGAATTAATATTTTGGAACATTTGAATGTTTTACATTTACATATTTTAAAACACACTATTTTTATTCTAAATTCTTTTCTAATTACAGAGCTCCAGCATGCGTTTTGTATTAGGCGGCATAGTGAACATTTGGGGAATCAGTGGAGACTCTTCTGGAACACAACTGCCATTCCAAAACCAGCTGGGAAAAATAAAATTTACAGAAGACTTGGACAGTAGTGTTCAAACATTTGAAGTATAAGATAAAAGCCTTAAAAAGCATTAAAATTATTTTGCATGTCAGAAGTGTAGAGAAAAATATGGAAAGAGAGCAAAGAATAAAATTAATCCATCTGTTTAGTTCATGTTTAAACTATATGCATTCAGCCAAAAATCAGTCATTTTATTTTTCCATTTCATAGAGTGCATAAGAATTTAAATATGCTCATATAAAATGTGTTGCTCCATTAGGAAAAGTACTTGTTGAATTATAGCAATATATTGCCCAGGAGTTTACATATCACTAATATAATTTAAAATGTTTAAGTTATATGTTGGAATTTTTCATCTTCAGACTTACTTCCATAATTGGATATTTTAGTAATTTGAGCTCAGTAAGTCTGAGATAGTCTTTTCTTTGCTGCCAGGAAAGTCCAAATATAGAAAGATGCCAAAGCCTCATAAAATAGTAACATTTGCTCCTTCTTTTTGAATCACACTTAAACTTATACTTAATTGCAGATAATAGTACCTCAGTCAAAACAATTGTGGTAGAAAAGGAATCTGAACTGAAGGAATAGAAAGCACAAGTCTCTTTTGTACTGGTAATTTCGCCATTCAAAAACTCATATTCTATTTTCTTGATTCATAGTTACGACAATAAATCCGCATTTTGCGGGTTTGCAAGGAGGAAGTAGAATGATTGGTGCAGAATCAATTTTGATAAAAGTGTGTGTGTGGACCTCATGAGGAATAACAATCTTTCTTTCCCATTCACATCAATGGTTTGTCCTATCTTTCAAAATTTGTTCTGCTGATTACAGTAGAATCTCTGGTTATGAATGCTTCTGACCATGACAAAATCGGGTTCCTACCAAAAAAATCAGTTGTTTTTTTGCAGCCGATTTTCCCTTCCATGCCATTTTTTTTTGTAAGCACCAAATTTCCAAAATTAGGTTCGCGTCATGACCAAATCGGTTTGTGACCAAAGTTATGGAACGAATTATGGTCATGACTAGGGGTTCTACTGTATATTAAAACTTTCCCACCTGGTAATGTTGCATTTGAAATTAGCCCCTCAGGCCCTTTTTTTCTTACAGATTTTAGATCTGCCTAATAGCATAAGAAAGAAAGAATTTGAGGAGAGAAAGAAAGAAAGGGAGAAAATTTTCAGTGTATGAGCAGCTGTGGGGAGTACGTGGGGCTCAGGACCCATCATTTTGATCAACAACATTGTGTTGCATCCTCTGGCCCTTTTGATCATCATGTGTATGAAAGGAGCGGAGTACAATATCACAACACTGCTTCAATCATTTGCCCTTCTTCCTGTCTCTGTGATGCCTCTAGTATCATCCTCAGCCCCTGGACTCTCCAAACATTCCAAGGGAAATGCGCCATCTCTGTTGGATGGTCCTGGTTCCCTCTTCTTCCTCCGAACTGGGCTCTGATAGGGCCCAGAGACATTGCCAGAGGACTGGAAAGGAGCTGATGTGGTTCTAATCTTCAAACAGGGAAAAAATAGGTCCAGGAAACGGACCAATCAGCCTGACATCGATACCTGGGAAAATCCTGGAAAACATAAGCAACAGATTTGCAAGCACCTAGAAATGACCAAAATGATTACTAAAAGCCAACATGGGTTTGTTAGAAACAGACCATACCAGACAAATTTTATTGCCTTCTTTGATTTACAAAGGATTAGAGAAATGCTGTGGACATAGTTTACTTAGACTTCAGTAAGGCATTTGACAAAGTAGACTACAGCCTACTTTTTGGAAAGATCAAAAAATGTGTGTAGGAGAAGACCAGGCTAAGCCTGAGGGAGGAGTCAAATACATCATCAGTTTAGAGTTCTATCATACCCACAAGAGATCTATGTCTTGCCCTCCTTGAATTCCATTGACTCTTATCTACCAACAATTTGCCTTGACTCTTAGTATTCTTGTTTAGAGGTAGCATGAAATAAACTTGTATTCATTTTGGACCCAACCATAGCACCCAATTTCTTTTGCCTGATGATGTGGGACAGCATCACCACCAGATGGATTCACAACTAGCTAACCAACTGCACTCAACATAGTCCTCAATGAAACTATATCTACAAGGAGGGAAGCATGCAGTGAGGTACCTCAAGCATTGTCTTAGGCCCAGTACTCTTCAATATCTTTATAAATAGTTTAGATCAGGGGATAGAAAGGGAACTCATCAAATTTGCAGATAACAACAAGCTGGGGGGAATTTCCAACACATTAGAAGATATACTCAAAATTCAAAAGGACCTTGACAGACGAGCATTGGACTCAATTCAACAAGATGTGGTTCAGTGATTAAAAAACGTCAGTTGCTGATATTTAATCCTCTTGGCCTATGGAAGTTACACAGAGAAAATATAGCATCTATGAATTCATTGTGTGTGGCTGGAAGAACCTAGCTTTAAATCAACATGAAACTAATCTGAAACATAGTACAATCATTTTAGAAGAAAGGTGACATGTTTCAACCCAAATGGGTATATCAGAGAGGAATCTGGCAATTGGTATTGTAGCATTGGCTTACAATGGAAATTCTAGATTTCAGATCCTGTTTGAAAAGGAAAATCAGGGGAACCTGAAATAGCTTTAAAATGTTTTACACTGATTGCTGCTTTATTAATTCATATGATGTTGTTTCAAACCGAATCATTGGACAGTACACTTCTCTTCATTCAAATGCCCTTGCTTCAAGACATTGTTCAAAACAGCAATCTTCAATCATTTATAAATCTATAATTTATGTATTAATTATGCATGAGGTCCCCCAAGTAATCTGTAAAAACCTGTCAAAAACATATAAAAGAAACTGATATAAAATAATAAAAACTGTCTCATCATTGTCATACATTAGGAAGCTGAACACCTCTCTAAAGTGGTTAGCATGGCAAACCACTTTAGTATCATTGCCAAGAAGATCGTATGGACATCCCAACATAGATACTAGGAGCTGAATTTTACTCGAGGAAACATTCCTTTGATACTACTAATTATAACAATAATAAATACTGCAAAATATATCATAGCAACTATATAGTTCAGTAACTCTAAAATAGCTTCTAAAACGCTTGAGGAAAAAACATCTTCCACAACATCATATTAAAAAATGTAATTGGTAAGTGAGTTTGTTGGTGGAGGGCATTCCACTTTTGGAATAGTTCTCAAAAACTGTTCTCCTGTTTTGCTTTCTTTCAATGGAAAAGGATCTTGGATAATAACTGTAATTAGATAAAGCTTAAGGCTCAGCATTTTAAACTCATTTTTGTTACTTTTAGATAAAGCATTACCAGACCTTAGCTGCAAACATTCAGGCAATTTTTAGATAGCATCAAAGAGTTTCCTGAATCTCATTGCTACCTTCCAGTAGTTGTAGCTCTTTGTGACCTTCTAATGTTGCAGCCTAGGTATGGTCTGGTGGCACAGCAATTAAAGTGCAGTATTGCAGTCAAACTTTGCCCACAGTTTGGAGTTCAATCCTGATGGGGCTCAAGGTTGACTCAGACTTCCATCCTTCTGAGATCAGTAAAATGAGGTCCCAGACTATTGGGGGCAACATGCAAATAATGCTTATAATGTAAAACGCCCAGAGAGTTCTGTAAAGTGTTACGGGGCATTGGGACAGTATTTAAGCCTAAATGCTATTGTTATGGTAGCCTAGATTGGCAATCAATGTAGATAGCAAAGCCCTGGATAATATATTATTCATCAGTCTATTTTATACTAAATCAAGTCTCAAGACCTTTTCAAACACAGCCAGATGCATAACTTGTAATAATCCAAATCTATCATTATCAGAATGTAACTGTAGCACAACTAATTAAATCTAGTTGAATATGATAAAACGCACATGATATTTGGCAAATGATAAAAGGGACTCCAAAACACTTCCTTGAATCTCTGGTCCAGAAGTATCTCCAAACTGAGAAGCTGATTCTATAGGGTGGCAACCTTCTCTCAAACACCATGTAATCGAAGAGATCAACTACCTACAGAGAATATCTCAGCTTTTTCTGGCGTCTCACTTTCTGGACTGAGATTTCAGCTCTGTTACATTGTTGAAATATTCATACCAAACATCAACTACATCATCTGTGATGGATGAAAAACAGAAGATGTCGTTCTTAGCAGTTACAATTCAGCCTTCATCTCCTAATTGGTAGGAGATCTACATCTACATCTACATCCCATGTAGATGTAAGAAAAGAAAAAGAAAAGAAAAGAGAAAAAGAGTGCTAAGTTTTTTAGCACTCCTAGAACCATAGCTGAAATCTTGAATATATTTTAGAGGGGGAGGGGTGGGAATCAAAAGACCTTTCCTAGCTGTAAACACAGTCTTTGTGATTTCTGAGTAATAGGTTAACACAGGAATTCAATAAATAATTATATTCCATAAAGTGTAAATTTAAAATAATTTTACTCAATGTCAACATAGAGTATGTAAAGAAAAAATATATACAGTACTATTTTCAGAAAGCAACAGTATTGGAAATCAATACAAATTTTCTTAGTGTCAAAATTAAGTGTTATGATTTATGGTGAATCACCATGGAATGTAAACTTCCTTATGTGGGGAAAAGATTGGTGAATCTAGAAAAAAAGTGTAGTGGCATCACATCACTTAAAGTGACATATTATGAAGGCCAAGGATTCCCCAAATGTAGCATATGATTGTGAAAGTGGGTCATGAGAAAGGTTGAAAAACTGATGTCTTTGAATTGTGGTGTTGGAGAAAATTATTGGAAATACCTTAGAATGAAGAACAACAGGTTGAATACCAGATGAAGTAAAACTGGACAACTCAATGAAAGAATAAATAATGAAGTTAAAACTTAAATAATTTAGATACATAATGAGAAAGCAAGAATCATTGGAGAAAACCCAATGTTGGGAGATGTTTGAAAAATTTGAATGTAATTGAAAAAGATTAGAGTTAGAAGACAAAGACACAAACATAATCTTACAAGAACTCAAAGAAGCAGTTACTAATAGACAAGCCTGGTAAAATTATGTCAGGCTCAGAGTCAGAGGTCACTGGACAAAAAAAAAATTATGACGTGACATGGCTCGTAGCCCTAGCAATCCCATTGTTGCTTTTATGGTGATTTTCAAGTCCAACTTTTCATTATGAAAGGACTCATTTCCAAGGTAGATATGAGATATCTGTGAGATATAGTTATATCTCCTTTATGAAATATGATTTTACTTCTTTACTTCTAAGGCATTACAATTCCAAACTTTTACTTCCTGTTACACTGTATTTATGCAGCAGAGAACATATCATGTCAGATGAAAACATCCTGAAATCTTAATTTAGACTGTGTATTGTTTTACTATTTAAAAATTACATGAGAGTAACCTTATATTTTAAAAAGGTGAATAGAGGAAGGAAAAAAGCATTAATACTAATCTCTTTATTTCTGGATCAAGACCAGTTGTGAAGTTCCAGATTATAAATAGATTTCAGGAATACTTCAGTCTACTGTAGAGGCCAGATGGACAGTTGGCTTCCTTGGTAAGAATTGATTGCCTTGTTTATGCATAATGCCAACAAAATATTTTACTTTGTTTAATAATAGGCAGGTTAGGAGATCAAGCTAATACAAAAACACACTGTAATTTAGCACAATGTGTGAACCAGTCCAATATTTCTCTGCATCAGTTTTTCCAAAATATAATTCTAATAATAAGACAGCCAGTTTTCTGATTTAGTTACAATCCAGGAATGGCTGAGTGATTTCAACAGTGTTTATTTACTAACATCAGTAACTGATCCTCATGAAAACTATATGCAACTCCTAGTGTATCATAGTATATAATTAGCAGATTTGTCACTTATGTTTACAGACCACGTATCAACTAACACTGTGTCTTATTTCATGTTAACAGAATAAATAACAGAATTAAAGAGTTGAGAGGGACCTTGGAGATCTTCTAGTCTAACCCACTGCTCAGGCAGGAAACTCTATACATTTCAGAGAAATGGTTGTCCATTCCAGTCTCTTTTCATAAGCCTCCAGTGATGGGGCACTCACAACTTCTGAAGGCAACCCATTCCATTGATTAATTGTTCTGTCAGGAAATTTCTCCTTAGTTCTAGGTTAGTTCTCCCCTTGAATATGTGAGTAACATTAGTACTGTTAATATCAGTGGTGAGTTTCAAAATTTTTTACTACCGGTTCTGTGGGTGTGGCTTGGTGGGCATGGCATGGATTGGTGGGCGTGGCTTGGTGGGCATGGCAGGTAAAATCTCCAATCCCACCCCACTCTAGGGGAAGGTTACTGCAAAATCCCCATTTCCTCCTGATCAGCTGGGACTCAGGAGGCAGAGAATAGATGGGGGCAGGGCCAGTCAGAATTTTTACTACCAGTTCTCCAAACTACTCAAATTTTCGCTATCGGTTCTCCAGAACTGGTCAGAACCTGCTGAAACCCACCTCTGGTTAATATATTGTATTTATAAGTTTAAAAAAATATTTATACATATTTGACCTCAAAACTCTGAGAGGTTTACATATTTGACAATTAGGAAATATGGAATTTCTGGTTGCTTTCATGTCTTCATATTTAAAATCCTATGGAAAAGTGGACAACTTGGATTGATTTAATGTCATTTATTTACTGTGTCATAGATTATGTCCAAAAACAAGCCCCCCCTTTTTGCTTTAAACATGGTTTTTCTATGTATATTATTTATGAAGCTGTATTCAATCCACACATCTCCTGTTCCATTCTATTTCAAAGAAAATTTCATAGAGAATGATAATCAAAATAAATCCTGTCATATTTTAAACACTGAAATTTAGAATTTCGGTTTTTAAAAACTGTATTTAAAATGTGCACGCACACGTGTGAGACAGATGCACACATTATTGGAACAGCTCAGGTGTTTAGAAGTGGGATCTGGGAAGGAGAATGAATGACAGCTGTGATAGAAAAAATTTCAATGCTGTGGAGGCTGCACAAGAATGAAGTATGCTGTCAAAAGGCTTCCAGACCCTCTGGAAGTTGTGTGGTTCTGGACCCTCCAAAAATGGCATAAGAATTGGGCTTTTCAGAGGCTACAGCAACTATGGAAGAGTATTCTCCAAAGTAGCTTCAAGAATAAAGGTCTCATGTGGACTGGGTCTGCCTTGGGGAGACTGCAGGGGCCTGTCCGCAGAAAGTGAAAACTACCTGAAGGTAAGAGCATGCAGCAGATCCTTGGGACCATACACATGATTGGACTATATTCTTTAAAAATATATATTTCTGTATTGGATGTATGTGCCAGCCACCTCATTTAAATGTGTAAACAGTTGTTTCTTTTTTGTTCAGTATGTGCATGTGTGACATGTGAGCAGAGTCAGATTATGCAATTTTTGACACACCAAGCCCAAAAGGTTCATCATCATAGGTCTGGTCTGTCCTGCAATTCACTCAAAATGGGGGTGGGAGGGAGTTCAAGAGGCCATAAGGGTGGACCATGCCTGCAGCAACCTTAAATAGTGGGAAGGACTGGACAGATCCCCCTCCAAGCCTCTCAACAACTCCATTGTTGTTAATGAAATATGCTAGTTCCGTGATGGCAAACCTTTGGCACGTGTGCTAGAGGTGGCATGCAGCACCCTTTCTGATGGCATGTGAGCCGTCGCCCCAGTTCAGCTCTTCTGCGCATGCGCACATGCCTCCCGCCGGCCAGCTAGTCTTCAGGTCTTTTCTGTGCATGCATGGGAGGGTGGGGTGTGTGCAGGGGGCTCGCATGCGCATGCATGGGGTGCATGTGGGGGCCACGCATGCATGTGCAGGGGCGGAACACGTGCAGTGGGGCACGTGCACATGTGTGGGGGTAGGGTGCATGCACGGGGGTCACACATGCATTACATTTTGGGGGTTCAGGCACACCCACATGCATTCACACATGCACGTGTGCTTTGGGCACTCAGTCTGGAAAAGGTTAGCCATCACTGTGCTAGATTGTAGCCACAACCCAAATTGAAGAAAACGGAAGGAAAAGCTCATGGAAAATACTATTTTAAAACTAAGTTGTTAGCTGTGGATTGAGGATGAGATAAAGGCAATGCCATGGGTAAAAACATTAGTGGGGTATGCGGCGTTTTGCTGCCATGTTAGGAGAAAATAAGGATGAGCCAAAGTGGCACTTTTGCATCAATGAGTCAGCAAAAAATAACACTGGTGTGAAATTTGCCTTCCTGAGTTTTGTTAATATCTATCCTGCCTTTATTGTATTTATTTCCTATCCTGCCTTAATTGCATTTATTCCCAATTGCTGTCATTACCTGACTTTCCTTCAGAGATTGGTAATGAAGCATAACAGATTATATCCAGGCTGCCTTGGAATAATGGGAAGATGATTCTTTTAACACTGATGTGGTTAAGGCTGACTTAAGCCTGTCTAGGTAATGCAATGAGGTTATTGCAAAAAATAAAACCTTGCAAAAAGCATATTTGTGCTGTGATTAAGTGGAAATAGGGTAAGACTCTTGGTTTATTAGCTCATATTAAAATTGTTCCTGCAATATTTCTTTGCTTTCTCTTTCAGTTATAGCATTTTCTTTTAATGTTTTATCTGGGCAGGACTCCCCCGCCCCTTTCCAAATAGTGTTGCTATGAGAAACTTGCAAAGTATATAATATATTATTGCATTTTAATCCTCTGCAGCTGGTACAGTAGACATATGTTTATAAATTCTTTTCCTATTAAAAATGGTCTTTGTGGTACATTGCTTGATCAAGATGAGGAATGCAACTTGTCTTGAAAATTGAATGAAAGTTTTATGACATTCTGCACAAATATCTTGAAATGTCAGATGTTAAATGAAAAGACTGTGACTCCTGACCAGCACACATATATAGATTAAACTATTGCCTTTGCTGTGATGGTAAATTGTAAATTGTCCTTTTATAGTACATGTTGATGCCCCAACATTTGTCTTTATTGGCTAAGCTCACAATGACAAACTTTGGAAATTGTCTATAGTGACAGGAGTTGGAGGTCTCAAACTTCATCTCTCAGAAGCCCCCTACTCAAGATACATTAGCTGTCTCTCCTGTTTTGGTGGATGGCTTAAAAGTCCTTGCTGCCACTTCTGACTTCCTAATGTTCTGTTATAAATGGTTGTACATTGTAGCCCTGTGAACAAAGGGAAGGCTTTGACACAGGTATAGAGTCCAAAAGAAAAGCATTATTTCTTTTCTCTCTTTTTCTTTTTGTTATCTCCCTCTCCCTCATCTATATCTTTTGTCTCTATCAAGCAGACTGCAGAAGAATTATTATTTTTGCCTAAGCAACATGAAACTGAAGCTATTAATATATTTCATAAATGTACTCTGCTCCAAGGGACGACCACCTAAGAGTGTAAAAGCAACCATGTATTCGTTCTACCCTCCACCTGAACATTTCCCTCAAGGCTTTAATGACTTACCAAGAAATGTCCAAATGTATATTTGTAGTTCTGTAACTGTGGTGTTGAGGCTGAAAACCATTAAAAATGGTTTTTACCAGTCTGGCAAGACAAAATAATTCTTTGGGAAAAGCTGACTGATAATGAAAAGGTTTCAAGCAAAAGATTAGGTTCCTTTCTTTAATATCAATCTTTTGCAAGATGGTGCCATCCAGATAAACTCCCCCAAATTTCAACCAGCTTGGCCATCAGGATTATGAATTTTTTAGTCCCAACACAACTAAAGGGCACCAGGTTGAAAAAAAGCTTCTCTGTAATGATACAAAGAAAATAATCTAACAATTATCAGAAAATGTCTCTGCCTTGCCCTAACATATCCCAATGCTATTGTTGCTTATTATTGTTTATTGTTGCTAGTAAGAGAATTATGATATACTAAATGTGCAAATATGTTTGTGTGTGCACAATACACACACTCAACACATTCACATTATTAATGTGCCAGGAAAGAAAATGAATTCCATTGAAAGGTTATTGTATTCAAAAAGTTGAGAGAAACAGTTTAAGAAAGCTTTTAAATTGCCACGAAGCAAAGAGGTAGCACATCTGTTTCATCCTTATCCTGGATGTGACACTCTCAAAGGAACACAGGCCATAAGATTTGATATCTAAGATTTTATCTCAATAAAATGCCTTCCAGCTATTAATGTAGGTCATTCAATTTGGCATCCAATGATTTCCAGCTGTTTGCTGTTGAATATGAAAAAGAAGAAATGTATTTCAGTTACCAAGGACAAAGAATGCATTTTGAATTAATTTCATAAGGCTAGTTTCTATAACCAACAATAACAAATATGAATTAAAAGCCTTCCTCAAATTCAGACTCTCCAAATGTATTTGTAACGATTCCCAACCTGCCCAGTTAGGATGGAAATTCACTGTTGTGTATGAGTTCATACGAGTTGCAATCAAATGTATCAGAAATGCACAAGATTTGGAAAGGTTGAATTAAATTCTTATCATTTTAAATATACTCACTATACTTTTAAATATATGGAACATTCTCCAGAATTTTAAAACAGAGAATTAAGAATTTTACCTTAATTAAGCAATATGTTTTTAGTTCTCATAGTTGTGCTTATTCACACATAATTATAATTCAACCTCCTGCTCCTGCTATACCAATTCAGAGAAATGGCTGTTCAGTCTCTTCTTAAAAATCTCCAGTGATGAAGCACCCATAACTTTTGAAGGCAAGCCATTCCACTGATTCATTGTTCTCACTTTCAGGAAATTCCTTCTTAGTTCTAGGGTTGGTTCTCTCCTTGATTAGTTTCCATCCATTGCTTCTTGTCCTGCCTCCAGGTGGTTTGGAAAATAGGTTGACCCCTCTTCTTTGTGGCAGCCAGGTTTATTGAACTTAACAAACAATTTTAGAGGATATAAATAATTTTGTTGTGTACATTCAATATTGAATGAAAAGTTAAATTTGAGTTAGAAGTTAGTGAAAATAAACTTATAATTTTTTGCAAAGTCCAGAGACCCCTGAAAGCTATCTATGAACTATGGACATCTGTGGTATATATACTTATATTATCTGTATATTATTAAACTATTGTTTTCAAATATCCAGTGAATAATACATAAATTAATTATTCTGTTTCTGCACAAGGGTTTAACATTAATTATAGTTATCAGGGCATGATTTCAGAGACCCGTTCTGCTCATTTTTTTGTTTTGAAATTTAAAAACTGAATAAAGGAATAATGCTAAAAATATTTATGACGCTTCTGATAGTATGAAACCTGATTAGTTTATACTGGGAGACTGAAATACCAAGTCTGAAAATTGCAAAGTATAACAGGAAATGCAGATGAGCTATCAGCTGAGATAATGAAGCCAAATGAACAATTTAACATTCAAATCAAAGAATTTCTTAATTGTAATCTCTCAAAGCTGAGACAGAGAGGGAGCATAAAAATAAATATGTGATTATTGATTTGCATTTCTAGCTACTGGTGTAATTTTAACAGTCATCAACTATCTAAGTAGGAATTTGTATGAATGAGATCCACAAGATGCAGGAAGGCTCCTGTTTGGTCTAGATTTGGCAGACATGTTGAATCTTCAAGGGTGGCTGTGGCTGAAGGAACTGCATTTTATAGAAGAAAACTAAGAAGCAAGCTCTGTTAAGTGTAATGGATTCTACAAAAACAGGAGAACCTTATCTTGTCCAGCATTCTATTCCCATAGGACTAAGCAGATGGCTGTAGTATTAGCCAATGTTTTGGCAACTTTTAGATGTGTGGACTTCAACTCCCAGAATTCCTCAATCAAATAGAGAAGGATGAACAAGTAGTTTTATGTGCTAATCAAACCATGAATTCTATGGAAAAATAAACAAGTTCCCTTTCACTAAAAGAGTATGAAACAAAAATGAATTAGAGCCAAACAACAATATATACACCCACAAAGAGGCCTAGCATAGATATGTAAAAAGTTCATACAGTAGTGACTTACACTGTAAACTTTTGGTTTACAAAAATAAAAGTTTCATTTCTATAAGATCCATATATTAACATATTGGAGAATGGGAACTAGTTGCATTTTACAGAATCTTGGAATCCGCTAGCAAGAGGAGCTTGACTCTGTTTGGGGGGAAAGAATAGTAGAAAGTTGTTTATAATTCAGGTCACTAAAGGAGTGATGCATATTCCTCTTCCCAGGTATATTTCAATTTCTTGTCATCCTTATTCCAAGATTTAAAATTATTTTTGTTCAATTTACTCACTAAATGACATCTAGGCTTCTTTGAGATATTTGCAGAATAAGAGATTATGATCGACACCAACTTTTTTGGCCTACGGGGGCACAGATTGCAGTCATTTGTGCAGCAAAGGAGATATGCTGAGTGAAAGACCTCATTGTGGAAGCGTAAGACTTCCATGGGAAATTTTAAAAGGAAGCTATGTTGGTCTACAATTTCCATTACCTAGATCTAGACCGCCCATTGGATGTCCACAAACAGATAATGGGAAATATAGCCCAACAATTTTGGAAGGGACCAAGTTGAGGAATGCTGATTTAGACAATAAGCTACAACATCAACATTCCTGTTTATAGCAATTATGGAAATATACACATTTTCTCTACTATTTAAACATTTGGAACATCAGAGTACAAACACTGCAAGGTCATTCTCTGTATACACTATTCATTCACCCATCCACCACGCCCCCATGCAATTATGTTTTCATGGAACACAGACACTTCTCAATGTGGCAGTTCTTTGTGCAGAAATGGGTTCTGTGACCCTGAATTGAATGTGGTGTTTACATACCAGGTTTATAGAATTGGCTTGAGTGACTCTTCCTGACATGGAGCTGACCCCTAAAACTGACAGTAGTCCGTTTAGCGTGCTTGCAATAAATTTGGAATAGCCATTGATTTTTACTCTAGCATTTAATATCTGACAGTATGTTATCTTAGGTAAACCTGCTAAAAGCAATCCAAAGTGCAGATGACAGGAAGGAGATAAGGTTAAGCCATTTTACACTCAATGAAACTGTTTGGCTGATTTGCTCTAAATAATTTACCCAGTTTCTTTGTATATTTGAAATGGAGAAAAATCTGTTTTTAAATTGATTTCTTTCTTTCCTTCCTTCCTTCCTTCCTTCCTCCCTTCCTCCCTCCCTCCCTCCCTCCCTCCCTCCTTCAAGGAGCTTTGGATAGTACATTTGTCTTAAATGATACTATGGTATGTGCCAAACTTAAGGATAGATAATGTGTTATCCCACTGTATAGAAATCACCAGAAAATTCGCTTCAAATGCAGACTAGAAACTATACTTTATTGAGATAGGCTATAATAACAGAATCCTGCAAGCTTGGTTGTGTTTTATTTTTCATCCTACTTATACTTTCATGAATCCTGCCTGAGCAGTTTCTGAATACCATCATATTTCCTGGGACTTAAAGAATGTTATTGCAACCTTGTCAAGGTTATCTCCCTTTGTCTCTACAGAACAAAAGCTTTCCAGGAACTTAATGAGTTTTATGGATGAGTAAGGATTCAAATCCAGTTCTTCTTTTCTAATCCAGGGTAAGGAAACCATATCTAGGCTGCATAATTTTAGATATATAAATAAATAAACATAGTAAAACACTTTAATCATAAATAATTTTAGATGCTATTAGATGGCAGCAAAGAGAAAAGAAATAGCTAAATCATCTCTGCCATCTGATGATTGTCTGGAATACTGCAGCCTTCATATAAAGGCGCCAATCCAAGGTAATTTTGCTCTTTGTATGCTGGTAATTTTCTGTAAGACATCACAATGATCAACATTTTTTTATTTAGGATCATATGAAATGAGCTTATTTTTAACCCTAATTTTGGATTGTTGCTCTAAAGCTGTATATTGAAGAATATTAAATCATAGCTAGGCTGAAACCAAGAAATCAAAATTGCAGAACATTCTTTACAGAATTGTGAAAAATTGATCTTGAGCAGATTATTGTTCATATATTGAGAGATGCAGAAATTTACCTCTTGAGGTTTTTGCTGTCTGTTCTTGTTCTGAATTTACAGAAAGTGATCCTATAAGAGAGCAGAACTTTCTTCCCTTGGTGAATGTAGGGATAAAGTGGAATTGAAACTTTTGATTCTCCAGTTTTTGTAATACTTTAATTATAGATTGTAGCAAGAAAATACTTGGTTTTATTCTTAAGGTCATGAAATCATTGCTGTTTTTCAGGTATGCACTGTGCACGGATGAAACAGAGTTTTCTTGCTGTATTATATCTAGGGCCAATGTAGCCTATGTAGCATTCAGTTGTCAAAATATTTGGTTGATGTCCCTGCAGAATTCACTAGAATAATACAATAAAGGCTCCATTTTGCAAATGGCCTACAGATGTATGCCATCCACCCTTGCGTATGATGTCTATTTGTTGTAGCTGACAGTCAGAGACCAGCATCTTTGTCTTTAGCAGATGTTAGACACATATAGAATGTTAAGACCATGTCATGAAAAGGTCACAAAATATCTCTACTAGAAAATTTGAGGATTCACAAAATATCTTATCTTGCTAAGTATAGCCTGTCACAAAACATTTATTTATTAGATGGCAATTTGATGTAGATGTCTCCTGCCATCTTCTCTGGCACCCAAATTAGTTGAGGCCAGACCTCAACTCACCTTTATTTATAGATGTGTACTTTTTCAACATTAACTTCTAGGTTGCTGCCATCCACCATATTGATTACGCTTAAGTATTCCCTGCAAAAACTGTCATGGGTAAATGCCTTATTCTTGAATGGAGGAAATGTATGTTCATAGAATATCAAAGGTTAATTTATTCTTCCTTTCCTAATGTATTCATATGTAACCACTCCTACCTCTAATCCCGCCTTATTGATATAAAAGGGGATACACGCTCCTCCTCCTTGCTTCTATCTGCAATCATTCAGAGAATATAGAATGCCTACTGTAAATAAACAATACTTTGTTTGAATACTACATTTCTGAATCCTTTATTGAGTCCGATCCTCGAATTACTGCAACAAAAACAAACAAAAAACAAAGAGTCTTTTGCTTTGCAGCATGTCTGTCTTTTAAATAAATGTTTTAAAAGTCCACTGGGGCAAGGTATCTGGTGGGCACTTTTAAGATTAGGTAAGGTTTCCCCTGTCCAGTTGCATCCAACTCTAGTGGGTGATGCTCATCTCCATTTCTTAACCAAGGGAGTCAGTGTTGTCTGAGGTTGCTTCTGTGGTGATGTGGCTGTCATGGCTATATGTTGAGACGCACAGTATACTGTTACCTTTCCACCAAAGTGGTACCTATTTATGTACTTGCATTTGCATTCTTTTGAACTGCTAGGTTGCCAGGATGCCAGGTTGCCTTGTATAACTCTTCAAGGGCACAAATTAGGAAATCCCAACCAGAGATAGATTCAGTTTCCTATATCTAATCCCAGAACAGGACAAGAAATGACAATATAAGATGGGTAATATGCCTCCATGAAACACATTGCTTATTTTGCTGCTATTGTTCTAACTATATAAGTCTTCTGATTAATTTTTACAAAAGCATAGAATCCATCACAGATCTAGTGCTAGATACACAGCCACATGAGAGGAAGGGAGGAATATTAGCCGTCACTAGAAATCTTTGTGGAATTTATTTCCTTATGAATTGATCAGAAAAACCACTCAGAAGATTGTAGTGCTTTAAAATACTCTAATGTGCACACGCATGTGCACACATACGCAAACACATTTTGTGAAGTGTTGCTTTTAGATCTATCAGAATTTTTGTGCATTTTATAAAATTAAAAATAAGCCAGAAATGAGAAGACATATGTATGGGAATAAATAAATATATCAAAAATAAATTGATACCTAATATAGAATGATTTATTAATCTCCAGTTATTATATGATAGTACAAGAAAAATATACAAAAACAGCTGCAGTTAATAAAACAATGAATAAGCACGTAACACTTGAGAAGTAAAGTTGATTTTCTTTAAATAACTGAGTTTTAACATGCCACATTATTTTTATTTTGCTGCAATAGTTTAACATGACTATTATTCTGAAAATTAAGTTTTCATACTGGCTTAATATGCTGAAAATTGACATTAAATTTTCTTGGGATCCTAACTGGAAACAAATGGCTTTCAGGCTTAAGGTGATTCTCATACATAGGAGACACATATTTGCACTGGAACTCATTTTGATGTTTTTCTTTTGTTTAACCATGATGTAAGTAATTAGGCTCTTTTTAGGTCAGGATCTTTCTAGAAAAAAACTCCTATGTTTTCCATTGCAGTGAAGTGGTTTCCAGATTTTTTTTCTTTTATAGAATCATGCCAGAAAGGCCTGGGAAAGAAAATGATAAGCTGACAAGTGGAAGCAGAGTAGACAAAAAGAGGACCTCTTCCAGCACAGTGAATAAACAGGACAACCTACAGAAAAACATTTTCAAGTTCATAATATTACATATAAACATTCATATATGTGCTTGTTTATATCTGTTTACAGTTAATGAATTATGAGCATCTTTACATATAATGGGAATCTGGTGCTTGATAATATAAATGGATGAACATTAATGAATGTGAACATGAATATAGAAATTGATCATGTGATCATAAATCATGTGATGATTTATGAACATGAATAGAAAAATATGTAGAGTTTATTGGAGATATCCAATACAGCTACTATGATCAAGAAAAGAAGATGGAAGTTATACATTAACACAAGCCTACAAATACTTCCTTAGGCAATACACTTCTTTCCTCAGATTGTTTCTTCCTGATGAACATGAAAGCAAGTGCTTTCTAGTGCATTATCCTCAGGACAAGGAGAATGAAATATTTTATGGTTGGAGATTCCCAAATGACATCCATATAAAAATAAGAATGGCTGGGTGCATATTCCTAATTAAGATCAATAGCAAACCAACAGCAAAAACAAGGTGGGAAATATCTCATATATTACATCACTATGAGAATTTACCTATAGGTAAAGTGGAATGATTTAAAAAAAGATTTAAAAAAATAGAAGAATTTGGGCTGGTAAGAATTCATTTCTGAGCTACAATCTGCTTTTACAACCAGAAATAATCTTAAATTCCAAAAATGTATTCTGTTCCAAGTAAATGTTGAAAGCAGTCTGGCTTGGGCAAAGGGATCTAGCCTTAGTTTGTTTTCCTAGTAAATATTTCTAGTACGGGCTTCCTAGATTTAAACTGAATTTAATATGTCATAAAGGTTAACTGCCAGTTTAGATGGCCTATATTGCAGCAATTAAAACATTTTAAAACCCAAAGTGCTAAATGTTTTTTGGGTATGATGAACAAACACTTCTCAACTCTATAATGACCTTACATATCCTCCTTTTATAATTTCCCAGTATGCATATGCTTGTCGATTGAAAGGTCGGCAGTTCAGCGGTTCAAATCCCTAGTGCCACGTAATGGAGTGAGCTCCTGTTACTTGTCCCAGCTACTGCCAACCTAGCAGTTCAAAAGCACGTAAAAAATGCAAGTAGAAAAATAGGGACTACCTTTGGTGGGAAGGTAACAGCGTTCTGTGCTCCTTTGCCGTTTAGTTATGCCGGCCACATGCCCACGGAGATGTCTTTGGACACCATTGGCACTTTGGCTTTGAAACAGAGATGAGCACTGCCCCCTGGAGTCAGGAACAACTAGCATATATGTGCGAGGGGAATATGTACCATTACCTTTTATCCATTTCTAGGTGCATTTTGTGAAGGCATGAATATATTTTTTTGTTTTTTAATTCACATTGAATGTATTCTTTAATTTATCCATATTTGGTCTATGATCACGTTATTTTAGTAAACTAAAACTAAACTGGGTGGTTGAGAGTATATAAAATAGGCCCCCCAGGTTCCTCCAAAATTTATTTAATATTATGGCTCAAAAATGAAAAATTCATGAAAAGAAATTAATAAATATGAATTTATATTCAATGAGTCTTTGGATTTAATTCTTCTGAATATCATCTTATTTCTGAGTATCAAAAGATGAAAAAGTGGAACCTGTTGCCAAAGGACCCAGAATATGGGGTCAATAAGCTGACTTTGTATAAAAATATACAAAAGTATGAAGGCTATTGCTTAAGACATTGTAAGTCGCCCTGAGTCTCCGGAGAAGAGTGGCATATAAATCAAATTTTAAAAAAAGAAAAGAAAGAATGTCACTGATGCTCTTACTGATTATCGTGTTGCCTTTGTCTTTTCTGAACATTCAGTGCTAGTGGGAAAGACAGAGATAAAACAGACACTTGGGATAGGGGACTCACTGGATAGCGAATGTATTTATATTTTGGAATATATTCCGATTTTAGGCTAGCAAAATTAGAGAAAACAGATCAGAGTTTAGAGTACTGTCATTATTATTTTCTTTGAAGTGATTTAATCAAAATTAAAAGCATTATGCTAGAACTGTGTGTGAACTCTTAATAGCAAAGAAATCATGTCCTTGAACCTTCTACATAACAGAAATAATAGAAGTCCTCTACCAAATAAATGGTTTAAACTAAGGTGACCAGATTTTAACATTGGTAAAGAGGGACATTGTGGGTGTGGCTTATTTTGTGGGCGTGGCTAGCTGGTCATGTGACTGGGTGGGCGTGGCTAGCTGGTCATGTGACCGGGTGGCCATGGCTATGTGTATAGGGACTACTCAGAGGGCTGAAAAGTCATTTCTGACAGGTCCTCACACTTTTGACTGGTCCTCACACTTATGACCATCCTCACATTTATGCCCGTGCAGTATTCTTAACAACCATGTCACTCATTTCACAACTGCTTCTCTTCACCATGGTGACAAGATAGGGCAAAAACGTAAAATGTGAGGACAGTCGTAAGTTCGAGGACTGGTCAAAAGTGTGAGGACCAGTCAAAAATAACTTTTTCAGCCCTCTGAGTAGTCCATATGCACAAAAGGACTAACCAGAGGGCTGAAAAAAGTCATTTCTGACAGGTCCTCGCACTTTTGACTGGTCCTCACACTTATGACCATCCTCACATTTATGCCCGTGCAGCATTCTTAACAACCATGTCACTCATTTCACAACTGCTTCTCTTCACCATGATGACAAGATAGGGCAAAAATGTAAAATGTGAGGACAGTCATAAATTCGAGGACTGGTCAAAAGTGTGAGGACCAGTCAAAAATAACTTTTTCAGCCCTCTGAGTAGTCCATATGCATTAAAGGATACAGCAATAGAGAGGGATGAAGGAATGGAAATTAGAGTAGGAGTGAGGGTAAGAGAGGGAGGAAGAGAGGAGGAGAAGGAGAAAGGAAGAGGAAGTAGGGAGGAGAAAAAGAGGGTGGGGGAAGAGAAAGTAAGAAGGAAAGAAAAGAGAGTGGTGGTAGGTTTGAGGAGAAAGATTGCTGTACAATAAAAAAGATGAAAGGGAAGAAAGCCAACCCCAAGCAAATATAAAGATATTAAGATTAAGAATGAATTGTTAAACTTTAAAGAATAAAAGAGAACAAATATGAATAAATAGCAATAATTAGAAACACACATACAAACATGCAATGTATTTTCTTTGAACAGAATATTTGGCTGGTTCACAAATTTAAACAGCGTTTAGTCATTTCAATTAAATTTACAATTTCTATATTTCCTTTTTGCCACATTTATTCCTCATCTATTTTTTTAAAAAAACAATATTACCCTTCATCCTCATCTCTAATCTTAATCAAATTCAATTTTTCCCTTCTATTCTATATTATACCCCTTCCCATTGTCATCTATTTTTATATCCATCCTCACATTGGTTAATTATGTAATTATGTAATACAGTTGTTTAATACAAATTCAACATTTTAATATAAATCAATTAGTTAGATAACTATCTTTTTTGTATATTAATCAATATGAACATGAATATTCCAATTATTTCCATGCAATCCAATTTCTTACAAATCAATTAATTATATTTACCAATAATAATAAACCAAATAATTTCCCCATATATTCCTCCAAACCACAACTTAACCATTTCTGCTTTCAACACAATATACAATTATTAATAGTATCTCAATTATTACAATTCCCTAGTTAAATAGAGCTTTTTTTCTTTTGTGTTTTAAAATCTTGAACTCTCCTCTTTTGCCCAAAATTTCCCATTGTTTGCAGTTTTGTACCTACCTTTTTTGGTGAGGAAAAAGAAAAAGAAAAAGAAAGAAATCTCTCTCTGCCTCATTTTGTCATGTTGCAGGTTTAGTTTCGCTTTCGCCTTTGTTTTCAGTATAGCTAGGGGGAGGGGGGAAATCTGCTCCAGGAACTTTTTGCAGCTTTTTGCAGCTAATTAACCTAGCGGAAGCTGTTAACAGGGGCTGTTTTTTCTATTTTTGCAGGCATGGGTCTATTCATTTTTTTTTTAACACTGATCAGCTGTAGGTCGGCCCTTTGAAGCCCCGCGGCAAGAGTTTAAAGAGTTTTTTTCCCCTCTAGCCATCAGCGGGGATTCAGGAGGCAGAATGAAAAATCGGGACTTTTTTAAAACGCTGCGGGACGCGGGACAAATTGCTCAAAAGCGGTACTGTCCCGCCAAAAGCGGGATGTCTGGTCACCTTAGTTTAAACAGGAAACTGGAGTTCACCACATGAAGAACTGGAGCATGACCTTATGACTTCTGTGATTTTTGTAAATGATTGATTGGAATTTATATTTGCCTACTGTTAAGACAAACTATGGGTTTCAATCCATTAAGTAGTAAAATAGGGTTTGTTCTGGCTTTGCTCAGCCCTCAAATTCTATGCTGGAGCGATAGCTCTATTTAATCAAAGCCTTCCTGAGCTGGAAAAATAAAAGCTGTATTTACTCTCTCTCTTCTCACCCCTACTAACTGTGTCCTTCCTTCAATACAATTGCAGCAATGTAACTTTTATCACATTTCTGCACCCAGCTTGTGTGAGCATTTATATATTTCCACAGAAATGTGGCATTTGGAATTCACCCACAAGATTGCAGCAGATTGGTTCTCTATCGTCTGTATGTTTTGCAGGCTTGCCATAAGGCAATGGACTCATATATTGGAATGGGATGGATACAATGATTTTCTATGCCAAATTAAATACTGCAGCTTCTTCCAGGCCAAGTTGACATCATTTCTACATGACAACAGGCAGGGATCTGCTCTGCATCTGGCAGGCATCCTCACTGAACTTCTTCCCTTGCATTTCACTTCAAATTTCAATGGCATGCAAATGAGCTCCATATGGACAAATCAAATGCAAATGAACTACACAGTGAATGGGGGATGCAAAGCTTTAATTCCATTCTTAGAGCTCTGAAAGGACAAGGAAGTCTGGGTAAAGGTTTATAGCCAAGGATTTAAAAAATAAAGCCACGCACGGATCGTTAAAGGGTCGATGTTGAAATTCTCCAAATGAGCCATGACAAAGAAAAAATACTTTGGTTGCGTTATGGCTACTAATAGGATTATGACTGTTGCTAAGCTGCTCTTTATCAGTGGAACAGAATAGCATGCTGGTAGAGTGAATCTTTATTAGCATGACTATATTCTGAACAAGACACTTTTAGGAGGCTAAAGGCTAAAAAATAGGCAGAGCTGAGAATAGCATCCTCTTGTTTTAGCTACAAATAGGTGGCCTAACTGAAAGTACTCTTATTGAAGGCAGAAGCCACTTCTTGCCCACAGCCAGGTCAGATTAGCTTTGAGACCATTTCAAAGCGTGGCCATGGTGGGCGTGGCCAGAGGGTGTGACAGGCAGCACTCAGCCTCCTATACCCCCCTGGGAGCAAAAATGGGCCGCAGGGGGGGATGCATTGCCCTCCTGTGCCCTGTTTTGGGCCTAGTAGGCCTCCCTGAAGCCTCCTGGGAATGAAAACGGGCCATGGGGGGGAGGCGTGCTGCACCCCTATGCCCCGGTTTGGGCCTAGGAGGCCTCCCTGCACTTACCTGGGAGCCAAAATGGGGCACATGGGAACTTCTGGAAGGGGCGGGGTGGGAAGGGACGGACCCAGCCAGCAATTTAACTACTGGTTCTCCCAAACCGGCCAAAACTGACTGAATCCACCACTGGTGGAGGTGCAGTGGTTAGAGTGCAGTACTGCAGGCTACCTCTGCTGACTGCCGGTTACCTGCAATTTGGCAGTTTAAATTTCACCAGGCTCAAGGTTGACTCAGCCTTCCATCCTTCTGAGGTGGGTAAAATGAGGACCCTAATTGTTGGGGGCAATATGCTGACTCTGTAAACCGCTTAGAGAGGGCTTTAAAGCACTGTGAAGCGGTGTATAAGTCTAAGTGCTATTGCTATTTGCATATATGGAGAAAAATCTATTCTGTGTATTAAGAGGGCGTGTATTTAAAAAAAATGTCTCCCAATTGCATGGGAGGAAATAACTGAATACTTGTAATCAATCAAGAAGCATTTGGAATCTCTTTTACTTTAAGCATTTCAATAACCCTTGAAACTAGCCTTATATAACTTGGTTTCTTTAAAACAGAGGGAGAAGGAAGAGAAAGAGCAGACTAGGGTGGAGTGGGGGAAGGAGGTTGTCTTTGATTCAGCTCCATTCCAAAAATAACTAATTGCTGCAAATAATATTTGCGGGTGTGTCTGCTTCAGCTGTGCTCTCAGCTAGGCAGAAGATCAAGAATCATTTATTTAGAGAATTTTCAAGGTTGGATTCTAAGGAGTTGGGGGCTTTTGTTCAGGAGATGATGAAAAATATGCCAATAAAAATATCCCTTTCAGGCTTTTGTGATACCACCCATTCATAACTGCTGTCTCCTTTTTATTCTATTTGAATTGTCTTGGTAAATTACCTCTGAGGATGATTCCACCCACATGCAGCTTTTAAGTTTATTTCTCAGAAAATGTTGAACACCTTTCCCCAGCAGAAGGAAGGAAGGAAGGAAGGAAGGAAGGAGAGAGGCAGGAAAGACTATACTTTTTAATAGAAATACCTGTTTTTCCCACAGATTTTAGGATCGAAAAGCATGTTTGAGCAACTCAGATATTCTTGCCACAATAAGACAGCTTCATTAGATAAAATGTCCTATTTTGGAGATAATTCTAATGTTCCATTCTCCTAGAAGGATAGAAGCTCCCTTATAACGTTGAGAATGATTTCATATGTAAGAGTTTACAGTATTGTACTGCAAATCACATTTATTTATCAGAAAGCTCATAATAATACTGAACACCATCAAAATAGATATATCCTTCCTATTGCTCTTTAAGGAAGATTGGATCTCCAGTTCTAGACTGGACAGGTTTGAACTTAAAGCTATCCAGAGAGGCTGGATTACTATCCCCATCACCCAATCAGCATGAAGTTATTGTGAATTCTTACAGCTGAGGTGATAATAGCTATAAACCATTATGTCTTGGCGTCCCCAAGTTAAAATTCAGTTTAATAAAAGGCAAAGGAAGTTAGACACCAACCTAAAGCTTGCTGGAGGGTGTTGGTGATCACCTTTAAAGCGCTCCATGGCTTAGGGCCGGGGTACTTACGGGACCGTCTTCTGCTACCAATTGCCTCCCACCAGCCAGTTCGCTCCCACAGAGAGGGCCTCCTCAGGGTGCCGTCGGCCAGACAATGTCGGCTGGCAACCCCCAGGGGGAGAGCCTTCTCTGTGGTGGCACCTACCTGGAACAATCTACCCCCAGAGATACGAGTGATCCCAGACCTCCGGACTTTTCGTCGGGCCCTTAAAACCTACCTCTTTCAGTTAGCCGGGCTGTCCTGATTTTATGATGGTTTTTTAAAATTTGAAATTGGTTTTAAATTGAAATGTTTTAAATTATGGGCCAAATTATTTAATTATTTTTAAATCTATTTTAATTTTTGTATATAAAGTGTTTTACTTGGCTGTTCACCGCCCTGAGTCCGAAAGGAGAAGGGTGGTATAGAAATTTGAAAAAATAAAATAAATAAAATAAATAAATAATATCCTGGAAGAATATCTTCATCACATTCCAGACAAACATGACTCCAATCAGAAGGAAACTCTCTTCTAAGGAACTTAAAATTAAGTATGGGGGAGCATAAAAGGTGTCTGGGGACAAGGGGAATAAGGTTTTACAAATCATAATCACCAATTGAATTATAGAATGCAGGTAGTCCTCGACTTACAACCATTCATTCAGTGGCCATTCACCAAGTGCTGAAAAAAAAAGAAACATGACCTGTGCCTGAAGTTACAGCCATGGCAGAGCCCCAGCAGTCATGCGATCAAAATTCGGCATACTACCTGCACTTACAGCTGCAGGGGCACTGGTGCTCCCCCCCACCCATCTCCTCCCCACAATCTGTGCCCCTTTGGCTGCCCTGCACAGTGGCACTAGTCAGTTGCAGGGCTGGGGTTGAGGTAGAGGCCTGAGGCCTTCAATGGTTTCAGTGGCTGCTACCACTTGCAGACATCTACTCTGTCCAAAATTTGCACACAAGTTTGAGAGGGGCCTGTGCTGGGCTTCCCAGGGCCTCCTCCAATCTCCTGAGATACTTCCTGCACCTTACCTGGTGATGTGTAATGTCCCGCAATTTTGCTTAATGATGACAGCCTGGTGTATTGTGATTGCTAAGGGATGTGAATACATGGCATCTTGCTTTATGACCACTTTGGTTAGAAACCAAAATTCTAGTCCCAATTGTGGTTGTAAATCGAAGACTACTTGTAATAATTTGTAAAACAGATGATAGGAGATATTCACACATTGCATGTAACTGAGTAAGTGGAAAAAAATTACACCAGTGGAAAATTAGGTTGCAATACTTTTAAACTACTGTTTTAATTGCTACTGAATTTTCTGCATTTCTGCAAACAGTATGGTTCTTTAACCTGTGATCTGTTGTCTTTTTCAGCAAAGAATCACCGGTTGGCCCAGGATTTTATACATTCAGATGGATGGGTGGGTGGATGAGATAGATGTAAGATTTACATAAAATTTAATAAACATTAATATTTAAACAATCTTCAAAAGAAAAAAATCATGTAAACAGTATGTGATAGTAAATAAAATTTCTGCTATTTCATCTTACCTTACCTTTTTAAAGTAAGATAAGTGATGGAATATGTAGTCAGTGAAGTGATTCCCCCTCTGGTTTCTCAATACCTAGTGTTTCTGATATCAAATTACTGTTTTGTATATGGAAATTGACCTGTTTGTCACCTTAAGAATGCAAGATAGCCCTGCTGATGAAAATGATGGCATATAATGCAATAGAATCTGAACAGGTATATGAACTTTGGATATTGCAGATACAGGTGGCCCTTACCTATCTACCACAAACCGACAAGCGCCACTCCCCTCAACCTCCTTTCCGAGTTGGTGACAAGGTGTACCTGTCAACGAAGTTATTGAGGTTGAGATTGCCAAGTAGAAAGCTAGGACCTAAATTTTGGGGGCAATTTCCAATCGTGAAAATAATAAACCCTGTAACTGTTCAGCTTAGCCTTCCACACTTGCTAGGGAGTGCTAGAAACTGTTTTTTCATAGCAGCTGGTTAACGTCAGTGGTAGGCTCCCAGCTAAGGCCAGTTGACTGGGCAGCCCCAAAGCCTATGGTAGTGCAGGGAGAGACCCAGTATGAGGTGAACATTTTTTTGGATTCATGCCTGCATTGGGATCGACTACAGTACTTAGTCCATTGGTAAGGCTACCCTGTCTTGAGGCCAGCTGGGTTAAGAGTTGGGATGTCAAAGCAGACAGATTAGTCAAGCAGTTTCATGATAAGTACCCAGGTAAACCTAAAGAGCTACCTGGAGGAGGTCGGGGAGGCTGTGTGGGATCAGTTTAATTCTCTATGGTCTTTCTTTCCTTTTTCAGGACGTCCTTTTCACGTGAGGAGGGGCAGCCTGTCAACCCTGGAGCCATCTTTGAGCATCTTCAGGGTTACCACAGCGAGGTTGACTGGAGCTGTGGAAAAGGGAGTGGGGAGTAGAGATAGTTGAGGGGATTATGTAGCCAAAATAACATTCTTTCTCCTGGGAACCAAGGACACTCTCACCAGTACCTGGAGGGGCGTGGATGGGAGGCGTCCAGGATGGGGAGAGAGACCTGATTGGGGCATATGATGGTTGGGTGTAATGTGGGGAAGAACTTTGGATTTTGAACTGAGTGCGGAAAACCCGGGGGACTTCAGATTCAGGATTTCACCAGCTGTGCCAAGATGACATGCCTAATAAATCTATACTTTGAGGAATCATAAACATATGTTATACTATACTTATGTCTATGACTGTGTGTAGACCCAGATTGCTGTAGTGGGTAAAATATCAGGGTACAAACTAGAAATGATTTCTAATCCCACTCTGGCCAGTCACTTTCTTTCAGCCCTAGGAATAAGTCAAGGACAAACCACTTCCGAAAAACCTTATAAGAAAACTGCAGGGACTTATCCAGGCAATCAGACATTATTGATAAGAAGAAAAGATATATCTTAATCCTAAAGAGTCCTATAACAATTCTAAAACATAATTGTTTTAAGACTGTTTAGGAATAAGATAACAGAATTGTAAAAGACAGACTAAGAATACAAAGTAAAATAGGCATGAAAATGATAAGATTGTCCACTTGAACTTTTCTAAAATTCAAATTACCAAATCCTGATGGATTATATCCCAGAGTTCTGAAGTAGCTGGCAGACATGTTCTCGGAACCATTGAACCATATCTTTCAAAGAGCCTGGAGCCCTGGGAAACTGCCAGAGGACTGGAAAAGAGCTGATATGCTCCCCGTCTTCAAAAAAAGGGGGAAAAAACAGATACAGAAAACCACAGACCAATCAGCCTGACATCATTATCTGAGAAGTTCCTGGAAACGATAATCAAGCCATAGATCTGCGAACATCTAGAAACAAGTAGAAAACAACATGGGTTTGTCAAAAACAGATGCCAAACAAATCTTATTTCATTCTTTGACAAAGTGATTAAATTAGTGGATCAGCGAAATGCTGTGAACATAATATATTTTTATTTCAATAAGGCATTTGACAAAGTAGACCACAACCCACTTCTTGATACGATAGAAAAATGTGGGTTAGACAGCATCACCACCAGATGGATTTGTAACTGGTTGACAAGCCACACTCAATGCGTACTCCTCAATGGAATTGCATCTAAATGGAGGGAAGTGGGATACCCCCAAGGCTCTATTTTATGCCCAGTACTCTTCAGCATCTTCATCCAATGTTTTGGATGAGGAGATAATTGGGGAACTCATCAAATTTGCAGACAAGAAAAGCTGGCAGGAATAGCCAGCATCCCAGAAGATAAGCTCAAGATTCAGATGGATCCCAACTGGCTTGAACACTGGACCCTATCTAACAAAATGAAATTTAATGGAGAAAAAAGTAAGGTTTTGCACTTAGGCAAGAAAAACCAAATGTACTGATACAAATTACCATATTTTTCAGAGTATAAGATGCACCTTTTTACCCCCAAAAAGGGGGTGAAAATTTAGGTGCGTCTTATACACCGAATATAGCCCTGCCCATCCACTGGCCCCTACCTTTGCAGCAGTTACCTCCTTGCAAGCAAACAGCAAGAAAAAACAGCTCCTTTCAGCTTCAGCATAGACTAATTAGCACAAGTTGATTAGATCGGCCTCCCGACTCTCAGCTGATTTGCTCTCAGCTGTTTTGTGCAGGGCTCTGCTGCTTGCTGCAAGGAGGTAAATTGCTGGAGCAGAATTTTTTCCCCTTGTGCTAATCAAGCTATGCTGAAAACAAAACTGACAGTAAAGCAGGCTGTTTGATGTTTGCTGTAGCGAGGCAAAATTAGGCAGAGACTTTTTTTTAAAAAAAAGCCAAAAAAGGTAGGTGCGTCTTATACTCCGGTGCATCTTATACTCCGAAAAATACGGTAGATGAAACTTGGCTCAATAGCAGTAACTGCAAGACGGATCTTGGAGTGCTAGTGGACAATCACTTAAATATGAGCCAGCAGTGTGCTGCAGCTGCCAAAAAAGCCAATGCAGTCCTAGACTGCATTAACAAAGGGACAGAATGAAGACCACACAAAGTGTTAGAACCACTTTATAATGCCTTCATAAGACCACACTTGGAAAACGGCACCCAGTTTTCATCATCACAATATAAAAGAGATGTTGAAACTCTGGAAAGAGCGCAGAGAAGAACAACAAAGATGATTGGGTGCCTGGAGGCTAAAACATATGAAGAACAGTTGGAGGAATTGAGTATGTTTAGTCTGGTAAAAAAAAGGACTGGGGGTGGGATGATAGCAGTGTTCTAATATTTGAGGGGCATCCACAAAGAAGAGAGGGTAAACCTATTTTCCAAAGCACCAGAAGGCAAGACAAGAAGCAATGGACGGAAACTAAGCAAAGAGAGATCCTACCTAGAACTAAGGAGAAATTTCCTGACAGTGAGAACAATTAACCAGTGGAACTGCTTGCCTTCAGAAGATGTGGGCGCTCCATCAATGGAGGCCTTTAAGAAGAGACTGAACAGCCATTAGTCTGAAATGTAATAGTCTCCTGCTTGAGCAGTGGGTGGGACTAGAAGGCCTTCAAGATCCCTTCCAACTCTGTTAATTCTGTCAATTCTGTTCTCCTTTGTTGCCTAAACTTATAACAAAGTCATTAGTTACAAGATAGTTAACTTCTACTGCCTTCAGCTGCTGTTCTGAACTACTGCTAAAGCATTGATTTGGTAATTTCTCAGCCTAAATAGTGGTGCAACCTGGAAGTCTCACTTATAACCCAGAATGCCACAACTATAAAGCTCTATTTCAGGTAGCCATTCATTTTATAGCAGAAGACGAATTGGAAGCCAAAACTGCATTGTTTTAACAGTTAAGGTCAGAACTCTAGGAAAAAATAGACAATCAGTTTATGTAGTAGAAAATCACTGTTAAGGAGAATCAATTGACTAGTGTCAGAACCAATTGTAACTACCATATCAAAAATAGTCTCAGTGTACATTAAGCAATCTAATCTGGAGGATATCTACTGATATCAGCAAGAAAATATGGGAAACCGACATTTTCAGACTCCTGAATTTGCCTAGAAAGAAAATATATCCATCAATCTATTGAAACATAAATATAAAGGTTACTATTTTTTTTTCTTTGTAGACTCTACAGAATCACTTCAGCAATGAGATGGATGGCATATAAAATTTAATAAGTAAATATGCTATTTCTCCCTCCAGCTGGCTTTCAAAATACAGCAAAAAAATAATCTACAGTTAATAACACTAAACAATAAATATGCATGCTTTTTTTTAAAAAAATGATTGTTCTTGGGATCAATAAATTTTAGAGCACAAAATTAAAAGTATTAAATAAAATATTAAAAATCTAAATACTTCGTACTCAGAGCCAAAATTAGCACAGCATGTACTGAATCTGCTGATATCATGTTTGTTTTAATCTGGTGGATGAGCATCTGCTACTTATTTACAATCATTTCAAATGGCACAATGATGCAGGAATGAGACAGCCTGGGGATAATGGATATAAAAATGTATTATAGAACTGTAAGATGCAGAATAAATAAGAAATGCCCCCCCGCCCCCTCCAAATGAATGTACAGTCAGTTTATAAATGTGAAGATAGAAGCATGTCATAGAATGGTTCTCTAGTCATATGGCACATGACTTCTAGCACCATCTTATCAGACATTACTTACCGGTATATCTTTCTATACGGGAGGCTCTGCCTCAGTGAAAGCTATTTGGAAGTTGTATGAATACTGAGATTAAATCATGGATTAGTTAATTCATAGAAGAAAAGTTATTGTTATCTCTCTTGCATTCTTGAAAGTTCTCCAACAGCTGCCAGGAAAGGAGGATCTGTGAAATCTGGCAGACTTACATCCTGTATTGAACAATCTTCCCCTCCTATCACATGTCCTTGAATCGCATCCTATAATGTCCAGAAGGGAGGAATGACTTTAAGAATCAAATTAATTTTGTAATCTTGCTTTCTATTAATCCTCTTAATTTATTAGTTCTGTGTTCATACAAAAATGTTAAATTAGGACATTCAAACCATAGCTTGCTGGATACATTATAGTAGATTGATTCACAAATTACACTAAGTAAAAATAAAAACTGTATGGCTCACTGTGATGTGTCAGTGAGTTCATATTTAGCTACTGTACATACTATATTCCTAGGGCATGCTCTAGACATTTTGCCCTGTAGACAAAGTCATAGTCTGGTGCTCCCTATGGTTTGGTTTCTTTCCTGATTTTGTTAGAAATTTTTTAAAAAAGTCTCTCTTGTTGTTGGGTTGTTTTTTTTTAAGCTTTACATTTATGATTTTCACTCCTGGACCATTCTTCTTTTCTTGGATATTTTCACTCTATTTCTACTGAAAAATTATATTTAACCTTCAAGGTGGTATACTGGATCACAGAGAGTGACATTTTTAATTGTGTTTTCTAAAGTATTTTAAATTTGGCACTTCTTAAAATTTGACACCCCTAAGCTGGTGCCTTCTAACTTTTAGCCTAATGTCAGCTCAGTGTATTCCCAATTTCTGATTTGGACGGTTCAGAAATAAGCACATAGCTTGAACTTCTATCCTCCAGTTGCTCCCTTATTTTTGTCATACTGTATTTAGAAGATTTCCTAAGAACACAAATTGCAAATATCCAAACTGGCAAAGTTTTTTTTTTAACTTGCAAAATTAAGTGTCTGGCATGTTGGAGTGAAAGGGGCCAACTTTTTTGAGCACTTTTGGCATTTAAACAATAAATTGGGTGCCTTTAGGTGCCTGAGTATCATAAGTTTAATTCTGCAAAATGGATGTTTGTGGACCCAAAACTATGATTAAGCTGGGTATAGTCTGGTATTTTCATTTTATAAGAGCTTCTTATTTGAATAACCTTACTAAATTTTCTTCCCAAATTAAATGACATTGCTGCAGCTGCTGAAAAATCAAGTACAGTACTCAATCAATTTGTAACCAAGTTGCAAATATAAATAATAGACTCAGGATACCACTTATTCATTTCTAGGATAATAATCTTATTTCATTAAGTAGGATTTGATAGTGTTTTATGCCTCTTTCTAAAAATGCCCAAGCAGTTCTGTTTTCTTACGTACACATTGCCTGCATAATACAGGTAATCCCCAGGTTACAAACATTCTCTTAGCGAATGTTCAAAGTTATGCATGTCCCCTAGTGTTTCCAAACAACGCCTGAAACTAAGAATCTTGCAGCACCACGACAATTGTTTGCCCTTATGAACAACTTCAGAGGCTCTGCAACATTCATCCTGCATGTTGCCAGATGAAATGGAGCTTCTGAGGGGTGGATTTCCCCTGGAGGCTCCATTTCAGCCTGCAATGGGCCTGGGGAGACCCGCAGAGGCTGAATGGTGCCTCAGAGGGCTGGATCCAGCCTCTGGAGACTCGGATCCGGCACCCAGGGGCTCTGTTTTGGCCTGCAATGGGCCAGGGGAGGCCTGCGGAGGCCCAAACAGGATGCATGAGGCTGGAGAGGAGTGTCATGGATAAATGCCTTATTCTAAAATGAAGGAGATATGTGCTCAAAGAGTACCAAGGGTTAATTTATTCTTCCTTTCTTAATGTATCCCTCTGTAGCCACTCCTACTCCCTAATCCCGCCTCACTGATATAAAAGGGGTTGTACGCTCCTCCTCCTTGCTTCTATCTACAATCACCCAGTGAATATAGAATGCCTTCTGTAAATAAACAATACTTTGTTTGAATACTATAATTCTGAATTCTTTATTGAGTCCGATCCTCGAATTACGGCAACAATCTGGTAGCAGAGGATGGTTGGCTGACTCAATAAGAAACAGACATGCCAAAGAAAGAAAACTTCAGAAACAAAAAAGAAAGACCCAACACCAGGGCACACAACAAAGAAATGGAAACAGATCAAGAAATGATCGATGAATCTACAACTATAATGACAAGAGAATCTGAAAACTTCACTAAAGACAACGAAGAGGTAATCGATGAACCCGACGATCAAGAAGCGAGCGAGACAGAAAACAACACGCTCAGAACAGAAATACTAAGACTGCTGAAAAGCCAAAAAGACGACAAAAATCTCATCGCGAATCTCCAAGATGAGCAGCAAGAGAAAATCACACCAACGCACCAAAATCTAAAGATCACAAAATGGTAAGCGAATTACCTATAGATGAGAGTGTAACTAAAAGAAAGACTAATGGTCCAGCGCAAAATTTTGAATGGCAGCCATCTTGGTTTTGCCAGCCCAGAAAAATGGCCGACTCAGGACCAATCAGAAAGCAGAGTTCAAAATGGCTGGCGCGAAAAGCTTTACACAGCATGAAAAATAAAAAGGAAAAAATCTATTCATCAGAAGAATCTGATACAGACACCGAAGAAACACCAAGCGAACTGCAAATCGAAACAGCTATGAAAACACTTTTTGCAACTTTCGGTCCGAATTTAAAAATATCGAAGAAATCGACGAAAATAACAGAACCAGCCGATCAAACAGCAAAGAAATTACAAACAGCACAATCCAAAGGCAAAGATGCAGAAGCAAGCAAGCAAATGATCCAACATCTATCCACTTCAACCCGAATGACAAGAACACTAACGCCCGAACCCAGAGAGCCTTGCAAGTACTCGCCCACACCACAATTGCTTCCGGGAGCCAGAGGCCTCAACCAAGACGACTACGATGGAAAGAAGCAAGCTCCGATCGTCACCTGGACACCTAAAGTCGAACCAAAGAGCGAGTCATCAGAGGAAGAGGAAGAACACTACGAGGGAGCTACAGCGACGAGAACTTTTCCCGACAGCTTCAGAAACGAAATGATCAATGCGCATGCGCAAATACGCCCGATGAATATAGAAACAATAAAGAACAGAGAGAACCATTCAGACTAATCGCGAGTATACCTGTATACCTATACCATTCTGCAATTATCAGCATATACAAAATCATGGACAGCCTCCAGTTGTAAGTAATGCAACAAATAACATTGGAAACTTGCCTAATGATTTTCCAAAATTGAGAATAGACGGTATTAATTTACAGGAATGGAGTCAACAACTCCAGGTTGTTTTCTTAAAAGAGAATTTATTGTTTTTCATAACTAACCCTCCTAAAAAACCATGGACCCTAAAATTGGACTGCCTACACCACAGAGCGTTTTATTTACTAATCTCTAGTATATCACCTGCTATCTATCATAGTATTAAGCATAATCTAACTGTCTCAGAAATAATTCATTGTATGTTTAAATTGTTTTATAGTGAGAGTGTGGCAACCACAACGAGAATGTCTAAAAATTTCTTCTCAGCCAGGATAAAACCTGGAACTACTATAAGTGAACATTTATTATCTCTAAACACAACTAGAGTCGAACTTCATTTAAGGGGAGAAATAATATCTGACCAGACGATGAAAAGCGTTATCATTAATTCATTAGACTCATCATGGGACAATTACATATCACATTTGGATACAATTAATTTAGGATATCTATCTATAGAGAGTTTATCAAATAGATTAATAGCTGAAGATAATTTGAGAAGAAGCCGCTACAGTACATACAAAGAACACAGACAGACCAAAAGGGTAGTATTCCAAGACAGGTATCAAGAATCAATTGAGTGTTATAATTGTGGATCCAAAGAACATTATAGAAGAGACTTTCCAAAACCTCCTAGGGAAAGACAAAAACATGACACTAGAAACAGATACCACGACAGACAATCATCTATTGACAGATACAGACATAGAAACTCACCAAACTTTAGAGAACATAGAAGGGGCAGAGATAACTCAAGAGATAGAAAGTCTATGTATGGATTAGATAAGTACACTATAACCAAAAAGCAAGACTCAAAGGATAATGCCTGGCTCATTGATTCCGGGGCAACAAATCACACAACACACGATAAGAAAATATTATCTTCCTTCGTAGAAGATAAATTTGTAATTAAAGTAGCAAATCAAGAGGAAGTCCAAGTCATTGGAAGAGGAAATGTAGAATTACCTGGTCTAGGGAAAATAGAGGGGGTTCTATTTATACCCAAAATTCCTCACAACATTCTTAGTGCAATAAAGCTAAGCAGGGACTCTAACATAAATATAATATTCTCAAAGGGAAAAGTAACTGTAGGGAAAAACAAAATAAACATAGGTAATATAATTACCAAAGGAGATTTACCATATTTAATCACAGAGGAAAGATGGCTACACAACATTGATTCAAACATGGAAAATGACACTAGCATAGAAAGTGAAAATGATAATGACAGTGACAATGAGGAACACGAACCAGAACATAATGATGAAACCATATCTGTCAGCAATACACATACCAACAAAAGACAAAGTGATGTTACATTTCACCTCTAGTCCTTTCTCTGCCTTTCAAAATGGAGTGGCGGAATGAAAAAACTCACTACAAACCATGATTAGATGTACATTAGAAGATGCTGGTTTAGGCAAACATTTCTGGTCGGAAGCACTATTATATTCCAATTATACACTTAACAGAATTTGGTCTAGTGTCATAAATAAAACACCATACGAATTGATGTATAGTAAAAAACCCAAGATAGCCCACATGCATGTATTTGGAGTTACAGCAGATGTACATATACCAAAACAATTGAGACGTAAGGGAGATAATGTATCTAGGAGGCTCAGATTCATGGGCTATGAAACAGGTACTAAAGGATATAGATTTATTGACAATAATAACAAGTTCATAATTTCTAGGACAGCTGTATTTCACAAACAGGCCAATTGGTCTAAGATACATCTTAATGAGATACTCCCAACAACAAGACCAGATATTAAGACACAAGATAAAACAGAAAGGGAAGGACAAAACTGCAGTACACAAAAGAGCAACACCAAAACATGGATGGGAAATTGTCCCAAAATTAAAACAGATTCATTAACACAAAAGGAAGCAAGATATTTACATGATAACAACAGCAGACCAGAAAGAACAATTAGATGTAACAGGAATCAAGTACCAAAAAGATATAAGGATTACATAATGCATATAAATAATGATACATCAACACCTAATACATATGAAGAAGTATTAAAACTCCCCACAGAAGAAAGAAAGAAATGGGAATTAGCCATGGCCAAAGAAATGGATAGTTTACGGGAACTCAAAGTATTCACTCCAACACCAGCTCCAAAAGATAAAACAATTATAGGCACTAGGTGGATATTTAAAATTAAGAATCTAGAAGGAGGTAACACATTATATAAAGCAAGACTGGTTGCACAGGGCTTTGCCCAAAGATACCCTGAGGATTATACCGACACATATTCTCCCACTGTAAGAACTGAAAGTGTTAAGACAGCTTTAGTGATAGCATCAGCCCTTAATCTTGAAGTCTTTCAATACGATATACAAACTGCATACCTACATGCAAAACTTGATAAAGAAATATATGTAAGAGCTCCTCATAGTCAAAACACAAATAGAAGCGAAACATGGTTACTAAACAAAAGTTTGTATGGATTGAAGCAATCCGGCAAACGCTGGTATGAATGTTTGGTCAACGTACTCAAAACTATGAACTTCAATGCTACAACTGCAGACAATTGTTTCTTTGTTAGGAGAGATGGTGATTCATTAGAATTTGCATTAATTTATGTGGATGACATTTTGTATATTGGCAAACATAAAGATAAGAGAGATATATTTGTAACAAAATTAGGAGAACATTTCTCATTGAAATCATTGGGGAAAGTAAATAAATATCTTGGAGTACAAATTAGTAAAACTAAAAAAGGATTTAGATTGTCTCAGAAGGATAAAATTATTGAACTCTTGAACAGGTGCAATATGAATGATGCAAAGCCTTGTGATACCCCAATGCAAGCTGATTTTCTAAAGAATATGAATGAATCATCTCCTGAGTTTAATGATAATACACTTTACAGATCAGTTATTGGTTCCCTTTTGTATATCGCCAATTGGACCAGACCCGATATTGCTCTACCCCTTAATTTGTTGTCCAGATATGTTAGTAAGCCTTTGATTTATCATTGGGAAGCTATTAAAAGGGTGTTAAGGTATTTGAAACACAGCTTAGATTTTTGCCTATTGTTGGAACCCAACAATGTTGAAGAGCCTATTCTCACTTGTTACGCCGATGCTGACTGGGCAGGCGACACTAAAAGCAGGAAGAGCACTTCCGGCTATGTATTCTTTCTTAACAATTGCCCAGTCTACTGGTATACTGGAAAACAAGATTTAGTAGCTACATCAACTACTGAAGCAGAGTATATTTGCTTGTCAAAAGCTTCTAATAATCTCATATGGTTCAATGATCTATTAACCAATGTTTGGAAGAGTCCTTCACTACCATTCACTATATATGAAGATAACAAAGCTGCAATAGAGATATCTAGAGCAGATGCTATTGGTCAAAGATCTAGGCATATAGATATCAAATACAAACATGTAAGACAATTATCTCAAAATGGATTCATTAAAGCTATTCATTGTGAAACCACAGAACAAATAGCTGATATACTAACTAAACCTTTACAATCAAAACAACATAAATATTTAACTTCAAAATTACATGTTTTATATTGTTCTGAATCTGAATGTAACTACTGTTGTATGTCGAATCGGCATTTAGAGGGGGATTTGTCATGGATAAATGCCTTATTCTAAAATGAAGGAGATATGTGCTCATAGAGTACCAAGGGTTAATTTATTCTTCCTTTCCTAATGTATCCCTCTGTAGCCACTCCTACTCCCTAATCCCGCCTCACTGATATAAAAGGGGATGTACGCTCCTCCTCCTTGCTTCTATCTACAATCACCCAGTGAATATAGAATGCCTTCTGTAAATAAACAATACTTTGTTTGAATACTATAATTCTGAATTCTTTATTGAGTCCGATCCTCGAATTACGGCAACAAGGAGATTGCTTTCTAGATCTTCACAAGGTAAGTGACCTGGCGTGGCAGATTGGGGGGACAAGCAATTTGGGCTGGCATGTGGTATTTCAGTGGGTCGGGAAGGCCTTGGATAGTCTTAAGAAGGTGGTCTGTTCCATTGGTAGGCCCACCATAGCCTTCTCAACCCTGAAATATCTTGCATTCGATTAGCAAATACATGGGTGAAAGGAGGGAGTGATTTCTGGATCAAATTGCTTTTGACTGCCCAAATTCCCAGATTTTGTTTTAAATACAAAAGCTGAGAATGTAGTGTCTTACTGTCTTTGTACCAGAATTTGTGAAAGAACAGAGCCAAGTACTTAACAACATTGTGTACAGTATCAGAAAGCAATGTGGCTCCTGCTTTTTACATTAGATACAACTCTAATTCTCTTCAAGATGATTCCCTTGTTCAGGGAGTATCCACCATGGCTTCACTTTATTAATTTTATCCTCTTTCTACTTAATTCACACCTTCAGGCAGAGATCCCTGTCAAAGTGCAGCAATTCATGCAAATAAGTGTGAAATCCTGGAAATTGTTCTGAATGAATATTCTCTAATAATTTGCCCAGGTTGAATAAGTAGCAAATTCCTTCTGACAACAGAAAAATTCATGAACTAAAGCTCTTCACAATAATAATTTAATCTGTTTAACACTGGAATCAATGTGAAATGTAATCCTTTTTGGACACCAATGCACAGGTACATCTACGAAATCTGAGATACATTAGAGTTATATTCCCAGGGTTCCTATTCAGAGTCATATAGAAGTATGCTAACATATTTAACAAAATCCTGCGTCTCAGAATAAATATAATACTCAAGCCAGTTAGTATATCTCTCTTTTTTTTAAAAAAAAAAAAATCCCTCTCAGAAAATGAGATTTTCTGAATGGGATGATTTCTTAAGGTTTGGAGTACAAATTTGGAGTTTAAACAGGGGGACAGCACCAATTATTTTAAAAAGAAATCTGTGCTGCCGTTTCTTGTAACAAAAAGTGCAGATATGCCTTTCATTAAAAGTATAAGGCCATTTCAAAGTCACAATGATTATCAGGGAGGCCAAAGAACCATTGTGATATCACGCCCGCCAGCAGCTTAACTTCTTAGCAACTCAGATCTTATGTCAAATTGGCAGCAGTGCTCAGGCAAGAAGACATTTCTCTCCTAGCTTGTTGGTCTCTGAGCTGCAGGAAAGGAAAGAAAAGGGAAAATCATGTAAGTAAGATTTCACGTCAAAGTCTTCATTCTCCAGGAGGGCTCTTTGCCAATCCAGTGCAGGAAGGGGTATCTTTAATACACTTTTTCTCTTCAGTTTTGGGAGAACTTTGCCGGTCAGCTGAGAATGAAAGGAGGCTCATAATTAAATCTGAGTGGACAGTTGGTGGAAATTATTTCCCCTATCATTCGTAGAGAAGCCACCCTTCTGAACACAATTTGGTCCCCTTCATAATTATGCAGCCACATAGTTGTCCCAAGTGAAGGTAGTGGCGGGGTGGAGAATACAGCAGTACATACTTAGATTGTTGTGGAAGAATAATTAATTCAATCACATTCAATTCTACACACTATCATTATAGATGCACATCAACAAAATATTGTTAAACAGAAATCACATCAAGTTGATCAATTCAAATCATCGGAGACTTCCCATTTAGACAGGCTTTATGTTTTTATTACCTGCTAAACCCCGGGTGGGAAGAACAATAAACAATTTCTTCTTTCAGCCTGGTTAAAAATCTTTGGCACAAAGATTTTCTTTCTCCTCTCTCCTTTAGATTTCATCAAACAGACCCTAGCAAACTCTGCCTGACACTTAATTAACCAAGGGGGTCTCTCTTTTTTCCCCTTTCTGGCCACCTTACGCCTAAGGCTGGCTACTTATTAACACAATCTAGAGGGTTGAAAAAAGCCTTTTTCCCCTCTCAGGAGATTGATCAGGTCTCCTCTTCTGTTCCAAAAATGAACGGGACCTTTATATTCCCCGTTTAAATGAATACTTGCCTGGCAAGCGTCGCTTCCTCGGCCGGCCATGGAGTTACTGGGTCTTGTCTGCCCCCCTTGTGGGTCCTTGGCTTAAGCTGCTTCGCCAGCGAGCATACGGCAATCTCTCAACAAAGGATTCTGTTGACTTCAAAGGAGTCTTGGTACCAGCTGTCAAATCCTTGGTGGGAAAGGCCGCTCTCGCTGGGGCAGTTCGCCTAGGAAGAAAAAAATCTCTGCTTCTAAAAGTCCCATCTGGGGTGCCAAAATTGTTGTGGAAGAAGGAATTAAAGAAACATCCCTTCAGGGCAGACAGAATCAGTTTATTTATTTATTGCAATAAAGGATCAGACCAGTATCCTTACCAAAGAGTCTGAACAAAAGCATGAAAGAAAATCTCAGTCTTTATACATGGTCAGACAAAGGATTCTGTGAAGTCAGCATTTCTTATCACTACAGACATTAACTACACAAAATGACATACCTTAATTACTGAGTTTGTTACTATCTTTGCAAAACAGTTATAATTCTTTTTAGAAATCACTGAAGCATAGATTCAAATTATTTTCTAGTTGAAACAATAATATGGTCATCTTCGTCTCTCTGACTTTCAAAATGTAAATCACCAGACTGTCTTTATCTGTGACAACTGAGGGGCTTTGTTTTACAAATCCTACTTGAAAGGAATGTGTTTGCCTACGTGCTGGATACATTTGCAAGCACAATTTCTCTTCTACAATACTGTGAACAAAGAGGGCCCTTCAATGATCATCTAGCTGGACCCGCTTTTACTTTATTTATTACTTTATTTATTACTTTACTACTTTACTATGTTTCTCTGTTGTGAGCCTGCTCTCTTGAACAACATTGCTCCAGAAATTAGTATGGCCTTACAGATCTGTAAGCATGCCTCTTAGTCTGGTTCTGCCCCAGACCTTGGCTCAGTGTGTGTCCAGGCCTTTAAAGTGGAGAATGGGATTAATGTCTTCCTGATTTGCTCTCTCTGGGTAACTGTTGCTCTTTTGTTATGATATTTTTTCTCTCTGTTTTTAATTTTGAAGCAACCCAGGGTATTTCTGCAGTCAGAATTTTATCTATAGTCTTCTCACTTTTGCTCCAGTTTCCTTCTAACTGCATATATCTTACACATTTGCCTCCTTGTAAGACAAGAGGAAGATAAGAGCTCATTATATTGATTCAAATCTCCTTGGCCTAATTCAACAATTACAATGTACTGGAAATGTTGAGGGTTATAGGTTTGGTGAGTACTGGAGCTGCCAAAGCCACAGTCAAAATGACTACTGTGACATCAGCAGCTTAGTCTCTCAGATCAGAGGTAAAATTGGCAGCAGTGGTCAGGAAAGAAGATAGAACTTTGTTTGGGTTTTAAGTTGAAAGAAAGATAGGAAAGGGATAATCATGTAAGACTTCATAGCAATCTTCATTCTTTAAGACAGTCTGAGATGGCTCTCTGCCAATCCACTCTAGAAAGGGATACCTTTAATACCCTTTAACTTTTCTTCTCAATTCAGTAGTTCTGGAAATAATTGGGACTGAAAGAAGGCTCATAATCTAAACAGAGAGGAAAGAAGGTAGAAATTACAGGGCTCTCTTTTGCTATTCTCCCCAATGAAATGACCCTACTGCATACACTGGCCTACTCATCCTGAATATCTCTTCTATCCAGGGGTGAAATCTAAAATTTTTCCCTACCAGTTCTGTGGGCGTGGCTTGGTGGGAGGGTGTGTCCTGTGACTGAGTGGGCATGACCAACTCAGTCATTTAGCCACGCCCACTCAGTCACAATGCCCCCTCCCACCAAGCCACACCCACAGAACCCAGTAGGTAATCTTTTTAAATTTCTATTCTGCCGGCGTGTCCTTACCTTTCTCCCGTGACTCCGCCCACCTGCCCCATTCCTCGGAGTTGGGGAATGCACCATTCCCTGACTCCTACTGCCCACCTTTCTCCCGCAGCTGACTGTCAGGGAAGGCAAGCGCCTGAAAGGTACTAGAGTCGCTCACTCTCCTTCTTGAATGAGCCGCTCTGGTCCACGTGCCGGCTGCGGAAGCGCACACTGTTTATTTAATTCAGTGGTAGGTTGATGTGCGCTTGCGCAGCCAGCGCATGGACCAGAGTGGCTCATTCAAGAAGGAGAGTGAGCGATTCCGGTACCTTTCGGGCGCTTGCCTTCCCTGATAGCCAGCCGCGGGAGAAAGGTGGGCAGTAGGAGTCGGGGAATGCACCCTTCCCCGACTCCTACTGCTCACCTGGGGCGGGTGGGTGGGTGGGCGGAGCCTGCAGCTTCCATTGCTACCGGTTCTCCGAACTACCGGCCATCACCGCTACCTACTTGGACCGGATCGCCCGAGCTGGTCTGAACCGGGAGCATTTCACCCCTGCTTCTATCCCATCATAACCATGCATCCTCACAGTGTGCCAAAAATGTAGATCACCTGAATTAGTTCTCCAGACTTGCCCATTTCCTGGCAGTCTTTGGGGAGAATTTGTTCTTCATCAAGATGCTTCACTTTATTCAAGAATAATTTATCCACAATCAGGAAAGGGGAAACATAATAGAACATTTCCCACAAGAAGCTCTTTTGTCTCCCTTATGGTTGCTATCTTCTACCTGTTCCTGCACAAGGGAAATCTCTGCAAATAATTTCTCTCATCTTTTTCTCTCTGTTGTAGGCTATCCAAAATAATACAATTCTTTCTTAGAAAGAATAACAAAGTTGTCCCAGAAGGACTGCTGAAGAAAAGGCCCTGCATTCTCCTCATCCTCCAGAAGAGCAACAGAATCCGACCTACGCAGACTCTTGGAAAATCCTCCAAGAAGTACATTCTGGGTTTTGCCTGAAGGCTAGGATGCTTCTGACCTCAGTACAGAGAAAGTCCAAGAGGGGCAGGATCTCCTCCAAACTGAGACATCATCGCTATTGGAATGGGACATCATCGCTGTGGCATCATCACTATTGAAAATGGTGGTAAAAAGCCTAGAAGGTGATAGAATGCAGGAGAGACCAAGGTTATAATAGGGAGGAGTTGTTAAAAAGGAGCAGAAATCTCTAATATATGATTCTAATCTTCAAGAGAAATGAATCTTTTGTCACCTGAATAAGTATTTCAACCATCTAAGCATGTCCCACTTTTCTGGATCCTGCAATGGGTGGACCATAAATTTCACCCCCTTTCTGCTTGATATATTGTGAGGTGGGGGTTGTGGTGCCCATAAGTTTACTGTCTTATTTTCAGATTCCCAGGCTTCCAATTCTGTTTTGAGGATGCAAGGGAAAATATGGCACTGCTTAAGATAAGCAACCATTCCCCCTTCCTTCTTACTTTTCCCAAAGAAAATCAAACTGTTGGCTCAGCCATCAAGCACTGAGATTCAAGAATGTACATCCCAGTTTACAAAACTTTGTAGAGAGGGGCTTAATTCCTCCCCACTTTTAGGTTCCCTTAATTTTTAAAAAACTTTTCTGAGAAGCAAAATTCCCCTCATTGATTCTGATACATCCTGAGAGCACTAGTCTCTTTTCCTCTACCACATGAATAAAAAAAGGAGAAAAAAAAGGGAGAAGTTTAAAAAAGTGTTTTCCCTGGACACAAAGTTGCCTACCCTTCCATAGGGCAAAATTGGCTATGTCTACAGGTGTCAAAGCAGGTTCTTTTCGAGCTGAAATACTAATACACACCCATAAAACCATACCCTAAATAAGAGAAAGTGGCATAGAAACTATGAGGATAGCAGGATTTCCACTGTCATAGGGAAATTAATGATGGAATCTACTTTCTCTTCCATCAGATCATACAGTACTGGAGGATCTAAAAAATCTGGAGCTGTTGACCTCTGGAGAAGAAATGGCAAAGTGAAGATGGCTCCACTAAAAGTAGAGCTGATGACCATAGCAGAATGAAGAGCTGGCAAGTAGAGCAGCTTTGTCATTCCTCTCTGGACAAGGAAAAGACTTGAGATCGCCACAGTGCTTCATACAGTTGCTCCTTGCAAGAAGACCACAAGTCAGCAGTCTTCAGTGGGTTTAGAATTCTCAGTCACAAGGGAATAACTTATCTTTTTACTCAAATTGTAGTAGGTGCCTTCAAAAGGACACTGGGTTTACATATTTTCTTTTGTAATCAATTTTAGTATTTTGTAATCAATATTATTCTATTCTATATTATATTGAAGATTAAATATTTAAAAGCGTTTGAACAAAATCAGCATGTGTGAGTCTACTGAGATACAGCTAAGCCAATGCAGGCCTTCTCATACTTCTTATCTTTGTGAAATTCTTTCAAGAACTAACTAATCTCAGTTTGAAAGGAATTTGGACAATAATATAGAATAGAGATGGACAAAGATGAAGATTTGTGGGTGACAAATCTAGTTTGGCTTTAAATACAAAGTCCCTAGCCTGCCAACTAGAGTTATGTATTCAGGAATGTTTCAGGAATCACACACTGAAACTGTCTTTGAGCAGTTGCTGAGAATTGTTTGCTCTAAATCCAGGATCTCAGTCTCTTCACATAAACAGCCATTCCTCATTTTCCTCAAGATTTCCTTTTGCACAGACTCTGGTGCCTTTTATTTAGCTCTTCGCATCAAGATACTGACAACACATTGGAGACCCTGGAGGATAATACAGGACAACTTGTGTGAGCCAGATCTGTTGAATCTTGGCCATTTGATCATTCAAGAAGTAATATATGTTTATGCATTTGGTCCATCCTTTTCTGACCTAAGGCATATAAGTTAGCACATCAAGAAAAACATGGGACAAGAAATTTTATATTCCCATGGTTGGAATACTATTAATTGGAATTCTTTTGTGAGCACATTTTATAGCCATAGTAACATTTATATACTGGAGAGATTACAGTTCTCAAGTTATGATGGCAATTGGAATTGCCATTGATAAATGATGTAGTCATAAAGCATAACATTGTATGACTGCATTATTTAGTGACAGCAATTCCACCACTTGCTTGCTGTCACTAAGCGAAGGCATTCTGTGACTTCAGCTTCCAATTTCCTCTCATCTTTCCCATTGATGTTGCTTGTGGGAAAAGGGCAGGGAATGTCAAAAAACATAATGTGACCACAAGGATGCTGTGATAGCCAGGATTCCAAGAACCAATCGTAAGTCCTCCTTGTTTGCAAGTCACTGAACAAGTGGTTGAATGATGCATTGCTTAAATGATATAGGCAGAGAGGAAAGCTGCCAGGAAGATGAAAATCTCATGATTACACCAGCCTTATCTAGGGAAGAGAAGGAAGGCTGAGGTGACTGAATCTAGTTCCTTTTTCTTCTCAATACCTTCCTGAGACATTAGAACCTTTTCAGAAGGATTCTATGGGTTCCAGTGGATAATCAGAGCATGCTACCAAGAAACGGACACACTCCTGAGGAAAAGTACAGCTTCTCCAATCTTACTAGCAATTGCTGGAGGATGCTGCTGCTGTATAGCACTTTGCTAATCTACTGCTGAAAGCCTAGCAAAGAAGGAAAGAAACCCCACAAACAAAATGTCAGGGTTCCAAGTAACACCCCCAACGACATCAAACTCTGAGGCTTGAAGTTCCTCAAAGCTAACTTTTATTAGAGATGTCATATTGACACATCTGGGAAAACCCAAATCTGAGAGGTTCCGGGTTTTCCTCACCCAAGAGAAAGTTCAAGTCCTTGCCCCTCACCCACTTGTTTATCACACGAACCAATCAGGTACCCTCCGGAACAAAAGATATCTCCTCATTCTTCTCAGCACAGCTGCAGGGCACAATGGCCTTGACTTCTTAAAAGAATTATATTTTGACTACATATCTTATTCACTCTTTACTATTCCCCCTCTCATTTTCCCACAGGAGAATTTGTGGCAGGCCTGAAGCCTGAAGGTACAAAAGTAGAAAGATGGCTTCCAGATCTGACACAAAGGCTGTTAAAAAATGGGGAGTCTAAGAAAATGTGGTAATGTCATGGACTGGCAGCTGAATTATCTGGACAACCCAAGTAGCCAGATGATGTGAATCTGCATCATCTGAGGTGAGAGTGAAGGGAAAGAAGACAAACCATTAGGAGGAAAAACAAGGAAAGGAAAGAAGATGAAGAAAGTGGACAGAAGAACAGAGTGCAAAGCAGTCTCAAAAAGGCACTGTGAGGAATTGCAACAGCCCTTCAAAGATCCAACCCAAGAGCCAGCTCTGGGAAGCGAGTCACCTGTCTGCTAACCAATGTGGGGATCCATAGTTTTCTCATTTCCTGATGCTGAATAACTTTTTTCCCAATTCATAATTCACATATCACATCCTGAATGGGGAAATTAAAAAAAACACATTCAGGGTTTAATCTATCTTGATACAACTGATTTCACATGAGGTATATGTGGTCCCATCTTACATGCTTTTCTTCGTTCCCCTGTCTTTGTTACTTAGAGTTTATAATTTATTCAGCATCATACAGTATGTCTATATGGAGGAAGTTGTCCAATATTGGCTACTGTTGTGCATTAGTCTTTGCTTCCTTCAAGAACCAAACATGGGCAGTTTTCAGCTGACCAGAAAAGTGTTCATGCTTATCTGTAAGTGACTTTGATTGCTTATAGAAATGAGCTATTTTATCTATCTCCATGACAGACATGGTTAGATAAGGTTATGCAGGACACACCATAAGAAACAGTCACATGTAAATCTGGAATTACTGAAGGACTAAGTGATAGAAAATAACAAAAGAGTCAGAATGAAGAAGCAATCCAGAACTGGGGTACAAATTCAGAAACAGGATTAAAGAAGAATCAAGCACATCTGTGTTGAGGAAGGTGTAATATTCAAGCAATATGGAACAGGAATTCAAGACATTTTATTTATTATAACATAATCCAGGGTTAGTCTGCCTGTCCATGCACTGCACATTTAAAGTGCACTGCATGGAATAAATGCATATGGATCTAGAATTTTTAACAATGTAAGAGTTTCGAATTACCTCCCATAGAGCATCAAAAATGGCAGTTCTCATTCAAAGCATACTGAAGGAAAATGCCTGTAAAATATCTCACATCCAACATTATATGGACAATATGATGTGAAATCTATAATCAAATTGAAGTTAATTGAAGTTAAATATAACAACCCACCCATTAAGTTCTGCTGTGCAATTGATTTGATTTGCCCAATACTTGAAATTATAGCTTATAAGGAGAAGCAACTTCAGCAAGAGATGGAAGAGCAGCTTAAGCAGGTGGAACCAGAGACAGCGGAGATGCAGGGTGCTATAGGAGGTTTTCTGGAGGAGCCCCTGTTAGAGCCCTCTCCCATTCTGTCTACAAGAGACGTGGCTTTGGACCTAGTCCGGATGGCTGAAGCTAAAGACCAGCGTGTAACTCGAGCAATTTCTAAGCAACTTAAAGAAAAGCAACAACAGGAAAGGCCCAAGTCACAACAATATAAGAAGGGAGTTAAGAGTACTACACAAGAATGTGAAGCCATGGGGGGAGCAAAGCCGAAGACTTCGGAAGATATTTGGCAATTTTGCTTGTCACTTCAAAAAAGTCTACATGATGATTAAGTTTTTATCTTGGAATGTGAATGGATTAAATTCACCACAGAAAAGGAAGAAATTATTTACATATTTGAGACAATTTAATAATGATATAATTTGCCTACAAGAAACTCATATCAGAACACAAGATCAAAAATGTTTGATAAATTCAAAACTAGGAATACATTTCATAGCTTCAAATCCGGAAAAAAAGAATGGTGTGGTTATTTATATAAATAAAAGACTGTCAGCTAAAATTATAGAAGCAGATGAAGGTGGTAGGTTTATAGCAATTGAACTGTATACAGTAAGTGGCCAAATTCTAGTGATCGGAATTTATGCTCCTAACCAACAACAGGATCATTTTTACAAAACTTTGCATTCCAAAATATTGCAATGGGACTATAGATCCATTTTAATCATGGGAGATTGGAATGGAGTAATTGACTCAAAAATAGATAAAAAGAGTTTGGCAAAGTCTAGGATTAGACTACCACAGACTTTTTTTGATATGAAAGAAGATTTGGAATTAAAAGATATTTGGAGAATACATAATCCAAAAGAATTGGACTTTACTTTCTTCTCAGATAGACATAGATCTTTTTCTAGGATTGACTTTATTTTATTATCAGCTGATTTACTTGTTAAGACTAAAAGAACAAAGATTTTTCCAAGAACTCTAACCGACCATAGCCCAGTATGGATAGAAATTGAGATGGGTAAGATTGAGAGAAGATCATGGAGATTAAATGAAAACTTGTTTAGATATGAAAAAAATATAACAGAATTTAAAAAGCAGATGAAAGAATTTTTTGAAATGAATTTGAATAAAGGTACCCCCATTGAAATCATGTGGGATGCGAGTAAAGCGTATATGAGAGGGGTACTTATTCATATGAACTCTAAACATAAACTGAATCGACAAAAGAAAAGACTTGAAATGGAAGCAGAAATAAAGAACAAAGAACAGTTACTTATTAAAAATCCAACAGATGAAAGAATACGTGGTGCTATAAAACTTTTGAAAGATCAATTTCAAATGCTTATGGCGGAACAAACAGCAACAAATCTACAATATGCCAAACATAATACATTTTGTAATGCTAATAAACCGGGCAGATGGTTGGCTTATACACTAAGGAAGAAGCAGAGTATATGGACTATTGACAGTATTGATATTGGAGGGAAGGAAATCTTTCAACAAAAATTAATTAAAGAAGTTTTCGTAGATTATTATACTAAATTATATGCTAAAGATGACATGCAGAATGGATTTATAGAAAAATATTTAGAAAATAAAAGAGTTACAAAAATTACCAACCAACAAAAGGAGAGAATGAATTATCCTATAACAGCTGAGGAGATTATTGCCGCAATTAAACAATTGAAAACAGCTAAAGCTCCGGGAACGGATGGTTTAACTGCGGTGTACTATAAAACTTTGCAAGCAGAAATGGTTGAACATCTTAGAGATTTATTTTGTAATATACAACAAGGGGGTAAAATACCCCCATCATGGAAAACAGCTTACGTTTCTTTGATACCAAAAGAGCAAACAGGTCCTAAAAAACCTGAGAACTTTAGACCAATATCTCTTCTGAACAATGATTATAAAATATATGCAAAAGTATTAGCCAACAGGTTGATGCCAGTTATCCAAGAGGTGATTCATGGTGACCAAGCGGGATTTATAGAAGGCAGATATATGAAGGACAATGTAAGGCAAGTTATAGACTTATTGGAATATCTTGAGAAGAATAAACAAATCCCTGCAGTGCTGGTTTTCCTGGATGCGGAGAAGGCCTTTGATAGAGTGGATTGGAATTTTCTATTAAAAACTTTAAAAAAGATGGACTTTAGGGATCAATTTATATAGGCGGTTTCAGCAATTTATCAAGAACAAAAGGCACAGATTATTATTAATGGAAGTTTGACAACAGACTTTAATATTGAGAAAGGAACAAGACAAGGTTGTCCGTTATCCCCATTGTTATTTATTTTAACATTAGAAGTCTTGTTGAACACAATATGGGACTCGAGTACGGGACTTGAAAGGAATAGTGATAAGGCGAGAGGACTATAGAATAAGGGCATTTGCAGATGATCTGGTTGTTACCCTAACACAGCCGATGGAATCAATAATCCAGATGAAAGACATTATAAAAGACTATGGTACAGTATCAGGATTTAGACTGAACCAGAAAAAGATTAAGATGATAGTTAAAAATATGACACAAGATCGACAACATGAACTTGAAAGGAGGGCAGGTTTTGAGATTGTACCAAAGGTTAAATATCTAGGAGTTCAGGTTGCAGCATCAAATATGAAATTGTTTCAAAATAATTATGAGGTGTTGTGGTGAGATGTACAGAAAGATATGGAGACTTGGAAAAAACTGCAGCTGTCTCTACTTGGAAGAATAGCAGCACTTAAGATGAACATTTTACCAAGATTTCTTTTTTTGTTTCAAATGATTCTGGTGCTTAAAAGTGATAAACAACTGAGAGAATGGCAAAGAGGACTGAATAAGTTTGTCTGGAATGAGAAAAAGCCGAGAGTTAAACTGAAAATCATGCAAGATGTTCCAGAAAGGGGAGGTCTTAAACTTCCAAACCTACAATTATATTATGAAGCAGCAGCTTTGACGCAAGCAAGTGATTGGTTTGGAAGGAAAAAGATTGGAATAATGAATATAGAAAGTTTTGATCTTGAATTTGGTTGGCATGCTTATTTATTTTATGAGAACAAAGTGGATAAAGTATTTAAAAGCCACATACTTAGAGACTCTTTGATGAGAGTTTGGAAGAAGCACCAATTTAAATGGGATTACAAAATACCGTTATGGCTGGATCTTGGTCATATCATGTGGAATACAAATATAATGTCACTCGGAGGGTTTTTATATAAAGAAGTTCTTTTTGCAGATGCGGGCAGATGGCAACTGAAGACTTTAGAAACGCTGTTGGAAGAAGGGATTAATTTAACTTGGCTACAGTATAATCAACTTCAATTGAGATGGAAAGAGGACCCAAAAACTGGTATAATGATGCATGAGGAAGAATTGGTTAGACATATAAAAGAGAAAGGTCCAATGCATATTAAAAGGGTTTATAATGTTTTGTTAGAAAGGGATTCAGAAACTGAATTGGTTAAAGATTGCATGATAAAGTGGGCACAAAATTTTGCAGAACCAGTGATGTTGGAAACATGGGAAAAAATATGGGTTCAGAATGTTAAATTTACACAGTCGCAGAATTTGAGGGAAAATTTTTATAAAATGTTTTATAGATGGCATTTAGATCCTAAGAAATTGTCATGCATGTATCCTAATGTTCAATCTAAATGCTGGAGATGTGACTGTCTAGATGCCACATATTATCATGTGTGGTGGACTTGTAAGAAAGTGAAGGCTTTTTGGATAAAAATTTGGTGGGTCATGCAGAATGTTTTGAAGAAAAAAATTCAATTTTCTCCACAATTGTTTTTATTGGGTATAGTTAAGGGTTTTACATTGGGTGAAATAAAGTTGATATTGTATATGATAACAGCAGCGAGATTACTGATAGGTCAATACTGGAAAAATGAAGTTATGCCTACTATCGAGGAATGGATTTTGAAGATGGCCAGCTTTGCAGAGATGGCGAAGATTTCAGCATATTTAAAAGATCGCTCCCAAGAGACTTATGAATGGGAGTGGAAAAAGTGGATAGATTATGTGCAGAACAAATATCAAACTAGGAAGTATCAGATAGCTTTTAACTGAAAGTATTATGTAAAGATAGAAATATTTGAATTTTGTGAAGATGAAAAAATATATTGGGGGTGAAGGGGTTCAAGTTTTATAAAAAGGGGATTTTGATTTGGATTATATTCTGTGGAAGTCCGGGGAGGAGGGGTAGGTGGGAGGGGGTTAGGGAGGGTTGGGGGGTTTAGGGAGGGTTGGGGGGGTTAGGGAGGGTTAGGGAGGTTAGGGAGGGTTGGGGGGTGGGGAAAGGGGAGAAAATGTAATTGTAAAACTTTTTCAATAGAATAAAATTAAAAAAAAGAAATTATAGCTTATGTATTGGGGGTTTGGGACTTATGGATCTATCTAAGCCATGAATGAGAGGTACATGCAGACTACTGTTACTGACATAAGCACCACTTTCCATAAAAATAGGTGGAGAAAATGAGAAATGTAACTTTGTAAAACATCACTAAGTCTTTGGCCATTGCTTAAGACATATCATGAAGGAGAAAGAGAAGAAGAATGCAAATTATATAAGTTTTATTTTTTTTAGTTTTAATATTCCTATATTTTTAAAGATAAACTCAGGTCAACTTCATACATAATACATCTATTCAATGTAGTAGTCCTTAGTGCTACAGCAATGGGTGAGTCTTCTCAGGCTGTTGTCAATCTCACCAGAGAATTCTCTTGGGGGAGAGCAAAAGAGCTGGATCACTGGCAGCTTCTCCTTCATTAACTCTTGTTAAGGGGCCAAAGATCATTTGACGGCCGTGGCCAGGGGGGCTTTTTATCAGGTTCGCCTGATACGCCAGTTGCGCCCCTTTCTAGATCGGGACTCCCTACGCACAGTCACTCAAGCACTCGTCACTTCCCGCCTGGACTACTGTAACGCTCTCTACATGGGGCTCCCCCTGGGGTGCACCCGGAGGCTCCAGCTGATCCAGAACGCGGCTGCGCGGGGGATTATGGGGGCGACGAGGCGCTCCCATGTGACACCTCTCCTGCGCGAGCTGCACTGGCTCCCGGTGGTCTTCCGGGTGCGCTTCAAGGTGTTGGTGACCACCTTTAAAGTGCTCCATGGCTTAGGGCCGGGGTATTTTCGAGACCGCCTTCTGCCACCAATAGCCTCCCACCGGCCAGTACGCTCGCACAGAGTGGGCCTCCTCAGGGTGCCGTCCGCCAGACAATGTCGGCTGGCGACCCCCAGGGGGAGAGCCTTCTTTGTGGCGGCGCCCACCCTCTGGAACAACCTCCCCCCAGGGTTACGTACAATAACAGACCTCCGGATTTTTCGTCGGGCCCTGAAAACTCATTTATTCCAACTAGCTGGGCTGGCTTGAGTCAAATTTTTAAACTATTTTAAATTGGAATTGTTTTTAATTATGGCCAAATTATCTAATTATTTTAATCAGCTTTTAATTTTTCTATGTCTGGTTTTTACTTTGGCTGTGCACCGCCCTGAGTCCTATATTGGAGAAGGGCGGTATAGAAATTTAAATAAATGAAAATGAATGAAATGAAATTTACTCTTGGTTTCCTCTCCACTGCTCTTTAGAAGCATATGTTCAAACTCCCAATTTAAAGGAGGGGAAATCATGCCATCAATTTTCAGCAATGATTTATACCAGAAAAAGTATGGAGCCATGAACATCTTTCGGCTTGCAAGTTGCCTATTCATAATTTACAAGATATTTGGTTGCAAAGGATCTCTTTTGTTATCAGGCAGAATGACAAAAATAAGCAGGAGTACACTTGAGGAACTGGGTTAAACTGGGTTAATTCCTTTTAATTTTATGCAACAGTGAAGATATAAATTAACTGTCTTCAATTAGTATGGTAATACATATATAGCTCCAGTTGTAATTTCATTTGAAACAATATCAGAGAAATGGCCTGCATTGTTCAGTTCAGCTCATCTATATACTAGTAGTTCCACATACTGGATTGTTCGAAGTGGAAAAAGTAACTGTGAACAACTTTTAGGCTAGTATTATAAAATGTGCCAGCAAGTAATCTGGTTTTATCCACCCTGCTATAGAATTACTTTCTTATGTAGTCCTTTCTCTTGCCTTTCTATTTCTTTCTTCTTCTTGCTGTCTTGGGAAGTAATTTCCTACAGTGCTTCAGTGTAAGAGGGAAAAGTATCATATACCATTGTCCACAAAGGGCAGTTCTCAGAACCATTTTTTTTTGTTAGTTTTATGATTACAAGGAAGAACAGTTGTTTATTTGTACTATTCCAGTGAAGTAACTAAAGGAGTAATCCTTTAGGCTGCGATTCACAAAAGAAAGTTTCACCTAAAGATGAACTGGAAATAAATGGAAAGGCTCTTTGGGATCGTATGTGAAACATACAAGGATGTTCAAGGGAAACAAATTACAACAAAAATAATTTGATATTTTATTGGCTGTTTACTTATCTAAATTTTTAAGTCCTAAGATTTATCATGTCTGTGAAAAAAAATGAAGGAACAGGTCAGGAAAAAAGGAATGAGAAACTATGGTAAGGATGAAGCTGGAATTCCTTTTTAAATGCATACTTGGTTTTATTGGAATTGGATAAACTAACCCTTAATATTTAAGAAAGTTTTTTAAAAATAAACTGTGAAATGGTGAGTTTGGAAAGAAGCACTGATAGTCACTTCCATATGTTGATATATAAGAAAAATAGTATTTAAGTACAGCTTTCCTTTGAGGAAAAAAAAAGTCTCAACAGAGTCATACACTCCTTAATTTTTGCCTTTCAATTCTATCAGGTTTTTTTCCAGAGCTCTATTTACCTCCTAATTATCAAAGTAGATTGAACATATATCTCAATGTAAGAGCATTTCAAAGCAGTGTCTTTAAAAGAGGGAGAGAGCAAAAGAGCATATAGGTAGTCCTCGACATATGATTGTAATGCCCATTATGGTCGTATGTTTAAATGTCATAAAATGTCAGTTGTGTGACTGACCCAATTTTATAATACTTTTTGCAGTGGTCATTAAACAAACCAAAAAACCAATGCTACAGGCATGGTTTTGTTAAAAATCAAAAATGCCAGTTTTCAGCAAAACGTGTAAAACACAGTAATATGATGGTGGGATGCTGTAAAAGGCCATATGTGTTGCCTGGTGCCCAAAGTTCAGTCATGTGACTGCAAAGGGGGGGTCTGAGTGTCGGAACTTTGAATTTGGGTTATAAGCCACATTTTGGGGTTGGTGTAACTTTGTTGCTAAGCAACCAGTCATAAATCAAAGACTACCTGTACTGTGCTGCCATCTCTTTAAGGGAGAAATATATACTGTATTAAGAACACTTCTACTTCTCCAGAGTAATCTAAGTGATTAGTCATTTTCACCGAGATGCAGCAATTTAGATGGCTGAGCTTGGACACCAAAATTAATTTTCTTAAAACATTTTCATATTACAGCTCATTTTTTTAAAAAAAAAAATCTTAAAAGCAGCTTGCAATAAAATACTGGTCTGCTTTTGGTCATAGAAGCTCACTGTGATATCTGGGCTAATTTCTCTCTCTTAGCCCAATGTCTTTCAACATTGCTGCTACTGAGAAAAAAATAGAAGCAGAAACACTAAACTTTAACAAAAATTCTACCAGAAAAACTTACGTAGAGTTTTAACAATGTTAAGGCAAGAGATCCTTCAATTGAAAGGTAGCTCATCTTGCAAACGTGTTAAATGTTTGTTTAACCATACTCTGCATACAACACAATGCCATAAAAGAACAATAAGCAACTTGCTATAAGCTTCATTTTGTTCTTCTCTGATATATATACATGTATAAATGCAGTGCAATTGTGCTCTGGTTTTCATGAATGTATGCTTTTGTAAAACTTTTTTTCAAATACATTTTTAAAAATATGTGATGAATTTCAGAGGATAACTATATTTGGTATAGTTAAAACTGCCAAATCAGATAAATTCATATTTAAATGTCAATTAAATAAAATTATCTTTCATCCCTATTCTATATAGTAGGTTCATTGTAATTCTGAACAGATATAAGCTTCAACATGATTGACAATCATGTTCACTTGTATTTTGGGTATAAACTTGACAAATAACACATTCATTCACAGTATGAAAGAGGAAATGCTTGAAGATCTATGCCAATTAAATGTCATCTTGCAAAGCTGTTCATTTTAAAATGGCAAAATATGAATTGTGCCTTGATTTATCTCACAGACTTTTCTGTAGCTTTCTCAAAGCTTTAAAATCCTTGCAAATCCTATTAGAAGGATGCTATTGACTTGGTGACATGGAGCCTTTAACAATGAGGATGTTATGTGACAAGACTCTAAAAAGCTGTTGTAATGATATATCTCTGTCTAACCGCAATCAGTGGCCAAGACAAGTAAATAGCAGAGAGAGAGAGTCAACTTAATGGCATGCAATGATTCTTGGGTTATGACACGTTGCAAAGTATCTTGGAATCAATTACGTCTTCCAGATATGGTCTTACTGGAACTGAAGCAGTTTCAGTACAAACGCAAACAATGAGAGATGCATACATCCAGGTTATTGTAAATTCCCAATAACCTGGATTTTAAGATAGTTTATGGTATATGTGCTTAAAAGATGTGCAATATAGCTCTTTTACTTCAATATAGCAAAGAAATAAAACGGACTAAAGATGGAAAAACTATTATATTGAGTGCTGGATGGAAAGCAAACAGGGAAATAAATTGTTGAAGCAGATGTCTGTTATGAATGAAGGAGGGGTTTTGAAAGAAGGAGGGGGTGGGATAATATTGGTAAAATATCACAATTTCTTGCTCAAATAATTTCTCAAGAGTCAGCACAATAGTTTATGAAATACCAAAATTACTGCAAATGCTCTTTAAAGCACAGCTAGACAACCATGTTAAAATACTTTCTTCCAGTGACAGTCCCTGGGTCAGCTGAAGACTATGTTGGCCTAAACCAGGGGTCTGCAACCTTAAACACTCAAAGAGCCATTTGGACCCACAGAAAAGAAAACACCGGGAGCCACAAAATCCTTCCTGTGCCTGACTATTTCCTGAGTGGCTGCAAAACTAGCATATGTAATTGAATTAAACATTCTGTCTTCTTCTTTTCTTTGATTTATCCATGGTTGGCCTACCAGGAGTTGAAAAGCTCAATAAATTGTATGCCATCGGGTGTTACACATTGGTGGTTGTGACGCATATTTTGAGTGACAGGAAGCCGCAGCAGAGGGGTGAAAGAGCTACATGTGGCTCCAGAATTGCAGGTTGCTGACCCCTGGCTAACTCCATTGATAACTTTATTCAGTCTCAGTGATAAGGATGATGACTAATTGCAATCCTTATTGCTTTAGTGCAGGACAAATTAAGGAAAGTAATTGATGGATTCTGCCTTCATTTCCCCTCTGACCTGAGTATCAACTGTTTGTGAAAAAAACCAACCACTTCTTAAAATTTGGAGGGAAAGGATGAGTAATTGTGAAAGATCAGAATGGCTGGTTTAGCCACCTGTTAACATTTCTCAAGGTAGGATGATTTCAAAACATGGCTCTAGTGCTCTTTTGAAACAGTGCTAGGCCCATTAGCAATAGTAGTCCAACTGGCAGGACAGAGTCATGCAAGGACGGTTTGGGGAAAGCAATTGATAACAGCAACCAGAATTGGCCTGAGGAGAAACCACGCACTTATGTCCACATATCAAAAACAGTAAAAACATGAAAATCCTTGTTGGTAGATAGTAACAGAGCCAGCAATACACGGTTAGCATAACCTGGTCATTCCTGATTTGAGTCAATTGTATCTGGAGCAGGGGTGAAATCCAGGAGGTTCTGACAGGTTCTGGAGAACCAGTAGCAGAAATTTTGAGTAGTTTGGAGAACCAGCAAATACCACCACTGGCTGGCCCCCAAGTGGGGTGGGAATGGAGATTTTGCAGTATCCTTCCCCTGCCATGCCCACCAATCCACACTATGCCTGCCAAGCCATGCCCACAGAACCGGTAGTAAAAAATTTGGATTTCACCACTGATCTGCAGCATAACACTTAAGACCATATAGGATCTGACAAGTGCTTCAGAAAATTCCCTTCAGAATTAAAGTACATACAGTACTGTAATTGATTACACAAATATAACCAACAAAATATATAAATGCTTTTATTTTCACACCCAAAGCCTAAATAAAGAGATACTACCTCCTGCCACTAGTGTTTCACTCTGGATTTCTCAGCCCTTCTCTTAATTGTCATGAAGTTGAAGGAACCAAATTCCATCCTACTGCACTACCCCATTTTTAAAATCCATTACTCAAAGGGCAACTGTTGAAATATATGAATGGCTGCATTCACACTAAATATTTCACCTGGTTACTGAATTAATACATTTTATGGGTTCACATATTGTATTGAATGATACCTACCAAATGGGTTGGATTTGCATAGCAATCAGTATCAACAACAACAACAACAAATAGCCACAGGAATCTAGAATCTGTAGTGGAATCATGAAAAAAGCCAAGGAGTTAGTAGAGATCACCCCTTTCCCTAGGTGCATGTTTTTCCCCTGTGATCAATACTTATAGGCTCTAATGGATCAATGTGACTTTTATGACATGAAATCAGCATTCCATAGCTGTGTGTTTACTTTAGACCCTCCATTTAAATTTTCAGCACAACATGATCTCAGACCCTCAATCACAAGGTCAGCTGCTTTTGGAGATTGATTTGCGCAATCAGCATGATTGTTACCATGATATCTTTATCATGTATACCAGCCCCCCCACCTTTTTTTTTCAAAACAACAGAAAAGGAAGGGTTAGGGTTAGGAACCCTAACCTTAACTCTAAATCACTCCTAAGAAATGACCCTCAAGCCAAGAAAGGTGCTTCTTGCTTGCTGGAATAATCTGAGAAACATTCATAGTTGCTTTTGATGAGGGTAAGGGGTAACTATCTACCCAAAGGATGCAAGATTCTGGCCTCTATTTGCACTCCTTTCCTGATTTTATTGCATCGCCTATGGGTATTTCCATTCTATATTACGTGTTGCAATTAACAGTACTCTTTTGATATGCTTTGCTTATAAATCCCTTCAGCTTTTTATCTTGTCTGTTTTATTGCTTTTGAATCCAAAAAAAACATTTACATTTTAATGAGGCAAAGCACCATGTTGAGTGAAGGCATCAATTAGCTCTCCAATAGACTTGCTCTTCCTCAAACAACTAGGGAGTTTTATTCGCTAATCCACATTTTCCACTCTGTCTGGCGTTGCTCAGGCAGACTAGAAAGCTAGAGGACTTGCTGGCACAAGGTAGTGCAAAGGAAACAGGAAGAAAAAGGTAAAGGCAAAGAGAAATGAGCAGGCTTGTATCAAACTGAATTGCAAAAATGGGCCCTGTCAAGAGAAGGGAAAGGCAAGAGATGGTGATGACTAATGAGATCATTCCTGGTCCTTCTCCTACAAAATGCCTGATTTAGTTAGCCATTCATCTACTTAGCTTTCATTAGCTGTGATTTTAGCCATATAAAAAGCTAGCTGTGTCACATGTCATCAGGTAAGAGTCTTTCCCTCTGGAGACAAGAAGGTCCTAGCATCCCATGAACTTTTCAGCAAAAGCTTTCAGGACATTACAGCTTCTTTCAGCTCAGCGGCACCAGCAGCAAATGCAGAGGAATAGCTGGCGAATGAGAGACAAAATATGAGAAGTATTTTTCCAAGGATCTTGCCCAATAATTACAGACACAATAGATTTCAAATTCAACGTATTTATTTACTCCATTTCCTTTCTTTCAGGTACACATCTGGAACTGCTGCTAGACTCCTGTGCACAGCCTTATATATGGAGAAGGCGGGGTCAAGGTAAGGAGGGGTCATGGGAAGGGCTAGGTGAGGGAGGAGGGGTCAGTCTATGCATTAATGTATACACAGTTAGGCATTTACTCATAACAAATCCCCCTCTAAATGCCTAACATTTGGGGTTGATTCCGTACCAGGCATAGCCACCCCTAGTTTTGATGTCAGGTATGTGTGCTGCCTGTTTGGTAATGGCTTTGTCAGAATGTCTGCGACTTGTTCAGAAGTTTCACAATGCATGGCCCTGATGAAGCCTACGTTTGATAACTGCCTGACGTACTTGTGCTTGATGTCGATATGTCTGGACCTTTGACCCACTGCGTCTGCGTTGGAAATGTCTATGGCTGCTTTATTGTCCTCGTGGATAGTTATAGGGTAAACTGGCTCGGTCCATATTTCAGAAAGCAGGTCATCAAACCACACTAAGTTGTTGGCTGCTTTTGATAGGTAGATGTACTCTGCTTCTGCCGTGGATGTGGCAACCAGGTTCTGTTTGCCAGTATACCAGTGCACCGGGCAGTTATTGATGAGGAATATGTAACCAGAGGTGCTTTTCCTGCTCTTGGTATCACCCGACCAGTCAGCGTCCGCATAGCAGGTCAGCGCAGGTTCTTTGGATTTGGATGGTTCCAGGCATAGATACGCGTCTATGCTGTGTTTCAGGTACTTAATTATTCGCTTTACCCCTTCCCAGTGGTACACCTTGGGTTCACTGACATGTATGGATAATAAATTAACAGCTAAACTGATATCGGGCCTTGTCCAATTGGCAATATACAGGAGGGATCCAATGACGGATCTATACAGGGTGTTGTCCTTAAATGACTCCCCCTCTTCGTGCATATGTTTCAGGAAGTCTGTTTGCATAGGTGTTTCGCATGGCTTAGCGTCCTTCATGTTGCATCTGTGTATAAGTTCTAATATTTTTTCCTTTTGTGATACTTTGAACCCGCTCTCTGTTTCCTCGATTTGCACCCCTAGATACTTGTTGACTCTCCCTAGGGTCTTGAGTGTGAAGTGTTTCCCCAGTTCTCTGGTGAATTCATCGCATTTTTGCTTGTGCTGCCCTATGTATAGGATGTCGTCTACGTAAACGAGTGCGTACTCAACTGATGTGCCCTCCCTCTTGGCGAAGAGGCAGAGGTCTGCTGATGTGGCGGTAAAACCCATGTCCCTGAGTATTTTGGCTAGGCACTCATACCATCTTTTTCCCGACCGTCTTAAGCCATACAAACTTTTGTTTAGTAGCCAGGTGACTCCCTCTTTCGCGCCTTTCCCTGGGGGTGCCCTGACATATATTTCTTTGTCTAACTTTGCATGGAGGTATGCGGTTTGAACGTCGAATTGTTAGACTTCTAGGCCTAAGACAGACGCAATTACTAGGGCACTTTTGACACTTTCTGCCCTAACTGTAGGTGAATAGGTATCCGTGTAGTCGTCTGGATACCTTTGGGCGAACCCCTGAGCTACGAGTCTAGCCTTGTAGAGGGTCTTGTTGTCTTCGAGTTCCTTAATTTTGAAAACCCATTTCGTGCCTATGAGTGTCTTGTTGCCTGGGACCTTAGAGGTGGTGTACACATTTAGTTCCCATAGGCTAGCCATCTCCTTTTCCATAGCTTGCTCCCACCTACCTCTCTCTTCCTGTGGCAGGCTAATGATTTCCTTATATGAGTTGGGAGTCATTCTATTTGGGTGAATGAACATGACATAATCTTCAAATCTCTTGGGCATTTTATTTCTGTTGGGTCTTATAGGTCTCATGGGTCTTGTGTCGGTGCCGTGCATGTATTTGGCTTCCTTCTCTGTGACTGTATCTACCTTAATGATGGGGTGGTCTTCCTTCCACCCCTTGGTGGCTATCTCATGGTGTCTCGGTTTTTGTCTCTCTTGTGCATTTGCTTCTAATGTGGTGGGTTTGCTTTTGTCCCTTAATTCGTCTGTGTCTTCCTGTCTGATGAGTGTCTCGTTGAGGTGTATCTTTGACCAGTTGGTGTTCTCGTGGAACCCCGCTGTTCTGGATATAATGAACCTGTTGTCCCTGTCTATGAATCTATAGCCTTTTGTGCCTGGTTCATACCCCATGAACCTTAATCTCTTGGAGACCTTGTCTCCTTTTTGCCTCAGTTGTCTGGGGATGTGCACATCCGCCGTGACTCCCAATATGTGTAGGTGCGCAATTTTTGGCTTTCGGTCATATATCACCTCATAAGGTGTTTTCCCTATTATGCTAGACCAGAGCCTGTTCAGCGTATAATTTGAGTAGTTGAGTGCTTCCGCCCAGAATGGCTGCCCTAACCCCGCATCCTCTAGGGCGCATCTCATCATTGTTTGTAGGACTCCATTCCTTTTCTCTACGACTCCATTCTGGAACGTGGAAAAAGGAGAAGTAGTGTAGTGTATTATCCCGTGCATCTTTGACCAGTTCGAGAAGTCCCTTGATAGGAACTCAGACCCCCTATCTGTCATTATTTGCCTTATCTTTGTGTTGTGTTGCGTCTCCACTCTCTTATAAAATTTCTTAAATTTTTGAAATACCTCGTTCTTATGGTTAATGGTATATACAAAGCCATAGCGGCTGTAGTCATCTACTATTGTCAGAAAATATCTCTTTTTATATTTTATAGAGGGCTTCATGGGACCCACAATGTCCATATGTACCAGGTGGAAGATAGAATTGGTGGTATGGGTGGCTTTTCTAGGTCTGGGTTTGGTTTTTAACTTAGATGATTTACATACAGAACACTCTAAGTAGTTTTTGCAATTTTTTATTTTCAAGTCACTGGTACATTCTGTCATTTTTTGGATGACTGGGAAGCTGGCATGGCCCAATTTTCTATGTAGCAAATGGGCACAGTCATCGTGAATGGGTTTGCCAATTAACAATTTCCCTCTGTGTGTTGTGTTGTTTTCAGTGGGGTCATCTTCCCTGCCCCCCTCTGTCTCAACATGTGTATTGACTTTATCCTCAGTGTTCTCCAGTTGGGCGATTACTTGGGTCTGGTTATTCTTCTTAGGGTGGAGGTATGTTAGCCCTCCATCAATGACTATTTTGCCGATGCTTTCCCTGTTCCTGGTCATGTAGGCTTTTCCCTCTTTGAAGGTGGTCTCTATGCCCATGTCCTTGCTTAGTTTAAGCGCTGCTAAAATATTGTGGGGTATTTCGGGTATGAGCAATACCCCCTCTATTTTGCCTACTCTGCTTATGAATATGTTTCCTTTCCCTGTTACTAGGACCGTGTTTTGATTGGCCACCTTAATGTGGTAGTTTTCCTCTGTGAATGAGGTCAGTATCTTCCTGTCATGAGTTGTGTGGTTGGTGGCTCCCGAATCGATGAGCCATGCTTCTCCTTCTCTAGTTTGTGTGTGTGTGTATGTGTGTGTTCTCCCCGATCCCATACATGGATCCTGATCGGCTCTCCCTAGAGCTGTCCCTACTTCCCCTTCTGTCCCTTGGGTCGGGGGAGTCCCTATGCCTGTATCTGTTTTCTGATGGGGATCTATCGGGGAGCCCTGGCTTCCCGCCTCCCCTTTCCCTTTGGTAGGTGTGATCCCTTCCCCTTGAGTTTTTTGGGCAATCCCGTTTATAGTGGTTCTTGGAACCACAAGTGAAACACTCTGGGTAGTCTAGGTTCCTGGTTTGGAACTCAACTTTCTTTGTTGGCTTGCTGTCCTTGCGGCTGATGGAGTGGTCCCTCCTTAAGCTATCTTCTGCTATTATCCTGTTTGTCAGTGACTCGAGTGTGAGGTGGCCTAAGCCTATGCTATCCAGCTGCATTATGAAATTATCTCAGCTGGAGTCCAGGGAGTTGATGACAATGTTCTTCATGCTCTCCTCTGATATGTCCTCCCACCTTTGTATCAGCTCAGTTCTTGTGGCATTCAGGTTCAGTATATGTTCACCCATGGGAGTCCCTGCTTTATGTCTGGCAGAGTGGAATTCTCTAGATATCCTTGCTGTGGTGGCAGCGCTTTTACTATAGAACAGATTAAATATTTTTTGCTGTATTTCAGACACAGTCAGATAATGGCTAAGGCTGGGGTATACGCCTGGTGGAATACTTGCTATGATTAAATAGTAAGCCCTGTGATGCAAACAATCTGTTTCTAAAGTCCAAGGTTTTGTGGGGGGTGGTGGTGGTCATCAATTAAAAACAGCAGATTCTCTTTTAAAAATAAAACCTGGAGTTGATGATTCCACTGCATAAGGTTTGATCCATCTAATTTAAGAGTGGGAAAGTCAGTTGGTAAATTTACAGAACTGTGTGGTAAATTACTCACAGTCTGTTGCTGTCCATGGTATCTCAGGTGAGGGAACTCACAATATGGCTTGGGGATGCAGTTTGCGGCTCTGTAAAGACTTGGATTTATGTTCTCTCCTTCTCTTCTTACAGGAGCCGATTGAGCATGCGCGAAGCTCATTTTGCACCTGTAGTCGATGGGTGAGTAGCTGGCTGTGCTGCTCTTTGGCCTCGGCCTAGGCCTCCAGTTGGGGGTCACCCCTGGGGTATCTGGCCTCGTCCCTGGAGGCAGGCATCCATCGGTGGGCATCCGAATCCATGCAGGAAGCTGGAGAAAGGCGAGGAGGCGAGGAGGTCGTAAGTGGAGGACTTCTGGGATTTGGTGGTGCGGTGGCGGCGGCAGCGGCGGCGGCAGTGGCGGGAGGTCCCGATCCTTGGTCACTGGTCCCTGGGCGTGTGAGGAGGCCGGGCGGAAGTCGCATGGAGGGTGAGTAGCTGGCGTGGCCTCTTCCCCTCGGGTCTCTTGCACTTGGTGCTGCGGGTGCTGGGTTCGAGTCCTGCCATTGGCATGCCTCGAGTGCAATCGGTGCCCAGCGGTTGTCCTCGTGGGGTGTGGTCCTCGGGTGGAGTATCTGGGGGGGTGTACCATCATCGATGGCTCCCCCGTAGCCCCCTCGGCTCGCGGCTGTGTCTCTGTGGTGCGTGGCTGGCACGATGGGGTTGCATGCAGGGCCTATCGCGGTTGCTGGGGTCTCAGGTGTCTTTCTGGTTTCGAGCTCGGCAGGCGAGCTCCAGATGCCTTGGTGTGTCCCTTCTGGGATGTCTTTGGTTGTTCCCCCATTTGTTCTGGTGTTTCTTTTGTTTCGCGCCATTGGATTTGAATCCTGGCTCCCTATTGGTCGGTGGCCATCCCAAGATGGCCGCCGGGAGCATGGCGCGAAACTGGAATTGCTTAGGTCCTGAGTCCCTGCCAGGGGGTATCTTTGTCTTACCGGTCTGGCAGCCTCGTGGTCTTGCTCCTGGGGGTTCATCGCTGTTCCGTGGTCATCTAGTAGGTCCCGGAGTTTCGCAAGGAGCTCCTTCTTGCTGATGGAGGCCTCCATCATTTTCTGTATGGTCTCTTTCAGCTCATCTCTCACGGGTGATCTGTCCCTGGCGTGCCTGGCTGCACTTTCTTTTGGCCTCACGCTTCTGTTTGTTTGGTCCAGGTCCTCCATCTCCAAGGCAGTTGGGATTCTGGCGGTGGCACCTTCGGATTCCCCCAGCTCTGCCATCAGTCTGGTGGTGGACCTTGTGTTCATCCTTCCTTCCATTTTCAATATTAGTTCTGGTTATTGGGCATAACCATCCTCTGCTACCATATTGAGAAGTATTTTTCCAAGGATCTTGCCCAATAATCACAGACACGATAGATTTCAAATTCAACGTATTTATTTACTCCATTTCCTTTCTTTCAGGTACACATCTGGAACTGCTGCTAGACTCCTGTGCACACCTTATAAATGGAGAAGGCGGGGGTCAAGGTAAGGAGGGGTCATGGGAAGGGCTAGGTGAGGGAGGAGGGGTCAGTCTATGCATTAATGTATACACAATTAGGCATTTACTCATAACAAAATAGATGGAAGGGCGAAAAAATAAAGTAACGCCCTAGGGGCAACAGAAATTCAAATGTTAATCCCATTCACATTTTATCTTCTTCTGGAGTTGTGCTACAACCTAGGAATGACTGCTAGGTGACGGCAAATACTCTTTTGAGTTGTACAGCTTTCTAGCCCCCTGCTCATTTCTTATCCTTTCAGGGGCCCCCATTTGAGCCCTCACCATTCCCATTCATATTCCTCAACTTTGCCCAACGCTATCCCTAACTCAATTCCAATCAGGCCAGGGAAATAAAAACATACATAACTGCATGCTTTCAACAAAAAGCAAAGCAGGGAAGGTTGTGGGGAATGGCAGCTCAGAATACAATAACTGCAGCAAGTGGAAGGGAACCCAGCAGAATTTAAAAGTTGACTGAAAGGAGCACTGACAAAAAACTCATGGCACAGAGAACCAGGAGCAGATATGAACCCACTTCCCTGGCCCATCTTTACCCAACATTCAGTAATACTCTTGAATGCATTCTTCCAGGCAAGGTGGATTTGCAATTACGCCTTGATGATTGGCACCATGACCTCAGTGATTCAGGGGGCCAAAGTTCTACTGTACCACTCTTATTACACTTGCAGTATCATTTAGTATCACATTCCGGGCTTTCCATGGAGAAGATCACATCCAGAGTTAAATCGACCAATGCCAAAAAATACAGTTGTTCCACCTCTTGCTCAGTTTCTTAAATCTTGGCCATTTTAAGATGTGTGGTCATCAACTCCATACTGGAGGTGGATGAGTAGCAGGGGTGGGTTCTACTTACCTTTACTACCGGTTTGCAGTGGGCTGCGCATGCACCTTGCTTCGCTCTCATGTACAGAAGTGTTTTGATGATGTCAGGGTCGGTGGGCGGAGCCTCCCACCGGTTTTTCTATAGAACCGGTGCCAACCAGGGGCAATCCATCATTGCTGAGTAGCATATGCAGGCTGGGGAATTGAAGTCCACACATCTTAAAATGATTAAGGTTGGGAAACACTGCTCTTGCTCATTGAGATCATCTGGCATTTGTCCATAGCAGAAGATTCCTGTACTGTTCTTCTGCTTCCTCCCTCTCAAACCTGGATTCTCCAGTGGCAATCCATTGCCGAGCTCAAGGTGGCCATGGTTCAGTGGTGGGTTGCTCTGGGTTCTGTCCGGTTTTTTAGAATCGGTAGTAAAAGCAGGGGGAGGCTCCGCCCTCCCACCCGGATGTCATAATTGATGATCTGCGCATGTGCAGAAGCGCGTGCGCTCCCATTGTGAACTGGTAGTAAAGTTAAGTAGAATCCACCCGTCATGGTTCATAGATAGGATAAGGATAAGTTGAGCCATTAAAATAGGATCCCACTGCCAGCCATATATTCCTGAATAACATCTCTCATTCCAAAAAGATGGGATACCCTTTTGTTTATTACACAATAATGATCTCTTTGAGCTGTTTCTTTATGACTTTCTTCTTGTCTATGCAATGTTGGCAGGTACAACAGATGCTTCTCTCATTATTTTTTTCTTCATCATTTTTTTTTTATTTACCTCCTGCACTTGTTCACTGGTCAGGAGTTCTGACAGGATAGGCAGTATTTGTGCTTATTTGTCAATTTTATATGGCCGCCCATCTCACACAGAGAGACTCTGGATAGCATGTAGCAGAACTATCTGGTTCTTTCCCAGTTTCTTTTATGTCATGGATAGTAAGGAGTCTTTGGTGGACACTGGCTCTGAGGATTGGGTACCTACCCTGACCTGACATTGTGCATATTGGGGCTGGAGGTCCTTTATAGCCAGTTGCTTTCTCCAAATAAGGCTAGTGTGTTTGTGTGCATTTGCATGTGTGTGTCTGTAGATCCTAGAGATAGGGGAGTTATATGCAAATGAATAATGCTGACTGATATTTTGATATTCCTACAACACGAATTAGTTTAAAACTGAGCATGACTGGGTTTGAATTAGTATAATTTTTATCTCCTCCTTTCCAGGTTAGATTTCTGTGTCAATTAGCTCATTTTTTTGTATACTCATGACACACTTATATCTCTCCCCAATTAAGGATGCATGGGAAAATATTGGACATTTGCAACTAGGACGTACTATTGCTGGCAGAGCTTTGTGAGGCACAGACAAATTCTTGTATTTTTACAAGGAAAGAAACTAATTGTATAGATGCAAATAGATGTGCAATTAGAACAGATAGACGCAGCAGTGAGATCTGATGTAACCCTGATATATTGACAGATCCTTTTAGAATATTGTTTCTGCATACCTGTCTACTGTATTCAGACAGATTCTTTGACAAGAGAATCTATGGTTAGCTATCAATCAGATTTTAGAAATAGCACCAGCTTCTGAGTATAACACAATCACCTATAATTTAATTCACACAATGTACTAAAGCTTAATGTGGCTTGTTTTTTTGCTCAGAGTGGCTGAGCAAAGTATGGCTTATTTAACAAGTTAAAGTTAGATAAATCATGGATTAGGAAGATACTTAAATCTGGTCCATCTTCCAATTGCTTTTGTAGCAAATTAATAGGAAATGTGTAATATTAAGTGCTTTAACTGAGAAAAAAGCTATATACAAATAACTAAGATGGAAGCATTCTCTGCATTACTTCTCTCAAAAAACAGGTCCCCCCACTTCCTTTAAACAGATTGGGAAAGCATCCTATGAAGAAAATCAAATAATATTATATACATGAAAAAGAAATGGAATGTCACGAGTAAATGCCTTATTCTCAAATGGAGATAATATATGTTCATAGAACATCAGCGGTTAATCCACCCTTCCTTTCTTAATGTATTCATATGTAACCACTCCTACCTATAACTCTGCCTCATTGTTATAAAAAGGGGATGTACGCACCTCCTTCTTGCTTCTATCTGCAATCATTCAGAGAATATAGAATGCCTACTGTAAATAAATAGTACTTTGTTTTGAATACTTTGTTCCTGATCATTTATTGAGTCTGATCCTCAAATTTATGCAACATGGAAGATAGCAGTCTTATTTCTTTTTGCCTCTTTCCTCAATTAAAAAAAACCCACCTGAATATTCCTGCTGCAATGCTGAAACAGGAATGCTTCGAAACACTTACCAAAACCAATCATTTTAACTGCACCTGCCTATAGGCATGGAGATATCAGTGGAACTACATATACGACTGGAGATGTTCTTGAGAGCTGCAATCAGCTGTTGCAGTCAAGATGGGGCAAAGAATTGGTTTTCACTAGAAACGCAAACATATCCTTTAGATGTGCATCAAGGTTTCATAACTGAATGCAAGGATGTTTTTATGTTCCTCTACAAAATTGCCCATTTATTTATTATATCTGTTGAAAAAGACAAAAATGCAGATGCTCAGCTGCAAACCACAAACCTCATGTCCATAACAAGGAAGCATCAAGGGAGGAACTGAAATTCTATCACAAAACAGAAGCAAGTAGCAAAAGGAAGTCAAGCCAACAAGATTTTAAAGAATGCTCCCCTTTTGCACCTCACTGAAAATTCACTGCAACATATAATTTCCAGAATGGGGACAAACAACTAATTTTGTCTTTATCATTTTACTTCCAGGAAAGATTGAACACTTTTGCATGAAGCTCCTGGAAAGATTTATCTCTTAACCTATGGGTCAATTTAAAGAGAGTTTTAATTTTCTAATGTAATAAACACAGTTTCAGAGACTTCTCTTTCCTACATGGCATCCATGGTGCTGATGGCTGGATGCATCTGATACCATTTTAGAATTCCAAATGAATGGAAGGAATCTAATTCATCTTCTGTGATTGCACATCTGATGATCCACTACCTTTTCAATGGTTCGTTGCTCAGTGCAAACTCTTACTATTGAAGTACCCCAAAGAGATCTTTGCCACACTTATCATACTATTAACCCTGCCTTTTCCCAAACCCTTAGAAAACTGCACATTCTTTCCACCTGCTTCCATCTTCCTTCTTTTATCCTGCTGGCTCCCTTTTCCATCTTTCTATGAATAACTGGAGGAATGGAGTTAAAGAACAAGAAAGCATTCCAAGAATGAGTTAACAAAATACAAATAATTCCTTCGCTGAAAATCACTTGTTTAGTGACCATTTGAAGTTACGGCATTGAAAAAGGGCCATGACCATTTGTCACATGACCATTGCAGTATCCCCATGGTCATGATTCAGGCACTTGGCAACTGGCATGTATTTATGACAGTTGTTCTGTCCCTGGGTCATATGATTGCCATTTATAACCTTCCCAGCTGGCTTCTGACGAGCAAAGTCAATGGGGGGTAGTGGTGTCAGGTGGAAGCCAGATTCACTTAACAACTGTAGTGGTTCATTTAATAACACTGCCATAGAAGGTCATAAAATGGAGCACAAGTCACTTAACTGCTGTGCTTAGCAATGAAACTTTGGGGTTCCATTGTCATAAGTTGAGGACTACCAGTAATCAATGGAACCTGAAGAAATATAGAGGTATGTTGGTTGTGGCTTCTGCTGCCGGGGCTCCAGGCTTTCCATTCTTTTTATTGCTTCCACTCCCCACTGGCCTTAATCTTAATCTAGCCAAAAATGTTCCCAGATTAGATTATAGACAGAAGTGGTAAAATAGCCTTTACCCTCAAGTTTACAATCGAGAAGTGACAATGGTGGAAATTGATGAGGGAAGCTCTTCTTCCAGTTGTCGTCTTCTAACAAATTAGTAGAGCAAATATTTCAGGTTAGCCTCATAAAGTGGCTGTTCTGTCAGAACAGACAATGATATTTATTAGCACACAAACCCATTTACACATTCATTTATTTGGCTGCATATGCCACTTCAATCCAAAGAGAATTTTGAGTACTGTATTTCACGTTTCTGTTTTCAGTAAGATTAAAAGAACTAGATGTCATTTCTAAAATACAATAGTGAAGAAAATTACGAATAAATTAAGGCTATAAAGGCCATAATAAAATATTATTATGAAACTAAGTTTCTTCCTCCAACTCTCAACTAACATTCCTTGGTTATACTTTCATCTTCATTTTGTTAGCTTTAGATTGCAATCCTAAAATCACTTACCTGAGGAAAATTTCCATGGAACTCAGCGGGATTCACTTTTGAGCAGACAAGGACATGATAAGGACAAGTCTTTTCAGGCTTTTAACTGACTACAGTGGATTTTCCTTTTGTAGGGGAAAAATAAAATATTCTAATGGGGAACAAGTACGCTATGAATCCAACAACTAAAAGCCCAAATCTGAATTGAAATGGGCAGTTCTGTCTTCACATTTTCCAGTTATGCATGAGTTCTCTGCCTCATATATGTCAAACTCTAAAAAAGCTACTGTGCTAGCTGATTGTTTGCAGAATATTGCAGAACAAAAAGACTCATGAAAGCTATTTGCCCTGGCAACAATTCATTTTTGCCAGCCTAAACCAATCCTGTGTGCCACTGTTGCAGTATCAGATTTTCTCAGATGTTACAGTCTGAAGAGCAGGGAGTAAAATCTATGGAGATTCATCAGCTTGTGTTATTCCATTGAGACAGCAGCTTCAAAATCTATGCAAAAGTTGAAAACTCACACCTATGGATTTCTGAACTGTGCAGTACTTTCTAATCTTGATCTTTTGCTAGTTTTGATTTTAATGCATTAAAAAGTTCAATTTGTAACTACATAATGATGAAGGATCTGACTTCAAGAACTGAGAGAAACACTAAGTACTGTATAACATTAAGTTGGGTGCAGTGAATGATCTTGCTCAGGGTTGAGCAACCAATTTTTAGCTTGGGGACATTTTTTCAAGGGAAGATTAACTAAGCAATTCACTAATCGTAAGAAAATCTATCAATTGTTAAAATCTCACTAACCCTTCCCACAAAATTTAAGTGAAATATATGATGGCAAACTAAAAAAATATTTTTTTGTAAAATATATATTAATTTGTAAAATTAGAGTAATAACAAAATTTTTACTTTAATTAATTCAAATGCTGTCTTATTATAGTATGATTATATTAGACACGCTGCAGACAAAATAATATTTTAACAAACAATTGAGTAGTTAAACTTTTTTTCCATGCTCCAAGCATTATGTTGGATTCAACCAGAGAAATATTCCTGTCTATAAGAAGTCATTATAGGTACTTACTGACATTACAGTGTATATATAAATATAACCCTTGACTAGAAGCAACAAAATGTTTTGGCTGTGATAAAATACTCCCACCTAATGTACACAGATGAGAAATGCAAGAAAAAGCTACTGAGTACTTCTCAGACATATGTGTTCATCTAATGTTATTTTTTCCCCATTCTGCCTGGGGAATAGCAATTTCTTCCCACGATTAACTCAGGTGTTCCTAGTATTTGTCAGCACAGAATGGAGTTCCCAAGATGATTTTAACTACTTTTATTTAAATGATCCTAGTCAATTTCTCCCAATAGTGTGTACAGGATTTCAGGAGAAATCAACTTTTTCTTCAAGTTGCAAGTAAATCCCACTACTATGGAGATTCATGCTAGCTCATTCTTTCAGGCTATTAATCAAAATTATACAACCACCAATCTGACAAGAAGTGTCTCTGGGAAGTTTACAACAAAGATCTAAAATAATAAAATATGTTAAAATAATCATTATTTTAAAAGTTTTAAAAGCATATGGCACACATGATGTTAGACTAGCAAGGGACCCACCTCAAGATCTCACTGGTCCTGAGCCCCCCAAGCTTGAATGACAAAGCTAGGTCTTAAGGGACTTCTGGAAAGTACGTAAGAATGGAGCTGATCTCACTTCGGGAGGGAGGGAGGGGAGGAGGAGAATATTCAATAAGTCAGGCACCATGACAGAAGGCCTCAAAACCCAAAGCTATTCAGTAATTTCCAGGGTTCAATTGAAATCTGTTGCTCCAATTCACACCCTTACAGCCTCCAGACATCAGGGGAAGATGTTCATAGCATTGCTTAAGTCATTAGGAAAAGATATATATAATTGATAAAAATATATGATCAGCATGCTAAAGATACCTCATTCTATGGGAATGGATGAGCTTACCCAGCAGCTTCATATAGGTACTGAATATGAACGGAGAGCACACCTAACCATGTGGCACTCAATATACAATAATAGGGGCTGTGAGTGGGATCTCCCTTCCCCAATCATCACCAACTGGAATTGACCTTGGAGAAACCAGTATGGTGTCTCCATGCTCAATCCTGCTCTTGATAGTGATCACCCAAAAGTGCAACCAATGTCATTTTCAACCCATACTCTGATTTGAATTCTGACTGAAAGGAATCCTGGTAATCCGCTTCAACAAGGTATTTGGAAATTGTTGTGCAACCAACTTCTCAACCACTTTCATCAGAACATGGAGGTTATACTGGGTGAAAGTTGTCCAGTATTTCTGGAGTCCAGCAATGGCTTCTTGAAGAGGGGATAAACCAAGCCCTCATTTAGAATAGGACCCTCACACTCAAGGAAAAAATTTTCCACAAGAATCCATTCATATGATGCCCCCCCCCCCAGCTTTTTTAACAAGCCAGGAGAGGCACTGATCTAAGGAGCAGGCGGTTGAGTTTACAATCCCAAGGATACTGTCCATTTCCTCAGACCCAAGAGGTTGAAACCATTTCCAGATAATTGGGCAAGTCTTCTCCCCAAGCCTCACCTCCAGACCTGCAACAAGGCTGGCATCCAACCCCAAGCAAATTCAAATGACTTTTGTCCAGATGCTGAAAAAAATTCCTTTGTATATCCTTGCAGGTGGTTCTCTGACCACCCGATACATAAGAAGGCACATGTCACCTGAAACAGGGCCAGCTATCCACAGATGCAATAAGAGTGGTGGAGTAGATGCTGTAAGCTATGTTTGGTCAAGTTCACCTTTTGTGAGCACCAGCAATACTATAGATGTCTCTTCTTCAAATTCGTCAACTCTGTGAGTGGGACAGATTACATGGATGTGATCCGATCTAAAGCTCAGCTTCACCCCATTCTAGGCAGTGACCAAGGCTTCAGATGGACTGTGCAGCAAGCCAACAGGAACAGCCCCCGATTCCCTCTGAAACTCATCCAGGTTCATCAGTCACTAGGGATGGATGAATCAAATGGGTCAAGCCTCCCTGCAATGGATAGTGGTGCTAGAGAAGCCCATGGTCATTAGGGGTTGATGTGATCGTGACAAGGGAGACTCCAAGAACTCCCCCTATTTCAGAACACATAACCACTGCTCAGATCCAGTATGAGACGACCCTTATCCAATTCAGTTAATATTTTTCTTCCTGATATTTTCCGATCTACAACTTTAGGCACTGGATCCTAACAACAAATAATTGTATACAATGTAAAGAATCAAAAGTATCACTGCATATGAACTGTTTGAATTACCAATTAATTCAAATGGATTAATTAATAGTCAACAACCAACTGGTCAAGAAAAAAATCGAAGGTTGAGACTGACCACCACTCTTTAACTTGTTCAAATTCATTTTAAAATTGACATTCTCTTGTATTTCTTTCATATGCCGAAACAACATAGCTACTGGAGAATGCATATTCAATCCAAGTTATCAATTTCAAGCCAGAATCAACCAGTCAATCAATCCCCAAATGCATAATTGTGGGCATGAGAGAGTATAGTTGCTGCTTGTCTCACATTCTTCATATGCATGAAGAATGCATCTTTCTACCCCTTCAACAGCTTTTCTGAGTTTGTACATATACCTGTACACAGAGATAAAATACTTTTTCTCAAGATTATACTCCAGGCATCTGATAAAGTGGGCTGTGATCCAGAAAATGTTAGCAGTCATAGATGTGTTAGCTTTTCAAGTGCCGCAACTGTTATTTCTGTTGCATGAGATAAGTTATTCCATCAGAAACTGCATTATAAGTTTTCAAAAGTAATAGATGCATTAACATAATGCAGCAAACATAGGTGAACAAAGTCAGGGTCTTAAAGACAATTTCTGAGTCACCGCCACAAAATATAGGTGAGGCTCAATAATTATTTGTTATACTAGAGTACTTCTCCAAGCTGTTCACCATTTGCTATTTTGACTCATAGCAGCTCTTCAGAGTTTCAGAGATCTTTCCCCTTATCCCTCCCCCCACTTTAGTTGAGAAGCCAGAGAATAAACTTGAGTTGTCTGCATGCAAATCAGGTATTCTATCCCTGAGTAAATTTAATAGCACCATTAAGGCTGTAAATGCAGACATCCTATAGCAGGGGTGTCAAACTCAAGGGCCATGGGGTGCTTAGATCTGGCCTGTGGGGCCGGCCAAACTAAAAAAACAAAAGAAGAAATCTTTTCCATTTGCATTTGAGCATGCAAGAAGGGACAGGAAAGGAGAAAGAGGAAAGACAAAGATAAAGAAGGAAAGGTGGGAAGAGAGCAAGGAAGGAAAGAGGGGAAGAAGAAAGAAGAATAAAGAGGGAAGGAAAAAGCAGAAAAGGAAGGAAGGAAGGAAGGATTATAATGAGTGAGGGAGGGTCTCAGGGAAGTCCTGCCTTAGCACTTGCCCAGCACAGGTGCCCCAACACAAGTCCCGTGTCACACACCCCCAGCCATGGCCCCCCCACCCCTCCAAGGTCAAACACAATCCTGATGCGGCCCTCAATGAAATCGAGTATGACACTCCTGCCCAGATACCCTGCATCAGTATGCCTTCCAAAATAAATGGATTCAGACTGGCAGGCCTCTTATACTGTCACAACAGGAAAGTAAATGGTGGCATCCGCTTTAGATGATCATCTAGTGTGATCTGAATGATCAAGGGGATCAATAGTCTGACTCATGGAAAGGAGCTCCTAACATCCAGACACTGTGCCTGCTGTCTATTCATAACAAGTACAGTGATTTCTGTGGAAGTGGCTAACTGGATGGTCAGTTGGCTGTTCTGCTATTCTTTCATTAACAGAGACATTCCTAGATATATTTTCTTCAGTGTCCTGTTTTTCCAGTAAAATACACAAACAGGAGAGTTTGAAGATTAAATTAAAATATCACAAAATCTTTTGCAATCTCAGAGAATCAATTCAAATCATCTTACGCTGTCAAGTTTCAATAAATCATTTTAAATGCATAAAAGGAGCAATACTCGAATTGGTGAATGTTTCTGAGAACATTCACCTTGGGATTTTAGCCACTTAGTAGATGTCAATTTAGTCCTATATATTTTATATATATGAAGACCTACATTGAAGCTCTGGCAGTCGCAAAGAAAATATAGAAAGCTGCCTCACATTGAAATTAAGTTCACCATACCATACCATACATACTATACCATACCATACATACTATACCATACCATACACTACCGTATTTTGTTTCTCAGCTAAAAGTTGCACATGGCTATTATAGTTTTTACTTTCATTACCAAATATACAGAAAAAAGTACCAAAGTAAAAAAACAGTACAAAACTTAATTCTGTATAAATATGAAGTCTATTGAAACATCTTTACTTTCATTGTTGAATGATCCAGATAATATGTCCATTGAAAAGTAAATTATGCATTCTAGTGTACTTGATCCTAAAATCAAGACCTTGGCTGTTAAGTACTGTGTATCAATGGAGTCAGGTAAAGTCTGATATTTGGAAGATCACTTCTTTCTCTTTTTTTATTTTTTTGAGACCACCCATTTCACTTTCTGAAGATGGTTGAAGAATAAAGATGCAATGTTCAATTATGAACTATGAATTATCTTCTTCCAGACCACATCAAGATGTTTATCATACCAACCTAACATGTTCCCCATTATACATTGGTCCAAACTGTGCTTTCAACTCTGATGGGAAAGACATTATTTATATTGTTCAGAGCATGATGGTATTCAGGCAGACACCACAAAATTAGTCCACTATGTATTGTGGCATACAAATCTTGAGATGTTTCTTGATATGCCAAAATATTACTAGCAAGTCTTTGTTCTAGGAACTTATTCCAATAGGTTTGGGTGTTCAATCCATGTAATCATCCAGTCTGGCTTCACACCCTGTGTGAATTCTCTTCGAAACCTTTAGGAAAAACAAAGTAAAATAATGAAGAGACAATTGCATAAGTCAAGCAACAAACCCTTTGTGAATGGCCTTAATATTACAAACACAAATGTAATATTAAAGTGGTGAACAAACATAATACTAAAAATAGATTTAAGACTTGGCTGCCAAATCTCTCAGATAAGAACTGAGGTAAATCAGATAAGTAATCTGATTTAAATTGACAAACCAAGAAACATAGCAGAAGATTTCAAAAACATCTTAACAGTTGCATTTATGAACACTTTCATTAATAAATAAACATTAATGAAATCTGGAGGTTTATTCAAGTCATATCATTAGGTTGGAGGCAGGAGGCATGTTGAGCATACAAAGAAACTGGATGCCCATATGCTCTTCCAGTAATTAATGTTGGAATCTTTTATTATGTTGACATACAAAAAGGCTGTGCGAATGGAGCAACTGATTATCTAAAGTACTTGTTTTTACTGTCAACATTCATAACTGATACTTTTTATTTATTGCATCCCTTAAAATAATAATTAAAAAAAAGCAGAGATCACTAGATTAAATGCAAACATCCAGTTGGAGCCAGAGAAAAGCTATAGCTGTGATGGTGAACCTATGGCATACGTGCCACAGGTGGCATGCGTAGCCATATCAGTGGGCACACCAGCTCAGCTCTGGTGCGCATGCCTGTGCCGGCCAGCTGATTTTCGGGCCTTCTGGGCCCACCAGAAGTAAGGAAACAGGCTGTTTCTTGCCTCCGGAGGGCCTGTGGTGGTGTAGGGAAAGCCCATTTTTCTTTCTCACCTGGCTCCAGATCCTCTCTGTGCATCTGGGGAGGGTGAAAACAGGCTTTCCCACTCCTACAGAGGCTCTGGAGGCTGGAGACAGCAAAAAAGTCACTTCCTGTCCCACCAGGAGTTGGGAAATGGGCCGTTTCAGGCCTTTGGAGGACCTCCGAGGAAGTGGGAAAGCCTGTTTTCGCCCTCTCCAGATGCACCGAGAGGATCTGGAGCCAGGTGAGAAAGAAAAACGGGCCTACTGGGCCACTGCGTGCCAGGAGCGGAGTGGTTGTGTGCGCATGCACAGGGTGGGGCACATAGAATTATGGGTGTGGGCACGCACACGAACCTCCCCTGCCCCCCCTCCTGGCACACGATGGCAAAAGGGTTAGCCATCATTGAGCTATAGGAATGAACCAAAATGTTCCTGTCATTCTGACATTTCTTTAGAATACATTTACTGTACATTGTTCTTCAAGAACTGTTCTCTGCTAGAGTGTCTATTACTTATTAGAACCACCTGAGGGTTTATCTCATTGGCTTTGATTATTATTCTATGCAAAGTCCCTCATATTTTCAAAAATGTCTCCAAAACCATAAGAAAACATAATAACCTGAAACCTTGATCTTAAAAGAAGGCAGATAAATCAATAACTCATTAATACAAAGAAAAATACCAATTGCGATCACTACAAAAAATTGCAAGAGAATATTTTTAAATGATACAAGATTCTGAAGTGTTTGTGTTTTAACTATACTCAACAGAAAATTGTTCGGGAAAAATGGAGAGATGAGAGACTCCTATTCATTTTCATTTTTCAGTTCTTAGAACTGGAAATATACACAATCTTCTGCTTAAGAACCATTCTCTCTAAACATCTGCTTCTCATTTACAGCTAAGGAGAAAGGTATTCTTAACTGCCTTGTTAAAAGCCATCCTCATATTTGGATTTATGTGTGTGAATGCTGCTCTGGCTTCCATCACTCTTGAATAGCCATCCCAACCACATGTTCTGCAGATGTGTTGGACATTAATTCTCATAAATTATACAAGAAAGAGAATGTAAGAGAATCCCACACAGTATAACAAAGCCAATATAGAGCTACAGTTCTCCAATATACACATTCATTTTTTCTGTAATATATGAATGACAAAATGTGGAGAAAATGGTTTGCAGTTGGAAATCTTATGTGGTAAAACCAGATAAAAAGTGATTCATTTTTTCTTGAAAAGCATCTCAAGGACAAATGTCTATATTTGATCCACCAAAATGGTTTTTAGCCACTCATTCACTCCCCAAATTTGCTCCAAAGAGTCTTTGCTCCAGACTTTTGCAAATAGCTTTGAGGAGGAAACAGAAATCCTGGCTGCACAACCTCTCTTCTGGTGGTGGGTGAAAACAGCCAGACAAAACTGATTCTTGCAAGACTAACTTCTATTACTTTTATAATAAAAGGGAAAAATATTTTTGGACATTATTTTAAAAGCAGTAAAAGTACTAGAAATGTGGCAATGTATTTATTAATTAAAATATTGTTATGCTGCTGGCCAATCAAATATTCTGGGTGAACTACAAACAATATAAAAGTGGTCTCCCATAATCATTCCAATCAAAATTCTTCATTATATATTATCTTGTTACAGTATTAACTCTTCATTGTTCATTTTATAAACCAATCCCATCTCTTTAGATACCTCTTTTAGGCTAAAATAAACTTATTAGACAGAAAAAATTGTCCTGTCCATTTTCTCCTTTATAAACTGATTATAAACCTTTGCTTTCTGAAAGATCAACTTAAGCTATTATTGACTTCCTAGGATATTTTGTTCACACTGTACTGTCTATGATCTTTATTCTCTGCAACACTGGCCTTCAATAAATTCATTTTTTCTCTTGATTAGTCAGGCATATTGCTCAAGATGCAGCATCACTTATATTCTACGGAGCTAACCTTGTTTAAAGTATACTGAAGTTTCGCCATACCAAAAGAACAAAACCACAGTCAGGTAGAAAAATCAATGACTGACTTACTCATAGTTTGCTAATAAAAGATGTCTTCTTTTAGGTGTGTTTTCACCGCTAAGCGCAATCTGGAACACTTTGGCTCCATCTGGAGTCTTATCAGGGATGTCAGCACTGCTCAGATACCAGAACGACATCAGGATACTAACAAACTTCCTGCCTGTTTACAGTGCAAGATAGATTTGGAAACAGAGAAAGACATCTTATAATACATGAAGAAAACATCTCTCTTTCTCTCTCTCTCTCTCTCACACACACACAGAGTGAAAAACTGAGCACAGCAATGCCCCCAAAGCCTCTTTCAGAGACAAAGCATGAATTGCCATATACTTGGTTCACGTATTAGGCTAATCCAAAATTTACTTGTCCAGAGTTTCCTAAATATGTAACAATTAACATACATAACAAGCAGAATACAGACCAATAATATTATGGATTAACACAATGCACAAAACCAGCCAGAATTCTGGTGTAATTTTTTTTTGGGGGGGGGGTATGTGACTCTTCAACCATGACCCACTCATAGTTGCAGCCAACTTTCAGCTACCAGAGAACCTTTTAACTGCTTCCACCTCTAACACAAGAGAGATGGTTCTCCTGTATTTTCCTTTCTCTTCCCAGCAAAAATCTAGGAAGTGGTATAGACACAAATCAATTGCTTTCTCCTACTAAGACTAACACAACGTAATTCTATGTATATTTGTAGATATCAAATGAGAAAATTCATGGCATGGGTATGAATTAGAGTTATTATTGTTTCTAATGTTTGCCATTCAAGTGATTAATTCAACTTAAAAATAAAATTATGAAAGTTGTTTTCCTGCTGGCCAACCTACAGGAGAAAATTAGCTCTGTGTACTTTTTTTTTTTAAAAAAAATACTGAGTCTGATTCATTGTACTACATCTCATACTGATTTCTTGGGAGTATAGTTGATGATCGAAGGTATAAAAGGCCTTTCTCACCAATCTCTGAGCATGTATTTAACTAGCAAACTGGATCTTCTTAAAGCGCCAAGCAAACTCATTGAGCTTCTCAATTGCATGTTGATATAAAGTTCATTCTATATATCAGGTTCCATTGTTTTAGAACAATATCTCAGGATCCCTTTACATTTTTAAAAATGATTGAGAACCCCAGGGAGTTTTGGTCTGTATGGGTTATGTCCATTATTAGTTACTAGGAGTAACTAAATAGTAGTAGAAATTAAAACTGAGAAATTAAAAAAGTTATTTGACTTCATGGGCCCTCTGAAAGGGTCTCAGGAACCTCCAGGGATTCCTAGATCACATTTTGAGAGCCATTAAAAAAATAATAATAACCACCTTGATTTTACTTGGGTCCAAAAGATTGCTGGCAGAATGAAATAGACACAAAACCAGACACATGTCAAAGTAGCAGACAGGTGCTCAACATGAATACTGTAATTAAATGGATAGAAAAGCAATTTTAAGCCCTATTTAAAAAGACTGAGGGATGCTTTTAAGGCGTGTGAAATAGAATGAAGGCATACCACTGTCATCATAGTAAATGCCCACATCTCCTGTTGCTGTGAACATAATTTCATCCATCTCCGCAGCCAAGGCTTTTCTGTGGTTTTCAGACAATGAAGAGAGCTTCTCTCTTAACACCTGAATCATCTGGATTGGAAATGGAATTGTTAATGTTAGTGCTTATTAATTCCCTTACACCAACTCACTTAATATATAAGATAGTTATTGAAAACTATGCTGCCATTTCTCCCTGCCACTTCAAAAGTGAAGTATTTTTTTAAACATAAATTATTTAAACATGCTTTAAATAATTATTAGATGAATCTGGTTATGGTTGATCTCCTTTGTGTGGATTCTGAAGCTCCAATTTAATGTAGAAACTACTAATTTGGGAAGGGAGCATACAAGGGAGAAAACCTCTTTCAATGAATGGCTGTTGTAGACATTATTTACTGATGAGGGGAATAGTCTTCTATAAAAGTAATATTCCACTTACAACTATTTGTTTAGTGATTGTTCTAAGTTACAACGGCACTGAAAAAAAATGAGTTATGACTGGTTTTCACACTTACACTGCAGCATCCCCATGAACATGTGATCAAAATTCGGACTCTTGGTAAGCAGCATGTATTTATGGCAGTTGCACTGTCCCCAGGATCATGCAATCACCTTTTGTGACCTTCTGACAAGCAAAGTCAATGGGGAATCCATTCACTTAACAACCATGCTACTAATTTAACAACTGCAGTGATTCATTTAACAACTGTGGCAAAAAAAGTGTGTAAAGTGGGACACAACTCACTTAAAAGCTGTCTTGCTTAGCAACAGAAACTCTAGGCACAACTGTAGTTGTAAATCAAGGATTACCTGTGTGTCCTTAAAGGCACCCTTATAAAACATTTAATAGTTCTATTAGACTTAGTCTTCCTTCTAAAAGCCATTCAAAGCTGATGCGGTGGAAAACTGACTCCAGGTAAGCGTTCCACTACTGAGAGAAAGTCATGCCAACACCCTTTTGGAAGGTCTTGGATATTAATACCATCCCTTATTTACTAAAAGTTATATTAAAACTGTAGGCAGTTCTGTTTTGGGAAATGAAGTGGCATGAAAGTTGTAAATATAAATTAATTCAATCCTACTTCTAGAAATGATAGTGCAGCTGAAGTAGATAAACTATGAGAAAACCTAAATTAGAATAAAGAGAACAAGCAGTTATGGTGATTAAATTACACTGAAGAGAAGACATAACCTGATTGTTGCCCTTTTAAGAAAATCAAACTTAAATTGTCAGAGTTTCTAGGAATAAAAAGCTATCAGTTTAGATGCTATTTGCTTGTTCTTCTTTAGGAATAGAATATAAATTCAAATTGTTTCTTCCACTTTTAATTAACTTAAGGCAGTGGTCTCCCCTCTCACATGATCCAAAGACATAGAACTTCAATGCTTACAATTTTTAGCCAACATGGCCAAATTTATACTGCAAATATAGGAGCTGACACCTAACAAATCCACTATGTTGTGAAAAGCTTGCTGATGCTGTCCTCTGTAAAAAAAGAAATGTTCAGTTCAAGGAACAATGAGGAGAATCTTGTTTTTCACATATGAGAAATATTAAATATTTTACCTCTTTTGATACAAGTTCTTCCAATACATCGTATTTACACTGAGAAATTAGCCTTGAAACAACAGTAAAGGCCTAGAAAACAGAGAAAAATGCTACTTTAATTAAGATTCCTACAATTAAGCAGAAGTTTTCAGCTCAACTATATTAACGGGCTTATAGTCAGGGTGGATTTGATTTAAATCAAGTCGATTTAAATTTAGTAATGTAATATAAAAAGGCTTGATTTAAATCAACTCAATTTAAATAATTTTTAAAGAGCAACTGTCATCTCTGTCCTGCAGGGGCTCCTCCTCTGACCCACTGTTGAATCATCGACAATCCTATTCACTTTAATGGGATGGCTGATGATGCGGCAGTGAGACAACAAGGTGAGGGATGTGGCAGACAGCAGATAAGTGGATGCCCACTAACAGGCACTGCCATGATGGATCTGAAATGACAGGTGATCTTTAAATGTAAGGACTCATTCTTGCTGGTAGTTAGAATCTTTAATATTATTATTTGCAAACAAAATGAAGGTTTCCTATTATTTAGCTTGCAGAGCTTGGATTCATTGAATGAGTTTACCAAAAATGTAAATATTGCAGAATATTCAGCCTCATGCTACACAACTAAGCTCCATTTCATGCTGAATAAATTAAATTATACATTAAATTATACATTATTAATGTATCTTAAATAGAAAACTATCCTTAGATTTTTTTACTCCAAATTTTTTACTTAAATTTAAAATAAATTTGATAAAAATCAAAATAATCCAATTGAATTAAATAAATCTGATTTAAATTTAAAAAACCCGATTTTTTTTTTTAAAAACCCGATTTTTATCCACCCTTATAGTAAAAACATTCCTTCTAGTCTTTCAACTGATGACATTCTCAATTTGAAATGCAGAATCCGATAAAGATGCAGGTTCTATAGACTAGCATGCAATGCAGCGCTGTCTTGGTGCACATTTAAAAAATAAGTTTGGGTTCATTTAATGCAAAATACAGAAGGGCGGGACCTTGTGATTTTATTAAGCTTAAAAACTGATGCAGTAAAAAAAGACGATGACCCACAGGCAGAGCAGGCGGCCAAGAACCCTCCGCTGTCGCACAGCCATAAACACCATCTCATTTAAGCAGCCACTGGTAAACGAACCCCAAAACTTCGTCGGAGGGGTGTTAAAAAGAAAGGGGGAGGGAAACCTGTCCTTCTTTTTAACGTATAACACCCCGAAATGCGGCGGGGCGGCTCAAGCAACGACTCACATGCTTCGCCCCTTGCATGAACTCCTGGACGCTGAAGTCGCGGTCGAAGTAGGTGCGGATGAGGAAGAAGTAGAGGCGAGTGCGGAGCCATCTCAAGGGGTTGGGGAACCCCAAGAAAAACGTCCGCTCCTCCGACCTGGGCCCGCCGTTGCCGCTGCTATAAAAGCGCGCGGGGGGCAGCGGCAGAAACGGGCATCGGCCAGAGGGAGGCAGGAGGCGCCCGACCCCTCCGCGCTGGGCGGCTGAGCCTCTCGAGGAGGCGGGGAGCCCCCGCAGCTGCCAGCACCAGCAGCGCCTGCAGAGGACTCCGCGGGTCAGCCCCATAACTCCCCGCCTCGGCCCTCCCGTCATGCCGCGGCGACGGAAGAGAAGCCGGGGAATCGGAAGGCGACGAACAGGTTTCCCTCGCGGCGAAGGAGCGGCCTTTGCGCAGCCTCTCGGGCCTGCAGGAGCCTCTCGGGCCTTGAGTTGTATAGCAGGGGACAGACTCTCCTCGCGGGCCCACCTCCCACCGGTGGCGTGGGCACCTTCGGGTCACGGGGAGTCTGGCGGGGGAGGTCTATTGGTTTTGCGAGGCCTCGTTGCCAGCGGAGGGAAATCACCGCCGGACCCAATGGAGGAAGTGACCGAGCTGGACATGGAGAGGCAGCGAGTCCCGCAGTACACCGGGGTTACCCGGGAACGTTTTTTGCAGGACGTCTATCCTCTGGTGAGTGAAGCCCGGAGGCTCAAACGCCTTTTTCCCGTTTCTAAATAACGTGGCATGATAAAGAAAGGCATGATAAAGAGAGCCAGCGTGGCGGTGTGGTGGAGGTGCTGGCCTAAAAAAACGGAGGTTGTGAGTTCTAAGCCGGTCTCTCTTAGCGCAGTTAGGGGGAAAATAGGCAGGAGTAATTGGTATAAGTAAAAATTAAAAGGGATGAAATTTATTAATAAAAGCAGTTCTATATATATAGTACTCAGATGGGTCCTTTGTTTTTTGGACTTCAGGGAAAAGAATACATTTTTAATTAATCCTGCGTTTAATCTAGTACTTGCTGTACTCTGTGTGGTTAGTGTTTACATCCTAAACTAGTACCAGGTGCACATAAAGCAAGAAATCTTTTCCTTCTTCAGATAAAATAGGAGATGGAGATAATTAATTAACCGTTTCTTTTTTAATTGGCATGTTTGGAATGTTGATTGTAGGCTAATTTTGGCAGCATGTTAAGTGCACTTTCAGAAAGTATCTGCCAAAGTGGATGTGTTCAGATGTGTTCACAACATGCCAATTTACCACAAATGAATAAATATTCCCCAGCAGTCTTTAGCCTCCTAGAATTCTCATTGTGTTTTTCTGAAGGGTTTTTTTTTTCTGATCACATAAGCATACTCCCAACATTTAATTGCAGCCAACCACACTTTTATTTGTAAAAAAAAAAAAAGCTGCTGTGTGTGGCACTCAAAACCATTGTTAGAAATTCTGATTATGTTTGATGTTGCTTTATTTTTCAACTTCGTACCTTCTAGAGCTGTGCAGAATATTACAAATTTCAACCATGTTGAAGTGACCTGTTTTGAATTCAAAATATTCTGGTTCAAGCGTGAAATAAGGTGGGTCAAGCATCATGAATGTGTTTTGAATGTGAAACACTTTCAAACAATTTTCCAAAGTCTTGAAAAGCCCATTTTGCATTCAAAACAGCTTTTGACCCTCAAAGTGGGGTGTTTCAGATTTGAATCAGTTTGCATATCCCTAAAATATTTCTATTTATTGTTTTTTTTTTAAAAAAATCCTTTTAAAAATCAAGGGGGCAGAGGGGGAGATATCCTTAGGCATATTGGCCCCAATAATGCTTGTTGTATTCATTTCCTTGACTAATGCTTAGAAGATACTGTGTTGAATTTGAAGGATAGGCATGCAGCATTTTTTTGCAATTAGACCTACCATAGAAGTTGCTATTTAATTTTGGACTTAGCATACTTAGCATTTCATCAACTTTGTCTCTTAATATACTAAAGTAATCTATGCATTTTAAATAGTCAATTTGAGTTTTGCCTTTAATATTTAGATTTGCTGCTATATTCTTCCAGTACAGTACTTTGTTTCCTGTCTCTTTCATAGATTTATTGAAAAACAATCTAATTAAAGTATTGACTTGAACCTGTGAACTTTGTCTAAATATATTATTTAGAAATCAGTTACAATTTGGGGGCCTTGCTTCAAAGTAGTTGTTCTAAGAATTAGGCTGCAAAGCTCTGTAAAATGTAGATTAATCCAGTACTGTGTTGTAGGGTGTTCATTACTGCTTATCTTGCCATTAGAATAAAGATTAATATGATGTATTTCACTAAAGCATGCTCTGTTAGAAAAATCATAAATTAGAAATATAGATGTTCATTTTACTGATACACAATTTTCTAAGAAAATATATGCTTTTCTTAGGTTTGGGTAGTTGGGAATAGAAGATAAGTCATAGCCTTTTGTTTGTTTGTTTGTTTCTAATAGCAAAATGGTGGCATGAAATACAATAACTTTTTTCATTCTCAGAGAAAGCCTGCAGTACTGAAAGGAATAGATCTGGGCCCTTGTGTGACCAAATGGACAATAGATTACCTTTGTCAAGCATCAGGAAAAAAAGAAGTAAAGGTTCATGTTTCCACTGTGCCACAGATGAACTTCCTTAGTAAGAACTTTGTGTATAGGTATTCTGTTCCAAGCTTTACTCTGTTTCTGTAAGTGGGAACTGGTAGCAACTCAGATGTTGCTGTTCTAGTTAGATGTAGACTTGTCACATGCCATGCTTAGCTCAAAACAAACGACATGTGCCATTTGGGAAGGAAAACAAGCAGCTATAGAATTATTTGCATTAGTAAATCTTATGGCTCACTTAGCTTTTCCCGACCTAGATAGTAGAGATTTTTGTACTGACTTTATGTTGTCATCCAGCTACACATTTTCATGATGGCTACAGTTGGCAGGCTTTGTGTATAAGTGTAAGACCAAATTTTCAGACTCTCCCACTTGTCTCTTATACAAACTTGTTGTCATTAAAAAATGAAAGCAATTCTGCATACTACCACAAATATGAACAAAAATCATAAGGTGATATTGTATCAAGTAGTTTGATGGAGCTAATGTCTGTATGAGAACATCCTTGGAAATTAAGCCATTAGTTTCAACATGAAATGTATTTTACTGAGGTTACTCTTACAGTTTTCTGTCATGTGGAAAAGGGGATCCAGCTGTCTCTTCATATTGCTAGGAATTCTTCATGCAGTTTCTTCCAGGAATTTCAAGGTATTAAGCTGGAGAAGGAAAATCCTTCCCTACAGTAGCTCCTGATGCCCCCCTGTGCCCTTAGCATCACCACCTGAATTTTTGGGAAGATCCACCAATCTTCTAGAAAGCATTTTGGGAGCAAAGTAGTAGACAGGACTGGGAATTGTTGAGGATTCTATTCCTAATTCTGCTAGTGGACATGCTTCACTAGATTAATTAATTGACTAGAAAAATTGAATCCATTTATATGACAACCAACATAAATTTACTAGTAACTGATCTGCAAAAAATTTCAAGCTGATCCTAAGTCTGTTTCAGGAAGTTCATTTCATTGATGTCAGTGGCATTTAAATTCTAGTAAGGATATTAGGTATTAATGTTAAACAGCTGTTCTTAATTGTATCATTTTTCTTTGATCAAAGAAGATGTTTTGAGATAGTTATTGTTAAAAGTCAGTCCCATCTGTTTAAAATATTTTGATAATTTTGTTTTGAATTTCAGAACATTGCCTTTTGATGTATTTGTAAAGAGAGCAGCTGAAATCAAACATTTGGATTATTTTCTTTCTGAGGTAATATATTATCTGCTTACTAATAGTTTAGTTCAGCTCATTTTTTTTTAGTGTAGGATTTTTAGTGTAGGTTCTTTTTCAGTTATCAAACTACATGGCACTTTGATTGACTTGATAAGTCAATTAAATATTAATGTGCCTGTTCATTGCAATTTATTTTCCATGTGTTTGTATTTTTAAGGATGAAAAGTATTATTTACGATCACTGGGAGATGATCCCCGAAAGGTGAGTACATTGTGTAAGATAAAAACTAATCCTAAAAATGTTAGTTTTCCTCTGAGCTATCCTAGATAATCCTTACATAAATTTTGTCCTTAGTTTGTGTTTTTTTACTGTGTTTAAATAGAGAGAATGGAGAATCATAAAGCTGATAGAGAAAAGGATTGACTAGTGTTATCACTGTTATTTTCTGGGACAGATGAGGAAATAGATATTTTTGCAAAAAGAGTTTTATCCTACTCTGCAACTCCCTGATTCATGATTTGGAAAGAAATTTGAAAAACAGTATTTCATTGGACTGTTAACCGAATTTCTGAACCAAATGTTATCTTGTTTACCCATGTTAACTTCAATAATTCAATATTAAAACTGCTCCTAACATATTCACATTTTTCTATCCCTTTGTGAGATGTATGCCCCAATTTCTTCAGAATCTGGAAATGAAACTAGGAAGTGTTTCAAATGAAGCCCAATTACCATGCTTATTGTGTATTATTTGAACTTGCTCAGTTGAAATACGGATAAACTTGATGAATGGCCTGGAAACTTGTCTTGTTCTAAATGCCTTATTGGTAGCCCAAGCTAATCAAAATCTCTTGAATTGAATAAATTTTGCAATTCATGAGGGAGGAAACTAGTAGACTTACAGTTATTGACTAAGGTCCTTTTGTCTTTCTGTAACATCTTAATAATCATTTTCCTCTTCCAGGGGTTTCAGATGTAATTAGATTACTACATTGCACTAAGCCATAGGATGGTTTGCTTTTGGCTTCGTATGCTGTGTGAACCTTGCTATGATTTCTAAAAGCTGTTTTATAATTTAGCACAATATAGAACTCTAGTCAAGATAAATATTTTTATTTCAGGATATTGCAGATCTGAGAAAGCAGTTTCCTTTATTGGCAGATGACATTCAAATTCCAGAATACTTTGATCAGGAACAGTTTTTCTCTACTGTCTTCCGCATAAGTTCAGAAGGTCTACAACTTTGGACACACTATGATGTAAATAATATATTCCTAAACATTTATTAATGAAAAGTATGCTAAACTCATTTTGACCTGTATGTGAAGAGGGTTTTGTGCTGTTTCTTTAAAAAATATTTAAAAGGAACACTAGGTGTTAAACTAAGGACTTTCAGACTTCTTTTTCTAAATCAAGATTAAGGATTTATGCTCCATCAAACAATAATAAACTCTTAACACAATGAATCCAATTTGAATGTTAAAAAGACAGTGAAACATATTTTTAAAAAAGTTATAAAACATTCTTATCCTTAAGAAGTTCTTCAGGAATCTCTCCAATAATATTTGTTCTTATCCGTGCTTGATACAACTTGTCCATTTAGATACAACTAGAAAAGCCTTAATTCTGGACTAAGCCATTTCTACTTTATTCTTATAATTTCACTTGGAGGAATGATTATTAATGAGATATAATGAATGAGCAATGACATATGTGAAGAAAGTTTGATGGCAGGGTTTGGGAGCCATGAGTTTGAGTATTGGATAACCGAGGAAGTATGAGGTAGTTTTTGATGAATGAAATAACTGTGACAAAGAATTTCATATCTGATTCAGGAATTTGGATTGATAGATAAAATGCCACTGTGTCTGCTCTTGAAACTCTACTAGTACTACAGTATCTACAAAACTACATACATTTAGGGCAACTTTCTAGTTTCTTGTTTCTTAGCATCACCAAGTTTGCTGGTATTATGTTTTGGATTGGATTATGAATATATTCTGACCTAGCTAACAGCTTTTTAAAAAAGATACTGCATAGTCCGTCAGCTGTTTTATGAGTATCCCTCAATGTATTAAGTCTAGTCAGACATATTGTGCTCCTCCAAATGAGATACAGGTGGTCTTTGTTTCTTGACCATTCAGCAATAAGTTGAAATTATAATGGCCATGAAAGAGACTTACAATTGTTTTTTGAAGTTCTAGCTGTCCTAGCACTCCTGTTATGTGATTGCAATCAGATATTTGGTAATTGGCTCACACTTAGTGACAGTTGTAGCATTATGTGGTCTCATGATTATCATTTGCAACCTTCCCTGCTGGCTTCCCACAAGCAAACTCAATGGGGAAGCCAGCAGGAAAGGCCACAGATTGCTCCAGTGAGTCTCTTTCGTCTTACTCCACCTGGTAGCAGCCAGCTGAATCTGTACTGTGCCTTGTAGATTAGTTACCACCCTGTCCTCACCTGGCAACAACTACCCCTGGTCTCATGGCAGATGTGTCATGCAACCTACCTTACCACCCTGGTGGCCTGATTGTGAGCTGCCTGGCACTTGCTTAATGACCTGAGGTCCTCACAGTGAGCATTGCCAGGATTGCCATCCCGAAATCATTCAGTCAGTGACATTACACTTTACAACCACATCACTTAGTGATGGAAAGTCTGATCCCAATTACAGTTGTTAACAGAGGACTATCCTTATCTCAGTGCTGCACATGGAATATATTAATTTGCTTCTGGGTTTTTTTGTAAATATGTAAACGTTTCTTTTTTTAAAAAAAAAAAATTATTGAGTATTTTACATTTTTAAAACAATACCAATAAAACCAAACACACAAACATGCAAAAGAAAACGAGGAAAAAAAACCAAAAACATACATTTACATCAAATGTTAAAATACAATACTAACAAGAGATATATACAATTTTACAATTTTCTGCATCGACTTTTGTCTTTACTCTTAACTTTTGTCTTCCCGCTCTTCCTCTTTATTTTTAAATATTCATAATTAACCTTTATGTAAGCAGGGTCATTATTTACATTTATATCCAGTATATTAATATCAAATTTCACTTTATATTCTTATTTCTTAATTTGATTTCTGTTTTCTAACAGAAATCTAATTTGATTTGTTTTCTTTCTATAGAACCTGTTCCACACTTTGTAATAATCCGAGTTATCTCTTTCTTTGATCTCCATCATTAATTTGTCCATTTTGGTGCATTTGAGGATTTTTAAAATTATTGTTTCTTCCGATGGTGTATTGGTAAACATTGTTCCTCATTTCTCTACTATGGATCCTGTTTCTCTGACTGGATCCTGTTTCTCAGCTGAAAGAAACATGGTAATCTATTGGTTCTCCAGGGCAGATTTCTTTTAGTAATATATCCTCTTCAAAAGTCTTATTTTCACTTTACCTGTGCTATACAGTTAACAGCTAGAAAAAGACTTTCTATATCTTTGGACATATGCCTAAAGATTTTGATTGAGTACCAGTATCTTTCAATCTATCTAAACAACAGCACGATCTGTACTTGGAGTATATTGGGACCAATGAGCAGGACATTAACTTTTTTTTTTTTAATGTCTTCAGTGAAGCAAGGAGGACAGGAAATAATGCAATATTTTGCTGCTAATACTACAATCGTCGTGTATCTATATAATCTCTCTGTGTGTATTTGTACCTAGAGATAACAATATAAAGAGAGACGAGAGATGGTTATTTTACTCTTATAATGTGAAAATTTGTCTTAATGCTAAGTGTTCTCTACATGTTTTTTCTTTTATTAACAGAGACTCTCCTATTTCTCCACATAAGAAAAAGGCAAGAGACCAAAGGTTCATGATCTGACATAGTTTTCAGAGTCACTGTAAATGATATAAATAATGTAAAGATGATAGCTCTAATTTAATATTGAAAGTCTTATCACATACTCAGTTATGTTTACTGTTTTTATATTTGTAGATAATGGATAACTTCTTAATTCAGGTGACGGGAAAGAAACGAGTTGTACTGTTCAGTCCCCGTGATGCACCATATTTATATTTATCAGGTGTGTTTGTATGGGTTACCTAGCTTAAAAGGAGACACCATATAAGGGGTGAAGTACACTCCTGCTGCATCAGATCACATTTCCCTTATTTGTAATGTTCCAGTTTCCATTTTGGTTGCCCAGATATCTCTAGGGTCCCCTGGAATAAGTGTCTTGTGTTCTTTGATTCAGTGACAGGCAAACTATGTATTGCTTTTGAAACCTGGATCATATTTAGTAGCTGTCAGTAAACTACCTTTCAGATATTTGGCGTAATCCCTTTTTACAACTATTTAAGGTAGCTATCTTCTAGATCAGAGTTCCCCAATCTTTCCAGCTTTGTGGACAGGTGGACGGGGAGCGAATGGTTCTGCCACTCGCACAAATGGAGCGTGCACATGCTTGCCTGCTGATAGCGCACGTTCTGAACTGGGTTCCACAGCCCGGTTCCGAATGGCTCAAGGCCTAGTAGTGGGCTGCGGCCCAGGTGGGACCCCTGTTCTATACCATTTATCTTGCATTGTGTACAATGTTTTTTTTTTAAATCTTCAACATAATTGTTAATAACATTGGATGATTCAAAATTCTGTTGAGTATTCTGTTGCTTTTATTTGTTGTGAATTTTTAATAATCCTTTATTGAGTCTCTTTCCCTGAATCTGTTTGTCATTTTTCTCCTTTGTAAACTTTAAAGTTTTTCATAAATTTGGATATCCTTTTTTTTATCCTCCAGGATAACCTTGATTTTTGACCAGGATACACACACAATAACTTTGTAAACAGACATTAAATTACTGGAACTTTTACTATTACCGAGATCCAGGGTGGATTTGATTTAAATCAACTCGATTGAAATAATATGTTTTAAGGAGCAACTGTCATCTCAGTCCCACAGCAGCTCCTCCTCTGACCTGCTGCTGACTCACCGACAGTCACAATATTGCAGAATATACAGCCTGATGCTACATAACTAAGCTCCATTTCATGCTGAATAAACTAAATTATTAATGTTTCTTAAATAGAAAAGTATCTTTAGGTAGATTTTTATTCCAAAAGCATTTGATTAAAACAAATTTGATAAAAATATAAAAAAATCTGATTTAAATTTTTTAAAAATCTGATTTTTATTTTTTTTTTAAATATAGATTTTTATCCACCCTGCCAAGATCTCTCCTTCTTTGAGGCACCCCATGCTTCATTTAATGACCTGCACATTTGCATTGGGGAAAGCGGAGATGGAGGGTCAAAAAATTAGGTGCTTCACTTAATGGCTGTCCTGACTTCCAACTGTAATGGGCAGGCTTCATTACAGTTGTAACTTAAGGCTTACTTGTATTTTTAAATAAAGCCATTCTGTGATGTCTATAAACTTTAAATAAACACAAAAGGAAAAGGAAAAAAAAACATATAAAACACAGCCCCTTTCATTCACTAAAATAGCTAACTAGAGTAGGCAGTTGCTAATGAGATGCAAATAGCTAAAGATCAGTTGACAGTTGCTTTGTACAGCACCATCTGCATTCTAGATGAGACTGAAGAACAGATTTGATATTTGATATTTGCTTGAGCCATATATATTTCCAAAGTTGGCATTCACTGAATATAGCTCCTCTGGAATGAAATAGTGTGATTAATATCTTTGATCAGTTAAACAGTACAGTGGTGTTCCTTCTGATTGCAGGGAAAGGATGTCCCATTTGGTCTAATAAAGACTTAGACTTAAATTGCGCCACACCGTAGTTAAAATTGATTTAGTATCATTTGATAGCTTAAAAAAACTAGAGAAATGGAAAACCATCATTTTAGCAGCCCAGCAATCAACTTGAGGCACATAACATTCTATGTGTGTTTATAAACACACACACAAACAGTCTTTCTCTCCTGGATGTTTTACTCCCAAATGAGAAGTGTAAATATTATGCAGGTAGCATTAAGAATAATACAGTTTAATAGAAGCATTGTCATTGATTGTTCATTGAAATCTTCATTAGGCACAAAGTCTGAAGTACTAGATGTGGATAAACCAAATATGAAGAAATATCCTCTCTTTATCAAGGCTAGACGTTATGAATGTCAGCTGGAAGCAGGAGATGTCTTATTCATTCCTGGTAAGAAAACCAACAACAAATTCAGCTACTTTCTTTTTTAAAAGGACTGTAGAAGACTGTCTACTCTTTGGCCTTATTCAATTTAGAATTTAGTCAGTCAGTCCCAGACTGTTTTTTATGACTGTATGTTTATTTGCAGCAAATTGCATTTAAAATCACAGTGAAAAGGCAATTCTATCTCAGCCATGAATTATAGTGATCTGACTCATATATCATGGTAAAACCATGGCTTTTGACATCGTTTTTGTCTCCCTATTCGCACATCATGCTAAGCCAGAGTCCAAAAAATAAGTAAACACACTTCCATTCTTATCTGTGAGAACCTATGAAACCAAATACTTAATACAAACTCTAATTAATAAAAACTCTAATTTTTAAATGGTATAAGTTGTATTTTTTAAATAAGTCACTGGTGAAATAAATGTGGCTTTTAAATTCTGAATAGCACAATATTACATGGCCTTAATCTATATCAAATGTAAAATTCAATTATGGTATCTATAATAAGCAAGTTAATTCTTTTTCAATATACTTCAGGAGGGGGAAGTGCAAGACAATAAGGAAAGACGGGGGGAAAATAAGAAAACTGTAGCTTCCAACTTTCCTTGATACAGTTACTAATATAAAAACATTAACCTTTTGATCTAAAATTTAATAATATACAGTGGAATTGTCTTAAACAATTATGTCAAATCATAAAATTAATATAACATTTTTTTTCAGTTTCAAGCAAAAAGTCTGAGTGGTTTTCATATAGAAGCAAAGCTATAAAAATATTTTCTTTAATCAAAGTAGCTAATTTCCCCATCTCAACCATCTATTAATTTTACCATCCATTATTACATTGTGGTAATCTATACAGTAGTCCTCAACCGAAGAGCATAATTGAGGGCAAAATTTCCATTCCTAAGCCAGATAGGTGACTTTTGCCCCATTTTACATTCTTTTTTGCCATAGTTAAGTGAATCACTGCAGTTGTGTGGCTATCATTTCTTTTCTATGAAAACCTTGGGGTAGCAACCAAAAGTAGTTTTGGACATAAATCTTGAGTTATATTTATTATTCCAAACCTTTAATATGGCATACCTAACAAATGATTTTGAAAATTTCTATTAATCTTAAATTTGTCATTACATGCCACCCATATCTCAAATCATGTCCTTCTAACTCCAATAACTCCCTCTTACAAGCAAGTTGATTCTAACATAAGAAAAAGCAGTAGAAATTGGGGAAAAAACAAGCAATATTGAAATATTAGCAGATGGAAGAGATGTAGGCCATGTATCTGATTACATTTACGAGACTGCATTAATATATTAAAAATGAATGTAGTAACATAATATATGATAGTCAAAGTTAATATACTCGTTTATTTAGGAATAAGGTCCCCTGCTTTTAGCATTCTGTGCATAATGAGGGTGACTTGTGTCATAATCTAGTATAAGATTAAATGTCCAAGAGGCAACATTTCATTTTGTATACAACTGGAAGATCACTCAGATTGCAGGAAGCTTCCCTTTGGGCTTTCAATAGAGAATAATAGCAGTTTTTGTATGGATAGGTTGAACCATATACTTCATCTTACAAGTTTTACTATTCTGCATACTGTAAGAGGAAAGCTGTTTGATCTATAGTAGCCAAAATCATGAGCCAATAGCTTATGCCTTTTAATAAATGTGTTAGTCTGAAGAAATGCTCATTTTTACTCTACACGTTTAAATTGATGTTGGACCCATTATATGATTGGGTTAGAGCCAAAAGAGAGTGCAACAATTTATTACGTCCATTTTATTTATTAAAATTTTGCGGATGTGAGAATTTGGGCTACTTCCAAGCCTATATGACTGTTCTTTCATCCGAATACTTTTTTAGCACACTGGCTTGGGTACTAGCTGGCTTGGTCGGTGGTCGTTTGGAGAGCAGATGTAACCTTTTTCTTATCAAATTTAGATTTAATCAGGGTGGAGTGATGATCATTATAATTTAGAGGAATGCTCTTTGAATTAGAATAAAGTGCCTCAAACATAAAAAATAATAGGTCATAATAGCTATCTGCTAATTTGAAAGCTCTTGGCATAACCATCATTAACAGGTTGATTTTTAATTCTTTCAAAATTCAAGGAATCCATATCTGAATAGTTTGAACACCAATGAGATTTGCACATCTAATACAGCTAATAATGATTTTATAGTTACTAGATATGTATCCTTAGAAGTATAAATCTCTTTAGACCTCAAACTGGTAAGCATATATGAGGCAGGAAAGAAAAGGGAAAACAAAATCACAATGTTAGAAGTAGATTTTTGAAGCTGTACTCTGGATACCACTTAAATCTAAATTAGTTTGTTAGGTGAAATGGGAAGTGCCTTAGAGTCTTCAAAGATCCATTCTGAGGCTGTCATGATTGTGAATAGTAGTTAAATAACCGGTCATAAATCAAGGATTACAAGGGACTTTCTGAACAGTTTCGGATGCGTAGCTGAAGAATCAGCAAAAAATGGCTTCAACTTCATTCACTGGGATTTGTGGTTAGTAGTCTTCTCCCAGCTACAGTTCACTACTACAAATTTCATTTCAGATTTAGTCATCTAATTTAGCCTAAAGAATTTATAGTCCTGAATATATTTTCAGAACAATTTTCAAGTCTTCAGTTTATAGAAACATGGTGTATTTAGAGTTAATGTTTGCAAGATTGAAACATCTTCCTGTAAAGCTGTCATTGTAAAACAGTTACTAGTTGATAACTTGAAATTAAATATTTTTTCAGTACATGTGTAAACTATATTTCACAATTCCCCCCACCCCCTTTCCCCCAGCCTTGTGGTTCCATAATGTGACTTCTGAGGAATTTGGAATTGGAGTCAATGTTTTCTGGAAGCAGCTTCCTTCTGAATACTATGATAAAACAGATACATATGGAAACAAAGATCTCACTGCAGCCTCAAGAGCAATACAGATTTTGGATAGAGCACTAAAAACTCTGGAAGAACTTCCTGAGGAATACAGAGACTTCTATGGTAGGAGAATGGCATTACACATCCAAGAAAAAACTTACAGCAGTAATTATGAATAAAAAAACCATTTTTGAATACTTGTTTTAGAAACATATATTAAACTCTCTCTTGTGAACCAATTAATAGGATGGTAACTGGTGTAATTTGTGCAAAACATTTTATTTTTGTTAGTTGCCTTGCCCTTTGTGTCTGTAACAATTCCAGACTGATCCTGAATGATTCCAGATACTTGACCCTTCCTCCTGGAAGCCTCTCTCCGACAGATATGTCCAGTAAAGTATCAGTACAATCTAAGCTACTGATTGGAAGCAAAATGTGTAACTGGAAAATTCATGCTTAGAAAACTAATTTAGTGTTTAAAAATAAATCTCTAAATTACATCTACTCAAAAGATTAGTACTGAACAATGTAGTCTGCATTTTAGTAAACATCAAAACATTTTATTGAACTGAATATATTTTTTTAAAAAAAGCTTATCTTTAATACAATACTACTTTCAATTTTCTTAACAAATGGTATTCCAATTCTCTATATAAACAAAATATCTTAGCTCCATTCATGAAAATAAAAGTTCAATTTATGTCAGTATCTACTTTAAGAAAAAACAAAGCTTATTTATAAAATGAGCTTTCAAAGGTAAAGAAAGTATGTCACATTGAAAATATTTATTGGCACAGAAAATTCAATATATCTTTATATTGTGATGGAGTTAATGACCTGTAGTGAAGGCATGCAATTTACTATTTCCCTCTTACTGCAGCCCCAAATCTTTCCCAATCCTCAAGAGCAAATTTGGGAAACAGAAGAATTCACTTGGCTGCTAGACATCATTTCAGTAAATAGATATAATATCCTAATTGTAGATGGAATTAATTTTCTCCAGAATACTGTAAGACTCATCTCTTCTGGCATCTTCTAACTTCTATTGTGAAGCAACATGTGAATAATGTCTATTAAAAGCTGGATATTTTGGTTGTAGACTATTAATTTGGCTATGACTAAATTACCAGCATTTTATTATTTTTAAAACATGAACTAAGTAGTAAACTTTGCTTCAGAATATATTTCAAAGTGCAACAATAACAAAAATCTCTTTGGAAGGTATGAAAAGTAAAAATCCCTGCAGTTTGGCTGCACAAACAACATGAGATTTGACCTACTTAACATCCTGGCTTTCCCTCTTCCATGAGCATATCCCTTTGGAAATGCTGAAGTGAGGGGAATAAATAAAAAGGGATCAGTGTACAATATCTCAAGTGCCTACAGTGAACTATTGGATCAGGACAAATAGCCATTTCACATTTATACTGATGTGATAAGCCTGCATCATCTCACTTAGTATGAGATAGCATCAAAGTCTATGCTAAAGGATTGCTGCTAACAAAACACAACTTTCTTATTCTCACAGCTCTCTCATGACATTCAAATCTGCAGAGGGTTTAGAGATCATTAAATTCCCATCGTTATAACCAAGCAATTATTTTATAGCTTATTCGTGCTCAAAAGCTGTGTGGCTTATACACTGGATAGTAAGCAGGCAGTGCTTGCTTTCTTGCATATAAGTATCTCCATTTGTATCGATTCCTCTACCTTAACTTTCTATCCCATTTTAAAAACTTACTCTTGAAAGGTGTCCTCCTTGCAAAAAACAGAATGGAATAATATGGAGAAATGTAGTTAGGAGGATATTCTGTCAAAATTAGATAATCATACCGTTTCTGCTATAACAAAAACAATTTAGACACAGCCTTTGACTTTTAATGTAAGCTTTTTTAGCAATAATTTTAGATTATCTTTCAACAATATTTTGTTCATCAAAGTTTTAAGGCAGAGGTCCCCAACTCCTGGGCCACAGCCCATTACCGAGCCTTGAGAACTGGGTGTTCAGAACTGGGTGGCGGAAGTGATGGGCGAGTGCGTGCACATCCCCACTTGCATAAGCAGCAGGCAAATGCGTGCGCATGGACCCCATTTGTGCAGAACCATCCCGTCTCCCTCCCCAGGGCCGCAAAAGTGGGAAGATTAGGGAATTCTGTTTTAAGGGACCCTATTGTGTCACAAATCCTTTAAAATTCAGATGAATTCTATATTCTCCAAATTCCATTTTCAGATAGTGTTGTGGTTTTTCGTAATTAGCTTTCAAACAATGTATAAAAATATCAATTGCACTGACGGATTAATACTTTAATTTTTAACTAACAGAAACATCAAAATGTTTTACACTGGTGATCCTTCTCTCACATTGTTGCCATTTTATAGAGAATGCTGCTTGATGTTCCTGTGTTATAAATAATAACTCTATATGCTACTATCATTTTTCCAAAATTTACAGTATTAATATAATGTAATTACATGGCTTTATATTCAGCAAAGTAATAATTACAGTTGTTATAAAAGTTCTAACAGTCTCAAGTTACAAAAGCTCAAAATTGTATTGAGCATTAGTTAAGCTTCACCATTAATACGGAATGTTGAACCATGTAAGAGTGAACCTTTTTCGTCTCAACACACAAAGTTGTTCAATTCTCTTCCAATGCCCGCCCCCCGAAAGGAAAACAAAAAATACAACATCTGTAGATGCTTGCAATGGTTAGAAACTGCAGGGCATCTCTGGCACAACAGTACAGTAGTTATTCACCTTATTCCCAAGGTTAATATATACTTATTGCAATAAAGATAAATACTGTCAAAATAATCAATTTACTGCATTGCTTGTGCTAAAGTACTAAATAATGTTTAGAGTAGCTTTGATATTATTATCCCATCTAAATAACAGGATTTTATTCAAAAACAAAACTTCAATTTCATCAAATTAGAAGAATTTGAAGATGATCTTTTTATATCTAGGCTTGAAAGTTTTGCACATTATAATTCTAGACAATTACACAAACCTTTCCTATAACATTAATCTGAATTAAGGTTTTTTTTTCTTTTTGCTCTTAAATTGGTTTTCCTCATGGATAATATTGCCTTGTTCAGATCAAAAAGCTGTAACTTTCTCGTGACTTCAGTTACAAGCAGTAGACAAATTAACATTCATCTTAGAAAGCATATAATATTTCCTCTTCCAAGTGTTAAGAAAACACATTATTAAACTTGAAGTTTAAGATCTATTTTGCAGATAAAGGACACTGGCATTATTGACATATCAAAATACTTCATGCACTTTGAAGTGATTGTCCAAAGAAGGTGCTTCATCAGCAAAATGAAGTTGGCTATTTATATTTGCACCAAACTCCTCAAGAAGTTGTACAAATCTTTTGTGCTCTTTTCCAATCCATGTTCTCATTGTATCAAATACCTGATATGGTGTGACATGAGCATTAACTGAAATTCCAGTCTGTGAAAAGTCTTTCAGCACATGAGGGTACGTTACCCAAGTATTACTTCCTCCAGAATGACCGCCATCCAACCAGTACATAGCTTTTATATTTTGTATAAAAGCATCTATATCCTTGTCCTTTTTTGCTTCTTTCAGTTCATGAAGTAATTGATTCAAGACAACACAACCTTTACTGAATCCTATTAATGTGAATGAAGCTCTACCAATAGCAGAAGGCTCATTAAAGCTCATAGCAGAATTGCTAACATGTTCACAGTGTTTCTCTGCTGCTGGGCAACCATTACTAGTTGCAAAAGTAGGTAATTCACAAGAAACTGCCTTTGTATTGTCACTGAAATCGTACATGCTTTTTTCAGACACCAAAAATTTTTGAGCAAGTTTAAATGCATTAACTAACAGGGCATGAAGGTGTCTGAAGGCTCCAAAGTCAGTACTATGTTCAGGTGCTCCAAATAAATTGCTTGCCACAAAATTATCATAGCAGCTGAACTTGTGCAAATGCATACGGGAACATTTTATAATCCAAATGTAACTGCCTGGAAAACGATGACCAAGAATAATTGCAATATTTTCTAAGCACCATTTTTTCCACTGGAAGTTCTCTGGATGGCAAGCCATAATTTCATGATAGTTCTGAAATGAAATAGATAAAGAGTCACTATTTTAGAGGAAATTATTGGAAAAAAATGCAGGTCACATGCAGAATAGAAATAACATTGTAATAAAATTTGAGGAATGTATGCATTTGAAATGAATACAGCTGTCCCTTTTAAGATATTCCAGCTGTACTGTAACTTATCTGATTTTTCTGAATGACTCTGGGTGGCTTACAAGTAAAATATGTTACAATTAAAACACTAAAAGTATTTTAAAACAATGAAATGATTAAAAGTAATAAAAACATCAGAAATGAATATACATAGCAGCTGAGATACTTGGCCAGTGTAGTGTTAGCAGTAAAGCCAAGAAATGTGGCCCTTGACACTTTCAGTACCCCAGAATTCGAAACATAGATAGGTTTTTAGGGCCTTACAAAAGGCCAACAGGGTTGGGGTCATTCTAATCTCCACACAGCAGGGGCCACTGCAGAAGAAATCTATCATCTAGTCCTCACCAGTTGACACTCTGGTCGATGGGATCTGCAGCATGCCCATTCTGCTAGATTGAGTTGGGTGGCTAGAGACTCTTGGAAAAAGATGATCCCTCAGATAATCTGGTCCCAAGACATGTAGCTCTTTAAAAGTGACAACCAGGACTCTGAATTGCCCCCAGACACAAACTGGTAATCAATGCAGCTCATACAAAAGTGGGATTACCGGTGCTATATATCTAGTGCCATTTATTGCCTGCATTCTGAAGTTTCCAAATGCCCTTCAGGGGCAGCCCCAATAAAGCATGTTGCATTAGTCTAAATAAGAGATTACAATGGTGTGAATTACTGTGAACAGGGCCTTCTGGTCCAAAAATGGGTGCACCTGGTATACCACCTGAAGGTGTGCAAAGGCTCTTTTAGCCATTACTGTTACCTGCAAGAGCAGTAAGTCTAGGACTCTAAAAGGGTTTCAGATTGCACAATGGGTCTGTCTGGGGTTGTATAACCCCATCCAGAACTAAAGATGGAAGAGCCTTGGTCTCTGGAAGGTCCAAATAAACAAAACTGCTTCATCTTGCTAGGATTGAATTATAGCCCATTGATGTTAAATGCCATCAAACCTTTTAAAGCTAAAATGACTTCCAACACTTCCATTTATTACAAAATACTCTGGAATTTGGGTAGATGCGGAGCATCCTGCCTCAACACCAACATAAAAAAGGAGACAAGGGAAGATGTCACGGTGACATGACGCATCTCCACAGGGCTCTGTGAGATTGCGCTGAAACTCGAACTGCGAGATGGTTCTCTTGGACCTAAATCACCTCGGAGGGGTGACGAAGTAAGAGAGCACACTCCATTGATTTCAGGGAGTTCGCAAGCTCCCTGATTAATCCGGAGAAGGCTCTCAATTCAGCAGGAAGAAAAGGACGGCCATTGCATGTCTGACTGAAGCTGTGGCACCGATGAAACAAGCATGAAAGTCTGAGGAACAGTGCAAATGATCTGGGTGAGAGATTTCTAACTTCTATTGAGAAACAAGCCCCCTGGAAATTAGCCTGGGTGAAAGTGGGACCCTAAAAGGAGGTGGAATTGTTTTCCTCCCACCTCCCAAGAAAAGTGGCGAGCAAGTCTGAGAGCCATTTTTTAAAACGGAAGAAAGATAAGAGAACTTATTAAAAGAGTAAAAGAACTTGGAAACTAGGAAGCTGAACTGGGGATCTCAAATATAATATTGACTAATTTGGAAGCTTTGGGGGATTATAAAATTTGGATCTAGAGAACCTTTTTTGAAAAAATGTGGACAGGATAATTAATATAAAATTAAAGGAAGAAAAGGGAGAGAAACAGAGCAACAGTGACACCTACAGGCAGAAGGAAATGTTGAGAAGGAAGCGAGAAAGGAAAGAAAACATAACTTTGAGAGGCTGAAGAAGATAAAGACTGGCTGTTAAAACAAAGAACACCTGCATCAATATGTTATTTTATGTTAGATAGCGGAGACAGAGTGAAACACTGAGACTTTTAAAAATAGTGTAGCTCTGAACTTTCCCTCAGAAGATATAAAACAGTTGGTGGTTGAATTTTCAGGCATGGTGGGCCTATGTGGATTATAAATTTAACAAGAGAAGAAGAGATGCCTGGAAAGCAGTTGGAGGGCCAGCCGTTCTGAATCTGACCGAACACTGGTAAAGTCTCATATTAAGACCTACCTGGTGGCAATAAAAGCGGCAAAGTGTAACTATTTTTCTGCTCTTATTGCATCATCAGATAATCGCCCGGCCGCCTTGTTTAGGGTGACCCGCTCCCTGCTCCACCAGGAAGCGCGGGAGGACCCCTTGGAGGGTAGAGCCGATGACTTTGTACTCAGATTCGGGAAAATTGGGACTCTGACTGGGTAGATTTGGGAGGGAGGATGGAGGCAAGTCTTGAGAATATTACCTGGGAAGAGTTTGATTCTGTGACTCCGGAAAACGTGGACAAGATACTGGGCAGTCTGAGCGCGGCCACATGTTTATTGGACCCGTGTCCCTCCTGGCTGGTGCTGGCCTCTCGGGAGGTTACACGAGGTTGGCTCCAGGGGATTATAAATGCTTCCTTGAGAGAGGGTGTCTTCCCTGCCGCCTTGAAGGAGGCGGTGGTGAGGCCTCTCCTCAAGAAGCCTTCCTTGGACCCAGCAGTGTTGGCTAATTACCGTCCAGTCTCCAACCTTCGCTTCGTTGCGAAGGTTGAGAGTGTGGTAGCGCGACAGCTTCCTCAGTACTTGGATGAATCGGCTTATCTAGATCCGTTCCAGTCGGGCTTCAGGCCTGGATACAGCACGGAAACGGCATTGGTCGCATTGGTAGATGATCTCTGGAGGCCCGGGACAGGGGTTGTTCCTCTGTCCTGGTCCTATTAGACCTCTCAGCAGCTTTTGATACCATCGACCATGGTATCATGCTGCACCGGTTGGAAGAGTTAGGGGTGGGGGGCACCGTGTTGCGGTGGTTCTCCTCCTTTCTCTCTGATCGGTCGCAGTCTGTGTTGACGGGGGCAGAGGTTGACCCCGAGGCCCCTTATATGCGTGGTGCCACAGGAGTGGTTCTCTCACCCCTTCTGTTCAACATTTATGTGAAGCCGCTGGGTGAGATCATCCGTGGTTTTGGGGTGAAGTATCATCAGTATGCTGATGATACTCAGCTTTACATCTCCACCCCGGACCACCCCAATGATGCCCTTAAAGTGATGTCCCAGTGCCTGGAGGCTGTACGGATCTGGATGGGGAGGAACAGACTCAGGCTCAACCCATCCAAGACCGAGTGGCTGTGGTTTCTGACGTCTCGATATAGTCAATTGGTGCCATCACTGACTATTGGGGTTGAGTCATTGCCCCCCACGGAGAGGGTTCGCAACTTAGGTGTCCTCTTGGACTCACGGCTGTCTTTAGAAGAACACTTGACGGCTGTGGCCGGGAGGTCTTTTTATCAGGTTCGCCTGATTCGCCAGTTGCGCCCCTTTCTGGATCGGGACTCGTTAAATATGGTCACTCATGCCCTCGTCACTTCACGCCTGGACTACTGTAATGCTCTCTACATGGGGCTCCCCTTGAGGAGCATCCGGAGTCTCCAGCTGGTCCAGAATGCGGCCGCGCGGGTAGTTATGGGAGCAGCATGGCGCTCCCATGTGGCTCCCCTCCTGCGCGAGCTGCACTGGCTCCCTGTGGTCTTCCGGGTGCGCTTCAAGGTCTTAGTTACCACCTTTAGAGCGCTCCATGGCTTAGGACCGGGGTACTTACGAGACCGCCTTCTGCCACCAATAGCCTCTCACCGCCCAGTATGCTCCCATAGAGAGTGGCTTCTCAGGGTGCCGTCAGCTAAACAGTGTCGACTGGCGGCCCCCAGGGGGAGAGCCTTTTCTGTGAGGGCACCCACCATCTGGAACGAGCTCTCCACAGAGATACAGAAGATTCCGGATCTGCGCACTTTCCGCCGTGCCCTCAAAACATTCCTGTTTCAGCAGGCCGGCCTGGCCTAACTTTCCTTTTATATTGCTTTTGATTTTATTTTAAACTGGGATGTCTTGAATTATCTAGGACCAGAGTGTTTAGTATATTTTAATTGGTTTTTTATTAACGTTTGTATTACATGTATTTTTATCGTTCGCTGTTCACTGCCCTGAGTCCCTTAGGAATAGGGCGGTATATAAATTTAATAAATAAATAAATAAATAAATAAATAAATAAATAAATAAATAAATAAATAGAATACTTTTTGAAGAACAACGGGGTCAACAGTTTAACAACTCTTGGATTACAATTTATATCTTTGCTCTCCTCTTGGATTACAATTAACAGCTTTACTTCTTTTTTGTGGATTATAATTGTGCTCCTCTGGGATTACAATAAAAAAACCAGTGACATTATTTGAAGATTGAAAATAAGAAAAAAGAAGGAACAAGGGATACAGTAATATTGAATGTTTGGACTCCTGAATAGCTTTGTAAAAAGGGAAATTGGAAGGAGATAGTGAAGCGGGCGGTCAACACTGGGGCTGTTGGGGTATTGTAATTATTACCTTTAATAATTGGTTTAAATTTATTAAAACATCTCAAAATGAAGAAAACTATATCTGCACCATCCTCAGCATCTAGTCCAGCAGGCCAAAGGTCATTGGATGCTATGTTGCAGCAAGAGAAAATGAATACGATGCAATTAGAGATGAAAGCTATGATTCAGGCCATGCATGAAGACATTAAGGAAAGAATAGGAAAAGTAGAGGATAAAATAGAGAATTTTCAACAAATAGCGGCTCAAAATGAACAACACATTCAGAAAGTAGAAGAGAAAGCTGAAGAAACAGAGAAAAGAGTGGAAGAGATTGATTACAGACTTACCCTGGCAGACAAAAGTCATGAGAGAACAATAATATCATTTGAGATGGATAAGACTGATTACTACTTGCGATTCCAGAATATTGAGAAAGAAAAGGGAGAAAAATTGGCAGAGATAATGGAAGAGTAAGAGAAATAAGAAATGAATATCAATTTCTGAATATCAATTTCAAAGCTCATTAAGAATGGAATAAATTTTAGATGGCTGATACCAGAGGGTGAGCTAGCTGGAGCATAGACTGAATTCCATAGAAAAAGCAGAACAATTTTATGAGCATTATTTTGGACCACAAGAGGAAATGAGAGTAAGAGAGGAAAAAGAGGATAGACAACAAGAGGAAGCCATAGGAGAGAGAGAGAAATGCAACAAAAAGAAGATGAAAGAGAGTTAGAGGAAATAGCGAAGAGAGAAGGAGTAAAGGGAAAAGATCAGAGAGAGATAAGAGTGACCAGAACAACAGAACCTATTTATAAGTAAAACCATGGAAGAAGAAATAAAATTACTGTCAATAAATATAAATGGATTGAATTTGGCTATAAAAAAGAAAAGGACTTTTAGTAAACTAGAAAAATTAAAGTTGGATATAATTTGCCTGCAAGAGATTCATATTAAAAAACACCACAAAAAATTCCAAAATTGGGAAACTATATGCCTCTCTATCACAACATAAGAACAGAGGTGTAGCTCTTTACATAAAAGAAACAATAAATGCTAAGCAAATTTTCACGGATGAAGAAGGAAGGATTTTGATGGTGAAGATAACAATGAATTACAAAGATACTTTTGGTAGCAATTTATGCACCAAATAACAATCAAGAGGACTTTTATGGTAAACTTCATAAGAACCACAAATATTACTCTCATACCAAAAGAAGATTCAGACCTACAACAGATAAAAGATTACAGATCGATGTCCGATGAATCCTGACTATAAAATATATGCCTCAATAATTGTAGAAAGACTAAAAAGGTTCTTAAATCAATTCATACATTCAGATCAAAATGGATTTCTACCTAAGAGACAAATTAAAGACAATATGAGAATAATTTTAAATACACTGGAGTACTATAAAGCATATCCAGGGAAGCAAATGGCGTTGATTTTTCTAGAAGCACATAAAGCATTTGACAATGTGAACTGGCAGTTTATGACAGCACAATTAAAAGATATGGATTTTGGGGAGAGATTTATTAACATGATTAAGGCGATATATTATAAACAAACAGCAAAGATAATGGTAAATGGAGATATGACAGAGAAGGTTAACATTAAAAAAGATATAAGACAAGGATGCCTCTTGTCTCCTCTATTATTCATACTGACACTGGAAGTATTAAACAGAAATATCAGACAAGATGCAGAAATAAAAGGTATGGAAATAAAAAAGGAAAAATATAAACTACAGGCATTTGCAGATGATTTAGTCTTAATTTTGGAAGATCCACAAGAAACAGGGCCTAAATTAATTAAAACAAATAGAGGAATATGGTGAAGTGACACAATTGAAAATAAATAAAGAGAAAATTAAGATATTAGTTAAAAAATCTTATAGACATGCAGAAAAAAGTTAATGAAGAGAATAGATATTTAGATTACTAAGAAAGTAAAATATTTATGGACTCATCTGACAGCAAGATGTGTAACTATTAAGGAAGATAATTACTATAAACTGATGCAACAAATTAAAATGGAAACATCTGCAATTATCATTATATCTATTTCAAACAATTCCAATAACATTGGAAAAACAATACTTTGAGGAACTCAATAAAGTAATATTAAGATAAATCTGGCAAGGGAAAAAAGTAAGAATAAGCTTAAAAATGCTGGATTCAAGGAATAGAGGTGGCTTTGGGCTACCAAATTGGGAATTGTATTACGAGGCTGTAGTACTTATATGGGTAAAAGAATGGATTCTATTGAGGCATACAAGACTGTTGACTTTGGAGGTGCATGGTTTGCATTTGGGCTGGCAAGCCTTCTTGTGGTATGGGAAAAATAAAATACATGGTTAGTTTCAAAGACATTATATTAGGAATGCATTATTGTTAGTGTGGGAAAAAATTAGAGAACAACATTATTTGAGGATACCAGTTTAGCTTTCAACAATGGAAGCACTGATTCAACCAAATGTTATTAACATGGAAAATATTGTTAGGTACAAATATATTTTGAATGAAACTCAAAACTAAACAAGAATTGAGTGATCAAGGGATTGATATGGCATGGTACTCACAGGTTGCAGATACATTGTAGATATGAGAAAGTTGTTAAACTATACGGATTTTATAAAGAACTAACAGAATTAGACAAGATATTAACAGGGACAGAAGAAAAATTGATAAAGAAAACGTACAGCTACTTATTGGGTGTTAAATTGGAAGATGAACAATTGAAGGAGACAATGACAGTATGGGCAAAAAACTTTGGTTATACAATAGTTAGACAAATGGCAGAAACTGTGGGACAGGAACTATAAATTAACAATGTCAACTGCATACAAAGAAAATTAGTACAAGATGTTTTATAGATGGCATTTTGCGCCAGCGAGGTTGGCAAAGATGTTTAAAGATAAGTCGGCTAAATGCTGAAAGTGCCACCAGATACCTGGGTCATATTATCATATGTGGTAGACATGCCCAAAGGCAAAAAAATATTAGACAAAAATACATATGTGGATGGAAAAAATGATAAAGCAGCATATTGGTTTAAAGCCAGAAATATTCTTGTTGGGGATTTTACCTGAATACAGTAAGAGGAATGCATATCTAATTATCCATATACTAACTGCAGGTAGAATTGTATTTGCACAAAATTGGAAATGTGAAGAAATCCCCACAGATGAGAATGTGATCAGGAAAATATTAGAATGTGCAGAAATGAATAGACTAACGCTAGCAATTAAGGAAAGAGAACAAAGTGAATATTATATGACATGGAACTTATTTTATCAATGGTTAGATAATAAAAATGGAAATTGGAAACAGAGAAACAAAAGGAACCGCCTACTACCACCAATAGCCTCCCACCGGCCGGTATGCTCTCATAGAGGGGGGCTCCTCCAGGTGCCGTCAGCCAAACAATGTCGACTGGCGGCCCCCAGGGGGACAGCCTTTTCTGTGGGGGCACCTACTATCTGGAACGAGCTCCCCCCGGAGATACGGAGGATCCTGGATCTGTGCACCTTCCGCCGCGCTCTAAAGACCTTTTTATTTCACCAGGCGGGCCTGGCCTAACTTTCTCCCTCTTTTTAAACAATTTTGATATTTTAATATTTTTTAACATTTTTAATCCTCAAAGTTTAAATTGTTTTAAATTTATTGGGGTTTTAATCTGTCTGGGCTAAACTATTTAATTCGATTTTATTTCTGCTTTTTAAATTTTGTATGTATGTATTTTATTGTTGGCTGTTCACTGCCCTGAGTCCTTCGGGAGTAGGGCGGTATACAAATCAAATAAAAGTAAAGTAAAAAAAAAAAAGTAAAAGAAAAGATTAGTAAAATAAAGAAGATATGTTAAGAGAGAATCAAATATTATGATTATTCTGTTTAATATTATTTTAATATTATAGAATCAATGTTAATGTAATGAATATTGTTGTAAATCTCAATTATTTTACAAAGATATCTGTACCCTCATCTGATGACACTGTTTAATTGAAGATGGAATTATTTTTTTTTAAAAAGGAGACAAATATCTTCTATTTCAATTTGCATCTTAGACAGCTGAAACTCTGATTTCTTTTAGATTCCCTTAGATCTTCCATTTATGTCTTAACCTTTTCTTATAGGTATACAATATAGGTATTGTATATTTTTTTTATTTCAGCTGGCTTAAACCTGATTCATTCTGCTGGGCTGTAATTATAATAACTGTATGGTTTTTTTCCTTGCCACCAATTTATCCACAGGAAAAAAAAATCCCACAACCACCACAGAGACAACAGCCTCATTTCTTTTACTATGGAATAAGAATAAATAATGGCTACCACGCGAAAACCTTTTTGGTTTGAAAATGATACAAACAACCTAGAGCAACTCAAAGGTCAGTCAAGATCCCTGATGCAAGTTAAGATTTGTGCAAGGTATCTATAGATTCCCATTAGAAAACAAACAAACCTCTGACATATATCCAGCATATTCCTTGATTTTCACTTTCGGGAGCATCTACAACGGCATACCCATAAAGCTGTGAAATGGCTTATTTTTAAGTACCAATCGTGGCCTACAAAAGAGGCCACGGTTTCTTCTAATGACCCCCCCCCCCCTCTCGATTTAACACCGGCCAATTTATTCACAAATTCCCCTCCCTTTCCGTTTGAATTCCGAGACCTGAATTTCGCCAGGAAAGCACAAGCACAGAAGTCCTAGGGAGAAACCCCTAACTCCCTGCACCCCAAAAGCAACTCCCATTGGCCATTGGCCATTTCTTGGGTTGCCTTACTCCTCCGCATCGTTGCTCAGCGCCAGCAGCCGCCGCCACCGAACCTATCGGGGACTGCGGCGTCCACTCGCGGTTCACCGAGCCCGCGGTCTGCGTTCACACGTGCGGTTGAGCCACAAACGAGTCTCACCGGGGACAACCCATGAAACACGCGGTGCCCCCTTTCCCCCCCTCCACCCCAGCTCCACGAGTTGCGTGCAAGGCGGCGTGTTTCCTTCCTGGCGGGCTTCGCATATCCGAAAAAACTCGCGCATCGGGGGGATCTCCGGCGCCCGCCTCCTACCTGCACGTCCCCCGGGAAGTAGACGACGTGATGCTGAGCCTGCCCCGTTGCTGGGGCGGAAAGGGGCAGGTGCAGCAGCGCGTCGTTGGCTTTGAAGGGCTCATCGCCCGGCACCTCCGACAGCCGCAGCAGCCTCGGCCGCGGCGAGGAGGTCGAGGGCAGGAAGAAGGCGCTCCCTCCGCTGCCTCCTTCGTCACAGCCCGTCCTGCTGCTGCTGCTGCTGCTACTGCTGTTCGCGGCCCCCGACAGGTAGGCAGCCGGATTTCCTCGGAGGCTCATAGTCCGGGTCAGGCAGAAAAAAACGGAGCCGAGGAGTCCCCTCACGACCGAGGCTACAGGTGGACAACACCTGCTCATGGAGGCTCTAACGTTCTGGCCCCGCGCGACCGGCCAGGCCTCCAAGGTCTCCCAAACAAACGCGCCAACCAATCGACGGGCTCGGCCTGCCCACACCTCCGAAGCGGCGTAGAGACGACTGCGCAGGCGCCTATGGCAGGCAAGAGGAGGCGCGTTCCCTGTCGGAGGGCCGAAAGAGAGCTTTGATTGGTCGTCCCGAGTCGCTTCCGCTGGTTGGCTTCAAAAAGGAGAGCGGGGGAAATTGAAAGAGAAGAGGCGGGACTGTCGTAGGAACAGAGGACCGCGAATAAAAATGTTTCAGTAGGTCAATTGTACAGTCTCAATGTGGTTGATTAATGCCTTCCCTATAAAAAAGCAAGGTTTTCCAAAATGATCAGTATTAACCTTCAAAGGTGGATGTTATCATTTGTACTACTATTAAAGTAGGATTTTTTTTCATATAATATTTGCGGATTCGGGAGGAATCTAAAATTTCATGAATGAATTGATGAACTAAAGAGTTTGCCCCCCCCCCCCCCAATGTATAAGAACCATATTTGCTACACAGTTTGTAATTGTTGCTTGCTTTATAAATGATTATTTTTCATTTTGCCATTCAGATCCTTCAAAAGCTAACCTGGCTTATACATTTTATCAATCCATGATAAGTAAAACCTAAACTGCCATTACAGAATTCTATGAGCAAGAGTGATCTTTAATAAGAATAGACTCTTTCCTCTGATATTTAACTGAACAAATAATTGTCAACAGCTAAATACTTAAAACAGACTATTGGAAAAGAGAAAGCTGCCTACTCCAACCCATGCACATAAGATATCAAAAAAATCTGAAGGGCATAAATTATTGCATCAAAATAATGCATTGGAAAATAACACAGGCACCAAAGCCACAAAAAGTTCAAGGTTAATTTTATAATTTGGGAATGGAAGGAAAGGCTATATCCTAGAAGGAATAGCTATCTGAAATGCAGATAATTCTTATTTATGACCACAATTGTGATGGGAATTTCTGTTGACTGTGAGGCAGTTGTTGAATGAGTTGCATATAATCGTATGACCTTTTTTGTTAACAGAATCACTGCAGTTGTTAAGTGAGTCACATGGTCATTAAGTAAATCTAGCTTTCCCCATTGGCTTTGCTTGTTAAAAGCTGGCTGAGGAGGTCCCAAATGGTGATCACATGACCCTGGGACACTACAGCCATCATAAACATATGCCAGCTGCCAAGCATCTGAATTTTGATCATGTAACCATGAGGGCGTTTACATGGTCATAAGTTGTAAGTCATTATTTTTTTCATTGTTGCTGTAACTTCCAATTGAATGATTGTAAATTGAGGACTACTTGTACAGACTACTTTAGCTAATGTGAAAATAGAGTGTAACATTTGTTGCAGGTTTTATTTCTCTATTCCAGAACAACTTCAATCCCACCATTTTTCTCTTTGTGATATTTACTTACTCACTCACTCACTCATTCACCCACTCACTCATTCATTCATTTCCTACCTTTATTATTTTTATAAACAACTCAAGGAGGTGAACATCCTTCCTCCTATTTTCCCCACAACAATAGCAATATTATGTTGAAATCAGCATGCTATTTCTTTTGCTGGTGCAATGAAGCTTAAATAGAATCCTTACTTAACTGACAAAAAGTATTAATTCTTATTATGAAAAGGTTATACAGTATATTTTACTGGAATTTCTAATTCTATAATAAACTGATCACCACAAGATGGTGCTGTAGTTCTAGCTTGATGACAATTGCTACTTATCATTTTATTATTTTATATTTAAACTTCATAATTATAGGGGTAGTGTAAATCAGCAAACTCTTTTTTGATATTGACTATAAGATTGATTTACAAAATGAAACTGGAAAAAATTAAATATTTTTTTTGGCAACATTTATTTCTGTGCTGGCTCTGTTTTAAGATTTCAAATTTAGTTTCTGTAAAAAGTTTCACAATAAATATACATATGAGCTACAGAAGAGGTTCATGGAGAAAGGAGAATTGATTCTCCCAGGACAAAATGCACTGAGATCTGTTTGATATATAAAATAGCACAAATGTATTTTCCAATGTAGGAATGCAGACATATTGCAGATATCTATCCAAGAGAAAGCTAATAGTCCCAGAATTCATTTTCAGCTCCAAGTTTAAGACTATACTCATATTTATCTGAGAAAGAAGAATAGCTTTTGTTTGTGTTTATAATGTCTATATTTTATCAGTCTTGGAATACATAGAATGAATACTTGAACTCCCTGACGTTTGACTAGAAAGAGTCCAGAAAATCAGCTTTTTTCAGGGCCCTTTGAAGTTGTGAAACAACCACTCTAAAAAGAGAAGGATGGAGATTGGAAAGAAATCATTCTGAACAGTTGGATCCAAGGATAACTTCTTAGGAAGGGGACAGACAGCCCCCTCTTTAAATGCAAATATCTTCTCCTGCAAAGAGGAGTTCACCATATCTTCTATCCAAGCATGCATCACTTCCCAAGAGGCCTTCACCAGCTAGGAGAGATATGGATCTAAAGCACAGGTGGAAGAAATCACAGTCCCAATAATGCTGCCCACTTCCTCAGGATCAATCAGGTGAAACTCTTATCAATAACCGAACAAGACCATGCCTCAAATCAGTTACTAAGACTCATACAGCCAGCCCAGTTTTAACTGATCAGCCAGTTTGGATCTGATTAACTTGCTTACAGTAGTCCACCTAGTGTTCCTGCAAGGGTTTCCCTGGTCTCTCTCTACCAAGAAGAGACATAGCCACCCAATACAGAGTTGCTGGATGCCAGCTATGAGAATGATAAGATGAAGAAATAGCCTGTTTTGCCATTCTTATTGACACGTGGTAAGGCTTAATAAAGGTTTTTACCTGTCCTTGATTAGATTTGCTTTTTGTCTTCCTTCTGTGGTGCTGTGGGCATCTTCAGTGTCATTTCATCTTGCAGAATTCCTCTGAAAGCTAGAGGGCCCTCTAGGATCACAGAGAGGCTGCACAGGCACCATTTCACTATTCTTGAAGACCTTCTCTATGTTATTTTTTATTCACGTTATTAGGAGCATAATTATTCTGTTAGAAAAATACTAATTGGAACCTTAATGAATTTATGCCCGTCGTTGATCAAATCATGCATCGGAATTTCTGTATATAAGTCAGCAAAGACATACAATTTATATATCCTTTTATGCTTCATGTTACCTTAAAGCAAACATGAGTAGCTTTAATCGTTGAAAGTAATAGTACATGTATAATGATAATATTACTGACAAAATGGAAGGCTAGCTTTGTCTTAGAGGTTAAGGAAAGAAATAATTTTTGTATCCTTGAGAGTCGCTATCAATTTACAAACAGTGTGAAAATCATTTTGCCCTTGAAACACAACTTTATTAAGTTAACATTTTCAAATAAAGGCTGTAGTTAATTTGATCAGGAACTGCATCCTAAACATTCTTGGTAGTACAGTATTTGCATAATTTGTATTCCACCATTGTGCTGGAAATCAATTATGGAGAGCCATCATGAAATTACTGATTACTATCATAACCTGAGGTTTACTTTTTGTGGCTATCTGCCATTCCTTAAACTGAATGCATTTTGTTCCAAGTTTATGTTATAGCCATATGATCCCAGACAAAAATGGAAATGCTTTAAGTAGATGCAGAGAAATGCTACATTCAAAGAAGCAATAGCACTTAGAATTATATACCGCTTCACAGTGCTTTAAGCGATTTACAGAGTCAGCATATTGCCTCCAACAATCTGAGTCCTCATTTTACTGACCTCGGAAGGATAGAAGGCTGAGTCAACCTTGAGCCGGTGAGAATAGAACTGCTGGCAGTCAGCAGAATTAGCCTGCAGTACTTGCACTCTAACCACTGTGCCACCACAACTCTTTTCCATGGTACTTTCCCCTCCAAAATATTGTGCATCCCCAATTATGAGCATTTGATCTCTGAGGAGGACCATAAAGAGAGGAGAGCAATCACTTCCTGCCTTAGAACCTCCAGATAGGTTCTCTGTTCACATCATAGAGTCATCTTCCTTATGAGAAGGACAATCATTAGTTTCTCTTTCTCTCTGTGTGTATTTTGCTATGGTTTTATTGACAAGTGTTGATGCTACCTATTCCAAATAATTGTAATCAACACATATTGTACACTGAATGATTTCTCGGCCTATAAGAAGTGTAGGATCTGGCTTACCAGATGTTTCTGAATTAGAACTCTTGGCAGCTCCACCTAACATGACTAATAGTGAGGGTATCTAGGAGTTGCATTTCAACAGCATCTGGAGGGCCTCAGATTCCCCACCCTTGAAATAAATGATACCCTGCATCCCTATCCAGCTTTCTGATTTTATGTTAGCTATATTTTTGTCAGCAGTTTTGTGCTATGCGCTTGTGAAGTTGCACCAAATTGCAGCCTTTTAGTTTGGGGAGGATTTTTGAATGTGGTTTGAATGATCTGTTACACAAGTGAAAGCCATTAATCTGTGAGTCACTAACTAGCATGTTTTAATACTTCAAGGCAGTGGTGGTGTCTATATATTTTTTCTAGTATTTTTGTGAGGTTGGATCTGAAGTTCAGTATGTAAGGAAATGTTTTTTTTTTTGTGGGGGGGGGGGGGGAGGTTTGTAAAAGGGAAGTCCTGAAGCCTTTTAACTTTATGAGTTGCCCTCTGGGCCCCTTTATGTTGGTGTGAATTTAAATGAAAGACCAGCAATACTTTTATTAGTTTCTTAGATAGAAGCTATACATCATAAAATGATGGCATTTTCTTAAAAACTGATGCTGCAAAATTCCAGTTCTTGGTATAATAGTTCTTTTTGCTGGATTTTCAATAAATAAAATCTATTTCATCCTTGTACTCACAGAGAACTATAGTATCTATATGTCCAAGTAAGAAGAGCATCAATATCTTGCCTGCCAGGCTAAGAGTCACAAAAAGTACACGGACTTGTGTAAGTCTGCTGAATAAGGGAGACAGCTACGTACTGTTGAAAGTCCTCCATTACATGTCTTCTTAAAAGAAGATGTCAAAATTTCCATGTCCATGATTCTGCACTCCATACTGACTTTCTGACCAATACTGACTTTCTTATTTAAGAAAATATCTTTTAAAAGACTGTCATGACAAAGGTCCTCTCAGTTGAGCCATAAATGTGTTTATATCTCTCTCTTTCAAAACCAAGTGCCTTTATTTTGTGGTTTGCATTAGAATTAACTCCATTAAAAAATCATTTTGGTAAACTTGACAATAGCTTTTGTTTTAAGTTATGTAATATATTAATTACTTTATGGAGTGCATTTATATCTGGCCATCCTTCCACCATGGAACTCACAATGGTATTTATGTGGGGTTTCCCATTCAGTTTCTACTCCTGATTAGATTCAAGCCTGCTAACCTTCAACCAGATGTCCTCGGACCATGCCCTTCAAAGCTCATCCACAAACGGGTAGCATCCACAAACAGAATTTATTCAAAGTTGTGCAGAAACCTGAACTACCTAGAAAATCTCAGGATCATCTGCACTCCTACAAAGTTTATTTCATACATTTAACTGAAATAACAGAATAACAGAGTTGAAAGGGACCTTGGAGGTCTTCTAGTCCAACTTCCTCCTCAAGCAGGAAGGTATTTACAAAACCTTTAACTATATATCCTAAAATACACCTGTTTTATGTTGCTTAACTTGTCCTTTTGGTTTTCTATAATGAATTGTGAAAATTATGTTTTCACAAATTGTGGAAAACTCAGCAAGAGATTTACCTAACATCTTTCTTTCCCTGTGAACTTAGTTCTGCATTTTTTGGCAGCTGTAGCATACTGCTGACTCATACTTAAGTGGTTATCCACTAGGACTCCAAGATCCCTTTCACAATTACTGCTTTTGAGACAGGCACCACCTATTCTATATCTGTGCATTTGGTTTTTCTTGTCTAAGTGTAAAACCTTATTTTTCTTGCCACTCGGTTGCATTTTGGTGGACACGGCCCAGTGTTCAAATCTGTCAAAATCTTTCTAAAGTGTTGCCTATTCTCCCTACCTTGATGTGGTCTGCAATTTTAATGTGTTCTCCGCCTGCTCCCTCATCTAAATTGCTTATGAAAATGTTGAAGAGCACTGGTGAAGGAGAGCCCCCTCAACCAAATGGTATATAACCTCATTTATACTGTACATTGCACTCTTATATAAAAGATATAATCATAAGGCCCTTTCTCCTACATCTGTACGTCTAAAAGGGAACTTGGCATTTGTAATCTTCTGCTGTAACCGTTGTAACCACAAAATGTACCAAGTTGTATGCCCTATGTATCACAAAACTATGAACTTCTGCTTTTGTACTTTTCCAGTGAATCTCCCTTAGAATTACCTATCTGTATGCACAATGTATTATCCATAAGCGGAACTGAATATGCTATGTCACTGTCAAATCTCAAGAACCTATAAAAGTCTGCCTTAGGGCGTGGTTCGGGGCTCAGTCTTCGGCAGGTGACTGCACTGAGCCTATTGCTAGCAATACTCAATAAACCTGTTTTCTCTGGATCTCCGTGGTCTTGTCTCCTGACTTATTTACAGGTACTGATTGGGATTAGTAAATCCCGCTTCATTTCTGGCGAGCCAGCCAGGAGGCAACGGAATTTTTAAATTCCTCTGGACCGTCACCACGCTGTGGGAGGGTCTCGGAGGCTCGGGGAACCATCCCAGGCGCCATCGGACATCTTTTAGTCTGAGGGACTTCCCTGTGGAGCCGGCCCCTTCGCAGCCTCGGTTGACGCCTCCAAGAACCACTTGAGGGAGACCAAGAGACCAGAAACACTTCAATCCAGCTGGAAAGGAAAGAAAAGAAAAGAAGCCTGCAGGCAAGTATCTGTTTTCTTGGGAAGAGGTAATAACTATTAGCCTGTAGATAGGGGAAGGCCTGATCACCCTCCCCTCAAGGCTAAAGGTGGGGTCAGGGGGACCCCTAAGGGAAGTTTGTCTCATATGACAGGTGCAGAGGGCACCCTTCCCTAAAGGTTAAAGGTGGGGTCAGGGGGACCCCTAAGGGAAGTTTGTCTCATATGACAGGTGCAGAGGGCACCCTTCCCTAAAGGTTAAAGGTGGGAGGTTTGTCTGGTGTGACTGGTGTGAGTGTTCCCCGCGGTTCTGTTCAGTGGCCGTTGAGAGTCCGGGACTGGCAGCCGGGGAAGTGTGATAGAGATCCCTTGGTGTTTCTCTGGGAAGGAAGGACCCCTTACCTCCTTCTCAAACCCCTTTTCCTACTTGTCTTGTCTGGTGCCCTGGGTGGAAGATGGGTGGAGGAGAAAGTACGCCACTTACCCCTTTGGCATGTACGTTAAAACATTTTAAAGATGCCTACATTAGCCAAGACTACGGCATAAGGTGGAGCAGGCAAAGGCTAAGGGTTTTCTGTGAGGTGGACTGGCCAGACTTTAAAGTTGACTGGCCAGCGACAGGGTCCTTGGACCCAGGGGTTGTACTGCAAGTACACCAGAGGGTTTTCCACCCCACGTTAGGACACCCGGACCAAGCCCCTTATATCGATGTCTGGCTTAATCTGGTACAACACCCCCCCCCCCAATGGCTACAAAAATGCAAAGCCACAAGGTGCAGGCTGTTAGTCTCCCGCACTTTGCCACACAAGAAGGGAGAAGCCAAGGCCCCAATTCTCCCCAGCTCCCCCGAGGAATTACCCAGTCCACCACCATATGTTCCACGTGGGGATGACCAAATAAGCCCTAGGGCCAGTTCCTCAGCGTCCAGCAGCACAGGAGTAGGAGCTGGTACCTTTTTGCGAGCCTTGGATGACTTGGGCATCCCTGACTCCCCTGGGGTACCGACCCCAGTTGACCGCTCCGCTCAAACCAGTTTGGACAGGGTGGAGTTGGGGGCTCGCCCAAAGGAACGAGAAGCCCGGAAAAGCGAACGGGTAACCCCCCCCAGGGATGAATTAGAAGAAGCAGTGGGGGGAGAACCATTGCCTCTTGAAGTTAAGGAAGGCCCCATAGCTGAGCGAACTCGTTCAAAGCACACCGAACGGGGTGAGGAAGATGATCTGGCTGAGGGTGGTGTGGCCTTCCTGAATCCCCTCCGAAGGGTAGACCAATCTGTGGTTGAACCAAACAGAGCGCCCGTGATAGTCTCTGTGTTTCAACACGTCCCTTTTACTTCATCGGACCTTTTAAACTGGAAAATGCATTATGGTCCGTTTAGTGACAAACCATCAGAGGTCACTGATTTGATTAAAACTATTGTAGATACCCATAATCCTACTTGGCGGGATCTACGACAATTGATGGGTACCATCTTTAATCCAGAGGAGAGGGAAAAGATTCGGAATGCAGCTCTTAAAAAATTTTTAAAGGGAACTATGCCAACCCAGGATATGACTTTTGATCGCTGGGTGGCTAGGGATTTCCCCTCCGGAGATCCAAGATGGGACCCCTATAAGATAGGGGACCTCAGGTCCCCTTGTTGTGCAGGCAATCCAGGCGGCGGGGAAACCCACCACCAACATGTCAAAGCCTTCTTTGGTGATCCAAGGTGCCGAAGAAGCCCCAGAAGCCTTCTATGCCCGGCTGTTAGATGCATACCGCATGTACACTCCCATTGACCCCACACAACCTGAAAATGCTCGCATGTTGGCAATGGCCTTCATCTCTCAATCTGCCCCTGACATACGGCGAAAATTACAAAAGTTAGAGGGAGCGCTTGGGAAATCAATGAGTGAGCTGATGGAGGTTGCAAGAAAGGTTTTCGCAAATAGAGATAGGATTGAGGAGAAGAAACAGGAGCAGAAAATGCATAAGAAAGCAGAACTGCTCGCTGCTGCCCTAATGGCCAGACCTGCGGCCCGGGATGGGCCACGAATGGGCGGAGGCTCAAGGGGCCAGGGGTCAGGGGGACCCCTGGGGCGGAACAGGGGCCAGGGGTCAGGGGGACCCATGGGTTGGAACAGGGGCCAGGGGTCAGGGGGACCCCTAGGTTGGAATCGGGGTCAGGGGTCAGGGGGACCCCTGGCGCCTAACCAGTGTGCCATATGTAAAAAGACTGGCCACTGGAGAGGAGAATGCCCCGACAGGGAAATGGCACGTGTCAATGAAGGGAACCAGGGAGGCTTTGCCAGAGCAGACCGAGGTGGACGAGGCAGACCCTTTAGAGGGAGGGGACGTGGGACGTTTAACACCCCCCTCATTGGTCTGGCCGAAGTCGAGGAATGGGAGTGAAACAGACCGGGTTCAGCCCGCCTCCCAGAACCTATGGTCAGATTAACTGTTGGAGGCAAGCCTATATCCTTCCTAGTTGACACAGGGGCCACCCGATCCGTCATAACCAAACCCTTGGCTAAGCCCTCCCCACATACCATCACAGTCCAGGGGGCCACAGGCCAACCAATTCAACGCCCTTTCCTCAATCCCCTAATTTGTCACACGGGGGGTAAAACAATAACACATCGATTTGTGGTGAACAAAAGTCTCTATACATTTTGGATCTTTAAAAATAGGCCAGCGCCTGCTGGGAGGTCTAAAATAGATAGAGAAGTGTTTGGATCTTTAAAAATAGGCCAGCGTCGGCTGGGAGATCCAAGCTAGAAAGAGCTAGACAGAATGTCCCTTTTCTGTGGGCAGAGGACAACCCCCCCCCCGGTTTTGCTAGCCATCAGACGCCCATTGTTGTCGAGGAGCTCCCTGCCAAAACTCCAGTTCGCCTTCGTCAGCGGGCTTACCCGAGGCACATTATGCAAGCTATTCAAAAGGTTATTAATCTTTATCTGGCTCATGATATTCTGGTCCCTACTGAATTGGCCTGGAACACCCCTATTTTGCCCATTCCAAAAGGGGATGGCCGCTTCCGCCCGGTTCAGAATCTAAAGCCTGTCAATAGCGCAACAGTAACCATACATCCTCTGGTCCCAAACCCTTACGTCATGGTTTTCGGTCATCGACCTTAAGGATGCCCTTTTTACCATCCCTGTTCATAAAAAGAGCCAGCACCTTTTCGCTTTCGAGTGGGAAGATCCGGCTACTGGTCGTAAGCAACAGTATACTTGGACCAGGTTGCCCCAAGGTTTCAAGAACTCCCCCACTCTGTTTGGAAATGCCCTTGTGGCTGATTTGGATGCCCTACGCCTTCCTGGGCCAGATGTCCTTTTACAGTATGTTGATGACCTGTTGGTCACCGGCCAGTCAAAGGACATCTGCTGGCACAACACTTATGACCTGTTACACCTTTTACAGCGCTTGGGCTACAAGGCTTCTCGGAAAAAGGCACAATTGGTTTTGCATAAGGTCAGATACCTAGGCTATGATATTGAGCCTGGAAAACGCACCTTGGGTCATGAAAGAAAAGAAGCCATTTGCCGCCTCCCCACCCCTCGGACCAAGAAGGATCTCCGGGGGTTTCTGGGGGCTGCTGGGTTTTGCCGCATTTGGATTCCCAACTTTAGCCTCCTTGCAAAACCCCTATATGAGGCAACCAGAGGCAGTGACCGTGAGCCGCTCCTCTGGCAAAAAGAGGAACAGAAAAGTTTCTCAAGTTTAAAACATGCTCTTATGCAAGCCCCCAGCTTAGGCTTGCCCGATTTAGAAAAAACCTTTTCAGTTATTTGTAGATACTAAACAGAATGTTGCTGTTGGGGTTCTAACCCAAAGGTTGGGCACCTGGCATCGCCCTGTGGCCTATCTTTCCAAGCAGCTGGATCCTGTTGCAAGGGGTTGGCCTGCTTGTCTGAAGGCTGTTGCTGGCACTGCTCTTCTTACTCAGGAGGCCAGCAAACTAACCTTTGGACAAGAACTTGAAATCCAAACCCCTCATGCCCTCAAGGCTGTCTTGGAAACAAAAGGCCATTTGTGGTTAACCAATCCCCGAATGCTTAAATACCAAGGCTTGATAACACACAACCCCATGATTGTTTTAAAGCAATCCACTTCCTTGAATCCTGCTACTCTCCTCCCTGAGCCCGATCTTGACACCACCCATGATTGCATTCAAACTATTGAGGAAACATATGCTAGCCGCCCTGATATGTCAGATGTCCCACTTCCTCATCCTGATCACACACTTTTCACTGATGGCATTAGTTTTCTCCAGGATGGAGTTCGCAAGGCTGGATATGCTGTCGTCAATTTGACAGATGTCTGGGAAGCCGAGCCCCTCCCTCCTGGGACTAGTGCACAGTTGGCGGAACTTCATGCTTTGACTAGGGCCCTTGAACTTTCTAAGGATCTAAAGGTTAACATTTACACTGACTCGAAGTATGCTTTTTTGACTGTCCAAGTACACGGGGCATTGTATAAAGAAAGAGGACTTATTACAGCAGGGGGAAAGGACATCAAGTATGGTCCTCAGATTCTCCGCCTGCTGGACAGTGTCTGGGCCCCTCATAAGGTGGCTGTCATGCACTGTAGAGGACACCAGAAATCACCGTCTGACACACAAATGGGTAACCACAGGGCTGACCAGGAGGCCCGCCTTGCTGCTTTCAAACCTTTCAAACTGCGGGCCCACTGTCTCACCTTATGGAACCCCCCGACACCATTCAGCCACACTACAGCACACTTGAAATTGCCCAAGCCCATGAACTGGTCGCTTCCCTACAGGGGGGCTGGTGGGTCCTACCGGATTCTCGCGTTTTCCTCCCGGGCAACCTGGCTTGGGATGTGGTCACACAAGTTCACCAACAGTTGCACCTAGGTAAGACTGCCTTGGCACATGCTTTGCTACGTGAACTGTATATCAACAAGGTCCACAGCATTGCTGCCAACGTCTGCTCCAGGTGCCACACTTGTGCAGCCAACAACCCTAGGACTAGACCCCAGCCTCCGCAGGGGCACCAGCCTAGAGGAGATTTTCCTTTTGACTCACTTATGATTGATTTTACCGATATGCCCCGCTCTGGTTCATACTCTGCTCTGCTTGTCATTATCTGTACTTACTCGGGTTGGCCAGAATGCATTCCCACTCGCACCAAGAGGGCCTCTGAGGTCACTAAGGCCCTCTTGCAGCTAATCATTCCTCGTTATGGCCTACCCTCTAGAATCTCGTCCGATAATGGCCCTGAGTTTATTCACAAGGCTACACAAAAAAAATTTCTACTATGCTGGGCATCCACTGGCACCTTCATTGTGCTTTTCACGCTAGCAGCGGTTCTTTTGTAGAAAGGGTTAATAGGTCTATCAAGGATAAACTGGCAAAGATTTGTCAGGAAACGCACCTAAAGTGGCCAGATGCTCTGCCGATGGCTCTATTTGCTGTGCGTTGCACTCCTCGCAAAGATTTGCTTGTTTCCCCTTTTGAATTACTTTATGGGAGAATCCCCAACTTAGTCCGGCCCACTGTTTCTTCCGTCGCGCAGGTGGGGGACGCTATTAAGCTTAAACAGCTCCAATCGCTTAATCAAATGGTCCATAAGTTACAGGATTATGTCTTGTCTTCCCGTCCTCACTTGGTAGTAACCCCCACCCATAACATTTCACCGGGACAGGAGGTGTGGGTTAAGGAGTGGAAACGGGAACCCCTTTGTCCTAAATGGAGGGGTCCTTTCTCTGTAATTATGACTTCTCCGCTTGCTATTAAAGTTGCTGAAATTAAGCCTTGAATCCATTGGTCACGAGTCAAGGTTGCCGTGCCATCCACCTGGCTAGTGAAACCCCATCCAGTGCAGCCTTTGCGTCTTACCTTTCGTCGAGGGTGGTCCTCACCTCAGGCTACCCCTTCTGGTGACACCCCGGAAGCTGTCCCTCTACGAACGGGAGCCGAAGTTGGAACCCTTGCTAAGTCACACCGGAAGCTGACTTTCTACGCACGGGGGACTAATACAGAATCTTGGGGTACCCCACTGCTTACTTTCCTCCATGTAGCTGTAGTACCATTAAGGACTACTTGTTGAGTATCGTTTGTCAGTCAGTTACAAATCCATCTGGTGGTAATGCTGTCCACCCCACATTTTTCTATCTTGCCAAGATTGTGGTCTACTTTATAAAATGCCTTACTGAAGTCCAAGTAGTATACTATGTCCGCAGCGTTTCACTAGTCCACTAATCTAGTCAGACAAAATCAAGTTGGCTTCTAGTAATAGGTTTACTTACTCTAGGTCAGTGATGGCTAACCTTTTTGCCGTTGTGTGCCAAAAGCGGAGGGAGCACAGGGGGTACGTGCATGTGTGCCCACACTCAATGCCCCCCTGAGCCCTGCCTCCCCCCACGCATGCACGCACGCTCCCTCCGCTTTTGGCACACAATGGCCCGGTGGGCCTGGTAGGCCCATTGTTCACCCTCCCCAGGCTCCAGAGGCTTTCTTGGAGCTTTGGGAGGGTGAAAACAGCCTTCCCCACCACCACTCCCGGAGGCCTTCTGGAGGTCAGAAACAGCCCGTTTCTTGACTTCTGGTCCAAAAATCAGCTGGCTGGCATGGAGCTGAGCTAGGGGAACACTTGTGTGCTCACAGATATGGGTCAGCATGCCACCTGTGGCACGCATGCCATAGGTTCGCCATCATGGCTCTAGGTGTTTGCAAATCTGTTACTTGATTATCTCTTTCAGGATCATCCCAGGTATCGATATCAGGCTAATTGGTGTGTAATTTCCTGGATCCATTTTTTTTCTTTTTTTGAAGATGGGAACCATGTCAACTATTTTCCAGTCCCCGTGCTCCAGGATCTTTAAAAGATATGGTTCAGTGGTTCCGAGATCACATCTGCCAGCTCCTTCAAAATTCTGAGATGTAATCCATCTGATACTGGTGATTTGAACTCAATTTGGGTAGACAGGTATTGTTTTGTTTGTTTGTTTGTTTGTAAAATTTATTAGCCTCCCATATTACCATACAGTAACACAGAGAGGTTTACAATATTAAAAGATAAAACTGTATAAAATCTAATGATATAAATATAATACTATAAAAATCAATCTAGCTAAAAAGATGGAAAGGGAGGCATTATGATGAGAAAGGGAGAGGTGGGTTCTGTTGTTAATCTATTGACCAATCCTAATGTAAAAACCCTCTGTTGGAGCCCTAAGCCAACTGGCAGAACCAGGTCTTTAAGCTCTTATGGAAGGTTAGGAGGATTAGAACCAATCTCACTCGGAAGGTGGGGGGGAATGTAAGATGTTCCCAAGGGCAGACACAATGAGAGGGCTCTTTTTCTGGACCCAACCAGACAGGATACCCTGGCCGATTGGGCCCATAGAATGCCTTCTCTGGATCCCTGGATTGGGATCTTGCCTATTTTGATTTGTATTCCGAGTCAGTCATTTATGGTTCTGCATTTGGTAGGTTGGGCTATTTTGTCCTTTTGCGTGAAGACAGATGCAAAGAATGAATTAAGCAGTTCCACTTTCTCCCTGCTGTCCATCACTTCCTTGCCATCTTCTCTCATTAGTGGATCAGTCATTCACTTGGTTTTTTTCTTACTTTTTACATGTTGAAAGAAACATTTATTATTATTTTTGACATTTGTTGCAGGCCTTAGCTTTCCTGACTTCATCTTTACAGTTTCGCGCTATATGCTGGTATTCTGCCTTAGCTATGTAACCCGCTTTCCATTTTTTATACACATCCTTTTGTCTTTCAATTTTAGACAGTCCTTTATATAACCATGCTGGTTTCTTGGATCTCTTATTTTTCCTTTTCAGTGGTATTGTGCTGGACTGGGCTTTTATAATTTCATTTTTCAGAGTCTCCCAAGCTTCGTGAGTTGTTTTCCCCTTTAAGATTGTCATCCATAAAATCCTCCCCAACCTCCTTCTAAGTTTATTGAAGCCAGCTCTCTTAAAGTCTAAGATACTAGTTTGATTTTGTTCTATTGCTTATGTCTGAATTTCAATATGACACAGTCCCTCTCCTTCAAAGTTCCCACAACTGTCATCTGTTCGTAAGAATTAAATCCAGTATAGCTGACCCTTTAGTTCCCTTCTGAACCTTATTTAGTCTTTTTCACCCTCTAGAACAGGAGTGTCAAACTTGCGGCGTCAAGTTGTCGTCATGTTACGTATCGTGAGTTTTCCCCCTTTCACTAAAATGGGGGTGGGCGTGGCCAGCACGTGATGCATCTAGCCCGTGGGCCACGAGTTTGAGACCCCTGCTCTAGAAGATCTCGACTAATCCCAAACAGCAGCATTTAACATAGTTTTTGAATGTAAGTATAACAGATCCATCAGAGTAATATCTATTCCATTTGACTGCCCAGAAACAAAAAATATGAAATGTTTTGAAATATTTTTAATTCCTTTGTAGGGGGTGTTTTAAGAAATTCTGGCTGAAATCTTATGTTTTTCTGAGAGTAAAGATCTTCCCCAATTCTGAGTTAAAATGCTTCACACTCGTATTTGAATAAGCAGAAAGTTCTATTGGTGTGAAATTTGCTGTCCCCATTGGCAATCCCTCTCCAACTTCTATTCTATTCAGAGCCACACAGTGGTGCCCTGATTGTGTAGCTGCAGTATGTAATAAGCAAAGTGAATGGTTAAATCCTCCAGCCTGGTTACCTATCATGAGCCAGCAGGGGAAACATTCCCCAAATGTAACCCAGCAGAAGGAATTGGGGGTGGGGGTGGAAGGGCTGTCTGAACAAAGGACTCTCTCATTCCTAATTTCTATGTTCCTCTTCTTACCCCTCATTCTCTCATAGCTTGACTTGAATAAACATTAACAAATTAAACCAGAAATATGAAGGAAACCAAGCAGTACAGTAAACGCAGTGCGGTGTTTTTGATTTTTCAATTTCTCTTTCCTTTAAATAGGCAACAAATGATAACTTTGTATTTGGATTTGAAAGAAAAGTGTATATGATGGTGTCATTCAACAATTTTGTTATTTTAGCTCTGTGCTAAACTTGCAGGGGGCATACAGTTGAAGAACTTAAAGAGTTATGGCTGAGCAGTCTGAGGCTACTACATAGTATTACTGCACCATGTCTTTAAGGAGGCAAAAGCAAAATGGTGGCTAGTCTGAACAGTCTGAAGTCTTTGATTTCAGCTACAGTACTATCTGTAGTACTATTTGTAGTACTATGCAGCTACTATCTGTAGTAGTCACTGACCAGTGCCAATCTACTTGGGGGAATTAACATAACAAATGTTACACATCAGGAGAAGATTCTTGTAGGCTGTCACCTTAACAGAAACTAACCTCATCTGAAATTAAGCAGGGTTGGGACTGGTGAGTGCTTGATTGAGAGACCACTACTATTAATGAACACTCTCAAAGAAGGCAGTTCTTTTGTACTGTTATCAAGAAAACTAAATAGATGTATACATGAGATGTGTAGATGTTTTCATGAGATGAATTCAACTAAAATGAGAGTTTTAATACATTGTGAAAATTATTTATGAAGATCTGTGTTTTCCTTTCAGATTTATATGATGAAGCTTATTATCCCCTTTGTTTTTGTTAGAAAACTATAATATATTATTGCTATTCTGTAAGGATGTTTTGCCTCTATGAATATGCCTGCATATGTCAGAATCCATCCATGCTTGGATGTGGTGCTCATTCTCCCGCTGATTGATGTTGATTTGGAAGAATATGGAGCAACTTCCTAAAGTAAGTGGACTTTGAACATCCCAATTTTCACCCATCACATGAGACTGTTAACCTATGGCCATTTAAATGTTGCTTGTTTATTAGATATTTTAATCCTGCCTTTATTATTTGTCATAAATAACAAGGCAGTGAATATACCTAAATATACCTTCCTCCTTGTATTTTCCCCAAAACAACAACCCTGCGAGGTAGGTGGGTTGGGCTGAGAGAAAGTTGGGCTGGCCCAGTCAGCCAGCCCGCTTTCACGCTTGCTGAGTTGCAGCTCCAGGAAACATGGCCAGTGGAGAAGAGAACATCTGAAGCGTCAACACGCTCTCTACTCTTGTAGAGTATTATTAACCGTAATGTAAACTATTAATGTAGTTCCTACTATGATGTCTCTGATAAGGAGAAGATGGCAGGGGCTGGGGGACCAAGGAGTGGAGGCAGCAGTATCTTTTCACCCCAAAGCATAAGTTACCAAGAGGGGTCAATGAAGACTCTGTGCTCACTCTTTTTTTTTTTTTGCTTAATCCAGGTTTGCTTATCTCATGCTGTAAAGCTGCTCCAGGAATGTGTGTGAATCCTGACCTTTTAGCTTGAATGATATTTTCGTTTCATTGCATGCTGGCATCACATGTTCAGGACACTTGGGTTGCAATACCTACCGTATTTTTCAGAGAGACTCACCTTTTTCCCAAAAAAAAGAGGGTGAAAATCTGGGCGCGTTTTATACTCCCTGCCCAGCCTCCCAAATGGAGATTTCAGAGACTGAAAGAAGCCTCTGAAAGAAGCTTCAGAAAAAAAGCCTCAGAAAGTCTTTTATCTAAAATAATATGGCAAGCAACAAAAGAAGAATCAGTAACGGTTCTAACCAAACTATGCTAACAAATCTGGAGAATGACACAATAACCAATAGAAGAGGTTACTCTACATACCAATACCAAAGAATGGAGATTGAACAGAGTACAGATAGTCCTTCAGAAAAAAAAGCCTCCAAGCAGAGCTTCAGAAAAAAAGCCTTTTTTTCTGAAGCTCTGTTTCGGAGGCTTTCAGAGGCAGAAATAAAAGCAAAAAAAAAGCAAGGCACAGAGCTCACAACCAACAAACCTGTTGCTAAAATTCACCTCTGGCCACAGCTGATTGGGGGTATTCTGGGAGGCCAAGCCACCCACCAATCAGCTTTTTTCTTATTTTCCTCCCCAAAAATTAAGGTGCGTCTTATACTCCGGTGCATCTTATACTCCACAAAATATGGTATTTCCTTGAGAGTAGACTCAGATTTGTTTATTTGTGCCTAGTCAGCAGACCATCACAAAGCAAAGGTTTAACAAAGGAAATTATTTATCTATATAAAAGTAGCATAAACAGAATTAACACAAACTGAATTATATAACCTTAAAATTCTGAATATTTTTTGACAAAACACAGCATTATTCTTAGAAAAAATAACTTGAGCATAAGTCCTGTTTCATTTCTAAACAGTAATGGATAGACCCCTGTTATTTGTCACAAAGCTAAGTATGCAGATTCTGCATTGTAGATCTAGATCAAGATTGAATCTGATAAGATCACTGATCTTTCTTTTCAATAATATAATGCAGATTTTAATCATTATTTGTTATGCGATGGATTTGCATGTCATCCTTGGTAACCAGTTGCCTATCTGCCACTTACAATCTTCCAACTGCTACTGCACCTGCTCTGATTATGAGTATGTGTCATCAAGTTGGTGTTGATTCTTAGTGATCACATAGGTAGATTATCTCCAAGATGATCAGTCTCCAATCAGGTCTTTCAGATCTTCCAACAAGGGCCAGCCAGCCATTACCATTGTAATTGAATCCATCCACTATACTGCTGGTCATCCTCTTTTTCTCCTTCCTTCTACCTTTCTCAGCATATATCTATCTACAGCAACAAATATAGACTTTCCACCTCAGTAGATATCTGAACATTTTCACAGATGTCTCTTAGATCCTATGCAGCTATTTCAGATTTCCCTTTTAATTGTGGAAGGATAACAAATGGAAGACAAACCCTGTATAATTTTTGAATGAGAGAATAATTAGAGAATAAAGGAAGCCAAAATTAAATATTTATTGCCAGGACAGTGGACTTAATAACATCAGAGAATCTGCTCTACTTATACAAAGCTGAGAGGATTCTTTGGTTTACTGATGAGCATAGAATGAATGAAACAGATGGTAGAGGTGATGTGCACATTTGAGCTTAGGTAAAAACACAATATAAGTCTACCCTGTGCAAGAAAGGAGGCAAAAACCATATTCTTTTGTCTCCTGTACTATACCCAGTGAATTGCTGAGGAGAGCTTTGTTGGAAAGATCTGGCTGATGTTATTCCTTCTGTTGGTTGGGTCCCTAGTCAGAGAAGCAGTGCACTGAGATTGTTCTGCACTTCATGGGCAAAATGATATGGATGTCAAAACTGAAATAAATTGGGTAAAGGTTTTGAGCACAGTAGGATCAATGTCAACCACTGTAGTCAAGAGATGAATGTTCTTATTCATTGCCTTTCTTTGCTCTAAAAAACAGGCTGTAGTCAATGATGTTGGGATGAGTTGAAAGAGTTGAAAGAATCCATTAAGGAAGGGGTGTAAAGTTGACAGATGTGAAGGTGTCAGTGACTCAACCCTTCTTAAAGAAGACCTCTCTGCATCACAGATACTATTAAACGGCTGCTCTGACACCTTCACCCCCTTTAGAGACAAACATTTTGAGTGGGTAGGGACTGGATAACACTGGTAACTTTTGAATTTCTGGATTTATCCAGTTTTGGGGATTTGTCACAAGCTGGTTTTGAGGTTTCGGTACCAAACTTCCTTGGTTACCATAGGATTCAATGCCTGCTTGTGCTGTTTATTATAAAGTATGAAGCTGCTGTGAGTGGCACCTATATGCAGCGTCACTCACCTCTAACTCTCAACCAAACAGTAGAAATGCTGGATCTGAGCTGATAGTCTGAAGCTATCAGCTAATAGACTGAAGCTGAATTCCAGGAAAATTCTCTGGCTAGTTGGCTGTCAAATTCTGGAATTACCCTCTACCCTGTTTTCTCCTACAAGATAAAATTCAGGGTACTTTCCTGATTTACCAGTTTTTATTTAAATACTTCTGATTAAAACTTTAATTAATTTTATAGACCTACTTAGGTGTTAATGCAACATCTATCTACATAAACTGCTAATGGCAATTCAGTTTCCATCCTAAGTGTCCAAGTGCTTTGCCCAATATCCTCTCATCGTGTACAACTTGTATGTCTGTTTTGCATTTCATCCAATTGTATTACTTATTTTCTATGTTAGTGTGATTTCAGTAGTGCATGTGCTGAAAATCTTTCAGGCATATTATAATCTGTAACTACAAAATAATATAATAATAAAAACAAATGCCAGTTACATTAACAGAATAATGATAGAGTGATAGTCTGTAGTAGTAATTGTTGTGTTCCAATCTGCATTACTGAAACTATACTAAAATATTGTCTTCAGTTCTTAGTACTGCCTATAGCTGTGATGGCGAACCTATGGCATGCATGCCAGAGGTGGCACGCAGAGCCCTCTCTGTGGGCACGTGCGCCATCACCAGCTGCTCTTCTGGTTTCTGGCACATGTGCACCAGGGATGGGTTCTACTTAACTACCGGTTTGCAGCGGGGCCGCGCGCATGCGCGAGCAAAGCAAGCACACATGCGCGGTCTTCTGCGCAAGCGCAGAAGCGTTTTGATGACGTCGAGGTTGATGGAGGGAGCCTCCTGCCGGCCAACTGGAACCGGTGAGAACCAGGGGCAACCCACCACTGATGTGCACGCTGGCCAACTGGTCTTCAGGCATCCAGTGCACTGGCACGCACGGACCAGCTGGTTAGCATGTGCACCAGCCAGCTGGTCTTTGAGTTTCCGGGGCTGCAGCACGTTCTGATTTGGGCACTCGGTGCTGAAAAGGTTCGCCATCACTGGCCTATAGGAAAAAAATAGATTAATGTGAACGTATTCAGCAGAGAGCAATCAATATGATAAAAGAGTTTTGGAAGGAAAAGCCTTTGAAGAATGATTGGGTATCTTTAACCCGATGACGAACAGACTAGTGTGTTATAATAACTGTCTAAGAATTTTGAATTCTGGTCTATAGAAAGTGGGGCAAAGTTATTCAGATATGTTTCAGAAAAAAGAGCAAGAAACAATGGATTTAAATTAAAAGAAGCAGGTTTAGTTTGGACCGCAGAGGAAAACATTTTTAAAAACAGGAATTACTAGTCAACAATAGATCAGACATCCTTGGGAGATGGTAGACTCTCACTGCATACCAAAACAATTAGACACAAAAACAGTTTTTCCCCGAATGCCATCACTCTGCTTAACAACTAATTCCCACAACACTGTCAAATAATTTACTAAGACTATTACTATTATTCTTCTCTTCCTTACTAGTATCTATCTCTTCCTACTTACCCTGTTTCCCCTAAAATAAGACATCCCTTGATGATAAGACCAATCTGGCTTTTGAGCCCATGCACTAAAATAAGCCCTCCCTGAAAATACTTAACCGCATGCGCAGCCAATCCCTGCTATTTCCTCTGGTTTCCTACATGCGATCCAAAATAATAAGACCTCCCCAAAAATAAGGCTAAGCGTTTATTTCGGGGTTCAAAAAATATAAGACAGGGTCTTATTTTCGAGGAAACACGGTATTACTATAACCCCATGTTGCTTGTATCTTTCAATTATATTGTTTTTATTTGTTTCCTAGTACGATTTGATAGCTTATTTATAACCTTGACTATCACTAAGTGTTGAATCTTTTTATTCTTGATGAATGTATTTTAATCTCCTTATGTACACTGAGAGCATATATACCTAAGACAAATTCTTTGTGTGTCCAATCACACTTGGCCAATAAAGAATTCTATTTTGGAGGTGCTTAAATTTTAGGCCATCTGTCAGGAAAGTAGGAATGGAATCCTGCCCTGGACAAGGGCATGAATTTGGTAATCTCTAAGGTTCCTTCCAACTGTAATATACTGTGATTCTTCCTTCAGTTACAGCAGAGAGCTTGTTTCTTTCTGCCTCTGGATTTAGGAAGTTTCTTTCAGGTCAAGCTCTGACCTACCAGGGAAAGAAAGTCTTGTTCAAAGAAGCAACAGAACTGGAATGTCTGCATATTTCTGTTTAATAAAAATACTTGTTTAAATCCATTTTTAAATTCCTCTTGCTTTAGGCACAAACCTGCCACAAAAATTCTTTAACCAGAGCTTAACAATACAGTTCATAGTAATTTATTGAAACAATGTCACACATATTCTGCATTTGCATTTGCAAAAAATGGAATAAATGCCAGATGTTAATTAATATGTTTGTTTTACTTTGCCTTCTACCTTAGTAACCTGGCTTTAAGAGCTCCAATTATTTTCTCTTCACTCTCTTTGTTTCTCTCCAAGGTCTGGGTCATAAACTATGAAGATAATGAGTCAGAATTTCAAGGATGAGGGAATAAAACCTTGAAGCCATAGAATAGTATTAAATGTTTGTGACTTAACTTTGAGTGAGCTGGCTGTACTCAGTTTTCTACATCGATAGGAACACAGCTGTATTTTCCATCTTACCTCCATGACTTTGGAAATTACAAAATAAATATGAACATAAAGTTGTCTGGAAGCTGAGTTCAAGTCTTATTGAATCCATAGACACATCTGTATTATTTCTGCAGATGTTTGCCACTTGCCTTGTGGGATAGTTTTTCATTTCTCAATTTAGCCTTGGATTTCCTGTGATTTCCATCATCAAGCATCAGGACTACAATTTGAACTAACTTATCAAAACATCAACATTATTATAAGCAGATAATATTGGAACAATAATGTGAATTATAAATTATAAAGAACAGAAGGGAACTGTTGGTTGTTATTAAAAAGCAATATTACCTATTGGACTCTATATGTCACAGCAGTTTTTTTGTAGGATCAGTCTGTCCAAATGTATCTTCCTGTCCTACTCATTCCAACAGGGACAGCATCTGATGGGACCTAGGGAACATGGGGTCTAGGGGACTTCCTTTCTCCACTGTGATATTTGTCCTCTGGAATGATCTCTCCCGACTTCCAACATATCCTGCTGGCCTTTAGAAAGGAATTCCACTTTTTTTGTCAGGAATTGGGGCTAGAATAGTGGGTGTCCCTATATGGAGGAGGATAATAATTGCAAGTTTCTGATCACCTGTTTTGTATATTTTCATGGAAGTGATTCATTTTAATTTATTTGGAGGGTTGTTTTTTTTGTAAGCTATCCAGAGTTGCAGTGCGCAATTTCAGCAGCCAAATACATTTAATAAAGAAATAAAAACCTAAATTTTATTTGGGGGAATGAATAAAATAGGGGAGGGTTTGATTCTATAAAGCAGATGGAAAGGCTTTGTACCCTAAAGTGTGATGTAAATAATTATTCACCTTTTTTTGGAAAACTTTTTGAAAGAGAAAAAAAAAATAAAGCTGACATATGCTTTCATTTTCAACTGGTTTGTTTGTTTGGGTTATCAGCAAGCAGAGAATGCCCGGAACCCATTAACTTCCATCTTTCAATGCCTCTTATACCACCAAATTCAACATTATATATACTGTATATGTATGTAGAAGAAACATTTATCATCTCTTTGCATCATTACTTGTAGAAATTGTGATTGCAGTGCTAGCAATAACCACTGGTTTGCAGGATTAGAAATTTCTGGAGGACAAGATTTAACAACAGCTGCAAGCTAGAGAGGCAAACTCTATGGGTAGGTTTTTAAGTGACATGGTCCAGGTTACGGGACCCAAACATGACAAAGGTTAGTCTCCTAGCTTGCTAGTGGAGGACATAGGACAATTGCCTGGATCAGTCTTCCTCCATCTAGGCCCTCCAGATATGTTGGTTCATAATCCTCATTTTAGAGGGTGCTTAGGGATATGCTAAGAAAAGCAATGTCGAAAGCTTTTTGTTCATAGTTGATTGTGAAACACATACATGGGGAAATCCTACTGCCAATGAAAATGAATCTAGGGTTAGGGTTAGGGTTAAGTCTACTTGAAATCATGCCCAAAAAGTAATGCTAGGGATGGATTGTTAGAGATTTTCTAAGGAAAGCAACAGTTACACCTTTTCATTCGAAGTTGATTATGACCCACAGTAAATTACATGGGAAAATCCCATTACCAATCAAAATAAATCTAGGATTAGGTTTAGGGTTAAGTTTTGGATTAGGGTTAGGTTTACTAGGAATGAGAGCCAAGAAGGAATGCTTGGGATATATTCTTATAGGTATTCTAAGGAAAGTAACCTTGATAGCTTTTCTTTCATAGTTGATTATGAACCACAGTGAAATACAGTGGAAAATCCTATTGTCAATGAAAATGAATCTAGGGTTAGGGTTAGATCTACTTGGAATCATGGCCAAATTGATCAAATCCACAGACCTCTGGTGTCATACTATAAATACTTGATGAGTGGTGGAAAGATAATGGCAGAAAAAAACAGAAGGATCTGAATCAGGATATTAAATAATTCATAGGATGCCATTGATAATCTAAGCAAGCCTTTCTTTTGGCTTTGGAGAGGTCTCACTGATTGGTTGTACACAATATTTCCTTGTTTATACATATACATATACATATACATATACATATACATATACATATACATATACATATACATATACATATACATATAGAGATGTAGATGTAGATGTAGATGTAGATGTAGATGTAGATATAGATATAGATACAAACACACAGTGCTAACCTGATTGGAAATTTTACTGAACACCACTGTGAATTTTGCATCTTTAATACTTTTGGCAGCTTCCATCTTTACTGTGACAAATAAATGACATGCTTTTATGTAACAAACAAATGACATTGATTTATGTCCATCTGGCATTTCATAATTTTCTGCCTAGTCATAAGAATGCAGAGCAATGGGTTTGTCTCTTCTAAACATGCCTCTTTTAGAACACATATGTAAAAGGCTTGGCATAATGTGCATATTATGATACTGTTTTTTGGAGATAATATATCAAAATTAAATGTGCATAGTAGAATATAGGTAAAAGGTTGCCTAATATGGAGTTTGTAATCTTTTGCATCCTGGAGGGACTGTATACTTTCTGCTATAACTGAGGGTTGCAGTAGTTGTGATTGGTGATTTTACGGTAATTGAGGTAGCTTCCAAACAGTTCCCCACCTCTGGAAATGGATTTGAGTTTTTAGGATTTTCAAGGTTTTTTAGAACACTTTCATGGTTTAAAAACACCTCCATGAAAGAAAGAAAAAAAAATCAAGAAAGTTGTATCTAACATAACCAAATGGAGAGCTGGTGTGTCAAATGCAGTCCACTTCCTCACTATATAAGATATCCTAATTTAAAGATACCCTGTTTAAATTGATGCATATCTAGCAGCTGTGTACTGTATCCAACTGCAAATTAAGTGTTCCAGAGAAGTCGACTGATCGATCGATTGAAACTAGTTTAAAGAGTAATATGCTGCTAAAAATAGAAGAGGCAGTGCCCTTCCTTTTCTTCTAGGAAAAGAATCTTGCAATACTTTAGGATAATATGAGAAGCATTCTATTACTAGCCCTCTGTGACCCTAAGTCACAGGATCATGGATGCGTCATGTGCTGGCCAAGCCCACGCCCGGTTTAGTGAAGGGGGAAAAAATCCTGATATGTCACGTGACGCCGTGAGTCTGACAACCCTGCCCTAAGTAATGCTTTCCTTGCAATGTCTTTGAATATGGTCCCTACTGCTGAGTTGATCTTCATTTCCTCCTTCCAGTTTAGGAAGGAATGAAAGAGTATATCAAGCAAGAGGGAAGGGAAAGAACTAACCATGAAGGCATGTGCTATTGACTAAAATCAAATAGTGCACTTCATTTGTTGATCATTTGTTCATCCACCTTAATTTCTGGTTTTACAGAGCAAGTGAAACCATAAATGAACCAAATTAGCTGAGTTTGCTAAACCACCCAAATCAAGATTAATCCAACCAAATTTATCAGACTTTCAAAATTTTGTTATTAAGCCCTGCAACAATAAAGTAGGATATTATAGTCCCATGATGGCAAACCTATGGCACGCGTGCCACAGGTGGCACGCAGAGCCATATTAGTGGGTTCGCCAGCTCAGCTCTGGGGCGCATGCGCGCGCCGGCCAGCTGATTTTCGGGCCTTCTGGGCCCACCAGAAGTAGGGAAACAGGCTGTTTCCTGCCTCTGGAGGGCCTGTGGGGTTGTGGGGAAGGCCCGTTTTTCTTTCTTACCTGGCTCCAGATCCTCTCTATTTTTCTGGGAAGGGTGAAAACAGCCTTTCTCACTCCCTTGGAGGCCCTACGGAGGCTGAAAGGGCCCATTTCCTGACTCCCGGTGGGACAGGAGGTGACTTTTTTTCTGTTCCCAGCCTCCAGAGACTTCTAGAGAGGCTCCTAGAGACTCCTAGAGAAGCTCTGGAGGTTGGGGACAGCAAAAAATGTCACTTCCTGTCCCACCGGGAGTTGGGAAATGGGCCGTTTCAGGCCTTTGGAGGGCCTCCGAGAGAGTGAGAAAGGCTGTTTTTGCCCTTCCCAGATAAATAGAGAGGATCTAGAACCAGGTAAGAAAGAAAAACAGGCCTACCAGGCCATCATGTACCAGGAGCAGGGTGGTGGTGGTTGCGCATGCATGCGCGTGGGCACATGCGTATGCGACCCTCCTCCGCCCCCCCTCTCCTGGCACGTGGTGGCAAAAAAGTTAGCCATCACTGTTATAGTCCATCTGGAGTCTGTTTTCTGACCTGGCCTGTCTTGAAGGGCTGACATTAATCTTGAAAGCCTCAAGATTGATTCTTTCTTCCCTCTTCTATACCCACTCTTATACAAGGTGGGGCAATCATGAATTGCTTTCATGCCCCCTCTTTAAGGACTGGCTGATGTTTATACAACTGGCCATGAAATTTTTCTTCAAGGCTATCTTGAAGAAAAGATAGCCTTGAAGAAGATAGCCTTCGCATGTAGCAAAGAGGGGGTTGAGGGGTTTTTTATCTAAATTTTTAATGAAAATTTTAAGGGGACATCCATAACCTGGATGACTGAGAATCTCCATAGACAAAGGAGCTGTTACACATTTAATGAGACATTCAGGTTCTCTGTGTGTACTTACACAAGCATAGTTTTATCTTTGAGACAAGCATTTGCTACTATCCCAATTACCAATGTTTTGTTTTGTTGGGGGTTAAGAGATTGCGTGTTGAGATAAGGAAGAATAATAAAAATAATGTAGTAAACTAATTTTGCACACTGTAGAGTAGGAGATAATAATAATAATAATTTTATTTCTATACCACCCTTCTCCCGAAGGACTCAGGGCAGTGTACAGCCTATTAAAAGCACAAAGACAAACAACAATTAAAATAATTTAAAATTATTAAATAATTTCGGCTCAATATTAAAACCCCCCAAAATTTAAAACATCCAATTTAAGATCATTACATTGATAGCGCGGCCTGGCAGAACAGCAGGATCTTAAGGGCACAGCAAAATACCCTGAGGTCGGAGATCTTACGCATTTCCGGGGGCAGTTCATTCCATAGGGCTGGGGCTCCCACAGAGAAGGCCCTCCCCCTGGGTGTCGCCAGCCAACATAACTTGGCCGATGGCACCCTGAGGAGACCCTCTCTGTGGGAGCGAACTGGCCGGTGGGAGGCTACTGGTGGCAGAAGTCAGTCTTGAAGGTACCCGGGTCCCACTCATTATTTCAATTACACTGCCCTTCCTGTCGCCCCCTCCCTGCTCCCCAGTTAAATTTCCTTCCACGACCCCCTCTGCTGCAGCCAATCGACCCATCATCCCGCTCAGTGGCTATCTGGACCCCCCCCCCAGGTCCACCTTTACAACCCCCTCCCTATTGAAAAAGAAAATTCTGCAATTCTGCAATTAAAGTAAGTTCAAATCTTGCCAGGCTCAAGGTTGACTCAGCCTTCCATCCTTTCTAAGGTAGGTAAATTGAGGACCCAGTTTGTGGGGGCAATAAGCTGACTTTGTATAAATATACAAAGGTATGAAGGCTATTGCTTAATGCACTGTAAGCCGCCCTGAGTCTCCGGAGAAGGGTGGCATATAAATCAAATTAAAATAAATAAATAAATGGAGAGTTGGGCAGATCCTCTGGAGGTTTGGCAATAAAAGATAGTAGAGATGGAAGAAATACTTAAACAGAGATGTAGATAGAGAAGACCCAAGGGAGGAATTTGGGAGGCAAGTTAAACAACAAATAAGAATTGAAATATTAAAACAGGCAAGAGATGACAGATAGAGGAAATTTTTTGTAACAAGATTGGCTTTACTAGGAACTAGAATAGAAGCAGACACAAGAAACGGGGGGAATATTATTATGCATATTTTTATATAATATATCAAAAGTAATAGCTAGATATAAAGATTAGATGGTGAAAGATGGTGACATTGTATGTTCTAAAATGATACTATTGTTAGAATGGGGAATAAAATGTTGAACAATTAAATAATGAAAGCTTATATTTTAATGCAAATATGTATAAGAATATTATTAGTTACATAAGTATGATTTAAATAACAAATAATATTAATACTATAATTACTACTTGTATTCAAATGAATGATACCCAGATGCCTCACTGTTCATGTATTGATATTGATGTATATTAAAAAAAAAAAGGTTAGAAGTTGGAAAATAAAAATATTGTATATGACAATTGTATTATTACTATGAACACTGTGTGAAAAATATGTTACTCCAGTCAATACATTGTCCACCAAAAAATATTGGTTGTTAAAGAAAATCTGCAAATAAAACTTATACAAAAAACAACAACATTGTATACTGTACCTTTATGACTGTTCTGCAAATCCTGATTGAAAGTCACTATGATGCACACAGAGTCTGTCCAGGAAAAGCCTGCCACGTGGTAATCCTAGCTTAACTGCAAAACCAAATGGAGCTTTTGATGCATTAAATTAAACATTTCACATCCAATTTAGAAAAGCATTTTTATAAATATTGGTGGGATACCTTCCTTTAGATATTAAATATCTACTGTTGCATCTTACAATTTAGGCAGTTACAGCTAATATTCTCTGGCTGCTGCATTTGCGATGTATTTTTCAGTTGGGAGGTACTGTAACCTTTTGAAGCATTCTTATGGAAAGATATTTGTATCAGTAGAACAAACAAAGCAGGATGGTACACAAATAAGGAATACAAATATGTTTGAACTCTTATGGTTGATGGATTCCCAATTGATTGGGTTTTGGCACTGGGATATGTGGGACGTGTGCCAATTAATTATGTTAAGAGTGTGACTGAAAATTATCAATTGATTGACTGGGTCATTGGCTGAAAATGATGTGTGTGTCAGTATGTAGTTGAAAGCCAGAACTGGAGGTCATTTTTTTTTGTCAAAGACTTGTGCTGTAAGTCATCCATTGTATAAATGAGGAAAGTCAGAGATAAGGTCAGTATGTGTACAAATGAAACCATTTTTGATGTCTAAGATTAGTGCGGCCATGCTGTTGTATTTTAATTCCACTAATAGTATGTTACAGCTGATGCTGGGTCATTTTTTTCTTCATGGCTTAAGCCCTACTCAAGAGTTTGGGACTCATGAAGCTCATGTTACATATGAAATGCTCAATAGTGCTGTTGTTTGTAGTTGAGCGAGCAGGCGGGGTGGGGGTGGGGGTGGGGCCATCAGAGGTGATATTTGCCGGTTTTCCAAACTACTCAAAATTTCCGCTACCAGTTGTCCGAACCGGTCCATATCGCCTGAATACCACCTCTGTTAAGAAGCCTCTTTTGTAGACCCAATAACAAAGTATTTTCCAGGTCATTCTCTTAGTTTATCATTTGTATTCCCCTTTTAATTTTTATTTCTTTTGTATATCCAGTAAAGCTTTGAGGAAGATGGGCAATACAGAAATGTGATCAAACAAACAAACAAACAAACAAACAAACAAACAAACACAAAATCTGTTTCCAAATTGTTTTCTTGGCCTGTCATTTGTAGTTCTACTTTCAGTACTTTATCAATCTTGTCTAACAAAATTTGCTCCACTTCTGTTATCACCTCATTGACATTTTAAACATAATCTATGTATAGAAGCAGACATCATTACTGACAGTGTTGACACTCTAGGTACTATTTATGTCTCCATTCTTTAGAAATCGTCTTTTCCAGTGTTTTGTGTCATTTTATGTCATTTTGTTGTTTATTTAAAATTCTTTAAGTTCTTAAGCTTCTAATGATTTTGTTTGGTTCAGAGTTGAAGGTAAATTCACCTGATGAAGGCTTTTCAAACTTGTTATGCCAAAGGCCTCTAACAGCTTTAAGACAGTTAATAGGCAATTTCCAAAATTGATTAGAAAGTGAGGTTTGTAAACTTAAGTGTCCTTTAAAAGTCTCTGCCATGGTTGTGAACAAGACTGCTAATCTTGTCATCTCCTGGCTTTCAGACTTGTGAAAAATTGTTGTCCTACAATCTCCTCACGAGGAATAGCTGTCCAGAACACATGTAGGTGATCTCTATCCTATCCTTATGTTTTTAATGTATCCTTCTGTAGGAAGTTAGCACCCACCCCTTTCCTGGAGGAATGAAATATTTTGGGAAGTATTAAAAAGGCAGAAGATTGTGTTTCCCTGGTTGAGAAATGGAGAGACATGTTTTAAAGACAAAGCAACTCCCACCTTCCTGCCTCCCCCCCTTTGTTAATGGGCCAGAGGCAGAAACTCAATCTTTGACAATAGGACCCATCTGCAACACAATAGCAACAGAAACTCACCACATGGCACCTGGGAGGATTGCATCAGCCAGCAAGGCTGGCTGGGACCCCCACCCGCTGGGAGTCTGACAACCAATCAGGATACTCTTTCTGGGCCCCAGGAAGTTCAAAGCCAGAGAAAGCATAAAACCCGGGGACTCGCTGTGTCTCGCCCCTTTTCTGTTCAGGAACTCAAGCCATGTGATCCTGTCCACCATTAAACCATCTTTCCAAGCAGTCTCCATGTTTCCAGTGTCTTTTTCCCCACTTGGAGCTGAACCCAGAAAGATATTTCTTCCTACACTTCTTAAGCCACTGACAGAATAACTGTGAGATTCCCTTTCAGGGTCTTTGAAAAATGCCCATGGAGTGCTTTAATTTTCCAGTTTTCTAATTTTCTTTCAACTGGATGCTTTTTATAGTCATGTTTTAGATTCCATTTTTGCAAATGGCCCTTCTTTCTGAAATCACTTTCAATAAAAAATCTTTATTTGTCTTATTCCAAACGATTTTTCCTCTACAGTTTATTTTAACTTTAAAAGTCTTCTCCCACCAGTTTTTCTTGGAAGATATAATTTATTAACATCACTATGGGGTTGTATGGCATTCTTCATAGGCACCAGTTTTCTGGTTTGCTGGTCAAAGTTATCAAAGTATATCTGTCCAGCTGATTATTTTTGCAGTATACCAAATTATTACTATTGTCTATGAATTGATGGTTGTGATTGTATTTTTACGAGTAGGCTGCATTTTAGCATATTTAGCATAGTCCTTAATCACTTGTACTATTCTAAGCTATGTGCCAAGTGGTAGAAATACACCAGAGTCATCAACTCATAGGCAATATTATGTTATTGTTATTACTATTATTTCATCAGTACATATAGCATTCTACAAGAGTAAGAGAACAGGGCTGTGGCCTGGGAAATTTTTAGTATAAATTTGTATATAAGAGATAAGATTTGCTTTCAATAGCACAAAGGAAAGAGGCTAGTTACAATACTTTTCATTCTACAACAATACTCACTTAGACATTGTCAACATAGCAGATTGTCAACAGTTTGGAGAGCTTAGTTTGTAGAGCCAGTGTAGAGTATTAGTTAAGGTATGGGATTAGGAGTGGGGAGAACCAAAGTGTAGTCCTTCTTCAGCCATGGAGGTTTGGGAGTGTGTGAGTGACTTTGGATTCTCTCTGTTCCTAACCTAACTTGCTTTTGTGGGGAAAAACAGCAGGAAGCCTTATGTATGTCTCTTTGATCTCCTACAAAAAAAAAAAGGCATTGATATATCCAAATACTCTCGAAATAGGAAAGATGATGCGGTACCAAGACCTATAAATCAGGAAGGCGAACTCATCTCGAGACAGCAACTTCAAAATTCTGGCATAAATATCGATTGGTGGCCCTATACCCAAATACACTCAAGACACATAGCAGACAAAAAACAATATGGAATCTCGAATAACCTGAATGAATTGGACAAGATTTTACAAGGGGCAGAACAAAAGATGATAACCAAAATATACAACTATCTTCTTAGATACAAATTATTAGAAGAAACAGTAAAAGAAAACATGATAAGGTGGGCTAGGGACATAGGGCACAACATTCAATTGGCAAACTGAGAGAAATTGTGGAAACAAAACATTAAAATGACAAGAGCCACATCCTATAAAGAGAACCTTATCAAAATGTTTTACAGATGGCACCTAGCACCAGCCAGATTAGCCAAAATATACCCGAATGCCTCCTCACTCTGTTGAAAGTGTAAAACAAAAAAGGGGACATATTACCATGCTTGATGGAAATGTACGAAGGCCCAACAATACTGGCAGGTCATAAAGGAAACTATTGAGGAAATAATAAACCTACAAGTAGAAAACACTCTGGAATTTTTTTTATTTGGCATGATAACAGCACAATACACCAAAGAGACAAAATATCTTATTATACATATTCTGACAGCAGCACGATTACTGTTTGCTCAAAATTGGAAATCAGATCAACTCCCAACCAAAGATAAAATAATCTCAAAGATAACAGAATGTGCCAAAATGGATAGATTGACGTGGGAACTCCAGGATAAGGAAGAAAGTGACTATTATCTTGTGTGGCACCGATGGTACCAATGGCTGGAAAGGAAAATCAGTACAAATGTAGATGACAGAAAATAGGGTGAAAAATTAAAAATAGGAGACGAATACAGGGAAGATGCAAGATTATCTTTAATTTAAAACACTTGAACCAAGAATTTACTACTTCTTCACTAATTTATAAAGTAATACAATATATATTCTGTTGATGACTAAAACATATATGTAGAATGTGGTGTGGGTCTGTAGGTGGTGGGATTTTGTTTGTCTTTGTATTGTCTTCATATTTTTGTTTATAATTCAATAAAAAACATTAAAAAAAAGGCAGGATACAAATATAATCAATAAATAAACAGCCAGGAAGCTCACATGTGAAAAGCTGTGCTTACTTGTACTCTGAAATATTTCAAGATGAGAGCACTTTTTATAGGTGCTGAGGATCATAGCATTTCCTTGCTTAGAGAAATAGCAATAGCACTTAGACTTATATAGAGAAAGGGGAGGGGCCCTATTACTTAACTAAAACAAGTTTCAGAGTCCAAAGGGCTAGCCCAAGCTCTTGCCCCTTTTCCTTTATTGTTCTTTGCTTTTTGAAGTATAAGCTACTCAGAGTCATCTGAAGTCTGGTGGCCTCTAAATTTGATTAGATGGAGAAAATTTATCAATGTGGTCGCTAAGAGTTGACAGTGACTTAATGGCACATAAGCAATCAGTCATTAATAAATTATTTAATAGCAGAATGCTTTTTACTGTATCAGCATAATCTTATATTGGTCTACTCAGATATCAGCAGGTACTAAGTTTAATGTGAGGGTGTGTAGAATGATTGCCTGCTTGTTTAAAAGGAGTGGACTAAAGATGTGTCTTCCTGGGAAGAAAAACCCACAATCTTGGCTTCGATGGTGATCAGCTTGACTTCAACAGAACCACAACAAGGCTTCCAATGTTAAGGTCAGGAACAAAGTGACTCAGAGGCCCATTTTAGGGAAATGGAAATCATTTAAGAGAAGACATTCATGAAATAGAATCAAGGTCTAGGTATCCCTGAAAAAAACAACTGATTTCTTTGAGAGTAACATTTCTTTGTGATAACACGAAACAATTTGTTGATATTAAAGTATCAGCTACAAGTTCTTCCAAATGCCTTGAGTATAATTTTCTACCATTCCCTATCATTCTTCTCACCATGTGAGTGGAAGGAAGTTAGGTAGGCAATGAGATTTGCTTTGATGCTTTTTGTCATTGAAAAGATTTCCAATTGAGCTGTATACAGGAGTGTGCAGGATTTGAACCCAAAGCACCATTGTCACTTTGGAACTGCCTATTGCACTCCTCTTCTGTGCCTGCTTTCAAAGTAGTCCAGTAAAGGACCTTGCATGAATGTAGTTTTGGTCATGAAGCAGCTCTTTCTCTCTTCGAGTCCCTTCCTGAGCCCAGAAAAATGGTATGGCTGCTTTAAGGAAGAGCAGAGAGTTCTGTGTTTGTGCAAGGTAGGATCACAGAATTGTGGATCTGGAAGGAACCCAGGGATCATCTAGAGTAGCTTTCAATTGTGAGATAGGTGGCAAATAAATTTGATAACAACAACAACAATAATCTACACTCTGCAAAGTGCAAGGAAACCAGTTAGGTCCAGGACAGATGGCAGCCCAAACTTTTCTTAAAATACTCCAGAAGTAGAAAGTCCTCTATTAGATTACCATGAGGATTTTTTTTCCTTAATCAACATCTAGTTTTGTTGCAATTTATGCCCTTTATTTCTAACTCCTTGTTTCTGTGGCCATGAACAATGTTTTTTAACTACCTTTTCTTTAAAATACTTGAATGTGGTTGTCATGTCTCCCTTTAATTTTCTTTTCTCCGGGCTGGTCTGAAGCACTTACTCCAAATCATTTTGCAAGTATATACAGCCCTCATTTTCTTCTGTTTCCTCAGACTTTATGATTGGGTTGACCTATCAACAGGAGTAGTTTTCCCTCTCTTAGATATCAGGATTTCTTGAATTATTTAGCCAAATTTTTAAAAAGACTAGAAAGTGCAAAAATAAATAAATCTGTAATCCCCTAGTATAGAGTAACAGGTGTACTTCAAAACCAGTGAGAAATTTACTTCCAGTTCAGCGTGATGTGAAAAGATCTTTTTGTGCCTTTCATCTGAAGTGGAAGTGACCTTAATCCACAAGCCAGTATCCTTTATATTTTGATAATAATAAATACAAGCAAAGGTTTACAATGCCTAATGATGTAATTGAGGCCTTTAAATTATGGTGCTGGAGAAGATTCCTGCGAGTCCCTTGGACTGCAGGGTGATCAAACCGGTCAGTCCTAGAGGAGATCAACCCTGACTGCTCTTTAGAAGGCCAGATCCTGAAGATGAAACTCAAATACTTTGGCCACCTAATGAGAAGGAAGGACTCACTGGAGAAGAGCCTAATGCTGGGAAAGATTGAGAGCAAAAGAAGAAGGGGAAGACAGAGAATGAGGTGGCTGGATGGAGTCACTGAAGCAGTTGGCGTGAGCTTAAATGGACTCCAGAGGATAGTAGAGGACAGGAAAGCCTGGAGGAATTTTGTCCATGGGGTCACGATGGGTCGGACACGACTTTGTAACTAACAACAACAGTGATGTAATTGATATTGGATCTGAGCACCAACTAGGAATACCATAGCAATGTTTTTGCAAAGAACTTAAAACTAGCTTTTCTAGCCATTTCAAGGGCTTACGTTATGAACAAACTTATCTGTAACATGTGTCTTGGTAGGTCCAATCTGTTTTCCCAGGCTTTTTCTGGGAGCGGATTAGCCACGATGGGATTCTGGAGCTGATAGCATAGAAGAATCTTTTTCTGGAAGAGAATCAGTTATAAATGTTTCCGTTTGATCTTTTTACAAAATGTGAAACATGTGCAAAAAGATTAGTGATTAATGCTGCTTAAAATATATTTAATTGTACATGCTGATCTAGAAATCTGGCACCAATTATCTATCTAATGAGAAAGCAATATAACATAGACTAATTGGCCAGCATCTTTGGTTCAAAACAATGCAATATTAATTATGCAGCATTGTGTTCAAAATCATGGTCATGAGATGTTCCTGCCAAAGATGTTTCACGCACAGAATTATGATCTTTCCAATAGCCAAAGCACTAGTTACCTTTCCAAGTCATCTTGGAAATAAAAGAGAAATCAACAGTATGCCTGAGGGCTGTATTCGAGAGGAGGGAAAGGAGTTAATCAAGGTTTATCTGGTATAAAGGAGAGCCTGCACATAAGATGGCCATGGCTGCCATCAATGACAGCATGAAGATGCGACCACCTCTATCACTCTTGATGGACCCTACACATATACCATGTAGAACTTCATTTGAAATGAGCATTGTTCTTAGGAGGATATTAGTTCAAATTCACAGGGGGATATTGTTCAAGTCCTTTCAGAACTTCCTAGAAAATACAGACTTTGGGTTCACATTTCAGAAAAGATGAAATTGTTCCACAAACATGGAGCAAATCTGAGGAATGTGCTCAATGTGCAGAGAAGGAAAGGGAACAAGGAGAAATCCCATTATGTGGTTGTGTCATGGGTCAGGAAACAGATGCAGTTTTGAAGAAGAGACTCCAGCAGACCCTGTGGAATGTCAACCAAAACCAAAAGTCATCTATGGTTGATAAAAAACATAGGCACCACCTGAATACCACTGGATGATGATAAAAGGCCTTCAAGCCCCTGCACCCAGCAATTGGAGCAGAAAGCAGAGCAAAGATATTCTATGAGGCTTCTTGCCAAGTGAGGGAGTAAATTCTTGAATAAAGACAACTAGCTGCAGCCTGATTTAAGAGGCAGTCTGGAACTATGATTCTTCATTGGTATCAATAGTCTAATCTCTTGCTCTTGTTTTAGACTCCCCCCAAAATAGGGAGAGAATCTTTACATAGCTGAAAATCTGTGAAAATCTCTTTTAGTTCTTATCCCAAAGTCATGGGCCACCCAGTCAAGGTCAGGTCTTGCAATTTTATGACATAGCAGGGCCATAAGTCATAGTACCAAGTTTTGATAAAAACCATGGAGTTGTTGTTTCTTGGAAACTTCTGCACAGAACCTAGCACTGGGTGCTGTGAAAACTGGCCACCCTTTGCATATATTATTGTTATTAAGGAGTTCCTGACAGCTTGTAAGTGATTTGGGTATTGTCTTGCTTCCTATGTATGCTTTTTATGCTATGCTTTTAGATGTTTGCTTGCTTTCATAATAAAGCTCAAAATCTCTTCATTTGTTGGAGTGCTTACTGTCTCTGGATCCAAAAGAACCAGTTGTCTGGGCACCTAATCACTGCCCTCACACTTGATAAACAGTGTTTAAGTGTATAATTGAAACCAGTGGCAAGGCAAGTTAGATGAATCCTTAGGCTGGAATGCTGAATAAAGCCCTATGACATGTAATCAAGTATATTTATGCTGTTAGAGAGTGTAAAGTCTGGGTACTTCTCAGTTCTTCGGATTGAAATAAAATGAAGCATGGAATTCAATGGAAGATATTATGGGTGATTTATAGCAAGCATGTTAAATTTGTAAGTCAACAGAAAATATACCTGGCTATTTGTATCGAATAATGACACATTGTCAGTATCAGAACTGTGCAATGGAAATATATCTTGCACTGGTTAGTAAATCTGATTAGTCTATGACTTTTACTGTGCCTGTTGGTTGATTATCCAAATGAAGCTATACCTTTTTCAATTAATATTTGCCAAGGTAGATCCATACACAGAATGTTATGCATATTTCTGCATGTAGAGCTACTGTGCTTAAAAGTGTAGATAGATCAGAAATGAACAGCAACGATATGACTGCTGTTTGATTCTTTAGCAGAGACTATTAAAGGGAAGATAACTGGAGACAAAATTGAAAACCAGGGGGCTGGAGGGCAAAAGGATTGAAATATTCTAACACTAGACATAATTGGCTGAACATTCTAAATAGGATGTTCAGCATTGCTCGTTCTGTACATTTAAAAGTGCATATCAAACTGTAGTAATGCTACTTGGGCAACTTCTAGTTGTGCCTGGAAAGTGCAAAACGCACCTCAGGTGGAGGGAAATGCTAAAGAGCCAAAGTTTGGGATAGACAATTGAAGGTGGTTTGGCTGCTCCTAAGCTGTCAAAGTCAAGTATCTGTAAACAAGATAGACAAATGTGCTCCTAAGCCATTTTGACATAGGATTATTCACTTTTGACATGTTTTGAACATTATAGGAAATTTAGTGTCCATCTGGACAGCTGGCTTTTGCCAAATGCCACAACTACCAGCTGCAAAATATACAAGCTAGAAGCCATCCAGCTGCCACATGCTTAGCTGGTGCCAAGAAGGAGCAATCTGCCAACACTTCCTTGCTTAGTGTGCAGCCAGCACTGAGAGAGCTCTTCTGTAAAAAGAAATTGGCAAGAGCCTGGGATGCCCCAAAAGGTCCTTAGGTTCATCCTGCTCCTTCGTATCTTGAGCCTTTTTAATGACATGGACCGGATGGACAAAAGGGAGAGAAGCATGACTTTAGGGAGAAAGAACATCATGAGGCAACCACTAATAGGAAACTGGGAGTGTGATGGGAATGACAGGGAGCATCTTAAATATCTTCAGAAGTGTGACAGGATCTTATTTGGATTGACTTTCATTAGTCAGCTGCATTGCGGATGGACTGATGTGTGTGTGTGCATGTATGTATGTATATGTATACATGCAGATATAGATGCAGGTGTGTGTACACACAGACTCAGGAACATATAGATATAAATGTGGTCATATATGAAATTGTTCGCCATGTTCTTTCTGGGACTGCACAACCTTTCAGATTCCGATTCCAGGAAAACATGTTGGAACAGAAAGTAGCACCTGTCTGTAACACCTTGAAGCAGCTGTGTTTTTTCTGAGAAGTGCAGCTGCTTGAATGTGTTGCAGACAGGTGCTGCGTTCACACTTCTGCACATTCCAAAGCAGTTTTTGGCGATTGGTCCAAACACTGCACTCTCCTAATTCTTTAAAGGGAGACTAAACTATGCCCTCCAAGGTTGATTTCTTTAAAGCCCCTGACCACTTTTTATGGCTATCAGAGTTCACTAAAACTGCATCGCCAAAATTCAGAGGTTAACTATAAACAATCTTTTTTGAAACAAAAAAGTAAACCTGAAAGTTAAGTAAGTAAGTAGGGAAGGGAGGGAGGGAGGGAGGGAGGGGACTTCATGACCATCATTGGTAAATTAAGGGGAAAAGGTGCCATTCTCAAGATATAAAAGTATTGTCCATTCCTATTTTAAATGCATGCTATGGAAGAAAGAGAGTCTTTATAAGTGTATTGTGTGAACATTACTCTAGCATTTGGGCGAGTGTCCTAGGAAAAACTGCATTGGTAAGAGACTCATAGAAGATCAGGGTCCTGATGATCGTATGCTAGCTGATTGCTTTAATGGAAAGTGAAGTTCATTACCTTTTCTAAAAATAAATCGGAAAAATCTTAAAGAACAATAAGATGTCTATAAAGGAGAATATTTTAAGTTTAGGATTGAAATGAGGGGTCCTTTGTGCTCTCTGAGCTTGGCTGTTTTCTTGCAGATGTTTCACTATCCATACTAGGTAACCTCATCAGTGCTGACGAAGTTATGATATTCAGATCCCTAATAGTTGCAAGAGTGTTTCTAACCTCTAAGTTACCATACCAAGACCATACCAGTTTAAAATCTTTATGAGAAATAATCTTGAAACCACCTCACCTCAAGGTAACCAGTAGGCTGAGACATTGCTGGGATCTTTTTGGTTTAAGAACCTGTTTGTCCCATAGAGTCCAGCTTTGTAATTTGGATCAGCTACATAGACCAACTTCCAACAAACAATCAAGAACCATTGGAAATCATTATTCTACTGAGCCTAACTGCTAGATCCTTTGGTTACCTACCAACCCATTACCTTATTCTCCAAACCATTGTCCCCTATCATGAATTATGAACCTGCTCACTATCCTTCACTTGCAAGTTACTCCCACTTACTCCCATTTTTTATGATGATAGGCCAGACTCAGAACTAAGATTGCTCTGGAACAGAAACTAGCACTTGGTGAAGAGGTTGTCCTTTTTAATGTGATTGTAAGGGCATTTAACCTGATCAAGAAGAAAAAAAAAACCCATCCAACCTTAGACAGATGTCAAGTTTCGAGGTCGTCTCAAATAAATTGCATTTCAAACAAAGTCTTTGAAGAAAAACTCCTATTTATTAAGCACGGCATTCTAAACCCGACTCCATCGAAGCCAACACTGACTTCCAGCCCCAAAACCCTCCCTTTCCGTTCCCCACTCCCCTGCACTCATTGGCCATCTTCCAAGTCATTCTACCCCTAAACTACTCCAGCTCAAAGGAATTTGCCCCCTCCCATCCCATCTCCTAGGGGATATTATCTCCAGGGAAAATAAGTAGGTGAAAAGTCAAACGTCCCTTTCCAGACGCCTTCGCTTCTCCTCCTTATGTCAGCACTAGAGTAAATGCAGCTTGAAGTGCTGACAACAGAGATTGCTCAGTCGAAGCCTCATCCCCTTTAGTTCAATTGCCAGAGCAATGCAAGATGAATGGGAGCCCATTTTGTCCTTAAGTGGCTGTTCAGGTTTCTCAGTCACACTTTTCTTTGCTGCTGGCAGGGGGTAAAAGACTCATATGGAAGGGGTAGCACACACCAAAACTGAGAAAGAGAGTAACTGACAGGAAATAGGTGCAAGATGCTGAGAGAAGGAGTGGGACTAAGGAGGGTTTTTTTCCTTGTGGTTTTCCTTTCCTTTCATAGCTATATAAGAAAAACATCTGTTTTTTTTTAAAAAAATACGTATTAATATTTTTTTACAGAGAATGTAGTAAAAGGTTAATCAAAACAAAGAAGGAAAGAAAGAATGAGAGAAAAGAAGAACATACAAGACCTGAAAAAAGGAGAAAAAACCCCTAAAATATTAAAGTTTTGATCTTTTTTCAACAGATATTACAATCTTATTTGCCCTTCTCCCTCTTCAACATTTTACAAATCCCTTCAGTTCTTTATTTAATCTGCATCTTTCTTAGTCTTTCAATCCAGAAATCACTGTTTCATTTGTTTCACCTTTCAGTAAAAAGTCCATATAAGGTTCCCAGTCTTTCAGAAAAGTTTTTGTTGTCTTTTCTCAGATAAATCAGTTTTTCTACTTCTGCAAATTCTGACACGTTTACAATCCATTCCCCTACTGCGAGATTTTCATTACTGAAAATTGGTAAAGAATCTCTTGAAGGTAGAGTAGAGCCATGCTGGCAGGGAAATCATGAGTTGTGGTCCATTGGTTGAAAGGGGAAAGTGAAGATGCATTAAATACACAGGCTCCCTGTATGAGTGGTAGGCTTTTTACTCTCAGCACAACTTTGGGGATGTGGGAATCAGGAAACTCAATGGCCCAGCGGCCCTCATTTGACAAAGAGCCCTGGATCCTGAATGTATTCAGTTAATGCTTCTGCTAATACAGCCACTTGTCTTGCAGCGAAAAGAGATATTGGGTGGTTTGAGCAAGGAATTCCCTAGAGCCTCTTTATGTTGCTTGCAATATGCTTGAGCCTCTGAAACAGATTAAACTCTGGATATTGCTTTGCACGTCTCACTTCCCCAGTGGCAGGAAATACTAGAACAGGTTTACAATCCAGTTTCCTTAGAAGAAGAACTCAGCGGAGATATGGGATATGCTGGTGGTTTTCTTCTTAACATTTGCAATTATATGGAACAAGTGGGGAAGACGTCTGAGGTCAAGGATGATGAATTCTCAAGCAACCTCAGTAACCTACAAAACCACCATCCCCTCCATTACTTATTACCACCCAATTCTCCAAACTGAACTTTCCATTTCTATCACTCTTATCACTAGCACAATGAAGGACAGGGTGGAAAAGGACAATGGATAGAAATAGCCATAAAAGAACAGAGGACAGAAATTAGATTGAAAATAAATACCTTGATTATTATCCAAATTCTTCTATTTTCTGTAAATACTGATTAGTGTCCCTTCCCCCTCAAAATTAGGAACCTTAGCCTGAGTGTTCCCAGTGGGAGATTTGCCAGAAGACCTGCTCTTGTCCATCAGCTGGATTGGCTACGCTATGTGATCAGGTCTTTGGAGGATGTGATATTAAGGTGATGCGCAGCTACCATTCAAATTGCACTAGTAGTAGGGGGCCTGGGCAGCCATACACCAATTGCAAAGAAAGGGCTGAGCCACCTGCAGAGAACCTCCAGCTCTAGTTCAAAATATCTGTAGTGGAACAATAGACAGTTTGGAAGGAAAGCCTATGAACTAGACAGCTGCTGTTGGCAGAGGCAGCAATTCTAGAGTGCATTTGGGGGTGGGGCTCTGAGGTTCAGTAAAAGTGGCAAGAAATGTCCGAAACTGGCAAAACAACAGCAACAACAACAACAAATCCTGGCCATGTGACTAATGGGATGCTGCAACCAGTTATAAAGGTGAACTGGTTGCCATGCACCCAAAATGTGGTCATGTCACTACAGTGTGTGTGTGTGTGCGTGTGTGTGTGTGGCACAATGTTTTATGTTGACCAGAAGTATACCTGTGCTCATCATAATTTTGAATGGTTGTTAAATGACCAGTTGTTAAATGGAAGACTACCTGTACTAGAAACATCTATTAACTAATGGGCTGCTGAGCTGCAGGTGAAAGCTGACCAGCCTTGATTAAATAAAACCGTAAGACGGCACTGCTTATATTTACTAGCTTTCGTCTTCCCTCCCAATTCATTTTTTCCTTTAATACTATGTTGATTAGAAGCCTGCTCTATATTCGGTCTGATTATTTGCAGAACTTAAGTAACTTTCTATAATACTCGGATATATTGAACTGTTTAGAAGATTATGAGAACTGAAATGCAACACAGCCTGTAGTAGTCTGCTTTAGAGAACATTTAGAGATGATGATCATCATCACCATCACCATCATCACCATCACCATTGTTGCCATTGCTTGCTTGATTTTTTTTTTCTTGATTTTTTTTCTCTCTAGCCCAACTGTTTGGCCTGCAAACCACATAGAATTGCAACATCATTTATGGTTCTAATGCCCTGAGAATTACTTTGTCTTGTAATCTGAACTATCCAGCATTAGTGCTGGCATTACAACGTCTCCTTTGGGCTCCAAACCGTATCCAACAGTCATGAACACAGCCTAGTCTTCAATAGAGCCCTCAACCAGATATGACAGAATCTCTTCCTCGCGGAGGGCCTTTGATTCATTAATCACTGCAAAACAATTATTGTGTTGAGTGGTTTTTTTTATGTCTCCATGGGTGGCCGTGCACCCTGATCTTGGGGGAGATGTCTACAGCAAGCTACCCTTGTTCTAAGTGGTACTCTAATAACCAGACAGCCAAACACATTTCTTATCTTGTGGATATCCTCTTCTCTTTAGAAAGCAGCTTCTTGGCAAGGTTCTTCCTCAATCAGTGTTTCAGGATTTTAATATTAAGTGCTTTCATCCAGACAGGTCCCCCTCTCTCCTGCCTCTGCTTGCTTGCTCTCTCTCTCTCTCTCTCTCTCTCTCTCTCTCTCTCTCTCTCTCTCCCTCCCTCCCTCCCCCCCTCTCTCTCTCGCCTTCAGCCAGCACCTTCATCCCTCTGCAGCATGACTGCTGCGCTCTGATTAAGTGCCCATTAGCATCACGGTGGGCTTTCCAAGACTGTGTCAATTAGAATGATAGACACCATGATTAATTTGCATCCTGGAGGAAGTAGATAATGCCTTTTTAAAAGTGACTTTTAATTAGGGAAAAATAAATACCAAAATGGGCTGTAATGGCTTATTTTGAAAATAAGGAGCTGTAACTTGGCTGTCTGTGAGACTTTGTTCTTGTAAACCAGAGAGGAAGTCTGATGGATTACAAGTGGAGGGCAAAGGAATCTGACCCTGGTGGGCTTCAGAGCCCTGACCGCCTTCAGAGCCCTGACTCCAAAGAAAGTTTTTAATCACGTTTCCTCCTGGAAACGGGAGGAGCCCAGAGAATTAAGATAATTTGCAGTGGTTTCGCTATTCTTTTATCCATGACCCTGTCCCCATGTTATTCAATCATGTTTCATCTTTTAATGCGTTGTTACAATCTTCCTTGGAAGGGCTAACTCTGTAAGGCAGATCATAACAAAATGAAAATTGGAATTGTAAGAGGAAAAAAGAAATTCTGTTTCCCCTCCCAATCCCTGATCAAATTATAAGTACACTGGTCCCCCTCCAAACAAACAAACAAACCACTAATAATGTTTCACAATTAAGATATAGGTCATAATTACCTGGGAGGGGGAAAAACTCCCTTGAATTTTTAGTTCTTACATCTGATGGCATCATTTCAATTTGTAAACACATTGAGTTTAACCAAAATTCTTCAGCTCAATGAAATGCTGTGTTTCACTTTTAATTAAAAATGAAAAGAAGCTTGTAATAGGTTATCATTTAATTTTGGTGGTGCAAAGCACAATTCCTCAAAGTAAAAGAAGCCCCAGCTTGGTTCTTTATTCCTATTCTTTGATCTATTCATTTATTTAATCCATGTATACAGAATCCTACTTGACACACAAGTACACAAGTCACATGATCTCCATTATAGTCAACTGTCACAGGCAACAATATTAGTGGACAGTCTTGTTTTTGCCACATTCTGTTGCTGGACCAGAGCTTGTTGATTACATAGTATTTTATAATGGGAAAATAATTCCACCTTGAGAGAGAACAACAAAACTTTTGAAGATGCCCTGTTCTCCTCCTTCTCAACACTTAAACCAATGAAAATGTTTACAAAAGCTTCCCAAAGAATAGTCTGGTCCAGATCTATTGTCCAGGTCAAGTTCATTGTCAGGAAAATGGAGTCTTTTTTCCACTCCATGTCAACACACATTTATCTCAATCACAAGGCTGCCACAAAGAAGATGGAGTCAAACTATTCTCCAAAGCACCTGAGGGCAGGACAAGAAGCAATGGGTGGAAATTAATCAAGGAGAGAAGCAATTTAGAACTAAGGAGAAATTTCCTGACACTTAGAAAAAATAATCAGTGGAACAACTTGCCTCCAGAAGTTGTAAATGCTCCAACACTGGAAGTTTTTAAGAAGATGTTGGATAACCATTTGTCTGAAGTGGTGTAGGGTTTCCTCCTGCCTAGGAAAGGGGGTTGGACTAGAAGACCTCCAAGGTCCCTTCCAATTCTGTTATTCTATTTCTATTCTATTTATAAAGCAGTGGCAGAGGTTGCTCAGTGAGGCTATTTGCCTTATGGATGCAAAGGTACCTTCTGTATCTAATAGTAAATTGTTAGGAGGTATCTTTGGGTATGTGATTTGGGAGGGATTATGTTGTATGTGGTATTAATATTGTTGCAGTTCCTTCAACTAAGAAATATCCAATATGGGACTACAATACCTAGAATGTTCAGAAGGGGGCAGCATTATACCTCAAATTAAATGTGTGTCCCTTTCTATTAGGCTGATAAGAATAGAAAGGATAGTCTTCCATCCAGGCAGGAAAAACTCCAAAGCGCTTTGCTAAATAACATTTCCTGAACACAAATCCTATGGTTTGGGGTTGTTAAAACCAGAATTTATACTCAATCTTGACATAGTAAATCCATAATCTGGAATTACAGCCGTTTTCATGGTGTCATGTAATATTATCTTCAGCCCGCGCACGGCAAGCTTCAACTGGGCTCCATATTCCAAATTGGTGAGGCTGGTGAATTCAGGACTACAGTAACATCAACCTTAATGGGCTGAGATTAAACAGGGTACTTTGTTTAAAAGCAACATGGAAATCATATTGAACTAAAGCTAAAGGTAAAAAATTAATTAGGTCCAAACCTGACTTTTCTTAGCCAGTGTTCTAGTTTCCGCCTCTAAAACCTGACTGCACTTCTGCCATCAGAGGAAATCTCTGTTGCTTGTCAGCCACAAGGCGAGCTCAATGAATTTTCTTGCACCTTGCCACACTTACCCTGTTGGATCAGTGAGGGCAGGGCATAAACAGAGCGGCTCGTTGTTCCAGGTAGCGGGAGAACTGCCGAACTTAGTTGAGGCCATTGTTTCAATTGTTTTGTTCAAGGGGAGTGGGTAAGAGAAATTTGTGACCACCCACCTTTAATTAAAAATTGCTTCTCTTGGTGTTTATCAACGACCCACACATATCCCAGAATTGGCCCAGACATAGCTCATATTTGTCTAATTAGTAAAAGGAGAGCCAGCCAAATGGCTGGATTTAGTCAAGAGGCTGTGTAACTCCCCCCCCCCCAATCACTTTGGGATGCTATGTTATATATCTCATGGCTGCCAAAATGTTTGTTTTTACTTTTATCCATACTGAGCTCCATCATGTCACAGACTGGAATGTTTAGCTATTTGAGGAAGAGTTTCTAGTCCTTATGACTGGGCTGCTCAACATTTCGTGGCTAAGAAATGTATGTGTTTTTTGATTGGCTGCCAGTAGCTGTATTCCCAAAGGCGATGGGTAATTGGATTTCAAATTATACGTAATCTGATTGGTAGAGGGGTGCAGCATTTGAGATTCGAGCACAAAAGGCTTCTTCAGAGCAAGGGGGCTTGCGTGGCTGCCCCTTGCAGTTGCCTCAGGATCCCAAGAACAAATGCAGCTGCTTAAAAACCCAAAATGAGGCATGCCATGTTCATGCTGTTCAATGTTCAATCTCAAAACATTTTTTTTTTGCCCTTGAATCCAAAGTGCTGCAAAATGTAAGGAGTGCTCCTTTGTGGACGTAATGACTTCTCCTGTCTGTCATATTTACTACTTCAAATACTTCAAGTACACAGAATCATAGGAGTCTGAATTGTGCACTGTTCTTCTCTGAACAAAAAGTGTGCCAGAGCCTTAGGATCCTGCATTTACCAGCTTTCCCAGGATGTATTTAGGCACACAAAGAGGCAACAGGTGATTTGCATTGCCCTCTGAGTGCAGCTTCCATTACAGATTACCTCTAGGATAGGGGTTCGCAAGCTTTTCTATACCCTGCACCCCTAGAATGCTTCTGATATATTCTGGCACCTCTTAAAAAATAAATAATTATATGCATATACCATATTTTTTGGAGTGTAAGACACACCTGAGTATAAGATGCACCTTAGTTTTTGAGGAGGAAAATAGGAAAAAAAAATCTGCCTACCAGGTATTCATCTGGCTAGTCCTTAGCCTGGTCAGCTTCAGCACATTAGTTTGCTTGCTGGTTTTGAGGTTGGGGCTAGTTAGGGCTAAAAAACAGCTTCTAAAGCACAGCTGATTGTCAGAGGTAGCAGCAATTAGAAAAGCAGGCAAAGCATGGAAGATCATGTTGGGGCTGAAAACAGCTTCAAAAGCACAGCTGATCTTCAGAGGGAGCTCCAGTGACTAAAGCAGGCGAAGCATGAAGGGGTAAGAGAAGGCAGCAGCTGTTCCAGGTAGCCATTTTGGGCACCACACACTCAAGGTTACTTTCGGAGTATAAGACGCATCCAAATTTTAAGCGTCTTTTAGCCTCCGAAAAATATGGTAATTATACATATACACTATAATTTTGAAACGAAACCCAAGTTTTCATACCCCTGGTTGGGAACCCCTGTTAGGAAAACCATGGTATCCTTCAACTGCAGTGGTGGTTCTGCTGTCGTCTGAGGTGGACTTCAAGTTGTGCTCTTCCAACTTGCTCTTTAAAAATCCCAAGTGCCCCTCAAACTATTTCTTGACAGGAAGTCCTGTCCCCAACAGTCCTTGAAGAGATGGAATCTTTTTTCCTTGTTGTTTCTCTGCCACAAAAAGAAGTGAACACTTCTAAAGCAAGCAGAAATTCCCCTGCATGTGTTTCCCACCCCCTTCTGATCCTTACTTACACTTACACTCCAGGAAAAGTTTCTTCTTCATCTAGGCATCTTGTGGCGAAACACAGAATGTGCCAGAAGGTGGACTTTTATTGATCTGTGCATTTCAGTGTGAAAGATGTGAGGGAACTGAACGGGAATAACAAGGAACCAACTGGATTTACAAGAAAGGTGATAAAGTGCAAATGCCAGTGGGGTTTGTGGGATGTCACTGTGTGGTGTCTGAAGATGAGGTCTCAAAGCTTAGCCTGATGCTCCTCAACTTCATTCAGAAGCTTTCAGCAACAAATCCTTTTAAATCTCTGCCTTCAACAATCTGTTCCTGATCTTACCAGCCCACAAGTAAAAGCAGCAGAGCCTTTTATTCCGCTCATAGATTCATGCTAACTTAAACAATTTGCTCTTATAGAACTGAAGCCTCAACCACACACAAAAGGGCATCCCTAAAGAAAAGGGATAGTTTCATTTGCTCACAACTGTGCAAATTAAGGGAAATGTACATTAATCTGTATGATATTCAGAGGGGCATCATTTTAGAAATGTGTACTGTATACCAGGAAAATTATGAATGAAAACAACGCAACTTTGAAATGCGTGCAGAAATGTGATAAGAGAGAATGTGTCGTAAACCAACGTGGAAATGGTTTGAAATGAATTTTAAGAACCTGACCAAACTGAGGTTGAAGTGTAGGGAAGATGAAATGGGGAACGGGAGAGATCCAGGGGTCTGGATCTGGCACCACTATTCCTCTTCAGTCCCCTGCACTGCTGGCAGAGGCCCTTGGCTACCGGAACTTCCATTTCTAGATAGAGAGAAAGAACACTCCATTTCAGAGACCCCCCCCCCCCCCCCCAAATAAGCCCAGTTTTAAGTAAATGTATTATGATCATAAACATTTTAAAAGAAAGGAAAAGCTTCCATGTCAAAAGGATGGGGTTTTTTCCCCCTACCGCTTTTGGCCTCTTTATCAGACGCTTCCAGGGATCCTCCATAACTGCTTTCTGCCCATGAAAAAACATTTCTGAAGTGATTTATGGCTCCGAGGCCAGGCTACAGGCTCTTGCTTGAGTTTTACCAATCTTTTCAACCAGGAACATTAGTTTGCATGCATGGCCAAAGGCAGCCAAGATGCCTAGTTTTGCAGTTTGCTTTTATAACATCTTAAAATAAATGTGTACTATCTTGTACCATACCCTTAAATAATACGAAACAATATCTCTTTAAAGGAAGCTATTTCTGCTTATTTCTTATCATGCTTTCCCCCCTCTCAGATTGTGCAATGTTCAATTATCCCCTCCCCCACAAATGTCCATCCACTGGATAAAATATATTACTACATTTAAGAACAGCTAATCTTGTACTGTAAGGGAACGGGTTTGGTTATATATTTAAAATAATAGCAATCTGATTGGTATTTATTTTCTAGAATAAAATCAGATATCAACAATTAACAGGAAAAATATTAATATTTCAAGTGAAGAAAGAGGAAAATACATCAAATTCTGCAATAGAAGTTAATCCCTAAGTGTACATGTGTATCTACAGACACTTTACATACTTACTAACAGACAAGAGCTCACATGGCTATGTAAGATCAGTTCCAGACACATATCTGGGCCACTCTCAATATTGTATAATGACCTTGTGACCTTCATTGGCATCATGAATGCTTTCACTTGACGAAAAATGTTGCTTTCTCTGGATGAGCCCAGTCTGCATGCCTGGACTTGTATACAGATGAGTATTCTCACATGCATTAGCAGGCAAGATTTCACTGTCTGCTATTCCTGAATTTAAAAAAAAAGATTTCAATACTGATTCAGTCAGAAATTATAGATAGAAAAGATAGTGACAGACTTCTAAAATGTTAATGAGAAACTATTTCAAATTGGCAATTTTGGATTCCGCTGCAACATGGCACTGATACATCCACCTGGCAGTTCCATCAGTCTTGGAAAACCGAGCCGATTAATCCCCTAAATCAATCAGCTTGGCCAGTGGACATAACTTGCAGTACAAAACAGTTTAATGGGAGAAACAGGGCACCCTCCAAAAAAAGTTTTGAAATAAAAATATCTTATTATATCAGGCTAACAAGATCTTGAATCCTCCCAGCCCAGGAGTTGCTGATCATAATCCAGTTCCTTAATTATAAGAACTCGGGAGTTCTTATTCTATTTATTGTTTTATTTATCCTGCTGATAGGATTTTTACTTGGAAGTAAACCAGCTCGAAACACTTTGTGGATGAAAGAAAATAAATATACACATGGGACAAAAATAAGAGACCCAGTTTGGTGTAATGGTTTATGGCAACCAAGCTAGCAACTGGGAGACTGTGAATTCTAGACCTGCCTTAGGCACGAAGCCAACTTAGGGCTAGCCCCTCTCTCTCAGCCCTAGAAAACAAGCAATGGCAAGCCATTTCTGAAAAATTTTGTCAAGAAAACTGCTGGCAGTCCAGGCAGTCACCAGGGGTCAATATTGATTGAAGGGATGGAGGAGGAGGAGGAGGAGGAAATAGAAGAAACAGTGGAAATTCTTGCTCTCGAACAGGTGGTAAAAGAGAGGCTTGCAGGTTTTGTAAATGCTAAGCAAGTGAGGCCCAAGGGAGTGTGACACTCCACAGGGAGTGTCACCAGTGCTTAGGAGTAATGCAGGAGAAGGCCCTTTTGGTGCATCAGAGAAGCCTATGAGTGTTATTGCATTATAAAAGGGCAGCTCTTGCAAATGTTATTGTAAATGTTGCTAGGTATACCCACATTACATCAATTTTCCACGAGCTGCACTGGCTTCCTATTGGTCTCCAGTCATAATTCAAGGTGTTGGTTATTACCTTTAAAGCCCTACATGGCTCAGGGCCAGGGTATCTTCGAGACCGCCTTCTACTGCATAACTCCCAACAACCGGTAAGATCCCACAGAGTTGGTCTCCTCTGGGTCCCGTCAGCTAAACAATGCCGGCTGGAGGGCCTGCGGGGGAGGGCCTTCTCTGTGGCTGCCCTAGCTCTCTGGAACCAGTTACTTCCTGAGGTCCAAACCATTCCCACCCTATTGGCCTTCCGAAAAGCGGTGAAGACCTGGCTTTTCTGGCAGGCCTGGAGCCGTTGATCTCGCTCTTGCGATCCGGCAAGATCCGGCCATGAATGGTGTGAATGAGTTTTAATGTTTTTAATGTTTTTAATTCTTAAATGTTTTTATAATGATTTTAAATGCATTGTGAGCTGCCCTGAGTCTTCGGAGAGGGGTGGCATACAAATTTAATTAATTAATAAATAATAAATGTTAGCAGTGGGACTGGATTAAAACTGGAGAGGCAGCCCCTCCTGCTGTTTAGGGCTTTAAAGGTTAATATCAGCACCTTAATTTATGCTTGGAAAGCAATCGGCAATTTTAGGGTTACATATTGTATATTTCCTTGCATTTATTTGATTATATGATGCAATGCTGCATGTGGTAGGTCATGGCCTTTGGCTTTTATCATAAAAATAACCCACAGAATAAAACACAGCTTATTCTAGTTAGGTGCCATTCTATCTTCAGTTTCTATCTGATAGTTCTAAAGTCACTTTTCAAGCCTTCAAATCCTCTAACGATTTTGTTCAGGGATGATTTCACCCGTTAAGTCAGTGCTTCATTGCTCTGGTATTATGAGTTGTGTACAATTAAGGAGAGAAAGAAATGCCTATATGCCACCCCCCATCCCCCAATTCTGAGTTCACTGTGAATATGGCTTAATTTGACAGATGGTTCTTATTATACCGATCGAGGGGGGAAAGCAGTTGAGGAAGAGGTCGGCTCAAGGGGTTAATCTAATGGGGTGGTTAAAAGACTGGCCTTGGAGGAACCAGAAAGTTGTCCCTGCTTTAAATCACACCTAAGTCATGAAACCACACACACACCAGAGTGGGGGGGGGGATGCTATTTGCTCAAGGAACAAGGGCTGCTTCTCCCTGTGATGTATAGCCTCATCCATAGGATATTTTTTTCTTGGGACATTAGCTTGCTGGGAAAATGTTCTTCTCCTCTTGTCCCCATATTATTTTTATTTCTTTTAAAAAGCCAAGCCAGGCAAATGCATTTGTGCCACTGCTAATAGCAAGACAGCACCATATTTGATTAGACCTTAGGATGAGATTTACACAGTTTATGAATATCTGGAATGGTCAAATATTTGCAATGGTAGTACTATATACTTATTGCAAAGTATGAAAGGAATGTGCTATAATCCCAATCACCAAAATGCTGCTAACTCCCCATAATAATATTGCTCTTTCTGTACAATCTGAGGTGAATCTACCTCGAAATGTTGCATATCTGAGTCTCCCCTTTGGGGTCATTTTTGGATCATCAGGTAGTGTATAGTGAGGATGAGCATATTAAGAATCCAATCCATCCATTGCTTAGAGCCCTACTGGTACTTGCTCAATCCAAGTAAGATGATGTTTCAGTTATAATATTATCCTAGAAGAATTGGGATGAGGCCTAACTGTTTTTAAGGCCTAAAGTCCCTGTAAAAGATTGTAACATGTACGGCAAGTTTTCACTGAAATCAGGCAGTACTGTACAGTTTTTTAAAATGCTGTGAGATTCTTGTCTTGACAATCCTCTCCTCCATAGCACAGGAAAAAGGTATTCTTCAGTGTTTCAGAAATATTTAATACAGTTGTCTATTCCTCCTCACCCCCATTCAATAATATTTGACAAAAGGACCCAGCATTTCAAAACTGACATTGAGTAAAAGGAGCTAGAGCGCTAAAATATTTGATTTTGCAGATCTCAAGATGGATAATTTCACCTTGAATTATATATCAAAATCCCCTGTTTCAGCATAAAAGCTGCCTATGTGCACATTTAATGAATGAGGCCCTTTATGCCTGCAGTTGGATTTATACATTCCATTAAACATGATCTTCACAGGCCAATTAGTGAGTAATTTCACCCTGGCTTGTAATATAGCCCAGTTTATAGTCAATGATAGTAACATGTATGTAAACCATGCTTTTAAGTAATAAACATTATGTGCTTCTGGATTTTCAGTAATGCGGTGGATGGCTCTTCCCCGACTGGCAGATTAAAAACTGAACAAAATTGGGGATGTCAATGAAATGTTTTGATGTGAAACTGAGCACAATCTGCTTGTTTTTGCATATTCTTTTAATATTTTATATGGCTACTGCTTTCAAAAAGGCAGCCTGGCTGGTCTTATGTTTTGTTTCTCTGAGTAAGAAACTGCCCCATCTCTGCATCAACTGGCCTTTTGTCCTACAATGAAGAAGTAGATTAACATCCATGCCTCCTAATCATCATGTGACAAATTGAGTACCAGCAACATTTGTTCCTCTCCAAATTTCTTATGAATACCGTATTTTCTTGTCCCTCTTGACCAAAAAACCCCCATCTCCATGGAGTTATTAGGAGCTAAACATGACTCAAGGGAGATTTTACTTTCCTTTGGCAGGAAATTGGGTCAGAATTTATTATACTCTGGAAATTGTAAGATTTAATTAAATCATTTTATATGATTATATAATAAATCATATATTATATATGATTACTTAGTAAACTTAGTTCTGTGCTAGAAATCAACAGTGTAAAACATATCACTTATGGTGATTTGCAAGGATTTTTGTTTTGTTGTCATATAGGACAGAGCTATGTCCACAATTATTGCTTTAAAAAGAAAAAGTAAAAAAAAGCAAATTGCATGGAAGCTGAATTGTTTTATAATGGCATATATTTAAATGTAAACCATTAAGAAGTTTCTCTCTTAAGAGATGACAGCAGGTAAAAGGAACACATCTGAAACTATGCAAGAAAGTCCTGAATAAATGCTGTCTTTTTTCATTCTTTCTGACTTGGAAGCCAAAAGCTTTCCTACCTTCATATGCAGTTGCCTTTTTATTTAAGAAGGAAATGGCACCATTATGCCGCATACAAGGGTTCTCTGATTTCTTTTAGGTTTCTAGGAAAACATGACCCAAAGAAAGAAATTTGATTATCTACCAGGTTGAAACAAGGCATTGCTTTTACCACAGCTGTATAACTAACTTATGTCTAATTGTTTGAGTCTTCAGAAGAGTTGGAGTTTTTATTGTCTTGCTCACCACACAATGGGCTGGGCCAGTGAAAGAGTTCTAAGTTTTCAAAGGCGAGAGTTTTTGAGTGTCTGCCAACACAGATCTATTTTAACAAACAAGCTGCAGGGTACTTATTAGTTGGCTGTGGTTTGCAAGCCATGAAGCCTCTGGAGTCAGGTCCCCTGATCAAATAGTGGATTTCTGTATATCACTGAGGGCATTAGATGAAAAGTGAAGCATAACTGCATATAAATATGGGTTTTGGTTACGCTGTTGTAAATGACTTTCTGCTTGGAACTCTAGCAGACAGAATATTAAACATTAGTCAAACCAATGCTTGCTTCAGATTGCTTCATTTCAGATTTCCTGGTGGGGTATAGAGTGCCTAACAACTTCATGATCAAGTGCAAAATAGCTGAAGTGTTACAGTATAATATAGGCTCTGATTTTTAACTTGGAATAATTACACAATATTTGTTCTGTAAATAACGAAGACACTCTTGATACACATACATCAATGCATGCAGCTGTAAACATTTCAGAGTGGTTCCAGAACATGTAGGGAGTATAGGGACCTGCCAAGTAGTACCTGACCAGTCTGATCCATATGTTTCTGTTTTCTCTTGCAATGACAGCCTACCAGAACATGTGAAAGGGAGTGGCAACTCTGTTGTGATCCAGGATCTGCTCTGCTTGTGATTCTAAATGCTCCGAGCATTTAGAGGTCTGATATCGTGCGTATCTCAGGGGGTAGGTCATTCCAAAGGGCGGGTGCTGCCACAGAGAAGGCTCTCCCCCTGGGGGTCACCAGCCGCCACTGTCTGGCCGACGGCACCCTGAGGAGGCCCTCTCTGTGCGAGCGAACCGGTCGGTGGGAGGCTATTGGCGGCAGAAGGCGGTCTCGCAGATAACCCGGCCCTAAGCCATGGAGCGCTTTAAAAGTGGTCACCAACACCTTGAAGCGCACCCGGAAGACCACAGGAAGCCAGTGCAGCTCGTGCAGGAGAGGTGTCATATGTGAGCGCCCCGTCGCTCCTATAATCCCCCGCGCGGCCGCATTCTGGACTAACTGTAGCCTCCGGGTGCACCTCAAGGGGAGCCCCATGTAGAGAGCATTGCAGTAGTCCAGGCGGGAAATGACAAGTGCTTGAGTGACCGTGCGTAGGGAGTCCCAATCCAGAAAGGGGTGCAACTGGTGTATCAGGCGAACCTGATAAAAAGCCCCCTTGGCCACGGCCGTCATGTGCTCTTTAAAGACAGCCGTGGATCCAGGAGGACGCCTAAGTTGCGAGCCCTCTCCTTGGGGGCCAGTGATTCGCCCCCAATAGCCAGCGATGGCTACCATACATGCTTTTTCGGTCTCATAATGAACCCTGAATAAAGATAATCATAATCATAATCATAAGTTTATTTGTCAAGCATATATAAAATAACAAGTAAAAGTATAAACATAATTTGAATACATAAAAAGAGTAAGTAAAAAGGAATATTAGGACAGGGACGGTAGACACGCTGGTACACTTATGCATGCCCCTTATAGACCTTTTATGAATGGGGTGAGGTCAACAGTAGACAGTTTAAGGTTAAAGTTTTGGGGATTTGGGGAAGAAACTACAGAGTCAGGTAGTGCATTCCAGGCATTGACCACTCTGTTACTGAAGTCATATTTTCTGCAATCGAGTTTGGAATGGTTTACTTTGAGTTTGTATCTATTATTTGCTCGTGTATTGTTGTGGTTGAAGCTGAAGTAGTCATTGACAGGAAGGACATTGTGGCAGATAATTTTATGTACTATGCTTAGGTCAGACTGAAGTCGGTGTAGTTCTAAGTTGTCTAAGCCCAAAATTTGGAGTCTTGTGGCATAAGGTATTTTATTGTGGGTAGATGAATGGAGGACTCTTCTCGTAAAATATCTCTGGACTCTCTCCATTATATTTATGTCCGATTTGCAGTGGAGATTCCAGACAGATGAGCTGTATTTAAGAATTGGTCTAGCAAATGTTTTGTATGCCCTAGTTAGTAGTACAACATTACCAGAGAAGAAGCTACGCAAGATTAGGTTAACAACTCTTAATATGGCTGCTTTAAAAAGTAGCAGAGAAGTGATGGGTTCATATGAGGTCTGAAGCATTCCTTCCAAATCATTTTGTACTATTGAATAATTTAATTTAATTTAATATAGGTACCATCCAATTCCCAAATTAGCGGCTCACTAATATGAGAAAGAGAATAAAACAACAATTCAAAAAAGCAACACCAAAAGGAAGAAATAGGAAAAGGACAAGATAAAGGACAAGGTGGTCTTCCAGGTGCGCTTCAAGGTGTTGGTGACTACCTTTAAAGCGCTCCATGGCTTAGGGCCGGGGTATCTACGAGACCGCCTTCTGCCGCCAATAGCCTCCCACCGGCCAGTATTCTCGCACAGAGAGGGCCTCCTCAGGGTGCCGTTGGCCAGACAATGTCAGCTGGCGACTCCCAGGGGGAGAGCCTTCTCTGTGGTGGCACCTGCCCTCTGGAACGACCTACTCCCAGAGATACGCACGATACCAGACCTCCGGACTTTTCGTCGGGCCCTGAAAACTCATTTATTTCATCTAGCCGGGCTGGCTTGATCCCATCCTTTCGGTTTTAATTTGGAATTGGTTTTAACTGGGTTGTTTTAAATTGTGGGCCGAAATTATTTAATATCTTTTAAACTGTTTTTAAATTTTATATGCTATGTTTTATCTCGGCTGTTCACCGCCCTGAGTCCTGTTGGAGAAGGGCGGTATAAAAATCAAATAAATAATAAATAAATAAATAAATAAATATAAATAAATAATTATAAATAAATTAATAAATATAAATAAATAAATAAATAAATAAATAATAACAAGATCCAGCCAATACCCCCTCACCTGCATATATGTATCAACAAAATTCACAGGGGTCACCAACCGCCTTAATTCAGAGGCTGTCATTATTTCTCTTACCTGTCTTTGCCAGTTGATATAGATGACTTTTCCTTTAACTATATGTCAGTGGCTAGGCTGACTGGAGGAACATAGGAACTGTCGTTCAATACATTTAGAAAGCATAAGACTGGGAAACAGATTATATAGATTTCCATATTATGCCAGGGCCAATTCTAGAGCTTGTGCTTTTACCCATCTACTTACTTATCTACTTACCTTCTGCATCAAAATGGGTTCAAGAGTTTAAAAGCAAGTATTAGTTTTAGCCTTTGGCTGCAAAGCGAAGCTCTTAGCCTAGATACTCACATAGTGTATGGTTGCTAGAGCTGTAAAAATAATTAAATAGGAAGATATCACTTCACGGCTATTAAAGCAGCATTTTCAGGTTTCTTAAGTGCTTGAAGGAATCCACTCATTAAAATGACTGTGACTGTTAAAACCATAGCTTTATTTTACAAGGCTGGTGCAAAAGCCTGAGGAAAAAAATCAGACTACTTTACTCAATTGCTGGGAGCTGCTGTACTTGCTCCTGTGGTCCAAAAAAAGTTGTTTAAATAATTTCAGAAGTATGCATAAGGTTAATAGTTACTATAACACTGCATTATTTAATCACTCACTTTATTAATGCAAATCTAGCTTTTGCAACACAGTCATCCTCTAAAGGGTTTAAGGCAGCACACAATGGCAGGAAGAAGAATGGGTTGGAGTTCATTCCCATCCTTAGCACATAAACTGACCATTAGAACAGTGTTACTGCATATCCAGAGGGATTTCTCCATGCAGCCAGAATTCACTCTCTTTTTTTTATGGCATTCAAAGATATGGAACGGACTCTCTTTAACCTGATATCCATTCCATTGCCATGTTTGGTAGATATCTTGAATATCTGTAAATGGTTCAGTGTCGTTACCCTTATCTCGAGAACTATCCACAAAGGTCTGCAAACAGTTCTCCTCAAATAAATTTGATGTATCCTAGCATGCATTTAATTCAATATGCTTTTAGCTGATTTCTCTTCCTGGGTTATCCGTTCATTCTTAGACATCAGTTGTTACTAATTAGCTCATGACTCAAAAATCCTTTGACAAATTGTTTATAGGACTGAATTTCATGCTTTGAGTTGCTCACAGATAACTCACTGTGACTACTGCTACAAGTGTTTGTTATTTGTGGTAAGTGGCTGGCTTCAAAAAAGAGAAAAAAAGAGAAAAAAACCTCCTATGGTCCCCCCCCCCCCAACTGTAGATTCAATATATATATCAGTTGATAGGATTTTGGAGATGCCTGAATAGTTTGTATGTGCTCCAAAGAATTGATGAACAAAGTTATCCTCATAGTTTATTAATTACAGGATATGAAAATGTTTGAAGGTCAACTGCTACTGATTTTCAGTGTGGCCTTCCTTATTTCAGCTTTTTAGACTGCAAAAGACAGACTCCAAACATTTTCAGAATAAGGAAAATGCAAATGGCTGCTTTCACTATTGTTATAAATATTGGAAATAATTTCTTGAGCCAGGGAAAAACTCTTGGGATTGGATTTCTAACTTTTTGTGTTCCCGTTTTATTCTATTATTTAGTTTTTAAAAGCAAATTCATGAAAAAAGAAGGGAAGAAAGATTCCAACATATATTATTTTTCAGTGTGTGTGAATTGAAAAGAAACATTTTAATTTGCATACATAAGAAAGATGCATTAAATAGTTCTATTTAGAAGACAAAGAGAAGTGATAGAATTTACGTATAAAAGAACAGCATTTTAATGGAACACTTCCAGAGGGAATCCTGAAAAGAAATGTTATTAATGTTAATCCCAGCAACTTCAGAGTGATTCCAGAGCTTTATTAGGAGCACAATGATCTGCCAGATGCTACTCTAAGTTTTTGCTTTGGGGCTAGAGGTAAGTAACCTGTGCCTCCTAGTATGCCCTGTCAGGTGGCATTGTGTGGCAAGGTTGCCTATCATTTTTAGGTGGGAAGAAATAAACCTATTAACTTTGTTAAAAAATGAAATGGAAAAAATATCCTCCTCCTAATTTCTTCATCTTATGCATCTTTGTTCCCCAAGTCATGATTCCACTACAGGTTTCCTTCAAGTAACACAGTATGTAGATTTCCTTTCTCAGAAATTACATCTCCTTTTCAGTTAGGTATTTAAGCATCTTCCTGGGAGAGAAAGGAAATTTTCCTGAGGAAATTAAATGCTACGACTCCATTGCTATTATGGAAGCAAAGTTCACTCCCAACGTGACTCAGTTTCTCAGGTGAAACTGAGTCACGTATAAAAGCATAATTAACCTTCTGGTGCTGAAGAATGGAGATTTAAATGTAGACTGTTCTCTATGAACCACTGGAGGAATCTTTCGACCCATGACCAGGGTAATAGGAGAGGCCACATTAAAGCAGTTTCAAGTCAGCTTCCCAGTGGCAGTTATGCTTTTATGATCCAAAGACAGCAGAACACAATGTAGTAAAAAGTTGAAGCAACTTAATAAAAATACCCTTCCTACATCTTCCCAGACCTGTAGTGTATTTTCTAATTCATATCCTATAAGTAGAAAATATAGGATTTTAGACTACTGGAAAAATGAGTTAATACTAATATGAAATAGCACATAATTTTCTTCAGGTTCAGGAAGTGGGTCTTGGAAACTACTCTCTGTGGATCTCTTCCAAAATCAGTAGCACCGATAGGGAGTTGTGAGCCATCATTTCACATTCCCCACAACCTCATGGGCTGAAAATGGTTGCTTAGCGGTCTCTAGCATAGGCGGTCCAGGGCATGGCAGCAGCCCAGGAGGAAATTAGGGGTAAAATGCTGAATCACCACCTGAAGACTTTTATGACTAACCTTGAGAAAGACAAATCTTTAGGCTAGTGTTTGGCCTAAAATGAAATTAAAATTGCAAAAAGGTCTGTGATTTTTGCTTTGGATATGACTTCTGTACTAAATTTGCATTTTAAAAAAAAAGTTGCAGATCTCAGACCCACATGCAGATCTCTTTGTTATTAAACTGTAATAATATGCTGCAATAAAAATACTATCTTAATTTTGAAAGAAACATGTAAAATAATTTACTTTTTATTACAAAGGAGATCATCCTGTGGGAGCACAGAAAAACCAGATGTTGTTTCAGTAGTTGCCAGATTCCACCTAGAGAACTTTATGAATGAGGTTGTTGAAGGTTTCTTCTGATCATATTTCCCATTATAATGTGTCTTAGAACCAATTTTTCCTCAATACTAGGACACTTTCAGAAAGAAGCAACAATGTAAATGCACTCATTGTAGGAGATGCCCCAGCCCATCCTGAGTTCCCTTCCTCATACATCGAGGATTGAGTGTGATGTCAGCTGCACAAACTAAAATTCCATACTGGGGTAGGGGTGGTGAAATTAACTTGATCCCTAACCTATGCTTTATTATCCAAAACTTAGATAATGTTCTTTTTGTGAAAGAAAAATCTATTTTATTTTGAGTCATCAGGGAAATCACATGGAATAAAATAATTGTTTAGTGCAGTGTGGTTGGAACTCAAAACATATTTCACCTTAGAGGATTCATATGTGGGTGGGGTGAAGAGATGGCATTTCAATGCTCTGTTTATGGGAGAAATTTCATCCACAGCTCTATTAAATCAGAGAAACCATTGGTGCCCCAGGAGTCAGAAGAGCTTCTACTTAAATAAAGAGTGTATTGTCAGGGAATAATACTATATCATATTAAATATTTATTGCATGGTGGATATTCAAAACATCCCAGAGAGATGGTTTCCCTGGGATATTCACCAAGAGATATTTCTAAATTCCTTCCATTAACAGAAAAACATCAATTTCCTTGGAGGTAGGGAACATGTTTTTATATTTTAAAACCCCAATTGCTGTTATGATTCTTCTTGGATTCCCTTGTTTCTTATGATGAATATTTTAATTCGTTTCGTGAGTTCCACACATTGCTTCTTACACCTTTATTCAGGTCCTTTGATCTTTTTGCAAGAAACTTCAATCATTAGGTCTAGGTGGCCTGATACTACCTCAGACAGACCTGGTTACAACTTGGGGGTTCTCCTGGACTCACAACTCCTGCTCGGAGCAGGTGGCAGTTGTGGCTAGGAGAGGAGCCTTTGCACAACTTTGGGTTGTGCGCCAGTTGCTCTGGATCAGGAGTCCCTGCACTCAGTCATTTAAGCCCTGTGCATCTCACAATTGGACTACAGCAATGCACGCTACATGGAGTTACCCTTGGCAAATGAGGCATGTTGCAGGTCCCGTCAGGCAAGGAATTCTGCCTAGCGGGGTCAAGGAGAAGAACCTTCTCTGACACGTTCCTGGCCCTTTGGAACATTTTCCCCCCTGTGGTGAGATTATTCCCACCACCCCCCTGACTTTCCACAAGAGCCTTGCCAGTTTGGCTGGGATCCCAATGGGGGAGTACACATTGGAGGTGGTTGAGTAACTAATAGCAGCTCCCTCCTCCCCCATATGTACATTCTGATCCTTTCTTTCTTTTAGTTATATTTTGTATTTTATTATGATTTTATTATGATTTTTTTACATTTGTACACACACACACACACACACACACACACACACATTGTGTTTCCCTGAAAATAAGATCCTGTCTTATATTTTTTTGAACCCTGAAATAAGCGCTTGGCCTTATTTAGGGGATGTTTTATTTTGAGGAAAACAGAGTGTGTATCTGTGTGTGTGTGTGTGTGTGTGTGTGTGTGTCTGTGTCTGTGTATTTTTCTTCAACCGGGTATTTTCTAACCAAATATACTTAGCCTCTACGGGGAGGGAATATATGGTAAGGGTGTGGCTAACTGATGAATACCAATCAGTCTGAAATAGATCTATATTAGTCTCCCAATAGGCAGCAAAATGCTTGCTTGCTGCCTGAAGAAGCCTAGGATAGTGGATGTGATTTCACTGAGCTATGGCTGCAAACTTGGTTACGTAGGAAAATACCCGGTTGAAGAAAAATACACACAAAAACCTACGATAAAAGAAGAAAGCATGTGTGTGTGTGTGTGTGTGTGTGTGTGTGTGTGTGGTTTTATTTTGATGTTGTAAGCTTATCTTGCAGTAAGATGGGAAGCAAACAAATTTAATAAATGATTTAATAAATAGAATAAAATCAAGAAATTGATTTTGGAGAAAAGTTATGTGGTCATACTTATTTATTTAATTGACAGTATTTTTAATCCACTCCAACCTGTGGTTAGCTAACAAACCATGTTAATGTAGTGGAAAATTATATATATCTAAGAAAAAGGAACTAACAAAAAATATATAAGCCAAAACCATTCTGACAGCAAACCATAATCAATCAGAACCAAAGGTCTGCTGGAACAGTATCAGTTTCACTGGTTTTGTAAACAGAAGTGGTGCAGGGATTGGGTGGGCATCAACAGGGAGAGTATCTAGAGGGTGGGCTGCCACTGAGAAATGCTATCACTCAGTCCCTCTTCAAAAAGGCTTCCTATAGGTACTTGTTGGTCACAGATTCTACATTCATGTTACTTATTTTAAACAACAGTAACCGTCAGATGTTGTGATGCTGCCATCCTCCTCAGCTAAAAAAATATTGCAGTTTAATAATAAAGAGATCTGCATGTTGGGAAACAAAGGCATTTCATTAATAAGATTAAGCTTGACAATGGCCTCTATAGTGGAGATTTTGAAGTCTAAGATGGTGGTAGTCTTGTCCGCATCCTCACAGGGGTATCCGGGTGAGCTGATGCTAGCTGAGTACAGAAGAAACCTCATAGCCCAAATTAAGAACAGTGCTGTAAACTTTTAAAAAGCTAATTGAAGTAAATATGTTGAAATGATTAAAAGGCACACACCATTTTTCAAGATAAAAGTTTATTATAGTTTTAAAAGGAAGCTCTTTAATTTGAAATGGAAAGTTTATGAAGCTGCAGGATAAACCTCAGCTAGAAAAAAAAATAACAGTTTTCAGATGTTGTAAATAGCAGTTGTTAACCCCAAATGATCCTGCCACAACACTATTTTTCCTCTGCCCGTGACATGGGAAAGTTGAACACCCGCTGTGCTTTATGGAAGTGGCAGGGATGGCCCTGCCTATCAGTGTCATCTGTTAAATAATCCTTTGCCTGATCTGTCATTCTGAAGGAGAAGGTTTAATCAAAGGAAATCTTATCTGCACTGTGATATGTGTGACGACCTTGAAGCAGATCATCTACGTCAGCCTTTTTTTTTTTTTGAAAGGGCTGTTCTGAGAAGAGATTCAAAAATTTAGGATTGATGTAGGTTAAGATTGAAGCAAGAGAACAGAGCATAGGCGCCCCCACCATTTGGAAGTGGGGAAAGGGTTAACAGTAAGTTAACAAAAGTGCAGGTATCATTGAGTTGGGAGGAGGGATTTCTCCTTTTTGTGTCCATGCCATTTTCCCCAATTAAAAATGCCCAAAGCTGCTGTTTACCACAGAAAAGAAAACATATCAAGTTAATGCACCTTTCTGTATGATTTACCAATAAGCAGAGACATCTTTGAGGCTGGGATGATTATCTGCAGAGGTACTTAGTGACTGATATTGTAGCTATTCTAGACTGAATCTGTTCATAAATGTATCTCAGTTCAACTGCACCAATTCTTAGAACAACAGTCAAGAAGTCCTACTTATTCAACATTTTTTCTCAAAAGAGTTAATTATGGATGCTTGAATTCCTTGAGATTGGGATAGAATGCCGATGAGTTACGATTCCCCATTTTGCTAACTGATCAAAACAAGAGCATAAACTTGGAATTCACCATGTCAGAGGTTATTCCTGTCCTGCTTATTCAAAAGTTTACCGAAAACATGATACAGATTTCAAAGGATTGTACAATGGTACCACATATCACACAGGTGGAAGGGGGTCTCTTATTTCAACATAGTCACACATAAGCATCTTTCTATATGTGCTAACACAATGGGTTTCAGACATTTTAGTTCTAGGACCATTTTATATCCTTAAAAATTATTAAGGACCCCAAAGAGTTTTGGTTTTTGTGGGCTGTATCTATTGGTATGTACTGTTTTAGAAATTAACTCTGAGGAATGCTAAAACATTTAGTTTATATTTTTATATTTATTAAAGTTTGTGGATCCTTTGAAAGGGCCTCAGGGACTCCCATACCACACTCGAGATCTGCTATAAGACGTTCAAGACAACATTTCTAGACATTTTACAAAATATAAAGATTGCTGGAATTGCTAGAACTATCCATGGTAAGAACGATGTTTCTCTTTTGACTGCAGGTAAGGGAGTTATATGTTTACATATTTCCCCACCCTCGAAAAAAATATATGAAAATTTCCCAAACATAAAAAACTGTAGGGAAGGTAGTAGGTTTAGGACAGATGGGGAGAAAAACTTGTGTGGCTGGGGTGTGGAACGAGGGATTAGCTTGTTTGTTTTCAAATGCTCAGTCTCTCGGTTGCAATCTGAAATGTTTATTCCACTTTCTGTATATGCTGGTCCCCTGTTCGTGTATATTGTATGCTATACACATGTGAATTTTCATCTGTTTAACAAACTGGAAGCTTATCTCCATTGTTGGTGCACTCTTCTGTTAAAATATCAATAGAAAAAAGTCTGCATATTTCCAGAGGAACGAATGGGTCCCTCATGCAATGAATGGCTGAAACATAGAAAAGTGTTTCCGGTGATAGGTAATGCTGGAGTTGTTGTGCGCAAATTGAAGTCTGGCTTCCCAAGCCCAACTGGATTGGCAGAGACTTTACAAACAAACACACTTATGTGAACAAATGGGGCCATGCATCATGTTTTCTCTTCATTTAACATATGAACTAGTTGCATTTGGATGAATTGCCACTGAATTGTAATGATACTGAGTGGTTCTGCCTGCTTGTGTGGCCAAGGCTACCAATGAAAATTTAGGGAAGCCTAGAAGAATGTTCTTTTGTTCACAATCACAACCGCAATAAGCAGGATGGCAGTCCTTCATGTTTACTCCCATCAGCGCAATCTGATAGCATTGAATCAAAATGGTCTAAACAAAGAGACATTGAACCCTTTACAATAGAGTCAACGTGGCTCTGATAAAGCCCAACATGGATTCCTCGGTGCAGACAACATGTCGCGACCCTTAATTTGTTTGTCAGATCCCAAATGTGAAATTTTCAACAACGGCAATTTTCCCTCATGGCAGAATAAAAGCAAAAGTACTGTAGTCTTACGTTAACATTTAATCTCGAAATTGTGTTTGGTTCCCTCTCCAATTAAAGCAGTGATTTGAGGTATTTTGGCTGAGCCACACATTAGTCAGGACTTTCAGAAGCTGAGGGATCAGCCTGGCCAGGAGGGGCCAGCTTTAGTTGTCCTCCAACAAAACACCCACTGGCTGCTCCTTGCACCACTTCCCTGGCTTTTGAGGAAGTCTGCAAAACTCGAGAGATTTGGGGTTTGCTGGCTGGTCTGATGAGCAAACTCTCCCTCCCTCCTTCTCCCCCCCCCTTTCTCTCTGGCACGGTTTCATCTTGCAAATAATAGCCAGTCTTTACAAAGTATTATTAATGTTTTATCAGGAATGTTAACATTTCAAACATGTCCAAGTTTTAACAAAGGAGAAACAGTGGTTTTTTACCAGCAGGATGGAACTACCCTCTTGCCTCCCAAGTTCAAAAGATCTAAAATGTCTAGGGAAGTTGCTTGTTTAGGACAGTCTCGCACCAGTTCTTAAGAACCCTTAACATAAAACCGAGGCAGTGGATTTGTTTTCTGTACTGAAGAAAACAGCAGCATTCTGGTGATATCATTGTAAGACATGATTTCAAATCCTAGCACAGCCAAAAAACTCCTAGAATAACCTACCTGATTAGTTGTGATAACTTCTACAGGGATAATTTTCCCAAGATACTTTCTCCTTGGTGGTGCCTCTTCTGTGATCTACATAATAGCACCACCTCCTCCTTACTGAGTTTCCTAAAAGAGAAAGTCTTCCAGCTTTGGAAGAGATTGCTTGGAGAATATTAGGTGTTTAAACATTGACTGTTACAGTTGACTGCACAGTCAGCCATATCTTGAGATTGGATTTAGTATTTTTGTCCACCTATCGAGTCCTTCTCAAAGACCTGGGATTGTTCTTGTTTGATGGTATTAAAGGTATCGTGCGGGATGTAAAGCTGGTTCAAGTAAAGCTGCCTTTTGCAATTGACTGAGGGAAACTTTGTTAATGCCGATGGTATTTGAGTGCGCTCCAGTTATTTTGGGATTGCACCCAAGACATCTATCACTATTGGTCCTACCTTTGCTTTCTTTTGCCACAGTCATTCTATATTTATTTGCAGGTCTTTGTACTTTGTGATTTTCTTCAGTTCCTTCTCTTCTAGTCTGTTGCCTCCAAGTACTGCCACACGTACCATCCAGACTTTTTTGTCTTTCTTATTGACAATTGGTAAGTCTGGGATGTGAAGTGGCAGGTACTTGTCTGTTTGAATTCTAAAGTTCCAGAACACTTTAACTTCATTTTCTATTATTTGGTCTATTTTGTGGTCCAAACAGTTCTTGCTTGCAGGCAAATGGTATTTCTTTCAGATATTCCAGGGCACCATTGTTGCTACTTTGTTATGCTATTTTTTATAGTCCATCTGTGTGATCTTCTTAGAACAGCTAACTAGGTGGTCCACAGTTTCTTCATTTTCTTTGCAAAGGCGGCATTTGTTGTCTTCTCAATTCTGGCTTTAAATGCATTTGTTCTTAAGGCTTGGTGTTACGCAGAATTAACCTCTCTGTTTCTTTCTTCAACTTTCTGCTTTTAACCATTGCCAGTTCTTCTTATCTGTTTTACCTGTTATTTTTTTTTTAGTGTACTGGCTATGTATACTTTGTCTTGATATGTCTCTTTTATATTCTTCATTTTTTCTTACTTTTATGCCAGTTTGGCATGTCCATTACTCATTAGGTCTTTTTGGTATATTAGCTTCAGTGCATCTTCACTGCCCTTCAGATATTCTTCCAATGCTCCCTTTTTCTTCTTCAAATGTCTGATGTACTTGCAATATTCCACATCCACTTATTTTCCTTGGTAAATAGAGTCTGTCAGTATTGTTGCATAGATGAAGGACATGATTCATTGTAATTATTTTTCTGGTCTTTCTATCTAGGATGTTTAGTTCTGTTTGAGTCCAATCTATTCCAGCTGTGTAGCTAATGAATGGACTTGCCCAGGTATTTTCTCCACTGAGTTTGGACTTCAAGATGTTCTTTACTCTCACGATGTATTCACCTCTAACCTTCTTCCCAACTTAATTTGCTTGATGTTATTAGCTTGCAGAATACCCAGGCATTTGTAGCGATCGTCTTTATCCAAACTCTTGATGTTATTTCCACGCAGCATCTTGATTCCTTCAGTTTTCACTATATTTCCCCTGTTGGTTTTATGTCACTCCGTGCTATTTTGGAGCAGAGTGACATAGAAATATTATTAATAAACAAATAAATGCTTGGGTCCAGGTTATTTGAGGGGGGGGGGCCTCCCCCAGTTACATCTACCCAACCCAGCAGGGCAGGGAGGTAATGCATGTTGGGGGTTCCATCTATAAATCTGGTGGGGCCAAGAAAAAGGCCCTACTCAGTAGTAGCTACTGACCTATGGAATATCATTCCCCTTATTACTTTTCCAGAAGGCTCTGAAGACATGGTTCTGTCTGCAGGCCTCGGAACTCCAGGTTAATACGGAACCAATCAAGAGGTTGGCTGATACGATTTTATGTGTTGCTGTTGTTGGGGGGAAGGAGGTGGGATTGCATAGGTTTTATGACTTGGATTTTTTTCAATGTTGTGAACAATCTGGAGTGTGCTAGGAGGACAAATAAAGTGGTTTAATAAATAAAATATATCTGATCAATAGTATATTAGTATCTGTAGAGTTGTTCCTTGTACTCTATAGAGAATCTGTGTCCTTGGTACTTTATTGGACTCTTCCAAATCAGCTTTAGCCCATAGTCCAGAATGGAGGGGTGCTATATTTCAACTGTATCTCAAGAAGTATAGGGCCATCCTTCCTAGAGAGCCAATGTAGTCTAGTGGTTCCAGTGCTGGACAAAAGGGGGAGACCATCATTTCTAGTCCTTAAGACCAGAAGTCTTGAGCCAGTCACTCTCTCAAACCAAAACTGCCTTGAAGCGCTATGACAAGTAGACTGAAGCACAAACCCCTTGTTGAGTAATTGTTATTCTCTGGTAGAACTCTGATATGCTCTTGATAGATAAATACACTTTTCCCTAAGGCAACACAGGGAGATTGTATTGCTATTATATGGGCACGTAAGCAGACCACGAGAAGTTCTCTGGTGAAGGCTACATGCAGACAAAGATGCTTGAATGGATGAATCTGTGCCTTGCCCAACAATGTTACAATCTGAAGGATGGAGCTACATTAGCTGATCTTGCTCCTTTCATCACTTCTATGGCAGGGCAAATAAATAAGGCACAGTCTTGTTTTCCAAACAAACTTGTGAGTAAATTTCAAAACAGATCAAGACTAAGAGGTTTTGGCAAGTACATGTGTGTGTGCATATTCTCTCTCTCTCTCTCTCTCTCTCTCTCTCTCTCTCTCTCTCTCTCTCTCTCTCTCTCTCTCTCTCTCTCTCTCTCTCTCTCTCTCTCACACACACACACACACACACACACACACACACAAACACACAGACAGAGATCCTTGGCAGAAAGCATGTAGATTTTCTACCTACCATACATGATCAGAACCATAATCTCATTAAGAAATCATTGGCTACATAGATGGGGAAATTTGAGACATAAAGAAACATTGGATGTGAAAAGACTTCAGGCTTTTGTGTTGGAAGCCTTTTGTGTTTCTAGCTTACATGATGAGCATGAATGATTTTGATTAACTGTACAAGAGAGAGGGGGAAAAAATCACAGCCTGGTTAACATATTCTCAGTCTGAGCAGCTTTGCCTGAGTTGCCTAATGCAGTTTTCTGTGCATGTAATTTTATATAATCTGATCACTCTGCATGCTTTTCAGAAACAACGCTGACATGGAGGTTGCCGCGTTAATGTTGGAAGAAAGTCCTGGTCTGCTACAGATTAGAGCGTGTGACTGAAACAATGCTACTGACGGTGTAGTGAAGAAGATGGCAAAGCAATGGATCTCCCCATCCCACTCTGCAAATTACCTTCCTTCCATTAACCAGTAATGCTAATGATCACCTTACGGTTATTTTGCAACAGGCTCCCTTTCCAAACAATTAATCCCTAGCTGTAAATTGAAGACACAGTAAAGAAACATGTCAGTTAAAAGGTTTGGGATGGGTAGGGTAAGATATTTTTTATTTGAAAGGAGAACCATAGCATTCCAGATATAGTTTTGTTAGCAATTAGGGTAAAGTATTGTTTATTTAAAAAAATGGGGAGGAGGGTTTGGAAGAAGCTGTTAGTTTCCTTTGTTGAATTCCCTCCTCCCGTTCTACACTAAATTTCAAACCATGTTGGTGGTGACATCATCTCATGCATTATTGCCTGACCCTGCCAGTGGAAGACAGCCAAGAATGTTGAACAGAGAGTAAATGGGGAGTGTAGAATACAACCAGCTGGTTCAGTAATGCTCTCCAGGGCTTGCTTCATAAGTTCTGCCTCCATCATCCACACCTTGCTGGCTGTGGCCTCCTATCTCTACACAAAACCAAAGCACCCAGGGAACCTATTCAATCCAAATAAGTTATTTACTCCTAAGTACGAAGTGCATGCCACCTCTTCCTCTAGGCATCCTGGGGAGCCTGACTGAAATGAAACTTTCAAAAATGTTGATTGCACAACCTCTTTTAGTTAGAACCACAATATGTAAACACTCTGGCAAAGCAGAATGCCAGATACACCAATGATCTAAACTAATCCCCACAGTTCAAACCCCAAATCCTTTGTTCAAAGGAGGATATGCAGCTCTTGGTTTCAGCTTTACAATCTGTCTGCCCAAGTTTTCTTCTAATTCCTCAAGATGCTAGATAGTTCCATGACTCCTCTGCGGCCAACTCCATTCCAAGCAATGGGACAATAACAGCAATTGCTAAACTGGAACACACATACATTTCTTCTAAATATTATCTTCTAAATATTCTACAGCTTAGTAACCTTCAGCTTTCCAGGACATATTTGTTTTCACCTCAGATTTTTTCTTGGATGGAGACTCTATCCTTATAGAGCTAAGCCAAGCAGTCCATATGTGACACAGTAACTTTATCCCTTTAGTACCTAATTAGTAATGTTGAGTGGCAAAGTCTGGAGTAGAACACTATAGCAGTAGCCATAGGTTGGGGAGAACTTCCAAGTCATACTAACACCCTAACTGTTTATCTAAACTTTATTTTGAAAAAAAGTTGGATAGAGCAGGGACCTGAAGGTATCAAGAGAGATATCTGTAGATATAGGGATGCACATTCCAAAAGCTTCAGTTGAAGGGAAATGATGAATGATAACTCTATAATTTTTGCCCAGTGTTGACATAGGTCCTTGGAGACGTCACACTTGCTTAATACACTTGTAAATGTGTTTGTAGGGTATGGGGTAGATGGGAATGTCTTATACCTGATAGTAAAACTCTGAATCAACTGTAAATTCTTTTGAAGTAACAACAACCCACCCACCCCCATGTTGAAATCTGGTATGGACAATGGGAAATAGTTTTCTTCACCGCTTAATGAAAAGAGGGATGTCTTTGTTGAATCATTCTTTACTATTGAGTTAAAGTGCTCTCCATCCATCACTGAACCTTTAAAAAATCAAAATGGCATGACGTTTGACATCCCATTTGTCTGTCCCAATCCTGCCTCTACTACTTCATTTTCAGTTGTTGCATTCACTAAATAAAAGTCAAATGGGTTTTATATGCTTGACTCTGCCCTTGGATCATGTTGGAATAAGGACAGAATTGCTCCATTAATGTAGATAAAGCCAAGGAAGGCAAGTGGGGACAAGAGGAAGACAATCTCATGAGGTCAACTTGTGGGCCATAATGAGGTTTAAGGAAAAGGAGCTATTCGAAGACACTGAAAAGAAGCTCTCACTTCTTTGCATAACAGGTAAAAACTAATTCCCCGTATATTCATTTTTATGCTACAAATGCCAGTTGTATTCATAAAACCCAGTAGCTCAGATTAGAGCAGAAATAAATCTGTTAACTGTAACTCCTCACATTTTAATATATGTGCTGCTTTTTTCAATACCTGATAATAAATGGCATATAACTTTGAATTAAAAAAAATATGCAAGGTTTAGTATTTGTGCAATACTTTCAAGTGCTCAAAATACTTAAAGACACATTAGCTCACTAATCCATTTTCTCGTCTACGGAGATTCTCTGCCATCCAGGTCATGGTTGTCTCAAAGGTGCTTTTTCAAAAGGCAACTGGACTTTCTTTTTTGCTTGAAGACATTTCACTCCTCATCCAAGAAGCTTCTTCAGTTCTGAATGAATGGTAGAGAATGGAAGGATTTATATTCCTTGCAGATACTTGATCATTCAGTCAGATTGCAAGGAATACGAATCCTTTCATTCACCACCCTTCATTCAGAACTGAAGAAGCTTCTTGGATGAGAAGCGAAATGTCTAAGTAAAAACAAAGCCCAGTTGCCTTTTGAAAAAACACCTTTGGGAAAATTCATTATCTTGTAGCCCTGCAAATTAAGATATAATTGTCCAACTCAGATTGCAATTCAGATGTAAGATTAGAGTGAGGATTGAGAAAAAGAAACTAATATTCGTGGCTGAGAAATTTCCACAAGACGTTTGTTCTCCTACTTGGCAACCTGTGGCACGTATCACAAAAGTATTCCTCTGTTAGGCAGAGCGGCTCTCCTACTTGGCCTCCAGCAAGAAGAAAGCGAAAGTAACTCATTTATTCCAGATAGTTCTTCCCGTTCACAGCTGACCTGCAGATTTCCTCTGATCTAATTGAACCACTCGTCTCCTGATGTTGATTCCTTACTTCTCCTATCTGAATGAAGTTTGTATCGGGCTGCAAGATGAGCAACAATTTCTGGCTCTTTTTGATTGTTAATCTCACCACTTTTAAAATGTTTTTGGCAGCTGACAACGGTAATGTTAAGAGTGCCCGTGATCCTTTCTGGCATGCTTAGCTGAGTTGAACATGTTTAGGAATCAGAACAGAAATAAACAATCTGGCAGGACACAGGCTTCCTATGAGACTTTTGGCCAAAATCAGACTTAGGCTGTATTATGTCAGCATGACAGGATCCGTCTCACAAGCCTAGATGTAGTTTGAGTTGTTTAGAATGTTTGAAAGCTATCTGTGCTTTTATTTAGAAAGCGTGAGGTTGGGGCTGTACAGACTTTGGAAAAGATTGGGAAGAAGGGCTTCTGATCTGGTAGAAGAGCAGTGCTTCTCTGGCCTTTGGTGAACCTTGAAAAAGGGGGCCCTGCAACATGGAATAACCACTCCTTCCCACCTATTTCCCCTTATTCCAATTATTTTCAGTTCAAAAGAGGAAGGAAGCCTAAACTATATTCTGAAAAAGTCTTCTCTCCCTGAAAAAAAAGCCTTACCTTTGTTTTTTAAATTATATTCCATCCATTCTGTTATGGAACCACTCAACAGCTATTATTACAATCTTTTTTTTAAAGAGTGATTTCTTTCTTAAGTTGCAACCAAATTTTGTGACTGTAGCAATAGCAATAGCAATAAGACTTTTTTTAAAAAAGTTTTTTATTTTTTAGACAACAAACATTTAATACATCGATTATCTCTTCCCTGTGACATCTCGGTGTTATCTTCCGTAATTCTTTCTTCTTCTGTATAGTTATTATTTCTTCGATCTTGATCCTTATCCAATCCATAGTATCAATTCATCACTAATATAATATTCTACTCATCACATATTTATACATACTTATATACTTAATCATTTATATCTCTTCTCCAACCAATAATAGAAATAATTCCAAATTTTAAAATACTCTGAGTTTTCTCTATCCTTAATCATCAAAGTTAATCTATTCATTTCAGCACAGTCTAGGATTTTTTTTATTACTTCTTCTTCCAAAGGTATTTTCTCTGCTTTCCAATTTTGTGCATAAACAATCCTTGCAGCTGTTATTACATGTATTATCAAATAAGCATTTTCCTTACTCGTTTTTTCTGGTAGGTTACCCAATAGGAACAGCTCTGATTTAAATTCAATAAGCAATAAGATTATATACCACTTCACAGTGCTTTCCATCCCTCTCTAAGCTGTTTACAGAGTCAGTATATTGTCCCCCAAAACAATTTGGGTCCTCATTTTACCACCTTGGAAGGGTGGAAGGCTGAGTCAAACCTGAGCCTGGTGAGATTCGAACTCCCAAATTGCAGGCAGCCATCAGGCAGCTGAAATAGCCTGCAGTACTGCAGTCTAATCACTGCACCACTGTGTAGTCCACTTAATGTCATTTGAGCTCTGAAATAAAATGAGAATTAATGCCTCACACTGCCTGGAAGAACATTTTATTTAGGTTTCCAAATGGTCACTGAAACAACACTGTTGCTTTCTTCATATGATGTACCACATTACCCTCACACCCCTCTCCTCACAGAGAGACACACACAGATTACCTGGTTTAGCCCAACTAGATCACTGTTCTTCAAATTTTCTACAGTCACAGAATCCCTGCTACCTGTAGGATCTATAGGAACATATCACAAACATATTTCTTGATAGACTCTCAGATCATAAACTGTACAACATTATAATTTGGTTGGAATAAACAACTGCCCCACATATGCTGAAAACACATCTGGCAGTCTTTCGTGGTGGCTCTCATTGCTGAGAATTATTGGCTATGGTGACCAAGCTGTCTTTCAGATATCTTGCCCTCCCTAATGATGTACTTATTGAGAGAATAACTGAAAGGATTTCAAGAGTCTTGAGAGTAGTTTCAAAAGTTCTGCTTCAGATCGGTCATGCTGAAGCCAAAATGCTTCTTCCTTTAAAATTCTTTGTGACAGCCTGCTCCTTGCAGGTGTCACAGCTATAGCCTTCAAGAGCTACTTGAAGTGAAGCGATACTTGAGTCCTTCCAATCTATTTATTTCTTGTTGTCTACACTACAGAAAGAGCCTGGTGTTGGGGATGGAAATGTTGAATTGGGGTTAACTATTTGTTGAATGACTTTCTTCTTCAATAAGTCTTTAATTAATAATGAATATTTCTCATATGAAAATCTGCAGTTCATCCAGAATTCACAGTCTAGATGGGACACCAAGAGATATAGAGATAGGTAGATGGGGGCACACACACACACACACACACACACACACACACACACACACACAGGTGGGGGGGAGGAGGGAGAGGGTGACAGAGAAAGAGAGGGACAGAGAGGGAAAGGTAGATATCCATTCTCTCATCCACACACATTTCACAAAGAGTTGTAGCCAATTCCTGGTGCAAGTACAAAGGAGAGGTTTCATTTTGTATATATGTATGCTGTATACGTACACAAATCAGTAAGGATATAAACAAACACTATATGAAATTCCTTCAGGCCCCGCAATGCCACAGCCAATGGAGGCGACCTGTCCATCCTGAAAAGCTGAGTTTGCCAGAACGCCTCAGGGAAATTTACACAAATATCAATGTTGAAATGCCAAAGGAGGGAAATGAAGGCCCTTTTGCTAATGCCTGTCGCTCAGCTCTTTACCTTGCTGCTTTTAAAAAAAAAAGCTTCAAAACTGATACTCCAAATGTGATTACACTTTGTGCACCTGAGACATAAAGAAGCCAACAGGGCTTTCAAGTGGCTTTTCTGTTAACATAATGATCGACATAAGCGGCTGCCTTGGCCATGTTTTTCTCTGCAAAGGCTTTTGTGAAAAAAGGACCAGATTCCAACAGGTTCCTCTTTTCTCTTCTAAGTTTATACGTTCAGGCATAAAATGATGTGCAAATGGTGAAGGATTAATTTTACAGCTGGTAACTAGATTAGCATTGCTCAAGATAATGAGCACTGTTTCAGTACATACACATTCATGTACATACACACAAACACGCTAATTGTAACCAAGTCCTGGAAAGGTTCAGCTTCTTCATTAACAGACTGAAAACAACAATGTTTCAAGTTTCATTAAAATCAGATGTAAATGCCTGTGTTCCAAGATCACTTGGAAAGAAAGAGGGATGCTTAAGCTATACAATGTTAGCTGAGAAAGAGTTGGGCTAATACTCAGGCACTGAATTGATACCAAAAGCATCCAACTTTAGTATCATCTGCCTTTCAACATAATTTTTCTTAGTTATTGTACAGGTTGGTTGGAGGGAGGAAAAGCTGCTATTCAGGTACTTGATGTAGTGAGTGTAAGGATGCCACACACCAGTACATACACACACACAGTCACACCAGAAGGGGCTTGGCTGAAATGCCATACTGCTTTATGCTTTTGAGTAGGGGTGTTAAGGAAGTGGGGCAGGTGTCCTCTGGGAGGTAAACCACTACCATCCTCACCCCAGAACCCCACCCCAAACCTGAAAGATCACTCAACATGTTGGACAAACATTTGGCCAGTTTGAGTATCATGATCTTAAGATACCGAGGGGCCACAAATGAAGTACCAAATGAAGTCTCCCTCTATTAAGATAATAACAGATGGTCATCTCCCCTTCCCTGAATATAGTTCTGTTCTCATTTCAGTGGTTTGTTTGAGGTACAATGGAACTTTAAATATATAGACTGGATCTGGAGTTGGATGAATTGTCCCAAATTTTCAAATAACCGAAGGCAGAAACTTAAGTTTTAATAATGATTGAATGTACAAGTGCAACTCTGTTATAAGTGGTAACTGACTGCCTTTATATGATACACTGGATCACAAACCTACCAACCACAGTTTAGTCCAGCTTTTTGTACAAATCCAACCTGTGTGGGTAATTTATAGCTCAGAAAATTGGGTTAACTTGGTAAAGCAGATTGAGATAAATATGGAAAAGTGTTTTATGTAAATAAGCCACTGTATCTATAGCCAAGGACTTCTGGGTTCCTACTTTATTGCCCATCTCATTCTATCAAAGTACATCTCCCAGATACACAATGAGAGGTAACACTGTTCTAAATACTCCCATACAAGCAACTGTAAGAATACAGTTATGGAATCTTCATAGTTTTGGTAAGCCTGAACATTGCCTTTTTTGGAAAGCTATTGTATAAGCAAGAAGACAAGCAATAACTCTGTTGGATGTGCTGAAGTGATGCCTCTTATGCAGTGATGGAGTAACTTAACAATTCCATCTAATTTAAGCTTTGAACCCACATCCACACCATCTGGAACCACTAAGTTTATGTTTACATAATGTTGGGAACACTCATGGTTTACTTTCTGAAACCCTTCTAATTAATGTGTATTTTCTTTGAGGAGCTGAACTGATTATGGGCTGGGTGTGTTTGCTGACCCTAGCATTCAAGAGAGACTACCTGATTGCTTGCTATTTGCTACTGTCCTATGTGGTAGACAGTCGGCAGACAAAAGAAGAGATTGGAGCTACAATTTGCAGAACACCTGGTTTATGTGAAAATAATCAGGAATCCATAAATGTTAGTAGCATCTCCCTTTCCCTCCATTCCTTTTACCCAGGAGTTTTTGTACTAGTGAGATGGAAAAACTGTACATGGAAATAGAATATTTTAGAAGAAACCTGTTCCAACAATAAATGAGACAGTGAGCAGTTCACTCTTTTTCTAGGCTGTTCACAATACCTACCATCTTGATCTCTCTCCTTTGAAGAGATTACTGTAAAGATAGATATTCCTATCATGAAAAAAGCCCTGGTGAAAATTCTATGTGTCACAAAATTAGAGTATTGGAATGCAACTCTGGAGAGTGTGAAGCATTTGTTAGAATAATACATAAGCATATCTCTATCTATCTATCTATCTATCTATCTATCTATCTATCTATCTATCTATCATCTATCTATCTATCTATCCCTATCTATCTGTCTATCTATCTATCTATCTATCTATCTATCTATCTATCTATCTATCTATCTATCTATCTATTTATCTATCTATCATCTCCCTCCCTCTGTCCACTGTCCATATCATTTATAAATAACATGGGAGAAATGTACAAAATGACATTCATCAGAAAAAAGAAATGAAGTGGCATTGCTGTGAGAATCACTGATATGAAAACTTACACCTTACATCCTCCTTTTCCTCAGTCACCCTTTGCCTTGTTTCTTCTGCACACCATCCACATGATTCTTAACAAATGTATCTTTTCTTTTATGTACACTGAGAGAATATGCATCAAGACAGATTCCTTGTGTGTCCAATCACACTTGGCCAATAAAGAATTCTATTCTATTCTATTCTATTCTATTCTATTCTATTCTATTCTATTCTATTCTATTCTATTCTATTCTATTCTATTCTTTGATTATTGTTGCCTGACATCTCTTCCTGGGCAGCCAAGGGCAGAAAATAAGCTTCTAGGAACACTAAGGAGCCCACTTCCCCCAACCACCAGATCAACCTTCCCAAGAAGCCTATGTGAAGAAAATGTTCTCACACTTCTTTTAAAGAAACCAAAAGTTTAATGAAGGGAGAAAGGAATTCATTTACAACACAATATCTGAAAAGGCCTAAGTAATGGAACAGAAGAGCCAGAAGGGCAAGGGAAGCATACACAAGGAAGTCAGGGCACAGTCCTGATAATGAGGGCACACAGCCAGGAACAGCAGATCTTGGAATGGAGGGCAGTAGAACCTTTCCTGTACACCTGTATTCTCGCCTGACACACATGTCCTATTTCCAATGAAATTTGCCACCCAGAAGAGGACAATGACTGCCTCCCAGTTGTTTGCCCGACAGCTGGAGGGTTTTGGATTGGGGAATCATCTACTACAGCAGCACTTATCATGGCAGTTGGTGTGCAGTGATACATCCTTATGATTTCTGGGGTTGCTGCAAAATAGGCAGTGTATCACAACTGTATTAAAAAAAGATGTGCACGGGTTAAGGTATTGCTGCCCAGAGTTGTTTCGTTACTAGATGGTTGGCAAATAAATTCAATAAATACATAATAAATTACTCAGATTTAATTCCATACAGGCGGCAGTTTTCCTGCATGGCCTTTAACTGCAGCTTTAGATTGGAAAGAACTTGCTGCCTTAATATCAACGTATAAAACAAAATGTACTTATGAAAAAGTGTTTGATCATGTTACACGAAACATACTTCCCATTTGAAAAACTTTAGTAATATAACTAAGTGGTGGGGTGCATCTTCCAAAAGTTGCTGCACAGAAGGATGTGTGGCTCTCTGAAGCTTCACTGTATCCATATAGTTTTTGTGGAAGGAAGGAACAGCTTAGTCTTTATTTTTATTTTATTTATTTTATTTTATTTTGAATTTGTATACCGCCCTTCTCCCTGAGGACTCAGGGCGGTGAACAGCCAAGTAAAAACATCAAGTACAAATATTAAAATACAGTTAAAAATATACATATATAAATTTGGCCCCGTTAATTAAAAACAATAAACAAAACACTTAAAAACGCTTAAAAATTTAGGCCAGCCCAGCTTGCTGGAAAAGGAAAGTTTTAAGGGCACGGCGGAAGGCACTGAGGTCTTGGATTCTCCTTATCTCTGGAGGCAGTTGATTCCAGAGGGTAGGTGCCCCCACAGAGAAGGCCCTCCCCCTGGGGGTCACCAGCCTACACTGTTTGGCTGATGGCACCCCGAGGAGGCCCTCTCTGTGGGAGCGCGCGGGTCGATGGGAGGTCGTCGGTGGCAGCAAGCGGTCTCAAAGATAGCTAGGCCCTATGCCATGGAGCGCTTTAAAGGTGATAACCAACACCTTGAAGCGCACCCGGAAGACCACTGGGAGCCAGTGCAGCGCGTCTTCATCGTGGTTCAAATAACTGACTGTGGAGAAAGAAAATAAAAACACAGGAAGAATTTTGTGCATATTCGCTGGGAATGGTGATATTAGTTTAATTTCATGCATTAATAACATAAAAACTAAGATGTAGGAGTAGAACTAAGAACTAAGTTCTAAGAGTCACTGAAAGAGTTGGAAGCAGGATATGGAAATTTTCATTATTACAGTGAAATGTTTCCTAGCAGAAATGAAGGAAATACATGAAGTGGTTCTGTACATTTAGGGAAAGAAGTACAAATATTCCTGGAGACAGTGAATGAAATAGGGTAATACCTGAGCGCACAAACCAGGGGTGAAATCCAGCAGGTTCTAACAGATTCTGGAGAACTGGTAACAGAAATTTTGAGTAGTTTGGAGAACTGGCAAATACCACCTCTGGTTGGCCCCAGAGTGGGGTGGGAATGGAGATTTTGCAATATTCTTCCCCTGACACGCCCACCAAGCCACGCCCACAGAACCAGTAAGGGAAAAAATTGAATTTCACCCCTTTCACAAACCTATTGCATAATCTCCCATTCCTAGTAGAAAGCATGAGCTATCTTTTATAGTAAAATCTCTGCTGCAAGACTAGCCTTGGAGATTTTCCTTGATGATTTCAAATGGAAGAATATTTGAAATGAAGTTATGATTGTGGCAACACAATTGGCAAATGGGGATACTTCCTATTTCTCATACCTTCAGCAATAGCAGGAACCTAAGTCAATGGGCTGTTCAGCTCTGATTCAGCAACTTGGCAAGGCTTTCTGTGCAAGAAATAGATGCAGTTGTTTTTCAGTGCTTTTTAGTGTAAAATGGGGCCTACTCTTAAAAAAGTAACTTGATTCAAAATAATACTGAACAGAAGGTAAAACACAAAACAGTGATAATTCTGGAGCTCCACAGTTTGCAAATGAGGAAGAATTTCAGAGATATTGTAGATAATTCTGTTTGGAATTATCTACTGCTTTTCTTCACAAACCTTAGGCTGACAGAGGATAACTCAGTTTGATAGCCAAAAGTTACTTTATCTTCAGTCTCCCACAGCCACTAGAAAAGGAGATTACTCTCACAACCATATTGGAGATGTTTATGTGGGCTTCCTTTGGTCTATGACCGCAATAAAGTATGCTGCTGCTGCTGCTATGTGGGCTTCCTTTCCTTATTTTGACTATGTGTCCCCCATCCCAGGTCACCCCCCAGCTTTAGCCCATCACATTGAGATACAGCTCCTGAGACCAACTCTAAATAGGAAATCAGTCTTTGACCTGGAAAAAGATCCCCATTGATGACTCCAAGCTCAGTTCTCTTCACTGCAGGGGAAGAATGCATTACAAAGTATCATTATTTTAGAACTCCAAATAGTAAGGAGAATTATGGAAAAAAGAAGATTCTGTTTTGCCCCAAAGACTGGTTGTATAAAATGATATTTCTTAGCTTATTTATTTATTTATTTATTTATTTATTTATTTGTTTGTTTGTTTATTTATTTATTTATTTATTTATTTATTTATTTATTTATTTATTTATATGCCACCACTTCTCCGGAGACTCAGGGCGGCTTACAATGCATTAAGCAATAGCCTTCATACTTTTGTATATACCTGCTTAATAGGGCTTTCGCCCCCCCCCACAAAGCGGTGTTCTTTTTTTATACAAAGTCAGCTTATTGCCCCCACAATCTGGGTCCTCATTTTACCTACCTCGAAAGGATGGAAGGCTGAGTCAACCTTGAGCCTGGTGAGATTTGAACCGGCAGTAATTGCAGGCAGCTGGTGCTACTTAACAGCACTTTAGTCTGCTGTGCCACCAAGGCTCTTTTATTAAGGCTCTATTATTAAGATAATAATCTTCTTAAGATGGTTTAGACCAATTCAAATTAGCTCCATTTTTGGATACTTTACAGAAACATTTATGTGGTTTTCTTGGCAGCTACATGGGAGTGGTTACCCATTGTTTTCCTCTGACATTGTTTCTTCAACTTCTCAGTCTCAACTGGCTTTCTTGACTGCTAAATCAAGGATTAGGTCCAAGTTCTACTAGGTCTAACTAAGCAAGCTACTTTGCTTCAGCTTCAGAACCCAAGGAGATCAGGCAGGTACTGCCACCTGCTGATTGGCAACAATCTGCTTTTCAGTGTTAAATTTGAATGTATCCATTTTTTTGGCAATAAGTAAATAGGTTTTACTTCAAATAGTAAAGTAAAAGGTCCACTATCACTGTCTTAATCCCAGTCCCAATAGACGTTTAACAAACAAAGAAACAAAAACTTGCATCTCATTGCAAGACAGTGAAAATGTATTTCTTATTAGCTTTTGATCAAAGAAATATTTCAGTCTGGTACACAGATGGAAGATCCATTGTATTTAGATTAATCATCAAAAGATCATTCTAGTTCTTGTCTGGATTTTATAGTGCATTGTTTCAATAACACCTTTATTTAAACAACAGCAACAACAATGCAAATCTTTGGTGCTATTAGAAATACACTGCCTGGATATTTTTAGGAAGCAATTCATCACTTCTCAATTCTGTTGAAAGAGAAGCAGAGACTTTTATTTTTTTTCCCCTGTAGCCAATTAGACACATCTACACACATCAAAGGATCATGCCATCTGAAAGTGAGCGTGAGTTAATGGGCTTTGTAGACAGGCGAGTGCAAGCCTGAAAGGCAGTTTTAAGATATTAATGCAAACATTTTGCTTACATTGTCTGGTAATGGTTACCTCTCCTCCTTTTGCAATTTTATTCCTGCTCCAAAAAAGTACAATTTTTAATAACATTATAAGGTTTTATTGATTAAAAATATATCCAATATAACCTTCATTTGTTGATTGGAAAGAATCCTGAGTTGGTTTAGAAGTTATTTTCATCTCCACTCCATCACCCAACATACTCCCTTCTCCTCCCTAAAGACGTATTAACATTAGTGGTGGTGAGCTGAGCAGAGACTATATACCTGCATAAATGGATCAGGATTAGCATATAATCATTATGAAATTATTATGCTTAACCCGTTATTAGAAGCTCCAGATGCTAGGCTTTATCATGTGTGGCTGGTTTGATTTGAAACTGCTTCAAGAGTTCTCCTTTTTGTCCTCTTATTTACTATTTATCTTTATCTCAAGAAAAAAATTAATGAAATGTAAATTAAAAATAACTATGAGCATTTTCAGTATGATACTTTCTGTTAATTTTTTGTATGTTTTCTAAGTGTTTATGTGTTTTTGTTTGTAATTTAGTTCATGAGACAAAAATATGATTTAGAGAAAATACATGATTATGCGTTTCAGAAAATGTGATTACCTAAAATTTCCTAAGTATCTGATATCTGACAAACAAATCACTATTACTGATTTCTAGTTTAATAACCTGCAGTAAGAACTGAACTAAGAGTCTTTTAGTTTGCTCATCCAAAGCATTTTCTTGAACGATTAGAGTTCAGGCTGATTTTAAATTAAAGGGAGGACAGAGTCAGATAAAATAATAGGAGAAAAGATCCTAATGGTGAAAGCAGTTCAACAGTGGCCAGGGGTAAGCTCCTCTGTGCTGGATATGTTCAAACAAAGCTATCTTTGGAGAACATTTTAAGATGGATTTCTGCACTAAGCATGGAGTATTAATTACTTCCTTCCAACTCTTTGCTTTCTGTTGGAATACATGCACATTTGAGATCACCAGAGTTCTCAGCTGACACCTTGTAGGTGCACTGTTGAAGATTTTCCACAACTTTTAATGCACAGGGGACATTCAGTGGAGGGGAACAATTGCTGGTGTACTGCACAGTATGTTTCTGTGTGGGAGGTGCAGTAATAGGGCAGCTAGAAATTTCATAGGGATCTTCTTTTCATGGATGCTTCTTTTCGTGGGGATTGTCAATAAATATTTGGGTTTTTGCAAAAGAGGAACTTTACAATAAAAATAGATATAAAGAGAACTAGAACAACAAATATTAAATTGAATAGAGATATAAATATTTTGGCATTTGTGTGTTTTATGCCTCATAGATTTGATAGTAAGAGTGTGTATATCCAGGTTATGCTGTAGTGTTTTTTAAAGTTTCCCTCTCTCTTTTTTTTTTTCAAGAGAGGTTCAACCTTTGCATGCATTTATAAAAATGTTTGGTGGATTCTACTTTGGGGCAATTAATTCCACCGTTAATATTCCACTCAGAAGGCATAAGCCAAGGAATGCTGTGTTATAGCACTGAAAATGTTGCCCACCACTTTTTCCTGAATACCCATTTTAGAAAGTTTATAAGTTTATTTTGTCAAGCATATATAAGATAACAGGTAAAAGTATAAACATAATTTGAATACATGAAAAGAGTAAGTAAAAAGGAATATTAGGACAGGGACGGTAGGCACGCTGGTGCACTTATGCACGCCCCTTACAGACCTCTTAGGAATGGGATGATGTCGTAGATGGGCTACTTGCTTCCCAATACAGACTTTTCTCATACTTTCTTTTCTCAGAGAATTCAACCTCCTTGATGCCTCTGATCTTTCAAACAAAGAATGAGGACTCTTCAGAGCAATTATAAATTCTTGGAGCGGAGCCAGAAAGGAGCAGGCATCAGACTGCCTCAAAAAGCCCAAGGCTCAAGTAGGTCCCAGCATCTCCTATGGGGCTTGGTTCTCCTATGGCTAGTAATGAGCTATTTGCCAGCTTCCTCCCAGAAAGGTCTCCCATCTGGTGATAGCTGTCTCTTACTGTTATTCTCTCCTTCTCTGTCTGTCTCTCTCTCTACTTCAACACATCTGCTTCAGGGATGATATATTCAAATGTTTGACTCATGTAGAGATGTTGCCGCCAGTACACATGGCAAATGGTGACCTTGGACTTTCCCTACAGGGGCAAAAAGACAGACACACTTCCGAATGGATACCAGGGGGAGTCTAGGAAGCAAAAAGAAATAAAAAGAGCTGGGGTGAAGAACTGGAAAATGTTTCAGCTCAGTTCAACTGCCCTGTTAGCTGCTCCTCCCAGAGCAATGCAGGCATAGTATCGAATAGTCATTGTGATCTGTCTTCTAAAACTTTAAGTGTTTTGGAAAATTGATTTAGAATTGAAGTCTCTCTGTCACTCCCGGCCTTCCCCCCTTGGTATCAGGCTGCCATGTACGTACATGTACATATTGCCATACCTAGAACACTTTTTCTTTCCTCCTTGGGAAGCATGTTCAGTGTCAGCTCACTGCAAGTTCATGCACATGATTTTGTTGCCATGTTGCAAAGCCTACGGAGGCCAGGACAGACACCCAGACAAACTGTTGGATTCATTGCTATTCAGTACAAAGAGGCATTCAGATGGGGAGGCAATGGGAGGCCTCAGCTTAAAATGAGTTCCTTTCTCTTATTTCCTTAAAACTTTTCGAGCTGGGTGCAATTCATGCTTTATCCCTGACCCCTGCCCGTCTGGGTCTCCATAGCAAATCCCTTCTAACTGTTCAGCTGCAATGTTTTAAGTGTTTGGGAGAAAGGGCTGTGGAGAGTTGAGTCAGAATAAGGTTAGGAAAGTGGTATCAACTTGTTTGACAAATTAAGATTCAGGGCCAGAGGTGGTATTCAGCCGGTTCAGACTGGTTCGCCCAAACCGGTAGTGGATATCGCAGGTGGGCCTGCCCACCCACTCCGGCTCTGTGCCTATCCTATTTAAGCACTTTTTTTAGCCATGCGCATGTGTGCAAGCTGTGTGCGCAAGCAAAGCAAACTGGTAAGGAAGGTAAGTGAATACCACCCCTGTTCAGGACGTTGGACTTAGTTTGATAAAATTCCATTTTCTTTTATTTTTTTAATGGCCACAAATAATGAGATTTATGTGCTTGTTTGTTTATTTAGATTCATACTCTGTTTTTCCTTCCTTCTAGAGCACAAGGTGGCCTATATGATGTTCCCTCTTCCTATTTTCCCCAACAACAGCCTGTGAAGCAGATTGGGCTAAGAATGAAGGCTTGGTGTAACTTTACGCAATGGGTGAATGCCCACTGTTGAGAATGGACCTTAGGTCTCCATGGTCCTAGTCCAACTTTTGAACCATTTTGGCTATTTTGAACTTTTGCCATAGTGGCTAATTTCCTGTATGAAAAAGGTAAAGATTGTTCTAAGAACAAAGCTCTAACTTCAGTGGGACTTACTTCTATGAAATTATGGTCCGGTTTCCACAGATATGAAATGTGATCAAAAGTAAGTACAAGACAAATGTAGGCAAATGATGAATAATTTGCAATTATAGAATTATCTCTTCCCATCTTTTGAAGGAAGGAAGGAAGGAAGGAAGGAAGGAAGGAAGGAAGGAAGGAAGGAAGGAAGGAAGGAAGACAAACCAAGCTGTTATCTCTTTGATGGAAATGCTTCCTCCATTTTTCCAGGTTGCCTTAATAACAATGACCATCTTCAGTAATTTAAAGCAGAAAGGCAAGGTTCATCATATAAATAGACAAATTTTATATATACCTACATAGAAGAGGAGCAAATATGGTCTTCTATTCAAACTTGATCTATTATCTGTTGCAGTCTACATAGATGGAAGGTGGAAATTATGAAATTATGAACAGGATTTTGTCAGATCCATCCTTGAAAATAGGTTGCAGCAGGCATTCCCTCAAATTCTATTGTTGTCATGCTTATGATATAGGATGGACAGAGAGAAATCAATTTGACTCTGTATTCCACAAAGGAGGTCATACTGGATCAGCCTCTGCTTTTGATACCACCTGTCCCACAGAATTGTGATGATAAAATAAGGAAAGCCCTATCTTATGCAGCATTCTGAGCACACACACCCCAATGAAAAATAAGTTCTTCACTTCTGGAAGAACTTTTGGAAATATAAAATCCAACTATTTTTATGACTTGCTTCCATCCTTTGTGGAAAGTGAAAAGCAGAGAGAAAATATAGGTGGCTTTTATATTACGAAATTCTGATTCAACTAAAATGTCTTTATTTCAGTTTTGGTCAAAGTTTGAAAGCAGTTAAAGACCATAGATATCCTTCCGTATACTCTGAAAGTAGACCCTTCTGGGAGATAGCGAAACTAATCTTGTGATCTGCTTCCAGGGGGAATTAGGAAGTTTGCTGTTAGAGAGTGTGGCCATTTAGAGTCAGTGGCCCACTCTAGAATGGACTAATTTGCTGAAAATAATATCGGGGGCGGGAGGGGTGGGATATTCAGCTAATTTATTTCATATTGACGGATTAAGGACTGCTGTTTACCCCAGAACCTCCCCTCCCTCCCCCCCAAAAGATAATTCATAGCAGGAAAGCACACTGGAGAAAGTCCTGCTATGCCACCAAATGGGTCCTTTGATTTTTTTTCCCCCTTTAAGATGGCAAAGGCGGGACTCATTTGAATGCCAGTGAAGGGATTCTGAATGAATAGAAAAGAGCAGACGGCTCCACTTATTCCTGAAATTAGATGCAATCATATCTGTGAATCACAGAGCAGCAAATCACAGTAATTGACATTACAATGCATTATCCCACTGCACTACCTAACTGCAGTGTACCACCCCAGCAGAACTACTCCTCTGTGACCCGGACTGTTATTTACCTAAGGCTCTAAGCCAGACCAAAGAGATAAAAGTACAAAAAGAAATGCTTTCTGCTGCAGAATAAGAGCATATTAGAATTGGAGTCAAGCCCCAGCTAATGCAAGACTAGCATCTTCTTTCTCACAGTCTGCCTAATTAGAGATCATGGATGGTTTTGTTATTGTGCTAAAAATACATTGGCTTTGTTTAAATCAGCTATTTCATTAACAGCATGACTTTTGCACGAGCATTAGCAAGGTAGAAGGGGCAGTGAAAAGAGAGGCTACATCCTTTAGTTAATGCTTAAAAGTAAATTCAATTTTCCCCCTGCTGTGCACTGGCCCACTTAATTTTGATCTACTGAGGCACTTGAGGCAATTTGAGAAGACCCTGGACTGCTATCTACCCTGTGGTGTTAATAAACGATACGGAGTTCCTTCTCTTCTCAAAGCAATGGGGTGTGCGCGAAAGGCTTTCTATGGCTATTCCCCCCACCCCAACATGAAGAGCAGCCCTGAGGTTTTATAGTTTCTTTGTGCAAATTGCTTTAATTGATCACTTAGAAGTCGAGAAGGAATAGATAAGAGTGGGAGGTAGACAGGGACAATCTAATGAAGAATCAGGTTGGAACTGATCTCAAGACAGTAAGAGCTACTCGGGTGCCTTTACACAGTCTCTACTACTAGCCCCTAACTGGAAAAAAAAACCCAGTTGAATGTATTTTATAAATAAAAAGTCCCAAATTCAGATCTGGAATGTCCTGTTACAAAATTCTAGAGATGACTAGATCTATCCATATTGGTTTTGCTATGGTTCACACTTAGATGTCTATTTTGTGATGTTATCATGTGTGTCTGTAATTTAGTCCCTCTCAAATCCCCAAGTTCATTTGATTAATTGATTGATTATGTGCCATCAATCATTCTTGATTTTTTTAGCAACCACATATATAGACTTTCTCTAGGATAATCTTTCCCTAATCTGATCCCTTAGCTCTTCCAATGGTGCACCCCTGGCTACTGTAACTGCCATTTCACCTTGCTGCTGGTCAACCTCTTCTTTTTCCTTCCACCTTTCCCAGCATTAGAGCCTTCTCCAGAAAGGCAGGTCTTCCTATTATGTCTCTGAAGTAGGATAATCTGAGCCTGCTCATTTGTGACTCAAGTGAGAATTTTAGATCGATTTCTTCAATGACCCATTGAACAAATCAGCTGAAATTATTTGTTTTCCTGGCTGTCCATGATAATCCGAGACTGAGAATATCTCCTACAAACACCAAAGCCCAAAAGCATAAAACTCCTCCTAGCTTGCTTCTTCAGAGTTCAAATTTTGCTTCCATAGTCACAAAGACTATCATGGCTTGCAGAATTCTGATCTTTGTAAGTGTAGATACAAAACAGCATTTGAACCTTTTCCCGTGTTTCAGTAATACAATGAGCTGCTTTATGTGCTTTCCCCAAATACGCTCCTTTAATAAATACAGTTTTGTAACCTGTTTTGTTCTTATGAAGCTTTGCAAAACTCTGGAAAGTGTGGGATTCTATATGAAAATCTAGTCCACTCCACCATGTATAGCAGATGTGGGCAACATCTGATGGCTGATGATCACATCAGATTTTATTTGTTGAAGTCTGGAGTTGGTGGATCTATAATGTAAAATGGATTCAGCTATATCATGCTCAACAATAAGGCTCAGATTTTTTTTTAAAAAAAGGTTGAAGGAGGAGACTAGTTTGTCTCACTCTTTTTAAAAGAAAAATGGCCGAAAAACAGCCCGAAAAATGGCCGAAAAACAGCCCAAAAAAGGCCTGTTTTTTGGGCTGTTTTTGGCCATTCTTTGGCTGTTTTCTGGGCCAAGAATAGCCTGGAAAGCAGCCTGAAACTGGCCAAAAAACCAGCCAAAAAACAGGCTGAAAAATGGGTGGGGCCATCCAGTGGTGGGATTAGCCCCAACCGGCTGAATCCTACCTCTGCCTTTGAGGTGAGTAGCCAGAAGGCGGGGTTGGGTGTGATGAGTGACGTCACTCACCCAGTCACATGACCAACTGGCCATGCCTACCCAGACAGAGAACCAGTTGTTAAGTTATTCAAGTCCCACCACTGGCTATAATAATATTATACTGTTATAATACTCTAATACTGTTTAAAGTTACAGTTGCCTCGAAAAAAGATGACATGACTTGTACTCACACTTTTGACTGTTGTACCACCCTTGCAGTCATGTGATCACAATTGATATTTATGCAACTGGCTCACATTTACAACTGGTCACAGCATTCTGCTGACATGTGATTGCAATTTGTGACCTTTTTTGTTGATTTCTAACAAAAAAACTCCCATTTGGGAATCTGGATTTGCTTAATATCTATGTGATTTGCAAAACAGCCACCATAAAACTGGTCATTTCTCCTAAATGGAGATTGAGAAATGCATAAGAGAACTCCAGTCTCAGTCAGAAAACTAGGAGGCGTTTCGGAAGGTTTCACTATCACTTCCATTCACCAATTATCATCGACAAATGCCACCCACACACATTGTATTCATGTTAATCAGCAGACAAATTTGTGAACATAATCTGTAAATATGCATTACAAACAGACCCTTCTAGATGTATATTTGAAATTGTACAAATGCATAAGTTTTTCCATTAGCTGGGGTTCATGGCCATCATGTTTTTTTTTTTTTTTTTTTTTTTTTGCAAATTTTAGATTCTAATTCTATTTGAATTATATTAATTACAATATTTTTTTCTAAAAAGAAGAATGGAATGTGTATACCACCCATATCGGTTTTAGTACTAATCAAATTACATCTTTTTAGAATGAATTGCATTTACTCTTGGTTTTGCTTCAAGTTTACTAGCACCACCCAAAAGCATGGAAGAAAATCCTCCAAACTGCAGTGCAGTGCTGTTCTAGAGAACCATACCATTTCATCTTTTCATCCTCTGCCCAGTTGCTCAGTAGTACTTACATCTGGTGTTTCAAACATGTAGACAATCATTAAATGGACAAGGTAGACAGGTAGACAAGAGAGTTTGGTCACTCCCTCTGTGGGAACCCTAGGCGACCTGCTTTGAGATTACTGATGGAAGTACAACAGGATGCACTTGTACTAAAGAAATGAAACCCCTGTAAGATGCACCCATAAGCTAGTTTCAATACAAAATAAGGCTACAACTGCAGCAATGTGTAAAAGCTGTATCCTTCCTTCCCAATGATAAAAAGCAGGTTAAAAAAGTAGCTCACCAAATGCCTTTTCTTTTAAGTAATGATATCCAAACACATCCATGTCGTGAAGTACTTTTGTCCAGTCTGTGGGTGGCGTGATTTTGCTGTGAATGTTGTTCCAGGCAGGATTAGCTCTAAAATCCAATAATACTATAGTTTGGGATGCTTAGTGCCACTGCATTGTTGTGACCAATATGTAATAGAAGAAGCTAGTGAATGGGTTCATGGCTTCAACAGCAAATCTAAAAAGGAGATTTAAAAAAGTTATATTTCTAGTAAGCAGCCACAGATAATCTTCTTTGCTGCTGTCAGCCCAGGAAAGGTACTGAGTTGTAATCTGACTTCTGATATGATGAAACGGTCTAATTTATGAAAATAAACTAGTCCAAAATGTGTCCTGGACAAAGTGTACTTTTGCAGACTTTTCACAACTGTGCCTGACAAGAATACTACATTTTTTTAAATGTCTTTTATGTTGTTACATGAGGGTCTCTGCTGATGTATTCCATCCTGCCATTGAGCAAGTTAATACTCTCTCTAGTTCTCTCTCTCTCTCTCTCTAGTTTTCTCTCTCTCTCTCTCTAGTTTTCTCTCTCATTCTCTCTCATTCTCTCTCTCTTGTTCTCTTTTACTCTTTCTCTCTCTCCAGTTCTCTTTCTCTCTTTCTTTCTCTCTCTCTCTCCAGTTCTCTCTCTCTCTCCAGTCCCCCCCTTCATTTGTAGAATTGAATGCCATTTTCTTATGTGATTTACAGCAACTTCTAAAGTTAGCCAACTATTGTTGTGCCAAAATACAGAAATGAGAACATGTTTTGCTATGGCCTCAAAAACAGTTGGGTGATGCCAGAAGATTGTACATGTCTATTGAGGAAATGGTCTTCAAAACCTCATCACCACCTTCCTTTTTTCTCACAGAATACATATTGCAAATCTAGGCTGACAATAGATACAACACCTCAACTGTCAATAAGAAAGACAAAAAAGTCTAGATAGCGGATGTGGCAGTATCTGGAGACAGCAGAATAGAAGAGAAAAAACTGGAGAAAATAACAAAATACAAAGACTTGCAAATAGAATGACTGTGGTGAAAGAAAGCAACGTTACTACCAATAGTAATAGATATCTTGGATGCAATCCCAAAATAACTGGAGCACCACTGGTATTGACAAAATCACCATCAGTTAATGAAAAAGCAGCTTTACTTGGAACAGTTTACATCCCATGACAATACCTTTAACACCATCAAACAAGAACACCTGCATATCCCAGGTGCTTGGGAAGGACTCAATGGGTGGACAAAAATGCCAAATCCAATCTAAACATCTGGCTGACTGTGCGACAAACCATGAATTCTGAACAGATTTTAAAAATTATCAACTAACTAAATCTAAGTATCATCCTCTCATCACTTGTTCTAAGAGGGTTTCTCTTAGTTGAAAAACAAGAAAATGTACATTGTATCTGAATTTTAGAAGATAGTGTAAAGCATATTTTAGTATCTTAGAATCCCAGAAGAATCAGACTCCTGGATGATATACGTATATGAATTTTCAATATTAGTATCATTGAGAGTGAAAGAAAGCAGTCAGTATGGTTCAAATTAAGTGTTCAGTTCATATGTTGCTTATGGAATTTATTTCTTGAATTATAATTTATTATTTTAAACCTTTTGCTTATGTAATTATTAAAGGGCTTATTTTACCAGTAATTAAGCTGCAACATGGAACTTGTCAAATATGTCCCTTACTGCCTTTTGTTTCTAATTTAATGCTGGACCCCAGCATGTCTGGATTTCCTAACAAATCAAAGGAATGTATTTAACTGAGGTTGCCCAATCAATAGTTTCAAATTTTAAGGATAGTTAGATAGGTTTTTTATGATTAAAAAAACCTTGGTTAGTTCAGCAAAAGGTTGGTTTTTGTCTTTTTTACGTTAGGGGATGTAATAAATTTAAAGGAACTTTGATATGATACCTAATCAATGATGTTATTAAAATGATGGATCAGGTTAGTAAAGGTGGCAAAAGATTTTAATGTTTTGTTTAGTTATAGCTGAAAAACCTGGATTCCTGCAATCTATGAAGAACATTGAATGTATTGAACTTGGACTATTTAAAAAAAAAAAGGAGCATATGTTCATGAGAGAATGCTGGTGACCAAGCCTGTAAATGTTGGCTTAACAAATTTCCCAACTGTCAGCTTTTAAAAGACAGCCAAGACCAGACAATATGGTTCCATATGACTTAGCTTTAATTCATTGTTTACAAAATATATCAGAGCTTTTATAAGGAAATTATATAATGTATTAGCCTGAGAGAGAAAGAGATAGAGATAGATAGATAGATAGATAGATAGATAGATAGATAGATAGATAGATAGAAGATAGATGACAGAGGGAGATTTTTAAAAAGAAATATATTTTTTAAAAAATGTTAATTGCAATGTTTCTGAAGTTTAATAAAACTAAGATTCTTCTACAGCCAGAAATCTCTTAGCAACTAAAGGACATGCACACACCTGTATTTGTTATACTTATCAAACACTCAGCAAATGTATTATGACAGTATAGAATAAGACAACATGGCGCACAAAGCTCTTTGGAGACAGCCATCCTGTTCCTGCTGTAGTGCCATGATTAGGGAATGTTTTCTTGCGGGTTGATAATCTGCTGAACAGAGAGAGCAGCAAAGCCAGAGGGTGCAACAACTGCTTGGCCTATCCAATACAGCACTTGCTTATCTAGCATGACTCCATTCAGTTGCTTGAAACATGCAGGACAGAGGCAACCTAGGGGGACAGCAATGGAAACAGCCCATTTCATGCTGGTGTAGCTTTCTAATAGCTCGAGAACTGGTTAGTAGCACTTGGACTCAGTAGACTGAACCTTCATTTGAAATGGACCCATGTCTGAGACCAAGAGGGTGACAATTACTCCCCAGGATTACTTCAGTTAAATTCAGCACAGTAGTGGTACTGCAGATTCTGCAAGGGCATCACTGTGGAAAAGCTTTGCAATGGTTAAGAAGCAGCTCTGGGCTATGGTGACTGCCTGACACTTGCTGATCTTGAGAGATGAGCTGCACCTCTTCCGTGTCTTGCTGTGGTTACTTTAGAGCCAGAGCAAAGCTGGTTTTTCCTTTCTGTGGTGCCAAGGCTTCGTTGAGCTTGCAAACTCTTTTTCCTCTAGTGAAACTGTTTGCTTTGCTCTGCTTTCTGGCTCATAGTGGCAAAATTCTGTGTTGCTGCAATGTCCACAAGAAAAAAACTGGTTACAGAATTATAGATGTCAACTGGTGCCAATTTTTTTTTTGGAGATATCTATAACAATTATTGGAAAAATACATTTACTCACATACTTATCAGATCTCCACTCATGTAAATTAGGGAATGACCCAAACGATTTGAGATTATGTATTTTCAAAACAGGGATTTTACTATTCATGATTAATGTCAGTATTATTTTTAATTTATTGTATGTCTATTGCTGGTCGAGGACCGTAATAAAGTTTTATTCATTCATTCATGCTTTCTGGCTCAGGGCAATTGTTCCTCTGAGCCTTCCCTGAGGTTGTTTGGAAATACTACTTGGAATGTATCTCAGCTACTCTATCCACTGCAGTAACATGCAACCATGATTAAAAATACTAGGGGAAAAAGACTGGTTATTAAAAAATATAACATCAGAGACATCTGCAAGCAGCAAGGGTTGCATGATGCAAACTCCATCCCCTTTTGAACTTATGTCACGACACTACACAATTATGTAAGGGGCAAAACTGCCTTGTGACATTCTGAACTACATTCTATCATTTTAACAAACTCTAGTTGCCAGGAATGCTCTTTTGTGATGTATTTTTCTTTTCACAAGAGGTTTTTAAATACAGCAGGAATGATGCCTTTGCTGCCAGCTTCCTCTTATAGGAAGTTTTTTTTTTATTATTTTTACAATGGACCAAAGAAATACACAGATGATGAATGGGTCAGCCATTTGTTCCGTTCACTTTTTGTGTGGAATGGGATTGAAAAAAGTTTTGTTGTTGCAGAACCTGCCAGTAGGGAGCAAGTCATTGGAATCTTTATACTTTCTGACTAATCAGCTAAAAATTAAGCATTCGTTGAATCATGGTGTTCCTTGTGTGTTCTCAGTATTTGAAGGTCAGCATAAATGAAGACCATCACAGATCGTCAATTATGCTGCTGTGTGAAAGCATAAGGGATGAAAATAGCTTTCTTCACAGTCAGCATCCTAGATTGAAAAGCCAATACCAGGAACCCCAATCCAGGTAACCTGCTTCTGGTGCATATAACTTATGATCGCACAACACTTGAGGTCTACCTCTACAGTATGTAGTGTTTCATATCTCAGTTACAGGTAGTCTTTATTTTATTATCACAATTGATATTGTTACTATCCCTCTATTGATGTAGTCTATGACTGCATTGGCTTTTTTTGGCAGCTGCAGCACACAGTTGGCTCATACTTAACTGGTGGTTCCCTAGGATACCCAGAACCCTCTACAATTACTATTGTTGAGCCAGGTACTGCCTCTTCTATACTTTTCATTTTTTCTGCCTAAGTGCAGAACCTTACCTCTCTCACCACTAAACTGCATCTTTGTTGAATAGGGCCCAATGCTCAAATCTGTCAAGATCCTTCTGAATCTAGAGTCTATCTTCCAAAATAGTAGCAATCCCTGCTCTCAGCCTGGTGTCATCTTCAAATTTCATGGTTTCCCATTCTATCTCCTCATTTATATGATTTATGAAGATGCTGAAGAGTACTGGGCCCAGGATCAAAGCTTGAAGTTCTCCATTGCATGGTTCCCTATGTGTAGATGTAGTTCCATTGAGGACAACCCTCTGATTCTGGCTGGTCAGCCAATTGTGAATCCATCTGGTGGTGGTACTATTTATTCCATGTTGCATCTTACCAAAAAGTAGGTTGTGGTCTACTTTGTAAAATGCCATGCTGAAATCCAAATATGCCATGTCCACAGCATTTCGCAGATTCACTAATTTAGTTACTATATCAAAAAAAGCACTAAAGATTGTCTGGCTATTTTTTAACAAATCCAGGCTGGCTTCTAATAATCACCATATTTGTTTCTAGATGCTCACAAATCCTCTGCCTTTTTTTAAAAAAAATTTGATTTATATGCCGCCCTTCTCCGGAGACTCAGGGTGGCTTACAATGTGTTAAGCAATAGCCTTCATACTTTTGTATATTTTATACAAAGTCAGCTTATTGCCCCCACAAACTGGGTCCTCAATTTACCTACCTTAGAAAAGATGGAAGGCTGAGTCAACCTTGAGCCTGGGGAGATTCAAACTTGCAATAATTGCAGACAGCTGAATGTTAATAACAGGCTTTTAGTCTGTTGAGCTATCCAGACTTGATTATCTTTTCCAGGATTTCCCCAGATATTGATGTCAAACTGATTGGCTTATAATTTCCTGGATCCATTTCCCTCTCTTTTATAGATTGTAACCACATAAGCGCTTTTCTTTGGTATTTTCCCTGTACTACATGAGCTTTGAAAGATTACATTCACTGTCTCCAAAATTACATCTGCCAACACTCTAAAAATTTTGGGATATAAACTATCTGGCCCAGGTGATTTGTACTTATCTAGAGTGGGTATTCTCTTATTCATTCCTTGCCTATTTTGACTTGTATATCTGTTCTATCTCTCTTGGTGCTGCTTTTGATAGGTTGGACTCTTCCTTCCTTTTGCGTGAAAACAGATGCAAAGAAGATATTAAGCAGTTCTGCTTTTTCCCATTAACAGATCTATCTTTTCCTTGAAATCTTCCTTCCATATTCAAAGAAACTTTTTAAAAATTGTTTTTGGCATTGGTTGCTAGTTTTAGGTCATTCTGGGCTTTTCTGACTCCCTCCTATAACTTAAACTCCTTCAACCACTTTGTCTCTATTAGTAAGAATTAAGTCCAGTATAGCTGTCCCTTTAGTTCCCTCCTCTACCTTCTGTTGTCTGTGTGTCCAGAATCATAGAGACATAGCCTCTCTGGGTGAGAATTTTCCTGTATCTGCCCTCAAGGACAGCTGAGGGGAGGGCATGACACTGAACCACTGTGCCATTTGTCTTCAAATTCCAATGGTCTCATTTTATGAGGTTTTGAGGATACATAGAGTGCTGGCCCGTTACAATTTGACAACCTCAAGTGTATGATTAGATACTACATTTTTATTTCATTGAGACTTCAAGAAATTTTGGGGTTACTCCATGACTGAGCTACATTATGTCTTCAGCACCATATTTTTAAAATAGAAAGCAAACTAAAATTTCAGGACGGCTTTTGAAAGATGACTTTTCCATTATACCGAGAAAATAACAAACTCTTAATGTCTGTGGAGATTCTCAGTCATCCAAGTCATGGTTGTCCCAAAGGTGCTTTCTTTCAAAAGGCAACTGGACTTTCTTGTTTTGCTAGGAGACGTTTCGCTTCTCATCCAAGAAGCTTCTTCAGTTCTGTTCTGCTCAGTGAAACAGAACTGAGGAAGCTTTTTGGACGAGAAGCAAAACATCTTAAGGAATCTAGATAAAAAGGTGTTCGGTGTCAAACTTTAGTTAGAGAACCCATGGAAGGGGTGGAACTTTAGGCATAGGTAAAGGTAGAATCAGACACTCCCAGAAATCATGGATGAATATGGATTGGGAATTTTTGAGGTTTATGGTCCCAACACATCTGGGGAGCATCTGGCTGAGGAAAACTTTACTACCAAGATAACCATAGCAAACACTATTTGGGCTAGGCAATCCCATGTATTTCTGCTCTTCAGTTAAGCAACTGCTTATCAGAAATGCTTTCTGTGCTGTCAGTAACTTTCCTCAATTGAACTCCTAACCTAAGTGGAAGGTGATTCCCACAAATTATTCTACCATTGTTATTATGTTGGAATGGTTTCCCTTTTCTTGTTCTCTATCAAACATTACAGAAATCTCCAGCATAAATGATTGAGTTTTCATATAAAACTTACTTTCCTATAATAGAGAAGTAAGATTTTCCCCCTTTCCTCTTCTCCATAAATGAAAGCAATTTGCTAAATGCCTGAGGATTACATACTGTAATATTTCACTTTTTACTGATATCTCCAGAAATGGAAGGGCTTTCTTTTAATCTGAGCAGTTTTGCAGGGATGAAACTATTTGTGCTGTGGAAATCAGCACCTGTTTTTACTATTAGTGGACTCTATAATTTTAGTTTTTTTTAAAAAAAAGAATATTTGGGAGAAGAGATTGCTCAATATCACCAAATCTGCAAAAAAATAATAAATTCCAGTATGATTTCTTCCTGGGTGACTTGCAAAGTCACTGCCATCTACCATCTCTCTATGCCCGACTTCCTGTGTAATAAGTTAATAGAGCAATAATAGCTGATGAAGTGAAAGAATGTGGGGGAAGGCAGGGGTGGGGGGTGGGGGAAAGCACTGGTGCTCAGAATGGATTGAGATGCCCTGATCGTTAAAAGCACAAAGCCGCTTGCCCTGCCCTTTTCATCCCATCTAGGTGGGGGAAGAAGGGTAGGAGTGGGAATCGTGGAATTCTATAACTCACTGCAGCTCTCAGAAAATTATATACATTAGCTTAATTTGCAATAAACGCCAAGCAGTTAAAATCCTTAAAACAGCCTAAGCTGGAAAAGCAGTTTTAGACATATATGACAATAGTGAAGTTCAGAAATTCCAGAGTTGGGATTATTTTAACCATTGACACAAAGGTCCAACTTCTTTTTCACACACACACACACACACCCCCACACCCCCACACACACCCCCACACCAAGATGAATTTGGCCATGGTTTTCTGGCCTGAACATGGCATTTCTAGGAACATACATGCCTTCTGCTCTACTCAACTTCCACATGTAGAAGTTGATATCAGCAATAGAGAGCTTCCTAACAACCATCCAACATAGAGGTTTACAAACAAATGACATATTCCTCAATCAGTCAAAACCTCTGTGGGAACAGAAATTATCCATTTTAGAACTCATCATTTATACACAAATGGGAAATTAGGAGAAAGGGAGCTAACAATGTGACTGAATAGGAATAAAAGTTCTAAACATTTTTACCTAAGTATGAGAGCCATTGACCACAATGTAACTTACTACATAGTAAGCATCATAGGTTTCCTTGGGTTTGCAGACTAAGATGAAAATATTTATCAACTCTTTTCTTTGATGCAAAAAGGGAAGAAAGAAAAACATCCTAAAAGCATAATAATGTCTTCTCTAATTTCCATCTAATCTTACATGGCATGAGCTGAACTAAAAAAAGACCCCCCCTCAGCCAACACCTATGCCAACTTATTGAGCTGAACTTATTGGAACTTCTTACAGAAAAGGCAACAAATAGTCTAACATTTTGTGCTAGTTTGGATCTTTTTTGGAATGTGACTCTTTGGCACTACATTTAGATATTCATGTTATACTAGCTTCAGGGCATCTCTGTCCCTGTTCTTCAGATACTCTTCCAATGCTCTTGTTTCTTCTTTAGCTGTCTGGTGTACTTGCAATATTCCACGCCCACCTATTTTCCTTGGTAAACATCACTGTGAGGATGAAGGGCATGATTCATTGCCATTATTTTTCTAGTCTTCCTATCCAGGGCTTTTAGTTCTGCTTGAGTCTATTATTCCAACTGCGTAGTTAATGACTAGAATTGTCCAAGTGTTAATTGATGCAGGAGTATATTTCCTTCACTGAATTGGGATTTTAAGTTGTTCGTTCTCAAGATGTCAAACTTCTAACCTTCTTTTTGACTTCAGTGTGCTTGATGTTGCCAGGTTGAAGAATGCCCAGGTACTTGTAGTGATCATCTTAACCCAGACTCTTGATGTTATTTCCATAGGGTAGCTTGTTTCCTTCACTATCTTTCCTCTTTGATGGTCAGGGTAGCACATATCTCTAATCCAAACTCCACTGCAATATATTGGCTGTATATATGGATAGTGTTGAGCAGCAATTTTATTTTAGATGGTGTTTTAAATCATCATCATAGTTCATTCCATAGTCAGCCAGATGTTTAGACTGGATTTGGCATTTTTATCCACCTTTTGAGTCCTTCCCAAGGATCTGAGTTAGGCAGATCTTAATGTTTGATGGTGTAAGAGGTAACAACACAGGATGTAAGATGTAGATATTGAAAACAAAGAAATAATGATGTTATTACAGATCAATCCAACAAGAAGATCATTATTATTTTTGTTCATTGCACAGTCAGCCAGATGTTCAGATTGGATTTGGTATTTTCCCCCACCTATCGAGTCCTTCCCAAGGACCTGGGATAGGCAGATGTGGATGTTTGATGGTGTTACAGATATTGTCACTGCTGTTCCAAGTAAAGCTGCCTTTTGCAGTTGACTGATGGGGAATTTGGCAGTGCTAATGATGTTCAAATGGTGCTCCAATTGCTTTGGGATTGCATCCAAGGTGCCTATTACTATTGGTATTACCTTGGCTTTCTTTTGCCAGAGTCACTCTATTTCTATCTGCAGGTGTTTGCATTTTGTTATCTTCTCCAGTTCCTTCTCTTCTATTCCGCTGTCTCCAGATACTGCCATGTCCACCATCCAGACTTTTTTGTCTTTCTTATCGACAATTGTTAAGTCTCATGTCTTAGGCTGCAGGAGTCTCTTATTATTAATAATAGTCATTAATTATTATTGTTGTTATGTTATCCTGCCTTTAGGGTTGTTGTCATGGGAAAAATAGGGGATGGGAACATTATATATATTTCTCGCCTTGAGTTATACATAAAGAGTCCAAGGCAGCAAACATACATAATACTTCTTCCTCCTATTCCCCCCACAACAACAAGTTGGAGTTGGATTGAGAAAAAGTGACCAGCCAGGTTTCATTGTTCACAGTTTCTTTTCTTTTTCTTTTAATTCATGTTTTATTGCACTTTTCCTTTCACACCATACATATTTTTTGCATAGAGTATTGACTTGGTCAAGGTCCTTTTTAAACAATGCTAACAATAATAATACAAATAAGTATGCATAATCCTAATCTTCCAACTTCAACAATACCATTCTCTCTTTATAAATCTTTATCATTTTTCCCATTAATTCATTTAAATCTAAATAACATTTCTTTGCACCATGTATTTGTTATCCCCTACTATGTCACTAATATTTAATATTTTTAAAATTACTCATTATTCTACCATAATTTCAATATCCCAAATGTCTAGGACTACTAATAAGGCCAAATATTAACAGAATTTAATCAGTCCAGGGATTATATCTTAAAGTCTCCACAATTTCTAATCCTTAAAAGTTTAAATTCACTATATATGTTAATACACTATTTTGGTTTTTCTGGCAGGCCTGGGGCCGTTGATCTCGCTTTGTGATCTGGCGAGATCTGGCCATGAATGGTGTGAATGCGTTCTAAGGTTTTTAATGTTTTTTTAATCTTTTAAATGTTTTTAGAATGGTTTTTTTTAAATGTATTGTGAGCCTCCCTGAATCTCCAGAGAGAGGTGGCATATAAATTAAATAAATAAATAAATATTAATAATACAATTAGATTACCTAATCCTAAATTTCCACCTTCTAACCTTAGCTTATTTTTGATTATAATAAATTCTACTATCTGTTAGTATATATGCATTGTTCACAGTTTCTAGGCTTCACCACTGCATCAATTTGCCTCTGTTTTAGACTGTGGGTTTTCTTAATCTCAGGACAGTGTTCTTTTCAGGGGAATATGATTAACCTATTTTGATTGGTTAGCTTTTGTTTTCTTTTCCGATAAGAAAGGAGTCTCATTAGTATTGCCAGTCACCTGTTCACATGAGAGTGTCACTGGAGAGCCCAATGTGGTTATTTAAACCCTTTATCCATCCAAAATTCTGAATATAATTGAGAGAAATCGTTTTTCAAGAGAGTTATCTTAATTCAGATTTGCTTTCTAAACCTTTTAAAGTCAATAAAACTATTTTTTTAAAAAAAAACTGTGATATATCAATGTCTTAAAACTAGCAAACAAGAATTAAGCTTGTTTTTCATGTTTGATATCAGAGTGAAAATTAAATTAGAAATATTTTAAAAAGAAATAATTTAAATTCTGAAATGTTGCCTAGGTGTCATACTTTTATATATTGCTTGCTTCTCTGGAATATTGGTTATAAATAGTCCCTTATTCTTTTCTCCGGATAGAAGTTAGGATAGATATGTGTTTTACTTTACAAAAGAAAATTAGTTCAGAAGTTACCATTGTGCAACAGACTGAGTTGAGATTATATTATCATAATCTTCCAACAAATCATACTGAGCCACTGAAAGGACCTCATCCATCAACATGACATATGTCTCCATTTCCCAATCTCTTCTGCATCCTCAAATTTGCTCTGAATTGGAGCAACCTTGACGAGTGTGCAAACATACTGGAAAACAGAATGAGATATCTTGTTGCATTAGTGAATGATCCATTTCTGTAATACTGAGATGAAGTTCTAAGCCAAAAATGTATGGTGTTTTTACTTAAATATCAGACATTATTTCTGAATGGTATACAGTGTTTTATATGCCAAATTTAGGCAAATTGGTGTCCTGTTTCGGGCTGAGTAATTTCTTCTTCTTGGGTGATGTGCATAGATGGCCTCTCTAGCTGATGTAAAGGGAAGAATGGCTCAGTGAACTTGATGGGGGTTTCTTGGCATTCAACAATAAATACTGGTTACTGCAAGAAACAGCATGTAAGGATAACTGTTTCCTTCCAAATCCCCTCCCTCTTTTGTATTAATGAAAAACAATAACATCAGTTTAACAATATCAGAGGAACACAACCAATAGACAATATTTTAAAAGAACAATAATCCTGATAATGAAAAATGTAACAAATGTGGAGTGGTTTTGATTAAATGACATGCATGCCAACCTCTCAGATTTTTGGAGAGGAATTGGTATAATGCAGAATATGCAGTTGATTGTACTGTAATATATCACTGTGGTCAAAGAACAAGATACAGTAAGGCATGCCTGCTAATTTCAGCTCTAACATTAGGCATAAAGAGACATCTGCTTTAGGAAGAGGATCTTGATGGTTGAAAAAAACCAGCAGGTTGTTATTATAGAAGGGAGGTCTTCTATGAAGAGGGAGACCTCCTATGAGGATTTTCTTTTCTTTGTTTTTTAGATATTACAACAGCCGGATCAGCCTTGATATCTTGCACTTTGCTGGGATAGAGATGGTCCATCTTTAGTAGGAGAAAGTGGCTGGTCCTGAACAAATTCCTGGAAGAAATTAGAAAAGGTCTTTTCTATATAAAGAACATTTTGGAGAAAACTTAGATTATCTTAATCATAGAAAAATGAACTCAACATGAGTTATCTACAATATTAGGCTGCTACAATTTGCTATTAGCTTCTTTGCATTTTTGAATGGTAGTGAATGGTAAGTGAGAATGACCTTGGGAATCAGGGAAAGAGATGCAGTCAGGGGAATGGTCAAACAAGAAATAGCTGAACCTACAGCAGAAATGTGGATGTGGCAAACATCTCAGGAGGGACTCTCCCTAGTTTTGGTGGGATGTAAAGATGACAGGGGAGAAATGTACTTTCAGACTTGCAAAATTCTGTTAATTTAACCTTACAATAAAGTAGAATTACAGTAGTTCTGGGCATGCTTTCTCTCTGGACTAAGACTCACAAGAATTTACAAATATTGTTCCTGTAGGAGAAGACCAGGCAGAACTGGGCGTGTGGGGAGTTGAACACATCATCAGTTTAGAGTCCTTGCGTTGCCACAAAAGATCCAAGTCCAGCTCTCCTTTATCTAGCTCCAATATAGTGTTGAACTTTAGTTGACCAGATTCTTGTGTATAGGCTTCAATAAATCTTCTATGCTGCAAGTTTATGAAAGGTCCTGATTCTTTCCACCGGACATTTCCATAGAAATGGAACATTGGATTACCTGAATGTCCATTTTATGATCGTTGCGACGACATTCCTCAGTTCTGGGAACCTTCACTCTTTCGATTTGTCCTACTGAGTGCTTGTCAAATATTTATCTCCCTCTGCAGTATGGTTCCGCCCCCTCCTTCTGCGCATGCTCAGTCTTTTCACGAAGTCTAACTCCATCAGATCTGAAGAATATACTCAACGGATCTGTAACTGCAGAGGTGAAAAAAGAAAGACACCCCCCACGACCACCAGGCAATACACCAAGGGTGGGACGGAATGTCGTCGCAACGATCATAAAATGGACATTTAGGTAATCCAATGTTCCATTTTCATGCATCGTTGCGCCGACATTCCTCAGTTCTGGGATATGCCCAAGCTTAATAATTAGGGTGGGAATTACTCCTTGTCATTGTCCTGGCTTCGTGGGGAGATTATTGATTGTAAAACTCTTCTCCCGAACGCTGCATCAGCTGATGCAAAAGAATCTAATCTGTAATGTTTAACAAATGATGATATAGATGACCATGTAGCTGCCTTACATATTTCATCTACAGATGCCTGTGTAGACCATGCAGCAGAAGTTGCAGCACTGCGTGTTGAATGTGGTAACACTCTTCCAGGTAAACTTTCCCCTTGTGAACTATAAGCCACTGATATACATGCTTTAATCCAGCGCCCCACTGTATTAGAAGACACTTTCTTACCCATTGTAAAGGTAAGTATGATACAAATAGTGCTTCAGTTTGTCTAAACGATTCAATTCTTTTTATATAACGTCTTAATGATCTACATACATCTAGTGTGTGCCACATTTTTTCCCTAGGAAGTTTTGGATCTGGACAAAAGTTTGGTAAAATTACTTCTTGAGCTCTATGGAAATATGAGTTAATTTTTGGTATAAATAATGGATCTAATCTAAGTACTACTCTGTCTGTGTAAAATATACATAAATATTTTCTAATTGAAAGAACAGCTATTTCTGATATTCTGCGTGCAGATGTTACTGCTATTAAAAAAGCTAATTTTAAAGTTAGATATCTCATACTTATAGATGCCAGTGGTTTAAATGTTTTTTTGTTTTTTTTTGTTTTTTTTGTTTTTTATTAATGCTTGTAATACTAAATTCATATCCCATGAAGGATATCTGTGAACAATAGGAGGTCTTAAATTCATAGCTCCCTTTAGGAAAGATTTAATTCTCATATCTTGTGAAAGAGAATTCTTACTTGGTCCATCTATGACTGTAGCCAATGCTGCTACTTGTCTCTTCAAAGTTGAAGGAACCAGACCCTTGTCTAAACCAGATTGAATAAATAATAGTACCTCAAGTACTGTTGCCAATGTAGGATCTACATGACTTGTACTACACCATTCTACAAATGCCTTCCAAGACGCATTGTAAATACGCGTAGTAGATATTCTCCTTTTCAACAACAGTGAAAACTGCACTATTAACACTGTCTCAACTTCTAGGCAAGCTAATATTAGCAATTACAATAGTGCCATGGGCTCGTTACCACACCCGCCATCTTCAGTGGTTTCTGTTACCATTTCAAAGGCAAAGACGAGCGGATTCTCTTCACAAAGTGGTGGTACCAACACGAGTAAAAATATCTCTACGTTGGTGGATAACAGAGGCAATTCAGAAAGGTTCTCTGTTTCTACAATCAGAACGAGTAACCTTAACGACGGATGCAAGTCTTTATGGATGGGGCGCACATCTCAATTCATTGATTGCACAAGGGATTTGGTCTGCGTCGGAGAAAAACCAACCAATCAATATAATTAATTATAAAAATAATTATTAATTTTTTTAAATATATAGTTAATTAATTAATTAATTCAAAGTATAATAATTTTTTATATCAAAAAACAATTAATTGGATAAACTTCCCTGCAATGAACTACTTCAGTTGATGTAACCAAATGATGAACAAAGTTTTGACAGTTGAAAATGGCGCCACTGTCCGTTGCTTGCCTCAGCAACTGTCAGTTTAACGAAGATTCCTCGAGCCAAACGTTTCCGAACTGATTGTTTGCTTATAGTAATAGTATAACACTCGAGTGTATAACATAAGGAAAAATCATAACTTTCCAAGAATAAGCATTCCTGGCACAGGCAGGAACTTTAAAGTGTCTCAATTTTCCCTAAATTAAAATAGATTCTTTCATTAGGAGTCTGAATCCAACATCAGAAACTCCTTCACCGCTAATAAATAACGAAACTTCAAAGGTGTTATCGGATACTGAAAACACCGCAGCTCAAATAACAAAGCAGCTTCCAAGCGCTACAATGTAGCTCAATTAAAACTGTAACTTCCACATGAGACTGAAAGTTACTTTAGTAACTATGTAGCCGCTGATAAGCAAGAGAGGGCTGCAAGAGTGTTAGCGGTTATTCACCAGCTGAAAACACCACGGCTAAATTAGAGAAACAGCGTCCGAACCACAGCGGATCGCTGCTGACAGATCGGCAAGGCGGCTAGCAGCCCCTTAGCACCTCAACTTAAATCGGCAAGGCAGCTAGCAGCCCCTTAGCGCCGCAATTTAAACTCAGAAAAAATTCACTTCAGTATAAATAGCTAAAATAATCAGACAGGTTCCAAACCTCAGCGGATCATTGCTGATTGATCGGCAAGGCGGCTAGCAGCCCCTTAATGCCGCAATTTAAATAGCGATCTTTTTTTTTAAAGCAATTGTAATGCTGTCGAGATAGATGCCCTTAATGCAGCCCTCTAATAATTTATAATAATAATAATAAATAATGAATTAGATAGATTATCTGTAGAACAAAAAGCACACTAGACCTGTTGAGTCAACTGAGTGAAAAAGACTGAGCATGCGCAGAATGAGGGGGCGGAACCATACTGCAGAGGGAGATAAATATTTGACAAGCACTCAGTAGGATAAATCGAAAGAGTGAAGGTTCCCAGAACTGAGGAATGTCAGCGCAACGATGCATGAAAAAGTGTGTTTAATAATTCCTACAGTTGTAAGTAGCAGATGTTATACAGAGATTTTCTAGGGGAGGTAAATAGAAATTGCCTTTTTAAAGAGGAAAGTTGAGTTCCTGGTCCATAGATGCTTTGAGCTCTAAGCGTAGAAGAGCAGGCAGAGCTGAGAGGCAGGGTTAAGTGCACCATCAGCTTAGAATAATTATGTTCTCATAAACAGTCCATGACCAACCCCTCTTGAATTCTTTTATAAATAAATAATAACTTTATTGTCATTGTACATGTATACACAGTATACCCATACAACGAAATTTACTTAACACCCAAAGACCAGGTCCAGCACAATAACAATCCCCCAACACACTCCCACTCACCACAAATTCCCCACCCCTAAACCACCCACCCCTAAGCCACCTTTTGACCCTTATTTGGTGCCAATTTAGTATTGAACTTTAGTTGACTAGATTCTAGGCTTGAGCAATGAATCTTTTGAATGGCAACTTAAAGTCCTGATCCTGGCATTAAGACTGTAATTCCCTGCACTGACTATAATTCCCTGCACAGATAAAAGTCAATGGCCCTTATTTCTATGGAAGTCTCTCTCAGATCTTTCCTTATCTGCATTAACCATGACAAAAGCATGCTCTGGCTATTTCGTTTTTCTGCCACATCTCCATTCTATCCAGCACAGGCTGAAGCCATCCATGGATGTACTGCAGTTACATTAGGTCCCCCCTCCTTATTTTGAGAGTGTCTAAGGAGCCTCAAGGTGAGTGATGGTGATTGGAAACTACAGACAATCTCATATTGGATTGTTTTTGCCAATTCAAAGATGGGTATAGAGCCCCAACTTAGTCATAAGGAAAGCCCTGTGTAAAGAGCTTAAATCAGGATGTTGGATAAGACACATTAGGAGTCAGGCAGCATACAAATTTAATCAATTAATACAATAAAATAATAAAATAAAAGCTATTGGAATAGTTTATGATAGATACTCTAGTCGAACATCCATGTATTCATGCTTTGTACAAACTTATGAACAAACTATTTAGGGAATCATGGTGAATTATTGAAAGAAGAAATTTCATCTACAGTAGTTGGGCAAAAAATAGTGATCTGTTTCACTGAACTGAGCACAGATTATTTTCAATATTGGCAGTGAATTATATTCCTATCAGCCCCAGTAAGGATGACCACTGGCAAGGAAAAACTGAAGTGGAAATTCAAAGTATTTGGCAGGCACAAGATTGTTAACTCTTGACTAAGAATTTTCTTTAGTATTAATATTTTAGATTTCAGTTGTGGCAAGACAGCTGTATTGACAGAATGTATATTTGAATAGGAGTGTGGAAAAGCTTGAAACAAATTAAATAAAAATATATAACTACCGGTATCTGATCTAGATAATGCACATCTTGCTTGCTTTGTGGCCTTTTCCCTATGGAAAGCATTACATAACATACTTCCACAAGAAATTTGCCCATAAAGTAGATAGAAATTGTTTCTTTTTCTTTTTCATGGGGAGGTGGGGGGTGATATCAAAAAATGCTCACCAAGTATGACAGCATGATTCTCCTGAAATATGCAGATTCGCCTTTGACTGTCTTTTGAATGGGCTGTTATCTTGGTGCAGTTCTATCTTCACAATGAAAAATATCTTCTTCTAAAGTATATAATTACCCTTTGTCACTTGTAAATTTCCTCTGGTTTCAGAGCTCATTTAATAATGCCAAAGAGAAGTTAACAATAAAGGATTCCTGCCAATTTAGCACCTTGTACATAATGTACCTATAATGATAGTTTGATTGCCTGTGCCCATTATTTCCAGCTTCTGTCTATTTTCTATTACTACACAGAGAGCCATTCTGCTTGCTGGAAGATGAATACAAGGGATGAATACAGATGTTAGCCTATAGAAATTGTTGCGCACAAAATGGCGTTCACATTAGTCTGAATCTCGATTTCAGTTGGGGCTAATAAACACAAACAAAGTTCTCCATCTCAAAGGCACATGGCAAATCAGAAGGATGTTTTGAATAAGAGCTAACCAAGCCCTTCATTCTTGGTTGACTATGCCTTTGAAGTATCCTGTTGGGATGGTCCATCTTGGGGCTGAAATAGTACCTCTGGAGAGGTAAGGGGAGGGTAGATGTTCCAGTCCACAATACCCAACATCTGGATTTCAGCCTTGTTGGTTGAATCAGCCATCATTTGTTGATCCAAATAACAGAAAATAGCAGGAATTGTGTGCTGGAAACTCTAATGGTGTGGACTGGGAAATCCCAGGGAAAAAGATATTTTACTTTAAAAAGGGCATACTTGTATATAATGCCCACTGACTGAATAGTAGTCATACTTCCTAGAAAGATCCATCTTTAATGCCAACTAATCTGGTATTCTTTGAAATATGTGGATAAATTTCTGCTAACAATTCATGTTTCTGTCCAGTTCAGTATTTTCTGCCAGACATAGCTGATTACATTTAGTTGTATATCTGATTTTGTAGTCTAAAACTCTTTGGGTTTCACTCTGCTTGTTTTTTTTTCACTCAGGGTTGCCATTGCTCAAGCTAAAGTTTGCAAGAATATGTAGATAGTCTGTACTAACACCTTTTTCTCCCCCCCAGTCCATCTCTCCCTCCCTCTTTTTGTCCATATCTCTCTCTCCCTCTCCCCCTCTCTCTCCCCTCCATCCATCTCTCTCTATCCCTCCCTTCCTCTCTCTCTCTCTCACACCCACCCACTAGAACATTATAGATTGTTCCTTGTAATGACTGAATTTAACAATGTAAAAAAGAGATGCTCCTTTGAGAACCTCTGAAATGCCTGTACCATAGTTAATTCTGAAGTGGTCAGAATAAAGCCCTTTGAAATGTTTATGTGGAAAAAGATCACACCTTAGGATAATCTCTTTAATAGCAACAGGGTTTTTTCCTTTCTTTTTTTGTGCCTTCAATTCAGTTTGGCTCTTGACAACTACCTGGAGAAGTCCCTGCAGTTTTCTAGGCAAGATTTCAGAAATGGTTTGCCTGTGACTGTTTTCCAGGACTGAAAGTGAGTGATTGGCCCAAGGTCATCCACTGTGCTTAACTCATGATCTGTACTTTTTAACTATGTCCTTGAGGACTGGCTAGGATCACTGCCTGGGATCTTGCAAATTGATGGCATGTATTTAAAGATAAAACATTAAAATAAATCTAATTAGCTAGTCTATATGTTCTCCTATTTTATTGCACATTGTTGTGAGTGAGCACAATTCAGGTAGGACGAAACATTACTTTTGCAGTTCTTATAAACAGTCTGAAATCGTTTTCTATTTAATTTAAAAAATACTACAACTACACAATTTCTAAAAACTACACAGTTTTTAAATGTTATACTATTGTATCATAATCTAGAAAGAATAGCCAAACTGGCAAACATTGTAAATATGATATGATTTGCACATAGTTTGAAGACTAAAAAATGTCAGTCTTGGTTATCTTAATTATGAATTAAGAGCAAGCCAAGACAAAACAGAAAATGCCAAGCCAGAATTACCATAGCACTAAGTGAGGAGAAAGATGATGCACTACTATGAAAAACAAGAACTTCATTGTGGAAGAACTTTTTTATATAATTGATGGAATGATAATGTATGTTTGACTGGAACTATGTAAACATTGTATTATTTGTTAAACCATTTGTACTTTTTCAGATTAGCTTGAATACTTACAAAAACAAGAAAGATTATATTTTTGCAGAAGTGGACCTTGGAGAAAAAGAGGCTGAGATAAGGAGCTTCTCTTTGCCCTGATATCTTCTTGAATTTTTGAAAAAGAATTGCTAAACTTTATCATGGTGTTTTCATTAAAATCTCAAAATTGCCTGCCAATTTTGGTTGGATTAAATCATTGGATGGATGATGTTGAGCTTGGATTTAGCAACTGATTTGAGACTTTAGAAATAGAAGAATTTAAAACTACGCCAACTTTGGTCTGACCTAAGTGTAGTACATAAAATTATCTGCCACAATGTCCTGCCTGTCAATGACTACTTCAGCTTCAACCACAATACCCGAGCAAATAATAGATACAAACTTAAGGTAAACCGCTCCCAACTCAATTACAGAAAATATGACTTCAGTAACAGAGTGGTCAATGCCTGGAATCCACTACCTGACTGTGGTTTCTTCCCCAAACCCCCAAAACTTTAACCTTAAACTGTCTACTGTTGACCTCACCCCCATTCCTAAGAGGTCTGTAAGGGGCGTGCATAAGTGCACCAGCGTGCCTACAGTCCCTGTCCTAATATTCCTTTTTACTTACTCTTTTCATGTATTCAAATTATGTTTATACTTTTACTTGTTATCTTATATATGCTTGACAAAATAAATAAATAAATAAAATAAATAAAGAATTTTCCTGTCATCTCTAATGGAAAAGAATATATGCTGCAGTGACCCATAGCACAGAAAAACTGTGGTTTGTGCTTGTTGGAGCTGAATGTGTTCCTATCCTTTGTTCCCAGAGTTCATACAAGAGCTGTCTACTAAATTGATTGCATCCTCAAATTAATTGCAAGACTTCTTCCTGACCCTATGCAGACCTGGAGAGGAGGTAGGGAGCTTTAGACCTCAGAATATCTTTCTGGCTTTCTGGCTTTGTGGTCTCTTCCATCGATCTCTGTAATAGAAATCGATGGAATAGAATAGATACAGTATCTTGCCATTTACTAATCTCAATAAGCAATAATTCAGTTTGTCTTTATCTTAGACATCTGTCTGAAAGGGACATAGATTGGTACCAGGCTTTCAGACTGGTGTTCTAGATGATCTGTGATAATTATTTTCCCTAAAATAATCAAAGTAAAATAAAAAAATATAACCATTCAAGTCAGAATTCAATATCCAAGGAGAATAACCAGTTAGACACTGAACTTGGCTCCAAGTATAAACTCAAGATTTTCTATTGGATTTCAATAAGATAAGGGCCTAAACATAGGTATTTATATACATACACACTTTCACACACTTATATCCTAACAAAAAAATCTCCATTTTTGGAGAATAAACCCTGATGTGGCCAAATTGACATTGTCCATGCACAAAGAAATCTGTATTGGCAGACAAGAGGAATCCTGAGGATTTCAAAAAAGCAAAATGCACTGAAGGGGGAAAGCACCTCAAAGAATCACTCCATCCTCACCCCCTCCAAAATAACCCAAGCCTATGAGACCCAAACATACTGAGCAGCTAGGGAATGCTGAGTGACTATTAGTGGTGAAAAACAGACAATAATAGAAGAGAGAACAAGAGACAATTTAGAGAGCATGGCTGGTTGCCTAGAATTCTGAAGAGGAGCTTTGCAGATTGAATGATTCTGTTGCAAAGTCTACTTGTATAAAAATATAATCTGTTCTCTTAAAGATGTAGTCTAGGGCTACCAGATCTGAAAAACTGCTAGACAGCAGCAAGGAGATATAGAAAACTCATAATCCCTTGCTGCAATTTAGTAGTTGTTCAAATCTGATTCAGATCTGATCAAATTTTGGGCAAAATTTAAATGAAAATGACTCCTAATCAAACTCCATCTATGCGGCACACATTCTTACTGCCTTTGCTTCTAACATATTGTCAGAATAGCCTTCAGTTTCACTCGTTAAACACTTTAAAAATAACTAATTATTGTTACTCTAGCTAATAAACAATAAAGTAAAACTAATAAAAATACGTATGAAAATATCATCAAAATAATTACGGTCATTCAGAGTTTTAAAAGTTGTGAAAGTATGAAAAAAGAAATATCTCAGATGACCCACTCTAGAGAATATGCTCCAAATGTGGGTGTTGCCACTGAGAAGGCCCTCACCTCATTAAGCAACTGATATGTCACTTTCTGCTAATAATCTGAGTTGGTTTAAATTACTTCATTCATAATAGAATAGAATTCTTTATTGGCCAAGTGTGATTGGACACACAAGGAATTTGTCTTGGTGCATACACTCTCGGGGTACATGGAAGAAAAGATACATTTGTCAAGAATCATAAGGTACAACATTTAATGATAGTCATAGGGAAACAGTCAATATAAATCGTAAGGATACCAGTAACAAGGTTACAGTCATACAGTCATAAGTGGAAGGAGATGGGTGGTGGGAATGATGAGAAGATTAATAGTATTGCAGACTTAGTAACTAGTTTGACAGTGTTGAGGGAATTATTTGTTTAGCAGAGTGATGGCGTTCGAGAAAAAACTGTTCTTGTGTCTAGTTGTTTTGGTGTGCAGTGCTCTATAGCATCGTTTTGAGGGTAGGAGTTGAAACAATTTATGTCCAGGATGCGAGGGGGTCTGTAAATATTTTCACAGCCCTCTTTTTGACTCGTGCAGTATACAGGTCCTCAATGGAAGGCAGGTTGGTATAATCGTTTTTTCTGCAGTTCTAATTATCCTCTGAAGTCTGTGTCTGTCTTGTTGGGTTGCAGAACCAAACCAGACAGTTATAGAGGTGCAGATGACAGACTCAATAATTCCTCTGTAGGAGTAGTAGAGAGTAGAGAGATGGAAGAGAAGGGGAGAAGAGAGAGGGATGGAAGAGAGGGGAAATCAGAGTAGGAGAGAGAGCTAGACAGGGAGGAAGAAAGGAAGAGAAGGAGAAAGGAAGAGGAAGTAGAGAGAAGCAGGAGAGGAGGGAAAAAGAAAGTAAGAAGGAAAGAAGAGAGGGAGATGGCAGGATTGAGAAGAAAGTTTGCTGTACAACAAAAAAGATGAAATGGAAGAAAGGCAACCCTGAATATATATAAATATACTAAGATAAAGAATGAATGGTTAAAAAATAAAAGAGAATAAATATGAATAAGCAGGAAAATTAGAATTTGAGGGTGAATGAAGATGTTGTTTATATAAGTAAGCAAAGAAATATTGAGATATGATTAAAAAAAGGGAAAAAAGAAAATTGTGGCAAAAATTGTAATTGAGTAAAATGTATTTGAATTTGATAAATTGTATAAGATAAGATATGGCCAATACTCTGTTCAAAAAAGATGTGGGTGAATGTCGGGGGGCGGGGACCAATAAAACTTGATTTTAAAAAAAAATTCCTCTGTAGAACTGGATCAGCAGCTCCCTGGGCAGTTTGAGCTTTCTGAATTGTAAGCAGAAAGCTACACAGAAGAGACGTCATTTCATTTTTTTTCTTTTATGTTTTGTTCAAAATGACACCCACATATCTCTAGGCCTTTTTAATACCTTCAAATTGAATAATCACATCTTTATTATGGTCATAGGCTAGCATAAGAAGGCAGGGATACAAACAAACCATTAATAAAATGTCCTTCTCTTCTTATAGAAAAATAGGAGAAAGACAAATTTATTTATTTGTTTGTTTGTTTGTTTGTTTGACTCATATGCTCCCATCTCATCTAGAGGTGATGTTGTAATTAGTGTTACACCCACTTTTTAACTTAATGCTGAACTTTGCTTTCAGTTCCTGTCTCCTCAGGCTGCTCTTTGTGCAAGAGTAACGTCAGGTAATAGAGATTGGCTATGTTGGCACACTATACTTTTTATGTTATTAAGGTAACCATGGCTATTAATGCAATTATATTGAAACATATATAATTATTTACGTAAAATTATATATTATAATAGTTACTTATTTGAAATGTCTTTGAGTATTAGTAGCTCGGGTTGGTAGTTATGTTGTTGGTTTGAGCTCCGAGCTTGGCGATTTGGTTGCAAACATTATAACTACCAACAACATAACTATCAACCTGAACAACTAATACTCAAAGACATTTCAACCAACTTCGGGTGTCCAATGCTGAACACCTTCACCTGCAGAGAAGCTTCCATGCACCAGCAGCTATTCTCCCACGCACTGAAGATGTCTCCTTGAATGGGGACAAAACTTTGCAACTTCATCGCCAAGCTTGGAGCTCAAACCAACAACATAGTTACTTATATTAATATCATAACGGTTTCCTCTGTTAACTTTCTGGATTTGCACAATATGTAGACGAACTTCCTAGCTGGGGTTTTGGCAACATATTAAGATATACATAATTGGTTAGTTTGTGTTTCCATATCACACATGACACAGGCATTGTAAACCCCAAGTAAAGGAAGCTAATAATATACTGTACATTTATATATAGGGGTGTGCTAAGCATCTTCAGAATGTATACCATTTGTAAAGCAGCTGCATAAATCTATAAACAAATATAGCAGCCTCAGCAAATTGAAAAGCAGTGCCTTCTGTATGCCCCTACTGGTTCTGAAGCACCCTTTCAATCAAGTGGCACAACTTTACCATTTTATATATGTCTGCCGAAGGGTTCAAAGGTAAGGGACTGCAGTTTCAGATTACCACATGATTTGTGTTTAAGATTCACTGCAAACAGATAGCAGTGTAAAAGTTGAGCTCCCATTGATATAACTAAAAAGCATTTAATTCGCTCCTGATGACATCTGCTAATGACAATAAGGCACATTCAACCCAATCCTACCAACATTTGCTCAGAAATCATCTCATTATGGATCAATATAATTTTACTTCCTGATAAGCATCATTAAGAGTTAAAGGCATTGTAACATTTTTTTTTTTTTTTTGCTAAATAAAGCTCTTTATGTATCTTGAGAGAATTATGCTATCCTACGGGGCTGATTCCCCCACTGTGGACTTCTGTTGATACTTTGGACTATATACCCGTCTCCCAAACAGCAAGGCATGCTGTCTCGGGATAATGGAAGCTGTAGTTCAGAAAGGCTGCTACTGTATTGTACTGCTCTCTTTAGGGAAAAAGCAGTGTTCGGTTGGTTGGCATGGTGGGAAGAAGTCACCTGTTCTGACAGACGTTAAAGGTGCGAATGATTTAATCTTTTGCTGCATCATTTACCTTTCATATAATTTTTCATAATATTCTGTCATACAATTACTAATTTTCCCAGGCTACTGGTGTTTAAACAAAGGGCTTGTTCACTGCCAGCCATCTTCAATTTCAGTCTGATTCTGTGTTGACAATGATCATAAATGAGTAGCAATTATGATTTTATTTGCTGTTGGAAGGGCTGAGAGTTAAATATTCAACTTCACTGAGAGCAAAGGGAAAGCAAAGGAGCTCACCAACGTATCTGTACTTTCTAAAGACTTACCCATCTTACTTAGTCTTCCAGCTCATACTTGGGTAATTCCAAGGGTTCAGTATAGATGGAAGTAGAGAAATCACGCTGGTCAGTAGTGGGTTTCACTTACCTTTGCTACCGGTTCTGAACTGTGAGCGCGCACATGCGTGCTCACAGTTCCGAACCGGTAGCAAAGGTAAGTGGAACCCACTACTGACCAGCATGATTTCTCTATTTCCATCTACACTGAGCATCCGTGAGGATATCTGGGTGGGTGGGCGGAGCCTCCCACCACTGCCACTACCGGTTCGAAAAAAGGTGGCTATTTGTGAGAGAGTACCCCTGCAATCTCCTAAAAAATTGATGCAGAAAAAAAGTTTCCTGCCTAAGCAGGGGACTGGACTAGAAGACCTCCAAGGTCCCTTCCAACTCTGTTATTCTGTTCTATATGCACTTCTCCAGAATAATGGGGAAAAGATGCTGAGAATTGTGGATAGAGGAAAAGCTCAGCAGAAATCAGCTTTTCCTGCCTCTCTCCCCTTTCCGCTGTTGGGAATGGACTGAGCAGAATTCTATTGGGGTTCAGTTTATCAATAAAATCCTAATTCCAATGCAGTATCTTTGATATACTTTTTTTAACATTTACATTTAATCAACTGATTTCTTAGGAAACCTGGTTAATTGATGGAAAACAAGACTTATCATAGATCATTGGTTAATTTTCTGCCTTCTCAGGTTTGAGGAGGCCAGGTATACTGGAGAATGGAGTTCAAGAATAATGGAAAGTACTATCCTCTGAGTTCCTGCATGACTCCAGGTTAAAATGAACTGAAGGGGATACTCATTTTATCCATCCTTTGTCCATTGGTAAGGCCATTCACATACCCTCCTTGCCCTGACTCAAAAATGTCCACATCAAAGACATATCTGCATAATGATGCTTGTATGTTATAGCCAACCTGTTGCTGAGGTCAGCTGAAGCTGGAATGAGATGTTATAGGCTGAAAGTCACTTTTCCCTTGGAAATCAGAGGAATGAAATAAAATTCAAATCAATCTATAGTCCTAGTTATCCTTGCTGAATAAGGAGAACAGAATATCGTCTTTAGTAGCGATGTGATTATTGATTTTCCCCTGAACAATAATTAGATAATTGGCTCTTTTAAGTGGCTTTTTTGTTCATATTTCAATATTTTTTTTGGTTTTTTTTTTATTTATTTATTTAATTTGATTTATATGCCGCCCTTCTCCGGAGTCTCAGGGAGGCTTACAATGCGTTAAGCAATAGCCTTCATACTTTTGTATATTTTATACAAAGTCAGCTTATTGCCCCCACAAACTGGGTCCTCATTTCACCTACCTTAGAAAGGATGGAAGGCTGAGTCAACCTTGAGCCTTGGAGAGATTCGAGCCAGCAGAAATTGCAGGCAGCTGTGTTAATAACAGGGTGCGTGTACCACTGTACTGATGGCAATTTGGAAACTAAATATTTTTTTCCTTCCTCATTCCTAGGTGATGCAAGATTTTCCACTTTTACCTCCCGCCAATGCAAATATCAAAAAAAAAAAAAAAAAAAAAAAAAAAGACCAAATTTTAACAACAGCAATTTTTACAAAACTTTAATTACAAAATGCTGATATATTCAGTTCAAAAGGAAGACAAGATTTACAGTATATGGAATCAAACATCAATTTAATTTGTGCCTTGATCTGAGTAACATTGAGGGAGTTGAGCTCTAGTCTAAGCTGGAGATGGAAGAAAACTGAGAACTATTTTATATTTTGAAATTGGCTTCCTAAACAAATGTGTTTGAACTGTAGCTCCCAGAAATCTCAGCTAATATGGTCTTCCCTTTCCCTACGTTCTTTTCAAATTCTATTTTTAACCTAGGATTTAGCAGCAGAGAGGGGGAAAAATTAAACCAGTGCAGCAATACCAAAATTATGGTACAAAAATCAAGATGGTAGCCTAAAGATGCATAACTCTAATTCTTGCCAACTTTTAGTGGTCACCAGGATTTTTGCTACATAGATTTGGTAGCCCTAATATAGTCTTTTGGGCCAACAACTTGGAAATCCTAGAAACTGTCACTGCAGCATAGCCAAAAAAACCTGTTCAAAACTAGTCATACTAGAGAAGGAAGTCATTTCCTTCTCATTTTATCCTGCACTTCTTAAGAGTTACACCAGTGGGCGCCATTCCTTTTCTGTTACATAATGGAGCCTTGTGTTTGTTCATTAGAGGTCATCATTGCAAAGTAAGCAGAATAAAACCCAAAGGATTACCTTTGGCTCACATGGACTGTGTAAAACAAGGGAAAATAAAGTACTAACTATAAGCTAAAGAATTGAATGTATGCTTTAATAGGCTTAAAAGAGGCAATAAAGTGTTCAATCGATTTAAGGATAGGCTAGGTTTATATTGATCCCCCTTTCTCCAGAGAGAGAATAAAAGTAGACTTCAGTGGGAGGGTGAGTAAATTGGAGGAAATGGAACTGACATCATTCCCAGTCTGTTTTTCTCTCTGAATCATTAAAATATATTTGTTTGCCTTATTCTTCCTCAATAGACAAGAACCTATGACCCAAACACCTGCCAAATGCAATTAATGAAAGCTGTACATAGGATCAAAATGCAGGGTGCTCATTTGTGTCTGTGCATGTTGGAAATCACCCTATGAGTGTCTACTTCTGGTTTAGTGATTAAAAGCGTAGGAAACCCTGACAGAAGGAAGGAAGGAAGAACTGGCAAGCCATTAATAAATTGGTTCAAGAAGTCTATTGGATAATCTTTTCAAATCTCTTTTTATATTGTCCTTTCCATTTCAGTGTGAATACGTTTACTTCTTTCTTTTATTCCATCCTGAAAATAAGTCCTCCACTGACCAGATTTGTAAGAGGGAAAAGCTCATGGTCCTGGTTGGTAGTGGAGTCTCTGATCTGTTAGCTCCAGCAAATATGTTGCATCTTGTGACTTCCCGGAACACATTTCTAATTCACTTCCTTTTCACTCTCCCAGACAGGAATGCTTTACTCCCACAATCTCTCCTTGCCCCAGGCCCTGGACATTTAATGTTGGCAAGGACAGCAAGAAAATGTTGAGGACAATTTGCAGGTGTTTCATCCATGAAAATATACTGTATCCTAGTTTCTTCTACTTATAACAACAGAGCCTCTCCTGTCTCCCTTGGTGCAGCCAGCAAGGACTTTTGAACACCTTGTATTTATTATGTTTGGAACCCATTTCATGACTTCCCTGGACATTTCACACATGTAACTTATGTCTATCCTATAAAATAATAATGTGCACTTACAATCAATGTTATTTATTGAATCAGCCCCCAAATCCCTACAAATGCAAAATGATTTGTCAATCATCTCTAAAAGAAGGTAAAAGTGGGTACAACTAATGCTGGGAGATTTTTATAATATATGCTTTAAATTATATTGATACGCTATAATGCATGCTTCCTAAGACTAAGAGAAACAGACTGGCTCAAGGTCACCAAGATGGTTTTATCTCCAAGCCAGGACTAGCACTCACCATCTTCTAGTTTCTAGCCTAATGCCTTCACCACCACACCAACTGTCTCTCTAACATAATGTATAGCTTAATGTAATGTAATTGCACATGTACAATTGAAATACTTTTGTATAAAATGTATAAGATGTTTGTTCTGCTTGAAATAACATTTGGTGCCTTTGACTCAAAAGGCAGCCTGGCTGAGAAATTTCATATGGATTATTGGGCAGGAACTCCTGTCCAGAAGGAAGTCCCCATGGTCTCCAATAGGAATCAAGATTCCTGTGACTTCCAGAAGCTCCCACTTCTACTGATGCTGTCTTATGTCTTGGAATTACTGCTCCAGTAGGATTTCTATATACAACTGTTTCAGACATCTGAATCCTGAAGCTGCTACCTCATTTATGAGATTTGTGAGAGTAGAAACTAATGTTTTTAAAACTTCCTCAAATACATGGAAAATTACTACTTAGACTACTTCAGTGCATGTGTCCTTATACAGCTTTCCCCAAACCAGTGACTTGCATACTGGCTGGGACCTGGGAAAATATTAGTCCCATGCATCTAGATCTATGGCTATGGAAAGTGGCCAAACAAAAGATGTGTGACAGAGGAATCCTTATCTAGACATGCAGTGGAAACCAAATATGTTTTTAATATCTTTATCACTTTTTGGTGTAAATCTCTGTCAGCTGAAGTCACATTTTGAGTCTATCCCAGCTAAAGATCAAATCCCAGTTTTGAAAAGAAAGCCCAGCCCATGCTGATTTGAGGCCATATTTTAAAATAATGCACTTGCCCTATTTGTATGCAATAAAAATTACTCATTTGGACTGTCAAATACACATACCTAACTAAATAAACCCCTGGAAAATACCTTTTGAATAGTGCTGCTAGCCACCTGCTTTAAACTCATACCACACCCTGCAGTGGCAGAATTCTTGGGCTTCTAATACAAAATCTGGCTTAGAATGAATAGCTTTTCCCCTTCCAACCCCTCTCCTCCCCCAGTGCAATTGATGAACATCTCTTTAGCCTTCCACAATCTGGTGCCATGCAAATTGTTGTACTTCCATCATCCACAGCCAGCATGGCTGAGGGCTGAGGTGGGTAAAAATAATGAGAGCCAAAGTCCAGCATCAGAATGTGAGAGGCTGCCTTTTCTTGAAAATAATCCCAGCTGCCTTTCTTCTTGACCCAAAATATGTGGATTTTCCAGGCTGCTTTCATAAATGTCCCCGAGTCCAGTCATCTTTCCCCTGAAGTAGTTCTGCTTATGACAGCATCCACAGCCATGAAAAGGGAGGTCTGGGTCTAGGCTTTCATTAATTCTGCTCCTAAATCTTTAACACAGCAGGACACACAAAAATGTAGCAGATAAGCAAAACTTTATGGGCGTTAAAGTGGGGGAAACATCACACTGAGAAGACAACAAAGCTCTGACCAAATCCTTTCCTCCTGGAACTTCCTTCTCTTAACCAAAAGCTGCAGCAAGCTTTGTGCATATGCACATGCACGCACGCACGCACACACACACACACACACACAGAGCAGACAGAAAGGCCTCACCCAGGTCCGAACAAACTGTCTGAGTTCAATCTGAGGGCGTGTAGCTACTTCCCCTTCAATCAAATTGTAGAAGTGATTGAAACCTGAAGTTAATCTCTGATGCATCGGCTTCTTGAAAGAGTGACACTTGCTGTTTCACGGAAGCTCCTGATAGCCAGGAAAGAGGGCTCTGTGATTGAAATCCAGGTAGCAATGGCGTGCTGCCTGGATCTCCCATTTTTTATTTCTATACCTGAAGATTTTATTTCATTTCTACACTTGAGGACACTGGCAAATGCCCTGATCTTATGTCCTCAATCATTGCAGAAGCATATTCCTATTTGCCAATCTCATTCTTACTTGTTGCTGCTGCTGCTTCACTTGGTGTTAGTCCGACCTATCGTGACTCCATGGACAACTTTCCTCCAGGCCTTCCTGTCCTCTACCATCCCCCGGAGACGCCGACCGCTTCAGTGACTCCATCCAGCCACCTTCTTCTTTTGCCCTCAATCATTCCCAGCATTATTTATTTATTTATTGATTTGATTTGATTTCTATACCGCCCTACTCCCGAAGGACTCAGGGTGGTGAACAGCCAACAATAAAATCCATACATACAAAATTTAAAAGCAGAATTAAAATCATATTAAATAGTTTTGGCCCAGACAAATTAAAACCCCAATCAATTTAAAACCAATTTTAAAATTTGAATATATAAAATACTAAAAAATATTAAAAATTAAAAATTCTTTTATAAAAGAGGGAGAAAATTAGGCCAGGCCCGCCTGGTGAAATAAAAAGGTCTTTAGAGCGCGGCGGAAGTTGCGCAGATCCGGGATCCTCCGTATCTCCAGGGGGAGCTGGTTCCAGATAATAGGTGCCCCCACAGAGAAGGCTCTCCCCCTGGGGGCCGCCAGTCACGGCCGGTGGGAGGCTATTGGTGATAGTAGGCGGTCCTGCAAGTACCCAGGTCCTGAGCCATGGAGCGCTTTAAAGGTGGTAACCAAAACCTTGAAGCGCACCCGGAAGACCACCGGGAGCCAGTGCAGCTTGCGCAGGAGGGGTGTTACATGGGAACGCCAAGTCGCTCCCATTACCATCCGTGCGGCCGCACTCTGCGCCAGTTGGAGCCTCCAAGTGCTCCTCAAGGGGAGCCCCATGTAGAGAGCATTACAGTAGTCCAGGCGGGAAGTGACGAGTTCATGAGTGACCGTGTGTAAGGAGTCCCAATCCAGAAAGGGACGCAACTGGCGAATCAGGCGAACCTGATGAAAAATCCTCCCGGTCATGGCCGTCAAGTGCTCTTCTAAAGACAGCCGTGAATCCAGGAGGATGCCCAAGTTGCGCGCCCTCTCCGTGGGGGCCAATGATTCACCCCCAATAGTCAGAGGAGCATCCCCTGTCCCGAGCTCTCCAGAGATCATCTACCAATGCGACATAGCTTTCCTCCCCAGGAGCAAGCATCTTTTAATTTCTTGGCTGTAATACCCATGTGTGGTGATCTTGGAACCCAGGAAAATAAAATCTGTCACTATCTCCATTATTTGCCAGAAATTGAGAGGGCTGGGAGCCATGATCTTAGTTTTCTTAATGTTGAGTTTCAACATTAAGTGCAACTTTTGCACTCTCCTCCTTCACCCGCATCAGAAGGCTCTTTAGTTCCTCTTCACTTTCTGCCATTAGAGTGGTATCATCTGCATAGCTGAGGTTGTTGATATTTTTCCCAGCAATCTTAATTCCAACTTGTGATTCATCTAACCCGGCCTTTCTCATAATGAGCTCCGCATATAAGTTAAATAGGCAGGGTGACAGTATATACAGCCTTATTGAACTCCTTTCTCAATTTTGAACCAATCGGTGGTTCTGTGTCCAGTTCTCACTGTTGCTGCTTCACTACAAACCATTAAAAAGCCTATCAGTTGAAAAAGGGGAAATGCCAAAGTAAAAATCTGAGAATAGTTCTGGGTTTCTCTCCAGGGCTGGCTTCATTTCACTCCTCCTGTTCCCTGCTTCCTTTCTGTGTTTTACCTTCTGTTAACAGTCATCACTTTAGGATCACTGAATCTGTTTAGTCCTCACAGGGCTGAGTTTGGGGATATTTTTACTTGTTTAACAATGTTTTCGTAAATCTATCTGCTACTAATGCAAAACAGGTGATTCCTCTGAGCTGATCGCTCCACACTGTTGCTTACAGGCTCTGTTTTGGTTACAGTGCTGTTGACACTGATCCATGGAGCCTGAGACTGGAAGGAATTGTCCCACGGCTATAAGAACTTGGTGCCAGCAGAGACTGCTGGGTAACTGACCAGTATGACTCATATGCGCAGGGTCCAATATGAAGGCTAGTTTGACACTGGTTGCCTAATTGGGAGAAAAATGCTTGAGAGGCACATTGGAAGTCCATTATAAACCCAAGAACATCTGGTTGGATTGCTATGTATAAATAAAAGTATGTTTTTATATTAAAAGGTTATAAGGCAGATCTTCATTGTGTACTCCTTGGATGTTAAAAACCTGCAAACTTCAAAAATACGAACAACTTCAAATCCAAAGCTGACTACCAACAGCATAAAGCTGGAAGATTTTTGAATATGTGGACTCTTTTTTCTTTCCAGGTAAGTACAGTAAATATGAATTTAAACACTGGATTCTGTTTCTGCGGGAAGAACGCTAGGATCTTGTTTTGTGTGTACTACTGGGCTAGTTGATGACTGCAATAAAGTTATCTAATTTGTGTGTGCTATTAGGATAAATATTTTGCCCTTATTTGCTGGCAAATAAAACCCACTGATGCAGAAAGAGAAAAGAAATTGGTACAAGATTCCCCACCCCCATCCTTTGAAAGTGATATTTCCTAAATTGGCCCCAGAGCAGAATATGAGGCATCTTATAAAAGCTTTCATAAATAGAGGTGAAATGATATGGGTGGCAAATACATTTAATAATAAAATAAAATAAATAAGTTTGTTTGGGTTTTTAAAGTAACTGAATAGGAAGTTAGGAAGAAGCTGAATATTCTATTATTTATTTTGTTTTTACCTGCCCAACTCCAATTAACTTGAGTCAGACCAATGATCTATCTAGATCTGTGTTACTAGCAGGTTTTAAATGTGCAGTGTTTCCTGCTTTATCTGGAGACATCAGATATTGAAATTGGGGCCTTTGGCAAGCAAAAGCAAGAGATTTGGCACTGACCTATAGTTCCCCCCTTCTATTGGCCAAAGTGAAAAAATAATTGTCTCTCCCTTGTAGAGATTCTTATATGCCCATTGCTTGAGTATAAAAGATCGGCACTTGCTTCATTTTCTTCTAAACAATGCTCAGAATACCTGCAGGGCTGCAAGGACCAGAAATACAGTATGTTTTCTATTTACAAAAACTGAATAGGAGCACAAGCACCTTCCTTCCTTCCTTCCTTCCTTCCTTCCTTCCTTCCTTCCTTCCTTCCTTCCTTCCTATGGGCAAATGAAACTAAACTGATTCTGCTACGAATCTGATCGTGTCTGCCATAAAGCATATACTTTCTCACCTTTACCAATCACGACAATGTTGATGATATTGTTATAGTCTCTATATAACTTCTTTCATTATTTATGGAAAAGAGGTTTGCCTTTAAAGACTAGCCTGCATTTTGTATGTTCATGAAGCAGTATTGTTTTTTTTTTCAAGGGCACTTGCAATATTACTAGTTTTGACCACCTCAATATTATACCAAAAATACTGCAGTGTGGGCAGGCTGATTCTTCTAGAAGTTGCCAAATACATTCACGTATGCATGAAGTGCACCCTGTTCTTAATTTTTCAAAAATGCAAGTATTCTATAGCCTTTTGGAATCAGGGCCACTTCAAAAGAAATATGGACACAACTTCTGGCTGAACTTCTGCCTAGCCCTTCCGTCCATATGAGCAATCCAGTTTAAATGCCTGTCCTCCTTGCATGTGCTCTTCCAAGGACATTAGTCAAATATTGATGGCTTCTGCTTATGTGAAGATGCAGATAGGCAAATAACTTCTGGCTTGAACAGGAATATTAACATATGATCTCCCATACAGATAACAGAAATGGAAGTTTCAACATAGCTGCAGATGGGATAAACTTTACCCTTTAGTAAATGGATCAGGCATAGATAGAAAACCAATAAATACTTGTAGTCTTTTCAATTTTTTTTTCTACTTCCCATATTCTTTCTATTGTAGTGCCATAGGAAGAAAAATCTGAAATTTCTGGCTGGAGACTATTTTACTATAAAGATTGAACATGTTGAGTCCTTTTATAAGTTTATGGCACAGATAATATTTTATCTCCTGGATTTCCTGGTTCACATTGCACATATGTTATCTTATATATTGTAAAGCAATTAATGAATCTCATATTTTGCTGAAGTCAGAAGGATGAGACTGAAAACAGTTCCACACTACCAGTATTTCCATCCTTCAATCCTCCAGTTTAAAAAACAACCCATCAACATCTTCAATTCTTCCAACCTCAACATGCAGAGAACACCAAGAGCCAATCGTCCCTTCTTTTCAGCTGATCAATAAGAAAGTGCAGAAAATGTCATCCAACCTTGAATTCCAAACCCAAATCTTATTTCTACAACACATAACGACGCTCAGTTGCCGATGTTTTAGGTACATTTAGTTCTATATATTTATTTGGAGTTTACTCTATGATGAAAAGCTGTACAATTATCAGGGAAGACAGACTGCAAAAAAATGTAAACAAAAGCATTGAAAGCCTCCCGAGGCTTCCCAGATGCCTTGTTGCATTTACAATAGCCTGTGAGCTGTAAAGATGAAGTGATAGCATTCTGACTATTTTGCGGTTGTGGTTGCATGTTACTCAAGCAGTTGAATTGAGAGAGGGAGAAGAAAAGTTCTGATTTCTTTCTGGAACCAGTCAACTTAGTTGCCCCAAACAAGGTGAAAGGTTTGAATTTTAAATGGGGTAACAACAGGGGTATCAACCACCTTATATACAGCCACCTAGTGAATGTTTACTAATGATATCAGGAATTCCACTGTACATCCAGTACATCCTCCCCTCCTGCCACTTCAGTTAGTAAACTGGGCTTTTTTCCCCTTTAAACAACATAATCCAGAGCTTCTTTCTAGAATTGCCCTTTCAGAGAAAGATTCAATATGTGAAAACTGTCTAATGTAAAAAACAAAACATGTTCTGCAGTGATTAAATTTAATCACTAAAAATGAAGAGGCGTGCAAATGCAATATCATCTCCTGCCTACAACCTAGATAAGCAAGAATTCTGTCTCAGGTGCTCAGTCAACCGCAGGTCCTCAGACAGCGGTTCAAAAAGGCCTGGTGAACTGTTTGGCCCTGACCAAATTATCAGGTGCATTGTTGTAAGTGGAGGTGGGCATTCACTTCCAGAGGAAAGCTGGGGATCATTGCTATACCTGATATGATCTTATCCACCACTTACCCGCCTCCTAGTATTCATTATGCTGTACTTACACAGAGGCTAGAAAGGATTGTACAGAATGCTGCGAAAAAGACAGATCTTATGAGAAATTAGCCTACTCTCAAAGCCAGAAGAAGAACAGGCTGGAAATTAGAATTACAGACAGACAAGGAAAGCTTTATATGAACTCAGAATAATAACACTAGGGAAATGTGTTTCTACCCATTGACTATGTAATTACTTCTTTGAGGGCATCTGAGAGGCATTTTGTCAGTTAGCTGTAAACAGGCGGTCTTTGAAATGCAAAGTTCTGCTTAAGATGTTTGTCTTTCCTCTGATTTCTCCTTCCCCACTTCCATTCACTGTTTTTGCCACTGTGCTGCTTAGGGAGTTTAAGAAAAAGTCCCTCCCCCTCTCTCTCCCTCCACCCCTTTAAATAAAACTACATTTTAAAAAGTCTCTACAGTGAAACAAGAAACTTAAGACTATCTTCCAGAAGCAAAACCAACCCCTCTTTTTTTTAATTCAAAAAAGTAACTAAAGGAAAGGACACAATGGAAAGTTTAATAATTACGTACAGGTGTAGGCATGTCATGGCTGTTGCTAAGGCACAGAGAAGGCCAGACTGGATACAGACTCTGAGACAATCAGCCCCTTTTGGGCAAGCTCATATTGTATCAGTAAGTGCACATTGTCCATTTCAGGCATCTGGTCCTCAGCGTTTAAGGCTAGGAAGTAGTTAGTCACATATATAATATCAGGTTGGGCTCAACACCTGGGGATTGCAAGGACAAATGCTCAGTTTCTTGATCTGTCTGTACCTGTAGTATTATTAACCCATTGCTCTTTCAAGAACATTCCAGTCATCTCTCTGATTTTTTCCCCGTTTGCCTTCTCTGCTGTCTTCCTCTTCATTTACCTTGGCAAAGTTTACCCAAAGCATGTGAGGTTATACTTGCTAATAATATCCTCAGGGGAGCAATCCATCTTTATTTGGTCTAAAACTGATTGATTAGTTCTTCTTATAGACCAGAGCACTTTCAGGAATTTATCTCCAAAGTCATAATTTGGAGGCATCTATTTTCTTCCTCTTACTGTTTCTCAGTATCCCACTTTTATAGCCATACATTAACCAAAACCATTATTTAATTACTCCAACCTTTGTTGTCAGTACAGTGTCTTTATTTATGATCTTGCCCATATTTTCATTCACTTCCTCCTTCTTTATGTCTCCAGAATGCTGTTTATTTTTAACTCTTCACAGCTCAAGGAAACAAAACTATAATTTTGTTTCTTCATTGTTAAAATGCCTAGCATGCAAGTTAGCATTACTTTTCTATTTAATTTTAGCTTGTATTTTTCATTTTCTCCCTCACACGCACTCTCACACACATTATGTGTGTAATTTTTATTAAAGATTTTTTTTAAAAAAGGAAGATTATATTAGAAACTAATATAAAAAAGAGAGGAAAGAAATAAATTTGCAAAGTTTGGAAGCTTTTTTTTGTATCTTTTTTCTTTCTTTTCTATTTTTCTTTTCTTTTTTCCGTTGCATTTTTCCTTTTGTTCTGTTCATTTGGAAAATATATTTTAAAAAATATTTAGAATGATCAAAATGCAATGCCTTTCCTATTAGAAAACTTATATACTTATAAGTCATTTTTTCCAGGTCTAGAAAGTTGATGTCTGAAGGGAGACATACAGTAGTAGAGATTCACAATAGAAAGGCATGTGCTAGTGCAGTTATGGTCCTAGGATTAGAATTAAGGAGATCTACACTCAATCCACACATAGTCATGGAACTCAGAAGCTGACTTGGGCTGGTCTGTAGTGTTCTATGTAGGCATTAAAAATTATAGAGAGGTAAGTATTCATTTTGTAAGCACTTTTGATTGACCCCATTTCTCAGCAATGTCATTCAAATAACATTAGACATCCACAGACATCCATAAATTCATCAGGGATGCCTGCAGGAAGAAAGTCTTGTTGGCTTGAAGGGTTGACTGATAAACTACATCTGATTACAGTTTACTGTGTTGTCTAATTTATAAGTATCTTATTCATGGTTAGTATCAGACTCAGACACAAAGCCTTAGAGCAGGGCCGGATTTAGATGAAAAGAGGCCCTAGGCTATTCCACTTATGAGGCCCTTTCACCTATAGTGAAAGTGTAATTTTAATTTTGCTAACAGTTTGAATGTAGGCCCCTCTTGATCTTGAGGCTCTAGGCTGAAGCCTAGTTAGCCTATAGGAAAATCCGGCCCTGCCTTAGAGTATCAGACAATCATTCACATGAGTGGTATGAAAGTAGTGAGGAGAAAAGACTTTCTTTTTTATTCCCACTGATAAAATAAAGATATTCACCAAATATTAGTGCTGTAAGCTCAGGAAATATTTCAATCCAAACTTACAGAATTCACTGATACAGTGATAAGTGTTAGCTTTAAAAAGGGCTCAACACATTCTTGGTAGGCAGAACCTGGAATGACTGCTAAGAGGCAGTTCATATTCAGAGCCAGTATGCTGTAAATGAATAGTGGCCATCTCGGTGCTCACTGTTGAAAACTGAAAGTTAGTCTAGCTAGCTAGACTAACTTTCATCCAGAAGGGCCTTGTTTTGCCATACACAATGAGTGCATAAATTACCTACATAGCCTAGTTCACGATCAACCAAAAGAAGAGCAAAAAAGACCTTGAATTTGCTACCATTTGATTATGATGCACAGAGGTAATTTCAAATCTACATTTTTGTTGAACTGTTTATTAGAGGTTCCAAAGGATCTTTCTATGGTGCTCAGAGTAGGGAGTTCTAGGCTGCAACTCTGTCATAAGAGACTCCTCCAATCTTGAAGCTTTCAAATGTGTTGGAATTATAACTCTTAGGCATTTCAACCAAAGCGCCCATTGAAAGATTATGGACTAGGGAAGCTGAGGCAGACAGATCATCTCAGAAAGAGATGCCCAACATGAGTCCTGTTCCTTCTCTTTTCCTCTCATCTGCCAAGCCCTTTTCATAAACATAAGGGAGGAGAAGAGGAGGGAGAGAAGATGAACAGCAAGAGGAAGCCAGAAGCAGCCATCTTCAGGGGCCTGGTCTGACCAACTCCCAAAGCAGAATTGGAGAAACTTTTTGCAGCAGCACCATGGTGTGCCTTCTATGGACAAGGGGTGTGTGTGACCAACCTCAGGAATTCTGTTGGGCTTCCTAGCCAATGACAGGTTTTCCCATGAGTAACTAGCCCATTTCCCCTTGAAGTTACTTTAAGATTTGTTTTCTTCCATAAATGAAAGCAACCTGTGGCCTGGAATTTGCCTGATGATGTTCCATGTCTTAATTTCCCCCTGCTTTGCCTTCAGTGTCTTCATTAGCTGTTGTTTCTAATTTCTTTTAAATGAATCAGGAAGCCTAGTTTGGCTGCAGTAAGTAAACTGTCTTTGCAAGAAATAAGGAAACTGTTAGATAGGAGTAGCTGCCACATTGTGTGGGTTACTTAATTTTCTTAATTGAAAATATATGAACAAAAATAGACCTCAGACTTCCTTTCCTTTCCTTCCGTTTTCCCCTTAACTAAAAAAACATCCAAGGCTATAATAAAACCAATTGATGTTTTATATAATGGGAGAAGGAAGGGAAGAAAGGCTGGTGGGTAACTTATTATTTGAGGATTTCTGCATTCCCTTCGCTAGATTATAATTATAATAATATTCATTCATGCAGTCTACAACAATGGCACTCTCTGCCCCAAGGTTATTATTTTTCTAGGCTCCTCTCAATGTGATTGCTCTGAAAATAGCATTGTTTCAAACAGAAGCAACTACTTGATATGTTTACTTTATGGGAGTGAATGAGGTTTGGAAGTTCATGGAAATTTTACTGTGTGAATGCTTCAGATGCATTATCAGTAAAGATGTATTACACAGACACAATATAGACCAACTCATAAAAGTAGGCCCATAAAATCAACCTGGAAATTTATGTATAGGGTTTTTGTTGTTAGAAAGTCTCCTTTACCTAAGGAGAAAAACAAAACAACCAAGGATGTAAAAGTAATGGGAGTAGGAGTGATTTCCAACTTCCTGCTGGTTTTCCCATTGAGTTTCCTTGTGTGTGTATATATGGTAGGGAGCATTGGAAATCTCTCCTCCCCTTCCATTCCCTTTTCTTCAGGCAGGTAAGTGGCTGCTGCCTCATTGGGGGGAGAGAGGGATTGGGGGACTGGCTGGAATACTATCATGGGACATTGAAAATGAAGATCACATGATCCCAGCAGCAGTCCTGCAGCATAGCAGCAGTAATGGCACAGAAGGAGCCATACTTTCCCAAATTTCAATCCATTTGAAGTCATAGGTCCCTGATTTTTGATGCATTCACTAAGTTAGCTCATTTGAGATATCTTCTAAAATTATTGCCCTATCATGCACCATTTCACTCAGTTCAAGGTCATAACAACAAGCATTTTAATTGCATATAAAGATTATTTCCATGACATGTTGAACCACAAACTAACCAAAAACATTTTGGCTGCCATTTTAAGTAAACTAACCTGTTTATTGTTCTCTGGAATGTGCAGTCCCAGGCAACCAGATTGAAAAAAATGCTATTTATATTAATTGTGGCTAACTATGTTAATCTCTAGTCAAGCTTGCAAAAATGTCATTTTTCTCTGTATGTAAATAGTTGTTCTTGCGATGTAATCTCTTAACCAAAAGAGTGGTACTCGCTAAAAAGGAAGAGATTGAGACAAAAACGGATGTACAAAGTAATTGCCAAAACTCCCTTGCAATAAGCTTCCAATTACCTTGAGTCACCCCATCAAATAGAGCAGTTGTGCTTCTGCAGACAACAGCTACTAAATAACATCAAGCTACAACAGAGAGTTTTAAAGATATTTTCACCCCTGTGGTTCAGCTAAACTGATGGAAGAGTTGGGAGAAGAAAGAAGAGGAAGTCTGTGGTCTGTTTTTATATGCTTGCATCTGGATTACAATTTATTTATATGTGCTAGAGCAAGACAAGGCTGGGTTCTTGAACCCAACCTCCATTCCTGTGGTATGGGTGGCAGGAAATAGGACATTTGGGCAGATAGCTGTTGAGGGGCGGGGGGCAGGTGTCAGGTGAGAGAATGGAAAAAGAAAAATTGGAAAATAAATTGCGAAGACTTTAACTTACTGTTCTTCTTTAACTTCTGTAACGTCAGAAATATCCATAAAAGTGATGTCTTGCTTAGAGGTGGAAAGCAGAATGAGGATTTGAACGCAAACAAAGGCAAAAGTATAAAGTATGTAAGTCAAAGAGCTATTCCTCATTAGTGTTTTAATTCATCCCTCACCCCCTTGCTGCGATGTTGAAAATAACTCCTGTCTTAAATAGGATTGTCTGAAGTATGCTCTCTGTTTTCTTTTCATGCACTTTTCTAAGCTAGTCCTTTGCCCTCTTGGACTGAGAGCGAATATTTTCAGATTAGAAATTGGTCACTATCATGGCGGAATAACCCATCAGCTACTGATCCAAAGAAAGGGTCTAAATATATCCTCTCTCATGCCCAAGATGTACCTCAGGTTGCCTCCCTAATAAGAGTACTGGAAGCTGTCTAGCATTTTCACACTTGTTTCTTTTTTGGTCTCTTGTTAGTGAAATGGTTTGGTCTCTTGTTAGAGAAATGGTTATTTTTAAGAATGGGAAAAACTGGCATAAAACTGGGTTGGACATAAGGTCAAGGCAATATGACATGATGAAGGTGGAACATTAGAGTCCCGGGGCCAACATTGTCAAGTAGGCAAAGCAGGAATCAAAATATTGTAACACTGACTGTAAAGAGGGAAGGAATTCTAGGAATGCCATGTTAGAAAATACATCTATAATAGCAACTCCATTAGAAACTGTGCTTAGGGTTAGGGTTGCCCAGTTCAAGCAAACGTCCTTGCTTCCAGCCTAGTTTAAATTATGCTACAACAAAAACTGGACAGAACATTTTGCAGCATAAGAGCAAATTGCCCAACATTAAATGAAAAAACAGGAGTGAACTTCATCAAGAGTTTGAACCATTAGAGTAGGTTTTGCAAAAACAACAACAAAAAAAAGAAAAGAAAAAATATCAAGCAATTTCATTTATTTAAATCAGATAATGTGTCTGTTTCCTATTCACATGTGTTCACTATGTTCTTCCACAATAAAATCCAAAAAGGTCATTTCTGAGGCCTATATTTTACTCTGTCTAGCTTTTAAATACTTTTCACTTAAAGACATAGAGCCTTCCAGCACTATTGCTAGAAGTTTCTGGATAGTTGGAACAGGACATAAGGGGTAATTACTCTTAACATTCTGTCTTTCTTCATTTTTTTCCCAGTCTCCTGACTTGGTCATTGATTAGGCAATGGGGAGAGAACAATTGGAAGCACTTAAGACAAGAAGAGCAGGAGCAAGTTTTATTCAAACTACAGTCAGAAAGGTTTACAAGGAGTCCTGGGAATGCTGTGGAAGTGATTTGAGCAAGTGGTTGCTACAGAGAAAGATCCCCAAATGTAAGTATGCAACAGAAAACCAATTCATGTTGACCCCTGTGATTATGTTAAATTAACATTACGGGGGCATCTAAGTTTAGAAATGGCAAAGTAATCCTTTTGCAGACAAATCGGGATAGACTGTGTAATGTACACCTGCAATCATTCATTCTTTTTACATATACGTAACTGCTTTCAATCTGATCCTCTTTCATTCTCCCTGCCAAACTACCTCAATATTATTTTTTCATACTAGTAGCTCATGTTTGTATTCAATCCAAATTCATTCAGCATCCATTCATTCTTAATCTGATGTTATCTTGTTTCACTATGCATACTTACTTGATAGACAATTCCCACTGCATTCCACTTACTTTTATTTTTCATGAGATATCCAGCTCTCACTTTCATAAAACAAAGTTCCCAGAAGGATGGTGTTATCCATAGCCATTTTGCTTTTTTAGGGAAATATGGCGCATAACTACTCTTCAACCAACATTTCAGTAAATGTTCTACCTGCTATAAGAATTTCGGTTCATGAGGCAAGAACTAGCAGTACCCACACTAGACAGGGCCTTAAAGAAAATATACCACAACTGCCCAGCTTCAAGACCAACAACTGTTGGTCTAGGTAACTCAATTTACAAGGGAAGAAGGAAAAAACCCTAAGTTTCAACCTCTGAGGATATAAACCTCTTCACTCCTCACACTACAGCAAACTATCAACAATTCTATATTGTTCTTATCTGCAATAACTTCTTGCTTAGACAAGCTGTTTCTATGACATGTCTGCCAAATGGAGCCAAGATGTTAAGGTAAAGGCAGGGGTGGGTTCTAAATTTTTTTACTACCAGTTCTGTGGGCGTGGCTTACTTTGTGGGTGTGGCTTGATGGTCATGTGACAATTATTTAGGATTTAGCAGAGGTACTGGTCTACCAGGCTTTTAACTGCTTGCAGAGCTGTACCGGTCTACCCATTTATTTTGGCAGGCACTGGTCTACTCATGTATTTTTGCAGGCACCGGTCTACTCATTTGTTTTCTTTTAACACTGATCAGCTGTAGGACGGCCCTTTGAAACCCTGCAGCAAGAGTTTAAACAGTTTTTTTCCCTTTAGCCATCAGCTGGGACTCAGGAGGCAGCAATAGATTGGGGGTGGGGCCAAATAAAAAGCAAAAATAACACGGGGGTGGGTGGGGGGATGGGGGGGTAGAACTGGTTCGTTGATGTCATATCGTCACCGCTACTGGCTCGGGAGAACCGGGCCGAACTCGGAGGAACCCACCACTGGCTGAAGGTAACATAGAAGATGTATGAGCTCTTGAGTTCCCCACCCAGAAACCTTGTGGATCTTTACACCCTGGATCTGCCTTTAGATTTTGGGATACTGGCTTAGTAGTTCCTGCTGCTGCCACCTATCTTCCAGGGGGATGCTTTGCCTGGCATACTCTCCCTATTCCTGATATGTATGTCAGAGCTCTCACACTCTGTGTTGCCTTTCTGATAATTAAAAAGTAAATACAAAACTTGAAATAATTTTTATAATACTATTTCTTGGCTACATAGCATAAAGATATGTGGCTAAACAATAACAGCTGCTCATACAAACAGAAAACAACATCTTAAATGAAACTTAGTAGATACTATGAGCAGACCACAAGACAGTGGTTGCTACAAATGAAACAAGCATTCTCTGCCCAGGACATTACCAATTTCAAAGTAAGAGTACTTAGTTCTCCATCTTAACCATGATGATATCAACATGATGAAATATACACTCTTTCCCCTTGTAGTTACCCATGCAAAAATAAATAATAGATCCAAAATCTGTACAAAGAATATTTTTTTTGGTAGATATGCTCCCATCTCCTCCTCCTCCTCCTCCTCCCCTCCTCCTAGCACCTTTAGTTGTAGTGGGAGATTTTTATTATGGTTATTGACCTGCATTACAAACAAAAACTCATAAAAATAAAAGCAAAATAAAAGCAAAGCAAAATAAAATATTTCAGTTAGTAGTGGGTTCATCAGTGGATAATAAAAGTCTGTCTAATTAACAAAATTTAGTTACATTCAAGGAAACTGAATCATATTGATCTGATAATAACAATTGTACATAAAAAAGATTGGAATTTCCCAGGTGTTTTACCAGGTAAGATGTTATAAGATGGGTCTTTGCGTCCATATAGAAGGTACCAATGGACATGAAAATAGTTTCAACAGCCCCTTATCTAGAGGGGTACAGTCTCAACTCATAGGGGACTTTTAATATTAACCCTCCAAAACCATTGTGGAGAGGAGTGTACTAAAGTTACACTCTTTGGATTGTGGAGGAGATAGTAGACCATACTTTTTGTAACCCCCAAGAAGCAAAAACCACATAATTTTCAGGAAGATAAGTTTAATTATTGTCTTGGACAGAAAAGACTTCACAACTGTACATTCCCAGTCTCAGTTTAGTGAGTAAATTAAAGCAGAATCTCTTTTAAATGCTTTCTTTCCATATCTCTTACATCTGGACTTCTCAAATAATCCAGCTTCTTCATCCTAAGCTTTTCCATAGTATCTCACATTCTTTTCAACCTCTATCTTATCACTTCTCTGGTGTTCTGCCCCCAAATTCAGAAGGATCATTTTTGTTTTATTTCTAGCAGAGGAATGGGATGGAATACTCTGACTCTGTGTAAGTGACGAAGAGCCATACCTACTTATAGGAGTGGAGATTGTGTGATTGAATCTACAGACTACAGTCTACATTTGTAACAGATGACATGTCAGGGCATCTGTGATTTACTTTTGAACCCAATACCAAAGTACACAAATTCATCTACTTACTTAAGTTTTTTGCCATTTATATATAACTTATCATTATTCAATACATTTACCTTGTCAAACATAATCTACCTGGTTTTGATCAGTAATTTGCAGATCTATACTTATTACAACCTAATGTTCAATGCATATATTTTGGTTTATCATAATGTGGCATCATCTGCATATAACAATATGTATACATTCACATGGCAAACTGACACAACTCTGACATCACCATTAACATTTCTTTTACATTTATTCATAAATACAGTGAATAACCAAAGGGAGATTACACACCTGTGTTGTGCTCAATGTTGAACCATTTGCTAAGTCAAGGGTGTCAAACTCGCATTGTCATGTGATGTATCGTGACTGTTTTCCCCTTTGCTAAACTGGGCGTGGGCATGGCCAGTGAGTGACACATCTGGCCGACGGGCTTCAAGTTTTACAGCCCTGTGCTAAGTAGTCCATTTATTCTCATGTATGTGTTATTTTCATCATATCTTACTCCTATAGCATTCAGCAACTAACTTCAGTATTCATACAACATGTTTTATAATTCAAACTTATTCACTTTATCATACATTTTTTCTACTTCAACCAACATGCAATAAACTTACTTTCTGACATTCATGTTTCTTAATGAATATCTAATGAATCTAATGAAAAGAAAAGGTTTGGCCTGTGTACCTTCTGTCTGATTATGTGTACCCACTGATAAATTATTACACTACATTTCCCAAGTTTTTCTCATAGTCATCTTTTGTGCCCTTATGATTAAAATTCTGCCAAGCATTTTCCTAGGCAGACTTAAAGACTCTTCTATTGATTTTGCAGGAAAGATTGAAGGCAAACAAGGTCCAGGCAGAAGAAGAACATCAAAACCTAAGGGACTGGTTTAGACAAAACTCAGCAGCACTTTTTCATGTGGCTGTTGACAAAAATAGGATTGCCAACATGATTGCCAATGTCTGATGACAGATATGGCAGAAGAAGAAGAAGAAGAATTGATTTTGCATTAATCTTGTTACCTTTTTCTTGAACAATGGTGGTACCCTTCAGCATGGATGCATTTTTTGCTCATAGTTAAATATGTTGTGCATCCCCTCCATAAGCAAACCATGTCTATTGTTTAACAATTCACCATCTAATTCTTGCAGTTTTAATGTATCGTAACATTCTCATAGCATCTATGACTTCCTTATGATCAATTCCTCCTGTATAAACCAAAAAATGGGGCAGTGCTGGATTTCAGGAGGTTTTTATTCATTTACTTATACTTTTATTATTTTTGAAACAGTGACAAAAAGAAATGGGGAAAAACTGTGCAAAGATGAAAATATGTACATTGTCAAAGACAATAGAAAATTCTTTTAAAAGAAAATGAGGAAAAATACAACAAAGGGGGAAAAGTGTTATATATCATAGTTATATAAATGTACTATAAGTATAAATATACTTAAATAATAATTGCATTAGACAACTATATATAGAATCATAATTATTTACTGTTAAAACAGTATTGAATATCAGGAGTAAGAGTCTCTTAGGACAAGCTGAAGGAAGTGGGTTTAATTACAGGCACTATTTCAAATATTCTGTGGTTACGTAGAGAGAAGGGAATGAAGAAAGATGTAAGTAGGAATCAGGAAACAGTATTTCTTTTTTCTGTTTGCCCTGAAAAAGAAAGAAAATTATAATTTTACTCAGTGGCCATTGCAATACAAGAATGCAAATGCACAAATAAAAGTAGAATAAAATGTACGGAGATTTAAAACCAAATTGAACAATACATCAAAGCATAAAAGCATTATGACCATTCATTCCCTTTATTGTCAATTCTAATCTCAAAGAGAAGAGTTGTTGGAATGTCTGGTTACTGTAGGAATCTTTGCAACCTGCTCAGTAATGTGAGAATATATTGAAATATGGCAAAGAGATGGAACAAATAAAAAAAATGTATGATAAAGTGGATGCAAAACTTCAAAGAAATAATCATAGTACAATACTGTGGTTTACTTAAGAGAAATCTAATTTAAGAGAAATTAATATAAAATGTGTTAAAGATGGTATATATCTACACCAATAATTATGATGATAGGCAAATCGTATAACAATAAATGCTGACTATGTTGTAGCAAAGAAGAAACATTTTTATTATGTGTGGTGGTTATGTAAAAGAAAATTTCAAAAGTACCAGAAAGAAATACACAAAAGATGCTCAGAAAATCTTAAAAGTAAGATTTGAATAGAAACCACACATATTTTTATTACTTATGATCTCAGAAAACCTAAATGAAAAGTAACACGATAAGATATAAGTTGCTGCAAGAACAGATTTGGCACAACATTGAAAAAGAATAATTTTGTTGACAATACAAGATTGGGAAAATAAAAAGGAAGAATATGCAGCAATGACAAAATTGACAATATATAATAGAAGCTCAAGCAAATTTAAGCAAGAACAACTGCTTTTATTTACTACCTATTACACAACAGGGCAAATTTAGACATATGGAATATGTTTTCTGGAAAAAAGATTATAAGACCAATTAAAAATAATGGATGAAAGGGCTTTAATAGATACTAGCAATGATCTTCAATGTTCAATATAAAAGATAAAAATCTAAATTGTGGTCAACAGTAAGAGAAACAAGTGGAAGACATGAAGAGAATGTGTCACTAGCATGTTATCCCACAGTGTTTTTATTTGTGCTTAGTAGTTGTTCTCTTTGTTTTATTTGTCACTATCTAATACAGATTTTGTTCCTTCTATTTCAGTATGCTAATAGTAAAAATATTAAAAGAAAACCATAAGAAAACTTCTTCATGGATTTTGTCACAATTTAACATCTGTGAATGCCATTCCATGGCCAGGGAAGATATGACAAGAGAGTCCTTCTTGGATTGACCTATATTTGACAAGTAAACAACATCAATACATTTTCAATTCTCTGCTACAACAGATGCATTTATGATTAACCAAGAGAAAGAGATAATTTCTCCCATCTAGGACTGTGAACAAACTTAGTGCAGCAAAGCTTTCTTCAGTAAGGGAAAAGTTAGTGTACAGAGAACATGCTTTATCAGAATTTGTTTTAAATTTATTATGCACTTTGAAAAAAATGACAATGGCTGATGATTTCCAAGTTGAACCCAGAGTCCTATTAACAAATCTGGCTTCTTAAATGCACTCTGTGCTCTCTATTTGGGGCAAAGCTTATATAATACAGATGTTCTGTTGGGTGATAAACTTGAATAGAGTCTCCTATGTCAATGATTCTTGATAACATCTAACAGCAGTCCTGTGGTATTTGAAGAAACTTTTCTCAACGCTGAAACATTCATTAGTCAGTTTCTATTAATAGAAATGCTATTGGAATCTCAGAAAAAGGGCTGTAATTCTTCTGGTAAACTTGTTTTGTGAACTCTCCAGCCTTATTTTTGTCCCCCAAATCTCTGTACCATTAATGCTTAAAATCCACTTTTCTCTACATAAACATTGTGCAGGTTTTCTAAATGTCTATCACTATGGAAGAGAAATCAGAGTACAAGTACCCTTATGACTGGCTGCTTAGTGACCATTTGAAATTATGACCTACCTGAAAAAAAGAAGATTTTTGACCTAGATCTAAAGTTCTGACAGTTGCCCCTCCCATGGTCATATGACACACTTTGAGCACTCAACAAAATGGATTTTATGACTGTTTGCAGTGTCTGATAATCATGTGAGCATGTTTTAAAATGGTTTTGTAGAGAACTGGCACTTCAAGTTTTCAGCAAAACTGTGCTATAGGAATAATGGATTTGCTTAACAATCCTGGCATTTGTACTTAAATGACAGTATTCCCTTAATGACCGTCACAAAAAAATAATCATAACTGACTTCTTTTATGACAGTTACAACTTGCAACCATAATGGGAAGACTCCATTACAGTCATAATTTGAGGACTACCTGTACTGTATTGTAATAGAGTTGTCTCAGCTTTTTGACTGCCTGCTTATAGATGCTCTATGTATCCTCCTCTATAGCTGCTGTCTTTGACACCTACACTATGCATGACATGCTTTCGTGATCTCATGCCGACATTGATCTTAATTGTCTTGGATTCCTTTTTAAAATTTTTTTGCAGAAATCATTCATCTTGGTCAACCCCCTCATAAGATGATGAGGGTAAGGACTTACCACAGAGCTTGTTTCTGTGTATACCAGAAGAGGCATGTTCTTATCTCAATAGATGGAGAAAAAAACATGAAATTCAAATTCAAATTTAAAGTGATACTCATTGCTGAAATAAAAATTAAAAGAGGAAAGAACCTGTAATGTAAGTCTGTTTCATGCCTCTTTTAATACGTACACTGTCTGTTAAAGTTTAGGAGGGTCCTACCAGGGGTGAAATGTTACTGGTTTGCAATAGTTCAGGTGAATCAGTAGTGATAAAAACTACCGGTTTGCGCGAACCGGTAGTTAAAAAAAGCGACTGGTTCATCTGAACTGTTATTTCCGACGATCAGCTGTGCTGCGTGGTTTATATTCGCTAGAAAGCAGGAAATCCTGCTTTCCAGCGAAGCTAAATCGCATGGCAGAGCTGTTCTTCCCCCTCACTGTTCTACTTATCTTCCCAAGCCTCCTTTTTCCACACTCCTTTGTGAAGTGTGTGTTTGGTGTGCACTGCGCATACACATGCAGCGTGCTTTTAGCATGCAATGCGCATTTGCTCACGTGCAGCGTGCTTTTGGCACACACATAACAATCCCCAAACACCCCCACCCACCCACCACAAATTCCCCACCCCTAAACCACCCAAACATCCACACAACAGACCAAGTAATGCTATTCAACAGCTCACTGATGGTGGCCCTTTAGTTCATTGTTGAGCGCAATTATAGCTCTGGGATAAAAACTATTCAGAAAACGTATGGTCTGAGTTTTAATTGTTCTGTATGTTCTACCAGAAGGCAACAGTCCAAAAAGATTGTAAGCAGGATGGGAAGAGTCTCTGAGAATGTTATGCAACTTCCCCCATCAGCGAGATTTGAAGATGTCGTCCAGGGCTGGTAGCTGGAGCCTGATGATATTCTGGGCAGTTTTAATGATTCTCTGTAGAGCCTTTTTGTCCGCTACAGAGTTGCTCCCATACCATGCAAGAATGCTGTATGTCAGGACACTCTCAATGGTGCTGCAATAGTAGGACAGAAGTAGATGTTGAGATAGATTTATCTTCATGAGCATTCTCGGGAAGTACAGCCTTTTCTGTGCCTTCTTCACAAGCATGTTAACATTCATAGTCCATGCGAGGTCCTTTGAGATATAAATGTCCAGAAATTTAAAACTACCAACCCTCTCCATCTCCTCACCATTTACTGTATGTACAATGGTAAATGTACATCTCTCTTCCTCCTGAAGTCATTAACAAATTCTTTAGTTTCGTTGGTGTTAAGTGTAAGATTATTTTCTTTATACCACAATGTCAGCCCTTGTACTTCCTTTCTATAAGCAGACTCATTGTTCTTATTAATGAGCCTCACCACTGTCATGTCATCTGCAAATTTAATAATTCCGTTGGTGTTATACAATGGGGTGCAGTCATGTGTATACAAGGAATAAAGGAAGGGGCTTAGCACACAACCCTAGGGGGCTTCTGTGCTTAGTATCAGAGTAGAGGAATGGTGAGATTCCATCCTTACTGCCTGAGGCCTATCTGTCAGAAAATCCTTTATCCACAAACAAATCCTCTGATTTATACCCAAATTGGACATTTTAAAAAACAACCTGTTGGGTAGAATGGTATTGAAGGCAGAGCTATAATCCACAAATAACAACCTTACATATGTTCCCTGTTGTTCCAAATGATTCAAAAAGTAACTTTGAGACTAGTCCTCACATTTATCACCATTGCAGCATCCTGCAGTCATGTGATTGCCATTTGTGTGTTTCCCAACTGCTTGTGACAAGGTGAGTTAAAAGAGAACATGGAAGTAAAATTGTAAGCCACGTGATGTTTTGCTTAACAACTCAGGTGATTCACTTAATGACCAAAGAGATTGTAAGCCTATTGCAATCTTGTGATGATTTGGCGCTAAGCAATGGAGTTGCTGATCCCAATTCCATTTGCTAAATGAGAACTTACAGTATGTATATACAGGTAGTCCTCAATTTACAACCAAAACTGAGCCCAGAATTTATGTTGCTAACTGAGAAATTGGTTAAGGGAGTTTTGCCCCATTTTACAACTTTTCTTGTCACATTTGTTAATTGAATCACTGTAGTTGTTAAATTAGTAACATGGTTGTTAAGTGAATCTGGTTTTCCCATTAACTTTGCTTGTCGGAAGATTGCAAAAGGTGTTCACGTGACCCCGAGACACTGCAATCGTCATAAATGGGACTCAGTTGTCAAGCATCCAAATGTAAATAATGTGACCATGGGGATGCTGCAACGGTCATAAGTGTGAAAAATGGTCATATGTCACTTTTTCAGTGCTGTTGTAACTTCGAATGGTCAGTAAGTGAACTGTTGTAAGTCGAGGACTACCTGTACTGTAAGTGAATACTGTAGAATAAAGCACCAGCTTCTTGTTTTTTGAAAGCTTACCTGATACTTGTACAACTACTGTTTATTTTCTCCATGATTCCACTTTACAGATTCAGTAAACTAACAGTGAATAGCCAATCAATTGTCGGGTCCCTTTGATTTTACTTTTATCAACTAGAATAATTGAACTCTTCACTTCTGTAGGTACCATATTTGCCTTTGCCCTTAAGAGGTTTTTGTATCCCAACTAGACAATCCAATTGGTCCAGTTGGTCATTGTTTCAGACATATTTCCTTACCTAAAAGACAAACAGAAAGACCACAGGGGCACAAAATCAATGGGATTGACTTCTGACTTCCTGATGGCTTCCCCATTGACTTTCTTTGTGAGGAGCTGACAGAAAGCTGCCAGGAACTAACTAACTAACTAACTAACTAACTAACTAACTAACTAACTAACTTCCTCCCTCCCTCCCTCCCTCCCTCCCTCTCCCTCTCTTTTCCTTCCTGCCGCATGAAGTTTAGACTTCCTGCCAGTTTCCCCATTGATGTAATTTTTAAAAAGGCATTGTGCAGGTCAGGTAGGATGTGTGGGAGTATGGTAATAGTTGAGAAGGGTATGCAGGGATTCACAGACATGCATGAGAGGTGCAGTTCAAGGAAGCTATGCACAAGATGTCCATTTCAGTCAAATAATGAAAGTAGGGTATGGCATAGACTGGGAAGGGTGTGCAGGGATGTACAAGGGGTGCCACATGATTGAAGAAGGTTCATGGGGCTTGGCATGAGTCAGGAAGGGTATATGGGGTGTACAAGAGGTGCCACACAGGTTGATGAGAGTGCATGGACAAGTGCAAGTGGTGCCAGATGATTTGTGGATAGGGTATGAAGGTGCAATGTGATTTGGGGAAGGTGAATGGGATGTTGTATGGATCATGAATGGCGTGTGGTGTGTGTGTGATATATGGCATGTATCGGGAAGGGCACATGGAACTGCAGCACAGGTCAGAAAGAGTGTGCAGGGGTGCGTGAATAGCCAACATGACATAAGCATAGAAGGGCTGGGGAGGTGGCATAGATGGAGGAAACTTACCTGAGAAACTTGCTTCCCCATTGCCAATGCTTCCTGCAAAGACTTTGCTTTTGGGAAGCTGGAAGGAAGTATGGCAATCATGATCAAATGTATACTTCCTGCTGGCTTCCCCATTGACTTGTGGAAAAATGTCAGGGAGCATTGGAATGACAATCATGTGACCATGACTGACTGTGGCAACATGATGATGCTGAAGAGGCCACAACGTCCCCAAATTTCATTCTCACTGGATTGATGGGTCCTGGTCTGTCAGTTAGTCCATCTGAGATACTTTGTTCATTGAAAACTTGTTCCCATATGATGCACTATTTGTCCAATTGAATGTTACGAACAGACAAACAGACACAAGAATTTTAGTAGTAAATAAAGTAGATCTTGCATCATGGCAGGAGATACTGGTAGCTATAAAGAAATATTAGTAAAATCAATGTGCTTTTTTGGTCCCAAGTGACTCATTGTGGGCAACAATTTCAGGTTTTATTTGAGGTTTATGTTTGCTTTTGTGTGATTATTTTTGATTTTAACATTGTTCTAATTTTCTTATTTTTAATTATTTGGAGGGGGATTGATGTTTTACACTGCCCAGACACCTTTGGTGTATCTACATATTATTGGTTTTTATATAGCAATAGAGTATTTAAGATGCATCTCTGTTTTACAAATGAACCAGAGTCATTGAGAGCTGGGTGGCATACAGGTTTAATAAATTATTATCTCCCAGAAGACTGGTAATTTTTTTCAGTAAGTGCTGAACCACATGACTGTGCATATATTTTTGTTAATAAAATGACTGTATCTTTAAAAAAGTTGTTTGTGTAATATACTGTTTCTTGAATTGATTCTACTGATCCATTTTTTCACATGTCATTTTTCTATGGATTCTCTATATGTTTTAATCAAACCAGATAATGTAATTAGATACTTCTTTCTTGATGCATTTGATGACTAAAATTGTAATCTCAGGTGGAATTTATAGAAAGCATAAAAAGCTTCTATCCTGTTATCATTATTTCTTCATTTAACAGAATTATATATTTGAACTGACAAAAACTCAACCTCTAGCTGCTGTCTCCTATTCATTCTCCTAGTCAACCTGCTTAACCAAGTAATAATGGCATTTTTGAACAAATTAGCTTCTCAAATTATGTAAATAAGGCATTATCACTTTCATTCAATCAAGTTTCCTGCAAACAATTACAAAAGAACTGAAGGAATTTTAGCATTTCTAGATCCATATTTATACATTTAATAGTCTGGTAATGAGTAATCCTGATTTCCTGCCAATATAATATCAGGATTAGATTAGGTGAAATTGCCTCATAGACTTCTGCTAGTTTTTTGAGAAATTATTTGGGTTAAATTTTGAAGAAGGTACTGGGCCCTAGTTCACACTGCTTAAATAATATACCTTAAAGTATGTTGAAATAAAAGTTGTACTGTTCCACCTTTATAGCCAAAGAATATAAGTTTGAACTAATATAGATTTTGCTGCATTTTTTCTCTTGGATCCTTATTTCAGTGCAGAAATCCCCATTAGATTACCGACTACAATTCAGGGACTCAAATATGTGTAGTCACAAGGAACAATTAGACTTAATCAACATAAACAGCTTGTGGAATAAACATATTCCACAAAGCACCGCACCCATTTCACATTTTGGATTTTAAACTTAGCTGAGGACTCCTCAAACCCCAGCATGCTCTGGCTCTCAGAGTTTTTCCTAATTAGATAGCAAGAATTAGGATTCTATAGGTCCACCTGAAAAAGAAAAGGAGACACAGGATTCTCCAGCCTTTTCTGTTTCCATTTCTCAATGGTCTGAAAAGTTGAGTTTCTAACTTGTCGACCCACTACTGTCTTAAAATGCCACCCATATCCTCTTTACTATTATATCTTGGACTTCTAGCATGGTAGGTGCCTCGGCTCCGTTGTGCTACGTTAAACAGGGCATAGGTTCTGCAAACCTTTCCAACCAGGTGACATGGGTTTGAGTGAGCTGCTTAAGTTCATAAAGTAATAGATATTATTCTCAGGTATATGCTCCTACGGCAGAAATCACGCTGCTTTGAAAAAGGCACGTTGGGCTGTCAGGAAAGGACGTCATATGCCAGATTTTTGCCGACGTTACCCATAGTGGGACTAGAAGCGAAATTCTTTGCTAATTTAAGGGATGTGCGAAACATGCTCTGCCCGAACCTTCTGCTCCCAGGATAGCTATTCTCAAACCACTGTCGCTTCATCAGTCCGTGCTCGGAACAAAAAAGCCTGTTTCGGAGTACCGGCCAAAACGCTGCTGTTTTGGGGCGGCAGTGGTGGTGGGGGAAGTGAGAAAAGGCGACGGCTGGAAAGAGCAGAGGAAATAGCGGCAATGCACCCCAGACAATCTCGGCGTCGGCCAAGGCTGGGACAGGAAATCTTGAAGCACCAAATTAATTGGGTTTATCTGCTGGTAAAGCCTAAAACCCGGACAGCAATTTCGCAAAGATTGACCTCATCTGTCATTTGGAAGGTCTGGTTTGAGCGCAACTTCAAGGAGTGAACACAAAATCGATGGGCGCCTGTCACCATTTTACCATATTTCAAAAACCATAACTGCACAAACCACGGTTTAGCGGAATTTGTGAACCGACGTCCGAATCTGGCTCCCAAATCACAGAGCAGCCTTTATATGAAGGCTTCGAACAGGAAGAAAGCTGCACGCAAGAACTGGGATTTCCCCAAACTACGTTAAAAATGCCGGTGGCTACTTTTTAAACTGAATTCAGACACCACGCTTAATTCGATCCCTGGATTAACCCATTTTCGGGATTTCAGATAAACTGTAAACCATTTACTACCTGAATCAAATGAATTTTCCCAACACACTTAAAAATTAAAAACCGATGAAAAAATTAACTAAAGTTTAACTAGCTATACAAAAGCCATTCCTGAATTTTTAACTTGGTTAAAAACTCTCTAACTAAAGAGTTTAGTTTAGGATTACTGTTCTGTGTAATCTAATCTAATCCCTGTTTATGTAAACACAAAATTCGCATGTGTGATCAGAACCATCAGTCTTTTAAACAAACTTGCTTATCCTGCAATAGTATAGATTTGCCAAACAGAATTATAATAATAACTCGGAATAAGTAAGATCAAGACAATTCTAGCCCACTTAATTGGGGGAAGGAGATAAGCAGGGGTGTTATCATGAAAATCACTGAGATACACTTTGGAATCTAAATAGGATTGCTGAGTGCACATTAGTCTGATGCTCATTGTCAGAAAACCTGCTGAATTGGAAGGTAATTTACTTTTGAGAAAACTTGCAAAGGACTTGCTGGAAGAGCCAACCATCTATTTTATCAATACAGAAGGATTAAACACATACCTTGAGTTTTTGAGTGAATCAGAAGGACTATCAATACAATTCTAGATATGTTTACTCACTGAGTTCCCTGAGACTTATTCTCCAGTGAAGGTAGAAATACTGGGTAACTTAATAAAAATGTCACTGTATGTGACTGCTGTAAAAAGAAAACGCAGTCTATTATTGCAATTAAGAAGGACGTTTGAAATATAACAGCCAATTTCCTTATAAAAGATGTGGTCATCACGCTTAAAAGTTATCGTAGCCTTGGGATAGTTGTAACTAAAATGAGTAGAGGGCTAAAATAGTTCCTTAATAGGGAAGGCTGCCGTATCAGTGCTTTTAGATTAGGGGGGAGTCTGCATTATAAAAGTAAATATAATTATATATGGCACCAAAAATGTGGATATAAACAGTTTTTTCTTCTTAACAATGTAAACAGTTGAGATTGCCTATTAAAACTAAGTGCCGGGAAAAGCATGATCAATAAAAAGCAGCACTTTTGTATCGTGATGGCGACTTAAGCTGTAACTCACTGCCATCAGGCATGGTGACAGTCCCAGTTTAGATGCACAAATTTCTAGAAAATTGAGCTATAAATGCCTATTAGCCTTGAATCTGGAATCCCCTATACCAACTCCTAGGGGAAAAGAGCTGATGGCTACAACCCCTTCCTCCTTAGGTATTTGGGCTTCTTCAGTGCATCTGGAAGATATAACGGGACGTTGAAAACTGTGATTATCTAGAGATATAACCCTCTTCTGATCCTAGAAGAGTCTTGCATTGTTAAGAATGATAAGAAGTGAAGACTACCAAGAGCTTCCTTGCCTGAACTGTGGCTACAGTGGGCTCTTGAGTTTTAAGAGACTCTCTCAAATTTCTGCCTTTTCAGTACAGCACAAAGCCCAGAAACACCCCGCTCCCCGCCAGGTAGGAAGTCAGCAGAAAGTTCATTTCCCTTAAAAAGAAAGCAATGGATCAAAGGTGATGCTGGAGCCTGCCCCCATATGTTCTAAGAAGTTGTAAGTCCTACTTTTATGAATGTGTTGCAGAGAGAGAGGTTTATAATTTCTTTCTTCACCACTGAAGTTTACCAGGTTTCCAAGTTTAAGCAAAAACAAGCGTCCTCTGCAATTAAACCCACACATCCTCACACATGCCACAAAATGGAGTATTTGCAGATTGTTGAAAACATCAAATCTTCCACTGCACTGACAAAGCACAGACGCAACATTGGGAGGAAGGAGGGGGAGAAAAGTCTTGGGGGGGGGAGGACGATAAAGGAAAGGAGGGGTTGTGAGCCTCTGCTGTAGGTGGATTTTAGCCTGGACAAATTGGCTAGTAACAGTGGAAGATATAGCAGTCTCGTTGACCAAGGGCTCCTTTCAGGTGTGCCAAAAGTCCTGCGTGCAAAACAGGACAGAGGAGAAAACACAAATTTCATAACCTATGAATCAAAGGATTCCCTGACTCAAACACCCATTCCCAAATTCACCTGCCTAACCGCTTCTAATCCTAGAGAGAGGTCTCTGATTGGGCAGGTAATTCCTGGCAGACCCAGGCCAGTGCTTTTTTCACACCAAGTAAGCTTGGTGCAAACTTGAAAGACATAAAGAATGACATAGCCCACAGTTGAAAACTTACCTAGACTAGCTTTCAGCTACCACGGGAAATAAGAATACTAGTATTTGCTATAGTCTTGATAAGATCCATTAAAAGCATATGTGGGGACAAAACCAAGAATTCTGCTCTGAAAACTTTCTGATTTTCTTCATGAGGACTTGCATTTGAGCAAGCAATGGTGTCTGAAGCCTGGGAGATTTCTAACCTATGATATTTACCACTTGATGTGAAATCCACTAGATAGAATCCAGCCCAAATTAGCAGAGATTCTTTGGAAGGCATTTAGGAGGCTTTTAAATATATATTTTATTACTTCTTTTTCTGAGAATATATAACACTTGGCATCAGCTCTTGGAAAAGCAATGTAATACCAAACCTAATTAAATGTTCAACAACTTCTCATCAGGGACAGGTCGATTGGCTATTACGGGCCAAGAAAGGTTCTCCAGGGGGAGTCTGTGGCATCCCGGCAAAGTGTTTCCTCCTGCTCTCCTCCCCAACAGTCTCCTCTTCTTTGGACAATAAGATGGAAGGGATCCTCTACTCCAAGTCTTCTCTGCTGACTGCAGGGGAGCTGAGTGGCTCCGGTGGTCCTCTTTGCTTAGCCTCCAGACAAGCAGTCCCTGGCACCTCTCCCCTCACCTGTGCTTTTCTAAAGTGGACGGATCCGGAGAGAGAAAGGGATTGAGATGCTGGCTTAGCCACTGCATCTCCACAGGACCTACTCCTACGCTCCTTCCGATTTCCCCAAAGCAGTGGCTCAGTTGAGAGGGTTACCCATTTCTTTTGACCAGTTCCGAACCTCCGTTGTGGAGATCACTGAGTGGGTAAGGGTGATCTCGGGGCTTCGGCGGCCCAACCTGCCTACAAAGATTGGAGGAGACCTTGGGACGTAAATCCACGAAAGCTTCGAGCCCCCAAAGGAAAGCAAGGGCGAGCGGGCGAGCGACCCGTCTCTTAGGCGCGCCGGCTTCCCCGGGCGAGCGGCAGGCTCTCACCTGTCGATCAGGGCGCTTTCTTCAATCAGCGGCAATAAAGGTGGGGGTGGGGGTTGGTCCCTCTCCCGGAGTGGCATTAAAAGGCAGAATAATTGCCATGGGAAGCGAAGAAGGCGAGGCTTGCTCGCCGAGCTCGGAGGGAAGGAAGCTCGCTCGCTCGCTCCCGCACCGTCCCGCCGCCCTCTCGGGCGAGCGCGATGGGAAGCGGCGAGGCCAAGTAGCGGGCGTCGCTGCCGCGGGGGAAGGAACCGGAGTAGGCGAGTGCCGACGGTGCTCCGGATCGGTAGGAGGGCGTCGCGGTGCCCCCGGGAGGCCTGCTGGAGCGGTGAGCGACCCAGTGTACTTCAGGCAGAGGCTGGAGGGCTGCGACGGGAGGGGCCCCCACCCATCCGCCCGCCCTGGGATTCGCGCGACTGGAAGCGCTTTGGGGCAGAGCCGCCCGACGTGCACCAAAGCGGTCGGCGAGAAGCTCCCGCTCCAGTGTAGCCCGGACAACTGGGAAGGGGCTTTGAAATATGGCCTGCGGGGCGGGCTGGGGCGGGGCCGGAGCTCTTCCACGGGGGAAGTGGGTTCAGGAACTCCTCTTCAGCTGCGGGCCTCAATGGAGAGGGGGTGGTGGGAGTGGGTGTGGGTGTGGGTGTGTGTAACAGGCCTGCAGGGAGAGGCTCACAAAGGACCCACGTACCGTAGTCTACAAGTTTCAACCTTCTTTTCCGTCTCTCTCTTCCTGGCCTGCAGGGATGGTTCTTCCTCCCCCCACCCCCCCACCAACTCGCTGTCCCGGTGAAAGTTTTCCTACATTTGTACAGTAAACTCCCTCCCTCTCTCTTTTTGTGTGCATATCTCTCTTGAGAGGGGGCGGACGGCATTCGTTTGCCTGTCCTTAAAAAGCGCTGCTGGGGAAATCTCCAGCGGTATCCCCCGGGCGACAAATCAGGGTCCGGGTAAAACAGGGGAGCAGGTTCCATGTTTCTAAGTAGCCCTGGATCTGGCTTTGAACTACATTTACAGGAGTTTTCGTTGTCCCCTGGCGAGCAGTGAAGTGAATGGCCTTTCGCGAGTTCTGCTCTTTTCTTGGCTGGAGCACAGTTGCACGTGGGTGCGCGCGTTGTGTCCTCGGCTAGGAGTAAAACCGGTGGGTCAAAATGTGCTTGGCTCCAGTGCGGTTTTTCGAGGAAACCGAGAAGGGGAACCTAACGTTGTTCGTCTTCGGTCACTCCCCCCGCGGCCCCCGGTAATCAGCGGAGGGTAATACACGGCAAATCTGCCTTTAGTGAGGAGGAGCGGAGGATGCCACGAGGTTTCCCAAGCCGGCCGCACCCAACAACCTCCCCCTTTACGGGCAAGGTGCTAATCGCGTTCAGACGGCGGTGCCTTGAAAGCACCAAAACCAATTCCGAGGCTGTTCCGGCGCTGCGGGTCCTGTGCTTCGCCACCAGCCGAGGCGTGGTGGCTTTGTTCGTTCGTCACTGTGGCCTTAAGGAGCCGCTTTGAGCGATCCAAAGCCCGCGCATGGCTCTGGGTAGTTGGATTCCGCGCAGTTTGGGGAGCCACCTTCCCAACTGGAGTTCAGAGCGCCCTGAAGGAGCCTGTGGTTTTCTGAATCGGAAGCGCCCCCACTATTTGTCCTAAGACGCTGAGCTCCGTGGTCACAGCTGGGCCTCAGGGAGGTGCCCTGCTTTTGCACCCAAATAAACCTTCGTGAAGTAGCCACGGGTGTCAACGCCCTCAAAGGGGCTTCTGCATTAAGAAGGCGGCTTCAAGCGGTAATTGGATGAGGGCTTTAGGATTTTCTCGCGTTTTCTTTAAAAACTTCGTGGTTGATTTTCCTCGGAGCTGCTGCTAAAATTCTTCTTGCTGCTAAGATCAACCTGGGTTGACCGGGAACAGTTAATTGAAAACGAACTGGGGTGACAATAAAACAGCCCGAGCGGCGAAATATTTCCAGAGCGACCTCTTCAATTCAGCCTATGGATTTCAATCCAAACCTTCCTTTGTACCTATTAAAAACCAGCCGGATTCTCTCTGCTTAAAATCTCCCGAAGCGGACCCTTCTCCTGCAAGTTCAATAGGGCCGGAGTCCTAGGCCGGTTTCTCTGGCTGTGAAATTTGTTAAATTCGCTGAGGCTTTCATCCAATAGACACAGGTCTGGCCTTAAATCGCTCGATTGCGGTATTGCAAATTACGCAGAAAGGAGACCTTTAGCCTGCAGACACGGGGTCTCCGCTTGAAGGGATTATTACCTCTCGATCTAGTCCCCCTACCCGCCCACTTCATCTCTCAGATCTGATAGGCGATTTGTCCTTGCAGTTTTGTGCTGCATTTCCCCAGTTTCGTCCTAATCTTGTTCTGTATGAGATTCAGAAGACCATTTTGTGGTGTTTTTTTAAATGACCCCGTCCATTGTTATTTCCGAATAAGAGTTTTCAAGTTTAAAAAAATGATATCTGCAGGTTAACTCTGTGGTTAAAATTGTCAATATGTAATATTTGCTAGGATGCAATATTTTTAAAAATTATTGTGCTGACCACTAAAGAAGGAACTGGGTCCCAGTGTTTTATTTGCAGAAGGGTCATTTACTGAATGTCAAAACCAGGAAAGGTTAGGTTGGATGCACCCCGAAGTGTGCCCATCTGGTCTTAAGGGAATTTTCTCATAGGTACTTCAAATAAAAATTGCAGCTTAATTTGGTGGAAAATAAAATCAAGCCATATGAAATGTAGGTCGTCTCTAAGAACGATAATACTAGTGGGACAGTTTGAGAGTCTTGCCCTCAGAGAGTATAAATGTATTCTCAGAGGCAGGCTGGCCAGCCTGTTGCATTGCCCAGAAATGTGAGCATGTGCCAAGAGGCGTGTACTCGTCTCAGCAATTAGATGACGTTTCCTTGTCTGACAAGGAGTATCTTTCTGCTTTCTTCTCCAATGTCTGGTCTCTCAGTGGCAAGCTAGCACCCAAAAATCACCACCTGCTCCAAGTCCTCTCTCTTCCTTCTCTGCACTTGGAGCTTCCTTTGGCTAACTTCTAGGCAGCAATTCCCCTCACGCATTTCCCGCAGGGCTTTCCAAAGGCGCTGGCTCCAGGGATCCAGCTCATTGGTATCCCCACCCCCACCCAGAACCTCCTAGCTAGGTGCACACTCACTCTCCTCGCTTCCCCCCCAAGGTTGTTCTTTTGGTAGAGAGGAATTGGGATGGAGCAGTGGGAGAAATGAGTGCCAGCTGGAGGAATCCTACAAGTTCACCTGCTAACCATACTCCTCAATCCTAGCTAGATCAAGGTTTTGCTGAATTGAGATACGGGAATTTCAGACCTAATCCATGGTTTATAAATGGCTGGTATCTTAAGGAGAACCAAAGTGCATCATAATGGTATACTCACACCACTCTTATTGTTGTGCTAGGCTATGGTTTACTGAATCAACCCAACCTTTTAGGTACTCATTGCTCCCAGAAGTGCAGGGCTGAGTTGTATAAGAAGAATAAAATGTGATGTACTGCTATACAGTCGTGAGTATTGAGTGTTGTATACAAATATCCAGATTTCCCTCCTAGCCTCGCTTTTTTCTTCCTGGTCTGCACTATGGTAAAATGAAATACCTTAATTTAAAGCAATAGCAATAGCACTTAGACTTATATACCGCTTCACAGTGCTTTACAGCCCTCTCTAAACAGTTTACAGAGTCAGAATATTGGCCCCCAACAATCTGGGTCCTCATTTTGCTGGCCTTGGATGAAAGGCTGAGTCAACCTTAAGCCAGTGAGCATCGAACTGCCGAATTGCTAGCAGCCATCAGTCAGCACAATTAGCCTGCAGTACTACATTCTAACCGCTGCACCACCACGGCTCTTCAAGATTTTTATAAATAGGCACAACTGCAGGTTGCTGCTTCCAGTAACTTGGTTTGCTGGGACTTTTCCCAGGGAGCATCCATAGGGAGCTCTCTTGATCAGAAGTGAACCTTGCTTGTGGATGCAAATTCATTAAACATGAAGCCACAATATACAAGAAAACAGGCACAAACTATTTCCATTGCAACTAAAAGATCCAACATATGGTCCAGCTTTTTGCAGCCTGAAATTGAGAGATTAATTATTTATCGTGAGACAACCTGCAAGAGTCTCAAAGCACTTCCCCATGTGTTTGTAGTGGAGACATTATTCCTACAAATATTTTATCCCTTCTCCCAGTCCAGAGCAAGTTGTGGAAAGGAATTAGAGCCTTAGGAAATGCAGCTTATTTGGGAAAAAAAGAGAGCAAATCAATGAGGGTATAGGTGAGAACTGAACTCGACTGTTTTGAATTCCAAAGAGGATAGCTTTAGATTAATTCTTTCAAAAGTTAAGCAAGTCTTTACTCAGTACTTGGCTGATATGAACCTCTAGTTTCAGCGAGTTTTGTTGAGCTATTAATGGCTCCACCCCACTCCCTTCCCTGAGTTTGTACAAGGTTGCTACCTAAGCCTTCTGAGAAAATACAGGTTGCATCTCACTTTACTTAGCCATTATAAAGCACTGCCTACCTCCTGACTTCTTTCTCATGCTTCTTTGTAATGAAAAAATAGGCAATATTGTTTTTGGGGATCCCAGCTAGATGCTCAGGCAGTGCTGCTTTTTCTCTCCCCAAAGGTGGAACCAGGAGCTGCTTCTTAAAAAAAAAAAAAAAAAAGTGCCACAGAGTCACATTTGGACCCGTAGCATAGAGACGCCATCACTGTGGAGATGTATATTCCCAAAGAACGTGCAGCACAAACCACAAAGGCAAGACAGCAATCCTGGGATGCTCTCCCTATTCAGCAGGGAGTACCATTGATTTCCATGGGTTTTTTTCTTCAAAGAGCTTAGGTAAGGGATAGTACTCCAGATGACACTATTGATTGCCTTCCTCAAATCAGAGCCTTCCAAAAAGGATGGACCACAACTCCCATAATGCACAGCCAGTGAGCCTGAAATAGAACTTATGGAAGCTGGAAGACAGCAGGTTAGAGAAAACAGCCATAAATAGATAGCGATTATTTATTTAACACATTTCCATGCCAGGGCGATGGAAATGACACCTGGTGACATCCATAGAAAAAATACAATATAAAATATACTTAGTAAAAGAAATAAAACTACAATGGCACTATAACAATGCAAAGAAAATAAAAGAGATGGCAACATCAAATCAAATAAAATGAGGGCATGACTTTCTGAAAGAGGTCAGTCATTAAGAGCTTTTCAAAGACCAGCAAAAGAAAGATTCCTGCTGAGCATCGTGACCTTGTTCTAGCCCTGAACTTTCAGCAAGGGTCCATCCTTGTTACTAGGACTTGGAGGTACCTGGACATCGATTACAATGGAAACTACCGTATATAGCCTTCATTCCAGCGAATCGCCTAGATAAGCTACATTGCCTTGAAAACATGTCATTTTACCAGGATAAATTGAAAATTCCCGAGGAGATAACTATATGGACGACAGGATTCTGGGAGGCTTCGGCGGCCCAACCTGCCTACAAAGATTGGAGGAGACCTTGGGACGTAAGTCCACGAAAGCTTCGAACCTCCCAAGGAAAGCAAGGGCAGGCGAACGAGCGGGCGAGCGACCCGTTTCTTAGGCGCGCCGGCTTCCCCGGGCGAGCGGCAGGCTCTCACCTGTCGATCAGGGCGCTTTCTTCAATCAGCGGCAATAAAGGTGGGGGTGGGGGTTGGTCCCTCTCCCGGAGTGGCATTAAAAGGCAGAATAATTGCCATGGGAAGCGAAGAAGGCGAGGCTTGCTCGCCGAGCTCGGAGGGAAGGAAGCTCGCTCGCTCGCTCCCGCACCGTCCCGCCGCCCTCTCGGGCGAGCGCGATGGGAAGCGGCGAGGCCAAGTAGCGGGCGTCGCTGCCGCGGGGGAAGGAACCGGAGTAGGCGAGTGCCGACGGTGCTCCGGATCGGTAGGAGGGCGTCGCGGTGCCCCCGGGAGGCCTGCTGGAGCGGTGAGCGACCCAGTGTACTTCAGGCAGAGGCTGGAGGGCTGCGACGGGAGGGGCCCCCACCCATCCGCCCGCCCTGGGATTCGCGCGACTGGAAGCGCTTTGGGGCAGAGCCGCCCGACGTGCACCAAAGCGGTCGGCGAGAAGCTCCCGCTCCAGTGTAGCCCGGACAACTGGGAAGGGGCTTTGAAATATGGCCTGCGGGGCGGGCTGGGGCGGGGCCGGAGCTCTTCCACGGGGGAAGTGGGTTCAGGAACTCCTCTTCAGCTGCGGGCCTCAATGGAGAGGGGGCGGTGGGAGTGTGTGTGGGTGTGGGTGTGTGTAACAGGCCTGCAGGGAGAGGCTCACAAAGGACCCACGTACCGTAGTCTACAAGTTTCAACCTTCTTTTCCGTCTCTCTCTTCCTGGCCTGCAGGGATGGTTCTTCCTCCCCCCACCCCCCCACCAACTCGCTGTCCCGGTGAAAGTTTTCCTACATTTGTACAGTAAACTCCCTCTCTTTCTGCCTCTCTCGTTCTCGGGAGGGGGCAACGGGCTTTCGTTTGCCAGGCTACGAAAGTGCTGTTGGGGAAATTTCCAGCGGAGTTCCCCGGGCGACGAGTCAGGCTGGTAAGAGTGGGGAGTAACTTCCGTCTCTTTTGAAGGCGGGCTGCGCCTGGCTCAGGTCTACATTCACCCGAGTTCTCGTTATCCCTCGGGGGGGCAGGGAGCAAGCTGTTCTTGAGAGGCGGCGGGTCAAGGACCCCGGAAGGCTTCTTTCAGGTTTTCTGGTGGGAACTGAGTGAGATTTCTTAAGAACCACTAGAAGGAAAAACCAGAAGACCCACCCGACAGCGAATGTATCCACCGACCCCATTAACGCCCGACGTTTTCCTGGGAGGAGTGAAGTGAATGGCCTTTCGCGAGTTCTGCTCTTTTCTTGGCTGGAGCACAGTTGCACGTGGGTGCGCGCGTTGTGTCCTCGGCTAGGAGTAAAACCGGTGTGTCAAAATGTGCTTGGCTCCAGTGCGGTTTTTCGAGGAAACCGAGAAGGGGAACCTAACGTTGTTCGTCTTCGGTCACTCCCCCCGCGGCCCCCGGTAATCAGCGGAGGGTAATACACGGCAAATCTGCCTTTAGTGAGGAGGAGCGGAGGATGCCACGAGGTTTCCCAAGCCGGCCGCACCCAACAACCTCCCCCTTTACGGGCAAGGTGCTAATCGCGTTCAGACGGCGGTGCCTTGAAAGCACCAAAACCAATTCCGAGGCTGTTCCGGCGCTGCGGGTCCTGTGCTTCGCCACCAGCCGAGGCGTGGTGGCTTTGTTCGTTCGTCACTGTGGCCTTAAGGAGCCGCTTTGAGCGATCCAAAGCCCGCGCATGGCTCTGGGTAGTTGGATTCCGCGCAGTTTGGGGAGCCACCTTCCCAACTGGAGTTCAGAGCGCCCTGAAGGAGCCTGTGGTTTTCTGAATCGGAAGCGCCCCCACTATTTGTCCTAAGACGCTGCGCTCCGTGGTCACAGCTGGGCCTCAGGGAGGTGCCCTGCTTTTGCACCCAAATAAACCTTCGTGAAGTAGCCACGGGTGTCAACGCCCTCAAAGAGGCTTCTGCATTAAGAAGGCGGCTTCAAGCGGTAATTGGATGAGGGCTTTAGGATTTTCTCGCGTTTTCTTTAAAAACTTCGTGGTTGATTTTCCTCGGAGCTGCTACTAAAATTCTTCTTGCTGCTAAGATCAACCTGGGTTGACCGGGAACAGTTAATTGAAAACGAACTGGGGTGACAATAAAACAGCCCGAGCGGCGAAATATTTCCAGAGCGACCTCTTCAATTCAGCCTACGGATTTCAATCCAAACCTTCCTTTGTACCTATTAAAAACCAGCCGGATTCTCTCTGCTTAAAATCTCCCGAAGCGGACCCTTCTCCTGCAAGTTCAATAAGGCCGGAGTCCTAGGCCGGTTTCTCTGGCTGTGAAATTCGTTAAATTCGCTGAGGCTTTCATCCAATAGACACAGGTCTGGCCTTAAATCGCTCGATTGCGGTATTGCAAATTACGCAGAAAGGAGACCTTTAGCCTGCAGATACGGGGTCTCCGCTTGAAGGGATTATTACCTCTCGATCTAGTTCCCGCACCCGCACCCTACGGCCCCCTTCGTCCCTCAGGTGATTTTCTCTTGTAACGTTCTGCTTGAGACAGAAAATTAGCTTGATCTCATCTAAGATGGATATGGGGGTGAGCCTTTCACTTCATCATACATACTTTAAATCAGGTCAGAACGCCTGATTGTCAGAGATAAGGCTGAAAGATGACCTGCCTCATCCCCAGTTTTTGAGCTCGGGGGAAATCTCCAAAATGTGGACATCCCTTCAAGTAAGAATTGTATCTCCACAGTTGTGTCCTAAAGTGTAAGACTAAGTTCTGTGACACATTTTTTTTCTCACAGAAAACTTTTTTTCTTTTATTAAATAATTCAATCTTATTTCCAAATAAACGAAATTTGTTACCCAAAGAGAGGATTCCTGCTAAGGAATATTGCAGTTCTGTACATACCACACTTTTGAGTAAATCTCATTGAATGTAATGATCTGGGAGAATATGCATTCAGGCTGCATCCATGCTACCCTTTTTTTTCCTGATGTGTTCCAGTTGCTTGTAAAGGACTCTTTGGTGAATAAAAACCTTTTTCTGGCAAATCTTGGATTCAGATTCAGATTCTGGTAGCCACTCAGTGCTTTAGAAGTTGTTGGCAAGGTGGTGCACCTTGGGGTTCAAATGCCAAGCAGGCAGTATGCCTGTCTTTCTCTAAAACAATATCAACACATGTTGCTAACGAAACACTGTTGAAAGCGTTTCAAGCAATTGTCTGCGGACCATAACTATGTTTTGGCTTGCTAGGAAGTTTATGCACTTTCCCAGAGATAGAAGTGCTCATATAACACATGATGTTCACAAAGGAAACTGAGTTGTTCCACTTTGAAGGTAAAGAGTCTTTCCCACTGAGGGGTTCAAATCAGGCTCAAAAAAAAAACACCTTCCATTTACACCATGCACTGCTACCATTTTGCTATTCCACAGAAATTATTCACGTTGCCATCAGGTAGTGGAACCAGTGCAAAGTGGATTTAGGTTGGAGTTGTCAGTGCTAAATAGACCTGCAAGTGAGTTGAGTGGGAGAAGTGAAGGAGAGTTGTTCCCTTTTTATGCAAGAAAGAAGTTTGGTCTGTTCCTCTGGGCTGCATTCCGAAAGAGAGGCTACAAAAATCCTCAGGATTTGCTTTCTAAATTTAAGGCTGAGAGCTTAAGTATACATAGAAATTGCCTGGAGAGCTCAAGTCTTTTAAGAAAGAAGCAGATATTTTTGAACCTAGTCAATAGTAAGTCCTGCTGTGTTGGGAATGAAATCCAAATGTTTCAGGAAACTGGATTAGCTACCTTACAGAGATGGAGTGTAGGTGAGGGAGAGACCTAATTTGCTCCATCAGCAACACATTTATCAATCTCTGAAATGAGCTGGGTTCATTTTACTAAGGACTGACATTTAAATCTGATTACAGAAGGGAAACTAGATAATAGAATTTTTCTTTCCTGGATGCTTCTGTGACCAGTGACTGGCTTCTGTAATCTAAAACCTGTCACCCTATGGTTGCTGTTGAAGCTACTAGCCAGAGGGGAAAAAGCCCATCCAGCTTCTTCCAAGGTCACAGGCCTAGGACTGGATGTAAAGGTGGCCAGTGTCAGTTCAAGATGCTACATACAATTTTTCTGAATATACTGATCTCAGATCAAGTGGATAGCTAAGGCGGCAAGACAGCATGGGGACACCTTTTGCACCTGTCTTGGGAAGACTTTTAGCAAAGACTTTCTGCCACTTCTCTTCTTACCCCATCCCAATATCAAGGATTTTTTTAATGCTATATAAAAGTGGTAGCTGTTATGCAAAGTTCAAGTTTGAGTATGCAGAATCAACACAGAGTCTGGCAGCTTCTGGCTGGCTTTGCTAACCAGGACTAAACCCTTTTGTCACCAACCTATGCCACAGCATTACTGTGATCTCAGCATAAGGAGAGTGAAGAGATAACTGGTTCATTTTAGCAGTAGGACAGCTCCATTGAAAACTTGCTGGGCAGCCAGCAAGGCACTGCTTCCCAGTCTCCGGGGCTTCTCAGGTCTCTCTGCATCTCTTTCCCCCCCTCCCCCCAAAAGCTTTTGAATTTTTCTGCCCTGAGTTCCAAAGGGGCTTAGTTTCTCCTTTGGATTTGGACACAGGTGCCTTGCTGGCTTTAGAGAGCTAAATTTATCTGACTTGAATGGCAGTAGCATTGCATGTTGCTAGAGGCAAACAAATTAGAGGGAAACTCATGGAGGGAATTCCCTACCTCAGCCCACCCAAAATGGGCTTACAGAATGGCCCTTCTATAGCACAACCAGTCTTTTACTTTTGCTGTATCTAAAGTTCAGCTGAACAGACTGAACACAGGGTGGCGCTGCCTGAAGGACAAGCCTTCCTCAAGGCTGGGATATGCTAAGCAGCCCTTTCTGGCTGAAGCCCCTAAGTCCTTCTTTCCCTCCTGATTATTTCCGATGGGATTTATTAAGGGCAAGATCAGAGCCAACATGCCTGCATTGATAGCTGTTTTACTCTGAAGAAGTTGGTCCAGACTCCAGAGCCTGAGAAAGAACAGGCCTCCTGGTTCATAGTGCCAAATGCTTGTCTGCTTAGAGAGAGAGATAGAAGAGAGGGAAGGCAAACAGCCAGGTTTCCCCTTTTTTTGCCACTGTAAAAAGGCCTAAATTGCAAGTGACCAACTTTAAGAGCTCAGTCTGTGCCCCAGTGCTCGTGTAAAACATTCTTCTTGATTTGAGGATAGAGGCAGTAGGAGTTGATCTGCTGTTGTGGATTAACATGCTCAATCCCTATTGAGAAGGAAACTTGTTTTTGTGCCATAAAGGAGAGCCGGAAGCCCATCGCCCACCCCTATTCTCAATACATTCTGAAGCTGGGAAATCAGCAACAACAAAGCTAGTTTGCCTTTTTCAGGCTAAGTCAGAATTTTCTTGCCCACAATTCAAATCAGGAGTTGTCAACTTAGAGTTAGGGTGCTTGATTTTCTTCTTGGCTTCTTATTTAAACTCTTGCAAGAACTTGTCCCTTGTTCCCCCACTCCCCCCAGCAAGCACAGTTCAAGCTCTTAAACCTAACTTGCATTTTACATTTTAAATCTTTCTCAATAGGTGGACAAGTCATTCACTATGGTACTTTCTGGCTCTGTTCGAAGCTGGGAGGTACAATTAGACATCACTTTGTTTCAAGGGATATATGTACATGCATGAAGGTATGCATGCACACACACACACACACACACACACACACACACACACCACACAGAGATTCCATGGGGATCTGTTTGAAAGAGTCAGCTCCAGTTAGTCAGACATGATTATATCACACCAGGTCATGGAATAACTTTTTAATTTCATTCTCAGTTTTCCCTGACCTTGGCTAAGCATCAAATCTAGCTTAGGCTGCATCTCTATAGATGACTGTTAAATATTAGAGACATTTGTTACTGGTACAATATCCAGACTTGTGTACAGGTAACAGGGAACTGTACTTACTTATATTGTCTACCTTTCTCTCCAGATGTTATAGGTATTCCTCTTATTTAGCCTGTTTATGGCCTAAAATGTGCAAAACCATGTGTTTTGTTCTGTGCTGGCTATATGTGTTTTGTCAAGCTAGGCACTGTGGTTTGTAAACCATGATTTACATTTTAGCCAGTTACAATCAAATATAGTTTATTCAGTAAATCATGATTTATCAGTATGCAGTATGCAGCTGGGTGGATGTTTATTTTTTCTAGCAATTTTAGAAATTCTATTATGTCTAAATTGTCCCATCACACACTGGCTTGGAACCAAAGTCACCATACATCCCCTGAAATTCATTGGGTGCAAGTATTAGAATTGACTCATACCCCAATTCTGTTTTACAAATCTGCCCCTTCCCCTATTATCCTTAAAACATCCCTACACTATACAATTGTCAATCAATTAATATTTGATAAATTGTTCTGAAAGACCAGGACTCAAGAAGGGGATCATACTCAGCATGTTTGCTGAGACCCTTGTCCTTCCAAAACTAATGGGATTTACTTGTGAGCCTTCTAGTCTGAAGATGACACATGACCTTGCCTAACTGCTAAATTGTATTGTTGAATCCTGGCCCACCCAGGCAGATATGAAATCCTCATTTTCTTCTGGGCAGGACTGGGCACTGGCAGGAGTGGAATGGGATGAAAAGCTTTGCTCCAATAGTTTAGCAATAAGGAGCAAAACCTTAGAATCTGTTGTGGCTACCTGTCTTATTATTCTTGGACTAATTTTGCAGAGTCGATGGGCAGGCTGCTAGCCTCCAGCATTGTGACAATGTTAAATTTTGCTGTGGTCAATGAGATGTTCTAGCTCCTGAATGGCTTGGATGTTGTGGTATGCCTGAAGAAGGCTGTATTAGTCTTGCTAGATCCACATACAGGAGATCTTTTTTTGACTCTTGGGACTCCTGGGAGAAATAACATTTCTTTCCATGTAGAGACTGGTTGGAAAGTGATTTGTAAAGAAAAGACTCACCAAACCTAAACCTGACTTTTGGATTATGAATTGTTGCTGACATCAGTGTCTTATGCCAATACAGGCACCTGGGCATAGATGCGATTGGGTAGGGTAGGGAAAGGACTTTCTGACAGAGTGCTGATATGAAACAAACATATAAGTGAGAATGTCCTTAGAATTAAAATAATATTTGAAAGGGAAAACTGAATTATTATGGAAGCTACATAACTGTAGCATTAAAATAAATTATATTGGGGGTTTATCTATTTAATATTAGTAACACTAATAGTAATAACAAGAAGCCTCCTGATTTACATCAATGCACATTTTGATCCAAAATTTCACCACCAAACAAATCTCAACTAAATGCCAGTTTGTTAGTTCTGAATTATTATTTTTGTTTTTTAACTATCCTAAGATGAAAGAATGCCCCCTTTAAATACTGAACACTTATGATTATTGAAGTGTGCAAACAGATTTTATATTTAGAAGAGGGAAAAAATCAGCAAAGCATATTTGATTTGAAACATATGTTTTATTGTAGAAATTTATAAATATATTGGATACATATTTATTCCACTTAACCTAAATACGTTTAGAACCATAATTTCCTTTTAGAAGTTACTATTTTTTTTTAAAAAAAAACTCCGACAACTCCACAAAATTGAATAGTGATGTTGAAAGGTATAGTTAAGTTTGTGGATCTTAAATTATAACTTGCTGAGTTTTTAAATTATAATGGTTTAAACTTTTTCATAATCCAAGTTTATTTTCGGAAGCCATGCAGGAAGTTTCACAAAACTTTAAATCCACTACAAGAAAATTACCGTTATTCATCAGGAAATAAATGGTGAAAGTATGCAAATTACTCTTAAAACAACAGCACTGCAACCAACTGTATATCAGTATTTAACTGAATGCATTATTCAAAGTAACCCTGGGAGTGGCTAAATAATTTACAACAGTTTTCCTAAAATCTTTTATAAAATATTAATACTTTATAAAATATGAACAAGTGAACAATCCAGTTGCATTCAAGACTGAACCTGGAAATCCAGTAATCAGGTTATTCACCCAGAACTGTGATGTTAAATGTGATCAATGACCAAATGCATATTCAGATCTTCACTTCTCAGATATCATAAAATAGCTCATTTAATGAGGTTGGATGAACTCTCTCTAGCCACCCACACAATCAGCAGTAAGAATAGTGACAAACCAGTCAGGAGCAGAAAAGATCTTCCTGAAACAAATCTTATTTTCCCACCAGAAATCTCAACTTCTGAAACTAGAAATACTTCTTCTATTTTGACGACCAATCTGGTTAATAAAGGTAAGCGGAAAATTACTATTCTACTGCTAGAATCAAAAGACTTTTTTTTTTCTAGAAAATGCCTCTGGCAAATCATCCCGTCTCGTTTAGTTTAGGACTTTTTCCCCTCTGCAATTTCGCTTCCACATTTTTCCCAACCTCCTTTTCTGAAACAAGCACAATGTATTTCTGCTAATTTGAAGAGTGGTTCTTTCGTGATTCTTTCAATACTACGACTATAATTCTTTCAAATGAGTCTCGTAAGCATTCATCATGGGCAAGCTCCAAGAACAAAGTGTAAGTACTGCATCGCCTTTTACTTTCTCCTGGCAGAACGCTTGTGAAATGTCAAAAAAAGAGAAAAGTTCTCTACAGATTTTCAAGAAAATATTGACACGTCTTACAAGTACCATTTGTGCAGGGACAAGGGGGAGGGGAATGTAAATTCTCTGCGGAAAAACCATGACTTTTCCAGGGATGGTTGACACCCTCGCCCTACTCCGATTTAAAATGGAAATAACTTGGAATTAATCTCTTACCCTAGTCAGGGGTTCTCCGTAGTTCCGGAGTTGCCAACCAGCAGCGCTTCCTAGAGTGGGGGGTCTCTATCCCCAGATGGCCACAGAAAGGTCGACGGAGAGGCGAGCTGCAGCAGTCTAGCCTAATAAGTCCATCCTCGTGAGATGGAAGAAGAGCACGAACGCCGCGCCTTTCCCCTCCAGACTCCCGTTCTCGGCGGAGCCCGAAGTCCAAAGTCACCACCTCGCTTTCTGCCTCTTCCGAAGGCTGGAAGAGTCCACCGCAGCGGCTCGCAAAACTACTAAAGGAGTGTTGTTGCTGGGGGGGGGGGGGGGGGGGTGAGGAAAAAGAGAGCCGAGACTCTTCTTTTGCTTTTCATCCGGATACAGTCTCCAGCGAGATTACATTAAATTTACTTGGTCTTTTTTTTGTGGGGGGGGGGGGAGTTTTCTTCGGCCCCGGTTGTAAAGGTTACCCGGCTTCAGCAGCCTCGGCGCACAGGAGGCGCTTCGCCGTAATTTTGCGGCAGCTACTGGGGTTCGCCGGTTCTGCTCACTCGTGCATGACAGTTGCGGAAAGGCTTTCATCAGGACGTCAGAAATATATATCTGACAGAATAGGGTGTTTGGTGGTGGGGACGCACTAAGCCCTTGCATTTCTTTCACCCCTCTGACGGTGAAATACCTGGGGTCCGCCAGAGGAAGTCTAAACATAAACATACCCTTCTCGGGAGCCCCAAAGGCGGTAGATCCGCGTGGGTTACGACAACCTAATTTTGCGTGGGCTAAATGCTCGCCTCGATCTACTCGTCGGCGAATAACTCTTCTGAAGGAAGAGGAAACTGGGCTTTTTTTTAAAGTCTCTTCTTCTCCCCGGATTTTTTTTTTCTTCATCTGTTTTCCTGAATTTTATATTCGTAATGAAGCTGTTTGGGAAGTCTAAAAAAATCAATCCTGGAAGAAGTTAACGCGAACCACTTTTTTTTTTTTTACTGTTGCCAGGATAGCTTCGTGGACGTGGCCACGAATTCCTCAGAAGTCAAGTTTGACTCCAGGCAGGCGTTGACAGGACAATACTTTTTCTTCGTTCTTCTTTAGCGAGGGTATATCTGAATTGCCTCCATCTCAACGGCTCTCATTCAAACTAATTCCTCTCGTCCTGCTACTCTTCTAAACGGGCGAAAGAATCCACATCCTCCCAAATCTTTATAAAAACGTTCTACCGTCGCCGCGATTAGAAAAAAACCGCACAACCCCGAAACCCATTCAGGCTGAGGGGATTTTTTTTTTTTGACCCTCTAGCGCCACCGTAAAATCAAGCACTCTTAAGGGGGCCAAGAATTTTGCTGAACTGCAGCAGGAATGCTGGTCCTTCTCTGGCAGTTGGGCGGACGAACGGCCGGGCGCGCGCGGGGCTTCCCCCAACGGCAGCGCCGAGGAAGGCGAGAGGAGGAGGAGGAGCAGGGCGGGGGGGGGGGGGGGAGAATTCGCCGAGACGTCTCCGCCTGACGGAGGGAAAAGGATTCCTGCTGCACCACCTTAACGCTGAGCAGCCGCCGGCATTGAAGGGAGGCTTCAGGGTCTCCGTGGCTGGGGCCGGCGGAGGGAGAGAGGCGGACAGGGTCGGTTATTTCTCCCCCCTCCCCCTTACCCAGGATTCCGGGAGAAGAAAGCGCGCTCTCGTGCTGTGGGGGGGGTGTGTTCCGGCCCCGCGCTCAGCGTCCGTTAATTCTCCCCAACGAGTAGCGTCTTCGGTAGCGCCCTGTCGCCGTTCCAGCGAAGGCGTCCTCTTCACCTGAGCTCCCTTCTCTGGGCGCGGATCCTACCGCTTGTCCTCCGCTCTACCCCACCTCTCGGCAACTCTCCTGAACGCCGTTTAAGGGAACGGCGGCGCCGGCGGCGACCGGACGAGCTGGGACCACTCACTCACCCTTCTGCCCCCGGACCCTGCGGCTCCCGAAACACTCGCTTGCTCACACGCGCGCACGCAGGACGAAGCGGCTTTGCACCCGCGCGGACTGTTCCCCGCCCAGAGAGGAGCGGTTGGCCACCCAGCGTCCCTTCGCCTCGGGAAGGAAGAGAAAAAATAAAGAAAAAATAAAATAAAATGCGGTCAAGGAGGGCTGACTCCCCTCACCCGCCCTCCCCGCGGGACTCGCGCACCGGCCCCCTCCCTGCGCTGCGGGGGAGGGCCATGTGCATTTGTTTTGAGGCTCCGTCGCCGCCAGGCCGCTCGGAGGAAGAGACTGACGGGAAGGAAGCGCCTGGAATGGATACCGGGCTGGCGCTGCTCCAACCCTCCCGCCCTCGCGTCCCGAGTGCCCTCCCGCGTGGCTGCTCGGCTTCACTTTTACAGCTGTAGCTGGTTCGCTCGCTGCCTTCCCCCCCCTCCCGCCCCCAATTTCACCAGCTCCCCTCCTGCTAATCCTGCCCCTTTCCTTCGTAATGCCGCCTCCTCGCTTCTCCTCCCAAGCTCCCCCACCTGCTCCCTTTGGGTTTGCCTGGGTGCTTGCGTGAACCGCGTGTTTCAATTTATTATATATTTATTGGGCTTTAATTCACTGACAGGCGGCTTCCCCCTTTTTTTTTTTTACCTCCTCCCCTCCTCCTCACCCCTGGTCTTTCTCGCCTGCGTGGAAACGGCCCCAGCAAGCAGCAATTTGTAAAATTCTAGCCGGCCGCCTCGGGAAGGGCTCTATCCTGTCAGAGTGATCCCGTAAGATAAACGCAGATACTATTTTGGGGAACTAGGAAGAGAGAAAGGAGGAAGCAGCGGGGGGGGGGGGAGGGAGAGAAAGTAGGAGGGATAGAGAAGGGAGGAAGCGGGGCTGTTGTTATTTTGGATTCCAAGAATCGGGAGGAGGTAGAGAGAGGGAGGGAGGGAGGGAGAGAGGGAGGGGAAAAAAGGCATCACCACCATCACCACCACCCCCAAAATTCCCAAAGCAAAGAAGGACAACCCCAGAAAGGACTCACTTTGCCTGATGACTCAACGCAACTAATAATCATTTGTCTCCTCTCTGGCGAATCCCTCGTGTTCCTGCTGCTGCTGCTGCCGCCGCCGCCGCCGCCGCCGCGGCTGCTTATGCTGGCTAGAAAAAGGAGAGATTGAAAGTGACACATCGGGCGCAGCTCGCGGTTTACCGGAGATCAGAGCACCGGCTTCTGCTGCCGCTACCGCCGCTAGTCCGATAGAGTGTCCCCCTTCGGAAACAGCCTCTCCACCCCTTTGCTTCCCCCTCCCTCTCATTTCTTTCCCCCCTTTTTGCCGAAGGGCTGAGAAACCGCCCCCCGCCTCCTTCCCTCCCGATCCCAGAAGTCTCACCTCTCTTTTCCAGTTACCACCTCGGGTGCCCTTTTAGGAAGAGCTCTTTCCTCAAAGCATCAAGCCATTTCAGGCGCAAGACGACCAGGCATCCTAACTCGGGAACGAAAAAAAGGGGAAAAATAAGAGCCCCCCCCAAAAAAAAACTTAAGGCGCCAGTGGGGGTGGGGTACTGGGGAGAAGCGAAAAAGGCAAAGAAGAAAATAACATAGCAAGAGGAGCCAAGAAAACTTTTCATCCTGGATTCTCTACTTTTGATCCATGGACAGAGCCCAAGTCAGCCAAGTTACGGACAGAGTATAAGCAGTAAGTACTACTGGAAAGCTTAGCCGAACTTGCCGCGGTAGTCCTGAAAGGTGGTGGAAAACGCCTGTTCAAAACAAAATAATTGAGTTAATAGAAATGTAATAACTGACTTGAGTTGCTTCAGGTTGAAGTTTCAATGTGATATGTTACTCCATTTTATTTGTTTCTGTGTAACTCTAAATCGCTCTTATGCTGTCTCCCCCACCCTACGTTGTGTAGTGAAGCTTGAAAACGCAATCTGTTTGAGATAGCATTTCAACACAAAATTCTAAATCGGCTCTAGGATTATAGGCATATGAGGAGAAATATTCGAGGAGGAAAAACGCTTTCCCCCCCTTCTGAGCGAAACTATTTTTTCTTTGCAAAACAAAAAACAAATCAACAGACGAATCAAAGGTTAGCCTAACGTCCCTATTACTTAGCAAGTGTTTACAAACGGAAAAGATAGCAAATATATGCTGCTTTTAAAGGTTTGTTTAATAGTTTGAAAGTGGGGCTACATTCTTAAATACTTTTAGCTGGTGTTATATATTTGCTGCTTATTTCTTCAGACTTTATCCAGAATAAGATCAATCTTATTCAATCTTATAAGACTGAAAACTTATGCACAGAAGACAAATTCCTTGTGTGTCCAATCACACTTGCCCAATAAAGAATTCTATTCTATTCTATTGAAATGCGTTAGCTATCTAATTGGATGACTATATTGGTTCATGAGTTATTGTATCTGAAATGCATTATCTCTTTTAAAGCTTAGACTTTCTTATTAACACATTTGTTTGCCGAGTCCACGGCTTTTATAAATTGCATTCTTTCTCTAAAAGAGAAACTGGAACAGGTAAATAGTTCTGATAATAGTAAGGTTTATAAAGCCAAAGTTAAATGAAGAAGCAAGTTCTCTAAAAGATAACGTGTAAGATACTCGATAGCTGACGGTACCCCAAGCAGCATAGGAAGATGTTAAGAAATCAGGTGCAAAACTGTGCCAAGCAGCTGCCGTTATTTCTGCTTGAAGGACTCTCCTAGTTAAATGTAGATGTAACTAATTGACACTTGATCTGGATGCTTCTGAAATGGTATTTCTTGTTTGTTTCTTTCTCCCTCTTTCTCTTTTTAGGTCCTTGCTCATTTTATTGTGACCTGCCTGTGGGAACGTTGTCTCCAACTCAAAGTAATATGGATCGGAGAAGTGAAAGTCCCTGCCTAAGGGATAGCCCAGAGAGAGGGAGCGGCAGCCCTGATGTCAAAGGTCCTCCCCCGGTGAAGGTGGCCAGGCTTGAACAGAATGGCAGCCCTATGGGAGCCAGAGGGAGGCTCAATGGTTCTGTCACCAAATCAGTGGGAGGTAACAAACCTAGCAGAACTAATGTATGCATAACAGTCTGGCGGCTGAGTTATAATAGCACAAGGTCTCAGGGTTCAGGTTGGCGTAGCTTGAGTGTCTTGGTGTAAGATTACGGAAAGAAAGTCAATGGCAAGCAGTTAATGCCCACTTTAACTGATGTCTCTCATCAGTAACCAATAGGCTCATTATGGTTAAATAAAGTGGCTTATGTAGAAAGTGGCATATCTTGGGCACTTTGCCATTTTATATCTGGAGTTAACTTCTTTATGATGCAGTAGAGAGTGCCTTCTTTTTCCTGGAATGCTTAAAGTTGTTAAACACTTTGTCTTAACAGAACACATAAAAAATGTAGATCATCTTTTATTTAGGGTACTTGTCATTATCTTCTAAATAGTTATATATCTATATTTGGACCAATGTCAAAGTATTTAGCCCGTATGTAGTTTTTTATTTATTCTGAAATGGCTTGCATTAAATAAACTATATTAAAAGGGGCTCTTAATTTAGCCCCAAAAAGTCTATATTTTTGTTAAATGTGTTCTGTGCATTTCACAATTTTCATTATATTTCATTCTTAGAAGGATTTCAAAATCTTTAAAATATAGAAAAAGGTCATTTCAAAATCCATTCTAGGTTAATATCTTAGATTAATTTAATATCACGAAAGAGTGTACCGATTTTACTAATTAAGGATATGAGGAGAAATATCATAACCCTTTACCTTGTGTCTTACTTGTCACAGAAACTCAGAGGGAATTGGTGTATTATTTCTTTATCTGTTCTTAGTTTAATTCAGTTGAGATTTGTGAGATGTAGTTTAGGAGTTCAGCCTTCTAAATCTGTAATCTTAATCCATTTAGAAATAATAGTTTGGTATCACTAAGTAAAATATAATGCAAAATAAATATATAAGCCAAATCATTTTTTTATTTTCTTTTGAAAAACTATTTTTTGTGTGTGGAGAAGTATATATCTATTTTAACACTTACGTTATTTGGATATTATAATTATAGATACTTCATATGTTCTATATAATTTTATACTTTTAAATAATGCCATTCAGTAATCAATATTTTAAAACCTTTACAACATGTAGTTACTTTAAATATTTCATTTTTGAATGTCATAGTTCCTTCATCTTTCACTTCAGTCGCTTTAGGTTTGGAGGTGGACATTATAACAAGGTCATCTTTGGGTGAAGTTTCTAAAGTAGAAGGAGATAATAATGGCAAACACATAGTTCTCTTAAATATAAAGCATGTTGTAATGCACATGACAGCATTTTTACCGTTCAGCACTTTATTAAAAATGGATCTGTTTAAAATATTGGGTTCTTTGATAAGAAAAGTACAGTATAGCACCATTGCACTCTTTTTAACAGTTCAACCATTTTGTGTGCATTCTTAGCTTTCTTGTTCAGTAGAGATTAGTAATTGCTAAAGATTACTGAAAAGTTGTATCTTACCTGTCTCTCATTCTGTCTCCCTTGTCCTCCATTTTAGTTATTTATATATTCTTAGGTAATTTAAATGGTTTTTTGCACTGGATAAAAAATATTCAATGGTTTCAGAGCTTTGATGAATGTATCGGGTTGTTTTTAGTATTCTTATCATTGTAATCTTAGAGATAAGAAAAAATAAATAAGTTATTGAAAACTATGAAAGTAATAACAGTTATTGATTTGTTGCTTGGTATAGTTTTTGCAACTGTTTCAAAATGAGCCATGGAGGAGAGTGGGACAAATTAAGAACATTTATTTTGAGGAAATGTTTGTAAATTTGCATTGTTGCTTTCTGTTGATCTGTTAAATACATTGCGGAATGAGAGGTTTTTAATTTTTAAAAAATATTATGGAGGGGTTTGCAAATCTTGCCTTACTACTACAGGGCTTTGCCACAAAAATTCTCAATAAATGGTAATGATATCAAGTGTGACAAGAGATTGAATTTTATTCATTTTATTCATTTCTTAGGGTCATCTTCTAAGAACTTATCTTTTCATGCAATGCTAATTGTTTTAAATTAATAAACTATATTATAGTATTAACGTTCTGTTTAATGCAGGTTCTTGTAATTGTAGCACCTGCTTGCCAATTGAATGGAAGGCACTAAGAATAATTTCAAAAAACATTCTTAATTCTATTACACTGAATACTAAGGCAATTATATATTAAAATAGTTAAATTAGACCATCTTAGGAAGTGGATGATAGATAAAATTGATGTAAATTTTATTTTAGATGCTGTAAAACTTTCTGTCTTATAAAATCTTCATGTTGTTATGCTTCAAAATTTTCAAAATTTTTACAAAACTTTGTAAAAATGAACAAATCTCTTCATAGAATTAAGCATAAATTATTGAAAAAGATTGCCTTGTTTCAAATAGTGCATTTTTATAGAATAAATTTATCCTTTTAATTACAATACAACCCAATATTTGTGAAGACATCCATTTTTAAAAATAAATTGCTACAAGTATATATGCTGCCATGTGCATTACAACATGCTTAATCTGAATTTTATAGTTTTGAAGATAGTAAATTATAACAGAAAGGGAAAGCGGTTTAGAGAAAGGAGTAAACTAAGGAATCTTGCTACACTGAAGGAATATGTGGTATGTAAAACAATAAAAACATCTCTTGAGATTGTCCAAGTATAATTACTTAGTTTTAAATATAATACATAATTTAGGAAAATTACAAGTTCTTAAAATAGTACTGTAGTTTTTTTAAGGATCACCAGACTGTAATTATCTTATTTTTGTTGGGGAAAACAAAAAAGCCCATTGATAGTTCCCATACGATTTTAAAGCACACTCTTTTCTTTATCCCTCCAAATATTATTTGTGCAGACCTAAGATTATAACATTAGTTATGTTAAGATGCATATCTCTGAACATGAACTTGTGGCCTATCCTCTTTCAAATTTTTATTTTGAGATGTAGAGAAAAATTACAGAAAACTTTTGTTGCTAATGGCAAATCATGTGTTTTTGAGTTAACACATCTTATCTTTTACAATATTAATTTCAGTAGAACTAGTCAAGATTAGCTGCTGCTTTTCTTTTTGCCTCCCCCTTCTTCTGGTATTCTAGTATTGCAATTCCTAGATGCTCTGTTTTAACCATCTATGTAATAAAACAGAAATGCTGTGATATGTTCATGATTGGCAGGATTTATAGTAAGTCTGTGGGAGAAAAAAGCAAATATCTCTTTAAAATACATACGACGTCTGGGAGAGAGGTTAAAGCAAGCAAGAGCTCTGGGGTGTTGACAGCTTTATATCCCTGCTGGGTAACATTCACTTACTAGAATTGGCGTCTTCTCTCAGTTACTAATTTGCTCCATAAGGATTTTGAAGAAAAGAAAAGGACGATTAATGGCCAGGAAACTCAGATTTCTAAAAATGCTGAATAAAATTATCTGTTCATGACTCGTCAGTTTTTATGTACGTTTATCTTTATTAGTGTTTTAAAACCTTAATAAGACTGTGATCGTCATCTCATTAATTTAGAAATGAGGTCTGTAAAAATCGCTAAGTCGCCTTAAAATTAAATCTCTTATTTTGTTCCTAAGTTAAATACAGAAAAATAGTATAACATGCCAACATCAGATCTAAGAAACAGAGTGCATAAATCTGAAGTTGATATGTTATACTATCTATTTTCATACTTGATTCATTCAGTTTGTTTCTTGAGTTGTATTATAAGGCTGAAATACACATATTATCAGGTCTTGTATATATTTTTAGACTGATTTAGAAAGTATAGTTTTGCTTAAAGAGATATCTAGTGGGTGAATGTTTGAATGAAAACTAGTGTTCTGTAGTTTCTCAATATATCTCAAAGTTAATATATCATATAGTTCACATGTTCAATCAAATATGATATTTTTAACATAGATGATAAAATTATTGAAGGTCAGATCCAGTCACATTGATACTTATTAAATCAGTCCAGTGAATTCAGTGAGTTTATCATGACTAATTTAAATGCCATTCTTTTTAGTAGTTGTATTCTAAGGATATCTAGGCTGGAAGCCAGCCTATTTCTATTCAGTGTATGTATATATTTCTCAAACTGGCTTAGCAGGAAAATATCAAGCTTATACAGTTTACTTAACAATGAATTCAGTGTTGCATAGTCCCAAATAGGATTTTAGTTTTTGTTTTAAGACCTAGCACGTCATTGTTGAAATCTTTATGTTTCAAAGATTAATGCTGTATCTAATAGAACTGGGCATAGGGAATTTGTTATTATCTTTTATTACGGTTGCAAGGGTCATGAGGGGAAAATCACAGTTAGCTTTTCATTGAAACATTAAGATGGATTCTATAGTAATGAGGATGTTCTAATGTGTTAATAGAATAATATTGATGACAATTGTTAATATACTTTTCTCGCAAATACAGTTGCTTTTGCAACTGAGTGGCAATAACACTATAGTGCTGAAGCTTTCAGTTTTTCTCCTGTTGGTATTGTTTTATATGTGTAGCAAGTACTGTATAATGCAATAGAAAAGTAATCTAGTTTTAGCCATTGTAACAGATTTTTATTATTGCTTGATTTTGGAATATATGTGGTTTACATAAACCTGAAATTGTAGTGCTTTTTAAACATAATATCAATTTAAAATATTGTAAAACCTGTTTATTTTACAGTGTTAATAGTCAAAATTAAAATCTTCAAAATAATTGGGAAATAATAAGCTGTTTAGTAAGTTAGAAATTGAATTTTTTAAGAAATCAGAATTTATGATCATTGAGATTTGCTTTTGGAGTCAACTATCTCAACATATTTTGTCTTCTCATAAGAATATAGCTCTTTTTTGGTTTCAGAATTTAGTCTTTTAGTTTCAAGATTATGCAGTTCTATATTCTGACTGAGCATACTGTATAATCCAATAAAGAACCTGGGACCGGTGTTTTACATAATTTGGGAACACATCTTCTGAAATACTTTACATAAAGTCATAACTTTGATGGATTTCAAACATCCATCAACATGAGTTGTAATGCTATTTGTTTATTTGCTTCAAAGACAAAAAGATTAGCTTGATGAAGAAGAGAATGGCCGATGCCATTATATAAACTAATAACAAAGTCAGTGTAGTGAAGGAAAAAACAAGGAATCCAGCCTCACCTCTAAAAGTAGATGTGAGAATGCATTCTGAATAGATTACAGTTTTATTTAGAATGTAAGTACTGTAGTTGTTTAGAAATGATGACTTCATTGGGAAAAAGTATACTCAGAACATTATAGATATATAGTATTTAAACTTGTGATACTATTCTTTTTCTTTCTTTCTTTCTTTCTTTCTTTCTTTCTTTCTTTCTTTCTTTCTTTCTCCTTCCTTCCTTCCTTCCTTCCTTTCTCTCTCTCTCTTTCTTTTTTTTCCTTTCTTTCTCACAATTATTTCATTGGGAAATGAGCATAATTGATAGAGTTCTTTTAAACTGTGTGAAGAAGGAAAATATGTTCTTATGTATGTACTTGGAAGTAAGTTCCATTAAAGTAATAAGATTTGCTATACTAATTTGTTTCCATTCAATCCCTCTTCTTGCATTTAAGTACTTGGTAGGATGTTGGACTGATTTGTTCCCTAGTGAAGTACATGCAGTTAGACTTGTTATAGATGAAAACTTTGTCCTTAAGTCTTGCAGAAAGGCACACATTTAAGACAATTACTTTTTAAAATGATGGCTATGAGAGTTTATTTGCTGAAAACCTGTTATGTAGATGTAGGCAATATATGCATTTCTCTATAACGTGTATGTCTAATGTATGTTTAACTTGGGTAAATATGGATATATTAGTATCAGTATAAGACATATGTTTCAGTAGTGCAAATTCCTTGAACTGAAATTGAAATAATGTCAGCTGAAAGTTAAGAGGAGGGAAAATAGTCTAGGAAGTTGTATTATTTAGTCAATCTTGTTAATTTATGTGAAGAAGTTCAGAGACAGGGAAGTGTTGTTTTAAAAGCAAAATCAAGGCTGGCTGGGTGACTTTAGGCCTGTCACTCTCTGTCAGTCCAACTCACCTCACAGGGTTGTTGTTGTGGTGAAAATAGAAGGAGGAAGGAGTATTGGTATGTTGGCCTTGAGTTATTTATACAAATAATAAAGGTGGGATAGAAATAATAAAACAAACAAATAAATATTCTGAGTTAATAATTAATTTATTATTTCCAAAGTTAAAAATAAAAATGGAATTATTTGAAAAAAATAAAATAAAATAATATATTTCCCGGTTTGTAGTATAATAAATAACCCAGGTTAATAAATATGCAATATAATAACTTTAATAAATAAGTAAGGATATAATAATATACAAATAAGTTATTGTTTAATAATAAATAATGAATAGTTATAATTAGCAATGCATTTTTTAAAAAACATGCTACAGTTGGGAATACCTGTAAATTAAGACTTGGATAATTTTAGTCTTATATGTGAGTAGGTAGTTCATTCAATGTTGTTCAACATCACTTAATTACATGTAAAATAACATTAGCTGACTTAAAGTTGAAGAGTTGTTTGCTGGGGAAAGGCTGGTAATTGTTTTGTAGTTCTATATATTAAACCTCAACATCTTCTGCTATTAAAACTAAGTGTGTTGTTTGAAAATCCTTATTAGGTTTCTGGTACGACTCTTGTATATATGTTTGAGTGAAAGGAGAATTGAAAGCATTATCTTTCTGGAGAATATTGACTTTCAACCATAGTGTCTGTTTCAAAATGTAACTCTTTTTTTCCTTCTGAGATAATGATGAATCAATCTTATTTTAATTGGTTCCTACTGTATAAACTCCACAGAAACAGATGCACTTTCATACGAAGACATTCTATAAGTGAAACTGTTTTCACAAAGCCACAACTGACAAACATTCAAGAAGCTGATGATTTTAGAGAAATATATTTAATTATCTTTGCGATTCTGAATTTTCCTACCATATTTAAGTTAAGTATTCATCATAGAGTGTTAAATATTTATCATATATATTATATATATGAATAAACTTCAGTTATTTGGAACTACTTAAAACACCTAAAAATAGATCACTGATGTGCATGAATTATCCTCCCAAAAGATTTCTATTAATGATGTTATCATTAAGAAAGTAGGTGTTTCTTTGCTTTTATTGTATTAATAATACATTTTTTTTCGAACAATATAATTATTTGAAATTAGGGAGAAATAATATATCATTTAAAAGAATCTTTAATTAAATTGGAAAGAAAATTTTACAATCCTCCTTTTTCTATATTAAATGCATATAGAAATATATGCATATTTTTGGTATGTTATAATTTCTAATACTTAAAATAAAATTAATAAATATGCACATGCAAATACTTCGCAAACTTGATTTCTGCAAATCTAAGTAGTTTAGATAAATAATGTATAATTATTATCTAATGATATGTATATATTTCCTGCAACAACTGAAAATGTAGCATTAGGGTATTTGATAACAGTGTATTCAAGCATTTTGAAATGCTTTATCATATGAAAAATCTAGTTTAAGCTGTTTCATCAATTTATATATGTGACTGATAAACTTGAGCTCCAGGATGAATTCTGAAAAATGTAAAGTGGGAATGTATTTAGTATAATTTAAAGAAATTAGGTACACTTAAATTTATGGGATTTAAATATTTCATATTGTACTTAATAATTTGGTTTTTGGCAAAATTTATACATGTTTTATGTGATTATTGTGAAAATGTCACAACCATAAGTTTCACTATAAATAAATGGTATTCTATTTCTTTGTACTTTGTAAATTATTTTCTAAATATATTCTATTCTGGAGTCCTTTTTTAAGGTTTAAGTTCTTTAACTGCTCATCAACAGAAGAACAAATAGTAGAAATTTAACAAAGACTGTCTCACCATAATGTAAAGACCTCAGTGAAAATCTGTACACTGTAAAAACAACAATTTCATATAAGTTATTTCACCAGCGATGTATTATGAAATGACTCCATGCTTTTGATAATTAGCCTGTAAATCACATAACTGCTTTATGTTTTCTTTGTATATGTATTTTTAAAACTATTTTTGATAAAAGTAGAATACAGATAGTTTTGATTAATCCAGTCATCATATAGGAAACATTGAATATACCATGAAACAATTGAATGTAGCCATGTGAATGATGTAGAAGTCACTGAAAAAAATTCAGTAAACGTAGAAATACAGTACTGCTTGTGATCAGGAAGGATTGCTTATATGCCTCAGTAAAAATGGGAACTAAGACTTTTTTAGCTCTAAAGTATTAAAGCATATTGTATTGTTAGAAATTAACTGTCTTGAATGGAAGTTTATTTGCTAACAACAGGGACTGTGTTTCGTTCATACCATAGGAATTTGCAGAGTTCTTGTTCTTCCTTTGCCACAATGTCAAATTTACTACAGACAGTTCCCTAACTGTCTATGGAGTAGAGCGTGGAAAGGGAAGATATAAATTGATTTACAAATAGTTTCCAATCATTTAGTGAACAGAAATGACTACTGTTCCATGACTTGCTTTTTTATGTCATTTGCAGGTGACAGTTTGAGCATTAGAACATGTTCTAATATATCCATTCCTGATTCCTAATGGTAATAAGACTGTAATCTCCATCTGATAATTTTTGTATCTGAGCACAGAATAAATTAATTTAAAAGTTAAACATATAGTGCCTTGTATCTTAATATTGCCAGTATTTCTACAAATGGTGTTCGCCAAGCTTGCTAGATCACCTGAGTTCTTTAAAAATGAAATAACTATCAGCTACAGCCAAGTGTTTTGAAAGTATACTCATCTGCCCTGTAAAGACCCAAACTAAACAGAGACAATAGGCTTTTATCTTGTTGAAGGGAATGGCAGATAAGTGTTTGCCAAATAACTATTTTGAAACAGAAGATGTCCTCAGTGTTACCATTTTATGAACTGACAACTCCTATAGCCATTTTGAGGGGGCATCCAGAACATAGTTTCAAAAATTGGTCGGCTGCTTAAAATGCTTGGGGACTCTTGTCTTAATTTATGATTCTTTCTTTTGCATTCATTGTGCATGGAAAGTAGAATGTCAGCCACTGTGTCATACTTAAAGCAGTATAACATTTTCTGACATCTTCCCCAACATTTTATTTGCTGCTTATACTTACTCCTTTTGGAATTATTGTTTTATATTTTTTGCTCTCCTATTCATGTATTCATCCATATGAAAGTATATCCATGTACAGTTTAACTTGCTTGCATGGACAACATATAATATTGTTGGAAGTGCAAATTGACTAATCTGTGCAAATTAATAATGGAATACAATTTATGCAATTCTGTGTTACTATGAAAAGAAATTTGATTCCAAATAAATTTGCTTAGGATTATAGCCAAAGCCAGTACCTTTGAAGTCTATGTGTGAATCAATGGAAATACATTGTGTTATGCCAAAATGAAATATTTCAATTCTAAAAAGGATCCTTGTGCAAATTTTTTATACTATGGCATTTGCCCTTCATTTTAACTAAATAGATTCATTGATAAATAAAGCTTATTTTCAGTCATTTCATTATTAGCTATTTATTACATGTAGCAAAGCTGGGCTTGAGATTTTTATATTCTGGAATTTAATATTACAATTTAGAAGACAATAGATCTTTGAGAGTTTTATTATTAGTTGATTACTATGACACAACAAAATAATACCCTAGCTGTAGGCCTAGTATTTACTAGACTAAATATAGATTTAGATCCTAAAATTCATACACTGCCGAGATGCTATATTTGACAACAGCTCCTAGGTAGAAATTCAGTCAATATAAATATTTTGGATTAGGTTTTTGTATTTAGATATTTTTTCTTAATAATTGCTGGTGTGAATAACCTATGTAATATGTTCATTTTATGTCACAACTTAATATGCTTATTTCTAAGATTCGATATTTTATATGGTATTTGCTAAAGGAATAAAATTTTCATTTCTGGGTTATGCATTACTATGCAGTAAAAGGTGCCTTTCATAATGCATTTTCCCAATTTACAAATAGCTTTTTTTACTATAATCCTTGCATATGAGCTGAGTACCAAGATAGATGTCTCCTTAAATATTATAGTAAAAGAAAATGACTTGTATTTTGAGGCTGTCAATAGTTTATGTTGTTTTGGACCAATTTCCCAAGCAGTGATAGAAAACAGATTACAATAACAATTATACAGTCAGAAGATGCAATATCCATTTCTGCTTTAATTGAGTGAAAGAATAATAAAAACATCACTAAGAAAAATGAGATGGATCTGTCACATTACCAATTTTTAGACCTTGAGAAAATGCAGAGAAACTGAAGTAGGTTTACTTTACCTCATCTTGTTAACTAAAATTTTATTTATAGTAGAAAATATGTTACTTGCATTCACAGATGTGGACAAGGTTTTAGGAATTGCTGTTTTTCATATGTTAAAGTAGAGTGAAATATTCAGGTTTGTGCTGAACTGAGACGCTTCCTATTGTCTGTATATTTTTTTTTCTTTGTTTTTTGCAATTGGAGCATTCATAGCCATTTTATAAAAAATGGATACAAAACTACATTATGTTCCTAAGCTATATTTCTGGTTTGATTCTCAACTTTTCTTTCATGACTGAAATATTCACATTAATGAAATGGACTTCCATACCTCAACTTTTCTCTCTGTAGATTCCTAAAGTCCCTGAAAATTTGGCTATGCTATGTGAGGAAATCTTAGGAGTAATCAGAAATTTTATGTGCATATGTAGAGGAAAGTTAGGAAATATGCCCTCAGCTACATGAACAGAGGAATAACAAGAATTTAAACTAATACACTAAATAGATCTTTTCCAGCTATTTGGATTAATTTTTGCAGCCACATTGTATGGTTTACTTCCCCCTACTGAAAAGTTTATGTCTGAAAACAATTATTTGAGTTAGACCGTCAAAATGTTCCCAATAATATGCCATTGCTACTACTGAATCTGAGCTCAGTATGTCTGGAAGAGATTTCAGTTGAAAGAAAAGTACACAGAATGGTAGTAAAAGTTGATTGTATATGCATTGTATATGCATTAATAAAAGCAATACATTAATAAAGTAAATGATAAATATTGATGCAATAATGTTACATATAATAACATTACAATAATAATGTTATTATCCCTTCCAAACTTTGGGCATACAGTACTGAATACTTTTTTGAGAATGAACTTATGTAATATGTGCATTTTCTAAAAAGCCTTTTCTATTCTTTATAAAAGTCCATTGCAGTACAAGGCAGGGGTGAAATGATCCCGGTTCGGACCGGCTCGGGCGAGTAGGTAGCGATGGCGGCGGGCAGTTCGGAGAACCGGTAACAAAAATCCCTGCCCCTGCCCCCCATGCCCAGCTGAGCCGTGCGATCATCAAAGCCTTTTTTTCTTTTAAATGGCTCTGATGAGCCAAACTCTGACGATCCCAGCTGAGTTGCCTGCTAACTGGTAGCAAAAATCCCTCCCCCCTCCGCAGCCTCCACCTTGCTTACCTTAGCTGCTGGTCGCAACACCTGCCTTGCTTTGCTTGCTGTAATACCTGCAATCCATTGCATCAGCAAGCAACTGAATCTCCCTGCCTGCAATCAAGCTCATCGGTGAGCAGCTCTATCTGCCTGCCTTCCTGCCTTGGCAACTTTAAGACTTGTGGACTTCAACTCCCAGCAAAGTTGGCTAAGGAATTCTGGGAGTTGAAGTCCACAAGTCTTCAAGTTGCCAAGGTTGGAGACCTCTGTTCTATTGGGTAAGTTTTTTTCCCCTTTGGGAGCTTTAAAAAAAAATAGTTAATTGGGTTTTTTTTTCGTTGTTCTTTTTTTAGACCTAGCCATTTAAAGTTTAGGAAGTTTTAAATTTAGCTGCTTTTATATAAAAATAAAAATAAATAAAAATAAAATAATATTTGTGCAGCTTTCTGAGATTTAGTGTGTTTCTGTAGTGTTTCACTCTAACTACACAAACACACAAAATCTCACAAAGCTGTATGTGGAATTGTGTGTGTGTAAAGTGTGAAAGTTGGTTTTTTTGGGCTTTTTGTGGCTATGTAAGGTTCCTGCTTGTTGCAGGGGCCATTTTGGGTCTAGCACAGCTGCGTTTACATTGTGGGTGAGCCAGTTGTGTTGTGTTGTGTTTTGTAAGTTAAAAAAAGGCAAAGAAGTGACATTGACTTGGCCACGCCCACCCAGTCAACTTACCAACAAGCCATGCCCACTAATTAAGCCACGCCCACAGAACTGGTAGCAAAAAATTTTAGATTTCACCCCTGGTACAAGGATATAATGGCATTTCCCAATGAATGACTTTAGAATCTACTCAAATGCGGTCAGGGAATAGAAATAGTACCTTTCAAAGTTGTAATGAACATGAAAAATAGGGAGATTTAAATGAATGACCACACATACAAGAAGTGGCATACCTGTATATGAACAAAGATCTGTCATCTTAGTTTTCGACATTGATGAACCACATAGTCCCCAGAAATACCATGAGAGAATAGCATGTTATTTAATATTGATATGTTTGTTGTCTCAGATACATGAGACAATTTATAAACATCACAGGAAGTAAATGTACTTATATGGAAGAAATATGTATGTGTACAGAGTCAGTGGCATGTTAGTTAAATCTGATGTTACATGGAATATCTGCAGAATGGGTTAAATTTAATGATATATAAACATTTGCTGCTTTGGTAATGATAGTTAACTTTTTCTTTCTCCATTCTGCACTCATTGTGCCCTGTAGTCTGCTGAAGAGTATTCACCAACCATGGAGAAGAAGACTGAGGGGTCTAGAGAGTACATCAGCCAAAATATTGTTGAAAACAAGTTAATAGTGTAATAGACTTCTTGCTAAGAAGACATGTAAAAGCTTATGGTTTACTTAGTTAAAAACAATTTTCAGAATATAATTTATCTCATAATCTATAATCTTTTGAAGTCAGGTCATATAAGGAGAATAATAAATATAAATTACTGAACAAAGGTGGTCTATGCAACTAGCCTAGTTGTATTATGCAACTATTGGTGTACTAGATTGATGGTTCAGATCCTAAGGCAAAAAAAAAAAGTGCATAGTGATCAAAGTTGCAGTTAATTTGAAATTTGTAGACTTACTTAAGGTTTTTTTAAAAATGAAAATTAACAAGCAACATGTTTACAAATATTAAGGGAGATTAAGTACCTTGGGTACCTTATGCTGAAACATTTTGACTTTTTTTTTTATAAGGCAGAGGATTTCATGCTTCCTGGGCAAGAATATAGAAATCTAATTTTTTGAGCTGGTACATTTTCATATACAATTATTGTATATTTTTACTGTGCATTCTTAGGCATAATCAATATATAATGTATACCAAACTCTGAAGATTATTGTGCCTGATGGCTGCTGAAGAATTGAAAGAAGTTTATCTTCAAACCAGGGCTTTATTTTAAGTATCAAAATTGTTTATTTTTTTCCTTCCTTCCTCAAATATAATCCAGCTGAATTCTCTGGAGACAATCATCGGTTTAGAACAATAATGTGAGAAAAGAAGAGATAATAAAGCTACAGCTCAAGCTAGAACAACTGAGATAGCAAGGAAAAGTGATTAATATATGGGACATACTAATACAGGAATCCCCAACCTCTGGGCAGCGGCCTGCTACCAGGCCATGGCCTGCTGGGAACTGTGTTGCTGAAGCAGTGGGCGAGTGTGTGAAGCTTCATTTGCGCATGTATGGGATTTAGGCTGCATGTGTGAAACCATTCCCCTCATGCCAAAACTGCCAAAATTGCCACCACTGCCAGACTGGGGGTTGGGAACGCCGGTACTAATAGGGTTAGTATTAGACTACAGGTACTGCAGTCCTTGACTTACTGCCGTAATTGAACCTGAAATTTTAGTTGTAAATTGTTGCAGTCATAAACTGAGTCACTATGTGACTGGACTTGATTTTGCAAAATATTTGTATGACATCATAAGTGACTTACTGAAGTTGTTAAATGAATCACGTGGGCACAAGTCCAAATCCAGCTTATGTAATGGGCATTTTTCTTGCTGGAAAACAGCAAGAAAATGTTGTAAAACGACATCTCAAGATGCTGAAACCAGTTATAAATGTGAGCCAGTTGCCAAATACCCCAAATACAATTGTATGACTTGTGAGGTGGGAAAAACGGCAGTCATAACTTTGAGGATGAATAACTTTTTTTAGTCTGTCATAAATTGTTAAGTTGTTAAGTAGCCTGTTATAAGTTGAGGACTATCTTTTGTGGCAAATGTGTTGCATTTCCTAGTTTTGAAGTAGTGGCACTAAATCAGAATAAGGAAAGGAACTGGAACAAATCTTAGGTTTTGGACACAATTAAGTTATGAATTACTAAGCTTTTGTTTATATCTATTTTACCCATGGATGTTCTCCCTCTCTCCCTCTGGCTCCAGTAGCATTTCTTGATCATGACTTGTGTTTTCATCAGGTTCTACTCAGTGGTGGGCTACAACTGGTTTAACAACTGGTTTGGTGAATGCATACTTTGTTCATGTGTGTGCGCCCCTAACACGCTTGCGTGCAGCGTTCAAAATATAGCAATTTGAAGCTCAGCTGCTTACCTACTAGGGCAGCCCCAGTAAGTAGAACAGTGGAGGTGTGGAAATCAGCTGTGCCACGCGAATCAGCTGAGCCAGAAAGAAGGACAGGATAGGACAGGATAGGGCGGGGTTGGGTGGGTGGGGCCAGCTGATCGTCAGAACTAGCGATTCACTTGAACTGGTCTGAACCGGCTGAATCCCACCCCTGATTCTACTTTTGGATTCTATAAAAAAAGCAGTAAAGTGGATCATTTGATTAAATATAGTGAAGTATTCAAAGTATTTATAAGAATTGTAATGAACTGTATGGATTCCAATTAACTATAAATCAAGATCTTCTCTTGAGATCCTTTGCCTTTTTTCCTTTCTACTCCCCCCCTCCCTCCCCATAAACAAACATCAGATTGTTAGATAGGAATAGATTATTCTTGCAATAAGTATGCATTGATTGTTTGCAAAAGTTTTCTTGAAGTCTGATGGAAGGGCACCTATGGCTGGAAAGCTTTAGTAGTTTACCCAGGCTGAAACAATTAAAAGTTTGTTTCAACACAAACAAAAACACTTCCTTATGGCTACATAAGACATTCATTTTTATATGTGCTATTATTTAAAGCAGCTTTACTGGCTAATGGAGATCAATTAACTGATACAAATAGTAATGGGCAACCAGAAGGCTGATGACAGCCAAGTAAATAAAGAGCTCCAAGCTATTCTGTAGTGGATGTTTGCTCCCATCTCTATATCCATCACTAACAATGAAATAAAAATGTCAGTGAACAATCTAGGGTGCCAGGAGTAATCTGCCTTCTGTGGGAAACTGAGAGTTGCATGGAAGAACCCTGATGTGGTAAAGTCAGCAGTGTTGTACAGTGGGAATTTTCCTTTTTTCTTTGCTGTTCAAAACCCTGTTAGGGCTTATGCTACAATTTTCAAGGATTTCCTGATGTAAAATAGCAGTTTTCTGTAATCACAGTTGGATGGGGCTCTGGGGATTACAAAAATAATTTCAAGGACTAAATGCAACCCCAGGGTTGCAATAGGTTTGCCCTTCGTTTAAGATGTATGTCAGGAGCAAACTGTTTTTAATAAGAATTTGAATTTGGGTATTTATACTAAGAGGCAAGGAGCTTTTACTTTGATAACAATGTCATAGGGTAATTAAGACGTACATTGCTATATCATTCTTTCTATTTATAATGACTATTGTCAATATTTGCCTGAAATATAAATTAATTTTAAAATTGTAATCCTGAGCATTAAGGAGATTTAATAACAAATCATTTCATATAAATATTATAGAAAATATATGAATACGCCGCAATTTAAATAGCGATCTTTCTCTAATGATTTATAATGATAATAATAATAAATAAATAATGAATTATATATATTAACTGTAGAACAAAAAGCACTCTAGACCTGTTGAGTCGACTGAGTGAAAAAGACTGAGCATGCGCAGAAGGAAGGGGGCGGAACCATACTGCAGAGGGAGATAAATATTTGACAAGCACTCAGTAGAACAAATCGAAGGAGTGAAGGTTCCCAGAACTGAGGAATGTCGGCACAACGATGCATGAAAATGACTATTGTCAATATTTGCCTGAAATATAAATTAATTTTAAAATTGTAATCCTGAGCATTAAGGAGATTTAATAACAAATCATTTCATATAAATATTATAGAAAATATATGAATACTAATATTTATAGTAAATGTGCTATGTAGGGAATGTTCTTTAAATTTAACAGATTTTTCAGGTTTTATAAACTAATTTTAAACAAACACATGACAAGTTTTTCCCAGGATTTTCCTTATGTTCTCAAATGTGGCAGCCAGTCTGCTCTCACATGATAGAAATGCCATTTGGTACCTGAAGCAGCCCCCCTCCCCTCTTCATTAATCCAGAACTTGCTGTCTGCCATCTTAGTTCTTGCTGCTTTGCTGCACAGCCACATACAACAATGCCACAGAAACATGTTCCCATTAGCTACTGCTGGTACCTGAACTGCTTCTGCCCAGAGCAGCTGCATTTACAGTAGTGGCCAAAATTGTGGAAACCTTTTGGGAAAAGTGTATTTTTTGAGGTTTGATGGCTAATAACACTTTTTTTGGAGTTTCAAGATAATCACATTCTACTGCTGGAATGGCCTGGGAATAGCCCAGACCTTAACCCGATTGAAAATCTATGGAGCCGACTAAAGAAACTTGTTAGTCAGAAGTGACTCAGCAATAAAACACAGTTAATAGAAGAATCATTCAATCTTGGTTTCACATTATAACAGCTGCAGAACTAAAAGACTTGGTTCACTCCATGGGAAGATATTGTAAGGCCGTAATTCATGCTAAAGGTTACCCAACTAAGTATTAACTGACATGATAATTTTTGTATATCTTGTTTTTTCTATGGTGATAATTTTGGTACATCTCGTTTTTTCTACATGTTTCACTTTTCTTCTTTATACTGTAACTGCTATTCTAATAGCAGTTATATAATTTTATGGTACTACTACTACTAAAAAAAGTGGTGTTATTAGCTAGTTTTAGAAAATACGCTTTTCCCAAAAGGTTTCCACAATTTTGGCGACTACTGTAGGTCCCTGTGCAGAATGAAATGGAGGTGATTTCTTCTATGTATGTCTCAGAACTTCTGAAATTGAGGTGGTAGCCTAGGTGACCAGTAGAAGCTTGGCAGGTCATAAACTGCTTCCCTGATAAAGTGTGGTAAAAGTTGTGTCAGGAGACTCCTTCAAAATGTACTTTCTGCATGAGTGAAAGTATTTTGCTCATGTGTAAAGTAACAAGAGGGGGTGTGATGGCTCAGTGGTTAAAGATGCTGAGCTTGTCAGCCGCAAAGCGTGTGTGTCGGCCGCAAAGCGTGTGTGTGAAGCGAACCAGTGGTAACACCGGTTGAAACCCACCTACACACACACACACACACACACACACACACACACACACACACACCTACCAGTTTGAAAGCATGCAAATGCGAGTAGATAAATAGGCACCATTTTGGTGGGAAGGTAACCTTTCCTTGTGCCTCAGGATAAAGTCATGCTAGCCACATGACTATGGAAAGGGTTTTCAGACAAGTCTGGCTCTTCAGCTAAGAAATTGTTCTGTCCCCGTCCCACACACGCACCCCCACAGATGGCCCGGAGTTAATAAGCCACACGACAAAATCTTTGAAGATAAAGCTGGCAGCAACCCAGTGGCTAGCTGCCAATTCAGACTTTACTCACACAAAACAAAGATTAGACTGCAAGCATTCCGATAAAGCAGGCAAGGTTTCAACAATACAAGGATTAGTCCAAATGCAGTCCGACAAGGCAGGCAGAAGTCCAGTAACGCAGAGATCATGGATTATTTCTAGTTTTTGCTCGTCACAAACTGAACCGGCCACCACAGCCACATTTATAACCTGTGGGGTGTGGTCCAGTGACTCAGCTAATCTCTGGCACGCCTTCCCTGCTGCTGCGCACGCTTCTTCCTGTGCCGCTGCCGAGGATCCAGCCAGCACTTATCTACTTCGTCGCTGTCCACCTGTGGCTGTGGGGACGTGCTTGGCTCTGGGCCTATCTCTTGGCTTTTGGTGTCCTCCGGAGGCATTGCCAGAAAGGAGGGCCCTGGAGAGGGAGGCCTTGCCAACTCCTCTCCCTCACTCTCAGAGTCTGCATCTGTCGATAGCCCAGGCTCAGGCAACGGAGTCACAATAGAAATGGAGATGAACACCATCCCCTACAGTAAGACACGACTAGACAGGGAAACTTAATTTTACCTTTATATGTATGTACATAAACTGTATGTATATATGTGGGTGTGTATGTCTGTGTCAAATAAAGACTGCAACGAATACTCTAAAAGGCCAGTGTTGGTGCACAAAAATTGGTTAAAAGAACCAACTTATTCTTAGTTTACAGATGGGAAATACTGAAGCCAAGAGATAAACAATTAGAACAACATAGTTGGCAGGATATTTTTTAACTTTCCATTTTATTTTCTCTTTATAGGATGTGTGGGAATCTAAAACTTTGTATATATATGGCAGAACATCCAAGTTACCAATAGATTTTAAATTGTCTTTGGCTTACTCCCAGGATATGAGAATATACCTAATAAATCAGAAAGGTTTATTGTTTCTAGTGAAGACTGTACTTCTGCTATCCATGCAATGACATTTATGTTAAGCATAATTCTAAAATTTAGAAACAAATAATTTTCCAAATTGCAGCTGAGATATTTGTTAGGTATTACAAAGACTCTGACTCCAGCATCCTAGGACATAATTTAAAACATATTTATAAAATATTTATTTATTGAGTTTGATAGCCATCTTTTGACTCTAGGCCCGGGATGGCGAACCTATGGCACGCATGCCGGAAGTGGCATGCAGAACCATGTCGCCTGGCATGCATTGCATTGCCCAGTCCTCTTGCGGGTTTCCGGTGCACGCATGCACACCATCCAGGTAGTCTTTTGGTTACTTGCACGCATACGCGTGTGCTGATCAGCTGGCCTTCATGCATGCGGCAGTGCCAGAAACCAGAAGATCAGCTGGTGAGCTGATTGTTGTGCACGCATGCACGCCAGTTACCAGAAAACTAGCTGACCAGTGTGCATGCATATGTCGGAAACCAGAATCTCATTTCCTGGCGCACACATGCCCACTGGGCAGCTCCTCTTAGCATGCGTGTGCACCGGCCATGCCATTGTCGCCTGCGTGCAGTCCCGGGACATCCACCCCCTTGCCAGCCAGGAGTGCTGCCGCCAGTCGCTCCCCTGCACCCGCCTGCCTGCCTACCTGGCCGCTGCCATCAGGAAAGCCCCCCCCGCAAAGCTGCGCTGCCTGGGATCCACATTGGAGGCCATTCGCACCGGCAAAGCACTGCTGTCTCTTTGCCAGCACTGCTGCCTCCTTGCAGAGGCAGCAGCAGCTCCTCCTCCTCCTCTTCCTCCTCCTTCCAGCCTCGCTGTCAAAGGGTTTGCCTTACCGGGGGGGGGGGGGGGAGAAGGTCCTGGTGGTGATGGGAACATCCATGGTGCCAGTGACTGTAGCCATGCTCTGGAGAAGCCCTGTTGGAGTGCCAATCAAATGTGTGCATGGTGGCAGCCAGTGCAAGAGAAGCAGGATGCCTGATACTCAGCTGTGCATCCGGGATGCCCGATGCTCAGCTATGCAGCCCTGCAGAGTCAGTTGGGCATTTTCCGGCATGGCCTGCACGGTGGGGTGCATGTTTTGCCTAATTAACTGCACTGTGAGATGGCCACCCCTGCGGCGGCAAGACAAGCAGGCAGGCACAAGGGAGCGACTGGCCGGAAGTAGCCACCCGCTATGTTGTGGATTCCAGATTGGTGCAGGAGGTTTTCCAGGCCCAAAACAGGGCGCTGGGGGCACGGATGCGTGGGGGGGCTGTGGTGCATGCGTGGAGAACGCACACATCGGAGGGCTGGGGTGCATGCACAGGGGTGTGGGAGGGTCGTGCACGGATGTACAGGGGGTCACATTGCATTATGGGTGCTGGCATGTGCGTGACGACAAAAAGGCTAGCCGTCACTGCTCTAGGCAGTTCACAGTCCAAAAACTAAATCAAGAACTAATAAAATAGCATTACAATAAAGTCCCTAAAAATATGATGGAACAGCCTAGCCTCGGTGTCTGGAGAAAAGGTTCTTCAGCGTTTTTCCATAGGCCAACAGGGCTGCTCTTACTTTCTGACAGATGCTACAACAGAGAAAACATGCTTCCTAGATCCCACTAGATGGCACTGTTTCAGAAACAAGACCTGGAGCATGTCTACCCTACCAGATTCAGTGCAATGGGCAGAAATAATTAGAGACAGGGGTCCCCTCAAACAACCCCTAAAAATGCAATTTCTTTATATATATGCAAATTTTGTTTCATTCACTTTCAATGCTTTGTAATTCGATGGACATTTTACAAAGACTGTTTTTTAGCAATTCATTCTTTGAGTTCTTATAAGCCCATGCTAGTGTCATCAGCAATAGCATCTAATTACTTTATCTTCTGTTGGCCTGCTTTGATTGCTTTTAATTTTTATGAATCAGAGTTTTTTCCATTGATTTGTGTCCAGAATATTGAACCTTTATTATGACTGCTTTCTTTGAGCACTCTGGTTTAACTTCATCTAATATTCAATGATTTATTCTTGTAGTCCAAGGTATTTTCAATCCTTTACCAACACTGATATTCCAAGGGATTGATATTTCTTGATTGGTCCTTCCTAATAGACCACTTTTAAGATATAGATTTTACAGTTGGGAATATCTTGACTTCACACAATACATTTTCCTAAAATGACCACTTTTTATTTCTATTTTTTATTTTTTCTCCCTGTTCTTAGTACTTCAGTGTTCCCCAGTCATTGGCAAGTGCTTGGTCTTAGAAATGTACATTTATAAATGAATGAATGAATGAATGTTGGTTGACATCTCTGTTCTTTAATATTTTGTCCAGATCTGTCATAATCCTTCTCCCAAGTAGGAAATACCAAGTAGGAAATTTCATAGCTACAATCACCTTTCCTCTATGTTTTTGAGCCTAGGAGGATAAAATGTGTTTCTACTACAGCTGTTTTTCCATCTGTTTACATTTATTGGCATGACTTGTTGACTTCATTGTAGGATTTTTGTTAATAATAAACAGGACATATTTTTCTTTTTCCCCCCCACTTTGAACAAGATTCCTTAAATCTTCCATTCCCAGACATCAGGGAAGGGTGAAATCTAAATGTTTTTCCTACCGGTTCTGTGGGCGTGGCTTAATTGCTGGGTGTGGCTTGGTGGTCAGATGACCCGGTGGGCGTGGTCAATAGTAATAAATGAAAAAAATAATAAAGTACACAAAACAATAAGAGGTACCAAAAACCAACTTTCACACCTTACACACACACAACACAACACAACTGACTCACCCACAATGTAAAAGCAGCTGCACTTCACCCAAAATGGCCCCTGCAACAATCAGGAACCTCACACAGCCACAAAAAGCTCAAAAACCAACTTTCACACTTTACACACACACAACACAACACAACACAACTGACTCACACACAATGTAAAAGCGGCTGCACTTCACCCAAAATGGCCCCTGCAACAAGCAGGAACCTCACACAGCCATAAAAAGCTCAAAAACCAACTTTCACACTTTTTCCACACAAAATGCCACATACAGCTTTGTGAGATTTTGTGTGTTTGTGTAGTTAGAGTGAAACACTATAGAAACACACAAAATCTCAGAAAACTGCACAAATATTTTATTATTTTATTTTATTTTATTTATTTTTTTAGATAAAAGCAGCTAAATTTAAAACATCCTTAACTTTAAATTGCTGTCTAAAAAAACCTCAAAAAACTAAAAAAACGCCCAATTAACTATTTTTTTTAAAGCTCCCCCCCAACCCCCCCAGTTACTTACCAAATTGAAGACACAAGGCAGGCAGAATGAGTTGCTCACCGATTGGATTGATTGCAGGCAGGCAGATTCAGTTGCTAGCTGATGCAATTGATTGCAGCAGCCTAAGCAAAGCAGGAAAAGCGAGCGAGTCCAAAAGAAGCAACAAGTGGGCAAATGGGGACCAGGCAATTAGGTGGGCATATGCAGGGGGGGCAGGGATTTTTGCTACCGGTTCTCCGAACTACCCACCGCCATCGCTACCGGATCGCCTGATCTGGTCTGAACCGGGAGCATTTCACCCCTGCATCAAGGTGTCTGAGGGTATTGATGCTTCTCCCAGCAATTTTAATTCCATCCTATTTATTCTAGATTAGCATTTTTTAATAAAGATAGATAGATAGATAGATAGATAGATAGATAGATAGATAGATATGTGTGCGATATTCTCTTTGTTTTTAAGGTAAGGTGACCAGATTTTAACATTGTTAAAGAGGGACACCATTGACTGGGGAGGGGGGGGGGTTCTAAAACTTTTTTACTACCGGTTCTGTGGGCGTGGCTTATTTTGTGGGTGTGGCTTGGAGGTCATGTGACTGGGCGGGCGTGGCTAGCTGGTCAGGTGGCCATGGCTATGTGTATACTATAGGGACTACTCAGAGGGCTGAAAAAAAGCATTTCTGACAGGTCCTCTCACTTTTGACTGGTCCTCACACTTATGACCATCCTCACATTTATGCCTGTGCAGCATTCTTAACAACCATGTCACTCATTTCACAACTGCTTCTCTTCACCATGGTGATAAGATAGGGAAAAAAACATAAAATGTGAGGAGAGTCGTAAATTCGAGGACTGGTCAAAAGTGCGAGGACCAGTCAAAAATAACTTTTTCAGCCCTCTGAATAGTCCATGTGCACAAAAGGACTACCCAAAGGCTGAAAAAAGTGATTTCTGACAGGTCCTCACACTTTTGACCGGTCTTCGCACTTATGACTGGTCATCATTTATGCCCATTGTAGCATTCTTAACAACCGTGTCACTCATTTCACAACTGCTTCTCTTCACCATGGTGACAAGATAGGGCAAAAACGTAAAATGTGAGGACAGTCGTAAGTTCGAGGACTGTCAAAAGTGTGAGGACCAGTCAAAAATAACTTTTTCAGCCCTCTGAGTAGTCCATATGTATAAAAGGATACAGCAATAGAGAGGAATGAAGGAAGGGAAGGAAAATTAGAGTAGGAGTGAGGGTAAAAGAGGGAGGAAGAGAGGAGGAGAAGGAGAAAGGAAGAGGAAGTAGGGAGGAGAAGAAGGGGGGGGAAGAGAAAGTAAGAAGGAAAGAAAAGAGCGAGGTGGTAGGTTTGAGGAGAAAGATTGCTGTACAATAAAAAAGATGAAAGGGAAGAAAACCAACCCCAAACAAATATAAAGATATTAAGATAAAGAATGAATTGTTAAACTTTAAAGAATAAAAGAGAACAAATATGAATAAATAGCAATAATTAGAAACACACATACAAACGTACAATGTATTTTCTTTGAACAGAGTATTTGGCCGGTTCACAAATTTAAACAGTGTTTAGTCATTTCAATTAAATTTACAATTTCTATATTTCCGTTTTGCCATATTTATTCCTCATCTATTTTTTTAAAAAACAATATTACCCTTCATCCTCATCTCTAATCTTAATCAAATTCAATTATTCCCTTCTATTCTATATTATTCCCCTTCCCATTGTCATCTATTTTTATATCCATCCTCACATTGGTTAATTATGTAATTATGTAATACAGTTGTTTAATACAAATTCAACATTTTAATATAAATCAATTAGTTATATAACTATCTTTTTTGTATATTAATCAATATGAACATGAATATTCCAATTATTTCACTGCAATCCAATTTCTTAAAAATTAATTAATTATATTTACCAATAATAATAAACCAAATAATTTCCCCCATATATTCCTCCAAACCACAACTTAACCATTTCTGCTTTCAACACAATATACAATTAATAGTATCTCAATTATTATAATTCCCTAGTTAAATAGAGCTTTTTTCCTTTTGTGTTTTAAAATCTTGAAACTCCTCTTTTGCCCTAAATTTCCCATTGTTTGCAGTTTTGCACCGACCTTTTTTGGTGAGGAAAAAGAAAAAGAAATCTCTCTCTGCCTCATTTTGTCACGTTGCAGGTAAGACCCTGCTTTACTTTCAGTTTCACTTTTTCAGCATAGCTAGCGGAAAAAAACATTTGCTCCAGCAATTTACCTCTTTGCAGCTAGCTAGCCCTCCGCAAAACAGCTGAGAGCAAATCAGCTGAGAGTCGGGAGGCTGATCAAATCAACTTATGGTAATTAACCTATGCTGAAGCTGAAAGGGGCTGTTTTTTCTATTTTTGCAGGCACCAGTCTACTCATTTGTTTTCTTTTAACACTGATCAGCTGTAGGGTGGCCCTTTGAAGCCCCGCGGCAAGAATTTAAACAGGTTTTTTCCCTCTAGCCATCAGCTGGGACTCAGCAATAGATTGGGAGTGGGCGGGGTAAGCGAACAGGGACCAGCGATCCAACAGAGGCAGAGGGTGAGGGTGAGTGAAAACCGTATATTCCCTTCCCATTCTCCCGCCGTTCCCTAACTTGTCCTGCATTCTTTCCAAAAATCGGGACTTTTTTAAAACGCTGCGGGACGCAGGACATATTGCTAAAAATCGGGACTGTCCCGCCAAAAGCGGGACGTCTGGTCACCATATTTTAAGGGCTATCCAGAGTTTGTGATGATCTTTAAATAAAGTTAACATAAGCAGTAGTGCAGGTATAAGTATCTGTTTGGAAGTCCCTTGCCGCCTCTAATAATGTTTGGATATTAGCAATGGATCATCTTTCTTCTGAATCCAGATTTTACATGTGGCAGTTCTCACTCTATGTATTTTTGAAATTTGAATGACAAAACATGAGCATTATCTTATTGAGATAAGTGCAGTTTAGTAGTTTGAACATTCCTTAGCACTTCCCTCTTTGGTAGTAGAATATAATATGATCTTTTTTAATTCCTTGGCCATTGCTGTATCTCATATCTACTTTCAACCTGCACTTAGCAATGTGATTGCATAATCTTGCTAGCTTTTAAACAATTCTAATATTTTCTGTTGGTCTTCTCCTGCAATTTAATTGTTAACAATACTTTCACAGCAATTTTTTTTAAATTTGATTTATATGCCGCCCTTCTCCGAAGACTCAGGGCGGCTTACAGTGTGTTAAGCAATAGCCTTCATACTTTTGTATATTTATACAAAGTCAACTTATTGCCCCCACAAACTGGGTCCTCAATTTATCTTTACTTTATAGAATGTGTTTAATTCAGTGATCAAATGTTTGTCTGGATCTTTGATTTTGGGATTGTAGAAGGTGACCAGGCTAGCCTGAGGGTGGGGTCAAATACATAATCAGTTTGGAGTTGCTAAGCTCGTACAAAAAACATACTGTAAGTCATGAATTCCATTGACTTTTATCTAATGCCAATTTGCCTTGACCATTAGTAGATCAGATTCTTGTGTATAGGTAGCATATAGTAAACTTGAAGTGCTTTGAATTAAACTCCTGTTTGTGGATACTTGTGCCTGGCATAAACATCCTCTCTCTCTTCTGAATATCTTCTTTCTGCAGTAGATTGTTCTCTACCTTGACTTTTATCTTTCCCATCTCTGCATAAAAGTTTTCCTCAATTTCTGTAATTTCCTTAAATAACTCTTATTCTTCCCTTTCAACTGTTAATCTAGTTTGTATTGTTTATTTTAACTCTGACTCTTCTTGCTTTTTTCTGGAATTCAGCTCTTCATTGGGAAAAATTTGCTCTGTCTTCGTTGCCTTTTGTTTTCTGCCTTCAACATGTCAGCAGGCCGCCATTTCACCTTCTTTTGTTTTTTGTATTTCATGATATCTTGTTTGGTTTATTTTTAACCATGTCATAAATTTCTGTAAAAGAGTTAAGCACTGTATTTTAAAAACTATGTATTTGTTTCTTTTCTTTTAGCTTAAGTTGGACATTTTCAAGGAGTTTGTGATCAGAGCTATAATCAGCACCAGATCTTTGGCGGTGTGGTGGTGATGATGGGGGACTGAAAAAGTGTTCCATCCATGCTTGCAGAATGCATAGTTTAATTTTGCTATAGTTCCTCTGATAATGTCTGTGTATAGAATAGTCTCTTAGTTGTTGGAAGAAAGTATTTGCTATAAACTTTTAATTTTCTTGGCAGCAGAATACTATCTCATTTTGAACATCAAGGCCAAATTTTCCTATTTGCTTTTCCTATCTATATCTATGGATGCTATTTACTTCTAATTTCAGCATACCAATTTTTGTATAATTAATATGTCATGGGGGAGGAGGCTATGTCATCAAGGTCTTGAATGTAACCCTGGAACAATTCAGCTTCTACTTCCTATGCATCTAGGCTTAAAGCATATCGTAGTTATATTTATTGGCCTGGTTTGTGTTTGAGCTGAGATCACTGTGTTATTTTTAGATTGTGTTCAAACATAAATTCTATAACTTTTTTCTAATAATGATGATTACTTCTATGATTTTATTAGAAGATTATAGAATATCTTGTACAGTAGAAAATATAATGCTCCTTTGGTATGAAGTGGCTCATTTTAGTCCATGTCACTGCTCCTGACATGACTGTAGTAGTAGTAGCCCATATCAGTTCATTGATTTCCAAAATGTCAATATTCACTCTTGACATTTCTGTCTTTATACTACCAAAGATATTGTCAATCATAGTTCTGATATTCCGTATATCCAATAGCTAGCATATCTTGCAGCAGTGAATTTTTTCTAAGGTGACCAGATTTTACCATTGGTAAAGAGGGACATTGTGGGCGTGGCTTATTTTGTGGGCGTGGCTAGCTGGTCATGTGACTGGGTGGGCGTGGCTAGCTGGTCATGTGACCGGGTGGCCATGGCTATGTGTATAGGGACTACTCAGAGGGCTGAAAAGTCATTTCTGACAGGTCCTCACACTTTTGACTGGTCATCACACTTATGACCATCCTCACATTTATGCCCGTTCAGCATTCTTAACAACCATGTCACTCATTTCACAACTGCTTCTCTTCACCATGATGACAAGATAGGGCAAAAATGTAAAATGTGAGGACAGTCATAAGTTCGAGGACTGGTCAAAAGTGCGAGGACCAGTCAAAAATAACTTTTTCAGCCCTCTGAGTAGTCCATATGCACAAAAGGACTAACCAGAGGGCTGAAAAAAGTCATTTCTGACAGGTCCTCGCACTTTTGACTGGTCCTCACACTTATGACCATCCTCACATTTATGCCCGTGCAGCATTCTTAACAACCATGTCACTCATTTCACAACGGCTTCTCTTCACCATGGTGACAAGATAGGGCAAAAACGTAAAATGTGAGGACAGTCGTAAGTTCGAGGACTGGTCAAAAGTGTGAGGACCAGTCAAAAATAACTTTTTCAGCCCTCTGAGTAGTCCGTATGCATAAAAGGATACAGTAATAGAGAGGGATGAAGGAAGGGAAGGGAAATTAGAGTAGGAGTGACGGTAAGAGAGGGAGGAAGGGAGGAGGAGAAGGAGAAAGGAAGAGGAAATAGGGAGGAGAAGAAGAGGGTGGGGGGAAGAGAAAGTAAGAAGGAAAGAAAAGAGAGGTGGTAGGTTTGAGGAGAAAGATTGCTGTACAATAAAAAAGATGAAAGGGAAGAAAGCCAACCCCAAACAAATATAAAGATATTAAGATAAAGAATGAATTGTTAAACTTTAAAGAATAAAAGAGAACAAATATGAATAAATAGCAATAATTAGAAACACATATACAAACATACAATGTATTTTCTTTGAACAGAATATTTGGCTGGTTCACAAATTTAAACAGTGTTTAGTCATTTCAATTAAATTTACAATTTCTATATTTCCTTTTTGCCATATTTATTCCTCATCTATTTTTTTAAAAAAACAATATTACCCTTCATCCTCATCTCTAATCTTAATCAAATTCAATTTTTCCCTTCTATTCTATATTATACCTCTTCCCATTGTCATCTATTTTTATATCCATCCTCACATTGGTTAATTATGTAATTATGTAATACAGTTATTTAATACAAATTCAACATTTTAATATAAATCAATTAGTTATATAACTATCTTTTTTGTATATTAATCAATATGAACATGAATATTCCAATTATTTCCATGCAATCCAATTTCTTACAAATCAATTAATTATATTTACCAATAATAATAAACCAAATAATTTCCCCCATATATTCCTCCAAACCACAACTTAACCATTTCTGCTTTCAACACAGTATACAATTAATAGTATCTCAATTATTACAATTCCCTAGTTAAAAAGAGCTTTTTTTTTCTTTTGTGTTTTAAAATCTTGAACTCTCCTCTTTTGCCCTAAATAATTTCCCATTGTTTACACCTACCTTTTTTGGTGAGGAAAAGGAAAATAAATCTGCTGCCTAATTTTCCAACGTTGCAAGCAAACAGCAAAGCCAACAGCCTGTTTTACTTTCAGTTTCGTTTTGAGCTTGGTTTGCACAAAGAGAAAAAAAAAAACTGCTGGAGCAATTTAGCAAGAGCAGAGCCCTGCGCAGATCAGCTGAGAGGCTGAGAGTGGGGAAGCCCAGCTAATCAACGTAGGGCGGCCCTTTGAAGCCCCGCGGCAAGAGTTTAAACAGTTTTTTTCCCTCTAGCCATCAGCTGGGACTCAGGAGGCAGAATGAAAAATCGGGACTTTTTTAAAACGCCGCGGGACGCGGGACAAATTGCTCAAAAGCGGGACTGTCCCGCCAAAAGCGGGACGTCTGGTCACCTTAATTTTTTCCTCTATACACATCATTAGCTGGATACCCTTTTTATGTGAGTGCAGTTATATCATAGTACCAGTGTTGCTTGTATTTGCCCCCTGTATTTTCCTAGTAGCTCATTAGATACCTCTTAAATTGGAGTTTGTGTGTGTCACTTTCTAATGTCATGTTAACATAATCCTAGAAATGTATGTTCATTTGTTTTTTTCTTCTCTAATTAATCATATTTAGTCTGAACCCATATATTTTCTATTCACAATAATCACTGCATGTGATACCAAGGGATGATCTTGTAAAAACAATTGCCATGTAAAAAAGATAGTTAGTTAATTCTTTCTTCCTAATCCTAAATTCCTGTGGAAATCTGCCTTCCACTATGGCAATTAAACTTAAAAAGAAATCTAGTCTTAGCACAATGGAAGTTTTCCTTGCCCCAATATTTAATCAAGTGAAATTGAGGAAACTTTCTAGGAAATGGTGGACATAGAGTGGTCATGGGGAAAGCTGCAGTCTTCTATTCCAAACCATTTCTTCATAGCACTAATAAAACTTAGAATAGGAACATCCAATCTCCTGTGAATGTATCTTGGAGATCTGTTAAATGGCTGATGTAAAGGAATGAACAGTCACAAAATATCTATGTCCTTGAAGGCAAACAGGTAAATCTCTTCTTTTGGATGCTAATAACAAGATGTTGGGCTCTGAGACTCGGAATAAAGAACATCTGCTCCACATTTATTTCGGGGACAAGAAATCAATGAGAAACAAGTAACTTAGTGTAAAGGTAAAAATGAAGTCTCAGCCAGAATATGTAGTCACATGTTTGCCTTTACAAAGTACAAAGAATTCCATAGAATCAGAGTCCTATTGGAAGGTCTGAACAGACATTGGGATCATGACTTTAAATCAACTATTACAGTATTATCAACTATTTTAAGAATTTTTCATGACAAGTGAAATGTGGTCTCCTCAATATTCAAGGCTGAAAGTATCTTCAGCTTAAGCATCTTGTAACAGATCAGGCCCTTTGGCTGCCTTGAAGGACCCGAGCTACTTTCTTATTTGATGGAATCCATAACAAAATTAAAACATGTGCATGCCTCTATCGAAAGCTCAAGGAAATAGTTAAACTGGACATTTAAGCATGGACTAAAGGACTAGATTTTCCATTAAAACTCCATCAATGGCTTCATGTCTTTAATTGTTAAAATGCTGTCCATAGATTTAAGATAATAGTTGTTTCATCAAAAATAATATACTTTATGTAGGGTTGCCAGGACAAGCGGGGGGGGGGGGGTTTAAGTAGTAAAAAAATAATTTTTACAATTAAATTATATATTTTTTTTACAAACATTTTAACACGTGTTAAAATAATCACTTCAAAACTTAAAATTCAAAACATCAAATATATTATAATAATATGTAAAATATTAAATTACATTTTACTTTGGTGTCGTGTGTATTTTTTATTTGACTGCGCAGCTTTGATCAATTCTTTGTATTTAAGGAATAGTTCTTTAATTTCAGTACAACATTGAGAAATATTAAAAAATATACAAAGTTCAGTTCGAACTGATGGTACAAGTAGTTGGTTACATTCGTCAGTCCACAAATTTCCCATGACGCGGAAAATTCGTTCAACGTTTGCATTTGATACCGGAATTGATGCACAATACTGGAACAGTTTCAGTAAACTCGGAGCTGGTTCTTTCTTGAAAAAGTACGTCCACTTATCAAGGGATGAATCGCCCTGCAGATGAACATAAACTTCTTCTAAGGCAGAAATTTCATCGAAGAGAGTGTTGGGTGGAAGTTCTTCTTGCCATAGTGATAATAACCAGATGTTTGTCATTTCTTCTAAAATTGGAGGATTATTGCGATCAATTAGATTGAAACAATTTAGCGTCTCATATCAGTGATTTTTTAATTAATTTAATTAATCGGTGAAATTATACCACTTTTCTAGGTACACAATGGCTCTTTGATACACGTTGATGGCTTTTTTCTTGAACTTTTGCACGGCATTCTCAGGCAAATGTTTTTTACGTAAAGCAAATAAAACTTTCATTCCAAAAAACTGCTCATCGTATTTTTTTTGCAAAGAATCACGCAGCTTATACATGATAATGTGAAGATCACATGCAAGAATTTTCTTGCTTTCCAGCTTCAGTGGGGTGTCTTGCATTATTGACATGAAGAAGTGCATGAAATATAAATACAATTCTGAAATTGTTGGTTCATCGTCCTTTGCGAGTTCATTTTCGTGATCCAAAATAAGGTTCCAGATAACCTTATGGCACTCATCAGATCCAAGAGAAATAAAATACGATTTTAGAGGTATCTAGTTTAAAAGCAGTCTTTCGACCGCTTTAAACAAACTTAACCAACGTGTTGGAATATGGCGCAAAACTTCATGGAATTCTGACTCGCAAAACTCAAAAAATGATTTCAACTCTTCTCGTTTCTTCGCAGAATTCGAAAATTCAGCAAAAACCTTCAGCACTACATTTCGATATCAAAAGATAACTGCTTTAATGCATTTTTTGCGCTGTTGTGTAAAATGTGATTATTGCAATGAGCATCTACAATATTGTCATTTTCCAGCAATAATTTTTGGTAAACAGATTTGTTCACTCCATAATTGACCGATGCATTATCTGCTGAGTAAGCTGAAACATTATTTATTTCCAATTCGTTATCACTAAGAACTCGACACAGCTGATTTTTTATTGATGTAGTATCTTCGAAAGAATCCTCATAAAAGTCTAAAATTTTCACACACAGTCCTTCTTCACAAGTAAAATATTGTGCAACAACGGGATATAGTTTGCGATTTCCCTTGTTTGATGCGTCAGTGGAGAGAGAAAATGGAATTCCAGTTTTAGGATCATTGAGAACCAACTCAATAGAAAAAGAATACAAAACCTCATTGACAATAGCTGATGATTTGGTTCTTCCACAAGACATCTTTTTTTACAATTTCTGAATCATCAAAAATTCACTTCATTAACTTAATACCGCAATCTTGAGCCAGGAAAGAAATATGGTGTTTGATCCCATGGTAAGTTTCAGCCATTTCAGCTACAGTCACTTTCTCACTGAAAGAGGAGTCTTTTTTTTTTTTTTTTTTTTTTTATTGCAAAAGTTTTACAATTACATTTTCACCCCTTTTTTCCCCCCCCCCCCGCTACCCCCCCCAAACTTCCCAACCTCCCTAACCCACCTTAACCCTCCCCTCCCCCCCGGACTTCCTAATATACTCATATCAGATAAAAGGAAAAAACCCTCCTTTATATATAAGACTTAAACCCCTCCCTCCCCCTTACAAATTTTCATCTTCATTACCTTAACCTCTTTCTATCTTAATATAACGCTTTCAAATAAATTTTCCTCCTGATTACCTTAAAAATATTTCTATCATAATATAACATTTTCTAACAAATTTTCATCCTCAACCTTAAAAAATTTCTATCTTAATATAACATTTTCTAGCAAATTTTTATTCTCAACCCTAAAATATTACTATCTTGCTATAACATTTTTAAATAAAGGCTATTTGATACTTCCTAGTTTGATATTTATGCTGAACATAATCTATCCACTTCTTCCATTCCCATTCATAAGTCTCTTGAGAACAATCTTTTAAATATGCTGAAATCTTCGCCATCTCTGCAAAACTGGCCATCTTCAGAGTCCATTCCTCAATCGTAGGCAGCGCTTCATTTTTCCAGTATTTACCTATCAACAATCTTGCTGCAGTTATCATGTACAATATCAATTTTGTTTCACCCAGTGTAAAACCCTTAACTATACCCAATAAAAACACTTGTGCAGAAAATTGAATTTTTTTCTTCAAAACGTTCTGCATGACCCACCAAATTTTTATCCAAAAAGCCTTAACTTTCTTACAGGTCCACCAAACATGATAATATGTAGCATCTATGCAATCACATCTCCAACATTTAGGCTGGACATTAGGGTACATACACGACAATTTTTTAGGATCTAGATGCCATCTATAAAACATTTTGTAGAAATTTTCCCTCAAATTCTGCGACTGCGTAAATTTAACATTCTGAACCCAAATTTTTTCCCATGTTTCCAACATCACTGGTTCTTCAAGGTTTTGTGCCCACTTAATCATACAGTCTTTAACTAATTCAGTTTCTGAATCCCTTTCTAACAAAACATTATAAAGTCTTTTAATATGCATTGGACCTTTCTCTTTTATGTGTCTAACCAATTCTTCCTCATGCATCATAATACCAATTTTTTGGTCCTCTTTCCATCTCAATTGCAATTGATTATATTGTAACCAAGTTAATTTAATCCCTTCAGCCAACAATGTCTGTAATGTCTTCAGCTGCCATCTGCCCGCATCTGTAAAAAGAACCTCTTTGTATAAAAACCCCCCGAGTGACATTATATTTGTATTCCACAAGGTATGACCAAGATCCAGCCATAGCGGTATTTTATAATTCCAATTGTTTCGGTGCTTCTTCCAAACTCTCAGCAAAGAATCTCTAAGTATATGGCTTTTAAATACTTTATCCACTTTACTGTCGTAAAATAAGTAAGCGTGCCATCCAAACTCCAGATCAAAACTTTCTGCATTCAGTATTCCAGTCTTTTTTCCTCCAAACCAATCACTTGCTAAAGTCAGAGCTGCTGCATCATAATATAACCGTAGGTTTGGAAGTTTAAGACCTCCCCTTTCTGGAACATCTTGCATAATTTTCAATTTTACTCTTGGTTTTTTCTCGTTCCAGACAAACTTGTTCACTCCAGTTTGCCATACTTTTAGTTGTTTATCATTTTTGAGCACCGGGATCATTTGAAACAGAAAAAGAAATCTTGGCAAAATGTTCATCTTAACTGCTGCTATTCTTCCAAGTAAAGACAGCTGCAGTTTTTTCCAAGTCTCCATATCTTTTTGCACCTCTCGCCACAATACCTCATAGTTATTTTGAAACAATTTCATATTTGATTCTGCAACCTGAACTCCTAGATATTTTACCTTTGGTACAATCTCAAAACCTGCCCTCCTTTCTAACTCCACTTTACGATCTTGTGTCATATTTTTAACTACCATCTTAGTTTTTCTCTGATTCAATCTAAAACCTGAAACTTTACCATAGTCTTGTATAATGTCCTTCATCTGAATTATCGATTCCATTGGCTGTGTTAGGGTAACAACCAGATCGTCTGCAAATGCCTTTATTCTGTAATCCTCTTGCCTTATCATTATACCTTTCAAAGTGTTAGAGTCCCTTATTGTATTTAACAAGACTTCTAGTGTTAAAATGAACAACAGTGGGGACAGTGGACATCCCTGTCTTGTTCCTTTTTCAATTTTAAACTCTGTTGTCAGACTTCCATTAATAATGATCTGTGCCTTTTGCTCTTGATAAATTGCTGAGACCGCCTGTATATATTGGTCCCCAAAGTCCATCTTTTTTAAGGTCTTTAGTAGAAAATTCCAATCCACTCTGTCAAAGGCCTTCTCAGCATCCAGAAAAACCAGCACTGCAGGGATCTGTTTATTTTTCTCAAGATATTCCAATAAGTCTATTACTTGCCTTACATTGTCCTTCATGTGCCTACCCTCAATAAATCCCGCTTGGTCATCATGGATCACCTTTTGAATTACTGGCATCAGTCTGTTGGCTAATACTTTTGCATAAATTTTATAATCCGTGTTCAAAAGAGATATTGGTCTGTAATTCTCCGGTTTTTTGGGACCTGCTTGCTCTTTTGGTATCAATGAAATATAGGCTGTAGTCCACGATGGAGGTACTTTTCCCCCTTGTTGTATGTTACAAAATAAGTCTCTAAGTTGTTCCACCATTTCTGCCTGCAGAGTTTTATAATACACTGCAGTCAGACCATCCGTTCCAGGAGCTTTAGCTGTTTTTAATTGTTTTATTGCTGCTATTATCTCCTCCTCTGTTATAGGATAATCCATTCTTTCCTTTTGTTGTTCAGTAATTTTTGTAACTCTTTTATCGTCCAGATATTTTTCTATAAGTCCATTCTGCACCTCCTCTCTGGCATATAGTTTAGTGTAATATTGAAGAAAAGCTTCTTTTATTAAATTCTGTTGAAAAACTTCTTTCCCCCCAATATCAACACTATCAATAGTCCGTGAACTCTGTTTCTTCCTTAATGTGTAAGCCAACCACCTGCCTGGTTTATTAGCGTTGCAGAATGTATTATGCTTCGCATATTGTAGATTTGTTGCTACTTGTTCCGCTATAAGCATTTGAAATTGGTCTTTCAAAAGTTTTATAACACTAAGTATTCTTTCATCTGTTGGGTTTTTACTAAGTAGCTGTTCTTTGTCCTTTATTTCTGCTTCCAGTTCAAGTCTTTTCTTTTGTCGAATCAGCCTATGTTTAGAGTTCATGTATATAAGCACCCCTCTCATATAAGCTTTGCTTGCATCCCACACAATTTCCATTGGGGTGCCTTTATTCAAATTCATTTCAAAAAAACTCTTTCAAATGCTTTTTGAGTTCTGTTATATTCTTCTCATATCTAAACAAATTTTCATTTAGTCTCCAAGAGCGTCTCTCAGTCTTGCATGTCTCAATTTCTATCCAGACTGGGCTATGATCAGTCAAAGTTCTTGGCAGAATCTTTGTTCTTTTTGTCCTAACAAGTAAATCATCAGACAGCAGAATAAAATCGATCCTGGAAAAGGATCTATGTCTATCAGAGAAGAAAGTATAGTCCAATTCTTTTGGGTTATGTATTCTCCAAATATCTTTTAATTCCAAGTCTTCTTTCATATCAAAAAAAGTCTGTGGTAATCTAATTCTTGACTTTGCCAGAGTCTTTTTATCTAATTTAGAATCAATTACTCCATTCCAATCTCCCATAATTAAAATAGATCTATAATCCCATTGAAGTATTTTAGTATGCAGCATTTTATAAAAATAGTCCTGTTGTTGATTAGGAGCATAAATTCCTATCAAGAGAATTGGATTATTAGCAGAAAATAATTCAATTGCTACAAACCTACCATCTTGATCAGCTTCTATAAGTTTGGCTGTTAATTTTTTATTTACGTAAATAACCACACCATTCTTTTTTTGGTTAGTTGAAGATATAAAATGTGTTCCTAATTTGGAGTTTTTCAAATAGTTTTGATCTTGAGCTGTAATATGCGTTTCTTGCAAGCAAATTATATCATTATTATGTTGTTTTAAATATGCAAATACTTTCTTCCTTTTTTGTGTTACATTCAACCCATTCACATTCCAAGATAAACATTTAATCATCATTCTCCTTCTGGAGCGAAGCGCAGAACTTTAGGATTTCATCTGAAATCTGTCCTGCATTTCCCACAGCCCCAGCCTTGTCTTGTCTCTCCTGCCGTAACTTTTCTTTCAGTTCCTTGGCCTTTGCTCGGGTTATACACTGGTCCTTGACTTCAGCCGCCCAAGCCGGCTCCAAGATTGGAGAAGGTTCCAGCAAAGGCTCATCCAGAAAACCTCCTTCGGCACCCTTCAACTCTACTAATTCCTGCTTAGATTGTTGTTGCAATTCTTGAGATTGCTTCTTGTCACTCTCTTTAATCTCCAAAACTGTAGATGAGCGTGGGGATGGAGTTCTTTCTTTAAAAATATCATTATAAAATTGCTCCGCCTTCTCCACAGTATTCAAACGGTGTTTCTCTCCCTTATATCTCAAAATTATGCCAGTTGGGGCATCCCAACGAAATGGAATTTGACTATTCTGCAATTCTTTAACAAGGAAACCATACTCTTTTCTAGATTTCAACATCTTGGGTGGGAGCTCCTTGTAAACTGTAATCTTAGATCCGCTCACTTGCACAGAAGTGAGAAAAGATTTTTGCAAGATATCATTTCTTATTGCTCTGTCTGTAAAATATATGACCACATCTCTAGGCAGTTGTCTTTGTCTGGCCACCCACGAGTTAACTCTATAGATTTTATCTATTTTACAAAAGACCATCTCAGGTTCAACTTTTAAGATCACAGCTAGGGCTTCAGCACAGATCTGTCTCAGGTCTTGTCTCTCCTCTTCTCTAATTCCTCGAAGCCGTATAGCAAATTCCATTGCACGAAATTGCATCATAACCATATCATTCTCCACTCTCTGCATCTTGTCATCAACATCAAAAAATTTATGGTCATTGTTTTTCATCTTGGCATTAACTTCTAATTTAAATTCATCCACTTTTGTCTCAACTTTCATGATAAATCCTGCCAGGCCAGACGCCACATCTGTTATTTTTTTGGTCACCATCTTTTGGCTCTGCTGCATTTCCTGCATGATTTCCTGTTGTGACTTTTGAATTTTTTCATCTATTTTATTTATTTTATCATCCATATCTTGAAATTTCTCATCAAAAAGATTTGAAATGAGTTCTTTTAATTCTCCCATGTCCAAATCTTTTTTTTTGACTTGTGGCTGCGTATCCTGTTTACATGGGGGGGATCCCCCCCCTGTTTTGCCTTCCTGCTTCTTTGAAGCCATCCTGCCACGTAAGCTGGCTTTCTTAAAAAGGGAGGGTCCGCCTCTTCTGCCACCTCCACAATACTTTCTAAGAAAGTCCCCCAGATTTCCTCAAAGCAGAGCTATAGTGCAGCAAAAGCAAGTAAAAGGGAGAGATTTTCCTCTTATTTCTGTTACAGCCGGGGCAACTTTGTAACAACTCTTTAACTTTGTGGCAAAGCAAGATAGTTGCACCAATCCACACCCCCTAATTCATTTGCTAGGCGCCATTTTTCCAGTCACTTTCACTCGTTCCGAAACTTTCACTTCAGTAAAAAACAGTTCAGCAGAAAACTAATACTTGCAGTTCAAATTTTCAGGGGTCAGGTGGAATTCGGATGATTATTTGAGTTGTTTCCTCGCTGTTTAAGGGTTTCCTGAGATCGGCTTGTTCTGCAAAAGCAGAAGACGTCCCACGCCGCCCGGAGTCTCAGCAGGTTGTTAGGGAGCCGCGCCTGCTTCCTCCCCAGAAACAATTCCCTGGGGGGGTTGCAGGGGCTCTACCTGTGCCCCGCTGCCTCTTCTTCTTTAATCCGAGGGATTTAGAAGATTTCAAGCCGCTCCACGATCGGGGAGCGGCTCTACAAGCGGCGGGGGTGGCGGTGCTAAAAGAAGGCACCGTCGCCGCCGAAGACGAGGAAACCGGAAGTCCGAAAGAGGAGTCTTTAACAATGAAAAACAAATTGATTTGCTTGTTGCTGGAAGCTATTTTCTCCTTATCTAAATGATTTTTTCTGCTTGCATGCTGTATGACAGCTTTTATACCATTATATTAAATTGTGAACGATTTCTGACACAATTTAAAGTAGGCCGACCTATTTGTTCTGTCGGTTTCATTGTTGGTAATCCATGCAAAAGTAGCTTCCCAGTCTTTGGTGTATTTGCACACTCCTCTCTTTTGTTTTAAAGAATTCGAAATCTCGCCGCTGTCACTCTCATCACTTGACGCTATTTTAGGTCAGTCGACACAAGCTATAATACATTTTAAAAATGTGAACTGTACATAATTTTATAATATAGTTTTATTTTAATCTCATCATTAATTTTTTCGGAGAATCGAGTTCAATGGATATTCGATCTTTGTCTCATTCTAACTTATGAAAAAAAAGACAAAACGCGATTCTCCTATCCTTATTCTCTTAGACTGTACAGCTGTACCATTTCATCATAAAGCTTTTGAATAAAAAAAAGTCCACTATTTTGTGAAAAAAAATAGTGAACATAATGTGAAAAAAGCAGACTGTCCGCTCAAATAGTGGATACCTGGCAAGGTAACTTTATGTATATTGGACTCACCATAAAAAGCATTTGAAAGGATAAACATCAGATTTTTGTATGGTCACTTACCCATATTATGTGGTCATGTGGTCATTTAATATATTTTTTGCAAAAGTACATAAATGTATATAAACAAATTTATGGATTATCTTTTAAATGTTAAATATGTTGTTGTAATGTTGAATTATATACCAGAGCTTTAGAATTTGATTGTCTATCTCAAATTATGATACAAATTATTAAATTGTATTAAGCATGGTGGTGGTGATGGTGGCTAAAGGAATAATATTGAGAAATTAGAAAACTGATATTATTCCAGATATTAAGGAAGGGTTGCTGAAAATGTGTGTGAGGTAATATTTTCTACTAATCAAAGCATTCATTCATTCATTCATTCACTCACTCACTCACTTACTCATTCAATTTATATGAGTTCCCATCTCAACAAGTTACTCAAGGTGATGCAGCAATATATATTAGTATTGCAAAGATTTTGTAAATCTTATAATAGTCTTATATTATTCATTTTCATTAGTAATTGCACTTACACTTAATTAACTATTAAGTGTAAAATATAAGCTAGATTTCTTTCCTTCTTAATTTGTATTTTTAGTTTATATTTTAATTAAAAAAAACATTTTTTAAAGATTACATATTGTTTGTTAATTGTGCAGATATAAATTAATTAACTAAATAAAGTTAACCCCTCCATGCCAGAAAACAGAGTGCTCTTCATAAAACTATGTGTATTTATATGCAAGCCATTTCTTAACCTTTACAGTGAAGCAACGTATCCCAACCATACTAAAAGTATGATACTCTAACCTTGGTTCTAATACTCCTCAACTAGTTCCTGATCACTCCATGGATGACGGCATGGTCATAGCATATTAGATTATAGCCACTGGTTTCTTTATCTGAAGATAAGTTTGGGAATACAAATAGGCACTAAAAGTTTATATTTTGCTTTCTATTTTGCTAGTCTCCTAATTCAAATAAAACAGTATTTAACAGATACTTTTAAAAAAATCAGAAGGGAGATGGGGACTGTGTTAGAATTCCAGAGTTTTGGGGGGGGGAAACTTCCACTGGGAAAAATGAATACACTGCATGCTGGGAAATTGGTTTGAGTCAAAGTCCCCATAGGCCTATAAAAATGAAATAAATCAAACTTTTGTTCTCTCTCTAGCATTAGCAACTTTCTTGATATTTTCTGACTGAATTTTAAATAACTGGATTTCAGTTCAAAGATTGAATTTGAATAAGAAAATATCAAGAAACATGAACAAATACAAATAATTTTCAATTTAAGACCACAATTGAGCTCAAAATATTTGTGGCTAAGTGAGATGGTTGTTAAGTGAATCACCATAATTGTTAAGTTAGTAACAGGATTGTTAAGTGAACCTGGCTTTCCCATTGACTTTGCTTGTCAGAAGATTGCAAAAAGGGGTCAAATGATCCCAGGACACTGTAATTGTCATAATTATGAGTTAGTTGCCAAATGTCTGAATTTTGATCACATGATCATCAGAATGCTACAATGGTTGTAAGTGTGAAAACCAGTCATAAGTCACTTTTTTCAGTGATATTGTAAGCTTGAACGGTCTCTACATTAACTGTTGTAAGTTCAGGACTACCCATACATTTATTTGATACCTATTAATGTTTTAAATTTATCACTTGGGGAAGAATGAATGTTATATTCTGAGAATTATTCTGCTAATTAATTTTGATGATCATTGATTAAAGATTGCTTGATTTAAGAATAAGTATAAATAAATAAAATATGTGTGGGGTTGTTTTAATTATTGAGATTTGTACTGTAAATATATGCAGGTTTAACTGATTCTAAACCAGTCTGAGATTTAACATAGTTTGAAGAAATATATAATTGTGTTAACTAAATAAAAAAAATTTAGTGTAAGAATCAAATACGTATTATTTTATTTTATACTTCAAAATAATTGTAGTGTTATGACTATGAGTCTGCCAACCTCAAATCTGGTGATTTAAAGAAATTCAGAAGATTTTACTTTGGTTGTAGACTACAATCTGTGGATATTTGAAATTTTCACTTATTGGAGATAAATTACTATGTAGTGTTATGTGACTTGATTGAATTATTAGGAGTGGTTCTGCTTTTAAATATTTCAAATAAATATATGCATAGATTCAAAAGAAAAAGAAAGATTAATAATTTTTGAGATCCACTATCCCACAGAAAAATACAGAACTTCAGCATTGCTTTATTTTAAAAGTATATTGTTACATATTTCTATTAAATTGTTATATTTAGTTTTTAAGATAAATTCTATGTGTTTTTATGAGAAAGCTAGACATACACTTGCTATTCTTTTTTAATTCATTAAATACTTTGCTGGGTCTCATTACCTTGAAGCTGACCATTACACTTAATAAAATGTGGATGTTCTTTATATTTGAAGCATTTGTTATATAAAGCATTTATGTAAAACATGTTTATAATAGGGGATACTCTACAGCAGGGGTGTCAAACTCAAGGCCCAGGGGCTGAATCCAGCCCACGGGGTGCTTAGATCTGGCCCGTGAGGCTGCCTTGGAAACAGCAAATGATCTGCCTGCAGTGCCTCTGCCAGCGAAAAAAGAGCTCTGTTTTTACTTGATTAATTCAGCAACTGTTCATATACACCTAATTTATATAACTTTACCTTTTTGTTAAAAATAATAGATCAGAGCTATCAAGCATACTGTAAGCAATTATTTTCCTAAAGTATTATATCTCAGTAATATTCTCTTTCTGATTTGAGCAACTGTTTGTGAAACTGTGAAATGTAACTTACTCATTATTTAAATCTCTCCTTTGGGAAAAATTACTGGTGGCTTTAATTACAGGCATTGTTTAAATGCAAATTGGAGTATGGAATTAAAATTTGGGGAGAAGCAGGCTCCGGCTCAACCCTTCCAAGACCAAGTGGCTGTGGCTGCCGGCGTACTGATATAGCCAGCTGATACCATCGCTGACTATTGGGGGCGAGTCATTGGCCCCCACAGAGAGGGCTCGCAACTTCTGGACACGCGGCTGTCTTTAGAAGAGCATATGACGGCTGTGGCCAGGGGAGCTTTCTATCAGGTTCGCCTGATTCGCCAGTTTCGACCCTTTCTAGATCGGGACTCCTTACGCACAGTCACTCATGCCCTCATCACTTCCCGTCTGGACTACTGTAATGCTCTCTACATGGGGCTTCCCTTGAGGTGCACGCGGAGGCTCCAACTGGTCCAGAATGCAGCTGCGCGGGTGATATTGGGAGCAACATGGCACTCACATGTAACACCTCTCCTACGCGAGCTGCACTGGCTCCCGGTGGTCTTCCGAGTGCGCTTCAAGGTGTTGGTTTTTACCTTTAAAGTGCTCTATGGCTTAGGACCGGGGTACTTACGAGACCACCTTCTGCAACCAATAACCTCCCACCAACCAGCACGCTCCCACAGGGTGGGCCTCCTAAGGGTGCCATCACTAAAGCAATGTCGACTGGTGGTTCCCAGGGAAAGAGCCTTTTCTGTGGGGGCACCTATCCTTTGGAACAGGATACCCCCAGGGATACGAATGATCCCAGATCTTCGTACTTTCCGTCGTGCACTAAAGACCTTTCTATTTCACCAAGCCGGGCTGGCATAAATCTCTTCTAATTTTTCTAAATCTTTATGTTGAAAATTCTTAACTGATGAACCAAATTGGCTTAATCATCTTATATTCACATTTTATATGTATATTATTTTAACTGTTCACCGCCCTGAGTCCTTCGGGAGAAGGGCGGTATAGAAATTGAATGAATGAATGAATGAATGAATGAATGAATGAATAAATAAATAAATAAATAAATAAATAAATAAAATGTAATGTTATGGGCATAGGTGGTAATGCTAAAACATTTGACTCAAATTCTGAGGATAACTTCTACATTTTTATTAACTCAGGGGAAACACCCTATGAAAAATATTCTTGATTCAATTTTAATATTGTGCTTTTTATTAGCCTTTTTGTGAATAGACAGGTACTGACTAGTAGCCATTTTGTGAAAGCACCCACAATATTTCCTCAAAACAACCCATTCTCAAAACATCCTTTCCTATTCTATCTTGTATACCTCCTTTCTGTTTTCTGTTTGCTTTCAGTTCTTCCATTGAGGACTTCTAGTCATCTTCTTTCTTCACTTTTTTATGGTTCCAGATCAATAAACACAGATATACAATGTAGAAAAATCAAACTTGGAACAATGTATAATGAAAAGAAGGTGCCAAATGACTTCTTCAAGCTATAGATATTACTAGAAATTTAGCAACTTATTAATTGTTGGCCAAGTTAAGCTTGCAGAAGGAAGACTCTTGATCAGAAAGAAAACTACAATTTCTGACAATAGGGTTATGAGTGCCAGCCATGTTTCATTTTAAAGTGTCAGTTTGCTATACAGGTAACAGAAAAACAAGAAGCATTTAAATTGATTGTTTTGAAGATGAATTTCTCCAGCTTGGAAAGCACTTTACATAATTAAATATGCATAATAAATAACATACTTGAATATGATGAAATGGATCTAGCAAGTTGATTTTCATAATATGAGTTATTATGTGTTTGATTCATCTTAAATTATTCACAATATTATTTAGACAATATTGTATAATCTGTATTAATTGTATTAATCCTTACTTATCACATACTTTCATTTGAACCTACTTGATTATTCAGAACTCTTTTGAAATAGACTTGTGAGAATTAGTTCTAGGACGATCAGAAGTGAGCAACCCAACCTGTTACCATAAAAAGTGGAAGGCATCTCTCCTACTCAAAAGAGAAAAGTTTGGCAGTGCACAAGTGAGAGAAAAGGGCACAAAAGTTTGAGCCTTGATTTCAGTATAATTAGGGGTTACATTATTGGTTTTTGTTATTTCTATTTGTTTCATAATTTTGTATAAAATATTTATACCTGCCCTTTAAAGTGAGATTATTCAATTTATTACAGAAAAATAAACAGTGAGATGGCTACTACTTCAGATGTATTTAAGAAAGTTTATTTATTTAAAACATTTCTATGGCTGCCCATCTTATACCAAACTCTGGCCGATTCCCAATCAAGAAAGTTTAGGAAGAGTTCATCGCACCTAAATGCGATCTCCATCTTCTGAGTCAATATACTTCTAAATACTATTTGCTTCAGTATCAGTGGGAGGTAGTGATGGGATATTAGAGTAGAACCAAGAATTCAAGATTAACTCACTGAGGAAATCTAACCTACCTTACAGGGTTTATTCTGGGTAAACCAGAGGAGAGAAACTAAGTACGCCACTTTTAGCACATGAAGAATAGATGGGATATAAGCTTTACAAATATATGTCCTATTTCTGATTTTCTTAAATGTACAGGTAGTCCTCAACTTACAACAGTTCATTTAGTGACTGTTTGAAGTTACAATAGCACTGAAAAAGCTGACTTATGACTATTTTTCACACTTATGACTATTGTGGCATCCCCATGGTCATGTGATCAAAATTCAGATGCTTAGCAATTGACTCATATTTATGATGGTTGCAGTTTCCTGGGGTTACATGATCACCTTTTGTGACCTTCTGACAAGCAAAGTCAATGAGGAAGCCAGATTCACTTAACAACCTTGTTACTGACTTGACAACTGCAGTGATTCACTTAACAAGTGAATATGTGGCAAGAAAGGTCGTAAAATGGAGCAAAACTCACTTAACAAATGTTTCACTTAGCAACATAAATTTTGGGCTCAAGTATAGTTGTAAGTAAAGGACTACTTGTACTTGGTAATAGAACTTGCAACAAGATACATTATTGTACTGATTCAGAAACTTTTCTTAGTTTCTAATTTAGATTCAATACTTCTTCTTTCTCCAGGTTTGATGATCCCCGTCTTTTGTGTCGTGGAACAACTGGACACTTCTCTTGAATATGATAATCGAGAAGAACATGCAGAGTTTGTTCTGGTTCGTAAAGATGTGCTTTTTAGTCAGCTAGTGGAGACTGCGCTCCTGGCTCTTGGTTATTCTCACAGCTCTGCAGCTCAGGCACAAGGTATTACATTGAAATGTTTAACAATTGTAGCGAGATTGGCGGCAAACAAATTTAATAATAATAATAAAAAAAACTGGCTGCAAAAATAGTTCTTTCATAGTACCTAAACATGCACTAACGCAGATAGGGTATGTCAAGTGAAAGCTTTGCAAGTTGACAGGGTAGTTGGTAGTAAATATGCTTATAATGGCCTAGGGGTAATCATCGAGGAATCCTGTACAAACTGCACTCCCATGCAAATTATTTCTAGGATTGCCCCTATTAATATACCAGAAGTTACTTTTGAGTACTGTACATATATATAAAATCAAAGTGCAAATCATGAATAACTAATTTTATATGTGTATTAGTATTTAATCAAAGAATATCAGACATCGTACCAACATTTATTCTGCTAGTAAATATGTTAACAGATGTTCATGATGAATATGAAACAGCCGATGCAACAGTATTTATTTATTCTTCAAGTAGCATGTAAACACACTATCTTTTATAACTGTATTGTTACAAATGGAGTCAGAATCAAGTTAAATTATCTCATTTGATTTAGAGGATTTCATAGCAGTTCTAATGAACTGTTAAAAGAAAATATTTTTTAAATCTGACTTTGTAATATGCTGTCCAAAACTGATGTAAATTGTGGCATGGATTTTTACAACCTTCTGAGTTATCTAAATTCACTTTTTCTTTAAAATATATGCATTTTTTTTCTAGAAACCATTCAGTGTCCTCACTGAATTTGAAGATTTTTCTTGCATTATTAAATAAGTCTTCAAGATTACCTTTCATTTTAATTAGCTGATTTGATTATTGATTAAAAGTCACTCTTAAATACTGATTTGAAAGAAAGGGACTCCTTTCTGAATAAATATGTTAGAATTACTCTGTAAATTTGTATAAATTAACCTCAGTAAAAATAATAGATAAAAGCAGATGTTTGTAGTTGTTACATGATATATATGTGTAGTACCAAAGAATTGCTTAAGATCAATGAGAAAAGAGATAAAATTTCCTTACCCTAAGTTTACTTGCTATTAAAAACAATACATTTTTAAAAAGTCTGTCAAGCATTAAATATATATATATATATATATATATATATATATATAAATATAAAATATATAATATATAATATCATATATAAAATAAAAAGTCATCTTTTTAGTTGAGCCTAAAATATTTTTTTTACTTAGTTAATGTAAACTCACATACATATATATGCAAGCAAATGTATAAGCCAAGTTTAGACAATCTATATACAAAAGCACTAGTCTGCAGTGCATATCTCATTCCCCTCCTCCTGCATATACAAGTCTGCAGGAGGAGGGGAATGAGGAAGAGATGATATGTGCATCATGATACAAACCCTGTGACTTATATACTTGGGTCAGATATTGGGATACAAATACTTTGATTTGATTTGATTTTGATTTTATTGAACTTCTATACCGCCCTTCTCCCAAAGGACTCAGGGCAGTGTACAGCCATATTAAAACACATATAAACTCACAAAATTTAAAAACAGTTTAAAACGAATATATAAAAATTTGGCCCATAAAGTTAAAAGCTAACAAATACCCAATTTAAAATTCATATTAAGCCAGCCCGGCTTGTTGGAACAAAAGAGTCTTAAGGGAGTGGCGAAAGGTACGCAGGTCGGGGATCATACGAACCTCTAGGGGCAGCTCATTCGAGAGGGCTGGTGCCCCCACAGAGAAGGCTCTCCCCCTGGGTATTGCCAGTTGACATTGTTTGGCTGACGGCACCCTGAGGAGCCCCTCTTTGTGGGAGCGTATTGGCTGGTGGGAAGCTATCGGTGGCAGAAGGCGATCTCCTATATACCCAGGTCCTAAGCTATGGAGCGCTTTAAAGGTGGTGACCAACCCCTTGAATTGCACCCGGAAGACCACCGGGAGCCAGTGCAGCTCATGCAGGAAAGGTGTTACATGGGTGCGTCTTGTCGCCCCCATAATCACCTGTGTGGCCGCATTCTGGACCAGTTGGAGCCTCCGAGTGCTCTTCAAGGGGAGCCCCATGTAGAGAGCGTTACAGTAGTCCAGACGGGACATGACGAGGGCATGAGTGACCGTGCGCAAGGCATCCCGGTCCAGAAAGGGATGCAACTGGCATATCAGGTGAACCTGATAAAAAGCTCCACTGGCCATGGCCGTCATATGATCTTCCAAAGACAGCTGTGCATCCAGGAGAACACCCAAGTTGCGAGCCCTCTCTGAGGAGGCCAAGATCTCGCCCCCAATAGTCAGTGATGGAACCAGCTGACTATATGGGACGCCGGGAACCACAGCCACTCGGTCTTGGAAGAGTTGAGTCTGAGCTTGTTTCTCCCCATCCAGATCCACACGGCCGCCAGGCACCGGGACATCACGTCAAGGGCATCATTGGTATGGTCCAGGGTAGAGATGTACAGCTGGGTGTCGTCAGTGTACTGGTGGAACTTCACCCCAAAACCACAGATGATCTCACCCAGCGGCTTCACATAAATGTTGAACAGAAGGGGCAAGAGGACTGATCCCTGCGGCACCCCACAAATAAGGCGCCTCAAGGTCGACCTCTGTCCCCCTGCCAACACAAACTGCGTACGGTCGGAGAGGAAGGAGGAGAACCACCGCAACACAGTGCCCCCCACTCCCAACCCCTCCAATCGTCGCAGCATGATACCATGGTCGATGGTATCAAAAGCCGCTGAGAGGTCTAATAGGACCAGGACAGAGGAACAACCCCTGTCCCGAGCCCTCCAGAGATCATCAACCAATGCGACCAATGCCGTTTCCGTGCTGTACTCTGGCCTGAAGCCCGACTGGAATGGATCTAGATAGACAGCTACATCCAGGTACTGGGGAAGTTGTCGCGCCACCACACTCTCAACACCCTTCGCAACAAAGCAAAGGTTGGAGACTGGATGATAGTTCGCTAATACAGCCAGGTCCAGGGAAGACTTCTTGAGGAGGGCTTCACCACTGCCTCTTTCGGAGAGGGAGGGAAGAAACCCTCACTCAAAGAAACATTAATAATTCCCTGGAGCCAGCCTCGTGTAACTGCCCGGGAGGCCAGCACCAACCAGGAAGGACACGGGTCCAATAAGCATGTGGCAGCACTAAGCCTACCCAGAATTCTGTCCAAGTCCTCGGGAGTCACAAGGTCAAACCCCTCCCAGATAACATTCTCAAGACCCACCTCCGTCACCCCATCTGAATCTACCCAATCTGAGTCCAGGCCTTCCTGAATCTGAGTGACTTTGCCATGCAGGAATTGCACAAAATCCTCAGCCCTGCCCTGCAAGGGGTCTTCCCTCGCTCCCAGATGAAGGAGGGAGTGGGTCACCCTAAACAGGGCTGCTGGGCGGTTCTCTGCAGACGCAGTAAGAGCGGAAAAATAATTAGATTTTGCTGCTCTTATCGCCACTAGGTAGATCTTAATATGAGACCTCACCAGTGTTTGGTCAGATTCAGAGCGGCTGGCCCTCCAGTCGCTCTCCAGGTGTCTTTTCCGGCGCTTCATCTCTCTCAGCTCCTCGGAAAACCAGGGAGCCAATTGGGATCAGCACTGGGTCAGAGGCTGCAAAGGCACGACGCAGTCCAAAGCTCCAGCAGTCGCCATATCCCAGGCAGCCGCCAGTTCTTCAGACGAGCAGTGAGCGGGGTTTGTATCATGACATTCAAAAATATAATTTAGTAACTTTTTCAACATAGTGACTGATGGCGGACACTCATCCATAAAATATAAAAGAGCTTTAAAAAACATGATTTTTTGATAGAAGAGAATGAAACTGTAACAAATAAAAATGTAGCCTTAGGAAAACTGTGTATGCACATCATCTGTCATTTTGTTAATAATGTACAAAAAAGATAATGTATATTGTATTTTATGTAAACATTAGTATAAATAAGAAAGTGAAAGAAAACATGAGCTATTAGTAAGCTAGGCCATGAAAATACGTTTTACTTAACAGTGAATTTGTGAAAGAATTCTAATCAGAAAGAGTGTAATAAGAAATAAAAACATGAAACAAATATATCTTTATTATTGCATAAATCTGGATAAAATTTTTTTTAAAACCATGTCATGATATTATAGGGATATTGTTCTTTTGAATATAAAAGTCATTGTATCTCACTATTTCTGTCATGGTGAACCAGTTTTCAATCTGACAGCACTATTCATCTTGGTTAATTCATCTTGTGAATTAACATGTGGAACATCCTGAATTAAGCAACCAAGGCATCATTCTTGGCATCTCTAGAAAGAAGGTGATCTCAAGAAAGAATGTTTATATGAAAGCATGCAACTTCCTCCACTGACCCACACTAGCTGAGCATTTCATTTGGGAAAACATATGGGCCCTCCAACAAGGAAAGACAGATTCAATCAGATAGGTACCAGTTTTTTCATCCTTAGGAAATAGTAGTTTGCTAGTACATTAAGTAGGTGTGTCTGGCTTACAGATTTTTATTTTTTCTTATAGTTCAGAATCTGTATTTTAAGCTTTTATGTGCTTATAGAATGTTTTCTGAAAAAACATTGAAAAATAAGATCAAATTTGCCTTTTTCTAATCTGGAGACTATCTTTGAGAATTTTCATATGCTGCTTAAATAACTAAGGGAGATCTGTGAAGTTACTAATGCTTAGAAGTTATCTAGCTGTTTTTTGTCCCCACATGTCTCTCTGTTCTACGTATTTCTGATTAGATTGAATATATATTTAATATTTAATGTTTCAAGTGTATTACCCACTTAAAATGCATGTAATTCTTTTTGTTGCATAATGGTATTAAACTTGAAATTCTATTCTTTATCATTGTTAGAGTATTAATACTATTCTATTATTATTTTTACACACACACACACAACGTTGTATAAACCACTAGCATTCTAGCAATGTGGCATTTTATAAGAACAATGTGTTGGTAAATTTGTTTTGGCTGGAGAACTGAATTAACTTTGAAATCCCTGTTTGGGATTTTGTAGTAATATTGGGCAATACTCATTCCACTTGACATGAAGTTCCCAGTGTGCTTTCTCACATACTCTGCCACATGCTACTGATAATAATGGATGGCAGTTTTGAAAGGGATCCTATATGAATCTCTCTCCCCAGCAGCACTCTTTCTTAAAAATATCTTCTGTCTGGCACTGAAGCTTTTAAAATAGCTTTTGATTGTCATCCAATTCAATAAATACTATTTTAAAGCCATACTGTAGGACAAGGGGAGGGTTTTAAGAAAGTATTAGCGTTTCATTTTCTAGCAGTATTCCCCCTCAAAATCCCTGTATTGCAGAAATCTTAAACCATCCATATTGACATCAGTGGAAGATATTTCAAAACTTTGCTTGGGACAGCTTCTAATTAAGGGGTCGATACTGTACATCTGGGGAGAATGGATCAGAATTCAGAGACAGCAGGAAAATGGAATTCTCAAAGCTGCTTAAAAGTGATCTTGCTTTTTCTCCTTCTCCCTATCTCCCTCCCTATCTCCCTATGGTCTGGATTAGGTCCACAGATGAGATTTCCTATGCCTGTTGTTTACCTCAAAGAGAAATTTAATTTGAAACTATTCGATAAAACCATACACTTTTCAAATAAAAAAATTATCAGGGAATTAATTGCTGCAGTTAATTGTCATTAGAATTTATTAATTCATTGAATCATCTTTGCAGAAGAGGATATGCTGCTGTTCTCTATGCATATATCTTGTGTGTGTGTGTGTGTGTGTACACATACAGCAATATATATATTGTTTTGATGCCGATATTGAGAGAGCTTTTGATATATGAGTACTATGGAAAAATATATCATCCTATGTAGCATTCTTATGGAGAATATTAGCTTCTATGAAAATATTTGAACTTAGCTTCATCTTCTTGAAAGTATACAAGGTGTAAGCTCTGAGTTTCTGATAAAAAGGGAAAACACATTTTAAAAATATTTTAATGAAGTTAAACTGTCATGATGATCAGAAGGTAAGGGAACTTTGAATGCATTTAAATTGAAAGCAGAAATGGGAACAAATACACTGCCTTTATTTTTTTGAGCAGTATATTTTTCTATCTACTATGATTTGAAATGCTCACTTTTGGCTTGGATAGGTATAACAAATTTTAAAATCTCAGCCCTAGAATGAATTCTTTGTCATATCAATATTGTACTACAGTACCCTTTTGTATAAGAGGTTTAGTATCTAAAAGTTTTCTTTTCAGACAAGCTCTTTTTTTAATTTAGGAAATATTTCCTTTCTTTTAAAAAATACTTTATCAAATGAAAAGAAGGGTTGTAAATTCCCCATCGCTTCCAGATCTATCCTACGCATTCTGTTTTTTTAAAAAACAGTCTAAAGCTTTTAGATAAAAACAATACATATATTTCAATATCTGTTTTCGTGTGCTGCATGTTATCGCAAAATAATTTGTGTGCCATAGATTTATACAGTAAAACTGAGATGGGTTATATAGTGTAGCCAAAACTAACAAATTGATCAAATGATAGGTAGAAAACTATTTGTGGTTAACTGAAAAATATGTATTTCTGTTCTTTAGTAGTATTTCTATTATTGCACAAATTTATTTCATACTGGTTATAGACAACTGTATTTATAGTGTAACAGTCTGATTAACATCTGATGAACTGTTGTATGCTGCTATATACTTTGTGCCAGTGTTAATGTGCATTTTTGGCGTCTCAAGTCAATATTGATTCTGGTGGTTGCGTGAACAAGTCAATGCAGCTTTCTTGGCAAGAATTCAGACATGGTTTTAACTTGCCTCCTTTCTAGAGTTGATAGACTGACTGGCCCAAGGTCACCCAGCTGGCTTCTTTTCTAAGGTGGGACTAAAATGCATAGTCTCCCAGTTTCTTGCCTGCTGCACTACACTACTAGCTGCCCATTCTAATGAGTCTGCTGCCCTAGCAGAGGGCCAGGCATCTGTGATTTTGCAGTTTAACAAGGAAGAGATGTTTAACTATGGCAAAGGACTTATCTTAATATGCTCCATTGTCAGGTCACATCTCATCTGTTCTGAAATAAAGACAAGATGTTTTTCCATGTGTGTTGGGGCTGCAATTATTTGTGCCAAACCCATAGCTGTGATGGAAGCTATGATACCCAGGAGCTATCCAGAACTTCCTTTCCAAGACAAGGAGACTGAGGTTACAGAAGACTGAAACTTATAAACTCTAACACTGGCCCTGAGCAATTCCTGGAACTTGTAGCAGGAGCACCTTCCTGCTGCCAGGAAGCTAGGTAGTTGATACATCAATAGCACGCTTGATGGTATAGTCCAATTCCTTGCACAAGAACTCACATGTAGACTTCTCAAAACGTTATAAAATAGATGTTTGACTATGATATACGATTCAACATGAGCTATTTTCAAGCAGATATATCTGTGAATGCATCTCAGCTTTTCCAGTGAAGGTGGTATATTAAAAGCTCTGCCATTGTTGAAGGCATTCAGGAATTTGGTAAGAAAATATCTCTGAAAGGATTACCAATCATGGATTGTCTAGTATTTTATAAATCCTAAAATGGAAAACATAATATTTTAGAGATAAGCATTGAAAAACATCACAAAGTTGGAAAGGAGTAGCTTTATTTTTAGAGTACAAATAACTGTACCTTTCTTTAGAAATGTTATCTTTCTAGAAATAAGACTTCAGACACTTTTTATAACAATGTAAGAGATTATTTGTTATGATAGCTAAGAATAAAGTAAAAAAATTGACCTGATGGCACATAATCTATTTATTGTTTACTTAAAACTCTTCTATAAATCAGAAGATAGTTTCTATTAAAATAAATTGCATTTTGGAAAAGGATTGAAGAGATTAGTGCTAAAGAGAAGGTAATAAATCTGGCCAAAAGGAGAACAGTTTCCTCTTTGGTAAGATTAGCTGCATTATCCTTGTTTTGCATGTGTAATTGCTATCAGAGATTTTTAGAAGGATGGAAATGCATAATGGGTTTTAAATAGAAATTTATTTATTTATTAAATTCATATGCCACTTATCTTGTTGCTGTAAGATTTTTCTATATAAATAAATTTATAGTTAGTAATTTTTTTGTGTTTTGTTTTACATTCCAAGAGAGATAGGATAGAAATTTTGCTTATTCTATAAGCAAAACACTTTTCAAGTAAATATGTTGCATAATTTGAGATTATCAACAGATTTATTTATTCATTAAATTTATATGCTGCCCATCTCACTTAAAGATTAAACTGTGCATAATAGTTTTGACAACTTCAAATCTCCAAAGCACCTGAGGGCAGGACAAGAAGCAATGGATGGAAATTAATCAAGGAGAGAAGCAACTTAGAACTAAGAAGAAATTTTCTGACAGAACAGTTAATCATTGGAACAACTTACCTCTAAGAAGTTGTGAATGCTCCAACAGTGGAAATTTTAAAGAAGAGATTGGACAACTATTTGTCTGAAATGGTATAGGGTTCTTGCCTGAGCAGGAACTAGAAGACCTCCAAGGTCCCTTCCAACTATTCTGTTCTGTCCTGTCCTGTCCTGTCCTGTCCTGTCCTGTCCTGTCCCAGTCCCAGTCCCAGTCCCAGTCCACTCCACTCCACTCCACTCTCCACCCCACCCCACCCCACCCCACTCCACTCCACTCCACTCCACTCCACTCCACTCCATTCCATTCTAATTCTATTCTAATTCTATTCTACTTCACCCATGCAAGTATGATACCCAACACATTTTTATTTTGAATCTCCTATCTGAGGCTTTATCTCTCTTGTATTTGTTTGCTTTTTGAGAGCACAATAGGCCTTTCTGGAATCGGATGTTACAAGAGTGGCACATATGCTACACTTCTGTAGCATCTAATAAATCTAAAATGCATGATATGACATCAGTATGTATCCCTGCTTTACTTCACTGGCTCTGGCTAATAGAAACAGAAAGAGTGATGACATTATGTCATATGTTTTATATTAATAGACATTACCAAGTGAGCCAGGGTGTGGAGATAGAATAAAGTGTGGCTAATGTAACATATATAGTGTCTGTTTCATTTGTAATGTTTCCTTCCTCAAATATTTTATGCATAAAAATATATCCACTAGCTTCAGGCTGATAGAACATAGTTATTCATTGATTAAAAGCTGTTATGTTGTAATATTTTGTCAAAAAGATTCTTAGAAAAAATTTATAAGGATCAGTAATATGAGAGTGCTGCTTGCAAAATTACAATCAAAGGATGATATAGGAGGAGAGCTATGTTAGTCTATGGCAAAAGAAATCAGGAGTCTAGTAGGACTTTTTCCCATTAGCACATTCTATTAAAAGGTATGAGTTGAAATGATGAGTTCATTTCATCAGATATAGTCAGTTAATGAACTGCTGAAACTGATGAAGTGAGGTGCAGCTCATGAAAATTTTTGCCTTTTAAAATAATATGATAGTTGGAAAAGATGCCAACAGAATTTTTGTGGTTTTTAGTCCAAGGATTTACTTCATAAGGAAAACGGGATGGGAGGAGAAGGAGGAAAGAAATAGTCTCAGTCATCAGCATTTAGTTATTGTATAGAAATAACTGTACTATTGTTACTATGGAAAAGAAGAAAGTAGAGCAATTCAAATGACTATTTTGATTATCTTGAACCACGTTTCTAATCTATAATTTGCTATTGACATGATAGACTGCTTGTCTGAAAATCAATCTTTCAACCTTTTTACAGGATGGAGGAAACTCCATGAACTTATAGCCTTTCCTTGTAAGATTAAACTATTGAGCATTGGGCCTAAGCTGATTCATTGCTCTGTTTGAGCAGTTAATAATGACTGGCAGTTTGATAGAAGCTTCTCAAGGCATGAGTTGAAAGAAGCTGTTCAGTCCTATTAACTGAACTGGGGATAATCTTGGATGCTCTGCACAGCAAAGCATGTATTTTCTCATTGTGTTAGGATTCTTCCTCTGTCCCTTCTGCTTCTTACTGCCAGTGAAGTAGAATTATACATATCTTTGATAACATTCAACGTATTCTTAACATTTTTAGAATGTGTTTCAGGGGTGGGTTCTACTTACCTTTACTACCGGTTTGCAATAGGAGTGTGCATGCACATGCGCAGAAGCTTCTGCGCATGCGCAGATTGTACCTTATGACATTCAGGCAGGTGGGTGGAGCCTCCCGCCGCTTTTACTACCGGTTCTCAAGAACCAGACAGAACCGGGAGCAACCCACCATTGATGTGTTCATCTTATTTACATGGTTCAGGAAAAGTAATACAAATATCATTTTTAAATGAACACTTAGTTGCAAGTTATATTTGCCAGTGAGTCATTTTTGCACATATTATGTGGCACAAAAAAAGATGGGAGAGCAAATGAGACATAAAAGATACCTGAGCCTTGGATGAATATGATGAAAAAACATAGGCCTTGTCCTCACCGGTTGCATATTAAATGAGGTTTAGTGCGGCATAAGCAACCTACATCAACCTTACTGCTGGTTTAATTGCTCTTCCCAGTATGCCCACTGGATAATTTGTGGATGTGGTAAGGTTTGTGTAATCCTGTTTTATCCTTGCCACTTGGAAAGAGCAAACCAATGTACACTTCTGAGCTGGGGCATTTTTTTGGAGGATGAGTTCTTGCATTGTGGGACAAAATATGTCTTTTTAAACATTACAGGGCTGATTTGCAAAGCAAGGCTAGAGGAATTGCATTAGTAGGAGGCTCTCCCCTTTCTTTCTGCTCTCTACACCCATCCTATTTCATTCCTTCAAAGCCAAGACAATTCCCCCACCCATTCCTATCACCTAAAAAACAGTGTATCCAATAGAAGAATGTGAGTCCAACCCAATTTCAGATTCCTTCTAGGAGTTCTTTTTTTGTCTTTCACAAAAAGTAGTTAGGTCCAGAACAGCTCTATTGGTGCTGATGAACTCTACTCCTCCTATTCTCCAACCTCTGCTCAGCCTTAGCCAATAGCTAATGCAGCTGCTGGAAGCAATTGGAATTTCTCCCAGAGCAAATTCTCAAAACACAGGTGTTCTGTTTGAGAACAAGATGCTTGAAAATGTAGTTTTGAGTTCTAAAGCATTTGGAGTTGATGTTTTGCAGACTTAATACATTCTGCACACTCATGAATAATACTATTTGCAAAATGCCTGGAAATTCCCCTGCAAGGACAGTCAAATGTGCCCAAAATTGATATCAATACAATTTGAGGCCTACTATTAAAAATAGCAAACTAGAACTTTTCTGTAATCTAGCTTTAAACATTTAAACATATTCCGAGTTCCCTTAAGGCTAAGCACAATAGTTTATATTAGCAGAGTAAAGTTTGTCTAGTATGTCGAGTTTTTTTCCATAGTTAGGGCCGAATTCTACTCCTTACATTGGTTTCACATATGGGCATAAATTAAAAGGATTATTTTCAAGTCTGCTCATGTCATGGAGGCATGAAAACATAAAATAAATTAGACTCTTTTGCCCTTCATTCATTAAATACTGATTAATCAAATCAGGAAAGTTGGAGGCTTATTATAGCTTTGAACGCTTCTTGAAACTCATTTACCAGACTTGCCTCTTTCTGTTTCAGATCTAGATAAAGAAAGCAATGCTTTCTTTTGAGACATGCTATATAAAATAATAATTTAATTTCAAAGCATGTTTTTAGCAAAAATATCACTCTTTTGGAAAGCTAATATATGAAGGTCATCCTGTTTATTATTAAAAAGAGGAAAAGGGAAGAAGTTTCTTTTGGTATTTTGTTTAAAGTCTAGAAAAGTCTCAATATATGAAATATCAGTTGCATTGCCTTTATATCAAGGCCAATATTGTGTCCCCTTTATTTATTTATTTTTAAAGAAAAAAGGCTTTGAAATTAAATAACTGCTTCTAAAATAATCAATCAGAAAATGTTATTTAATTGTGTTTTCTACATAGAGTTTTTTTAATTAATTTTGCTAGTTCTTTAATGCTTATATTAAACTAATCTAATCTAAGTTTAGGCTTTGGCATAATATTTCCCAAATGTGAAACAGCATCTATTACATAAGACTAATGTTCTTGCAACAAAACGCAAAACTCATACAGTATATAAAATTACAAGGCAATCTGTTTGGTATATTTAAATAAGTTCTTTTGTATATGGTTGATGGAAAGCAGTAAGGAAAATAGATTCTCAAAATAATGTTTACTGGCTTCCATTTCATCAGTGAAAGTAATAGTTTTGCATGTTTTTATTACAATACTGTCCTTATTAAGAGAACACAACAATGTGGAAATTATAAGTACGTGTTTGTTTCTGATTAAGACCTAATTTTGCCAAAGTTGAATAGCCATTTAGCAATCTGCTAGAGCTGATAATGTATTGTGGAGTCTACTTGAAATATATTGACATAAAAGTATCTGTCTTATATTGAATTTATAGGTTGCTTGTAGAAATAAAAATACATTTAAATAATATAAAATATTATAAACAATGAAGTAGTAATAAAACACATAATAGAACAATACCAAGAACTTGTTCAACTGTCCCATTATGGGTTTTCAAATGTTGAGGCAAATATTTAAATGTGAAATGATTTGTGATACACTCTAAATAATTTTTTGTACAATTACCAAACATTTCACAGCTGAATATCATTCTATATATTTGTTCTTGAATATTCCTTCAGGCCTAAGATTGAAAACCAAAGAGTTCAAATTAAGACTATTTCAGTCAGAATTTTTATTTCTTGGACTGGACACATTTTTCAGGAGGAATCAAATTTCTGTCCATGTAGCATTTTCTGAAAGTAGGGGAAAAAAACAGACAAGAAAATTATGCATGCAACAAAATTAATTCTGCACCTGAGCAAATTTTCCTGCTCTTAGTTGTAGCTTTTCGAATGAAGGTTTGCATTGATTATTTGCCATCACATTACTGCTAACTCCTAGTGATTATGTAGATTTTTTTTTTTTCTGTGACGATTGGTCTTTTAACTTCATCTTTCAGGTCTTTCAATGGTGCATTCATCTTCACTGTAACTGAGTCTATTTATCTTGTTACTGATTGTCCTCTTTCCTTCCTTCCACCTTTTCCAGGATCAGAGCTTCAGAACTAGGTCTTTGCATAATGTGTCTGAAGTGAGATTATTTGAGATTGCTTATTTGTGATTCAAGTGGGTTGATTTATTTGATGAACAATTTGTTTGATTTCTTGGCTAGCCACAATATTCTCAGGAGTCTTCTACAAAACCAAAAGTTCAAAAATGTTTTTAAACTGTTTAACCTTAACCTGCTTCTATAACGTCCAATGTTCATTTCCATAGATTGGGGAATACCATTATTTGCACAATTTTGATATTTGTAGGTAGAAACACATCAAGCTGTCTGAATCACTTTTCCAATTTTCTTTATGGCCTCCATGCCAACTGCTAGTTTGCAATATATTTCTTGACTGCTTGTTCTTTTACTGTTAATTATTGATCCTAAAATGCAGAAGCTGTCTACCATTTCAATATCTTAATCAAGGAAATATCAATTTTAAGGGTGGTTGTTGTACTTATTGTCATTTGATTGATTTTTTAAAATTTTAATCTTATTTTTTCACTATGCTCCTTGACTTTTATTAGTAGGCCTTGTAGTTCCTTTGCATTTTCAGCATTATTATCATAAGCATAGTACAAATTATTTATGTTTCTTCCTTCAGTTTTAAAACCACACTCATCTTCTTCCAATCCAGCTTCTTTTAATGTATTTTCAACATATAGGTTGAATAGATAAGGGGAGAACATAGAGCTTTGTCTCATTCCTTTGTCTATCTGGAGCTAATTTGTTTCACCATATTCTGTCTGAACTGTGGCTTGACTCTGACTTTTAGGTTTGTCTTGAGAACAATACATGTATACTTTTGACTTATAAATTTTCCTCCTCGATGCTCCGACACTCCACTCATTGGGACTTCTTTCACTTTCATTAAACCGACTGGGTGCCATTCAAAATCTCCTCCACAGCTTGGTCCCGCCCACTTTAACTGCGCATGTCCAGTCTTTTCACTCAGTCAATGGTGACCAGACTGGAGTGCTTTATTCTCTAGACTTCATTGTGTTAAATTTGGCAAATAATTGGAAAGTTTTAAATTTTTCAGCTATTGACAGAGAGCTATGATCTCACTTAATTATAAGCGCGAATAGCGGTCAGGCGTTTTCCGGCTGGAGCGCCTGCCGCCGGCTTTAACTTAAATATTATTCAGCGCTTTGAGAGAAGTCTGGATTTCTTCTCAACTGTCATTTGCCGCGAGCATGGAGCCGGTTAACTGGTGCGCCGGGAGAACCGCCCTCGCTCTCGTAGTCTCTCTGCTTTTATTTATCAATTAATTTTTATTAATTTATTTATCAATTTCTAGCGGCTTTATTTATTTCTAGCGGTATTTTACTTTTCAGAAATATCTTTAGGTACAACTATACATTAGGTACGTCAACTCTGACTTTGCTTGGTTTTTAAGTTTTCCATTAATTAACTCTGCTTCATTCCATTCCTATTCCAAATTGAGAGATTTCTTTTTAAAAAAGGTTGGAATAACTTTTGTATTTCTAATGCACATTTGTCAAATATAAGTATAGTTTACACAATAGAAGAACCATTTTTCTTCAGGACTATTTGCATTAGGACTTGATGTTTCGATAGTCTTTCTATCTTGATACCCAATTTTTTTAAAATGAAAATTAAATAAAAAATGGATTATTTTGGAATAATGTGAGCCATGTCACATAGTTTTGCTGTGTACAAAAGTCACACATGTTCTCTGCTTAATTGAAAGTGATTCTCCTTAACAGGTGAATTTTCTATTGCTTCAGCTTACAAATTTGGAAAAAAGACAACAGTATACATAGCCCTTGAGTTATGACCACAATGAAGATAGGACTTTTAGTTGTAAGTTGTTGGGGTTATAAATTGAGGTGTTATGTCAGGGGTGTCAAACTTGAGCTGACATGTCATCACGTGACATATTGCAAATTTTCCCCCCTTTGCTAAACTGGGTGTGGGTGTGGTCAGAACATGATGTATCTGGCCTGAGGGCCTCAAGTTTGACACCCCTGTGTTATGTGATCAACTTGATTTTACAACTGTAAACATGTACAATCACATATTTGTTATGCAAATACATTTTTCTGAATAGACTTTTTTTTTGCTAAAACTGGCAAAAAACATTGCAAATCATAGTCATGTGATTACATGATGTTGCAAATAGTCCTAAATGTGAGCCTGTTGCTAAGAACTTGAAATTCAATTACATGACTATGGGAGGGGTGTGGCAGTCATAACTTCAAGGACTTGTTTGTAAGTAGCTTTTTAAAAGTCTTGTAATTTTGAACAGTTGTTAAATGTCTAGTTGTAAGTCAAGGACTATCTGTAGAAAAGTGTCTGAAAACATGACAGGGATTGCAGCTGTGGCTTTTGCAACCTCTCTATCTATGGGGAGATGCTATTTCAGTGGGCTGGACACAGAGAAAACATGCTTCCTCAGTCCCACAAGATGGCAACATTTAATTGAGGGGACCTGGAATACACTCACTCTGCCTGAATATACTGGGTGGGCAGAAATGTTTTCAGACAGGTGGTTGTAGCAGTCACTACAATTCTTTCATACGTAATGGCTTCATTAGATTTTCTACAAATTCTATCTGTCAGAAGCTTTTGTCTGCATGAAAGCCTGTGGTGCCTATTTCCAATTAGCTTGTCAAGAAAACTTGACAGTACCCCATGTCTACATTTCTGGCTGGTCAGAGGCAGATGAAAGGCACAAGGTGAAGCTGTAGGGAGAGTTTTCCAATTGATTCTGTGTTCCTTTATGCTGCTTTGAACCTGTCAACCTATTTTTTGGACATGAGTTTAACATTCTTTTGAACATTGAACCCATGTTCAGAAATAGCTTATTTCAACAAGTTGACAGATGACTAAGCTTGTTTATACTTACTCAGTACCAACTCACCCTAAGTTAGTAAGAGTGATTTGGGTATTATTTTCTTGCTGGCAATTGATGCTTCATGAGAAGGTGTCAGCCCTTTGAAGTAGACCAGATTAGGAAACCAATTTGTGAGATCTAAGGAGGGTCTGGTCTGAGAAGCTTTGTCTGGTTACAGTTTTGTCCCAGATTCAGGTTTCCTTTATTTGACATTGTCTTTGTATCAGCTCTTCCTTTTTTCTATTATAAAAAAAGAATGCACAAATTACATTCCTTAACTTCTCCAGTATTATAAGGACAACACCACCTGACAACCGTTTATTGAGAGATTGTTGGAGAATCAAATTCTGTGTCATCTTATTTTTCTGGCAGGTCAAGAATTAGTGGTTTGCACTTCAATGTGGCTATCTGGCTATGCCTAAGAAGAATCAATATTTTATTTTCCTCCTTCTACTTTAAGCAAGAATTCCTGATCATATTTTCGAAGTATTACATGAAGCACACCTACGGTATAATTTTGCAAGCAATATCCAGGAAGGTCAAATGTTAAGTTTGGGGACAGTAGGCAAACAAGAAGAGTAATGACTTGATATTTCACACGTCAGTTTTTACCTTGAACATGCTCTGCATGAATTTTCCTAAGATAGAATATGGTGTCTTCTCCAGGTATAATTATTTTCAAAAATAGCAGGATATTGGAACTAGACAAAACTGAATATCAAAGAGAGCTAAGAAGTGTTCATCCATAACTAATAACGCTTAAAAAAAAGTGCATGTCTGCAGCACTGTAACAAAAAGGACTTGCAGCAGGTGTTTATGTGCAAAAGCACTGAGCGTTATGGTAACACCTGTGTTTCTGGACTGTTTGCCAGGACAATTTCTTCATTTTTAAGAAAGTAGAGACAACCATGGTAGTAGAATAATTGCAGTCTAATACTGTCTGTTTCTTATAATAGGATTTTTCAAACTGTGTTTCAAAATTTGAGGGGGAGGCCAAGGACAAAAAAAAAAAAAGGGAGGGGGGAAAGTTAACCTTTATGCAGCCTATTTTCTAACGCTAGAGTTTTGCCTGTTGAACAGAGATCCCAGGAATTCTTTTAACACATCACTTGAAAAAAATTGAAAAACTGTGCTTTATAAGATCCTATTTATTTGTCTCAAGATTTTCAGACATTCTCAATATAACTTGGTTGACATGTCTCCATTATCAACCATATTTTTGACTCCTGAACTAGTTACCTTGTCTGATGAAACATTCTAGCAAAAATTCTAGCATTTTGAAAGGTTGAGGCAATTTTCTAAAATTTCATCTGAACTATTTATTCCCACTTGCTTTTATGGGTAGATCTAATGACCAAACCATAAACTAATCATACTGATTTCACACACCACACCAAACTAGACAACTATATTATACTCTAGAGTATTGTTTGAGCATAACTTAGGTTTGACTCGAGAGAAGGTTCAGTATCCTTGCTATCCATTTTCATATTCAATCAATTATAATAAATATATAGTAAATATAGTACATATTACATCTCCAGTTATTTTTACTCCCAAGTAAGTATCAAAAGTAGGTTGAGATGCTTTCATGATCTGTAGTTACATAACCTCTAGAAATTATCCCCTTTAAGAGAAGCAACTTTTTTGTTGGCAAGGGGAATACAACATAAAGAACCAGCTCTGAAGACATATGGTACAGCGAATGAGCTTTGTACGTTATAATGCATGATAAGAGTATAGGCTCTATTTATACTGCAGCATGTTTAGCACCAGATTGCGAATTCTTAATACCGAAACAATGGCATGTTTTTAACATTTCTGTTCTCTTTGTGATATGTTTTAGGCATTCTGTGTCAAGCAATAAATACTTCTTTTTAGCAGCCTTTCCATAACAGTTCTGGTCCAGCAAATGTTTAGTAACCTGTTCTAAAGGATTATGTTATGTAGAGCTATGCAACACTTTTGATTTGTTTCCATAAAGATGCCCCAGAATGAATGGAAGCACAAATATCACACCTGTCTTGCAGACAGGTACTACTTTTGTATCCCAGAACAGTGGCATGCTTTTTTGGAGTTTGAATCTGAAGCATTTCATAGGTCTAGTACAGGCCTAGTATATAACAATATGCATTAAACTAGATTTTGTTGTTGTTCTCAAATAGCTCAGAGAGCCACTATCAATCAATGTAGTATATTATATTAAACATGAAGAGCCAGTACTTTTTAGGTTCTTTTTAATTCAAAACCAAAATTATATATTTATAGGACTTTTCACGGTTATAAAATTAGATTTACAAACTGCCGAACTTTAGAATCTCCATACTCACAATAAATGTTCATTCTGCTATTGTAATAAATATAAAATAATTGGTAAACTTCCTAGGTATAGGTTTGGATATAAATAAATAGATAGAAATATGTGTTTATGATTATTTCATGTTTTGTTTGTTTGCAGGAATAATCAAACTTGGGAAATGGAATCCTCTTCCTTTAACTTATATGACAGATGCACCTGATGCAACTGTAGCTGATATGTTACAAGACGTCTATCATGTTGTGACACTGAAAATTCAATTACAAAGGTGGGCACTACTGAACATCTGCCCTTTTTTAATCCTGAGTTGTTCTGTCAATCACACCATTACTACTGAGATTAACACATGCTATTTTCATTAATTTCTGAGCTCATTTTGAAGTGGGAAGCACACTATAAGAAGGGAATTGCAACTGGCAGCTCTTGCTGGGTGATATTTTAACTAGACATTAGAACACAGGCTAAGGTAGTCTGTCTTTAAAAGAGAATTTTCCACAGGTACAATAATTCTATAAAGCCTGACTAAGCGTTTTCACATTATACCTGAGAAATAAATAGTTTTTAAAGGTTTTGAGATTTTAACCAGAAATTCAGGATTAAATGTTGGGCTCAAAGGCTTTTGTCCTTATGTTGCAATCTGCTAAGGTACAATTGTTGAGAACTTATTCAGCCCATGATAGGCAACATAAATATTTGTTCAGTTCTGTATTTAGTTATTTATGTTCAAATCTTCCTAGATTCTAGATTGTAACTGGAAGAAATTTCTAAATGGTACAAAAGAATGACATATAAAATATGAATGTCCTGTTCTTCGTTGTGTTTGGTTTTAAAGAGTGACATAGCTTTTGCATGTAAAGAACAGCTATGTTTGCATGCAGCACTTTCCCCATCTGTCTATTCTCGTGTTCTCTGTTTTTGCAGTTGTTCAAAGCTAGAAGATTTGCCAGCAGAACAGTGGAATCATGCCACAGTCCGCAATGCCTTAAAGGAATTGCTCAAAGAGATGAATCAGAGCACGTTAGCCAAAGAATGCCCTCTCTCCCAGGTCAGTGCCTCTATTGGTAGCAGAGGAACTACAGCCTATAAAATGCAATATAGTATGAAAGAATAAATATAGAAAACAATCCCTGCAATTATAGTTTTCCTGTGAGTGCAAGATCATTAACAAGTATTATAGAAGAAGCTGAAAATTTGAGAGGGATACCATCGTGTTTGTGATGCCTGTTCTGCGTTTTACCTTTATTTCTCTATGTTTACACTATATATTCAGTCTAGATGCACATGCCTCTATTAGATAAAGCTATCAATATTTAGTATATTCCAAGCTACAAAAACTTGAATGTTCCAAGCATCCCAAAATGAATAAAAAGTGCAAGTTAGTTCTGTTACACATTTATAAATCAAAATTCAATTCCAGGTACATTTTTGCTTATATGTCTTGATTATTTAGCAAGCTGATACACCAATCACTATTATTTCAACGTTAAAATAATAATTAAAAAGTTCATTTATCAGCATTATAAGGATTAGCAAATAAGGTATTTTGAGATACCTTTTTAAATGTCTGTCTTATTGAATATTGTGCATAATGTTTGAGAAATGTTCTTACATTTTTTGATGTTTTCTTTAGAATGGTGAAACTCAAAGATGAAAAATACAGTGGAGATGTTCTTGAGTAGGACCATGCAAAGCATTTGAAGGAGATGCTTCACAATGCATATTAGTATGAATGAAACACCGTTCTTTAAATTTGCAAGGCTTATGCTTCAAAAGCTGTTCTCAATTATCTGTGTAAGCACAAACAACATTTCCAAAGAACCAATGGTGAAATGTAAAATTTGTTACTACCGGTTCTGTGGGCTTGGTGGTGGTGGTGGTAATATGATTGGGTGGGTGTGGCCAACTTTTTTTTTTTAAACTTTTAAAAGCATTTTTTTCTATAACCTCTTGAAGAGGTTGTAGAAAAAAATGCTTTTAAAAGCCTCTGATGATCCCAGCTGAGCCACACGATCATCAGAGGCTTTTTTTTTTTTTTTACTTTTAAAAGCATTTTTTCAGCTGAAGATTGCATGGCTCGGCTGGGCATGGGGGTGGGGGCAGGGATTTTTGCTACTGGTTCTCCGAACCACCCGCCACCATCGCTACCAGATCAGGCGATCCGGTCCAAACTGGGAGCATTTCATCCCTGCAAAGAACCCACTATAAAGTGAAATGACCATGCATACACAAGCGTATGAGATGATGAGAAACTCTTTTCTAGGAGTTGTGCGACACAACTTCTGTAAGAATTCTGAGAAATGCTTCATTCACACTAACATATGTTTTCAAATATTTCTTTCAAATGCTTTGCACAATCCTATTGTTAAACAATTTAGGATTGCTTAGGCTGGTTCTTTTCAAACAATGGGCATTAGGAGTATTTCAGAATAAAGTGTATACTTATTTTTTTTCTGTTTTCAAGGGCTTTTTCCTCTCATTGGATCAACAACACATTATATCCTAGAGACACATTCCCTTTCTATTTAACATATTCAGTTCAAGTGCATATTTATTTAATCAATTTGTCTATGGACCATTAAAACATTACAAACAAACAAAAAATACACATTGTGTTTCTGAGGACATATGAGGACAGATTTAGGCTATCCATCCCTATATTGTTGGCAGTAGCAATAGATAATAATATAAAAACACAGTAGAATCTCTCCAGAACTTCTCTGACTCCAGCATTCTATATAACACAGTATTCAACTGGGGATATTTGGGTAGCCTATAAGTATAGACAGCAGAGCAATAGCCATTTTACACTGTAAACACTCTAACAACTGATAATCAGGAACTAATATACAGTTATCAAGACTGGCAGCCATTGATAATAGGTCTTTCATTAATTTATCTAGTCTCTCCCTAAAGTTGTATAAATTGGTATATATCACGACCCCAGAAAATAGCAAAATCCTGCAATTTAAGTGCATGTTGAATAAAAGAACATTTTATTCTTCATCGCTTGTTTTTATTTCATTGGAAAAAAAAGAAACTTCTCTTGTTTGCATTTTTCATACTTTGCATAGTTTTATGTACCTTTATGTAGTTTCTCCTCTTACTTGTCTTTGCTCTAAACCAGAGGTCTTCAAACTTGGCAGCTTTAAGACTTGTGGACTTCAACTCCCAGAATTCTCCAGCCAGCTATGCGTTGAAGTCCACAAGTCTTAATTGCCAAGTTTGAAGACCTCTGCTCTAAACCATACTCTGGTTTCTCTTCAGATCGTATAAATCTTTCGCCTTTTAACATTTTTTGCTATATATTTTTCAATCAAAACTTTCTGAATCATTAGATTTTTTTAATGTCAATTTTTTAATACAGTCAAAGATACTTTTAAAAATGCCTTGGAAAGAATGAATGTTACTCATCAGTTAATAACTGTAGTCATATAATTATCAGTTATAACTATATGTGTAATCATTCACTTGTTATAAAACATGCAGTTCTCTGTTTTTTTTAAGATCTTTGTCAGATAGATAATAGTTACTTTTTATTATCAGTTCTTTACAGAACAGTTCCTCATTAGTGAGAAGGCTCTTCTCATCTTAGTTCTGGGATTTTCCTGCCCTGCTGAAATAAAATGCTGTGACATCTAGCTGCCATTCCACCATTGTAGCAAAAGTAGAATATGGGAAAGGATCAGTTACTACTTAGCTTCTGTATTTAGTACTTCCCCAGAGGTAGTGCTGGCAAACTGAAAAGTAGATGAAGATCTAACAGAGAACTGCATGGCAGGATGAAGATAGCAGTCCAGGAGGCAAAATTGGCATGTAGACATACCCATTGGGGTTTTGTTTCTTTATGCAAAGCACACCAATGTGCCATACTTCTAAAGGATACCTCTGATAAACATATCCTAAATAGCATGGTTGGGATTTTGTTACATAATATTAAAAGATGTCATTCTGCCATGTATGGAACCTATTTTAGTATTCTTAAGGGATTATAATTTATTAATTTATTTCTAAAATAATAACTTTTAGAATAATTTGTTTTGTTCTGGTTTGCTCTATCATAAATTTTGAGGTACATGAATAGATATAATGCAAAATCATTTGATAATTTGATTATCCTGAACTCTGAGATTGGTTTTACAATATTTTGATTTACCGTGATAGCCTAAAGATTTTCAGATATTAGGCATATCTGTATTCTTAAATAAATATGGCATTTTAATACAAACCTGACTTTTTACTGAATATATGATAGTTACATACTTTTTTTTTTAAACTTAGTACATTCTTTTTCAACTGTGATTATGCATAATTATGTTGAAGAACCTCTACTATCTCAAGGCTAGAACGAGGAAATTATAGTTACAGGTAGTCCAGTAATTATAACTATCACTCATTTAGTGATAATTCAAAGTTATGATGGTGCTGAACAAGGAAACCAATGACTAATTCTTATCATTTTGGCTGTTACAGTGTACCCACAGACACATGATCATAGTTCATAATTATGATTGTTGCAATGTCCCATGGTCATGTGATTGCCATTTGCTACCTTCATTGCCAATTTTTGACAAGCAAAATCAGTGGGGAAGCTGGCAGTAGGTCAGTGTGATGTGTGATGTCATGTCTAACTATTGTGTGGGATTTGTTTAATGAAGGCACAGTTTGAATTGTTGCAACTGCTGTCAGAAGTCAGTATGGTCCCATGACAACATACTTTACAACCATGTTGCTTAGCAACAGAGTTGCCAGTCCAAATTACCATTGTTAAGCGAAGGCTACCTGTATCTGATAGTCTCTGAAAATGTCCATCCCTGTTTTAAATAAAACTTTATAAAACTGTGTACCAAAGCAGTAGGATCAACATGTTCCCAATAAAAATGGCACATGTCTTCTCTCAATTTTTCATACACAAGGCACAATGTGTCAATAAAGGTGAGACTATGATATACCTTTATGGGCAGGGAGGAAGAAGAGGAAGAAGAGAAACAAGACAGGACATAATATTTTCAGCAAATGATGCAATCAGTAATATTCTAAACATTCAGGACTCTAACATTGTTATATTAGTTCTTAAATATTTTTCAAAGGGACTAATGACAAGTATTGAGAAAGAAAAACAGATAGATAAATAGACAGACAGACAGACAGAAAAGTAGATCAATAGATTGATAGATCATAGGTGGAATAATAGCTGTTTAATAGTAGTATTGATTATTCTGTTTTAGTTTGGTTTAGTTTAGTAATTATATATCCACTTACCTCCAATTTCTTCGTTGTAGTTCACATCATGCAAAAATTTGAATGTTTTAGATAAGCTGCCTGTTATCATTACTTGACTATTTTTTTAAACAAAATCCCTTTTCCCAAATCAGTTTTAAGAAAATATTATGCCAAATGTGAAATATCATTACAGCCCCCTTGTGATTAATATATTATTGACAGCAGCAAATTACAAAATTGTCTCCTAGGAAAGAAACTGCAGATTAAATGCTGCTGTTTATTAGTGTGCTTGCAGTGCATCAAATATTCCTCTGTAAAGGAATAAAAGGCAGTATCACAGGGATTTTTTTCTCTACCTTTTTTTTGAATGCATAATTTCATTTTCTTTACAGGTACTGATTCAGGGTGCCATTAAAAAGGAACCATGTAAGCACATGGTTTAATTTAAAATCCCACTGATTTACCTTGGCTTATTCTCCTTTTAGATGTTGTTGATAAAGCAAAAGTAGCTGAAAATGGTTTTTCAGAAGAATGCTATTATGAAATATATCTTTAAGCTAAGCACTCTATAAATTAATGACAATGATCTTTTAGATATATTTTTTTCCTATGTCAAGTGACTTTTTAATAGTTTTTGTACATTTTGGAGAAAATTTGTAATTTTATTTGCTTGTCTTGAAAATTATTTAGATATGTTTTATAATCCATAACATTTATTTCACTTCCTGCCTTCATATAAATTTTAATTTCAACTACTATAGGTTTATAATCAGAATATATCTGGATCAGTTTTTGATATACTGTGTATCTTTCTAGAAATATATATACATTTGAGAGATTGTAAACATATACTCTCACCTGTTTATATGCATTGAACATTTTACAAAAGTTTTTAAGAAGGTGTTCATAGGTAAAGTAACAGGGCATGAAGATCAAGGTTTCAATGCTCATTATAATGATTAAATAGCATTATTACAACAACATTAAGACATGAAGGTTGGAGATTTTTTTTCTAGTTTGCTATGGCTAAATTGAATGTAATGACTCATATAAAATAGAAAGCAGATGAGTCAAATTTTACTGTTTAATTAAATAATATAAAATAATATCAGAAAACATTATAAGCCTTATAAACCTTATAAGCTTCATTAACCAAACTTTTTTTGCCTACTTTGGAAGTCAATCAGATTGTAGTTACTGGGTCATAGATCAAGGAAATGGAAACGAAAAGATTGGTTACTCTATTATACTCATTTTACTATTAAAATTATTTATCACCTGCTATATCTGGGAAAAGAGGAAGATAGGGTAACAAATATTTATGTCACCGTTATTATGTTGTATTTCAAGTTCACTCTGAAATGATTAAGTCTTGACAGTGGAGAATAGATTGGAAACAACTGAGTGTAGAAATCAGAGAGATAATGATAGGTTATAGTGACAATGCTAACCTTATAGTCAAACATTATAGTCATTATAGCTTACCAATAAATAATGAAAATAATTGTTTTGGTCACAGGAAGGCCCACTTTTCCACTTTACTCCAGTTAGGCAGATTTTCAGTCTAAGGTTCAAATTAGAAGGATTCTTGTTTAAACTTTCAGGAGTGATATTTATGAAACTGAAACTGATAAAATGCTTGTCAGTTGAAAGTTGTTTTTTTTTAAAAAATTCTCACAAGTGTGACTAGTCAAGTTTTCATACATTACTATGTTTTGCTAGAGCTTCTCCCATATTCTAAACCAGGGGTGGGTTTCAAAACCCATCGCTACTGGTTTGCTTGTGGGCATGTGCACACTCACGCGCCTGTGTGACGCTTCTGCACATGCGCAGAAACATCCGGGTGGGTGGGTGGAGTCTCCCACTGCCACTGCTACCGGTTTGCCCGAACTGAGGCAAACAGGTAGCAACCCACCACTGTTCTAAACCATAATTTAAGTCAGGAGTGGAGAATATGTGTTTGTCTAGATACTATTGAACTACAACTATCATTAACTTTCATCACTGACCATGCTTCTAGGACTGCTGGGAATTGTAATTCAGCAATTCCTGGATAAAACTTAAGTTCCGTGCTCTGGGTCAAGTTAGGAGTTGGCAACTTGTAAACTGTGTGGCAAGAGTCAGCACTCTCCCCTGCTGCAATTTTGAATATAAGGGGTTTTTTTTGTGTTAATTTGTGGTTTCGAGGACCTGAAGGGTGAAATGGGTCCATTAAGCTTTGCAGAAGCTTAAGAGAGACATAGCAATCCTTGAAACCTTAAACATCCTCCGTTGATCCATATTGTCTTATTTATGGGAAGAGGGCTAAAGTAAAAAATGAGTGCCTGAAAAAAAATGGTATATAGAATATATATTTTTTAGACAAGTTCTAATAACAGTTTAGAAGGGGTACCTTTTGATTGCTCTATCAAATGCATACTCTCCTTTCAAGGAATATAATTATGCTTTCTTTCTCCAGCTTTGCACACTTTTCTTCTCTTCCATTCTCTTTTTCTCCAAATCCTGTTAATGTGTGTACCATAAGTAATGGGGTCAGCAGGCACAATTCCACCCCCCAGCCCCGTGTCTATATTTATTATACAAGCTTGGATGAGTTTGTGAACATATCACAGTTTTAGAAAAACCTACCTCATGTTATTACTGGGAAATCTTAAATTTGACATAGTTTAGAAATGATATAGGACATTATACCACCAGTTATAAACATTAGTTATAAACTGAATATTTTTCCATTTATATCCTCTGCTATGCATAAAGACTCAGTCTTTCTCATTTTTAACTCTAGATAGGTTTGATTCCCTGGCTAAATGTGCAACAATTATGTTACCGTATTTTTGGAATCTTGAATACCATCAAGATTTCAGGGAAGGGAGCTAAAGAAACGATAAACTAAATTGTTGTGATCACACTCTATGGCTGTAGAAATGCTCCTTGGAAGATGGTAATGTGATGGATGGAGTAAAGATTTTTTTTCCTTGAGCTTTGAAGGGAGAGTGTTCACAGTTGTGCTGAGCATCAAGGAAATCAAGAAATCCAGGCAGTTCAAATGTATATAAAGGTTTATTGCAAGCTTAAGCTCTCTACAAGAATCTGAACCACTAATGGTTAAAGCAAATTGGCAGTAGATAAGAGTCAATGGTGAGCTGGACTTAGATCTCTTGTGGGCACAAAGGGACTTGAGACTTATGATGTGTTTGACCTCTCCCTCTGGCTCAGCCTGATCATCTCCTACTTAAATCTGGATAAAACCCTTTTTTAAAAAAAACTTTTAAAAGGTGCCATTGCAACTTGTTCTAAAGGTAAATAAGTGAGTAGTGGTGGAAATCTCTCTCTCTCTCTCTCTCTCTCTCTCTCTCTCTCTCTATCTATCTATCTATCTATACATACACACACACACACACACACACACACACACACACAAATGAATACTTGAATCAGGACCATGGTACATGAGAACAGAAGTCAGGCATTTCTTTTCATGCTCTTGTATTACTTAAGCTTGTTTGAGATGCAGGTTAGGAAACAATATAGAGTATACCACGTAAATAATCAAATCAAAATAACCCCCAAACTGTTATTTCTCTTGATTTGTGAAATTTAATTAAAAATGAATAAAAATGACTACAAGCAAAGAAGCAAGAACAGTTGGGGATTTCCCATCCCTCAGATGCTTTTTGCAGTTCTGCATTTGCAGAACTTTCATAGCATATTTATATGATACTAAATCTTTTAAACTAATTGTTTTGTTAACCTTTTTGCGCATGCTTTTTCCTACTCCAAAATGCATACATTATTTTCTGAAACTAGTCTCCATAAAGAATAAGGAATAGTATAATTAATAAAAAAATACACTGAATCAGAGCAGCACAGCAGCAAAAAGAAGAGCTATATTTATCATAGTATATCCTGTGCAATTTAATTCAAAGTCTGTGCTAGATGATAAAAAGATTTGGCCACTAATGTCTATTTTCAGGGGTTAAAAATAAAAGTACAACCTTTAAATATAAATTTTCAGATAGACCTGCTTAATTTGACATGTAATATTCTTAGTTTCTTCTGTTCAGAATAGTATAGCAATTTGTTTCCTATATGAATTTTCACAAAAAGATTAAAGATATGTTTCTATAAATATTATTTAATGTATTTGCTTAGCTGTTATTCTGTAGCAAGTAGCACAAATATTCCCAGATTCCTGGATGTGTGGTCCCCGTTGCAGTTGGAAGCAGAATAGAAACATCTGAAAACCATTATTTGGATTATATATGCTAAAGTATCTAATCTTACCTTTAGGATCCGGTTCCTAAATCACAGTTCTTCTCATCCTTTGTATTCCCCAATGTGACACAGCTTCTAACATACTTGAAGCATAAAGATTCTTTCGATAATACCCAATATAAATTAAAGTGACAACTGGGATACACTGGAGTCACATGGATTTGCCACAAAATTAATAGGGAAAGCAAATTTCTCTGGTTATATAAAAGGAAAAATGAAGCTAGTCTTAGGATCTATACAGTAGTTTTTGTATATGAATACATTTTTGATGTTTGTTTTTGTCAGTTAAGAATGAATGAATGATACATTTTCAACTATATTACTTTCTTTTGGAAGAATTTTGATTATTTTCTATTTAGAATTTATTTATTTGTCTTTTTTCTTGTTTCAGAGTATGATATCATCCATTGTAAATAGCACGTATTATGCAAATGTGTCAGCTACTAAGTGCCAGGAATTTGGAAGATGGTATAAAAAGTACAAGAAAATTAAAGGTAAATTGATTTTAATTATCATTCAATGCCAAACCTTTTAACAGATCATGAATACTTGAAATTTGTTATTCTAAAATGATCAAGAGGTGCTTACAAAGGCTAGTTTATATAGAGTGTCATCAATATTTTTCCAGATACAAAGATCTACTTTGGTTGAAGCAGTTTCTCTATGATCTTCAACAATTTTTATAAGTATTGTATCTCAAGGTAAAGAAAGGAATATTTCAAAAGTGCTTTTTACAGTGAAAATATCATCAAAGGAGCTAAATAGTTTCAAGGCCGTTTATGGATCATTGTTAATGGTTGTAAGACAAAAAGGGAGAGCATTCTTACTACATTCGGCTGAGATGTAAAAGCACCTTTGAACATTAAAAAGCTCTTCCTGTAATCCCAGAATTTCCATTGCAACCACCAAGTATTTCTGTCATATTATGGTTTTCTACTTCCTTTTTTCATTCAATTTTTAAAGCTTTTCTTTTTCTCCCGTCCCTCACCATTTTTAAAAATAAGTCTACATTTAATTGTTAAATATAGAAAAGCAGAATAAGACCCTGATTTGAATTAGGAGGTCAAGGATCTAAATCCAAAGAATTTTCTGGATAACTGTGTGATGTTGCTAATGAGATTTTGAATTTAAAACTCATTGGAAATGTGTGTGCATATATATGTATGCATGAGGGGCAATGAAAGGTCACAGTTTGTGTGAAATAAACACAAACTGCTTTAATATGGTTCATATAGTATTGATTCTTCAGCTACAACAAATAGGAGCAAAACAGCAATGAAAAAATTACTGTAGGTATAAGTACTGAAAAATAAACAGAACCAAATTTTATCATCATCATCTCCAAGAGGTTTTGTTATATTTTCTTTTCATATTGTCTCATTTACAGAATTTATAAATGAGAATTTACTTTATATGTAAGATGAAAGGTTCAATTTCAGAAACTATTTTAGTGTAGTCCTGTGAATTTAAAAGTAAGGGTCAAGTTACTATGAATCTGGTCAGCAAGATCAGCCATCATTCAAGGTCAATCCAGTTGAAGCAACCACTGTTGTACACATATATCTTAATTTTTGTTACATTAAACTAATTGTAAAAAAGTTATTTTAATTTAATATTACAAATGGAAAATGACGAAGAACTTCAAAATCATTTTATTGGCATTTCAGTTGAACATAATCTGCTCTGTGAAATGTGTTTCTGATTATCCACTAATGTCTCTTTTAATAAAGCAGTGGGAACTAACTGGTTCCTTCTTAATCAAAACCATGATTTCCTAAACATAAGCTATGAGATTCTGTTACAAGTTGCCACATACAGATCTCTTTGGTCAATTCTTTCCCCTCCTGTTCTGTTGAACTAAACAAACAGTAAAATAATTATACATAGAGAAAGATCAAAGTAAATATGACTAATGCATAGCAAAAATTTTAAAAACTTTCTGAAAGAGAAAAAAGCATTAGGTTGCAGAACATATATTTAATGTTTAAATAAATATGAGAAACTGAACAATCAATAATTTGATATCATTAGCAACAGATGTAAAAGTTATATGCAAAGAGCACTTGAAATAAACATGCTCAAATTATAGTTGTGGAATCCATTACATATTCAACATTGCTATTATGCTTAGTTCATATCAACCTTTGTCTTTATATCAATCGGGCCTGCATTTTGTATTGGTGAGATCTACATCTATTGACATACAAGCTTCTGAAAATTGATTGCAGTCCATTAAAACTGATACTAGAAAAAATAATATAGACTGTATCATTTTTGGGATTACATGCTTCCTTGTAATCCTCCTATCGTTTTATTTTCCTTTGCCCTTTCATAATTTGTGTTTGAAATTTTATATTGTACATTTATAAGGAAGTTTTATCTTAGCAATTAATAGAACTTTGTAATAATAATTATGATTACAATAATGATGAATAATTAGCATAGTAAGAATAATAGTGAAATTTGTACCGTATGCAAGGCAGAGGAGTGTATATAGAAAAAAATAAATATGCAATTTTACTTATCTAGGCTTTCATTCATAACATAGATCAATGTTACCATTATTGGGAAGCATCCAGCCTGGCAGGAAGGAGGGATCAAGTGAGGAATTATCCTGGAGTCACCGCGCAACTGTAAAAGGGCTAGGATCAACCTCCCCCCTCCCAGTTTCCTTGGAACTTTATCTAATTGTTCCTAAAAATAGGCTGCGAGACTGGGGTGATTCCTGTGTTATAGGCAGAGCATAATCAAGTAGTTACCTTGAACTCTGCATATTGTTTGTGCCTGACAACCATAAACCAATTGAAACTGCACTTTGAGGGGTGAAATTAATACAGACCCATCAATATGTGCTCTTTAAATTGCTTGTATGAAGTGTGTCATAATTTTTTTGCTACTATGTATGGTTACACAAAATTCAGGAAAAATATCGCTTTACTTTAATATGTAGCTGATCAAATTTAGTATCTCACTGAGATATATTCACAATAATATTTTAATTAACTTGACAAGCACAGAAATACCTAGGTGTGGATGGTGAAAAGTTTATATATTATCAGTTCATATCACGTTGATGCCTTCTATAATTTATTTATTTTTATTATTTATTAAATATATTATACGGCTGCCCCTCTCACGGAAAGTAACTTTGGGTGCTATACAGACAGCAATAATTGTTTTATTATATATAGTATCTAAAATATTTGTGTCACTTTATGGATCTTTTGTTCTGCCTTTATTTTATAAAAAAGAACAAAGTAAAAAAAAACTAATGAAAGAGAAAAGAAAAAACAATATAACAATATAAGGGCTTTTGTATTAATTTTATAGAAAAGATTTTCAATGAAGGATGACACTATCTCAAATCAAATAAAATCTTTTTATTTACTAACGTAAAGCATATTTCATTGTAATCATCCACACATAATCCAAGTCTGTAAGCAACTCCTGAAATTTCAAACATCACTTTTCTCTTTCTGTATTTTATAACTTTGAAAGCTTATGTAGTAAATGAGACCCATTGCATATAATAAGAAGGACTTAGATAGTATTGGCTGTAAAAAGCCAGATGACCACTAGATAGCAGCAAAGAGCTTTTCCTGTCACTTGGTCCTATTTAGTTGTTGTCTGGATTTTTGAAGCAAAGCTCTGATAGTCCTACGGTAATAGTTCTAATTGTGATCTGTTTATAACGTTCTATACAGTGGCCTATATTCAATGTGGTGAAATGCTGCTTATGCTATACATCCCTTTGGGATATGGAAAAAAAGAAGGAAAAATAAATTCTGCCTGTGCTGTCCAGACAGTAAATTAGTTAGTTAGTAGTGGAATTTATAATTCCAGGCAGGGAGTGTGCTGACTAGAAGGATATTTAGTTTAGTTTGGGAACATATCTCCTTAAGAGATTGATCTCTGGGAAATGTAGTCTTTATGTCATGTGATGAAGAGCCAGCTACGCTTGGAACGGAACACTGCCAATATTTCTTTCAAAAGACAATGCAATAAGACTTGCTTCCATGGAAGTTTGCAGAGAATGCAAATTTAGTGGTAGGTAGAACTAGAACTCATGGTTTCCCGGATCCTAGCCTGGTGCCTTAACCACTACACCAAACTAGCTCTCCATGGCAATATTAATAGGCTTAAAAACTAATTGTAATCCTGAATTATTGGTGATTAATGTTTTATGAGGCAACTCTATTTGTCATGGAAACTGATTCTTGAGTTCCCATTAGTGGGTGGCTGTTATGTTCTTAATGTGTTTGTAAGCTTTTTATAGATATCTGCTTGTCCATTTCTGATATAGAATTCTGGATAAGGTGAGCCTTTGATCTGATTCAGAACTTGATCTTGTGTTCTTAAAAATAACAACTACTTTCTAAACGACTAATGTATTAATATCAAAAGTTAACAGAAGTTGTATAGGAGCTATAGCAATCTTCATATGAGCTCTAGGTAATAAGATTTACTGGACAATTAGTTGACTGATATGTACTATTTTGAAAATAGATTTTCAGCAGATTTGCAGGAATTCATTTTAGGAAGCATTTCATGACTGCCAAATACTATAGTGGAACTGCCCTTTTGGGCACCCAAATCACAGATGTGCAAATACAGTTTTCCTGGTCAGAGACCAGACAGTAAATAACACTGATAGATGGTTAGAGTAAACATGAAGTTAAGTGTTGACTGGAAATAAGATTTCTGAAATTACCTCTTTGTTCATAATTGGGTTAAGTGGGTTTTGATGAAAAGAAATAAGTAATTAAGATAATCACAGTTTTTAAATGAATTAGCCACATGAAAAGCACCTCCCATGCTCTAGAATAGTTCTAGGAAGTCAAGATTGGTAGTTAGAGTTTTGCTTGACAGTGAGAGGGATGGCATATAAATTTAATAATAAATTTAATAATAAAAAAATAACTTATACTGTGTATCTTTATCTATTGCCTTCTAGAGGCTTGTAATGGTATTATAATTTTGTTTTCCCCAAATGTAATGAAAACTAGCTACAGATATACAGTACATAATGTATATATGCCTATCCTGGTACTGCTATTCTGCATTATTTAGTAACGACAATATTAATATTCTTATAAGATTATATAGACCAGGGGTCACCAACCTTTCGGACCTCAGGGACCACTAAATTCATAATTTTAAATCCCATGGACCACTAATATGATCTGCCTAATGACCAGCTGGCTGGGCGTGGCAAGGTGGCCATGTGACTGGGTGGGCATGGCCAACTCAATGTCACTCAAGTTGAGGGGCACCTTGCCAGCCTCTACTTGCTACGCCTTGCCTACCCACCCAGGCTCCTCAGGGCCCCAACAGGAAGCAGTTGCTGGAGCTAAGCAGTCATCATGAGAAAGAGCTGACAAAACAGCTGGCTCAGTTAAAATTGGATGTGACTGAGAAGGAGGCTCAGCAGAAGCACCTCAAGGAGGACTATGAACATAGGCTTTCCAAGCAGAGGGAAGACCTGCAGGAATGCAATGCCAGGTACTGGCACCAGTTCCAGGTCATGATGCTGGCCTAGAATGATGCTGTCCCACTGGAGCTCTTTGCCACCAGCAGCAGCACTTTCCTACAGCCTTCGCCAAGTCAGAATTTCTGCCCCCCTCTGACCTGCACAAAAAGACCCAGAAGGGGGAGACTCTCTGCAGCAACACAAATATTCATTGCACGTATTCGGCCCAGGGACCGTAGTTTGAGGACTCCTGATTTAATGCAATATAAAAACTGCAAATAATTTTTCTGCGGACCATCAAAATTTTCTCGCAGACCACCAGTGATGTACAGATCACCGGTTGGTGACTGCTGATATAGACTATATCAGGAGTTCAGTCTGTATAGAAGCTTGGCAAAAATAATTCCACAACTATTAAGGACTTTTCAAACTTTTAGGTACAGTTGTTTCCATTATGACTTGAATAGAATACTTATTATTTTTTTAAAAATAAGAATATATTGGTGGTGGGGGAGAAGGCAAGAAGAACCATAGTTTATGATTTTGTCCTGTTATACCCTGTTTTGAGTTGACCAGGCTATGCAAAGCGAAAATAAAACAAAGGAAAACAAAATTGTAAATGAAAAGTTTAAATGGCTTAAAATTTATAAATAGATGCAAATGTTTGCTTCTTGAATTTGCTGTTGAAAGAAGCCAAAATATTTAAAATATTCTGTAGTATTTTATTGATACGATAAATATTTCAAAATTGGGTATCTACAATTCATTGAAGATTTACATAACCGCTTAGGAATGGTATATGCTAACAAGGGCTTATTTAGGAGAATCCCTTACAATATTTGTTTGTTTATTTTTTATTTGATTTCAAGTCTGCCTGGCTCTTTAATGCTCTGAGTGGCTTACAATTAAAAACAGTAGTTGAATGTACACTGAAGTAGCGAATGTACAGTGAAGTTCTTAAAAAAAAATAGGGTGTATATCCCATAACTCATTTGGGGGTATGAATTTGACCCTGTGGTCTGCTGAAGGAGCGTAATATTTACAGAACAGTGATTTGGCTGCCCATATGTCATGGGAGAAAGAATACTAGTGATTTCAAGTGTTTCAAGTGTTTACAAAGACATGGTATGAGAATTGATGATATTATAAACAACAACAAATAAGAAGGCAAGACAGTATCAGTCGTGTATTTTTTTTCTGCATATAGTTACGCACACATACATAGATAAACACACAATGCGAGTTTATGGGATGAAAGAACTAAATGGCCATGTAAATTATACATGTCATATGCAAATAGCCATGTAAATTATACAATATAATATTTTGATTGTTTCTGCACAATAACATTCAGAAAGTATTGGAGATTTTTGTCAGTAGTTAAAATATTAGAGTAGAACTGAGTAAACCCAACTTCAAATCCACCGTCATTGGTAGAAGACTTTGAGCCAATCACTTTTCTCAATCTAACCTGACTCCCAAGATTGGAAATAGAATTGCTATGTAACTCACTTGAAATTTGTGGAGAAAGGGCAAGATATAAATGTACATATTTCTGAATGAATGACTGAATGACTGAATGAATAAATAAAATAAATCCTAATTGGATGTAAATATTTGGGGACTTAATCTATGAGTTTACCAGTGCAACAATAAAATATTAGCACAATTATTTGATGCTTGGTTGGAAGGCTGACCCAATGTAATGGACTTGGGTTCTTGAAATTCATGTAACCCATACTACATGTCAGATTTACAAAGGATAAACATTATTAGAGTTACTTTTAGAGTTACTTTATTGGTTAGCCCTTCTGCCATATCAAAGTTCCAGACACAAATTATTACTAAAATCTGATAAAAACAATTTAAAATGAAATTGGAATAAAAAACAGTTTAAAATGATAACTTTGATTAGCCTATAGGACATATCAAAGCACAAGGTGCAAACACATATCGCCAATAAAATTTTATACAAACAATTTAAAATAAGAGTAGGGTAAAATACAATAGTTATAGGATAAGATGCAATATAATTTAATACATAAATATATAAAATGACATAAAATTATACTTCAGTGTCACCCTTATATTCTACCCCAATCAGTCTCACGTATGCAGATCACAACCGAACCATTTTGTTTAAGTACTGTACTATGTTAAATGTTATTTTCAGGTTATGGCCACACATAAAGTAAGTTGATATGGGGATCCCAATGGATCATTCGTTTGGTATATGGACCAAGGTACCTGTCTCTCACCCCCTTATACAAGCAACAGTCAAATAGGATGTGAGCCAGGTCTTCTACCTCTGCTACTCCGCAAACGCAGAGACTCTCATTGTAGAGTATAGAATGGAATCTCCCATATCTGAACATTGTGTTAAGCTGCTTGAATCTCGCTTGAGTAAATATCTCCCTAAGATGTTTTGGATAAACATTATTAGTTTAATTTAGTATAGAATATTGTGCCAATATAGAGTTGGCATTAAAGTGCAGTTTAATGCAACTCTATATCTGTTCACTTGTAATCCTTGATATAATTTCAAATTAAAATGAAGGTATATATTTATTATTTATTTTAACAGTGGAACGAGTTGAAAGAGACAACCTGTCAGAATATTGTGTTCTTGGTCAACGTCCCATGCACTTACCGAATATCAACCAGCTGGCAACTTTGGGCAAAACAAATGAACAATCTCCTCATGGTCAAATTCACCACAGTACTCCAATCAGAAACCAAGTGCCAACATTACAACCAATCATGAGCCCTGGTCTTCTTACACCTCAACTCAGCCCACAGCTTGTAAGGCAGCAAATAGCAATGGCCCATTTGATAAACCAACAGATTGCAGTAAGTCGGCTCCTGGCTCATCAGCATCCACAGGCAATTAATCAACAGTTTCTAAATCATCCACCTATCCCTAGAACAGTCAAACCAGAACCAACAAATTCATCAGTGGAAGTATCTCCCGATATCTACCAGCAAGTCAGGGATGAACTGAAAAGGGCCAGTGTCTCCCAGGCGGTCTTTGCAAGAGTGGCTTTCAATCGCACGCAGGTATTATATTTTATTTATTTAACTGAAGCATTTTATTCAATTATTCTGTTAAAAAGGGTTCTTTAAAAAGCATATCAAAAAGACAATCCCTGTCATTGGGTTTTTCACTTTAAATGAAATGAAACAAATGGAAAGTAAAGGAAGAAGACACTTCTCAGCAATTTTATTCCATTTCCTCACTCCACCTTGCAAAATTGGAAAAATGCATTAAAAAAACAACCACCCAACTATTGTATAACATTTCACAAGACTGTGATATAGTGCCTTCTGTCCTTATATTTTTAAAATAAAACTTGTATTTTTATGCTATAGAAACTGGCTCCAAATGAGGAAAGATGGAAGAGATTGTTTAGATTTCTTTTTTTCATCTCCCTTTAGAAATATAGAAAAACAATGATCCCAGAAATACCTTTTTGAACTTAATCTGTTAAATTCTTAATAAAACTAGAGAATCAGACACTGGTGACCTTAGCATTATCTACTTAGGGTAGATAGTTGATTTTTTTGTCATTTGAAATTTATTGATCTATTAATTTTGTAATGATTTCCAGCCAAATGAATAAATTTTAAGAAAAATATTATGGCCATTTATTTCCTAAAATTCAAACTAGATTATTATTCACCACATTATGTTGTTCAGATTTAATAATACCTAATACTTCTCCCTCTGGTCCATTAACGTTCAAATTCGCCTTTTCCTTTAAAGACAAAATGTCTCCTTTTTTTTGCTTGATGAAAAGTAGGCTGCATGAGTATATTTGAGATGGAAGCAAACAAACAAGCAGGAAAATTACATCCTGTAATTTACTTCTACTACTTCTAGTTCTGACTATGCACAGAAGCATTTAACTTTTTTAAAACAATATTGCAAGAATGCATGAACTAAAAAACTTTTGTGGTTACTTTCTCAGCTGTACCTTTTTAATTATGAAGCATTTTGGGCAGCCAGTAACGTTGTTTGCCACATAGACAATAATGAGAACCAATTCCATTTTAAATTGTTTTTATCAGATTTTAGTAATAATTTGTGTCTGGAACTCTGCTCTTTGATATGGCCCAAGGGCTAATCAATAAAGTAAACTGAACTGAACTGAGAACCATATTTGTTAGTTTCCAGATGGTATTACCATTATGGTGCATATAAGCACCATAATACTCATACGCTCATTCATGAATTAATTCCATAGAACCTGAAAATTAGAAAAAAAATTAAATGGGTCAGATCCTCTCATTATAGTATCATGAGTTTCTCAGTTCACTGATTTTGGAACTTAATTTGGCCTTGGGAACTTATTATTTCATGTTGGATTATTTTGTCATGATTGAATGTTTTAAATGTTTTCCGTAATTATTATACAATTGTTTTATTATTATCTTCCATTGGGAAGAAAGCAGCATATATAATAGTGTAATAGTGATATCAAATATTTTGAGTTCTGTGGTTAAATTATACATAATATATTAATATGTAATAGTTGCTTTCCTAAGAAAAGTAATTCTGGGGAGATTGCTTTCTTTTTATCTCTTAGGTTTTCAAGTATATGGATGCAATAATTAAAATGTGCATGGAATTATGTATTTTTTCAGGTGAAGCTGTTATTGCCCTGACTATAATCAGGAGCTTACTAGGGCTGGGCTGGGTGTGGGGGTAGATATCACTGTCTTCTTTTTGTAGTCTTCCTGCATTTCCCCCTTCCTTTTTTCATTTTTTTCTTTCCTCAGAAAAGATTTGTAAAGGGGAATGATGAAAAGTTCTACAGTACCTTTTGTTTGGTAATGGTAGAAGCCAGGAAGTATTGTCTGAACATGAGAGGGAAACAAGGAGACCACTGTGGAACAGAGTGATCAGACAGGAAAATGTTTATGTGAAAACAGTTTGATGTACTTTCATTTCATTTTTCCTTTCAACGTTTTTCCAAGGAAAGGACGTGGGAAATTTGTTTAGGTTTGCTGATGAAATGCATAGTTCTGTTCTGATATATGGATATTAAACAGTTTGGGCATTAATGGAACACAATATAAATTTGAATGTGAAATTCAGCACCGTAACTTCTTTCTTGAAGCTCAGACCATAAGAGTAGAGTAGTGAAGCAAAGGTGGAGATTTCATCTTGTATTACAATTCACAATGGATTTTTGGGGCACTGCCACATTGGAAATTCCATATTGTATGGGAATTAAATAAACTAGCAGCATATTTTCAATACTTCATTTCTCCTTTTAGAATTATAAGATGGCTGTATCTACGGTAATAAAACAAATGTCCCTTTTAATCAATATAATTATATTTTTCAAGCTAGCCTTGAGAGTATCAGTAAAAATTACAGCATGAGTAATTTGCCTTTATTTTTTTAATGTTGTTTTTAGTTTGAAAAAGTATTTCATCCTTTTGGATCATGCATCTACAGTATGTGTGTGTATAGATATTGTTCTATTTCACCCGCTATAAAGCCAAATATAATAAATGTAGACAAAATGTATATAATGACATATTTTGAAGTTGACCCAAAAGCAGTTACATTTGTAGATCTTATAATATTGTCATTAAATATGTCTTTATATGTTTTAGCTTCTAAAACTGTATGGACATATTTTTCAACATACATGTTGTTTAATATTTGATTTGAAGAATTCTTTTCCTTGATAAGTGACTGAACTACTCAGCTATTTGGAACACTTTTTGTCTTTGCCACAGAAGCTTAGGCCTCATATACAATATTTTTAACATGGAATCATAGAACCAATATGTTATTATGGGTGTAATGAATCCCTTTAAAAGAAAATGTTCTTTTCAAAATTATTGTGGCTAATGATTAAGTAATACCTCTTTCTGAAATTACATTTCAGAGATATAGTTTACAAAACCTTGGGGAATATTATCCCAGGAAGTTATGGAAGAGAGGAAGAGAGAGAAAAAGAAAAAAAAATGTCTAAATAAAAATATGAATGTTCATAATAAATGATGGAAAGGATCCAAAGCAATCAAAGAATCCAATAGTATTCCCTCTTTCAAAATACATTACAAATAATAAGCATAGTGATTTTATAAAATAAAGCCAAGTTGGAATTCAACTGGGATTCAAAGAACCCGTTGGCTATGCTTGAACAATATACTGTACCAGTGTTCCACTATTTGGGATGCACCAGTTAAACAGGAAGTGACTGTGTTTGACACACTATCTCTTCCTGCTATTTTGTTTTGAAAAATGGCAATGATCTGCTGGCACCACTTCAGAAAGCGTTTCCCAAAATTAACCCAAAATGGGTAAAAGTGTCCTTTTTTCTTTCTGTAATGATACACATACTCAGTGGTGGGATTCAGCCAGTTTGCACCACTTCGGGAGAACTGGTTGTTAACTTTCTGAGCAGTTTGGAAAACTGGTTGTTGGAAGAAATCATTAGGGCAGAGAACCAGTTGTTAAATTACATGAATCCCACCACTACACATACTCATTACCCAATCATAAAAGGGACATTTAAATAAGACTTGATAAGCAGTAAAAAAGACTTTCTAAATAAGTGTTTTTGGGTAATGGAGGAAAAAGTTTGGGAAGTACTGATTTTTTAAAAAAGCTTTCATCCTCTATTTTGTATCCTCTGCCTCATATACTCAAGGGAAGGAGGAAAAGTAAAAAGAGCAGAAAGAGAAAATTTCTAGATTGATTGATCCTGGGACTCATTTTCGACTTCATTTCTGTGCTGATAATAGTTAATTCTTTTATTTCCACTGATATAGCATGGTTGATTAAGGGGACCCTAGTTTAACCTCACACAACCCCATTGTTAAATTATCTTTTAATCTTCCTTACAATACAGTTAAGCAATTCTAAGAACATAGCCATTCAACCATTTTTTCCCTATTTATTTTTAAAGACCAAATGGCAATAAGGTGCCTTTTATCTGGTAATACTAGGGTTTTCTGTCTGGAAGTATCCTTGTCTAAAATGCAGAAATACAGCAGTAGGCTATTGTGTTGGATCAAGATTGTATGCCAAGATTATCATTAACAGTGAAGAATGGTTTGGCACATTCAGCTGTGGAACCTGGTAAAACATAGGGAGAGATACAGATATTTGAAGTTACACGATTGCAGAGAAGGTGTAAAAAAAAAAAGGACGTTTAGTCGCCAGACTCATGAATATTAGCATATATAGAGAAAAGGGTGCAAAGTAAGGAGTAAATGTGATTTCATATTCATGCTGCTTATGTTGCTAACTAATAAACATTCAGTTCTCAGTTTTTCATTCAGAATATAATTTTCTATGGTCATGAAAAAACTTTTTAAAAAACCTTAACTATTTTTATTAATCACTAATTATAATTATGGAATTGTATTTAGTCCATAGTATTTAGTATTTATTTATACAGTGTGGTCTGTGTTGTAGATTAACCAGTCATATAGGTTCATAAAATATGTATTTTGACACTGATTAAATATATTAACCATTTTCTGATTTTTTTAAAAAAAATCCAATGAACAGCAGACATGTAATCCTTGAGTTACAACCATTCATTTAATGACTGTTCAAAGTTACAATGGCACCGAAAAAAATTATATATGACCAATTTTTCATACTTATGACCTTTGCAGCATCCTTATGGTCACATGATCAAAATTCAAGTGCTTTGCAACTGGCATGTATTTGGGACAGTTGCACTGTCCTAGGTCATGTGATCACTGTAATCTTCTCAGCTGGCTTTCAACAAGCAAAGTCAGTTTGGGAAACCAGATTCTCTTAACAACTGCAATAATTCATTTAACAATTGTGGCAAAAAGGTCATAAAAGGGGGCACAACTTGCTTAATCATTTTGCTTAGAAATTTTGGGCTCAGTTGTGGTTGTAAATTGAGGTCTACCTCTACTCACAAACTGAAAAAGTTACTTAAATGTGTTGAAGAAACTTTCATCCAAAGTAGGCTTCCCATAGAACAAATAGGCAATGCACACCTATATTGGGGTACATAATATATTTGGTCTACATTTGGAACATCAGGTATTCTTTTGTCTATAGTTCTTTTCACAATTTTATATTAGGCAAATTGAAGTGAAAGATAACCAGTTTCCTGGTATCTTAACTGTTGCTGCATTGGAGGGGTCTACTGATTTTCTTATGAATCTAGGTGATGCAGAAAGGATCTTTGCTGTCATGACATTGTGTCTGGAATTTCTTTTCCAAGAATATTTGATACCTGCTGAAGGCCCTATGCCTTTTCTTTTTAAATTAGCTTTTCTATTATACAGGTAGTCCTCGACTTACAATTAGTGTAATTAGTTCAGTTAGTGATGGTTCAAAGTTACAACGACATTGAAAAATAGGACCATTTTTCAGAGTTACGACCTTTGCAGCATCCCCATGATTATGTGATCAAAATTCAGATGTTTGGCAACTGGTTCATATTTATGATTGTTGCTGTGTTCCAAGGTCATGTGATCATCTTTTGCAACCTTCTGACAAGCAAAGTTGTTATATATTGGAGATAATTGCTAGTTGAAGGTTTTATCCTGGTTATCTGTTGGAGTGGGGAAATACTCTCTCCTGATTGGTTGGTGGCTGATTAGTTCCCTATAAATCTGTTGGTTGTGGCAGAAATCACCCGCGAAGGGCGCGTAAGTTCAAGAATGCCATCTGCCAAAGAGGTGAAAAGAAAGGACATTTGGCTAAGGTCTGTTGTGCAAACCAACCGACAGCTATCACTGTGAGCCCAGAAAATTGCCCTAAAAGAATGCAGAAAAGACAAGAGAGTTATGGAGAGGACTGTTTTACCGTCTCCAGAGGCACCTGAAAGACAGAAACAGTACTCGGTAGCCTCTCCTCCTGCAAGAAAGTCCATGTCACCGTCCTGATTGAGGGGTCCCCTTGCCGTATGGAGGTGGATACGGGGTTGTCATTGACTATCATCTCTTGGGGTACATTAAGGGGATTGGTGCCTAAAATCTCAAAAAGACAGTTGGACTTCCACCATGTTCATCTCTGAGACTACCAGAGGAACAGCATCCCTGTCGTCTGCTCTGGCACTTTTAGAGTATCTTTTAAGGACTTTTCAGGCCCAGTGCGACTGCTTGTAGTGGACAGTTCCTTACCGAGTGTCCTAGGATTGGACTGGTTTTCCTCTTTTGGTCTAGGAATCATTTGGCATTAACTCCATCAGTGAATCTGATATCGAGACATTAATCTCTAATTTTGCAGACATCTTTGTCTGGGCAGATATACGGGTACACCCATCTCATTTAAACTTGACCCCCAGGTTGCTCCGATCCGAATAAAGTCGCAAAGAGTACCATTTGCCTTGCGCACAAAGGTTGATGAGCAAGGAAGCCTGGAACCTGTCGACCACACAAAATGGGAGACTCCAATTGTGACCCCTGTGAAGTCGGACGGTTCTGTCCACATTTGCGCAGATTATAAATGTACACTACAGAAAAATGCATACCCGGTGCCTGTGGTCCAACATCTATTGCACTCTTTGGATGAGGTAAGATCTTCGCTAAACTGGACTTTGCCCAACAGCTACCTGTTGATGCTACAGTATTGGCTCAGATGATTGTAATACATCGAGGAGCTTTTAGATATTGCTGGCTAGAATTTGGGATGAGCGTGGCACCAGGACTCTTCCAGAATCTGATGGAGAGTCTCCTGCAAGACATCCCAGGTGTCGCCCCCTATTTAGATGACGTTCTAGTGTCAGCAGTCAACAATGCCAAACTCCTCAACCATCTGCTAGTGGTACTCACCCATTTCCAGGAAGTTGGCCTCAAGGTTAAAAAAGAAAAGTGCAAGATCGCTGTTCCACAGGTAGAGTTCGTCGGATACCTTATTGATGCCTTTTGGTTACACCCTACACAGGCAAAGATCCATGCCATCCAGGAAGCTCCCACACCCAAGAACAAGACCGAATTCCAGGCGTTCTTGGGGCTTTTAAACTTCTATAGCGCTTTCTTGCCACACAGAGCTTCCATAGTGGAGCCTCTCCATTGTTTGTGTGACAAGAAGATGTCTTGGTCATGGGGCCAAAAAGACACTGTGGCTCCTCTCTCAAGGAACTGCTATCTTCAAACAACATCCTGGTGCAATACAATGAGAAACTTCCTTTGGTTCTCACCTGCGACGCCTCTCCATTTGGCGTCAGTGCCATTTTAAGCCACCGATTCCCAGATGGAAGAGTGGCCCTGATTGCCTTCTTCTCACAGACCTTGTCATCAGCGGAATGAAATTACAGCCAGCTGGACAAGGAGGTGTTGGCTGCGGTCACAGGAGTCAAATGTTTCCATGAATACATCTACAGCAAATCATTTGACCTTGTGACCAATCACAAGCCACTACTGGGCCTGCTTGCTGGGGACCGCAATACTCCACAAGTTTTGTCCCCTTGTATACTGCGCTGGACTGTGTTCTTAGCTGCATATAGCTACCACCTCCTGCATTGGCTGAGTAAGACACTTAGCCACCCACCACGTTCAGCTGATGTCCTCTCCTGACTGTTGTGGAGGATCTGGCTCCAGCATCAGCTGTTTTATTAATTGAAGACCTGCCATCTGGTCCCCTTACGGCATCAGAGATTGCTGCACGCTCTGCCAAGGACCATGTCATTGCCCAAGTGCTCAACTGGGTATGGAGGGGGTGGCCAAAGGGACCAGTCAGGACAGAGTTCCTGCTTTTCTATGCCTGGCTACATGAGCTGTCTGCTCAAGGGGGCTGCCTACTCTGGGGAAGTCATGTGTGGTACCCCAGAGGTTGTATTGGCCAGTTTTGGAAGCTCTTTATATAGGTCCTCCAGGCATCGTGCGGATGAAGGCCCTCGGCTGCAGTTATGTCTGGTGGCCTAATTTAGACAAGGCCATCACTGATTGGATCGCATCTTGTCAGCCTTGCCAAGAGTCAAGGCCAGCCTCCACATCCACTCCAATACATGAGTGGGAAACACCCAAGACACCTTGGTCAAGGGTACATATTGACTTTGTGGGCCCCTTTTATGGACATACTTTTATGGGGGTAGTGGATGGCTTGAGGTGGTACTCATGACATCAACCACCTCAGAGGCCATGATCAAGACCCTTAAAAGGCTGTTTGTGAGCCACGGACTGCCAGACATCCTTGTTTCAGATAATGGGCCACAGCTCACATCAAGTCAGTGTGAGCTGTTCCTAGTGGGTCATGGCATTCGTCATGCCATGATTGCATCATTCCATCCTGCTAGCAACAGCCAGGCTGAGTGGATGGTCCGATCAGCAAAGGAAGCACTGGCAAGGATGGGCCTGGGGGATTGGCAAACACAGATAGTGGAGTACCTCCTGGTCCAACATGTTACACCAAGCTCTACCACCAACAGGAGTCTGGCTGAACTCCTAATGGGTCACTGCCTACAGACCAACTTGGACCGACTGCACCCTTGGAGATAACTGCAGACTCAACTAGCCAGCTCTAGACATTCTCACCATGACTCACCAGTCATTCTACAACCCACAATTACACCGGGGGCCCTTCTTGGATTCCTGCTCAGGTAGTGAACGTTACTGGGCTGCGTACCTGAAGGGTGGCGCTCGAAGATTGTAGGTTGTGGCATCGCCACATTGACCAATTGCATGGCCGCCTTGGAACCTCCGTCTGCTGCCAGCCAGAATGGACTACACCAGAGACAAACCCGGTTAAGGATACACTAGCTCAGTCACGACAAACAATGATATCAACAAGAAATGGTGGTGATGCACAGGTATCTGCTGATTTGGTTCCTCTTGTGATGGAAGTACAAGTGACTGAGCCTTTGCTGGCACCACAAACTACACCTGAAGCAGCGTCAGTCATTCCGCCTAGTCAGGGCTTCAGAGCTACTGGTCTTGAGACAGAACCACATAGGTCGGAACAGATACATCGCCACCCTGCCTACCGAAAAGAGACTCTCTCTCTCTCTCTCTCTCTCTAGCTCTCTCTCTCTCTCCTATATACATATACATATACATATACATATACATATACATATACATATACATATACATATACATATACACACACACACACATACACACACTGCTCAAAAAAATAAAGGGAACAAAAGCAGAAGATATCCGAGATCTGAATGAATGAAATAGCCTTATTAAATACTTTGTTCATTACGTACAGTAGTTTTGTGTTCCTTTTAGTTGTTTGAGCAGTGTATAAACTACTATATGTAAAGAACAAAGTATTTAATAAGGCTATTTCATTCATTCAGATCTCGGATGTCTTCTGCTTGTGTTGCCTTTATTTTTTTGAGCAATATATATATATATATATATATGTATGTATGTATGTATGTATGTATGTATGTATGTATGTATGTCTGTCTGTCTGTCTGTCTGTCTGTCTTTGGTTATTCGGGTTTTCTCCCGCGTAAAATTGGAAGTGTCTTGGCGATGTTTTGATAAAGTCTCATTCGTCATCTTCAGGCTGGTGTTTTCGGCTTCGTGCTTCTAGGAGCAATGTGTGATTGCAGCTGTTTCTTCGTTTTAACTGCCAGTGGGGGTGTGAACTGATTGGGTGGGAGCTTGGCTGTGTTCTGATCATGTGGAGGTGTGTTCTCATTGGTTGGGGGCTTGGCTGTGCTCTGATTGGGTGGGGGTGTATTCTGTTTGGGTGGGGGCTTGGTTGTACTCGGGTTAGTCTGAGTTGCAGGGGGATTTGAGCTGGTGAGCTGCGTTGCTGTGAACAACAACTTTCATATACTCCTTGATGAAATCCCATGCACCGCCTGCCCCACCACATACATCGGACAAACCAACAGAAAAATAAGTGCACGCATTGAAGAACACAAGAACTCAGTCAGAAAAGAAGAACCAACTTCTTCCCTGGTCCAACACTTTAAAGCCACAGGACATGAAATTGACTTTAAAAAGACCAGAACTATTGCCAAAACTGAACACTTTAACAACAGAATAATCAGAGAAGCCATCGAGATAGAAAAACGCCAACACAGTATGAATAAACGAGATGATACCTCCCGCCTACCAGCCATTTGGAAACCTGCCCTTATTGACAAACGAGTCCCTAACACAAAGAATCACACCAGAACCACACTCATGAAAACCACATAGGATATCAACACCACACATCGACACAAAAAGCAAACTCAAACCCACACCGATGATGAGGCACGACCACAAACCAGAAGCCAGACCACAGATGGATCATTAGCCACTTTAAACCCGTCCAATCCATACATGAAGCAAACCGACACCCACCATGAAGATGTGGCATGACCACGAACGTGAAGCCAAATAACAGCAACGCAGCTCACCAGCTCAAATCCCGCTGCAACGCAGACTAACCCGAGCACAACTAAGCCCCCACCCAAACAGAACATACCCCCAGCCAATCAGAGCACAGCCAACCCCCCCATCCAACCAGAGCACAGCCAAGCCCCCAACCAATCAGAACACACCTCCACCCAATCAGAACACAGCCAAGCTCCCACCCAATCAGTTCACACCCCCACTGGCAGTTAAAAGGAAGAAACAGCTGCAATCACACATTGCTCCTAGAAACACGAAGCTGAAAACACCAGCCTGAAGATGACGAATGAGATTTCGTCGAAACATCACCAAGACTGTTCCAATTTTACGCGGGAGAAAACCCGAATAACCAAAGACCTACACACACACACACACACACACACACACACACACACACGTGTGTGTGTGTGTGTGTGTGTGTGTGTGTGTGTGTATGTATATATATATATATGTATATATATGTACATATATATATATATATATATATATATATATATATATATATGTAGGTCTTTGGTTATTCGGGTCTTCTCCCACGTAAAATTGGAAGCGTCTTGGCGACGTTTCGACGAAGTCTCATTCATCATCTTCAGGCTGGTGTTCTCGGCTTCGTGCTTCCAGGAGCAATGTGAGATCGCAGCTATCTCTTCCTTTTAACTGCTAGTGGGGGTGTGAGCTGATTGGGTGGGAACTTGGCTGTGTTCTGATTGGGTGGAGGTGTGTTCTGATTGGTTAGGGGCTTGGCTGTGCTCTGATTGGATGGGGGGTTGGTTGTGCTCTGATTGGCTGGGGGTGTGTTCTGTTTGGGTGGGGGCTTGGTTGTGCTCAGCTTAGTCTGAGTTGCAGGGGGATTTGAGCTGGTGAGCTGCGTTGTTGTTGTTTGGCTTCGTGTTTGTGGCCGCGCGAGCTCTTCATGGTGGGTGTCAGTCTGCTTCATGTATGGATTGGAGGGGTTTAAAGTGGCTAATGATGCAGCTGCGGTCTGGCTTCTGGTCCTTGGTCGTGGCTCATTATCAGTGTGGGTTTGAGTCTGCTTTCTGCGTGGATGTGTGGTGGTGACATCCTGTGTGGCTCTCGTGAGTGTGGGTCTGGTGTCATTCGTCGTGTTAGGGAAAATCCAATGGCTCCCTAGGACACACTATCTACCAGAAGAAAACACACACAAACCGCTATCTGCACGCACTCTCACACCACCACCCTGCCCAGATCAACTCTGTAGCCAAGACACTCATTTCCAGAACAAAACGCTTAGCTGACGAACAACACCTAAAAACCGAACTACACACCCTCACTAACGTACTAACATCCAATGGATTCCAAAGAAATAAGATCACCAACCTAATCCAAAAAGAAACCCCCACTAAAATCCAAGACAGAGAACAAGAAAACGGCAAAGCCCTCCTCCCATACATAAAAGGCACCACAGACAGAATAAGCAAAATCCTCCACAAACATAACATCAAGACAGCATTCTGCACAAACCGAAAAATATCCACCATCCTAAGGAACCCCAAAGACAAAATTGAGTTAGAAAATCAAGGAGTATATGAAATCCCATGCACCGCCTGCCCCACCACATACATCGGACAAACCAACAGACGAATAAGTGCACGCAAAGAAGAACACAAGAACTCAGTCAGAAAAGAAGAACCAACTTCTTCCCTGGTCCAACACCTTAAAGCCACAGGACATGATATTGACTTTAAAAAGACCAGAACTATCGCCAAAAGTGAACACTTTAACAACAGAATAATCAGAGAAGCCATCGAGATAGAAAAACGCCCACACAGCATGAACAAACGAGATGATACCTCCCGCCTACCAGCCATTTGGAAACCCGCCCTTATTGACAAACGAGTCCCTAACACGACGAATGACACCAGACCCACACTCACGAGAGCCACACAGGATGTCACCACCACACATCCACGCAGAAAGCAGACTCAAACCCACACTGATAATGAGCCACGACCAAGGACCAGAAGCTAGACCGCAGCTGCATCATTAGCCACTTTAAACCCCTCCAATCCATACATGAAGCAGACTGACACCCACCATGAAGAGCTCGCACGGCCACAAACACGAAGCCAAACAACAACAACGCAGCTCACCAGCTCAAATCCCCCTGCAACTCAGACTAAGCTGAGCACAACCAAGCCCCCACCCAAACAGAACACACCCCCAGCCAATCAGAGCACAACCAACCCCCCAGCCAATCAGAGCACAGCCAAGCCCCTAACCAATCAGAACACACCTCCACCCAATCAGAACACAGCAAAGTTCGCACCCAATCAGCTCACACCCCCACTAGCAGTTAAAAGGAAGAGACAGCTGCGATCTCACATTGCTCCTGGAAGCACGAAGCCGAGAACACCAGCCTGAAGATGACGAATGAGACTTCGTCGAAACGTCGCCAAGACACTTCCAATTTTACGTGGGAGAAGACCCGAATAACCAAAGACCTACATACAAACACCCGCGAAAACCTGAGAAAACAAATACATACATACATACATATATATATATATATATATATATATATATATATATATATATATATATATATATATTTGTTATTTTGATCACCATAATGCTCCGTCTTGGTGGGAAAGTGTGTTATGTATTGGAGATAATTGCTAGTTGAAGGTTTTATCCTGGTTATCTGTTGGAAATACTCTCTCCTGATTGGTTGTTGACTGATTAGTTCCCTATAAAAGGAACTATCTCAGCTAGGGAGTTTTTAAATTGCCTTATAGACAGAAATAAATAAAGAGCTGATAGAGATAACTCTGGCCTCACCTCCATTCTTTGCCCAGAACTTAACAAAAGTCAATTGGAAAGCTAGATTCACTTAATAACTAGGTTATTAACTTATCAACTGCAGTGATTCACTTAATATCTGAAGCAAGAAAGGTATTAAAATGGGGCAAAACTTACTTAACAAATGTCTCACTTAACATCAGAAATGTCAGACTCAATTGTGCTCATAGGTTGAAGGCTACCTGTATATATTTATATTACAAGGCTGCCTTATTGTAGCATCAAATAATAATCAGCATTATTGGTTTTAGCAATATTGTTGCATATATTAATTCTATGTTTGGTGTTTGGAAAATTGCAATTTGAAATATTTCAAAAAAATTACTGTGGAAGAGAACCTCAACAAAAACTCGATAGAAAGGTGAAGTATGAACAGTTCAAATAAATAATGATTTATTATCTGAAATGGATAGTGAGATTTAATCTCATTTGTTTATATTGTTTCAGGCAAGCTTCATTTATTCATTAGATTTATATCCCACCTTTTGTACTGGAGCTTAAGAAGACATAGGGCTTCCCTCTGTTTATCCATGCAGCAGCCCTGTGAGATTTATTTATCTTTTTTAAAAAGTTATGCTTACTTCCATTAGTATATGTATGTATGTGTGTGTGTATGTGTATATGTAAATCTTACAAATTACACTCCTGTCCATTTCCATATTTTTCTTCTGTAGAAATCTTTGGCAGAAATGCCTTCTAAATTTCTGGAGGATTTACACTTAGATGCTGAGCTGAAATGAATCTGATGAAAATCTTGGGTTTGTACACACTGCCTTTTATCTATCACAAAACATCAGTGGGGGAAAGTGGGGCATTTCTCCTGGATTTTCACTTCTTACAAAGCGGTATAAATATATATACTGTGGTAATCCTTTAAATAAGACAGAAGATTATAGAGGATGAAAATTAATATCATCAAGTGAAAATAATTGAAGTTAAAATTCTAAACAAGCGCAGAGACTTTTTTTGGAATGGTAAACACATTTGGAATATTGAGAGAAAGAGAAGGTTGTAGATGCTTTCATAGCATGACTGCCATGTTAAACAGGACTTGCCAGAAAAACAGCTATTAACCAGAAGCCAACTTTGTTCACCACCATCCAGTATACAGTCAGGTCCAGAAATATTGGGACATCGACACAATTCTAACATCTTTGGCTCTATACACCACCACAATGGAGTTGGAATGAAACAAACACAATGTGCGTTAACTGCAGACTGTCAGCTTTAATTTGAGAGTATGTACATCCAACTCAGGTGAACGGTGTAGGACTTACAGCAGTTTGCATATGTGCCTCCCACTTGTTAAGGGACCAAAAGTAATGGGATAGAATAATAATCATAAATCAAACTTTCCCTTCTTAATACTTGGTTGCAAATCCTTTGCAGTCAATCACAGCCTGAAGTCTGGAATGCACAGACATCACCAGACGCTGGGTTTCATCCCTGGTGATGCTCTGCCAGGCCTCTACTGCAACTGTCTTCAGTTCCTGCTTGTTCTTGGGGCATTTTCCCTTCAGTTTTGTCTTCAGCAAGTGAAATGCATGCTCAATGGGATTCAGGTCAGGTGATTGACTTGGCCATTGCATAACATCCCACTTCTGTCCCTTCAAAAACTCTTTGGTTGCTTTTGCAGTATGCTTTGGGTCATTGTCCATCTGCACTGTGAAGCGCCGTCCAATGAGTTCTGCAGCATTTGGCTGAATGTGAGCAGATAATATTGCCCAAAACACTTCAGAATTCATCCTGCTGCTTTTGTCAGCAGTCACATCATCAATAAATACAAGAGAACCAGTTCTATTGGCAGCCATACATGCCCACGCCATGACACTACCACCACCATGCTTCACTGATGAGGTGGTATGCTTAGGATCATGAGCAATTCCTTTCCTTCTCCATACTCTTCTCTTCCCATCACTCTGGTACAAGTTGATCTTGGTCTCATCTGTCCATAAAATCTTGTTCCAGAACTGTGAAGGCTTTGTTAGATGTTGTTTGGCAAACTCTAATCTGGCCTTCCTGTTTTTGAGACTCACCAATGGTTTACATCTTGTGGTGAACCCTCTGTATTCACTCTGGTGAAGTCTTCTCTTGATTGTTGACTTCGACACACATACACCTACCTCCTGGAGAGTGTTCTTGATCTGGCCAACTGTTGTGAAGGGTGTTTTCTTCACCAGGGAAAGAATTCTTCGGTCATCCACCACACTTGTTTTCCGTGGTCCCCCAGGTCTTTTGGTGTTGCTGAACTCACCGGTGCATTCCTTCTTTTTGAGAATGTTTCAAACAGTTGTTTTGGCCACGCCTAATGTTCTTGCTATCTCTCTGATGGGTTTGTTTTGTTTCTTCAGCCTAATGATGGCTTGCTTCACTGATAGTGACAGCTCTTTGGATCTCATCTTGAGAGTTGACAGCAACAGATTCTAAATGCAAATAGCACACTTGAAATGAACTCTGGGCCTTTTATCTGCACATTGTAATTGGGGTAATGAGGGAATATCACACACCTGGCCATGGAACAGCTGAGAAGCCAATTGTCCCATTACTTTTGGTCCCTTAACAAGTGGGAGGTACATATACAAACTGCTGTAAATCCTACACCGTTCACCTGAGTTGGATGTACATACCCTTAAATTAAAGCTGACAGTCTGCAGTTAATGCACATTGTGTTTGTTTCATTCCAACTCCATTGTGGTGGTGCATAGAGCCAAAGATGTTAGAATTGTGTTGATGTCCCAATATTTCTGGACCTGACTGTAGCTCCCACTTATAGTTATCAGTTTTTTCAGATCAGATTGGCACACAATTCTTGCAATACTAAGGATTTATACAACCCTTTATAAAAAATAGGAGGCAGTGCTTTGATTTAATGGTTATGTTAGAGGAGGGAAGATTGCACCTTCAAAAGGTTCTGCAGGAAATAGGTTCATTAAATCTATTTCAGGCTGGTTTCAGACTGGGATGTAGGGATGAAACAGCATTAGTTACACTTTTGGATGGGCTCAGGATGGGTGACTACTTCCATTTTGGCCCTCTTGGTCTCTCAGCAGTCTTTGATTCCATCAACCATGGTATCCTTCTAGTGACTGAGAAACACAGTATTGTAGGGCGTACTTCCTTGCTCTAAACTGGTTCTGGTTAGTATTTGTAGCGGTGAAGCCTCTAGGGTCATCTGTTGGCACTGAGTTAATTAATTAATTAATTAATTTATTTATTTATCGATCATATTTATATGCCGCCCTTCTCCCGTAGGACTCGGGGCGACTCACAAGATAAAACAACACGACAATAAAATGATATTAAAATAATCCAATTTAAAATCCCCAAGCAATTAAAACTCCCAGCAGATCAGGGAATTTGCTGAAAAAGCCATGAATTTAGGTCACCACGGAAAGTGCGGAGGTCGGGGGCCATCCGGAGCCCAGTGGGTAACTCATTCCAGAGGGTCGGGGCGACCACAGAGAATGCCCTCATCCTGGGCGCCAGCAGGTGACATTGTCTGGCTGATGGCACCTGGAGGAGGGCAATCCTATGTGAGCACACTTGGTGGTGGGAGGCCGGTAGGAGGTGGTCCTGCAAGTACCCCGGGCCCATGCCATGAAGGGCTTTATAGGTAAGCACCAGCACCTTGAGTTAAATATAATTGTACGTCTACTGTATGTACACTGCCCAAAGCACAATTTGCAAGTGGGGCATCTTATAAATTATTTAAATCAGCAAATAAATAAGCCTAAGGAAATCTAGATTTGTTTCCATCACAATAAACTGTAGAGTACATTCCAAAACAATAAAACATGGCTAGATTGATTAAGATTAACCAAAGCTTAGCATGATTTCTAGATAGAGTCTGTATGTTCTTTTCTGGTGTTCTTTAGAAAGCCCACCAGAGATGAATTAAATATAGTGTAGTGATTGGAGTTGTGGTTTAATCTTGCATTTCCTTCACAATTCCCCTCTGTCATACAAGCACTTATTGTCTTTCCTAAAAATTAACAGCTTAATAAAGAGAGTTTATTAAGCTAATGTAATAGCAGCATTTTCTTTGAGGACTAAAACATTTCATTTTAATATTAAAAATTGAATTTCTATCATTACACATTATATACATTTTATTTAAATCAGCTTGAATACAGTCATTCCAAGCCTAAGCAGGTATCTCACGAGAGATACATACGTTAAGCATTAGTTAAATTAGTTTTTAGGTTCTATCTCATACCAATATATGATAATTAAAATTTAAAAATAATTCCACATTGAAATGGCATGTTATGAAACATAATTATCTAAGCTATAGGCATACACATGCGCACGCAGAATAATTTCATAAAAGTTATAGATCTGTTTATAGAAGATCAAAAACCATTATTAATACTGCAGTTTTATGCATGCTTATGCAGTAATCTCCGCTTACTTTATTGGAATGTTCTCCCAGGGAGATGTATACAGAATTGCAGCCTTACTATTTCTGTTGTGAAAAATAACACTGCATAATATAATAACATCTTTATTGTATTCAACATGTTGAAATAGTTTAAATCCCTATAAAATATCACAATGTTTGCTGGGAGCTAAGAAGCATAGAAAACTAAAATAACCAAAGTAGTCTTTTTGGTTTTTTACTATTAACTCCTAATATACTGGAATTTAAAAGATAATTTTATGTTTTATTCTACATTATAATGTTTTCAATCAAAAGTATTTCCTGCTTGTAAGTTTTGCATTAATTAGGAAGGAAGGCCTCTTAAGGTACATTCTATATTCTTTTTTGTATAATGGAAAACATTATATTGCATAGTCCTGATATGTTTAAAGAGTGACCTTGCATGCTAAGAGCAATTATACAAATTTGTATTGCCTGTTTGTAAAATTCCAAAGTCATTGCCCTTCAGATTTATTGGAAATATATTTCTTAAAAATTCTCATCTAGAATGTTGTTGTCCTGAAATCTCTGGAGGACACTCGGTTGCAGAAGCTGATGTGTGTTGTTGGCCTTATACCAGTGGTGGGTTGCCCCCGGTTCGGACCGGTTTGCAAGAACCGGTAGTAAAACTGGTGGGAGGCCCCACCCACCACCCTTGGATGTCATCATCGATGATCTGCGCATGCGCAGAAGCTTCTGCGCATGTGCAGAAGCAAGGCAAGCACACTCGCTTCACTCGTACGCACACATTGCAAACCAGTAGTAAAGGTAAGTAGAACCCACCCCTGCCTTATACATATGATTGTGACCCTTTAGATATTGTATTCATATAGTGAAATAAAACCAAAATAATTTTCACAGTTTGTTCTACTAACTGCCAAAATTTATTACTGTAACATTTCAGATAAGAATCTGGAATGTTTGTTATCAATAACAAATAATAACTCATCTATAAAATGCACTCATTAGGAATTCCAGACTGCAGATTTTGTTTAAAGAAAGAAAAGAAAAGAAAAGAAAAGAAAAGAAAAGAAAAGAAAAGAAAAGAAAAGAATAGAATAGAATAGAATAGAATAGAATAGAATAGAATAGAATAGAATAGAAATACTTTATTTGGCCAAGTGTGATTAGACAGACAAGGAATTTGTCTCCGATGCATAAGCTCTCATTGTGAATGCAAAATGACAAAATACTAATAACCCTAATAATGAAGTACTAATAATCATAATAATGATACCAGTAAGAGAAGGTAGTGGAACAGATGAGAAAGATAATAATAATACAGCCATACTACATGGCTAACTATACTTAAACATAAGACAGTACTGTGGGAATTAGGTGTTCAGCAGAGTGATGGCACGAGGAAAAAAATTGTCTGTGTTTAGTTGTTTTGGCATGCAATGCCCTGTAGCTGCGGGCCGAAGGGAGTAGTTGAAACAATTTATGTCCAGGATGTGAGGGGTCTGTAGATTTTTCTCAGCCCCCTTTCTGACTCGTGGTTCTTAATGAAAGCAGGCTGATTGCAATAGTTTTTTCTGCAGTCCTAACTATCTGCTGAAGTCTGTACCTATCTTGTTTGGTTGCTGTACCAAACCAGACAGTTCTAGAAGAACAAATGATAGACTCATTTCCTCTGTAAAACTGTATCATCAGCTCCTGGGGCAGTCTGAATTTCCTGAGTTGACGCAGGAAGAGCATTTTTAATGATGGTTCCAGTGGTGGGTTTCAAATTTTTTTACTGCCAGTTCTGTGGGTGTGGCTTGGTGGACGTGGCTTGGTGGGCGTGGCAGGGGAAGGATACTGTAAAATCTCCATTCCCATCCTACTCCAGGGGAAGGATACTGTAAAATCTCCTTTCCTTCCCCATTCCAGGGGAAGGTTACTGCAAAATCCCCATTTCCTCCCGATCAGCTGGGACTCAGGAGGCAGAGAATAGATGGGGGTGGGGCCAGTCAGAGGTGTATTTACCGGTTCTCTGAACTACTCAAAATTTCCACTACCGGTTCTCCAAACTACTCAAAATTTCTGCTACCGGTTCTCCAGAACTGGTCAGAACCTGCTGAAACCCACCTCTGGATGGTTCTAATGTTAGGAGTCTATTTCAAATCCTGGGAGATTATAGAACCCCAAAACTCAAAGGAGGTGTTGTCTAATATAGTAAGAGTTAGTAGAATAGAGGGCTCCTCTAAAATCAACTTTCATCTCTACAGTTTTAAGTGTGTTCAGCTTCAGATTATTCTGGCTGCGCCACAGGGCCAGTTGTACAACCTCTTGTCTGTATGCAGACTCTTCACCATCTCGAATGAGACCAATGACTGTTGTATCATCTGTAAACTCCAATACTTTATCAGTATAGAATTTGCACAGATTGCCTCCTATTTTTAACTGAGGCATGATTTCAGAAAAATTCCAGTAGTTAATAGAACTCTCAAGGGTAAATTGATTCATGAGATACCTAATGTTAACTGCTTTATTTACAGTCACATTCTTTCACTGTGAGTTGTATTGTGTTGGGGTGTATGTGCACAGAGGCTTAGCCAATCTCATTGTACACATGTACTCTGACAATAAAGGTTTGAATTGTATTAAGTAGCACACTTTTTCTGTTCGTTTTTACAATCATCTTGTAAAAGTCTTCTTTGAAATACTGTTGTTGAAGTTGGAAAATGATTCCTATTCAAACAACCAATTTACAAATGTAAATTATTTTTTTCCTCAGTGAGCAAAGACAAATATTTGATTAGTAAAAATTCATTTATAGGTATAGGTCTTTTCTAACCCAGAATTTCAGGCTATGCACTAATGCCCAGTTGTGAATGATTATCTTCCATGAATTATGATACTGTACTCTTAGATATAGATTACAGCATCCATAATTGGAGCTCTAAAATTCATAGATTATCATCATAGATAACCAGTTTTTAAAAATGTGATAAATATGTGTATATCCAATGGGATTCTAAAGCAAATGTGGGTTTCCATTCTCTGTTTCTACCCTTTGGCAGAATATTACAGAAACGAACAAAATCTCTAGCTAACTTCAGGCATTTCCTAAAAACACCAATGCTACAGTTAGTCTGGCTGGACTGGTTTCTTTGCCATACACCTGGTATATATCACTTTAAGAATAAATCATGCCTCATTAAATTACAATTAAATGAAATCATGATCATTTGTTTTTCTTGAAGAAGATGCTTTGCATATTGAAAGCCTAATTTGTTGCAGGTGAGAAAAAGATGAACAGATTATTTAGTATCACTTTATTTTTATTTTTATTTCATAATGCTGATTGTTGATTCATTTTTGTGTATACCAACTCAGATATGAATATAAACCAGGGCTCTCATGATACTTTGTTTTATTGACTTTGTTATCACTCTGTCATCTATTATCAGCACAGTCTGTCAGAGCAGTCTATTCAGAACTGTATTGTAATAGATTTCCATCCTGAAGCATTTTCATTTCACATTTCATTGCCACCTACTTTTACCATTTTCAGAGGTGTGCTGCAAATTTTTTCTCGCTTTTTGTATTCTTTAAATATAAAGGGTTGCATAGGACCTCTGAACCCGATATTTGAAGCGCTGTTCTCTTGATAGCTTAACACAGTGAGGAGTGTATGTGCATATAATCATTCTACTCAGATTGCTTCGAAAGTCAGGTTTTACATAACCCTACTGGTAAGACTGAATTGTTTTCCATAGGTTTAGAGTAGTATTTGGCTCCCAGAAGTTTATGACCAGCTTCATTAGTTTTCCACTGGTATTTCAATATTGCGGCTTCACTTAATACTTCATAAGGAAAGTGGTTCTATACTCCTGGATCCTCCATAGGGTATGCTGGGGCTGAGCTTCGCACTCCACTGCCTCCCCCCCCCCCTCAAAAGTCATCCAGAGCCACAGCACCAAAAGCCCCTTTGTGCTGAAAAAAAAAAAAAAGATGAAAACTAGCTCCTAAGCCTTAGTGCCAAAATCCTCTTTGTGCTGTGAGTAGGGGAAGTTGGAAGCAGTCTCTTACCTTACTAAGGCTTGGGACTGGGAGAGACCAAGACCGGGTAGCTTGACTTGGAAAGGTTACTTGCTTAATGAATTGTTATTGTCAGTTAGGTTAATAGGGCAGTGGGGAGTTCTGGTATTGCCATCAGTAAATGATGCAATCACATGCTGTTGTGTTTTACAACTGTATTGCTTAGCAATGGAAATTCCAGTCTCAATTTTGATCATAAATCAAAGATTAGAAGATAATGGTAAATACAATCAACACAATGATCTCTACAGGATTTCAGTTTGTTATTATACAAGTTTATTTACTGAAAGGAAACATTAACAATTAACCCAATCAGTAGGATTCCATACTACTGGATGTTAGACCAAAATGAAATGAAATAGTTGTAATCCGTATTGTACATTGTCATTCAACTCACAACAACTGAAAGTGGTCAAAGAAATCTGATTAATGATTTTTTTAATATTTAAGAAATGGTAGTTGCTGGGTAACAACAGTAATAAGGGGCTATTACCTTTATATGTTATTTTGCTTGTGCATTGCCAAAGTTTCTGATTAGTAAGAAATAAGGCACTGGAGTAGGTCCAATCATAGTCCAACCAGTAAAGCTTTTGTGTTCTTGTTATTAATAATTTTCAAACTTGTTCATATGTAAGAAACTAGCACACTTTTTGAGAGTCTTTTAACACAGGAAAATGATGTGATAATACTTTCCAAGTATATCTGAATTATCTGTTTTGAACATGCAGGTTTTATGTTAATCTATATGCAACTGGTTACTTTGCTTTTTAAGCATGAAAAAGTAGTATCTAGTCCTATTGTTTTACTAAAAATAAATATTTATTTATTATTTATTAATGTTGTTTTCCACCCATTTCAAGTGATGAGTATCTGAAAAAGCAAAATCAATTGTTTAAAAAGCTATTATTTGTGTTTAAAAGTTCATCCATAGCTCAATAAATATTATAAAATAAAGCTACAATATATACAATTGTATTAAATAGTTATTAGGTTAACAGGTGTAGATTTATTTATGTTCTCAGACCAAAAAAGCACAATTGAGAATAATGGTTAAGGTATCTGGTAGTTAAGGTATCAGGCTAGAAACCAGGAGACTTTGATTTCTAGTCTCCCCTTTGGCATGAAAGCCAATGGGGTGACTTTAGGCTAGTCACTCTCTCAGCCCATGTCATCAGGTTCCGATGACAAACTGCTTAGTCAATCCCTCCAATAACCAATGGATCGACATGTGGTTGATTTGAAAAAAGTGAACCTTGCACTTACACAAAAACATTAGGATGAACCCCTTTTCAAAACACAAAACATAAAACATAAAAAGGGAAAACACAGTTTTCTGAAGCAATAACAAGAAAAGAATATCATCCAACTTTTTCAGGCCATAACTATTATAAGAAACTTGGCGATCTTTGTAGTGGTTATCCAAGTTAGGTCTTTCAGTAGGAAGATTGTAAAGTAAACTTTGGATTTATGGATGCCAGATGCCTTAGGTGATATCATGGGCAGTGTTACAATACACAGATTACTGTCTTTACCTCTTAGCAGAAACACATAACAATAGTTTTGCAGGAGATTAAAATGTTTGCCTACAGCCACCATAGTAGGACATGTGCTAATTCCAGCCAAAGTAAAAAGTCTAAGGTAGTGGTCAATTAATTGACTATTATTTTTTACTTTAAAAAAATTCAAACTACAAAAGAGGGATATTGTCAAGTCACTGCATTTTTGAACCTTATACTTACAGTGCCCATATGTTCTTTACTATAAAGGACAGTCCTTTGTTTCAGAAAGCTGTTATTAAATTTAATTATTTGTTTTATTGATCTTGGATTTACATTCTCCTTTGTAGAGCATAAACAAATGTATTTATTTTTGTCAAATTCATATAGCTACCCTTCTCACATGAAGCAGACTCCAGGATGCTCCCAATGCATATAAACAAGGAATTAAAACATTTTACAAACCCATTAAAAACAATAAGAATACATAAAACAAGAGTACAAGAAGGTAGTTATTACCCATAAAACAACCAATGTAGAAGATCCCTATTATCAGAGGATTCCCAGACTTCCTGAAGACTTATCCTTATGAATCTCTCAGATTTGCCCCCTTTTCAGGTTTGTCCTTTCCAAGACAATATGCCTACTACACTTATGCTTGGTTATACTTTAAAATATTGTCTTTTTTATGCATCTAATTGTATGCAGATTTAGAAGATTAATCAGGAGTCAGATACATTTTATTCATGAATAAAAAAGCAGAAGCATGTAACTGATTTGAGGAAATATTTTTAATATATAATAAGCACCTGTGCCTGGAATAATTATTTCATATTTTGCATTGATTTGCTATATATCTTAGCATATTTGTTAAGAATTATATCCCTTCTTTTATACAGAAGCTCAAGGCGGCATACATATTGTTTCCCTCCTATTTTTCCTCTCAATCACAATCCTGGAAAGTTGATTAGGCTAAAGGAGAGTGATTGGTCCAACAAATTTTTTTTAGTATTCTCTTTGTGATTCTAGTCTGCTTCTTCAGAGTATCAGTTTCACTTTTTCATGTATGTATGAGTTTCTCACATTCAGTAATTGTGAGCATTTCCCCCATATATCTTGACCCAGGGAAATTTTATATATTGAAATAAACTTGGGGCACATTAATTTGCTATAAACTGTATTGAACTTTCCTACCTAGAAACAATGCAGCAAATGATTTTCCCTTCCAAGAATGGTATTTCAGAGGAGTAGGCAATATGTTGAAGTTCTATGCATAGTGCAGATAGAAGGAAGGAGGAGGAGGCTGGACAAAGTACCGTAACATTTAGGCAGCAGTTGTACCATTTATTTGCAGCACAAGTAGGAGTTATTTTCTAGTTATGAGGAAATTTTAGTTGGAATTCTCTAGGACAAAGGAGCACGAAAATACAGCAAACAATTAGAGATTCTGTTACTCAAAGACTAAAGTTTTAGTATCAGAGTAATCAGTATTTTTATGTCCTATGTGCTCTGTAACTTTTTATATTCTATGACTTTACTTGGTTTCTAAAGCTTCATACAGGCTATAGTATAACTGAACTGCTGACTTCTTTCATGTAAAAGATTCAAACAATCTAGATGTATTTGATGAATCTGACCATTGCCACCTCCTGACTTTTTAAACAAGACAGCAATTTCCAAATTAATTAATTTTAAAGATGAATTATCTTAAGGATTTCTCATATTTGCAGCATTTTTCCCATTAGAAAGAATTGACAGTTTGCAGTGAATCCGAACCTTGCCAAACATTTTTCTTCGTAAGTCTCCTGAGCTGTTTAAATGTCTGAACTAAATTTACCAAACTTGGCAGATTCCTGAAGTTGAACAGAACTGCCAAGTGTTTGCAACCTCAAGCAGAAAAAGTGAGAGCTCTAATAGTTTTTAGGCACCTGGCTATAATTGTAGTTTTATATTGGTGTCTTACTACTCACTTGCCTCTTTGGCAGATTTGTATTTGGGTTGTTCTTAAGTGAAAGGTAGAATTTAAATATAATTGCTCTTAAATCAGCCATGGTCCCTAGAAAACAAGATTTGTTTCTAGAAAACATTCCATGTGCTTTGACATCTGATGAAAGGTCTCAACCCTGCAACCTGGCCAATTATAACTAACACATTTTTTTTAAAAGACTTGGACTTTTTTTTAATTTTTTGAACCAGGGATTGCTATCAGAGATACTGCGTAAAGAAGAAGACCCTAGAACAGCTTCCCAATCCCTCCTGGTAAATCTGAGGGCAATGCAGAATTTCCTCAACCTACCTGAGACAGAGCGAGATCGTATATATCAGGATGAGAGAGAGAGGAGTATGAACCCCAATGTGAGCATGGTGTCTTCAGCTGCCAGCAGTCCAAGTTCCTCCAGAACCCCCCAGGTAAGGTTCAACCCTATTATAATTGCTTTCAGTGTTGTCCCCTCATAAAGAAAACCTAAAGTCAGGCATCATATAAGATGGCTGGTTAGGTTTTTCCCGGACTGATATTAATTAGAAAAGAAAAGAAAAGACATTCTTAAATTCTTAGGGTTTTAAATTATGTGGTCTTTTAATAACACTTCTGGGATGAAACTGATATACTATTTTTTAAATTAATGCTGCAAATATAAAGAATGAACATTCAATTAAATACATGAAAGAATTCAAATATCTACAGGGGAGGTTACATACCTTGGCTGTGATCTGAATCTGCTCAAATCAATAGTGTACCCTTGGTCAGAGCTAGGTATGTTATTTCCTTTCAGGACCAATTGCGCACTTCATTCTCAACGTGTGCCTGAACTTTTTCATAATTTTAGTTAGAGGTTGTTCCTTTAATTTTATCCTATGGTTGTTTTCAGTTGCTTCAGTACTTCATCTTCTGGTTGGCAAATTGACCTCCAGGGTGCATCCAGAAGTGCTGAAATAAAATTAAATTGTTAGGTTGATTGCAACTAACTAATAGAATAAAACCTTTCAAAATAAGTACTTGGATGTGTTTAAGGGATTTCATTAAAGATATTTTAGAGGTCTGTAGTTGGTTTCAGGATACAATTCAAAATGTAAGTGGTAATCTTTAACCTTCCAAATGGTTTTGAGTCATGAAAGTTTAAGTGAACCTGTCCAGCAAGGCACACATGCCTGTTGAGTGTGGTTAACTGCTAATTAAACTGCTAATAGTTGTTGCCAAAAGTATGAAACAGAATCTCTACTAGCAAAGAGAATGATAGGATGGTTAATTTGTGTTTCCTCCCACAATTGTTGTTGGAGAAAGGAACCACTGAAAATTAATGTCCGAATCAAACTTTAGACACAGTATCTATTGTATTAGAGAAGACAGGGAGCACTCAGCTGGTATGAAATGGCTGACAGAACATAAATAAATGCTTGAAGGACAGGGGATCATTGTATGGATTAGCAAACCTATAACATTTTACTCTTTAGCAAATTTTTAAAAAATCATATTTTTAAAAAATTGGATCATAATGCTGAAGTTGGAAAAAGCTAAATGATTTTATAGCTAGATCTATTCTATTCTATTTAAACTATTCCATTCCATACCATTCTTCTGTTATCTTCTTTAAACAGGGTATGTGTGTATGATTATACGTAATTTACATATGCATTGTTTTTTGAGTTTTTAGTTTTGTAAAAGGTTGATTTCTAAAGATTTTCCTTTTCTTCTTTTTCTTTATCTCCCCTTATTTGGCATAATATAATTTTATATAATATTATAATATATATTCTTTTTTTGTCTTTGCTGTTTTTCCCATTCTATATAGGTTTTTAAAAAATAAAATAAACTCCTTTTTCAAAGTACAGTATATTGTATTTTCTATACTCTATACATTATATAGTTGTACTACCATTTAATGTATGTATAATATTGTAAAAAGATTAAAATTTAAAAGATTAAATATGTACAAATATTTCTACATATTTCTCTAAATATACACATTTTGTATGCATTTTACATGTTTTTTTAAGTACTTTTTACTTAAACAATGCACAGACTTCTCAAGCATATTATGTATTGAGATATGTTTTATCTAATACATAGTTTTCTACTCATTTTTAAAGTGGAGAAGAGATAGGAGTCAGAGAAAAAATTGAATTATAAATTCAGTAGGAAAAACGAGTTCAGGAAAAACTCTCACTCTCATTTTATTGAGGATATTGTTATACTAATTTTTGGTGATATTTCTAGAGATCACTTTATGTTTACTTAGAATTTGGGAGGTTACCAAAATGGGCAAGGCTGGGTGTACATATCTAACTCCTTTGGTGAAACTGAATATATGCAATAAGTGAAAATTGGCATTTATGACTGTTTTGCTTCACTCCATGTATTTACTCTCCAATTATCAGTGTTCTTTGTTTCTCTTCTGTCTTTAAGAACATTTGATTATAATCACAAGACTTTACTCTTAGATTTTGATGGTGATGATGACTTTTCCTCCTCTTTTTTATGCCTCAGCCTTAGGGTAATAATTTCTAGAGCAAGATATAGCTAAAAGTTACAATATTTAACAGAAAAAAGTATAACATTACTAAAAATAGAAGAGGGACAAAATTAACAGCAAAGGTAAAATATAACTTAAGAGGGGCTTTTCTTTGTGTTGGAAAAATAACAAATGTTGATTGAAAGAATTTATAAATGCCTCTGGGCAGCTAACAATAACTCTGGGAGCATTGTAATATTTGATATTTGGTTGGCCTCCCTATGGAAAACATAAGATGCCTGTAAATGAAAACTCATTTGGTCACCCTGGTAAGAGTCCAAGAAGATAACTATAACATTTATGCCAGTTAATTTGAACATTGGCAAGGAATTACATCCAAGATAGAGAAGTGAGCACTGTAAATTATCTAGAGAATGGAATAGCTTTCTTTTAGAAAAAACAAAATCTGCAATGTTATAAACTACCTTCTGCTGCTGAAGCAGGGAATAATTTCTATATGTTAACTTATTTTACAATGCATATATGATTTATTTTTGCCTAAATCATAGTATTGAGAAGAATAATTTAATGCTAGAAGAATGCTTTAAGAAATAGCCATGATAGGCAGACAGGAGAAAACATATTTGAAATGAAAGACAATTTTTTTCCCCCTGATGCCAAAGTTAATCCTATATAAAAAATACTGTTTCCATAGATACCAATCTGTGATACAATTTTGCAGTATAGTAGATAATCTCAGAGTATCAAGAAATATAGTAAATGTTCATTTTCTCCTCCTTATTACATTACTTTTTAAAATTGTAATTTTCCGTTTGTAGTTTTCAAGCTGATCAAGTTCTGTTTTGGAATGTGTATTTGATAGTAGATAATCGATGCGAAACTGATCAGAAAAAAAAAGAGTCCAAATGTTTTGAGATAAATATGGCAATATTTAAATATGGGCTTCTGCTGCTTAATTTGTTCTTTGGTAAAAGTCAAGGGATATTAGAAACAACAACAACAACAACCAGATATCAGGCTGATTTTAACAAAATGTATTTATATACTCCGTTCTTTCATGTTTGCTCCATTTTGTCTATTTGAAGAAAAGAACACCAGATATCAGGCTGATTTTAGCAAAGTCTATTTATATACTCCATTCTTTCATGTTTGCTCCATTTTGTCTATTTGAAAAAATAAAACTTCATTGAAATAAAGTAATAATTATAAAAATACAAAGCAGCAACTTTTAAACAATCTTGTTAACACACTAGAAAAAAGTGAATTTTCAAACCCTTCTAATAATGCAATTTATAATCACAAATTTGGTTAAAATAATTTTTTTATATTGAAACTAGAACCAGGTAATCTCCCCTTTAGTTTTGTAATTTTAGTGCCATAATAAAGAAGATTCTGCTTCTTCAGGGGACAAATCATGGTGGAATAATTCAGAGCTTCTCCAAATTGATCAGAGAACATAGGTAAACATATTTCAAAATGGTTCCAATTCTATATTTTTTTTAATATACTGAATATATTCCTGAGATATTTATATTACAGCAACTTTTAAATCTGGGTTTGTCAAATACAAGGCAAATGGGCCATAAACCTGGTTCTCAAATACAAGACAAAACCTCACACTTCCTTTTTTATAATACCTTGTTAAGACATCTCTTTTTTTGTTAAAGATGATAAAATATTTAGCCCTGTTAAACTTTCAACCAATATAAAATGCTTACTCTGTATGCTGTTCTAATGAATCAGCATGGAGGAAATGCTATTACTTCTTTCAGTCTTTTTTATCCTTTTCTAACTTTTTGCTTTAACGTGTATTTTAATATCCTAAAACTTTGCTCAACAGAATAACAGAGTTGGAAGGGATTTTGGAAGTCTACTAGTCTAGTTTAAGTAGAGTCCTTGGTCATTACGTTATGTCTGCATGTTTCTTAAAACTGTCCTTGATTGAAATGATTGTTCAGCATGATTTATTAATTCTTGCAATAACTGATTTGACTTTTACTAGTAAAAGTAGTAGCCACTGTAATATGCCGTAGATTTCTAGATTTTTGTTCAGCAAAATCCCATGTCAATTCTTTTAGTAGATTTATCTGTGAAGGAAATATTCTCTCATTAGTGTCCTTCAATTGTCATAGAAATCGATAGGAAATCATTTATTTAAAAGGAATGTAATGGAATGTACCCAGCTCCAATGTGGGTTTATGAAGTAAATGGCAGCATATTAAGCACACTGGGGCATAGCGTTATTAATCTTTTTTTCATACCCACTGATTTCCTAGGTGAAATTAGGTGACTCTCTGGCCAGCATAATAATGGGAAACCGTAGATACTCAAATGACATACATATAATTTTAATAAAGAATGAAAGAGACTTGTGGGAGTACATTAAATTGAGTAATAATTTATTATTTAGAGACCTCTATGCATTTACTCATTTTTTCTGGAAGAATTGGCTCTTCCTCTAAAGTATGATTTGGGGGGGAGCAAAAATTCAAATATTCATATAAATAATATATTGTATTTGAGGACTAGCTGAATAAAATAATTGTTTAAACATTACTTCATCTGATTCATAATCTTTTAATTTTCTAGTATATATTTTTGTGTGTTTTCAAAGTCAGAGCAACTGAAGAATACTGTGTGTATGTTTGTAGAAAAAGAGAGTGAAAGAGAGTGCATACACATGCTTTGTATGTCCTATAGGAATGCCCTGCAATTATTTCCAATCACAATTAACCTGATTAGAATAATGGACAGGAAGTGTCCCTCTGTAGCTAATGCAGTTTGGCATCAGCTGACTGAAATCCTTTGATAATTTCTGCACAGATGGCTGGGCTGAAAGCAGCACTATTTTAATTATTATTTTCATGGTCTCTCGATAGGCCAAAACCTCAACACCGACAACAGACCTCCCCATTAAGGTGGACGGAGCCAACATCAACATCACAGCTGCCATTTATGACGAGATCCAACAGGAGATGAAAAGGGCCAAAGTGTCTCAGGCTCTGTTCGCCAAAGTAGCTGCCAACAAAAGTCAGGTGAGTAGGGGATTCTCTTTTAAAAGCAGGAATAACTTTGAGGTTGACACATTCCTTCTATAGATAAAAATATACCTATACAATCTTTTCTTATTTGTGCTTTGTTCCAGAATAATTTCTTTCTATGGATTTAAATAGATTGAATAGCTAAAACACATGGATCCTGTTTAAAAAAGTAAAAAAATAAATAAATCCCAAACTATAAAATAAGGACTTCTGAATAATGGTGTTTTTATATGTTTGATAGAGACCTTAAAGAGTTATAATCACTATTTCTTGGTTTTCAGTGTTTTTTTCTTTCAGTAAAAAGATGAAATGGAGCAATAATAAAACATAGAAAGTGAGGGTCACATACTGATTTTAACAGAAATATTGTGAATCTACACATTAATAATGTTGGTTTGATTATAAAATATATCAGAACCTTTCTTATGTTCTTTTTCTTCTAACAGTTCATGTTTTCTGATACACCCCTTGCTTTTAGTTTTGCCTAAGGCTTAATATTCACAGAAAAGAAAAAAAAATGAGTGCAATATGAAATACATAAAAGGAAAATGCCATGGACCCCTTTTATACACTGTTAAAAGAATAAAAATCTCACGTACCACATGGCAAAATATAATGAGAGCTGGAACTGTTAAACGAATAAAGCTGTTAAAAGCATAATGCCACTTGGCACAACTACTGTGCATTTAACGGTTTTCCACTGTGTAATAAATGACATATGTGATAAAAGTGCAGTAAAATAAAAACTGCACAATTGATTTTGCAAACGTGCCTTTCTGCCTCTTCTTTTTGCAATTTTTTCATACACAAACACATATACACTTAAGACAAGATAGTTTTTAATAAAGACTATTTAGCACAAACTGAATTACCAGGCTCTTTTTGAGGTTTGGCTGGAAAATGCCTGGGATCTTGCTGTCACTGAAAATAATTTGGGTATCTCAACAACTTCAATTAGTGCCAGTTGAATACTGAAATTCCAGAGGAATCACCCATGAGTTATTCTCTTTAACTAGAATATTTTAATTGTTCTTGATCTGAAAAAGAAAACATGCAAAATGTAGAAGCAATAGAGAGAATTTAAAAAATGAGCAGAAAGGTTGATCAAATGTGTGAAAATAAAATTTGCGGTGGTTAACTCTTTTGATATATTGCAGTAACTGCAACGTTTGGTTTATGTTAGGAATAGGAAATGTATTCAGCTTCGATAACCACATCAAAACCTAATATTATGAGCTTGGAGTTTCTGTTTGCATATCAAGCTCATTTATGAATATGTTTTCAAACTATTCTTGGTTGCCATGGTATCATTATTTTATAATATTGAGTTGTGGGGAAGCTAGGGCAAAATTTGAGAACTATTGATGCTTTTAATGTTTATAGCCTAAGTGTCAAGATCCATTACTTATTTAGAGTTTAAAGCCTAAAAAACATCTCAGAGACCTACTTTGTATGAATCTCTGGAAAATTAGTAACCACCATTTAGACCTGTTTAAAAATATCTTGCTACCACAAGTGTTCTAATTAAATTATTATTGAGATCCAACTATTCAAATAATACTATTGCTATATCATATATGACTTACATAGTGTAATACTTTGCTTCCAGCTATGTGCAGCTCTAGGCCTCTGGAGAAACTCACAAATGGAAAGTGATATTACCAATATCAAGTGATTATCTATACTCTTCAGACTGGTAATTTATTCAGAACAGTAAGAAAGCACAGATATTCATTATATGAAAAGTGCTTCTGACTGCTTGAAGTCTCATTTTGATAGGCCGCTGTTCATGAAAGAAATCTTTGCACAGAATGTGGTATAAAAGTGACAGGTTTATGATTTGGAAAATTGTTATTTCTATTTCTACTTTAGAAAACTGTTAGTACCAAATTAAAGTCATATATTGCATAAAACCTTTCTCTAGAATCCAAGATTTTAGATTCAAATTCAAATGTAATCCAGTTTACCATCATCCAATACTAGTCAAGAAAAGACTCATTCTAAATAATTCTCTGTCAATGATGTTAGAGATAGGAAGCAAAACATTAAAAGGGGCCCTGAATGTTTCAAATTATATTAAAAACTATAAATGATCACACTTAAGTTTGAGATATTAAGTAGCTGTTTCAGAAGGGTGATCTCAAAATTGGCAATTCATAGAATAGACACAATAGGCAGATGTTATACCCTAACAGGCATATTCAGGAGGAGTTAGTTATAATAATCGAAAAAATTTTGATAGTTCTAAATCTGAAATGAAGATAACTAGAATAAAGGAAACATTATGCTGAACAGTTTAAAAAATTAAGGGAGGTTGCAAGTTGTGTGAAATAGTAAGAATCATAGTAACTGCTTGCTTCTGGAGAACAATTGAATTCACCTTTATTGATTTGTGTGATTCACTTATAAAGGAAAAGGTAATTCTTTAGGAGAAAATTCTGGTCTGGCAAATTGAAAGGTTTTTTTGCAATGATTTACTCACAAAAAGGATACACGAAGAGAAACACACTCCATTCAGTTCTCCCATATGGTCAACATTTCTAATAACAACTTTGAGCCAGGGATTCTGAATAATATCTGAGAAAAATAAAGACCATCTGAAAAGATGTGAAGAGAGCCAGTGCATTTGAGCTTCTTCTCAACACCAAACACAGGACTCACTGATGCTGAGCCACATGTATCCTGGTCTGTACAACTCCATAGATATAGGCTACCATTTTTACTTGGGATCACATTTGGAATTTAATAATACATAGGATTTTCTTTACCATCTTTGAAGTCACAATTTGTAGCAAAGGCATTGCTACAAATACCATGACTACAAAGTGGTGTTTATTTTGGAGCATGCCATGAAGAATTAGAGTTACTTCCGTGCCCTTTTAAATGAAGATCTGTATATTATGGAAAGTGGAAACTATGGCTTAAATATACTAGAAGTACATGCTTTGTGTATTGATAAATGTGTTAATTTAAATAGTAATATATGTCATTATCAATATTATAAACATGATTTAAAATGTTTGTTTACTTTTAGCTTTATTTTTGGTATCTCTTCTCTCCCCATTTCCCCATTTTAAGAAAAAAGGCACAAAATGTTCTTAAAGGAAGCACACACTATACTTTTTTCTTTCTGTGCTCTTTTTACTAAGCTTTGTGTAAAAATTAATTTATTAAGTTTTACTATGATCATGTGATAATTCTTGTAAAAGAAATCTTTAATTAGAATAAATGGTTCAAGTAAAAACTTGAAGTAGTTTAGCAGAACTAACAAATAAATTTCCACAAGTATTAAAGTTCAGCATACTGCAATTCAAAAGTAATCACTGTAAACTATAGAGATCAGACATACTTGTCAAGATTCCATGCATGTCAGAATTCAGTATTACAGTACAGCCACTCTTTTATCCATTCCACTTTCTTCACTATTTTTTTTTTCATCAGCAGGAGCTTTATTTTAATAGAGATGCACTGGATTTGTAAAAAGAAGAGCTCTACGAGTGAGTTACCAGTTCATACTTCTACCTGACTAATTTCATGCTGCTGTAGATTTCCAAGATGAACATTTCTTTTAGAAGCCTTTGCTTTGAGTACAATTAGAAAATAATTTTCTGTGGCTAATTTGACTAATAGCAGATTCCCAGTCTCTTAAGACATCTATCACACATTATAATTTTTCTCACAGATGCTGACATTTTTCTGCACTGAAGATGTGGGTGAGGAAATATCCTTTAACATATATTTTGAGTACAGTTATTTTGAATCATTCTCACTATAATCTCTTAATTTGCCTTCTCACATATTTGCTGGAATGTTTCTGTCAATGCAGAAACATTCAAATCCTTCAAAAATTATAAACATCAAATTAAAATTAAATACTCAAGATATATATTTCCATACAATAGTGACAAGTAACCAGCAGTACATCATTATGGATTACTATTAATTTTTGTTTAAAATGAACCACTTTCAGCTTCTTAGTATGTTGGAAATTACAAAAGTAAAACCTAGAGAATTCCAGTCTCTGCGTGCTTTCCAATATCAAGTTTAAATTTCTTCTTTTTTGCATTAATTTGTCATTCTCAAAAAAATGGTAATTTACATTACGAATGTATAAATATATTGATATTCTCAAGGAAGTTGTAGTTTGTGATTCAACTGATATTGGTATACAACAGGTGTTGCAGATGTCTGTCCTTAATCAAAAACTGTTTTAAGCCCTTTACGTGGCAAAAGCTTTGAGTCTATCAAAAGCTTTACGGAACAATCTCTGTATATGAGACAAACAGGTTTTGAATTTTTAGTGATGCACACACCAACCTGGTATTTCTGGGAAAAAAAGACTTTTCTAAAAAAAATACAGTAGATATCCATGATAAGCAGGGAGCATAAATGCTATATTTGATACAGGGAAAAAAACAGTATTTATGATCCCTACCTATTGAAATACTTTCCCAATGTAGGAATGGTATTCAACATATCAATTCCTCAGCAGTACTTGCCTCATCTTATGCTTCTCTGATTTTCTATATTTTTGTTATGTCTTACATAATGCCACTGAAGAATAATAGTCTTGTGGATGCTTTTCTTGGCATGCACCAGACTTAAAATAAGTGCCCCATAACATCTTCACTCTTTGCATTATATTTTTAGAAAGTATTCTAATTTTATCTTAAACATACTGATGGATTCTTGAAGAGACAGTGTCCAGGGATTTGTGAAAGAGAATGCCTCTCTTATTTTCATTATAAAAGAGACATTTCTAGTCATCAATTTCCTGCACCGTTTTAAAATGAAAAATCTGGGCTTGAACCTGGATAGGAGAAGTTAGGAATGGGGTAATTCCTTCCCTTTATCTACTATTGAAAAATTCTGTTTACAGTGAAGTAGCACCAGATTTTAAAGAACTTTTCAAAATTCTTTCAGCCACCTTTTTCATTTTCTAGCTTGTTTTAAATCTATGTATTTTTATTCCCAATGCAGAAAATATGGGCTGGGGGGAAAAGGATGGATATTAACCAGGTAGTTCTTAGTATCAGTTTTATCTCAATACTTTTATCTATGCAAAATTTTGTGTCAGCATTTTAAACACAGAAGTCAGTTTTAGAATTTTCTGTTTCCCTTTGCTATAACCTCCCTGAATAAATCACACAACTACTTGAGGTTTTTTCAAACATAAAAACTTTCTGTCCTACTTAATGTTCACAGAAATAAAGAACCTTAAAACAAATTACCAGCTTGCAACATCATACGGTATTTAGCATCTCAACACTTTATTTACGTCTGATCTTTTGTATGTCAGCTGTTCTCATGGATGGAATAGCACCTTCTTAGAAAATAAAAATGGTAGTTGGGTAATGCAGTACATGAAGTTGTATGCATCCCCCCCTTGATAAAAAAAGAGACCAAGTTAACCTGCAGTGATGGAAAGTGCGCTAAGGAATTAAAGAGTGACAGACAACAATCTCATCAATATTTTATTGGGCAAATGAGTATTTGTGACTAGCCACACCTTAATGTCAGAGAACTGTTCTTAACAGCACTTTTATGTATGAGGTCACAGTTTGTTCTCAGAAATTAAAACATATGCACTGGTCCTAAAACATGTTCCCTACCTCTGTAATATTATTTTGTTTCTCCAGTTGTACATACCAAATACTGATTTTTCCTCTTGAGTAAGGCATGGTATAGTGCACAGCCAAAAAAGATTAAGGAAAAACACCTAATGATTCACACAAGAAGAACCAACAAAAGAAGCAGAAAACCTAGGTCTATTTTGCACCATGTAGTTGACACAATTACAATAGGAAATCTTCCATAAATTTATAATGGAATTGTAAACTAGATAAAGTTTGTGTAAAGATATCCTTTGACTTCTCTTTGGATTCTATAAATCTGTGTGAACACACTAATTATACATGGAGAACCATATCATTTCTTATACTCAGAAAATGAGTGTCCAGATGGACCTTATTTGTACCAGAATGAATAAGGCTATATTTCAGTGCTTGGGTTTAACAAAAATATCTATTCTCTTCACATGGGGCATCTTGCGAAGCTTCTAAACATATGAGCTCTTTCAGTAACAACTTAAATATTTTGACTTCAGTTTTTAATGACTACTGCTGACCTAAATATTACAAAGTTTATAGTTAAAAAATATGATATATAATGTTCATTTCTTTTCTCATCTGCCTTCCTTTACTTCTAGGGGATTCCCAATCCACCATGTTTTGAGTACTTGTGCTTATTAAGCCGGAAAATTGGAAGATTAACAAATGAATGCTATATTTTACTGTCAGATACATTTGATTAGGAGTCACAGTTCTTATAAAATATGACAGGAAAGCTTAATTGCCCAAGTTTTTAAATATAAGGAACAGTGAGATTCTCTGGGGATATTGACAAAATTGTGTACAAAAAAATTACAAGCTGAGTTTTTGCTCGTAACTGTACAAGCAACATGACTTTTATTTATGTATTTTCTGTACTTCTTAAATAGAAATGTTTCCATAAGTTACAGAAACAGATTTTGCTATTTGCTTAATTTTATTTTAATAGATAATCTGGTATCAGCATTATTAAATGAGTACTTTAAGGCAGTATATACAGTGCATTAGATTAAAACTGATTGAATTTGGTAGATATTAGGATTACTACACCCAACCTAACATATTTTCTGATTGCATGGACAACATTTTCTTCCCATGAATTTTCTATCCTATCTTAATCAATTTATTGTTGCAACTACTAGTCAGAATACAAGCAGGATATATGAAGCAATACTGATTTAAAATAGAGCTTCAGTACTTAACTTATTAACTATAATATATATAAAAAAGAGACCAAAATTAATCAGAAATCAGACTTGAAAATTTTAAAAATGATTTTTAGATTTCAGTTTTAAAATTTTGATTTAGAAGATACATTCTCCTCTTCCCATTCATGGCAGTATCTTTTGTATTGCTGCTGTTTTGAACCAACATGCCATTGTAGACATAATTGTGTATGAGGAAATTCTACTGAGCTCAGTGAGATTCATTTCTACATACAATTTCCTGCACCATTTTAAAATTAAAAATCTGGGATTGAACCTGGACCGGAGTAGTATAATTTACATTAGTAAAGGAATGGGGTAACTCCTTCCCTTTATTTACTACTGAAAAATTCTGGTACAGTGAACTAGTACCAGGTTTTAAAGAACTTTTAAAAATTCTTTCAGCCACCTTTTTCAATTACTAGCTTGTTTTTAATCTACTTTTATTCCCAGTACAAATAATATGAGCTGGGGGGAAAAATGAATATTAGCCTGGTAGTCTTTAGTATCAGTCTTATCTCAATACTTTTATCTATGCAAAATTTAGTATCAGCATTTTTTTTTAAAACAGAAGTCAGTTTTAGAATTTTCAGTTTCTCTTTGCTATAACCTCCCTGAATAAATCACACAACTACTTGAGGTTTTTTTAAACATAAAAAGGAGTTTATTTATTAATAATTCATGAGTTCTCATCGAACATGCACGAAGCAACGGTGCTATTCAATAGAGAATACTGTCATCATCTGTCACTGTTTTATTTGACATTTACACTTTTTTTTGCAACATACTGAAAAACTTTCTCAGATAGCACAGTAAGATTATTTCAATAATAATAAAAAACATTGCAGTGCACATTAAACTTCCCTCTTGATATAATTTCTTGGTATGGAATTGTGTGTCTTGGTTAGTGGTTCCATTATATGTTTTCAATAGTAGCCTCTCGTGGCACTTGAAACCTTTTTGGCTGATAAATATATGATCCTGAATGGGTGGTTGTTAAACTATTTGAATAATTAAGTTAAGAGCTTAAGTGAAAGATAGATTTGTTGAAGAAAAATATCTGAATAGCTTGTGAAAAAGAAGGTAGATAATAGCTTTTTCTGAAAGAAGTTGATATAAATGAATTGCCATTGTTGATGCCAAATAAATATTTAGGGAGGGAGTGCTACAGTGGTATAAAATTGGAAGCATGAAGAGGGCATTTAGCACAATAACAATTTAGAGTTAAGAGGGTTTAAGCAATTTCTTGCTAATATTAGGCTTATGAAAATCTTTCTGCTCTGTAGGTTAGTTATCATTTATAAAAATTGCAGAACCAGCTGATACATTCATAAGCTAATTATTGTAGCAGCTGGGTGTACATGGTGCAATATGTCTGAGGCTATGAAGTATCACTGATTTTTTGGGTCCTGCTGTGATTTGTGTACATGCATGCCCAGGCTGTAGAAAACTAGATCCCTTAATCTGATCAGTCAAGCACAGAGTTTCTGGGAAAACTGGATTTCTCTTTCCCTAAATAACAAGAACGGGCTTCACCTTCAGAATGAAGCTTTGCTAAATATGCCATTAGTGTATTTCCACTGGGGAATCAAGTCATTTTCTGGTGTCCTAAGGATGGGACCTTTGCCTGCTAACTTCCTGTGCCAGAAATTAATTTGGTTTGCTCGTGTCTTGCATGCATGGTCACATGGCAGTCTAGTTCATTCCTTAATAGTTTCATGGTCAGGACCTTGCAAGGTGCCAGGCAAATTGAACATGATGCTGCCTAAAGTATAATGACAGAGAGCACACCGTCCATAATGAGACCTGTAGTGTCAAGCTAAGTGCTGGTAATGAGTGCAGATTATAGGAGTAGTTATCAATCAAATACAGCTGAGTGTTGCATGAAACATTCCAAGATCATAAGGAAGAGGAGAGATGTAATCTGTCACATCTCTCTTTTCAAGCTAAACATTCTGAAAAGGCAACAGCAACCTCAGGCCAGAAGATCTCAAGATCACTCAGAATATAAACTTGGAGCAGTTGTAGGATTTTTCTTAGCCTTTGTAAAAATATGAAAAAAAGCAAAAACGGAAACCAAGTCTGAGGATTCAGTTTTCCAAGGTAATGTGTTGAAGCCATACTTGTTCAAATAGTTTGTATGTATTCAAGTAAAAAGTAAAAAGAATGCAGGAAGAAATACTCCCCCCTTCCATGTTCTACTTTACATTTCAAAAAAAAAGAATCCTTTGTATAGAAGGACCCCTGAGAAAACACTTTAGAGCTGAGAATTTTAAAGGTCTGTTTGCTTGTTGCTTTATTATTAAAGAGACATGGGATTTTCTGTGAGGAGAAGAGAATGTGGGAGTCAACCATCACCTGATTCTGTGGTTAGTCATGTACCATACAGAATAGTAAATGCAGATATTTATTCCAAGTAAATGATTAGATATCTTCTTTTTATTTCCCACCACCCCTAGCTTATTGCAAGAAAAGATCAGGTCTGCACAACTGTGGCCTCTCACTTGTAAAAACAAGGCAGTGTTGTGTTACAGATTAGTTTATAAATCCCCCGTGGCTTCACAGTTCAGTGCCTACAGCTGCTGCAGATGGGCCTGGCTTTTTGTCTCTTCACTGTGCTGCAGCCGGCAGTTGAAGGAGAAAATGGAATGATCAGGTTATTAACATGTAGGCCGTGAGGAAGAGGCTGCACAATGAGAACAGCTGGTATGGCTGTCTTGGCTGATGCAGCGGAGATAATCAAATCTTGCTTTTCTTTTTTCTTTTTTTGGAGAGGGAAGTAAAGACAGAAGATGCAGTGGAGAGTTAGGCAAATCATCACATGATATTATGCAGTTGTTAATATTACAATTAAAAATATAAAAAACTAATACAAATTTTAAGAACTAAAAGAATAAAAGGAAGAAATAGAAAGTACAGGAAAAGAAGTAAAATAGAAAAGAAATAAAAATATAAAAATATAGTGCACCAGCGTGCCTACCGTCCCTGTCCTAATATTCCTTTTTACTTACTCTTTTCATGTATTCAAATTATGTTTATACTTTTACCTGTTATCTTATATACACTTGACAAATAAACTTATGATGATAAAGATAAACTTATGATGATAAAGAAAAGAAATATATGAAGAAGTGACTTCTCTCTTCATCACAATGTATAAACAATTTTAGTAATTTATCACATTCTCTTAAAGTACAACAAATTATCTCTTTCTTTCCATATCTCAAATCTTATCTTAAAAAAAATCCTTGAGTCTCCTGGTTCAGTACTGGTGAGGAAAAAGTCTATTAAGGATTATCAGAAATATCAACATATATATTTTAACCTTGATCAAATAAACAACCTTTATATTCCTTCTTTTTATTACATTATTAGTCAACATCGTATTTTAAAATATTTGAAGATAGAGCTTGTATGGGTTCCATGTTTGTTTGTTTTATGCTATTGCCAAAATGCTAGCTGAATTCTGTGTCTCATCCTTGAGCCCTGCCAAATTGTCACATTTCTTTAACTAATTTAAGCTATTTTTATCCCAGGTTTTAGCAGGTCTGGATAACATGATTAGGTATTAGAACTATTAGTCAAAGCCTGATAATAGGTACATCTTCCCAATTTACTGTATATTTAAGAATGGGGTGGGAATTTAAAAGCAAGAGATTTTGTAAGTGAGGCTGGAAGGGTGGATCTGGAGGAACTTTGAAGCTGAAGGGAAATTTTCTTCCCAATGGAGAACCTTCATCTGCCAGAGTGTCAGGATTATACACACACACACATACATACACATATCTTAGTATCAGTGTGGGCATAGGTTGATAGCTCATTAATATACTGTAATATTAAAGGAAGATACATTATTGTGAATGTGAAGAAAAAATAAATAAATAAAACAGCCCTAACAATAAGGAGGATCTATGGTACCTGGTAATTAGTAGTAAGGTATACTGGTTTTTTGCCCCCATTCCCATTGTTCAAAGTCTTCCTACCTTGATTCCAAATTCTGTTATGTTAGCATATATCTTTTCTTTCACAATTACTGTAAAAATTATGAGAGTTCCCCTTCTCCCATCTCAGAATACTAAAATTAGTTACATTGTAGTAAACAATCTGGAAAAAGCTGTTTTTCAGTAGCAGTCAAAGCTACTATTGAATTACTATATTACTGCTTAACAATGCATGTGCACTGATATATTTATTTATTTGCTTACTTTCTTTGCAGGGTTGGCTGTGTGAGTTGTTACGTTGGAAAGAAAACCCAAGCCCCGAAAATCGAACACTTTGGGAAAATCTGTGTACCATTCGGCGATTCCTGAATCTTCCCCAACATGAGAGGGATCTCATCTATGAAGAAGAATCTCGGCATCATCACAGCGAACGTATGCAGCATGTTGTCCAACTTACTCCTGAGCCTGTACAGGTCAGTGCTTTGGTTATCCAATTTAAATGTTCGTTTTGCTCTATTTTATGTATTTCAATTGATTTCTATTCCATTTGTCACCTGGGAACTCAAGATAGCCAACATAATATTCTTTTCTTCAGTTTCCCCCCTCAACAACAAATGTAGTTTAATCTAATGATGTAGATAGAATGAAGGAGGTGATTGATCTGAAATTATTCAGTAGGTTTTCATAGCTGAGCCTGGATCTAAGCTTGAATTTACCTTCTTTTTGGTCTAAACTTCTATTTGGTGCATCATATTCCACACTACGTTCTGAAATAATTAAGTATTAGAATAAAGAATGTGTTGAGAAAGAACTCTAAAACCAATAAAAATATAATAAAACCAGAAATATTTCTAAAACCAGAGAAACTGTTTCCATATCCTAGATTTAATTTCACATGTTATTAAAAATTGTATAACAATTATAGTTATAGAGAAAAATTATCAGCCTTCAGTGTATGTAGCCTCCAATTGTAGCTGAAACCATGTTTAGAGATAGAGTCTGTTTAGCAGCTGACCTGGATAATTTAGTTCACTTGGAAATCTCTTTAAATGCACAGCGTTTCTGCATTTTGTCATGGTTTCTTGTGTTGCTTTTGCAAAATGATATTCTTGTATTTGTTAGCCGTTACAGGGTCTTGAATAAATACATTTTTATTGATTGATGAAATATGAAGAAAAGGATCTAGAATGAGTTTGTAGAATTTTGGATATTCTCCAACAACGTTGTCACAGTACATATATTTTTATATAATGGTACTCTTGCATCAATCAATATGTACTGACTTTAAATATTGTAAGTGGTGCATATGTATTAAAAGGTTTGAATAGATATCTATATATTGTTCAATAAAATGTCTCCCATCCTTTTTCTAATCTAATATTTTGTAAGTAGTATTCTTAAATGAATTCATTAAGCAAAACATATTTAAGACTATATAGATGGATGTTTTTGTGATTTCCTATCATCTCTCTCTCTCTCTCTCTCGCAACAATAAATTAAAATATAGGTGTAACCATGATATCTAGACTGTAATTGCACTGCAACATGAATAATGCCTGTCAAGCATGATCTTCCATTATCTTATTTGGAGATGATCCAGAAGACTATTAATAACTATTTGATAACATAATGATAACTTAAAATAATAAAAATAAAATGCCTGATTTCAAGTATCTTGCAACATTTCAAGTGATAAGTAATAATCTTATCTTTGCCTCATTTACAACCGAATCCTATTTCTATTCTTCAATTGCATTCTCAGTGAATGATAAATTTAAATTAGTACATTACATGGAGTGATATTAAATATAAATAATAATAATAATAATAATAATAATAATAATAATAATAATAATAATAATAATAATAATTTTATTTCTATACCGCCCTTCTCCCGAAGGACTCAGGGCGGTGTACAGCCTATTTAAAAACAGAATAGACATCAATTTAAAATAATTTAAAAGTATTAAATAAATTTGGCTTAATTTAAAACCCCAAAAGTTTAAAACATCCAATATAAAATTATGTTGCTAACCCAGCCTGGCGGAACAATAGGGTCTTGAGTGCGCAGCGAAATACCCGTAGGTCAGAAATCTTACGAATTTCCGGGGGCAGTTCATTCCACAGGGCTGGGGCTCCCACAGAGAAGGCCCTCCCCCTGGGTGTCACCAGCCGACATGACTTGGCCGATGGCACCCTGAGGAGACCCTCTCTGTGGGAGTGGACTGGCCGGTGGGAGGCTATTGGTGGCAGAAGACGGTCTCGAAGGTCCTATGCCATGGAGCGCTTTAAAGGTGGTGACCAACACCTTGAATCGCACCCGGAAGACCACTGGGAGCCAGTGCAGCTCGCGCAGGAGGGGTGTCACGTGGGCGCAACGAGTTGCACCCATAACCACCCGCGCGGCCGCATTCTGGACCAGTTGGAGCCTCCGAGTGCTCTTCAAGGGGAGCCCCATGTAGAGAGCATTAAAATAGTCCAACCGGGAGGTAACAAGGGCGTGAGTGACTGTGCGCAGGGCGTCCCGGTCCAGAAAGGGCTGCAACTGGCGAATCAGGCGAACCTGATAAAAGGCCCCCCTGGCCACGGCTGTCATATGCTCTTCTAAAGACAGCCGTGCATCCAGGAGGACACCCAGATTGCGAGCCCTCTCTGTGGGGGGCAAAGATTCACCCCCAATAGTCAGCGATGGCACTTGCTGACTATATCGGGCCACCAGAAGCCACAACCACTCGGTCTTGGAAGGGTTGAGTCTGAGCCTGTTCCTCCCCATCCAGACCCACACGGCCTCCAGGCAGCGAGACATCACATCAAGGGCATCGTTGGGGTGGTCTGGGGTGGAGATGTACAGCTGAGTGTCGTCAGCGTACAGATGACACTTCACCCCAAAACCACGGATGATCTCACCCAGCGGCTTCACATAAATGTTGAACAGGAGGGGCGAGAGGACCGACCCCTGCGGCACTCCCCATGCGAGATGCCTCGAGGTCGACCTCTGTCCCCCTGCCAACACAAACTGCGAGCGGTCGGAGAGGAAGGAGGAGAACCACCGCAGAACAGTGCCCCCTATTCCTAACCCCCTCAACCGCTGCAGCATGATACCATGGTCGATGGTATCAAAAGCCGCTGAGAGATCTAATAGGACTAGGACAGAGGAGCAACCCCTGTCCCGAGCCCTCCAGAGATCATCCACCAACGCGACCAATGCCGTTTCTGTGCTGTACCCCTGCCTGAAGCCCAACTGGCACGGGTCCAGATAGATAGCTTCATCCAGGTGTCGGGGAAGCTTGTCGTGCCACCATGCTCTCAACAACCTTCGTCACAAAATGAAGGTTGGAGACCGGACGGTAGTTGGCTAATTCAGCCGGATCCAGGGAAGGCTTCTTGAGGAGGGGCCTCATTACAGCCTCTTTCAAGGTGGCAGGAAAGGCACCCTCGCTCAGAGAAGCAGTTATAATCCTCTGGAGCCAGCCTCGTGTAATCTCCCGGGAGGCCAGTACCAACCAGGAGGGACACGGGTCCAATAAACACGTGGCGGCACTAATCTTACCCAGAACCCTGTCCACATCCTCGGGAGCCACAGGCTCAAACTCCTCCCAGATAACATTCTCAAGACCTGCCCTCGTCTCCTCCCGTGGACTCATCCAATCAGAGTCCAAGCCATCCCGAATCCGAGCGACTTTATCGTGCAGGAATTGCACAAAATCCTCAGCACGACCCTGCAAGGGATCTTCCCGCACTCCCCCCCGAAGAAGGGAGTGGGTCACCCTAAACAGGGCGGCTGGTTATTATTAGCTTAACCAAAATTAATAATCAAATCTAATTGTGAAAAAAATATTTAATCTGAATATATCAGGGTTAGCCAAATAATTATTACTCCCCTTATTGTTTTATTTTGTATATTGTAAACTAAATGGGATAAATTATTCCAACTTGCATAAAAAAGATAAAAGTGTTGAAATAAATATACTGTATTTTCTAGATTTTATCATAGAAATAAATGGTTTTCAAACTTTAAAATTGCAACCTTGTTAGTTAATAAATTCCTGGACCCTCTGATTAAAAGGCAAAACTCTAGTGATAGAAAAATGACTGTGTTTGAGTGAACCTCTTTTTTTAAACCCTCTGTTTTACATAAATCCCGAACACATTCTCATAAATCCTAGAGTTCCTCAGAACACATTTTAAAAAATCCTGATATTAATAACTTGGTGTGGTGGTAAAGATGCTGACCTAGAAACATGGAGACTCTGAGCCTAGATGATTAGGGAACTGGATGCTGCAGCATATAAAGAACGGTTGCAGGAATTGGGTATGCCTACTTCAATGAAAAGAAGAACTGGGGTGACATAATTGCAGTATTCCAATATTTAAGGTGCTGCCACAAAGAAGAGGGGATCAACCGAGTCTCTAAAGCTCCTGAGGACAGGACAAGAAGGAATGGATGGAAACTAATCAAGGAGAGAACCAACCTAGAACTAAGGAGAAATTTCCTGACAGTTAGAACAATTAATCAGTGGAACAATTTGCCTTTAGAAGTTGTAGGCGCTCCATCACTGGAGTTTTTAAAGAAGAGATTGGACAACCATTTCTTTGAAATGGTATAGGGTTTTCTCTTGAGCAGGGGGTTGGATTAGAAGACCTCCAAGGTCCCTTCCAACTGTATTGTTCTGTTATGTTCTTGGCTTGGCATGCTGGTTGTGATGATGTAACATGGGGACACTGCAATGGCCACAAGTTCGAATGGTTGCTGAACAAATGGTTAGTCAGCAAGGACTGTCCGTACACACATGTGTGCATGTACATACACACTCACACCGACACACACAGTACTGTACTGTCCCGAAAACTATTAAGGAAGAGAGAAGGGAATGCTCTGTCCAGAGTCACTTGCTTGTGACATGAGTCGTTCTGTAAGTTAGATAAATATGTATGTTGAGAGGGAAAAATTTATCACTGACTAGAAAGTTTCATTTTGTTGAGACTTGGTGAATCAAGACTTTGACTGTAGAGTGTTGGTATGATTAAACCAGATACATTTTATAGTGAAAGGGCTATTTTGAAAAGCTCATGAAATCTTCGGTTCCATTTTTTGTTGAACTATCGACCTGAATGTCCTAGAAAGGGGAGAAAAATCTGTAAGTGACACGCAGTCCTATTTTGTGGATCCCTACTTACAAATTATAGCTCTAACATTCAGTGGCCAAATGACAAATTATGGTAGTGTCATTTTTCTATTTAAAAGAAAAGAAAATAGTATTGTTAAGTTTTTTAATATTTCCCAAATCTTGCAAAAATATAAAAAAGTGGCTCAACATTTTAGTCTCTCCCCCCCCCCCCCAAAAATAATCACATTGAATTATTGCTATGATCTTTGGGATCATTGGCATTAAAAAAATAATAATTAAAAGGATACAGCCTCTTCCTATCATAAAAATAGTTACCACAATTTTGTTGTATATTAATTTATTACAAGATTAATAACACAAAGAAGGAAAAATCTTGTTCTCAAATGCATTATCATTATCTATTGCTTTTTAAACTTTTTATTTTAAGAAAAGAAAATTAATTTTATGCATAAATTAGCCAAATAGAGCAGTGGAAGTGAGAAATTCTGCAAAATTGGGGTTTCTATTGATGTCTGTTCAAATACTTTGGCCACCTAATGAGAAGGAAAGACTCACTGGAGAAGAACCTAATGCTGGGAAAGATTGAGGGCAAAGGAAGAAAGGGACGACAGAGAATGAGGTGGCTGGATGGAGTCACTGAACCATCAGTAGGCATGAGCTTAAATGGACTCCAGAGGATGGTAGAGAACAGGAAGGCCTGGAGGAATATTGTCCATGGGGTCGCGATGAGTCAGACATGACTTTGCAACAACAACAACAACAACAACAACAAATTAATGTCTGTATTTCCTTGTATAATACTATTTTAAATGAGGAAATAGAGATATCCAGTTTTGCAAAAAAAATTCTCATCAATATTTTATATTGGAAGTTAATGGAAAATATTAGGGCATATACATACAGAATAGAAATTACCATTAAACATGAATCATAGCCTTTCAAAATGGTATTAGTATAAAACCTTAAGATACATTCAGATACTGTAATATAACTAAATTCATTTAAAGATGAAAGTGAATTGTGCAATTTTTGTAACATACTGAATGCATGGTAGACTTTTGCTAAAGAATGCAAATACTTTAAATAATGTAATTGTATTGGTTGCCTGCAAAGTACAATACAATATTGTTTGACTCAGGAAAACTGTATTGACAATCTTGAGTGATGTTAGCTAAAACTGTACGTGCTTCTCTGTGTAATGTGGTAGAATCTATTTGCACAATACACAATATGAATTTGAGTGGATATGCTGAGTCAGTAAATATGTGCTAAACCAACATCCTCTGTATATCTCACAACCTCATTATACTTATTCCTTGTCTTTCATCACAACATTTTGTTTGATAGTCTCTTCTGAAACAAAGTTCTTATTGATTTCTATTTTAGTCCACTGGCCTGTGCAACCCTATGTCTCACATTCTTTTTTCAATTCTGTTAATCAATTAGAAGAGCAACAAAAACTGCTAAAATTGCATGTACAATATTTTTAAAAAAGTGGTCAGATAATCTCTGTAATAATATTTGATTTTGCAATAATCATTTTAAATTCCCCAATTGTTATGTCAGAAAGTTTATTTTAGAAACTTTTTAAAAAATAGAAATGTCCTGCTACATTAATGGATTGCATTTCTGATCCATACTTATACTTTATTTTGTTCTTTTAAAAATTATTCCGTGATGAATAATAATAGTACAAAAACGCTCAGCAATAAGATGTTAATAAAAATAAATAAAATCAGTAAAATAATTACAGAGAGAGAGAAAATAGAGTCACATGCACATTTCAAACAATGAAGCAATTATTGTATTTGTATGAGAATGTGTATCAGTGTGCATATCTAGTAGCACTGCACTTCTCTTAATAGGGTATGCCTACTGCCAACCAAAATTAGCTCAGTTGGTCACACAGAATTAATTTCCAGGATTCCTCCAAAAGAACAGATTATCTAGATTTACTTAAGTCTGGTTTCAGAACTGAGTTTGCAAGTGAGACAACTATTTTATCAGTAATTTACATCAGTGTATTTTTTTCCTTCATATTATTCATTTCTTCAATATTATTTAATATCTACATGAAACTAGTAAGAAAAGTTAATCTAGGATTTGGGACTTTTCTTACCAGTATACATGTGACATGTAGTTTGATCTCACTTATTACAAGAATATATGATAATCTTCTGAATCTATGCCTGAAGGCAATACTGGACTGGATGAGGACTAATAAATTGAGAAGTCAAGCAAAATCCTGGATTCCCAGGAGTCAGATTCTGGAGTTACAATTCTACCTGTTTGGGGTGAACTAGCTCTTCCCCTCTGAGAAACTGAATAATTTGGGATTACTTTTGCTGCTTTTTCCTTAGGTGGTAGCTAATAGTGCTATGTTCATTGGTGTCCCTCTACTGTTGTTCCTTAGATCATAGTGTTCCATCTGGCCATAGTGACACATATATTAGCTATTATTAGTTTGGAGTACTGCAGTGTATTGTGTTTCGCATCACTTTTGCAAAGTTTTCAAAATCTGAAACTGATCCAAATTGGTCCAAACTGTCAATATCACGTTGTATGTCCCCTGTAAGAAAGACATACATTGGTTACATACATTGTTTCAAGATACAATTCAATCCAACCATGGAATTATCTCCACAAAATGATTGGTTTGGGGGATATCCACTAGCATTAGTAACTTTACAACAGTTAATACCAGCAAGAGTGGGAGTAAACTCACCTATTTTGGTAAGTCAGAAGTGGAAGACTAAAGCTAGAATTTATCTCTAGTGTACTGAAAGGCAGGAGAACTCTGCAGGTATGAAAGAAACCAATTCTTGTATAAAAAGGAACTCCAAATCAGATCCAAATGTTACTCCATAATAGTCCTGGTGGTGTAGTGTTAAACTGCAGTATTGTAGGCAAACTCTACCCACAGCCTGAAGTTCGATCCTGACTGAGCTCAAGAGCTTTCCATCTTTCCAAGGTCACTAAAATGAGGACCCAGATTGTAGGAAGCAATATGCAAATGCTTACATTGTGAACTGCCCAGAGAGTGCTGAAAAGCACTATGAAGTGTTATATAAGCTTAAAAGCAATTATTATTGCTAAAGCTGCCTGGACAAGGCTGAAGCTTTTACACAAGTGCCAAATAAGGAGACTCATAGGTCAGAAAGTGCCCCATTAGTTACTGGGACAGATTTTTCAACTTTCATGAATACATCTGGAAATGATGATGTGGCCAGACAAAATCTGCAAGGAAGTCTGAACTTCTCTTTCAAGGACATATAGTCAGAAGGAACAGATTCAGTATACTTATATGAAACATAACCTGAGGCATTGTGAAAATTGACAAATTTTTAATGGAAAAAAATATTCCCAAATTTTCAAAGAGAAAAAGACCTGAGTGGCTTTTAGGCAAGCTATGATGAGTAAAGAAAGTCAGAAGATTAAAGCTTTGGGCAACAAAGAAGACACAAGATTAATATACAGAGAGACTTCCTGTACCAGGCAAAGAAGACTGTCATTGTTTCTAAAAGAACTGAATATGGAAAACACTATGGTTTATAGAATAGAGGAAAAGAACAGGATGCATATTGTCTCCATATCTGTTGAACTTATATAGAAAATGTAAGACTGGTAAGAGATAAGCTGGAATCAGAATACCAATAATAATTTGGAGATATCCAGATGAAACCACTTGGTTAGTCAAAAGTGAAGATTTAGCATAATAATCACACAACTGAAAAGTTAAAAAAAAACCTGTTAATACAATATTTAATGTTTATGTTGCTTAATGTCAGTATGCTTACTGAATTTACCAGTTGATCACAAAAAAATGAAAATGGTCAATATTTGTTTTCCTGAATTTAAAAAAACCCATAAGAATTATTTGCTTTCTTGGATTCAAGAATGAGAATGATCAGTTGCTGAAGAGAAATAAAAAAGAGATTGTTCCTAAGGAGGAAGGCAATTAGAAAATTACAAAGGATATTTCTATGACAAAAAGGATAAATTATAATTGAAACTATTGGTTTTCAGACAAATTCATTATCAGGCTAGATAACATCAGCAATAACAGCAGACCATGAGGAAGTAGAGTTTGCTGGCTGTTTATATGTGGTAGCTTGCCTACTAGCTTTGATTGGGGTATATTTTCTTTTTTGATTGCTTTCTGAGTAGAGGATTGTTTCTTCATTGGTCTTGTTTATATGGTGCTCCTTCCTTCTTATCTGCATTTTGTTTAATAGGTGTGTGATGAAGAATGATGTGATTAATTCTGTTTGCCTCTTTCTTCCATTCAAAAGAGAGGTCAAAGAAAGGTTCTAGTCTAATCTCAAGTACAGAAGTTCACTGAGTGACTCTGGACCAATCAATCCTATCTATGTCACAGGATTGTTATTATGAGGAAAAATAGGAGGAAAATAGGAAGGAGGGACTTTGAATAAAAGGTGGGATATGAATTTAACAAAAAAGAAAAATAATAAACGTTTAACTTAACTTTCCTCCCAGGAGCATCGTGAGGATAAAGTGTGGTGATTCCAATGTCTTTCACCTCTTTGAACAGTTTAGGCAATATTCTAAAGATTACAGAATTTGTCTTACATTTTTGTAATCTCCTAGAAATATATGGTTTATGTTGGATAGATTGAGGCATGAGTGCAAAACATTTTAAGCTAGTCTATGAGAAGGGATAGGAGGGAAACAGCTGTAAGATCTTGCCATATTAGCATGTATAATATGTACCAGTTTGCAAACAGATTTTTACAGAGAAGACTTCTGACAATTATCTGACATTTACAGATGAGTCTGCATGATCCAGAGTAAATCATCTAAAATTAAACCCAAAATTCATTCATTTCTCTTTTTTTTTTCCAAATGAATTGATACATTGTGTAAATGCCTGAGCTTCCAGGTATATCATGCAATGGACACAGTGTCTTCAAATACAATATTTAAATTCATGATGTTACTATTTTCCAAGCTACCCAAATTTGCCCTTGAGAACCAAAGTATTACAGAAATCCCAGCATGCTCTGTTTGTATTACAATTTATAAACAGTTTTAGAATATACTGTGCAGGAAACTATTACATAGTTAAAACCTGGGGGAGGGAGGGAGGGAACTAGGCAACAGAATAAATTGCTAATTAAAGGCAGAGCCGACAGTTATACATTTAGCTTAATATTGTCTAATATTTTCCAGTGTGTATGACTCATTCTTGAGAGTTAGAGAGATACAAATGCCCTCTTTCTTGAAGAATATCCTGTTATAAGTTCTATAATGCCTAACCTGATCCCTACCTTAAAAAAAATTAGATGCCTTCTCAAATACTGTTGATGTACCTTCCCCCACTGTGTCAAATATTGATTATAGTGTAGTGTATTTTTGTCTTTAATAGGCTGGGATAGTTTAAATTTTTTGAGAGTGAGTTTATTAGGCCTCAAAAGTTTATAGTAATTTTAATACAGGAGATGCGTAAAATCAAATATAACTCTCAAACAAAATGATTGTCTTTTTGCTACAATTGAATTGCCAGATTTTGCAATTTGTTGCTTCACTATAGAGAAATATGTGCTTATGTGGTTCACATTTAATGAATGTTTCCAGGCAAGAAATATTTTGTCATTTTTGAAATTGTTCCATATTTTCTGTTTTCTCTCACAGAGTTCACATACAGTTTCTGTGAGAGCTTTATGATATATTTAAATAAAACTCTGTGAAAGTTTTATGATAAATTTTCAATAATATTATTTTTCTCCAATTAGAGATATTGAGTACAGAACCTATCATATTAAAGTTTATACCAGATACTATTAACCAATTCAAATGAAACAACATTGCCATAAGATTGTCTCTCATGCTATTCTTTTATTTATTTATTTATTGGTTCAATTTATATGCCGCCCTTCTCCGGAGACTCAGGGCGGCTTACAATGCGTTAAGCAATAGCCTTCATACTTTTGTATATACCTGCTTAGTAGGGCTTTCGCCCCCCTCCCCCAGCGGTGTTCTTTTTTTATACAAAATCAGCTTATTGCCCCCACAATCCGGGTCCTCATTTTACCTACCTCGAAAGGATGGAAGACTGAGTCAACCTTGAGCCTGGTGAGATTTGAACTTGCAGTAATTGTAGGCAGCTGGTGCTACTTTACAGCACTTTAGTCTGTTGCACCACCAAGGCTCTTTATTCACTTAGTGAAGTGATACGTGCTATGAATTAAAGACAGAGAAAGTAGTTTAGAAAAATTGCATTTTCTCTTAAGGTTCCCCAAGTTTCCTCATGTGCTCTTATTAGAATTTCCTCAAACTCTTCCTAGTGGATTGAATATATGTCAGAAGGTTTACAAATGTCACCTTTCACACCAAAGAGCATTCAAGGAAAGTAAATACAGAATTTATACATATAGTTTTCCTTTTGTACTTTTTAGAAATACAGCCCTGAGCATTATGACTTGAGGTATTGATAAGACCACAATTTAATTTTCACTATAAAGTGAAAATTTATAATATTTCTTAATATATAGTTTAAGAAAAATATATTTAGACAGGAATATTTACAATAAAGTAAGTTTTATTTAACTTAAAACTGTAACTTATTTGGTTTCAGTTTCTCAACATCCGTAGTCATTCATTTTTAGAAAACTACTGGAAGCAAAACTTGTACAGAATCAACATGTCCAAACATAAATGAAGTAGCAGACTCAACCCCTCCAAGACCGAGTGGCTGTGGCTTCCGGCGTCCTGGTATAGTCAGCTAGTACCATCACTGACAATAGGGGATGAGATCTTGCTCCCCACAGAGAGGGCCCGCAACTTGGGTGTCCTCCTGGATTCACGGTTATCTTTAGAAGATCATTTGACGGCCGTGGCCAGGGGTGCCTTTTATCAGGTTCGCCTGATCCGCCAGTTGCATCCCTTTCTGGATCGGGATGCCTTGCGCACGGTCACTCATGCCCTAGTTACCTCCCGTATGGACTACTGTAATGCTCTCTACATGGGGCTCCCCTTGAAAAGCACCCGGAGGCTCCAACTGGTCTAGAATGTAGCCGCGCGGGTGATTATGGGCGCAGCTCGTTACGCCCATGTAACACCTCTCCTACGCGAGCTGCACTGGCTCCCGGTGGTCTTCCGGGTGCGATTCAAGGTGTTAGTTATCACCTTTAAAGCGCTCCATGGCTTAGGACCTGGGTACCTACGGGACCGTCTTTTGCCACCAATAGCCTCCCACCAACCAGTTCATTCTCACAGGGAGGGACTACTCAGGGTACCGTCAGTCAAATTATGTCGACTGGCGACTCCCAGGGGGAGGGCCTTCTCTGTGGGGGCTCCAACCCTTTGGAATGAACCCCCGGGGATACGGAATATCCCTGATCTCCGTGCTTTCCACTGTGCCCTCAAGACCCTGATGTTCCAACAGGCGGGGCTAAACATACGAACATGTCAATGATTTTTTAAATGTTATCTAATTCTGGGTTTTATTTAATTGACCAAACTAAGTAATAATTTTAATTAGCAATTTTATGATGTTTGTGTGTCTATATTTTTCTTGACTGTACACCGCCTTGAGTCCTACGGGAGAAAGGCGGTATAGAAATATAAATAAATAAATAAATAATAAATAAGTAGCAGGTTTAAACAAGAAAAGCAAATATTTGCAAATATTTGAATCCTACTTTATTTCTGAATGAGTCAGCAGAATGAAAAAATAGAGGCTGAATTATATAGCTCTAGTACAGGTTAATCATACATTTTCTGGATGTCCCAAGGGAGATGGGGAAAATCTCCCTTGGGAGATTTGTAAAGCACGAAGTGGTAAAGGTTTTTGCGATAAGGTGATAATTATTTTACTATGTTAGTAGTTAATGGTGTTTTTTGTAGTTGTACATTTTATATAAAACCAGACTTCTTAATTTTTCTTAATTAGCATGGTTTTAGTGCCTTAATAATTCAATAACATATTGGAATAGTTATTTATAATTGCTAGTGGAAGTTTATTGCTTTCTTTTAAAAGTATAAAACAGAAAAAGTACAATTTTTCAAGATTTCTTTTTAATAAAACATGATTTTAAAATGCTAGATCTTTTTAACAGCTATATTTTTATTGAATAACACTATTTTTCTCTCCAATATGTCAGTGAAAAAAACTCCAAACTAATTGGAGTTGCTTCTTAATTGACGTGTACAATAAAAGTTTTTGGAGAAAGAGGGCATTTTACTTTGTGAAACAGAATTTGAAAATTTCTGCATTTTCTCTTTGGCATATGTTATCCCTTGGAAAAAATATTCCTCAGGATGTTTTTCAATAGGATAGCATTCTGCTTTGAATTTAGAATTAATCTTGATTTTGACCCTCAAGATTGCAATCTAAAATTTCAGTTGTCATTCACTGTGTTTTTCAAAAGCATAATCTTGAGCACTTACTCCTTTTCTATTTCCTCACAGATAGAGATTGCATACTACAGTCATGTCTGAAATGGGCTATATGTTATGAGAGAGTTGTTTCTGTTTGCTTAGGCTTTTTATGCAGGTAGTATATTAAACATGAAAGTCAGGTTGCGGTAGTGGTTAAGGCATTATGCTGGAAACTGGGAATTCTAGTTCCATTTAAGGCTCAAACTGATCTGGGGGACCTTGGGCCAGTCACTTTCTCACAACCCTAGAGGGCAGGCAAGGGCAAACCACTTCTGGGGGAAAAACTTGCAAAGAAAATTGCAAGGACTTTTCCAGGGAATCTTGGACCTAATTGAATGGAGCAAAAAACAAAAATTAAATGTGTACAGAACAGAGAATACATTGTTCAGTGATAAACTTTGAACTTTGATTAATGAAGTTCAGGACTTTCTTACTGGAAAAAAACAAGAGAAAAAGACCAGTATTAATCTACTTGTTGCAACAAGGAAGATAGCATGGCATTTTAGCGGGAGTTTTATATTTTGCTGGTTTGTCTTTTGGCATTGCAATGTCTGGAAATTGTGTGAAATATTAAGCATTTTATACTGTGATGTCTCATTTTAGGCATTCTATAGATTTCATAGGCATTCTGTAAAATGCCTAATTTCACACATTGACATATACACTATTTTCTATATAAAATATTGTATTATGTAAAATAATTGTATTTGCTTTGATTGCTACATTTTCTAATAGCTATAGTGCTGTAAAAAGCTGAACAAATCATTGACTTTTGTGTTTTTTTAACTGTTAGTGATAAAATGAGCAAAAGCTAAGTTGTAGACTGCATAGAACAAAATTGCTTTCCTCATATATTTTGGTTGCCTATGATTTTGTGGAATTTCATATAAGGCAGTACAACTCATTCATTATAAATGTGGAAAGCCATAAAAATAGGGTATATAATCTGAGATGGAGAAACTACTACTTTTGTTACTGTAGAATTACAGCTGTTCTGTCAGCAGAAAATTATTAGTTATTTTAGGTAATGAATACTTTTGTAAATGTATTGGATAACATTTACCTGCTGCAATTGAATTCCATTCCAGTTTAGAAGCTGCACCTAGGACAGATCTTTTACTTGGAAATATTAGAAATAGTCATACTCACTGCATCAGCTTGTTTCACTTCAAACTGTTGATGAGCTATTTGGGGTGTATGTACATGTGGTTATATAAGAATATCAAGTTACATTTCTGTATTTGTGTGTGTGTATGTGGGAGACACTGGATTTCCTCCCTTTCTACTTCAATCTCAGGCATAATGGTAGTAACTGAAATTTAGAACATGTGCTCTTCCATAATTGTTCAGGAAATGCAGGACCTCTTGGCTGATTTTGTCATCTATTTGATAACTGTCGAACTATTTTGTTGCAGTTAATTACTTAACCCTAGCCAGATTTTGATTTTACAACCATGAGTTTACAGCGGTTTGCAGATCTTAAAATGCTACTTGATTACCCTTGAATGCCCATTAATAATTAAGGAAAGATTACCAGAATAATTATTTGCTTATTTATGTCAACTGTTTATTGAACAACAAATGCCTTTAATTGATTAAAACACTTAAGAAGAGATATGGTAATATTTCCATTTGTTCTTTAAAATATGTTCATGAAAAGCCCTCCAACAGATAAGGGATAAATATTTATTAGTATTTATTTTTTATTTTCCCTCGTATTTTCCTTTATACTAGCAGGAACTAATTTTCTGTCACTTTGAAAGTAAAAAATATTTGCCTTCTGGGATTTAAAATTTGTAATAATCATCAATAAATATAACCAGTTCTGATAACAAAAGTGATTTCACTTGGCACTGTGACCTAAACTCACTGCTGTTGCGGAAGCATAAATAATAATGGCCCTCCAAAGCCTAGTTCCTGTTTGCTAAATATACTTGGCTAGCTTTGCATTCCTTGGTGCGCAATCATTAATGCAATTGTCTTTGACAGCATTTAATTAAAATTCTTTTTCTATTAAATTCATAAATACATTTCTTTTTATATTTTTTGAGACATTGAATGCCAAATATATGAACATCCCCTTAAATAATTCTCTCTTGTAAATTGTTAATTAAATCTAATTTACTGTCTGCTTAATGTTGGTGGGAGAAATGAAGAATTAATACCCTGGAGTAAAATCAGCTTTTTCTTAGTAAATGTTTATGTTTGATATAGATAACTCTTTACCAAATTAAAAGAGCTAATTCCCAGACAGTGAGAGCTAATATGTGTGTGTTTTCATCTAAATACCTCTAAATTTAGAGAGAGAAAAAGGTGGCAGCTGTGGCATGTAATATAGCTCACTTTAAAGGTGAACAATGCAATTGCATTGTGTCAGTCTTTATTTAAAAATCCTGAATTGTTTAAAGCCTCTTAGAAGATGGAAATATCACTAAAATAACACTCACACTAAAACCAGTGTGTTGTCTTTCAGGATCCCAGGTACAATAAAATTGTAGCCTTCTTCCTATGGCTTACTTTTTCACATCTGTGGGAATGCGGGGGAAAGACTGACAAAAACAGAACTGTGATATCATGATGCACGCTCACTTTTCTCCTGTATTCCATGTACTTCCAAACAGCACACAGTTTGCAGAGTGATCCCGCAATCCTTCTTTCATCATTCTGATGAAAGCAGCAGGATCCTGTCGACACTGCTGCTTTTCAGCCAGAGCTTTTGAATCATATTTAAAGATTCACTTCTAAAATCATAGAAGATTCTACATAAACTATTCTTTTTGTATTAGATAGTTCCTGAATTTACATAAACTCTAATAAGAGTGCATGTGTGTCCTGAAGATCCCATGCTTAGATTGTAGAATGAGAAAGTAAGGGTTCACCTATTGTTCCTTTAAGTGAGGTGGAGTGTTATCAATATATAAAATTAGTACATAGATTGTAGATGGTAAAGACAGATTTCAAAGGATAGTCCCAGACATATTTATAGGTCTGTGCATTTTAGATAAGTATGTGGATTCCTATAATTTCATTGTGTCTTAATACTGTATATGAGCATTTGTTGAGAGAAAGAGGGGGAGCAGGGATAATTTAGCATTAATAAATTATTGACATTTTAATGTCTTGGTACCTGGTAACCTATAAAGCTTAATAAACAGGAAACTGCCTAATATAAGAGTCAATAGTATATTCAATCAGGACTCTGCTGTTAATTGCTAGTTGACCTTAGAGATTTCCTTTAGGAAACTATTTTCCCTTACCTGAGATGAAGGACAACTAATAAGGTGTTTAATACTCAGGATATTATTGCTGAAATGTGAAAACTGGATGTGAAAGTACAGTACAAACCCTTATATATAGTGCATAGGAAGTATTTTCTGGTGATTTGAGAATGTTTATTACCCAAAAAGTTAAGCAGGAATAGAATTGACAGATCTAGATACAGAGAGAATTGCAGGTTGCCCTTGACTTTAACCATTCATTTAATGATGGTTTGGTGTTATGACGGCCTTGAAAAAAGTGACTTAGGAAGTTGTGACTATCACACCATCCCAACAATAATGTGATCACAATTTGAGTGTTTGGGAACCAGCATGCATTTATGATGGTTACAACATCTTGCAGTCATATGATCATGATTTGCAACCTTCCCATCCTTCTTCTGGGAAGCCAAGTCAATTGGGGAAGCTGGATTCACTTAATGACCATGTGATTCTCTTAACGATAGTGATTTGCTTAACAATCATGGTAAAAATGGTCATGAAATTGGGTCTAGTCCCATGATGACTTCCTTTACAACCAGACCAAGTAATGACAGAAATACTGGTTCCAATTTTGATCATAAGTCAAGGACTGTATGTTACCTTCAGATTTTATATAAATTATATAGTGGTCCAAAATTTTATTTCTTTTTACTTGGGGCAGAAAATCAAAATATAATTCTCTCTAATTATTAATAACTGAGGTTGTGATGCCTTTCAGAAGCAATCACTTAATTTGTGGTGGGTTTGAGTGACTTCAGACCTTCCTTGTCTTTGAGTAGGGTAGAGGAAATGCAAGCAACCACATATTTTTGTGTCCTTTGGGGAAAAAAAGAATTCTTGAATAAGGTTACTAAAAATGAGCTTTTGACTCACAGGATGATCCTGGACAGCCATTTGATTTAAGATTGATGGTTATTGTTGACTCTCCACTATTTTGCATCATTATGTTTCTTTTAATATTAGGCACAACACACCTTTTGTACAAGTCTAAAATATTTTTTCCTATATTTCCTATATCCATAAGCTCAACCAACAGAAGGGGCATGATTCAACTGGAATTATATGAATTTTACTTTGGAAGGAAGAATAAAGCATTAAAATGTGTCTGAAAGATGTTTAAAACTTTTAAACAGTATTTTCTGCAAAGTGTATGTATGTATGTATACACACACACACACACACACACTATATATAGACATATTATTAAAAATGTGTGAACAGCAATATAGTTAAATAAACACTAATTATGGATTTCTCTTAATATAATTGGGTTATCATATGCAGTGGGATCAGGAAAAAATTAATCTGTTTTTCTACATTTCCATTCATCAGTTGTACAAACTGGTAATAATTATTTTAGTTAAAATTCATCTATATATAAGAATATAAGAATCAACATATGTTATCCAACAATATTTTCTAATAATATAGGTAAGTATTGCATGAATAACTCCTCTCCATTGAGATGATGATATGGATTCCTAAATATCTCCAAGAGATTGATAAACGGACATGGGGAAAGAAATAGTAAGTGTCAAGAGCAGCAGAGGGTAGCTGAAATAGGAGCAAATCAAGAGTCAAATGTTGGAAGATAATTGGACCCAATAGGCATAATTGCTTATGCCTTTCAAGTTTTGCTCAGTGAAAAAGAACAAAAAAAGTTAATAATTGCCATGGCCCAATATTCAGGGAAGTTTGTTTCTCAGTCCATTAAAGTATGGATTGCAGCCTGGATAATTATATTTGAATTGAATCAGACCTAGATTTACTACATCTGGAGTTCAGGATCAATAATATATGATATATAACATTTTCAAATAAAAAATAAGTTTTAATTAGACTTTATTTTCAAAAGCAAAGGTAGTTATCTTTTTTTCTTCATAGATTAAAAGGTTTTATTTGTGCAAATAAAGGGTGCCAGGAAAAAAAGGTAGCTATTTTAGGCCAATGAAAGATAACAATGTTCACCTTGCCTCCTCCTTGACAACTCTTCAGTAGAGCAAGAGGTTAAACAAACCAAAGAGGAGAGGAGGAAAATAAAAGTGGGTGATTTTGAAGATTTGGTTTTGAAATGGTAAGCATGGATAGATGATGGGCATTAAATTAAATTCATATCTCATTTTGAGATATGTGCAGATCAACCGAGAAATCTTCCAAGAGTTACTGGGATAAAGAGGCAAAGAAATACTGGTGAACCTAAGTAACAGTTGCTTTATATTTTTAGAAATGGGGGATTCAATTATTTTATTTTTTCATTTCATCAGACATTGAAAGAGTCTAGCTACAAACTAAAAAAAATTCAGCATTGGTATGCCTCTCTTTGATTTTATCTGCTTGAAGAGAAATTAGCACACTTAACTGTCTCAGTAATAGGATGGATAGATATTTGCATAAAGAAAGCACCTTTGTTGCTACCCAGGGCTGGTCTGCTTTTCTTGGCTTTTTCTTCTGTGTTGGCAGTTTTGATTATTTTTTGATCATGTGTACAATTCTCTTGGATAATCTTAAGTGAGTACTGAAATCAAGGCTTTGCTGTTCATGTGTAATTATTTGTGTATAGCTCTGCTAGTTCCTTAACAATCTATTTTTCATTTTATTTTACCAATTTAGATTGTTGGCCTGATTAATTTAGGGTTGATTATTGCCCCAAAATCAGGCTTTAATTAAGCCACTGAATGTACATGTAATTTCTACCTTTGGCATGCTATCTTACAAGTGATTTGACTTATCCAGAAACTTATCATGAGGACTCATCAGCATCTTCAGGAAGAATTGGGGGAGGGGAGTAGAATCGTGAAAGCAAAAGTATGATATCATAAGCTCTGCCTCTTTTATTTGTGCATTATAACATTAGACAAAAGGAGTAGATCTTGCAATGTGACACAACTTTCATCATTTTAATGAAACTATCAAGATCCAAGGATGCCACTGTGGCCAGTCCAATGTTTCCTGCAAAGCATTTTCTTTGATCTTTAATTTTATTGTTTAAGAACAAATGCTAAAATTAAATCTGAAATCAATTGAATACAAAGTACTCCTACACTAAACTATGGTTCCCCTTTTGACATTGAGCAGTGATTTTATTTGTTGTGATTCAAGTAGATAACATTTACAGAAAATTAATGCCTTGAACATTCTAGTATATAAAATTACCTAGGAAAAGTGCTGATTTTTAAATATATATATATTGTTCAAAGAAAGCAACATTTTAAGAGGAGGGGCATTTTAAATAAATAATCCCAACACAGAAATCCTCCACTGATGAAATTAAATTTATTGTATGACACATCTTAGTTGTTCAATTTTCTATGATACCAGTATTTGTTTTCTGAAGCAATTATTAAACTGTCTTTTAAAAGGCAATACATGAGAAATGCCAGTAGCACTTTAGTTACAATATTAAAGGAAAGTTCTATCTATCTATCAGACTTCCTACCATTTTACACGCTCATATTGATTTCTTTTGACACGGTCTTCATTTATTGAGTACTTTAACTCCCCTGCCCATAACAGTACAGGCTGCTAGCAATTGTAAAAGGAAGCCAAGTTATATTAAACCTGCCTGAAGTCAAAATGTAATCTAACATCTGTAGTCTGTAATTTGTCATCACTTCATAGATAGGTTTTAGTTGCTATTGTTGTTTAATAATGATTTGAATTTTCCTGAGAATGTAACTATAGGTTACTGTGTTGTTCAAAAAAGTGATGGAACTAAACCATTGTATTTAATCTTGTTTTATTGCATCACTGTGTAAAACCATTGCTTCCAACTCCAAGAAAATAATCTTAGTATCCTTATGAAGTTCTTGATTATTAAGTCAAAAGACAAAGGACAAAATCAACTTTAACAACTTGAAAGGGAAAAACAAGCACAGGTGCAAGTGATCATGCTGTGCAATGTCCTAGGAATGTTCAGGAATAGAGCTTTCTAGCAGCTTCTAGAGTCTTGGCAGGATTCTCCGTCTAATAAATCAAATTTTGATCCTGTTGCCCATACAGCCAAGTTACAATTACATTAAAAGTTGTAGAATATCTACCAAAACATTATTGCTATTATTATCTTCATTCTATAAATTGCTGGCTACAGATAAGCCATAATACGATCCTCCCTAAGATATGTTTATAGAGCTTGCAAATTTTTGTTTTGAGAATATCAGTAAGCTGCAAAGCCATCCCTAGCATTAAGGGAAAGTTGGAAATGTCAGCATTTAAAAGATCTTTTCTTATTTATTTTTCGATTTAAAACATTCATATACTTTTTCATAACACATCTCAATCTGATTTAGCAACCAAATGTTAAAGCAATACTAAAGCATAGTAAGATAAAACAAGCAATCTAGAGCATGCCCATTATGAAATATAGGAAAAACTGGACATATGGCTGTGTTTGTGTGTGTGCACGCCAGTGGTGGGATTCAAAATTTTTTACTACTGGTTATGTGGTCATAGCTTGGTAGGTGTGGCATGGCTTGGTGGGCATGGCAGGGGAAGGATACTGTAAAATCTCCATTCCTTCCACACTCCAGGGGAAGGTTACTGCAAAATCCCATTTCCTCCCGATTAGCTGGGACTCAGGAGGCAAAGAATAGATGGGAGCGGGGCCAGTCAGAGGTGGCATTTACCTGTTCTCCGAACTACTCAAAATTTTTGCTACCGGTTCTCCAGAACTGGTCAGAACCTATTGAATGCCACCTCTGGTACACGCGTGTACTTGTATGCACATACTGCTTCCATTTTTTTGGTAAAATCTACTTTACACAAAATGTTTTCCTAACTCACTACAGCTTTATTGTATAGCATCATTATTTATTTTCAACTATTGTTCTGCTGTTGTCACTCAGAATTTTAAGAGTCCAAAAGCTTTTAACAAAAAATTAAAATCAACAGCTTCATTAATAGATATAGGAAAAGAATAACTTTAACCAGTAAGCCATATGTTCGGCAAGGATTCTATTCCTCCTTTGAAGTTCTTTCTGCAGCTGGAGCACAAAATAGATCTTCATTTCATTTTCATTCCAGTCACCACCTCATTCACCCTGTAGAAGTCATTCACAAAAAGTTCAAGCTACTTTTTTTTGTAATTGAGGACTGTGCTTATTGAAAAAAATAATAATTTTCTCTACTTTCAAAATTTGGTAGCAATATGCTGACATGACATGTAGAAGCAAAAATTTCAGTCTTATACAGACAACACAGTTTTAAAAAGTTAACCAGGTTTATTTTTTTATTTTTTTAAATGGCAGTTTGTTAAAAGACAATGAAACTTAAAAAGCTAAGTGGTTAATCTTGATGCCTTTGGGGGCCACTGAATACAGTATTTCAAATAAAGTAGTATCCATTCCTAATGCAAAATAAATCACTCTGGAAAAGAAAAGTTGTGAGACAGAGAAAAAAAAAAGAGAGAGAGAGAGAGAAAGAAAGAGAGATTTTTCTTGGAATATTAATGTGTCTTAACTGGGTGTATTTTTTTCTTCTTCTGTGCAAATGTGTCTGATTCTTGGAGACTGGAGAAGTCCCTGCAGTTTTCTTGGCAAGGTTTTTCAGAAGCAATTTGCCATTGCCTTCTTCCTAAGACAGAAAAAGTGACTGGCCTAAGGTCACCTAGCTAGCCTTGTAACTCAGGAGGTGACTAGAACTCATGGTCTCTTGGTTTCTTGATTGATGCTTTAACCACTACCCCAAACTGGCTCCCAGGTGTAATATTATAGTTCTATATAATAATAAATATTGGTATTCAGCAGTAATTTTTTATGAAAAGAAGGAGATAAGGCTGTGAAAGAGTATTTTAAGTATTTTTAAAAATAACATTCCTGCACTCCTTTCTGTATATTTCCTTTTCTCCCATCTAATCTATTAACAACCCTGGCTAAATAGCGACTGACTTCAGTACATCCCATGAGAATGGGACTTGCTTCATAAATGATTCATTGTGTCTATACAATCATTTAGAAAGCATAATATACATCGACAAATGGAAATATGAAAGTTGTGATCAAATCAAGTAGCTTTCATGTCATACTTACAAATAATAGTTACAGAAGTTACAGGCATTAATATGAACACACCTAATAAGTTTTGTATTTATAAAGATATATGAGAAGTTAACATTTGTACAAAACAGTACAAATTCTTTTTAAAAAGGAATTAAGCAACCACATTGTAAAGCAAAGAATGAAGAAATTTGGTGATGTAAACAACGTAAAAATGTGGCTCCTTTTTCTAGTTATCTAGGAGAGTTCATAAATGTAATAAAGTCTTTTTAAAAATTAGCCTTGAGCCTAGAATTGGTAAAATTTTGTTAGATACTAACAGACCATATTGCAGGAAAGATTTTACTGATTAGGAAATAATGTGGTTGGGAAGATTCTACTCGTTTCTTTTTCACATAACAGATAGCTTTTTAAGAGTGGAAGCAGAGACTATGCTGTGCAAATATCAACTCTGTAGTAAATATTCTTTATTAGCTATCAATAGCAGAGAAAATCAGTTATGGTGGATAAATAAATGGCAACGACTCCAGCTATTTGCCAATCTTCTCACTGAGGAAGTTGAAAGATCTTTACCAGGAACTACAGATTTTCCAGGAATATAGTTTGAAACCACTGCCTTGGTTTATTACAACTAATACAGATCATTCCCATAATGATATACAACATTATATATTTTCCTAAATGTAATCATTCCATATCATACTTCCTTCCCTGCAGGCGTGTACTGTTATTTTTTACACATGGTTCCCAGCTGGATTTCATTGTGGCCTTCAAAACATATTGCAGTGTTGTATGATTTAATAGGAATCACTTATCTTTTTAAAGTCAGCTTTCATCATATTAGGTATCTGTACATTTTCTATCTGAATAAGTTAATACCTTAAAAAGTGAAAATTAATATCTAAGAAAAATCAATTTTTAATAAACAAAACAGTTTTGTGCTTTGTCGTTTGTGTACAAGAATGGTTGCAGTATTGCCATAACCTTAAAGTGGAAATGCATTAGGGAAACAGAAACATTTGAGACCTGTGGCTAGGGTAGAAAAACATGTTTCAATTCAGATTTGCAAGGAGATGGGAAATGATTTGAGGAAAAAATAGGAAGTCATTTCCAGATGGTCACAATTGCAGAGAAAACTCATGTGCTTAATGAAGGGGTAGAGGGAGGAGTGAAAGTAGAAAGCTTAAAATCAAAGCCATGTTTGAATTATAATCCTAAATTACTTAAAAATAAATGAAGAGAGTTGACCTATTTATAAACAATACATTGTATTTAAGTTACAGTCCGCTTTTATACAATCCTTTCAGGCTTTGCTGTTTATACTCAATCAATGACAACTTGTAGTGGATGCAAGATTCAGCTCAGATACAACTGTCACTTTTGCTTCTTGTTTATACATGCTGTAAGAAATTTGACTTACTTTCCTTGATAACAAAGCTGAAGTTCAGAATAATTGGTAACTCTGATTTAATACAAACCACCAAAAATATGTAACTGATACCAAAAGAGGAAGGCAGACATTTTTCAGTCTGTGAGGCAAAATGGCTAGTTGAACCCTCACCTTTTATTCCACAGCATTATCTATATAAATAAAAATGTAAATGTCCGTTTGTACATAACCGCACATCTCCGAAAGTTCTTCACCGATTGCTTTCAAATTTTGACACAACGTTGCATTTGACTACGGGCGTGTTGTTATATACCTATATTATATACATGTCACACCTGTGACAGGTAAAAACATGAAAAACATTGGAAAACATTGAAAGACATTGAAAAACATTGAAAAACAGCGCCATCTGCTGGATGTAAAACCAACATGGCAGCCTCCCAGCCCTGATTACGCTCAACAGATTTCTATTCCTTATATTTAGACTCTCCATATTGCTTCCAAGAAACTGCACATTTGGAAGGCAGAGACACCCGAGGGCCATATCCTGCCACCAGGCTCGGTAGGTAGGCAGCCGGCTCCCCGCCGGGAAGACCTCGCAGCCGGCGCTTCTAGGGCTGGGCAGGGCCGCCTGAGCCTGGTTCTGACCTCCCCCTCCCTCGGCCACCCCATGAACTAGCGTCGCCCACCACTGCTGCCCATCCCCCTTGCCAGCCGCTCTCGGGGCTCCCTCCAAAGAACACCTGGCAACAAGGCTGTCTGGGTCCGCTGAGTGGGAACCCTCCGTCCCTCGCCTGGCCGGAATCGCGCCTGGCCTAGCGCTACCATGGGTCCCGAGGTCAGAAAGACCAGCCACTAACTGGCGCTATGCAAATCCGGTCGGTGAGCGGGAGATGGAGCCTCGGGGTCGCCTTTGACCAGTGCCGCCTTTGATTCCCAGGTGGGCGCTCTGGCAGTTCACGGAGCCTACACAAGAATTTCGGCCTCAGGCAGAAAAGGGGCTCCGGGGAGGCTTCGGGGGGCGGAAACGGCCAGGAGGGAGGATGGCCAGCCCTCCTTCGTTTCGCCTGGAAGAGTGGGGGATTTAATCATTCCCCTGCCCTTGGCAGGCGGGGGGGGGAACTGCGCAGCAGGGGTCCAGTGGGGTGTGCATGGCTCCTGCCTTTGCTGCTTTCTTCCTTCGGACGGGAAGCCCCAAACCAGCCTCGAATCCCCACCGCACCCCCTTCCTCCCTCCCTTTCCTTCCCTGCTATGCGTCTCCCCGTCGAGCCCCCAGAGAACATCTGTGTAGTTTCTGTGTAGTTTCTGCTGTGGTGCGGAGAGCTGTGAAGGCCTGGCCTGAAAAGGTAAGGGCAATGGCGGGGAATGCAGAAGAGGCCGGGCCAGAGACAGAGATAAACAGAGAGAGAGGGAGAGAGAGACATAGATAAATACAAAGAGACGGGGAGGGGAGAGAGAGTCACATACAGAGCTACAGAGAGAGAGGATGGGGGAGAGAGAGACATAGAGATACAGAGAGAGGGGGAGAGAGAGACACATAGAGAGATACAGAGAGGGGGAGAGAGAGACAGAGAGATACAGAGGGGGGAGAGAGACATAGAGAGATACAGAGAGAGGGGGAGAGAGAGACACATAGAGAGATACAGAGGGGGGAAAGAGAGAGACAGAGAGAGATACAGGGGGGGAGAGAGACATAGAGAGATACAAAGAGAGAGGGGGAGACAGAGAGGGACGATTTTGTGGTTTCCATTGTTTTTTAGCAACCGGTTCTCTGCCCTAATCACCAGCTGGGTAGGCGTGGCTCTGGGGCTGTCATGTGACTGATGAAAGTGAGTGATGTCGAGTTGGTCATGCCCAGCAAATGTTCGTGGAGAGTTTGGAACTTCAGCCTCGCTCTTTTAGCCCAACGGAAGCACCAGACTGGGCCACAGCAATGCGTGGCCGGGTACAGCTAGTGTTAATATATTTTTTGTCTTTTAACAGGGGGAGGAGGGCTTTGAAATTAACAGTCTACAAAATGGAGGTGGGAGAAACCTAACATGCTTAGATAAATAATTTTATGTCAAGTTATTAGTGCTACTGTTTAGAATATAAAGCTTCAATATAAGTCATCAAATACATTGGCTGGGAGGCTTATCAATTTTCATTCCCTAAATAGCCCTAGACAACAATTGATAATCAGTTCTGATTTTTCATTTTATCATCAGTAACCATGATAGGCTGAATTGTCATCTGCAGATGTGCATAACTTTATTGAGGTTTGGGTTTCTACCAGTCAAATATAGAGAAAAGTACAGACGATAGATACATGCTTTACTTGCAGTTGAAGTATTTTCATTTAACTTTGTGTTTAAATATAGTTGAATAGAAATGGGGAGGGGGGAGAGGAACCATCTTAAGTAAATGCAGCCATATGAAAAATAAGTATACCCCATTGAGGCCTTCAGAAAAAAGATTGTAGATGTCAGGCCATCCCAGCAAGTTCTGCCTAAGAGCAGAACACAATTGCTAAAAGATCTCTTTAAGAATCCAGAATTTCATTACATAACCTACAGATAGTTTTTGTCACTAGTGAGTTTAAAGTGCATGTCTACTATTAGATTTTACAAAGATAGGTTACTTTTATTTGCGATACTGTCAGGACTGTTCTTAATAGAGTGTAAGCAACTCTGGAAAAAAGCACTAATCTTTAAAAATGGCTTATACATACTATACATAGCATGACTGTAAGATAATTAACACATGTATACACCTCTTTGTACAATGAGGTAATGATCCATCTTGAAATAGATACCATATTTCCAGATGATAATTAAGATCAGTGCTATGTTAGCCTATGATTTTGAAAAATTAGATTGATTTTAGGAGACTACCTTTAAAAAAGTAAGCTGATTATCCACTATTAAACTAATAGATCTCATAACAAGTGAATTTGTTGTTTTGAAAATAGGGTCCTATTTAGTCTTTTTATTACTTTAAATAATGACTATAATATATAGGAACATAATTTTTCTGAGCCAATTAATTTTAGCGGATGATGTCAATTCCATTTTTAAATAAAATAATTGTAATATACTTATTATGTTGCCCTTAAAGTTGAAGCTACCTGACTTGTAGCAACAACTAAGTTTTAGAATTGAAATCTACCTTCCAGCCTGCCTGTCTGCTTTTTTCCTGATTCCCTCTCTTTCTGTCTAATACATCACTGGACCACACATTGGTGAAAGGTGATGGTGCAAAACTTCTGGAACATTTATTTCCAGCTGTGACATTTTATTCCATTCTTACTACTGTTGTTTTGCTTGATATAGTGGATCACAAGCGCTATAAAACATATTTTTCCTGTTTTCTGCATTGGTGATCACCGCAAATATTGTCATAATTTGCTTTGTGTATTGAAGTGCTGCAGAAGAAAAATGTGAAAAGTAAGGAAAAATCCTGTACAATTGAATAATTTCACCATATACCTGGTAAACAATTGAATTAAAAAGAAACCATAGAATGCTGCAGTTAGAATGTTCAGAGCTAACATGTCAACCTGATTACCACCAGGATCAGACAGAGGCAGTTTGTCTCTGGATACTGGTTGCTTATATCTTGCTTGAGGGCTTTCCGTAAATTGGAACTGTTGCACGAATAGAATTCTGGAACAGATGGGCATTTTCTGTCATTCAGCACAGCTCTTTTTTACATTTATTCATATACATACATACACCTAAACTAACTTAGTGTTAAAAGGAAAAAAATGAAAGCAAACAATGTGTCGTGGTTCTTGTACCATTAATGGTATAAACAATACAACCGCAAAACTACCCTAGGATTTTAAGCTCAATGCCAAAGATCCATCTCTAGAACCAAAATCTATCTGTAGATTTAATTTTTAAAAACATTATGTAACTTGTCCTCTGACCAGGCAGAGCAGTGATAATTTCTTATTTTTTGAATATGCTTTTCCTTCTGACTCAAGGCTTCCTTTTCCTTATCCCATGTTTTTTAATGAATATACCAGTACTTGAGCTGTAAATCAGAAGTAGTAAGTCTTCATTTCATCATTCTAACAAATTTCTTTCAATTCTCTCTACTCATATTGCCCTATGTGTGAAACCAATAAAATGAGCTCTTTTTTTTACATATGAATATTTGATTACCAGGGATAAATATGAAGATACCAATTTGATTAACAATGAGCCAGATTTGTGTGAACATAATTTTTATTAAATATATAAATTTGTTTGTTTTGCAGGTACTTCATAGACAGCAATCTCAGCCAGCAAAGGAAAACTCCCCACCAAGAGAAGAGGCTCCACCCCCATCTGCAGAAGATGCATCTACAAAAAAGCCAAGATCCCGTACTAAGATTTCATTAGAGGCTTTAGGTATCCTTCAGAGTTTCATCCATGACGTTGGCCTTTATCCAGACCAGGAGGCCATCCACACTTTATCTGCCCAGTTGGATCTGCCCAAGCACACCATCATCAAATTCTTCCAGAACCAGCGTTACCATGTAAAGCATCATGGGAAACTAAAAGAGCATTTAGGTACAGTGGTGGATGTAGCAGAGTATAAAGATGAAGAGCTGCTGACTGAGTCAGAGGAGAATGACAGTGAAGAGGGTTCTGAGGAAATGTACAAAGTGGAAACTGAAGAAGAGAATTCAGAAAAAAACAAAGCAACTACTTCAGAGACTGAGCAGAGATAATGTGAAAATATCACAGGCAAAGCAATACATGGTTCCAATATTTTTTTTTGCTTCTTTCAGAAAAAAAAAATGTTTTGGAATTTTCCAGCGTGCATAGAATACGTGCAAATTGAACAATTATTTTGCATAGTTCAATCAGACATTCCCTTGTAACAGGCACTTGAGTGTTACACTTTTTTATGTTTTATTGAGACAGTTAATTGTAATTCACATAGGATTACATCATTATTAATCTTGCACTTACGAAAGGATCCTCTAGTAAGCAAGTTACAGGAAGAAACAACTTATGAAGGAAACAATAACAGTGTGCAGGTGTGTGGTATGTATATAATATGCACCATATGTAAGTGGATTTATATATATACATATATATACATATATATATATATATATATATATATATATATATATATATATACACACACACACACACACACATACATATATATACATATATATGAAATCTGCATGGGATGTAACTAAACTTTACAATCAGAAAGTATAGACTGTGAAATCAGCTCGTTAAAAGATGAGTCTTGTTTATATAAACCACTTCACAATGAGTCGCTTTGGCTTTTAGATAAATTGCTGCCTGCTCTCAGGGTGTGGTTACTGTTTTGAATATCTATTTATTTTCTATGTTTATCCCTGATTTTTTAAATTATTAGTATGGCTTCCACTTTGGCAGCTTGAGGGGTAATTTTTTGAGGTATGCATTTTAAAAATCCTAAATCAACACTGCCAGAAATAATAAAACAGGGAGTGAGAAGATGAGGGACAAAATCAGGGCACCTTAAAAATAATTTTAAGCCAAGTAACTTCTAAACAAACTTTAGTACACAATGCACATTTAAATTCACAGAGCATGTTTTGTTCTATATTATTTCTGTAGCAAACAGATGGATTTTCATGGACTTTTCAGTGAAAGTTCGGTGCACAGTAGACTTGTCTCTTAATGAAGTCTTCATGAGCAGTTGCTTTACAAGATTTATTGTGTGGATTTTTATATTGAGCCACAGTTTATAGTGGTATTGTTTTTCAAATGCGCAAATCATCTACATTGTTGTTGCACCACTTTTTATTAATTTCAGTGAGACTTGTGCAGCTACAGTTCTTGCTCCTTTAGTTTTTGTCTGATATTGATGTTAGGAAAATTGTTGTTTATATATGTTGATGTTGCTTTTCAACAAAGATTTTTCAAATGATTTTTTTTTAAAAAAAAAACGAATCACCGTTATTTTGGGCATGTTTGACATATTAGTCAGTCAAAGAGTCTGATAGTTCTCCAGCGCTGAATTTCCTTTTGTATCTCTTTCATTTTTGTTTTATTATTGCTGTACTACATTTGGAGCTTTGTGCATAAGGCTCATTATCTCAGTAAGACAAAACTTTCAGCCAGCAGTGTCCCAAGGTATGATTTTCATGTAATGCGTAGCAAAGTTTGTGGGAACAAATGTTCTAAACTTGCTGCACTTCTAGGCAGTGAGAAATAGCCAAGCAGTTTCTATTTAGTCACTTCCTTGACTCTAAGAGAAACCTTTTCCCAGTGACCTAGCATAGCAATTCCATTACATAAAGCAGAACTAATGCTGACTGACTCTTCAATAGTATAAGCATTAAAGCTGCAATCTACTATAGTTTCCAACCAATTTTTGAAGCCATGGTTCTGATACAAACAGTGTTCAGTTCCTTGTCCACATTATATTTTTGAAAGGGTTCTATGACTAGGTTCTAATGGGTTCTAATGGGTCTAGGTTGCTTTGCGAACTTCTAACTTTTTTCTTGACATGTGCTTTGTAACTTTTAACAAACACCTCATGCAATATCACTTGGAAAGCTATTTTATTTCTTGCACAGGCGTTGTAATATATAACTGTTAATACTATTTATATATTTGAAAGGTATAAAAGGCAGTCATTAAAGCAAACCTCTGTATAGATATTACTCAAAGCATTAACAACGTAACAGGGAAATGACGTGTTGCAATACAAGCTAATTTTAGCTGCTCAGTAACCTCTAAAGTTTTTTTAAAGGGGCTTCTCCAAAAGCAGTATTTTACATCAACAAATCTGTAGCTGTGTCCATTTTCTATATCCTTAAAAAATGTTGGCTTGCTAACTCTTCATACTTTATTTCTGTAGTATGCTGCAGCTTTAATCAACATTTCAGAAGGCGCTGGTTTATGTTTTCCTTCAAATTATCTTTTCAGATTCTTTTCTGAAACACTCTTGCTGAAATCAGTACATATATGTAATATTGGTCAATCTTTCATAAGGTTATTCATCTCTTTGACGGCATCAGCATTGGTGTTTTTTTTTAAAAAAACAACAACACTTCAACCAAAAATTTAGTAGGTATTTTTTTCAATGCTGAATCTTGCCTTTTTATTTTAAATTTCACTGTCAATTTTTGCAGTGATTCTTTTAAGTGAATCTGTGGGCATTTTCGCCTGTGGTCTTGCCAGAACTTTAGCGAATTACAATGCATATATGTCTATTTATTCAATATTCATCATATTATATCTATTTGGAAAAAGAATTTTTTCTTGTAGTGCCTCTTAACAAAGCACAATTTTCCGCCTTTTCGTGAAGTAAGAGAAAACTAAAAAAAAAATGGTGTTATTGCGGTATCAACAATGTGAATGAGGATTACCATATTGTAAATGTTCTTTTTCCATGTAAATCAACTTGATCTTTGTTATCACTAAGTGATAATTAAATTTTAACTTATGTGCATTGTTAGTCTGTTAGAATTTTTTGGTTGTTAAAATTAAACACATTCAGTAAATGACTTAATTTGTGAAATCATTTTTGGGGGTACATCCGTTTTCCTTCCCATCTTCCTGAATTGATACAAAATCTAAAGAATGAAAAAAAAAACAATTTTATTTTACAAATATTGTACAAGCTACAATAATCTTAACTGTGGGTTTTTGTGGGTTTTTTTTTTTTTTTTGCCATAAAATGTAAGTTTGAATTTAACATTGGCCTTTGTGCCAACTTTTGTTTCTATAATATTGAAAAGATGGAGATTGTAATTAGTTGAATGAGGCAAAAATTGTAGGTAACTCCTGGACAAATTAATTATATTGAAACTATTTTATTTTCCCTTTTTGGGAGGTATCTTTTTGCTTCCAGAAATCAGCCATATTTCCAAATCCATCTCTTTCTCTCTATATATGCAAAACTATATTGCTCCATTTGTCAAAAAGAACCCTAAATTCACACACGTTTGAAGCAAGTATATCTGTATCTTTGTTCATTCCAAACCAAGTGAGGACAGAGATGCAGCTACATTCCAAAAGTATATCAGTATTTGGGATGGTCAAATGTTCTTTCAGTCTTCCAGTTTGGCTGAGATTTGTTACTATGCAAGCCAATAATTTTGGCAGCATCAAATGCCCCTGTGCACCAGAAAAGTCATCCCACTCTTCTAATATAAAAAACTTTTGATCATAAACTTTTTGAGAGCCAGTTTGGTAGAATAGTTAAGGCATCATGCTAGAAACTGTAAGACTATGAATTTTATAAAAATAAACATATTCAACAGAAGTTACAATTAACATCTTTAATGGTTGCATCTCTTCAAATGGGAACAAAACAGTACAACAAACAAACGGACCTATATATCAAGCAAATCAGAGCTCCTCCTTTTTTTATCTTTTACTACTAAATTTCAATGATCACAAGGAAATGGCTCCTGGGTATCTTAAGCATCTTCTCCTTATGAATCCATGAATATAAAAGGAAACCCACTCTCAGAAGCTTAAGTCTCTGTAGATACCTCACCATCATCCCACCTTTGTTCCTGATGCTAAGATGATGAAAAGCAGGGAAATGATATGGCAGGAAAAGCAGGGAAATGATATGGCAGGAAAATCCCTTAGATACTTTGATTCTGGATTCTTTTATTCCTCTATAACAGGGATGGGGAACTCTGGCCTTTTATGACTTTTGGATTTCAATTCCCAGAATTCCTGACCAACCAAAATTCTAGCAATTGAAGTCCACAAGTCTCTGGGTACAGAGGTGGGGAATTATGGATGTCCACAGCACAGCAGTCCACAAGTCTCTGAGAGTCCACGAGTCTCTGAGAGCAGAGGCAGCCATGCCAGCCCAGAATTCTGGGAGTTGAAGTCCACAAGTCATAAAAGGGCCATAATTCCCTACCTCTGCTCTGTAGTATGTGTGAAAAGATATGCAAATTTAGGAGTTGGCAGACTTAATTCTCTCCTGTTGCTGACAACAGAAGAAATCCATGTCTACTTTTTCCTGAAAGTCAACATCTTATTTATGAGCTGACATATCTTGTCTAGTACTGTTATTGGGGCTAAGATATTTGGGATTTTCCTCAAATTAGAATAAAATAGGCACCTTTGCAGCAAGCCCTCAGAGAGAGCATCAGATTTCTCCCTGGAACTCCATCTTACATTGAAAAGTAACCTCTTGATTCCAAGATGGCATCTTCTCAAAGCTGAATTTAATTTGGGAAGAACAAATTGCAATCATGGTTATTTCTTTCATGGGTATTGGAAAATATTTCTTAAACACATTATTTTGTCTCCCCCCCATCCCCCATTGCATGGAAATTCAAATAGATCTTTTAGCTTTTCAATAAAGAATACACAATATCTGAATAATTATCAAGCATGCAACATAATAAACATGTAAAATTGTGTGGTGGTATAGCCTTACTGAATTGTTTAGTATCAGAAACTTGTAAAGGCTCTTTGAAGAACAGATAATCTACTGAAATTTGCTGTTTATAACATTCAAAACAATCCAAACAATCAACTGAATACCATTTGCAATATATTTTATCAATTCAGAAAGTTTGGGAGGAGGGAGATTATGTAGGTAAGCACTCTAAAAGAACATACGGGCACTTCTTACAAATTTTTGAAAAATGATCATTTGGTAGGCTATTATGGCAGAAATATTTTTATTAATGCTGCTTTTTCACTATACTTACCTGCTGCTGTTGTCTCTTGTCAAACATATTTGAATCTCACAGACATATGTATTTCCATTTTAAATTGAATGTGAGTGGAAAAAATAAACATAGAAGTGTTTTTCCCCTTAATTATGGTTATGAACATACTGTCTCTCCCCCCCCCATTCCCAAACCTTTAATTCATTATTAGTTTTGTACCACTTTTGCAAATAAGAAGAAGAATGAATCAAAACATTCTGGAATGATCACTTTAGGAAATCTAATATACATTTGCCAAATGTTGTAAATTGACTGGGTCCTTGAGTAGGAAAAAAAATCAATGTACAAAATTATCTCCTAATTTCCACTTATAATGCAAAGCATACAACAGCAATTAAAAAAAAAAACTATCTCCAAACAAACCAATCTTATGTTAACCAACAGTATGTGATGAAAAATAATCTAATACTTCCTGTATCTAGGAAGACAAGATTGATGGAATCTTGATGCAAAATATTCAGCAACTTTAATAAAATATGTGAATTATTCTTTCTAAGTGTTCCTACGCTCCCTTACACACATGCTGGTATGGTCCAGCCAAAATTAAGCAGGAATAATTGCTTTCAAGACCAATGAAGCAACATGAATCGTGATTAAGGATAAAGACAATGTTAACAAGTGTAGGCATTAACCCCTCGATCATGCTTTCCTTGCTTTTTAATCTCAGTAATAAATAAGAATAGACGGATTCTTAACGCCTGCTGTAATGTGTACTTAAATATAGATCACCCAATTAATTAAAATAGGTATTGATTAATTTTAATGGCAAAATTGCTCCAAATATGGATATGAATATTGTATAAAATGGTGGGGGTGGCAAGTTAAAAGCCCTTAGCCAATAGATCTTCTCAAGGGAAACTAAGTACTGATTCAGCCATATGCGATCAAACCAGGGACGGATTTCAAAACCTGTCACTACTGGTTTGCTTGTGGGCGCGTGCATGCTCACATGCATGTGCAACCGGGTGTATGGGTGGGTGGGCAGGCGGAGCCTCCGCCGCTGCCACTACCAGTTTGCCTGATTTGGGGCAAACCGGTAGCAACCACCACTGGATCAAACTGGACTGCCCACTACAAAAAAATATTTTCCCAAGGAAAGTCAGCTTAGTATCAGAATATTTAGAAAACCAAGGAATCACAATAAGCTGATTTTCATTGCCATGTATCTTCCTATAATGCCCAGTTATAGGAAGACATATAAATGACCCCACAAAATAACCTCACAAAAAAGATGCCAGGCTTTGAACAATCCTGAATTGGATTCGCACCTCACACGGCATCTGCTGGGACTCTGTATAAATAAGGCATAGTATCCTCCCCTGAGTGTGACTGCAGGATTCTACATCAAACTAGATTATATCATGACTGGCTGTAAACTGAGGGCATATAACGGTGCAGTATCTTATTTTTTTAATATAAATGATGCTGTGCTTCAATGGCCTAGAGATTGATATTTGAACATAGATCTTTTAAAATTTATATTTTATTGGGTTTTGCCAATCTAGTTGAAATGTTTATTTAGATTGTTAGTCCATGTATGATGTGCTATATGCTAAATAAATAAATGATAAATTAAAAAAAGATAATGGGAAACAAGGAGGGACCTGGAAGAGCAGAAGAAAGTGACTCTCAGTAAGGAAATTATTAATGATTGATTATTTGCTCTCATGTCATCTTTGACTTCTAGCCACCACATAGATAGATTTTCTCTATGATGATCTCTCCCTAACTTTGTCATTCAGGTGTTCCATTTGTGAATTCATCATCACCACTGTCATTGAATCCACCCACCTTACTGCTAGTTATCCTCTTCTACTTCCTTCCATTCTTTTTAGTAATAAAGCCTTTTCTTGAGAACTTGGGCTCTTCTTACATATTGAAAGTAGGTTGATTTAAACCTGGTCATTTGTGCCTCAAGTGAGAAATATGGGTTGATGTGTTTGATAAGTTGTTTGTTTATTTTCTTGGTGGTATTTCTGTGGTATTCTCTAACATGTCAGTATTGTATTCTCAGTATCTATCTGCTACGAAGTCCAAGAAAAGGAAATTATATTCCCAATATATAGATATTACTTCTGTTTTTTCAAAACTTCATTGTTTTTGTACCCCCTTCTATTATAGTTACACGCTAATGGTTTCACTAGGTATGTTTTATGTTATATACAATGAAACCCTTTGCTATTGTATTCTGATTTGCCTAAGTCTGTAAAGAAAGACTGTACCTCCACTATCCATCCTCATTTAGAACTGTAACCATGTTGTGCTTCAGTATAATGTGCTGCTCTCCAATTCAAATGTACCACTAAAAATGTATCTATAGAGTGGTCGTTTTGTGTTGGTGAATCAATGTTGTGTATTCCCAAATTTTGTGGCAAAGAGAACATTTTCTGTTTCAAAGGTCAAAATGTTACACAGAGGGATGAAAATTAGTCCTGAAGAACAACTGCATAGAAATAATCTCTGTAAGCATCATTCTTGTTCATGTTCATGTTCATATACATAACTCACAGTATGGGAAATCACTGTTGATACCCCAAAAATGGGGAGAAACATTTCTAAGCAAACTCCACCCCTTTTGTCTATGCATTGTGATGTTGCATGGATGAACTACATAGACTTGAGCTTGCATCATGATGTCACATTTCATCCTTTTGACAAAACCTCCAGATTGTAAAGATGCCTCCGTAATGCAAAAGCAACTATGCAGGAAAGTGTTTTTTAATAGCCAACAGCCAGTCTATCCTTTCACTAGGATCTCTGAAATGATGCTTCCTATCATCGCCACTGAACAGGATGAACCCACCTTTCATGAACGTCAATTCTGAAATTAGGTGGCCCAGCAGTATCTGTTCAGTATGGCCCATGGCATGAGCAAAGTCCAAACTTTATACTCTTTTTTGTATTTTTGATTGCTCAAGGAAGTTGAGATAAAAAAAAGGGTGCCTAATGCTTTACAGCTATTGAAGGCTCCTATTTTACCTCTTAAAACCCCTGAAATCTTTTGCTAGTCTGCTCACTTTTGGAGAGTGGCCTAATGTGTCTTGTAAAACCTGGTGATATCTAAGAGCCAACTGAAATTGTCCCTCCCCCAAATGAAATCCTCTTCAAAAAAAAAAAAAAAAAAAAGGCACAGTACACTTCAGATCCACATTCCCCCATGATTCCAGGTAGTAACTGCTTATTGCAAATCCAAATCAGTTAGGCAAGGGTCCTCTCTGTGAAATGCCATCTCACACCCAGTGTTTGAGTTCTTATAAGAGATGCCTAGATGCTCATCACCAACACCAGTGAAGGCTGGCAAAGCATTTTCTGTTTACACAGGAGTGGATGGAAGAAACAAAATTGTAACACTAAGATAACAGTAGGTGCTTTTGAAGCCAGTTTGGCTTCAAAATATTTCCAAGAAGAAAAATGGTATGCTAGGCTTCCTTGATAGATTTGAGAGTGTACATGTTGGAACAGATGAAAAATGCAGACTGAATGCTGTTAACTTTTGGGTGGGCGAGATGGCTATTTTTATGGGAAAATAGGGTAGCCCTAGAGATGGGGAATTTGTTCTGGTTATGGCATAGAGAAGAAACCCATTCAGATTTCGTCATTGAATACCAGAGATATCTACAGGAGGTTCAAGGTAACGGTGGTGATGGGGATAGTAGTGATGAAAGCAACATGGTGTCAAATCAATTCATACCAAAAGGGGATGCTTGCACTGTGATGGTGGATCACTGTTTTCATCATTTTGTGGATGCCTTTACTGAATGTGTTTTCCATTCTTTTAATATTTAAAGCACAGTAAAACTAAGAGGTTTTGCCACAATTTGCCTCAATTTCTCATTGATTTGGTTTGATTTGCAGATTTTCTGAAGGTCAATTATCTTGATTAAACAATCATTTTTTTTATCACCCACATACATTTGAGAACATGCCCTATGTATACTAAGTGACATATTTCATTGGGCCTAAGCCTTCTCTTTTCTTCTCTTTTTCACCATAAACTATTTTTTTAAAAAAATATTGTAGAAATCCTGTATGATATAATATTGAAACCAGCAATAAACAGCTAGGAGTTACTACCTGCCACGGGGCAGTTACTGCTTCTCAACCTCAATTCTTTTTATGGAATGGAAATCATTACAGCAAGCCACACAATGCAACTGTGAAGCAGAGAACCATTGCACACTTCAGTTTCATACCACAAGTCAGAGGGCTGTTTGCCACTGATTGAGTGTAATTGACATTATAGCAGAAAAGAAATTTGGTTGTGTTGCCAGATTACATTTCATGTATGCTGAAAAATCAAGCTGTGTTCCAGAAATCCATGTCCTGTAAACATTATGGATATTACTCTCACAATTAGGAAATATATTATTTTTAAAGCCTTGGACTTTTTGATAGAATCTAAGCTAGGACCCAAGCCACTCAGAATATGCTTCCATAAAATGAAAACATACTTTTATTTCCTTAGCATTATTCTACCAAATAAGTGTTATCTATTTACAATTCTTCATTTTTTTTTGTCATTTTCTCTTACAAACATATTGTGTAGGCTGGAAAGCAACAACAACAACAACAACAACAACAACAACAACAACAACAAAGAAATAAGTCAGAGAAAATATTAGGGGGTAGATTTAGAAATTAACCTGCTTCTCTTGGATGTTTAATAAACAGAAAATCTTATGAACAGTAGAAACCATTCAGCTAATTGGTTATTGGCTTTCCCAATACCTTAACTAGACAAATTTCAGGTGACCTGAGGCTAATAAAACCTTGATGCTGAAGGAACATTCTTTATATATTTTAAATTGACTTTTTCCTTTTATAAGGTTTTTATTTCACTAAATAACTCTCATTCACTCATTCATTCATTTAAAAAAATATATAGAGTATGCTGCCCATCAAATTAGAGTTTTATTATAACAGCTTGAAAGTGCTGAAGTTATCTTTTTAAAAAACAAACATTAAAACAGTTCTTATAAATGGATACCAACAGACTGATTGATTGATGAATCAATCGATTGATGATTATGTGCTGTCAAGGTGTTAGCTCTTAGCAACCCCATAGATAGATTTTCTCTATCAACAGAACATACCAATCATAAAATTTATCAATAATAAAAGCATAGACAAAAAATAAGTGAAAAGCTCCACTATGGCAATAAGAATACATTAAATGGCTGAGAAGACTGAATACATTGCGAAATAATGCGAAATAGAGCATAAAGTTTGTTCCAGGTATGCCCATCTGATTAGGCCATTCCAGAATGGGGGACATCACTGTAACAGTAGGTGGGAAAGACCTTGAGAGATGGGAGAAAGAGATGCTGCCTAGGAAATGGTCAGATAAGAATGTCTATGGAGATTCTCAGTCATCCAGATCATGGTTGTCCCAAAGGTACTTTTCAAGAGGCAACTGGACTTTCTTTGTTTTTCCATGAAGACATTTCACTTTTCATCCAAGAAGCATCATCCAAAAAGAAATCTGAAAGTACATTTCTCCCTCCGCCTCTGTCATTGATCTTAGATACTTGTAGACGCATACAGGAAAATGTGTTACTTCAAATACTGTAATCACAAACTGTGATGTATGAGATAACCATCCTCTTGAACTGGATTCTTCCAACCCCTGGGTTGAAGGGTCTGGAAAAATTCAGTTTATATAATTCTAGTATGAAAACGGCAGTGCTCTAATTGTTGAATAAATGTAGATATCTCACATGCTATAAAAATAATGTTCAAGATATTGCAATCTAAATTTAGACAAAGGATGAAACATAAACATCTTGTTAGGAGAGACAATGGTACCTATGATTAGACTGCTAACTTTTGATGGATTATGGAAAAAGTTAGGAAAATACAAAAATGATGTATGTCTTTGCTTTATTGTTATATAATGTCTTCTGACTATAGAGATCACAACACATTGTGAATAAGCCTTTAAAAATGGGTGTTTAGGACATCTTATCTGTCTATTGAAAAAATGATATGACTAGCATACAACAGAATGGAATATGGAATTCCAAACTAATAAACAAATGCACCAAAATCGTATACTGTCATATTTTTTTTAAATTTATATGCAGATTCTAACCTGAGAAATGCTGGACTAGAATAAACATTGGAATTAAAATTGCTCAGAGAAACATCAGAAATTTTTAGATATGCTGATGACATTCCTTGAACGGCTGGAAGTGAGGAAAATTTAACTCACTCATTTGTTAAAGATGAAAGAAGAGAATGAAAAAGCCAGTCTTCTGTTCAATATTAAAACAAACAAACAAACAAACCATGATTAGATCAACAGAAACACCCTATGAAAATAGTTAGCGAAGACCAGTGGTGAAATGTAAAATTTGTGGGTGTGGCTTGGTGGGGGTGGGTAATATGACTGAGTGGGCGTGGACAACTTTTTTTTTTTAACTTTTAAAACCATTTTTTTTTTGCAACCTCTTTGGCTGAAGAGGTCGTACAAAAAATGCTTTTAAAACCTCTGACGATCCCAGCTGACTTGCCTGATTGGCAGAGGCTTTCTTTTTTTTTTTTTAAAGCCTCTGACGATCCCAGCTGACTTGCCTGATCGGGAGAGGCTTTTTTTCCTTTTAAAAACATTTTTTTGGCCAAAGAGGTTGTAGAAAAAATGCATTAAAAGCCTCTGACGATCCCAGCTGAGTCGCACAATCATCAGAGGCTTTTTTTTTTACCTTTAAAAGCATTTTTTTAGCCTAAGAGGTTGTAGAAAAAATGCTTTTAAAAATAATAAAAAAAAGCCTCTGATGATTGCGTGGCTCAGCTGGGCAATGTGGGGGAAGCAGGGATTTTTGCTACCGGTTCTCCAAACCACCCGCCTCCATCGCTACCTGATCAGGCGATCCGGTCTGAATCAGGAGCATTTCGCCCTGGCGAAGACGGTTATGATTTTATTTATTTTATTAAATTGATTATAGCTGCCCACTCCAGTATATTTTAGAGATTAGATTTTATTTATTTATATGGTTTATATAGCCACCCATCTCACACTTACCATGATTCACAGAATCTCATAATAACTTAACAAGATTTACAGAAAACCCACCAAACCTACCCCCCCTTACTGATTTTGAGTAAAGATGCCATTATTTAATGAGATCTGGATAACTGAATGAGATTGTGCCCGTTTCTTTCTAAATTAAAAATAAATAATTATTTTTGACATTTTGTAGCTACTATCTAAGGGACATTGTTGTGCACTGGCACCAGTGACCATCATGATGCTAGCTCCTCAGACAAACTAATCAAGCTCTTTCTAATCTCAGCAGTTTTGCTTATGCTTTGCTTTCTTATATTTCATTTGCCCTGTTTACAGTTACAGTATGTACATTTTAAAAATATCTTTTTTTCCATACAAAAATAGAACTTTTGTGTTTGCATTTTAATTTAAAGAAACATTTCTGCATGCATTTTGGTATTGTTTTGAACTGAAAACTATCAACACTGAAGAAAGAGTAACTGTGTTCCACATATGAACCTGAGAAGTACCCAATAAGTTCCATTATTTCACTTGAAAAGACTTGATATTGTCTGAGCGGAGTAGAAGAAGACGTCCAAGGCAGAGCAGACACATGTCATTGAGAAGCCACCTTGAGTTAATCATTGCATCTCCATGTAAAGAGGGGAAAAGCTCCTGCCCCAAATCCTGCCTTGCTGCTTTTAATCCAGAGCAGGGATGTCAAACTAAGGCCCAGGGGCCGGATCCAGCCCGTGATGTGCTTAGATCTGGCCCATGGGGTCACCCTGAAAACAGTGAAGGACTGACCCACAGTGCCTCTGCCAGTGAAAATGGAGGTCGTGAGGGCTCTGTTTTCGCTGGCAGAGGGTTATAGGAGGCCGTCGCAGGTGAAAATGGAGCTCGGGAGCCCATTTTTGCTGGGCCACTACAAGCGTCCCCAACATGAGTGATGTTGAGCTGGTCATGCCCACCCTGGCCACATCTACCCCAGCCCCTCAGCCCTCCAAACACAACCCTGATGCGGCCCTCAATGAAATCGAGTTTGACGCCCCTGATCTAGAGTTTACTGACAATATTAAATTGGGCATATTGATGGATTCACTTGACCTGAATAAATCATATTGTACTGTGCAATAAATAATATTGCATTTATAATTAAAATGCAAAATACATTGGTTTTATATATATATTTTTTTACTTGCTCAAAAGCTGGGTATTAACAGCCTCTTAAAATTCTCCATCCAGTTGGTGAGTATAGAATTTGGGTAGAGGCTTTCTCCCAATTTTCTCATTATATATCTAGGGCAAGCCCCTGCTCAGAAGTGAACAGAGTGCTGTTGTTTAATGGCAACGTTGGAAACTAGGGAGGCTGCAACCACTACAGATAAGGAACACAATGTATACACAAACCAAAACATTAAATAAAGGGAACCATGTTCTCTTCATGAGTCTCTGAAATTCTTGTTTCCTTTGGAAAAAATGTCTAAAGCAAGAGACATGATAATGGGGGTCTGACGCATGTTAAGATTCTGCTTGTGACCTCTAGTCAGTACTCAGCTTTCTTCAAGTAATGGGTAAGGTTATGAGACATGAAGTGTGAGACATTCACCATGATAAATGCATGATAAGATGGACCCAAGTAGTGCGGGTGCAACTTGTAAAATGGGATAAAAAATTAAAACAAATTAAAAAAACAGCTTTCCTTAATCAGAGGAGTTACTTTCCATGCTCCTAATGATGCAAAATTATTGTTCTAAAATTACTTTCTGATTTCTTTTTTTTTTTCTAGCATGGATGGCATGCTTAAAACATTTAAAGTAAACAGTATATCGTATGGTTCTTCCTCTTTATTTTCTGGATGATTGACTTCATTTTTCCCCTGATCGTAATTGGATAATAGAAATTCTTGAAATAAAATCTTTGAATGCATCTAAATAACTTCAGTTCTATAATGTCGAAAGCTATTTTCCCCTTCAATCTTCTTTAAAAAAATCTTTTAAAATCTGTCATCTTGTGGAGAAGAAAAATCTACATGGCACACACACACTTTCTTCTGAACCTCTTGCCCTCATTTCAACAGGATTCAGCCAAGGAAAGCTTTCTGGTGGGCTTTATGTAGATGGCCCACTATATAGGCCATTTACATCCTGATCTTTATGCTGACAACTAGAGCACATCCTTCTTGGATCTGGGCAACTGCTACAGTACATTTAGGCCTTTCCCTCCAGAGAAGACTCTGAAGGAAGGAAAATCTGCCTTTTTGTCAGAAAAAAAATGTCCATTTCAGAAAAGGCAGCCACAGCCATAAGTCTCTGTGTATTAATGATTTAACTGTGGAGATGGTTAGTAGGATCATATTTCTGGGTGCACAGCTGGTGAGCACCGGTGAAGAGGGCATAGCAGTGCCTGCATTTTCTGCATCGTATGAGAAAAGCACATCTTCCTTCCCCTATCCTTACCACTTTTTATAGAAGGGTGATTGAAAGCATCTGGTCATATTGTATTACTGTGTGGTTTGGAAGTATTACTGTTTTGAACAGGAAGGCTGTGCAGAGAGTGGTGAGGACAGCAGAAAAGATTATTAGACGTTCACTTCCTTCTATCTGGGACTTAACAGCTAAGTGCTGTTTGAGCAGGGTCCACAGTATTGTCAGGGACACATCCTTTCCATGACAGGTTTTCTTTGTTACCTTCTGGAAGAAGGCTTTGTGGTATCCAAAGTAGGACAACTAAATTCTGTAATAGTTTTGTAGCACATAGTATCAACCTTTTTAACTCTCAAGACTCTTTTTTCTGCTATGTATTCAAAATGGACTATGATTAACATATATATGTGTGTGTATGTATATATATATGTGTGTATATAAAGAGCATATATATGTGTGTGTATGTATGCATGTATGTGTATGGATATATACATTTTTTTGAGAGAAAGCATCAGAATTTCACTTTTTAATGTGTGCCAGTGTGTTCACAGAAAAGAATGTCAATAAGAGTTACCTTATCTTATCTTTTTTATGAGACAGCAACAACTTGGTAGGTATTGTAACACAGAGAATTTCTGGCCTATAGGTATCTTCATCCCAAAATTGGATAGCCAGACTAATGGTGAATATTTGCCTTTTAACTACCAGTTCAATTTACTGTAGCTTATACACTGTCTTTAAACAGCGTATTGTTAGAATTGTTCCTTTGCCTTCCTCTCTTCTTTCCAATTTATATTAAATTAAACCTGCCCACCCTCATCCCACCCCAGCCTTGTTCTAAGAAATTAGCCTCTGGTTTTAATCTGAACCTTTTCAGAAATTTTAGAAGCCGATAACAGTAATTATTGCTCTCGGACAAACAGTTATAAACTTTATTATGCAGAATCTCATTAGGACAATATGTCTATCCTAGCACTGTGCAAAATCCTTTGGATGGCATTCCTTGAAACAGCTCTCTCTCTCTCTCTCTCTCTCTCTCTCTCTCTCTCTCTCTCTCTCTCTCACACACACACACACACACACACACACACACACACACACACACATACACACACACACACACAATCAAAATTAGAAGAAAATAGAAAAAACTGAGAAGATTAAGAAAACATAGATGTAAGATTTCTGTCCTGCTTTCCATCAAATAAGGCTTTCTTTCTTCTTCCTCCTTTCTCTTTAACCCCCTTTTAAAATCCCCAAACCCATAAATCATAAGTTCAGCCTTTTCTTCTTTCAACCAACAATCCATACAAGGTTTCCAGTCTTTCATAAAACTTGTATTGTTTTTCCCCTGACCAAACTGGTTTTCTAAGCTCTGTCAATTTATAATCCAGTCTTCTGCAATGAATATTTCATCATTTCCCCATCTTTACCATATATAACACTAATTGAGGGGTGCTTGATGCTCTCTGAACTTGGTTGTTTTCTGGCAGATGTTTCATTACCCAAACTAGGCAACATTACCAGCACTAATGATATTACCTAGTTTGGGTAATGAAAAGTCTGCCAGAAAACAACCAAGTTCAGAGAGCACCAAGCACCCCTAATTTCAACCCTGGGCTACAAATATTCTCCTGTATCGGTACAATACTAGTTTTCCAGATTTCTTTTTCCAGTTAGCATCCATAAAACTCAATAGAAATAATTCTAGTTTCATTGCAATATTAATCTGCAGTAGCTTTGACATTGTTATATAAATTTGCACCCAAAATCTCTTCACTTTTTCACAAGTCTGCCCTGCATGATTAAAAAGCTCCCTCTTCTTTCTGACACTGGTTTGATAGTTCTATATACATTTTTGACAGCTTAATCAGTATCATGGAAGTAGCTTTTTGCTCTATCTTATGAAATAGCCAATGGTAAGCAAGCTAGTATGTTATTGGTGACATGCTATAGTATAGAATGTAGTGTGTATTATCAGTTTTTAAGGTTCTTCAGATGTAACTAATTGGTTTGTATTGATCCAAGGCTTAATAAAATGCATATTTATCATATGCAGCATGCGAGTGCTGGTCTTCTCCCATGTAAAATTGGAAGTGTCTTGGCGACGTTTCGACGAAGTCTCATTCGTCATCTTCAGGCTGGTGTTCTCGGCTTCGTGCTTCCAGGAGCAATCGAAGACCCGAATAACCAAAGACCTACATACAAACACCCGCAAAAACCTGAGAATATATATATATATATATATATATATATATATATATATATATATATATATATATATATACACACACACACACACACACACACACACACACACACATACATACATACATATACATACATACATACAAATAAAACATGAGGGGAGCAGAAGCATTAAATGTACACAAGGATATAACACATTGCTTTGATACACAGAAGAAAAATATAGATACCTCTTTAGTAGGCTGTTCCTACTAAAGAGCTTGGAGACGATCCATTGCTCCTTTTCCTAGTTTGTTTAGTATCAACACAAGTACAAACTTGTGTTTGAACTCACTGAGGCTTTACTTTGATTTTCATCTTTCAGCTTGTAAAAGACATCACAACCCTAAAGAAAGGTTTTCAGATAGATAAAAACACTGTTTAAGAGCTTAACCAGAAACGCAAACTATCTAATAATAAGCGTTTGTAGATCCTTTAAACAAAAGGAAGAAGGATCTATTTTCTGTTTTATAAACTGCTGAGAAATGTCTGTAACTGAAAGTGCATCAAATGAAACAAACAAATAATTAATGAATTACTTCCTTCTTTCTGCTGGCTTCTTTTATGAACAAACAATAAACAAGAATATAGCATAAGAAAGCTTCATTATCACCTCATTCACTTGCCAGTTCAAGAAGGGTCAACTGATTGCCTTGGCCCTTCAGCAGAAGATCTTAGCTCTACTTTGGCGAAATTCCACTTCCTGACATCCCTTTTGCATTCCGAACACTCTAGCAATCTTTGTCTTCCTCCATCTTGGGGGGGGGGGGGTCATTTGAAATGAGATGCTGCTTTTCCTTCTACCTCAAGGAAACCTGAGGAGGAAATGTAGGGCTGAACTGGTTACTAGTAGCTTTTTTAAAAATGTTGATTGTTAATAAACCAAATACAAAACAAAGATCAGTCAAAGAGATGACACAAAGACTGAAATGAAAAGTCAATTCTGTCTTTTAAAAAATAATTCTTAAATACATCCTTTACGCCTTAGTACTTTGAAGTTAGTGCTCATACTTTGTATGCAAAAGTTTCAGGCCAAATCTATCATTTCATTTTTCTATTTTTCATTTTTTGCACTTATTGCTAATCATTTTTCCATGGACTCAGCCCATTCACTACATTCACTTTGAGATTTCTTTCTTTAAAAAAAAAATTATACTAAAATTGTATAAATTTGAGGGCACATTTTCTCCCAAATATGTGTTTTTGTTTGCCTAAAAGATAAAGATTTTGCTTAAAAAAATTATATATTAATTCATGGATTCATTTTTCACAATACTCATATGTACATTTTTATGTACATGATTTTCAGAAATATGTGCAACTTATTGCATACAAATAGTCCTCATTTAATTATTTACTTTTATTTAATTGCCGCCCATCTCATTTTAAATGATTCTTGTACAGCAACCATACACAGTTACAACAGTGATGAAAAAATAACTTTGTAATGATGTAACAAAGTAACGATGACTACTTGTACTTTTGTGTGTATGTGTGTGTGTTTGTGTGTATGCGTTAACTCCAGAAAAGTTACACTTTAGTTTGAAAATGACAAATACATTGATAACTTGTAGGCATGGCGGAAACTTTACAGAACTACTTCTATGGAGTAATTAGAAGTACAGTATGTACAACATACTGATGACCATTTGACAATATTTATGTGTTGTCACCCATTTGTGTGTGTGTGAGGGGTGTGGGGTTACTGGTTTTAATTTTTTTATATATTGCCCAGAGTCACTGAGATATAAATCTTCTAAATAAGTAAAATAAATAAATAAAATTTAGCAAATAAAATTGGAATGATCACACATTTCCCTGTGGTTTACTTAGAGGAAAAGCTGAAACGTTAAGACAATGATGAGCATAAGATAATTAGACATTTGGGTGACAGTGTAAATCAGCAATTTTTCAATAACTATTAATTTAATAGTAACAATTATCAGCTCTAAAGAAGACTCTAAGAATTATTGTTTTTAGTCACTTTAATGTGGATTTATATTTCTAGATATGCAAGTCATCTCACTGTAGGACTCAAGGGGATCATAGATACTGTTTTTGCTCCTTTAGCTATCATTTCATCCTTGCATATAACTTCTATAGCTAGAAAATCGTCATCATCATCATCATCATCATCATCATCATCATCATCATCATCATCTGAACTCTAGAAGCCTGAAAACTACCCTACCTCACCTTATGAGATATGCAATACAATCCTTTGTTTCTTTACTTGGTGAAAAGTTATTTTGTGTTCAGTGAATCTAAGAACTATAGAACACAGATAAGTGTGCAGATGAGATCCTTCAGGATATGATAGCTTCATCTCAGTCTCAGGATTACATCTCCCTTGTTGCCTTGGAAAGGGAAAACATCATTCAAGGAAAAGCGAGATATTCTCATAACAGGAATTCAATCCAGTATTTTATATATTGATGATACTCCTATGGGGTAGAGGGTTTTTGATAATTGGTTATTTGGTCATTAGAAACAGAGACAGGTACATTTATAATAGATATACAGTATAGACCACATGGAGAATTGCCTGCCTAGTACAAAGTTGAATATGGCTTGCACTATCATTCTAGATACATAATAAATATTGCTGGGGAAGAGACAATGATCACAGTCCATCTTGCTACCAATGATATTGGGAAATAGAGTAGGATATGCTTGGGGACTCAATTGGGATTGATAAAACTGAAAAACCACCTTTCCCACAGACAGGCCAGGATAGACCAGGGAAAATTCTCTGATCTATTGGTCTCAAAACCAATAAGCAATAAGTATTGATATTCTGCAGAGTTTCATGATGAGAACAGAAAAACCACTATTGCTTGAATTATTCAATGAGAATATAAATGCAAAACTTAAACCCCAGAGAAATGAGCGGTTTACTTGTCAGGATTTAAAATTCCTAATGGATTAAAAAATTAACATTAACAAATCTCATCACACTGAGAAAGAGGAAATCTAATGCTTGGGGTAATAATATTGGCACACAACCATGCTCCTGCACTAAAAAACCTGTGCCAATAAATATGTCTTAGATCTGCTTTTTATTAAGAGCAGCAACAAAATACACCCATTGCTTAACTTCAATATATCATTGAATATAATTTAGAAGAAATTAAGTGGAGAATCACAAATCATTTTCATACTTTCCTTCTGTCCATCTCCTTCCTTCCAATTAAATGAAACCACTTTCTCTCCTCAACTCTGCCCTAAGAATGTGTGGAAATCCTACAATATTTGGTTCCTGCAGTAAAGAAAATGCAGACAACTCCTCTTATCTATTGTATTGTGTCACTGGTGCTATGGCCATAGTGCAGTTCTCCCCCTGTACAGAATATGACCTGTCAGTACAGGGGAAGCAAACCATAGGCAGGTTTCTTCAGATTGGAATACTTTTTGCCAGGGCTCTCTATGTTATATCTGCATATAAGCTTCATTCAATGATCTTTAATCACTCTAGGATAAGTGGGATGTTCACTTTGCTCCCTGTAAGCTGGAGGAGAACTTTGGAAAGAAGAAATATTTTTTATTCATATAGGCTCTTCATGTGATTTAGAAGCCTAGAAGATCAAGTCTCTTCTATATTCTTCAGAGTGCCTTGATAAGTAGAGAAATCTGGCTGCAGGGGCTATCCTTCCACCTCATGGATGATTGAGCATTTCTTCTGTTATGGATTGATTCAGGTAGAACTAGAACTCAAATGGATTTTTATTGTTTATTGTCTCCAAAAAGCTTTCTTTCTTGAAACTACCTGCATTTTCTGCCTAAAGGCTTCCCCAAATGTCTACTGACCACAAAATCAAACCAGAGTGCAGATATTGTTTCTTATTCTCACTCTGAATTGACAAGTGTTTCCATCAATCCTAATTTAAGTATCTATAACTAGCACTTTATGTCTCAATGCTTGCTTCAGGCTTGCTTGCTTTGAATAAACATAGGAGATAATTCCTTGTGATTCTAGCAATTAACACAAGAGCAGATGGTGCTTAGGTGTGCTGCCTTCCACCATTTTGGTGTTCTCTCAGCAACTTGCCAAGCAATGGGAAAGTCAATTCAGTTAGCAGGGCAATTCCCTAGCATGGTATCATCCTTTTTGGCAAACCAACAAGATATATAAATTATCTAAAATAATAAAATAAAATAAAATAAAATAAAATAAAATAAAATAAAATAAAATAAAATAAAATAAAATAAAATAAAATAAAATAAAATAAAATAAAATAAAATAAAATAAAATAAAATAAATTCTGATAAGAAGACAACAACTTTCCACCTATTAAGGAAGATCTCTGAATTGAAGGTGAAAACTGGAAGGCATTATCCACTGTGAAGGCATGCTAAAAAAGAGAAAAAAATCCAACGTTTCATGAAGGAAATCTCCATTCCTGAGACCACTATCTGAAATAGCCACCCCGAGTCTTCGGAGAGGGGCGGCATATAAATTGAATTAATTAAAATTAAATTAAATTAAATTGTCACAAATTTACATCTTGTAGTAGGTTTCAGTTAAGTTGCAGGAATCCTTCCCCAGGGTATAATGAAGTTCCTAATAAAATACCCCAACTGCAAGACACACATGGATACCACATTTTAATTCGCATCCTTCCAGAAAGTTTGATAAAAAAGAGAATGTGTGTGTAGATAATGGTCACAGTGAGTGAACTGTATTCAGATTATATCAACCCTGCAATAAAAAGTTAAAAGAAAGAAGCACTTGACCAAATTTCCAGTATATTTTAGCAGTTGTCTTGAAATAGAGGTAGACACACCCAGATGGCTTCCTTCTAAATATGGAGTATTGAATCTGTTTTTAAACCCAAAATAATACCTTTTGATTGGAAAGATTTCAGTCACATTATTTGTGCATTTTATTGAGGCAAGGTTGCAATTATTAGCGTCACTAGGAATTTGGGACATTTAAATACAGTCTTTAGTTTGCTTCAGAGCAAACCACATCCCTAGGCAATTATTGTTCTATCTAAATACCTTCAGACCCAAGCTCTGAACCAGCCCTGGCTTTTATTGCTGGTGGTCTCTTTGTAAACCAGCTCCTGCAATGTGAAGGCAGAACAGATGAATCTAGAAAAAAATGAGGACAGTAGGAGGAATGCAGGAGACAGTTTGGTGGCTAAAGGCCCTAAACTAAAAGCTGCAAGCCTGTCAGCTCCAGTCCTGTTTTAGGCAGGAGGGCATCTGGGTGACCTTAGGCCTCTCTCTTAGCCCCAAGAAAAAGACAAGGGCAAGCTGCTTCAAAAATGCTACCAAGCAAACTGCAGAGCCTTATTGAGGCAGTTGCTAAGAGTCAAGGCTGATTTAAATGGCCCCACAGACAAAGGGTGAATGTCTGTGAGAGAGAGTGTGCAATTAAGAAGATGGGCAGCATGTAACAGAGCTTTTCCCATGAGAGCATCCACTAGAGGTTTGGACTCTGTTGGCCTTGCTGACAAGAATTTCTGGGCATTATAGTCCAACACATCTGGAGAGTATTGAACTTGGATGTATTGAACTAAGAGCAAGTGAAAATCAGCAGAGACATCACGGAGGTTTCAAACAATCAAAGCAATAGCTGCAGTGCCACAATCAAAGATTTGCCTCTTTTTTACATCTCTTATGTCAGGGGTGGGCAACTATGACCCTTTTATGACTTGTGGACTTCAACTCCCAGAATTCCTGAACCAGCCATGTTAGCTCAGGAATTCTAGGAATTGAAGTCCATAAGTCATAAAAGGGCCATAGTTGCCCACCTCTGTCTTATGTGATACATATAAAAAAGGGTTAGGATTTTGTTTACATGTTTCTGGCTGCCATTTTCATACACAAACATACACACACACACTCAGAATCTATGAAAACTAGCCTTAGTTCTTATTGAAAACTTTTGATTATTTTCAGTTAAATGCCATTTCCTCACCCATAGTATTGTTGTTATAGAAATCTAAATGGTGCTATTTTTAATGACACTGTTTTTAATTTGGTCAACTTGTAAGAGAGGGGCAGTTAAAAATATGAAAAATAAATAAATTAAATAAATAAATAAATAAATAAATAAATAAATAAATAAATAAATAAATAAATAAATAAATAAATTAGCACTGCCTTTTCTTGGCCTGGTTTCACACTAGCCATTTTATCTGGAACTGAAGTCATTTAAACCGATACTTGTTACAAAAATGCAGGCTATGTTTCTACAAAACCATGATGATCCAGCATTCCATATGTTGTTTCTCTTCTCTTTTAAAGATTGGGTTGGTGATGGGATGCGACAGTTAACAATGCCCTCACAAACCAGGAAAATAAGGACTAAATTCAATAACCGCAATCATTAGAATGAGTTCACAGAGTTACCAAGATGATTTTAATAAAGGTCTTCCCATCTGGTGTGTTTTAAAAAAGAGGCTACTGCTTCTCTCAACTACCCTTCCTTTAATTACTGATTTTTTTTTTCTCTTTTGAATCGGGCGAGAGTTCAGGAAATGACTTATTAAAAGACTGGTGGATTGAAGCCACTTTAAAGCACAAGAAATTGAACAGAACTTGGCAGAAGTGCTGTAAAGAGGAAGTAAGCTCCATAAACTGGACTATACTAATACACTATCAACATATTTAGGACTTTGCATCTCAGGGTAGGCATTGGGGAATTTGTTATGGGGAATACAGTCCTCTATTAGGCATTTGATGGATCCTCTGATTTAGTTTTCTTTTCTGCTGATTTTGAAAAAGCAATGACTCTGATCATCACAGGCCCCTCTAATGGAGGCCGTACGGATCTGGATGGGGAGGAACAGGCTCAGGCTCAACCCATCCAAGACCGAGTGGCTGTGGTTTCCGACGTCCCGATATAATCAGTTGATGCCATCACTGACTATTGGGGGTGAATCATTGGCCCCCACGGAGAGGGCTCGCAACTTGGGCGTCCTCCTGGATTCACGGCTGTCTTTAGAAGAGCACTTGACGGCCGTGACTGGGAGGATTTTTCATCAGGTTCGCCTGATTCGCCAGTTGCATACCTTTCTGGATCGGGACTCATTACGCACGGTCACTCATGCCCTCGTCACCTCCCGCCTGGACTATTGCAATGCTCTCTACATGGGGCTCCCCTTGAGGAGCACCCGGAGGCTCCAACTGGCGCAGAGTGCGGCCGCGCGGGTGGTAATGGGAGCGACATGGCGCTCCCATGTAACACCTCTCCTGCGCGAACTGCACTGGCTCCCGGTGGTCTTCTGGGTGCGCTTCAAGGTTTTGGTTACCACCTTTAAAGCGCTCCATGGCTTAGGACCTGGTTATCTACGGGACCGCCTACTACCACCAATAGCCTCCCACCGGCCAGTATGCTCTCATAGAGAGGAACTCCTCCGGGTGCCGTCAGCCAAACAGTGTCGGCTGGCGACCCCTAGGGGGAGAGCCTTCTCTGTGGGGGCACCTACCGTCTGGAATGAGCTCCCCCGAGAGATACGGAGGATCCCGGATCTGCGCACCTTCCGCCGCGCTGTGAAGACCTTTTTATTCCATCAGGCGGGCTTGGCCTAATCTCTTCCCTTTTTAAATATGTAAATTTTAATCTGTTTTTAAATTATTGGGGTGTTTTAATCTGTCTCGGCCAAATTGATTTAATTTGATTTTATCTGGTTTTTAAAATTTTTTGTATCTATGTATTTTATTGTTTGGCTGTTCACCGCCCTGAGTCCTTCGGGAGTAGGGCGGTATACAAATCAAATAAATAAATAAATAAATAATGGGTTATTGATAGTGTTAGAGCTCCAGACTTTGGTATTGTTGTCATCTAGTGGCCAACTGGATTTTTGTAACCCAGGTATGGCAAATCCTATCACTAGGGCATTCTCTGTTTGCTGATATGTGCAATGAATAACTGTCACATTGGAATCTATAGGTAGTTTTTATATCTGACTTCAGTTTCGTTATTTGTTTAGCTTGTTGAAATAACAATTTTGGATTGTGAAGGGATTTAAAAGAGAGTGACACAGAGAGAAAGACAGAGAGAGAGAGATGCTGCCATATTTTTAGACAGGGTGGAACCTGTGATCACATGCCCTGAAAAAAAGGGTTGCCCTTGTCTTGTTTGCTGGTTGGTCTTAGTATTTTAAAGCCCCATTCAGAAGGGATGCCATCTCCTGATGTAGGCAGTATCACAGCTATAGATCACATTCTGTTTTCATCTGCATTTAAGGTGTCCACTGTACTCTTGTCTTCTTAACCCCAGATCTATTTCAAATGTGTTCTTGCTACCATCAACAAATCCTGCTAGGAAACCACCGTGAGTAAGAAGCAGGACATACCATAGGGTAGATAAAACATGGGCTTTTTTTGCCAGCCACCGTGCAAGTTCCCTCAATGGACCATGTGAGGTATTCAGCCCTGTGTTAAGAAAGCTACAGTATACAGTATAAAATCTGAGGCACCTAACCATTTCCATATATTTCTTATCAACATGGTATTGATAAGAAATGATTCTGGGTTACGATTTGGAAGGGATACATTTCATCCTCTTTTGGGACAGCTGCTGGGCAAAGGCCTGTGTTTGTGTATGTTAAAAGGCAGCATTTTTGTCTTTCTTTGGGGACCCACTGGATGAAAGACTCTGGCCTGGCCCTGTAAGTTGTAGGAGCTTCACAAGCTGCTGAGCCTGGAGCTAGCCTGCAGTTACACTGTCAGATTCATTGAAGCCTAATGCCTTATGACAACTGTCTACCTGTAAAGTAATAATGGGCTGAACAGACTCTGCAAAATTGATAGGCTCTTTCTCCCCGAATGAAAGTGCCAAATGCAGTGGAGCTGCAAAGCAACCCTTGCCATTTGCAAGTTAAAATATGGAACCTGCAGCAACTAAACACACGGGCACATCATGTTCAAAACTCTGTGCCCCCTGACTCTGCTTGCTCTTCACTTGACTGCTTTGTGAGGGGTTCCCTGCTTTAAATTGTGTGTGTGTGTGTGTGTGTGTGTGTGTGTTTCTCTCTCTCTCTGTGTGTGTGTGTGTGTGTGTGTACACCATGCAAGCATGCCTTTGAGCCAGTTTTGACTTCTAGAGACTGCCTGGACAAGTCTCTGCAGTTTTCTTGAAATGGTTTATCAAGAAGGGTTTGCCATTGCCTGCTTTCTAGGGCTAAGAGAGAAGGACTGACTTTGTGCCTAAAGAAGGACTATAATTCAGAGTCTCCTGGTTTTTAGCCTGGTTCTTTAACCACTACACCAAACTGGCTCTCATAATAGTTTTTATACCCACTTTAAACTTTTAGACCTGCTTGGAACTATCTTCTTGAGTTTAGGTTGATAGGGATCTACATATAGAGAATGTGTTTGCTTTTAACAAAAAAAGGTAAAATCCATTTCTAGGGTTTCCCCATACCCCATTCCTACAGCCCACAAACAAGGATTAAATCTTACAATAGTTGCTGTGGGTCTCTGATCTGGACATACCTGATCCTTCAAATGGGCATACTGTTCCTGGAATATTTTAGTGTACCAATCCTGGATCAGACTAAGATTCCTCAGCAGTTTCAGAGTAAACTCAGATAGATGAAGAGAGGAACTTAGTGGGCAGGGCAAGCCAGCTACAGTTCCACCTCTTGCTTGTTACCAGCATCCCTTCTCTATAAATGTGGGTCTGTTGAATGGAGAGGTTGTCAACACTGGTGTGGACTGATCTTCTGAGAACCTGGCCTTTGAGATAATGGCTGTGTCTCGCCATCTTTAGAAGTCTGAAACGTTTCCCCCCCCCCCAGCAATTGCTTTTCCTGAAATTGAAGTCCTTGAATTGGCTTTGACAATTTGTTTATATAACGAAAGTATTCAACAGAGGCATGCAGGCAAAAGAAAAGGGAAAGGAACCTGCTTTGGATAATTATGCACTTTGGTTGGGCTTCTGTTTCATATCGGGGATGGTCTGTTTATAGATGATTGATATATAATATTACCTTCATTATCTTAGTTAGGCAATAATGGGTGGAACTCACATTTTGCTGCTACAAAAGATAACTAAAGAGTGGCAAGAAGAAGTGAGGGAAAAGATGCACACCAAAACAAGAACTCATTACCTCAAAGAGATCTCTGATCATAAATTCATGCCTTAAATGTACTGAATGCTTCCACCAAATACATTCACATTCTGAGAATCTTAACCCCATATTTTCTGGCTATAATAAAGAGGAAATCCTACCATAACTCTTAAGGTACAGGTAAAGGTTCCCTTGCATGTATGTGCTAGTCGTTCCCAAGTCTAGGGGATGGTGCTCATCTCTGTTTCAAAGCTGAAGAGCCAGCGCTGTCCGAAGACGTCTCCATGGTCATGTGGCCGGCATGACTAAACGGCAAAGGTGCACGGAATGCTGTTACTTTCCCACCAAAGGTGGTCCCTATTTTTCTACTTGCATTTTTTATGTGCTTTTGAACTGCTAGGTTGGCAGAAGCTGGGACAAGTAATGGGAGCTCACCCCGTTACATGGCACTAGGGATTTGAACCGCTGAACTGCCGCCTTTCGATCGACAAGCTCAGTGTCTTAGCCACTGAGCCACCACATCCCTTACCATAACTCATAGTGAAGGCCGTAAATTAGACCTGTAACAAAAATGGCAGTGCACAACTGCACCTCTGCATAAGAATGGTTCCTTTTAGATATCCAATCTCAGTGACTATTTTTTCTTGGCTAATAATCAGCATTCTAGGGCTAGTAGACATTCTCTTTCCTTATTGGGCTGCTTTGATTGTGGTTCCCCCTTTTAAAAAGCATACAGTATATTAGGGACTTGTTGTGAGACTTGTTCCTCTTAGCTGATGGTTTGACTATATCTTTGTTTTAAGTTCCTGTCAGCCATCATTTCCCGAGTTTGCTAATAGCAGGAACAACGATAACAAAGGGCAGCACATTGAGTTGATCTCAACCTAGACTGCCATCCTACCCAGAATATCTAAAGAATAAGTTCATTGAATTTAACAGAACTTCCTTCTGCATAAACAAGCATAAGATCATGCTGTACAGTTCAGCCTTATATTATCCTATTCTTCCCAAGTATAGAAAAGGGAAGTCCAAGGAGGGGGGGTGGGAACATACTGAGGTTGGAGCTAAGCTGCAACTGAGCAGTTGCTCACTTCCATTCTAAAAACTTTATTAAATTCACATTATGAAACATGCAGCCCTCAAAACCCAGGACTAAAATCTTCATGACTTGAGGGAACAGGAAGAAAAGGGAGGGAAGTAGAAAAACATGTGAGAAGGACATTAAATCTTGTATTGTAAAGACTACTGTGACCAGCCCACAATGTTATATATAATTTTGCAGAACAAATATCCGCTCTTTCAGACACTGCAAGGACACATTTTTGTACCATGCAGGCCAATCCTGTGATGTTTGACAATCTTGATTCTAACCCTTGCAGTAGCTTTGACCCCCATGCTGCTCACTGTCACATCTGTGGATTTATCTTGCTCCTTAAAAAGGCCATTAACTCTGGGTAAATGATCCCTAGGCTGTTTTTAGAATAATTAAAACCAAAAGGCCAATAGTTACTATCAGCTGTCTATCAGCAAAACTTGTGTCTCCAAAATGTGGGTTCAATTTCTTGTTGTTAAAAAGCATAAAGCCATATGTGGAACATTATCACGCATCTTTGCAAAATTAGCAGAACTATTTGAAAACCCCAGCCTGTGTCTATGGAATTGCCGCCCCCTCCTCATCTCCTGCCTCCCATCTTCCCTCCAGAATATCAGGTGAAAGTACTTGTGAGCATAAGGGCAGAGGTGGCTGTAAGTTGGCTGGATGAAAGTTTGAATACAAGAAATGATACAAAAATTGTTAGAAGTATTCTTGGAAATCAAGAACCCCTGGGTAGCTATTAGAGCTAAGGAACAAACTCTATTTTCTCCTTCATTTATTCATGCCAGTTCCTGTCATTTTCAGCCAAGCAGTAGCCAATTTTCAGATAACTGTCTGGTCTACCAAGATAGAAAATGGGAAATGCTCAAACCCTCAACAAAGTCCCTTCACCAGGTCTGAGACCCAAGTATCGCCTGTTTTAGGAGGAAGGAAGGATGGGGGAAAAAATCTTTTGTGGATCTGCATTATGTATTTTTTGGGAATGCCAAACTCAGGTTTTGTTTAGAAACAGGGGAAAGGGAAATTTTGTTGCAAAAATGCTTGCAAGGTGGGTTGGGGTTTGCCCATACGAGAGTAGATCGATAAAATCTTCATTATAAAGCAGCTGGCATTACTATATATGGTTGTTGTGTTATTAAAATAAAGGCTGTTGATTTGTTTAGTATCAAAAAGCTACCTAGCTGTGATCTAAATATTTCCTAAGTAAAGCTTTCTTTCATATGCCATTAGTTTTATATCTTTCGTGATGTTTAGTTTTTTCCCATAGTAGACATAAAGAGAAAAATCACTGCAAAGGATCTTAGATGTAAAAGCACAAGGTATAGTTCAAAGAAAACATTTCAGAACTGGACCTTAAAATCATTCAAGCCCAAAGACTTCTGGAAGCAGCATTTTGTTAATACCAGTAACAGCCAAGTTCTATGTAAGTAGGCTACACTTTGTAATCTCTTAAATATATCTCTCATAAATAAAATATATATATAAAATAGTCTGAGTTTTTTCCTTGCTGCTGTAAAATTGCTAAGTAGATTTGAGTGCAAACTGTGGTACTAATATTTTGTCACCTTTGTAAGATTTCTTTTGTTTACTGGGACCAACTCAAAAAGTGCTGGTTTTAATTTTAAGATTATTGACATCTTCGAACTTGCATCTTTTCCCAGATAACATACAGATGTAGTTACTGGAGCTTTCTTCAAACTTCCTGGCACTGAGGTAAGTCTAGTGACTATATACTAAATGGCAATTTCTATGCTAACACTTGGTTTTGAAATACTCTCCTTAAGAATATCTTCTTTTATTTATTTATTGGTTCAATTTATATGCTGCCCTTTTCCGGAGACTCAGGGCGGCTTACAATGCGTTAAGCAATAGCCTTCATACTTTTGTATATACCTGCTTAGTAGGGCTTTCGCCTCCCCCCCAAAGCGGTGTTCTTTTTTATACAAAGTCAGCTTATTGCCCCCACAAACCGGGTCCTCATTTTACCTACCTCAGAAGGATGGAAGGCTGAGTCAACCTTGAGCTTGGTGAGATTTGAACTTGCAGTAATTTCAGGCAGCTGGTGTTACTTAACAGTGCTTTAGTCTGCTGCGCCACCAAGGCTTAATAAAAGGCTTAACATCTCCTTTAAGCATTTTTAATGGTGCCAAGCAAGTACTTTTAAATTTTTCTAAAGAATGTTTATGTCATATCATAACTTTTAATATAATCTTTGCTGTTAAACACAATCTTAAACACTAATTAACAGTCAATAGTCCAATCATGGACAGTCATCTGCTTCTAAGGCAGGGGTGTCAAACTCATGTCATCACGGTGGCATCACATGATGTATTGGGACTTTCCCCTTCTCTAAACTGGGAGTAGGCATGGCGCGCGTGTGATGCATCCAGCCTGTGGGCTGTGAGTTTGACAGCCCTGCTCTAAGACAATCTCCCCAAAGAACAATCCTTTAGAGATCAGGACTTCAACTCCCAGAATTCCCCATCCAGGTTGCTATTGCTGAGAATTCTCTTAGTTGAAACTCATTCAACTGGAAGACTCTCAGGATAGGAAAATCTCTTCTAGGCTGTTCAGATACAGGCATGAAACAATAGCCTTATTATTTATTCTTACTTTCTGGTTAGTGATAGGCAATTGATTTAAACCATGGAATGAAGCTGAAAAAGTTAACAAAGAATATATGCCTGAAAGTTGTTGTCTTTTTGGTCCCTTCCTGTAGTAGGCCTTAACAACTACACTACAATAAATTGTTTTGATTGACTGAGCTGATTCAGCAAATATAAAACCATAGAGCAGGCTACCCTGCATTTACATCCTCTGTGAGGTTTTTCACATGGCCAGTTCTGTTCCTAAGTAGAAATGATCTTCCCACTGTTGGTTTCTACTTGTTAAATTTGTCTTCTCCTTTTATTTCTTTGAGTCTCACAAGATGACCTGGTATTTTAGATGATTGTTTGTTCAACTGCAATGTAATAAATTCTTTTTAAAAGTGTTCTTATAGGCAAATATCCTGGGTAACAAGTTTTCATTTATGTTGTAAGTCTAACATTTTCCCTTTGAGATTAAAAAAAACTTTGCTTATCAAATAATTTTGATTTAAAAACAGACAGAATTCTGAGTTCACTCCAATTAGTTACTTGTAGGTGGTAAATCTTTCCCATAATTTATTGGACCCAAACTGCCCATGTAATAAAAATTGACACAATAGTGAGACCCATCTGACTCATTTTCAGTGACAGAAAGAAAATTTTATAGATTTTTTAGGACAATTAACTGCATATCCATAAGCTTTATTTTATACTAAGAAATGTATACATATGTCATATACAAGAGATAAAATATGTTCCATAATCATACAAATATTCTATGTAGTATTTCCTACATGCTTGTGATTTTCTTTTTCAAATTACATTTTGATTCAGGAATGAGACAGATTAACTATGATGGTAGCAAAGCTGACACGGGGAACCAACCATACATAGCAGTGTTTCTCAATCTTGGCCGCTTTAAAAAGTGTACTTCAATTCTCAGATTTCCCCAGCCTATTCTCCATTCCCATGCTGGTTTGGGAATTCTGGGAATTGAAGTCCACACTTTTAAAAGTGGCTAAGGTTGAGAAACACTGATATACAGTATACACATCCGTCTGGGAAGTTAGCTTCCTTCCGATGGGAAAATCGTGGAGATTTATGATTTTCTTTATGCACAAAATAATCAATAAACAGACTTCTTAGATAAATACACTGAGGATACAGGTTTATATTTCTGAGGCTCTTATGATCTCACACTCTAGAAGATGAAAGGCCAACCAACCCTGTAGTGGCAGTTACAAAGGTGGTAACAAATTCTGAATGTGGGACAGACAGACCATTATTTGATAGTATCAGGAATGGATCTTGAGAAAACTGCAGGAAAGGAAAGAAGTGAAACAAAACAGAATGAAAATAGAATGGAAGGGAGAAACGACTGAGCGTTGTATAAAAAAGTTAGAAAACTCCTAACAAAATGAATGGAAAATGGACACAGGGAAAAAGGATGTAAAAGCTGCTTGGAAACTATAAGACAAATATGTTACTGAGCTCCAGAGAAATAAAAATACAAACAATTAAAAAGAGTTAAACAAGGAACATTCCATAGAGTGAATGGACATAATTTGACATCAAATTGCAGGAAAGGAACAATGCAAGGGATAGAGATTTGTGTGGGGATGATATGAATACAGAAAAGTAAATATATTACATATATTGGAGTTCAAGAAAAAAATGATGAAAATGAGCCCATGCATGTTTTTAGAATGTTTAGAAATTATAAAGTGGGTGTAACTGGAAAAAAAGTTAAATTTTGGATGCGGTTCACTTAATGAGTGGCTGGTTGATTTGGTTCATTGTTCTCTTCTAAAAAGGATAGGTAGCATGAGTGAATGCAAAAATGAAGAGGGTTTTGCTTAAGTGTAGCTGGGAAGGTCTTTGGCAGAATTCTGATCATAAGGATACAAGAGGTAGCAATGAGTGAAATATATATGGAAATTTATGCTATATGGAAATGAAAGCTGTTTATGTTAGGAAAAACAAAAGTTAAATGTAGTAAGAATGAGATCATGATATAAGTAGACGCACGGGCATTCCTATTAACACACAGCACAACTATTAACACTATCCCAAATTGTCAGCTAGCAGCATATATTGTACAACTCTCAGCAGACTCTTCTTTTCTGCAAACTCCAGCTTGCAACTTCAATTCAGATTCACATGACAAAAATGGTTGTGACCTTCTTTTCTGTCTAGACAAAAATGTCATTTTATTTAAGACCTGATGAAATTTTGATTTCAAGGGGAGGAATGATTTCCAACTATCAAGAAACTTCAACGTTTTGTTTTATAATGGCAGCTCATCAGTTAGCTATTCACATAACAACTCTACCTACCCTTCCTGCCCCGGCACATCTGATACATTGAAATCAAATAATAATGCATTTAGGAATTATTTATTTTATGTACATGCAAGTACCAAATATGCAAATTCAGACAACTTAAATTGCTTACTCGCGATAAAGTTATAAGATTTCAAGGACTTTTGAAATTAATGAAGAGATTGTAATTCGCTCAATTTGATTTTTCTTTTACTCTGTAGACTATACATTTAGTAGGTGATGCTAATGTTGATCCATCTCTCTCTCTCTATGGCACCAATAATTTGAAATGATCTCATATCAGATCCATGTTTTTCATCATAAGGGATCATCAGTGAAGACCAAGTGGGCATTCTGACTTTCCTCCTCTTCCCTCCTCCTCCTCCTCTATGATCTGATTATAGTCTAAGCAGTGCTTTTAATGACCCTGGGATATATTCGCCATGGGCGAATAGGTGGCAGAAATAAATGAATGAATGAATGAATAAATAAATAAATAAATAATCCTCTTTTCTCCATCTGGGTTTGAATAGATGGCAATATCTGGCTAAACTTGTTTGGGCTGAGAACCAAGCAGTTAGTACTTGAATGGGATTCTTTCAGGGAAGCCCAAGGCTGTAAATTAGACTGGAAAGTTGGTGAACCATTTGTGTAATACTGCAAAGAAATGAGCTGTCCTTGAAGATTTTACTTTTTCTTTGGGTATGCCTATTGAATCTGCCTGCACTTAGGTATTTGATTAGAAATTAATGAATTCTGCAACTTGAATACACACACAAACACTCAAGTTCATTTATTTATATTACTTATCAAAAATGGTTTGTTGGCTTATTAAATTCATTGCATTATTTGACATAGGTTAAATATGAATCTAAATACTTACAGTATAAGTACATTCAGTTCCGGATTTTAGACAGCAGTTTAAGATTGAAAAAAAAGGTATATTGCAAAAGGTTTTCCTTGTAGAGAAGCCTCATTTATGCAACAAAGATATAATATATATACAATATATACCTGTGTGTTTGTAATTTCCACTTTTTTTCCTTTGCTTTCTTTTAGGACTTTTTCTTTTTCTAAAATTCTGATTTGAAATGCCAAACTAAAAAAAACAGATTTACCTAATATGGATATTGTGATTTTTAGAGTAGATGGGGAAAGGTTTGTTTACTAAGATATTTTATGTTACTCTAAGTTGATTTTAATGGATTTCATTTTTGCTTATTAGTGCATTTTTCTATAATGCAACCTGATGTATTTTGTCAGACTCCTGAAAAAGTTAGTAGTCCATTATTTTTCAAACAATGTTCCCAAAGCAAATTTCTTTTCTGGATTGGATTGACAGGTCATTCGTTCAAATACTGTTCATTCTGTTCTAATATTTCTGAGTCACTGGTTCTTATAAAATCTCCCAGTAAGCACCATATATACGGGGAAATTGATTTAAGTGTCTCAAAGTTAAAAATGTATTTATTTACATATCCTCAGTTTTATTATAATTTATCATCTTTAGTATTTCTAGATTACTAGACAATCGTTTGGGGGATTCTTTCCTTATCTCCCTGCTTCAGTTACAGCTAATACTTTTTGGAAGCCAGAGACAGAAGAACCTAGAAGATAGGTTTATACAGACCACAGCACTTATAGGCCTAATACAAACCATAATCTCACTTATATCAATATACCATTGCAAAATGGCATGATTTTGGGACACAACTAGCAAAAATTACATAAAATGCATGTCACTGTCCTTTTGTATGATGCATATTAAGTGAAGATTCCTGTTCTTCTGGCTGCTTCCAAGCCAGAATGGAGATGGGTTTGATCCATAACTATAATTCAGTTCATATCTGTATTGTAAAGACATTTCAGGTTGTACTTCCAATGAAACCTGGATCATTTGTTAATAATTTACAATAGAATTCATTAAGAGTATTGTATTAATACTATTTTCTTACATACAAACTAACCAACCCTCCCCCTCCCTAAAATTAGAATTATAGCTCATTTGTTGAGTTTATCATAATGGAAATAGGTAACGGATGTTTCTGGAAGAGACACTTCTGATTCACTGACTTAGTGCCTTTGAACTACTTTGGTTTTAGAAACAAAAAGGGATATTAAAAAAAATGTTAGCAAGATTCTGGTTTCCTTTTCCTAGGCCAGGTGGAGGAACCTTTCCCACCCCAAGGCTTCATCTGGTTCCCATGTGGAAATTGCACATATAAATGCTGAGATCCATCAAGTTCTCAGCTTCCAGGTTGCTAATAGCAGTTTGAAAGCAACTGTTTCAACTAAGATGCTGGGCTGGAGTGGCTTGGAGGAGAAGTTCTTGGAGGAAAAGTTCTTGGAGATTGTTGGCCAGTTAAGCATAAGTGAATATGTACCTACAGGATAAGAAAAACCGAGGCTGAAGATTCGTTCTCCAAGCTTGTGGATTGGGTTCCAAACATTTTGTTACTAAACTGGGTAATATCTTCAGCAGAATTTAGAGAATATCAGTGTCAGTGTTCTTCTGTTTATAAGGGCTTCAGTTTGGGTGTGTCAAATGAGGGTCTTGTGATGGGTCTTGTTTGGGGGTGTTAAGTGAGGGTCTTGTAATGGGTCTTGTGATGGGTCAGGTGTGAGTCATCAGGGAGAATGTTGTGATGGGTCTTCTGATGGGGAAGTTACATCAGGTGAGGGTTATTGGGAGGTGAAGTGCTGGTTGCGGGGGGGGGCTTGTATGGGTTGGTTGAGGGTCGGTGCTGGTCTCTGATTGGCTGTGGGGTTAATTTGGATTCCGAGGGGTTTGTAGGCTAGTTGTAGGTCAATGTGTCTGTTGATGAAATTGCTTTGTGGAGTGCCAAGCTTTCATGAACTCATGAGCATGGTGGGTAATAATGTGGCCGATGATTTTTGTGTTGCTCCAGTCAAACTGGTGCTGTTTGGTGTCAATATGGGTAGAGATTAAGGATTTGGGATTGTGGCATTTGACTGCCAGTTGGTGTTCTTGAATCCTGGTTTTTAATTGATGTGAAGTTTGTCCCATGTAGAAATTGGTTGCAATGGTTATAGTTGATTTTGTAGATTATATTGCTTCTTTCATCCTTCTGAATCTTGTCTTTGGTTCTGGATAATTCCTGGTGGAATGTGGCTGTGGGTTTGTGGACTATTGCTATTCCTAGGGGTTGGAGTATTCTGAAGTATTCTGGCTGTCATTTCCAATACTCCTTTTGTGCATGGTAGAGTTAGTTTTTGAGTGGTGGTTGGCTGTGTGCTGTGGTTTGGGTGCTGTGTGTGAGAATATGAGGGTTTTTGGATAGCCTTTATGGAGAAAGACATCAAGCAGCTGTTTCTCTCCTGCTTTTCTTAGTATTGTGGTGCTGCAGTGTGTCTTGGCCCTTCTGAAGAGTGTCTGGACACAGCTTCTTTTGTGTGCAATGGGGTGGTTGCTTGTGAAGCAGAGGATCTGGTCCATGTATGTGGGTTTGCGGTAGACGTGGGTTTCCAGTTCTCCATTGTCTAGTCTCCTTATGTTGATGTTGAGGAATGGGAGTCTGTTGCCTGTTTCTTCTACTAAGTGTCAGCTCTTCAAGATAGATCAGACTAGGAATCCCATGTCATGTAGGTCAGTCTAGTGGTTCTTCCTCCAGTCCCTCAAGGCTGTTCCCTCTTCCATCTACACTAAGAAGAAGAGCTGTTAGTAGAACAAGACTGTCTCCCCACACTTGACATATTTTAAAATAACTGTATGTGAACTGCTACCAGTAATAATAATAGGAAATCAGAAATTCCATTGTTGGGAGGGACAATCTCATTTTACTTACTCTCAGTTATTCTCCTGAAAGTGAAGACAGGTAGAGCAGCAATGGGGAAATATCTGCCTTATTTATCATCCCCTTCCTTTTTTTCTCACCTGCCTTCATCTGTCAGAGTTTGGATTTGGTGTTTTAGCTCTCACTCTTGGAGGGAAGAAGCTTGTCTTTGAAATTGCCTTGGTGTCCAGAAAGCTATGCTTATCCCCCTGCCAGCACATCTGCCCAGCAATCTGTCCAGGGATGCCCAAGCAGCCTCATCCTCCCTTTAATAAATGGAAGACCTGAATAAATGGATACATCTAGTATTTTCATAAAGGGAATAAACAGTACATTTCATGGCCAGATTGCTGTGCATAGAATTGGACATGTTGGAAGTCTCATTAATTGATAGTTTCTCCAGCAAGTGGTACCACATTCTATATGAGCTTGTATGGGTTCAGCTGTAGTCAAAAACAGTTCAGTGAATTTTTAAGAACATTGGTTCTTTCTGCATTTCTTATAGGACCATAGCTCATGGATCAGAGCTCCTATGTAAAGGTAGCACCCAAATATAATATAGTGGTATTATTGCATAATTACCTATTGGAGAAAATGTGACTTGCCAAAGAAAATTAAAAAAATGTGTCTTTGGCCCACCTTATTATTAAATCTTTCTCTTACTGTATGTGTTAAATCATAATATTATCTGTGGATGTTTGCCAAGAGTAAAAAGCTGAAAGAATTTTGAAAGAGGACATCCCCATGCCTAACCTTAATAATCTGAAAATACACACAGTAGTTGGCATCATAAATTGGATAGCTTTTTACTCTTGCAAACCTTTCACTTTTTCATAGTTCCTTTAGATAAACAATGTTTCAAGGAACCAGTTCACTAAGTGAGAGTAGTGAAACTTTGCCTTTAGTCTAGCTATGAGAAGGATCTTGGAGTCCTAGTGGACAATCACTTAAATATGAGCTAGCAATGTGAGGCAGTAGCCAAAAATACCAAGCAATCCTAGGCTGCATTAACAGAGGGATAGAATCAAAATCATGTGAAGTATTAGTTCCACTTTATAAAGCCTTGGTAAGACCACACTTGGAACACTGCATCCAGTTTTGGTCACCACAATATAAAAAAGATGTTGAGACTTTGGAAAGAGTGCAGAGAAGAGCAACAAAGATGATTAGGGACCTGGAGGCTAAAACATATGAAGAACGGCTTCAGAAATCTCTAGTCTAGTGAAAAGAAGGACTAGGGGTGACATGATAACAGTATTCCAATATTTGAGAGGCTGCCCCAAAGAAGAGGGGGTCAACCTATTTTCCAAAGCTTCAGAAGGCAAGACAAGAAACCATGGATGGAAAATAATCAAGGAGAGAAGCAACCTAGAGCCAACAGTGCGAATAATTAACCAGTGGAGTGGGTTGCCTTCAGAATTTGTGAGTGCTCCATCACTGGAGCCTTTTAAGAAGTGACTGGACAGCTATTTTTCTGAAATGGTATATATGGTCTCCTGCTTGAGCAGGAGATTGGACTAGAAGACCTCTAAGCTCCCTTTCAACTCTATTATTCTGTTAATTATAATTGTGAGTAATGAGGGAATGAGTAGAATAATTAGTAATCTAGAGTAAAATGGAGATTCCCATCAGGAGCTATACAAGATGAATCCAAACAATTCAACATGCATGATCAGAGCAACACATCAAATGCCAGGGAAGGCAGTGTATGAGGCACATTGAATGAATAAATATGCCCGTGATATAATATCATTCTTTGATTATCCTAGGCTACTTACATACTTTCGTTCTTTTAATGTCATAAGTTAATTTTAGTTCAATAAAGCAAGGGCAAATTTGTCGGGCCATTACAAACTGGCATGTTGGTTATTTAGATAGTCAAACTAGGAGAACTTAAAAGATATGTAGGGTTTTAACATTGGGTATGTTTTTAATGGTGGGCATTTTCACTTGAACAATTAAGAACTATCTTTGAAAATTAAGTTTTATTTCTGTAGTGCAATGAAATGTCAAAATATTTCACAAATTGAAGTAATAAAAGAATTCTGGAAGCAGATATGTCAAAATGGTGGTGGGGGAAGGGAAATCACATTTTTAATTTAATGAGTTGATGAAATGTGTCAAAACAATCATTTGGGCATTGAAACATCAAAATCACACTTTCAGATTTCTCTCAGAAAGTAAAAGTTTTGACAAAACTTCAGTTTTGACAAGATACTTTTTCTAAGAGGGAAACAAAAGACAAAAGAGAAGATAGATGTTTTGTTTTTCTTTAACAACAGAATTAGCATTTGCATTGCTCGCATTTCTTTTTTGTTTTGTTTTTTACTGAGGATGAGATTGGAACAGTATCATTATAACAGAGTTATAACAATATAAATGATTGCTGTAAAAACAGCTTTCTATTATTTGAGTAGTTGGTTTTAAAAGCCATTATTTTTAGATAAGCCACAGATTATATAATTAGCATATCCCAACCATATTGCTTCTGCAGTTTTGAATTTCACATCCTCTGTCCTCTCATTATAATTGGTTTCTACGTCATGAGCTTGAAATTGTTGAATCTAAATAAGTGCTTATGTACCTTTCTCGTACAGTCTGAAATACTTCCTTAGTGATGAAGATACAGTTGTTATATGTTGTAGATCAATTCTGGCAATCTATTCATATAGTATTTCAAACCTTCCTCTTAGGCATAGGCCATTGCAGAGGATTTATGCCACACAATATTAGAGCAGAGCTAGGCCCCTCTTCATCAGATTAACACAGAATATACACCATATTAATTGTAGAGATTTCCCACTATAATTTATTGCTGTGGTTTTCAGATATCTAGTCTGTAACGTTGCTACAGCATAAGAATCCCCACAATAGGAAACTGGAAACTGTGACATGGGAGAGATAATTTATTTATTTTATTTATTAATCAAATTGTTACAGCTGCCTATCTCACCAAAGGCAACTCTCGGTAGGGCACACAAATAATGATAGTGATTTCTTGCTTTCTATACTGTTCTTCCTCCTTGAGGAAGACCCATGGGTTTAAAGAAAGACAATCAAAATAAAGTTAAATAAAACTGCCAGCAATAAAACCAACAATTGTAAAAAAAAATGCATACAAACAGTGCAATGGAGTAAAATGGAGTTTACAAACAGTAAAAATGGAGCTCATTTAAAAAGGGGTAAGTTATTTTTAAAAGGCAGTTTGAAGCACAGTTGGTCTTAACGTGTTGGTGTCCCATAAACACGTGGCCGAAGACCTATTTTTCAACTACGGTAAAAAAAGAAGCCAGCATGAGCGATGGGAGGAGCTGTCATTCCTCTTTATAATTAGGGCACTGCCATTCATGTGGCGCGAGTGGGACTACCAACAAGGCCTTCCCCGCTGAACTTGTGACATGGATGGGCAATTTAGATGAGATGAAATCGAATGAATGAATGAATGAATGAATGAATGAGGGGAGTTAATCTTTTAAGTATTTATCTTGTTAAAATTCTGATTTTTAATAAACCATACTGAAAGTGTCCCACATGGTCATAGATATCAGCAGGTGGGCATAAATCACAAAGGAAAGTAATTATGTTAATCTGCCCCTCATAGACTTGTATGCAAATGCTGCAATCCAAATATAAAGTTCACAAAGCCATACACAATTTTGTCATTTTGGCTTCATCTTGGATTTGAATGTGAAACAGTTGGACAACTGAACGAGAGAGAGAGAAAAATCTTCATTCAATGCCGAATTGCCAAATCTTAACACTGCAGAAAGGGTAATATAATTGTCAATGATGAACAGCATTTGGATGTTAGACTGGCTTGGAATGCAGCTTCAGAAACAGCCCAGCAGGACATCTAACAGAGCCAGCCAGGAGTTGACAATGACCACTATTGTCTTGGACTGCTCTGGATTGTCAGAATCCAAAAACAGTCTCTCAGAGGCCTGCCCGTATGGCTGCCCACCACTCTGCTTGTTCCTGGATAGTCTAGGAACATATCTAGCTTGATAATATTGTCCCCTGAAAAAGAATTCTCAGTCCCATCTCCTTTTCATTTCCCACTTTTAAAATGAGGATGAATTTTGGCCACCCTGCAGAGATTCTGCTTAACAATCAAGGTAATGGCAGTGGCTGACTTGTGTGTTCACAGGGTTGCATCCAGTGGTGGGATTCAGCCACTTTGCACCACTTCAGGAGAACCGGTTGTTAACTTTCTGAGTAGTTTGGTGAACTGGTTGTTGGAAGAAATCACGAGGGCAGAGAACCGGTTGTTAAATTATTTGAATCCCACCACTGGTTGCATCCCACCGTAATGGGAAGAAGGAATGGTTTTGAAGTAGTGGAGGAAGAGCTGCTACCAAGACAACATCAGATAAAAGAAACCCGAATCTGTGGCAGAACCAGTAGTGGGTTCCACTTACCTTTGCTACCGGTTTGGAACCAGGAGCGCGCATGTGTGTGTGCTTGCTTCGCTCGCACGTGGCACTTTTGCATATGTGCAGAACCTTCTGCACATGCGCAGAGAGTCCGTGATGATGACGCCCAGGTGGGTGGGTGGAGCCTCCCGCCGCTGCCACTACCAGTTCACCTGAACTGGGGCGAACCAGTAGAAACCCACCACTGGACAGAACTGTTGAGAAAATGTCACAGACAAGATCCCCACCTCCAGTTCTCAGAAAGATAGAGAGAGGGAGAGAGGAAATAGATTCAAACTCACAAGATTCTGTTGCTATAGCTTTATAAGGCCTGGACGACACTGGGTTCCTGGTCTGGTTTATCTTGAAAGGCTGACATTCACATCTGGCTGCAGGTTAGCTTTGCATTTAAGCGCCATTGAAAACAACCTAGTTGTGGGCTCCCAGTAGTCATTTCAAGAGCTCAATCTTTCAACAGGGTCAGCCAGTCCACCCTGAGACACAGCATGAGAAATGTTATGGTCAACAACAAAAAGCAGTCAAAGTGTTTTGGGGACTTGGAAAAGCTGAGCAAGTCAAAATTTGACATACTTGTGGTTGGGGTTTTCCTCTCTTTAGGGAAGGTTTTATTGTGTGATACACCATCGCCCACTTAATGTCCCTTTCAGTGGCTTGCATTTACACTAGAACTAGAGGATGTTACTGGCAAGCTCCCTCCCCCCAAAGTGATTTGTATTAATTTCTTTTCCGACTCTCTTCCTTTTATAAACAAGCAGGCTTAGATCCCTCTGCTCCGTTTTTAGTACCATGCAGTCGATTTTCAGGAAATGGCTCAAATATTTATATATGCCTCTGCCCCACCTGGGAAAAAAAAAGAAAAAAAATATATGTTTCCTTCAGGTTTTCTTTTGGTGAATGAGAGACTAGAGTGTTTTCTCCCCCCCCCCCCTTTCTTTCTTTTTTATTTAGAAAAAGGAACTCACTATTTAAAAAAACAGACGATTTGCAGCAAGTGATCAAAAGAGCCATTTCCCAAGTTTTAGGTCAAGTGGCCTCTTTTGGATGCTTAAAATAACGGAGAACTCCTCCTGTTGTATGTTATAATTTAGACCCATATGAATGTTGCTATATTCGGCTTTAAACTCCAGTCTGAGTAGTTCCTGGATCACTGTCCTGATGTGGTTAATCTACTGTATAATATAAAAACACTATTTTTTTTTCCTGAGCAAAAATAGCTATTTCATTACTTTTATTACACAGCATGCTCAAATGTGCCGAAGTGGGTCTAGCATGATGGCCCATGGCCAGCCATTCTTCTGCCCTACCAATGTTCCACATCAGCATGCAAAGGCTTGTTTTGGTTCTTGTCCATATGATGAGTGAAGAATTTGGACCCATGATGCAATAGAATGATAGACCTCGATTTCCTTTCTTTGTGAAGAAATGGGTACTGATCATTCAGGCAGAATTTCTTTTCTGGATGTGGCCCCTGGTCTGCTAAAAGTCCCAAGAGTCTTCTTGGAATTTGCAGCCTTAATGAATCCAACCAACCAACCAATGCATTATTCTATATAAGGCACTTTAGGAGAGAGGGAGAGGAAGAGGGAGAGAGAGACAGAGACAGAGACAGAGACAGAGACAGAGACAGAGACAGAGACAGAGACAGAGATGTCTGATGATTGTTAATGAAAAAAAGAAATCAACAAGACAAGTTTGGACAATGGAAAATTCAAATCCATAACACAAACATTATATCACAAGTTGATTTGGAGCTTTATTCTTCAAAAATAAAAGCATTTTCCTAGTTGAATGATTAAGGTTAAGTGTGAATGCAGGTAGGTATTTTTCAGAAGACTGATCTAAAATCACTGCATAAAGATCTTACATATAGACAGGTAGTCCTCAGCTTACAGCCACGATTGAGCCTAAAATTTCTGTTGCTAAGTGAGACATTTATTAAGTGAGTTTTGCCCCATTTTACAATCTTTCTTGCCACAGTTGTTAAGTAAATCACTGCAGTTGGTAAATTAATAACCTGGTTTTTAAGTGAATCTGGCTTCTCCGTTGACTTTGCTTGTCAGAAAGTCGTGAAATGTGTCCTTGGGACACAGCAATGGTCATAAATATGAACCAGTTGCCAAGCATTTGAATTTTGATCACTTGGTCATGGGGATGCTTCAAAGGTTGTGACTGTGAAAAACGGTCATTAGTCACTTTTTCTTGCCATTGTACCATTGAACGGTCACTAAATGAACTGTTGTAAGTCGAGGACTACCTGTAGTTGTGCAGTGAGGGATTTCTTGAGGGTTATTCTAGGTATTCTTTATGACTTCTGGAGGAAGATGAAATAGATTACAGTTAGGATAAAAATAGAGTGTGTAATAGGTGTTGAATGGAACATATACTGTACATCGTGACCACCTCAGAGTTGCGATAATTGGAAGACCACCTGATCAACTCATTCTAAGACAGCAAATGTTAGTGCAATTATATAAAGAGAGGCCTGTTCTTTGGACTACATTTAATATATAAAGGAAATCTTATAACAGGCATGCAGGACTTCTGACTTTTGCCTACTTACTTGCATGACAAGTCACTAGAGTCTCACCTATCATGTGAGACTCCACAAATAAGCTGCAGCCACTACTGTGTTGAAAGAAGCCAATGCCTCAAAAGATCCTCTTCCTTGCAAAGTACATAGAGTTTTCTCAGTGTAAAAGCTAGGAGTTGGATGCTCTGGCTTCTGCATGGCTAGGTCTCTATGCTCATGGTTTCTTTCACAGAACCTATGATCCAAGAGGAGCTCATGGCCTAGGTAGGATTTTCTAACCTTGGCAAATTTAAGGTGTGCTCTTCAACTCCCAGAATTCTGGGACTTGACCTCCACGTCTCTTAATCTTGCCGAGGTTGGGAAACCCTGACTAGGGGGAATCATGGCTTGCCCATCCCTTACCTACATGTTTAATCAACAACCTAATACACATTAAGAATAAAAGCTCAGATGTCCCCAAGTTGGTTATGCGAGTTGATGCAACAACTTCATAGACTTTAACTAATTTTGCAATGAAATTAACATGAAAGTTAATGTTCAAACGTAAACATTTTACGGTATAATTCAAAGTCCGTTAGGATCAAGTTGAATGGTGATATCTGTTAATAATGTCCTTGTTTGACCTTTGAGGCAGACAAGTCGTGTTTTGGATAACCTCAGAGTACATCACAAGCCAAAGTCTCCTGTAATTTTGTGGGCTCCAGCAATATTACAATATCCTGGAAGGGAATTAATAAATGGTTGTTTTTCGTTCCCTGTGCATTTTATTTTTCTTTTAGTCAGCAAGACATATTGTCTGTGCCGATGGAATTAATGTGAAGTGCCTAATGCAAAAAGCATTTTTCTCTCTCTTTGGCCTCAATCAATGCAGCTGTGGAGATGAACCCACTGAAGGGCTATTTATACTATTTATTTCATAATTAGATTTTTACATTTTTTTTACCTATGTCATTTTGATATTTGTAGCTTTCATCTGTTTGTTTTGTGCCACCCAGAGTCGCTTTTGGTGAGATGGGCAGCGATACAAATTTGATAGATAAATAAAATGAATAACTTTTGCTGTTTTGTTTATGGAAAAAGAGGTCTGCCATCAAGAAAACTGTTGGGTATTTTTTGTTCCCTTTAAGTTAGTCAAATCCTGTCTAGACAAGACCCTGAAATTTTGTTGGCAAGGTTTTTGGAAGTGAGTTGCCCCTACTTGCTTCCTTGGGTTGAGAGAGAGAGAGTGACTGGCACAAGGTCACCCAGTTGGCTTTGGGGCCAAAATAGGATTAGAACTCATGGTCTTCTGATTTCTAGCTTGATGCCTTAACCTCTGTACCTTTTCTGTTGCATTGGCTGCCTGTTTGAACATCATATGTCCAAGCTTAGGTTGGCCTTGACCCTGCAGCCTTTTTGAATTCCTTGTGAAAACCTGGATGTTTCCCCAGGTATGAGGACTCATCAAGTTAGTTGAGGCCTTCAGGTATTACTAATTCATTTTTGACTGGTGGTGTCATTCTCGATCAACATATGTCAATTCTATGTTTTTTTTATGTTGATGTTTGCTTTGTGTTATCTATTTTTTAAAAAATTATCCCAGCCTTGCAATTGTGAGATTACAAATCAAGTAAGGAAACAAATGAATAAGCATGGAATAGAGGTTCAGTTTGGATGTTCTACTATGTCGATGTTCCAGGATATGTGGTAGTGAGGGTGAGGAGGAAGGAGTGTCAGGAGCAAGCGCTGATTTGTGAAGTCTAAAGAACTGCTATTTTTCCTCTGACCTGCCTTCCCAAAGGTCTGGTATTGTGCCAGCTGTAGGGCAAATTGCCTCCATCTCGGTCCAAAAGACTAAATGCAGCTGATCCTCTAAATCATTCTTCCAAGGCTAATTGATATATTACCCATAAAATGTAATTGAGCAACCATCTAATGTCCACAAACATTCCGCAGAAATAGGGGGAAGTTGAAGGGACTTCGGTCAGACTAACAGACAGGGTAGGGTTCTTCTCCTGGAAAGTTGAAGTTGAACTGGACCAACCCATCTTTTCTTGCAAACAGGACTGATAAAAAAGCAGAATTGGTACAGGGTTTTAATTCTCTTCAGCTATACAAGAAAGCAGTAATGCAGGCTTCTGGCAGTGCAGGCAGACCATCAGCAGGGAAAATAGGATGCACACATGAACATCTGCTCCAAACTCCTTGAAAAGTAACCATGCAGTAGCGTGGGAGAAACATCTGTGCAGTGTAAAATAAATGTCAGCTTCTGCAATTCAGGCAGGTTGAGTGGAGAAAGACAAAGGACAGGTTAATGTTGTCTCAGCTTCGGTGGAATAGTGTTATTTTTCTACCAGGAAGGCATAGAGAGTCCTTCTGACTGGGAGGCTAAAACCTCTTATGGGGCAGGGTCTGAGAGTGACATCCCCCTCCTGTACTGTTAACCTAGTAGGAAACGGGGAAGGGTGAAAAAGGCTGAGAGTGCACTTAAAAACCCTCCTATTTGTGGAGATGGCAGGCTTTTGATAAATAACTGTATTTGCCGTTCTGACAAATTAAATATTTAGTAGGACCTATTTTGCCATCTGTTTGCAAGTAGAGCAAAAAAGAAAAAGCCAAAAACTCTTTGCTTCAAAAAACAGTTCCATAGCCTTGTTTTCTCTGCATGTTGTGCAGAACATAACCTCATTGAGGTTACCCTGAAAGTTGGAGTGGGGGTGGGGGGGAAGGGAAGGTGGGCAGACAGGTTACACTAAGCTATTTATCTTTTCTCCTTTTCCAGCTCTAGATTCGTTCTCTCAGACTTCTTCTCCCAGACAGTGGAAAACTGTGCAAGAGGAAATTATCCCTACCCCAGGATCTTTAGATAATAATGACCCGACACTTGTGTTGTTCTCATTCCCATGTACAAGTCTAGATGGAGGCTGGAGGTGGCTTTTGAGGTGGGGGATATTGGTCCAGCAAGGAGTAAGTGCACTAATGATAAATTTCAACAGACTTTTGTACCCTGGCCCCCAATAGATGCCTTAGTATTCAGGGCCCCAACCTCCCAGCCAGTGATCCTGGCTTACCTAGGAATTCTGACAGTGATTTTCCAATTCTCTGGAAACTTCCTGATATGGGAAAATTGATTTAAACTATTCTAACAAGAACACATTTCCAGCCTGATCGAACAAGCAGTTTAATAGCACAATCTACTTCAAGCCATGGTTAGAGAAAGAAGGAAGACTTGGGCTGAGCTGCAGCCATGTCCCTCAGCCATGAGAGTTGGTTCTTCAGTTTGCCTGCCGCTTACCTACTGGGGCAACAAAATATTTCTGCAGATGAGGGAATTAACAACGGGAGTGTTCTAACAAAATTTTCAGGACTGTGTGTAGCGGGCAAGAAATTAATCTCTGACGAACTTTATTTGGGAAATCTCTAGATTGGCAGATGAGGGGCAAATGCTCAACCGCTACCAACCTCTGTTGCCCAATGAATAGCAAAGATATAAAGTCCTAGAATTAAAAGCTAGTTCTGGCTTCTACTTTGGCAGACCCCAACACGAGGGCGATGCTGGCCTGGGTTTTGTATTTGCAAAAGGCGAATTATGCAGTCAGTTCTGAAGGTGCAAAATGATGGTTCATGTAGAGCAGGAGTGTCAAACTCACATTGTCACAGCGTCAGCACGTGACGTATCAGGACTTCCCCCCCCGTTGCTAAACCAGGCATAGGCGTGGCCAGGGGTGGGTTCTACTTACCTTTACTACCGGTTCGCAACGGCATGCACAGATCGTCTATAATGACATCTGGGGCAGTGGGCGGAGCCTCCCACTGGTTTTACTACCGGTTCTTGTAAATCGGTCCAAACCGGGGGCAATCCACCACTGGCGTGGCCAGCACGTGATGCATCTGTCCTGCAGGCCAGGAGTTTGACACCCCTGATTTAGAGAAAACAAGTTGCTCAGGCAGATGCACAGCAATGAAAATCCAAGGTCTGTTTCTTCATCTTTCGTTGGCCACTTTCCCTCTACCTTACTTATCCCTTGATCTTACTCTGCACTGTGGGAAATAAACATCTGGCAGGCCAAGTTGGTGTATGGGCAATTATCCAAAGCTCAGGTGTGTTGTCCTCTGCCCCCACCCCCAAAAGGCATTTCTTTCTAATACAGACCTGCCTGCAAATAATTTACGAACTAATACTATTTTACAGCTTCTACACTCTCCAAAGGAACATTTCTCTGCTACCTTATTGTTATTTTGTTGTCTTTCTTCTATGCAATGGAAGTGAGCTTGCCTATGATCTTTACTCCCCCAGCAGATAAATATAGCCTTGATATGTGGACTCTTAGTTACAATATATTTTTGTTAAAAGCCAATTAGCACATGGAGAGAATTCAGAGCAGCTTTACAAGCCATTGGATTTTGGCCAACGAGCCATTATGCTGCAAAGCCTTAATGTCTTTTTATGCATTTGTGGAGTGCAGCTGGATTGTCCAGAATGGCCCAATAAAAAAAATCAGGGAAAGAATGATTTCAACAAAGATTTAAAATAAATCCTACCTTCAGTCAATTTCCTAATTCATTGTTTGTTGGTAAGTGATCTAAGGACCAAATGGATGTGATTCAGGAGAAGGCTAATTAGGTTTTTTATGAGTGTTGGTTGGTGTTTAATTAATAGTCAGGGTGGGAGTAGACTTGTATATTATTTGGATTGGTAAGGTCCATATTTATTTGAAGGCCAAATCATTATTCCCCTGTCTCCTATATGCAAATCACAACTTGGGAAGGATTTTATCAGGAAAAGCAGGGGTGGGTGCTACTTACCTTTACTATTGGTTCACAATGGGGCAGCGTGCGCGCTCTTCTGCGCTTGCACAGAAGAGTTTTGTTGATGTCAGAGTCAGTGGGTGGAGCCTCCCACCGGTTTTACTACCGGTTCTATAGAACCGGTGCAAACCGGGGGCAACCCACCACTGAGGAAAAGTATATAACAGAACTCCAGTCTCTTTGGCTAGCATCAATTAAAATAAACGTAGGACTGTCCTGGTCACAGCTGTGCTGGATTATATTGCCTTAGTCTAAGAGCTGCTTGAAAAGGAACTGTTGGCTCTGATCCCCTTGAAGGGTTAGTTTTTGCTTTCTTCAACTCCTTCTCAGTTTAGCTCTCAAGGTTGACTGACCTGCTGTATTCAACTGCTGTATTCTGAACAGAAAGATCATTTGCTGCTCCTCAAATTAAGTGCTTTTCATTGGATTCAGCTCAGAGTAAAAACCAGATAAAGCACCAAACGATGGACAAGAAAAGGTGAAATGGCTCCAGAATCCCCAAATCTTCAGCTACTTATTCTATGATTTGGACTTCAGAGCAGACTTCGGCTCATTAAATGTAAGCCACCTAGAGTCATTGATTGAGATGGGTGGCTATAGGAAGTGAATGAATGATTGAATAAATAAGTAAATATATTTTAGAACGTGTTTAATCTGATTCAAAGGGTTTGGGGGCACTGAGATACATAGCTTGACATCTATCCATCAGCATCCACAAGGGATGCAGGGTTTGACATATGTATGATGATGTTCTTACAGATGTGTCACCATTTTGATGTCATACAATTTTCTACACTGCTACTTGTTGGCGTCTGTTCTGATCCTTAACATTTGGCTAATCTCAAACAAACTAAGCAGGATCAGATTTCCCAAGTTCTTGGATAGGAGACCAGCAGTAATTTGCAGCGCTATTGGCTAGCCCAAGAATTTGAAAAAGCATCCTGGAAGAAGACAATGTTAGATTTCTTCTGTACGATGCCAAGAAAATTAAATGTCTTGGAAGACATGAAGAATCAGAATCATCATGGGTAAAATCTAGCTGCTTGTTAAGAGTTGATGTTAACTGGATGGCACATAATTAATCATTGCCTTCATTTTGTCCCTTTCCCATGAATGAAATTGCTGTGGTGGCACAGTGGTTAGAATGCAGTACTTCAGGATAACTCTGCCCATTGCCAGGAGTTTGATCTTGACTGGCTCAAGGTTGACTCAGCCTTCCATCCTTCCAAGGTTGGTTAAATGAGAACCCAGATTGTTGGGGGCAATATGCTGACTCTGTAAACTGCTTAGAGAGGGCTGTAAAGCACTATGAAGCGGTATAAAAGTCCAAGTGCTATTGCTATTGCCTTTTTTTTTTAAAATTTGATTTATATGCCACCCTTCTCCAGAGACTCAGAGCGGCTTACAATGTGTTAAGCAATAAGCTTAAGTTAAGCCATTCTTAGTTGTAGTGGTGAATACCAGTATTACCTACCCAACCCCGTTATTCCAGCACTGTCCAAATTTAGGGTATTGAAACTTTCTCTGCTGTGAATGCCATTCATGGCACTCTGCCATTCATGGCAGAATGTATTCTGTGTGGTGCAAAAATTGTTGCCCAGGTTGATGGAGGAACCAAATAACTGAGGCAGGATGGGATGTTCTGAGAGTCTTGCTGCCCATTCCGAGACATGCTTGATTTGCTGGCCACTGCTTTTTCCCAGCTCAGCCTTTGCAGACTTCCGTCTCTTGAAACAGCTCTCTTCGACAGAGGGCTGCCACCTGGACAGAGAAAACTGATGTCCCTTCCTTCCCTTTTGGATGAACTGTGCTGCTGAATTCAAGGGAAAGTGGCTTTGCAATGAAGGAAGCGTTGAAATGTATCCGTTCCCTTGGAGAGAACAAAGTCTGAGTAAAGCATTAACATGTACATTAACCCAGATCACACATGGCAATGCAAATCCTGCCTCCCTTGCTTACATAAAGTGTCTCTTTTTACAGACCTAATACAAATATTAGCTATCATTCTCCTATTAATTATTGTTAAAGATTTAAAGGGTCAGGGAGTCTAAACCTAATAATGTTTTGGTCACTGTGGGAAAGGTACAGAAAGATTCCTTGTGTGATTTGGTGTTCCTTCTGCAGATGCGGTGCTGGCATGCATACACTTAATGACTTAATGACTACTGGTTTCATAGTGAAAAAGAAATGCATTTATAAAATGCTTACATTGCTAAACTACCCTGAAAATATCAGAATTGCTCTTGCCTTTTTACATTTTTTAAATTTAAATTAACATCTAGCCAATGCTTTCTCTGAAAATAAGAGAAATATAAGATACTTATAAGAGTCTCTCATCCAAGGAACAATAACTCTATATCTACTTATAGTGATGTAGCATACAATTCCCTCTGATTGTTCACTGGGATCCTTTCAATGACTTCCTCTCACCCATACAACATCTTACCTATCAACGACTTCTTCAGTTTCAACCTCAATAATACACGGGCAAACAATCGATACAAACTCAAGGTAAGCCGCTCCAAACTCACCGAAAATACGACTTCAGCAACAGAGTGGTCAACACCTGGAATGCTCTACCTGACTGTTGTTACATCCTCAAACCTCCACAGTTTCAACCTTAAACTGTCTATGGTGGACCATTCTCACCCCATTCCTAAGAGGTCCATAAAGGGGGCGTGTATAAGCGCACCAGCGTGTCTACTGTCCCTGTTCTACTATCCCGATTTATTTGTATTCATTTCCCTCATTCATGTCCATGTTCATATTCATACCTGCTATCTTGTACATGTGTGGCAAACAAACAAACAACAAATAAATAAATAAATAAATAAATAAATAAATAAATACTTCACCCTTTCCATTTTGCAAGTATATAGGGGCTGCCAGAAACTGTTTCACAGAGTGCCAACACTATAAAAACTCTAAACTTGGGACACCAAGTCTGTGGCCTTCTTCAGCGGTATAAGCCCAAGTGAGTAAAAAAAGGTGGGAATTGTCATCCAGGAAGACCTTGGGAGCCACAAGTGCCCAAAATTATTGGTCAATTTTCAAACTAATTCTGTTGCATGCTCCTCATCTTTTTTGGTGTGTTTATCGATTTATTTATTATTTCAATCTATACGGTGAACCATCTCAAATACATGAGACTGGGTGTCTAACAACAGGTAAAAATAAAAAAAAGACATAACAATAAAAATAATGCATACACAAGTGGCAACCAAGGTAAAAACAAATTTACAACAAACTAGCAACAAATCAATCCACTTATTATATGGAATCTATCACACATTTACACTTCCAAGCTCATTGTTCTTTACTTGTCTTAAATAAAAAAAAGATTCATCTATCTTTGAAGGCAGTTACTCTGAACAATGTGAGGATTCCAGGGTGTTTCTGCTGGTCCAGGGACAAATCAGTGAAGGCTTTCAAATTATTACTACTTTATTTAAATTTGCATTCTATCTTTGACCCAGAAAGCCCTCTTTGGTCCCCCAAAGAGGAAAAAGCCCATCAGGCCTGTCCCTTGGACTCAGTTGAGCAGCTCAACAGGTTCTGTTCCCTTGAACTCTGGAGGCCTGGCATTCCTCTGATTAGCAGTGAATAATCATTTTCTAGCAAAAAGGCTTCATTTTTATTTATTTATGAACTGATCATATCAAAATGCAACAAGATCATGTTACCTTTCCTAAAACTGGGAATTCAACACTTTTAATCTCTTAAATTGTTCCATTGTTGAACCAATAGGGCCATGATGGTGAACCTATGGCACGAGCCATATCAGTGGGCACACAAGCTCAGCTCCGGTGCACATGTGTGCTCTGGCCAGCTGATTTTCGAGCCTTCTGGGCCCACAGGAAGTAGGAAAACAGACTGTTTTCAGCCTCTGGAGGGCCTGGGGGGTGGGGAAGGCCTCTTTTTCACTCTCCCCAGGCTCCTAGAAAGGCTCTGGAGCCTGAGAAGAGCAAAAAATGGGACTTCCGGTCCCACTGGGAGTCAGCAAATGGGCTGTTTCTGGCCTCCGGAGGGCCTCTGGCAGTGAGGGTAGGAAGGCCATTTCCACCCTCCCCAGGCTCCTAGAAAGCCTCTGGAGCCTGGGTACGGTGAAAAACAGGCCTACCAGGCCCACCGTGCCATCACGTGCCAAAAGCGGGAGGAGCGGGAGGGGTGTCACACATCCATGCGCGGGGGAGCCAAGGCACATAGAATTATGGGTGTGGGCACATGTGCGCACAACCCCCCCTGCTCCCCCCGCTTTTGGCATGCGATGGCAAAAAGGTTAGCCATCACTGCAATAGGGTATAGCAAATTTGAGCCACAACTCCCATTGCCACATTTTGATGGCAAGTTTGGAAGTTCTCATTTGGAAGTTCTCGTAGCACAGAAAAACATATCAGACCATAAGATGTGAGTTGCCTTGCTTGACCTTTCCAGAGTTGGCCTTAACCATAATTAGTTTGAAATTAGCCTGCTGAATTCTAAATGGTTTCTTCTCAAGTCAGCATGCAAAGGATTGGAACCGTGGCTTCCTTTATGTTGCATTCTGGGAGAGATGCCGATGGAATGGGAAGTCATTTAGTTTGCACTCAAACATCCCCAAACAGCTGGAGTCAATGAGTGTGTCATCTCTGAACCTTCAGTGGATAGAGATTTCATAGTGCCTTCCTTCATTTCTCTCCTAATTACTGACTTGGGTTTCAAAAATATCAGAATGCATTTATTATACAGATGATGGTCATTTCTGAAAGGGAAACATATTAACAATTCCCTATGGTAAACCACCAATTGTTCTTGGAATCAGAAGAAGTCTACCATCATTTTTGCCACCAAATTCAATGAGGAAGGAAAAATATTCAAAACCCTTTCTAAAGTGAATCTTCGATTGGGAGGCAAAGTTAGTTTTAATTAAAGTTTTGAAGCTATGTGTCAGATGAAGGGGAGAATGTGCTCATATCACTTGTTCTCCAGTAAATACACTAGAAAACAAAGAGCTTTCATCTACACGCCAACAATTTCCCATTCAGAAATTACCATCACCTGTATAATAAATGCATTCTGATATTTTTGAAACCCAAGTCAATTTTCATCTGCACACCAACCAGCGACAACATGCTGGTTGGCAATGTTCAAGCGGTAAGTGTATGACATTATTTGAACACTGGTGGGAAGAATAGACATGCTTAAAAGTCAGTTGGGGCTCAAATTCCTTTGTCTAAATTTTCATTTTAAAAAATAGAAAATTGGACTCAGATGACTATGAAGGGATTTTGAGACATCAAAAGTGAAGATGGTGAATGAAGAAATGTAAATTCAGAGTGTGGCCACATCAACAGCTAAGGATCACGATGTTAACCAGAGGTGGGTTTCAGCAGGTTCTGACCAGTTCTGGAGAACCGGTAGCAGAAATTTTGAGTAGTTCGGAGAACAGGTAATAAAAATTCTGACTGGCCCTGCCCCCATCTATTCTCTGCCTCCCAAGTACCAGCTGATCGGGGGGAAATGGGGATTTTGCAGTATCCTTCCCCTGGATTGGGGAGGGAATGGAGGTTTTACAGTATCCTTCCCCTGCCATGCCCACCAAGCCACACCCACCAACCCATGCCACGCCCATTAAGCCACACCCACAGAAAAGGTAGTAAAAAAGTTTGAAACCCAACACTGATGTTAACTTTGTCCATTTGTACCTATGTCCTGATGTCAGATATAAGTCATGTGATTTGCATTGCAACATGCAAAACAAACTTTGTCATAGTTCCCTGTTATCCTCTGTGGGTACCTGTGATCAACAAAACTGAATGCATTTATTTGGAGAAGGTTTCATCTGACTGGGCAGTTTTCAGGGGATTTCCTTCTGCAAGAACACCCCCCCCCTTTTTTTTTTTGCCAGACAGTTAATGTGCCACAATTTAGTACCGCAGCGAAGAAATAAAACAAATTTAACATATGGCTTGGAGCGACATGTGTATGTAGCTAGTCAATATCATCACTGGTACTGAGAACTATTTCACAGAGGGTGGTGAGGCCTATTTCAGTGAAATTTCACATTTTAAGTCTGTGATTAAAGAATTCATTGTGTATTCATTAATGAATGTGGAATTACAAGATGTAGTCAGTTAATCAGTGTGATTAATTGAATAGAAAGGCAATAGGGTATTCAAATATGTAATAGTTAATTGGTGAGTTCAGAGAAGAGAATTTAGGATTTTAGAAGAGGAGAACTGTGTCACAAAAAGTCTGGGTAAGTCATTTTTCTGCAACATGGTGCCCACCTCCGCTGCCACAATACCCAGCAGTAATGGAGTATCTCCTTTGCCAAGGATTTCTGGGAAGTAATACCAGTGGTCCATTCTCATCAACCTTGGTCATCTAAAATGATTTGGGCTCTTCAAAATCTTGGTGGAATAAATCAGTCTCATAATGTCGTTATGTTTTTTAGCACGGGACTATTGGGCTCAGGTTTGACATCACAATTTGTCAAGACTTAAAAACGTATTTTTAAAGAATTGTTAAGCACTTCCCACACACCCCACTCTCTCAGCTAAACTTAGAGCAGTGGGTTGGCTGTGTGGTTTCTGAAATTGCTTGATCAGTGAGAAATACCAACGGATGAACTGGGCAGTTGTTCCACATCCTTGTTTTCAGAACAAATTAATTGAACAGCTAACCTGTTCATCAAAGGGCAAGTCCATTCAGACATCACAAAATCAGCAGACAGCCATCCTCTATTTAGCAATTCCGTTCAAATAGTTTGTTTATTAAATATGTGGCTGTGTTGCTGCCAAACAATCTTGATTCTGGGAAAATGAACTTTAAAAATATCAATTGTTGCAAGACTTATGATTAAAGTCATGGGAGTTGGCAGAATACTTGGAATCCAAATGTGGCAGTGACAGCAATGGGAATTTGCTTTCCATTGTAGTCTGATATTTTATTTATTTTTTATCTTGCCTTTATTTTTTCCTAAATATCTCAAAATGGCAAATGTACCTAATACGCCTTTCTCTTATTTTCTCAAAACCAACAACAACCTTGTGAGGTGAGTTGGGCTGAGTAGGAGAAATTGGCCCAAAGTCACCCAGCTAGGTTTCATGCCTAAGGTGGGACTAGAACTCACTGCCTCCTTTCTAGACCAAACTGCCTCTATTGGATAGGGTTGGCAATAGGAGTGAGAAGAGCAAATGTATGTTGTCCTTATTTCATTGGATTCAATCCGTCCATTGAGTGGTTCCTCTTTGCTAATGAAACTAACCTGAAATATCACTATATTCAAATAAAAAGAGCTTCTGACTGTTTTTAAAATGTCCTTCCTTCCTAGGAAGATGGAAGATTCTGACAGAGACTGGAGCCTGATATTGCTCTTTTGAAATGATCATTTCTTGAAAGAAGAATTCATACCTTTTCTGGAAGATTTGAGGGGTTAGTGGCATCTTGTATCTTACTCCTAAAGAAGGGCCCAGCATTCAAAGGCTGGCACTTGTCCTATATGAAGAAGAGGCAGTTGGTAGAAGGAGAAGCTGATAGAAAGAGACTCCTCTGTCCCAAACTCTAGAAAGCTGCTGCCAGTCTAAGCAGACAAGACTGAGTGAGGTGGTCCTACAGTCTGATCTCCCAACCCTTTTTGGGAGCTGGTGCTGCTATTTGGGCCACTAGTGTCATATGGGTGATTGAGATGCACATACAATCATTCTATGATTGGTTTGTTAGTTTATTAGTTTCTCTTCCTCAGAGTCAGTTGACAGTTGGAGCCTCTTATAAGTCTAGCTAAATAAATATTTTCCCTATGACAACAACTCTGGTTGGACTGAAAGGGCCCTGAGAGAGTCACCTTTTTGTGACCAGGAAAGCACTAGATGCTTGCTCTCATCTCTCCAACCCCTTAACCTACTGTCTTAACCTTAAGTCTTGACCCCTTAACCTACCCCTTAACCTTAAGCCTTACCTTAAATGACTGGCTGTCATTTACGATCTGCTCTAAATTTATCTAAATGATATCTGTCTTATGACATGCAATTATATGTGGTGATTGAATGTGAGAAGTTACATGATTTATTGTTAAAGCATTTTGCATTTTCGATGCAGAGAAAGGCATTCAAAATAGTGAATGGAGTAAAGATGTAAGGCTGCATACTTTTCTCTCACCTTCCTAGGAACAGCAAAATCATTCTGGATTAATTAAGCAAGGATAAAAATTTATTTGGCAGAAAGAGGTGGGGGGAAGGGAAATATTTGAAGTGTCACAACACCTACGTTTTATATTCTTACCCATCTCAGTCTTTGCAATTCATCTGATAGCTCAAATACTATAAATTTAGTTGAAGATAACAGAACAGATGGGAAAAACATATGGTTTGTAGGTAGTGTGTGGTGGTTGGTATTTGTAGTACATTAGGGGAATTTATTTTATTTTCTCTATTTTCTAGTGTAACTTTTTTCATACTTTGTCAAGCACCTTTTTTTTTTTTGAAGAAAAATTATATTAAGTGGAATGGTGGTTACTTATAGCAGTTCAACCATACTTTTTATCATCCATTTTCTGTCTTTGGTGTTTATAACTTTATATAATATGTTGCTCTATTTTGAACTTAATTAATAGACTCTGGGCCCCTTTTGTAGAATAATTTTTCAATTCTATCTTTAGCCAATAGGGCAACCCTATAATTCCTCAGAAGTACAGTAAGTTCTAATGATTTAAATTTGACATATTCCTAGGTAAATGAAGACAGAATTGTAACCTTAATTTTTCATAAGCAACACAATAGCTGTATGTTGTCATGACTTTGACACATTTTGAAACATACATATAGAATAAAACTGGAAGGGGCTTTGGGGATCTTCTAGTCCAGCGGTCCCCAACCTTTTGGGCACCAGGGACTGGTTCCGTGGAGAGAGGTTTTTCCACAGACTGGAAGGGGCATAATTTCATATGTTGCCTGCATCCCACGGATGGGGCTTTTCTTGTTTGCACAGCCCAGTTGCTGGCATGCTGTGGCCCGATGCCAGTCCATGGACCGGGTGGTTGAGGACCTCTTTCTAGTCCAACCCCCTGCTCAAACTGGAGATCCTATACCAGGGGTGTCAAACTGAATTTTTTCAAGGGCCAGATCAGCATTGTAGTTCTCCTCTGCAGGCCGGCTGGGGAGGCGGAGGGGTTAAGACGGAAAGCAACATGCCGGCCAAAATGGGGCATAGAGGGGCTGTCTGTGTCATCCCCCCCACATGCCCTGTTTTGGCTGCCAGAAACACCACAGGTTTCCAGGCTGGCTATGCCAGCCAGATTTAAGCACACTGTGGGCCGGATCCGGCCCATGGACCTTGAGTTTGACACCTCTGCCCTATACTATTTCAGAAAACTGACTGTCCAGTCTCTTCTTAAAAGCCTCCAGTGATGAAGCACCCACAACTTTTGGAGACAAGCTGTTCCATTGGTTAATTGTTTTCACTGTTAGGAAGTTTCTCCTTAATTCTAGGTTGTTTCTCTCTTTGATTAGTTTCCATCCATTGCTTCTTGTCTTGCCTTCTGGTGCTTTGGAAAATAAGTTTACCCCCCTCTTCTTTGTGGCAACTTCTCAAATACTGGAACCCTGCTATCATGTCACCCCTAGTCCTTCTTTTCTCTAGACTATACATACCTAAGTCCTGCAACTGTTTTTTATATGTTTTAATCTCCAGGCCCTTAATCAGATTAGTTGCCCTTCTCTGCACTTTCCCCAAAGTCTCAACATTTCTTTTAGATTGTGGTGACCAAAACTGGATGCAGTATTTCAGGTGTGGTCTTACTATCAATCAATTTATTGATTGATTAGCCCTTTGGGCCATATCAAGTGCAGAATTACAAAGACAAATCATTACAAAGGTTTGGTAAAACAAATTAAGTAAGATTGGAATAACTCGCAATTAAAATACAATTAGAATAAAATACGATCTAAAATAAAATCGGGATAAAATACAATAATTTAAAGTACCATTTAAATATAATTAAATTTATATTATAATGTCGCCCCTGCATCTACCCAATCAGTGTTAACTGCTATTAAAATTACATTGTTAGATCAAGTGATCATTCTTACAAGCTACCGCATTTTGCTGCACCAACTTTGTCCTCCTTCCCATCAACTTTACCACAAATTTAGCAATCCATTTTACCAACTGCAAGTTGGAACCTAACAAACAATATCGCAAAAAGTGCTCTTTAGGCTTAGAGGTGCTGGTATAAAAGATCCTGCCCAGTTGATGTTCCCTCAGGTCTGACTATAGGGGGCAATCAAAAATTATGTGGGACGTTGTTTCAACTTCCCCCGTCCCACATAGACAGACCCTTTCCCTTACAGGAATACCCTTATATCTACCCCAGAGTATATTTGTTCCAAGTTGGTCCAACTAAGGCTTTACTGTATAAAGCGGTACTAATGTTTCATGTGATCTCACTGGTCTGATGACTGACCAGACTGCATGCTGTCATGGATCAGGCTACATGCAGTCATGACAGCATGACTGATCTGAACAACGGTCATGACAGTGGATAGTGGAGTGGAGGAGAGTCTCCAAATCTACACACTGAGGAACATTTGTTTGCTCTTTATCAGCTTAGTTTTCTGGAGGGATTTGCTAAGAATTTAAATGATGCCTTTCTCCTTTCAACATCAAAGTTTAATGGGTTGTTCCTTTGTTTTGCTACCATACTTTTGATTTGGATGACAGGAAAGCAAAAGTTAATTGATACAATTATGGGTATCTTGTACAAGTCACTATGATATCCCTCTGTTATGACTTCATATTGCAAATAACAGGAATAATGTAATCTAAGTCACATATTAAATACCATTGTACTATATTTGTGTCAACACCCCCCCCCCCGAAACCATGTCCCCATTGATACATTATACATCTAGGCTTTCAAACACATACTCTTTTTGCCTAATATGTGTTTTAAGACCCATTGGATGGGATCTTATGATAGAAAGCTGAGAAGGCTGTCAAAGTATAAATACATTCTGGAATGAGAAAGAGGAATAAATGCAGGACTTGGGTATTGTACCAAATACAGCTGTTGTTGGCTGACAAGAATCTTTTATCAAATGCAGCACTGAACATAGCTTAACAGGCAGGGAGGATACCATTTAGGTTTATAAATCCCTTGTCAGCTACTTTGTTCAGTTGTTTGCTATGTTTAAGGATCTGATCATGGAACAGGGAATAAAACCCTGATTCTGCTGGAATATCACCCATCCCGAAGCCTATTTCTTTAAACAAGTTCACAGGGAGACTTTCATGTTTTGCATTGAAGACTCCAAGTGGGTTTGGGTCTGGGACAGCTTTCATATTTATGTTCAGGTCACTTTGCCTGGGCTAGTTCAAGATTTCATGGCTTTTATGACAATGATGAGCTTTTTTGTGATGATTTGCTGACTTTGATGATCACTAATGGCTCAGAAGATATAATCTCTAAGTGGAGGAATCACTAATAACTCAATTGTCACAAAAATATTATTTGATTAGGTTTGATCTTCAGATACCCATAACCCTGGCTATATGGAGGGACTTGTTTTGATAGTCAAACATAAGAATTGATGAACCAGGCAGGTTTTTAATTGTTCTGGAAGTATTTGCTCCTGCCACTCATATTCCCAAACCTCTAGTTTTTATTTGGAATGAGCAGGTACCTAAGCCATTAATGTGGTTCTTTCCCACACCCTTGAACAAATCATAGAGCTGTTGTAGTTCCAACAAAATACTTTTCATTCAAGCCAAAAATTGCTATTTTGGTCTCATTCATCCACAGGACATTCCTCCAATGGTCTTCTGACATATCCACAGGGTTATTTGGGAAACAATGTTCTTTTGGGAGAGTAGTGGCTGGTTAAAGTCAGGCTAGATTACTGTAAAATGTTTATTTAGGGCTGTCTTTGAAAATGGTCTATGAATTAGCTGCAGTGCAGTGCTGCCAGAGTTTGGATGATCAAAATGCAAGATGCTGAATCTGTGCTAGTTCAACTATTTACTGATGAAAGTCAAAGTTCTGGTCTTGATATTTGGGACCCTAAATCAATAGAAGCTACTACTGTATTCAGATTTTGTGTGGCGAATCCCCACTAGTGTGGCCTTTGAGGGAAAGAGAAACTAGCCTAGATACAGTATACCTTTTGTTTGTTCTAGCTCCAGAGTTTGGATCCAGGTTTTCGAAGGACTGCATGTTTAGTGTAAAATTACCTGGACTGTAACTTCTGAAAGAAAAATGCTAGTTAGAAGCCTACCTATAAATCCATTATATTGATGGGTAGTAGGGTCCTTAGCAGCAGCAAATTTACCCTATGAAATCCTTTCCACTTGTAGATTTCTATAAAGAGTTGAAATCCTACCTGATTCAAGTGATTCATGTGTTGTATTAGTCATGCTGTTGTTTTTAAAGTATGCATGACATTGGCTCTGGAAATGTTTGATTCACTGGCTGTATTATTATTAATTGCATTTTTAAATATTTCATTTACTTTTATATGATCACATTTCCATTTTTTATTGCCTTGGCAGTATTATGTTCAGAAAAATAACAGTTTAAGGCAATTTTAATGCATTGAGGAATTGGTGAAAAACTAGTGATCTCACTAATCAGAAGCCATTAATTACATGTTACTTAGCATCCTCCAGAGACCTAAAGCAGATATTTTACACAGGTGACTTGGTTTTCCCACTCATACAAAGGAAATGTTTACAGCTGTCAAAGAGGACAATGTTTATATTCCTCCTTTTTTTAATACCTACCTGATCAAATACCTCTACATAATAATGTAGCTAGACTTGGACTTTTTATTTTATTTTATTTCTTGGTTTGTTAAGCATACTCCACTGGGATTGGGGGGGGGTGGGGGGTTGGAAGGAAGAAAATTGTGTCTCTAAACAAAACCAAAGTTGGTATTTCTGTCCAAAGGACTTGAACTTGAGGGCGGCGATCTCAGGCCCAAGTGACCATTGGGTTCCTTTTCTGAGCTCCTTCCCTTTGGAGAAACTACAGTGTTGAAAGGTTGTGGTAAAGCATCAGACAGCAGCAGCATATTTTTCAGAGAAACAAGCAAAAGTTAGATGGGCTTATCCCACTGAAGAAAGCAAAACTATCAATAGAGTCCTTCGGGAGAAGGGCGGTATCTAAATCTAAATCTAAATCTAAATCTAAATCTAAATCTAAATCTAAATCTAAATCTAAATCTAAATCTAAATCTAAATCTAAATCTAAATCTAAATCTAAATCTAAATCTAAATCTAAATCTAAATCTAAATCTAAATCTAAATCTAAATCTAAAGACTCCCTCCACTCTCTTTCAGGGAAAAATATTATGTGTGTGTATGAAATGCAGTTTCTTAAATCTTCCTCTTTAACCACCTTTTGGACTGAATCAATTGTAATTTTTGCTCTCTGTGTTGTACATAATGCATTAAAAATATCAACAAGCTATTCAGAATCTATTAAACTGACCTGTCTTTTTTGGTAGTCTTATTTTATCTACTAAAATACACTTCCTTGATCAAATAATGGGACAAGTTTATACACCCCTCAATTTTGAACTAGGACGTATTGAGAGATATGGATGTGTTTTTCCAGTCTTTCCCTGAAAGTAATGCAAGGTCCTTTAAAAAATTGGGTTATACATTATGAGGAAGAGTAGAACACAGCAGAACCTTTGCTGCTCATCGACATTCCTGCTTCACCCTGACCTGGGTTACATCTGTATTTCGCTAAATAATATCATCTTAAAAGCCTCAATCCTTTATTGTTTTCCCCCTCAACCCCTAAAGCCAGGTGCTCTTTTATGCTGCAGCCAATTATAGTTGATTAATCAACTAAAGCTATAATTACAGATTAAAATTTGCCCACCAATTAATCAGTGAGTTTGGAAGTAAAGGCAGCCAGTGGGCTTTAACTGAAAGATCAAGAAACTCGTATTTTGTACTCTTGCATGCTGAGGGCTGGAAATATAGCTTTCAGATCTTGGAGAATGAATCATGTGTAAGACAGACTATAGGAGGGGCATCCATAAAGAAGTGATATGGCCAAACACCCTGCTTCCAGAAATTGGCAGTCCCCCCCTCCCTTTTGGGGCAGATGTCTGTTTGTGCTGCACACCAACATTGTTCCTAGAAAAACTGAACTTACATTGCACATTGTCAGTAATGTTACAGTTGAGAAAATGCCGAAGGAGAAAGCTACATAGGTAAAAAAATAAAGGGAGCAGAGAAGGAGCAGAGAACTTTATTCTTAGCAAGAGGAGGCTTGGAATCAAAGATGTGTGAAGAATGGTTGGAGGCACTGAGTTTGCTTTGTCTGGAGAAAAGAAATCTGTGGAAGATGTCATAACTGTTTTCAGGAATCTGAAAGTGGGGCAGAATTTTCCACAACTGTTCTAGAAGACAAAACCTAGGAACAATGGGTTCTTGTTACAAGAAGGTAGGTTTCAGTTGGACATCTGGAAATTTCCCCAACGGCAAGAGCTGCTCAACCACAATTTATTACTTTGGGGTGTGTGTGTGTATAGATGCTTATTTCCTGAAGGTGTTTAAACAAAGCCTGGATGACCATCTGATGCAAATGCTATGCTTCCTTTCTAGGAAGGGGGTTGGACTAGATCAGGGGTGTCAAACTCAATTTCATTGAGGGCCGCATCAGGGTTGTGTTTGACCTCAGAGGGCTGGGGTGGGCGTGGCAGGGGGGAATGTTTGACACAGGCTCAAGATGCATTTTTTCCCATTTGCATTCAAAACAGTTATTCCAGACAAAGGCAGATTTACTTTTTGGCACAAATTGTCTCAATTCCATAATGTACAGATTAAAGACATGTAGAGTCCCCAGTGCTATGGGGCTTGACTCTTTTGTATAGGAGTAAATATGAATATGCCCATAATATTGTCAGAACAGAGATGTTCAAAAGCTTAAAACCCGTTTTGGCCAGCAGAGGCACCACAGGCCCGTCCTTTGATAATTCCAGGCTGGTCCTGTGGGCCAGATCTAAGCACCCCATGGGCCAAATCCGGCCCATGGGCCTTGAGTTTGACACTCATGGACTAGATGCTCCGCAGGAATCCCTAATCAGCCCTAATCTTCTATGATTTCCATTATCGCTTTTTGGTGTGAACACATTGACCAAAGGTAGTGGGTCAAGTGGGGAATGTCACCAATGCCCCTTCCTTTCTTTTGGCTGTCAGAGCAATTCTCTTTGATTCTGTAAATAATTGGGAACAATGATAACCATCAGAAAACTTCCCCCAGAATGAAAACAGATTGTGGGAGAAGGTATACCTGTGGAAAATGTGTTTTCCTCAAAGTTTTTAAGTGAAAAGAAGCCCTCTTTTCTATTCTTGCATGGTGATCCTAAGCATAGAAGGTGGAATCACTGCTGTCTAGATAAAGAAGAAGAAAACAATACGTGCTCTCATGAAAAGAAAAGGAAAAAAAAAAACACCCTGAAAGCAGAAAATGATTTGTTAATGCTTCTTTCCTATTCATCTCCCTCTTTTTGGTTTAAAAGACAGGCAATTTCAGGCCTTGGAGTTGTGTGTGCTGTTGCAACTGTGGATTTTGTACTTTTCCTGCTGCCCTTTGATAATGCAAGAGAAAAATTAATCCTTTATAGCCTGTGATTATCTGTTTACAGCTTATTAAAGATATAAATGCCAGTAATTTTAAATGACTATATTAAGTTGTCCTTGAAAGGGAAAAGAAAAAGAGACAGCATGTGGACAGCATTGAAAAAGCATTTATGAATCATTAATACAATTCAATCTGGGGCAAAAGAACTGGAGATGGAGCAGTTTCAAGGAGAAGCTTAGTTTTATGAAGCGCGTAGAGAAATGGCTCTTTAGTAACATGGGGGAAATTTATGGCTTGCTGTATGAACTTTATTATCTCTGAGTAGAGATTATAAGAAGTTAAATGCAAGGCACTGCTGATAATTTTAAATGAGCCATTCAATTATATTAGTGTAGTTAACTGATAGCACCCATTGCAGATTGGGTGGAAATCTAATGTAGGTGGCAATTAATAATAATTGCATGTTTATGAAACAATAGAGTATCAGTGTTTTACATAATTCGGCTTAGAATAGCAGGTTATATAAACAGCTGTGTTCTAAAAGAAGCCATTTAGTAGATGACTAATTACTGTATATCACAATTAAATATTTGCATGATCGTTGAAATGACACTTTTAGAAACAAAGTGCTGGAACTGTGAAAATCATAGATAGGTTGAGTTTCCTCAACCTATTTGCTATGAAAGTCCAGTCATTTTTAAAGGAAATTTAGGAACAATTATTTAAGTAGTAACAAGGGTGCTTGTACCAACTGGGATTTTTGTCAAAATGACAAAAGGTGCATTGTATATACTAATGCAAGCTCTATCCCTTGCTTACTTGTATGCCACATCATAACATGTAAAATTGGGACAGAGTTCACCCCCACCAACAGGCACCTACCAACAAAATCAAGCTGATTATCTTATAATTGGAGAAAAAGTAGCTGAGGTTATGCTAATGAATCTAATGAAGGGAGAATTTATGAGAATTGTCCCCTTTTATCCAGAAGTTAAAGGATGGATTTCAGCTCCAAGATCATAAGATTCAAGCCATTAGTCTGGCAAATACAATGTACTGAAAGCAAAATGTGACTTGTTTGGTTTTGGCATAGCCTGTGAGATCAGATATTGTGTTTGGTATATCATGATGAGGGAATAGATAGGGAACTCATCAGATTTGCAGACAACACCAAGCTGTCAGGAATAGCCAACACTTGAGAAGATAGGCTTAAGATACAGAAGGATCTTGACAGATTTGAACATTGGGCGCTATTTAACAAAATGAAATTCAGTGGTGAAAAAAAGTAAGGTTCTACATTTAGGCAAGAAAAACAAAATGCACAGGTACAGTATATGTGGTACCTCGCTCAATAGTAGTAACTGTGAAAGGGATCTTGGAGTCCTACTGAACAATCACTTAAATATGAGCCAGCAGTGTGCTGCCGCTACCAAAAAAGCCAACACAGTTCTAGAATGCATTAACAGAGGGATAGAATCGAGATCACATGAAGTGTTAATACCACTTTATAATGCCTTGATAAGGCTACCTTTGGAAATTGCATCCGGTTTTGGTCACCATGAATTAAAAAAGATGTTGAGACTCTAGCAAGAGTGCAGAGAAGAGCAACAAAGATGATTAGAGGACGGGAGGCTAAAACATATAAAGAACAATTGCTGGAATTGAGTATGTTTAGTTTAATGAAAAGAAGGACTAGGGGAGACATGATAGCAGTGTCCCAATATCTCAGGAGTTGCCGCAAAGAAGAGGGAGTCAAGCTATTCTCCAAAGCAACTGATGGCAGGGCAAAAAGCAATGGGTGGAAACTAATCAAGGAGGGAAACAACCGAGAATTAAGAAGAAATTTCCTGACAATTAGAACAATTAATCAGTGGAACAACTTGCCTCTAGAAGTTGTGAATGCTCCAACACTGGACATTTTAAAGAAGAGATTGGACAACTATTTGCCTGAAATGGTATGGGATTTCCTGCTTAAACAGGGAGGTTGGATTATAAAACCTCCAAAGTCCTTTCATTCTATTCTATTCTATTCTATTCTATTCTATTCTATTCTACTCATTATGCTGTGCAATCACAATTGCAGTTTATTTAGCAACCCATATCTTAGTCTGATCTATCAAACCAGTCATTCTCCTTATACAGTTTTTAAGATCTGTTTAATCCTGAAGGGTAGTTTTGAGAGAAATGCTGCTGGCCCAGAAAGCAAACACATTTGGATTTCTAGGCTCATCTAAGCATTAAGAGGCTTATTCGGCTTATTCATTTAAAGCCCACTTTTACCACCCCAACAACTGCTGCCTGCAGCCTCTAGAATTGCTCAACCTTCTTCAGAGCTGCCTGTGTGTGTGTGTGTGTGTGTGTGTGTGTGTTTGTGTGTACATATACACGTACATATATTTCCCATTTAAAACCATAACCTGACACGGGCTAAAAGCTACAACAACTCTCTTGTCTGACACTACTTGATGTGTATATAAACACATATGCAGCTATAGAAATTGGTAGCATCAAGGTTCCCATTCCTTTTTGAGAGTCTTCATTTTCACCCAGAGAACTTAAGAAGCCTTTGAGCCTCTCTTATCCTGTCTCTGTTAACCTCTGTTAATGGGCAGAGAAAGAAGCATTTGATATTCAAAATATACCTTCTGGCCAATGGGGGTTTTAGATTCCTATTATAAATGAAAACCACTTGTGCCTCACAGGTGAAATGTTCCATAATTGAAGTGTTTAACCAAGAAGCAGGTCAGTAGATTATCACAACACTCCAGACAGGTTCCAGGTAGCGGGCCTGACCTTCTTGTAATGCAAAGTGGTACTTAATCTTAGGCAATGTCCTTGCGGTAGCCCAGTAGCACAAATGTGCAGACCCATCAGATTGCAAAGTGGTTACAGTTTGTATGTCAAGACAGTCAGCTGTTTAAGTAAAGGAAATGAAAAAAAGAAATCCTTGGGCGCCCAAATTAGTTTCTGTGGTCTTTAAGTCTTGACCTCTCACCCTCTCAAGTTTATCTTGCAGGTTTTCCATTCCTGATTTGGTATGTTGTGAAGGAAGCAGCTACTCTCCAAAACATACACCTAGTAAGGTCTTCTTTAACCAGGGATTACTGTGGGCTGCATGCACCACATCATACTAAGGGGATAGTATTTATAAAGTATTTATAGCCAACCTGTTATCCCAAAGACCTCTTGGGAAATGGTTCCATGTCAAACATACAACAATCATTGTAATACTTGCAAAGGGACGCTTAAGGAAATCAGACATAGTGAGAAGGCTACGGTAACGAAGCCCGCAACGTGAGAATAAAAAGCTAGATCTTCACCTGGTGTTAAAAAGTAGATGATTGTAGTATTAGTCTGGCTTCCACAATGGGGAAGGCTCTTTTCCCACATCTCCCTGACATGGGAACCGAGGAAAGTACCTTTGGGCAAATGCATGTTAAGTAGTCATAAACCATTAATGACATTAAACATTATTGCTGAAGTCAATATCAGACTGGTGTTATCTAAAGATCTCTAAAGACTGCCCTGGTGGATAATTCTTTTTGGCTAATTCTGCACTAAATGAGATTTCTGAGTTGTTATCAGGAGTACTTCTTTGGATTCTAATCAGGTCCAACAACTCTTCCTCTAAATCAGCTCTCCTCAATGGGACACATTCCACCAGATGTGTTTGACTAGTTTTCAGTGTCTCCAACCAGTATGCCACATAGAAGTTGTGCTGGGGATAATGAAACCAATAGTCTGCCACACTGACTAGTGAGGAATGCTGCTATAAAGGAGTTAATTTTCATTTTGCTTACACACAGCAATACATAAGTTTCCAAAAAAGTGGTTCTACTAGTCTGTTGAAGTAAAAGTGATGACTTCAGAGCTTGTCTATTTATTATAATATAAACTTTTGTGGATTGTAACCCAATTCTCATATGTACGGAATGTAGTCTTAAGAAGACATATGGTTGGAGCACAAGGAAATGTAGGTAAGAGCTTCCATGTTTACGTTTTTCCTATCCGTTCCCACAAACTCACATGGCTGTACCTATGTTCCTCCCTCAGAACAGATGACATAGACAACAGTTTCTAGCAAATGAATTAATTTTTAAGTTACACACACACATACACACACATCACTAATACTTAAATCCACCAAGGATTATGTTACTATGAACTTTGCTGCGCTATCCAATCTCTAGTGTTTTTACATGCTAGATCAAGAATAAAATCCTTCTGTAGCTTTTTGCTGTTAAGTTCTGTGAAAATTACCAAGGTGTCGATTCCAGCCTTATGAAATGTATTGGCATTCAGTGCTTTGTTTTTGCTAAATGTAAGTGCAGGAGTTATTTCACAGAGGGCTGCCAAATGATTTGATAGCGTCCTTTAGCTGATTAACTATCCTGCGTTGAACTGGAAATTCAATTGATTCTTTATTGATTGAAATAACTTAGAATGAGTTATCCCAGTATACGCAGTGGGGGAAATTTATTGCACTCTTTCTGTTCATTAAACAAGAGACAAATCATTTTTAATTATAGAGATAATCTTGCCCATACGGCCTGAAACAAGAAGCAAATGAAAAGGCTATTGTGTGATGTCAGATGAACAAAGGGCAAACTTTTTCATAACTTGATGGCTTGCTAACATCCTGGATGGTGAAATCATTGAGGTAGTTAAATACATTTGCTTAATGTCCTTGAATGTCTAGAATATCTCTTGCTAAAGATTCCTGGCTATTACTTGGGACAGCTGGAATAAAAGTAAATAGTTTGGAAATTACCTGTTGTTCTTTAATATATTATAACAAGCATGACATTTTCCTTATTTCAAGTGAAAAAGAAACACCCCTGAAACTTTCTACTGTCTAGTAACAGAGGGAATTAAATAAAACAGTAAGATGTGCTTAAGGGTGGCTTAGAAAATGTGAACCACATGCAGCCTCAAATTTGATGAGGCTGTTGCGATGATTTTCAAGTAGGGAGGAAATGCTTTACCTGCGGTCCTAGCTCAAAATGATTAGATAAAGATTTATTTGGCCACAATTAAGAATAAATGATCCCCCAAGAGTTTTCAAAGGTTGAAGTTGTGGTTGGGATAGGAGAATTAATTCAGTCTGTGCTTTTGAAAAGTTTCACAAATTTTTCATTAATGTGAGGAAAACAATTTGACCCTTAAAAAAAAAAAAGTCACCCAGGCAGACAGACTGTTTGAGTGCCTTTACTCTTAAAAGAATCCTCTTATTAAATCCCTTCATGGAGCTGAATGAGGATAGCTACTTTTATTATTTTTCTTCCGTAGACTCTTGGGAAAGAGAGTCAATTTCAAGTTTGTTTAGGTTTCACTAGTGCCATCTTCCTGTCCATGCAAATGATGCTGTCTTTTAACATGTTGGGTTTTTAACAGTTTTTCTTCAACTGGTTGAAAGCCCCTTCTACAATCCCAAGCCTTTGAGGGGAAATCATATGGGAGTAAGCACTGATGGAATGAATGTCATGAATAAGAGAAGAGGGTTGGGTTGGAAAGGCACCTGTGGTTGAGATAATGTAGCAAGGCCAAGGACTCCTCTACCTCTTAGGTGTCAAACTTGATTGCATCACGTGATGTATCATGATGAATTGCGATGTTTTTTTGTCTTTGAAGAGCCAGGGTGGGCGTGGCCGGCATGTGATGCATCCAGCCTGTGGGCTGGCAGTTTGACACCCTGCTCTACCTAGCAATATCACTAAGTCATGCTATCTTTCCTTCAGCAAATATTTCCCAGGTAATGCTTTGTAAAATAAAAATAGCATCCTCTGATGTCAAATATTTTTAAAGACAGTATCACCCCTTGTTTTGGAGGCTACATAAATAAACAAATAATGCTGGCCTTTCAAACCAAAGAAAGGCAGGAGGGCTCTCCCTGCTCTTGATAAGGCCTGTTCTGACAGAACTAGGTGGTCTGCTCCTCGGCCAATTGCAGGTGATTTCTTTTATGTCTCTGATAACAGGTGGGACAGTAAATCCTCAGGGTGCCATCAGCCAGACAATGTCAGCTGGCGACCCTCAGGGGGAGAGCCTTCTCTGTGGCAGCACCTGCCCTCTGGAACGACCTACCCCCAGCGATACGCACGATACCAGACCTCCAGACTTTTCGTCGGGCCCTGAAAACACATCTATTTCATCTGGCCCGGCTGGCTTGATCCCATCCTTTCGGTTTTAATTTGAAATTGGTTTTAACTGGGTTGTTTTAAATTGAGGGCTGAAATTATTTAATGTCTTTTAAACTGTTTTTAAAATTTTATATGTTATGTTTTATCTCGGCTGTTCACTGCCCTGAGTCCTGTTGGAGAAGGGCGGTATAGAAATACAATAAAATAAAATAAATAAAATAAAATAAATCATGTGTCCCCTGAATTTGGTCAAGGCAACTGCATGAGAGCAGTATCTTATAGCTATAGTACTAACAGTTTTATACTTGTAAGAAAAAAAGGAAAAATCTTGAGATTATACAGTGTCCCAAAAGTGAGAAAGAGGGATGCTGACAGGTTTGTCCATCTTTGGGTCAGGAAGGTGCTCCATTTACTGCCATAGCTAGCTATACATTTTTAGTACCAACACTGGATATGATGTAGGCCTGAGTGAGGCATCTTTGAAAAGACACTGGTTCAAAAACAAAATTCAAAAGCCTAAAATAACTAACTAAGAAGAAGGGGGGGAAAAGAAAAATATGCATAAATTTATAAAAACAACTCCATTTTTGAACAGCAGAGTAAACCATGATGGGAATAATATTGGTGTGAAAACCAGTTCATACATGGAAAAGGATCCTCAGCCTAGGATGTTAAAACTGCTGAAACAATATTCTTTCCATCAAAAATTTACCCTCTTTTAAACTGCAGTCAAAAATTATCACAATAAATACAGAATTCTTCATAAAGTGGTACATTCCAACTTTTCAGTTTACACTTCAACAAAAAATTCATATCTTCATATCTTCAGTTGTTTTTCAATACTATATTACAAACTCACATCAAGCTGAAATGAGATAACCCTACAATAAGGGCAAAATGTATGTTGAGGGCCTCTCCATCGTATCGATCTCTACCATGTTGAAGTAGATGGCCAACTCTTGATAAATGTCTAATAAACAACAATAACAAAAGAATCTTTGGCTGTATTTTTCACAACTCAAGATTGGAATATACTTATTAAACATTCTTTCAAACATTGATCCACCTACTTATTTGTAAAGCTGGGTATTCCAGGTCAATTCCAAACTTCTTGGAAATTGCTAAGATTGATTGAAATAGTAGTCTTCAACTTTCTGTATTAATAAAATAGAATTAATAACTTTTTTATTATGGCAATAGATGGAATCAAATAGAATTACATACAAAATGATAATGTTTTCTATCAATGAACTCCAATTTGTCACTCTGTCCTATGGTGGTATCCTTTTGACAGGCTGTCTTATTGCTAAATTACAAAACTGACAACTAAATAGGTAATTGTGGGATTTTTATTTGCTATTAAATAGCCTTGACACTAATGGAGTTTCAGTAAATCTGCTTTTCCAAACTGTAAGATAGGAGAGTGTTCAAATTGACTCTAAAAATGAGGCACTGATAGTTACAGATGATAAGAACATAAAGATGTTTTGCTAGAATGAGCTTTTGGGTTTCCTTAAGTGATTGGTGGAGCTCTATAATTTGACTCAGCTCATTTTGGACTTCAGCATCACCAATTCAGTGCCTAATTCTTTCCTTGGTCTTAACTAGTCCCAGTTCTGTATTAGCAGAAACTCAGAGGAACACAGTTTACTTCTGACATTTATCCACCATTTAGATCTATAATTATCCCCTGTAATTAACAAAAGTAGCCCCATAGGAGTAGATTGAGCATTCGCCAAGCAAATAGAATTGATTGCCAAATGCTGGCCTCTCTTCTGGGCAGTCCTGCCTCCAGCCTTAGGGATGCATTTGGGGTGCTTCCTGGGGATGAGAATGATGTTTCTTAGATTGTACTTTCTTGCAGGGAGCACAGCTGAAACCAAATCCCACTTACACCCCATATAGTGGATATGCAATCAATTTTACTTTATATAATTTAACTGCAGCTGCAATGGCCTATTCTCCTGGGTTTAATGATATCTTAAAATGACTTCCGTGCTCATATGGGCCATGGAGGAGGCATAATTGGCTTGGGTCTAGTTGCTTCTGGAAGAATGAAACACAGGTATTTAAAGCACTGGCCTTGCTCAATTATTTGATTTCTCCCTGTTAATTATGAATTTGGATACTGTCAGAAAATACCATACCTTTTGTTTTCTGATGGTTTCTTACCAGCTGCTCCTCCTTCCAAGGCTGGACCACAGCCTGGAAGGCTCTCCTGAGGCCAATCTGGGTCAGTGACAGGATTGTGGTATTGTGGGCATAAAGTAGGATTAATCGCTGTTTGTCTCTTCTGTCTTTGGGACATGAAAGTGGAGCCCTTGAAGAGGTTTAGCCAGGGGATTTTATAAAAAACAAGAACAAGATTGGGACACACCTTTCCTTTCTGGCTGAACTTTTGCTCAACAGTCCTCCTGCATGATTGCATCTAAGCCTTGTATTTCCGTATAACTTAGACATTAATGATGCCATATGTTTATAGTAGTTGGTTTTTTAAGCTTGTCCTATAAAAGGGTTCTGGATAATTGACAAAAACTACACAGAGTTGTGAATTTGTGTCCCATATGTTTTTATCTGCTAAAGGTTGCAGGATCGAGCTTACTGATCTCCCTTCCTTGAAATTAGTCTACACACCTTCTAAATGTGTCCTTGTTCTATCTGGTCACAGAATTTCCACCATAGATGCCAAGCATATAAATTGCCAGCTGTAGTCAGAAGGCCTGTACTTTACTGGCTTCTTTCAGTTTCCTTTTCTGAAAATAAGGATGACTATCACAACACCTCAATTTTCTGGGAGATGTATTGTACTATAAAGAGAAATAAAGAGAAATGCAAGAATCAGGGCCCAGGAATCAGCATTAACTCTAATTAGATGGAGCTTCACAGAACATAAAATAATAGTGTTGGAAGGGACCTTGGAGGCCTTCTACTAGCCAATCCCAAGATGAGAAATCAATGACACATACAGTAGGAAATTCTAATCAAGAAAGCCATTGTTGTATTTTTCTCTTCCTTTCTTGAGCTGCTAGATTTTTAGTTCATAAATATTAAAATAAATTATTTATTTATTCATTTATTTAATCTAATTTTTATACTGTCCTTCTCCTGAAGGACTTAGGGCGGTGCACAGCCAAAGATAAAACAAGTATCCATATAAAATTTAAAAACAATTTAAAAACACATTAAATAATTTGGCCCCAATGTCATTAAAACAAAAACAACCCATTAAAATTAATGTTTAGGCCAACCCAGCTTGTTGGAACAATAACGTCTTGAGGGCATGGCGAAAGGTGCGCAAGTCAGGGATCATCCGTATCTCCGGGGGCAATTCATTCCAGAGGGCGAGTGCCCCCCAGAGAAGGCTCTCCCCCTGGGTGTCGCCAGTTGACATTGTTTGACCGATGATACCCTGAGGAGTCCCTCTCTGTGGGAGCTCACTGGCCAGTGGGAGGCTATTGGTAGCAGAAGGTGATCTCGTAAGTACCCAGGTCCTAAGCCATGGAGCGCTCTAAAGAGGGTAACCAACACCTTGAATCGCACCCGGAAGACCACCGGGAATAAATTGAATTTTAGTTCAATTTATTCTATAAGAGCAATGTGGCACAATTCCAGATGAAAACTGTGACTCTTTTACAGATATGTAAAATATGGTCAAGAAATGTGAACCAGAGGTTCTCTGGTCACTCAGACCGAAATTACAGCTCAAGTTTTGTTCTTGCTTTCCTCCTTGAAATGGGTCTTTGGACAGAGATTGGGGAGACCAAGCAAGGCTGAATTAAATCTCACAGAAAGTTACAGATCTGAAAAAGCAGTTTGACTTATTGAGCTTAAACGTACTGATGCCAAAGGGTTCACCGGTTTTTTTTTTATCAGATTTTGTTTAAATTAACATTTACTTTCAGTTTTGAGACTTACTTGCCTAGAGTGACTAGGTGGCAGAATGTTAAACTATAAATTGAAGCAGTACCACCACCCTCAATTTAAAAATATAGTTCTTGGCTATTTGATTCTTTCAACATCTAAATGGATATTTTCTAATGGATGATTTTGTTCCTCCTTGCTATCTGCATAGAAATTGTGGGTAATAGAGCATTTGTGTCTTAAAAGACTTTTGTGGAAGTTCTTTAAATAGAAATTTCCTTGAAATAAATTAATCTCACTCAGATTCAAGACTGAGATGTGTAGAATTAAAATGAGGCTTGGAGAAATGAACAGTTACTATCTTAAGAGCCAGTTTTTCCACCAAACTCTGGCAGAAGCCTACCCATTGAGATAGAAAAGAGCAATTAAACAGAAATTTATGGGCTTTCAGTAGATTTCCTTGTAGCCAGTGAGTATGTTCAGTTGAACAGGTTTTTCTGCAAAGTCCTACTTGTATGGAATATTCCAGTAAGATTAAAATGATCTCACAGCATAGAATAGTGTGGGCTGCAAAATTAGTTGTGAACTTGCAAATTATCAAAATACACTTACCTAGCAAGATAGAAGAGACTATGGTTAGGACAATGCTTTCTGCACTTTTGCAGGATAGATATTCTAAAATCCCATTAGCTGCACACCTGTGTCCGTGTAACTGTGGAGAGACTGAAACAAAATGGCATGGTAAGTTATTTATTCTTTCTAGAATTATATTTTGTGCTTTCAGTACCATTATTCGGGCAGAATGGATGAGTTCCAGGCTAGCTTTCTTCTTTTTGATACAAACCATTATCTACAGTATTCTATTATAATCTGCACATTAACCAAATTTTGCATAGAAGCATTGAAAACGAAGCAACAGATGATGCAGATATGACTGTTATTCCATGGATACATAGATTTTTCTAAATGGGTTGATCTTTGATCATAAAGACTTGTCTATTGAACTTTATGCTCATATATTGAATTTAACAAACATTCATTTATTTATGTCCTGCACCTGGCTTTTCCCATTTCTATTGTCCCATCCATGTTTTTTTTCCCTGTTCCCTCTCTGGGCTTCAGAACAGCCTCAGCCCCGCACCCCACAATGTGACCTGCAGCATAAAAAGGTTGCTTAGTTCAGCTTGCAGACATCATAAAGAAAATTAGCAAATGGCTAATCAGTGGCAAAATATGTATGAAGAAGACTAAGTTTCTTTCTGACTTTTCCCTCTTGGTGTATTTACTCAAGGAGAAAGCCTGAAATTAAGGGCATAATCCACTGACAACATCTGATTCAGAAAACAGGTAACTTTTACTCAGACCAATTTGATTTGAAACCAGTATCAGGAATGAGTGTTGGAAACCTAAATTATTGAGGGTTTTTTTTTGTCCCTATTCAGCAATTTGGAAACTAAGAAAATGATTTCTCTAGTCCCGCCCCCTCACTTTTTAAGGGCAATTGAGAACATTTGCAGGTGCACCAAACCTGATCCAGCTCAGAGAAATTAAACCAGATAATTTAGACATTTCATTTAAAATCTGGGATCCTTTTTTTAAAAGTGTCTACAACTTACTTTGTTCCTAGATAGAAATTGATATTATATGCAAGCATGAAGTACAATGAATTTTGTAGAAGGGAAATCTTTCCAGATTTGGGGAAATAAAATAAGGATTGTTAATATAACCCGTTGTTCACTGGGCAATGTATAAGGATTAGACTAAATAGCTTGGTTTAGTAAAGTTGCTAAATTCTAAAGTGCAGGGATCTGGGAGCTATTTTCCTCTAAATTTGATTGTTGTTTTTTTTTTGTTTTTTTTTTGAAGAAAAATGCCTAATTATTTTTTGTTGGGTTTGGTTTTTTTATAAAAAATAAGTAACATTTGCTCACAAAAAATAGTAACTCCCTGTTTTGTTACAAAGCAAAGCAAAGCAAAGCAAAGCAAAGGAAAACAAAACAAAACAAAACAAAACAAAACAAAACAAAACAAAACAAAACAAAACAAAACAAAACAAAACAAAACATACAAATAACTTCTACCAGCAAGGGTTGACCCATCAAGTGCTTAATTTTAATACAGCTATCCATGTTTCTCCAAGAAAGCACTTTATTTCCTGTCAATTATTTAAACAATTTATTTTTGGAGGTGGATTTGAGATGCTGCGAATGAGTTTTTCATCTGAAAGAAACCTGTCCCTTCCACATATCTGCAAAAGTGGCTTTGAAGGGCCACTTGTGAAGCAATGAGAGGAAGGCTGACTAGGTGGCTCAGTGGCTAAGGCACTGAGCTTGTCGATCAGAAAGGTTGGCAGTTCTGCGGTTTGAATCCCTAGGACAGGTCTCCTGCGTGAGCAGGGGGTTGGACTAGATGACCTCCAAGATCCCTTCCAACTCTGTTACTGTTAACACAGGCTCAGAAAATGGATGGAAATGGAAGGCCCAACCTTGCTTATTTTGGGGAGAATGTAAAATATCTCAACTGAAGCAGGAGGGTGATGAGGTCACAGGCCTGGCAGGAAGTAACTGGTATTAAAAAGTTTTATGGCGACAGCTTACAGATCTGTAACTTGTATCATACTTACGTACCTCAAAGGAAAGTGGTGGTGCCTCAGAAGCAGGCTGTGTATATTGACCTTTGGGGAAGCTCCATTCCTTATTAAATTAAATGTCATAAAACTTTATAGCTTACAGTGCTTCAGAGCAAAATAGCTGGCAATTAGCAGAATTAAAGGGTGAACAAACTCTACTATAATGAAAACTCTCCTTCTCCTTTGTTAGTGTCTCCTAATGTTTATGCCTCCCCCTTTTTCTTTAAAATTACATATAAGGTTGGATGTGTCTGAAAAGTGCAGATTTCCACTGTGCTGGCTTTTCAGTTCTCCTATATATTTGTGTGATCACCTAAAATTTCTGATAGACCAAATGTCTCCTCCAGCCTTGAAATGAAAAGTTGCTTCACATGTCTACCACACATTGTCGTCCTCAGGGCAGGTGTCGGAGCAGTTCAGTCACTAAAAGTCTTCTGAGGGCTCTGCAGTTTTTCGCAGCCTGATTGCGTAAATATGATGCATGTGCTAAGCTAATATGAGAGAAATAGAAATGCTTATGCTTTCTTTCAAAGTTCATATAATAAAAATGACATAGCCCTATGATGTCAAGCCTAGCTCATAACTTTGCCCAATTTATTTTTAATGCTGTGTTTTGCATTTTGTCATGTTGTATTACATTATTACATTTTTAGTCAAGGAATTTCGGCTGGCAGGGTCCAGGAGAAGAGCCTTTTCTGCCGTGGCGCCTGCTCTTTGGAACATCATACCTCCTGAGGTGAGGTTGGCTACCACCCTCCTGACTTTTCATAAGAGCCTTAAAACCTGGTTCTGCCAGATAGCTTGAAGCCCCAATGGGGGAGTTCACACTGGAGGTGATCAACTAATTAAAAGCTAATCCCACCTTC